>OY720430.1:6267367-9241843 GCA_963082735.1 Pocota personata
ACAGTTCTTTGTCTGATGCATGGCAACTTTTACTAATTTTTTTTTCGATAACTGACACTGCAATTTGTATACGAGACCAAATGCCAAGTTCATTGAATAACATTCTATTATCGCTTGTCACTGACCTTAAAGAATAGAGAAATTCCCAAGGATACGCAAAGGAGCTCAGTGTCATTCGCCTTTTGTAAATGGAAAAGGTGTTAAAACCTTGTGTCAAAATACACTCGAGTGCATCATAAATTATTCCTTCAAAACACAATCCCTTGATAAATGGTCGTTTAAACCCCATTCCGTTCATGTATTCTTTTTATGTTTTTTTCTTTTTAGATCTTTTCTAGCCTTTCTCTATCTCTCTCTGGCATTTTTCATATTTCATATTTCGCTTTTTATAACAAAATTGACAACTTCTGTCCGTCATCATCATGTTAGTGTTGGCGGGAAGATTTAGCTTCTGCCGCCAGAGCCCATGGACCTCATTCAGCTCTTTTCACATATTCATCACTCAAAGCGCACAAAAGCATTATTTACGCTAGAATTTGCCAAAGGAATGGAACAAAATGGAAACTCTCTTTTGTGCAATTGAACCGCAGAACAGCACATGTAACTGGCAATGAAAAAAAAAAAAAAAAGTTGAAAACCGAAACACAATTTCAATTAAAGGCTTTCAGTTGTATCATAGATTTGAGTTATGCTTTTGACAGATCGCTATTAATTGTGTAGAACAACAAAATTCTACATCCGTTCTCTGGCAAAGGTCACTAGTTACTTATTGATTTCCAATTAATTCTCTCTAGATACTCGTATAATTGCGAACTCAAAACAGAAAAAAACGTTTTGTTATGAATTTGTCATTCTATTATAGTGACGCACGATGAAAGGCGTAATTCCGTCGTCGATTGACTTCCACATTCCACGTTCTCGGCCTGTTTTCAAGTTTAAACAAAGTGGAATGAAATGATACAAATTGTATTGTGTATCTGCCGTTAAATCATTTTGCGAGAGAAGAAAATTGCGGCAGTTTAATTAATTAATAGCAAGTGCCAAATAGGATGGGGGGGCTGAAGCAAAGCGAGAGTAAATGTAAACAAAACGGTGAAATAATGAAAATTTCTGATAACCATAACGAGGTCATTCTGACAGAGACGGTATTATCTAATGGCAGATGGGGAATTTAAGTACTGAATATTACTCGCCTGTTATGGTGACAAATGGAAAATAACTTAAGAATATAATTAGTAAGTGTTTTGCATGTGTAATAATTGTTATTATGATTGATTCATCTAACGATTTTCAAGTTTGAGAGGCCAATGTCATTGCTATGACAGATCTAGATGCTAAAGATGTCATAAGGTAAATTGACAGTTGACTGCAGTTTCCCTGACAGTTGTGTAGTGAACATGAAGACAGTTCGATTAGAATTCCAAACAAGTTCAATTGGCTGTTCATTCTTGAATTTATATTTCTTGGGTGTTGTTACAAGTATAATTCATGGGTTGAAATCAGACTTCGACAATACAATAATTTTGTCCAGTTCGCTATAAAAATGGCTGGTTGGGCTGATAAGATATACAAACCGTCATTTCTATCCTAAATGGCCATGAGTCATTGATCCTTATGCAGAGGCTACGGTATCATATAAGTTATAATTTTTGTTATGTCCTAAATCACTAACGAATGAGAATGGGAACAGTGCGCCTTTATTTCTTTCTGTAGAACAAGTAGATAAGATATAACAAGTAAGCCTTCTTGTATACTAGGGACCATATGAAACACTAAGAAAAGTGATAATAAGATTCATCCTCATTTAGTGGTTTCTTTATCGGTTTACAGGGTTATAAATTATGGCCGAAACGTCACTGAGCACCTCCCTCTATCAGCTAGTGCTATTCAAGCCTCACGCCACTAGCCTTAGTTTTAACTTTTCCTAATTTTGCTTACTCTTTAATAGGTACAATAGGCATGTCCAGGTTTAATGTAATTCACCACATGCTTCATCAACGTCATCATCGTGGCGATAAGACTTCATTCATTTTGTAAAAAAAAAAGGTAAAATAAAACGAAATGTTAAAGTAAATTAGTGACACACTGTTTTCTTGTTGTCAAAGAGTTGAGAAAAAGTCATCGTAAGTCAAAGTCAATGTTATTGGCCAATTTTGGCATCGAAAACCAGACAGTCAAATTTTGTACAAACCCAAAAGTTATAGCCAACCAGTCGAATGTTATTGGGGCGCTCGGGCTGTGTCTGTTTTCACCACATCCTTCTCTTCTGTGTAGAGTGCAATCACTCTCAGTGTATAGCACACCCCCCGAAAAAGGCAATAAAAATATCCATTACTGCTAATTACTTTTATGACCAGAACTGAATGAGCCAAACAAAAAAATGCATACGTAGTATAGACCGATAAGAATTTCGCCTTGACATCGAATTTGAACTTTTAGCTCTCGTCGCAATAAAAAGAAACTGCGTACGCTATGCATATACACCGTGTGGCGGATGCGATGAGATCGAAAGATCAACAGCAATTTTGCATGCGACTGGGATCTGGGATTGCAAAACAACAAGAGAAAAACACGTCATAAAGACGTTGGTTGTTGATAACTATCCGCACCAGGTCCAGGTCCAGGACACATCAGCACGAGTATCTGCGATATCTCAATCCATTTCTGAAACATTGTAGATAGGTGTACACACACGTTGCACTGCAAATAAATTAAATCAAATACAAAGTGCAAGGAAAATAAATCCTCAAGGGAAGACTAACAAACCAAAAGAAGAATCAATACTGCACCGTCCCATTGCCCCACAACGGGGAGATAATTTAATTGTGTTATTTAATATTTTTCTTTTATTTTAAAACGAAATAAATACTCTCAAGTGTATATGGGAAATTACATGCTCAAGTAATAAATTTGCTACGTGACACTGTTTTCGATTACGGAACGGACTGCCTTTGTCGACGGTGGGAGAATGATGAGAAGTTCCAAAGTTGAAGATAGATGCCGACTGTTCGGGCTGAGTATCGCACCTTTTGTTGTGTATTTAATTTAATTTAATTTCTTTCGCATTGTTGCTAGAACAGATAATTAAACAATGAAGCGCGTTTTGCGTTTGCTTACAAATGCGGAAAGAGAATATAAATAGTAACCATATGTACATACAATTTTTACTATTTAATTGAGGTGGTTTAATTTTTATTGGTTTACGGTAGGGATGGGTATCGAAGGAGAAATCATCGATGTACATCGAACTTTACACATTTTCTGTCTAAAACGGCAGTGGGTACCTTTAATATAAACTTGAATACATCAGAAATGTCAAAAATTACGATTTGCTTGTCAGAATTTTAAATCTAAAGCTACTTTAAGCTAATTTAGGCACAGCTTAAATGATAAGTTAACTAAAGTTGAGATTGTCCGATAATAACGCCACTTAATCATCGATGTCAAATACATTGACAGTACGAGTATACCTCGAAACATCGATGTATGCAATATATCGAAATTTCGATACCCATCTCTAATTTATGGTGCCTGAATCTTTTGGTGTCAATGTAAGAATTAAGCAGCATTACCTACAAATAAAAACACAAACATGAATAAAAGATTAAAAAAAAAAATCACAAAGTCAAGCTAAATTAAGCGATTCAGCAATAAAACTGAAGCCAAATTCAATAAATTGCACTCTTCGTACGTAAAAGTAGTGAATTTTATGATTACAGCAAATTAGCAGCTATTGAACAGCGCTGCCACTTTGCTACGATCGCTTAAATAAATAAACTTTGCTACTTTCTTCGGTTTGACATATTTTGTTTTACCCTAGTTTTCTCCTAATTATTACTTAAGTAGAAATTTCCCATTATTATTACTAACGGACTTTTCGAAGCGCGGTGACCTAAAGGTCTATTGTGCCTCCTCTTGGTGTTAACTGAGGTTATTGTCGGCCTAGAGCCTCGTTCAAACCAGTTTCCCTTTGGAATTTGAGCGTTTAGCTGTTAGACTCCTATGCTAAGTAGTTAATCAGAATATGCTTCAAAGTCCATTCCGCTTTATCGCATAATATGCATATTCCTGCCTACTTAACCTGGTGCAGGTTCTCGAAATTTGTTGGTTCCGAGTGTTTGATTCTTGGTCCAAACATTCAACTGTCCTTGATTCATCCGCATTCTTTCTTAGTGCTCAGATTTGTGGTGAAGTTTTTGACGAAGTTGTATGACATACTGTCTGAGAATCTTCCATTAATCCAGCAACCACCACAGAAAAAAAATTACGAAATGAGTTCATGTCCTATACTGGCAGGCCTGCCTGAACGTGAACAGTCCTACCTGAGAGATCAACCGAAAGTTCTCTGGCCTTAACGGCAGCAGCTGATGTAAAGTTATTTACAGTCAAACTTCGATAACTCGAATTTCTTCGCCACATCGGGGTTCCGGTTCTGAGTTATAGAGGTTTTGAATGGGCGAACTGCCCAAACTGCGAACAAACCATTTTTAGTACATTTAAAGGCACACAAATGACAACTTTACTATTCCAAAAGAAAAGAGCTTAATTTATCTATCGATTAAGATAAATTTTAATTAGTTTCTGCGAAGAAATTAACAATTCGCTGATTTTCTCGAGAATAGGCGAATACTTCTTGCGAACTGTCAAATTTTATTCACATTCCACAGATGTGGAGCGCAATCCACATTCGCGCGACCAAAACATTCACGAGAGTTCAACCTCACAATTCTTTTGTTTTATTCTTGGTGGTAACGAATGAAAAGTGAAATTCCCAGATTGCTGCGACTAGAAAAAAAAGTTGCTGTGAATGAAATGTCAAAATTTGCGAATAGACCTACAGAGTGAAGTAAATTCGAGTAATAGAGGTCGTGTTTTTCAGAAATCTCATTATAGAGGCAAAACAATGCGATTGGAAAGCTAGAGAGCGATTCGAGTTGTCTGACGTTAGTTTTTCTACTTACGAGTTTTTGGACTTTCAAGATCCATAGTCTTATAGAGGTTTTCGGCTTAAAGAAGTTCGAGTTATTGAAGTTAAACTGCACTTCATTAAACATGTATGATATCATGATGTGCAGATTAACCGTTCCGTGGTAGTTCCACTATAGGCCTTTGGTTGACGTGTCGGATAAACTTGTCAGACCTGTCTTCAGCTTGTGTAACGGGCTTGAGACTTTGCGTTTGTCTTGATGAAAAGAACATGACTGCATATCGCTAGTTTAACCTCTGTAAAGAATTTGACATTTGCTACGGAAAATTTGTCCTTAGTGACTTTTCGACTTCTAAAAATGCGACTTATCCGTGCGACTTAGTCCCCTTTCAAGAAACTCATACATAACTTCGAAAGTGTGGTACTCCTACATGACTACAAAATAACAAAAAGGACATCCCCACTTTCAATAAATTTCGGAAAGAAAAGAACCTCTCAAACATTTTAATATCCACTTCCTTGATAAGAAGAAAACTTCTTTCTTCTTTGGATAAAAGCGCCCACGTATAGAACGACAGATTGATATAAAAATAAATTAGATTGAATCTTTGCGGAAGACTTGTTCTCCATCCCAACAAAGAATACATCAAGCTACGTACATTATCTGAAAGCCACACTAACAAAAAAAGGAAAAGGAAAAGGATATAAATAAATAAAAGAAAGGGAAAACTTCTATCAGCATATGTGAAGAACAATTTGCGTGGAAAAAGGACACCACCCTAATTTAATGATATTTAAACGACTTTCGGACAAGATAGGAAGTATGGTGATTATGGGATAATCATACACATACATGGGTGGGCGGTTCAATTTAATATAATCTGATTAATCAAATAAATCGAAAACTAATTTAGAAAATTTTCCAGCAGGACTAATTACACATAGAGGCAGGATCTGCCGCATACAAAAGGAAAACAAAAACAGCGTTGCAAAAACACAAAACAAAACGCTCATTTCCCTTTTCGGAAGGAATTTTTATGATTTGTTTATGTAACGAAAAGTTTTTTCTCTTTTGTACGTTCTTTTTATGCTGGCATTCTGTTATTGTTTTTCCATCTACAGCTCTGCATCCGCATGCTGCAATCATCTGGTGAGAGGAGTTTTTTTTTTTTTTTGCAGCAGCAGCAGTGGAGAATCTTGGAAGTCGCCCGCTTGGGTTCAGCTTGGGATGAGTCGAGGAATGTTAATGTTTCCGTTCTTGGAGAGAAACAACGGGTGGAGAGTGCGGTGGGCTTCATAGGACGGCTGCACACAGTTTATATGCTATTATTATTACTTTTTTTGTTTTCTGCTTGCTTCCTATGAAAATGGAATACCACCGGGCGCACATACATATACAGACAACTTTACTGGGAAAACAATGGAGAAGATGATGTTGATGGCGGCAGCGGCAGCAGCAGCAGCAGCAGCAACGAAGCCAACACCAGCCAACATCGTTATAAAGTCGTGGAAACATGCTATGGAGAAATTCTAGAAATCCTCGTTGTTCTGTTTCTTTTGAAATTGTTTAATAGACAAATTCTTGTCGAGCAATTTGAACGCGTTAATTGTCATTAGCGTTGTCAGTTGCAGACAGATTTTCCGTTCCGGAATGGAATGGTTTTGGAGTCCCTCAAATGATGAAAGGTGGCTGAAAAGTTTACACAAAGATTTGAAAAATGGGAAATCGCTTTCTGTGAAACACGGAATGTATTCATTTAGTTAGTTAATAGTTTCATGAAGAGCGGAAGTGAAATTGGAGTGGAGATAGATTATGAGAATCTTCTTCCATTTTCAAGAATTAAGAATAATCCAATTCTGTCAGAGACCGAGTTATTTAAGTAAGGTTTCATTGTCCGAAGCTATTCTGCACGCCTAGGAGAATGATCTGAATGGTATATCAACTTATTACTCAACTACACATCACGCAACAGTTATTCATTTACCCTTTTGTATTTGGTCCATTGATATGGTATTCCGCAAGCGAGTCCATATGGACCTACTTTTTTGTATGAAAGTTTAAATCAACTGTTTACGAAAAATATTTTAGCTTCACGCAATTATTTCTTTCTAGAATTTAGGTATTTACGTAGCAAAGATATATAGATAAAGAGAACCTAGATTTATTCACATTGTGTAGGAAAACTTCTTTGAAAAAGGAGCGTGCTCTAACATACAACAGTGCAGATAATTTTTAGGACTGAGAGTAGGCATAAATGTAAAATTAAAAAGGATGACAGAAACGAAACTAAACAATAGTAAACAAATCTGCGACCAATGAATCACGAAGTTAAGATTGATTGTATGGCTTGAAAAAGGCGACTGTGTCGCTTCAATGTTTTACTGTTTACTTCAACCTACCTCCAATAATTGGCATTTTGAATATTTTGTCCACGATGTATAGTCGCGAGATCTAACAACGTAGATACGAGTATTTTATTGCCGAATCACCAGACTCAATCGCCGATACTTTTAAGTGTTTTACTGGGATTCGAACCTAAAACTCCGGCTCAGTAGTCTGCCGCACTAAACACTGATCCACGGCTTAAAAATTGTTTGAAGTTTTCTCGCCGAATCGAATAGTTCACGAAGAAGTCTACCCACGATCTCTTTAATATGAAGGCTTCTTGCAATGATTAGAGTTGTTTAGGATCTATGAAGTTCTGAAATTTAGAGTCACCTTAATTAGTTCAGATTCTATGGTAAATACGAGTAGGGCAAGGCTCAAAACTTGATTTGCTAGACAATTCCGTCTCAAACGATTACAATCCTACCAAATTTTAGCAATCTACCTTAGCAACCACATAAACTATGGAATTATTACGTTTCGCGTTCAGAAGCAAAGCCAGGCGTGTTTAATGGCCTACCTTTAGAAATTAAACAAGTTAATAAAAGTCTGAGTCATGTGTATATTGTGAGTCATGTGTATATTTTGACGATCGCTTATAAAGCAGAGACTTTTAATGCAATAACCTAGTCTAACAGGTTTCGAGCCTTGTTTCTGACGGTTAAATATCGCGTCAGTATTTTAATATTCACATGTTTCTAAAACTTGTGAGTATTGACAATTATTTTATTTAATCACACTCTTCATTCAAAAACACTCAGTTTCTAGATCACATAATAAACAGATGAATAACGCTATTTGGCACTACGTGGTCAGATGCCAATAACCAGTGCATACGTCAGTGATGCCATCTCGTGATAAGTAATAAATATTTCACTAAACTCTCGCAAATATGTTAAAGTCTTGTCAAACACCTATCGGTTACAATAAATCAATCTGTCAAACTGCACAATTTTTTACCAAAAATTTCAAATAAACGTTAAAGTTGATTGGAACACAACACGTGGTGAGAAAAAAAAAAAACGAAGCCATATTCGATCAGCAACCTTTTCGCATTTTTGTTGACTCATGGCGAAGTTATTCCCCCCGAAGAGATGTATTAAATTAAGTTTGTGTCAAGTGAGTTTCTTCTTCTGTCAAACGAAGATTACATATTAACCCAAAGCGGCTTACAACAACGGTATGTTGTTATTTTTGCCAACGAACCTGCTCGTTGAAGCTCAGAACTGTTAAAGAATTGCAAAGAGAAACGAAAAAAAAAACACACGTCCAAATAAATATATGTGTATAATTCCTGATCCACAGTTAGGTACAATGAACGCTTTCTTGTTCGTTTTTGTCACTTCTTTTCGGCGTTTTTTCCCAGGCAAATGGCTTCAACGTTCGTTTTAGCTTTTTTGCGTGTACTCGTATGTTTATCCGGTTTGGAAATTTCCCGTGTGGTCTATTTGTCCTTCTATTTTTATCCTACCACATCCATCTCACTGCAAGCTGTGGTGAAGTTTTTGGAAATTAAGTGACGCAATCTTCGATAGAGAAAGAACCGCAGACGTGTGGTGAATTTTAAATTCATATTTCGCAATAAATTTTGTATTTTAAAAGCGAAATGCTAAAAGATGCAAATTTGCTTAGGTAAATAAACGCATCAAATGTCAACTAATCAACGAGGAATATATTAATCAGAACACGCTTATATGTTGATATCTCTCTTGTTATCATTGGATTTGCAATAATTTCGCAGAATAAATGTCGCGCAAAAAGCAAATACATAAAAGTGGCAAATGATTAAAACTTATTTTTGTCTGTTTTTGTTAACCGTTTTTTAAAAGCGCTATCAGTGTGTGTTGGACACATAAAAACAAAAACGAACTATAAATTGAGAAAAAAAGCAACGCAGATAAAATTCCGGTCTATGAGTAATCACTGGGCGGTTAGGTTTTTGTTTTCTTGTCACGATTCATTTGTATCTAGATACAAAACAATTTTGTGCATATTAATTGTGCGAAGAAGGAGAAGGAGATCGGAGATCGGAGATCAGCGTTGTAGTCTCGTTGGTAGTAGTAGGTAGGAGTAGACGACATAATTTGTAAATTGGGTCTTAAATATCTGTGAATGAATTTCGTATTAAATAATCTTTTGTTTGTGAAAGTATGTTGGACATAAGTGACTTTAATCAATTTGGGTTTTTGTTTGACATTTGCTTTAACGGAATGACAATTGTATTAAAATGTTGTTATTGTCACACCTGTCAATTAGTTGATATTATTCTGAAACAATATAATTAATAAAACTCTCGGAATAGCACTTGGGTTTTGCCAAAATTAATTGTTGGAAATAAGATGGAAGTACAGGTAATGCTGTTGTGCAGTCCGGTTTACTTCACGGATGATTAATTTGAAATAAGCCCAAAACAAACAAAGAAAAACAGGTCACTGTACAAGCAGGCGCTAAAAATATCCGCAACGGATAGGACCGTGTTTATCTATTAGCCGGTCCGTGATTTTTGTATAAATTGCTTCTGCTTTCTATGTCCTTCAGGTTTGATTGAAACTATAATTAATATGTAAAAATTAATAAGTACCCTCTATAAATTTCAGCGGAATGTATTAAATAGGTCAACAATTACGATTTGCATACCAGAATGTGTAATTAATTCGTGTTTTAAACGATTTCGAACACAGCCCTAGACACAGACTTATTAACCTAAAAAAGCTTCGTCAAATCAGTGCGTACTAACTTCCCAAATTGTTGTTACCCGAAATATGTTGTCTCCCTTTCTCGTTAAATAGGTATAAAATAACTAGCCGACCCGGATATCTTCGGGTGCCTGAAAATCAGTTTTTCAAAATAGTCACAGTCAACTCTGGTGTAACATGGCAATACAATCAGTCGTTATAAAGTTACAAAGGGAAGCAAAGAAAAGATTTTTAAATTTTATATTATTAGTGATATAACACAGATCAAATGTACGAGTACTAACAAAACCCCGTGAAGTATGGAGTAGAATTCACTGAATGTAATTCATTAGTTTGTTCTAGATCAAGGAGATGAATTATATTTATTGCGGAGGTTTATGGGTACAGAAAACAAAATAGTTTATAGTTTAAAATATGCCTCTACTTCTTTTTTCAATGGGCAAGTACGATATTACATGCGGTTCACATTCACGACAAGTGCTCAGCGTCCACAAGGACGGATCGTGATGTTTAATTATCAGCAAACTTTTTCTGGAAACACGTGAAAGTCGATTAAGACTTTCTTGAGTTACATGGATAGAAATAAGTATCTAAGAGTAACCCTGGATAGGAAACTCCTCTGGAAAGAGCACTCTTACCAAGTAGTTGGTAAACTCAATTGAACTCTCAATGTGTACAATGAGAAAACCTGGGGCTGGTACACCTATGCTTG
Source organism: Pocota personata (assembly GCA_963082735.1). NCBI lineage: Eukaryota > Metazoa > Arthropoda > Insecta > Diptera > Syrphidae > Pocota > Pocota personata. The sequence goes on from OY720430.1 coordinate 6,278,089, forward strand.
AAGCATACAATATGGTGCTGAGACCTATAAATCACTTATAGTGGGGTGGCTTAGACCAAGAGAACGAATCTGAGCACAAGTTCTTCAACGACTGTAAAGGTGATCCTCAATCAAAGTACCAAACTCTTCTTAAAATGACACAGCTTCGTTAAGAATTTTTCTACTGAACTGCGTTATAAGTAAATCAACGAATTCACAACGTACGCCTTCAAAGAGAGTAAGACTATGCCTTGTCACATTTTCTTTTGTGGCAGCAATGTTCAGAACAAATTCCATCCTCAAAAGCTGTATAGTACTTTTCCAGCCTAAACGGGTAGATCGAGAACAGCTGTATTCGGGTGAAGAACCAAAAACTTGGATAATTTGGCTGGCCATCCAGCATCTTCCAAGAGAAGACATTGCAATCACGCAAGACGACCGAGCCCAGACAATCTATAAAGGCACTGAGGTAAGGCAAGTGAAAGACTAACGACGTCAGATTAGTTTGGAAAACAGGAGACGTTGGAGTGGATGGTATTTAAAAATCCTAGAAGATGGTATAAGAGATTATTCATGGGCCAGAAATGCTTTGCGGGGTGGGAGTCATCATCATCTTTTGCAAGCTGCTTCCAATTATAAACCTCGACTTAGTTCAGGTCTCCTTCTACTTTAAGATAAAGGTGAAGTCTGTATGTGTAGGTCACATACATGCATGGTCCAACTCCTTAAGTGCTGAGTGCATATCTTCTTTGCCATGTCGATGTCAGTGTATAGCCCAATAAGATAAAAATAAATAAATAATTTGACTCCAACAGATCATAGGGCCTCGAAACCAGTCGTTCTGTGCGCCGCGTGAATGGTTTGGACCTACAGTTTTATGCTGTTTCCGAAGAGCAATTATTTTTTCGATTGAGAAAAGCTTTTTTTTACTCTCGGATGTTTGTCAGACGTTCGCTAGAGAAAACTTTTTTTTTTGTTATGTTTTCTGGAATTCGAATCTTGAGTCTCCCGCTCAGTGATCACTCACTTAACCACTGAGCCACGGTATAATTATAATATTCTCTGAAAAACTGCAAAGGTGCTTTCATCCAACTTCGTTTAAGCTCATGTTTGCATTAAACGGCAGACGGTTTAATACAGCATTTCCATAGTTCTTCTCGATAGTCATCTTAACCCAAATAAACGGCGGGTTATAGTCTAGGTATACAAATTCTTTGACTACCTTAAAGTTAAACCTCTTCAAAGCCTCGAAAGTCTTACTGCTTCACTTGATCTTACCTCTTTACTTCAATACTCAAAAGAAAACGAAAGATTAGGCCCTATGCGGTGCCTTGAGGTACTTCTCTTTCATCCCATTATTCACACCGCCTTATTGTACGCACTTTAATCTCCCGACGTTAACCTCTAACAAAATATCCGTATCTGTGTAAACGAACACAAAACCTGGTTCATTGTCAAATGCACCTTGAAAACAAAATCACCAAGTCCAAGATGTTTGACATTTGTCAACTGCCACGGAAAATTAGTTTTTTTTTTTTTTTTTTGTTTGATTGATTAGGCCCGGCACTTTGTTGTGCATCTTTCGAAATTCCACTTGTATATTGTGAATGTTCAGAGTTCCAGAGTCACCGTCACGTCATCTTAAAGAGTCAGTACCCTTCAAGGTTAGTCAAGATCATACACAGCCGCATTTTTGTCGTTTCGCCCCTGTTACACTGTATTTTAAGTAAACAAATTGTATCTTTTGTGTCATTTTGACGGGAGAGGGAGTAGGCTTTTCTTTTCTTTCTTTTTTTTTAAATTATTTTGTCACTCGGTCAAGATCAAGTGAAAGCGTGCATGAGTGCAAATATTTCACAGCAAACTTGTTGCTGATTTGTTTATACAACAAGTTGTTAAAAAAGAAGAAGAAAACAAATTTCCATAAAAAAAAGAAGAGCGCTTGAAGCGTTAAATAATTTTATTCCATTTTGCGTGTCACACACTGATCTCTCGATGCTCGATGCGGATGAGATGGAGGAACCCCCCTCAGGCCAATCACACTTCAGAGTCTGAGCCCCCAGTGTCGTGTCGTCGCCTGAAAGAAGTTACGCGCTGCAGAAACAAAAACAACACTTGAACTTGAAAAAAAGTTAATTTTTTGTTAGCATAAATAAAATATTTATCAGTTTGCAAATTTTCAATTAATTTAACAAATAATTCTTATTTTTTTTTTAATTTGCTATTTATTTGGGAGTCATGGTCACCACGTTGGGTGGTGGTAGTAAAAGGCGGCAGTGCGTCGGGTGCCTAATTAAAACAGCAGGGCAACCATTCAGCCATTCAGCGAACCTCAATGGCGATGGCGGTTTCCTGTGATCATTTCCTCTGAATTAATTAAAATTGATTATATGTGCGTATGTGCGCGCGGATTGTTAACTTCCTAACTGAATGGAGTAGAGAATAGCATCGAAGGGGTCTGTAGTGTGCTATAGGCGTCGTGCACACAGGGGTGATGGACATATAATGTATGGTCTCGGTTAAAAGAGAGGAGTGGCATTGGATTTTTGATTCTTTTTTTTTTTTCCTATGTGCTTTATGCTCTAGTGCCGTTGGCGGCAACGTAATTTTGTCAGAATGTCAGAAAATTATTTGTTGTCAATTTGTATTCTAAAATTGGAACAAAGAATTTTTTGGACTATGCTGTGTATGTGTCTGTGTGGTGGTTGTTATTCTTAGGCGAAAGGAATTAACATGACTTGGAAATCGATGGAGCTATTTGTTATGAGGGGATTAGTAGACGAATGGGTTAGGCATTGGAAATTCCTTCACGGATTGACAGAATTCTTGTAAAATGTTTCCAAGAAATTAATCAGAAGTAATAAAATGCTTGAAAGACGATTATTTTCTAGAGAATGTGCCTATTTGTAGAAATTCCTTTCGCAGAATAATTATCAATTTCTTCCAATTATTGACTGTTATTTCTTTTTTTTTCTATTTTCAGGTATGTAGACGAATATTTGGAATACTATTAGAAATTGTTGGGAAGTGTGCAGTGTGAGTTATATGGTAAATAAAAAAAAAAAAAAGTTTATTTTTAAATGGCGCCCAACGTAAGTTCTTGTCTTTTGTCCACTATTGTGTTTGTTGCCAACATTAAAGAATTCGTAGGTTTTCAATTGGCATGCGACGTTGATAACATGTCATAGCGTGTGAACTGTTTGTCGGTAGGATGGTCTCCAAGAGTTTTCCAGGAAGCAGCACTATATTATACAGGTTAGAAATACAATTGTTGAATTTGTCATATCGTTCGTAATCTTAAAAGGTGGCCGTGGTGTAGTGGTAACATCATCGCTTGTCACGCTACAGGCTCACGGTTCGAATCCTGATGTCAATAATCATCTATTTATTTCGCATGAAATATATAAAAAGTCGATCAATTGCGAAAACTTATGTCAACTCTACTGCGAAGGCATAACACTGGCAGTAGGGCGGTCATATGGCTAAAATGCAACTTGATCGTGATGATGACATCAGGAGGACAGAAACAAATACTGTGAATCATGAGCAGCGACAATAATAGCGAAAAACAAACAAAATACTCCCCAGTTATCTGGACAGCCACCCTTGGAGTTCACTGAAACTTAATACCAGCTGAGTTTCAAACCAACTACACCAATCTGTCTTTCTCTCTGTCTCTTCCCCTTTCCTCAAAACGCCCGTGTCCTAAAATTAGTATAATGGTATTCATAACCCCTTTCACACGTGCAAATTATAAAAAAAAAACTCCACATATAGTTAATATTGACGATTGAACATTGGTATCGATGACATTGTGAACGACAGCCGCCCGGAGCAGCATTGACATTGTGTATGTATGTAAATGAGATTCAAGTCTGAAGGGCATAAGTTAAATGGAGTCTTGTTCACCGATTAAAGTGTACTCCTTAGTTCAAACCAATACAATTCCTAATGGAGACCTAGAGTCACTGCAAGAATAAAGCTATCACGATCACATTAACTGAAGTGCTAGCATACCAAACGCCAAATAGAAGGTATTGTGAAGAATGTAGAAACATCTATTGTTTGCTTCTGCGAGAAGTCTGATTATCGATACATAATCAAAGTCCAATTTATTCTAGATACCTTCCTAATTTTGAATAGTTTTTTAGTCTTGTTCTTAGGGACATGCCTCGATGTAGGCTTTGCCGAAAATGACAGCTTTTTTGCCACTTTTGTCAATACCTCTGGGTTCTTGAATATGCAAGTTCCTACAGAGGTCTATTCATCTGCCTTGACCTGTCCTCCTAATGCAAATATTGTATGTAGTATGGAGATTCGGCTTTACGGCTGCTATTATTATAGGAAGTTTACCTGTAACTCAGGTTTAGATTGGATCAAAATGAATTTCATTGCCATTGTCTTGTCATATCCAATGCTAACTCTCACAAAGTGCCTACGTTCTACAAAACGTTTTCTAGGTGAGAGAATAACTCACCGATTAAACTAATATATTCAAGTCTTTTCGACTATCTGTGAATAATTCCATGCCTAGATTTGGTGAAGTACTTCATTTCTGTCTGCTTCTTCAGCATTTCTCCATAATTATCGCTTAAATACCTTGCACCGGTATAATGTATCTTTTTCACTCTTCAAAACACAAGTCATTGAATAAAAATCTTTCTACTTATGAGTGTGAGAATTTTTTTGGAAGTATGAGGCAACTCTGAAAGTACGGAATCTGCTTACACTTGAGACAAATATCATCTTCGTCAAATCTTCCATGTACGCGTTACAAGTTACATCAACCATCAAGTTCAATGTCCAAAACAATAGCAAACAAATAGAAAAGATTGTTAACAACAACACACCAACCACATTACATCACACTCGAACGATAAAAAAACAAAAATCAATTTCCAAAAATGGTCGGAAAAAAACAAAAAAAACATTCCAAATGGTCATCTCAACAACAACACATGTAACGTTTTTGTTTGTACTATTCTTGGCCTTAGGGAGCCCATCATTAGACCTCATCAAAAGTATCTATAAATAGTTCAATAACCCAATGACATTGAATGTAACTCCACACTTGGGAATTTTTCAAGTAAAATAAATCTAACGGCAAATTTTCCCAATAAATAGAACGAGACCCTTTTCCCTTTCCCTCGTCTCTCTTTATTACTGTCTATGAAGGTTTTCATATTGTTGTGATCTACTGTGCGTGTTTCTCAAGTCATCTCCTCGCACGACAAGTCGCGGAATAGTGAAGTAGAAAAAAATAAATACGCACTCTAAAAATCAATAACAAATAAGAAAAAAGCCAAACAAAAATGCATACAAAATAAAAAGAAAAGAAAAATATTGAACTGGCAAGGTTAAAAGATCAATCTATCAGTGAACAATGAGATTACCGCTAGAGCGTGCGTTCACATACATATCTTCATATAACCACCATTATCCATAATACATCGTAATGGATGATCGTCACATTCCGGATTTTTTTTTTTTTTTCATTTCAATGGGGGGATGGAAAATTAGAAGAAGACAAACGAGCCACACACAAAATGTAGATCTTTAAATTTTTCAGATTTTTTTTTTTTTTTTTTTTTTGTCAGTTCAGATACAATTACAAGGAAAGAAAAATGCGACAGACCGCAACGACAGATGACATTGAGTGCTTAATTACTGAATATAATGATGTATGGGCTGACGTGTGGAAAATGGAATTCTCTGAAATAAAGCTAAACCAAAGACTACTATGGCGATCACTTTGGGAGGGAGATACACATTTTTGGTTATCTGTATAAATTGGTTCTGTAGAAAAATTTAGTCATTAAGGACCGATAGTTGAAAGATTGAGTCGAAATTGGATTGAAAAATAGTTTAACTGACAGATGAGCATTACCGCCATTCATTCGTTTTTTAGCTGTGTAGAGTATGTTTCATAGTAATAAATGGAAACAAACTGAAACATATAATAAATGGCCTGCACACCATCCGGACACAAATAAAACTACAAAAGAAAAGAAACCCAAACAACGACCATCTGTCAGTTTAACTCCTCGACCCATGTAGTTACGCATATTTTCGGCTCAACTCAGCAAAAATAGTGGAGTCGACTCGAGCCGCGTATATATGCATCTCGATCCGAGTCCAACCTATGTTCAACTCTGCATATATACATAGCAACTGTTCATAAATCTGTATCATAACCCAGTTGATCTCGTTTTATAAGATGTACTTAATTTATTTTCTATTGCGCTCAAATATTTAAGATCATCTTGGCAAAGACACACTTCAGTGCAATGCAGCCAACTTTAGTTCATTGTCAAATGTCAAACGCAAAACGTCAAAAATTCAGGAAGTGTGTCTGCAAATTTCTTCTACGTCAGAAGATATAATATATTACTGGAAAGGTCTATTGCGTGTCATGTAAATCATTTGTAAAGAGAGTTCATCAAAGCAAAAAAAAAAAGAGAGAAAAGGATTCCAAGTTCCATGATGTCGAATATTTATAAGCCGTCAGTTCAAAAAAACCTTTTTCTTTGAAATTAAATTTTTAGAGCTTACACCCTATTTAAATGCATTAAGACCTACTTCTTCCCCATAAGTTAAGTTCAACTTATTGCCATTTAAAATCCGCTTTGTATTTCGCGCAAACCGTTAAGTGGAACTTAAATAGTTATGACTTGTTCAGCTCTGGTGCGTGCTAATCCCTGACCATTTGGTATGCTTTCGCATGGGGCCTACGCAATATTACGGCTCATAAAAGTTTGGAGATTTGACAATCGAAGCAAACATTTAAAGATCTATTTACAAATAAAGGGTGGGCAATCTGTTGGTTTAAAATTGCTACAAAAAAAAAATAAAAATTCATTTAATATTTTTCAAAGTTTTTAGCTTTATTGAAGAGAGTACACTTTTCGATTATTTATGGAAAATAATTTCATTTAAATGGTTGCCGCGTCCATAGCTTAATAGTCATAACCAGCAGCAGCGCCTTCTTTAGTGTTGTCGAAGTATCTTTTTAAGTCGAAGGAGGTGCAGGTGACCTATTTTCTACCTAGAGGCATGGACTCTGCTAACTGTTACAGAGTGATCTTTGGTGCGCATGCTGGCCGGTTTACTCTTATCCTGGGGTCTGATAGGTCTGAAGAACTTCGGATGAATAATGTCTTTCTTGCTTACATTTGGAATGGAAATTAACTTCTTTTTTTGATAATTTAGCCATGACTTTGAGCAATCTGGTTTTCATAGTCTTTTAGCTTATGTATATCCACATTGTATGTAGAGTTTTTTGTTTGTAGCTTTGTCTAGTCTTTGTTCCGCTCAGCCTTATCAAAATGCTATCGTATCACAAATCTCAGGTCAGCTAATAATTCCTACTAAAGAGTGTCTTGCCTGTCTTCAAACTTAAACCAAAGTTTGATCGTAGTAAGATAGCCCAAAAATGGTTTGCACGAGACAATGGCTCCACGGCATAACATAAAGTCAGCAGTTGGTCGAATAAAATTTACCATTTCGAGCGCTAACTGTCAAAAAGCAAGTGACTTTATCCATTCATAATGGGCACGTTCACAGTCGTTCCAGTTTCGAAATCAAACTTCATTTTCATTTTTAAATCTGTAGGAGAATCGCAAAGAGATCTCAAATAGTAAATCAGTTATGCGTTATGAGTATGAAACTTTCGTGACGGCTGATCACATATTTATGTTCTTGTTTGGAAAAAAATAAACCATTTTAGACCATTTGACTTGAAAAAGTTGATTTATTGACCGTATCAGTTATTGATACAGTACATTGTTTTAGGTTGTCGTGTAAAGTTTATAAAGTTTAAGGCACCTGATTTGTCACGACATGCAACAAATGCACAAACCTGGTTGTTTTCCATCAGATAGGCTGACCACATTGCGTGACGTTTGCATTTCTAAACAAAACCTCTTCTTTCAGTTTCCATGCAACGTACCAATCACAGTCTTCTACGACAGAGAACCGACATAAAATTCGCGAAACATTTTCCAAAATGGCAGCATTATTGTTTCATTTCTCATTCAATCTCCCCTCACGATAATCTCTGCCTGCACTGAAGTAATCTATTTCGTAGGGCTTTTAATAATAAAATATTTATATCTTCACCAAAAGTCTGCACACGCAACATAACGAGTCATTTTCTCCCCCTCGAACGCAACCAAACATGCCTTATATACCCCATTCCCAAGCTCATAAGAAAGTCATTCATTTTATCGCCAACCGATAACATTCCGATTTCACATCATCGTCGTAGAGGGAAGCCATGCTGTTGAGCAGCCGCTGTAACCAACAACGACGACGAGATCGATGATGACGATGATGATGGGGAGAGTAGCGTCGTATTCGTTGTCGTGCTCGTTTTCATCAAAGCCAGAGACCCCATTCCCTAACTCCCCTCCTCCGGCTAGTGGCTGGAATGCATGCTGTGTACATACATACGTTCGGCCCGGCATCGTACATCATGCATCTGAGAGAAGGCCCGTAGATAGATGCCTATTTTAGGCCTTTTAGATACTCAACAACAAATTGCGGTTAGAGATTGAATGTTGCACAGAGAGATCCTATGCCTCCCTTTCGCCACTACGCATCGACGTCGTCGTTGTCGTCATGGAGAAGACGAATATTTTCAAAGGTCGTTTCAAATGAGCGCGCGCACTAGTTGATACGCTGAGATGTGTGTATCTGGATCTCGTATCAAATTGCACATACTCGTCGTATGTGTGGTTTTAAAACTCTCTAAACCCTGAGAGGAGGATTGTTGTCGTCGAAGTCGTCGTCGTTCAGCTGCGCGACAAATTAGGCGAAGAGGTCTTTGCTCTGAGCAACATAGAAAGGCAGAAAAAAAAAGTTGCATGAGAAAATCGATTAATCGATCTCTATGAAGTGACAAGTCGAATTGTTTACTGTTGACCCACATTCTATTGGTGGTAAGAGAAACTGTCGATTTTTCACACTAATTTTGACAAGATTTTTGCAAGATACACTCTTGTCAAGTATAAATATTTCTAATTGACGTTGAGAATGAGAACGCAAAGACATAGAGCACACGCAAACAAATTGTCCCCCTTTCATATCTGTCATACAAAAGACAGCACATAGAATGTCAATTACAATCGAAAAGTATCTATTGAATTGTTCCACATTTGAAATGTTCCTTTGACGGTCATACTAGTCGAATTAGGGTGACTTTCTACTATACGCGAGGGGTATGTGTTGCGTATTTATCGAACTTTATTTTACGTGTCATTACTTTTTGATATAGAAAAATGAAAACACGTGCGCACACCCTTCAGGTACGCACACACACAGTGGGTGGTGTGCTGTTCACTCACGCGAAGTGGGCCAGTTTTGTTCTAGGGAAATCAGTCGAAATGTCATTATTAGAATTGTACATTTCGTTAATGGTCTATTGGAAGTCGAAGGGAAGCATAAAGCGCCGGAAACAGTTTCCGTCGAACATTGACATTTAAATCAGATGAAAAGGAAAGGAAACAAAACGGCACGAATAACTAATTGCTTTTTGTTAAAATTGTTTGTCGATTTCCGTTTGATTCGAATTTTGAATACGTTTTGGGGAATCCCATGGGAAAGTCGTTAGATGTCTATAAAGTTAATTTTTTGAAATGATTTATGGAAGTATTTTGGCTCTAACCGGGATCATTTGTTTGATTTGGGGCATCTGTTGAATTGTTCACATGAACTAATTTCTGACAAAATAAGGCCAAACTTAGATCGGAGCCTGAGGACAAGCAATGTATGATAACTACGTGGATGATCGATGATGAACTAATGATCGAAATGTGGCAAACATTTCGGGAGAAATAAAAGTCTCTACTTTCTATTTGGGTCGTACAGGTCTTGCCGTTCGGCAGATATCTTGTGAAAAAGAAATACAAGACGATCGATTAGCACAAACATCTTTTCTGATAAGCCAGATCGACTCAGGTCAGCGCACTTACTACAGCGATGTGTCTATGTCACTACGTACTGCCTTTAGGTCAATGGCCTTTAATAACCGCAATGATGTCGTCCTCCGTTGAAAGCCGTAGATCATAGCAATATGACTAGTTCTGCTAAATAATGATTTGCCTCTATATTCTACTAACCAGAGTTGGGTAAAATCAATTACAAAAGTAATCAATTACTCAAACAATTACATTCATTAAAATTACAAAGCTTGGTAATCAATCTTTTTTATTACATTGTTACTTATTAATTGCAGTAATGGTTGTATGCAATTATGATTACAGGCAACAAGTAATTAATTACTTTGGTTACTATTTTTTTTAGCAACTCATTTACTTCAGTAGGGTCCCGTAATATGATTTCGTTAATATTCATTTAGCGGACTTATGCAGGGTGCAAGTTAAGTTGAATTATTAAGGATGTGATTCGCTGGACTTTTTTTTAGGATGTGTGCGTGGAAATGGAGGAGATATCATCCGCTTCAACCACACCCTTAAAGTCAATCCGCCTTTACATCCTCCAAAACATCAACCACCTGCCCCACACTCTATTTCCACCCACCGAAGACATACATCCTCTTGAAATATAAATATTTTGTTATCGATTACCGATTACTTTGTAATTGTAATTTCGGTAAGTTAATCACAGATTATAAAAAAGTAATCGTAATCATGTTATCGGTAATCGATTACAATTTGCCATTTGACATTGTTTCTTCTATTGGGAAGGGTTGGAAACATGCAGAAGAGGCCAAGTCATTTAAGAAGTCACCAAATATATCACTTATGGCACCCACAATTGTCGTGACGTGCAATATTTTTAAAGAGACGAAAAGCTAGAGCTCTCTAATCCAGCTTATACCATGACACGCAAAGCTTTCTGCCGCTGTTTTGTTGATTGCATCCAGCTTGAGTAACATTTTACAAGCAGCGAGAAACATGCCTTTCATATACCTATTCATTCAGTATACGTGCATTTTGAATAGTTCAGCTACCTTACGACGATCTCGATGTGATCGACATTATTCCAGTGAAGAATATCGCAAGGCGTGGTGAAAGTAGTGAAGCCTTCACTTTTCATTGTAGCGCACCAGAGAGTATTTGAGTCAATACTCCAGCAAAGATGGATACCAAAATTTCCAAGATTTTCAGAAAATAAGATATTTAGCTCATTTAGATATAAAGAAGACTACATTGACTTCTGTCTACATATTGATGAGGTGAACTTAATCCAGATGGATGATATTCGAGCAGTGATAAATGTTGGCACGTATTATACCAACAAGTTCTGCTGAATGTTTTGTGGTTTTGTTTTGTATTAGACCCTTGCGTTTAAACTAATAGGGGGAATTTTCAAAGCCCAGACGCGACACAAAACGTTTCTTTTCTATCACAAAAAGGTCGCCAGGAGTTGCGTTGGATCTTCCTCAAATCTGTTTTGTGTTTTTTGTGGATATCCTTCTATAACTCCCAACCTAGAACAATCTAGGCTAAGCTGCTTACAGTCCTTTCGAAGGGCTATAATCTTGCACACTACTAAGGTGGTCTAAGCTTACGTCAAGATTCACCTAATAGAAATAATATTCACTTCTTGTTGCAAGAGGAACAAAATTGGTTATAGCATACCAGCTTGCGGGACCTTATCTGATACTATGGCACTTGCGTTGATAAATATTGTTATTTTCTACATACTTGACTTAATGTACACATATTTATCGACAATATTTTCTAGTTAGCTATTCAAGTTGTTGAAGTTCCTTATAATGAAAAGTTTCTCTGTGAATGTCTGTTTTAAGATGAACAAAGGGGCATCTTAATGTTAATGATTAGTTTTGTTGACCATCTCTTCGAAGTTACAAATATTCAAAAACTATGACTAGCCATAATTTCCTTACAACTGGCTTGATTAGTTATTAACATACTTGATCAGAAAGTGAAGGGCAATGTCCATTCTAACCCTCAATCCATGGTTGGATACATGGATTGAGGGTTAGAATGGACAATCGACATACCTTGAGTCGAATTGACAATTAGCCCATCGATTGTCATCATTCAAAACTTCTGGTGTATTTAACACCTCATATGAGAGTACAAATAAATTAAAAAAAAAAATGTTCTACACACCACTATAACAAAATCTCGATTATGAATGAAAATATCGTTTAAGAGTGCACTCCCTCAAGGTTACCATATTTGGCCACTACTTGACACACTCGATCGTTGATCCTCAACATTCATATTATGTAATCGGTAAGCCTGTTAAGAAGCTCTCAGAAGTATCTCCAGGCGGTATTTTACACTAATTCCACTTAAAATGTTCCTAACCCGCTAACAGAGATCCCATTCAAAAAAAAAAAAACAGCGATTCATTCCAATCAGAGACCAATTTGACTATTTCTGTTTTTTCGGTTAAGCACTTCCTCTCGCTACCATTTCAGTAGCGACCCCTCCAGTGGACTCTCAATCAAGCCAACCTGGCACGAGAAGAGCGATTTCAACAGAAGCGCTCCAAATTATATATTTCCGTGCGCTGCCATAGCGAAATATTTACTTTCCTCTTCAAGACAAAATTGCAAAACTTATTTATCTATTAAAGCCTCCACTTGTCGATGATTAGAGGAGAAACATAAAACGGAAAAAAAAAAAAAAAAAACTATACATGGCCTTGAGTGCGAAACGAGAGTTTAAATCGAGAAAATAAACGTCACCTATCGATCGACATGTTTTTTTTTCTCCACCCCTTTTACATAACTTGGATGGAAATTATTTTTTATTTAGATTTATAATATGCCACGCGAAATTGTACTTTTTAATTGTCGGCATCGGCGGCACATACCTTTAACGACACAGACGCGCTTTCATGTTCCGCGACTAATGAGTGAAAAACAAGAAAATGGATCTAGTGTCATGTGGGTGGTGTGACTACTACGCCAACACACCCCGGATAGTTGACAGATGTCGACGTGGAAGGGCCAGAGACGAGGTGATTCGTTGTAATTGATAAAGTTTAACAATAATGGAACTCTCCGCTCACCTTCGCCATAAATTTGATTACAATCTTTCTCTCAGGCGGAGTGTAAACACTCGCATTCCTGGAATTCTTTCTGCATCTCGTCGTTCGTCGCACTCTCTATTTACACGCTGCGACTGCACATTCATTTGACATACATTTATCTCTTTTCTGTCACCCGCTTATTGACAGTTCGAAGGAAATGACAAATATTGACAGACAAAAGAATTTAGTTCATCAGCGTTTGCGGATTTCATTGCTGATAATGAGATAAAAGTCAAACAGAGACAGAGATGAATAGATGAAAATGACAGACACAGGCGAAGCAATGACCCAAACCGCTGTCAGTGGTGGAAAACGTCATTTTTCTTCATCCACCAATGGTGGTGGCTTTTCTTTCGGTTCTTTGTGATCTTGTTGTCGGTTCGGTTTTGACGAGTTTGCGAAGTATATGACAGGCACAACGATGACAACGACGACGATATTATTTACGGTTGATATGGTCGAAAGAATTTTTCATCTTCTTTTAAAATTCTAACCCCACTCTGTTGTGTCGTCTTGGATGACTTTTCCTCCTCCATATTTGATTTTCCAATGCAGCAACAGTGGAATTTAGCTTGCAACGATACGCCATTGAGTGCCATAAGTCTCGCTGTTGAGTTACATACACGGCGTAGAGAGACGTGTGTGAGATGCTCGCGACAGTTGTGTTCGTGGAATAGAGGTGTAAAGGCGGCTGAAATGTGGCGCCAATTGATTAAACTTTTTCCATTTTGCCTGTTTATTTTTTCTCATTATTTTGCGCGCGGGACTAGATATGACCGACTGTGGCACGCTAAAGATGATGGATATTGTGGTGGCGATGGTAGGCAGAGGTGAATGTTGCCGGCGGCTATATGGGGAGAGATGAGTGATTGGTAATGAGGCTATATATTGTGGAATTTGTTTGGCTCTCTGGAAAATCCCCAAAAACGGAATTTATTTGAACTGAAATTCCACATGGATTGGGTTTTTGTGACAGCTTTCAGAGAGAGAGAGAGAGAGAGGAGTACAAGGCTTAAGAGTTTAGTCACGCGTCACGAAGGTATCCATTGACCTAGTAATAAAATATATTTGCAATGCAGCGTACACATTTTAGGCAGATATGACATTGATACGATTACTCGTATAGCGGTGGTTTGACAGTTTGTGGCAAGTGACATGGTGATATGCATCTTTGTGACAATTTGGTTCATTTCGATGTGGCAACGTTAAATTCTATGCCACTCTGCCCTTGTGCAAATGTTGAAATAAATCGGCGAAGATTGTCAAGGCTGTCGAAGACTGAAGTGACATGACATGATTGGTATACTTTGAAATTGTGCACGCGATATTCCAAAACAGTCAAGCAGTTGAAGAATTCATTGACAAGTAGCTTGATGGATGTTTTTTTATGCGAGAAACGTCGCGCATAGAAATCATTGATGAATGACACTACAGACAAGAGATGTTTACGAAGTTCAATGAGTTGATGCTCTTAAAGGAATTTTTCTTACGAGAGAGTTTTTGCAACGGGTTCTTAATATCTAACTTTATTAATATTCAAGTGAGGAATGTCCCAGTTGTCTATAGCTTACTTAAGGGATGCCACTTGTTTTTTCGACGTTAAAAGTTGTATTCTCTTAAAGTCTTTATAGTACTCTTGAGCATTTGAAACTAATTTCTTACTCTCTATCGGATTGACGTTTGGGTCTTTCGTCAATTGTTATTAGCTGAATCAGTATTGCTAAAGATTTCAAAGACAGCCTCAAATTTGTTTGAGTAGCAACGAGAACGACGTGAGTTCAAACGTCTGAAGCTGCGTGGCACGTCCACTCTATGTTATTTAACGCGACTTTCGATAAATCGAGTGTGAACCCGCTCCAAATTATCAAAAATTGTTTGATCTTCATTTCAACCAATTGGATAGAACATAAAGTCATTGTCACGAGATGGACACAAAGTCTGTCCAACAAATCGTATCCAGCCTGAAGGAAGCACCTTCCGTCGTAATACTATAATGACTGAAGATACTCTCGAAACTGTGTTCTGCATTTAGTATTCAGGACAGATGAAAGTTCATTCACAACTTTATTTCGTGTGGTACCCTTATGTCCGGAAACCGGGAAGTGAGGGTTATATTATTGTGATTAGCTGGCTTTTTGGGGGTATTTTTAACTTACTGCCGATCTTGGCAGAATATGAATTAAAATTAAACAATAGAAGAGAACGGACTTCAAATGCAATGCAAACCACTTGCGGCCATACCATACCATTCTCCAATGACTACGGTTCACTCCCTCAAGCACCTATACGTCATTTCCAACGATTGATCTCATCACTACCACTTCCGCCTTTTCAATTATTTCCTATTCCGATTCACAACCACAACAAAACTCTTTGGCGTCCATTTAGCCATTTACCAAAAAAAAAAAAAGGAAACAAAAGACAAGCCCATACTTCAAAAAAACTAAACAAAAGTCAAATGCCAACAAAGACCTCCGGGCCCCATTGGCCAACCTTGAGGCAGCCAACATTTCTCCTCGCGTTTTCCTTATTAATTCCATATTTTTCTTTGCCATTACTTCTCTAAATGGAAATTTAATTTCAATTCATAATTCAATGACCATTTATCCACCCACCGAAATGTGTGAATAATGTTTCTCTTTGCAGCGCACATACCTTATGTATTCAATAAATAATTTACATTACACTATAATTACATTATTACAATGTCTTAGTGAGTAATCGGAATCGCCACCAACTCCATACCACATAACAAGCCGCTAACGACCTCTATGAACTTGAAGCTGCTGCTTAAATAAAGAAAAATATGTGTTATTCTATGCGCGCCTACACTAGGTAGAGTCCCCTACCTTCCTGCCTCCTCTCAAGTCTCATTGGATACTCCTGTCACATTTTCGCATTGAAGTTTTATCACATTCTCTGTGACTGCTCGATATGTCACTGATAAGGTGGCTTAACGATCGACATTAATTTTTTTTTTTTTTTGTTGTTTAAATACAGAATGGCTCCATCAAGTGGTGATTTGCTCGCGCTAATAATAACATTCACGTAATTCAAGCTTCGTATTGTGTCCGTGTTGTGCTTGTGTCCCTCCCCACCAGCGCCAATCAGAAACCCATTCGCCTTCAGAGCAAGAGCAGTAACGAAAACCCTGATTGCGAATGTCACTCACTCACTCGTTCGCAATCTTCAATTGCAAAGCAATTAATTAACTGGCATTTAATTTTTTTTCTTATTTAATATTTAATACTCTGTTGATTTGCATTAAATAAATAATAAAATACGAGAAGAGAGCCATTTTCGAATCGAAAATGAGTGGAAACAGCGTGAAACCAGATCTCGGCCAGATTGGCTGCACTGGCCTACGGATTGAGTTTGTTTGTGTGCAGTAGGTTTTTAAATTTTTTTGTTTCTTTTTGTCATCTCAAGATGGTCGACCACCATCGAATGTGTGTGGGTCTTGATACAACGTGTGTGTGTGGTGCGAAATGGAATCGAATGAAATTAACGTGAACCCTTTTCACGAGATCATACAAAATGGTGAAACTCGGAGCTTATTTACGATGCTATTCACTGGTTAACTTTGGAAAATTAAGATGTGATGATAAAGAGATAAAGATGAGAGTGAGAAATTAAAACTGACATAGTGGGCGTTTTAAGGTCATCTGCGTTGAATCTTCCAAAGCCCATATGATTGGTTTCTGAGGGGATTTCCTCATGGTGCGGTACTTTCTTGAAAGTGCGCTTTGGTGGTCTCTCGAATTTCCAATTTGATGACAATAATTTTGTAGTTTTTATGGCTTTAAAGAAAATATTGTTCCGTTTGGATGATGTCCGATTTCACCGATGATACACCTTATTTGGAGTCGAAAGAATCAAGTTAAATATAATATTGTTGCTATTGTTCTTATTTCGCAAACGACTACAATTATAGGCCTTCCCTGATAGTCTGTACTAGGTTTACCTTGCAAAATTAGGCTTACATAACCGCCGAGGGACAAGCAGTATAAAATGCTGCTTAAAACGTAATGGGTCGCGACAATGAGGTTTGTCCCTATCTACCACCTTTTTTGGTGCAGTGGTTGGATAAACCTAGATTTTATTTGTTTCTCTTTTTTTTACGCTCGGGTATCTATGAGTTGTTGCTCCCCGATGAAACTTGAACCTTCACTGTTCGGGTCACAAGCAAATTCACTACTCACTACACCGCGGCCATGATTGCATAGCTGAGAGAAAACCTTTTTGGAGACTTATTCCTCTGAAGTCTTTTTGAAAAACCTGTTTTTTCAGGCATCAGCTGTGCCCTTACTTCCTTTGATGTCCAAAAGTATTTTGGATAATTCTCAACAGTTTCATTAAAATGCTTAAAATATTCTGAGCACTCATTTGCGCTCCATTTTCTTTCTCTTTTACTTAAAACAAATGATCATTTTTCCAACCGCTAGCTTGTCCCCTTTTATCCATTGTTCACTTTTTTTTTCATGTACTCCTACATACATTTTTCAAACTCGTTCATACCCATCTCTGGTAGTCCCGCACAAGGTGGTAGAAATTTTGTCACCAAGGGGTATGCAACGAAATCTGGACTCATCACATTTGTTGATATACTTTTAGGTGTTAGATCTTGCCATCAAGAGGGATATAAAATGAAAATCGCAACTTATTGAGTTCTTTGACATGTTTTAGATGTAGCAATTGCAAGATGTTAATATAATTTTAATTGAAAGATAATGAAACCCAGGAACTAAAAGGTCTGCAATAAAAATCTCAGCATTTACAAATAAAGTTACATCAGGGTTTGTAAACTTTTCAGTCTGCCTTGGTTGTCACTTAATTTTTAGACTTTGTAACTACATTCGATTTGTGAGAATCAACAATAAGGGATGGTAATGCATGCACTGTTTCTAATGTTGACAACACTTCTTCTGCTCCGTTTTGACAATTGCTATAAAATGTTGGTTCAATGTAGTTTCAATTGAATGGAAGAAACGAATAAGTTCACCGAGTAGACCTTTAAATACAATCCGTATCTCGTCGATGTCAATCTATTTTTCAGCCTCTCTGTACGTAGACTGATCACTTTTAGTCATCATGTCAGAGTCAAGCAAATAACAGCAACCAACTCTGTTCAAAATCAAACGCCTGACAATTACAAAATCGAAGAGAAAATTCCCATTTTTGGTATCCACAACGTCGACAATCGACGGCGTTATTGGACACTGCAAAAATAAATCCGATCCAGAACCAGTGTTGTGTTGTGTTTTATATTTTCGTTGATATTTATGGCGCCGCTGCTTCTAAAGGAGACGCGACAATTCACGCGCCCACAATTGAATAATAAATTAATTTTACAAAAACTAAAAAAGCAACATTATACGATAAAGAAAAAAGAAAAATCAATTCAGATACAGAAAACATCAATAAAAGATCGACGACTGGTTTGGCTTTGCTACTCCATCTCGACACCGTTGCATCGTGGTGTCTTGAGAAGGCTTTGTATTAGTGTTACTTCACACGCGTCGTCGATTCTTTTCATCGAGACACTTCCAAGATTGGCGTGGTCGGTCGTCGTCGCACTTTGGTTTGGATTTATTTTTGGTGGACCTGGTTGCCTTGTCTCACCTTGAGAGTTTTTCCAGATAACTAAAATTTTTTTTCGAATTCATTCGCTCGTATTGTTCGCGTTATTGACTATTTTTGGATTTTCCATTTTTTTTTTTTTTGTAACGTGCGTTATTTTTGGAAGCTGACAGGTGGTCAAGTTTATAAAATCTAATTAATGTACCCCGCTCTACTATAAGAAGACAAAAAATTAAAACTGGATCGTTGATTGCAAAAATGATATGGTGAGTTGAGCGGCAACAATTTCGATGGTATTCCGAGGGCGGATTTAATCCAAACAATATTTTGGTGTTTCAAAAGGTTATGAATGGTATTATGGATGCCTCTTGTTGAATTTCTTTTTCTTTTTTGTTTTTGTTTGGTTTGGTGAGAATTTAGCGATTTATGAAAGGCGTTAATGAGGTTTCTTTTTGAATCTACATATGCTCTATGCAAATTGAAGTGGTGTTTTTATGATTGCTTTCATGGCTAGCAAAGCGGAACATAAGAACATTAGAAGCTAGACGTTTGATTGAGTACCAAACTGGCGAGACTGAAATGGTACTCTCAACAGATGGCCGGAAGATGTGTGCTTTGTGATTTTTTTTTTCTTAAAATATGAGTGCACAAGATCGTCTGCTATTTGACAGAATATAATTTAGTCTCGGTACTTTGTCTGGATTTGAGCGTAAATCATTTAAAATTACGATTTGTATGTCATAAGGCATACGAGCCTTCCTCCGGCAATGTGCTACGGCCGCATTCATTGGTAATAAACCTATTTATAATTTAACCTATAATCACTAAATCCAGGTAGGTTTGTGAGAATCGGTTGAAGGCAGCAAGTAAACTTTATCTTAGGACTGCGAACCGTCGCTAGCCTACCTCTTTACTATGCGTCATAGCCACTTTTAAAAAAGGATACAGTATATGACCGATACTCGTTTTGACATAAAAAGTCCTGACCTGTATTGTGGAAAGAGTAGTTTATTTATACGATAAAAAAAATCGACACAACAGTCAGGTAAAGTGAACCTATTCATTCAGTAAAATTAAAGTTTAAGCAATCTTGCTCCCAAATTCACTTATTTAAGCCGCAAAAATTAATATAAAAGTTCAATTGCCTACAATTCTATTCTGTCTTTACAGAAGAAAGTATTTGCCACCCTCTTCACGTAAATCCAGTAAATCTCATGGTCAGTCCGAATCATGAGAATCAACAAGAAGGCACAATTATTAAGTGAGAATCAACAAGAAGGACAAATTTAAATATTTTTATAAGTTTCCTGTTCTCAGCCAAGATATATTATATAAGTCTATTGCTTACCGCCAAAATAAGATTAATTATGAAAAACATTGAATATGGGCAGGGTGTCTAAGTAACAATAGGGTGCATGTACACTGAAGAGATTTAAGAAAGGGGCGACCTATGTACGTTACTGGTAAATTAGAAAAGGTTATGTGGCTATTCTTTCTGAAATTCGTCAGCATTTGAAAAGCTGTACATCATCCTGGTCCCGTTGCTAGATACAGTCACAGCCGTGTCTACGGACGTGTAGAACTCAAACTTAGCACCTGCTCTATGGGCAAGGTATAAGGCAAATACTTTTTGGAATGTGATTTCCAAACGGGAAATGAGAGAGCCTCAGATCAAAATTCCAAGTCATTTTCTCCGAAACCGGCCATAGATGATTGCTGTCATAGACATTATTCTTTAGGAAACCACAAAGAAATGAGAATTGACGTCAGATACAATGATTCTTCTCAGGTCTATCGACCATAGTTTGTTGCACCCCCAATCACTCAAGTATACAGTGGAGCCCTCCAGAAGCTTACAAATTTTCAGGTAAACAGGGTGAGATACCACATCTTGCTATAGGCTTCGTGAAATTGTCCTGATAACGCCTCGTCTCATGCATCTCGGGGCGCTGTAACAGCATTATAGGTTCACCTATCATAAGGAAAGTTTATAAGAAAAAAAATAAAGGCGAACGAATCGCCGGTTTATACAATAAGCTTGCATTGCCTGACAGACTTCTAATTCACCTGCGCTCTTTGGCTTTGGTTTCAATATTTCTTTGGTGAAAGAATTCGAATCCATGTCTATGCGTTCAAAGTAATAAATACCCAAAGTGCGGACTAGCCCCGAGAATTAGATTTCCGCTTAACAAGTAAGTTTCACTAGTAGAAAATTCGCGTAAGTCAACTGACAATTATTTTATCTTTTAGAAATGTTTATTTGTTTTTGTATTTGTATATCCCCCATGAGGGCTTATCAGCTCTTTTGATAGAGTTTAAAGTCCACTGAACCAAATCACTATACTTCCCTGCGCTCCTTTGTTTTAATGCTCACTGCTATGGTAACTGCGTAGATATTCACACACCATAACAACGCACTAAACCATCATTTCTTTATGTAACATTCAGTTCACAATGTGTTCTAATTATTCTAATTAATCATGGCTATCGGATTTCACATAATTGACTCTACACAAAACAGTTGTGTCAATAACTGAATAATGAAATCACTACCTCCTCATTAGTCCATCATTCAGTCGCGTCTACACGTGTGACATTCGTTACACTGGGGGCTACCAAGTGATTTTCTAATCGAATTAACATCTTTAACTAATAATCATAAAATGTGTCCTTAGACACTACAAAATACAATTTATTAGCAATTAATATCGAAGACTATAAATCCCAACCAAACATGGAGTGGCAGCAGCAGCAGCAGCAGCACAAACAATGTTCATGTAACACCTCAAGTGTTACTCACCCTTTTGTCAACTTTTCAACATTTTAGCGATGCAATTAAAATCTAATGAATAAAATATGACAGATATAATTGCAAAATCCTTTCTAAGCCACTACACAGACGCCAAGAAGATATAAATTATCACAGCAAGATATCAGTATCTTGACTTTTAGTTGGAATATAAATATCGATAACCAACGCTCTGGTTACTGCTGCTGCTGCTGCTGCTACTTGCATCTTTCGCGACAGACAAAGAACACAGTGAGTGTATCTAGAAGTAGTCCACTAGTATTCTGTACGCTGCCAATTTAAGTTAAATGCAAATTTTTTTTTATACTTTTTTTTGCTTTCGACTGTATCTTACGAGAGAGAAGTTTTAGTCTGAAGTCTGTTTGGAAAATAACATTTGGACAGACACATATTCAGAGAGACAAGAGACACCCCACTGGATATGGTCAAACGTAATTGAACACGATTACATTAATTATTACCGAGAAGGAATGAGATGACAGAGTCTTAACCGTGAGTTGGACAAATCTGCGGTAATTGTTTGTAATTAGAAAAGTCGTGCAGGTAATTAGAGAAAAAGTATCGGGCTCACGCGGCGCCGCCGTTGATCTTTTGAGAAATGAATGCAAATTTTATAAATTGAATTTCAAAATGTTACAAGTATCTCGCAATAGTGCGGTGCTGGTTGGCTTTGAAGTGATTTCTTTTTATAAAAAAGCACAATGCCGCCGCACCCGAGAAAGATCAAGAATGTTGAATGTCATGTCAAATGGGTGTTGTTTTATATATATGAGCGATTGGTTGTTGTGTCATGTGTCCTTTCTTGGTTGAGATACAACAATGTAGTGGGAATGTAATCGAACTTTATAGTTGACTCAGAAATATGTCCAAATCAGACGAAACAAATTATATGAAGAATAACCTGAGAGGTTAGTAATATAGACTGTATAATGTATTCATTCAAAAAAACGCTCTTTAGAAACGTAAAAGTTTTAAATTGGACACAGGTTCCATTCTTTTCCAAGGTTCGAGCAAAACGGTGCCGCAAATTCTGTCAGAGAACTGTGTTTCTTGCCCATGTTGCATCTACATCTTCATATAATAAGTTTGAATGCCTCCTCAACAACGTGAATTTCTTCTTGACACATTTATCTATTGCACTGCACGATCAGGTAAACTAAAGCCTCGATCTCAACAGCTCTCTACTACGAGAGCACGAATTAAAAATTTTAATCAAAATGATTTCCCGTCATCTTGCACAATCTTGTTCAGTTTTGACATAAGAAAACGATTTCTGGAATCTTTTTGAGACAAAAAGTCATATTCACTTAGAACTGTGAGAATCAACAAGAAGTACCAATTTAAAGATTCCTTTATAAGGTTTCTATTTTGAGTTGAAATATTGAAGTGAGTCCTTTTTATCGCCGAATGTGATGAGCTTTCAATGGTAGAATGGTAGAATGATTCGAATTCAGGGAATCGAGAAAAATGTCTCACTTCTGCTCTGTTCTATGACACAAAGAGAAGAAAAAACAGTGAAAAGTTACAATTCGGTTGGAACGAATCGTAATCTAGAGTCGGTCAAAAAGTCAAGAATCTTCTCAGGGTGGAGAGCAGCCCCCACAGATGACCGGGTCATCTGCCAAACTGTGAAACGTAATCACGAATACTTCACAGAGCGTATAGAAGAGATGCGCTGTTGAATCGATACCCTTTCCGATAATTTTCTTCCGAATTTGAGGAGCGCTTGACATTCCATAAGGATGTGGAAAGACGTTTCGTCGTCCTTAAGACACAATCTGCACAGGGGTCTATAGCATGTTTTAGTCGGCGTAGGTATTGTCAGGATTCTGTAGGTATATCACTGTAGATGGAGTATTTAGAGAGAGCATCCATAATGTCCGAGATTATTTCGTTTCAGTCCGACGGAACTGGCAGTCTAACAAACTGCCACTCATCGATTCAATGTGTAGGGCCTTTTCGATGAATATCCTTGGCTCTCTATCAGAAAAACAATGCCAGTTAAGGTGCAAGATCGGTTGTTGTCTTTAGAAACTTTGTTTGTTAATGTATCAATTTTTTTCTTGAAAAACTATGCACAGATTCCACCCAGACCTTCAGTTAGTATCTACGACTCCAGACCAGGTGCTGTTACTCTGTCTCTCAAGAGATATGCCAGATTATGCTGGAAAAATTCCAGGCGAACAATATGAAAATTATTTCTATGAGTTGCATTCGCTTAATGAAATACCCGATGATGGAGTAACAAGTGTATACGCACTCATCATTTACCAAAAAATAAAATTCAAGTCAATAGGCTTTTAAAATTTGAATAACGGTCAGTATTCGAAGCTATTTAATATTTGAATGCACACAGACACTCCCTGGCACAAAGCCATTAGTCAAGGTTAACGCTTTTCGTTTATAAATTTTTGAATTCTTTATCTCGACTCATGTGCGGGGCCCTTACATCTCAACGGTGTATTATGTAAGTCACTGACCTTTACGGCCACACTATCTAATACGTAATCGGGAAAATGTTTGCCCAATAGTAAAGTAACGAGCACTTGTTTTCAGCAGACTCTTAGTACAACAGATACCCGCTGCACTTAAGTCGGACCTTTTCAATTACTCACTCTCATCGCAGTGCGCGCCCCTTTGATGTGGTGCCTGTTTGCATTGCAAAATACTTTTGACCACAAATAAATTCGAAACCACAGTGCGTTACTAATAAAATAACAATTTGCCATCAATAAATTCGGTTGATTTTTTATTTTTCGGTGGAAAATCCCACTGTGAATCCGTAACCAGGAAGAGCAGGTTTATCAAAACATTGTGTACACACACACAGGGCATTCCCTACATTCGACAGTCCGACAAACAAACAAACACAGAACACTCAACCATTGCGTTGCGGGACGACATGAAAAATCATTTTTCCGCACGATTGGTGACCACCGCGTATCACAATCAATTTCTCCCCGGGACGACGACCACCACCATAAGTACTATGCAGATCAAAATGTATCCCGCGGATACAAGCTGACCCATTGAGACACAACGGACCGACTCAGTGGCCAACTTTTTCTGTACCGACGAACTGCTGGCGCCCAATGTGTTACCAACTTTCGCGGGCGCGCACGCTCAGCTCTCTCGTTTTGCCTGATATGATAATTTAAATCATATCCCTCAGATGTAGTTTCTTCAATTTATCACGCGAGATTTAGAGAAGGTGGCTTCAGAAAGTATAACAAATGCTTTTCACCTTTTCTGAAACCACTGTGTGCAATAGATGATGATACCCTCAAGGGACACTCGGACTTTGTGTGCTGCAAAATAATGGTGATTGTTACTGCAACGTCCAAAGTATCTAAATCGATTTGTTGTGTTGAGTGCAATCTATCAACAAACCCTATGTCCAGCGGGGAGATAAAGTTCATTGATATTATCAAATAAAAATATTGTGGAATAATTTTTCTTTATATAATGTCAAATTAAATTAGTTGTATGCAAATTTGTTAGACACGTGAGATCACAAAGACCACAGTGGCCAATTAATCAGCACTGAAGGTTTCAAAAAATTTACATATTTTCAGTGATTATGGAAATTAGGGGTTTTTGCGTGCACGCTGGTCTTCCTACTGGATATAACGGTAAAGCGGAGGTATTCTTATTGCCGCGGGATACAGAAATTTGCGCAGCATTTATGTTTGAAGGAAAAAGAGAAGAACAAAGGTACGAGTATCTACCACTTTGGCGTGCGCGCACACACAGAGTTAATGACTTTCGGCTAATGATCCATTAATGACTGAATTTGATTTATTTATTTTTCAGTTTTTGTTTAATAAATGAATGGAGGATGATTTAGGAGTTGTGTTGACGTGATACGATTAGGAGGACAATTAGCTGCAGGAAAAATGGCTAAAGAACGAACTTATGCCATGAGTTGTGGTTAATTTAGATAACGGTAGATGATAGTTGGTATTCAACTCATTTGAATGAACTGAGTGCATTGCCCTTGAGTTAGAGTTCATATTTAGATATCCGAACATGTTAACATGAAATTTGAACTTTGTCCAGGGGTCGTTCAGGTCTGTTGTAAGAACGTAGTGGACAGGCTAGTCAAAATCTAAGATGTAATTTAAACGATCAGGAGCTGCGATACACCCAAATTTATACAAAAGAAAGCCACTGGCTCAGCGTTATTTTCATATGAATCCGCCTACTTTAACAGAAATTAGATTAACTTAACCGATTTCAATAAAATTTGTTTTGTCGTTTCATAATCGAAATCTAATCGGTAAATCACCCTTGTAAGTTGTCCTAAAGCTGGAAAATAAAGGTGGTCTTTTTTTATGTATAAACTTCTAAATAACTGAACCGATTTTGATGAAACTTATGGGCTGAGAGGAAATTATGACTCTAATCGAACTGATACTATAGCTTTCGACACCAAGCTATAATAACTTCGATCGTAATTTGTTCGTCCGTTAGTGGTATTCAAACATATAGTGGTGGAAGACTGCTGTATGGATAACGCCATAGTACAATAATCCGTGTTAAAACTTGAGCAAATTCGTCCACTTTTATAAACCGTACGCCACGAATTTAAAATGTTGTATAACGCTTCATTTCCTATCCTAGAACTCATACAGCTATTCAAGACCGCACTGAATCAGTACCTCTCTGAATTTTCTTCCTCCCACACTGTGTGCCAATTATTAAAAGGAAACTATTGAATTTCATAAATATTACTAACAATTTCCATAAATTCTTTAAGGTCTTTGACTGTCATACATTTAGGATTAATTTGGAACAGGGTGCATCACACTCCCTTTACACTGTGAGAATTAAGAAGAAGGGATAATTTTTAGCGATTTGTCTGGAATGTTTCCTGTTTGCAGGCAAAATGTTGACCGGGCTGACTTGCAGCCAATAACTGTGAATTAGTAAAAGATAAATTGATATTCAAGTGCCAACATGGTGTCTACAGGGTGCCACTGCAGTTCTCTGAATTTTGAAAAAAAAAATTCTGATTTGTCGAAGACTGAAAAAACAAATCATTCATAGATCAAGTTTATCATTCAGTCCTACCAGATTTGTCCAACTAAAGCAGGAAACTTTTGGTACGAGTCCATTGTGTTCTAGATGCGGCAATAGCCATTGGCACGGTAGGTACACGTGTGGTGTAATATTACACTTGATTGCATTGTCATACTTATGTGAAGAGCGCCACTGTTCACCTCTGTTATGGTGTTAAACTCTAACAATTTTTAATTTCATAAGACAATTGATTTTTAAACCGCAAATTCAGTCATCGCTTTGAACATTTGCGCTTCACTTTTGAGTTCGTTATGTGTCGTCGTGTTCGTTATGTCATAGTTCGTCTATTTGAACGAGATACAAACAAATTTTCCAACAGAACTAAACATTTCGGCACGTAATCGTCGAACTATAGGTACAGCGTATGTAAGCAATGCTACGAGGTCTTTCACACAACAAATATTTCATTGCAAAACTCAAACAAATCCACCAATTAGCGACAAAGAATCCCAAATCACTCAGACTGCATTTCTGGTCCATTGTACTACCAGGGAGAAACTCGTTTTTGGTGTAGTGGTTGGAGAAACTTTGGTTTTATTCGTTTCTCTTTGTGTTCCCCGATGGGTCTTGAACTTGGGTCACAAGCAAATCTACTACTCAGTACACCATGACCACAGAAATACTGAATTGGTTTTGAAATTAGATACAGCAATGTCTATAACGCAGGTAAACGGATGAAAGACTTGTGTCATAGATTGTGCTTGAGTAAATCGATAAAGGATTCTCGAACCCCTGAAGGGTAAATTCTTAAAGAATTGTACTTGAAAGTTTGAATTTAAGGAATATTAGAATGTGAGTGGAAGTTTAGCTATGTATTTTTAAAAATGAATTATAATGAAAAGGAGTCTAGGAGTCTGGCCTTGACCCAAAAAGACTTGACCTTTTCGCGAACGACGTCTATCGGGACTGTAGGTATGAAGAGTATGAAGACACAACTCATTCCGCCTGTACTTGTCCGGTCTTTTCTCTCGGAGGGCGCACGAATGATTGATGCCACTTAGACCATAAATCACTGAATCGATTTTGATGAATCTAAAAACAAAATTGTTGAGACCATGTAGAAAGCAAAAAAACGGGCGCCCTCCCATAGATTTTTTTCACTTGATTTTCCCTTTTTAGTTCTTTTTATCAATTTCAACGAATTTTTTTCCGTTTCGCGGAATATTTTCCTCATGACCTGCTGTTCACTGTGTCTTATCCATTGTTACCTCAGGCAACCCACCCTTTAGTTCTTGTAAAAAATGTTTGTGCGTGATTTCCATCATTTTGACGTAACTTGTCTCCTCTCATCTTGAAAAGTTCAACCATTTAATCGGCTTACGCCAACACACAGATAAGGCCAAACAAAAAAAAAAAACATCTCACCAGAATAATTTCCAATGAAAAACATTTTAAAAAACGTTACGTATACGCCCAGTAGTAGTTGTAATTTGTGTTTTCTCCAAACCTTATCGCCAAAAACCTAAAGTGCTTCGCATTTAATATCAGCAGACGGCGCAAAAATGGCTGGCATTTATAAGCCAAGCCAACAACAAGTACTCCGTTTTACCTGGAAACAATTAACAATTACTCACATTTTATGTGATATCAATTCGATTCTTCTGGCCCCCCTTGCCTTGCCACACCCCCTTTGCGCGCCCACATGCAGATAATGGCACATAAAAGTCCAATGCTGGTGTATTGGTGTGTTAGTTGTTGTTGCATAAACAGAAACCTTATTGATCGCAATTAAATCGTGATACGAAAGTTAAATAAATGTACGTTCAAGTTGAAGCCGATAAGCGCAAAGAGCCGTCGTTGTTGTCATCGCCGTTCGTCGTGGCTATCTCGATGTCTTAAGCACGGTTCCACACAGTGGAGTATGTCAATTTTTGGTAAATAATTCGCGAAGAGCTCCACGAATATATAGTTCACTTTGGGTGCTAATAAAAGAAGCAGAAAAAAAAAACCCAAAAGCAGAAACCATACCAAGCCCGCGACGACATGGTGGTGGTTAGACTGTTGGCCATTAGCAGGGTACTGCATTACGCAACAGTTAAACTGCGCTCTGTCAGTAGCGCACACAGATTGGTAGTGGTTTCGAGAGACTTTGTGCCTAATCGAGCCTAACAGACACAAGTTTTAGTTTGCAACAAAAAGAAAAGTCACCCGCACGGTGGTGAATTTATCCATGGGTAGCTGGTTGCTTTTTTTTTTTTTTTTTTTGAAGAGAGATACTCAATCGTTCTTACACCCAAGCACCTAGCACCACCACTACTGTTTGCCTATTTTGTAAGTAGTGCCTGCCTCCCTCCTGCATCGAGTCTCTCTGTCAAGCGTTTTTCCATTTATTTTTTTTTTGTAATTTGCATTTTCCTAAGTTTTTTTTTTTTTTTCTTGTGTTTGATGTTTGCCGCTGGAAAATTACAAAATAATGCGGATAAAACGAGAAGTATGCTCAGATACACGCTACACCAAAGCAGCGCATTTTTCTTAAGCGACAACAAAGTCCAACAAATAAATGGAGTGTCGTAGTTAAGTTTTGCACTTTGTCAGTGGTGGTAGTATGAATAGTATGGGTGTACCTATAGAGAAGCAGGAGATAGAGGTTTCAAGAAGGAATTGAGGACAATTCTCGTTCATTCCACCGATAAAAGATATCACAATGCGCACTTTCTGTAGTGGTGAGGGGTTTTTGGTAGTATAGGTTGTATGCCGTGATAATAACGAATGAAATGAGGATATTATATTGTCTGTATGTTTGGTTTATGACTTTGTTAATTAATGATACTCTATCGTTGTTAATAATTGATTATTTGCTTCTTTTCGTTACAGGTAAACACTAATGTTACAATGTTCTTAAAGGTGAATGGTAAGCTCTGTGTCAAGAAAGAAGGCTTTTAATAGCAGAATATTAGACACTAATGACCTTTAGACCTAATAGCTGCTGATTATGTCGGACACATTAATTAATTATTTTGTTTTACGCCGTACATGTCATAAATATAATATGCGATGTGTTATTGTTGGGAAGACAGATAAGGAGAACGCGATTACATAATGTCTAAAGCCTCGATAGCAGTTATTGATAATGTTTCGGGCTATCGATATTGTAGTTAAAAGTATGATGATGGTGCCATGAATATCATGAAATTTTCATCATAGGATGAAAGTATGGATAAGTGTTACAAAACGAAAATGTCTGCTTGAGGTTTTCTATCTGATGAACTGCAGTAGTTATTTACATAGAAATTCAGTTCAAATGATACAAATAAATCTTCAAATAAATTCGAAAACCGTATCCCACTCGGAAAGGGTAAGAACCGTCAAGACCTGGGGTCGAATTACGACATTAGTTAACGAGTGAGTGAAATTCAGTGATCGAGTAACTACATTTGGATGATCACATTAGGATGGTCACGTATCGAGTGCACTTTGAAAATTGTACTAGCGCAATTCTACTACATTGAATTGAGATGGCTGACAAATGTA
The DNA here is from genome assembly GCA_963082735.1 of Pocota personata. Lineage (NCBI taxonomy): Eukaryota > Metazoa > Arthropoda > Insecta > Diptera > Syrphidae > Pocota > Pocota personata. Next base: position 6,308,042 of record OY720430.1, read on the forward strand.
AAAAGTATTTGTTTTTGTGTGAGGAAAAGTTTTGTATTTATCGTCTTCAATTAAAAGTCTAATATTTACTTTATTTTTCATCTTCTGATTCTGAGAATGATAGCTATGATTGTATTGAGCGAAGACGTTTTAGAGATAAAAGCGATCAACAAGACTCTGCGTACAAAACTATAATTTTCTGAAAATATCTTTTACAACATATACTTTTGATTGCAGTTTTATTAAAAGATTCAGGGTAAATAAATTTTAGAGGATGTACTCGTACCTAAACCGCTGTCCCCAGCTCATAAAATTTGCCAAAATTTCCTTTTGCAGAGGGTTAATTTTATTTATACTTAACTTAAAACTAATTTTAAACAATAAATTTTTAAAAAAACCGCAAAAATAACAATAAACAAAGATATTCTTACATATTTTCTCCCAAATGTACTTCAGCTCGTTAGCAGAAACCATATCGAATAAATAAATACACGATCACTGATGACAGAATGCCAAATTTCGATACTCGGTACTCGATTCTCGATCTCTTAAACGGTCATGCCAAATAAACATTTATCAGTCACGTGTTGCTCGATAACCGATGCGGTAATTCGACCCCTGATTTAGATCAGTTCAGTTTTGGCAAAGCAGGGTAAAAACAAACTTCCTTTATACAAGAAGATAGCAAGAGTAATACATCATAATAATAAATAATAAAACATATTAGCGGTAACAGCCCATATAGGGCTGGTAACAGCCCGTACAGTGCTGGCCTATAAATCAGAGTGGTAAATACCAATTTTGGAAGTGGGTTCACTAAAAAGTTAGTACACCGAGGTATGCCACAAAACAGTATTCTATTTAATTTGGCTCTGATCGAATCTATTCAAACAACAAGAGACTTGAAGTGGTAGACGACGTCGCCTCCACATATTACCATTTGGGCTTAGTAAACTAGTCTTAAAGTTTCAGTTTGGGCAGTAATTCCACCAATACTGAACACGCGCTATTCATAAACAGACAACAACTTCAGATGACCATTCCGCCGAAGCTGCCTGGTGCACTATACACGTGTAAAAAATTCATAGACTCCAAATGGAGCCTTGAACCGAAAATTATGCTCTGGTAAATTGTACGAGTGCCTAGACTCCGGTATGCATGCTAAAACTCTAACGTCGCACCATTATTTTCGCAAGATCACCGAACTTCTGTGCACTAAAATATACGATTATGTGGATGACTCTTAAACAGATAATGGATTTGGTGTTGGAGTCGTCCCAGGCGAACTGCGGACCTACCTTCCCCTACAACCCGTTAAGATCAAAGGCAGTGGAAAATCGCCCTCATTTCTCTTAATTAAATATCTGGACAGTACAGCGTCATTCTATTGCGGGTATCTAGTCATTCTGACAAGGTGTCAGGGTTTTATTTTTGTGCATTTCCATTCTTCTATGGGACTTTTCAGATGTGTCTATAAAATTGTGGGGTTTTAAGACTCTTGCGAGGGATTAATTGACACTTTGACTTAGTAGATAGATAAGAGAATCATTTGATGTTTACTGATATGCAAAGAAAACTAGAAGAAATCTTCGGGACACTGACCATAAACTCATCCACTTTTCACCGTCGTTTACAGTTGTACTCGCTGAATGAAAATTGTTAGTTTTTTCTGGATCAGTGATACTTAATAATGCTTAATTCCTTAAGCATGTCGCCGAGCTTCAGGATAACATTCAAAGATGAAAAATCTAATTTGTTTCAAGTCGGTTAAACTGTTTCTGAGATATCAACAAGAAGAGTTTAATTATTACTCACTCACTCCCTTTCATGATAATTGCGAGCGTCTCCACAGCAAAATCTTCGCAGGGGTATTTTCTAAACCGCATAAAAATTGATTCATTCATTCTTGATTTACAGCGTTACAACGCAATGCAAGCGAAATAAACGAATCAATTTCATATAATTAGGCATTGTTCAGTATAGTACCACTATCCTTTCCCATACCCTATAGTCAAATTAAAGTTTTGACGTCAGCTTGCCGTTCAAATTTAATCTTTCAGTAGTTTTAAAACCAACCAAAAATCATAAACAAATCATCTCTAGGCCATGTTGATTTTTTCTATTCGCTCTAACTCAATTGTACTAATTTTTAGTACAAATAATAAATGTTAGATGCGAATATTTGCCTACGAAAATATATTTTATTCGTTTTCAAGTTAAATATACAAAGCCTACATTGTTTTAGGAAGCAAAAGTTTGCACACAAATTTAGCACAAATCTACTAATTTTGGTACCAAAACATTTTTCAAATTGCTTGTACAAATCAAAATATTTGCATAAATCCATCCTACCTACCTACGAGTTATGCAAATTGATTTCCAGAGTATCTTGGTAGCTTAACATAAACAGCAATTAATATTTACACGTTTCGTCGTTTGGCTGCTATAGATGAAGGGGGTCGAACAATTATCTGTACGACATACGACAAATTAGTACCGCTAGTCGACCTCCCACTCAATCAATATGTATCTTTTCTTATAGGTATGTTCTCTTTGTGTGTACGGACACATAACGTCAAAAGTTATTAAAACTGATTTTTTCCTGTTCTATCTGCACTCTCTCTTGGCTTGGGCTGTTTCAAATATGGAAATCATTTAGTATCTCGGTTCCGCCTTCGACGAAGAAAAAAAAAAAAAAAAAACTTGTCATGCTACCGAACGGCGCTGTACCTATATATTGTTGCTATCGAAACAGCTAAAACTTTCAATGTTTTCCACGCATGATTCATAATGTAGTATCTCATGCGCTTTTTTTTTGACCGTAAGTTCGAGCACACTATGACATTTAGTTGTCAATCGGTTTATGGGCGCTTTATGCTCTTGTTGTTCTTATTTTTTTTCCCATATTTAACCAAAAATAGATACACCACCTCGCGAGTGTGGGGCGCATTACGAAGTCACGTTTGTGTGTTTGTATATCTCTAGGGAAAAAAAACAACACGGGTACAGTTCAGAATTGGTACCAACCCGATCGATGCTCGCATTGTGTGTAAATCGAGATATGTTAGCATATAAAACATTCATGTTACCGGGTTTTTGTTTTACAAAAATACAAAATGAATTCTGAAGGGAAACAAATTTAAATTTTTACTTGTAAAATCTATGACTATAGTGAGAAAACAAAGCAAGCAACATACAATTTGTAATTGTATCTAGATGTTTCTGTTACATTTATGGAGATTTCGGTTGTTTTTTTCCTGAAAGATGGGAAGATTTTATTTATTTCATTGGAGCCGAATAGAGATGTCAAACAAGGGACATTGGAAGAAACTGTGAGAACATAAGCTTCCGCCTGTCAAAATTGACATGTTTGTCTGTTGTTTGATTCTAACAAAAAATCGTATGGTTTCTGGTATTAGAAACAATGAAATTAAATTTGTTGCTTCAGATGCCTTTAACATGTTTCAACTGTCTGGGTGCGTAGTCGCGAATACTTTGTTATGCCGTGTATGACCTGTTGTTCTTTAGTGTACATTCGACAGTCGTAGATGAGTCACATTAAATGCGGCATTGAATGTAATCGGAAAGCGCCTGGTTACTATGCATGTACTTGCATCTGTAGGAAGTACCTGCCATAATTAGAAGTAGGATGCAGTAAGATTGTAGTTTCTATTATTGGATCTGAAAGAAAGTTGTTCAGTAGGTAGTGTAGTTTCTTTTTTATCAATTTTAAAGACCTAGCCTAGTCCTAGACTTCACCAAGATCTTTCATGTCAAAAAATAACGATGCGCTAAAAATATTTCTCGAAAAGATTATGCGGAACTCTCAGTGCACTACCAAAAATATTTGGTGTGCTTTTTTGCGAACTGTATAAATGACAATATTCGAATTTGCAATAGAAACAAAAATAAAATTACTCTTTGGATACGCAATTCGAAAAAGAGCACTGATGACACGCACTCGCTAAAGAGTACATTTCACACTGGGTCATTCCATGAAAAGGGGGATATTCACCAAAAAAATTAAGAAACTGACATTTTACCTACATATGTTACAGTGTTATTAAAAGTGGCACTCTCTATCCCAGTAATAATGTTTGATCAATGTGAGATCAACTGTCAGTGTGGTTAAACAGAGTTTTTCTAGTGATAATCATGTCCCCTTAAGCGCCAGCAAAAACCAGAATTTCAAGTTCAACTCTGCTGCAAAAATACGCTAATGAAGAATGACTATAACCAGACTGTAACGCGAGGTACCAAATTTATGTAACGCGAGTTACCCTGGATTTTCTTTTAAATTACTGAATCATATTTTATTTTTATTAGTTGACATTGTTGCTTGTTTCTTACGTGACTATATTTGCAAATTTCAAATTGTTTAATTGGTTAATTAAGCAGAGCTTGTTAAAAGAAGCATGTGAAGGAAACACCGTGTTACAATGTTGTAACGCGAGTTACCTTTAAGTTGAATGCTTTTTTAAATAAATAATCTATAACTATGATAGTTTTCTTTTTTTTATTCTTAGCACTAGCAAACATAGGAATGGTAACATCATTTTTGCAAATAAAATGCGTATAACTGTACTTTACTTAGTAGCTGGTTCTTGAAAATTTGCTATTTCTCGGCTATCACTCAATCGATTTTGTTCGAAATAAATAATTGAACAATATTTAATTTTTGACGTGTGTTGTTTAAATTTAAAATCTGAGTAATTTGCGACACGTGCGACCCAGTCGTGTATTGTTATTGTGAACTGATTTTCATGAAACTCTCTGCTTGCCTCTTCCTAATTCCTTTTCTACTGGCGCTGTTCGATTTAAACATTATAAGTCAATTAATAGTCAATATGCTTTTACCACTCACGCTTCGCTTTTTAAAATCGAGCAGCATATTCGTTGTAAATTTAAAAAAAAAATAATCTTCACTACGAGCACTAGTGTTGGGCACTATCGATAGCTAGTAACTGAATGATTCCGCCATATATTCGCCGATTTCTAAATGAGTGAATAAACGGCGGATAAAAACGGCATTTAAAAACTCTACCAGTGGTACCTCGTGACATATGAAGTCGGGAGTTCACATTACGAACCAAAAAAAAAACGTCTGGATGGAAAAAGTATTCATATTAGAATTCCATTAACTTCTGGGTGAAGTTATCCATTTTGTAAGATTGTGACATGCAATTTTGAAATGTTCGGCATCATACAATTTTATTTCGGAGTCTAAAATGTTGGTTGAAAGAATTTCTTTCACACCGTTTCCGAGATATTCCCACTCAAAAATGATTCTCACCATTAGCTTCGTTGTAAAGTCGGGATGTTTTGGATGATTGTATACTAGCAATTTTCGAAAATTTTGAAAAAGGTTGACATCCATCTTGTAGAGAATGTCAAAACCTAAAATTTCTCTTGTTTGTACGACGCTCCTTTTCCCATCGTTTTTCTACCATTAGCCTCGGAGTAAATTTGGATATTTTAGAAGATTGCGTGCCTACTCAGCTCATTCAGCGAACTATCGAATGAAATAAACTGAACGAATTTTAGTACCTATCGAATAAGTCGATAGTTTTTATTCAATAGTTCCCATCATTATTCATTACCATTCACCACTTGCGATACCTTGTTTTTCTTGGCAATAAATTCACCCCCTTTAAACATTTTCTCAGTACCTGCACTTTTGATTTTCATTACGAAAGTTCCAAAAAACATTTGGAGCATCGCTGTATTTGCACTGCAGAAAGAAGCTCACCGTAGGTATGATTTTTTTTACAACTGCCAGTTGTTAACTAGCTGTGCGAGTCTAACAGAAAGAGAGACCTTGTACCCGCAGACAATTTTTGATGCTTTCCATGTAGATTTAGATATTTAAACTGCGCCAACTTGCAGATGTGTCAACTTTCAAGTTCAAGTTAAGCTGAAAGAAAAGTATTGACAATCGCATCAAAGACTATGGTCTCCAACATAGATGAATGAATACGAGTAAAACACTAGTGAACAAATTGATTGCATACTGAAAATTTTTAGACTGTCTTAAAGAATCTCTATAACAATTCATTCAGTTGCCACGTTTTCTTACTTGATTTAACCTTGCTATCACTAAATACCACATTGGTAGCAAAATAAAATTCCTCACGTTTCTTACCAAATCCAAGAATCCGTGGCGGCCAACCACCGTGCCCAATGTCTATCATTTGTCACTGTTTCAGTTTAGTGTTCTGCCAAATTATGTGGCATATCGCAATTTTCCTCAAGCGACAGCTTCCCGTCAATTAAATTGTGCATTTTATTTTACATTAAGTATGCATCTACGTGAAAAAAACCCAAAACCAAAAAAATTTTGTAATTTCTTGAGACACACACACAAAGGCATACAGCATCAGTTGACTGCACGAACAAATCGTAAAATCGTCTATTGTGCGGTTTTATTTTTACCAACTAAATGGCAAACAAAAAATAATTTAATTTCATATCAAATTCTATATGAAACGTGCTTTGCTCTGCGGCTTTAACTTAGTTTTTTTCGTTTTGAAATATCTGCAACTTAGGTCTTGAAGAATAAATAGCAACAACAAAGAGACAGACGCAAGCGATAAAACATTACATAACAAAATAAAATATGTGTCTATATGACAGAAAAGTTCAACAACAGCATAACAATAACAATTCCTCGACGTGGTTATAGTTGGTCGATGCTCTTTGTCTTTGGTTTTGTTGCGAAAGAATTCCTTTTCACTACTTGCAGAGGAGATATATGGATTTTTGTATACGGACTATGGTCCAAGTATGATGATGACCTTCGGGGATCTGCCTCTTACTTGAAAATAAATTAAAAATAACATTAATAAAGATTGTAAGAGGCAATGTCACACAATACTCATTACACAGGCACTAAAAGTGAAGGTGTAACGAATTTGTACTTAAGGACATTTCATATGATAAATTACACCTATGGGCGCTGTGCAATTTAAGGCTAAGGATTGTACTAATGAAAAGGAAATTGCGTTTAGTTTTAAATGTATATAAGTGTCACACGCATTAGGTGTTTGACAATGCAATGTTATAAGAATTTTATCGTCAAAAGGGATAAATTACAAAGTTTTGGACTATGACATACAAGCACTCTGGTTTATTGGATACTCTCAGAGGAAAAGCTACTCCAACTCGATCCCTTGAAGTTGCCACAAAGCAATAAAAAAAAACATCATAGATAATATGCCAATAGAGGTAACTAGTACAGTTTATCAACTTCCAAAGTGTCTATTCGGCTTTGCTTACCTGGGCTTCATAGTTAAATCCTCACTGATACCAAAGCAAATGCCAGTCAATACATTACCATGTCGGATTGTCGGCGGCTTTAATGTTCGATGACTGCAGGTAAATAGACGTCTCTCATTGGACCTGTGCAAGTACTTATTATTCTTTATTTACCGGATTTGGCTAACACGAATTTACTCAAAATTTATATCTAAGTTATTTCTGATATATGTATCTATGTGCAAAAAGTGTTTAAGCTTTTTAACGCACTTTACGAAAAAGGTCATTTTGTTGCTTCTTAGGGATTTGTTCTAAATTTGAAATTTCAATAATTTACAAAACGAATTGCACAGATGTTGCAAGTACTTCATAGCAAGTACACAAACCTTTTCGTATTTTCTTAGTAAAGACATTAATCTATCTGGTTGTTTGTAACACAATATCCTCCGACTAGATGGTGCTGAATCGATTTCTATATAGTGGAAAACTGCAAAACTATAATACAAGGCTTATCTACTCGCGGCTGAGATCATGTGAATATTCATCATAATATTCAGTTTGAACTGAGGATTGTTCCACATTGTAGTGACGACTTGTACACAAAACGCCGAAGAGCGATTTCACATTTTCATTTAATTAAATTAACGCTTCTTCTCAGAATTCTTGCTTTCGAAAAAGAGTTAGAAGGAGTCTAATAATTTGTTTAATTTAAAATAGAAAACTTCCAAATAAATCTCTAACTATGCCCTGCTTGTTGATTCTCATAATTCTATGTGAGTATGACGTTCTCTTTTGCTTTACATCCAAAGAAGTTAAGAAATTATTTAATGACGTCTTGACGTGATGACTATTTTACAAGTTATTAAAATGTGTTGAAATTTGTGTGCAAAATTTTAGAATTTCCTTTTTAAGTGGGTGAATTCGAATGCAAAATACTTTTGCTTTCAAGTAGGATTGTACGTAGTGCTTTCTAACTATGAATTTGTATTTATTATAACATGTAGTTTCTGTCGTGATAGTTTTGAAATGTTCTACAGAAGTTCTGGTTTTTTTTTAATGTCTTGTTGTATTATTATAACCGTATACCAGTAACGAATACCAGTGGTCTGATGCGTATGGTCATTTTGAATTTACCACTCACATCTATAGATTCAAGACGAATAGCAATTGCCTAGCCAACTAATTTTATTCTAAAACCAATGCAATCCTCAACATTTTGGGATGTGTGCTTATTAATTAAAATAAGTTTGTTCCTGTCCCAAAGGGTTTTAATTGGCACCTTGTGTTCCATACACGCTAATAGCTGTTTTTTTTTCTAAAAACTGTCATCCATAATATCATTGAAATTTGCCACACAATTTGTGAAATTAAATTCCGCAATTAACAAATTATCTATCGCACAAAGCTCTTCCTATATATTTTCCTCGATCAATTATCGTTCCAAACTTGGCTTACATCTCCAATCCTCGTTCTCCTCCTCTCGGGTAACTCCCTATAATTGGTGGAAACAAAAGAAGCATGAGCATTTTATTTGAAGATCGCATCCGCAAAGGTCATACTCATTACATCTCTGCCATTTATAGTGCGAATATCGCACCTTACAAAGCGACATGAATATATATAAAAAATAAAAAAAATTAAACTAGCAACCGGCAATTTACGGCCGAAGCTAATTATCATCGATTGTTTATGAGAAACACTCAGAGTGCCACTAACTGTTATGCCGTGCTTACAGAAGTATATACTCGTAAAATCGCACTAGATAGAGATACAAAATTTACATCTGAATGCGAACGAACATTCCAATTTTAGCGCAGATATAACTTGATTTTTCTCTTTTTGTATTTCTGCAAAAGATACTTTATGTATGCGAGTATCTGTTGCATGCAGTGTTCTGTGTTCTCTCTCAAGTCGATGGAAATTTATTGTTCGATACTTCTACAGACCAGGTAACAACTGCTAATTATCCGCCATTACCTTTGTGTATTTTATGACTTATAGTCAGATTTACATAGTTGTTGGGAGCTGTGTGTGCAAACCAAAGTATCTTTTCGCCGACATGTCGGGCAAGTTCTTACGTATAAATAAGGAAAAAACAATTGTATTTGGTTTTTATTTCGCTATGCAGATACATAGAATAAAATGCATGCAGGCATTTCCCAAATCAAAAATACCTTTCGAATATTTGTCGTCGAGTCGAGTGACAGGGCAAACAGAAAAGGAGAGAGGGAATCAATGCCAACGTGAACTACCACCCCCCACAGAGGCTCACTGTTGTACTCTCGAATAACGTGTATCTGGAATCAGAGAATCAAGCATATATCGCGCCGCTTAGCGACAATCCGTGAGAGGTAAAAATGTATCTTATTTTTAGATTAAAGTTTTAGCAGTCTTTGGATGTGGAAAGGATTTTGTTTTTCTATTTAATTTGTGGACTTTGAAAGGTGGCCTAGAAAATTTGATTGGGGGAAGTGGGTGAACGAGGGATTAATGGCGATTTGTTAATAGTGTTCTTGATTTTTGTGCTGCTTTTGTTGGTTTTTTTCTATAGTGTATTTGGAATGGTTTCGAAATGAAAGTGAAATGAATTCCATACATATTTGTTTGTGCTGAGCTTTGTGTATCGAATGTAGAATAGATTTGACGTGGTTCACCTAAAGTGTAAGAAAAAATGTGTTTGCAACAAAATTCTAAAACGTCCGTGTTTTAGGGGCAATTAAACGAAAGAAGGCAGAATAGAAAAAGAAGGCAATCACAACAGATTTGACCTCAATTATAGGTTTAAGCTTCACAAGAACTGCGCCAACGTCGACGTGAAAGTGCTGAGAAAAGACCCAAACTAAGCCTAACCTAAGCTAAGACTAAGGACATAAGCCTACGCCTAACAACCATCTCACCCTTAGTGCCTAAAGGCTCAACCAGGGGGATACTCTGGTCGTTGTTTATTGCAGATAGGGGTACGTATGTAGCTTCAGTTCTGTTTAGAGATGCGATCCGTGCTCTCGGTAGCCCAACTAGCTTTGTCGATAGAGCAGTGTTATGAGTTAGAGGAATATGGCAAGATCCATATTTTCACCGAAGATGCCTCAGTGACCTGCTAAATTAGCTGAAACTATTGCTTTTATTAAGTTATAACAAGAGGCCACAAAGTCTTGAATGTGAATGACACCTCTAATCAATTTTGCTCTCAGCAGTTTTTAACTGGTTACTCAATAATTGAATTGCCCCAGTTCTGGGCGTATCAGTCTTCATAAGATATTTCATTCAGATAAACATCAGCATATAGTGGTGACAGATGTCATTCTGATATACTACTCAATTCATAATTAGTACCCTTATCTTCCTTTTGCATCTGCAAGTCGACAAAATAGAGAGAGGAAGTAAAACGAATAGTGATCTGAAATCCCATGGTTTGCGCCCGAGTTAAACCGTGAGGATAATTGTTACATTTTTCCGTTGAGATGGCGTTACGATCAGTAAAATTTTTCTGTGGAGAAACAAAATGCAAGATGGAGAGCAGCTGAGATCAGCGCTTTAGAAGCTGACTTTGAACTTTAGTCAACTTGCACTTCGTGGAGCGAACAAGTAACACATGTCTACGCAGTTGAAGCTAGATGGTATACGGATAGACTGGCATTGATGGCTGGCCAAGATGTTTACCAGAAATATCACAATCTTCTTGAAGAGAAATAGTAGTAGATGATTAAGCCATTGGTTACGTAATAGCGCATATTCCCGGTTCGCGCATATTCCCACTTAAAGCATGCAATTCACATACAAGTTACACGAAGATGAAGATAACGTTGTATTTTTGTTTCTTGTCGTAGCAACTGTGTTAGTATATCTCATACTTCGAATCGCGTTGTATTTGAATGCGAAATGAAGTCGTCCTCGTGGATAGATGATTATGGCCTTTGTCGTTCCGATTTTAAGAGTTTGCTAGATTGCTAATTTCGCTAAGAAATTGAACCGTATACGTTCTATAATTAAATCAACCCTTAAAATAAGACGTTTTTAAGTGGAAAGTACCTATATTACCGAATTCATGATGTTTGATCGAACCTAATAAATTTCATTGTATTATCCAACTCTCCACCACTCGTGTCTTACAAGATTATTTCAACAAATAATGAAATTCCTTCCATGCCCACGCCAAAACTAGGTTATCTAATTCAAATTCAACAAATGTAAAACTGATGTTTTGTTGACATTTACCAAACGTAAAAAAAAAAACAATACAATCCTCCCGCAGTCGGCCACACGTAAGCAAACAAGCAACCTAGCGAATTCCAATCGTAATTCACGCAGCAATTGTAAAAAAAAGGCAGAGACACTCAGCAACCAAAACCAAGTGCCAAAACGCCAAAAAGGAAAAAAAAAAAACAGTGTTTTATGGTCAAAATCTCGAAAAAGAGAGAAAAAAAACGAACCAAATCGCTGTGTTACGTCGAAATGTTATGCTTCAAGACATGTCAACTGATAAGTTTTTGCTTTTCCATGCAGCATACACGCTGCTCCGTCCTCTGTGTCTCGGATGACAGCCATGTGTGTGGTTTTGGTGAAGAATGACTAATGTGGATCGTGTACTGTGGAACGTGTTTAAATTCAAATTCGTGAGACTAAAAGAAATTGCAATTCAATGCCAAAAATTTTGTTTTTATTTGCAAATGTTTGAGCAAAATTATGAAATTTTTTTGTTTTCCACTTTGGTCTTCTTCTTCTCATTAGCCCTGGATCGATGAAACTTTATGTGGAAAATAAATAGGAAAAGTAAAAACAATTGCCGTTGTTGTCTTTATTTTTTTTGCAAAAATAAAGAGAACAACAAATTGCAAAATATTGTGGGAGAGCCCCGCATTTGGAATTTGGAAATATTTTTGTTTATTCAACAATTATTATGGAAATTTGAAATGTTTTTCTTTCTTTCTTTTGCACAATAATTAGCCAAGTGTTGAGTGTTGTAGACAGATGGTGCGAGCAGGTAATTATAGCCAATAAAAGGTTGATAACTATTTATAGGTATAACACCCCTTAGAGGTACTGGCTTTATTGTATTCCTTGTGATGTGCTGAGTCATTAGGTCGTTGAGTGGGACTGAAGAGTGAAGATTTTTTTTTTTTTTGCCCAATGAACAAACAAACAAAATACGATAAGGGGATATGATTTTTTAGAGCAGTCCTACAGAAGTTCAAGCTTGTCGTTTTTATTTCTGTGCTAAATTTACTATACAGAGCTTCTTTTATAATGAGTTTAGTACTCGTAGCCTGATCCTGTTTATGGTAGTGCAAGCTTCTCCGGTTAAAGTTCCGCAGTAGTGTTTTTACTTGCCTCGGTTTTAGATTCTTTCCAGAACTTGACTCTTGATTTCCTGCTCTTTTTGTAGCTATTTTCGGATGATGTGTTCGCCCAAAAAGGTTTCGCCAGCTTATCAGCGCTATCATTAGATAGCGAAATTTAACAGCAACTTAAGAGCTCACCTTCCTGCTGCTGAAAGCATGTGTTGTTAATTAGTGGCAGCTACACAAAATGTATAGGCAAGTACTTGCTCTTGCCCAGGCCGAGTGGAACGACTATCTACCTATATGAACCGATTGTGTATATTCAAAATTGTAATAATCCTCGGAACAACTGCTTTTGAAAACTCAAAAACTCTTTATCGGCCGAAAACAAACCTAACACTTTTTAAAAACAAAATTCTAACCAACAAAATAATTTCACCAAAATCGGTTCAAAGGCATGTATAAAACAATAAATACAAAGTTAGTTCGTAAAGTTTTGAGCCTCAACCTGAAGATGGCGTTACTCGTCTTAAACTATTCTAGTACTAAACTTGTGCATGCCTCTAAAGACTCCTCCGGAAATTGTAGTTGTTGTTTGTTGACAGTCATTTGCATCGGTCTGTCAGTGCTTTGGAAAAATTGAAAAAAAATCGAATATGTTGCCTTAACTGAATTCATGCATTTGAAAGGCAAAAGCCGAGTTAGACTCTGTTTACGGGACTCTGCTTCATCATTTGCCATTCGATTTGAATGTGGTCGTACCAGCTTGATTGATGATGCTCGTTTGAGACGGCCAACAACTGCGATCACCACCGATAACATCAAAAAGGTTCATCACATGATACTGGATGACCATGGAGTCAAGGTTAGAGAGATGGCAGAGTGTTTGGGCATATCGGAGGAATGCATTCATTTTACTTTATGCTGTCTGCGTGTTGGGTGCCGCGCTTGCTCACTTTGGATCAAAAAAGCATTAGCATTCCGTCTAACACTTCGGCGGTCGCCATGACCAAAAATTCCCTGCAACTTTTTTCTGTTTCTTAAGTTCAAAGTTTGACTCGTTGGACAGACATTTTCATCGAACGAGGAGGTCATCTCATCCGTAGACACCTATTTTTCAGAGGAAGATGCCAATTAATGTTTGGACGAGTTAAAGAGGTTAGAGCATCGCTGGAAAAAGTGGATTGTGTAAAGAAATAGAAGGAATTTGACCGAAAAAATACTTGTTTCTCTGTTGAAAACTTTTCAAAGAATTTGTAATTCCATATCGTCTTTCTTACGAAACATTCTATCATACATATGTGCGATCGAAGTTACGTTTGTCCTCTTTTGTTTGCGCTGGACTGAAGTCAAGTTGATTTGACATAAATAATGGCTCATGGTTTTTCTATTGCAAAATCTGAATGTGGCAACTCACCACTCTCTGTAAACGTATAGGTGCAACAGCAACTCAGACGAGGTACCAACCATGATTTAAAGATAAACAATAACAATAGACCATTAGATCGCAGTGCAAATTAACCCTACACAAATAATAATACGAGAATGCATTGAAGCTTATTACATCTAGTTGGTTTAATTTGTAGGATGTCTGTTTTAAAGGACAGTAGAATCGATTCTAAGTTTTCATTCACCGGGCAAACTCACATCCTCTTCAACTTCCTACCAAATGACCAACTATTATCCGAAATAGTTCGAAAAGCTTCATTAATCTTATTAGTTTCAATAAATTGTTATTTTCCTTTTATTGGAAGACAGAGATTTCCGGGACAGAGAGATATTTGCGTGTAAGATATGAAAATGAATACTCTCACCTAAAGGAAATAAAGGCAGGTGTACCACAAGGCTGTGTCATGGGACGAATATAGTATCTGTTGTATACCAGAGATTTACCTGCCATTATGTCAAACTACAGAAATCTGTAAGTGATTGGACCAAAAATTTGAGAACTAATCCACGACACTAAATCCATTCATATTAATTTTACTAACAAAAGAATAAATTAAGTAAGAGTTAATATACTTGACTCTCGATGCCCAACTAAGGTGGAAGTAGACTTAGAAATATGAATTGGCTAATGGGAAGGAGCTCCCAACTTTTTTTTGTCCTGTTTTCAGTGTAGTAATAACCGATAGTTTATAATTAAGTTCTAATTTTAGAGATTTCCGTTACATATTTCATTATTCAAATCAAAGATCAGAAATTCCCTTTTCTCCCGACCTACTTCCAAATTTTAAAGACGTCTTCACATAATCTCAGCAATTTTGTTTACAAAATTTGTTTCCAAAAGAAAGAAATTCCGCTAAGCTAGCTTCCGCATGTCTGTCAATCACCTTTGAAAAAAAAACACGACCTACATTCCGGCTATTTCCACATTTGGCTGCGAAATGCTCTTTGAGATATTCCCAAAGAAAACACATGCAATCAAACAATCATTTTCACCTTCCATCCGGATATTCTAAACAAAATTCCAAAACGAAATCTTAATTAAACATTTCTCTCCCATGCGAGCCAAGCCAGTGCGCTGTGTTGAAAATGTCTTTCAACAAAATTTCAACTACACTCGGATTCCATTAGAACCGATAATCGGAATGATTTTCAATTAAATTTAGTTGCTGCCCATCTTTCATTCGGTTCCATTCATTATTTTGCAATTTGCTATTTTTGCTTCTCCTTTTCTGTTTTTTTTTTGTGAGTCTGTCAATTAAGTTCCCAATTTCCGGCAGAACCTCAATGAACTTGAGTGCCATGATGATGATGATGATGATGATGTGTGCGCGTAAAAGATGTCATCGACAGTAGCGGTGGTATTGCCAGAAGCGGTAGTACGCTAAAATTCCAGACGACCAGAACTGTTATCAGGGAAAAAATATCACAATCGCGACTGGTTTCCCTCGTGCGGCTACACGCATTTGTTCCAGAGAAGGGCTGGCTGGGTTTGTTGTCCCCAATAGTGGTCATATCATCAAGCCATCCTCTGGAATGTTGCTCACAAAAAAGAAAAACAAGTTAAAGTGCAAGCAGCACAAAGGCCACCATTAAGTGGGGATGTCTTTAATTTTGTTCCCCATTTTTTTTTATCTCAAGAATATGAAACTGGGTCAACTCTTCCTCTCTCTGTTGTCGAGTGGTTAAGACTCAATTTGCTTTCAGAATTGCAAAGTGTATCTAAAGAATCTGTAACTTATTGTTTGCAGACTATTGGCAGACCAGTACTCTACTTCATTCATTCATTCATTCATTTGTTATTCCCTTCCATTCATTCATTTAAAATGTTTTTTTTTTGGAACGAAATGAGTCTGAGAGTACACATGACCACAAATCACAATTTAATTGAAATAATTTTTGAAAGATTTATTTTGATCTTCGGTGAAGGCAGTCTGTGTGTCGATGGGGGGCAAGACCCCCCCTTCAAAAAAGATGTGGTGTAGTGCTGGCGCTGAGAATGCGTGGGGGTGGTAAGACGCCGCCGCCATCGCCACCAGTGGATAAACAAAATATGAGATATGTTCCTTTTGTTTATATTTTCTTTTTGGTTTTTATGAGTAATTAAGTGTATTTGGGAAAGGGGCTATTCGGTTTTACAGATGTTCTTGAAAATGTTTACGCATCGGTTAATTATTTTATGTGACAGTTACAAAGCGAAACGAATTAATTAACTGTTCTGGCGAAATGATCTTTTAAAAGTGCTTTACAATTTATTATGCAGAAGACTCGAGGAAATTATTCCTGCCTTTGGCTGTACTATTTACATATTTTAAAAAATTCTTCTTTCTATTCAATAGCAAAAGCCGTATCTTGACAAGATTGTATAGATATCGGACCTTAAGTATGTAGCAATCGACGATAAAATTGTAAAATTAAATAAAACATGACTTTTGTCATTTGGGAAATCCGCGCAAAAAATTATTCAAAGCTACAGAGTAAAAGGAAGAGAGAAAATAATTCACTGAGACGTTAAATATTCTAAATAAGAGTTTATACGCTTATAAAAAAAACGTCACTAAAATTGTATTTTGGATTCTTAGGACTCGCTGACTCTTGCAATTTAGAAAGCTTTGAACTGTAAGCGATCATCGCCTCATTCTTATCCTAATTTCTGACCTTTCCCTATACCATATTCTTGTATACCCCGTTATAATAGGGAAGTTCACATCGGTTAACATTCACCACTGAAATACAGCATTCTAAGAAAGTTGTTGCAACCTATTTTCCATTCCTTCACAGCTCTGGAAAGTAGTGAAGAGAAATCGGAACATTTTTTGATAATATAAAGTTCTTAAAACATTTTGCAGGACTCAGTTAAAGTCAAGGTTGGTCATAAACTATCGAAAACAAATTATCGACTTATATTATTATCGACAGTATCGAAATATTCATTCATTTGATAGTTATCGTTCATTACTACTTTTATTCATTATTATTTTCGTTTAGTACTTTCATTCGTTAAATTTTTCTTTCGTTCAGTTTATTTCATTCGATTGGTTGCTGAATGAGCTGAGTAAGTACACAATCTTCCAAAATGTTTGACTTTACCCCGAAAAAAATTATTGCGATCGAAATTGTTTGTCTGGAAATTTTCTACAAGATCGATGCCGAATTTTCGAAATTGTATATACGCAAACCTCCAAAATGGAAAACGTAGAGAGTTTTTGTTGATTCAGTTCGATATTGCTCACAGTCTTGATAGCACAGCTCCATAATTTTCCCTTTGTCCAGGAAAATCTACATTTGTCAATTTAGGTGTCGAATCTTAAATGATATTTAATTGGGAAGTAAATATTTCCAGAATTTTATGATTCCTTGATAGTTACCGTGATACAAATACGTTCCCCTTACGCTTTCTTATCCACAAACATTCAAGAACGAAGCTTCCAAGTGCCTCACAATTTCTCTAATTCACTGCTAGCAAAAGCCGATTGATCGCAACAAAAACGAGGGAAAAAAAAACCTACCAATCCCTCCGATCAACAAATATTTCATTGCAAAGAAGCCACCGATAATTTGAAGTTTTTCATTGTTTAGTGATCGTAAGTAGCTTACTGATCATAAACCCCTTATTGATGCCATCACCTTTTTGAAAACAAATTTGCAATTGATGATCGTATAAACATTTTTCAAGATCAACGTCATAATGCATAATCCATCTTGATTCGAAGATCTTAATCTAATCTCTAACCTTTTAATTTAATTACATCCAAGGAAAAGGTTAAATGACATCAATCAATTATCCACCGTCATCCATATGGTTGAAAGATAATTAAATTAAAAACAAAACAAAAAAAAGCGAAAGAGGTATTATTAAAGTGCTAAAAATAATCTTAAATCTTTTACGGAATGTGGAATATCATGAACTCGTAAAAGCGGAGATAAGCGTTAGAATGTTGTGTCATTAAGTTCTCGTTCTAATCTCTTTTTCTCTCTTGTTTGAATGGCATTCTTAGATTATTTGAAGTTATTACAAAATAAGAGAAAAATGCAAAATACTACAATGACACCATGACGGTGTCTTACCTGTAATAAATGTAAATATTTCCTCTATGAAGATGAACCAAAGATATGGGATTCCCCATAGATGAATTTGTAGCTTCATTTAGTGAACAAAATTGTGAGTAATTAAGTTTCCTTCGCGTGTGTGTGCCGTACTTATCGTGAGGTATTAGGAGTGGAATGTCTAATCTTGAAATTGTATATATTTTTGGAATTACAGCTTATCAAATAACACTGAACATGAAATGAGAGCTTAAGCGAAGTATAATCTTGAAAAGTTTTTCAGTAGCACTGACCATGAGACATTGTTTTTGTTTTGATATTTTTTTTCTTCTTTCGAACTTGCATTAAAGTTGTTCCTTAACGGATATGATTAATATTTTCTTTTAAGAAGTTAAACATAAGTGGTTCACAAGAGGGTGAACTGCTGATATAATAAGTTTATTTTGTATGTTTCAAACTGTTTGTGGAATTTGAATTTAGTCTGATAAGATAGAGACAAAATATTACAGCCAAAAAATATATACGGATAATCTACTATGTTCATTTGTATTTACGAGTATCGTCATGACTAGAAGTATTCGTGAATGAATAAGTATTTGTGAATGAATAAGTATTCGTGATATAATAAGTATATACCTCCTAGTCAAGTCATAAATACTGGTACCCGCACTTTTGGCGATAAAATACAAACGAACACGTATTTTTTGATTTTTATTTTAGGAAGCAATATTTAAACAATTTATTCGAAATGGCCGTCATTTGCATTTATGCAGGCCTTGAATCGCTATGGTCACTCATACGCACCTCGTTCATCACTGCACGGATAAGTGCGCGCTTCAAGTACTCAATATTTGAGTGTCGAGTAGAACATGCCATCGCCTCTAAGATAGACCATAACTTTGAGGTTTGTGGTCTGAACTGCTTGATGGCCAATCGTCTGCTGCTATGAAGTCCGGCACATTGTTTTGAAGCCACCCACGTGTTGTTTTTTGCCTTATGAGCTAGCGCGGACTCGTGTTGGAAATTTCACTGGATATTTGAAAACAATTGTTGGTTAAGTCCCTTTCCAGAACATACGTTTGGTAGATTTTTGCCAATGTTTTTTAGTCCTCATTCGCAAAAATGAATTCCGGTAACGCCTTCGTGCTGACTCCCCGCCAAACCATCACAGATGCTCGCGGAATGAGTTCTGATGCTTTTTTGGATGACCACACATAGAGTCTGTCATTTTGCTTATTGAACGATTACTCAATAATACCTTTCGATCTTTCATTTTGTTTTTGCTTCAATTGTGCTGTAAGTAAGTGGTCAGTGTGCCTTTTATATGCGTTGAGTCGCAAATCTTGTTTTATAATGCGAGGCATGGATTTCTGTGATATCTTTCTCGACAAAATTTCCTGCTTTCGCAGCGGTTTCCGATTAATTCTGGCTGTGGGGAGTTCTAACAGTTCGAGGACATCCGGATCTTAGACGGTCAGTTATACCACCAGTGTCCTCAAACAATTTAATAGGTAGATACACACAATTCCGGGTGATTCAAAGCGATTGCAAGGTACGGAAAAGATCGCTTCTCCATATTACACTTGTGAAAGCCAATTACCACACCACGGTTTTCAATATCGTCCTCCACTCTATATTTACCAACTACTTTTTTGTAAGTCTTTTTGCGCATTAACTTAGTATAAATGTCACTCATTGAATACCTGTCAATGTAGAATGGATGTGTTCAATACTAGTTTCACGATGAGTGCGTTAAACAATGAGTGCGTTTAATCTGTACTCGTATGAGTGAGTGGGAATCAAAACTCGTCTCATTCAAAAAGCTCTTGGAAAATGGCGAAAAACTTTCCGTGTCACAACGATTTTAGATGCGTTTTCGAGACGACGCATCACTTTACCATGATGGAAACAGGGGACAAAGCAGTTTATGTACCAATGTAATTTATATTTCCACGCAGTAAAATCTACTTTACGGCCAACAATAAATATCTGATTTTTGCAATTTTGAATAAGATTTTGATTCTCATGTCTAGTTGAAGAGATAAGACCACACTTAACTAAGACCTAATTTAAGGCGTGATTGCGATGTGGAAGAGTACTCAATAGATAAACAGCAATAGTCAAGTCAGTCCTGAACGCTAGGTGTTCAGACATCAGGGGAACTCTGTACTCTGCAGGTTTATCAATATTTCTCAAAATAGAATGGTTTCTTGGTTTCATTCCATGCGCTTCTATTCACCTAATTCTTAGCGAATCAAGTCTGACTATAAATTATCATGTGCTGGTAAAATTTCTTTATGTCAGCAAATCGAATAAGAAAAAGGAAATATTTAGCGGATCATTTACGAAATGAATGGAAGACAGTAGTAAATGGAGTCCCACAAGGCTGAAAGCTAGGCCCGATTCTATTTATTTTATATTCCAACGAAGCACTGAACGTCTTCAAGCAGCATGTATTACACTTGTGCACGCCGATGATAGATAAACCTATTGTTGTTCGGTATATATTTTTGGGAGCGGCAACATTGATAAAAAAAGAAGCTCAAGAAGACTGTAAGATGTTATAACAATATGGGCTTGGTAGTAAACACTAAAAAAATACAAGTTAATGAACATACTGGGAACGTATCGACAACTCTCTCTATTTAGATTCAAAAAGTTTTACTTATGTCTTGTTGGTCTTCAAAGTGTTCTTCTCAGTTGATGCAAAATTTCAGTTTCCTACATCAATTCGACATTGGGTGGAAAAACTAAGAATAATTATCAAACAATATCTCAGTTCATGCTCGAAATCATGTTCATCAACGTCACTTCAAACAGTATAATCAAAAGTGGTCAACCCTGTGGTACATCAGTTCTGCTTATTAATGCGCAGCCAAAGAGGCTACTCTGACTAAACATTGCAATTCATTCATTACCCAGCCCCCCAAGATTATGACTAATTCTTTTATCAAACTAGAAATTCCAAACGAGGTAGTCGTCGTCGTCTCAAGTCGAACAATACCCGGACACATCAATCTCGAAACAATCAGCAAACACAATACCCAGAAGCGTTCAAGTCGTCTTCATCTCTGGCGTCGACGGCTGGCGCTGTGAGATATTTTTTTCACTTCTGTTAAGAGTTAGTGGTGCAACTCAACAAAGGGGAAATGGCTTTTCCAAAAAAAAAAAAGAAGAAAAAAGTGAAATAATAAAGGAAAATTAGAAAACTGCTTGAGATGATGAAATTATGCAAGCACCCACTCACCCGCCGTTAGGCCATTCAGTTCATCTTTAGCATTTCTTTCTCCCACAATCATCATCATCGTTATGGCGGTGGTGGTTTCCTATTAATTTTCCACAGATCACATTTCAGGCGGAAAATGCTTTACCAACGCCATCTCACCCCAGCTAATAATGAAAATCCCTTCAATGTAAAATTGTATCTCTTACGAAGTAAGAAAAATAAATTGTGTAACACAAGTTGGCTGAAAGTTATGCAGATCATCGGAATGCAGCGCAAACTGCATTGAGCGTGCAGCTCCAATTGAACACCGCACTAGATACACTTTCTACAAACTAGCCGTCGAGTGTCGATCTCTCGGTTATTGCTTCGATACACGCGAGATGGTGAGATTTTCTCTAAAATGACTCATTCGACATGTGATTCTAAATCGAATTACAACATACTCGTACTCATTAGGAATAGAGCTAAACGAAAATTTGTGGAACATGACATTGTGGCACCCCCACAGAATATCTTGGTATGATGCTGTCCTAATAGTAGATACATGACTCAATTACACCGTGCCGACCTTTTCATTAAGTCATATAATCCAGACGAAAGGGAAACAAAAACAGACGCGTTCCCGTACAACGCAGCGGCACCAGACCAGACATCATCATGTCTTAATTCATCAGAGCAACATCCGAAAATGTTCTCGCAGTAGTAGACTGTCAGCTATCCATCTGCCGTTGTCGTCTGCTTCCCTTGCTACGTGATTGAGGAGATGCTGGTGGTATCTATTTTGTCTGACACAAAAAGTTCTGCGGATTGTATTCACCAACCCTAGAAATGAAATATACTCTTGCAGGGTGATTTGTTTCATTCAGCTAATTACGTGTGAGTAGATGGGGGAATACTTAACAATATTTGCTACTAAGAGGATCAATTGTGACAGATAGACAGTCATAAACCGACAGCATTTCAAAGAGAAAACCAGTCATGAGGCAAATTAATTCAAAACAAAGAATCCGGCAGACTACAGTGTATGTGGAAAGGTTTTCATTTCGTTTAAGGACAAATGTCTCCGAACCTTCAGAGTTCAGTTAAATGCACACACAGTCTATGAATGTTTTTAATTCGTTTGGGACATCACGGTTTTAAAGAAAAATAACATCCAGGCAGAAAATGGCATACTCACTTAGAATTATGAGAATCAACAAGGAGGGCAGCTTTCAGAAATTCCCTTGCAACTGCTCCCTTTTTCACTAAAGCTTGCAAAGAACCCTGTTTCACGTTAAAGGATAACATTTTGAAGAGAAATATTAATATTTTTATACCTATTTTGCTTGTTAGAGTGTGAGATGCACACCATTGTCTATGCAAACTATATCCCTAGATACTTACTCGTCGGGGACTCGTTAGCATGAACTACCTGTTCAGATGTGATGTAAACAGTAATTGCGTATGAAGGCATCGCACAGAACTTTCTAAATTTACTTCAGTGATAAGTTTTAGACGGAATGACTATTTAACTTTTTCGCTATTTATTTCCACCTGCAGGCGGCAAAATAAGAAAAAGTTAATTGAAAAAGGTGCCACTCCCCTGTGTGGAAGTCATTAGCAAAATATGCCAGCAAACTAATGATGAGATGTTTCCTTCTTGCGGAAATGTATCATCGCTCACACACTTAGTCATCTGACTTGAAAGTAGGTCTACCTGGCGTTTTTGGGTCAATTACAGAATTTCATTCCATAAAATCCTAGCCAGCCATCCATCTAGCACATGCTTTCGCTTTCAATTCAAAACAAATCCCAGCAAAGTTATGAAAGTGAATGAATGAAACCGAAGAGAATTCAAAAGCAGACACGATCCACATGGTTTCATCCGTAATCCTTTTACGCGCACCCTACCATCACCCTGTATCTACCACCTCATGCATCTGTGAATGTGCATTCTCGACAATTCGTATGTATTATGCAACTTTAGATTGAAAATTAATTTCAATTAAATTCAAGCAAAATGCAAACGCGATGTAAAATGTTTTGTCTTTTTCTTCACCTCCTCTGGGCTTAAAAAAAAAAAAAAAAAAACATTTTTATTAAGAAACCGATGCGATTCGTTGACTCTGGGCTTTTACCTTCTCCTCTGTCTCCCTCTTTGGGTTATGATCACGAATTCATAATGAAATTTATGGAAAGAAACGAACGGACAAAAATCAAAAAAAAAAAAAAAAAATTAATTGAAGTTGAAAACTATAAAAGAGAAGAGAACAAAATGATTTGCGGCAGCCCTGCATACAGATGTGGCAGCACATGTTTGACCCAGTTCCATGGAACATGAGTGAAGCATTATCAAAAATTTAGGCAAGGGAGAGGTGGATTGTGGATGCATTTTGGTAGATCGATGACCCATGTTGAAAATGGGAAAAACCTAAATAACTTCATATAGCCACTACTCGTACTACTGGGCTTTCATTTTCAGCAGTTGGTTGGTGTTTCATGGAGGAGAGGGTATGTGTCCACACATTTTAAACTTTCCGCTGGCGGCGCTCATAAAACTGTAGAGATACTTTTCAGGGTATCCAAATGTTGGCACTTTAAAATGAGTTTTTCTCGACACAGATAGGCAGATGGATTTCCGTCGATATTAATGAGTTCATATTGAGGACTTGGTAAATTTGGTACTCCTCGGGGTGGAGGAACTGAACTATTGGATTGAAGAGGGAATATTTGAAAAAAAAAAAAAATCGTATTCGACCAGAAGGATGGAGTTTGTTGAACGCAATTCAAGAACTTCTGGTTTCTGAAAAGTTTAAATGAATTTTTAAAGACTTTTAGTAATAGTGGAGTAAATTTTTGTTTATCCTATTACACTGGTGGAACCGATTTCAATGAAACGAGAAGATATGTATGTTTTACTGAAATTATTGAAATCTGCCTTACGGTAGATGGAAGGCATTTGGAAAAAATATATTATCGCACTGTTAGCTCTGTGCTCCACAACTTCGTTCAGATAAACTGAGAAATATCGAAGGTGCGTAGACATCGACTTACATTCTGACAGGTTCAAGGGCCAACAGCAAATAATTTAAGGTAAGATACGGAAAGAGAATAAAAGACCAAAATAAAATCATTTTTAGTCCATCTTTAGAAATATAATGTCTCGATAACTTGTCGGTGAAGGTGGTACTGATTCGGTTGGTTGAAGCAGAGGTTCACGTCCATATCTCCTCAGAAAAGTATCCGAGGTCGATGTCATCCTTGAGCCAACCGTAAAGATTATTAATTGTAAGGACTTTGCCTGCCTTCTTCTTAGTCTATTCTGATAGACAGGCGGTTAGTGAAGATAACGATTCATTGATATGATTCTGACATGTCCAGTGACTATTAATTGATTATATTGTTGTCGAAAATGTCTTCAACTGTTTACCAGCTTAAACGGAATACTGGTAAATATGAAATGTAACATGGATTTCAACGGCCTTGTGAGACCTTTTGTGGTGTGGAGCCTACAACCAGAGACTTTCTGGCACTTTCACCTAATTTGTCCTCTTTGTTAGCTTTCGATAGATACAAGTTAAATCCCTTAAACCTTGTGCATTGATAAATATATGGGGTTTTGTTTCTCGTAGTAAACGGTCTTGGTTGGGTCATTGTTGGCACCAAAGCTATCAGCTCATGAGAGTACAGACATAAGAGTAGTTTGTTGAGAGCTAATTACAGAATGTTGGGATGTCTCCCTGCGCACTTTCTTGACACTGAAATGAGCAACATCTCGCAGGATCTCAAAATCAACAGCAACTCTTTTTGTATTATGTCTAGGAACCGTTTGGCTTTTTTTGTAGGTACTTACAATTAATGGAGTTTTAGATAGGATTCTCCGCAGTTTGTGGAATTGGTTTCGTACTTCAAAACTCTCACAGAAGCTGCGCCAGGAGCTATGTTGGTCTTTCCTGTCTTTTTTTTTTTCTTCTCTAGAACTTGTGTCATTGGCATTTCATATTACTGCCCTTAAATTCGAACTTTAATATTTAGAAAATCGAATCTTTCGTCGACCGCAAGATAATTAATAATCATGGCGATCTGTTGCGTTGACGACTATCTTGTTGCTGTTGAGCTGTTTTTTCAAAGATTTTCGAGCATTGCTCGTAGATCTTATGGGTGCCTTCGTCTATCCCTTACACAACTATTTAATAAATTTCAATATTTCTATATTTTTAATTTGCTCTATAATTACTTTCGTTCTAATCAACTGTTGTACTCGCATCTGGTACATATTTATATCCCAACGAATTGCTCGAGAATATTCTGTAGTTAAATGGCCGTGGTGTAGTGGTAACATCAACGCTTGTCACGCTCTTGAATCACGGTTCAAATCCTAATGTCAATAATCATCTATTTATTTCGTCTGAAATAAATAAAAAAGTCCATCAATTGCGAAAGCTAAGTCGACTCTACTGCGAAGGCATAGCACTGGCAGTAGAGCGGTCATGGCTGAAAATGCAACTTGATCGTGATGATGACATCAGAAGGACGGAAAAAAATACTGTGAATCATTAGCAACGACAAAAGCAAAACAAATAAGCTCCCCAGTTATCTGGACGCTACCCTTGGAGTTTACAGAAACTTAATACCATCTAAGTTTCAAACCACTACACTAAATCTTTCTTTCTCTCTCTCTCCTTCACAAACGCCCGTGTCCTGTAATAGTATAAGAGTATTCATATCCTCTTTGGCGCGTGCAAATTATGAAAAAAAAAAAAAATGTCATTATTACCATTCTTCTGTCATCTAATATTCAAACCATTGTGATTTGACCTTTTTCTGATAAATGTCGCTGCTGTGAATAAACGGTGTCTTTGATTCCGTATAGTCAACAATGTTGTTGACAACATCATGCTATTGAGTTACATAAACTCCGTCGTTATTTTGCATTTTGTACGTTTACATGAAGAGTAACGATGCAATTTCGTATCAAATAAATCTTCTGTGTGCCTTTAAAAATCACAAGCTATACCTACATAAATCTTCATTAAAAATTACTAAATTTGTGTCTATTGTGAGTACATCATAAAAAAAAGCTAATGTATCTCTGAATATTTGCTACAAAACTGACCATAAACATGACGTAGGTTTTTTTTTCTATTTGAAATCTGTCATTCTACCCAGTTTTTTTTTTTTTTTTTTTTTTTATAATTCGCGCGCGCCAAAAGGATTATGAATACCTTTATACTGTTGCAGGGCACGGGCTTTTAAGGACAAGGGGAAGAGGAACAGAGGAGAAGCCCATGCACGTTGGCTTTAAATGTTTGAAGGTTGTAGTGATGGGGAAATACAGAGCTTGGTAGATCATTCCACATTCGTGTCGTTCGGCTTATAAACGAATCCCTATATTTAACAGTACGACCGAAGTTAGGCTTTAGGGAAAACTGATGTGCATTCGAAGCATGTCGCGTATTGCGGGTGAAATTTTGAAGGGGAGGAATGCAACTGGCTATTTCGCTGGAGCATTTTTTGTAGAAAAAACGATAAAACAGGGAGAGACAGGAGACATTTCTCCGATGTTCTAATGAATGAATGGAATTCACAATGTCTCTATCACCTATGAGTTTTAACGCGCGATTTTGTACCCTATCAAGAATGTGCAGAACGGTCTTGGGTGCACCAGACCAGATATGGGCGTTATATTCCAGCTTAGGGCGGATGAATGCCTTATAAATTGAGGCCAGATCAGACGGGGTAAAATATTTCTTGCACCGTTTAAGGAATCCTAGACATTTTGCAGTATTTTTGGCGACCTCGAATATGTGATCATTCCATCGAAGATGGTTATTAATACACATACCGAGAATGGCAAGTCTTTCGGTTTCAATGATGCAAGTACCATCCATGGATAATGGTTGAGGGTTTTGGTTTCGCTTGAGAGACAGAAGACAGCATTGTGTTTTGGAAGCATTAAATTCCACGCGGTTGGTTGAACCCCATTTAATTATGCTGTCCAGGTCGGAATTTAATGTGTTTAACATACGTTGCCGTTCCCCTTCTACGGCCGAAGAGCAAGGACGTGAGTTAGGGAACGAATATGAAAAACTGAGGGTACTGTCATCAGCGAAGGAATGGATTGGATTAGAAGTTGCAGACAAGAGATCATTTATAAAAATGAGAAAGAGAGTCGGAGACAAAACAGAGCCTTGGGGAACACCAGCATTTATTTGGTGAATTACAGACTTGAAGCCGTCCAAAACAACTTGTATTGAACGCCCCGAAAGGTAATTTCTAATCCATTGAAGAAGAGACTCATCGATGCCATATGCACGCATTTTCGACAAAAGAGCCTGATGCCAAACTCTGTCAAATGCCTTTGAAATATCAAGCGCAACCATCTTGGTTTCGCCGAAGTGATGGAGAGATTGGTTCCACTTCTCGGTGAGATATGCCATCAAATCACCAGTGGACCTGTTGCTACGAAAACCATACTGCCGGTCATTAAGGAGTTTTCGTGAATCGAGATATTTCATAAGCTGACGATTTATCAGCGTTTCCATGACCTTGGAAAGAAGGGACGTAAGTGCAATGGGTCGGTAATTGGACGGGGAGGAAGATTCGCCTTTTTTGGGGACGGGCTGGACAAATGCTGTTTTCCATCTACTCGGAAAGAGCCCTGAAAAGTAGGATAGACAGAAAAGCTTACGCAGAGGTTTTGCCAGCGTAGAAGAACACCTCTTCAGAACTATGGGGGAGATACCATCTGGACCAGCGGATTTGTGTATGTTAAGACCTTTGAGTACTCCTGCAACTGTACGAGTGCGAAAGTGGACTTGTCCCATGGATAATTTGACGCTCTCAAATACAGGTGGAGACGAAGCATTATCTGGCAGTGTTGAGTTCGCTGCAAAGTGAGCAGCAAGCAGATTAGCTTTGTCTAAGGAGCAGACAGCTGGAATGTCATTGTAAATGAGCGTGGGGATGGCAGACAAGGCAGAATTTTTAATAATTTTGACGAATGACCAAAAATTTTTACTACCTTTGGGACATTGTAGGATTTTTTGCCTCAATTTTTGGTCATGTAAGAATTTTACACGTCGAATGTGGGCATTGCAGTCTTTTCTGGCTTGTTTAAACTTCATTCGGTTTTCCTCAGATTTGTTGGCTTTATAAGACCGAAAACTTACTTCTTTTAACCTGATGGCCTCTTTACAGCTCTGGTCAAACCACGAGTTTTCCTTAGGTTTAATGCTCTTTATTCTGTTAGGAATAAAGTCATTCATACCTAAGAGGATAGTGTTAGTGATCATATCAGCAGCGGCATCCACGTCGCTATCGAGGAAGCATAGCGACCAGTTAAAACTCCTAAAGAAGCTATTGAGGCCGCTCCAGTTGGCTTTCTCGTATTGCCATACTTTTCTTTTAGGAGTTTTTTCTTTAACTGTGTGGTCAGAGTATGATGCAATAAATTCTAGTTTACCTAATAACATATATAACTGACACATGTCACAATATTATGAAATACTACCTTTGTCATTTGGCGAATTGTCACAAATACATTGATTAACCGTCAGAAACGCAAAACGTCGTAGACTTAAAATCCTTAATTTTCGAAATCGATTTCTTCAAAAATGTGACAGCTGTAGCAAGTGACTTCTACATTTTTGTGTTGTCATACTCGTACAATCCTTGCCCAATTTATCACGAAAACTAAACGATAATTACGAAAGCAGGTCAAGCATTTCACAATAATTTTACCATTTCACCGCAAATCCGGATTCGAACAACAAACATGATGTTTATCGGCGAAAGTTTGACATTTCAAAACATCGATTCGTACGAAGAACTCCTTATTGGGATGTCTGATGTGTGTGTTTATTGTAGACTTTCTTCGACAAGTACGCGAATTTGTACAAAGAAAACAATTTATGTAAAACATAACAATTCCGCGCCAAAGAAAATAAAGTGCGCTTCCCCCCAAAATGGTTAACCCAACCGAGTCTCATTATTGTTATTATTTTAAATCTAAAACGATCAAATTTAATTTTTTTCAATTGAAGTAATGTCCGGTCACACTCTAAATTATGCAAGTGCTTGACCAATGCATGGCGGCGCACCGGGTAATTTCGACGTGTGGGCGCGCGATATTTTGATATTCTATTCGACGACGACGACGACGTCGACGCTATTGTCGCCCCTTAATACCCAGTTGCATCATTTGACGTACACACGCTCGGTGAAATAGTGTTGAATAATTTTTTTTCTTTCCATCAATGCGTAATTGTCAACGACGAGAGTTCGTGTGCATCTTCAGCTGACATTTATTTACACACTCTTTGGAGAGAACGAGTGACGAAAGTAGTAGAAACTGATGTTAATGTCCAGACGTCAGACGAACTGACGCTTGCACGAGATTGTGATCATTGTCACCAATCAACTACTGCAACGGGAATCAGTGGCATGGTAGTATATCCGTCAAAAAAAAAAGTAAGTTCGCCCTCATTAAATGGCCGCTCGGTATTCTTGACACGTCAACGACGACACTGACATCCGATTCTATTTGAATTTTTTATTCAATGGAGTCGCGATGTCAAATGCAGTTCCTTTCGATTTTAAACGTTTTCCTTTCTTTTTCTTTTGTTTTGATAGAGAAGGATCTGAAGTCGTCGAGTCAGAGTCGGGTGGGTGGAAGTTAAGTTTGACATTAATATTCTAAGCGCAGCAGTGCGCATTTGAATATTGATACCAGTAATTTCAAAGTCAAATCTCGATTGAACGGTGAATTACTTCTTGTTTTCTTTTCGTTTGTCAGTCAGTCTCTCTCATTGAGTTACGATCTTAGATAAAGAAGTGGGTTTACGAAAGGAAACTTGAAAAATAATGATGAAAGTGGGTTGAAATGAGTCGTAAAAATAACGGTGGCGAGTGAGCAATTACTGATGAAATGCAAATAAACTTTTTGTTTAATGTATGGACACTTTCAGAGGCGACTTGTCGAAATGTTTGGTGTTAGAAAAAAAAAAAAAGCGAATGAAAAGAGTTCCAAATCCAGCGAAACCTACACATGACTGCGGTAAGAGAGACATGCAAGTCTCTTTGGATGGCGGTGTATATGTCTGGTTTTGGTATCCTTGTTGGGCTTTGAGCCGGATGCTGGTAGAAAAAAAAATCGTATACGTCCGTCAAATGCAAAGTAGTGGTTCAACTCATTCTATCGCGGAAGTCTTTTGGAAAATTAATCTGAACTTAAGCTTCATTTCGCTGGACCCACAGAAGTTTCTACATGAGCTCTTCCTTGCCACCGGAATCTCAGCTTACATACTGCCGCATGGTCAGCGGTGTTTAGAAAATGTTCAATCAAGTCTTTAGATACACCCACCTACTTGTGGCAGTAAGTTACATACGAATGGAATGAAGAGAAAATCTAGTTGGTCAATATTGGCAACTGTAATAATCTGCTGTACACCTGACCATTACCAGTAATTGGTTTGACCTGTATATTTTGAAATTTCCTTTATACCGGTCTTACCTTAGACTTCATGGTGAAGCATTCTGAGCTTTCAGAATGTCGAGAGTTTTATTTGACCTTCAGGCGAGGCACTTAAAGACTTCTCTTATAACTGCAGGGTACCTCCTCCTGGGAGCACCGTTCTTATAACAGTCTATGCCAGAGTTCTATGCCATTTATTGCGAAATGACACACATACGCAACATATGAAGAACAAATCGTAGGCACAATACCCTCTGGGCGTTTTCGGAAACGTGAACTGCATTAGCATGGTTTCAGGCAGCACTAACGGCCCTCAAGTCTAATATGGTAGGTAAGGCTTGTCTGGGACTGTCTAAACCTTTTAGAAGATTTCGCGTCGACAGACAAGGTGATGGCAGTCTGGATTCCAGCTCATGAAGGAGGAAAACGAACGGGCGGACGTTCTGGCAAAAAGAGGAGTTTGTTTTGGGGTACCACCTAGTAGTGCTCACTCCAAAATAAAGCAGTGGGAAATCGATGACCTCGCTGAATACTGGGCCAACTCTAAGGGCCTGAGGAAAGCGAAAAGGTTTATCGCCCCCAAACGAAATATGTCTAAAGATCTACTCAAATTGAGCAAAGAAGACTTAAGGATCTTAACGGGTTGCCTGAGTGGACACTGCCCACACAAGTGCCACCTGCACAAAATAGATACAGTTATGTGCCACCTTTGCAGCGAGCAAAAAGAGACGGCAGAACATATTCTCTGCGCTTGTCCGACGGCCGCAAAGAAAAGGCTACTCCGTCTAACGTGGGCTTAATGAGCCCAGCAGATATCTGGAACATGGAATCAAAGATCTCTACTGAGATTTCATCAATCATCAATCTAGCTCCTGGTTAACCACTGGGCTAACATAATGGATCTTACAGTTCGCAATGCATATCCAAGGTCCCTGTATCATATCATATCATGGTGTTCGATAACGTCTTTTTCTTATTTTATGTAAAATTTGTACATATTCCTATTAAAAAATAAAAATGTTGACTATGACAAAAGTCAACTGGACCAAGTGACATTTTGACGTTTCCAAAAATACGTTATGTCTACCTGAGCTCACTCGAATCGTCCACGAAACATGCTCAGGCCTGAGTGAGGGACTATGGCCCACCTCAACAACAGCGTCGTTGCCACTAGTTTGGTCTCCATCTTCAACTTTCCAAGGTTCCGATTTGTCTGTGTCTCAACCGCGACATCCTCTAGGCAAAATGTCAGCATTCCACCTAAATGTGATCGTTTGTATAGTTGTTACAGGCCTTTGTCATGATGTCTCTTGTACGAGTAGTCAACTGTCAATTCTGACTTCCTGAGCTGTTGACATTTATGCACTCAATATGTCAGAATCGAATGACATATTTTAAAATAAGGTTCCTTTTGGGCGTTTAGGGTTGAACGTTTTCAAAATTCCCTTTTTCGTTTTCCTTTCTCTTTCACACACTCATTGCTAATGCGATAGGTTGTGCGATTCGAATAAAATTTAACTTCGGTTTTAGTGGACTAAATGTGGGATAAAAAAAGATCTAGTAATTTTCAGAAAGCACTTCTAAACTTCAGTGTTGCTTGTTACACACCAACATATGTTCATCTTTTGTCAGTCAAATCCCAGCACATAGTCAAACTCAGCCACTCATCTGTATGACTCAGAAACGGAATCAAAAAACTTGAAATTTCAAAACAAATTAAACATATCCAACGCCCACGACCACACGGATCCAAAGAACCATCTAACTGATGGTCGGTTTGGTATCCATAAAAATTATTTCAGTTCCTCTACTCAATTTCAAGATTCGTGGCGTCAGAGAATATAAAGAAAAAAAAAATCAGAAGTCTAATTTGCATTTCAGCATATCCAAGGAGAAGGACGGACCGGTGGTGTACATATATACGAGTATTGTATTCACGTAACGTAGTGAAGCTTCTTTGGCGGATCAGTTTGGAATAGATCACTCGCGACCCATCCTCTTCTCTAGTACAATTCAATTCCAGAATTAGAATTTCCTTATAATTCACCTTTTATATAGTTTTTTAGTGTACTGGGTGATTTGATTTGATTGTGGTGGCTAACACAGAGACAAACTGCCGTCATAAAACCACTCAACTCCATAAGAGAGTTCTTTTACAGTTGCGCTTTTATATTTTATTGGACATGTTTATATGTGGATTTGTTTATTTATCTGCTGATTGCGGCTCTGTTGACTTTTTTATTAACTTTGTCACGATTTTATTATATTTTATGCATTTTTAATTGAATTTTTTTTAATATACTTACCCGTCGTTTCTCGTTCTTATTCTTTCGTTCCAGGTAATGTGTGCTGTGCGCTGCTGTTTTATTTTGGTTTGAGTAACACACTTTTATTGGGTTGTGTGTGTGTGACAAACCCACATTCCTTTGGTGTGATGGTGTTATGGTGCGGGGGCACCTTTGGGGCAGTAGTGTGTGGAGTAATATAAGTGAGTGTTATCTGATAAAAGTGTGACAATTTTAATGGTAATCTCCACAACCCTTTTATGCCCTTCAAGTCAGCAGACATTGTGTTGTCATCGCTATTCATTGGGGGTCTATCGAACCTAAAATGTGTGTCAATTTTTACTGCCTGCAAATAATAAATTGATGACAGTGCAATAAACCTCATTTCAAGAGCTCCCCATCCTTGTGGGTGCGTTCAGGCTTTGCAGGTTAATTACCCTAAACCATGCGTGAAGAAGTACCCTCGCGTAGACGTGACCTGAATATGGATGCACTATACCAATTGCGTTGAGATTTTATGGAATGAGACGTTTGTCCCAGCTGGGGATACAAATGCTGAAAGGAGTTCTTTAGATTGATGGGGGAATTCGACATTCTCTGGGGATGTCATCTCTGTCTACGCCGTTGTTTTGTACGATTCTGAGCCATTGACACATTTAAAATGGTACGTGTTGTATATCCTTCCGTCAAGCGTGACTCGGAGTGAAATTGTTATAAAAGGAAAAGATTTGTCCAATTGTGATGGATGTTTTTTGAAAAGATCAGCATTAATAAATCCAAATCGAAATAATCGGAAAGTTGCTCATGAGTTCATAGTGGATTTTTGAACAGAACATTGAATGGAGTAACTGATCATTTATATGTAACGATGATAGCCTTACGTTTAGACTTAAAGAAAATATCTTAAACACCGGCAATAAGTAAATATACCTTCCGATCAAAAAGTACCCGGAATTTCACATTCAAACAAACCGCGCTTGAGATATTGTCAAAAGGTTTTTTTTTTTTTAGGTTGGTACATCTGACATCTGCCGCTCAAATATCTGTTTGAGCACCATTTGTCGGGAGTTTGTGCGTGATAGCTTTGTAAACAAGTCAGTGTTTGTTGTGTTCTGCGAATTTGGAGAATTTGTGGCAGGAACAGCATCGCATTGATGTCGCTAAAGAAATGCTTTCTTTGAGCTAAAATGTTATCGATGGCATCATTACAGGTGACAAGACATGGGTCTATGAATATGACATCGAAACTAATCAATAATCATCGGAATGGCGCTTCTCAGACGAGCCAAAACCCAAAAAACCACGACAGAGTCGACCAAAATCAAGGCTTTGTAGACCGTTTTCTTTGATTGCCGTGGTGTGGTCCACTCCGAATTAGTTCCGCCAGGCCAGAAGGAGTATTACGTGAGCGTCGTAAAGCGTTTGAGGGAAATTGTTCGTCGCAAGAGGCCAGAATTGTGGAGAAAAAACTAGTGGTTTCTTCACCACAACAACGCACCGACTCGCACATCTCATCTTGTACGCGACTATTTGATCGAAAACAACGTTCATACCGTTCCGCAAGCTCCGTATTCACCTGACATGGCTCCTTGTGACTTTTTCCTATTCCCATGACTCAAGTTACCACTTCGCGGAAAGCGTTTTGAGACGATTGAGGCGATAAAGGAGAATTCGCAGAAGGAGCTGAAGGCGATTCCAAAATCGACCCATGAAAAGTCTTTTGAAGATTGGAGGAAGCGTTGGAATATGTGTATTGCTTGCAATGGAGGTTACTTTGAAGGGAATAGAATGTATATCGATGAATAATTGAACCGTTTTCGTTTTATTCAAGAATTCCCGGTACTTTTTGATCAGAAGGTAAGCTTCGTATTATCTTCAGCCGTTATATGAGCTTTGGCGAAAAGCAGGTATGACATTTTTTGCACACATTCAAATTAACAGTAGTATACAATTTCATCAAAACCGGTTAAGCCGTACCTGAGATATATAGATATGTAAACTTAAAAATTACAGTTGTATGCATTTTTTGGAAAAAAAAACTTAATAATCTCATCTAATCTAGGTAAAACGTCAAAATTTCATCAAAATCTGTGAAGCCATTTCTGAGATATGCATGAGCATGCTTCCAAACTAACTAAATAACAAAATTTACTCAAAATCTCTAGAGCCTTTTTTAAGGGAAATAAGCGTTTCGTCAATTTTTGCACAGCGTTACATTCGAGCACATTTACTCAAAATATCGTTATATGCATTTTTTCCAAAACCTTAAATGGCATTTTATAACACGAATCCAAAACTAACTAAATAACCAAATTCGGTCAAGATCGTCTGAGAGGTTTTTGAAAAAAATAAGCATTTCACATCGCCATTGCACCTTTTTCATCATACCCGAGCAAATTTACTCTACCGGTGCTAAAGAAGTCTCGCTTCAAAGTCTCTTCGCATAGATGCACTGGTCTTAAGTTTTCTAAGCGAAATTTTTCTTCAAAAAATGTCTTTAAAAACTATCTACGAAAAGAGCAGTCGAGAAAGATATTCTAGTAAACTCATGCAGAATTGTCCATGACAAACGAGTGTCTTCAGAAGACAAAATGTGGTTTTTGAAAGAAGAAAGAGCTAAATATCAAAGAGGCAACTTTGAGAAGCATAATAGAATAATATTCGAAAGGAGGAATGCAACGAGAGGACTTCTTTGATGGAAAAATTCGAAGAAAAAGATTTTGGACTTAGAACAGTGTTCTCGCGAGACATCATGGAGAGATGTCTCACAAAGACGCTGTTCGAAATAACTTGTAAGAGACATTTAAAGCGTATTCTGTTCAAACTTATTGTCGCTATCCTTACATGCATTCAAAAACTGCGTTGAGTTATACCTCGTTTTTCCTTGAGCCTATTTTTCTTCATTCATACCTAACTCATAACTTAATGGACACAAACAACTTATAACTAAAAGTGGCATTCACTTAAAGCCCATATCTACTGTCAAATTCAAAAAGAATTTCGCAGTAATCCATCATCAGAAGTCTAAAAGAACACTTCCTTGCGATGAATCTTCTAAATATAAACATTCGTTGCCCTTTTCCAAGTCAAAATAAACTGTCAATCTAAATTAAAGCGGAAGCTGGAAATAAACACCACCATTCACGCCAACATAAACCACATTTCCTGGTCATCGAACTCTCCCCCCAGATCAATTGCTTTCGCTCCAAGTGGTAAACAAACAAAAGATCCTTCGAATTACTTATTTTTGAAGGTTCATTGTTCCTTGGCCCACACGCCCCCACCACTGCAGCAGTAACCACCACAAGGAAGTATTATTCGAATTATGGGTTATCCTTTAGTGTGCTATTGTTTATTCACCCTGACAACGCCCATATCTTGCGCTCCTGCCAATAGTTTTCGAAAAGTTTTTTTTAGCCAAGAATCCCTTGCCCAACCCTGATAAAAGTTCATGAACTCTTTATTGGATTCTGTGGGCACACATCGATTCATTCATAAAACTCAAATCACACATTCTACTGTGTGGTGAAAAATCCACAGTGGGAGAACTCGAATCGTAAAAATAAAAACAAAACAAATGGTAGTCAGCCATGTTAGCATGGTTCTAAATTTAGGCCTAAAGTGAAGGTTTCTTCATCGTCATTTTATTTTTTTTTTGTAATTTTCCACTTTTAATTGACACTCAAACTAAGACTCAGCAGGCAGAGAATGACTAAACACGCAGATACTCATTTCGAAATCAGTTAAAGCATTTAAGTACGAGTTTAATAATCATCACTTGATTAAGAGCCGGTTCGTTGGTGCCCAAATCGGGGCTATTATGTAGGTTTTTGTGTCTCTTTTTTTTTTTTTTTTTTTGTTAAGTGACTCTTAAAGTTGTTTCCTTCTATAGATAAATTCAAACCTTGTAGCTGGTGGCTCCAAGCAATATTAATTCATTCTTTTGGAGGAATTTGAAGTTAAATTTGGCAAAATTGAAGCGTAAAATCAAGTTGACACCTCCTAAATGGGCCGAGGAGACATCAGGCTTCCCTGAGTGGGCAGGAAAACTGTCTCCAGTTGGCTTGCAATAAACATCTTCCCGACGGTTTTAATGCCCACTTGTTTCTTGTTGATGTACAGAGAGAGAGAGAGAGAGTGAGAGCTCTGCTCTGTGGTGTTATTGTTCACATCGGACTTCTTAGTGCGTATTAACGTGTTTCCTGTTATTGCCAAGAATTCCGAATGAGATGTGAACAAACAACGACTTTTATCCCTCTTGAGAGAGAGAGGGTATGTAATATTCAATGTGCGTTCCTTTTTGCCATTTCAAGCGTGGAAAAGGTGGCACTGCGTCGTGGTCTTTGAAGTTCTACTGCTGATGGATGTTTTACTTTTTTTTTCAACGTTTTTGTTTCGCTTCACCTCAGTGAACTTTCAAGTTCGGTTTGAAGAGAACATATTCCCATTCTACTTCACACGGGGGGATTATCAGCAACAAGCAAGCATTTGCCAGCGATGAAGTCACCTTCATTTCACAGGCAGAATGGAGTGTTTTTTTTTTTTTTTTTGAGGCGATGGTTGTGAACCTAAGGCGGATTCCAATGAGATGACGAAAGTTATACCACTCGGCTAGTGTAAACATTATGAAGTTGTACCGTGACTATGGTTAAGATTGATGATCGTAAAGTTTTAGTTTTGACAAATTTTCGTGGTCTTGCGGCGAATGAATAAACACTTTCTTAGTCATAAAGTTAAATAATTACACGAGTTAGTATGACTGTCATGAGAACTACTGGATGAAGTACATCCTTAGTGTTTGCTGTTAGTCTTTGCTGGAATCTAAAGAGAATATCTACCACTTGCGAAAGCCATTGAAGATGAAGTTTGTCTGTTTTGCATCATCCCTCTGGGTTGGATTTGTATTCATTTAGTCTATATGAACTATCCACCGTAACCACTGAAAAGTTCGTACATTTCGTGGTGGAATTTTCTTCTCCCTATACATATGTACAGTCTTAGCCAAAAGTATTAGGCACCCTGACGTGCCTAATTTGACGTTTTAAGTGTTCGCGTCCCTGATAAGGTTGCAGCATATTTTACCATACGTTTATGTACTTTTTTAGAGTCCATCCGACCATCATACACGAACATTTTCCCGGCTACGCCTGCAGCCATGCAGCCGCAGATCATAATGCTGCCTTCGACGTGTTTTACAGTTGGCACCACTCATTTTGAGTTGTACTTTTCAAACCCTTCGTCTCACAAAAGCAACACCAGCGGGGTAGCAAACACCTATAATTTTGAAAAAAGAGGTGTTTTTAAAAAAAAAAAAAAACTGTGCGATACCGAAATTGGATAAAACTGTTGGTGTTAACAGTTCAAGGGCTTCAAACATGACGCTTCCCTCAAAGTTTGATTCATTTGACCACAATATGTTATACCAATCTTCCTCAGTGAAATGTTGATATTTTTTGTCCACTCAAGGCGCGACTTGTTTTTATCCGAGAACCATGCTTGAAGCTCAGCTTTTCTAAGTCTTCTTCTAGCCGTTCTGGAGGAATTTTTTTTGTTCACGCTCTGATAGAGCAGCAGCAAGAAAATCTTTAAAATCCAAATTTGCGATTCATCTGTTGAGACCGTTTTATAGCATTCTGTACGGAACAACGCGAACATTTCACTTCTTTTGCAATTTCACTTTGGTTCTTGCCTATTTCATACAAAAATTGAATTCTTCAACGTTGTGACAGACTAAGTTCACTTGTTTTGGCCATTTTTGCAAAATAAAAGAATAAACTTCAAAACTATGACAAAAGAATAAAAAATTAACAGCCTCAAGCAACAATCGTGCAATGACTGCAGAATGCGCCTAAAATCGCAATATTTGCATTAATTGATGGCTTTTCCCAGACGTAAATCCTTTTTTTTTTTTTCACAACCTCGTTGGGTATTTCCATAATACTGAAAAAAAAATGTCTGGTAATAATAAAACAGATAAAGTTAAAAATATAGGGTGCCTAATACTTTTGGCCAAGGCTATGATATGTATTATAGAAAAATGTTATCTCAATCTGTGAACACTTTACTTAATTTGAAGCGTACTAACGTATTTTTGGAAAATTCAGATTCTGTCGCCTCTTATTGACTTTGCATAAATTTTAAATTTGAACAATGTATGAACGAACAGCACATACTCGTATGGAGCATCCAGCACCCAGTAGTGCCTTTTATTTTATATAAGTTTCCCTTAAAACTTTTCGATGCATTATTTCTTTTAGTTTTTTTTTGTATCACCGACAATTTTTCAAAGATGTAGCGTTTATTGTGATATACTTGAGCCTTTCTCAAAGAATAAGCTATAGTATAATGAAAACCGCATTAAAATCTGGTTCACGCCATGCTTGCTGATAGTATTTCCACTGGTCTTCCGCTATTGTTCTTACTGCCTAGGGAAATCCGATCGGCAAATACTCAGCCGATTTCCGATTGCATGCCTTAAACGTTGAAAAACCTTACCGAAATGTACCACCTAACGATTCGAGTCAACTTTGCCACCTCGTAGAGTTTGTACATTCTACTGGAGGAGTGTCTTTCGTCGATCACAAAATAATCAATTTGGTTAGCTGCCTGTTGATCAGGGGCAATCTACAACCGTTTGAGGAGTTTCCTTGCATCCAGCAAAACTCACTGTTGTACAATACTATTACCGAAAACGCATAGAAAAAAAAGAGTCTTCGATCATGTGGCTCTCTCATTTCCTCGAGGGAAGACATCCGGTTCTAAGCTTTTTCTTTTCTTTTTTTTTTTTTGTAGAGACGAAACTAAGTCCGGTTGCAGAAAGGTAATATTTGTCATAAAAACTCATTCTTCTGTTTATTACTCAATTAAGACATTTCTTATTCCCATCAACTAAAAAAAAAAAACCCATCAAAACCTTTAATCTAGCCTCCTTGGTTAAGTGCTATTTCGATGTCATGAAGAATTGTTTCGCTTATCATACCAAAGTCACGTAAATTAAATGTCTACTCATCGGCGGAAGATGAGTATTTCATTATTTTACTGACTTCCTCTACGAATAAAAAATGTACGGTCTTGTACGTGTTATTCTATCTAAGATCTGATGTGAGGCGTTGCTAAAAACCTTGCATCGAATATCATTGTCAGTTAAACACATTGAATTTCGCCCCCACCTCGTTTGATAACTTTGAACTTGTACAAAAACCGATTAGCAGAGTTTCATCGTAAATCGTAATCTCACCAAGAATGCTTCTCTCACCTGAGAGAAGCTATTGAAATTCCACAAAAGTAAAGAAAAATTATCAATATGCCATAAATTATGATTCTTCTCCTCTTCATCCTTTTTTGTTGTTATTTTTCTCCATTGACAGAGATTGTATGTGAGTCATCCATATATAAAGAAAAAGAACACGACAACGATCGGTGATCTATTCCCGAACACCGATGAGTAATAATCGTATAACGTAATGTTACCTCGATCAGCAGATGTATGGAACAGGAGAAGACAAGACGTCGAAAGAAAGAACCGGCAAAATGAGTGTAGAAAGAGAGATAAATATCAAATTTATGCATAATATGTCACTAATTCAAGTTTTTTTTTTTTTTTTTTTTTTTTTTTTTTTTTTTTTTTTTTTTTTTTTTTTTTTTTTTTTTTTTGTGTTTTTTTAATTTCTCTGGTTGTAACGGAAAGTACGGATTAATAACAAATAAATTGATTGACAAATCTTTGTGTGTCTTTTCCATTTCCGTAACTGGTGAACTAAATTGAATGTAATAAAACAAATATAGGTCAGAGATATCAGCCTTATGGGACACCATATTAACACCATTGACAACAGGCATTTGAGGTGCTAATTGCATTGAGTTCATCGGTTATTTTGTAAGCGACAAGGAAATGCCAAGGTCGTCATGTTACGTTAGTGGTGTGACATTCTTTTGTTAAACAACTTTTGCATCATCTGATGAAATTTACAAAAGGTGTGTGTATAAGAATGCATTTTTGTAAACCAGGTCAGTTTTGTTTTTTTTATTTAAACTTACCGTCCATGGTAAATCGGTAAATTTAAATATTGTGCACCCACCCTAAGAAAACTTCAGTACTGTCAGTTTGATAATCTGACAAGCGTTTACTTCAGTTCTAACCACAGTTTGAAATGTTCTGTTTGGAAACACCTTACGGTGAGTGCACAATGTTCAATCTTTTAAAAACTTAAATAAAACTGTCATTTAATAAATTTAACGTCAATGTCGATTTGCTTATTTTTTTTTTTTTTTTTGGAAATCCATATTTATAAAGCTTTTTATTACAATGACGCCTACTTGCGTGTTGATTTTGAATGACATTAAGTTGTAATGATAAATTCACTAATTAGTCTGAAATTTCTGACAGAATGGTTAAAACAACATTTATTGCATGAGGTCAGTAGTGGTAGTAGTAGTAAAAGATGATTTCCTCATTTTACGAGTTATTAAGTTTTAGGCTTGACTTCTGTTTGCATTCGAGAAATAATTTTACATAATTTTTCCCCTCAAGTTGCTGCAATGATTAATTGATGAAAACATTAGTTATGGTAAATTCGTTAGATTGTTTCATTTTGTGTGTGCGTTGCAATGTGAAGCGTCAAATTTGGCAGTTACGCTTTGAGGTGGTGTGAAAAATGTAAACTCCATTTAAATGTAGGCGGAGTTATTATTAGCACCTTTATGTCAGACTTAGGTTGTGTCGCATAAATTAGTGCATTAAATGTCAAAGTGTGAAGCGTCCATTTTTGGTCAATCTTTGAACAATATTACAGTCTCCATATATGTACATAGATATTTTACGACTGCAGAATTTAGCTTGTGAACTAGTAAAGAACCGCTTTTTGTATGCTTCGTTTGATCTATTTACTTAAAAGTGTCTCAAAGAAGTTTATATATAGCTAGAAGTAGTCGAACGCGATTCCAAATTGGATAAAGGTACACTCGTGCCGCCATGGTTATACTATTCTCTTTGCTTCTTCTTCTCTTTACTATTTGGTTTGCACAGCGTAGTATGTTTCACAAAGCACTGACACTACGGTTAACTTAACGCACGGAAACGATCATTTATTTATTTGTTAACGGATGACAGGATTCGGCTGCTTAGTCAGATGCTCTCCATGGGTTAGGTACCCGATTTATCAATCCAGAAGATTTTGGTGCGCAAGAGTCGCTGATTGAAGGCATGGGTATGATTCCTCCATCACCAATTCTTGGTCAAAAACTACGCGTCTAAGGTGTCAAAAATTTTTTAAAAGGGCTCATTTGTTATTGAACTTCCCAGGGGTTGATATGCAATTGGCTTTAGAGCCGTTTAATTATCAAATAGACAAGGAAATAATTACTGTGGTGGCTGATCAGAGTGCAGAAATAATTATGGTCAGTAATACTAGATCCAGTTATTACTAACCAGTACTCCCCTCCTTTCA
The DNA here is from genome assembly GCA_963082735.1 of Pocota personata. Lineage (NCBI taxonomy): Eukaryota > Metazoa > Arthropoda > Insecta > Diptera > Syrphidae > Pocota > Pocota personata. Next base: position 6,350,458 of record OY720430.1, read on the forward strand.
AGAACTTCAAAAGACTAATTGCCAGAAGCCAACAGCTACAAAATTCAACCGGTTAAAGTTGAGTAGATGGCAGTTTCCTGGCAGTAATCGGATAATCCAGGGTGACCACCCTACGTTTAATTCCGCAAATACATTCTTCCACATAAATCACGAGAAGGTAACAAAGAACCACAAACAAGAATACATACTCGTATGTTAAGTCTCGATAGCCTTTCTCCAATCCCTTAAGTGGGAAAATGTTAAAATCGATAATCTAGACGTCCGAAGTGCGAAGATTTTAACTCGTGAGGAATCAAGAGTACTGTTAAACTAAACTAAGCCCAACAGGAGTATGTAATGACGGCTTTAGGCAACTGATCTTTAAAAACGATATGTAGAAAAGTGTCCTTTTCGAAATGTGAAACTTATAAAATAACGTCTAGTCTAGTCTGTGAAACCGCATAACCTCCATCACTGCGTCTTATAACTATTAAAGTATGTGGTCCTGAATCACCAATGTTAGCAGGTTGTATGAAACGCTTAAAAACAACAACTCAGTGTTAAAATTTCAATATATGTATGTCGAGGTGTAAGAAGTGAATGATCCAACTTAACAATGATTGAGAACGAACAAGCCTACCCACGGTGTCATCTACCCTCAGCTGACAGCTGCACAAAGTTGCACCGTTATTTAATCCACTTGCATTCATTTAATACATTTTATTAATGCCAAAATCTTCGCGCGCGTATTTATCAAAACCAAAAACATAATTCGTGTAACCGAATCATCTGTCAATTGTGTCACTTGTGTGCACCATGCCACATAGAGCTGTCACCGTTTCTGCTGCTGATTGTCACCACCGCTGTCAATCAAATTTGGCCACCTTACCTTGAGCACATTTTCAAAAAAAAGAACAACATCAAAACTCAATTCATAAAAATGTTAACCTTTTTTCCATGAAAAAAAAATGCAACAAACACTGTCATGCAACTCTGTGAAACTAGATCGCGGCAAAAATTAAAATGATGTCTCTTCTATCAGCTTGTGGGTTTGTGCGATGTGTGAGTGAAAAAATCGTTCAGCGGTTGGGGTGAAGGTGAAAAACTCTGACTGGTAGGTAATGCGACACCAATCTGTGAAACAATCCTCTTCTCCACCACTTCTGCCACTAACCAGGTGGTGAGCATTTTGATGGTCATCATCACATTGCACCCATTTCATCTATCCACATCCAACCAGTGTCGGTCGTCCCCCCAAGTGATCCGCGAATGGATTTTCACGCAAATTAAACAAATGGAAAACTTTTGCAGTGTAATCCAATGCGCTGGGTGACAGAAGTGGTGGTGTGGTGGGAGGTGGATTTTCTTGTGGCACATTACTTGAGAAAGAGATTAATGTTTTGCGTGCATGTTTGTTGGTTCTCCGTCATCGTTTCTATTTTGGGTTTCGAATTACGAAAAACCTTAAGTTTGACCGTAACCTAATTTCTATCCAACAGCGTGTGAGGTTTTCTTTACCCACTGACGATGGTTGTGGTGGTGAATTACGGGCAATGGCGCATATAATTCAATTCTCACGCATTGGAGATCTTTTGTTTTTTTTTTTCCTTCCTTTCCCCACATCCGCCTTCTATTCATGAAGTGAGAGATAAAGGGTTAATTGACTTTGTTCACATATGACTTCCTTTCAAAGACAACAACGACGACGACGACTCCTCTTCAATGACGGATAGATGGGAGCGACGTGCAGTTGTCATAACCACGTCTCGTGTAAACAGTCTCCTTGTCTCTCCCACATAGCTTCAGTGATTGATGAGATGCAGATTAATGACGCTGACACACACACCACGAGCGGGGGGAAACTTTCAAATCGTCCACGTCTTCTTGACGTCCATCCTTAAGTTAACTAAACAAAATGCTAATTTAAATACACTAATTGACCCCGAGTAAACCGCTGGCGGAGTAAGGAGGCCAAACAAAAAACACTTTTTTCACACATGAGTGCGATTAGTAAACGACGATGACGACCATGACGAATGGGGTGGGGGGTCTTGAGGTTTCGTATTTTGTCTTATTTTTCCTTGCGAAGCAAATGAATTTAATGAATTTTGATTGCCAAAGGGTTCGCTACGCAAATTTACCACTCACGACGACAACGATGGATAGAAATGAGTTGTAAGTCCAAATGGCACAAGTGATTCATAACTCGCAGGCAACAGCAGCGGCAGCAGGAATGTAAAAAAAAAAAAAAGCCAACACTGTTGCAAGGTTACAGCCGCTGTGGTGTTTCGAGGATTTTAATGGAAGAGCCGAGTATTTTTAGAGCACACGTCCCAAAAAGTAGGTAGTAGTAGGTTGGTAGTGGGTAGGTGGTATTTTGGTACTGCAACGTGTGACTAATTCGCGATGCAACTCTTTCACTTTTACGCGCGACAACGAAAGTGGGTATTTTTGGATGCCGCCGCCAATGCATGTCACCAGATGTTTCCTAATTTGTTGGACAATTAAAAGTGAATTCAAGGTTTTTGTGTTGAGCTCAAGTGAAGAAATTGGGAGTTATTGGGCGTAAAACTTTGGATAATGAGGGCAACTGATTTTTGGGATTAATTGAGGTTGATTCCCTTGTATGAGAAAGGAAGTGAGCTAAAAAAGAAAGGGTACTTCTATAAACTAGTTTTGAATACTGATTTATTCGAAGTACTTTTTCGGAAGGCTAACTACGAGTAGCAGAAAAAAGATAATTAAAGACTTTTCACTCTTTAAGAAGCTATGTACGGAGAAGCGATCAGCTGAACTCTGATCATTTTAAACTCAAAATCCTCGTTAATGATCACTCCAAATGACAGAATAAGTTTCAATAAATTGTTCTGAAGCTATGAGAGTGGAAAACAGAGAAGAGAAAAACTTTTTAGTCTAAATCTTGTTGGAAAATGCTGGTAGAATACTGAACTGTGAACAGGGAATTACGCTTGCCAATAAGTAAGCTCTCAGTTAGGCTTTTCGCATGCAGCATTAGCACTTTCAGCCTGCCTGGAAAGAGTAGTACGTTCATATAGGTATATCCTACCACGGAGTTTGTCTAAGTTGGAGAAGATCTCACTCCCGTGGAATAGCAGCTGATGGATCGCTCAAAAGAGTAACCCAAATTTAAGAAGTTGCCAATTGCAGGCTTTGCAGTTTTAACACCTTCCAACCGTCGTCCTTACACACGCAAGAAAGATACATTCATAAAATCGTTAGCACTGATGCTCTCTTTTGCGACGAAGTCAACGTAGCTCTTGAAAAGGTGATGCGCTATAATTCTAAAAGACGTTGGTACACTCGTTTCTTTTAATTAGAGACTCCATGCAACTGAGCTTTTCCAGCAGAAAAACTAGGCATCATACAAATTTCCGTCGAATACTTTAAGTGGAAGTATCGGTAGCTTTGTTATGTCCTTCACTTGTCCAGTAGCTCCACACTGGGAACTAGCGTTCCTTTCCACATCTTTGCTTCAATCATAACCCTTTATGCTTAACACCTTTATTTGCTTCTCTAAGGTTCTAGTTAGCTGATGATATGTAGTTGAATATTTTGTTAAGCCTCGATACTAACAGCATGTCCTGAATGCTCCAATTTTCCAGTACTTTTCATGCCACGTATTGGTATTTACTAAAAATTAAGCTTCCCGGGTTTCGGCACCAAATTTTTGACACGTGCAAATTTTACTAAACAATTATCAAATTTCATCCAGCCGTTTTGGAGCAATAAGTTTGCATAACAATATCATCGGAAAGAAATACTTTTCCTTAAGTTTTCCGTTCTTTCTAATTATTTTGCTTTTGAAGAAAATGTCCATGTCAAATTGAGGCAGACTAAATCGAAAACAAAGCTCCCTTTAATATGTTCATGAACCTGCCGTGGTGTATTGGTATCTTCATCGCCTGTCACGCTGAAGGTTTGCGGTTCAGATCCTGATATCAAGAATCATCTATTTATTTCGCATGGTCATATGGCTGAAATTCGGCAACCCTCGGAGTTAACTCGGAGTTCCGGCTTATGTCATGCAATTAATAACCCAATTAACTGCAATAAAGGCATTGCTCCCTAGGGGTAAGCTAATATTAAATAAAACCTGCGCTAACGACCCGAATCTAAGTTATCTTAGGTTCCGGGCTAAAACTCAAAATTCTCATAAAACTAACCAGCGGTTAAACACCCTCGTGATGTTTCCACTTCTCAAAAACCACTTTCAACTAGAACCTGTTGTGCACAGTTTGTTTTCAAAGAATTTTTTAAGCAAACACAATTACTGTTGAAAAAGTTAATTGTTTACTGGCAACGTTTTTTTTTTTCATCTGTTTCCTCTTCACATGGAGCCCATTAACGTATTCATCGTTCGCTACGAAATGCAATCCGCATTCAGTCCTTAATGCACTGCCTACAGTTACAATTTCAACCACCCTCTTTGCTTTAAATTGAATACACAACTCATTTGTCACCTTTGACAAGGTTCCCTCACCTCAACGATGACGAAAAGGAATTCTCATTCTCTTCTCGACAGCTTTAGGCTTTGGAAATGGATTTTCACTTTTTTTTTCTGTTTTGCATCTCGTCTTCCGCAAAAATTTCTTCCGGGGTTTTAAGTAAAGTTTTTGTTATCTTTTCCTTTTCCTGGCTTTTCTATTGGTGGTGGAAGTAAGTGAATGGGTTAATGGGTCTCTAATCTTCTTGAATCGTCCTTCGTTTCTTGTCTAAAACGAAAATCTCTTAATCAAAAAAAAAAAAAAATTATTTGTGTGCGGCAGCACGTTCCAGAATACATGCAAGCAGGGATTTTAAACATTTTATCCTCTTGAAAAAAAGAAACTCCTGTCATTCAAAAAGGACGAAGAGAATAATGAAACAGGAGTACGAGTATACACTGAAATCCAATATCTGATGACACACTTGTGCTCTGCGGTGAAGAGGGCTTCTCTTCAAGTCGTCAATGCCTTGAGTGATGTCAAGCGACGGCGGTTTTATATTACTTTACGGTTTTTAGTTTTTGTTCTTTAAGGATGTTTGCTTAGTTTCGCTTGAGATTTTAAGGATGTTTGCCTAAGGAAGTAGAAAGGAAATTGAGACAATTTTAGGCACTGTCAATAGACGGGAATTGGGAAAAGTCAATCAAAGAGATTATTTGTTTATTTGGGTTGACAGGAGATATTTATAGAACTGTCATGTTGTCGAAGTGATTTTGGAGGGAATTTGGATGTCAAATTACCATTTAAAAGGAAATTCACTAGCAAATTATTGACATTGTAAATTTAAGTACTAGAACGTGTCCAACAACTCTACCCTAGGGTACGCATTCGAATGCACACGATTTTCTACCGCCCTACTCTAGCTTTGATGACTAATTTGACAATTAACCCTTCTAACCTTTTTTCCCGTCTAAGAAATAAATGAAGAACATTTAACTTTAATATAAAAAAATCCCCCTCATAAAACCATGAAACATGAAATGACAATCCGTTTCATTCTTCTTCTTCTTCGAAGACAAATGCAACTTCCCTTGAATTAAACAGAAAGCAACAAAAACATTGTAATAGAATTACAAGAGCGCCTCATGGAAACGATGAATAAAACAGCAGAAGAAGGGGCCATATGAGATGTCCCCCTCATCAAAAGAAAACAATTTCAAAGATTCTTCCTCCATGTCTGCACTTATTCCATGCACTAGCTAATTACACAAAAGTACTGAGACGAAGGGACAAACCACAGGAGTACCCATTCATTCACTTTACTACTCACTATTCCTTCTTCTTACCCCCCCACCCCTCCACATCATCCAATATCTGTGTTTTATTTTTCAACATTACTCCCGGACACACCGACTGACTGTGTGTACTGTGTACAGGCATGGTTCTCATTTTTGTCTAAATGTGCGCTTCCGTTTTGTCACACAAAACAAAAACGAAAAAACTATAAGTAAAGTAAATAAATAAAGAATAAGAATGGGAATGGGGAAACGAAATGAAATGAACACATACAGTTCATTCACCTGGACCCACGGACGGACAGACAGACAGACGGATGAAGTTGCTTCAAAAGAGAGTGCTGCACACTTCGAAGAGGAAACTTGCGAAGTACAGAATGTGACAAAGCCCACCTTTTGTTTGTTTGTGCAAGAATTTTCGCCATCACCATCCTCTTGGGTATGACAGTGGAGTTTGCAGCTCTTCCCTTCTTCCTACACACGGCGCTACACTATCTACGGTGGTGGCTCTACACATGCCGCGTGTGTAAACACTATTTGCACCGCGCAGTGGGGATGCATATAAATGTATGAGTGGGTAATACAAGAAAATAAAAATATAAAACATAGAAGACGTAGAGTAAGAATAAAAGGAAAAACTAGGAAATGTGCTTAAGAACTCATCCAAAACGACACTAGACGTGCCATGACGACTGTAGTCTGTAGTGTTCAGGATTCACATTTGAATTGTGTGCCGCAGTCATCACTCTTGAGCATGTGTTTATTTTCATGTGAAAGGATTATTTTGATGTTGGTGAGAATTTGATGATCCTTTGTGGTATTAGCGGAAGATATTAAACAAATTAATTTGAAATGGGGTCCCACAAGGTTGTAAACTATCACACCTACTTCTTGGGGATTTTAAAAACATTGTTAGTTTCTTTCAACTGTGGATGCGATGGTTACTACAATCGCCAAGTTAGTAAGATTGAGAAATTTTTACAAGGTACAAACCTATTTCTATTACAAAATGTCTCATGTATAGAAAATTGTTTAATAATAACTATTGTATCAGGTTGGCAACTAAGTAACTGCCGATTTTTTCAGATAAATAAAACACATTTTTTTAAATACAACGAATAAACTTTAATCGATGATATATTTTCCATTTTGTTCGATGACCTTTTGCCATCTTTCTGGTAACTTTATAATTCCACGTTCGTAGAACTTCTGATCTTTATCGGCAAAAAAACTGAATCAAGTGCGATTTCACAGCGTCATCATCATTGAAAGCTTTACCATTCAAAGAGTTTTGCAAAGATCGGAGTAAATGGTAATCTGATGGAACAAGGTCAGGGCTATATGGTGGATGTAACATCAATTCCCAACCAAGCTCCAATAATTTTTGGCGAGTGACCAAAAATGTATGTGGCCTAGCGTTGACCTGGTGAAAAATAACACCTTTTCGATGGACCAACTCTGGCCGTTTTCCATTGGTCGCTGTATTTAATCTGTCCAGTTGTTGACAGTACACATCCGAATTGATCGTTTGATTCCTTGCAGCACACCACACCTTTTCAATCCCACCAAATTGAGAGCAAAATCTTCTTTTAGTGGATATCAGCTTTCGAGGTGGATTGTGCTGGCTCATCAAGCCTGGACCAAGATCGTTTTCGATTGACGTTACTGTAAACAACCCATTTTTCATCGCTAGTGATGATTTGTTTCAAAAAAGGGTCGGATTCATTGCGTCTAAGATGCAAATCGCAAGCGTTGATGCGCTTCGTTAAATTAATTTCTTTTCAATCATGTGGAACCCAAATATCAAGCTTTTTAACGAGTTTCATACGTTTTAAATGTTTCTCAATCGCTGTATGTGACAGATTTAACTTGTTTGCTATCTCATACAGTTACATGACGATCCTACTCGATTATGGTTTTAATTTGATCGTCATCAAGCTCATCTGGTCGACCTAATCGTTGTTCATTTGTCAAACCAATTCCGGCACTGTCTTTCTTTTAAGGCTTCTTCACCATACACATCACGTAACTTTTTAGCAGTTTGCGCAGCGTTCTTTCCTTTGCGGAAATAAAAAAGGAAAATATGACGAAAATGCTCGTTTTTGCACTCCATATTAAAACTGACGCCAAACTAATACCTTTTCACAAAAATACGCGCAATTTGTTTCTAAAGCAAAGTAAGACTGACAGCTAACAAATGTCAAAAGGAAAAAAAAAGTCATTGACAGAAGCCATTAAAAAATATGACCAAAGACATCTATGTGTGAAATCGGCAATTACTCAGTTGCCAACAATATATGCTATATCGCCGAACCCTCTATTTATTAGGGAGCGTGTGCAAAACGCACGACAAAGTGTGGTCCTTTGTGTTTTATACCCACAACCCAGCATCACATTCAGACAACTTATTCATCATCTGACAGTTGTTAGGCGTTTCATCATTTTACTGATTTGAATGGTTCGTGTTCATGCTACTGGTATGGATGGTTGGTGTTTGTGCTTGCGGTACTCATGGATTGGTATTCACGTTCGCAATGAATATTACAACATTTTCCATTCTGTGTCGAGTGGGACATTATCTAAAAGATTACCTACCTTGATAACAAATATATACACTTTCTTAGCGTTTAAATCAAATCTATTATCACAATATAAAGCTAAAATCACGTCTGTCTGTCCGTTCCTTTATAACGTCTGAACGGTTCATTAAACACTGTACAAATATTATCAAGTCACCTGGTCACAAGGCAGCTGATAAAACAAAGGACATGGACGCAATTAATAAAGTATATGAAAGCTTCCAAATTTTATCGGAATCGGATCTTAAGTGTGGTGAACAAAATTAGATCACAGAGAAAACACAAGACGATATTTCTCACAATAATTTCCAGGTTAATACATTTCTCTGCCATGAAAGATTACTCGCCTCAAACTACAACCGTGTGAATAACCAAATAATCATCGAAATATTGGAATTTATTTCCCACATGGATGTTCCGCAAATTAACTATCACAAAACTACGAGTATACGAGTAGGTATCTATATAATATCGCGCGCAAAGTATACAATTGCCTCATTTAAGTTCACCTCATGATTGGCTTTAGCCAGGCAATCCACTCTTTTATTGTTATTGAATTAAATTCTCCTCGCATTCCAGTTGTGGTGGCCTCTGTCTGTGAACAGGCAGAATCAATCCATCCGTAGGTCACCACCCCTATATCCGCGCAATAACAATAAAATTCCAATTAAAAAAATAACAAAAACAAAAATAAACTTAACCAAAAAACGACGAAGCGAATATAAATAAAAAATAAATTCCTATTCAAAGTGCGCGCGCGAGAGAGGCCTTGAGATACAAATCTTTTTTGACCGTTAATGGCTTAAATTTAAATTCCCCCTTTTTTTCGCGTTGTTCAAGATTACCCGGCGAAGAATTAATTTGCAGTAATACAAGTCGGCGAACAAAAGCGGCGTAGAAATAACCGACACAAGAAAAGAAAACAACAGCGCTTGAATGATTTATCATCGTATGGTATGGGACAGACGAACTTTGTTGACGACCGACGGTCAAAAGTCGCAACCTTCATTCAGTGTCTGTGCATCTATCCTACCGGGTGTAATAAAAGCCGAGTTACTTTCGATTTGGACTTAATTTTTATTTTATTTTTTTGTCAAAAAACGGATGGCAGATTTCAATCTGCACCACCACAGCACGTGCTCACATGAATAATGTTCTCCATTTAGTTAAACAAATTTTAGGCCGACACACTTTTGACGGTCGTCGTCGTCGTCGAAGCGGCTATCAATTGCGTACATCAAATGCCAAATGCTGCAATTAAGGCGTTGTCTCTGAAACTTAATCAAGGTTTTTGACATTCACCCAGAAAAACAAACAAGGAAAACAAAACCACTTTAAGTCTCTTCTACCATTCATAAAGAAAGTACCACCTTTCAAATTTGAACTTTTCTGACTTTTTTTTTTGTCGTCCATTCTAAATGTGTCATGAAACGATACATTGATTTCTTTGGATTCCTAATCCGATTTGTTACTGACTGATTGATTGTTCCTGAAGTTCATTTGTCCAAAAAAATGTGAATGTTTGCAGTTTTTTTCGTCGCTACTTGTGGCCAAATTTTGACGAATGCCTCCGCGCAGCACCTCTGATTTATTCAAGTGCTCCGCTTGAGTGACAAATGATCTGATCTTTTGTTGAACAGTTAAGTAAATCTTTTGCCGCATTTGGGATGGATTTTTGAATCCACCTGAATTGATTTGTGTTGGCAAATTCTTCGACACAACACGGGTGTATTGAGACGAAAACCTGCGGATGCGATCAATTAACGTTCGACTTTTGTGGGTTGACGAGAGATTTGTTTTATTTTTTGCCGGAGATTGTTAAGTACACGAATGAGAAGCAGTAAGTAAGGAAGGCTTAAGATGTAATCTGGATTATTTTTAGTTTTGCTTAAATTAGCAAACGAATATACAAGCGGGTTGGTGTTTGGTCCTCATATAGATAAATTGAGTGGAGGCTTACTGGTATTTTGGAGGAAGTTAACGGTGGCACGTGTTTTAGAGGGATTTGAACGAGTCTTTTTCTGTTAATGATTTTGTTTTGCAGAATAGAGTCGTTTTAAGTGCGAATTCCAAGAGGGATACCGAGAGAGCGATCTTTCACCAGACATACTACTCATAAGAGATGAATAGATCAGTCGTAATTCTTTATTCGTCTAACATCGCTCAGACTCATGTTCTTTGCATGTTGTTTTTGCGTCATCATTACTGGTATGGGAAGAGATTTCCGGAGAGATCGAATACGGTCTGCGGACTTTGTGCAGCGCGGTATTGTGTTTGCCGTAGTCTTTTCTCATTAGAGGTGCTTGGGTATCTAAATGATCTATCTAGCTCAAGAGCTTTTGCATTAAGTTAGTAGCCTAAAAGTCTGCTTTGTGAATACATATCTCATAGTATCGACGTATTCTAAGTCATGCATTGATAGTGGCCTTACCACTATCTTGATCGAGGTCTACAAATACTATCATACATATTTCGTATTCGAACACCATTACAAAACAACTTCTAAGGGGCTGTTTGCATTAGAAATTCATTCGTGAACAACAACATTTGTATACTAGCTTATGGACAAAACATTCTTCACGACATAATTATTCGCGAATAAATTATAAATGTAAACAGCACCTTATAGTACAGAGTTCCGGCTTTCTATCCAGTCGCTCTGGGATAGATCTGACGAATCTTCGGGCCATCCGGGGGTACCATTCCATCTATAGGTTCTGGCCACCTTAAAAAACCTAAACAACTGTAGTTGCTTACATCCGTTTTCCAAATAGTCCGGATATTTATTGTGCCATAGAACTGAAAATTAAAATGAATGGGAGATGGGAATTTGTGGATAAAACCTCCTTAGATATTTGTGCGAGAACCACATACCATAACCATAAACGGTAGTGATGACCTACAATCTAATTGTTATCGAATATACGTAGGACTTTGCACCATTTCGAAAAAAAAAGCTAAACTTTTAGTCCTAAACGATTACAATGACCTTCATTGCTGTGAAATTCTGGACCCAAACACACATGATGAAAGAACAAAAAAAAAGTGAATATGATAGCACCTAAGTTATTGACAATGCCACATGATAATTTTGAGTTTACAAAAATTCACGTGACATCCTTCTGAATATCCTAGTTTGAAGAAAAACTTTGCAATTAAACGTCTGCTACCTGACCTACCCACCTTAGTGCCTCAATTGTCAGTTATGCTAATTTACTATAACCGGTATTACAATCTCGTTATACCCTGTAAATTATCATCGGCTTTCTTCCCTCGTATTTGCTTTTTAGCGACAAATCTATCTAAAAATGGATACATTTTTTTTTTACTTTTAATAGCCCGGCTTTTCAAGCGTTTGTAACAAGTCTTAAATTTTTTTTAGAAAGTTGAATATTGGTGTTAATGAACTAAGACTCGGATTGTCATATCTAATTGATGCGACCTTGAACATCTGCTAAAAGTTAGCTTTCCATTTCAAGGATAACAACATTCCATTTAAGATACTATTGAGAGAATACTATATGTACTATCACTTAGAAACAGAGCTGCCTTCGAGCGACTTGTTGATTAAGATGTTAAATTAGAAATGAAGATATCTACAGTGATAGCTGTGAGATGATCACTTAAATCACCTTCCTAAACTGTTCCATATCGAGTCTGGTTTCTACGACTGTTATTCCAGAAATTTAAAGTGACGTAGCGCAAATTGTGTAGTATTAAACGTTGAACAAAAGATTGATGGGAACTAATCCCAGAACTCGATTTAAATTTTTCCGTGGCGCACTTTTCAGCTCATATTATTCAAAGAAGTGCGATCGGCGTGCACTGAAAAATATGCGCTGAAAAGTATGCCACGGAAAAGTTCAAATTGTTTTTAGGAGTAACTCTCATTAAGTTGTGGATCATATGATCAGTTTAAAACGTAAAAATCATGAAAACTCTGAAAACCTTTCCGCACCACGTATAATTTGGTCTCCAAAAACAATTTACCCTGAGAATTTTCATTGCCAGTATTGTAGTTGTTATTTTTTTTTTATAATTCCACTTTTAATTGTCACAAGGTTTCCTACACACAGTAGCCAGTGTTACCAGCTTCATCAGGTATATGTGCAGTCCGTTCCACTTTGGTGCGTTTTGAAACCTTCCACCACACATTTTATCACCCCATAAGATATATTCTTCTATATATTAATTAATTCTAAAGGCGAATCATAAACAGTGCGAAACTAAGTTGCACGCGATTCCGCAAATTCGGTGTCACCTTACATTTAGTTAATTTAGCGTGTGCGGGAGTTTGTGGGTCTCAGTTTTCAAGTCCCTCGGCCTAGGTTGAAATAATGAAAAAAAAAAAAAAAAACCAAGATCACACTGCCAATAGCAGTTACAGTAGCCACAATTTAATGAGGCGTCAATCTGGTGACATTCAACAACCCCCGCAGAACAGCATGTTTATGTGACGCAGAGGGTGAATGCGTAATTTTGTAATTTATTGGTTTTGACCGACCCCCGCGACATTGAAAATTACATTTTTACAATATTTCATTTGATCGTAATTAAAAAATTTTTCAGAGAAGTCTCGGAGATTATCCCCCAAGCTTATTAAATTGGGTCACAATCTGAGTGATTGCAAATTAATCCTTCGTTAAAATGAATGAGACTTGTTCTTTGGAATTCGCTTAGGAGCCTGAACTTGTTTTATTTAGGTGCTCCGATGGCGTCTCAATGATGCAAAAAAAACGAGAACCGATCGTGATATGGTAATCGGACTGAACGGCTGCTGTGAGGCATTTATTCCCACCAGTTGCTAATGGCTCTGGATTTTTTTTCAAGGACAGCAAGTGAATTTAGTGTTTTTTTTTTTTTTTTTTGCATTTTATTGCACCTTTATTACTCAATTAGTTAAAGTTTGGTAGAGAATTTCATTTTTTTTATTCGTTTTTGCAGACGTAATCGGGTCCCCTTTCTGTAAGATTGTTGATGACTAGTTTGCTTTGACCCATGTTTAACTTTTGGTTTGAATTTCGGGGTGACCTTCAGATGGCCTTAGGATACGTTTTATAAAAATTTAAAGATTTTTTTTTTATTATATAAACATGCATTATGTGTAGGTACATATGTACTAATATTTTTTTTTTCTTTTTTCTTTCCAGGTAAGTTCAAGGCTAGCAACAGATGGGTAAATAAGGAAATAGAATTAGCGTACTATAAATATTAATTGTCGTCGTTAATAGACTGATTTAATCAAGTGAAAACCTTGAAGAAAATCAACGTTTAAAAAGGTTGCAAGCAACCTTCATACCGAATTTCAAATTAGAGATAATAACTTCTAATTCTTTAATTTCTACTTAGATGCAGCGGTTTTATTTTTTAAAAAGATAAAATTCAAGAATTGAAGTTCTAGTATATACCTATAGTTGACCCTAAACCCTAGGGTTCACTTACTCATTGGAATTTATTTAAAGTAGTGGTTCCCTAACCTTGGTTTGTGAACGAATCCTATTGGATAATGTGTAGAAAAACGATTCCTCTTTACGAATAAAATTCAGCGGGTTCTATAAAGACATTTTTATTCGATGGAGTCAAAATTATTAATAGTAAATTATTGCGTCTGCTATTAGAAATTAGCTAAGTATAACACAGTTAAATTCAAAGTAAATGGTTATTCATTTCGAGGTTGGGATTTCACATCTCTGCCATATGGCAGCTGTCAAATACATCTGTTATACACAGTGACAGGTAGTTAGTTTAACCACCACTTAACGCATTAAAATTTTTGCTTGCCAACCATAGATTGGGTACTGGAAAATCAACAAGTTGATGCCGATTTTTATTACAAGATTTTCTTCAGCGATGAGGCCCATTTCTTGCTCGGCGGCTACGTAAACAAACAAAATCGCATAATTAGGGGTGGTTCTGAGAATCCAAATGCGATTGTTGAGAGGCTATTGCATCCACAACGGATGACAATTTGGTGGGCGCTGTGGACTGGCAGCGTGATCGCGACTAATTTTTTTTTTTTTTTTGAAAACGACTTAGGCGCCACTGTCACCAACTTTTTTTGACCTGAGATTGAAGAAATTGATATGACCAACATATGGTTCCAACAGGACGGGGCTACGTGCCACACAACACAGACTACATCAATTGACCACCCAGATCTTATGATCTTACCCCATTGGATTTCTAAAACTGTTGTTAGAATTTTTTTTTTTTTAGAGGAAGTTGTTGAAAGGCTGCCACTTCTTGTTCGAATAAGGACTACAACTCTTATACGTACATAATGTGTATTAAATTTCGTTTTCGTTATTCAAAATTGATGGCCCTAAAATGGGTTACATACAGATAGACAGACGGACAGACATGCCAGAACTAATCGGAATGGTCGTCATTATCTATTTTACAAATTAATATACGAGTAAATATACAGTAACGGACATAAAAATCCGGACAAAGTGAAAAAACTAATTTTAGTAAAATTATTTTTGGAGGTTTTGAAGATAATCAAGATCCATCTTTACCGAACGTTAAATCGCTGAAATACATTTCAGATTCGGAAAACAATAAACCGATTTCCGAAAAAAATGGCTTTAATACAAAAATTTTCAAATTGTTTTAAATTTCATTGAAAAAAACAAGTGAGTAAATGTGTAATCATAATGATAGTTTTTCGAATTTATAATTTTTATTACAGGTAACAGGCTTCTCAAACTTCCGAGAACTGGAGATGTTAATACTTTGTAGTCCCTCTTTTTTTTTTATTACGGTTTTTATCCGGTCGGATAATGGCTTCTTCTTCGCTACCTGAGCCTTAATTATGGACCAAAGGTTCTCAATCGGATTAAGGTCAGGGCTGTTTCCAGGCCACTCCAATGTTACAATACTATTCTCGGTTAGAACATTTTTGTGCTGGAATGAAAAATGCATTTACAATAATAAAACTTTACGAAAATTTTGCTAATATTTTGGCACTTACCAAAAAAAAAAAATGTCACTTACTAATTTTGCGGGGTGACAAGGCGCAGAATCGTCTTGGAAAATCAGCTTATCTGAGTATGATAAGAGTTCTTCTAAAGATGGTAGCAGATTGTCTTCCAATATTTTTTTATATTTTTCTGCGTTCACCGTTCGCTCCAATAAATAGCCAGCCATTCAACGCTTGTTGGTTGTTCCTTGTTTCACGGTTGTTGTCATGCACTCATCATTGACTCTTTCTTCAGTTCTTCACCTCACGTACTGTATTCCGTCAGAGCCGAATATGTTGAACTTGGACTCATCTGAGAAGATCACATT
This sequence comes from Pocota personata, assembly GCA_963082735.1. Taxonomy (NCBI): domain Eukaryota; kingdom Metazoa; phylum Arthropoda; class Insecta; order Diptera; family Syrphidae; genus Pocota; species Pocota personata. The sequence continues at coordinate 6,366,046 of OY720430.1, forward strand.
TTTCCAAACCGTTATGGTTCAGTTTTCATGATCTTTGGCCCACTGGAGACGTTTTATGCGCATTCGTTTATTTAAAATTGTTTTTTTGCAGGTCTTCTTGCGTTCAAGTCAGCTTCTTGAAGCCTTCGTCTTACAGACCGTGATTTTATCTCTGATCCTCCAGCCTCTACAAAGTCTGTCCTTAAATCTTCAGAAGTTTTGAATCGATCGCACAGACTTATTCGTTTTAAAAGCCGATCTTCAGCGCTGGTGGTCTTTCTTCTGCGACCCGTCCCCTTTTTTCTTTGCCTCGAATTTTTTGATGAATTCAGTCACTGACGACTTGCTGAATCCCACTTTTCGCGCTAATCACGAACACTTAATTTTTCATTTTTTAAAGTCATTATTTCTACTTTTGTTTTTTCACTAATTTTCTTTTTTTCTTTCCATATTAATAAAAATATTTCCACTTTCACTCAAACTTTTTTTTGTTCAATGAACTATTACAAAGTGAACTAGAATCACGTCATCAAAGCCTTTTTATGTAAAATCCTAAAAAAATCTACCTGATAGTTCTAAAGAATTTTTTTTACCCTGTCCGGATTTCTATGTCCGTTACTGTAAAATGAAACTGAAAGCTAAGCCTCTGAAAGTGGTTTAAAATGCGATACCCTAAGATAATCCAGAGTCTTTCAAGTCATTGATATATCGCTTTAGATTTATTACTTTAGAGACCACCAACATCAAGCAGGGAACAATATTAAGTTAGGTGGTTGCCATTGTTCAGGAATGGTTCAATACCAGAAACTTAACATGCTGACTTCTCCTTATCTCTACTCGATAACTCCACCTTTAGGAGTGTATCCCAAGTGTTTTGTTTTTTACGTCGACTAATAAATTTACCTAATATGAGTGATCACCTAAATAATTAAACGACCAGCAAAAAAAAAACAGTTAATCAGTAGAAAAATAAATCATCTACAATAAAATCATTTTCCAATCAGCAAGAAGTGGATTTATTAGTAGCAGAGAATTATTTTTCTATCTGCAGATATTAAAACATCAAAATCAGCAGAGAAAAACTTGTAAGATTAGCAAGAAAAATAAAAAATTAGCTGAAAAATCATTATTTTATCAGCAGAAAAAAGAAAAACGAAAGGAAAGAAACAGTTATACAGGTTGCTCTGTCGCTAAATTGTTTTCTTAAATGACCCCTTCCTTCCTTTTAGTTTTTTTTTTTACATATGAGTTTTTGTAAACAATTCTGTCAAAATTTTATTTTCTGCTGGGCAACAAGAATTATGTTCTGCTGACTAAATAATTTATTTTGATCTTCACTTTTTTTTGCTCACCAAGAAATTATATTCTGCTGATCAAATAAGTAGTTCGTCGCTGAGAATATATTTTTTCAGTTCATCTCTTTGCTGATTTTGTTTTTTTTTATTTTCTGCATACCAAACAATATATTTTCTGATGGTGAAAAAACTATTAAATTGTAAAATATCTGCTAAATGTCTCCCCGTAAGTTCCCGCAAATGACCATCAAGTTTTAATTGCATTTTCGCAGAATTGTGACTTTTCATGAACATATGTTATTCTTGACCTGACCTCTAGATGGCAGATGTCGAAAATGTAAAATTTTATGTTTGACAGTGCGAAAATGAAACTAAATTCAAATCCTCAAGTTCGCCCTAAGAAACCTTTTATATTGACCATGCTATGAATCTGTTGATTTTATATAGGTGATAACAAAGCTTTTGCAGTCTTCTTTGTCATCTCTCACCTGAGGGCTTGAACTCGAAGACCCTCTTGGGTGGGGCACTCACTCGATGTGGCCGAACCAATATTTGTCTGGATATATGACACAAATGTTTAGTATATTTGCTCCGAGGTTGATGAACGGCTTAAGTACTTCGAAGTTAAAGCTGTCGACAGTGACAGCTTCTTTGTTAGTCAAAATCATGTCCATGTTTGGTTTAGTCCTCATTTACATCAAGACTGTCTTGTAAAATACAAAGACGTCGATAGGATACCTATTAGCAGTTACACAGTATTGCAGAAAATAGTGCCTTACGTTTTAAAACTTGCCTTGCACATCATTAACTGGATCAATCGGCTCGAATAGTTTCTTCACAGGAATTATTTTCTTTAATTCATTCGGGTCTTTAATGGACAGACCGGTAGACGGCGGCTTACCAATGAACTTCAATAAATCAATAGGTCCAGGATGACCCGAATTGGCTTTTCATATTTAATCAGATTTTCTCTGTGGAATCCTTTCGTCATCTCGTTGTTATACTTATGTCCTCAAAAATCCATATTTATGTTATAAGCTATGTACAGTAGTTACCACGATAAATGTCATGAAATTAATCGTCTCTGATGTCACCCTCATACTTTCTTGCAATACTAAGGAGAAACTCCTGCTAATAATTGAATCCATTGTATGTCTGTGCATCTTTCAATGACTTGTGGTGTTTTGCTCCATTTTCCTTAGAAAAAAATACAAATAAAAACTTAAGATCCAACTCTCCACTCCTTCAAAAGGCTTTGTAACAAAAGCCAGTACAGTGGCTACCGATGGCTAAACCGCAAACAAATTTCTATATTCAACCCACTTTATGGTGATGGAAGCATAATACAATTTCAGTAACAAAGAAGAAGAAACAACCTTTAAACCCTATTTATTATCCATTATACCGTTAAACTCCTGCTCCAACTCTGACTCTGACATACTTGGTGTAGCATAGAGGATCACTTTTCTCTGTTAGACCACAAAAAACGAAGAAAAAAGAAAGCAGCAGCTGCGTCGAAGTCGCGATCATCAAACGGAAGCTAAACAATAATAAAACTTGGAACAGAACGTACATGCATATATACCATAGAAGCAACAACTAGCACACCGAATAGCAACAACAACAAGGCGCACTTTTTTTTCATCGATAGATTTGAATTTGAGAAGCCGCCACATTTGCACTGCACGAACGCGTTTATGGAGTCTCAACCAACCAAACGACCGACAGACCCACCGACCAATCTAACTACCTCCGCGGCGCGTCAATTACCACCATCGTCAACATCAGCATATAGCCACAGCGGTGGTGGTGGTGGTGGCAGCGGCTACCACTAGAGATCACAAGGAGGATACGCGCACAGACGACAAAGCCCGCGCGTGGATATTCATTTACCATGGGAGTAGTATTATTAGATTTACCTATATTTGGTTACTTTTGCTGTTTTTAGCGTTCCACTATCTCCCTGTTTTGCTTCTTTATTCAATTTTCTCGACACTGTCTTTGCTGCTGCGGCAGCTATAAACAGCAATTCCAGTTGGTTTGCATGAGCACGTGAGACGAATGCAGAGAGATCTGCGATCCCTACGCGATTTTGTCATGGTCCGGATGCACGCGCCATGATGAAAGCCTCCAGATTTTCGGACTTCCTTTTTGGCACGATCCAATCCGATCAACGATTGACAGCAGAAAGAATGGGCGGACCACCATCGACATCGACCTACCAAATCAAACAACCAGCCAACCAAACGGCCAACGGCCACTGTCTGGGGCAACTTTCGTGTATGACGTCAAATACGAGTATGTATGATTTCTACTACACCTGTTTGTCCACTTAAATCTCGAGTTTCTGTAAAAAGTTTTGCATTGGCGGGCTAATAGCTCTCTTCCGGCAGACCAAAGAACAGCAAAACGCACTTCAGAACTAGTTTCGTCGTCAGCGCCTTTGGAATGAGCTATTAATGTTTGATTCCATCACCATCACCAATCAATATGTATCTAGAACAGAACGTTGATCGAAGAAGGTGTTAAATCTGTGGGAGCTGAACGCCGGCCGGCTAACTGATCTGTCTATTTATTGCAGATGCATGAGGACTATGACGGAAGAGAAATTGTCCATTGAGATGCTGCTTAGACATTCAGAAGTTAATTTTTTCCGGCATGTGTGCGAATACGCAATGGATTAGGTTGCACATACACACAGGGTGGATTGTTGTTCTTTGTATTTTGTTGTACGTAAACAATAGAGGTCGTATGATGGAGCCTTGAGGTATGCCATTTAGGGGTGAAATTGGGGATTTGATCGACAGATGGTTTGATGTGCTTGATGTAAAAGACCAGAGCAATCAAAGATTTTGAGAAAATAATTCCAACCACAGATCACGACTGTGATTCAAACCCATCTAATAAGCAAATGTTGTTAAGATGGAACGATGAATATTGCTCCTCATTTTACTTACAATGAATGCCAAATTATGATGCATTGTGTGGCACAATAAATAATTACATTACAATCTCATTTCCAAAATGTTATTATTGCAATCACGTTCCATTAAGCAGACAACCAGGCGACATGCAAAAATTTGTTCACGTCCCTCTAAGAACAGCACATTCCACAAGGAGGGGGTCCTTCATTAATCTTCTTCATGTCTCCTCCACGCAAATAAGAAACAAAAATGGTTCCAAATTTTGTACACCAAACAAAGACCAACCGCGAGAACTTTATTAATAATAAAGCCTGGGAGATTTTTTTTTTTTTTTTCTTTTTTCTTTGCAAATTTCCAGGAAACTCTAAATGATGAATGACATTTTTGGAGATGATGGCTTAGGGTCGTTTTGTTCTTGAAACTTTTCGCATCTTCAATGTAAATTCAATTTTAAAGAAACCTTATTCGATGTTACACACTCGTAAATGATAAAAACAACTGTGCACGCAATGTCTTTCAGAAAAACGACACTTTTATCGGTTTTTACTTTTTATTGATTTTTTGTGCGTATTTTCAATCTCAGTTAAGTGTGTAGGTGTAGCAAGAGATACTTGTTATCCAGGCTGACTTGTTTTAACCTCTGTAGCATAGAAATAAATAATTGAATTGAATTTATTTAGTTTTATTTGCTCGTCGCTTTACTTTTTCAATTAAATTGTTTTTTTTTTTTTCGGAAAAAAAAGGAAAATTCTTTGTGATTTGAGGATATACAAAGAAACGTGTGTTTTTTTTTTGCTAGAAGAAGATTAGTCCTAACATTATGTGGGCACCCGTACTTTGTAGTTGAAGAGGAAAGGTTACATTTGGAATTTCTCTCTAATTGGTCGAGAATAGAAAATACCACAAGATATCTTGATGCGTTTTCATGGCGAAAAGAAGAAGTTTTGTGTCCTTTGTGCTGGAGAGATGCCTAATGGAATTGCATCTCTAAGAATGTGGGAGTTTTCATTTTTAATTGACATAATGCCTAACTATGGTTTTGCTGGGCTTTATAGTTGATATAGGATTGCAAGAAAATGGCTTTTCTCTATTAATTTATTAATTGTCACGTTTGGATTAAAATAATGTGTCCAGTCAAAAATGGAAAAAACTCGTGGAATCTGAAATATTTAGCTAACTCATTATTTAATGAGGAATACATTTTATATATGTCATTGCAAAGCCAGCAGGGATAGCAAATTGTCTTTGTTTTTTTTTTTTTTAATATAAGTTGCGTTTTTTTGGTATCGTATATACGCTTAGGAAACCACACAAGTAAAATACAACAATAACCTGCTTTGGCTATGCTTTCGGTAGTTTACTGCCAAGTTTTGCTAAATATCATTGAGATGTCTGTGTTTTTATGATGAAACTGTTGAACGGGGATGTGCTTTTTTTCGGATATAAAAACGCATATACGATACCAAACCGAATATACTCCTCCATGTAGTCCAACGCATGCTATAAAGCCCCAAAAAATATGATAAAAGGATCCAAAAAATTCAATAAACTTCTATTGAATTCAAATTCTTGCATTACGAAGAAAACCCCCACAACAGATGTTTCTAATGACTTTCATACTCCACATGCACAACATTTTTATGGTCATTTACGATTTTAACAAAGAAGAGAAAAAATGAGATAAATAAACGAAAATTTTAAATTTATGCCGAAAAAAAAAATAACACATTAGGTTTCTGGGCTAATGGATACGTAGCACCTTAATGCAATTTGGTAACCAAGTAACAGCGCGCGGCAATTATTGCTCGTCTGACCAAAAACACCAAACGCAGCTTTGGTGGAAGGTATTACTCAAGAAAATGTGTGTTTTTTCCCCTTGGCTCTCTGTTTCTGTTTGTTTTATCCCTCAATCTAGCAGGTGTAAATAAAGTTGGTACACACACATGTTGGAAATTAGAATGCGCTTGAGGAGGAGCACGGCACTGTTGTACGCCACCACCTGGAGATTCAAATCCAATCCATAGCAGGTGGGTGCTAAAAGTCTCGGCGTCTAATAAATTTTTCACGCCTATCTCTCTGCACTGTAGACAATGGGAAACTATAATAGATAGACGTGGCGGTGGTGCTCGTTTGCCCCAAAAGAAGATCAAAATACTGTGCAATGCTCAATGTGCTCGTTGTTGAGTGTTGTGTTGCTGATACTTGGTTAATGTTGTGCATCTAATTGTGTGTAAAGTTTTGGGGGGATGATCTTGCGAAAGGTTGTCTTGTGGGTGTGAGGTGAGACAAGATGGATGTTTTATATTTGTTGAAGGAATTAGGAGAGGAAGCTTAAATATTTTGTTTTAGTAGATCATCACCCGCACATGGGAGTGATTGTTTGGATGTTTTCACAGGCATTGATGTTGCCGCTGGGGTTTTATGAGTTTATTGTTATAAATTATAATGGATGTAGGAGTAACATGCATTTCTCATGGGTGCCCATTATGACGAAGAAATGTCTCCAGGAGGTTTGATCGCTGTCTCAAATAATTCCCTTTTCAGTCGTCTACGGGTGTGCCCAACAGTTAGTAGATGCACTTAGATTGATGTCTTTGCTAAGAAAATAAGAAAAGGTTTTTGTTTTTGCTGAAAAATTAAAGTTGTAAAAAAAATGTAAATCTTTACTGAAAGGAAATAATACGATTTAAGTTAGGTCTTACACTGATGAGAAAATGAGTCGCATGTATATGCACCAATATCAAAACCATTGCATTTTGTCATAACAGCAACTTCCACGATATGCGCAATTAAATTTTCTGAATTAGCTTCAGCACTCTAACTTAGTTAATTCTAGCAAAAATGTTCACTGCCTTCTTGTCCAGAACTCAACCACCAGGCTTGAGAAGATTTCTTCTCCATTCTGTTGTATATCACAATCAAATCACACAGCAAAAGCTAGAATGTGCCCCTCTTCTTCTGGATTCTATTTCACAGCTATGCCTTGTAGATTTGTGATCATCTCCGAATAGCAACTCGATTTCCTAAACCAGGGTTTTGTGTGTAAAGGGTGGATCTGTTGGTTTCTTTTTTCAAATTGTTATAAAAAAATCCATTTAATATTTTTGAAAGATGTTTTCTTTTTTTATTTATGGAAAATAATTTCATTTCAATGTCATCACAATTTTGCAGAGCATTTTCGATGGTTCGGTGATCTATTTCACGAATAACTCGATCAATATTGTACTTAACTATCTGAATCGTTCCTGGTTTGCCAGCATAACTTCGATCTTTAATGGCACCTTACAAAAAAAAAGTTTAACGGCGTCAAATTGCAGCCTCGCGGAGGTCAAGCAACATCACCAAAACTGCTGATTACACGATTACTGAACTTAGTGCGCAAATTATCGATTGTTGGATCGCTTGTATGTCACGTAGCGCCACCTTGCTGGAACCAGAGATCGTCCAAGTTCATTTCCTCAGTTTCTGGCCGAAAAAAAAAAAATCGTTGACCGTAACGTTGTTACCACCTTCATTTTCGAAGAAAAATGGGCCAATAAGGCCGCCATTCCATAAAATTCGACAATCGGCAACGGCAGCAATATTCTCGGCTGAGCGCACAGGACGAACACGAGGATCTTTCACGAACTTTCTTCACAAACTTGCGTACAGCAGGCACGCATGATGGGTGCATTATTTCGACTGTATTGTATTTTAAAAATTCGCACTGTTTCGGCAGCATAGCACTCACTTTGGAAATAAGTTCTCAGTATTCCCCAACGTTGTTCAAGTGTAAATTGATTCATTTCTGTCAATTTGTTAAGCGCCGAAGAGCTGTCAGTGTCAGAACAGCATGTAATTTAAAAAGAAGCCAACAGATGGCCCACCCGTTATAAGTAATCACTAACATCTTCCTATAAAGTTCACCTTTTCAAATTGACTGTGTTCTCAGAAAGACAATAAGTTCGCTGGCAAACTCCATTCACTATAGAAATAAATTTTTAGTAAGGTCAGTAAGCTTTTATGACAATGAGGATTTCAAGCAAAAAGCACTAATGACAATTTCTAAATAGTTCCAGTAAAACTTAGCCTTCGCAATAGATTCGGTTTAAAGTACTATAGAAAGTGTAAGAATTACGAGGAATCCAAGTTCATTCATTAACATTAAGCGCTGCCATTTGCAAAGTCTTTCATTAATTTCCATTTAACCAGAAAAAAATTTAAATAAAATTAAGTGGTTTTTGGCGCACTTAGTGCAGAGACCTCTCCATTCAAAAATGTTACTGTGAATCCCATTAAAATTCGGTGGGAAGAAGTTCACAAACGCAAAAGTACCTAAATCAACGACCGAAATTGAACTCAAATGAACCCTTACTTAAGAGCAAAACCACACTTCACGCATGCCACATTAATTCTTCTGCTGCTGATTTTATTTTTTCGTTTTTCTCAAAAACCAAAATAATACAAAAAAATAAATACAAAAAAAACAGACGTTAGTAAACATTGTGGCAGAACTATGTTTTGACTTTGCCGCAGTAAATGCGTGTCATTGTACGAAAAAAATAAAGATAATGACCCGAACCTGACTACAGCGATATATACAGAAGAGTCATGAAGTGAGTGCTTAACGTAGAGCCAAATGAAGGTCTAATAAACAACATATTGCCCATCAGAGGCACATCGCGGCGTAACGTATGGTCGAAGAAACCTTCTCTACGCGGGTGTTATACGTGTTCTATGGTACTCCTTCGCCCCCTCCCTTCTGTAACCCACACAAAAGTTATGATAAACTAATTAAATATAAACACGGCCCATTGTGTGTGCCTAGACACAGAGACAGAAAGAAAAATGTGTTTCAAATTAAGCACTCTGGCCTGGTGGTAGGTAGACAAACAAAAAAGTTTAATAAAAAAAATAAACAAATTACTTGAAGATAGTGTATAGATAAGTGCAGACACTTGAAAAGCAAATACTTTTCTGTATTTAACGGTGAGAGACCTACATAAGGTGAAACCAGCAGTATTTTTTTTCTTAGACGTTTTGAAACTGACCTTGATTCCATTTGTGGAAACAAATCGAAATGAAATAAACTACTATTGCCGCTGGTTAAAAAAAAAGGTTAGCCTAGCTACCTACAACTACCAATTGTCTGTTTTCTACGTTTCTAATTAAAAGAGAGAATCTTATCGCAAGATAAGATAAAGAACCTTTAATTCTAAGGCACGGGTTTTTCTTTATTTTGAGTTCTATTCAAAGCCTTACAGAGAATTGCGCAAATTGGCTGAATTTCTGTTTTTAGAGTCAGTTTTTCCAATTTCAGATAAATCGATAAAGAAAATGTGTGCCGTGTGGGCTGGCCAATGAGATATCACATGCGCACGGCTTTGAAAGGGAAATCCCTTATTATACGACGGAAGATTAATTTCTATTAAGTGTTCGCGACATTAAGGTCAGAGATAGTGAGCTTGACCACAAACAAAAAAAAAATTGATGATGCAATGGAGTGTAGAGCACTTCTATAATTCCAGAGATAGTAAGTTGTTACCAAATTTGACTGAATGAAGAGTAACGCACTTGTACAAGGTCTGAGGTCAAGTTTTGACAAATGGACAGTAGAATTGATTTTTGAAAAAAAAAAAATTCTTTTGTGCCAACACAATTTTCCATAACTAAGACTTTCAAAAGAGATTAAGTTTGATACGGATCAAGGTTATCGTTTATAGTTTAAGTTAATTATGTACATAAAGTGATCAGGTACTATCATCGTTTGCGGAAACATTTTTCTATCTGTCTATTGAAGTTTCTAGAAAGTTTCGGAGTTCTTATTGCTGATTGAAGGTTATATGGCTACAAGCACGATCACAGTCATTGTCAAGCATTGAATTTGGCCAACCGCAGTTGCAAGATAGTGAATTGTCCTAAGAGTACATAATATCCGTGTTTTTTTGTAAGCGCATATAGCCTTGTGTGAGATTCTATGCATAAAATACGATAACATTATATGGCTGCAACAAGATCACAGCCATTCTTAACCATTGAATTTGGCCAGCCGTAAACACAAGATAGTGAATTGTCCTAAGAGTACATGATATCCGTGTTTTTTTGTAAGCGCATATAACCTTGTGTGAGATTGTACGCATAAAATACACTAATATCGTATATTTTGTTTCCAAAAACGACAAAAAAAATTGCAGAAAGAAGTGAAACAAATTCGCTTATTCTCTGAATGAAGCAATGGTGGAGATGGGTTAGGTTAGGTTATTGGAGTGGGCGCACAGCAAACCGTGCCGTCTCACTCGGATCTTCGTGGTTCCATTGTGGATTGGGGTTCCCGTTGTGATATGTAGAAATGAAGATGAAATGAAATTTTGATTAACTTTTTTTATATTGATTTGGAGCCGCCTCCATTAACCTTTTAAAATCCAAAATCAATTGTAAAATGGTCTTTGGAGGCTTTGTTCGGTTTGCCGAGATCGTTGAAAATGTATTTCCCTAGGACCATCATTCTGGTTCTTCTGAGGCTTGGGCTTGACAGATAAAATGGACAGTGTCGTCTTTTGCATCCGTAGGACTGTTTCGGTCTGTTGCTACATATTAGAAGTCTTAAGTGTGGTTTACTGAGTGCGAGGAGGTCTTTTATTTTCTTCTTGTTGTGTTATGTCCATAGCTTCCGAGATGGGAGTGCACTTTATATCTTCGACCATATTGAGGAAATTCATGCTTATGCCAAACTTCAGAAGTTTCAATGGGTTCCTAACTGAGTGGTGTAGCATTGTGTAGTTCAGTTTTGACTCTTTTCTAGGAAGTATTTTGGGCTACTCGCTACCGTAGGCTCCCCGATGACGCGGGATCCAACAGAGTGTGACATTTAGTTGTGAGCTTAGAATTCTTAAATCGTTACGAAATCTTCTACCATATTTTTTGTTTTGATCTGCTCACTGTGAATGAGATGGCCTTAAATGGTGCTTGTCTATAATACGCAGAAGTAGCCGAAAATTACCTCACAAGAATCGAAGTTTGCAAAATATCCCGTGGCGGCTGTTTAACCGATGTTGTATTCCATACATAATGGCATAGTCCAAAATTTAAAACAGTAACAAAATTTACATTGAAATCTTTATTTATTTTATTTAAATTTAAAATCCTAAAGCACCCTCTATTTATATTTTTCCGCTCAGTTGGTCCAATAAACTTTGAAGCGCCACCCAAAGTTTTGGTGAATTTGCCGAGGCGCAGACACCCGGAATCCGACCTTCTTTTTTCGTAGTTTTACGGTTTTGCAACTAACACAATTCAAGGGAACTTACTACAACTCCAACTGTCAGAATGACACAAGTCACACGATGACATTAAGTACACCCTTGCATCATTGTTGTTATTTATTTGACTTCTTAATGAATTCTTATTTTACAACATAACACCATATAGCCCGTCCTCTTCTGCCTACACGATATGTATCTAACCTAATTGTCAACTCGCAATATCATCATCTGTCCACCACCCCTACTGCCGTCATCTTCATTTGGCTAAAACAAATATTTTCCCTTCAACTTAAAAGCAAACGGGATTGTGCAATTAGCAAATGTTTGAAAACATCTCTCCCTTGCGCCCCCTATCCAGTTGAATCTAAACAAACTCGCGCTTATGTATGACAATCTAAGCCCCCTTATCTCACCATCACCGTCTCGTATGAACTTATGCAATATTTTCTGTATATTTTCGGGATGGAAAAAATCGCCTCTGTTCTAATCGTTATTTTAAACAAATACTCCAAAAGTCAATAAACTTTGTAACTTTTTGTCTTAATTAGCATCTCTCTCTGTCTCTTGGCTTTGAGTATATAAATTAATACTAAAGTTAGCTTCCTGCAAATGTGTTATGTCAACGTTGTAAGGGAACGACGATGGTAAGCGTGCAGCCATGTGACAGAAATGGAGGTGTGAAAACAGACAATAGAATGGAGTTGGTGGCTACGCAATATTTAGATAATTAATATGAGTTTTTGGGCAGCATTCTTTTTATGGATATGGATACCTATGGTGCTATCTTATCGGGAGAAATTTCCCAGACAAAATATTTCGAGTAGGTTTCACTTTGATTGCCTATATTGGAAGAACTGTCAATTATCGACCTACGTTTTGGGGGATGACAGTTTAATTAAAAACGTGTCTATGAAACAAGTAAACACACATTAGTATTCTAGCCGTGCCATGTTCACTCATCCGGTCAAAGGGACAATTTTAAATTAACCCTTTTTTCCACAAGATACGTGTGGAGTTTCCTATGTCTTCTAAGGTGGGAGCGTAAACTGTCCAGGCAGTTGACAGTTGACACTAAATGGCTTTTTCGTTTTATTTACTGACCATTTTTTTGAGGAAAAGCACATAAAACATTGTCTGACAATGAGTGCTTCATTATGGATAGAAATAGAAACTTGATATATTTTGGGGGAGGATTCCCTTTTATTTTCAAAGTTGTTTGGAAATTGCTATTCAACCCCTAGTCAAACAAAGTCTGCCAGACAACAAAGACATTAGGGCGTCATTTTTCCGGGGTTTAGGGATTTCAAATGATTAAGATTTGTTTTCTTTTAAACTGGAAATAAGTGCGATGGATTAAGGCTCAGCATTTAAACTAAAGTTTGTCTAGAGAGACTAACTCCATTCAATGGAAAGTAGGGATAAACTTAAATACTTGGGGCTAAGGGGGGGTCCTTATTGTGGGATATTACAATGGAATAAATCAAAGTGGACGCGCCCTGATTATTTCCGGATAATCTACGAGAATTCACGAAGAAAGGAAGGAACTAATAAGGAGGCTATCGAATGGTTTACACAGAAAGCGTACAACTTTTTAAGAAAGACACTATTTTCTTACAGAAGACTCGTGGAGAAACTTATGTTTGTCCATCGAATTTACCATTGAAGCACCTGTAAATACTAGACATTCTAACTGGCACCTAATCAATTTTTCTCAGCATAGTTTTAACCCAAGACAGTCCACAGTCGACCCCATGCAAAAGTTTCTCCTTAAACCGGCTGGCACGAAGTCTATTAGGGGTTACGCACAGATTGTGTCAAATAAGTTCATAGATCTCTGCAGGTCTGACACATTCAGCCCTTGCAATCGGTTTCATGGAAAATTTTAATAAGAAACAAAATGAAAAAAAGATATTCTCCCAAACAATTACCAGTGAGATCATTCTTATCCTTATCGCTCTAAGGATACAAAAAATAAAGAAATTGAAGGTTCTGTTCGATAAACATTTCATTGCAGCACTGGATCCTTCACTGACTTAGGTTCGAACAGCTTAATGAAATTCCCAAATGGTATCCTTATCGTGTTAAGAAACTAAAGCCATAGTAGCTGAGATGGAACCCTTAAAAAAGGTGAAAATCTCCAACAATGGCTGAACCGATTTCCATGACGTCTGTTTCGTTATTAAGATCATATCGCACTTTGAAAACAAAAGTGGCACTATACAAAATTTTACACTTTTGAGTTAGAGCGACATCTAGGTTCCGATATATACCACGCACCCTTTGTGGAGATACCCGTCCTGATACTTCAGTTAATTTCCACAAGAGGTGGGAAACTTTAAAAACTTTTTTTTAGAGCTATTGACCATTGAGTTAAGTCCAAAACTTTTATCGGCCATATTCGAAAATTAGGTTTTTTGTTTAGTGCCACTTTTGTTTTCAGTGTGCGATATATCAGGGAAGGTTTAAAAATAGCTAAACATGCGTTTTGTAAAATCTTAGCAGTGAACACATAATCTCTCTTTTGAACCGAATTTCATTATTTAGAAGAGATAAAGAATCTTTTTTTTTTGTTTTTTTTTTTTTACAAACGTGGTGGTAGGGTAAACTGATGTTCAAAGTTATATAAAAATGTACGTGGACGGGTATTATGTCCAGGGAAGCCGGTCTGGTTAACCTCTTCACAGATTTCTCAACTAACCATTGTTCACTTCCATGGATGGGTGTTTAAATTAAGGAAACAGTTCGCACAAGTTAAAGCCTGAAAATTTCTCGGCAAATCTGCTCGAAATTTTGTTACCTAAATTGTCAAATCGGCAATAATTACGAGTTTATAAAGTGAACAAAAAATTTAAAATTTCAACTCTGTAATGAAGAATCAAGTGAACGCATTTTGTATACAAGCCAGGCTATAGGCTTAAGTTCATTGACTTGTGCTACACAGACGCAGACTTCAGTTTGTAGGTTTGGAATAAGATTTTTTTGACTATATCCAAAATTTGAATGTCATGTCTTTACATATCTATATCCAAAATGTCTTAGATATCAATTTATGATATATATATAAAACTCAACGATGTGTGTATGCCTGTGTCCGCTTACAACAAAGACCCTTCATCCGATTGATATGTTGATACTTCCAAAAATGTACGATAGGTGGCGTGTGAGTAACTTCAGTGAGAATGCTTTAAAGGGACATGACAAATGTCAAATTTCACTCTACTGACTTTAGCAAATTAAAGGGCGTTTCAACGCACGCCGGACGTTTTGCTAGTTTTGAATAAAATAGTCTTAGCCATATCTGAGAAATAGCCATTATTCTCAAGTCCGCTAATAAGTAAAGTACCGTTATTCCCTTTTTTTGTATCGAAATATGGAAATGTAGTCTCATTACAATCCATATTACCTCAGATATGAATTTTTGTCGAAGTCGTTAGCGCAGTTTTCGAGAAAATGTTGCCTATTCAAAGTTAGCTATAAGTAAAGCACCGTCAATTTTGAGGTTAGAATGAAAATTCTGATATCGCATCGATTTATGACCCCACAGACCCCAGATATGAAGTTTGAAATAAATCTGTAAACAGACAGACAGGAATACGAAACCCATTTTTGTTTGTATTTTAAGGGAAGGTATTGATTTCCTGAAAATGTTCGCTCTCTGACAGTGACAGATACTATGATAGATAAACTCAATAATATGGGTTTCTCAAATCTGTCTGTACGAGTATGTACATACGCACGACTGGCATCATCTGATCTAGGATCAGTACGGTCACAATAAAAGGCGACATTTGAATTTTCATTGTAACCCTAAAATTAACGATACTTCACTAATGGAATGGTAATTCGAAGTGTGAAGGCCAGAATCGAAAGAAATTCTCGTCGTAGCGGAAGAAAAATGGTTTCAGAGCTAAACATATCCAGAGAACGGATGCAATACATTTTGAAAAATGCTTTAAAGTTCTAAAGAGTGCACGATCTCACACCTGACCAAAAAAAGTTAGAATGGAAAGAGCAAAGGAGTTGATCCGCTTGCTCGCAAGTGGGCCAATTATCAAACATCGCCTTGCCTGATGAAGCACCATTTCCAATTGAGCAACTTGTCAACAAGCAAAATGATCGAGTTTACCAGCCAGAGAGGTCATACGATAATTTCGACCAAAGAATGGCTACGAAGAAGCAAGCGCCACCGTTTTTGATGGTTTGGGCCGCAGTGACTGCCGATGGTCGGTCTCTGCTCGTATTTTTGGACCGTGGCGTTAAGATAAAGATGATGGTTTATCGTGAAACTGTCTCGAAAGCTGTGTTAAAGCCATGGGCACGCAAATATTTCTGCCAAAGACGCTGGACATTCCAACAGGACTCTGCACCTTCCCACTAAGCCCGAGCAAATCAAGAATGGCTGCGACGAAACGGTCCGCACTTCATTTCCTCGACACAATGGCTATCGAATTCTCCCGATACGAATCCATTAGACTTGTCTGGGGCATTTTGAAGGCCAAGGTTGGCAGTAAAAAATACCAAACAACGGACGCGGTCAAGTTAGCGCTCCGCCGGGAATGGAAGCGCATTCCACAGACACACTTGCGTACAGCATGCGATAAATTTATTGGCAGTCTCAAGGAAATTGTTCGTGACAAAGGTGGCCATATCGAAAATATTAATTAAGTCCTTGAATTGAAAAAATTTCCAACATTTTCTTCTTTGGATTCAATAAAAAATATTCATAATTAAAAAAAATACAGCTATTTGAATTAGTAGCAGTTCATGTTATATAAAATTATTCTAATCTAATTCTGACTTATCCAAAAAGGACACTCCTGAGGTTCGAAAAAAATCATTTGTAAGGTATTTTCAGTTCTGAAAGGCGCCAACCATTTATGACTCATTGCGACATCTATCAACTAATTCTTCGAAGAATTTCACATATTTTTGCTCGCTAGAAACGCCTTAGTAGTTTTCAGTATTAGTGTCCAATGCTAATTCCAAGAAATGCACCTTTTTTTTATTTCATCAAAATCGGTTCAATAATTTTTTGCTCGCAGTGGTTACAAGCAAATATTTTTTTTAACTCACTCAATTTAGTTCTCTTTGGGTGGTTGGAGAAACTTAGATTTGTTTGGTTTCTCTGGCATAAAATATAGCTTAGCGGTATTACAACCCTGAAAATTAAAGTCCGCGGAAACGACTATAGGCGAAAATAGCATACGTATTTTCTGTAATTTTTAGGCTTAAAAGTATAGTTTTGTCATATTTTACTCTTATTGTACCAAGTGCATACGATTTGCAAATTAAATTTCCTAAATAAAATACATTATTATACAGCTAGACATATCTCACTACACCTCTCTCATCAAGAATGACTTTGACAATACGGAAGTCCTTAAAAGCAAGCCCACTCCTCTGCCATAAAAGGCAATAACCATTAAAACCCTTTTCTTCATGGCAATCAAAACACTCATCACACATCAAACTTGTGGAATTTTTTTTAAATAAATAAGTTATTGTGTGAATCATTTTAAACATTTTCATAAAAATTCATTACCCAAGAAGGAAGAGATATTCTGTTTCACCGTCTGACAAATGATTAACTGAAATGTCTCCAAGGTTACTAGCCAAAAAAAAAAAAAAAAAAATCTCAGAAAAATTAATTACCGCACTTTATCATCGAGAATAGTGTCGCGCAGTTGTCGCAATAACTTGTGATCTTCAAGTGGTCGGTAAATAAACTTATTTTCTGCGAAGAACTTACCATGACTCCCAGCATAAAACCAATTTAAGTCATTTCATAAAAAACTAAAGAAAACACTTCTCTATCTGTGTGCGATTTATTATTATTAATTGTAGTGGCAACGAAATAAAAAAAAAATAATATAAAATGCCACTCCCTACTGGCTGTGCATGAAATTCTATCTCAGACTCCCTGGAAACTCTTATCAACACTCGGTGGGCCATAAGTCACTGTCTCATTTGAGTACAACAAATGGGTAGCAATAGTGCAGCAGCCGGGGAGCAAGCAGGCCCGCACGAAACAATCAATAATATAATGGACATAAAGCAAGATACTACTGGCCCAGCCAGCCGTGCCCCTATGCCATGTGTAATAAACCAAACCACAATGATAGACCTCGAGTGCTGTAAGATAAAGTATCAGAGTACACAACTCAAAGGACAGCGCGCGCGACTGAATTCTTAACAATTACATTGTTTCCAGGTAAGATTTTCGCACCTTCAACTATTTTGCGGGGAATAGCCCGCCGACGGATAGGTACGCTCTAAAAATGCTGTCAGAAGAAGGAATGTATGAGAGGTGGGATTTCAATTTTTTTTTTTTTCCAGTGACAACGTTCTTTTAGTGCCGGTAGTATAGTAAATTCAGTAAAAGGCCACCGATGACATTGAACGTAAACAATCACAGCATTATAGAATATTCATTGGAATACCAAGCCTACTTGCACATAATGCTGCATCTTCATATTCTACGAAGAAACCTTCCCAAGTGTAAGGGCTTAATGCGCTATGGACGTCTCTAGAATGACCTACTACATTCGGGTGGAAAAAAAATGGTTGTACTGTTTCTGCAATAGCATCTACGCTTGGTTCAACTCCGCTCCTTCAAAGTAGTGGAGCTATTATATTCCGACTTGATTGATGAGACATCGCAGTCAATCTTAAATCCTCGTTGACACATTGCTACCAGTTGCTTAAGCCAAATTTCCTAAATCGTTTCGTATTCAATACTGAAGTTCGTTCTTCTTTGTCAACTCGAACGAACCTTAGGGCAGCGGCTCAAAGCCCTCTTCACTGTGGAACATTATTGTCCATTCACTTGACTTGACCTAGCCATTTTAACCATCGGTCTTTTTGGAATATACATATCTACATCTTGGGAAAGCTCAAGCAGTTTTTCAGCTTTACGTACATGATTCGATATCCTATAACAGAACTGGCAGGTCAACGATTTTTACTTTTCTGAATTCTGTAACTTGCTTGCCTTTTAGCTCCCTTTCAAATGGCGAATATTATCATACATGCCCTCTATTATGGCAATAAATTCTACCATGGTGGTTTTTCCTCATGATCCAGGGATGATTTTATGGAACTTTTCCGGACAGTCTCTGAACTTATCAATGAAATTTCGGCTGGGATTAGTGCTGAAAAAGTACTTTAGTACTTTGGACATCTGTTAACCCATAATATAAGAAACTATTACTTTTACGAACAAAATTATTACACGTTTTGTGTAGAAAATGTTCTATCGCCATAGCCAATTTTGTCATGGCATCAATACGCAAGAAAGAAAACTCATTCAATACTTCAATACACTGGCGACTTTTGACATTTGGCAATGAACGCTGTTCTCTAAATTCATTATATTACTAATGCTTCCCAAAATTTTCTGTTTTTTCTCCTATAATTGGGTTGCTAAATCTAAATTTGAATCCCCCGTGTTCGGAATTATAAAAGATAATTCAAAATGGCGCCCAAAATCTTGAAAAAATTCAAAATGGCGACCAAGAAACATGAAAAAGTGCTCCATTTTAATTTGAAAGAAAACCATTTTCTCCATATCGCCCTACAATTATTGCAGTAAGAAACGATTATATATTGCTAAGCTTTTTGCGGAATTTATAATGCCAGGCAATAAAAGAGTAATCATTTCCATGCCCTTTTCTTTGTAAACGTCTCATTCAGCAGTACTAGCCGTCGATAAAAAGAGATCCCTTTCTCTAATTAAACTTAGTCGCAGAGATGCACTAGTTGTCTCTTGCACCACAACTGGGCACTGTATCTACTGCAGGAGGATCGTTGAGCTGAAAGATCTCGTGGGGTTCATATCTCTATCCGGGTGGTTTTACCCCAGTGGCTTTTTTCACGTTCTCAGGACCCAGGGTAATCAAAATTGAAAGCAATAAACCCAACTTTTTATCAAATATAGCCTAAGCCTATGTCCTTCTAGGGTCACATCGGTTCTGAATCCTTTGTCTTATCTGATAGTTTGTTCTCTTGATTTGAAATGTGCTCAACTCTGCGCCATAGGCAAACAGTTTACGTTTCACTGATCACGACTCTACGAGAACTGTGCCACCTGAAACTTTGATACCAAAACCTGTTACCTAACTCCTTAGATGCTGTTACGACACTTATGGAAATTGAAAAAAAAAATCCTAGAGCACAGAATAGCATACGTAGAACTTAAATTCACTCAGGAGCACAACCAGTTTCATTTCTCCTGCGTTTACTTTCCATCTTTACTTTAGTGAGAACCATTACACAGGCCGAAAACCTGCTATACTACACCTATTTGCTCTAATGGACATGTGTCTTCTTTGCAACTGTAAATTCCATCATCGTCATCATCATCATAGTCTCGAAGCATTTGCGAGCTCAACTTAAACCGAACCTTCTTGTTCATTCAGCCTACCTTACCGCTAGCCAAATGCAAGTTCCTCTCCTCGAAGCGAAAAGGTTATGCAATCCAAACAGCAAAATGAACAAATGATCCAACACAGCAGCGCTACCAACTACCAGAAGCAGTGTGTGAGGAAACAGTTCATAGTTCAAAGCACTTTAGTTGCTACTTCTGGAAATTCAACGGCGCAGCATGACGGCAGGAGAGGGAGAAGTCACAGGAAGACAGACCCTCACTCACTCACAACAAACGTCTGGACTGGCGCAATCTGCACGCGAAAGATACCCGCGCTGCCGCAACCGAATAAATGAATGAAATGCATATAATGTGCGATCCCAGGGAACACAGAACTGTTACTCTGCTTTTTGTTATTTCTTGACTTTAATATGGGAAAATGTGATCATCATCATCGTCATGAGGCCTCCTCTTCATATTCGTTGTAACGATGTCGGTTATGTGATGTAATTTTCCGTTTCAACAACTTGCAAGGCGGAAGAAGTCTCACAAAAACTTGTTGACTATAACGAGACGTGACATAGTGTTATGTAGTTTGACTTGGATTTGTTGCACCATTTTGGGAGGCCTACTTTACTCAATAGTCACCTCATATCTGAGCCTAAAATCGCATACAACTCAGCTAACACTGAATATTCTTGCAACCGCCATCACCATCATCTACACAGATTAAGACTTCCTTCCTTTTTGAGCCGTTTTTGTCATCTTTGGTTCTTAAGACTGTTTTTATGATTTAATGACGCTCTCATGTGTGTGTGGGAATGGTCAGGCGCGGTCCAGTATAATCTTCAAAAGCCATTCTCTCTCTGTTTTGTTACGGGTTGAAGTTTACGATTGTTTGTGCGAAATGATTTATGTGGATTTTATTGTAATGTCTCGTGCAAAAGTGCACTACACTTTACGATGATAAAGATATAAAAATCAGTAAAAGTGTAGAGGGGTCTTGACATTACTTCGTTTTAATGACCGAGACATAAAGTGTTGTTCAAAAATGTCACAAGAGGACAAAGGGGATTCGATTGAATATGCTGCTTGAAAAATATTTTGATGGATTTTTTTTTTTTTATTAGCTTCGTTGTTGTCCACCAAGAAATGCTGATAACAAAAGAAATTTTAAGGCAATCTGTATACCAACCCTAAGCAGACGTATTCTTGTTCAGGGGATACTTGGTCTACTAGTAGTAGGAAGTATTTGTAGACGCCAAAGTTTATTCAGCTCCTATGGTAAGTGAAGCTACTGGAGCATTTTTACGAGGCCAATGACATACCGCCAAACCATATCAGATGCGGGATGGTGATTGAACTTTTTGGCACAATTGGACCGAGGATACCGCCTGTCATTAAGTTTGTTTTTTGCATTCTTTGATGGGAAAGATTTTATCGTGAACAGCATTCTTCGGTATTTTCCATCAGCGTCCCTCCTTTTTACTTGCACTTATAAGGGCAAGCATTAGTTTTCTGAAATTTACCGATCTCGAGATTTTAATAAAACTTTACATTATTATATAGGGTCATTCAACAATAGGTGTCATTTTAAATTTAAATTAAAGTACAGACTCTGAGGTTAGTAATGGAATACAATATCTGCCAAATGTCCGCCTCGGCTCTGCCTACAAATAGTCATTCTTTTGATAAAATGTTTCATTACTTTTTCGCATAATTGCGCTGTATTTCGCGAATAACAGCTCTGATATTTTCTTTTAGTGCCTGAATCGTTGGTTGACTATTGTCGTAGACTTTATTTTTAACATAGCTCCAAAGGAAAAGGTCTAATGGTGTTAAATCGCACGATCTCGTCGGCCAATTCCTCCATTTCGAGAAATCACACGTCCAGGAAGTTTGTCAGGCAATAGAACCATTGTTTCACCAGCTGTGTGGCATGTGTCGCCGTCCTGCTGAAAATAAACGCCGTCCACGTCCATAGCATCAATTTAAAGAAAAATCTTTCGGTAACTCAATCCATTCACTGAGATGGAAACAGCATCATTTTCGAAAAAAATATATCCCAATGACACTGCTAGCCCAAAAAACGCACCAAACTACTGTCACTCGTTATGGATGGAGAGGTTGTTCCACTATTTCTCTTTTTTTTTTGGGGGGTTTTCGGAGCCCCAGATGCAACAGTTTTGTTTGTTTACGTACCCAGACAAATGGAAATGAGCCTGGTCACTCAGAATAATATTGTGTAAAAAATCATGATCTTGTTCATTCATTTCCAGCACCCAATCAGCGAAAGTACGGCGTTGTGCGTCGTCTGCTGGCTTCAATTCTTGTGTCAACTGGACCTTATAAGCATGTAGGCCAAGATCTTTATGCAAAATGCGGTGCAAAATTGTTGCGTATAGGCACAATTCCTGTGATCGTCTCGAAATGGAAACACCTGGTCATGGCATACCAAGTTTCTCTAATACGATGGACTGTAGTTCTTCGCAGACAAGCGAAGAAAATAATTGAAGACATACCGTCTGAGAAAATTGAGTTGGAGACTCCCTAGAGAGTGCACTCACCACGCTAGTTTGAGCCACTTTTAAGAAACTTCATGATGTCCTCGAACATTGTCTCAAATAGACTTGTCTGTAGATACTAGGCCTTGTCTATAATGCGAGCATTAAAGAAAGCAGTTTAAATTTCTGTGAGAAAGTGAAGCCTCGAGTACTGGCCGGATTTGAAGGCAGAAGATAGGTCATCTTTGGGTGCCCTCATTGTCATAATTTTCGCACTCTATTTGCTTTTCTTTTTCTTCTTCATTTGGGTTCTTGTCCTCTACTACTACTACTTGATCATCATCGGAACCCTCTTCGTGTTTATCTTCTTGACCATATTCTTCCTCTTTCTTAGCTCTGAAGAGTGTCCTGCATTTACGTTGATTTTCAGGACAACTTCATTGACAAAAACCTCTACAACTTCTTTTCGAAGTGCTTGGGACCTCTTTTAATCTGATGTAATATTTTACCATAAATCACCCAAATCAGAATTGAGGATTGTACTTGGCAAGTAGTTTTTATCAGATGCAATACTCTCATGTGATGACCGCCATTGTTGTGAGCTAGATTAAGCCCACTAAGGCAGCTAATGATAAGCCGAGCAACCGCGAGCGTGTTACAGTCCTCAGCTGAACCGGTGGTGCTTTCGTTACCTTCCTCTAACTAACATGAATGGCGTCTAACGTGGAAACCACAATTTCTGAGATTAAGAAAATAGAAACCCGTCATACTCTACGTGTATCGAAGTTATGTACCCAAAACTATGCAACGAATATATCACTTTTAATATTTGATCCAATGGAAGATGTCGCTGTTTTAGAATGCATGCAGACAAATTCTGACTTCTGAGATCCGCGACAATAGCCAACCCCATAAGCAGAGCAGCAGTGCAGTCAGAATGGGAAGCTCACTATGCATAAGGTCGTATAATAAGGAAAGGACTAACAAAAGAGGAAAAAAAGAAGGTTATGTACCTAAAACTATGCAATGAATATATCACATTTGATCCGGTGAAAGATGTGGCTGTTTTTGAATTTCAAAAAATTCATAATGGCGTCTTTGAATCGTAGTAAAATGTTCTAGAACAAATAAACCACATATCAAATAGAAAGTAAGTGTGGCCGCCATGGCTCAGTGATTAAGTGCCCGATCCTGAGCGAGAGGTTCAAGATTCGAATCCAAGAAAACACACAAAAAAAAAAAGTTTTCTCTCGGTCTCACCTCTCGCGAACGTCAGACAAACATCCCAGAATAAAATTGTAATGAACAGCTTCTCTCAATCTAAAAAAAATTGCCCTTCGGAAACGGCATAAAACTGTAGGCCCAACCATTAGTGAGGCGCACAGCACGAGTGCCTGTGAGAAGCAGGCCAGGCCCTGCATTGGGCTGTTACCGCCAAAATATTATGATATTATTATTATTAAATAGAAAGTAATCGTGGCCGATACCTTGTTAATTGTTTTGGGAAGAAAACAGAATCATCCATAAACCCCATCGAAACAACAACTAAACTGTGTAGCATTAATGGTAAATGCTTCTCATAAATCTAGCGAAACTCTCACTTCCCTGCCACAGAATATTACTGATTCCACTTAGCTAATCTAGCATTGACCTTCTTTGCAAAGAAATAAAATGTTTCCTTCATTTATCAACACTAGCAGCAACTAATTTCTATTCTTTTTCCATTTATTTATTTTTTACAGAGGCAAATTTGCCGCTGTCCGTCGAGCCATTCACAAGAAATCCGGCGTACATTTCGCTGCGAAATTTCTAAAACGCCGCCGCCGAGCTCAGTCGTCGGACAAGGAGATAAAGCATGAGATTGCGGTGCTAATGCTATGCGCGGGATCCGACAATATTGTCAAACTAAATGCCGTTCATGAGTCCAGATCAGATACGGCTCTACTATTGGAACTGTAAGTGTAGATAGAATCACGCGTTATTCACAAATTAACAGTAATAAATTTTTTATTTATTTTATTCTATTTGCAGAGCGACTGGAGGAGAGCTACAGACATTTCTGGACAACGAGGAATCCCTTACCGAGGCACAGACACGAATTTGTATGCGCGAAGTACTTAAAGCCCTTCAGTTCCTGCACAAACGTTCGATAGCACATTTGGATCTGAAGCCACAGAATATATTGCTCACCGGTGAAAGGATCGAGGGTAAGTCATTAAGTCATCATCATCGTCATCGTTATCATGAGCTGTGATATCAGCTGTGTGACTGAAGTGCATGGGAACGGAATGAGAACAGTGAAGCGCGTGTTTCTTTTTTTCCTGCTCTTTCTTTCTGTCTCTTGGCGATGCCACATAAATCATTGCAATCGGCGCACGAACTTTGACTCTACTGCTCGCTGTTGTGTCGTCTTAGAGAGTTGGCCAAAGTATGTCTTGTTGCTACTGGCATTCAATGAAGTTTGTGTATTCACTGCACTAATGCAGTGTAGATGGATGGATGTTGTAGATGATATGCATGAGATATTAAAAGGAAGAAGCAGGGAAAGTTATGTAGCGCTTGTGGAACTTGAGAATTTATTATCCATACAGATTTGTCAGATGAAGGTCATCGTCTGTGCAGAATATTTTAAAGGGAAATTTGTTGACCTAGTCTAGTGGTACGAAGATGGTTGAACAGAATGTCTGCAGAAACAGCAAATGTTGCCAGAGCCGTTGTGGCGGTTGGAACGTTTCCAATTTAGTTTAGAATAAGTTCAGATGTCTTTGTTACTAACCGATTTATTCAGTCTCTGCTGTATTAGAGATCCATGGAGATCTTCATTGCATTTCTAGATGATATTATCCCAATGCGGCCTGTAACTTGACTTAGTCAGACTCCGAAGAGTGTGCAACCAGTGGACCAACATCGGTTGTTGAATTTCCAGCCTCATATTGCCGAACATTCTCAAGCAGGCATGCTAGCTTAAGTGGGATTATTCTATATGTCTCTGATGGATCCATAGTATGTAAGTCAACATCTTAAACACAGGCGACAAACGCGGAACCCGAACGTATGACGCTGATGTTAGGAATCTCATGCTACACCGACTGAGCTATCCGGGAACACGAATATCGTAGATTCCCGTATTTACGAGATGGAGGACATGACCCTGATATTAGGATTCTCATGCTCCTCTGACTGATGTCAATGCAATTAGGCAAGAGTTGACCTCTTAATACCGGGATGTTATCGATTCTTGGTGACTCGGAAGTATTAGTTATCATCAGTCTGCGAGCATCTTTCCATAATGCGCGACTATTTCTGTCCATTTTGGGGTTTTCTATCCTCCTCCGATCTTCATAAAAATGTATGTCTGCAACCCACTATGGGGTCGCACAAAGATTCCTAAGAACAAGTTTGAAGATCGTTTGGCTGGGTCTTTAATGCTACTCCCATATCCTCGCTGTAACACTTAAAGGAATATACGTTCGGACCTTTAAAAGCGATTGCCGCTATTTGCTTTTCACGGTCCCAGTCCATTTGTCAATTTCATTGCGACTCTCTTTTGGCAGCACCCTTTGTATAACAATTAGATCCCGCTTAGGAGCAGCATTTTTGCTAACACCTTTACGCCTCGACTTTGCTTTATGTGTGCCCTTGGTCAAAGAGTCTGACAATTACCCTCTGCCCAAACTATAAAATGTTGCTCTGTTTAAAATTATTAATTAATTTCAAAGTTAATTTGGAAAACATTTCCACTATCACTTTCCGGATTTCCGGAGTTTCAATCGAATGCAACCACAGCTGAGTGTCTTCATCATGGGCTCTTGAGACAGCTCATGAATTTCTAGTTGAAAGCACAGCCTTTTTATTCTTGCGCACGGTTCACTTTTCTGGCATACACTGCTTTTGGAATCAAACGAACTTAGTCTGCAGAGCACCACCTGAAACATTTGTTCGGCTTGTGGACTCGAGAACTACTAAAGTCGACACAGCTCTTTGGCACCATTGCACTAGATCAATTCACTTATTTGGATCACTGTCTCTCTCATATTACTCATTCAACAATATTTATACTTAACTCAAGTTTAATAAATTTATTTTCTTTCCACAGATGGTCTAAAACTATGCGACTTTGGCATTTCCCGTGTTGTAGCCAATGGCAGTAATGTACGTGAAATTCTTGGCACCCCAGATTATGTGGCACCCGAAGTACTACAATACGAACCATTATCCCTGCAGACAGATATTTGGTCAGTAGGAGTCCTAACATATGTCCTTTTATCCGGTTTTTCACCATTTGGTGGCGATACTAAACAAGAGACCTTCCTTAACATATCACAATGTGCCCTGACGTTTCCCGAGAAACTCTTTAAAGGGGTATCAGTCCATGCCATCGACTTTATAAGGCGGGCATTGCGCATTAAACCAAAGTAAGTATTTGTATTATATTTCTTTGTAATTCATACTTCCTTTCTATTCCTACAACCCTCATCTCTAGACTAATTAGTCGTTAAGCTTTGAAATCTCTAAGCGTGCTTACTTAATTCTTGATTGCTTTAGGTCTGTGCACCATCAATCCTTCATAGCCCACAGTCTAAACTTCTTTTAGCCTTGATAGCTTAAAAACTCTTGTGCCTATTAGTGTGAAGCCTAGTTGTCCAGAATTGTTCTCAAATCTTGACATAAATCTACTACCTTAAGCCTAGTTGAACCTCGATTGCTAAAAGCCTGTTTAAACATTGATTGTTCTAAGCCTCGATATCTTGCAGCCTTGGGCTTCATTAAGCTTCGATTGCTTCAAGTCTAGTTCATTATAAGCCTGCTCAATCTTTGATTGCTCTAAGTCGCGACATCTTGAAGCTATATACATATGTATGTCTCGATTGCTTTAAATATTCCTCCATTGCTTAAAGTGTAGACTTCCTTTGGTCTTCTTAAAATTTGGTGGCTTAAAATCTAGACCCCCTTAAACAGTCTTAAGCATTCATGGTTTAAAAAATAGATTTTCCAAAGTTTTGACTCAGCCTTTCGATTAAACTAGGCCGATTGCATAAAGCTCAGATTTTGGTAGTCCTGCTTAAGCTATTGGTTATTTGTCTGTAAGCCTCCTTAGGCCTTAATTGCTACACGGAATCCTTCTTTAACTTATATCGCTTGAAGGCTTAAGCATTCATTGTTTAACCCGGAGCCTTTCGCTAGGCTTGATTGCTTAAGACCTTTATGAATTCTCCATCTTAGAGTTTATTTTACTCCTATTCCCGCTTCCTTCCTTGATTTGATTAAATCTCCTTTGATGTAGCATGGATAACTTTCAATTTATTCATTTTATGTCCACCTTTCAGTGACCGTATGACAGCATCAGGATGTCTGGAACACATTTGGTTGCGCGACGAGATGTCCGTCGATAGAAAGATCCTTAACATATCCACAGCTCACGATGATCTATCCTCAAATGGCGGCGGGGGTAGTGGTGGCAGCGGCCACTCTGACGACGAGGAGGATGACGATGAGAATAGCAGCAGCAGCAGCAGTGACAGCAGTAGCAACCAGGGCATGAATGGAATGACTAATGGCACCAAAAAGATGATGCACAATGGTACAAGCAGAAATGGTACCCCAACTAATACTGCCAGTTGTGCCGCCAGTCACACATCAACCTGCTCCAGCACCCACTTATCCAAACAACAGCACAATGGCTATCCGCAACAGCATCACGATCTGAATCCGTCAGCCCGCCGTCATTCTTCCGATGCCAACAAAGAGAATACTTTTTTACGGAAACCAACACCGATGAGCAGCAGCGGCAGCAGCACATCGACCAACTCTTCCATATCCTCCAAATTGATTAGTAGCAGTGGACCTGCCACAATTAATCCCATCCAACAGCAGCAACAATTACAATTGCCAACAATAAATGGTTCAGCGACGACACCTTGCTTATTTCCAGATGCGCCCACAACGCCCAAAGTTATCCGCAAGGCTCCGACTTCCGAGTCATCACCCACCAGCGTTAAAGCCTTGGTGAAGAAGTTCCAGCTGGAGAGTACGCAGCAGCCTTTAACAGCACCGAGTTTACTTTTAAAAGAGGCCCATCACAACAACAACAATAACAATAATAGTGATAGAAAATTTAACGGTCATTTGAACCATCACCACCAATACAACAGCACTTCCTCCTCCAAGTATCATAGTCATAATAATAGTAGTAACGTTAGTAGTAGTAGTCGTAAGAGCAATGGAACAACGACAACGACACTGGTTCAACAGCAGCAGCAATTGAAATCAACGACAGATGTCGTCGCCAGCATCACCAATGGTGGTGGTGGACACTCATCTGGAGCAACAACAGTCGCAGCGACCATTACTTCATCCTCTTCAATGCAGTCGATAAATCCGTCACCATCTTCATCATCTGTGATGGCCAATAGCAGCAGCAGTAACAGCGCCACCTACAAAACGAGTTGTGTATTCTGCTTGACATGCAGCGGTCCCGGATGCCGGCATTCGGGCACATCCGTTGCCAATAAGACCACAACGAACAGCATCGGGCTGGATCAGGGTATCATCTGTTAGCTAAGGGCCAGCAGGGCCCGAAGGAACGCCAAAAGTTTCTTTCATCGATTTCTATGCTGCATGTAATATCCACTATACCGTTAGATGCAGGAGAATTATTATTCATTTTTCTTTGTTTATTATTATTTTTTCTGTTTCTTAAAAAAAAAAAAAAAAATAAAGTTTATTTTTCTAATTTAAATAAAAGAAAACCGTTAGGTAAATAAGAACCTAGGCGTCTAAGCATATCGAATAGAAAAATAACTAAACAAATACACCGCTAAATAAATGCGCATAAAAGTCAGAGCGAGAAAGAATGAATGGGAAAGAGAGAGAGACAAATAAACAAAGGAAGACAAGGCAGCTGAAGAAGAAGAAACCGGGAGCAGGGCGCCATTTAAAAAATAAACGCTGCATTAAGTATAATTTTTATTTTTATTTTCTAAATAATTTATTTAAAATGAAAAATATATAAACTATATATTTTCCACCAGAAGGGAATATACACTTAAATTATGAAAACCTAAAACTAAAATCCATTGTATAGAGATAGAAATTTTATTTTCTCTTCTAAAAAGCAAAAGAAAATGCGCACATTAGTTTTCGCAACTCTTTAATATTATTCATTTTTTCTTTGTTTCTATTTTTTATTTTTAATTTTACCAAGAAATAAAAATGAAGTTTTTCTTAATTTGTTTAAAAAAAAAAATCTTAAAAGACATTTTTTTTTTTTTATTATTATTATTTTGGAAGAGGACCTTCTCACATTACTTAAAAGAAAAAAAAACAAAACCCGAAGGTAAACGAAGAGAACAATTTAGAGGAGAGAAGAAATAAAAAAAGTAATTAAAAACGGTTGTCGTATTTTGTAGTTAAACAAAATCTATAATATAAATATTTAAATTTATTTTTATTTATAGCTTAAATACAAAAGAAAAAATAAAAAAAATAAACGGTCTTTATTCGCTAAATAAAATTGATTAGAAGCAGAAGAAGTTATATTTAAAAGAAAAGGGTTTAAATAAGAATTGTTAACTTAAGAAAGAAAGATAATAGAGGAGGAGTAAACAGAAAAAAAAAAAAGTTAGAGAATGTAAATTAAACCACAGAACAGAAAATAGAAATTATGGCAGTGTTGTTGTTGATTATTAATGGAAAAACAAAAAAAAATAAAATGTGTTAGTTGTAATTAATCGCGCGGCTCTAAATAAATGATAAAATTAAATCAGCTCTGTATTCACTTTGGAGGGAGATTGTTACTGTACTGTAAGGGTTCTGGGGCAGATAACGAAAATCAAGTGCGTTTTTAGGCATAAATTCAGTAAGAAAAATCATAGCTTTCGATGTGACATATTTTGACTTACAAAATAGCAAATGACACACATGCCGATCACTAGAATACCAACGCAAGGGTCATAATCATATTATTTATTAAAAATCCCGACAATATTTGAAGACCGTAATTCAGGTGCTCTGTTTTCGTGAAATCCTTCATTTACTTATATACATATGATTCAAATGTGTGGATTAATCATCATTAGAATAATATTCCACTCTACTTAGTTTTAATTTGCAAAGCTACCCAATGAATTTAATCCCTTCCCACATGTATAACCATCCAGTAAGTGGCAATGGTGGAATGGAATTTAAAACTCAAAAATTGTCATAAAGAAATAAAGTTCTTCTTATTTCTTACGGAATATGAAAATTGTCACTACAAGAGGCAGTGTGACTTGGGGAATATCAATATGAGTGTTATCTATACTCGTATTCTCCAATCAAGTAGTAGACCTATGCTACAATTCGTATTTTGTAAGGAAGGTTTATGAATGCAAAATTTTACTGCGTTAACTTTTACTGGCGTACCATTTCGATCATTGCAAGCATGAATGGTAAAATGTAAAGCCTTCACATGCACCAGTAAATCGACGTGCACGTAAATATCAAAATTTTTTTTTTGAGTAAAATAGCGTTGTCTGTTGTATTGAAAACAAAGTTTTGATGTCCACAAATAAAAAAAAAAAAAATTCAAACAAAATAATAAAATTTCTTGAAGCTTAAATTGAAACTAGCGAGCGCAATTAGACTTTTACTGACGCAAGAGTTAAACTGGCGCCAGTAATTCATGTGTGTAATAAAAAAAAAATGGCCATCGCAACATGAAGTTACGGAAAAGTTGGCAAGACTCGTTACCTAAACTACCAAACAATTATTTTCAAAGTGAATGATATTTATGTTTTATTTCACACTGCGAGAGACAATTCTCATCCCAAACGATTTAGAGAATCCGCAAAATACGGGACGTTTTGAAGTTATTAAAATTTTTCGAATCATCTCCCAAGTGCTTAAAAAGGTCCTTATCAGTAAATTTAATGCATTCGATGTCAGAGTGAAGGTTTTATCTAAACGCCACTAAAGTCATTGATCTTGAAATACTCAGTATAGGTGGTTATTAAAGTTTAGAACAAGTGGGAGAAAAAATGAAGAAGACATTCTGAAGTTAACAGTTCTTTCGAAGAGGAGTTAATGTAAAGACGGGCTATATAGAAGGCCTAATCGGTGAATGCTCTTCTGATCACAGTAGTTAAATACCACATTGACATTGGATGGACGATAATTATAATTCGCAG
This sequence comes from Pocota personata, assembly GCA_963082735.1. Lineage (NCBI taxonomy): Eukaryota > Metazoa > Arthropoda > Insecta > Diptera > Syrphidae > Pocota > Pocota personata. The sequence goes on from OY720430.1 coordinate 6,397,521, forward strand.
AACTTTATTTAACGGGTTGTTTGATCCAATTCTAACTATAAAAGTTTTAATGCAACAATGGAAAAACCTTTTTTGATTTCGGACCCGGCTCACAGAAAAGCGAATGCGTCAAGAAGTGTTTTTTTTTGACAGCAGATTTGGTTAGAAACAGCCTGAAAGTGTGCTTCTATTCAGCAGACTCAACCACATTTCAGTCCAAACGTGACATTTACATTTCAGTTTAGGACAAACCTAAGAATTATAAGAATCCTTTGGACATATTAATGATGGAAATGTTTTATTAACCATCTGTAATAATGAATTTTAATGCAGTAATTATCATAAAAAATATCGGTAGTCATAACTTCTAATCCCCTAAGTCAAACCAACACAAAATGTCTGCCGTAGACAGAAGTAAGAAGCGGAAAATAAAGGCAAATTATATGCATTTTCGATTTATTTCAATAAAGCTAAGCAGTTGCATCCTGATCTATTTTGCGACATTCATAAAACATTCATTCTGATCTAAAAACCATAAAATGTTGGTACTACTATGATCTGATTTTTTTTTTTAAGGTAAACAGCAATGGCCCTAAAACCGAAACCTGAGGTAATCCATTAAATTCTTATGGTCATCATTTTATTTAAGTTAATATTGCTGAAGATACTACTACTACCGAACTTCGCTGATTGTTAATTAAATTGTATTCTGTACTAGTCTCTGGAAGACAAAACCATGTCCGAGTGATAATTATCAGAATATTATTGAAGTACATTTATAGATTTTGAAAGGAACACTCAAACTTATTTGCGGTGGGTTATATGGAAAAAACATTTCTTTAGGCAGTAAATTAGCTTACCAGGCTCTGTACTTGGCACTGCATAAAACTAACATTCAATATTATTTTAAAAACTGAAATGATCGCAGAAAATCATAGTCTTCCACAATGAAGTTAAGAGATTATTTCACCCTTGTCTACCCCAGTCCGCCCATAACTAAATTTCTTTCCAATTATGATTCAGAACTGGTTGATATAACTTACTTAAACCAAAATTATCGCGTTTATTCTATCGCAGACAAAAAAAAAAAACTGTAGAAACTTTATGAATTACAAAAAACAAAAAAGTAATATATATGTGAATAAAAAAAAAAACTAGAATTATTCGTTTGATGTAGTCACATTAAAGTACGCATTTAAGGTACGCATACTCACTCTTACACACATACAGGCAGACACACCACACTTAACACAATGAATACCGTTTTATACATATATTTGTTGTTAGTTTCACTTTTAATTGTAGTATTATTGAATGCTTTTTGTTTTTTTATTTTTTGTTTCTTATTCTTATTTTTAAATTGATTTTTCTAACTTGAAAAAAAAAAGAGTGAAAGCAAGAAAGAAGAAATAGAAAATAAGATTTGATAATATTTTAATGTAAATTTTATTTATTTTTTCTTGTTTTCACTTTATTCTTCTTCTATTAAGTGTTAGTTAAGAAAGAAATATTTATTCTTAGTATCCTTAAACAAAAGAAACAAAAACGTATGTAAGTAAATTGCATTGAAAAAAAAAAAAATAATTTAAAATTAAGTATAAAAAAAGCAAACCACGAAATAAAACTGAAGAAATAAAAACAAAAAACAAAATATTTTTGTGTAACTTTAATTATAATTACTATGAATTATTATTATTATGAATTCTAAAACAGAAAACGATTAATAAAACAAAAAAAATCAATTTTAAATAATTTAAACAAATACAACAGTGGTGTTTTCTTTGACATTTTTTTTTTCGCTAGCTTTAATCTCAGCGTAACTGAAAAGACACGTACGAGCGCTATTCTATAAGTCAGTAACTTTGATGCAAGATGGCGCTCGGATCACATAGAGGATTTTTTTCTGACATCTACGTTTCTTTCTCGGCATAGACAAAAAATCTGTCAAACACTTAGCTTTTTACAGTAATCGAAAGAACTTTTGGAAGACTTAAAAAATATTATGAAGATTCTGCTCCCTAGCATGGAATGGTACACAAGTGGTTCACTGAATTTCGTTGCGGTCGTACGAGCACAAAAGACGCTGGGCGCCCAGGACGTCCAAATGACGTCACAACGGAAGAAATGGTCAACAAAATCCACGATATTGTGTTGGATGATAACCGGAACAAGATTCGTGAGATAGCTGAGATTATAGCAAATGATACCGTCATTCGAATCCTGCATGACCATTTGGGTATGAAAAAATTATCGACAAGAAGAGTGCCGCGTTTGCTGACAGTGGACCAAAGACGGATTCGGGTGAAGATTTCAAAACAGAATTTGGAACTCTTCAAGCGCAATTCAAGCGAATTTCTACGGCATTTTGTAACAGTTGAATCCTCGATACACCGCTACACGCCAGAAATGAAGGAACAATCAAAACAGTGGACTTCTTGCAGGTGAACGTGCTCCAAAAAAGACAAAAACGGTTCCCGCAAAAGTCATGGCAACGGTTTTCTGGGATTCCCACGGTGTAATCTTCATTTGGAAAAGGGGAAAACGATCACAGGACAGTACTATGACAATTTATTAGATAAATTCAATGCAGGACTGATGGAAAATTGGCCCCATTTGAAGTAGACAAATTCATCACGATAATGCACCGGCTCATTCGTCCGCAGTAGCAACAGCAAAATTAGCTGAATTGCGATATGAACTGCTTTCTCATCCAATCTATTCTCCAGATTTCGTTCCGTGCGATTATTTCTTGTTTCCCAATGTGAAGAAATGGATGGACGGACAAAGATTTTCATCGAATGAAGGAATTATCGATGCAACAAATGCCATCATATTTTTTGGAAGGGTTAAAAAAGTTGGAATATCGTTGCGAAAAGTGTATCGTGCTGAAAGGAGACTACATTAAAAAATAAATTCAATTTTGAGACAAAACAAAAAAAAACAAGTATTTCATTTCAAAGTCACTGACTTATCGAACAGCCCTCGTATGTGCGACAAGTTTTCCTGGTGACAATATGTAGTTAGGGTAGTTCTCGATAGAATTAGAAAAATATTTGAACTCAACCACGATGACGAAGCGGCAGGCTTCCTCGACAGACCACATAAATACGAGGGCAAGGTGAAAAGTTCTCGACCTGACGCAGAGATGCCGTTCCAATCAGCAAAAATTTAAGCTTCCAGCCTGGGTGCACTTCTCATTACTTCGTATGACAAGTTTCAACTTGTTCTCTCAAGTAGTTTCTTTAGACGAATTTTTGCAGTAGACGTCTTGCGTGTTTTTCGTTAAAAAGGATAAACTTGAATATCATGCGGTGATAAAATTCTTCGTTTTGGATGGGTTAACCCCTAAGGAACTCTGCTCCTTCCATGTCAACCGTTAAAAAGTGAGCAGCTGAATTTAGACGTGGTCGCACGTCCCTCGAAGACGACCCACGTGAAGGACGGCCAAAAACCGCAACCACACCCGAAACCATCCACAAAGGGCATGACGATAAGCGAGTGAAGGTGAGTGAGATAGCTGAGGCTGTGTGTATATCGGAAGAGAGGGTGCGAAACATCTTGCACAAAAACTTAGGGATGCGAAAGCTCTACGCAAGATAGGTGCCGCATTTGCTGAATGCCGATCAAAAGCAAATGCGCCAACGATTTTTGCGGCAATCTTTGGACCGATTCAATAGGGATCCGACTGATTTTGTGCGGCGATTTGTCACCATGGATGAGACATGGGTCCACCACTACACGCCGGAAACGAAACAGCAGTCGAAGCAGTGGGTGGAAGCCGGTGGTTCAGCGCCAAAGAAAGCGAAGTCGACACATGGCCAGTGATTGATTACCTTGAGAAAGGTAGAACAATTACAGGCGAATATTACTCCAACCTTCTTCGCCAGCTGGATGCCAAAATTCGCGAGAAGAGGCCTGGCTTGAAGAAGAAAAAAATCATCTTTCACCAGGGCAATGCACCTGTACACAAGTGTGCATTGGCGATGGGAAAACTGCGGGATTTGGGGTACGATTTGCTCAGCCATCCCCCCATTTTCACCTGATTTGGCACCCTCAGACTTCCATCTGTTCCCAAACTTGAAGAAATTTGTTTCTGGGAAGCGCTTCGCATCTAATGCAGAAGTTGAGAGAGCCGTAAATGAATATTTTCACAGCCTTCCAGACTCTCACTTCCGAGAACGAATACTGATGTTGGAGAAACGCTGGACCTAGTGTGTGGAAGTCAAGGGAGATTATGTAGAAAAATAAAATCATTTTTTAACACAAAATCGCAGTCTTTCATTGTCAGGCCGAGAACTTTTCACCTTGCCCTCGTACTTTGTGTGTAGGTCTTCGCTACATCAAGCAAAATTGAATACATTATTTTGGATTTCATGCTTTTTCATCAATAAACAAATTTCCTTAAAACAAATTTCAATCAAATATTCAGATTTATTAATTCATTTATGTAATTGTTTAAATAACTGTGTATTTACTGCCTCCATGTATCCAGTTTTGCATGTTATCGTTTTCAGTTTGATGGAAAGGAGTACTATTGGCACCGACCACAAGAAACTATCCAAAATCACCAGGTTAAAGAAACTATCAAACATGGTGGAGGTAGCTTAATGGAGTGGGGTTGCTTCACTTTGTGGCATGTCGGTCCACAGGTAAAGAAGGATAACTACTTAAACATCCTACAGACCAATTTGCCCGAGTTTATCGAAGAATGTGCCTATCCAAAGGACGAGATGCAATTCGGGCAGCTCTGACTGCCCTAAGACATCTGGACTACGCTGAAGAACTTTGTGGGATTTCACACAGGATAATAGTCCACAAAATTATGAACTGAAGCAAACTGTGAGGCTGAAGATAAATATGGCGAAAACAAAAGCTCTGAGCATTACAGACTCTGACTTTCAACTAAACATTGCTGGACGGCAGGTTGAGAAAGTTGACATAATTTTATAAGGTCTGATCTCTGCCGACTGTGGCACTGAACTGGATGAGCAGCATCAGGAAAACTAAAGTTAAAAAGCAATGTATTTAGTACTAGAACCAAACTGTGACTTACGTACTAACAACGAATTAGTACTTCTTTATGGGTGGAAGGTGACCACCACTGTAACCCGCAATCAAGCTGCAAATCTTTGTAAATAGATGTCTGTGAATTATCTTACGGATTTTTTGGCTGAATCTTATCTCAAACGTACAGCTTTATAAGAGAACGGATGAAAAACTTATAGGCACCACCATACGGTGAAGAAAGGGGCCATGGATCGGTCACACCTCACGGTGCAAAAACAACTCCATTGCAAAATACTGTACAGTCGAGTCCACTCACCCAATTGGGCAAATGTGGCGCAGAACAGTCGAAGAGGAATCAAAGTCTTTGAAAATGATTTGTAGATAACTGAAACGGATTGCAGAGCTTCGAACAAGATGGGCGCGCAGGCGTTGTTGGTGCCCTATGTCCCTCGAGGGTCGGCAGGATTTAATTAAAGTAACTAAAAGAGGACTGGTTGCAAGTGTTTTTACACGCTCGTGTCAAGTGGAATCCTGTATATCAGTTGTAGCAGTTTCAGTGGCTTGATAAAGCTGTTGCTACTGATGTTTAATTTTTCAAGTACTCTAGGAGAAAGTTGTCCCTATTTCCGATGTCACTTTTGACTCTAAATGTGTTTTTTTCTCATCCAAAAATTTAGTGGACGATTGTTTTTGGAATTTGAAGTAAAGTATTTATATTTTGAGACGATGGATGCATGATGTAAACAAAATTAATTAAATCGAGAAAACCCATCTAATGAAATTTTTTATTTGAAAATTGCCCACTCCTTCGTTGACATGTAGCGATTTGTGGTGTGTAACAGTAGCAAAGCTATGAACAAGGAAATATTATAGGTACTATGTAAATCTGCTATTTATATATAACGTTCCATTCACAATTTCCCATCTTTCCACCGTTAGGTGACAGGCCAATTCAAATTGTTGGGAGAGCATGGTGTTGTGCTCTTTGATCGAGAGCATTTTCGTCTCCGCGTGAAGGTGGTCTTCATGTGACACTAGGGGACAACCGGTTATGACTCGCATAGCTGCGTTTTCACTTGCTTGGACTTCCGCTCAATTATTGTGCCCAGATGAGTGCAGCGTTATTCATCACAGAATGACCGATTGCTTTCTAAGTCATGAGTAGCGTGTCATTACCTTCCCCCAGGAACTAACAGCTAACGACTTTAGCACATTATTTATTTTGGGCTGTGTTTGTACTTCGTATGGCTGTGCTGCACGAAGCCGGCACCTGATCACTTACAGCAGTGGTGGAAATGAAACACAGATTGACTACCATTTGGTAGCCAGTTTCATGAAGCCCCGGGTTAAAGATTGCAAAGTGATCCTGGGAGAGACGATCGCCCAGCAACACCGTCTCCTCCTGACAGAAATTTTTATGAAGACGGGGAAGAAATCAAATAAGCAAACAAAGGTGGCTGAGAAAATAAATTGGTACAAGCTGGACAAAGGAAAAGTCGAAGTTTTTATTACCAACATGACAATTACCTCTTTACCATCATCGATGAGGTCGGTGATGAGGATTGCAGAACACAAGATATGTGGGATTCCCTACAGCGATCTTGCTTGGAGAGAGCCAAATCACTGCTTGGAACGTCGAAAGGCCTCTGCCAACACGCCAAAGAAACATGGTGGTGGACAGATGAAGCTAAATTATTGATACGGGAAAAGAAAACGGCTTTCAAGGCTTGGTCAAAGTGCTTTTCTACTAATAGAAACTTCAAGCTCGCCTTGAAGTGATATATAGATGTTGCAAAGGTTTCGCAAAGAAGAAGTGCGCTCAATTTCAAGCAAAAAGTATGGAAGGCCTCTATCGGGAGTTGGAGGAAATATCGTCTTCGGCGTCTGATAGGAACCAGGCTATCCAGGAGCTTCGACAAAACAACTTGAATAAGGGAGCAACTATCTTCAAAATAGCCGCCCAGAGAAGAAGAAATGCTCAGGGGATTCGTTCCCCAAAGTTCATTAACAATGCTCAAGGCCAGCTTCTTCTGGCAGACGACAGAATTCTCCACAGATGGCGACAGTATTGTGAAAGACTTCTGAACGAACAGTTTCCCCGGCTATACTTTCCAAGAGCCGCTCCTAACCCTGACGAAATATCCGACATTACTATCGAAGAAGTTAGGAATGCCGTCAAATACTCCAAAAAAAGAAAAGCGGTTGGGCCAGACGAGATACCCTCTGAGTTCTGGAAAAAGATGGGAGACATCGGGTCCAGATGGCTCATGATTCTTATCTCCAAACTTATGAGCGGTGATCCAATGCCTAATCAGTGGAAGGAAAGTTATCTTCTTCCTTTGCACAAAGGGAAGGGCGATACGCGAAACTGCGATAACTACCGTTCTGTCAAGCTGATGTCACACACCATGAAGATCGTTGAACGGGTATTAGATGGCCGACTGCGGAAAATAATCTATCTGATGACCAGTGCGGGTTTGTCTCGGGTAAATCAACAACAGATGCAATCCAAAGTATAAGGATCATAATGGAAAAACATCGTGATTCCTTAAAGGACTTGCATATAGTGTTGGTTGATTTTGAAAAAGCCTTTGATAGGCAACAAAGAGATCTCTTATGGGTGGCGCTAAGACAACGAGGAGTTCCAGAAACCTACGTGCGCATGATCATGGACATGTATGAGCGAGCAAGGACAAGAGTAAGATGTCCCGCAGAAGTCACCGAAGAGTTCCCAATCAAAGTCGGTGTACACCAGGGAAGCGTCCTTAGTCAATTGCTATTTATTGCAGTCCTTGATTATCTGCTTGAAGGAAAAGTGACGGACCCCAAAGTGCATCAGTTATTCTTTGCTGACGATGGAGCTATCATAAGCGAAGATCAAATGGCCTTACAACGAGCACTTGATGTATGGGTGGATGTTTTGGAGGGAAATGGGTACCATATTAGTTCGAAAAAGACAGAGTATCTGTGCTGCCCGTTCTCTGATCCATACCGGCCTATTCCAGACATTTACTTGAATGGAAAAGTGCTTTCCAGGCCATTTGATTGGCCTCAGTGACGAAGTGATCCGAAACCGGGAAGCCTGCCGGTACTTTCTGAGGTCAAACCGGCAAACCCCACAAGCGGACCGGTAGGGATGCAGTAAAGTGGGTGGGTTGTGATCCTTCTACTCCGGATCATAACTTCGCCGTAAGAAGAAGATGGCTGTGCAGCACGAAGCTATAATTGTGATCTTGTTCGGTTCCGACGTTAGCTCCTTACCTGGGACTTTATTATGTGTTATGAGACTTGCAATGATTATGTGCAACGAGAACGATGGCAAAAAAAGTTTTCCAGCTGAAAAGCAAAAACTCACGCTTTCGAGAAGCGTAACTAACTTCGATTTTGCCATTTCGCCATTTCATCATAATCGCCCAACTGAGCGAACAATTTGAAACGCAGTCACCAAATTCGCACAAATTGGTAGTGCTTGTGATGTCGTAAGGCCTGTGCATTGAAGATATTGATGTGAGTGTGAGCGACATGTGGTTCCAACAGAGAAGAAAAAAAATATAAATAAAACACAAAGCAGATCGCATGCGCTATAAATTCATTTTATTTTATTTATTCTATTTATTTAAAATTGTATAGTTTAAATTGCAAAAGAAAAATAAATATATTTATATCAACTACATAATAATGACAAAATAAATAAATTATTAGCTATGGCTTTCTTCTTAAATCTTACTAAACTGACTGCATTTCTTATAGAATACAAAACATTCCATTTATCAATCAAATAAAAAATATATATACGTATGTATGTAATGTAATTATTATAATTCATAGTTTTCGCATACAAAATCATAAAAATAAATTTAATCTTTATATGCATTTTCTCTAATAATAATCAAATTTATACGAAAAATCACATTTGTTTTGCCTTATTGCATATTGTTAAATTGTTTTTTTTTTTTTGTTTTATTGTTTTTTTATTTAGTTTACGAGTGCTCTCGCTCTCAGTTTAAATACTAAATGGGATTTGTTAAGACACACCAATAATAGTTGTATTGAGTAAATGTATATTGTTTGCTTTTCATTTTTTGAAAAGCCAACGCAATTTTACTACAAAATAATGCCAATTGTAAACTTTTTTTTTTTTTTTTAATTTTCTTCATAATAATAATAATATAAAACAACAGTATAAAATACTTAAGCCAATTTTGAAAAAGGTTTACACGCTACTCAGGCAATATTAGGTATATATATTTTTTTTTTTTTTTTTACTACTACACTTGTTTATTACATAGTTTTGTATTTTAAAATGTTCCATTATAGTATGTATATCTCTCAAAGTAATTGATAAAACAATTTGCTTGTTTTGTCGCATTTAATAAGTGCTCAATAGAATCTTATAAATAAAATATAATTTTCAATTTAAAGAACATGGTTTTTTTTTTTATTTAAGAACTCTTAAAATATATTGACTAGCATAAATAAATAAATAAAAAAAAAAAAAACATTTGCTTATTTCTAAATAGTTCCTGTTTACAAAATCAGCTTCTTTCGGAATAGTAAAACCAACTTTGACGTAATTAAGGCCTTAAGAGCAAACTCTGTATACTAATCTAGAAAAAAAAAACATTAATATCTACTGGTTTAGTTGTAGTAACTAAGCTACGACTTAAAAGATAGGATAATCCCTGCAGAGAGAGAGAGATAAAAGTGTCGAAATGAAATGTCCTTTAGTTAATGGTGGAAGAGGGTTTCTATGTGTTCATGGTACGGGGTGGGACAAGATGGCGTGACTTGCTTAATGATCATGGTATGGTATACTAATCGCGTTTTTTTCTAATTACAGTGTGTTCAAGACGTGCTTTAAATTACTTTACTTTACACAACCACATGTTTGTAGCCAAATTATTTTCTGCATTTAATTGCCGATAGCGCATTATTTTAATTTCTCAGTATTTCATACTTCGTCTTCACACATCATTATGAAATGAGTGCGGTTTTTAAAAAAAGGGTTTCGAAAGTATTTTCTTATTAACTCACCCAAAGGGGCCGCAAATGAGTATTACTCATAAGTCGGCAGCAAAATATTTCAAAATGCATATAAGGAATGCGGTAATGTCGATGATGGGTCAGGTAGAGGGACCAAAGCAAGCACATCGAGTAAGGACAATAAAGTAATTTGTGAATTGTTTCGGAAAAACCCCACAATTACTCTGAGGAACACAAAAGAAAAATTGTCCAGAAAAGGAATTAAAGTGTCCATCAACACAATACGACATCGTTTGGCAGAATCCGGCTTCAAAAACAGGAGTAAGTAAGTAAGAGGCTAAGTTGGGCAACGCAGAATTTAGACCGGGATTGGAGCAAAATCATATTTACAGATGAGTCATTTTTTTTGTTTGTTTACAATTATTGGGAGAAAGCTTGGACAAAACAAAAAAAAAACAATGAACAGTTTCTGCAACGCACCTTAAAACATGCACAAAAGTTCATGTTTATGGATGCTTTTCGGCCAAAGGATTCGGAAAGTTAATAGTATTCACACAGCACAATTCATGGTAAAATTATACCAGAAGCACTTTAGCAGAATCTGCCGAATCTCTGTATGGACCAAACAATTACGACTTGATTTTGCAAGTGGATAACGATCCAAAACATCGGAGTCGCCTCTGCACGCGTTGGAAAGAGGAAAATGGTATAGAGTCGTTAGATCGTCCCAAAGTCCTGATATAAATCCAATAGAAAATGTGTGGTCTTTAATGAAGCAGAGGCTTAAGGGTAGTAGCCACGGTAAAAAAAACTTGCGCCGGTCTTGAAGCCTAAGTTTAGAATATGCGCAGAAATTAAGTGAAAGTTGCTCTAGACGATGCCAAGCAATTATAACTAATTATGGTGATTGGACTCCCTACTAATATAATTGCGCAATTCGTTTTGATAAACAAATACGATTTAATAAAATTCTGACATTTTTCATTGGTTTTTTAGATGCACGTTTTTGTTGAACACACTGTATAAACATTTCTGTAAGATTTAACGAGTAAAATACACTAACAACCTGTAGAAAAGCAAATAAATTGTACAAAAAGTGGCCCCGAATGAAACAAAGAGAGAAGTCACTCAAGAAGAGAATGGTATACCAAATGATATTGAAATCTCTTTTAGGCAGAAAAAAAATAACTGGATCACTCAAATACAACAACAGCAAATTTTCGACCTCAGTGATGGTGTGATCCAAAATAGAGCGACCTGCAAATGATATTGAGGTCCGCAAACTTAGCCAACCCCTTAGCGGCGTAGCAGCAAGTGAGAGAAATACTCAACATAAAATGTACGAGTACGTAAACGTTATATATTTCAACGGTTAATGAAAGAAAAAGAAGATGTTGAAATCTCTTTTGGGAATTTTTTAAAGCAAGAAAACACAGGCATCTAAACAATCCTCAGCACGATAAACGAACCAAAAACACTGTCGGCGGCGTTGAATGAAATACAGCTAAGAGGGATGGTAAAAGACCATTAGGAACAAGAAACGAACACTCCGAGTCTGAGCCATTGGACAAGTTCTTCAACATCGTCAAACGCAGATTCAAGCGATTGAACGAAGTGTTAAACCTAAACTTGACAGAAACTATCGCTATCGGAATTCAAGCTGGTAATGAAACTCTGTTCTTGTATGTATTCAGCTCGAACACCCTAGGCAAGATCAACGATGTCACCCAATTTTAAGTGCCATGGCACGTTGGAGTGAAGGATGAGGAAGATGTCGATAATTTGACAAAAATGGAGCCGGCTACCCTGCTTGTAATGCCAGAGCAGCCCTTCCGTTGGATAGGAAACTCAAGTTACCCTGAAAGTTCGGACCCAAAAGCACTAAGCTCTGTATAGTCAAAACACGCTTTAGAAACTCCGAAAGTTCAATCGAAAAGGGTCCAAGACTTGCATCAGCTTAAGCAAGAACCGACTAAGCCTGAAAAGTGACAGTGCCTTTAGTTTGACAAAAATATAATTTCTGGGAGCCTACCCTTAACTTCTCTGTACCCACTAAAGGGAACTAGACCGGATTAAAGGCTCTTTAATGTAAGAATAACCTCGGTTGTCACCAGAGGGAGATATAATAAACACTTCCAGGTCGCTGTACGTTACAGGATGCAATAGCAGGGCACTTGACAGAGTGGAATGGAAAGAACCGGTCAACATTTGATATTCAATATGGAACTTAAAACAAGGAAAAGTTGGAAATTAATTTAAAAAAAAAAAAAAACAATACCAGGAGGTGTTACGGCAAAAACTCTTTGCATGGATACTTCAGATATCGGAAGTCAGTCAGCATGTAGAATCGCGGCAAACAAATATTTTCCAACAGCTGAAGAACCAGAAGCATGGAATAATTATAAGGCGAAGAAGAAACAGAAAATAAAAGCGAGACGCGAAGGGACTCCTGCTCGAATATGAAATGTATGTCTGATATGGGTGAAAGGATTTACTAAGAAGCGAAGACCATCCGACTTGTCAATCTAGTATCATTTCCGTTAAAAACAATCGACGGGGCTGAAGTGGAACATAATAAAGAGAAGAGCGCTGAAAATGTGTCCTCTTATAGTGAGTTGCACGTGTTGCAGAATAAAAGCTTGAGTACCAGATGTATTGTATAGCGAAAAGCTCAATATTAGACCTTGCCTGTAACAAGATATGCAACGCAGGTCTAAAATTCATTGTTGCAATATGTTGAGGAACAGGGGCATATTTATTCAGTCCAAGACTTAGGGGTGGAGTTAATAGGAGTTGTACACAGGGAGGTGTTCCAACTCCGATTTCTTTAAATACTACCATGAACAGACTTGAACAAACACTTCGATTATTAGATAGTCAAAGCGCTGTATCTTAGATCGGAAAACCTAAACAAGTATAAATGGCAATTATAGCTAAAAAAGAAGTCCTTAGCTAATCTACTATTTCAAGACCCGGATAGACCTTCATATTCTGGCTAACACTATTTGATTTGATATTTGATGATCTGGCATAATGAAGCCTGAACATATAAACTATATAAACTGTAACCCATCCGTCGAAGAGAGTATTGCTGTTATGAAATAATTGGATTTTCTACAGCAGGATCAAGGAAAATATTACAGGGACGTTACAACAAACATTGTTTTCTTAAAATTCTTAAATGTACTACTCGATAGGTGGTGCTGTGTGATACGCAATTTAAATTAAAAGAAAATCTGGCAGTAGAAGGAAATGTAATAAACTTAATGTCTCAAGAGATCCTAGAATGGGTATTTGTTCCACCCTCTGTTACATCAGCCCCCACTGGCCGAAAAATCTAAAAATAAATATATCTAAAGGACGGCAGGAATAAAAGATGATGACTAAGTTAATAAACGGCGAAATCAGAAATATCTCCACATGAATACATGAAATAAATAAAAAAAACTCTCCTAATAACGTAATGGTATGTGACCTACCATATTTCTGAAATATTCAGAATGTTTTAACGAACAACCAGTTCTTCCATTCCTTTACTACTTGTCTAATCTAACTAGCCAAAAGTTACTACTGACCCTACACCTGACGCTTATTCAATTCCAAAAGTGTTTGTCTCCTCGACTGCCAATAATAACTTCTCATAGAGAATCTCTGGTGTTGGATATGGAGGCAAATCCAAACGATTGAAACAGGTATGTGCTCTAGGCAGAGCGTTCGGTTTACCCCACTTCTCGATACAAAACCGTCGCGGACCTGTAGATCCACGCAATGCTGAAAATCCCTCATAGGGAATGCTTGAAGTTCCAGTGACAAATTGAAGCAAACGCAATCGCTGTTCATTGGTGAATTTCTCAATCACCTGCCAGAACCAAATGATCACTTGGTGATTATCATGATAGCCACTGCGATACTCAGTATTTAGGCGCCAGTCATTGATGTCAATCTCTGCTGTGCCTGCAATAACCAGCTCTAGTTCACGAGCGTCGAAGACCGACACAAGACGGGAGTCGACAACTTCGTAGAATCCTCGCACTAGTGATTCTGTCTGCTCTTGAACACCTCGCTCCAGACGCCACTTTATCATTCGCTCCAAGTATTCCTTCTTATTCTTCTCATTGATGATCATGTTCTTTCCACCTGGTTTCAGTTCACGTTCGACAACACGGCCGAGCAGTTCCTCAGTGACACAAAATGTAAGACCAAGGTCGTTGCCGGTGCCGATGTCATTATCACGGATCCACTGCAGGGATTGATGGAATTCATTATCAAGCGATTCTGCAATTAAAAAAACATGTCTAAAAAAACTCTGTCTCAGTTTGGGGCTCTGTTTCATCCGTCTTACCCAAATCACTTAAGGCTACCGGAAGCCTCAGAAGAGCCTTATAGAATGGTCTGGTGAAGAAGGCATCCAATAGATACTGATGTACCAAAGCTAGACCCAACACTCGTCCACTGAATCGAAACCAATCATGACAGTTGTCAACGAAGGCGGATAAAGGAGACACTTGCACGGTATAAGTGTCATTAGCTGAGTATTCAAACAGCCCGTAGTATGGGTTGAACAGCTCCCGTGAGAGGAGAAAGAAAAATTCCCTAGAAATGACAAAAAATCTTAGTACAATCTTTTGAATCAAATTATTTACTCACCTTGATGGACCACCATAATCCAATCCTTCCTCGGTGTCCCACAGTACAGCAAGACGCCCTCTTTGCAGATCTTTTTTGTTTGCCGACATAATTCGACGAAAAGCGTCTTCCAATAAATGAGTTCGACGAATGTGAAGCCTTTGGTGGGGAGTACACAGTGAAGATGAAAATATAGCGGAAATTATTGACTACAAACTTACTTGAGCTTATGTGGTCCTTGGCCGTAACCTTTTGACTCTAGTTTTCGATAGAATCCACGAAGTTTTGCTTCGAAATCTCTTCGAAAAGGCGGTGGGCCGCGTTGGGGCATTCGTGAACTAAGATTTGGCGAACCTTGTGGACTGCGCTCTTCGATAGGCACGTAGCTCATAATTTCCTGTTCGAATAGGCTGTAAAGAAAAATAAATAAAAAGAAGATTATAATAAAGATAAGAGCCTATTTCGACAGACTGATCCAAAGATTGACTGCGTAATGAAAAGAAAAAGTAATAACCTGCTCAGAAGAAGAAACTTAATGCCTGAGAAGGATTTGCGTAATTCGCGCAAGTAAAAATTGAATAGCAAAAAGAATTTTGGAAAGAATGGGAAAACACAGAGCACCTTGAGGATACACTCGATCCTGAAACCCCTCTGAATATTAGATCACCATATCAACATCTTGCGTCATCACCTAATGATGACACGAGGATATGGTTGTCGTGTTGAAAATATGTTATATCCTTTATTTATTTTACTCTCCACTGTTATATGAGCTGTACGCCAGAACGTCAAGCCTCAGACAGATCCTGAAAGAAGTCTGTCAAGTCCATCCGGGCTTCGCGTGGTTAGTGTTTCGTACCTTATTTTCACCGTGTCCTAAATTTGCTTCCTCGTTAAAAAAATAGGTTTTCTTTTAGTGTTACGTACCACAAAGGTATAAACGAAACACAACATGGTGTACTCGTATATCCATCTGTCTGTTACACATTGGTAAAATAGTACGAGGTACAGCAAAAATAATCAGTAAACAAATTTTTAAAAAAACATTTTTTTGAATTAAATCTGAACTTCCAAGGATTTTTCGGATAAAGTTTCTTGAACAAAAGAATTCAAAAACTATAACATAGGCGATGTCTCCCCTCTATATCCGAAAATGTATGTGCGAAAAATATTAAAAAAAAAAAATTGAGAGCATGTAAATTTATGATGAAGTAAGGGGAACATTTTTACAAATCTTCTAACACAACACAAACACGTAGGGTAAAGTCACCCCACCATACCTTATTGGCAAACATTTCTATATGTCCGATATAGCTTAGATATGAATTTCCATAGAAATACATTGGATTGTTCAAGAACCATAGGCATACGAAAAAGATGATTCAAAAATGTTTTAAACCCTTCCTCATATCTTACTCCCACTCCATTCTATTTCGATCAATTTCTAGTGCAACTACTAACGTATCAGTCGAAGCCTGCATTTCATCGAAATCCCTTCAGGAGTTCTTGAGTTGGGCGGCTAACAAATATAATTTAAAGATTTTTAAAACCCCGCCCCACACCACCCACTCACATTTGATCCGATTGTAACAGTTTTTAGAAGAAAAGACCTACGAATCAGAATATACATATGTATATACAAAATAAATGTCATCAAAATGTCTCTAGTGGATCTCGAGCGAGCTGTGTGAGGACAAACATACTCGTACAATTAAAATATCGGTACGAAACAGTAACTGCGCGAAGCCCTACTACTTGACGATTTTTTTTTTTTTTTGTAATCTTCTCTCAGGAAACGCCTATGATGTAACGCTAGGATAGCGCCCCGATATGCCTGTAGTAGAAGACTGTTCTGCTCTTCAATAGCAGGAGATTAGTAAATTATGAGCCTTAGTGTGAATTCCAAAGTTTATTTGTCCTGTAGCACAAGGAATTTTGATATAAAAATGTTCATGCCATTGCCAGGTAAACTATAGGTGAAGGGCACTGGTGGCTTTCTGCCAATTAGGTGAAGAGAATATTTAGAGGTCGAGCTCCGTACATGAGCACAATACTTCAGCTTCGGTCTAACTTGTGCTTTGTACAAGAGAAGAAATCGTTTGCTGCTTTGCTATGTCCAGCACATTTTTTTGGAGCCACCCTTGTGTTCTTTTCGCTTTATGATCTGTCGTGTTCGACTCTCAGAATGAGTTCTGTTGCTTCTTTGGATGACCGGGCATAGACTCTGTCATTTTGCTTTTTGAACGATTCCTCAATAGTACAATTTATTCCATCCGTAGGCAAAATTTTTTTTTCATTCCGTTTTTGATTTAATGGGGGGTGAATAAGTGGCCAGTTTGTCTTTTATATGTGTTGAAGCCCAAATCTTGTTTGATAATGCAAAACATGGATTTATGCGATATCTTCATTTCTCGTGACAAGATTTCCTGCTTTCGCAGCGGTTTCCAATTAACCCTGACTTTAACAGCTCTGATCGCTTGTGGAGTTCTGGCAATCCAGATCTATGACGGTCAGTTAATCCACGGTACGGAAAATATCGCATGTTTTCATATTACACTTGTGAAGGCCAATTACCATAACTCACTTTTCAATATCGCCCCACTCCATAATTACAAACGACTTTTGTGCAAATCTTTTTGCACGTTAACTTAGCATAAATGTCACTCATTGAATACCTGTGTCAATAAAGAATGGATGTGTTCAGTACTAGTTTCACGATGAGTGCGTTTAAACGAGTACCAGTATTTATGACATGACTAAGTATCACACTCTATTGACGAAAGGCTTCATTTTAGCCGTTTTATTTTGTTCGATTACCTCGATGATCAGATGTCAGAATCCTCCAACGCTTCATTAGTAGATCTAACTAGTTCTATGCGTAGGACTAAGAAGAATGTACTTGTTAAGCAAATTGGATCTTCAGGCCACTAGCAATAATCAACTCTTTAAAATAAAGCCCGAAATATATGTACATATTGTAGCATAATAATAACTACGCCCCCTAAAAATATGACGCAACAAATTCCGAAGTGACTTCATTCTGGCAGAATTTTGGTTCGTACTGTCCTTTCATTCGAGGTTCGTGTCTGGGACGAAGTCTCCACAGCTCATGTCAACGAAAGAGACGAATAATATCAGGGATAAAAGGGAATTATAACTGCAAGAATTATTTCTCTTATTCCAGTGGTCGAAGAATTTGCTAGAAGTTTCTGGCTATCAGAAACTTCTGCTATATAAGGACAGATGGCGGTCAAAAAAAAGATACAGTTTGTTTAGAACCGTGGCGAAGAGATTGGAAAAGTGATAATGGGCGAAGTTGTAATTTGGTGATAAATTGAAAGTTGAGAGTGAACAAGAAAAAGTAATTAGTTTGGATTTGTGAATTAAGTAACTGAAAGGAGATAAAGTGATTTGAGAGGAAAGAGACCTTGTAAGAGAAGAATTTGCGAAGAATAGTATAGTGTGAACCTGAATTGTTCTATAGACTATAAATAAAGAAATAAATTTCACAGAATAATTGTTTTATCTACTCGAGCCGTAGCTTGCATATTACATTGGTGTCAGAAGCGGGATAAAACTTATTCTGTGAATAACTATTTCCGTGGTGTGAAATTGCACAAGCAAAAAAAAAAAAAAAACGATTTCTGTGTTGAGTTAATTAGTTGCGCAAAATGGGTCGCAAATTGGGAAAACTAACTATAACTCAACTAAAGGCAGAACTCAGTAAGCGGAACCTCGACACAACTGGGGGAAAAGATGCCCTACTGATTCGTCTGGAAGAAGCAGTAACGCAGGAAGGTGAAAATCCGCACGACGTAGAGTTTGACGTGGAAGAGGAACCAGCAAGTACAGCAGCCGACCCGGGTATAACAAGTCTGCTCCTGCAACTTAAGTTAGTCATGGACGAACAAAAGAAAGCAATAGAAGATCAAAGGAATTCTCTAGAACTTAAGCTGGACGAACAAAAGAAAGCGATGGACGAACAAAAGAAAGCAATGGGCGACCAAAGGAATTCTCTAGAACTTAAGCTGGACGAACAAAAGAATTCTCTAGAACTTAAGTTGGATGAACAAAAGAAAGCAATGGACGAACAAAAGAATTCTCTAGATGCTCTGGAAAGTAAACTTGATGAGCAAAACAAGAACTTGGAATCCAAATTCGAAGTGATCGAAGAGAAAATCGAGAAGGTCGAGACGCAACTCGAAAAAGTCGAAATTAGATTCGATGAAAATTTTGAGAAACATGAAACTCAGTTCGGGAAGATAGAGACTCAGTTTGAAAAAGTGGATACGAAATTCGAGATAGTAGGAAAGCAAGTCGAAAATCTTGCTAAGGAGCTCAGCAACGTGAAGAGACAGAAAGCACGGGAATATTCCACTGACGGTCTGAGAAGAAAGGAGATGCAGCCTCCTATCTTCGATGGTCAAACATCATGGCCAATTTATAAAAGGCAATTCGAAGCGGCCGCAATGACCAATAGCTGGGACGATGAAGAGAAGTCCATTGCACTCACACTTGCACTGAGGGGTCCAGCTGCGGAGCTCTTGCAGACCATCCCGGAAGATAAACAGCAGAACTACGACTCTCTGGTTCAGGCTATCGAGATGCGGTTTGGGGATGAACACATGCAGCAGGTGTACAGGGTTCAGCTGCGTAGTCGAGTCCAGAAAAGGGGGGAAACGCTCCAACAGTTGCAAGCGGATATAGAGCGACTAGCCCATCTTTCATACCCTAAAGCCGGTGAGGAGCTTATCAACGAAATGGCGGTGGAAGCTTTTATTCAGGCCATAGAGGACAGACAACTGCAAATGGCTGTAAGGATGGCTGAAAAGCGAACACTCCCCGAGGCATTGGCATTCGCTTTGTCAATGAAGGCTGCAGACCAAGCATACCAGGGAATACACCGTGTCAGGGAAATGTCCGTCGTGGAATGCTCATGCCAGAGAACAGCCGTCTTGGATGAAGACAAAGCTCGCGGAAGTCAAATCCGTTGCTGGAATTGCAACCAAACCGGACACCTACAACGGCAGTGCAGAAGTGCACCTAGACGAGGAAATTGTCCACATTGCGGAAGTAGGAGAAGCAGAGAGGAAGCATCCTGTCGGTCAGACTTCCCAAAACCAGCAGTCGGGAGATGCGTAAGGACCAACTTCGCGGGGCAGAAGTTGGTTACTGGAATCGAGGCCCCCAGGACCACCATTCAAGTTTCGCAAACCAAACGGGGTAACAAGAGCCTGACAGTGGAGGCACTAATCAACGAGAAGAAGTGCGTAGCCACCATCGACACAGGTGCCACTGCCTCCATTGTAAGAAGAGATATCGTCAAAAGCTCCTGGCTGCACAACACCAACAGCTACTGCCTGAAGACTGCAACAGGGGAAATGGCGAAGGTATTTGGAGAAGTTCGTCTTACGATTACTCTGGCAGGACTGACGTTCTCCCATGCGTTTCTGGTGGCAGATATATGCGACGAGTGCATCATCGGAGTAGACTTCATGAAAGCAAATGAAGTAATCTTGGACATCGGGATGCAAGTACTGAGGTATCGAAATGTGGAGATTCCGATGGTGTACGGAAATGAGAATGCCGTAACTCTCAGGACAGTCATCAGCAAAGACGAAGTTTTGCCGCCGTCTTCAGAGACAATCATTTGGACAAAGCTGGAAGGTGATCTTGGGAGCCACCGATTCTACATAGTAGAACCAGACCCAGAGAAGAATTCTCAAGACTACATCGTGGGAAAGACGTTAGTCGAACCAAAGAACACCATGGTTCCAGTGAGGGTTTTGAACGCAAGACCACATACTGTAAAACTAAGGCGAGGGGATGTGACTGGAAAATGCACGCCGATTACCGCCGTCGCAACAATATCTGAACGTGATGCTCCAAAACCTCTCCCATCACCTTGGACAGCGGAAACGAGAGAGACGATTCTCCAGTCCAGTGAGCTGAATCAGGAGCAGCGAACTATGGCAGAGAATCTTATCAATGAGTACGCTGATGTATTTGCCTCACAGGACGGAGAATACGGCCGAACACACCTGGTACAACATCGAATAGACACTGGTGATACTAGACCAATTCGTCAGCCTGCTAGGCGCCTTCCATTGGCAAAGCAGACAGAAGTTGCAGAGATGGTGTCGGCAATGGAGAAAGAAGGTCTGATTGAAAGTTCCAAAAGTCCGTGGGCATCACCGGTTGTACTGGTAAAGAAGAAAGATGGCAGCACGCGGTTCTGCGTGGACTATCGGCAGCTCAATTACGTCACCAAGAAAGACAGCTATCCTCTGCCACGGATTGACGACACGCTAGACACACTATCAGGAGCCCGATGGTTTTCCACTCTCGACTTGAAGAGTGGCTACTGGCAGGTACAGATCCATCCAGAAGACCGGGAGAAAACCGCCTTCACCGCAGGAAATGGGCTATGGCAATTCACGGTAATGCCATTCGGGCTGTGCAATGCTCCGGCGACTTTCGAGCGATTGATGGAATGTGTCCTGCAAGGGTTAACATGGAAAACCTGTTTGGTATACTTGGATGATGTCATCGTCGTAGGAAAAACGTTTGCGCAACACCGAGACAATCTAAGGGATGTGTTTCAAAGGCTTCGAAGTGCCCACCTGAAGCTCAACCCCAAGAAGTGCGCCCTGTTTAGAGCGGAAGTCAAGTACCTGGGACACATAATTTCAGCGAAAGGAGTGAGAACCGATCCGGAGAAGGTCGAAGCGGTGAAAAACTGGCCAGTCCCCAAAGACAAACACCAACTAAGGAGCTTCCTGGGCCTAGCCACCTACTACAGACGGTTCGTGAAGGATTTTGCCGGGATCGCAAAGAACCTGCACCAGTTGACGGAAAAGGGAAAACAATTCAAATGGTCAATTGAGTGCGAGAAGAGCTTCAAGGCACTTAAACAACGGCTATGCGATGCCCCGATACTGGCTTACCCCACTCCCGGGGAAACGTTCGTTGTGGATGCAGATGCTAGTAATGTCGGGGTAGGAGCCGTACTCTCCCAGGTGCATGACGGCCAAGAGAAGGTGGTTGCGTACTTCAGCAAGGTGCTCTCTAAGCCAGAAAGGAACTACTGCGTGACAAGGCGGGAACTTCTAGCTTTGATCTTGGCTACGAAGCATTTTCACAAATACCTCTACGGGAGGAAGTTCGTTCTTCGCACAGACCATGCAGCCTTAAAATGGCTATTACAGTTCAAGAGTCCTGAGGGTCAGGTCGCAAGATGGATCGAAAGGCTGCAAATCTACGACTACGAAATACAGCATCGTAAAGGAAAACTCCACTCTAATGCGGATGCACTGTCCCGGAGACCATGCAGAACGGATTGTAAACATTGTGCGCGTCAGGAAGAACGGGAGCTGGTTTCCATCCAAAGAATGAGAGCCGAACCTATCGCCGGCTGGAGCGTAGATGAGATCCGGAACGCTCAGAAGGAAGACCCGGATATCGAGCCGATTCTGGCCTGGAAGGAGAACATGGAGAAACCGGATCATCAGGACATCTCTCACAGAAGCCCGACCTTAAAGGCATATTTTGCGCAGTGGGACTCCCTCCATGTCCAAGAAGGTGTTCTGAGAAGAAAATGGGAATCCTCCGACGGAAAGTCGTTTGTAATGCAGCTTGTCGTACCACGGACGAGGGTCAAGGAGGTGTTACAGGAAATGCATGGCGGGGCGACCGGAGGCCACTTGGGAGTGAATAAGACGTTAGAAAAGGTACGAGAACGTTTTTATTGGTTAAAAGCGAAGGAAGATATCGAAGACTGGTGCAGAAAATGCGACGTGTGTGCAGCTAGCAAGGGTCCGAGAATCAAAACTCGAGGTAAGATGCACCAATACAACGTGGGAGCACCTTTCGAACGAATCGCCATTGACATCGCAGGGCCCTTTCCGGAAACCGACAATGGTAATCGGTATATACTCGTAGTGATGGACTACTTCAGTAAGTGGCCGGAAGCGTTTCCGATCCCTAACCAGGAAGCCAGAACCGTGGCGGAGCAGATCGTCTACAATTGGGTTAGCAGAATCGCATTCTGACCAAGGGCGGAACTTCGAGTCAAGAATCTTCCAAGAGATGTGTCAACTACTCGGAATCAAAAAGACAAGGACAACCCCGCTTCATCCACAGTCGGACGGTATGGTGGAGCGTTTCAATAGGACTTTGGACGAACATCTCTCGAAGGTCGTAGGTGACTACCAACGGGATTGGGACCGGCAGATTCCCTTGTTTTTGATGGCCTATAGAAGTGCCGTGCATAGCACTACTCGACATACGCCGTTCGAAATCTTATTTGGTGGAATAGCTCGTTTACCCAGTGAGGTGAAATTTGGATCTCCTACCAATGAGCCCAGAAATGAAGAAGAGTACGTGGCGGACCTTAGGGAAAGGCTTAGGGACATACACCAAAGGACCAGAAGCCAGATTAAGATGACGAGCGACCGCATGAAGACCAGGTATGATGCCAAGGCAACAACGTCAGGATTCCAGGAAGGAGATCTGGTGTGGCTGTATAATCCCCATCGCCAAAAGGGGAAATCACCTAAATTACAGCGGAACTGGGAAGGTCCCTACAGAATAATAACCCGCATCAACGATGTTGTCTACCGCATCCAGCGAGGACCGAGGGCCAAAATGAAAGTGGTTCATGTGGACCGACTGAGTCGATACAATGGCCGAAATGAGGATGCACTTGTTCGGGACGAACATGTCTAAGAGGGGGGCAGTGTAGCATAATAATAACTACGCCCCCTAAAAATATGACGCAACAAATTCCGAAGTGACTTCATTCTGGCAGAATTTTGGTTCGTACTGTCCTTTCATTCGAGGTTCGTGTCTGGGACGAAGTCTCCACAGCTCATGTCAACGAAAGAGACGAATAATATCAGGGATAAAAGGGAATTATAACTGCAAGAATTATTTCTCTTATTCCAGTGGTCGAAGAATTTGCTAGAAGTTTCTGGCTATCAGAAACTTCTGCTATATAAGGACAGATGGCGGTCAAAAAAAAGATACAGTTTGTTTAGAACCGTGGCGAAGAGATTGGAAAAGTGATAATGGGCGAAGTTGTAATTTGGTGATAAATTGAAAGTTGAGAGTGAACAAGAAAAAGTAATTAGTTTGGATTTGTGAATTAAGTAACTGAAAGGAGATAAAGTGATTTGAGAGGAAAGAGACCTTGTAAGAGAAGAATTTGCGAAGAATAGTATAGTGTGAACCTGAATTGTTCTATAGACTAGAAAATAAAGAAATAATTCCACAGAATATTGTTTTATCTACTCGAGCCGTAGCTCGCATATTACAATATATATAAAAGAAAAAAAATTGGGAACTTCCGCATCAAGCTATTTATTGTCAAATGGGAATAATATTTGTTGTTTTTGTTTTCTGAAGTGATGTAATAATAAACAAAAGTCGTTCACACTGTTTACGGGTTCAAAATTCTCAAACGCTTGTTTTAGGGTCCAATGGAAATGACCATATTTTTTTTAAACGTTTTTATGATCTTTGTGATTCTCTCATCTGGTGGAACAAATAGACCCTCAATTAATAAGAGAATTATTTTTGCGGTTATTATAGCAATTTGCACTTTATTCCTGAAATGAGAGGAAAAAATACAACTCACTGATTGACAACATTCGAATGCAATAATTATTATAATTGACACTTTTTTCATCAGTCAACCATAAGTAACCACAGTTGAATTATTAAATAATCTAAGCTAAAAAAAATATTGGTGTACATCTTGGGCGTAATTTACATGAAAAGCTGTTCAATGGAACATTTGTTGTGTATTTGGCGAAATGAGATGTCTTTTATGAAAAGGTTTTTCCCCTTGGAGTTTAAAAGTTAATCGACTGTATATAATCTTTTTTGATGACATTTTATGAAATCATTCCTAAAACCTTTGACCGGCTTCTATCTACAATAATTTGCTGAAGAATTTCAAACACCGATATGGAACCAAAACAATTTCCTTTTCTGGATTATAATGTCTTTGTTTGGAATCGTATTTATTCGGGCCCTCATTTAAAACTGATAAAAATGCACTGTGATAAGATATTTTATTTCCCATTGTGACGAAATTTAAAGTAATCGGTATGATATTTGTATTAGGTAATCGCTAAGGGTCTTTGACTCAGGCAGGCGTCTCGAAATGCATTTGCATTGTTGCAGCTTCTGTAGCAGCACTGGCTAGCCTTGTGATTAATAACATTAATGAAGGCAAATCAATCAAATGAATCATTTAAGTATAATTATAGGTTGCGTTACCTTGCGATAATCATGGTAAATGATAGAGCCATGTTACAGAATTACAACTTACGCTATAAATGCCTCATGAAGTCATAATACAGGGCGTTGCACTATTCGCGACACTATGTCTGTTTGCACTAAGAGTGATATCATTGAACATTGTTGCTACTGTTATGACATAATTTTTACAAATTTATGTAAATGTACTCGTTTCAGTTTATTTTCCGTGCTTTGAAGTCACTCCCAGCCATCCCATTTTTCGTCGAATGTAAGGTGAAGATGAGGTGTACAACATCTGCCATTGGGTGTCATTGGTTGGAATGCATCCTGTAATCTTTAGGAATTAATCTCAGATTGCAGAGACATGCTCACAGTGAAACCTGTGGCACCTTGTAGGGTGTGTACTATTAGTGAACAGTAATAACGCCTATTACGCTGCATATTTTATTTCAGATCCAGTCATGTTCCAAAATGTGTGATGACAATTTCCATCAAACTTATACATTTTCCACTACAGGGAAAGGTGATATCACTAAAGATTGCTCCTCAGCGTGATCTGCGAGCAATTATCAAAAAAAAAAAAAATATTTTTGCTGTCACTTTAGATTCAACTTAAATACCGATGAGTCAATTGCGGAATTTTATAGTTTATTTCTACAACTTTAGAGATAGTGTTTCCTTTTAGTTAAAAATCATCTCTACATTTTTTTATTTTAAGGGCCGTTATAATTGTTAGCCAGCGTCTATTATTCCGTAAGTAATATTCAATTTTAGTAATAGACTAAGACAAACATGTTGACATATCCGTATATACTGATTATTTACTTACTTTAGTTACAACCAAATACATGGCCCTTACTACTAAACGAATTTATTTGTAAACAAGAGACAAAAGTGGGATTTGACACGTTGAAAACAACTAGGTTTGTCGCACCCCAATTGATGATTCGTTGCCTCTGTGACATGAGACCCTTGCTATGAAGAGACCCTTTAAGTCAAAAGTTCTGTCGTCCGCAAGGGAATGTCATTCATATAAATCAGAAAAAGGATCATATATAGTACTGAGCCCTGGAAAACTCTTTTACCAGCATTTTTTCATAATTAAAGGGTTATTCATTTTAAGGTTGGCATTTCACATCCCTGCCATATGGCAGCTGTCAAATCCATCTGTCATCCATAGTGACAGGTAGTTAGTTTTTGACTTGCCATTTTACAATATGGATCGTTTAACCACCGCTCAACGCATTAAAATTGTTGCATCTTACTACAAAAATTACAGTTGTGTTATGGTTGTCATAATCGCCCAACAGAGCAAACAATTCGAAACATAATCACCAACTTCAAACAAACAAAAAATTGCAGAATTCGGGGTTCTGAGAATCCAAATGTGATCATTGAGAGGCCGTTGCGTCTACCACCCGTAACAGTTTTGTGCGCGCTGTGGACCGGCGCGGCGTGGTTGGGCCGTATTTTTCTGAAAACGACAAAGGCGCCACTGTTACTGTGAATTTTCTACGCAATGGTCAAATGATAACCAACTTTTTTTAGCCTGAGATGTGGTTCCAACAGAACTGAGCTACATGCCACACAATACAGGCAAATTTGGATCTATTGCACGAAATGTTTCCCGGCCGTTTAATTTCAAGATTTGGCGACATCAATTGGCCACCAAGATCGTGTGATCTGACCCCGTTGGATTTATTTTTGTGAGGCTGTGCTAAAGATCGTGTCTATATATGTAGACAATCCCCAAACTTTGGAGCACTTAAAAACCAACACCCATGAAGTTATGACCGCAATACAGCCAGGAAAAGTGCCGAAAAGTCATCGAGAATTACCTCACAAGAATCGAAGTTTGCAATAACTCCCGTGGCGGCCATTTAACCGATGCTGTATTCCATATATAATGGCATAGTTAAAAATTTAAAACAGTAAACAAATTTCACTGAAATCTTTTATTATTTTATTTGAATTTAATATCCTAAACCAAAAAATTAATCTGTACCTGTGCTTGGGCCTGTTTCATTCTGTCTTGAATATGGTAAGCGGAAGAAGTTTGGCCAGAGTAGAAGAACATCTCTTTAGGACAAGGGAGAAACCCCATCTGGCCCTGAAGACTTGTTGCTATTGTGATCATTTGGGACTTGAACAGAATTCAGCATAGGTGAAGAGTTTTGCTTAGGTGGGATTTGCTGTAAATATTGCAGCTAGCAGTCCGTGATATTTTTACCATTGTAGACTAGAACCCGGATAGTGGACGAGACAGAGGCTTTTATACTTTTGGACGCAAAGTCAACAAAATTTACTACCTTTAGGGCATTGCAGTATTTTTGGCCTCATATCTTGGTCACGTCATTTAGCACATCTTAGAATGACGTTGCAGTTTTTTCTGGTTTGTCTGAAGACACTTCGGTCTTCCTCAGAAGGTGTTTTCCGCCATAAAGCAAAAGCCCATCCTTAAAAAAAACCTTACACGTTTTAAGATGGAAAGAATACTCGTAGTGAAAAATTCTTAGACCTATTGTTTCTAACTTGCAGGTATTCTACTTTTAAACCACTTCATTGATGGTAGGATCTAGTAGGTTTTCCTCGTGTGGTTTAAGATGCCCCTTTTTATTCAAAAGACCTCCATAAAGATTCATGTTATTTTTTTAAACAATTTGTAAAAAAAAATTTAATAATAAAGATATCTAAATAAAAGCAAGTGAAATCATCCGTATTTAAATATTATTTTAACAAACTTACACAGCCCATATGATGTAAGCCGCTTTAGAAAAGAATCCCATTGTCTTTCCGTTCGTTCCCTGTCACACGTTGTTGGTAAACAATTGATTCAACAAAACACAGTGTTTATTTTAAACTCATCATTCAAAGATCATTGCTAATTGTCAATTGTTCCCGAATGACACTTAACAAATGTGAGATATTTTTTTCAAATATGTATCCACTTGCACTGGCAGTTATCTTCTTCGTTTTTTTTTAAAAGATTTTGTATTATTATCTCTGAAGGTAAATATTATTAATCATATAAGAATTTAATTATTGGCAAAAGAGAAAACATAGAAAACATGTAGTAAAATATTTTGGCGGTTGCATTCAATATTCGTTGGACAAATATTTGAGCCCATAATGTTGGCCAAGATTTCGTTTTACGAGTATGTGAGCAAATATTTATTATTTCGATAATTTCTTTGCAAGGTGTTGGCATATGTATATAGCCGTGGATTGTCGTGGGTTTGCACAAGATTAGATCAAAATTTATCGGTGGGTAATGTTTGTTGTTATCTACTTTATTGGATCCAGTTTTTTTGAGTGTTTTTTATATCCACAAGTTGATTACTTTTCTTGTGAAAATTTTCGCGCGATAGGCAATACAAATCAAAGACAAGAGTAAATAAGGTGGAGGTTGGCTTTTTTTCTGTGATATTATCAACTAGGGAAGGGTAATTAATTAAATCAGATACAGAGCCGTCCGATATAGTTCGTACACAAGAAGTTCGTAAATTTATTAATTTAAGCGTGAACGTTTGTCCGGATATTCCCAATTATATATTTTTTAATATTTTCGTTAAGCAGGAAATTAAATTATGAAAATTAACAAATATTAATCGTTTGGAATCCGTGCAGAAGAAGTTTATACTATTAGCTCTGAGAAATCTCCGTTGTAATAATTTGGTACACTTAGCGTTTAAAACTATTAAATCTAGAAACCTTAAGCGAAAGAAGAGTAATATGTATTTATATTTTTATGTATTAGCTGGACTAATTAACTCAAGTGACCTGTTGTCTAAAATCTCAATTAATGTATGTACCACCTAGAACATTACAAAATTTATGAATTAATTGACCCGCCCGGGGTTATTGAGAGTATATTATAACACATTATAGAAACATAAGCAAATTAATATGTTCAGTTTTATTACTACACATGCATATGGTGTGAAATCACACAACATGAGAAAAGAATGTGTGCAAAAAGTTTCAAGTTAGCTGGGCATATGTCATCCACAACTTTTCTATACTCGTATATTCGATTTTTTTATCTTTATTCGCAGGTTTTTCGGTTACGCAGGTATTTAGAACGCAATGCTGCTCAAAACTCGTAACGTAGGTACTCGTAATTTTGAAATAATAGCACCTTAAAGAAACTTCCGCTAAACACGCATAAGAAGTGGTTTAATAGAACAAAGAAACAATTTTTTAAACAGGATCAGTACTATAAAAGCCTTTCACGAACAGACATCCTGATATGCTGAAACCAGGGGTCGAATTACGACATCAGTTAACGAGTGAATGAAATCCATACGCTATCGAGTGATCGAGTAACTACATTGGGATGATCACATAAAAATGGTCACGTATCGAGTGCACTTTGAAGATTGTACTAGTACAATTCTACTACATTGATTTGAGATGGCTGACAAATGTCAAAACTATTTATTTTTGTGTGAGGAAAAGTTTTGTATTTATCGTCTTCAATTAAAAATTTAATATTTACTTTATTTTTCATCTTCTGATTCAGAGGATGATCGCTATGAGTGTACTGAACGAGGACGTTTAAGAGATAAAAGCGATCCCTTTCCTTTACTCTACTTACGTATACAAAACTATAATTTTCTGAAAATATCTTTCACAACATACACTTTTGATTGCAGTTCTATCAAAACAGTCAGGGCAAATAAGAGTGCATTTTTATTTATACTGGAGAAGATAAATTTTAGAGGATGCACCTAAACCGCTGTCCCAGCTCATAATATTTATCAAAATCTCCTTTTGCAGAGGGTTAATTTTATTTAGACTCAACGTGAAATAAATTTCAAATAATAAATTTAACCAGACGCAAAAATAACAATAAACAAAGATATTCTCACATATTTTCTCCCAAATGCACCTCAGCTCGTCTGCAGAAACAATATCGAATAAATAAATACACGATCACTGATGAGAGAATGCCAAATTTCGATAATCGATACTCGATCTCTTAAGCGGTCATGTCAAATCAACATTTATCAGTCACGTGTTGCTCAATAACTGATGCGGTAATTCGACCCCAGACTTTCTAAATTTCCAGTTTTGTGGAATGGTAATTATATTCGTAAAGATAATATCTACCCCGATATGGGATTTAGAAAATATTGGGAAAAATGTAAAATTTTGCATTTACAGCTTTATATACATACATATGTATGAGGCAGTCGCTAGTTCTATATGGCCTCAGGGATTCACAATATCAAAAAAAAAAAAAAAAAACAGTCGCAAGGCGATTTCCATTTAATTCGAGGTAAAGTCGGATATTTTTAAAAATTTGTATGCCTACTTTGTAGAGAAATCCAAAAACCAAAAATCTAGATCGTAATATTTTTCCCTAGAACGCGCCGTTTTCGTGATATTCGCACTCAAAAACAATTTGCAATAACTTCGGTGTAAACTCTGACAAATGATATGCATTCCTACGATTTTTAAAAAAAATTTAAAAATTTGACATCCATTTTGTAGAGAATTTAAAAACCTACCAAAGAAGCAGTACAAACATCTTCGGCTTGCGATTAACGCAAAATGTGCCAGGAAATGTAAAATCTGAATTGTCTTTGAAATAGTGTGATTGAAGTTTCAAGATTATTTGTATAATTACGAGTAAATAAAGAACTACAACTTAAAAGTCAACAAATATAACTTACTCACAAGATTAAGATCATTTCGAATCTTATTTCTTGGGTTTGCTTTGCAAAATGTAAAGTACAGGGGCTCAAAGCGGACCTCGGGTGTTAAGTGTAATGAAACTCATGTACATTTTTTTTTGACAAACTTCACTCAGGAAAGGTGTCCCAATAAAGCTGTCACAGCGCCAGAGATTCCTATAATACAGACACAGTTACATCCTTATTTAACTATTTTTGGTCTCAACCATATTATACAAAAACAAGACCACAATTAAATGATTACAAATTATAAGAAATTTGTATCACTAAATATAGTATTGCGAGCAACTATCTCAAAGTAAAACTAGGACAGTCAACATTTCGTGCATGTTCACCAGTTTTACATCAAATTTCTCGGAAAAAAAATATTTCCAAGACGGAAAATCAATTCGTGATATTAGGAAAATTGTTAACAGAATCTACTCAACAGTTCAACAACAATAGCTAGGCTTTTTTTTAGTGAATTTTTAAAATACCAATCATCTTCCTAGGATATCCTGAAGATGAGAAATAAGCAAAATAAGGATTGCATCCATCATCAAATCATTATCATCGATTTTCAATCGGTGAGTGCCATTGCCACCAGCAGTAAGTCAGTGCATGGGCTTTGATTTTTGTATTTGTTTGTATTTTGTATTTGGACTTTTGAATTTTTTAATTCATCTGAGGGCGGGAGGGGATATACAATCCAACTTATAAGTCGAAACAGCAGGGGACCATGAACAAAATTCTAGTTAGGGATAATTTTGACTTAGGGAGAATCAATCGCATATAAATTGCTACGGCTTTGAAAATAGTTCGAGACTAACAGAATTATCGACTTAGAGAAGTTTGTCTGTACAAACAGGTCATTCGAACAGTTTTGAGCCTCAAAACTATTCCAGCACTACTATTGTGCATGCTCTGAAAGATATCTCTGAAAATTTCAACCATTTTTGAAGCTCAGTTATTTTTTTTTTTTTTTGTCGTTTGTATCAGTTTATGTCAGTATTTATGTAAAATTAGAAAAAAATCGAGTATTTTGCAGTAACTAAATTCTTACATTAAAAGGCAATAGGCCTGAGCATATTAAGACTTCAAAAACGTTAGAGAACCGACAAAAATCTAGCTCGGAAGATATTCACAGATAGCGATGAAAGATTCGTACGCTTAACTAAAATAAATCCTAATGTCTGGAAATTAAAAGAATTTAGTGCCCCAAAACTAGCTATTGAAGTGAAAAAACATTTAGGGAAGGAAGTTAATCCTGAAATAATTAGGATTCTTCTACGTAAGCATGGATTCAACGGTCGATTTGCCTGAACAAATTCTTTTATAAACAAGATAAATAAGGAAAAAAAAAAGGATTCTGCAAAATTACATCCGGATCAAGATATTTCGTTTTGGACAACATTGCGGCAAATTTGATGGGACATTTTGACGCCATCTATCGCACTCTAGGAAACCCATTAATTTAAAATATTATACGTAGACCACACGAAAATATAGTCTGACCACCAACATAGTGCTGTATTTAAAGCAATGAAATTTGAAAAATACATGGTCTGGGTCCCAGGAACTCAGCGGTGTAAACTAGGCCAATGGATCAGTCTAAATAATCCCAAATACAAAGAATTGAATATTCCCTTCTGTCTTCCATATAACTACCCACACATTTCGCAATCTTCTCTACGATTTCCGGGCCTAAGTTTTATTGAACATCTGTGAGTCTATTTAGAGTAGGAATTAAAAAGTGGTAGAATTTCTAACAATGATTTGGAAAAGGTTCGTTTTAAGGAATGGAATAAATTTGATTGCATTTTTTGCCAAAATATAGTCTCGTCAATGCCAAAACAAATAAAAGTAAAGGTCTTCCGACCAAATATTAACCGGAACATAAATAATATAATAGTGAATTCTAATGATGTTATCATTATTTTTTATTACAAACTAATTTTGGGTTTTTTATTTATTGCAGGCACTTTCAATTATCTGAGCGAATAATTCGTCGTGTGGTTAATGAAAACCTCCGATATAAGTCCGAAGAAGTGGTCAGTTTATGTCGGAGGCAACGAAAAACAAGCGTGTGATCCAAGGAAAGCGGCACCTCAACAAGTTGAAACATCTGGAAAATCCAGACCTTCTTTGGTTTTTTCCTAATAAAACAAATTCCGACCAGGACCAAAAGGTCAATAGAAGGAAGGACAGGTGATTGTGTGCAGAGCCTTCATGAACACCAAGTTTCCTGCCAGTGTGATGGTCCTAGCAGTAGTGAGCAGTGAAAGTCATGTTATACCTCCCTAGTTTTTTTCACAAGGTCTTCGAGTGAATGCTGCTGGATGCATCGAGATGCTAGAGGCAGTTGTTAAGCTCTGGATAGACAGTATAAGTAAAGGAAGACCATACATGTTTCAGCAGCGCACAAAGCCGCGACGGCTCAGGAATGTATGGCGATCAATTTGCATAAGTTATGAGCATTTCCGTTTTTTTATTTTTTTTTTAATTTGTTCTCAAATAGCCTCCACACGCACCCTGTACTATTATAGTAGTACAAATGACAACACTAAATATAAAGTTTGAAGAAAAAACGTACAAAACGCTAACCGTCAATCTAGTAATTATGACTATTACCTTCAATATATGCGAGGTTTGGAAGAAATTTGACTAAGAGCTCAAAGAGCAGTTGGGTCATGTTTAATAAAGACCCAACACTTTCAAGACTGATTGGCCTACACCAGTAGTCATTTGTACGTGCTCCTATTTTACGAATTTCATAAAATGCAAAGTCTTCTCCAGCAACAAATTGGCTTAGCCTTGACCAACGTAAATCGTAAATCTTTAGTTATGACAGATCTATAAATGTCAAATATCTTCACAAATGTTACATATCAAGGGTTAAATGACAGACAAAAAACATTGTCAGATTTCTTAAGTTGTTCTAAAAATTTTGAAGACACTTAAAAAATAAAACGGAAACCATTTCGCGACAAAAAGGAAACGAAACCTCGTAAATTATATTAAAAATGTCACGTGCACTGAATACTTAGCATGAGAGACAAACGATGTACAGTATTTTGCGATTTCTGTAAAACTAGTAACCCTCGATATGTACCACCGCAATTGAAAATATTTATGTAACTACTAGGGTTGTGACTACAACAACACATTATCTGGGTATATAAAAGACCCTACATAGGTTTATTATAGGCGTTTATAAAAATATAAAATATACTGATGTAATAAAAATGCTTTTGTTTCTTATCTCAAATCTAAAAAAAAATACATTTATACCTACACGTGCTTTATCTTTGGTTGCTTTTAAAGAGTGACTGTTCCTTGATAATTAACCTTATTAAAGATGATTTCATTTAACCGAGCTCATGGAAAAGGCTTTGCTACAAATGGAAGCTTTATCGTTTTTATTAGAGGAAATAACTGTTTTAAATGCATGAATATCCAGACTGAGTAAGTCATTGGAAAATAAAGGGTTATTCAATTCGAGGTTGGGATTGCACATCCCTGCCATAAGGCATCTGTCAAATCCATATGTCATCCATTGTGGTAGTGAGTTCTTGACTTGCCATTTTAGAATATGAATCATTTAAGCATTGCTCAACGAATTAAAATTGTTGCATTTTACTACAAAATTAACAGTTCTGTATTATCTGTGTATCGCGAATTAAGGACAGATTTTTCGAGCAAAATCTTCTTCAGCGATGAGGCCCGTTTCTTGCTCGGATCCAAAGTGATCATTGAAAGGTCATTGCATCCACCACGGGTGACAGTTTGGTGCGCGCTGTGCATCGGCGGCGTGACCGGGCCGGATTCATAAAATTTAGAACTATGGATGAAACTCTTTAAAACTAATCACTCTTTTACGAGGTAACCTGAAAAATCATTTTAGAAATTAATAGTCGGAAGCAATCGGAAGCTAATGTCATAATTCTACGTTAAGTTTCCTTCAGCGAATCCATTCGCTCTTTCGTAATTGAGCAAAAGTGAACGAAACTTAACGAATCGAAGCATAAAGCTATTATAGTCACACAATACAAATCCTGTGTATTCGCTCTGTTTCGGAAGTGGTCGTACGAAAGCATTCTACTATTATAGTTTTTTTTTTTTTTTTTTTTATAATTTTCACGTGTTAAAGGGGATATGAATACCCTTATACTAATTTTTAGAACACGTGCGTTTTTTGTGGAAAGGGGAAGAGACAGAGAGAAAGACAGAGTGGTGTAGTTTAAAACTCAGGTGGTATTAAGTTTCTGTAAACTCCAAGGGTGGCTGTTCAGATAACTGGGGAGTATTTTGTTTATTTTCGCTGTTATTGTCGTTGCTTATGATTCACAGAATTTTTTTCCGTCCACCTAATGTCATCATCACGATCAAGTTGCATTTTAGCCATATGACCACCCTACTGCCAGTGTTATGCCTTCACAGTAGAGTTGACTTAGCTTTCGCAAGTGATCGACTTTTTTATTTATTTCATGCGAAATAAATAGATGATTCTTGACATCAGGATTCGAACCGTGAATTAACAGCGTGACAAGCGATGATGTTACCACTACACCACGGCCACCCATAAGTTCAGCCTTAAGAAGCAGTTATTGCTTTGTATTTTAGTGATGTTTTCCAGTTATAGTTTTTACCAATTTAGAACTAAACAACGTTTAATATGAGAAGTGGCCACGGTGTAGTGGGTAGTGTGTGAGCCTCGACGGGGAACAGCAATCACAGCCACCCGAGTATGAAAGAGAAACGAATAAAATATAAGTTTCTCCAACCACTACACCAAAAGAAGTTCTGCCTGGTAGTACTATGGGCCGAAAATTGAATCTGAGTACTCCGGGATTTGGGGATCTGGGAACGGGAAAATACTGACTACAACGAATAAAGTCATAATCCAGTGCTTGGTTTATCTCCTAGTTCTGGTTCTAGATAACTACAACCATAAGTTCTTACAAGTTTGTTCTCTACTAACGAAAGGTTGCATTGTTCATGTCCCTAATAGAAAAATTATCAAACGTTGACGAGTTTTAGATATCACACTCGGGCTGACTTCCTTAACATTGACTGAGGCGGTTCCCAAAATGCCAGATCAAATGAAAATGAGTTCATGACTTCATCAGTATTAGCTGGACACTTTGGGACTAAGACGAAATTTTGAATTAATTAGTAAGAAGATATAGTTGAATTTCGATACAGCCAGCTGAGGCCAAGTACTGATAATACGAATTCTGCTGAAGCCAAGAACAACAACCAGGGAACTGGTCCCAGTAGTAGTACTCTCCAAGTGAAAGACAATAGCAGGTCTGTGCCAGCTAAAAGACACAGTTTGGCGCACCACTACTGAAGAGCTGTGAACTCGAAGAGGACAGACAGAATTTAGTAGCCATGGTTTCATAGTTATCATGGATCAATTTTCTTCTCACTCAAGAATTCAAAACCTGGTGGTAGTCATCATGGAAATAACGGTCGCTTGCCTCCTTGGAGATTCGGAACAGATTCAAATACAGGGTCTGATACTTTATTATTATCATCGAAGTTAATTTTAGAGTGTCCTATGAACACAAACATATTTGAAACTAACAAAGGTATACGAACGACAACACCCTCTGGCAGCTGACTAATAAGGCTTTGATCATCAACACATTTAACATCTCTGGTGGAATTAAGCACAAGCCAAATCAATGTCTGACAAAACCCCGAAAGCAAAATTTACTTAGAGAATCTTCTCTATTACGCCGCGCCGGTCCGATTAATTTCATTTGTGAGAAAAATGTAACACGCACGATGGCTGTGAAAAGCTAGTTCTAAATGAGCTATTAGCATCAAGAACAATTTTTATACTAACGGTCGGAAAAGACACGCTGAACACCGTGTTTCCTTGAAAATAGATCGTAGTTACATGAAATACTTATCTCTTATGAAATGGTTATTCTCTTGGACTCAATTAAAGAAAATTTGACATCATTAGTACCCTGAACTGCAGTAAAACGTGTACACGATCACGAAATGTGTACATTTGTTCAGTGCTGAACATGCAGACAGTCAAAATTTGTGCAAATCCATACAATTTTTCTTTCGTACGACTGCACAAATAAATTGCTGGTGAACTTACAAGAAAGGGATCTATGATTAGGCTCGTAGGACCAGAACCATTCTGTGAAATTCTAGAAATCACTATCAGAACAATTATAAACTTTATGGAAGAGCAGCAGCTGCATGCATATATTTCACTCGGAAAATATCGCACGGCTTTGACCAGCTAAACTCCCCAACCGGTCGTTCAACAGTAAAACTAAGGACAAGTTAAAACACAGTAAGGAGGATATTAAAAATCTGACGGGCTTTCTTTTTAGGAAACTGAATCCCTGAAAAAGATGAGACTGCAGATAATATGTGAATGTGTGACCCTATGCAATATGGCCTCACTTCTGAAAAAAAAAAAAAAAAAAAAAAAAACTCCGAGATGTCTTCACTTCTATCAGAAAGGTAGACCTCCTGAAAAAGAAATCACTAAATGGTACTACAGATCTCTTTAGGTTACAGTGCCTTATTGCAAGAGGGCGTGGTCAAACTTTTAATTAAAATAGGGAGGAGCCAGATGGAGCTGAAAAGCATTGCCAGACATGAAATCTAATAAAGAATAAAGAGCCTTAATGAAGACACTCTTATAGTAAAAATGTTTATCGATTAGTAAGATAAAAGGCGTTGTTACCTTTCTCTACCTCATATTTTTAATCCCCACTAATATATAAAAACTAAACCCCAAAAGCTTTGCGGTACAAGAAGATGTCTAATGTGACACTTTCCGATTATGGACAAAATATTAACAAATTATTAGTACACCTCTATATTTACAATGGCAAACAAGAATGCAAAGCCACTGATTCACCCTGGATTATAACGTCAAAGTAAAATACCAAAGATTGAATTATACACCAACAACATTTTTTTTTTTTTTGAAACTAAGCCAAGCCTTCATACTCTTGTCAGTGATTCGTTGTATTTCAAATTGAAGTCTGTCACGATAAAACAAAGACAAAAAAATTCCCCTCCTCTTATCTGCTACCACCACAATCCACTTAATAAAAAATTACTTTAATTTCTTAACAAACTATTTTCTCGTGCATTTGAAATTCACTTCACTTGACCTCAAAAACACAAAACTTTTAACAAAAAAATAAAACCGATTAACAAACGAAAGAAAAACCAACCCAAAACAACAACAAAAAAAAATTGTATAAATATTTTCTGCAAAATTTATGCGTAAAGAGAACACTGTGTACAGCCCCGTATTCTGTATTCTTCGTCACCGTACCCAAGACAACACTTCAGAACATTTGACTGTCGAAAATTGGGAAAAGTAGCCAACTGGTCGTCCAACGCACGTTACACACTTTTTTTTTTTTTTTTGTTCTTCTTTCCTCGCACTGATAACGTCAACCAACCACAAAGAGTCTCAAATCCATTTGATCAGCAAACACTGACAGCAGCACGGCTATAATAGCATTTCGCATCATCCCTTGCGATGGGTGGTAGTACAACAGTATTGTACCGTCCAGTGTACAACACTTCCTTGGCCGATTAATTCTCATTAACTAATTTGTTGTTTATCAACAGCACCATGACTATGCTTCATTGAGTGAAAAGTTGAAATTGTTATATCAATCCAAGACCGTAAATAATTTTCTGCTTTATAGATAAAAGTGTGATAATCGAATAACTCCCCGCGAGCGCGTACTCTCTAACCAACCCATCTAGGGAAAAGAGGAAATAATGGTTTCTATATAGAAATCGGTTAACAATCGCGGCGCGATCCAACATCAGAATGGTTGTTGATCTGAGTCATGCGAAGCAATCAGTCGGTTAATGTTTATTTTTGCTACACCCTCTGACTGGAGATCAAGTCTGTTCAAGAAACTTTGTAGACACAGATTGAGTGACCTATGCAAAAAGTTGATTTTGTTCTTTCTTGACAAATGTCAACAATTTTAAACATGTGTTTAGCATATAATTATGTAGAACCATGTACATTGTGCTTCGCGATGTTGAAATAAATAATTAGATCATGATCCGATCGGGTAATGCTCTTTAGTACTGTCGGTGAATAATAAAAAAAAAAAAGTCTCTTCCCTTTCAAGGGGTTCCCGGTTTGTACACTACCCAAACCTAGAATCGATTTCTGAATTTCTGTGGCGAATACGTTACTTTTTTTTCGATTTTAACCATCTGTATAGACCCCTTTGGCGATGGAAACGCAATCAACTGAAACCAACAGGCAACGGTTTGTTAATCATGGCAGAAAAACAAAGCAAAGCAAAAAAAAAAAATTGTTTCTAATCAATTATGCCAGAATTAAAACTAAGGTTGCTGCGGATTGTTAATTTATTAAATGGAAGACCTAATTTCCTCGTCGAACGTGGTTTTCCTCAGATAGTTGCACTCTTGTGGCCTTGCTCTTGGCCTTGGCGCACGAAGAAGTTTAGGAGAGATTGTACATGGAAGTAAAACTATTCATGCAGGACAAATGAGCTGACGCATAGTACCGCCAGTTGGTTGTTTACTTAGAAAATTAATATTCTAATTGGCAAATAGACGAGGTTGGAGAAATCGTATTTGGTATTTGCAAGACGCCTTGAGAATCAAATATAAATGCGTTTAATGTGAGCATAAAGACGCAATATACGATTAGAATTATTGCACTGCAGGAGAACGTCCAAGAGTTCAACTTAGCACTACCTAGTCAAGTCAGTAAATACTGGTACATGCATTTTTGGTGTAAAATAAAAACGAACAAGTATTTTCAGATTTTATTTCTGTTAAACTTTAATTCATTATTTAGGAAACAATATTTAAACAATTTATTCTAAATGACCGCCATTTGCATTTTTGCACGCCTTGAGTCGCTCTGGCCACTCATCGATCGGAGCACCCACCTCGTCTATTGGACAATTGTCCACTGCACGGATAAGTGCGTGCTTAAAGGACTCAATATTTGGGTGTCAAGTAGAACAAGTCATCGCCTCTAAAATAGACCACAGCTACCAATCCAAAGGATTGAGGTCTGGACTGGCTGACGGCCAATCGTCTGCTGCTATGCTATGTCCGGCTGGCGCGTTCGGCTCGCGAAATAAGTTCTAATGCTTCTTTGGATGTCCGGGCATAAACTTTGTCATTTTGCTCATTGCACGATTCCTGAATAGTAAATTTTTTTATAAATTTTCCTGTAACCATTTTGCGCATACCGGCGATGTAGAGCTTTCGATCTTTCATTCCATTTTTGCTTTAATTGAGCTGTGAGTAGTGGCCAAGTGTGCCTTTAATATGCGTTGAGTCCCAAATCATATTTGATAATGGGAGACATTGATTTCTGTCATATTTTCATTTCTCGTGACAAGGTTTTCTGCTTGCGCAGCGGTTTCCAATTAATCCTGGCTTTAACAGCTCTGATCGCTTGTGAAGATCCGGCAGTCCAGGCCTATAACGGTCAGTTACTCCACCAATGGCCTCAAACAATTTAACAGTTCGATACACAAAATTCCAGGTGATTCCAAGCGGTCGCGAGGCACGGAAAATATCGCCTCTTTCCATATTACATTTGTGCAGGGCAATTACCATAACACGTTTTTCAATAGTTTTTCTTCTTGCACGTTAACTTACTATAAATGTCACTATTTGAATACCTGTCAATATAGAGTGAATGTATTCAACACTAGTTTCGCGATGAGTGCGTTTGAACGTATACCAGTATTTATGACATAACTAGGTATAGGATGTTATACATGAAATTAGCTAACTGCTTTGCACATCTTTGTAAATTTGTACACTTTATACTTTACACTTGTTCAATCATGACATTTCTTATAAAATCTGTGAAAAATTGTAATGAAAAATCATTGAACACCGAGAAAATGCTTTCTTTCACTCTCTCCCACATCACCGTGTAGCAGCAGGAAAAAAAAAACACCAGTTTAAAATAGTGAGACAGAGAACTCATTAGCCGTTTGTTTAAACGTGCACCTTGTGCTTCTGATTCGTCTCCGAACTTGTGGTGGTTGGGTTAACCTCTCCGGGGAAACTGACAAAATGTTAATGACCTTCTCGTTTAAAAGCTTCTGCCGTGTCCCAGAAACAATCAAACGATTTGACCTGGAGGTTAAGAAATATTATAGATTTATTAGTATTGGACTACATATTTGTATTTGTCCAATTAAAATAACAATCACTAATATTCGTACAGGTTTAATGCAAATCGAGTCAAAATAAGGATATGGTAACAAAAACGAGTGTGAGATGTTAGAAATCGGACCACGTTATGTTATGTTACTTCTTTTTTAATGTTCCGTACCAGAAGAGTGTCCATGTGTCTGTCAAATGCTTGTAACTCTTGAACCTTTTGAACTAGAGTGCTGAAATTTTGAACACAAATAAAGGGTGGGCCATCTTTTGGTTTCTTTTTAAAAGTGTTATAAAAAATCCATTTATCCATGTTTTTTGCTTTCATGAAGAGAGTAAAAACGAGAAAATAATTTCTTTCAAATGGCTGTCGCGGCTGACTGGTTCGGGGCTCTATTTCACAAATAGCTCGATCAATATTGTGCTTAAGTGCCTGAATCGTTTAAATCGGATTGTCAGCATAACATCGATCTTTAATAGTCGTTTTTATAATTTGCGCGCGCCAAAGGGGATATGAATGCCCTTATACTATACAGGACATGGGCGTTGTGTAGATAGACAAAAAGAGAGAAAGAAAGAAAAAATTCGTGTAGTGGTTTGAAACTCAGGTGGTATTAAGTTTCTGCAAACTCCAAGGGTGGCGTCCAGATAACTGGAGCGCATTTTTGCTTTTCATTTTATTGTCGTTGCTCATAATTCACAGTATTTTTTTCAGTTCTCCTGATGTCATCATCACGATCAAGTTGCAGTTTCAACCATATGATATTACTTTGTAAAGGAATAATCCAAAGTCTTTATGCATAATTCTCCCCAGGCTAGTGCGGCTAATGTTCAGTTGCTGAGATCTGTGGCGAGTTGAGCTTCTCGGGTTTAGGCGCACACTTTCGGCAACAGGAGCAATATTCTCAGCTGATCATATAGGACGAATACGAAGATAACTTGTGTTATTAATTAGCATGCCAATTTCACGAACTTTCTTCACAAACTTGCAATGTATTTTCAAAATTTGCACTTTGCCGAAAGCAACACAGCGCTCACTTTCAAAATAATTTTTCAATATTTCCCAAAGTTCTTCAAGTGTAAATCGATTCATTTCGTACCGCAGAGATATGATACTGTGTTTCTGTCAATTTATTGAGCGCGAAAGAAATGACAGTGTCAAAATAACATGTAATTTAAAAAGAAACCAGCAGA
Source organism: Pocota personata (assembly GCA_963082735.1). Classification (NCBI taxonomy): domain Eukaryota; kingdom Metazoa; phylum Arthropoda; class Insecta; order Diptera; family Syrphidae; genus Pocota; species Pocota personata. Next base: position 6,439,436 of record OY720430.1, read on the forward strand.
TGGCCTACCCTTTAGTATGCGGAGGTCCAAAAATAGTTAAGAAAAAATGACTTGATGACCCCAATAATCAAAATATTTTTACACCCCACAATGCGACATATCAGATTAAAATTGAATTTACTTCCAAAGAGTCCAAAAATATAAAAAAAATCGTTTTGGATAAAATTTCTTGAACAAAAAAAAACTCAACACTTGGACTGATTTTGACAGATTTTAGACGAAATGGCAAACGTATCAGGATACACTCATACATGAATACGACATAAATTTCATAAAAATGTCTTTAGTGGTTCTCAAGCGAGACGTGTGCGGATAAAATTATGGGCAGACATGGAAGAAAAAGTGTTTGCTTGATCTGACCCTTTCAAGTATAACCATAGCTTTCTCTTTTAAAGTTAAAATACTGAACACTTACCGCGCAAAGCCTAACTAGATGAGAAGAATTTGACTATATACAACCAGCCTCTAATCTTTTTCAAACACCCTGTATGTTAATAAACATGTTTTTAAAAAGAATTCGATTTTGCTAGTCTGTTTGACTTTTTGTTACGCTATTTTGCTACAAAAAAAATATTTCTTAATGACAGCACTGAGCTCCACCATTTGGGGCAAAGCCCTGAGTTTGACAATTTTGTTCTACAAAACGCTATTTTCAGGTTTAATTGTACTTGCTAACATGCGTTTCATTTCGGGACAACGGAAACAATTGCCTGCGACAATAGCCTGTATGTATTCAAGCCGGTTGGCGCGCAAATGCAACTATTTAGTTACCACAAATACATGCAGCTTTTTATGAAATCTATTTTTATACTAGACCTTCAGACCAACTATTAAGTTGAAAGTGCATGTGAACCAGAACAGGAAGCAACTTTCTAATTGGTTCACTCTCAAATCGGCCAAATAAAAAGTTGCCAATACGTGGCTAACCTTACTCATTTACTAATTGTTTCAACTAAACGCATCCGGCCCATTATAACGCTAAAATAATATTGCTGACTGAGAAAATGACGGTCATAGTCATTATCAATTTATAATGATCTATTATTTGTTTACCAGTTTTTTGCTTCCATGCCTGTGACATTGTCGTTCACATCTTCCGTTCACGATAACTTATGCAAAATTGCACCGATTTGAAAAATTGTTTCTGCACTTAATTGAAGTAAAAATGGCTCAAGCGCAGGTGAGTGCTTTTCAAAATTTACAAAATTTCGTAACACTGTTAATTCTAATTCACATTTTTGGCACCTACAACTAAAGGGTGATTCAATTGGAGGTTACAATTTAAATTTGAAATAAAACTGCTGATATTTTTATCTCAATATAATTTTGAGACATTAACATTGAACATGAAAAACGATATCGGCTAAATCGGCTCCACGGCTGGACTTGCAGACTTCCACCCTTTTGATGAAATTTTCCAGTACTTTTCGGTCTTTGCAACACTAACCTGGGCTCGAATTGCGGCATCAGTGAACGTATTGCTCGTCACGTAATTTCTATTGATCTAGTAACAACATAATGCAAATTACGTGACGAGTCATTCGTTCACTGATACGGTAATTCGACTTCTGTTTCGATAAAATTGTTCCATTAATTTTTTAACCGCGGTACGAGATGGACGGTTATGTATACCGACATTATTTCACAATGCGCGAATCGTGTTGGTTAAATTTTCCCCAATTCGGAGATGGGTCTTAACAATTAAAATGCGTTGTCCTCTCATATACCGTACCGCTCTATTCACAGTTGTAAAATGTCAGCTGTTTATCTTTGACGGAACCACAGTAGTGCCAGATTTAAATTGTAACACCCCTTAAACTTCCTTGTAGATTTTACCTAAAGTCAATCGTTATTTTAAAAACAAATATTGTGTAAACGATATTACATAATTATATTTTTTGGATGAACCCAACAGATCATAGTACCGTTATTTTTATGCTCGTAACTCAATTAAAGAACTTAAGTAATCATGGGTTGTAGTACGAACTAATTAAGCAGATTTTGAACCAAACCAGGGGTTGGCGTGGCTCAGTAGTGTACTGATTCGAGCTCAACATGCGCCTTTACTAAGCACTTTTACAAAATGAGCTTTCATACACATTCGCTCCAATTTTAGCCTTGTTAAACTCTTTCCCAGCACCGTAGACTACATTTCTTTTGGCCGATTCAAACTGATTTCAGTTAGAACACGATCAAGCAAAAAGCATCGGTGGTTCAGTGGTAGAATGCTCGCCTGCCACGCGGGCGGCCCGGGTTCGATTCCCGGCCGATGCAACTCTTTTTTTTTTTTTTTTTGTATTAAATCTTTTTAAGGTAAATATGAAACCAAAATAAAATTTAATTAATTACTCACCTCAACAAAATAGTCAGCTGTAAATCATGACCAAGCCTCTCTAGCGCTGGTACGCCTTCCACACGAAGGATATTAATTTTTTCACGCAACGACCTCGACACCGTGGACTGCCCATGTCGCTCACGAAGTATTTCCAGTATATTCGGTTGTCTTAGGAATGCAATCACCTAAAATAAACCAAAACCCCTTTAGAAGAGCATAAATCTTCACAAAATAACAAACTTCCCACCTTCTCATTGTATGCGACAGGAATTTCAGTGACGTGCTCTTGCAGAGCATTGCTTCTCGGCAACGACGAAGCTGGTCTTGGCGGTGGAGTCGGCGCTACATCACTTATCATATCATTCTGCTGTCTGTGTCTTGCAACTCGTGGACACTCAACCGGTAGACGGGGGTCCATAAATGACGTCTTCCTGTTGCTATGATCGATAAAGAACTGCTTACCGGAGTGATCAAGTTTCGTCTCCCAACCCGAGGGGAGATCTTTGCTCAGTTGCACAAAGGAATTGACTAGAGCTACTAAGTCTTTGTTATACTGATAACGTTGGAAGGTGTTGGGATCACGTCGGATGCGTATTACCATATGCTTAAGGGCAGCATTGCGATTGTAAATCCCCAGAGCCTCTTCGTTCGAGTGCAGAAGGGAGTAGAAATCAGGACGACAGAGCATCAACACCGCTGGATGAGTGCCTAAAATTTGAATGCGATCAAATTCTGTGGCAGATGACGCTCGGTTGCTTGAAGTACTACTGCCACCACCATTGGAAGCACAGCCATTTATGGCCATGTCACGGTTCTCACTGGTTATTGTTCTACGAATGGATTGATATCGTCTGTCCAACTGTTGACGGTGTTGATCTCGGCCGCCGGCCAGGGCTCCACCATTGGAACCTGGTCGCTGCCAACTAGTGGTACGCGTAGTGTGATCAATGTAGAAGATTCTGCCGTGGCTATCCATGCGTGCTTCCCAAGCTGGTGGCAGCGGGTCATCCGAGTCCGAGAAGACACCGCGACCTCTCTCTGGGATGGAAGGAAGCCGCGTACTTGATATGTGTATCATATCGTTGTCGTTGTTGTCGAATCCACGAATAGCCTCTGCAGACCTGCCTCCAGCTAGGGTCACAATGTCCGCTGTTCGAATGTCAGGTGAGCCATTCTCAACGCCTGCTGCAATGTCCCGAATACGGTAATCGTGCAGCGGAATGCCAGCAACGCTGTCATCTTGACTAGCCAGACGTTGCCTCCGTGCGTGGTGAGTGGGAGTTGGAGGACAAATCAGATTTGTGCCGCCTCCTCCGATGCGAGTGAGTAGGCGAGGTTGTGGACGTAGGACTGGTTTGGGTATTACCTGGGGAATTGGCGACCCTATCGGCTCCGGGGAAGAAAGATCGAGTGGAGAAGCACTTCGAGTTGATGATCCCGATGGAGGGCTGCGTTGACGCGGTTGCGGATGAATCATTCTGGGAACTGCATACGCAGAGAGATCATTAGAACTTTCCATTTGCGAGGAAATTGGATTAAGTTTGCCCTTTCCATTGGAGAGCGTACGCGTCAGGGGACGATGCTGTCGGATTATTTCGTTCGGCGAAGATTCTTGACTACCGCCGTTAGACAGGGGGAAGTCATACGATTGAAAGTCATTGACTGGCACTTTCTTCGTGAGGATTGTGTTGATGTAGTTGTCTGGTCCGATTTTTTTCTTCAACAGCGGTTTGAATTTCATTTGTTCTAGCCCACTGGTGGAGGGACCGCTGGTCGATGGAAGAATCGCAGCAGCCGCTGCTCCTTCTTCCATATCGTTGGCAAGTAGCAGTGGCGATTGAATGCAGCTGCTGTTGTAGTTCCGATCTGTAAGAAAAGAAGGTGCGATTATAGGCCAAAGTGAAATGTGGTCGTCCTCACCTGTGGGCAAAACGCAATCGTCGCCCAGCCTATAGTCATCGTCAATATCGACAATGTCGAATTTAAAGACATCTCCACTGAGCTTAGAGTTCTTTGTGGTGCCCTTCGGTGGCCATGATCTCTCCAGCGGTCGATGCATTCGACTCGACAGTGGAGTCCTCGGATCAGGCGAATAGTCTCCGCAGTCATCTTCAAATACCGTCTCCGCTGGAATGTTCTCATAGCACTCTCGAGCCATCCAAAGATTAAAGGTGTCGTGCTCGGATGAGAAGCGCCTCCCACTGCTGGCCGGCGAAGGGGTACTCCGAATTTTCTTCTTCGCTCCATTCAGTGGTGTATCGGAATTTGCATTCAAAATCACTTTACGCCGCGTTCCCGAGCAGTTCACCGAAGAACACGGCGAAATAGCATCGGGATCGGTGTTACTAGAACATGGCGACAGCTGTACTGGGGATACCTCCTTCCTAATTGATGACAACTCCTCACCATTAAGCACTTCCCGAATGGATTCTATACGCAAAACAGAAGAAAAAAAATAGGTCAGCTTAAATAACATCCCCGCGCAAGTTCAAAATACAAACAAAAGTGAGAAACAAAAAAAACACCACAAACCTGCTTCACCGGATGGCGCATTTAATTTGTCTCCTTCCAGATGCTTCGTCGCCACCGCCCCTTCGTCTAAGCACCCCACAGCACCTGCTCGATCGCGAAGAACAGGTTCATCATCATCAACATCAACATCATCAACACCAACATCCGCATTCAGTGTCAATGACTCTAATTTGTCATGGTCAACATTGCCGTTGCCGTTGTCGTCGTCGTCGTCGTCGTAGTCATTATCGTCTGCTGAAGGTGCAGCAGTGGCAGCTGCCTTATTCTGCTCCTCCTCTTGCTCCACATTCGGTTCAGTCTTCTTTATAGCTCCTCCAGCAGACTCGGTATCTTCCTCGTCCATTTCTACACACAATTGACTAACTTAAAATTTAATGTGCACTGAAATGCTTTCCATAATTAGCTAGAAACTGCGTTTTTTTCTTTTTAACTTCCATCACTGGCACCAGTAGCACGGGTATACACATAATTTGTGTGGTGGCTCGCTTTATCACAATTGTGTTCCATTATTCGAAATAGATTTCAAACACGCATTTCAACATTATTGAAACGTCGACATTTCCATTGAAAAACACGAGGGTGGCTCGAAATTTATGTAAAAAATTTCATTTTTATTCGCGGAGTGAAATTTCCGATACGGCGCTCCGTCGATTGGATTGAACTTTTTTCCACCATCCACTGACAGTTTATTGGCAACAACAACAATAATGTAAATATCGTGTTGTCTCTTTCTAAAAATGTAGAATTTGTGAGATTTTTCTCGATGACAGGTGAATTCTATGTTTTTATGTTTGCATGTTGCGGAGAAATGATGTTGCTGGCAATTGGCGGTTTTTGTGTTTAAATATTTTTTTATGTTCCAGGTAGATGTTGATATGGTTTATAATTGTCAATTCTCATTTAACGGTTGTGAAGGGTAGTCTATAACAATTCATTATGGAGCATGTAACGCCTCAACAACGTGTTGAAGTTATTACAACATTTTATCTAAATAATCGTTCAACTGTGAAAACACGAAGAAATTTGCGAAATTTGTTTGGTTTAAATCATGTGCCTAGTAAGTCAACCATTCAGGGTATAATGAATAACTTTGAAACTCAGTATAGATAAAGTTAAGTCCGGCCGCGTTCGTAGCGTGCCTACGTCACAGAATATTGCTGCAATGAGACACAATATTGCTGAAAGCGCAGGCACCTCCGTTAGACGTAGTGCACAAAAATGTTAAATGTCTCCGACAAATTTGTTTAAAATAATCAAAAAAGATTAGCATTTGTAGGTACCCGTATAAAATTCAATTGACTCAACAACTAATAGAAAGTGAAAGTGAGGCGAGAGTGGAGAGTAAAGGTTTTGCACCACCATATTGATGACCCTAATTTTTAGGGAAAAAAAAAACATCATGAGTGACGAAGTTCAAACAAAATATCTGCATTGGATCACTAAAAATCCTCAATTAGTACACCAATGATCATTACACCCGTGTATAGCTACTGTATGGTGCTCAATTTTGGCCGGCGGCATCATTGGGCCACATTTTTTTGAAGACACAAGGGACAATTCTGTAAAAATTACTGGTGATCGCTGTCGTGACATGTTACAAAACTTCTTGGTGCCCGATTGGGCTTACAACACATGTGGTTCCAGCAGGACGGTGTCACATCACACACAGCTATCTATGCGACCGATATTTTTGCGAGACATTTTTTCCGGCCACATAATGTCAAACACAGGTGATATCGATTGGCCCGCTGGGTATACTTAAAGGATGGGCACAAGTCAACTAATATCCCGATAATAAAGTCCGAAATGTTATGCAAAATATGATTGAAAGATCGCGCATATAGTAATCCATACATAATTTGTATAAACTAAATAATCGGCCAACAACAAAAAAGTATTTCATTTCATAGTTATTAAAAAAAAAAAAAAACATCGATCTGAAACATAGAAAATACCCTGTTATGGCCGTGGCCACAAATGGAAATTTGCAAATATTACTTCGCAAAAATTTACCAATCCAGTTCACAATAAAATTGAAATAGTGCTCATTTATCTTAAAATGGAATAAAAGCAAAAAAGGTCGTCAATGTCTGTGATAAGTATTACGTACCGTTATTTTAAGTGGGTTCCTCGTTACTGCAGAAAAAAAGAGTAAATTGAACTTGTAATGCAGACAGTTTGAAATGTCATTGACGTTGAGCAATCTTGACGCACAGGATCTCAATTTTCTTCTAATTGTTTGCTTTTAAATTCACGTAATAAGTTCAATTTAATTTTTCTTTTTGTCATAAAATAAGCAATTTAAAATTATTTTCACCAAGAACCAGTCTGCGAATTTTAACGAATTCTAGTCCGACTCCGTTGTTTTACCCAAAAAATTGGTAAAAGATAAATGCAACGAGAGAGTGCAACTTTGCCCAACTCAAATCAATCATATGTCAATTTACAATATGTGATTTTGAGTTTATTTGGTGTTTAATCGATTGAAACAAGCTCAGTAATAAATGGAGAAAATAGATACAAATGAAAATAAAATGCTATTCGAGATCATTCTCGTGTATGCAAGTTGGTGATATATATTGTAATATGCGCGCTACGGCTCGAGTAGATAAAACAATTATTCTGTGAAATTATTTCTTTATTTTCTACTCTATAGAACAATTCAAGTTCACACTATACTATTCTTCGCAAATTCTTTTCTTTTACAAGGTCTCTTTCCTCTCAAATCACTTTATCTCCTTTCAATTACTTAATTCACAAATCCAAACTAATTACTTTTTCTTGTTCACTCTCAACTTTCAATTTATCACCAAATTACAACTTTGCCCATTATCACTTTTCCAATCTCTTCGCCACGGTTCTAAACCAACTGTGTCTTTTTTTGATCGCCATCTGTCCTTATATAGCAGAAGTTTCTGATAGGCAGAAACTTCTAGCAAATTCTTCGACCACTGGAACAAGAGAAATAATTCTTGCAGTTATAATCCCCTTTTATCCCTAATATTATTCGTCTCTTTCGTTGACATGAGCTGTGGAGACTTCGTCCCAGACACGAACCTCGAATGAAAGGACAGTTTGAACCAAAATTCTGCCAGAATGGAAAGTCACTTCGGAATTTGTTGCGTCATATTTTTAGGGGGCGTAGTTATTATTATGCTACAATATATTGTAGTATGCGAGCTACGGCTCGAGTAGATAAAACAATTATTCTGAGAAATTATTTCTTTATTTTCTACTCTATAGAACAATTCAAGTTCACACTATACTATTCTTCGCCTTATTCTTTTCTTACAAGGTCTCTTTCCTCTCAAATCACTTTATCTCCTTTCAATTTCTTAATTCACAAATCCAAACTAATTACTTTTTCTTGTTCACTCTCAACTTTCAATTTATCACCAAATTACAACTTCGCCCATTATCACTTTTCCAATCTCTTCGCCACGGTTCTAAACCAACTGTCTTTTTTTTGATCGCCATCTGTCCTTATATAGCAGAAGTTTCTGACAGCCAGAAACTTCTAGCAAATTCTTCGACCACTGGAACAAGAGAAATAATTCTTGCAGTTATAATTCCCTAATATTATCCCTAATATTATCCCTAATATTATTTGTCTCTTTCGTTGACATGAGCTGTGGAGACTTCGTCCCAGACACGAACCTCGAATGAAGGACAGTTTGAACCAAAATTCTGCCAGAATGGAAAGTCACTTCGGAATTTGCTGCATAGACATAGGCGCGTAGTTATTATTATGCTACACTGCCCCCCTCTTAGACGTGTTCGTCCCGAACAAGTGCATCCTCATTTCGGCCATTGTATCGACTCAGTCGGTCCACATGAACCACTTTCATTTTGGCCCTTGGTCCTCGCTGGATGCGGTAGACAACATCGTTGATGCGGGTTACTATTCTGTAGGGACCTTCCCAGTTCCGCTGTAACTTAGGTGATTTCCCCTTTTGGCGATGGGGATTATACAGCCACACCAGATCTCCTTCCTGGAATCCTGACGTTGTTGCCTTGGCATCATACCTGGTCTTCATGCGGTCGCTCGTCATCTTAATCTGGCTTCTGGTCCTTTGGTGTATGTCCCTAAGCCTTTCCCTAAGGTCCGCCACGTACTCTTCTTCATTTCTGGGCTCATTGGTAGGAGATCCAAATTTCACCTCACTGGGTAAACGAGCTATTCCACCAAATAAGATTTCGAACGGCGTATGTCGAGTAGTGCTATGCACGGCACTTCTATAGGCCATCAAAAACAAGGGAATCTGCCGGTCCCAATCCCGTTGGTAGTCACCTACGACCTTCGAGAGATGTTCGTCCAAAGTCCTATTGAAACGCTCCACCATACCGTCCGACTGTGGATGAAGCGGGGTTGTCCTTGTCTTTTTGATTCCGAGTAGTTGACACATCTCTTGGAAGATTCTTGACTCGAAGTTCCGCCCTTGGTCAGAATGCAATTCCAAGGGCACACCGAATCTGCTAACCCAATTGTAGACGATCTGCTCCGCCACGGTTCTGGCTTCCTGGTTAGGGATCGGAAACGCTTCCGGCCACTTACTCAAGTAGTCCATCACTACGAGTATATACCGATTACCATTGTCGGTTTCCGGAAAGGGCCCTGCGATGTCAATGGCGATTCGTTCGAAAGGTGCTCCCACGTTGTATTGGTGCATCTTACCTCGAGTTTTGATTCTCGGACCCTTGCTAGCTGCACACACGTCGCATTTTCTGCACCAGTCTTCGATATCTTCCTTCGCTTTTAACCAATAAAAACGTTCTCGTACCTTTTCTAGCGTCTTATTCACTCCCAAGTGGCCTCCGGTCGCCCCGCCATGCATTTCCTGTAACACCTCCTTGACCCTCGTCCGCGGTACGACAAGCTGCATTACAAACGATTTTCCGTCGGAGGATTCCCATTTTCTTCTCAGAACACCTTCTTGGACATGGAGGGAGTCCCACTGCGCAAAATATGCCTTTAAGGTCGGGCTTCTGTGAGAGATGTCCTGATGATCCGGTTTCTCCATGTTCTCCTTCCAGGCCAGAATCGGCTCGATATCGGGGTCTTCCTTCTGAGCGTTCCGGATCTCATCTACGCTCCAGCCGGCGATAGGTTCGGCTCTCATTCTTTGGATGGAAACCAGCTCCCGTTCTTCCTGACGCGCACAATGTTTACAATCCGTTCTGCATGGTCTCCGGGACAGTGCATCCGCATTAGAGTGGAGTTTTCCTTTACGATGCTGTATTTCGTAGTCGTAGATTTGCAGCCTTTCGATCCATCTTGCGACCTGACCCTCAGGACTCTTGAACTGTAATAGCCATTTTAATGCTGCATGGTCTGTGCGAAGAACGAACTTCCTCCCGTAGAGGTATTTGTGAAAATGCTTCGTAGCCAAGATCAAAGCTAGAAGTTCCCGCCTTGTCACGCAGTAGTTCCTTTCTGGCTTAGAGAGCACCTTGCTGAAGTACGCAACCACCTTCTCTTGGCCGTCATGCACCTGGGAGAGTACGGCTCCTACCCCGACATTACTAGCATCTGCATCCACAACGAACGTTTCCCCGGGAGTGGGGTAAGCCAGTATCGGGGCATCGCATAGCCGTTGTTTAAGTGCCTTGAAGCTCTTCTCGCACTCAATTGACCATTTGAATTGTTTTCCCTTTTCCGTCAACTGGTGCAGGTTCTTTGCGATCCCGGCAAAATCCTTCACGAACCGTCTGTAGTAGGTGGCTAGGCCCAGGAAGCTCCTTAGTTGGTGTTTGTCTTTGGGGACTGGCCAGTTTTTCACCGCTTCGACCTTCTCCGGATCGGTTCTCACTCCTTTCGCTGAAATTATGTGTCCCAGGTACTTGACTTCCGCTCTAAACAGGGCGCACTTCTTGGGGTTGAGCTTCAGGTGGGCACTTCGAAGCCTTTGAAACACATCCCTTAGATTGTCTCGGTGTTGCGCAAACGTTTTTCCTACGACGATGACATCATCCAAGTATACCAAACAGGTTTTCCATGTTAACCCTTGCAGGACACATTCCATCAATCGCTCGAAAGTCGCCGGAGCATTGCACAGCCCGAATGGCATTACCGTGAATTGCCATAGCCCATTTCCTGCGGTGAAGGCGGTTTTCTCCCGGTCTTCTGGATGGATCTGTACCTGCCAGTAGCCACTCTTCAAGTCGAGAGTGGAAAACCATCGGGCTCCTGATAGTGTGTCTAGCGTGTCGTCAATCCGTGGCAGAGGGTAGCTGTCTTTCTTGGTGACGTAATTGAGCTGCCGATAGTCCACGCAGAACCGCGTGCTGCCATCTTTCTTCTTAACCAGTACAACCGGTGATGCCCACGGACTTTTGGAACTTTCAATCAGACCTTCTTTCTCCATTGCCGACACCATCTCTGCAACTTCTGTCTGCTTTGCCAATGGAAGGCGCCTAGCAGGCTGACGAATTGGTCTAGTATCACCAGTGTCTATTCGATGTTGTACCAGGTGTGTTCGGCCGTATTCTCCGTCCTGTGAGGCAAATACATCAGCGTACTCATTGATAAGATTCTCTGCCATAGTTCGCTGCTCCTGATTCAGCTCACTGGACTGGAGAATCGTCTCTCTCGCTTCCGCTGTCCAAGGTGATGGGAGAAGTTTTGGAGCATCACGTTCAGATATTGTTGCGACGGCGGTAATCGGCGTGCATTTTCCAGTCACCTCCCCTCGCCTTAGTTTGACAGTGTGTGGTCTTGCGTTCAAAACCCTCACTGGAACCATGGTGTTCTTTGGTTCGACTAACGTCTTTCCCACGATGTAGTCTTGAGAATTCTTCTCTGGGTCTGGTTCTACTATGTAGAATCGGTGGCTCCCAAGATCACCTTCCAGCTTCGTCCAAATGATTGTCTCTGAAGACGGCGGCAAAACTTCGTCTTTGCTGATGACTGTCCTGAGAGTTACGGCATTCTCATTTCCGTACACCATCGGAATCTCCACATTTCGATACCTCAGTACTTGCATCCCGATGTCCAAGATTACTTCATTTGCTTTCATGAAGTCTACTCCGATGATGCACTCGTCGCATATATCTGCCACCAGAAACGCATGGGAGAACGTCAGTCCTGCCAGAGTAATCGTAAGACGAACTTCTCCAAATACCTTCGCCATTTCCCCTGTTGCAGTCTTCAGGCAGTAGCTGTTGGTGTTGTGCAGCCAGGAGCTTTTGACGATATTTCTTCTTACAATGGAGGCAGTGGCACCTGTGTCGATGGTGGCTACGCACTTCTTCTCGTTGATTAGTGCCTCCACTGTCAGGCTCTTGTTACCCCGTTTGGTTTGCGAAACTTGAATGGTGGTCCTGGGTGCCTCGATTCCAGTAACCAACTTCTGCCCCGCGAAGTTGGTCCTTACGCATTTCCCGACTGCTGGTTTTGGGAAGTCTGACTGACAAGGATGGATGTTATCACCGCCAGATGCTTCCTCTCTGCTTCTCCTTCTTCCGCAATGTGAACAATTTCCTCGTCTAGGTGCACTTCTGCACTGCCGTTGTAGGTGTCCGGTTTGGTTGCAATTCCAGCAACGGATTTGACTTCCGCGAGCTCTGTCTTCATCCATGACGGCTGTTCTCTGGCATGAGCATTCCACGACGGACATTTCCCTGACACGGTGTATTCCCTGGTATGCTTGCTCCGCAGCCTTCATTGACAAAGCGAATGCCAATGCCTCGGGGAGTGTTCGCTTTTCAGCCATCCTTACAGCCATTTGCAGTTGTCTGTCCTCTATGGCCTGAATAAAAGCTTCCACCGCCATTTCGTTGATAAGCTCCTCACCGGCTTTAGGGTATGAAAGATGGGCTAGTCGCTCTATATCCGCTTGCAACTGTTGGAGCGTTTCCCCCCTTTTCTGGACTCGACTACGCAGCTGAACCCTGTACACCTGCTGCATGTGTTCATCCCCAAACCGCATCTCGATAGCCTGAACCAGAGGGTCGTAGTTCTGCTGTTTATCTTCCGGGATGGTCTGCAAGAGCTCCGCAGCTGGACCCCTCAGTGCAAGCGTGAGTGCAATAGATTTTCGACTTGCTTTTCTACTTTTTCAAACTGAGTCTCTATTTTCCCGAACTGAGTTTCATGTTTCTCAAAACTTTCATCGAATCTAGTTTCGACTTTTTCGAGTTGCGTCTCGACCTTCTCGATTTTCTCTTCGATCACTTCGAATTTGGATTCCAAGTTCTTGTTTTGCTCATCAAGTTTGCTCTCCAGAGCATCTAGAGAATTCTTTTGTTCGTCCATTGCTTTCTTTTGTTCGTCCAGCTTAACTTCTAGAGAATTCCTCTGGTCGTCCATTGCTTTCTTTTGTTCGTCCAGCTTAAGTTCTAGAGAATTCCTTTGGTCTTCTATTGCTTTCTTTTGTTCGTCCATGACTAACTTAAGTTGCAGGAGCAGACTTGTTATACCCGGGTCGGCTGCTGTACTTGCTGGTTCCTCTTCCACGTCGAACTCTACATCATGCGGATTTTCACCTTCCTGCGTTACTGCTTCTTCCAGACGAATCAGTAGGGCATCTTTTCCCCCAGTTGTGTCGAGGTTCCGCTTACTGAGTTCTGCCTTTAGTTGAGTTATAGTTAGTTTTCCCAATTTGCGACCCATTTTGCGCAACTAATTAACTCAACACAGAAATCGTTTTTTTTTTTTTTTTGTGCAATTTCACACCACGGAAATAGTTATTCACAGAATAAGTTTTATCCCACTTCTGACATCAATGTAATATGCAGGCTACGGCTCGAGTAGATAAAACGATATTCTGTGAAATTTATTTCTTTATTTTCTAGTCTATAGAACAATTCAAGTTCACACTATACTATTCTTCGCAAATTCTTTTCTTTTACAAGGTCTCTTTCCTCTCAAATCACTTTATCTCCTTTCAATTACTTAATTCACAAATCCAAACTAATTACTTTTTCTTGTTCACTCTCAACTTTCAATTTATCACCAAATTACAACTTTGCCCATTATCACTTTTCCAATCTCTTCGCCACGGTTCTAAACCAACTGTGTCTTTTTTTGATCGCCATCTGTCCTTATATAGCAGAAGTTTCTGATAGCCAGAAACTTCTAGCAAATTCTTCGACCACTGGAACAAGAGAAATAATTCTTGCAGTTATAATCCCCTTTTATCCCTAATATTATTCGTCTCTTTCGTTGACATGAGCTGTGGAGACTTCGTCCCAGACACGAACCTCGAATGAAAGGACAGTTTGAACCAAAATTCTGCCAGAATGGAAAGTCACTTCGGAATTTGTTGCGTCATATTTTTAGGGGGCGTAGTTATTATTATGCTACAATATTGTAGCATAATAATAACTACGCTCCTATGTCTATGCAGCAAATTCCGAAGTGACTTTCCATTCTGGCAGAATTTTGGTTCAAACTGTCCTTTCATTCGAGGTTCGTGTCTGGGACGAAGTCTCCACAGCTCATGTCAACGAAAGAGACGAATAATATCAGGGATAAAAGGGAATTAAAACTGCAAGAATTATTTCTCTTGTTCCAGTGGTCGAAGAATTTGCTAGAAGTTTCTGGCTATCAGAAACTTCTGCTATATAAGGACAGATGGCGATCAAAAAAAGACACAGTTGGTTTAGAACCGTGGCGAAGAGATTGGAAAAGTGATAATGGGCGAAGTTGTAATTTGGTGATAAATTGAAAGTTGAGAGTAAACAAGAAAAAGTAATTAGTTTGGATTTGTGAATTAAGTAATTGAAAAGAGATAAAGTGATTTGAGAGGAAAGAGACCTTGTAAGAAAAGAATTGCGAAGAATAGTGTGAACCTGAATTGTTCTATAGACTCGAAAATAAAGAAATAATTTCACAGAATAATTGTTTTATCTACTCGAGCCGTAGCTTGCATATTACATTGGTGTCAGAAGCGGGATAAAACTTATTCTGTGAATAACTATTTCCGTGGTGTGAAATTGCACAATTAAAAAAAAAAAAAAAAAAAAAAAAAAAAAAAAACGATTTCTGTGTTGAGTTAATTAGTTGCGCAAAATGGGTCGCAAATTGGGAAAACTAACTATAACTCAACTAAAGGCAGAACTCAGTAAGCGGAACCTCGACACAACTGGGGGAAAAGATGCCCTACTGATTCGTTTGGAAGAAGCAGTAACGCAGGAAGGTGAAAATCCGCATGACGTAGAGTTTGACGTGGGAGAGGAACCAGCAAGTAGAACCAGACCCGGAGAAGAAGTCTCAAGACTACATCGTGGGAAAGACGTTAGTCGAACCAAAGAACACCATGGTTCCAGTGAGGGTTTTGAACGCAAGACCACACACTGTCAAACTAAGGCGAGGGGAGGTGACTGGAAAATGCACGCCAATTACTGCCGTCGCAACAATATCTGAACGTGATGCTCCAAAACCTCTCTCATCACCTTGGACAGCGGAAACGAGAGAGACGATTCTCCAGTCCAGTGAGCTGAATCAGGAGCAGCGAACTATGGCAGAGAATCTTATCAATGAGTACGCTGATGTATTTGCCTCACAGGACGGAGAATACGGCCGAACACACCTGGTACAACATCGAATAGACACTGGTGATACTAGACCAATTCGTCAGCCTGCTAGGCGCCTTCCATTGGCAAAGCAGACAGAAGTTGCAGAGATGGTGTCGGCAATGGAGAAAGAAGGTCTGATTGAAAGTTCCAAAAGTCCGTGGGCATCACCGGTTGTACTGGTTAAGAAGAAAGATGGCAGCACGCGGTTCTGCGTGGACTATCGGCAGCTCAATTACGTCACCAAGAAAGACAGCTATCCTCTGCCACGGATTGACGACACGCTAGACACACTATCAGGAGCCCGATGGTTTTCCACTCTCGACTTGAAGAGTGGCTACTGGCAGGTACAGATCCATCCAGAAGACCGGGAGAAAACCGCCTTCACCGCAGGAAATGGGCTATGGCAATTCACGGTAATGCCATTCGGGCTGTGCAATGCTCCGGCGACTTTCGAGCGATTGATGGAATGTGTCCTGCAAGGGTTAACATGGAAAACCTGTTTGGTATACTTGGATGATGTCATCGTCGTAGGAAAAACGTTTGCGCAACACCGAGACAATCTAAGGGATGTGTTTCAAAGGCTTCGAAGTGCCCACCTGAAGCTCAACCCCAAGAAGTGCGCCCTGTTTAGAGCGGAAGTCAAGTACCTGGGACACATAATTTCAGCGAAAGGAGTGAGAACCGATCCGGAGAAGGTCGAAGCGGTGAAAAACTGGCCAGTCCCCAAAGACAAACACCAACTAAGGAGTTTCCTGGGCCTAGCCACCTACTACAGACGGTTCGTGAAGGATTTTGCCGGGATCGCAAAGAACCTGCACCAGTTGACGGAAAAGGGAAAACAATTCAAATGGTCAATTGAGTGCGAGAAGAGCTTCAAGGCACTTAAACAAAGGCTATGCGATGCCCCGATACTAGCTTACCCCATTCCCGGGGAAACGTTCGTTGTGGATGCAGATGCTAGTAATGTCGGGGTAGGAGCCGTACTCTCCCAGGTGCATGACGGCCAAGAGAAGGTGGTTGCGTACTTCAGCAAGGTGCTCTCTAAGCCAGAAAGGAACTACTGCGTGACAAGGAGAGAACTTCTAGCTTTGATCTTGGCTACGAAGCATTTTCACAAATACCTCTACGGGAGGAAGTTCGTTCTTCGCACAGACCATGCAGCCTTAAAATGGCTATTACAGTTCAAGAGTCCTGAGGGTCAGGTCGCAAGATGGATCGAAAGGCTGCAAATCTACGACTACGAAATACAGCATCGTAAAGGAAAACTCCACTCTAATGCGGATGCACTGTCCCGGAGACCATGCAGAACGGATTGTAAACATTGTGCGCGTCAGGAAGAACGGGAGCTGGTTTCCATCCAAAGAATGAGAGTCGAACCTATCGCCGGCTGGAGCGTAGATGAGATCCGGAACGCTCAGAAGGAAGACCCGGATATCGAGCCGATTCTGGCCTGGAAGGAGAACATGGAGAAACCGGATCATCAGGACATCTCTCACAGAAGCCCGACCTTAAAGGCATATTTTGCGCAGTGGGACTCCCTCCATGTCCAAGAAGGTGTTCTGAGAAGAAAATGGGAATCCTCCGACGGAAAGTCGTTTGTAATGCAGCTTGTCGTACCGCGGACGAGGGTCAAGG
Source organism: Pocota personata (assembly GCA_963082735.1). NCBI lineage: Eukaryota > Metazoa > Arthropoda > Insecta > Diptera > Syrphidae > Pocota > Pocota personata. Next base: position 6,456,456 of record OY720430.1, read on the forward strand.
AGGTGTTACAGGAAATGCATGGCGGGGCGACCGGAGGCCACTTGGGAGTGAATAAGACGCTAGAAAAGGTACGAGAACGTTTTTATTGGTTAAAAGCGAAGGAAGATATCGAAGACTGGTGCAGAAAATGCGACGTGTGTGCAGCTAGCAAGGGTCCGAGAATCAAAACTCGAGGTAAGATGCACCAATACAACGTGGGAGCACCTTTCGAACGAATCGCCATTGACATCGCAGGGCCCTTTCCGGAAACCGACAATGGTAATCGGTATATACTCGTAGTGATGGACTACTTCAGTAAGTGGCCGGAAGCGTTTCCGATCCCTAACCAGGAAGCCAGAACCGTGGCGGAGCAGATCGTCTACAATTGGGTTAGCAGATTCGGTGTGCCCTTGGAATTGCATTCTGACCAAGGGCGGAACTTCGAGTCAAGAATCTTCCAAGAGATGTGTCAACTACTCGGAATCAAAAAGACAAGGACAACCCCGCTTCATCCACAGTCGGACGGTATGGTGGAGCGTTTCAATAGGACTTTGGACGAACATCTCTCGAAGGTCGTAGGTGACTACCAACGGGATTGGGACCGGCAGATTCCCTTGTTTTTGATGGCCTATAGAAGTGCCGTGCATAGCACTACTCGACATACGCCGTTCGAAATCTTATTTGGTGGAATAGCTCGTTTACCCAGTGAGGTGAAATTTGGATCTCCTACCAATGAGCCCAGAAATGAAGAAGAGTACGTGGCGGACCTTAGGGAAAGGCTTAGGGACATACACCAAAGGACCAGAAGCCAGATTAAGATGACGAGCGACCGCATGAAGACCAGGTATGATGCCAAGGCAACAACGTCAGGATTCCAGGAAGGAGATCTGGTGTGGCTGTATAATCCCCATCGCCAAAAGGGGAAATCACCTAAATTACAGCGGAACTGGGAAGGTCCCTACAGAATAGTAACCCGCATCAACGATGTTGTCTACCGCATCCAGCGAGGACCAAGGGCCAAAATGAAAGTGGTTCATGTGGACCGACTGAGTCGATACAATGGCCGAAATGAGGATGCACTTGTTCGGGACGAACACGTCTAAGAGGGGGGCAGTGTAGCATAATAATAACTACGCTCCTATGTCTATGCAGCAAATTCCGAAGTGACTTTCCATTCTGGCAGAATTTTGGTTCAAACTGTCCTTTCATTCGAGGTTCGTGTCTGGGACGAAGTCTCCACAGCTCATGTCAACGAAAGAGACGAATAATATCAGGGATAAAAGGGAATTAAAACTGCAAGAATTATTTCTCTTGTTCCAGTGGTCGAAGAATTTGCTAGAAGTTTCTGGCTATCAGAAACTTCTGCTATATAAGGACAGATGGCGATCAAAAAAAGACACAGTTGGTTTAGAACCGTGGCGAAGAGATTGGAAAAGTGATAATGGGCGAAGTTGTAATTTGGTGATAAATTGAAAGTTGAGAGTAAACAAGAAAAAGTAATTAGTTTGGATTTGTGAATTAAGTAATTGAAAAGAGATAAAGTGATTTGAGAGGAAAGAGACCTTGTAAGAAAAGAATTGCGAAGAATAGTGTGAACCTGAATTGTTCTATAGACTCGAAAATAAAGAAATAATTTCACAGAATAATTGTTTTATCTACTCGAGCCGTAGCTTGCATATTACAATATATATTTTCCTGACATTGCCCTCATACACAGCTTTTCTTGTTCAACGCTTTCCCAAATTTTCTTTTTTAATTTTCACCTTTCTCTGAGATTTACCACACCTTGAAATGTGCGTTCCTGATATTTCCCTTACGCTTTCCCAAATTTTCTTTTGTAATTTTCACCTTTCTCTGAGAGATTTCCCACACTCCTTGAATTTTGTGATTTTAGCAAGTTTAGTGCGTAGTGAATGTAGCGGCCTTCACGAAGCCCTCGAGTTTGACGGTTTCTATATTTTTGTCTTGTAAGAACCCAACATTTTTTTGACAGCTTGATGTGTAAACCATCGACATTAGGTTTTTTTCGATGTCCCCAGTGTCAGTGCATTTCCGCTGCTGTGCGAAACCCCAGAGCAACCCCAGAAGGAGGTCGATGGAGATAAGCTTCTCATGACAATTTTACTCTCGAATGTTTGTCAGACGTTCACGAGAGGTGTCAAACCAAATGATTAACGAAGACCCGGATTACACAAGGTTGAAACTATGTATATCTGGCATCGATGATTGCATTCGTGGGAAAACATGTGTACAAAAAATATCTGCTTTTTCTTCAGGTCTTGTAGTCATCTGTTCCTTTTCCACTAGAGGCGGGAATGAGGAGAGACTAAAGTTACATATCACTTTTGCCATTGACTAAAAAGGACGCAAGCCTCTGGGACGTTCTAGAAGCTTGTTAGTGATTCTCATTGTAGTTGGCATTCAATCTGTGGGCTTGATTGTAATAGTTCACAAGGATTTACCTCTTACTAGGCTGTGGCCTAATGTAATTAAAATGTCAACTAAGATCCATTTACACGACCCCGTAATTGATTGATCTATAATGCGAGTTTAAAGCCTGTCTAATTGTTTAAGCTTCAACATTATACAGGAAGGCTGCAAGTGATTTTCCTGACACCAAGCTCACTTTTAAGCTAGCTCGTATTTTCTGAACTAGCTTTTGTGCATCCCTGCCTTGACATAACCTTATGAAGGAGTAGACTTCAGTTAGGCTCACATGATGAGAACCCAAGTAAAAATAAGTTGTGCCCACTCTAGTCAGGCCGACATTTTTTCTACACAACTAACTGTAGAGATAATGCCACCCCGATATTGCAACGACGGGATGAATGCAATTGTATTGCACTTCAGTGTTTTATTTTTGAGGGAAATAGCCATGCCCGTGAAAGAAACAAAAGCATAACTCGCATTCAAATGCAACTGAATTTATTTCGGATTGTATATCCACACAAAAAAATTAATATAAAATTCAAAATCTTTCAGCATTGTAATATAAAAACGAAAAATACGTCCACTGGATCTCCCTACTTCCACAACTTCTTGATCGACATGTTCTTTTCGGAATCCTTCTGCATCACCTTAGCGACAGCCATCTCAAAGTCCTCCTGCGTGACGTGAACACGACGCTCTCGCAACGCGTACATACCCGCCTCTGTGCAGACGCCTTTCACTTCAGCACCCGATGCGCCAGGCATCAGTTCGGCGATCTTCCGCAGGTTAATTCCTCGAGTAAGATTCATCTTGCGCGAGTGGATTTTCAGAATATCCAGACGAGCCTCCTCATTTGGTGGTGGGAACTCAATTTTACGATCGATACGTCCGGGCCGAAGTAGAGCCGGGTCCAAGATATCAATTCTGTTCGTGGCCATGATCACTTTGATGTTCTTTGTGGCTTCGAACCCATCCAGTTGATTCAAAAGCTCCAGCATAGTCCTCTGAACCTCAGAGTCACCGCCTGAGCCTGATTCAATACGCGATGAGCCAATAGAATCGATTTCATCCATGAAAATGATGGAAGGGGCATGTTCACGTGCCATCACGAAGAGTTCTCTCACCATCCTCGAACCCTCGCCAATAAACTTCTGAACCAACTCGGAGCCCGACACACGAATGAAAGTGCACTCGGTATGATGTGCCACCGCGCGGGCAAGCAGAGTCTTTCCAGTACCGGGTGGACCATATAACAACACTCCCTTGGGCTGGGCTATGCCAAGCGCATCAAATAATTCCGGATGCTTGACTGGTAACTCAATGACTTCTTTGATTTCCTTGATCTGCTTGTCCAAACCGCCCACCATTTCGTACGTAGAATCTGGAACCTTCTCCACCATCATCAAAGACACCAGGGGATCCACTTTATTTGGAAGAATCTTGTGCAGAGTATAGCTCTCGTTGCGGAGCGCCACACGGCAGTTCGGAGTGACGTCATTGATGTCAATGTTCTTATCAATGTCAACGACAAACTTTCCCTCGGGATGCACCTTCACAAGGACCTTCTTCTTATCCATTGGTTTGACAACCTCGCCGACATAACTACCCTGCTCCTGCAGCAATTGCAACTCCTCGCGTAGCATGCGAACTGTGGAATGAGTAATTCTCGCAAAAATGCTTTGTTTTGTAGTTTTTTTTCTTCTTTTACATACCTTTGGCGTTCAGCTCATTGCGCTGCGCTTGTAGACGACGTAAATTTTGAGATTTTTCAGCCACAACGAGCTGCAGTTCCTCGATTTTCTGAATGTAGTATGACCGAAATCCTTCACCCTTTGGGCTGTCCACGTCCATCTGGAAGCGAGAGAGCTATAGGCTAGGTTTTGGGGCAGAATTGTGGTTAAACTCACCCTATTGGAGACAGTCATAATTGTATTTATTTAGCGTTTAATTTAACGCGATAATTCTTTACAAATTGCACAAGAAAAATCGGCAAAAGCGCAATTTGTCGAAGGGAAATACGATGATTCGGGTTACTCGGCAGAAATGAAACTTTTGATGGTTCTTTGTTAAGGTTTGCTTTACAGTGATCTGTTGAAGATGTTGAGAGAATTGATTTTGTTTGTAACGAATTATATTAGGGTTCCAGTTACATCAGCAATACTCGATTGATTTTTAATGAAGCTTCTGCAGAGATTACGTTGAGAATGTTTCGTTATTAAACATTTTCTGCTTCCAAACCAATTAGTTTTTTTTATCACGAAATATGAAAATTATGAGTTTTTTATCAAATCACAAACAGCTGAGAACACGAAACTGACATATGGATGCGTAAAAAGTTAAATTTGAACCAACTTTTCAACGTCGTGAACGTCGCGTCCGTCGTGAAACCGTCGAGCTTGGACAGTTTTTATGTGTTTTCATATAACTCAGCATTTTTTAATAGCTTGATGTGTAAATCTTTGTCAGTGGAATGTCACAAACGTCGAGATTGCCTCTAAGGTTACAGTGCACGTGTACTAATTCCATTTTCCTGAGTTTCAATTTCAATTATAATCGCTTCGGCGGTTCCAACAAGTTGAAATGGTTTTGTAAAATACATTATACTACAACTTTAATAACGGATAAGTTTATGAATATAAAATTTCTGAAAAAAAGGACGATATCCACTTTGTATGAGATGTAACAAGAAATATACCTTACTTCTAATGTGCTTACAAATAGAGAAGTATGGCTCACTTATAGTACAAATAACAAGCGGTTATCCCAAGATACACAAATAACATGTTTTCGTCCTTGAACCTGAAACGCCTTCTTGTCCCATCAACTGATAAACTAAATTATCTAAATGTAGTGAAATCACCCCCCTTTATAATAATGCTTTAATAGTTCCAAGAACTTTACAATTAACAATTCAAACAAAAAAATATAGTAATAGAATAAAATCTTACATAACAGATGAGTACAAACAAATTTTCAAAGAGACTTTGACATTTAAACGAAAAAAAAGAACGAAGACGTAAAATTCCATTTTACCATTAACAATTCAATCACAAATTACAATTAACAATCATGTGTATATACATACTACAAATGATTAATAACTTAATACAATTTAACAATTTCTTTTAATAAAGCAAATTTATTGGAATTTCCAAAAACACCTCTACAAACTTGTTTGGTTACTAATCGTTTAAGCATTTATGCCTAAATCGTGATTTATAGAAAAAACCTTTAAAAAAGTTTTGTGTCTTAAATACACCAATTTGGAATCTATAACTCTCACCTATCAATATTTGATACTTCGTCGAATCTCATTTTCATTTTCATTTTTATCGAACCTCCTGGCAAGGGAATTAACATTGCTTGTCAAAAAATTGTTTTATTTTCATACATTTCGGATGTTTTTCTTTTGGTTTTAATCTCCTGAGAAAGTGTAAGCCCATGTATGTACATACATCAATGAACATTGCGCGCTGCTTGCATTAAATCTGTTCGGGTTTACGTTGTCGGAGTTTCCTATGTTATATGATTGGACACTACCAACGTTGACAAGATTTGACCCAGGTATTATGGGAGCAGTTTACTTTTCTTTTTGCACACATTGAAACCTGTCTTTTATTTCTTGTTGACCAAAATACAACTGTATTGAGAAATAGTTAAAATGTTAAAAAGTTAAATTGTATACTAAAATTGTACTTTCATACGTCTTACCCTTATTTAGAATCCAATTATTTAAAATGATCAATATTGTCTACATCCGTACTCATAATAGTAGGATCAACTAATTTAAACTTTATAAATTTAATCTTAACTTATTCATTTTAAGCCATTTGTTGGCATTTTCTAAGTCCGCATTCAATTGCAATAATAAATAATTACTGCCAACACCAAACCTTGTAGCACACCATGGTTTACGCCCAATGAATGTGACAAATATTAATTCATTTTTTACCTCTGACTTCTTTCCAATAAATATGAATTAAACCATTTGAGTTTTCGCAGTAAAATATCTCAATTGATTGTTTCGAACGCCCTTTTTAGCATTCAAATAAATCTAAAGTTATTTCACATGAATAGCCTTCTCTGAATCCAGATTGCTCCTTAATGAACAATTTATTTGTTTTCTTTACTAGGATTAGCGTTATTATTAATTATCGTTCCTAGGTACTTGAGACTGCTTACTCTTTCAATGTCCATGTTGTTTATTTTTAGCTCGAGGTTCGGTATTTGCTGTTTTCTGGTTAGTACCATAAACTATATTTTGGCGGTGTTTATTTGTAAGCCTTAGTTTATTTATATCACTTGCTATTACAACATCATTATCCGCGTATCTTAAGTTGTTAATATTTCCTCCACTTACTTTTATTCCATCGTCCATTTTCTTCGCATACATTGGCACCAACCATCAAGGTATATGAAAAGAAGGTAATATATTCGGCGCAAAATTTTTAGTCACGTTCTGCGCATCTGTCATTTTTTCGCAATATGGCCGACAGCTGTGACCCATAAAGAGACGGTAAAGGAAATATTTTGCTTCAAATTTTGTTTATTTCGTTAAAAGTATAAGTTGTGCAATAAAAGTGTTAAAAATGCGTTGTGCTATTTATGGTTGTTCTGTGAATAATAAAAAAAAAAACTTATAATGGAGAGATTTCTTTTCTTTCGTTCCCAAAACAACAACAAATTTGCAAGCAGTGGATTTTTTTGTGCCGCCGAAAAGACAAAATAAATACCAAAACAGCGCGAATTTGCTGCAAACATTTTGAAGTTGTGATCTCGGGGGAACAAGTCAAGGTTTGTTATGTGAACTCCAAATCACGGTTACCAATTCCTTTTTCCCGAATCCAACCGATCCATCGAAGCAAATTTATGTATTTGCTGATGTGCCACATCTTATAAAATTAATTCGGAACAATGTTGTTGATCATGAGGGTTTTATTTTGGACGGACATATTATCTCTAAAGGAATTATTCAAGAGCTGATTTTGAAAACTAATGATAAATCTGATTTAAGTATTGCTTATAAAATATCACTAACATATTTGAATGTTAAAGGTGCAGAGCGTCAGAAAGTAAAGCTGGCAACAAAACTGTTTTCACACACTAAGCTAAGTTCCGAAGGTTGGCTTGAGTGTTCTTGAGTGTTTTAGAGAATTTTTTTTGAACGATTAGATCTAAAGGTGGTCTATATGATCATCCAAATTGCCTGGAATTTATGTATAGGCTTCGTTCGTACATTCTTGAACGAAATGAAGGAAGTTTATCACTGAATGGTACATTTTAATATTTAACAAAGCGATATGTCCTTATGATATAATAACACGATAGTATTTGTCTTTTTTATAGATAATACATTAGTAGATAATACACCCGATTTAGAATGCACTCTTTGATTTGAGTAACATTCTACTCAGAACCCGGCGGATGAATTTGGATCTCTACAGTACGACATTCTGGAGCATTTTGCAGGTTATATTTGCCACAGGATCAAGAACCCAGAATTAGCTGTTCAAAATGCTCAGCAATAATCTTCATTCATATGGACCAATGGACTGTATTATAAATATTATCATAAATAAAAAACTTTCATTAAGAATGAAAAAAAATTCGCTGAATTTTTATTCTATTATGTTTTCTTAAGCGCTATTCCTCATAAGGAAAATAAACTACACAATCTTCTGCAGCTGAATACGTTCATTCTTCCCGCCGTCATTCGTTTCTTCTTAGTTTTGCAAATTTACCCTGCACACTGCCATCGTAGCGTCATATTTTTCGCAAAAAAAAAACTCGGTTTCCCCTTTTGTCAGAGTTCCTTTTTCTGTGCGTTTTTTCACGAATTCTTTCACGAAAAATTGAATTGAAAATTACAATTAATACACGTCAAATGCGGTTCTAATTGTGCCCACCAACCCAATAAACATTTATCGAATATATCTGCATACCAAGAGCAGATATATTCACCGGAAAATACATTTTTGAGACGACGGTATAAAGTGCACAGTTAAAATTGTGGAAAAAAACGAGAAACCGAAGAGGAAGAAAAAAGCAGCAGGCAAAATGTCTGTGGCATACACACAGCAGCAGCAACCGCCGCCCGTGCCGCCACAACCATCGTCTGCTCAGCAGGGCGGTCCGCCGCAACAGACGCTGCAGCCGATGCAGCGTGGTCCGCCTGGTGGCGGTGGACCCGGCGGACCGCCCAATCGTGGTGTACCTCCGCCGCCTAGTCCGGCGCATATACAGAAAATTCTCGACGAAAATTGTGGCATAATCCAGACAATACAGGATTTTCAGAACATGGGCAAATCACAAGAGTGCATCACCTATCATGCCGCGTTGCATCGAAACTTGGTGTACTTGGCGCAGTTGGCCGATCCATCGATGAATATTGCGCAGATATTGCCGGTGAGTTGGTAGATTTATTGAATTGTAACATTTTCAGGCGTAGATAACAAATTTGGCTCTACATTGTGTTGTATTACCCTCGCGCCAGGGCCGTTGAATGAACTTCTCTTATCTGCTGAACCGCATAACCCCATTTGCATGACTCATTCTTTAGTTCGACACAATTTAATAATTTGTTTCACTATCTAGCCACCACATGTTCTGGCTTCACAATCACAGGGTCCTCCGCATGGTATGATGGGTGGTCCCCAGGGTCCTCCACCGCAGGCCGGCGGTCCAGGTATGCCTCCCCACGGCCACGGTCCATCAGAACCGGGCGTTCCACCGCCACAAAATAATGCTCAACTGCCATACCCGAACCCCAATCAGCAGCCTCCGACATCGCACGCTAATCTACCGCCTCCCAACTCGCAGCAATCTCAGTCGCCGGCTGGTCAGCCACAGCAACAACAGCAGCAGCCGCAAGCAGGTGGCGCTATTCCACCTCCTACCGGTGCTCCACAGCAGGGAGGCAATGTTCCATATCGTGGGGTGCCAGGACCCGGTCAACAGCCACCACCATCAACCCAAAACAGTAAGAAAACTAATAATTCCCCCTCTATTTTCTGAATAAATCACCGAGATCTCTTTGAGCAGATCAACAACCACAACGAACTGGAGGACAACCACAGCCCCAGCAGCCACCACCGCAGTCGCAGTATCGCGGCGGGTATCAGCAACACGGTCACTATCCCGGTTATCCGCCACAAACACAACCTTATCAACCGCAAACCGGTTATCCAGGTGCTATGCCGCCGTACGGGCCTCCAACTCAGGGATATCCGCCAAGTAGCCAAGGTTACCATCATGCTGGCATGCCGCCAACTTCTTCGGCTGGTGGTCCGCCGCCGCCCAACCATCCCTATCCGAATGCCTCACAGCACCAAGGTCCGGTGCCCGGTTCGTATCCCCCTCCTCCACCCAATCAACAATCCCAGCCGCCTCCACAGATGTATGGACCTCCGGCTGGAGCGCAAGCGCCACCGGGTCAGTATCCACCTCAAAATGCTAGCGGTCCACCACCACCCATGGGCTATGGGTATGGTGCCCCAAATGCTGGTCCTAACTACGGCCAAGCCACCCAACCGCAGGTACCGCCACCCGGACAGCCAGGATATCAGCAAGCAGCAGGCGGAGCTCAGCCTCCATATCCTCCACAACCGCAACAGCCGCCGTATCAGCAAGGACCCGGCGGATATCCGCCGTCTGCTCAGCAGCAGCAGCAACAACAACCAACTGGGATGGGCCACCCACCATCATCACAACCAAATCAAGTAGCACCACAGCCACCACCCACCACCGCACCTAGTGGCGCGGCTGGCAATTCATACGGTTCCTCGCCTAGCCCAGGGCAGACGCCTCCACCCAACCAAGTGGTCGCGGCCAATAACGGTCCAAATACACCATCAAACGTTCCACCACAACCTCCTGTCTCACAGCCCCCCTCGCACCCACCCACACCGTACGCTCCTCCTCAGTCCGTGGCTAGCGGACCGCCAACACAACAACCGGCGTATTCGTCGCCCCCGTCCGCCGGTCCTACCGGGCCACCGACTCCCTACACTCAGCATCAACCGCCACCACAACAGCCTCCGCCGCCTCCAAACTCTTCGGCCAATGCACCATCGAACGGAGTTGCCGTTCCAACTCAGTATCAGCCACCACCTGGTGCTCAGACATACGTTGCTCCGCCAGCCGGACAGCCGTATGCACCACCCGGTCCCGGCGGCTACCCTGGCCACGGCTACCATCAACAGGGTTATCCTACTATGCCGCAGGGACAATATCCGCCATCGCAGGGATACCAAGGCTATAGGCCAGGTGCACAAATGCCTCCACCCGGTGGCCAGATGCCGCCGCCAGGTCCACAGGGACCACCTGCTGGTGCTTACTCCTACGGCTACCAGCCGCCTCAGTGAGTGCGTAGCTAATTTCTCCCCTAGATGCGTTTGTTATGTCGTCTTACCCCCGTCATCGACCCATAACGTAACTTCCTATCCGTTAACTCCGCGATGTCTTGTTTTACTCTTAAGACCGAAACGTTTTCTGTTTTTATAAACAATTTTAACTTAGATAAGATTAAAGATGCAAAAACAATTATAAAATGTATTATGAACGAATTTTTTGTCTGTCGAATGGTCCGCTTTGTTATTTCATGACGACGGCATACACTTTCTTCCGAGATTTTAAATAAAGACAATTTAACGAACTAGAAGAGTTGAGTTTATCTTTTTCTTTGTTTTAGCTTAACCAGGACTAGTTGTAGAATATCATCAGACGATCGGAGAAATTGAATGCAAATATGTTGTTATAATGAAGTGCATACGTAAAAAAATAAACACATTCTAAAATTGTGAATTCAAGATTTATTTTCATAGTATCTGCTGGATGTTCAAACGAATCCAATGAATTAGACGACGGATTCATGGTTGGTATGTATTTGAAATAAAATTATTCAACTCCCGACTCCCGCTGTCGTTCTTTGTTTCTCGACGATTGTCGTTTTAGTTATCGTATCGTACTGCCAACTTTCAGCAGAAGCTTTATTTGTCTATAATTCTAAAATTCGAAAACAACAGCGGAAATCAGGGTGATTATGTTTCGTTTGACCTTAACTGCACATTTTTATAATTGTAGTTTTGTACGTTACGTTTAACATGACAGTAAAGCAACTTTTGGGAGAAATAAATACGCTCTGGAGTTTGACGAACAAAAATACCAAACGGGTGACGGAAGCGATTCCATCTTATAGGAATATAATATACAAAGGAACTAGTGATGAAAATTCGTCATGCACGACTCTGTTCGCACATAAAGGGTTCCGTTAGAATACAGATGCTTTGAAACTGCAGCTATTATTCCGTACGAAAAATAGACAGAGCGTCATTTTCTGAATTATTGAACCGATTTTATTGAAATTTTCTTGGAAATCTTTTTATATCTCGCAAATTAATAAGAATATCGAAATCAGGTGTCTTATTATGTTCAACCATTCTCGTTACCTATGTAGGTATCGTATCGACAATTGCGATTAAGTGTTACCGATTTCGGGCACATCTATGGTTATAGATACGCGAATAGTTTCTATCAAACCACATTTCACAGGACGTCGTTATTGTTTGGAAAATGTAACTAAAATAAAAAATTATGAAAATATCAGATATTATTATTTAATTCCAGGGGCCTTATTACGAGACGAGAGGCATATTAAACGATTTTCAGATAACGATACCCGCGACTTGTAATTATTATGTGTGACGAGAGTCATGCTAGTTTGAAGAGCACCTATCTTCGCTTCTATTGGTATTGTATTAAAAAGAAAAGATAATTGTATGAATGTTGTAGGAATATGTTTGGAAATAGTGAATATTCTTTGAAAAGAATTATAAAACATTGTATTATGTTGAATTTCATGCGGCAACTCTATCAGACATAAAATTTTATTTTGTTTTCTTTTTTTTCGTTTTGTGAAGTTCAATTCCATGAAAATAAACCTAATGCGTGCATACACATGTGTACCTGCTATTTAAACGACATCTAAGGGGGTGCGGTATAACAAAAACCCATTCTCGTTTCCATAGTGATATGGGCTACCGATATCGTAACACATAATCGCAATTTAGCATTTACGATAGCTAGGTAACGAGAATCGTCAAACAATAAGGTCTCAGTCCTAAATTAACGACAACTATGTTATGGAAATAAACCACGACATCGCGAAGAACTATATGCCAAACAATCAAGCAGGGGTGAAAGCAAAAACTGCTGTTAGTTTCTACGAAACGGAAGTTAGTTTCGCTTCTCCAAAGCTTGGATTTTTGCTTTTCAGGTGGTAACATTTTATTCTCGTTATTCATAATCATTGCAAGTCGTGATATCTTTATCTGGAAATCGTTTGTCATGCCTCTGGTCTCGTAACACATAATAAGGTCCAAACTTATTTGTCGTTATAGACCCGAATATGCTATTTTTGTTTGGGTCACGTACTTTGGAAACGCGAGGACACTCATTTTTCATAGATATTCCCCCACTTTTAGCCCAAATCTAAATTTTTAAGTACAAAATATTTTCGGATACTACTCAAAGAACTCTTTTTAACGACATGCCTATATGAGAATGGCCGTGTTAGGCGACATGGTGCTACGGCGTCTTCTTCCAATATATTGTTACGCGAAGAACAGCTAAGGCTACCAATTGCTGTAAAGAACACAATTGAAAGTTTCTGACAAATTTATTTTAATTACCTAAGTTTGACAGTTTAAGACAAATAAACAATTTCTTCCGTTTTTGACAGCGAAACGAGAAAATAACGTTTTTCTTACAAAATTACATCGCCATTGTGCTTTGCTTCTGCATGATTCGTGGAAAAGTTTAGGAGTTATACGGAAGAACGCACTAGTGAGAGCAATAGAGTTTCGTAGTCTTTATATGGAACCCTGAAAACCCTATAGCACGAACACAATGCGAAGCTGCAGCACAAGTTGAGTCGACTTCAACTTCCGAACGAGCTGCACTGGTTTTTGACAGTTAAAAACAAAAAACGAAAATGGTAGAGCCGTTTACGGAGAAATTCATAGCATGCTATTTCTTCTTCCTCAGTCATTATTATAAAATAAATCCATCACAAAAAACATTTTCACGAAACGCAGCGCGATTATCTTTCCGTTTTGACAGCTTGCGCTTCACCATTGTGTACGTGCATTGCTACTTCAGTAAACGACTTATTTGACAGTTTGTACTACAGCGACTTAATCTGCTGCAGAGCTTCTCCATTGTGTTCGGGAAATAGGCGGAAAATTTCTTCAGTGGTTCTCGAGCGAGCCATGTCGCAAACAAACTGATAGCTAGACATGGAACACAAAGTATTTGTTTTGATCTGGCCCTTACAAATACGATCATATGTACTCCTTTTTTTGCGGATTGGCCAAGAGAAATGTGCTTGAAATGCGATGTGCCAGGAGGCGAATCTCGAGCCCCTTGGACGACCTCAGGTTTCAAAGAGCTGTCTGCTCTTCTATGTATATGTTACCGTTTAGAAGATTTTATCGTTAAAATGCCTATGAAATGCAATTTCATGAACGCTACATATACGGCTACAAATAATTAGAAGAGTCCTTTAACTTAAAAAAGTCTGAGTAATTAAAAACTTGATTGTTCGTTCATTTGATTGAACTTGAAATTCACTTAGATGGTGGGTTTAAATTAGAAGTACTTATACGAGTATGTATGTATTTCTCGCATTTACCCATTTTTATTAATATTTTTCTACATATCTATATGTATTTGGTCTTAAATACAATATAACAACCGAATGACAGCAACCATTTAGTTTATTGCCAGCACTTTGTTCTTGCCCCGAGAAAATACCTGTAGTGAGGACTTTAGTGTGGAACCTGTACCCATCAGTACGCCCCAGTTCGCTCATCAAACAAACCTCGAGATAAGGTCAGATTCTAACTGTGCTATACTCAAAATGTCAAAAAATGTGGTTTACCGCATAGCGGTTGTGCGTGTGTCGTCTGTCTTCGGCATTGCCTTTCGCCTTTTTTTTTATATAATTAGCACGTGTTAAAGGCGATATGAATACCCTTATACATACTAATTTTTAAGACAGGGGCGTTTTTGTGGAAAGGGGAAGAGACAGAGTGAAAGACAGATTGGTGTAGTTGGTTTGAAACTCAGATGGCATTAAGTTTCTGTAAACTGTAAGGGTAGCGTCCAGATAACTGGGGAGCTTGTTTGTTTTGCTTTTTGTCGTTGCTCATGATTCATAGTATTTTTTTCATCACGATCAAGTTGAATTTTCAGCCATATGACCACTCTACTACCAGTATTATGCCTTTGCAGTAGAGTTGAGAAATAAATATGTAGATGATTCTTGACATCAGTATTTGAACCGTGAACCAACAGAGTGACAAGCGATGATGTTACCACTACACCACGGCCACCCTCAATGACGTTAGATCTCTTGATCGTGGTGACAATTGGATTAGCGGCTTTGAAAATTCAGATAATTTTATGTGGTTATCGGCAGAAATGCACCGATATCGAGAATTCTTCTTGTGTGAAGTTTGCTTTAGTGAGATCTGAAGCCCTGTTGTTTGTTATGTCAATTTAACCAGCGGTTTTGTGTATTCGTTCACTATTTTAACTGTACAACACTAGAGATCTTTCGATTTTTGCGTAAATGGGGCTATCTGTTATGAAAGTACACTTAATTCTGATAAATTTCTCCATTTATTTCGTTCATGGTAAGGTAACTTATGCAAAAAGTGCACGGATTTGAATGATTATTTTTGGGGAATGCTTACCTGAACTAGGGTTAAATCCACTGATTTTAGTGTAAAATGGATTAGCAGTTTTGAAAATACAGTTAATTATGTATAATCCCAAAGAATATTGAACCGGATTCAGCATAGGTGGAGAGAGAGCTGTCAGGTAAGGTAGAATTTGCTGCGAATATTGCAGCTAGCGATTAACTTTCTCTTTGTAGTCCGTGATTTTTTTTGTCGTTGAAGACAAGCTCTGGGATGGTCGACAAGGCAGAGCCTTTAATTCTTTTAACGAAAGACCAACAAGATTTGCTGCCTTTGAGACATTGAAGTATTTTTTGCCTAACTTTTTTTTTAGTTGCAGTAACCAGCAAATTTATATCGAAGAAAGGTGTTTTTGATGAGTAAGAATCTCACACTACTATGAACAAGCGCCTGTGTTCTTGTGACATAATTTCACCTACCCTCGGGGGGAAAAATAAAAAAATAAAAAAATGTTTGGATCATCAGATCATGGTTTTGTTTTTTTTTTTTATTTATTTTATTTTTATTCTTTTCTTTCTTAGGAAACATAGCATTGTTTCTTTGGAGTTTTGGATTGTTGAATTCATCATGGTTTCATCAATAATAATAATAATAATAATAATAGTATTTTACAATTTCTTTGTTTAAATATAATTTGTAGTATATTATACTTTAGTACAACATGTTTAAGTTCTTTTTTTTTTTTAATATTTTAACAATGCAATCCGTTTTGTTTTGTTTTTTTTTATTTGTTTGTTTTTCCTTTGTTTTAGTCGATTGAATACAAGAGTACAAATTTAAATTTTTTTCAATTTACTACTACTGGATTTTTATAATATTTATTGGGTTTGTATGTTTATAATTGTTTGTTCTAATTTTTGTTTAAAAGTGTGTGTATGTGTATATATATCTTTTTGTATGTTGTATTGTTCTAAGTCGGCACAGCGGACTGTGGGTATCTCGCTTCCTTAACATTCTTCTGTCATCTTTTGTTGCTAAATTCTAACTAGTTTCTTAAATCAATATTATTATATTTTTGTATAAGTTTAATTACTGTGTGTATTTTTAGTTAAATGTGCTAAAGGAAAACAAAAATCATTTCTCTATTTCGGATAATCTATAAATATTGACAAAAGAAAAATGAACAGATTTTTTTTTTTTTTATGTAAACACTCACATATAGATGTACAAAAAAAAGAAAATATTTACATGTCGTCATAGAAATATTCACCAATTAAAGGATTTTCTTCTTCTTCTTCTTTCTTCTTCTTTACTACACTACGTTTCATTTAATGAACAGAAATTTATAATTCTTCCCCATTTCCTTGGCTTAAAATTAATGTAATTTTAAAATGTATATACGATTATGTGTTTACCCTCAGCTTACATCCCAATCAAAACAGTTCTTTTAAGGATATTATATAAATATGTTCACATTCTTTTTCCTTCTCTCATACATGTATCGGTTGTCTCGCATTATCGAATTTTAAAAGTTAACGTTTGTAAGATTTTTTCTTTTTTTTTTTGTATAAGTTTTTTAAACATTTTTCTTATATATATATATAAAAAAAAACTAATTAATTATAATTACAACAAAAAAAGAGAACGTTCCGTATGAGTTAAAATGGAGAATGAAAAACAAATACTATCGAAGCTTTATTTTCATACAAAAAAAAAAAAAAAAAACAAAAAACATTAACGGCAATGTACATTTCCCTCGCTTATTAGAAAATAAAGACATTCAAAGACAAACAATGCTCTTTTGGGTTCTGTGTATATATGTATTATTATCCTTAGAATATAAAACAAACAAAAAATTCGTTTAAGTGTCACAGCACCAAATTTTCAATTTGTTAATCTGCAAAGAGAAATAAAATTGTAATTGTAAAGGCGATACGTGAAAGGGTTAGAATCAATTAAAAACATTTGGGCGGCCAAAAACGCACCATTCTAGCGTGTATCTAGAAGAAAGGCGATGAGATAGACAAGTCTTGTCAATAATCGAGACGGAGACTGCTATTCCGAACAAACAAGATTTGCTTATCCATTAAGAACACAACTGACTGAAGCCAACGAAACCTCCCTTCAAACAAACAGCTAAGCTATGAGAAGATAACTTTGATGTTGCGTGGTACAGGGTCCACCAAGCTTTAACACCTCTGGACCGCATGAGTAATCATGTTAATGAAATCATTAGAATAAAATCAATTAATGCACAATTTCAACTATGTCATACGTCAAACTACATAGTCAAGTCATAAATACTGGTGCACGCTTAAACGAACTCATCGTGAAATTAGTACTGAACATATCCATTCTACATTGACAGGTATTCAATGAGTGACATTTATACTAAGTTAAGGCGCCAAAAAAGACCAGCGTTGTTTGTAAATGAGTGGGGCGATATTGAAAATCGTGTTACGGTAATTGGCCTTCATAAATGTAATATGTAAAGAGGTCAAAGATCCAGACACCCTCGAACTGTCAGAACTCCACAGGCGGTCAGAGCTGTTAAAGCCAGGATTAATCAGAGACCGCTGCGAAAGCAAGAAATCTTGTCACGATTCTCGCATTGTCAAATTTTTGTTGGGGCTTAACTCATATAAAAGACACACTTAGCCACTTACCCACAGCCCAATTAAAACAAAAAAAAAGGAATGAAAAATCGAAAGCACTACGCCACTGGTACGCACAAAATGGTCACAGGGAAATTTTGTTCATGGATGAAATCGTTTTTACTATTGACGAATCGTTCAATAAGCAATATGACACAGTCTATGCCCGGTCATCCAAAGAAGCATCAGAACTCATTCCATGAGCATCTTTTATGGTTTGGTGGTGAGTCAGCTAGGAAGGCTTTATCGACCTTCATTTTTACAGGAAGAGAATAAAAGCGTCGGCAAAAATCCACCATTAACCAACAATTGTTTTCAAACAACCAGTGAACTTTCTAACAAGACTCCGCGTCAGCTTATGTTGCAAAAACGACACAAGGGTGGTTCCAAAACAATGTGCTGGACTTCATCGCAGCAGAGATTGGCCGTCAGGTAGTCCAGACCTCAAATCTTTGGATTATAAGCTGTATGTAGTCTATTTTAGAGGCGATGGATTGTTCTACTTGACACCCAAATATTGAAAGGCTGTGAAGGAGATCGGCCTGGCCATTAGCTTAAATAAAAAGCTGTGACTGTTCTACTTAAACGTGGAGCCGGTTATGTTATATGAGAGAACGGATCAAAATCGTATAGATGTTACGTTCAAAGATTGGATAATCATAAGAAAACAAATGAAAGGATCAAATTAAAAAGAACGACTGTCGCGTATCGCTTTCAGAAATGCAACTCCTCCTTAGGAGATTTTCTTTGCATGAACTATCATACCATTGTAAAAGTGAAACAATATTGCTGTGTAAGTGTTAAATTTATTAATGCACTATTGCAGTAATCAACAACCATCGGCAGCTAGTAGTACAATATACTCGTGCATACATAGATGCGAAAGTGAAAGTGGATTGGTCATACCCTGCGAAAGGCCGTTAAGACAATAGCACGCCAGACCTTGAACTGAATGAACGAATTAAATGGAGATAAAGGTTAGTCTATGAATATATAGCATGAAAGCGGTCCATTGTGCTTAACACCCTGAAATTTTCCAAATTTCTTTATACACTTAATAAATCTCGAAATATCGACTAGGGATAGAAACTGGACTGAGTCCATTTCCATTACAACGAGGCCAAAGGTGAACCAGCTCACTCTTGCAAAAGCAGAACACTGACAAAAGAAGTGCTCCGTCGAATATACGTACGTTTTCGAGATAGGATTCACACATAGGATCTACAATGATTCCCATGTTAGTCATGCGATTAGCCCAACCATAGTTCTGCAGTCCTTCCTACCCAAATTTAAAACGAATTTTGCAATGCTTTATCAAACAAAACATTTGGTGGTTTTGTAAGAAACTAAACTAGAATATCTCACTTTATATATTCAAACCATGTGAGAGTCGATCCAGTAGAGAAATTTTGCTAAACTGACGTCAGGCCTTAATATAGAAGAAAGTAGCACAATACAAAAAAAAAAAGCGGGTCGCAGTTGAAAAACTTGTCGCAGGACTATCCAGAGAAGTATCTTGGCACTCAGGGAAGAGTCGAATGCAGTTGACTTACATCGCAAAGGATAGTACACGATTGCACGCTGCAGATGTTCTAAGACCCAAGCCTATAGGAGACAAAAGATATAAGACAAAATATATGCTGTCAACAAACAAAAATTAGGTTAGGCCCGCTCGAGCAGAAGTCAGCAGTCCCAGTTTTGTAAAATGTCTGCACTTTATCAAATTAGATTCAAAGTACTTGTTGTCTTCACGATCTATGATACTACGAGTATCTGCGATGTTGGTAGGAGAAGATTTGAACATTGTACGGGCTGCACCACAGTGACAACGACCTGGTGATTTTCGAATCCATCCTAGAGATTACACAGTAGAGGCAGACCTTTTATTGTTTGCGTACACCACAACTGGAGGCAACTAACAAAGGATCGTTTCGGCTAAAAATACTTCCGATTGACGCCAATGTTGTATTGCTATTAAAAGAATTTTGATGATAACTAACAAATTTTGCAAATTTTGGTGCGGAATCAAACCAAAAAAGTTTAAATTAAAAAAGTTTAAAGTTTTAACTTTAAAGACCCTACCTAGTCATGTCATAAATACTGGTACACGTTCAAACTCACTCATTATGAAACTGGTTTTGAACACATCCATTCTATATTGACAGGTCGTTTGTAAATATGGAGTGGAACGATATTGAACACCGTTATGTAGCAATTGGCCTTCACAAGTGTAATATTTTCCAGACCTTGCGACCGCTTGGAATCACCCCGAATTTTGTGCATCGAAGTGTTAAATTGTTTCTGAGGACGCGGTGGAGTAACTGTTAGTCAAAGATCCGGACGCTCTCGCACTGTCAGAACTCCACAGGTGATCAAAGCTGTTAAAGCCAGGTTTAATCGAAAACCTCTGCTAAAGCAGAAAAACTTGTCACACGGAATGAATATATCGCAGAAATCTATGTCTTGCATTATCAAACAAGATTTAGGACTCAACGCATATAAAAGACACACTGACCAAAAGCGTGCATTTATCCGTGCAGTGATTTCCAATGGACGAGTTGGAGGAACGACTTGTCTCCTAAATAATCAATTAAAATTTTACAGAAAAAATCAAAATCAAAAAATACTTATTCCTTTTTATTTTATCACCAAAAAAGGGTTTGCCAGTATTTATGGCTTGACTAGGTATTTGAGTGTAACGAATGCGCCTCGCGTCAAAGAGCATAAACATATTTTGGAAATCTATAAAGTTAACCCGAAACATTCAGAACTAATTCCACTCATAAACAACAACAAAACAATAAATATTATGATGACAAACAAGTAGTAGATGATAACAACTCCATAATGTCTATCTTGTCTTTTGTTGTACAATATAAATTTACGACTATAATCACTCGATAATACTAGATAATTCATTTAATACTATGAGTTAATAAAATTTAAATACAAACCTGCTACCATAAACGATGTAAATGTAAATTCCGCGAAAGTACCGAACGTACATCATTTGTAAATCTTAAAGCGTCCAAAAGTGGCAATAATGATAACAACGCAACATCCATTGGATCTGAGAACCAGCTTTTGATTGGTATTGCATTATTTGGAAAACAACGATATGCTCCTGGTGAATTGTCTATGATAAATATCTGAAAGAGAAATGGAAGCGTTTACTCTAAGAACCATACAATAGAATTAAACCGAATGGCTCACCTTATTTAAGTCATTACAAATGGCTGACAAATCCTTGGTGTATGAACCAAAGTCTGGTGTACAGTGTTGACGATAGTATCTCCGGCGGAGTATATTCCGACCATTGTCCAGTTTATCGGCAACTGCCGCACCGTATATCTCCATACTTGCAGTGAATATCACTAGATCGTACCACTGTGACACCTTCGTTGACATGCAAAAAAAAAAACCTTTTAATCGAATTCAGATGGAATTTTTTTTGTAGAGTGACTTACCACATCGAGAAAAAAATCCACATGTGGCCTTTTATGCACAAAGAATCGCACCGGATGTCTGTCGATGGTTACTTTCACTGTAAAATCGTGTGGTGTGCCTGGTTTAACTGTGTTCCTTGGCATTGCATTGTGATGGGAGTGAATGAGGGTTTCGTCTAGATCTAGCACCAAGGTTTTTCTTTGCACAATGCTGAGACGATGCCGCGACACCGGCGACAGTGGGAAGAGCTCATATTTGACTGGTTGGTACTGTACAAACTAAAGATGCTCATATCAGATTTTTTTTTTAAAGAAATAGTGTAGCTAACAAAAATTAAAAACATAAAACATTCCAAAGATCGCCAGACCATATTGCACAATCAAATTGTTATCATGGCATTTCCGCTTTCTTATTGTACCTTCGCTGATCAATGTGTCCAAACCAAACATTCACAAGCAATAAAACTCTTATCAGTATCAATACAGTTCTATCAGTTAAAAGAGTGAAACTCTTAGCCGGCATAAGAGATATGAACTTGAAGAAGCCTAACTATATTCTACATTTCTATGTGATTTTTATATAATTTAATAAATTAAATTATCGATTAAACTGGATAAGTTATGGTTACGAGTAAACGCAACAGATTCAGAATTCTCAAACCTTCTCTTAATACACTGATAACCAACTTAAAGCCTTGCTGTGGCATACCCCATCTAACGAGGTAGAAGACCGTATCGAGGAAGAATTGTATAGTCTGCTAAACAGAGCCTGTCCGAAGTTTCAACAATCTTTGGTCAGTTGTTTAAAAATTGTACAACAGCTAGAAATATGGGTTTACTTGTGACCTGGACGGCGCAGGTTGAAATCTCGTCAGGGAACAGTAACCACCAGTGCATAAAAGAGAAACAAATAAAATCTAGGCTTCTCCAACTACTCCACCAAAAACAAGTGGTAGAATGGGTCATTCTCTTGTCGCCCAGTGTGATACTATCATATCTAGAGTAGTCGTGATTACGTTTCAGATTTTGCCAGATACGGCGGTGCTGTAAGCATCTCGGCTCGCTGCCATAGTGAGAGAACAAAAAAAACTAAATAGATATAGGAACAGTTGTAGGGCACAAACAATTGGTAATCAACTCTATACGCACTATTTAAAATATGAAGATCCTATGTCTTGCAAAAACCACAATCGCGTATCGTTGACATAGTAGAAATAGTTTGAACTTGTGGCGTGACAGATCGACTACTAACTTACTAACCCTAAGCACATCCACACCACACCCTTACCACTTAAAGATACAATTTCGCCGCCCCGCTATGTCTTACGACATAACCATCTGGCCGACATTATTAGGGATAACTTCTTAGTTGTATCGCAAGTGGATCACATTCTTAATGTCAAAATGGTGGATCTGCCTACACGTTGGGCGCAGTTGTTGTAAGACAGAGTCAGGACACGCAGAACTATAAGTGGCTTAGCTCAGTGGGCGCAGAGTTAAAAAACACCTCATGGCCATGGGAATAGCACAAGACGACGTTTGCAGAATGTGCAACGAAGACGAAGAATCAGCAGAACACATACTTTGACACTGTGACTGTCTTATCAGAACACGTCATCGTTTCCTAGGTACGAGGGTGGGTCAATAAGTCCCTGAAAAATTAAATAAGGAACACTCTTTTCGGTATAAAAACATTTTTTTTTTCAACATAGTCTCCTTTTAGCTCTATACACTTCATCCATTTCTCCAATTTTTTGCTGCCCTCCAAATAATACGATTTCTCGAGCCCCTCAAAATAAGCGTTTGTTTTAGCGATGACCTCTTCATTCGACCCAAATCTCTTACCTCCGAGCCATTTCTTCATGTTTGGAAACAAGAAATAGTCGCAGGGGGCTAAATCTGGGGAATATGCTGGATGAGGGAGGAGTTCGTAGCCTAAAACTCATGCAATTTTGCCATTGCGGCTTCGGACTTGTGCCCCGGTGCGTTGGCCTGGTGAAAAAGAACTTTTTTCTTCACCAAATGCGGCAGTTTTTGCTTCAAATCGGCTTGGAATCGATCCAGCAGCTCTGCGTAATATGCGCCGGTGATCGTTTTACCCTTTTCAAGGTAATCGATGTGAATAACACCACGCGACCTTGTTTGCTGACAAACCCGCCTTGGCCTTCTTCCGCTTCGATTCACTAGGAGAAGTCCATTGTTTTGACTGTTCCTTGGTTTCTGGTGTGTTGTGGTGAATCCAAATTTCACCCACGGTTACGAAACAGAGCAAAAACTCAGCCGAATTTTTCTGGAACATCGCCAAACACACCTTTGAAGTTGTCAAACGAATGCGTTTGTTGTCGATTGTGAGCAAACGCGGCACCCATCTTGCGGAAAGCTTTTTCATGTCAAAATATTTATGTAAAATCGAAATCACTGAGCCATGTGATAAGCCTGTGGCCTCTTCAAGTTCGCGCACTTTACTCACCGATCGTCCATTATCAAATCATGGATTTTGTCGACCATTTCTGGTGTGGTGACCTCAATTGGGCGACCAGATGGTTCGGCGTCACTTGTGCTTGAACGACCGAACCGAAATTGAGTAAACCAGTGGTGAATGGTTCCAATCGATGGTGAAGAGTCCCCATAATATTTGTGAAGCTTTTGCTTGGTTTGCGTGATAGTTTTTTCTCGCAAAAAATAGTGTTTAATGAGCACTCGAAATTCATTTTTTCCATTTTAACGAAAATGCTAGTAGGCGTCTATATAAAATGGCCACAACAAAACTATTTGACAGATCTGTCTGAAAATTTGGGTGCGTTCTTTCGAAAGATGATTCTTGACAAAAAAAAAATAAATTTAAGGTGACGACACAATTTGTGTTAATTTTCAGAGACTTATTGACCCACCCTCGTAACTTCTACCTCAAGGCAGAATAACATAGCCGGATTCATCATAAAATCTGGAATCAAGGATGAGCTTTAACTATGAGGAAATTACAATAGGTCCACCTTTGGCCGCAGTGATAAGGGACTGGCTTCCGCCTCGTTCTTCAATCTAGTTATATAGCTCAGTGGGTGGCGATGATTCTTGTCTACCCTTGCTCTTGCACCACCTACTTAGACGACTCACGAAACACCACATCCTCAATAATCCCGGTGAAAGTTGCGTCAACATTCGCAATCTTGATGTCGTGCCATAAAAAGACAAAGAAACGCCGGCTAGGGAGATGGCGCAGAATGTGTCATTGAAGCATATGGACAAAAAGAATTATAAAAAAAAATGTAATTTGATCCATAAATGCTTTGCTTTCATTCGAAAATGGGTCACACGTACTTGCCCCTACATACCTAAATATAAGTAGATACTTATAGCATTTCTACAGAATTTTTGTTCTTTTTAACCGAAAAGCAAGTATTTTTTGCATAACTTGCCATTTCAAAGAAAATTTCTTAAATAATATTGAAAATGCTTGATTTAAAACCAAAAAGTATTGCTTTCTTGGTTAGCAAGTCTAAAAATGGGTAAGGGAAAGCAGTTTAATAATGTGGAATGTAGCTAAGAGTTAGGCGTACCCAGACATTGACATAACATTTGTAGCAGGTAACCTCACAATTGCTGACTGTGGCATTTACAAAAATTAGATCGAAAAATCAAAGCGACTCTTGGTGGAATACGCTGTTATTTTATACAGAAAAATTCTGTTTACCAATGAGAAAATCTTTACGGTGCAGACTAAATTTAACAAACAAATGGACACCTCCCAGAGTCTGCCCTGGTGCGCTGGAGTGTCTCTTATGACGGGGTCACTAATCTGTATTTTTACGAGAAAAAATCGTCGAAACATCGGATAAAGTGTACCAGCAGACCGTTTAAGAACCCTTTGTAGAACTTCTGAACTATACTCTATTTCAAATAAAAAGGAAAGGACATTCCACCAAGGTCGTGTGCCAGATCATAAGGCTGCCCATGCATGGCTCCAGAGAAATGCACCCCGTTTTATTGGTACCAAAGACTAGCCTTCCGCCAGCCCAGACCTTAATCCACTAGATCACAAATTATGGACTGTCTTAAAGGACATTGTGTGCCACGAAATATATCCTAACATGTAATTCTTAAAACGAGCTCTGCCCGAAGCTGTGGCCAATTTTCCATTTAATGAGGTGTGTATTGTGATTGATGGGTGGCCGAGGCGACTAAAGGCTTGCATTAAGGCCAAAAGAAGTTATTTTAAATAAAGTTTCCATTTTTGTGTTCGGAATACATATTTGAATCCTAAATGTTTTATTAAATTATCTTTTGAGGGCTCTGTTTTAAAGCAATAAATGTGTGTAACAGTAGTATTGTCCATACTGAAGAATGTTACCATGTATGGAAAAAACATTAAAGTTCATACCAGCGAGTCTACATCACCGCAGGACAAGTGGTTAATCTTTTGGACAGCACTCAATTCTCCTCTGTCTGCATCTAAAATTCAATAGATTCGAAGATGGGAATTCTTGCTAGATTGTCAACCGACCTGATGTACGAAGTACTAGTCTGGTAGACAGCATTGGACAAGAATAGTAACACTGTGTAGAGATGAGAAAGATAATAACTGCCTGTCAATGTTAAGGAGGAAAACCCTTGGGGAACACTTCTATGAAGATATAAATAAAGAGCTTTGTCTCCGGATTTAATTGGTTCTAAACGTAAATGCGGAAGAAATAAATACCGAAATTAAATTCCTTAGGGGAAACATATCGTGCAAGGTTCCTGGTGCTGATAATCATGTACTCTTCGTGGTATCACCTTTTGGTCTAAAGTTATGTTCAGACGAATGCCTATGTTCAGAAAATTGTCCCAAATGCCTTACAACCGTCTGAATTTACAATTTTGTCTGACAATATTTGCAGAAAACACATTGTCAGGTCATTGTCAGATCCTCATCTGGCAATGAAATTGTCAGGTATCTGGCAATCATCTGAACACACAATTGTACCATTGTCAGGCGTTTAGGACATTTGCAGACTCATTTGCTATTGTCAGATGTGCTATGCTTATGACGTCTGACAATTTTTTTATTGCCAGATAATTGTTTTTCATATTTGAAAGATCAAAACGAAGTTTTGGTGCAATTTTTTAGATTGCATCCAAAACTTCTGGAATGATAGATGAGATCGTTGACACGGGAATGCGGAACAGATATTGCAGACCGAAAATGTTCGCCGCTCAGCCTCTGAAATGCTCGCGCGCATATTCGTTTCTTGCTTTTATCGTAAAGTCCCTCCTGCTGACGGCGGGCCACCCAATCCTTCGTCTAAAAACGCCGACGTTTTTGTGGCAATTAATCCTCCTCGCTGCTTTCCAATACGTCCGCGGCCAAAACAATCGCAAGTGCATCTTTTTTTTCCATTTCGATTATTATTTTATTATAAAATTCTCAAAAAAAAAAAAATTCTTCACTCAGTCCAGAATGAAAAAAAACATTTTTAATTTGTCTGACAATTCCTGTCAACGAATCTGCAAATTTTTTGTAAACAAACATCTGCCAACCGTGTGAACTGACAATTTTCAACCCAACAACGTTGCCAGGCAAAGTATTATCAGGCCAACCATCTGACAATGAAATTACCAGAGTTTGGTACAAAATATGGCAACAATGTGAACTGGCAATTTAGCATTGTAAGGTAGTTCGCTATTGTCAGCTCATTTGCAGTTCATTGTCAGAACATTTGTAGACCTCACAATATTGTCAGATCTGGCAATCGTCTGAACATAGCTTAAGAGTATCTCTGCCTAGCGGGGACAACCCTAAAGTTAAGAAAAACTCCATTTACCTGTCTGTTGGTTGGTAAATGACATTTTTTCTGGAGTTTTTCTATCGAAAGACATTCCATAATTGATCAAAATAACGACATCGACTACCCTTTTAGGTGCGAAGTATATAAACAGCTGTCATAGCCTAACTACACCAAAAGAATTCGTGGTTGGTGATGAGATTTATTATTTTCAATGTCACATAACCCGCGTTTATATTAACAGGCTAAGACTGCTATAAAAACTAGCACCCTGAGGGTCAGCAAATAGAATATTATATCTTCTCGTTAAATTATCACTAAGCAGCAACAAATATTATTAGAGACAGAGACGTATTTTGCACAAAATCTTTGATAAAACACTTTGCCATGTGTTAGATATGTAAGTTAAGTTTTAGCTCTTATGAATGGGCAATAAATTATACTGGTCAACAGACTTTTTGCCCCAAGAAAGGTAGGCGGCTTTTCTACTGTAGAATTTTACGCTGAATTTAAATGTAAACAGGAATTTTTTATTAGTTACTATTTTTGAGTTACAAAGTGTTTTCTCGGCTATTTTCGAACACTTTGGTAATTTTTCTGACAGCCCTTATTAAAGTGTTTAACATATTTGTGTAAAAATAAAATTGTATGCTTAGTTTAAAAATGTACCAAGTAGGGACACAATTACTGTTACTATATTTACTGCAACCCAGAGATTGATATAAGATTGTTCTGAAGCTAACCTCACGGTTGTTTGTGTATAAAAATATTTTAAATTTGTTTACGCTTTCGTCATGGAATGGTCTGATGAAAGGAATCGCATCGCTGTAGTAGCGCTTCTTGTGCGGTGTTCAAAATAATTAACATTTTCAAGACGCTGCAGCCGCTAGGGATTAGCTAAATGTTTGTTTATAAAAAAAAATTAATCGAGGACCCGCAATCTGGTCGTGTTTATCAAGAAAGAGTTGCTCCTGGGGTTCTTCAAACGCTATACTGGACAATTGCTGAATGTGGCCCTAAAAAAATGTCTACGAATGGGCGAATGGGTCGAACGTTCTTGCACCTATGTGCTGCTCATTTGAAAAGCACTCAAATTTTAAAATCAAGCGAAATTGATAAAATGTATTTTTTTTTTAAATGCGTTAAAAAGCAAAAAGCTTTCAAAATAATTTCCAAAGTGTACCAGGAGACCAGTTCAGAACTTGTTATTCAACCTCTAAACCATACCCTTTTCCAAACACAATTGTGATCATTCCAGCAAAATTCTGTGCAAATCTACCCATACCTGGCTCCATAGAATTGTACCCCGTTTTATTGGTATCAAAGACTGGCTTTTTGCCAGCGCGAAGTACAAATTGTGGACTTATTGAAAGGATATCGTGTGTCGCAAAAGATACCATAACATGAAATCCCTAAAGCAAGCTCTATTCGATTGATGAGTGACTGTACCGACTAAAGTCCAAAGGCGAGAATTTTGAATAAAATTTACACCTCTGTATTCTTAACAAAGGGTGTCCCAAAATTCACGCAAGATTTGAATTTTGCGCCATTTGTGAGGTAAAGTGTTGCCAACGCAAAAAAAAAGACAGCGTGACAGCTGACAGTTCAGGGTTATTAAAAATGGAGTGCTACACGGAAGAACAAAGCGTTATCATTGTTGTGCAATACTTTAAAAATAATGAAGGTTTAGCAGCTTGAAGGTCTTCATCAACTGTGAAGAGATTAATTCAAAAATTCAGGAAGACTGGATCAATTAGTGAAGTAAAAAAAACACTCTGGCCGTCCTTCAACAAGTCGTTCAACACAAAACATCGAAGCAGTTCGTGAGAGTGTTGTTGAGAGCCCAGGAACATCAATTCGGACTGTGGTCAAGAATTCGGCATTTCGAGAAGTTCTCTACAGCGTATTCTCATGAAAGATTGTGGACGACATGTGGTTTCAACAAGACGGTGCCACATGCCATACAGTCCGAATAACAATTCAATTACTGCATGAGACATTTCCTGGCCGTGTCATTTTCCGTTTTACTATTTAACGCCGTTGGACTTTTGGGTTTTTTGAAGTCTATGGTTTATGTTAACAAGCCCACGACCACCCACGCCTTGAAGGAGCAAATTAAGTGCTGTATCAACTAAATTCAACCACAAAGGTCTATGCAAAACGGTCATGGAAAATTTCGACAAAAGAGTACCTATATGCCGTGGACGTCATTTACCTGTGGAGGTCATTTACCCGATATGCTATTCCATACATAACCCTATACCTATACCAATTATTTATTTATTTATTTAAAGTCGCGTTTTTCTTAAATTCGTCCCTAACTCCAAATAGGTAGTAATAATCTTGAATGTCATTCCTAAAATAGAAAACAGTTTAGTTGTGGCTGACCCGCCTCTAAGTCGATTTTAAAGTGACAGTATTCATGATGCAACGAATAATAGGGAGTTTTATTACTACGAAATTTGTCTGGGATGGTGTTTAAAAAATTTCGTTTACAGACTTGAAACCAGAATAAAATTGTGCAATTTGAATAATAATTAAAAAAGCTACTAATTTCGGTGTCAGTTTTACATGAAAGTCATATTTTAAAAGTTAATGGAAAATCAACAACCACTTAAGCTAAAACTTTAAATTACGTAGGATTCCCAACCCAATATAGGGGTAAAAATGCCCAAAGTTGTTTCGTGTAAATAAGGTGGTAGTGCACAAATTACTGGAGAACTTGGCAGGGCACTAAAGTGTATCTTGATATATGATAGTTCAGTACACACATAATAACTCAAAATCAACCAAAAAAATTTACGACTATCTACTACCTGCTATTAGCTTAATTTAAGAGATGAATCCTTAAGAGCATCACAAGTTATAATATGTACGTACAATCAAATTTCTTGCATCAATGTAAAAGGTTCGGATTTCACATCCCTGCCATGTCATCTGTCAAATTCATCCGTCATCCACAGTGACACGTAGTTAGTTCTTGCTTTGCCATTTTACAATATGGATCGTTTAATCACCACTCAACGCAATAAAATTGTTGCATTTTATCAAATAATGGCCGTAGAATGCGCAAAACATACGCCGATTGGGTATTGGAAAATCAACAAGTTGACGCCGATTTTTCGAACAAAATCTTTTTCAGCGAGAAATGAGCCCTTTTCTCTCTTGCGGCTACGTAAATAAACAAAATTACAGAATATACTGCATCAAAAAATTGCACATAGAGCGGATAATTCCGCACATAAAAAGGCTTATTTTTAAAAATAAAAGTTTATTTTAGAAAATTTTATTAAATATCATTTCTTTCATTTATATTGCACAGTAATTAACTTTTTTTATTTAAATATTTTACTTGTAGGATAAAAAAAAACAAAAATCAAAATTCAACTTCATAAATTCACCTCAAATAATTGCACATACAGTACATATAAACATAAATTTATTGTTATTTTAAAGGCTTTAAATGAGCATTAATAGGATGTATGGTATCCTTTGGCTAAAATGACTTCCCTCAAATGATTTTTCATTGATTCCACCAATTTTTTAGTTTCATCAGGAGATATCTTGTGCCACTCCTCTGGTATAACTGCTTCAACTGTTGCCTATTTGTTATATTATGCTGCCGGACTTTTCGTTCCAATAAATCCCACAGATGCTCTATTGGTTTGAGATCGGGTGATTGAAGGGGGTGTAGATCAATTGTAGATCAACCAAGTTCTTATTAATTCGGAATTATGTTTGGGGTCATTATCTTGCACCAACATAAATCCGTCTCTTATTCCCAATTTCTGAGCACTGGCTTTAAGTTTATCTTTTAATATTGTCAAATACTGGAATCTATCCATTGTGCATTCAACAAAAGTGATGTTTCCAACGCCGTTAGCTGCCATGGCACCCCAAACCATGACATTTCCACCGCCATGTTTAACAGTTGGGATTAAGTTTTCCTTATTCATGGAAGTATTGAGTTTTAGCCACACAAAACGTCGACCATCTGAACCAAATATATTGTATTTACTCTCGTCGACAAAAATTACTTGTTTCCAGAACTCATCTGGTTTGTTGACATACTCTTTGGCATACTCCAAGTGCTTGATGGCATTTTGCTTTGATATGAAAGGTTTTCTACGAGCTACGAACCCTTTGTAACCCTTAGTATGTAACAAATTGCGAATGGTTTGAGGATTTACCGCTGGTCCCCAAGATACTTCAAGGTTTGTAGCTATTTGAGGTGCCCCAATTTTTGGATCAGCCTTGACCATTCGCTCAATAACTCGTTCATCTCGCGCAGTTAGGATTTTTTTTCTGCCTCTTCCTATAGCCATGTCACATGAATTATTTTGTGAAAAATTGTTTACTATGGATTGGATTCTGGCACTAGGTCTACTTATTGTTTTACTAATTTCTCCGTAACTTTTCCCTCAGCTTTTAACTTTACAATTATTTTTTTTACATCTATAGGGACTTTCTTATAATTGCCTTCCATTAATTTCTTTTTTGTTTATTTAGTTTTCAAAGGATAAAATAAAAGACCACCAAATGCGAGTGTATACTACTAAATATCTTAAACTTCTATTGACTGTACAAAGCAGCAAAAATATTTACCGTTAACCGAGTATTTACGACAGAAACAGGGTGTATGTGCAATTAATTGAGTCGAATTTTAGGCTGTAAGCACAACCTTTGGGTGTGTTCGTCAAAAAAAAACTTTTTTTTTAATTTTTCTTTTTTTAATCCTGATTAACATGTGACATCGAAAAATATTTGGTAAACTTTTTTAACGATGGCGTTGTATTTTGATCGTTGAGAGGCCATTGAATCCACAAAGGGGGACAGTTTGGTAAGCTTCAAAAAGACAATTTTGAGGAATGTTTCGAAAGGTGACTTTACCCATCTAAAAAAAATGGAAATTATGTAAAGAAATTAAAATGTGAATTGTTAGTGATGCCCCGAATGAATAATCGACTCAAAATTGTCTAATGCTGGGAATACGTACTTACAAATCTTTTCTTTTTGCCCCTTTCACTTTGAGCGTATTCTTTTATAAGCGGCGTATATACTTAAAGGGCACAGCAAGATTCTAGATGCGTTACTAGGAGAACTGAGGAAAACTCTGACCTACTACACCATACCCAAACTGAATTTTCAACACAACTTCACAGTCGATTTACCGTCCAGAGCAGACTGTGAAAGACGTGAAGTCATAAAGAATTTCAAAACAGCAATTTATGCTGAGACGATTCAAAGATGGACTGTGGGATCGGTGCGGGAATCTTGTCGGATACACTGAAAATATCAGTATCTTCCAGGCGGAAGTTCTGGCAGTATGTAAAGCGTGTCCGTTCATAAGACACCCCTTGGCAATATCGTCAATTTCATTGATAGACTGGTGGAACAATATAGGGAAGTGCTCTCGTCACTAGGTTGTCGGACCAAAATCAGTCATTTCTGGGTGCCAGGTCATAGCAACATAGAGGGGAACAAATGAGGCGAGGAGCGGGTCTGCCATTGACAGATCCTTTGCAGAGGTAGTCCTCGTTCCGATGAGAACTGTCAAGAGCGAAATCTTTTCACACTTTTATCAGTGGCAAACAAAACGTAGATCAGTTTAGAGAGTTGTTTCATTTCTAGGCAGATCTGTCCGAACTACAACTGGGCCAGAACAGAACTCGGATAGATCGTAGTGATAAGAACAGGTCACTGGCCAGTAGCGACGCATGCGTCTAGATTGGGCATCCCTTTAACACAAATTGCGGCCGTTGTAAAAATGTGAATGAGAAGGTAACTCTCTCCCACTTCCTCTGCGGGTGCCCGGCTTTAAATAGAGCCCGACATCGAACTCTATGCAAACCCTTTTTCGACAACCTTAAGGAAATTTCAGAGAAAAATATCACATCTTCCTGGATGGATTTGAAACCGTTTCTTTTCAACAACCTATTAACACTATCTAACGTGAGTTGTGGTACTCAAAATGGCGCTTAAGTGCTAATTGGGCTGCAGTACAGTGCACAGCAGCAACCACTTCTATCTACTTATCTACTGTAGCGGAATACAAATTATTTTCTCCGATAAATTCAAGTAGAACTCACTTAAAATCGAATGTTTTTCTTCAGCAAGAAGGAATTTGTTGCAAAAATACTGCTGATAGGTAGGTTTGGTACTTTGGTTTTTTCCCTATTTACTTGTTTTTTTTTTTTTGCACTACAGAAGCAAAAGCGAAGTCCACCACCCCATTTTCTGTAAACTCTGTTTCCCACACCATCTAGGCAAATTCCCTCAAAATGTATACCTTTTACAGATAGGTATACCTTGATATCCTCATACAGAGTACCTACCTATCATCGATTACGTGAATTGCAAAACATAAAATGAAAAAAAAAAAACAAAATAATAACAATAATCTAATCATAAGTAAACCTTTGTCAATTAACCCTCCCGCATTTATCAGCGTCCACGACCACGATACTCCATTATCAATGATAATAGTTTTATCGCACAACTCGCCCTCCCAACCGACTCCCCTCGAAAGGCTTTTTTTTCAACTTAACATGTGCGGCGGATACACAGGAGGTAATACTAGGTATAGGTGGGCGAAAATAGAGTAAAAAAAAAAAGCCCGCCATTCACCACCTCCTCCTCCTAAAGGACAGGTGCAGGAGATTCGAGGTTGAGGTGACTAGGTACTATTTACACTAATACACAGCACACACAGTTCACAAATTATCATGCACGACAGCGGCGGCGGCAACGGCAACGGCGGCAAACCATAAATCAAGACTTTTAGGACAAATTTATAAACAAAAACAAAAATTCATACTTACAGCACGGATTTGCCGATTGAACATAAAACAAATGCAGGTCCATACTTTTGATATTAGAACCAAAAACGCTCGGAATTTCATTTGAAGAAGTGACAACATTGGTATAGCACCAATGCCTCATATATACGCGCGTCTCGCCGAAAGATGCAAAACACGAAATTAGACGCGAGAAGACCCCAAATGTCTGAAGAAAAAGAAATTAGAAAAAAGAACGAAACGGTACGAAATCCACGAGCTCGTGGGGTTGTGGAGTAAGTGGGAGCAATCTTCACTTCTCTGTTGGCGTTGCTCTGGTGGGGTGCTTCTTTTCTTTTTTTTCTTTTTTTTTTTAAGATATCCCCGATTTCGCTTCTGATTAGTTCCCCCTTTTTTTTGGATGAACGCCAAAAAGACAAGCCGTCAGTTTTTTTTTTTTTCGTTTCTAATTTTTTGGTATATATGCGAGCAAAGATGAAATAAGAAAAATCAACACAACACGCATTGGTAATTGGGAATTTTTTTTTTTTCTGGGAAATTTGCACTTTACACTCACGATTTACATTTGGCT
Organism: Pocota personata; assembly: GCA_963082735.1. Taxonomy (NCBI): domain Eukaryota; kingdom Metazoa; phylum Arthropoda; class Insecta; order Diptera; family Syrphidae; genus Pocota; species Pocota personata. The sequence continues at coordinate 6,490,796 of OY720430.1, forward strand.
AATGATGGACACAAAAATATCGGTAATGTGGAATTTTAGTGAAATTTTCAAGTCGAATTGTACGGATATGTGGACTTATCTCCCGGAAAAAGTGTCTCTGGGTCTCTAAATTTATCTATTGCCGTTTTGACAGGTTTGGATACCCCGACGGAAAATTTGCGATTGTGAAGTTGTCAAATGAAGTTGGTAGCGGTTTGTAATCAAAGAGCGTTCCCCCAGGGGATGGGTTCGTTATATGTGTACAAGTGAATAAATTAATTGAAAGTTATTTATATCAATCAGTTGTTTTTTCCAAGTGGAAACACTGTAAAATTTAGTGCCATTCGTTTTATTCCACTGATTTCAAATCAATGATAACGCAGTCTTCGAGTTCAGCGGGTCTATTATGTACTCCGTTTATAATTGAAAAACCATTCGAAAGTGCGTTTCGATTCTAATTTGATTTGACACTCTGCAACCCTTTCAAAACGAATGCAATATGTTACTAAAATATGTTCTCACAACTTTCGAATTTTGTTGCGAATCTCGCGCTCTGAAATGTCACTGACGAACGTCAACGGAGAGGAAGAGAATAGCGTGCTGCATAGTGGTCAGAAATGCTCTTGATTTACATTGAGTATAGCAATGAATTAACAATTCAAAAAAAAGATTTGTTTAAATTTATTGTGTTCCTGTGAATGATTAACAATTTAATAAAATGAATGAATGTCTATCATCTATTGGAGGTTCTTCAGTACAAATCTCTTGGATCATCAAGAAAATAAAGCACTTTTTGGTGAAAAAGTACAAAAACCAATAGAATGCTTATTTATGACTAAAGTTTATCAATTGACATATTTCAAATAACCTGTTTTCGTTTACCATAGAAAAATCTTACACTTTAAAGAAACGAGTAACTTTGACACTAACTTTCATAACTGTACACAGTGCCAATTTACCGAAAGAACATTGAATTGTTGCCGGCAACAAAAAGTTTTTTAGTTCTCAAATACAGCAATCTGATTTTCGGATTACTAAATGCTAATCATCCGCTTTCGAACATTTTAACTTTCAAATTGAAATGCAGGGTAAAATCTCTGAGAAGATTATAATAGTGTACTTCTACATTCTGAGGACTATTCTTCCGATTTTCAATGGAAAACGTCATAATATGTTATACTGACCACATATTTTCTCTTTTACGGCATTGTTCAAGTATCATAGCGGCGTCCATGAAGTTGAGCTATCCCGCACTAACATTCAATATTCAACGAATTATTAATTTTCCATTTATAAGCTGTTTTTTGCCTATTTTGAATAATGGTAAAACGTCAAATTACGAACTAGAAGCATTACACTTTTGCCAAAACCAACCGTTCAGACGGAACGGATTACATTCTGTATGGCTATATGCTAGATTTTTAAATATCGCTTTCTAATTCGAAAATCGGATTGTGAAAGTAAAAGATTTTGTGAAGATGTTTAGATCATATTCGTTTCGAAAGAGTTATAGTCAAATCAAATTAGAATCGAAAAGTACTTTCGAATAGTTTTTATATTCGAAACGGAATACAGAATATTCAGGCAGCTAAACTTCATGAATGGCAATTTTCCGATGCATGGAATGAAAATTTGGCCGTCTATTGGAAGCTGTTGTAGAGTGGACGTGTTCGGATTCTCTTCGCATTGGATTCAACTAAGTTTGATGTGGAATAGAAACAGAGTTAGCCAAAGTATAGATTCCTGAGGCACTCCAGTAGTTACAGGACACACCATCGACCACAACTTGAATTAAAGAAAATTGTCTACTCAGCCATAGAGCTGTTCCGGTAGTCCATAGGAGGCTAATTTACCTAATAGTAGCTGCTCTATGCCAAACTCGATCGAACGTTTTTGAAATGTCCAGTTGTGTACAATGGCTGAACTTCATATTTGGCTTATATAACGCAGCAGGTTTCCAGTTAAAGGATGGCTGCGAAACCATACTGCCAGTCTCTTATTAGCCCGCGTTTCTATAGATATTTTTTAATTTTAGCAGTTACGGCAGTTACTGTGGCAGTTTTCCAGCATTAAGGACTAAATGCATTGGATCACACAGGGTCGAAACTTCACAACTAGTTGGTTGTAAAGTTAAATTTCGTGAAAATATGTTCGCAATGAGATCGGCTTTTTCTTTGGGTGTAAAGTGATCCACATCCACCCTCTTTCACTAGAAGTGCGATTGCTCACTTTTGGCATTGACCAGAAAGGACGCGGATCACTGGGGGATTGTAGAAGCTTGTTAGTAACTCTGTCACTATAGTTCTTTTTCGCGGAATCGATTGTTACATTACGTGTTTTGAAGGCTGATGAAACTAGCTCTTGTTTGTTCTGGGGGGTTGGAGCACTATTCTCTATAAGATCTATTTCTGATAATGGTTTGCTCGCAATTATTGTTGAACCAAGGTTTGGTGGAAATTGACTTTTTGGTCGGACGGGGAATGCAAAGCTCCTTTTCGAGGTGAACTACCTCTTTGACAGTTTCTGTGCAAACGTTGACATCAGTGCTCCTGAAATATTGTGTCGGGTGCATGGTGTAAATTTCCTAAAGGGACAGATATTTTGATGGTGCAACTGCCTTGCTTTGAAGAAGGAAGAGCGTGTAGATGTCTGCTTGATAAGCATTTGACGTAAAGGCTGTAACCCCCCGAGACAGTCCCGCCTCAGATATTCGTGTGGCCGATGAGTTTACTTCCAGAATATTTTATTCCAGGAAGCGAATTCATGACTACTACAGGGAGCCTGTACGGTAGTTCTAATGGGTTGCTGATTGTATTGCCAATACTGTTCTTCCGTACTTACCGGACAGCCAGTCGACAAATACTGTCGTCAACCCTTCAAAGTTGATGGTACTGGATTGTAGCTCTATTTATTTAAATTCAACTGAGAGCAATCCCGATAGCTTATGGCTAGCGAACTCTGTGTAGCGCCTGAGACCGTGCTACCCATCGATATAACATTCAATCAGTACTCATCCACCACCAGAGCAGGTTACATCCAGTCCCGAAAGGAGTGGGAATGGAATAAGAGACATAATTGTTCTCTTCGTTTGTACTCCTCCCAAATAGATATGTATCTTCTTTTGCTTATAGGATATTACATAATTGCATATCAATTGCGCGCATGGTCTGAGTAAATTACACAGGCTAAGAAAATGAGTTTCTTCGTACTTTTGAGAAAGACCGAGAGAATACATCGTGGGGAGGAAAATTTGAATGCGACTGATTTATAATTTAATTTAAATAATTATTTTTATTTCTAAATCGCGAAACGAAATAACAAAAATGCAAAATAATACTAAACACCTATCAAACTACTCGTCTTTTTCCTCTATGGCCGCCAATTCAGAAGCCTCATCGCCTGCTTGATTATCCTCCTTTACATCCTTGGTCTTCTTTCCGAATATTTTCGCCTTAATCTTCCCAAAGAATGTTTGCGGTTCATCCTTGTTCTCAACCACGATCTTCTTAGTTGCAACACTGTGTATCGGACCAAAAGCTAGTGCAACTCCAGTGCACGCCAAACAGATAACATTGTAGGGCATACTGAAATCAGGCGTGGGCAAAGATAGAATCAACGATTCAGTACGGATTTGCAGAAAATACCCCGACCTATAGGCATTGAAGCTATGGGCAAACAAATAGCCTTCCAATGGTATGGCTGTGTAATTCCCTCCCACTGGAAGAAGAGCCGTAATCACAGCTGAGCCCAGATAATAGCCATGATTGGCATCTGGGGGGTACTCCAACCACTTAAGGAAGATATAATCAAAGTCAAAGGAAACTTGCACACTTGACTTGCCAGGAACCTTAAATGCTATCTCAAGGTGGTACGGGCGTTCACGTTGTACCCCGGGAATGTAATATACTACGGATGGTTTGATGACAGTTTCTCCTCTCACCACCTTAAGAGTGTGTATATAGGAGGGGACGAACCATGGAATGTTCTCCTGAAGTAGAATGTCGAGCGGTTCCGAATATGTGTTGGTGACTTCCGTTACTATCTGACCCTTTTCCTGACCATGTCCAAGAATATAGCGATGAGCATACAATGGTGGAGGTATTGATTGAGACACCAAAGTACCTTTATCCTTGAGGATCCATGCGATATTGAAGAGTTTGTTTGGAATTTCCTTCTGCACATCGTAGACCGCGAAATTTGTCGTGTCTGCACCGCGAGTTGATGTGAAATTCGAATTCGGTGGTGGAGCCAGTGTATATTTCTCGTTGGTAACATCGACATATACTTTACTGGAGCTAGCTAGTGGACATGCGCCGTTCATTCCTTGTCCAAACATACGTCGCAAAGAGAAGTCATTGTTGACCAGAAGTTTTGTGTCGTAAACGATATTAGCAGTCTGTACAAGCTCAATGACGCAACCTTCGGAATATTCAAGGCAAAACGTTCGCAGCGATATTCCCAGCGAATGATAGTTGGTGTTGTGTACAAAGCCAGAGTTCAGTAAGGATACAAAGCCATTTTTACTGGTGCATGGGAGAAGTTTCTTCCACGGTGTCAGGTTTTCAGTGCAAACTATCTCTCGCGGCAACGATGCGTACCTAGGAATTACCATTTGTATTGTTTAACTCATTTGATCTACTATTCAAGATACCTTATAAACTTAGTCTCACGATATGTAAATTGAAATCTTGGACCAAACGAAAATTTTGGTTCCACACTGTTCGTCTTATCTATAAAGTTCAGCGACGAGCATAGGATGCCTGAGAAAGTGCTAGCTAAGTTCTTCCACTGAGTATCCACTTCAGATTGCGTTAGGTTTTCCCCACTGAACCAGGCCCATGCTTCGGCGCCTGGAGGCGCATCGACAACTGGATAACCCCAATTCTCGTAACGCCACAGTCCTTGCGTGAGGCTTATGTGCAGTTCTCTCAGATTAAAGTGTAAGAGGATCTCAGCAATGGCTCGTGGCATTAGATTCGTATTGTGGACTGTTGAATTGTGATTACAATAAGACTCGGATGATAAAAAAAATTAGAACTTTCCAAACTTACGGTTTTCGCCGGCACCCATCTTCCACCGTGTGGTGAACTGAAAGTATGTATTTACATGGCCACTTGGTAGTGGTTTCACGAAAAGTTCTTCGTGAAATTCCTCACTTTGTTGTGATGGTGAAATTAGGAAAAGTAGAAGAAATATTTTCACGGAAACCATTCTGTTTACAGTTTGTGAAAATTATAGGGGACTTTGCCTAAGAAAATGAGTGTAAATGTCAAAAACGACATAAGAACGATGGGAAATTTTTCAGTCGGAAGTGGATTGTGAAATGGAATGCCTAAAATGTTAAGGGCGTGATAACATCGTGGGATTGTAGTCGAGATTATTTTATGACGGAGCCATAGACCTTTTCGTGATTTAACGTTTAATCTATTTCAAAATTTCGATTGCCAGGTGCGCCCATTTTGTGTACTGTTTACTTCCAAATAATAACTAAAAGTAATTAATTGATTAATTAAACGATGAAATAAATAATATTGATTTTTTCCTATGAAGCAGTGTACAATATAAATAGTGAAATTTTTGTTTTGGGCACATTTAAAAATAATATTACTTTTCCCATAAAATGAAAGTGAATTGTTTTCGTGTGGGATGCAGCAATATAGCTGCTAGGGCTCCATATGTCCGAATTACCTAAAATATAGTCCAAATTACTACTAAATCTAGGGGATGATTCTAGCTCACTAAAAAGATAGCTAATTACATTGAAGCGTGGTTGGGAGCCTGGTCGGAGCAATTTATTTGAGGTTTGTCTAATAAAATGTTGTATACAAGTCATGTTTATGCTTTCCAAGGTTGTCGAAAAATCCCACAGTTAAGTAGGTAATGGTGTAGCGAATAATTCTAACATTTTAATAGTCACTTTATTATCCACTTTTACTTATTTTTTGCAAGTAGAAATATACATATTCATAATTATGTGGAGATTGTCACAACGCAGATATGTGTAGAACGTTATTTGGTATCGATCCATGCCTGATAAGTTTTACTGAAAACACCCTTCCACTAAATATGTGGAATGATTCAATGGAAACTTGAAAGATCACACACTTGGGTCATCTCTTTCAACTCTCATGGAGTAGTGTATTACACTGTTACTGTACTCTTCTGACATTTTCATAACTTGGTTATTTATTAAGCGAAAGTGTTTCACGATAAATGGTTTATTCATTTTCACTGAAAAAAACACGAATTAAATGGAGTGGCCTACGGTAAATCTCAATTATGACAAATAAGTAAAAGGGTCTAACTCGACGTTGACGGTCTGAGGCTGGGGCCACACGAGCGACATATTGTAGCGCGACACTTTATCCCGCGAACTGCGGGCTTCCAGAGGAGCGCGTTATGAGGTGCCAAAAGTTAATATACAAGAACTCAATGATGAAGGCGATATTGAAGCGGGGGATAAAGAAGAAGAAAGAAGAACAATCTGCTGTATGTGGTTTACCAGTTAATTATTTACCTTAAATATTAATTTTTTTTTTTCTAACGAAAACGTGCAAGAAAAAGTGTAATCTCTTAAAAAAAAAAAAAAAAAAATAAGAAAATATTTTTTTCTTTAACAAAAGCGCGCTACACCATTGTGGACGTCTCCCACCGTTACAAAACTTGTCAGTTCGTACTTCAGATTCAAGGATAAAAAAAAAGATTTTATTATATGGTTATATGCATGAGGCTCATTTTTTGGACTTCTGAGGACTTGATCACGTCATGTACTATAATGGACAATTTACCTAGGTTATCGAGATTCGCACGTCAATGTTCTGAAGCTAGTTAAAGTTAATTTCTAGAAGTTAAAAATGGAATAAACCAAATTTGTTTTAAACTTTGCATAGTCTTAAGCGCAGAATGCAAAAACGGAGTAGGTCTAGTTTTGCATAATAAATTGGGTTTTGCTTTTGAATAAATTTGGTAAAATTAGTATAAAGTAAAAAATATAATTTAAATCAACCGCAAAAAGTAGAAATAGTAACCAAATTAAATTGAGAGTCAGTTTGCTACCTATTTTTGCTGTATCCACATTGAGAATGAATTTTTTTCTGAGAATTTGTCAATAATTTTTAGATTTTTAGTGCATTTTTATTCATGAATTCATTAAACTTTTATGCTAGACAAAAAAACGCTTAAAACTAGCTTAACTAACTTAACTATGTTAATCTAACTTACTGGCCCTATGCAGGCGCTCTAAGCTAAACCTAATACTTAGAGAATTTGTGGATGTTTAGATTGAGTTTAGAATCGAGCGAAATCGTTTGATCTCGCTATAATTCAATTCGCCTTTGTTTTATCTTAAACTTCCGGAAGATCCTGGGTAGGAAGTTATCCATGCATAACAGTACATATCCTCCAAGAAAATATACGAATTTGCTCAATGTGATTAGATCACATTCGTGTCTTTGGTTAAGTTGTTAATATCCAAAAATGGACAGTGGAAGTCATTATTCTGCAAAACTAGTCAAATAGAAGCACACCAGTTTTGTAACTCGATAAATTTTGAGAACTTTCCACAAGTAATATTGTTGGAAGAATGGTGGGCAATTACTTTTACATACAATTATTATGAAAATATTATTTCGTTTAGATTCTACAAAATCACTTAATTATTGGCGTTACGAATTTATTTTGCTTTGGCGTAACAAAATCGATTCGCTCTGGTGCTACGTTTCTTATTCTACTCGTCTTAATCCAATAGTATAAAAAAGAAATGCATTTTTATTAAGAAAAATTCGAACAAATTCACTTTATTGGAACACCGTAAAATATGACTTACGCAGGATCTTTTCCAGAATATTAATAAGCATTAAATGAAAAAATAATAAAAAACAATTTTCATAATCGGATGTAGTACGCTATACATTTGTTCTGAAATGGTAACTTCAAGCGGTTTTAACTTCAGAACGGGAAGTGTTAAACTATTTTTATTACAGTTGTGATTTTGTTAGACTTAACTTATTAAAAATGGATTTTTTAAAGGCCCTACTTAATTTTCGGTAAGCGGGCGCCAAATTTGGTTTCCCCATCTGGGCTTCTTCCAAGCTTATTTAGACGATTAAAATAAAATAAAGCGATTTGAAGATGTTCCGGGAAGGACAAATTTAATCGAAAAATATTTATGTTAGCAAAGACTTGCATAGGCTTCTGTACGCCTTTATTAAACATGCTTTGAGGGTAGGTAAGTACTTACTCAAATGTACGATGAGGACGAACCCTTAGCCAATGTGGGTTGTGGAATCCATGTCAGGGGAATCAAAACGATACCTCCGACAAACAATTCATGGAACCCCTTCACAATTCCATAATAACTATAAATTACTAACTTTTTTCATCATTCCTCTTAGTGCAAAAATAAAATTCCAGACAAAAATTTTAATTATCAAAACAAAAAAATCTTGCACTAAACCCACCCCTGCCGGTGACTTGTTTTTTCATTCAGCTATTGAAATTTGAACATTTCACTCACACAATCAACCATCACTGCAATCATATGGCGTTGAACCGCACACATTCAGCTATCTACAACCATAGCTGAATACAAATGACGAACAATATTTTGGCGCTGTTCACATACAACGTATTTTCCAAGGAACCCAGTGGAGCTGCGGCGTTTACCCGTATTCGATCGCAGCACATTCAATCCACTCAACACATACACGACGGTACGTATCGTGTCGTCGCCGCGGTTCTCGTAGTCGTCGTCGTCGTTGCTGTCGCTGTCGTTCGTTTGTTCGTTCGTCTTCTCCTCCGTCGTGCGGGTACAAAATGGCTGCACACCAACTGCGATTGAAGTCGTCGTGAAGGATTTTTCTCATGTGTCACACACAAGTCATAATAGCTCCGCAGAGAAAATTTTCGAAAATTTCTCTTTTATCGCATTTTTCACGCGTTTTCAATAAATAAACAAATGCGAATGCATATTAATTACTTTGGACCAATCCATCAAATCAAATCAAAGGTGAATCAAAGTAAAAATTTTGTGAAATTCAGTTCAGTTCATTATTTTCCGTTTCCTCCCCCCCTTTGCTATTGCTTCTCATTCTTTTCGATTCTTACAAATCGGAGTTCTGTTTTATTTTTTTTTTTGTTCAAAATTATTGGCAAAAAAAGAGTTGAATTTTGAGTAAAATTTCAAAAAATTGTGAGTCAAGTCTAGTTGAGTTGAGGAAAAGAAATTTTTTTTTTTGTTTTTATCTCCTTTTTTTCTTCTGTTCTAATTTTAAGTGGTACAAAACGAAAAAGCAAAAAGAAATTGAATTTTTGCTCCCTAGTGAAATGGTGAGTGAACAAATTAATCTGTTTCAGAAAAAAAAAAAATCGAATTTTCCTCTGTATTTTGCAAAGAAAAAGAAAAATTTTCCAAATAAAGGAGAAACACATTTTTTTTTTTGGGGGTTTTCTTTTGTTGTTCGTTGGTCGTTCTCAATTTTTTATTTTTTATTTTTTTTTTTCGTAGATAACTTTTCCCTTTTTCTCAAAAAGAATTGGTATATGCTTTGTGTCTGTGTTTGTGTGTGTGAAATATGTTGAACAAAGAGTAAAGGGGCAAATGATTCAGCCGTAAGCGGCTGCATTGGAGGGAAAAGGACAGCTAGTCCAGGCGGTATCATCATCACCGCATGCTTTGAACAGAGAACAAAAAAAAAAAAAAAGTGCGGAAAAAGTCATGACGAAAATTTCTGGTTCGAATGTGTGTACATGTGTTTTTTTTTATGAGTTTAGGGCGGTGGAGGTGCAGGCAATGGGAGAGGAATCCCTTTGATCATTACTGGGTGCATTTTTTTTCTTTACAAAAAAAAATAAGAACAGCACTTTGTTCTCAATTTTGATGGCAGACGCATAATATGCACCAAAAATAAAAAGGCAGATTCGCTTGTCAAACGCGTTTTGGGTTTTTTTTTTTTTTTTCCGCTGCTGCCTTCCGTTCTTCTCTCCTGTTTTCGCTCCTGCAGTAGACAGAATAAGACATAGATGGCACACACAGCTGATTGAGTTTTTTTTTTTTTTCTTTTTTTTCTTTTGGTGTGTGTCGCCTCTCTTTATTTGTTCGTTCATTACATTGTATAACAACAGGGTGGTGGTGTAAATTCGAAGCATGCGCTCCCCTTGCACATGGGGAGTAAACTGGAAGGAAAAAGGGAATCGTATAAATTTTGCGTCGAACGTGATGCTATTTAGGACAAGTGGTTTGATAAAAGAGTCTCGGCGGGGGGTGGATGGCGCGGGCGAAATTTGAATAATTTGTAGATTTTCGCAATAGGAACAACAGCGAGGGTAGAAAAGATAGGATGAGATACAAAATGTGAAATTTTTGGAGGACAAATTAATTGCAACTGCAAAGTCAAGGCAATCGACGGGAGGAATGATTGAGTGGGTTGGGTTGGGTCGGTAACGCTTGAGTTTAAACTTTGGTCTGCATCAGTGTCGTCATCGTTGAATTTTTGAATCCCTGCTAATTGAATTTTCGTTAAATGAGTTATTACAAAAATAGAACTGCACCGCAATATCTGGGATTTCGTTTACCTTTAAAAAATCGAAAATGAAAGCTCTGCTAGGTTATGAAGGGACTATCCGAGTATTCATTTACGGACGATTTTTCATTTTGAATAGAGTACATACACATGTAACTATCTGTACACATAATTTATGTAAGAATGTGTGTATCTACATATTTTTTTAATGCAAAATGTCTAATGTATGTATTATACAGGGTGCCCACTTTAAACGGGATAAAAACATGTATAACGTACTAAACGTTGTAATACTGAAATGAAACTTGGCAAATGAGAGTAACGAACAAGTTGTAACGCTTCGACTAAATTTGGCATTTTAAAGGTGGCACTCGAAACTATCATGACGGCTCCCTTGAAAATAGGCTATATCTCAGAAACGTCTAAACCCGTTTCTAGGAATTGAATCTGAAAATTAGTAGAAGGACGTGTATTTCTTTCACCATAATAGAACATTATTCGGTTACAGGTGCCCTAAAAGGCTACGAAAACGCGTTGAAAGTACAAAATTGCTACAAACGGTAACTATGGTTTGACCCGTAAAAAATGCTTTAAGTCGACGAGTTCAAGTATGAGATTTTTGTACAAAAAAGAAGAAGAAAGCTTGCATGCATATGACCATCCTTTCCAACTTAGAAGCAGGGAATTGGGTTTATAATGGTGGTGTTTTTATTCACGTGGAGTGACCATCATTGGATTTCTAAATAAAGAAATGTATGTATGCAAGAATATTTGCAGCTGAAGAGGCAGGCTCCAGAGATGAATTCCATATAGGTTTTATGCCAAGAGCATGATTGGAAGGTTTGTGATTCTTGTTCAAAATCCAAAAATTTCTTGAGAAAGACCACCTTGTTGGATCCATCTTAGTTAGAAAGCGATGGTATTTCGCAAAAATTCTTCTTTAATCTCGATTCCCCGTGTCAATGGCAGCATTTGCTCGAAAGATTTCTGGCTCATTTTTGCCAATGAAGCCCACTGAGATATGTACCGCCACATTATATCTTGCTCTATATATTGATCCGTGAAATAGTCATGGATACGTTTCAGAGATTGACAGATGGGTGGATAGAAAGAAGCAGGCTTTAGGCAAAAAGGCGTTATGTTATTCATTTGGATAATCAATTTCGAAGCTAAACTTGCTCAGAACTGCACAATTAAACTGCCTCAATTAAAGTCCAGTTCTACCTCGCTAGATTGTACCCCACTATTAGGGTCAACATATATCAAAGCGGACGCACAAGCTAGATCTTTATCTGACAAGATCGACTGGGCACAGAGTCATCACCCGACAGCCAAAATCGTTGTCCTTCAACATCTACAACTCAGTAGATAAGCTGAGGCCTTTTATCATCAGCTGCCTTTCTTCACTCAGCTTGTCGAAGAGTCCACTCTGTGTCCAGAGAACCGAAACAATTTCGAAAATACTCTAGATCTCATTCTCTTATCAGAGCCAAAAGTTGTTACCGAGATAATTCTTCTCGGAATGAATTCCCAACTCCACACAAAATTCAACAATTGTGGTCGAGTCAACGCTGAGTGCCAAGAAAAAATAAAATGAACGTATAATCAGCGAGCTTCTTGAATGTTCCTGTGCGTCCTTTCGGTCATTCATCCGGATGGCTCATTAACCATACACCAAAAGAAAAAGGCGATCTTTTCGCAAACATGTTTTTATGCCACCAACTACCTCGGAAGTGAAGTCAAAAATACCAGTACGACGATAATTTGTAGAAATAGTTAAAAGTCCGAGGGCTAGGTCTGACTTAAGATTTCTTGCATCTGCTTCCAAAAGAAACGACTCAGGGCATATAGATTTTTGTTCAACTCCAAGGCTTGTTATTGGCCTCTATGGTCGTCACTGTTCTAGGTCGCCGTGGCTCTATGCCATTTCATTTGACTAGTTTAACAACTAACTAATAATATTCTTAAGTCAGGTTTAACGTATTTACAAATCATTACATTCGACAAACTTAGGATACCCTTGTGGTTGTGATACATGCATGTTTCTTGTCATTGGTACATGAAGTATGTATGCACCTACTCGATGCTTCATCACTTATCCTGACTTAAATTTTAGTTTGTGTAACATGACGCAAGCTAGAAAAGCAACAACATTCAACATTGAATAAGGAAGGGAAAACATGGATCTTGTATGGATGATCATGTTACGGGTTTTTAAAAATACTAGCTGGCTTTTTGACAAGTTATTGGAATCGTGTCTAGCTTCACGATTACATGTTTGTACATTAAGTGTTGAATTGCGGATAATATAGAGGAGCTATTTTGGAATTTAGAATTTTGTACATATGTATATTAGCTAGGTGATGGATTGCGTAACCTAATACATTTTGCCTTACATTTTCCCAATTTATTCTGCTGCCTGGCTTCCTCGGAGTGCTTAATTTAATTATTATTTTTACAATTTATAACTGGCCAGGATCGGCATTTTATGTACAAATGAACGCACCAGGATTGTAGGTTTTCGCATGTTATCATAGCGCTCAAACATCACAAAGCAAACGGTGGTATGGTGATCTATTCAGCCATCCTTAAGGTACAAGGTTACTGTTACAATGAATAAAACAGAAAAAAGATCATTTTTTTATATTATTAAGGATATCACATTCATTTACGCACTTAGCCTATATCCACCCTGAAAGAACAACTTCCAAAACAATGAAAACGGTTTTGAAATCGGTTCCGTAGTTTACGATTTCTTCGCGTTGAACTTAAGGTGCTTATCAATAGGTAACTCACAATCATTACGAGGATCGTTTGAAAAGTTTTAAGCCTAACAGAGAAACAAGTAATAATCTTTCCTGCGATGCTCCAACGTTTTTTACCCGTTGAACTAGTAGTTGGCATTTTGTTCTGCAAAATAGGCGTATACGAATGCGATGACCTCCTCGTCCGATGAATACATATACATATATCTGCAGAAAAAAAGTCACACGGGTTCAGAACTGGTGAACACGGTGGGTGGTCTATCAGTTCGAACCGCAATTCTTGAATTCGTGACGCGCATATATACACCTTTCTCGTGTTCTTTCTTCATGTAAAATATAACGAAAGCGTTCTGTCAATATGCCCACTTCCTCTGCTGTCTTTCTAATCTTGATTTGACGACCATCACTTTTTCGATGTTATCTGTGGTGGCAGCTGTTGTTGGACGTCCCAAACGATCATCGTCAACGAAGCTGATACGATCACGTTTAATATCAGCTACCCATCTGTCCACGGTGTCAGAGTCACCGTAAACAGCGTCCAACTCGGCTTTAATTACGGCACGATATTCGTTCCGAAGGAAATAACTTTTCAGTTCACATTGTCTACTAGTGACGTAAACCTACAAGTCATTGGCTTCTATAATATTAAATATCTTTTTTAAAATCGCAAAAATGAAATAAATTCAGTAGAATTTTGCTGAAAAAAATCTGACTAACCAAAATTTATTTTTAGCACACCGCTGTTATCCATCAATTCTGACACACTTATTTTGCAACACAGTAAAACCTGTCCGCTGGTGTCACCCTGTTAAATACTACACACATTATTATTATTATCATTCGACGAACTTCGTGTTGAAAAAGTATCAACTGCTGCTGTCCTCCGTACTACACCGCTCGTGTATGCTTCGGTTCGGCGGGGCAGAGTACCCAAAAAAGAAAAAAAAAAAAAAAAAAAAAATCTCAACGAAATAAAAAACAACACAAAAGTGTATTGTACATCAATCACCCATAAGCACTGTGTACTTATTTCTTTCTTCCCCTTCGTTTTGCTCTTTGTGCCGCCAGTCATCCCATTTTGTGCTAGGTTGCTAGGTGTGTGTGGTGGTTTCGCCTCGTCTTCTTTTGATTTGCTCCACAATGATTATAACTTTTTTTTTTGCTAATCAATTAAACTAACATAACATTACATAGTCAGATGGTTTTTATTCGAGCAGTACTGTTATATTTTGTTGAGCTCCTCGTTTCTTGTGATTTTCTCTTTTTCTTTGTCTTCTTATTCTCTTTGGGATTATTATTTTTATTTTTTATTTTCTTACACTTGCTTGTTTTTTGTGTGTGGCTTCTGATTTTCTTAGACACCGCGCGCCGCGCTGAAGAAGTGGGCGTTTCTGTGCGGATGGTCCTCACAAAGTTGTCAATTATATTAGCATATATACTTTTTTTTTTGTATTTTTATTTTTATCATGTTATGTTCCTTTATTTTTTCTTATGACTGCGACTATGAATAATAGAGTTAACCGAGTGAGAAACATGAATTTCAATATTCACAGCGCGAGTGAAGAAATAATAAAAAAAAAAATAAGTGAGCATGCGAAGATTTTAAGAAACAAAACTGTCATTGTCTTGAATTATTTTGCTGGGGCTGTAGAAAGAAAGAAAAAGAAGTCTTCACGACTGGGGTTAATCTAAACAACCATTTCCATGAGCCAAAAGACGCGTAAGTGACCTATTTCATGCCCACGAACCAACAATGACGCAATTTATATATTTATTTTTTATCCAAATATTTTGCTTGTATTTACTTCACATTATTTTGTGTCAAACTGCCGGGGAGACCTTGTGGCCGCACCGCTATATTGTAATTAAATATTTCTCCTTATCGTCGGTGTCGTGTTATTTTTTCATTCCATTCATAGTTCAATTATCAAGTATGTGCTCTTCGTCGTTGACACACTCGTTGTTGCGCTTATGTGAATAGTGTGGCACACAGGTGTTTTTTTTCGTGAGTGTGAGTGTGTGTGTGTGTGGTTTTCTAGGAGGTAAGATAATTGACCGACCACCGCCTCCATTTTTTGCGTTCAATCAGTCCGCGGAATTGTTGTTATACGCATTTTTTTGAGAGTTTTTTTTTTGCAATGGACCACTTTGGCTTATGAGAGGCCTCAAGGTGGATGTAACATTTTAAAGTGGATTTGCAATATTTCATCAATTTTGTCATTGAGACTGGGCTTGCTATTGAACGCGCATAGGTTTCCTTTTTATTATTGGCCGCGTTCCAAGCGTACTCATTCCGTTAGCCACTAGACAGCATAGAAACAGCTGATAGCTAGATTTACTAGAAGTGGGTAACTATCGGTAGTTGTCACTTTCGGTAATTATCGATAGCATTCGATTGTTTTAATTGAACCTTTAATTAAAATCTAGGTTAACTAACAAGAAACAGTCTTAGGCCATATAAAATGCAAGTCAAATTTTAATTAGGCACTAAAATTGTTTGCCAAGATCTAACCTACTGAACTAAGAATGCAGTCAACTTCATAAATATCAAATGCTGCAATTTTTGTTCATTCCAATTTATCCTGATATTTATTTTGCGCTGAAATTATTTCCGTTAATGTTTAAAAACAATTGAAACTAGTTTTAGAATAGAATTTCGAAGCGAAATAATGAATTGAATAATATACTAGTACAATGTCATTTGACTTCAGTTACCAAATTTTCTCATTCTTTGTTTTAATTATGAAATGATTCTGTTGATCACGCTTTAAAACAATCGGTTTCTTATTTTTCATTCTACCGAAGGCATTGGAATGTTAAAGAGCCGTCTGAAATTGATCTGCAATGGAAAGCTTAGGAAGTAGTAGACTAAACTTAGGAGATTTTAATCGATAAACAAATAATTTTCAGCATTTACTGCATTATTCATAATTATCGATGGTAAGCGATAGTTTTTTTTATAAAAATCTTTTAGTTGAAGACCCCATCGGTATTGAATTGTTTTGATGACGTTTTTCTCTTGTTCTTATCTAGCTAATTGATCTAGCAAAAAAATTGTTCGCTCCTCCACATTTCCCCTCTAGCGCTAGTAGCAGCTAATTTTACGGTCATCTTGGTACAAAAACTCTTTTTGCTAGATTCTAGCAGAGTGGAATGCGCAGATTGAAGATAGATGGAGACGTTTGAAGCTCTCTTTGGAGTACGCAGGAGCTCTACGGGTTCATTCTATTTGTACTAGTGAACCCGCTCGACTTCGCCCATGCCAACAAAGTTACGTAAGAGCGGCAGCAGACGAATGACTTTTTTGTCATGCAACAGTTACGTCACTGTTACTGTGGTCAAATTGAGTGCGTACACAAATGTGACTGTCACCATGAAACTCTCAGTAGGGTTAAACTATAATTTGTTACACACTGATTTTCTCATAGCCTCTCATCCAGCAATGTAGGATAAAATAATGTTGATTGCCTGCTAGTTACCTATTAATATTGGGGGGTGTAGCGCCGTTGACATTTTTACAGAGCTTTTCAGTCTAAACACGCATTGGGCCAAACATAAAAACCTAAATATCTGATTTTAAACGATTTTTAGAAGAGACAGATTATGCTGTATTGATGTACCAAATCTTACTGAAATCCATTCAATGGTTCTTTAGTAGCCGTGTAAAAAGAACACCCCCACCCGATTCTGATCAATTTAAGATGAGGACCATCTCAACGTTACACCAAAAACAATATTTCATCACAATTTATCGGGTGGTTTCCAATCACAGTTTTTGAGGGTATTACCCTCACTCCCCCCGCATTTTAACAAATTCTGTTTGGTGGTTCTTAATTGAAGGTAAACTGGTTCTTAACCCTGGCAGGGTCTTATATTCGACGTCGAATCTGTGTGAGCACGACCATAAACATGTGTATCCGAGTAACGGATGAATCGTGTGAACACTCTTTGAATTCTAAACAATTCGATCATTGTCACAGACACCGATTCTTCTCAAACTTAATATAGCGATGCACATGGTTTGTTCGGGGTGCGAACCTTCTAACGTGTAAATCGTTTTCATAGTACATTTTCTGTGGTTGTCAACACTGTGGCTTCGTCTCTCAAACGATTTCATCTCGCGGTCGTTATGTGAAAGTCACATGTGACATGTATTGCATCTTTAACCGATTCTTCAACGAGCTCCTTTGCATAGTCTCCTATTTCGAGAGAAGAGAGCTAAGATGTCCCAGCAAGCGAACCACATGAATTCATTTAGCAGGTACCTCGAGGAGGTGTTACATTCTTGCATCGCTAGTCTATTGTTGCATTCAAGTGTTACCTGGGATATACATATGTTCTGCTACATACATAGTTTATACTTTGAGCAATTCAATTTTACTACTCCAAATCGATGGGTGTCTGCTATTTTTGACAGCTCAAACCCTAGCCACAACCCAACAGCAAAACATGCCTATTGTGTATGAATTAATACCATTGAAAAGAACCAAGTTCTCTAGTACTTAGCACAAGTAGTACAAGTACCTACTCTTTTCAACTAAGTTCTATATGTATTAACTATCTAAATTATCTTTACCGTTTAAGGGCAGTAATTACGCATACGAAAGCTATTTATATTTACGTACAGAAAAACACATGATACATAAATAAGTGACGCACAAATTTAAGATACTATTTAAGTAATTGTCATGGAGAGTTTCCCTCTTAGGCAGTTGTACATACATATGTATAATAATGTGTTACTCGTGATTGCAATCACAAGGAAAAACTACTTCGAATAAATTTCTCTACCAGTTAAGGACTTGATTGATCACCCTGTAATCATTCAAATTAATTAAAACCGGGCTTAAGTACCGAGGTAGTTTCGAATATTATCGTTGTAATAGGTGAAAGTATTCGTATGTATAGGTACATATCTTACAGAAGACTCAGCAACAAATTTATTTGAAAATTTGATGAATTAACAGTATTTGTTACTATTTTTCTCTGAATACTAAATATTGACATTTGCACTTGTTAGTTTGTGTAAATACAACCTTGGGATAGGTACACCGCATGTTGACTGTAAGCCATAAAGTGACGTATTCAATTGAAATTATTAACAAACAGATAGAGCCCAGCAATGTGACAGAGAAAAATGACGTCGAGTATCTATAGGTATTTACCAAAGAATTGTGTTGTATCAAGAAAAACTTCAGTAGCGGAACACTTTCGAAAGTCAATAAAGAATTTTCTTCTCCAAATAATAAACAGTCGACTTAATTCAATGCTTTTATCTGTTTCACACTTGTAAGTAAAAGTAAAAGTTTTTTTTAGTGATGCAAATAAAAATTTTGTATTTTTTATAAGGTGTCAGTAAAAATATAAATCAGTATCTAGCTAGATTAGGAAATACGTAATAAAAGCAGCAAAAATGTAAATTTAGAAAATAAAATAACTTCTAAACTCAAATTGAACAGATAGTGTTAACGAGGGAGGAAGTTTTATTCGTTTTTTCTTCTCTCTTTCGTATGGTACTTGTACATATTTAAAAGTGGACTTTGTTTGTTTTGGAAATAATTTCAAATATTTTGATAGACTTTTCATACATATTTCTGTTTTATTATTTTCATTTGAAATAAGAAAGAGAAGTGAATAAATATTGTTCACATGTTGGAGTCTTTGTTATCAAGATCACACAAATAATAAAAACAGCTGCTTGCATCATAAATACAGACAGAGAGTAAAACAGAAATCACAAAGGTTACCAACCTGATAAGGGCTATCTATCTATTTGGCGGTATGTCTTGTAACATCTCATTTTGTAAAGTTTTGGAATTTGTATGTACAGTTTTAGTATGTACAAAAAGGATATTGAACATAGTTGAAAATATCCATTTCAATCGGATTAACTTTAAGGTCCGACTGTCAAGTGAAAATTCAGGTAGAATACATTAAAAAACCTGAAAAGTTAAAAAAAAAATAATCATAAAACTGCTGTTAAACATTTAACGACTGTACTGCATGTTGAGATGTTGAAAAAGTATTGTTTGCCTAGTCGCTTTGTACGAAACGAAAAAAAAAAAAGTTATAAAATTACAATAATAATTCAAGGAAGTAGTTACTGCGCAAAATATTACAAGAATATGTTATTATTGCTAATTTAAAACCTTTTATGCGAACAAGTGTACCCAAGATTATTTTCTATCGGTTAATAGGGAACGTAAGCTACGACAGTTTTATCGTTTTTAAAGATTTCCGCTTGGAACGAATCGTATACATAATACCTACCTTATCTCCCATGTTGTATCCCATTCCTAATAAGGCAGGCATGGTGTGAAATTTTTAATTCAAATGCAATGATATCTTGATAGCCGGGTGATGTTTCATTGATTTTTAAGTGATTTCATCAGAAAAGTAATTTTAAAAACTATTCCTTACAACAAATAGTGAGTGTGTCTGTCAAAACAAAAATTTCAAAATAAGGCTTATATCAATAACCGTAAATACTGTCAACAAAACAAAATCTTTTTTTTTAAAGCAAAAAGTGGGTGTGACCCTCTACAGAGTCCACGCCTGAACTTTGACATCCGGTTGTTGTTGTTTGAAATGACAGCTCTGTCATTTTATGACGTTCTGTCATAGATGCCATTTAATCATGGAAAACTAAATGCTTCAACTATGCATCGAAATTGTTAAAATTAAAACATAAATAATTTTTTTTAAGCAATTGAAACTGCTTGATTGCAAGCCATTCTTTGGTCACTCGGGCTATGTGTTTCGGATCATTATCTTGCTGGAAGATAATGTTCGGCACGTTCTTGTTCCAATTCTCCAGATTTTTCTGCAATCCATGTTCAAGGATGCTGACATACTGGATGGCTTTCATTCGCCCTTCTACTTTGACACATTCACCAACACCTTCCATGATCATACACCGCCATATCATTAATTTCCTCCTCCAAATTTAACTGTTGGCTTTACATGGTGGTCCTTGCTTGGTTCACCAGGCTGTTTCCATTTCCATTGGCGACCATCGGAGCCAAAACGATTGATAATTAGAAATAACGACCGCACATATATTTTATTACGAATTTTAGTCTTAGTTTTTTATATCGTTGTGTCATGAGTAGTTTTTTCACTTTCACGCGTCCGTGGAAACCGTTTTTGCGTAAAACTTTCCTAACAGCCTCATTTGATACATTTATGCCGTCATTTTGTTGCAAATCCTTGTTTATTTGAGCTGCATTTTCGTGCACTCCTTACTTTATTTGCCTCAAAATACGCCTTTGTATCGATAAATTATAGATTGTTTTTTTACCCGATTTGATCTATTCGACTTCAGACTTGAATTTTCTCCTCATTTTTGTGATGGCACCCAATGAAACTCCACCTTTAATTAGAATCGATATCGATATGCCTTTTGACTTCTTCTACTTTCGAGCGGCTTAATTCCTTCATCTGTCAACGAAACAAAAACAACTAAACAAATGAAAAAAAAAAAAGAATTTTGTTTTATCTTTTCCAGTTTCAGTATTACAATATTAAACTGCAAGTTCACCGAGTTTAATGACACAACGATCACTCACATTGCATAACAGAGACTGTGTCAACTAATTGATCACATGACTTCGAAACCTAAAGGTAACGGTACACTTCCTTTTTTTTGCGTATGCTTATTTAGAACATCTGTGATTATTCTTGGTCAATGTTTCGTTGCATTAACGGTAAGACTAAGAATGTAACAACAAAAAAGCATTTTTCCTTCTCATTATGTGAGCAAAAAGTTGAGCCACTATATATCCAGCACTTGTTCATTACCGTGTTTGGGTAAATGTTGCAGCTCGCATTACACCCACCCATGTTATTCGCTTTCCTTGACCTAAATCAACTAGGTACGTATATATCACCTCTGTAATCAACGTAATGTAGCTAGATACACCCAGCAGTGCATCCTTGGTGTTGGTAATCGTAATTTGTAAATCACGAACTCTTGTGGTGAAGACACACAAACAAACCCACCTCGTACAGATGCACTGCAGCAGAAAAATTGAGTCATTGAATTATTGTTTTCTATCCAATTGATGCAATGCCGACGACCGTTTTTGGTGACACCACTTAAATGTGGGTTAATAACCCACAGAGGCACAGCTAAGTCGCCCAGACAAACTCAATTTCGGTAGATACGAACATTTAATAACCCCCATCAAAACAACATACACAAACACTGGTCTGAAGATTATCCACACACCAGAACAAAGGACATTGTCCCCGGGTGAATGACTTTCACCTTCAAAATGATACCCAAAAAACTGATTCTCTCCCCACCACAGACTGAGAAGACACATGTTGGGGTGCGTCTGTGTCGGTCGGTCCTTTTTCGGATCTCTTTCGTTTTTTTTTTTTTTGGGACAGGTGTCTGAATGGTAACGCGTCAGCATCTGCCTCAGGACTAAATCAAAGAAATCAATGGGCACACAGGATTTTGAGTATGTTGTCTCAAAAAGCAACATTCTCTTACGACACAAACATATCCTTCAACGATCATCTCCTTCGTACGAAATTTTAAAGGCAGGCTACATGACTTCCGGCTAAATGGTGTACAGGGGGTGAAAACAGAAGAAGAAGCGACACCTGGTAGTATTCTGAGGTGCTTGCTTTTTGTATTATGATACATACCTGTCTGTCTAGGGGAAAACTTATCCTTTTTGTGTACCTACATACTCTCCTTTTTTTCGAGGTTTGTGTATTTTTAGGATATCACCATGTGACCTTAGGATAATGAGCTCAGAACAATGCTAACATTTGCGGGGGTTGCTCAAGAAGTGCATATACAACAATTTAGAACCTTTGATTAAGAAAGCAAACACAAATACCTATATCCGTGGAGTACCTAAATGTAAATTCGATTGTTAAATGATATAAATACCATAGGTCATTGCCCATTCTCTCGTGTTTTTTTCATTTCATGCTCATAGTTATGCGTAAAAACAAAGGACGATGACTCAAGCGGATATTTTCAGTGAAATATGGCCGCACAATGAACACACACACAGACTTTTCAATAAAAATAAAGTAGAATCAACGTGGGTAGACTTCATTTTGAGGGTAATAAAAAGTAAGTTGATGTATCGTTAAGGAATCCTACATACATATATTTACCTCAACCCTACATTGCGCAATGACATTTTGACCTGGAAACCTTGACACAGCCCAAAAAAATATTCCAAAAAATGGGTAGCTGCCTGTTAATTTCGATTATCTACCCAACTAAATGAAAAGAAACTGACTGCAATGAGTTTCTTTTCAAATTAGAAAAATTAAAAAAGAATAGCATGTGACCTAGTTGCCAGGTAGATTGCTCGGAATTCTAGTGACAGATTGCATCGCTGCAGGAAGCCAGTTTATTGAGTTAATTATTGAACGATTAAGATACCTGGAAATCCTATGAAAAATGATGACACCGTAAACTTGAATAGTTAGAAAGGGTGGGGCATAGCCAATTGTGTTCTACTGTTTTGAAATCTAAATGGGGAATACGATGAGGACTATGCAGATGAGAGGGTAAATCAGGGTAGGGCTGTTCCTCTTGTCGGTATGAGTAAACTTTGCAGTTAAGTTGTAAACATCAAATAAACATCCGGGACGCATAAGACTCTATTGAGTTGGAGTATTAGTTTTATACCTAACATTCGTCTGTCTTCTTGGTACTATTATGAAGGGTGATTCAATTGAAGGTTACAATTTAAATTTGAAATAAAACACATTGGCGGCCAAATAGGCGCCACGGCTGGCCTAGAAGTGTTCTGCCCTTTTGATTAATTTTTTCATAACTTTTCTGAATAAATCCTGTGGTAGTTCATAAATAACGCGTCTAATCTCGTCATTTAGCTCTGGAATCTTTTGGGGGTCACTGGATAGATGGCGCTGCCGGCAAACTTTGTGTGCAATAACTGAATTGTTTCTCGCACTGTGTGTGTCAGGTGGAACCGTCTTGTTGAAACCACATATCTTCCATATCAATATCGTTCAATTGGTTTGTTACGAAAAAGTCCAGCCCAATTACACCGTCGGCCCAAAATCCAGACCAAACAGTGACATTTTCGTGCATTTTGCCCGATTTCAAAGATGAGTTTTCTCGCATAACGCTCCATAATTACAAATGTCAATGCTTAGTATTCGCAGATGTCAAATATTAGCTGTTTATCTTTGACAGAACCACAGCATTACCAGATTTAATTTGTAACCTCCAATTGAATCAGCCTTTATAATCCGACGAACATCCCTAGACTTTCCACATCCTATATAGTTTGAACATATGCTTTGTCAAACATCTTCATTTTGTGGGAGCACCATTAAAGTAAAGTGTTTTTCACAACGTGGGATCCATAAGTCTATCAACGTAATGATCCGAGTTTTCCATTACCTTTCATTTATTCTAACTCCCCTATTAGACTACGTATGAACAGTTGTTTTATTAAATTTGACAACAGGTACCTCTTATTTAGTTGAATTTATGAAGGTGAAAATGATGTGAACTTGAATAGATGTGTGATTTCCCGAAGCTCACACCCATTGTTGCGCCACTATGGGAAAGCTAAGGCGTAATAGATTTGAAAAAAAAGTGTAGTAGTAGATTACAAGTTTAGTGGAATAGATTTGGTAACAGAGACCCCATTTTTCTCTTTTTTGGCAAGCAACAACTTTGATTGGGGGTAGAGAAGCTATTCTAGGGGGGTCGCGAGCTATAAGGTAAATTAACCAATAGAGTTGAACTATTTGGACAGACTTACACAATTTTTCATGAAGCAGAGGAGCGCGTCAGTTGCAAGCTTGGGGTATTCTTCATATCTTTTTTCCCATAAGCTGTCCGACTCTGTGAATAAATCTGTATTCAAGCATTCGATCAGCAGGAACTCTACAAGTTTTCTTTTATCTTTGAGTTAGCATCAGTCTCATCTTCTTTGTAGAAAGATCTGTATTTCGGAGCACCCTAGACTATGACATTTGTGACATATATTTCTGTAAATTAGTAAATACTAAAATACTCTGATTAAGGAGAATGTACTGTATGTATGTATGAGTATGTGTTTACGGGTATGTATGTATGTATTTACGAGTATGTACATACATATGTATTAAAGAGTGTATATATGAACATGGGGGTTAAAGCCTTTCACCACTCTCAGGTCTATATAGACCCATTGTAATTCCCGTTAGGGTTCAGAAATTGAAAATATTGTCCTTCCTATACTGGCGGATCTTTATTGCTGGCCTTAAGCTTTGAAAATCCATGCAGATTTGACAGTGATTTATCGGATAACTCTTCAATGGCTTGGTCAGTGGCAAAGAAAAGGGGTGTTCCTCATAGACATCGTCGTCACCGTATATAGGTCATCATCGTTAAGATAAAGTTTGATTTCTTACTAGGTTGTCTATGCTAAAACTTGCTGGTTTTGTCGTTGTTGTTCTTTGGCCAGAGTTTTCTAGATATTTCACAGGTGGACAGTGATACCCATCTGCTGTTAGCTACCATCAGAATCTTTTGTGCGACTTTTTCTCTAAGGTTGCAGAGTGGAGTTCTGATTGATCGGTCAGCTTGCTCACGATTAAGGCCATACCTCTTTATCGGCAAGTTCATTTCCCGCAACACCACTGTGGTAAGGGAACCAGTAGGGTTTTACAGTGTACCGTGAGTGAACAAATCTTGTGCACTTCGCGACATCGCTTGTATGTACATAATGTACATATTACAGTGCTCCCTCTTGCCATATCTGCAAATGGAAGCAGTTATCGCTTTGCTTACTCGCCCATTTACGTGGCAGTCTAAACTAACGAACCAAAGGAAGATTCAGTGGGAATTTTGAAATCGGGACTGACTCACTCATCATCAAAACCCGTAAACATAGAACCTTGGAAATTGGTATATATTTACATAGGTAGTACTTGGAGTGTAGATAAAAGTATAAAATGAGAAACATAATCAACATTCGCCTGCATATGCACGAAGTGTAAACCCACGAATACTCACAATCTTATCATCCAACACATAATAAACCCAGCGTCGATTCGTTAAATGTTCGTTCACATGAGCGAACATACATAAGAGATAAGAGATAGCAGTCTCAGTCGCTTATTGCATATGTCAATCTAACAGATGTCATGTTTGTTATGAAAATTAAAAAAAAAGTCAGACTACGAATTTGTGCACGAAAGTGTTCGCAAAAATAGGTGCCTTTTCGATAAAAGAGATGCCTTTTATTTTAATAAAGTGAAAAAGGAAAGAGCATGGGATGATGTTTCAAAAGAAACGGCAAATAATTTGTGTATTGATTTGACAGATAATACAAAGGTATGCAGGCAAAAGTATTATGGTCATCGGTTGCAATTGACAGAATATAGGGTAGCATTTCGTTAATTTACAAAGGAGTCTAGACAAAGGAAATAATCTGCACGATTGCGTCGCACGTACACCTATTTAGGTATATGTATATATCTTTTTTAATTGCAAATGACTCAGATTTAAAATTTAAACCAAATCGTTAAAAAGTTTTTTTTTTTTTTAAATAAAAAATCCGTTAAAATAAAAAAATGTCGAACAAAATCGATCGAATCATACTCGAGAAATATCCAATTTTCAGAACGGTTAATGAGCAAAGTACAGTTAAAAGTATTTTTTTTTTAAATCTGGTATACCATCCGATAAATTCAATTTGATCAAAATCGTTAGAACCGTTTTCGAAAAATCTTTTCTTTTTTTTTTTTTAAATCGGCCACTAGTAGATCCGCTTTATTGAAAAATAAATTTTTAGGAAACCAATACATACCCTTATAGGTGCAGGTAAAAACTAGTGAATTGAACTTTCCGACATGGTTTCTAAAAAAAATGGGCGGGGCGAGGGAATACCAAAGAAGCCATCAAACTCTGTAGAGTACTTCTTACCCAACATAGAATTGGTAGAAAAGTAGTGCAAAATTAGTTTTTAAATATGGTTTCCAAAAAATTTGCTAGGGAAAGGGTGCTGTAAGGTCATCAAAACATGTACATAGGGTACATCCAGTTAAGGTAGAATTCTGAAATTTGGTCATAATGTAGGAGTCAAACAATAAAATAGGAAAATTTGACTTTTCCCAAAAATCGGCGGGGGGTGGGACCGCCCATTGCACCTTATTATCATGCGGCATATAATTTTAAAGGCTTTGGGTATTAGATTCCGTAGCCGTTTATCTAAAAATGTCTCAATAACCTGAAGTCTTATCTGTACATTGCCTATCGATGTATTTTTCACTACATTATTACGCTAGGTATGTGTGCAAAAAACGTTATTGAAAAAGTGAATCGGGTTGTTTTGTACAAAAATCCTGTAACTATTCAACCACGAAAGTTAGTGAGATATAAAAGTGTTTCAAGTTCAACTTGTTCTAATGCTTTTCCAAATGAAATTGTACACTTGGCAGAAGTTTAGTTATATACGGAAACAGACTTAAGGCGAGTTTACACATGCAATAATTTACTGGCGCCAGTTAGTATTTGCGTGCTTGTACAAATAATATGCCTTTGTAAACCTTCACTGGCGCGCCATTTTGGCCTTTGCCTGCATGGATTTTAAAAGTTAAAACCCTTCCAACTGTGTTTAATCCGCCATTTAATTAACGTTCCAGTAAAAATATTTTCTTTTGTTTTTCAAAGTGAAATCGCGAGGGCTACTCTGTTGAAAGTAAAGTTTTAATACTGAAAAATGAACTTAAAAGAAGCTTAGGTGAAACTGGTGATCTAGATTGTATTTCTTTATATACATTTTTTACTAGCGCGAAAGTTCAACTGGCACTATACTGGCGCCAGCAAATACTTGCGTTGTAATTTTATTTGGAAAATCATTTATTTTTCACTCATTACAGTTACAGGATTTTTGTACAAAATAACTTAGATTAATGTTTTTGGTTAGATAATAATGTGCTGTAGCTCCTATGTAGGTTATTACTCGCGATAGGTGAGTCAACCTCACACACAATTTTAACGACACCTTCTCGTGCGCACGAGGTATAATGTTGCTCTAGCTTCCTATTACATTCACTCGAAGTTATATCTGCACAGCATCTACAGCACTTTCGCCAAAATACCGAAAACCGTAAAGAACCACCCGGTTTGGTCACATTCTACATTCACTTCCAAAAAAAAAAAAAAACATTTTCTCATGTGAAATTTATGTGAACACTGGCAATAATTTTATTATTAGGTTACATGCTCACTCTCCGTCCGCCCGTTCGTGCGTCTGTCTGTCTGTCCGTTCATCTATATTACTTGTTTGGTTTTGTTATTAAACCGTACAACCAGTTGGTGGTCTCCAATAGCGGTGTAGTGATCACGTTTGTTTGTTGCCGCTGCTGCTACATCACAGCTTTTTGTGCGCTGTGTCGCGTTGTTATTACTGCTTCTGTCATCCAGTCCAATGTCGTGCGGCGGTAACAACAAGTTTTCAATTTCAGCTCCAATGTGCGTGCGCGTACACACTGGTCGTTAGTTAATAGGAAACATGTAATACATCTTCTTGCGCGTATACAGAAACTTGAGTCTTATTCATGTGACGATGACGCCTGGCTTCTAGCTTTTAGTTATTAGTTTTTTTTTTTTTTTTTTTTTTTCTGTAATAGCGCAATGTGTGTCGGCAAAAGGTCAGAAGAAGGAGAGAACGCTGTCATTTCCATGTTTAGCTCTATAATAACCATATTCAATATATAGAGGTGGTGTTTCTTACGTGCTTTTTATGTGAAAAGAAAAAAATCGCCTTACCATCCGCCGGAAGTGACGTCAGCGTGTCACTATGATTTTGAGGGAAAACATTCCTGACCTAGAAACAGGTTTTGAAAAAAAAAAAAAAAATTGCCGCAATTCGGCCAAGAAATACATATTTCCCAGAGGGAATCTCGTAAAAAAATGCTGTTATTGCCATCTTCGTCATCACGACGTTGATGATGATGATGGCGTCTTTGGTGTGGTTTCGTGAACTTGACGGTTACTCATCACACACATCTCGACTCGATGTCTTCTTGTGTTACTGACGAAGGGGTAGACCCCCTTTACCTGCTTCGCATGTAAATTCATTTGGCATGTTTTGTGCGGCGTGACGCAATGCAGTTTGTTTTTGTTTCAATTGCCGCTTCTTATTCTT
The DNA here is from genome assembly GCA_963082735.1 of Pocota personata. Taxonomy (NCBI): domain Eukaryota; kingdom Metazoa; phylum Arthropoda; class Insecta; order Diptera; family Syrphidae; genus Pocota; species Pocota personata. The sequence goes on from OY720430.1 coordinate 6,519,209, forward strand.
GTTGTTGGTTTGACAGTGCCCCCTTTCTTCTGCTGAGCATTGCTTTTAATTTCCTTTACTCATTGATTTACAATTCCAAGCATAAAAAAGTATTAAAGTATAATTTTCTTTTTAAATGATTTGGAGGTTCGTGCAAGCGACAAAGAAGGAGACCTCGAATTAAGTGTGAGATGTGTCTTCCACGGCGCGCATGCAAAGATGAGATTAGCGTAGTGAGCGACCAGCATGACGTATGGAATATGTGAATCGGTTAATTAAGAGCAGAACAGTATGAAAGGAAATAAATTGAAAATTTAATTGTTCTTTAATTATTGTTGGATGTGCATTAAACCCATTCGTAAACCCTAAGTTTATGCGTGGTCAGTTTTCGGTTCTCCTTTTAAATTTTTTTTGTTATTATTAAATTTTTTTTGTTAAGCGAATTTTAGGAGGAAAGAGTAATGGGAGAAAGTATTATACTGTCATCGAGAATACTTAAGTGTTTGTAAGCATGGATGTAAAGTTGAGTTGAAGTAATTCGGTGTTTTTTCTGCCTTTGAGTGAGAAATGTGGTTGCTAGTTTAGCTATCTCTTGAACGAATTTCTACCTCAATTAAGATGTTTTTATTATCAACAAGAAAACGTAATCCGTTTTCGATTCTTAAGTGTTTTGCAAAGAAATAACTTTCAGATGTGGTTTGCTGAAAATGTTCGGCGAAGTGGACTATGTTTACTTTTGTGTTGCTGGTTCACAATTACACTTGAGTGCTTAAAAATGTGTAGATTGTTTAACAGACTGTCAAGCATTCGTCATCTGGTATATTTTAGTATATTTCTTCAATTTTTTGTAGCAAAGTTTGATAAAACCCATGGACAGTTCTTGAAAAAATCAAACAGTAATACCTTCTATGTATTTCTTCTTATAGCTCATTTCTAAAACACCCTCGTTGTTGCATTCGGTGTTCGGTGTTAAGGTCTATTCACAGCTCAGCGACCGGGGAATGGGCGAACTGCGACAAACCATTGTTTTGGACATTTAAAGGCACACAAATGACAACTTTACTATTTCAAAAGAGCAGAGCTTAATTTATTTATCGATTAATACGGAAAGAGTTAAATCTTAATTAGTTTCTGCGAAGAAACTAACAATTCGCTGATTTTTCCTCGAATAGGCGAATACTTCTTGCGAACTGTCAAATTTTATTCACATTCCACAGATGTGGAACGCAATCCACATTCGCATTTGACCTCACAATTCTTTTGTTTTGTTCTTGGTGGTAACGAATGACAAGATTGCTGCGACCAGAAAATAAGTTGCTATGAATGAAATGTCAAAATTTACGAATATTTGCTCGTTCGTATTCGCACGTCGCTGAGCTGTGAATGGACCTTTATGTTAAACTTTTTATCCGTGTACAGAACAACGTAAAGACCGACGATGCATTTACGGCACATGTGTTTGTATTCAGCAGTGACAGCAGAATTACGCAATAGTGAATGAGGTATTAACAATAGTAAATGACGCTCCACTAAATAAAGAGGTTCACCACCGATCACTTTTCTCCATTTTCACTGCAAAGCGTGCGGTGCACGACCAATTCCTTATGGGGAAATATCAAATGAGTTTGTTTTTTGTTCGGTGTTAGCTTGATATTACGCCATTTAAATCTAAGTTGTTCAAATATCGAAGATAAAAATCGGATTTAATAGCACTGCCCCTCAAGCATGGTTGTAAAAGGCTTTATTTTAAATTCCTGTGGATTTCATTTAGTCAGCATGGTTTTTTACACAGCAGCCGCTTCGGTCCTCAGCAAGCTGCCTCCGATTTCGTATATCAAATTGATTGAACCTTAAATGACCCTTAAAAAAACAATGTACCTAAAATGGGAAAGCATAGAAAATACATTAATAACATTGTTTTCTATACACACTTACAAAAAATGTAATAAATCAATACAAAATAAATTTAATAACAAATAATCACGTCGGTTATAGAATCCGGCGGATTGATAGTGGACGAATTTCACCCGATCCGAATTATGACATTATTTTTGCCCCCATTGTAGAAACCGGAGAGTGAACTGCATTATCGGTTAGCAGAACTCCACTATCGACAACTTCGAAATCTTTGCTGTCAAATAAATAAAATTAAATAATTCCAAACAAATATTTATCATATTTTAGACAGATGTTGCGTTGATTTTCATCAACTCAATTTGAAGATGCTCTCTTTTAATTTTATTTTCCTCAAAGGCAAGTTGTTCCATGCTGTTATTATACCCCCTTTGTTTCATCAAGTAGTAATTGATTTTTTTTTTTTTTCACTTGATCCAATAACAGTAGATTTGTTTACACAAGAAATTGTTTCCTCGGACTGTTTCTTGTTAGTTGATAGGAGTTCGCAAACTATTCCATGCAGTCTTTCCTGCACATTTATTTGCCTTTCAAGAAGCTGTAATGGTTTTGGTATTGGTATTTCTTCTACCTTATTGGAGATGATTTGGTCATTTTATAAACTGATAATCGAAGTGTTTTCGTCATGCTACTTTGAAGTTAAGAAGTTGAGGTATCATAACTCTTTAGACCAAATCTAAGTGTGTACATATAATTGTGAAGTAGACTAACCTCGAAATTATTTAAATTACCTTTTTCCACTACGAAACTTCTTTAAGAGGGCTGTCTTTGTTTACTCGAATCGGTGGCAATTGCAATTTTGAAGCGAATTGAAAATGTTAAAACTTGTATGGGGTGCGGATGGTTTGCGTTTTCAAAGAATGCTTTCTTGTACTCTCTTACCGACATCCGTTCATTTGCTTACGACGTTTTTAGTGATGGAAAATCGTAAAAATAATCAGAATTTTCATTCTAACTCGATTGGAAATTTGCTATTTTCGGATTTGAGTTAGACTAATTCGGTTTAAATTCTTATAAGAAAATATTTGACATTATGTGCAATATTTGACAGTCTCGTCTATGGTGTAATGAAAATATTTCTGCGCCTGAAAAATTCTGAACAATCCGAACGCGCCCATATATGGAATGTATGTGGAAAAAAAGTCGACTCACTCTCACCTTTCGCTTTTGCCATACAAAATAGGCAACAGAGATGATTATTTCAAATAAAATTGTGAAAAATATAAGTTTGATATTTTTCAGACAAATTGAAATATGAATGTAATTCATTCATCATTTAATAAAATATCACTTTATATTTATTTTTGAGTCCGTTTCATAATAACCATTGTGTTGTTCGGTAAACATATAGTTAAAAATAGAACCAGCTATAAGGTCAAAAAAAGTCTCCTAACATCTACGAACAACGATATAATTCGTTTCGATTAGCAAAACAACTAAATTATTTGTTGAATTTTTTCGTACAGCATAATTTTTTCTCGACTACGAATAATATTTTTTTTTTTTTTTTTGTACAAGAATAGCACAACAAATTACGTCGACTCATTCTTAATTTAGAAAGAACACCATACATTCCCCCCTCTTAATCAATTCTTGCCAACCGCAACCGCACAATGCAACAGTAAAGATTATGGTTATCAAAACTCAAAATGAAATCTTTTTTTTCTATTCTCTCTGTCAAGTTGCACAGACAAATTAGAACGATTGCACGACAGGGAAGGAAGGAGTGAAATTGTCGTGTGGTCATTAATCAAATGAGATTAGATTTTGATTATTGGGCGCAAAAACACACATTTCACGGAAACATTCTTATATTTTCTTTGGAAACTCTACACAAGGGGAAACCGCAATATACGAGTACCTACATACGTACAGTATGAAATCAAAGTTCATAAGAACTTGATAGTAATTGCGTAGCAGTCGTTATGGAATTCGTTTTCTACAAAATATAATTTTTATCAAAACATTTACATAGAGACCTTCTGTCTGAGTGAGTCATTTAGTCAGCAGCTCCTGGCATGTTTTATCAGAAATTCATTATGATGTGGTGACATGCATGATACACAATTTCCTTGGATGCAAATTAAATTGGTTTCGAATAATAAACAATTGCAAATTTCTAGGAATTTTTGTGGAACTAATTTTATTATTTCTTCTATACTTTCATAATGTGACTTAAGCAATAGCATGTGTAGACTCCTTATCTGTCAAATTCCGCTTACAAAATATAGTGATGTAAACTCCTACTGATACCGACTTGAACTAAAAATGTTAAAAATATATGAAACACGAGCCTATTTGCATTATTTAGTTTATGTATGTATTATGTTTGAGGCTCTCTGGTGAATGCTAAATGATTGGCAATAATGTGGCACCTCACAAGAGTGATGTGGCACAAGTCGTTTTATTCTGTCAATGGCGATAAGGGAAGTCAAAGTTCAGTATATGTAGTTATACGCATGTACGATGAGTACTCGTATGTCTGAAATGGCTCGCTTAACAGGTGGCAGTGGTTATCATCTGATACGTAGTAGGAAATATTGATTTGAACGTCAGATGACAACTATATAAATTTTAATTGGCATTAGTATTTGCAATTTTATCACAATTGGTATATAATTGTCTTGCATTTGTAAATGTTGTGAATTCTTATTTTAAATCTGTACTCTTGGCATACTTTTGAAATTTTCGTTTACACATCAACGAGAGGGAAATTTTCTCGATTTATAGTAAGTTGTCGTCGATGTTAGATGCAAGTGACAGTTGGCACAATCTTATGAATTATTTGTGAATACATTAAATTCAGTCAGGCGATGTGAATAAGAAGAATGAATAATTAATGTCTGATTTATCTGAAAGTCTGAAAGTCATTTTTACACTGAAATATTTGTAAGCACACATGGCTTTGCTCGTGCAATACTTCGTCGAACCGGGTTTGATTTAATTGCTATTTCAACAACGGAGGAGTAGCAACTAACCAGTTGACGCTACTAAAGAATTTAGCGCTGGACTTAAAAATGTTGTAGATGAACCGCAGTTTCATTACCTTCTATCCAAGTTTGACTTTATTGTGTCTGGCAAGGCATCACTGCAGTACTAGACAGACTTGGAGTCGACTGACATAGAAATCAGTGCCTTGAGTGCTGCCCGAATATCTGAAAATAAATAAATTCTAGCGCTCCTAATTTCCTTTTTAGTCTCAAAACAAGAGGAAACGTTCCCAGTGTTACCAAGACTTTGGTGTTGGGTTCAAAGGCACAAGCTCCAACTCCATGGTTCAGTGATGGTCCACCAGACTAGTTAGTATGGTCTAATATTTCTACCCAAAGCAGTATTCCCTGATAAAATTATAAAACATGACATGCAAAACATGTCATAAAATTAGATATTTGGTTTATATTTACGTTGCAGCTCTCAGCTGTTTTTTTTTTTATAAAGAGCAATAGCTTCAAGTGTTAGTGCTGTATATGTCAATGGGCGCCGTGGCTCAGTGGTTAAGAAGGATTAAGCACTGATTCTCTCAATCGAAAAAAAAAAAAAAGTATATTGGATATTTGTGTAACGGATCTAAGGGTACGTCTCAAAATTGGTATTATTGATTTCCAAAACTGACTTGATTTAATCAAGTAAATATGTGTACATAGTGTATTTTTCTTAAAATATACATCTGTCACACGCGCATGGTAGGCTTGTGTATGCCACTTAATTATCGTTAATTACCCAAGTTAGCGCCTTAACAAATGTCAGTTAAAATCTACTTCAACTTCATGTAAGTCGTCTTCCCCTTGTCTTAGTTAAAGAGAGCGCACAATCAAAAGTTCATTTCAAATTGAACACAAAAGAGCAAACAAACAAACTGTTATACGGCGGCGGAATGTGCCTTCAAACCATCAGCAACACCTCTGCCCTCATCTCTCTACCGCAAAAGATAGCATTCAGCACTATAAAAATAAATCAGATAAACGCTGAATTTGTCTAAATCTATTTAACCGCCAGCATAAATCACGCCATAGGTCAAATGTCCCCTCACCCATGGTTATTTGTTTCAATTTCATATTAGACACACTTTGAAAGTACTATACTAACCGTTCTCGTTTGACACTGATAAGGAGGGGGCACAACAGTATTTATAAATCAATATTTACTGATATTATTACTCTAATTCGACAATAATATATACTCAGTGTAACAGTGGGGTAAAACACAGTGCTAAACAATCAACTAAATTCCCTGCAGAAAAAAAAAAACTAAAAAAAATGTCAGCCAATTGGGGTCAAGGACAGATACACTACGAGTATGTAGAACGGACGGATGACTTTTGCACGGCCCCACTATAAAACGACGCAGATAAAAAAAAATCGAACTCAATATAATCGCACACTGATACAGAAGTATGCTGCAGCAGCGCCACTATCAACTTGGCAGCTCTGCAGTTCTTCTAATTGATCTTCCAAAAATGTTTCGTTAATTAAAACTAGCAAGGCGAAGTTCTAGAAGAAGATCCAAACACGAAGTATATATATATATCGAGTTTATGTACTTCTATCCATAAATATCAAGTGAGCAGTCAAATAGAGTAGAAAAAGCATCACGAAAGAGGAGCATCAACATCAGTAGTTCACATAATTCTATTAATATCTCTCTCTCTACACAAAAATGTGTGAATTTTCATTAGCGCTCCACAGAGATACTCTACTCGTAGCTTGGTATGCTAGCTGCGCGCTGCGGAGAGCTGAGCTGGTGTGACCATTACTGCCGCTAAATAGTTAAGCAATCGTGTGTAGCAACAGCACGGCACCATCCATGATGCATGCACGAGCACTCGCACTCGCGCTCGTTCGTCGTACGTTTGTAGGGAAAAATGCCACCGCCGGCCGCCTGTTGCTGCTCCCTCTTGATGAATTTTTCAATCAGACAAAATTGCTGCGGTCTCTCGGATGCTTTTTCCTGCTTGAAATCTTAAATATTTCTTCGTCTAATGAATTTCCCGTTGGGTAAATTTATTTCGATTTGGAACTAATTTTCGAGATTTCTTATCGTAAAAAACCAAACACAGAGGGGGGAGACTGTTGGCGTGTGCCAGAACTTCATCATTTCTTCTGGGCAGCAGTCTAAGATGAATGCGTTTGTAAAATGCAGTAAAGATGCATAATTGTGCTACTTACAGGCAGACGCACTTCGTATAGTGTTTTTTTTTTTTTTTTTTTATATAATTATATAGGTTACGTAAGATTGATTTATTTTTGTGTTACAATTATATTTTCACACTAATGACATGGAAAACACATAATTGCTAAAAATAAACTTGTTATTTTGTGACAGTTCATGGAGTTGTTCGGGTGGCTTGTGTCAGAAGAAGAGTACGGTATGGATTGAATGTCATATATTTTTTTCTGTGCTTATAATACTTAACACCTTTTATCAAATTAATAGTTCATGATATTGTATTCGATATTCATTGAATTGAATTAAATTTTGGTTATCTGTCAGTATATTTTTTTGTGTCACACGCGACATACCGTGATGTGCGGTAAATTTAAATGAGTCATAACATATCTGACACGTGTTAAATGTCAAATGATGCGTCTGGAAGCAAAGCTGCCAATTCCCATCTAAAATGAGGAGGTTTAACGAATTTCCAGCCTGGTTGTATATACTAAACAATAATATCACTACTTTAACTCAATTCTGCTAAAAAGTGAAGGCTGCCAATATTACATCAAGGGCCCGTCAAATAAGCGTACACACTTGTAGAAAAACTTAATTATTGAACCTTGCTGTGATCTGTTCATGTCCTCCGTTTAACCCTTTTGACGACCATTGGGTTTATAGTGACGTCTCCTGGAAAAACCGACATATGCATTGAAATTAAAAAAGTTTTTCTTTTTACTTGCTGCTATAGAGTAAGAATTGTTTTCGTGAAAATGTTCGAACTCGAGATTTTGATTAATTTTAACATTATTATCTTGTCAGGTCATAAATACTGGTACATGTTTAAACGCGTTCATTGTGGAACTAGTATTGGACACATCAATTCTATATTGACAGATATTCAACGAGTGACATTTATACTAAGTTAACGCGAAAAAGATTTACACAAAAGTCGTTTGTGAATATGGAGTGCGGCGATATTGAAAACCATCTTGTGATAATTGGCCTTCTAAGTGTAATATAGAAAAAGGCAATATTTTCCGGACCTTGCGACCACTTGAAATCACTCGGAATTTTGTATATCGAACTGTTAAATTGTTTGAGGACACTGGTGGAGTAACTGACCGTTAAAGATCCTGTCACCCTCACACTATCAGAACTCCACAGGCGATCAGAGCTGTTAAAGCCAGGATTAATCGAAAACTAATGCGAAAACAGAAAATCTTGTCACGAGAGATGAAGATATCGCAGAAATCCATGTCTTGCATTAACAAACAAGATTTTGGACTAAACGCATATAAAAGACACACTGACCACTTACTCACAGCCCAAATAAAGCAAAAACGGAATGAGAGACTGAAAGCTCTATGCCGCCGGTACGCGCAAAATAGTCACAGGAATATTTTGTTCACAGATGAAAAAATGTTTACTATTGAGGAATAGTTAAAAAAGCAAAATGACAGAGTCTATGCCCTGTCATCCAAAGAAGCATCAGAACTCGTTCCGCGAGCATCTGATGAAGGCGTTACCGACATTCATTTTTGCGAGAAGGGAGCAAAAACATCGGCAAAAATCGACCAAAGGGGTGTTGTGGAAGGCGTTATGAAGGAACTTAACCAAAAATTGTTTTCAAACTCATAACGCAAAAGCAAGACAAGGGTGGCTCCAAAACAATGTGCCGAACTTCATAGTAGCAGACGATTGCCCGTCAGACAGTCCAGACCACAATCCATTGAATTATGAGCTGTGGTCTATTTTAGAGGCAGTGGTTTTTTCTACTCGACAACCAAATATTGAGTCCTTGAAGCGCGCACTTATCCGTGCAGTAGACAATTTTCTAATGGACGAGGTGCTTGCCAATGGATCGATGAGTGGCCAGAGCGACTCAAGGCCTGCATAAATGCAAATGGCGGCATAAATTGTTTAAATATTGTTGCCTAAATAATCAATTAAAGTTTTACAGAAAAAAAAAAACTTTTTCGTTTTTATTTTATCACCCAAAATGCGTGTACCAGTATTTATGACATCTCTGAAAAACTGTAAACAGTTATAAGCTTGGTCTAATAAAGGGTATAGTCTACCTAGACATCACAGAAAAGACTCTTAACATCCCAATGCGGTAATTTTTTCCAAAAACCATCCCCAAAGGCAATTCATATCCATTCAAAGCATTACAACAAGATGCCTTGACCTTAATTATGTAAAGAGGAAGCGAAATCGCATAGGTTACAGCAAAGCAACACCATCAAATGAAACAATGTAAACGTCTGATTAAATCTCACAACTAAAAGCCCACATTTGTCTTAAAGTCTTCTTAATTACGAACAAACTTAATAAATCGCCACACAAATGTGTAATGATTCATGCACATGATTTCTGAAGGCTTAATTCACAGTGTGTGTATAAATACACAGAGAGCATTATATCATCTAACTCACAGAGATCTAATGAGTCCAGTAGTTTGCCTTATGTTGCTCCACTGACACTATGGCAATGGCAGCCAATTTCAAATGCATGTGTGTTCCCATGCAAAGCGGCGTGTACTCTTCCTTCTCGAGAGAGCCCCAAACCCCAAGCCAGAAGTAACAATTGCGCACTGGTCTGTCTCTGTTTCTTCCTCTACCTCTAACAACACAATAGATCATGATTAGGTTAAGTCAATTAAATTGTAAATTTCCCATTTTTAAACGATATAAAATGAATTGATATACTCGTATACCACAGAACGCAAAGCAGAGAAACAAGACTTAAGAAGCTAATAACACAATCGCTGGAATTAATCATCTTAAGTGCCCCCATTTAAAAAAAAAATATCACAGAGTCTTCGTTGTCGTCGTCACTTCCTACGATCTGAACAGGGTATCCGATGAGGCAAGTGCAACAAGTAGCGGGAGGGCGGACAGCGACAATTGTGGGCGGCTGGTGTTGTTGCTGCTGCTGCCTGTAACAGCTGAGCGTAATTGAAAGTATTAGTGGAAGCCTCGCTCTCAATGAACTCATATTTCACACGATTTGCATATGTGACCAGGCTAGGAATTGATTCAAACTAGCTTGAGATTTTAATAGGTTTTACCTTGTTTTTTTTTTTTTTTTTTTTTTTTTTTCTCCCGTCTTTTATTGCACATGTATACGATTTCTTGGTAGTTTGATCGTTTCTACATCATTGGAATGTGTCAAGTGTATCTGTGAAATAACAGACTCACCTTACATTCTGTCAATCCACCTAAAGAGCGAATAAATTTTTTATCAATAACATCCTGTCAGCCCTTATTTTCTGTCATATTTTCAATTTACTACAACGAAATCCTTTCAATTTAATGTTGAACCACACAATTTCGCTGTAAGCACGTTTCAATTATTAAGTAAGTGCGTTTTGACGATGACGCAAACAGAGAACAGAAAAACTCTCCAACCGCTTACACATGAAATTCTTTTAAAATATAAGTATTCCAAAATATTTCAAGAAGCACAAAAGTAGAAAAGAACAAAGATTTAGTCGAAAACATGGCGCATTCTCAAGTTGAATGCTCGTTCTAACAGAAGAAAAATATACAAATACATATATGTGACAATTATGAATATGTTTAGATGACAATAATAACTTATTCTCGATTCGCCTTATCGCCATTAATCGTGCTCATTTTTAATGAGTAACAACGAATAATATTGCACACACATGTGGATATGAATATAGCCGATCGTATGGTGGGGTGGAGATAGCGTTTCAAGTGATGTCTTGATTTACATGCAGCTAGGCGAGCAAATGAGTATATACATATATATGTACATATATATATTTTTAAATAGTTGCAACTATTTGACATGTGAACACAACTTTGAGGCGAATTTTTATTTAAACTTTGGTGTATTACGGCATCAGATGATTGAATAAATTTAAATGTAGCCATTTTGATTCACTTGTCAAAAATTGTACCCACCGATAAATAAAATTCATTAAATCATATGGCTCAGATAAAATGAATTATAAATTCTTAGTGAATTATATTACAGTTTCTATTGCTTTCGTTAAGTCTGATGAAGTCGATTTTAAATTGGAGTGAGCAAATAAAGGGGAAACCCGGAAAATAAGAGAAATCGAGAGTGTTCAATGGAAAACTAATAAAAATATCTATTACCTTTCGATTTCGTCGAAACTGCAACAAACTTCATGGCATGGCATTTGACGCTAGGCAAATTAAATTTCTATTTAAATTGTTCTAGCTTGTAGGTATCACTTATTAAAGCTGCAAGTGTGGCAATAGATTGATTACACTCTAAGAAAGGGCAACACATGGTTAGTTATGCTATGTAGTGGAATACTCTAACCTAGATTGGAACAAGTCATGGCGCTGTAATAAGGGATGAGCTGAAAGATTATTCTCGGATCTTCATGGATCCACTGCTACTTCTAGTGTGGGGAAACAAAAAAATAAGCGTCAAAAATACAAATTAATTTCGGTTAAGTGCCTGCGTTTTGATTTCGACATGTGTCATTAAGTATTTTTACTTGCACCTATAAGGGCAAGTATTGGTTTCTTGAAATTTTTCGATCTCGAGATTTTGATCAAACTTCACATTACTATAGTAGGAATACTCAAAAAAAAAAATGGGTCTGTCTGTCTATATATATGGTCGACTGCGATCTCAACGGCTGGACGCATTTTCTTCTAACTTTATATCTGGGGTCATTGGGTGCACAATTCGAGGCAAAATCGAAGTTTTCATTCTAACACCGAAATAAACGGTACTTTTTTACTAATGGCCGATTTTGAAATACTCGATTTGCTCGAAAACGGCTTCTAGAGAAGTAGAACATCGCCCGAGATACCCGTAACAGTTGATTCTACTCTTAAATAGCTGAAAATTAAAAGATTTTGGAAATATGTCTCCTGGGAGAGAACTCCAAAGTTTTTGTGATGGACATACTCGTAAAGGTGATAATCCCTAGCGGCTTGCCTGGTAGAACGCTCAAATGTCACATTTCTAGGGATCATTCCATTGGAGTTTTTGGAACATCGGTTGTAGTAATATCTATAGTATTGGCATAGAGTGGGTGGTTAGTGTGGGATCGTCTATTAAACCAACTGCTGTGGAGTAGATGAAGAGAAAGTTTTGGGACCGAGCACCATACGTGAGAGTAATACTCAACCCGTGGTCAAACTTGTAAGTGAAAAAAAAAGAAGAAGATATTGGGATACTGTCACTATCATTGATATGGAGTAGAGAAAGAGTTGCTGAATGTAGATACCTGAGGTACCCCTGCGTTTACAGGAAATATGTGAGAAGAGACACCATCGACTACCACTTGAATTAATCTGTAAAAAATAAATTTGTCCACCCAGTCACAGAGCTGTCCCGGTAGTCCGTAGGAGACTAGGTTGCCTAATAGTGCTCTATGTCAAACTCGGTCGAAGGGCAACAGCTTTTGATTCATTGTGTTGCTCAATGGGTGCCGCCCAACTGTTGATTACATAACTTAGTAGGTTTTCAGTTGACCGGCGGCTGCGAAAACAATACTGCCGGTTGCTTTTATTAGCTCGTCATGTTTCAGATGACACAGAGCTGTCCCGATAGTCTGTAGGAGACTAGTTTGCCTAATAGTGCTCTATGTCAAACTCGATCAAAGGACAACAGCTCTTGATTCATCGTGTTGCTCAGTGGGTGCCGCCCAACTGTTGATTACATAACTTAGTAGGTTTTCAGTTGACCGGTGGCTGCGAAAATCATACTGTCGGTTGTTTTTATTAGCTCATCATGTTTCTCTAGATATTTAATTATTTTGGCATTGATGGCTTTTTCCATCACTTTGGATAGCATGGACAACAACGCCATGAGACGATAGTTTTGCGTTTTTCCTTTTTTTAAAAAAGGAAACATTGGATGCAACATTGACGTTGAATGGGCTATAGTTATATAATATTTTTGTTTTTAATCCATACCAGAATGGTATAAACGGAACACTAATGAATTCAACACGGTTCCTGTTTGTCCGTGTATCTGTCACACGTTTGTAACTTTTAAAACGTTTGACCTAGATAACTGAAATTTTGTCCAATACTACGTAGTGGACCAAAAGTAGTCAAAACAAAAAAATAGTAAAAAATATTTTTACGGAGGATTTTTGGATCATAACAAGAAAAAATAATTACACACTATCATGTGACATATCAAATTAAAGCTGAACTTTCAAGGAATCCAAACATATTTCTTTTGGATAAAGTGCCTTGAACAAGAAAACTGAACCATGACCTGACCCTACATCCCACTCACACTTGATCTGATTTTGGCAGATTGTAGACATTTACTCTACGCATCAGCTGTACATACAAATAAAATTTCATAAAAAATGTCTAGTGGTTCTAAAGCGTGCCGTTTAAGGACATACACTTAAAATGAAGGTTCTGAAGACTAATCGCGCGAGGCCCGATTTACACTTGACTATTATTTTTTTTAGTTAGCAGTTAGCAAGTTTTCCTTAATTATCCTGAGCTCAGAATATATTTCGCCAAGTGAATAGAAATTTCGCCGCATTATCTGTAAAGGTTTGTTACACTTAAGCACTTTCTTTTTAAATGAAACTCTAGCAGGTCTTTTATTTTTCTCATGTAGTGTGCGCACCATCTCTCATCGGGAAGTTTTGGAAATTAATGTTGATACTAAATTCCAATTATTATATAGGGTCAGGATTGATTAATCGAAAACTCCTTTGTTCTATATGGATGAAACGGCTGTGATCACAGAATCGTAGAATTGTTAGTATAAAGTAGGTCTGCTGAAGCCTCGGCAGTAGCAAAAACTTCTGTTTGGAAGAGACTACTGCAGTTTGTAAATTTTATGGTCGCGCAGCGGTGAAAAGATTTCGCAACCTACACCTCAGTTGATTTTTGAGCCGTCTGCCAAAATAGATCATATAGCCCAGTTCAGTGATTTCCTACATTACGTAGGTGCAAGTAGGCGCGATCCAGTTGGGGATTTAATTTACTAAGGAATTTCTCAAACAATGCCTGCAATGCTACCAGCAATATACAAACTTTTTAAGAAGTTTAGTAGGAGTGTTTTTGTTCCTTTGCGGAGATAAGAAATATGTACAACGCAAATAATTTACTTTTTTTGTGGTCATTCTGCGGTTTTCGATTATCGAGTTTAAGCCTATGGGAATGTTTTGTTAAGCTGTGATGAAATTGCGATAAGAAGGGTTTTGTTTTACATATGCTCAATCTTGAATTTTTCAATTTCTGCTTTGTAGTACATGGAGGTAGATAAGCTGTAGGATATTGTGGTTGAGAAGCCATGATCTTAAATTAGAAAATTTAGTATAAATTGGGAAACTATTATGATAACTCTTCAGTTCGTATTGTTTGTTATTGTGCCAAGGAAGTAATATTAACTATCGTCTTTAGACGATTTTCAGTGATGTGAATGTGAATAAGTATACTTATGTATATGAGAGAATGTAAAAGTCTCTAAAGGGAGTACTGCCAGTAAAAAATTCGCAAGTGCCTGCAGAATAGCTGCATTTTTCTAACCAGGAGTAAAAGTCTATTCACAGCTCAGCAAACGGTGAATGAGCGAACTGCAAACAAACCATTTTTAGTACATTTAAAGGCACACAATTGAGAACTTTACTATTCCAAAAGAACAAAGTTTAATTTATCTATCGATTAATAGGAAAAAAGTTAAATTTATTTAGTTTCTGAGAAGAAATTAACAATTCGTTGATTAGGCGAACATTTCTTGCGAACTGTCAAATTTTATACACATTCCACAGATGTGGAACGCAATCCACATTCGCGCGACCAAAACATTCGCGAGAGCTTAACCTCACAATTTTTTTTTTGTTCTTGGTGGTAATGAATGACAAGTGAAATTCGCAGATTGCTGCGACTAGAACAAAGGTTGCTGTGAATGAAATGTCAAAATTTGCGAATATTCGCAGGTCGCTGAGCTGTGAATGGACCTTAAAGCGCCTATATCAATTGAATTTTTGCGTAATAAACTCCTGCACATGGTGGGCGTCGTGGTGTAGTGGTTAGTGTGTCGGATCATTACGCAAGAGGTTCCAAGTTCGAATCCCAGAAAACACCAAAAAGTTTTTTCACGATCCCACCTCTCGCGAACGTCTGACAAACATTCAAGAGTATTGTTGTCACGAGAAAGCTTCTCAAAAACAAATTGCCGTTCAGATACGGCACTAAAACTGTAGGTCCCTTGCATTCGTGTGAAAAATATAACGCACACAACACGAGTGGTTGCGAGAAGCTAGGCCCTGGCACTTAAAGAGCTGTTGCGCCAAATATTTATTTATTTATTTTAAGCTCCTGCACATATGCACGTGATTCAAGAACAAAGTCTAGCTTTTCAAAAATATTTCAGATGAGTCAGATGTTTAAATAATAACACTTGTCTAACTTGTAATAAATCCTAACGATATAAAAATTTTGTTTACTCATTTCAGACTGTGTTTCGGAACAAAACATTTTAAAATAAATTGCATGACATTAACAATGTGGTAATGGAATGGATATCAATTGATGAAAGAACAACAACAACAACACACCTAGGAGCCTTATAAGAAAAAAAAAAGAAATAAAAACATAAGTACAGCGCCTTCGTTAAAACAGAACTTAAATAAACTTTAGAAGAATAGAGAAAAACTAAATAAAGCATTATACTATTGATTAAGAGTTTGTAAAACAAAATCGTAGCACTTAAGGAAAGGAAGGAGGAAGGAGGAGAAATCAAATTTGAAAAAGAAAAGAAAAAAACAAAACAAAAAAAAGCACGATATTTGCATATCAAAGAATATAGAATCAATCAGATAAAGTAATAAGTCTCGGAGTCTTTATAAATCAATCGCAAAGCAATCAAATCAGACATCAAAGTATCATAAATAGGAGACAAGCAAATACAAAAAAAAAAAAAAAGCAATTTTAATGTATATTAGTAATAATAGTGGCATGGCTACCTTGTTACAACAAAAGAACTGCATGAAAACTCTTACAAATGGCGGTGTCTCGAGTGCAACCAATAGTAACGCATCATCAACAGGCGCCGCCGCCGTCGCTGCAGCTGGAGCTGGTTCAGGAATCAATGCAAATGGTGCCAACACCTTAGTCACACATCATCATCTCCATCATCATCATTCAGGAGGGCTGAACGCACAGCAGAGCCGTATGCTTAAACCGCATGAAATGGTCAGTATACCAATTGGTAGCATAGTTTCCACAGTCGGCGGTAGTGGCAACGGTAGTAGCGGAACACAGGGTGCTTTCCTCGTAACTGGATATCAAACGACATCTCATCATAATCATCATAGTCAGCCACTGACCGACTTGAGCGCATTCAGCAGTAGTCTTCATCAGAGCAACACGATGTTTAGCCATAATAATCAACAGCAGCAGCATTACAATGCCACAGTCACAGCAGCAGCAGCAGCGACAACAACAGCATCAGGAACAACACAAACTAGATATTTCTCACAATTTAGCAATAATCATCAGCACGAGTTGAATAGCATTCTCTATCCAACATCGACGACATCGTCTGGCACGAACACTGTCAATAGGGTCGTCTCAAGCAATCATTTAATATCATCACCCGCCGCCAATAGCAACACAAATGTTCTAAATCGTTCGAATGCACACACAATTGTGAAGCAAGAGCCAATACCACCGAACTCCAGCGCTAGCAATCAATTTCAACACCTGCAAACAAATCAACGCCCCATCAAAACGGAGGCACCATCCGATGATCGAGTCAATGGGGGAGATAAGCAGCAAACTGTTATACAAAATGGTATTGGTACTCCCTCGTCGACTCCAACTCCACCGTTTAATGGAACTGCTCAAGAAGCTGCAGCTACAGCAGAGGAGCAAGAGCCCGAGCCGGAGATCGATATAGTTATAAACAATGTGGTGTGCTCTTTCAGCGTTAGATGCCACCTGAATTTACGTGAAATTGCGTTACATGGTTTCAACGTGGAGTTTCGACGTGAGAACGGTATGGTTACTATGAAATTGAGGCGTCCATATACAACGGCTTCCATCTGGTCATCGGGACGTATAACATGTACAGGTGCTACATCCGAAGATCAGGTTGGTTGTTCTTTTTTTACGCATTGTGGATCAATTTTTATGTTGTTTTCCCATTTAAGGCTAAGATTGCGGCACGACGCTATGCACGTTGCCTTCAGAAATTAGGATTTAGAGTTCGCTTTAATAATTTTCGTGTAGTCAATGTTTTGGGCACTTGTAGCATGCCATGGGCCATTAAGATTGTCAACTTCTCGGAGAGATACAAAAAGGAGGCCAGCTATGAACCAGAATTACATCCCGGTGTGACATACAAGCTGCGATACCCAAAAGCTACTTTGAAAATTTTCTCCACGGGAAGCATCACTGTCACGGGTAAGTTATTAATATTTTTTTTTTTTATTTTATGATACATGTATAATGTACTGTTAGTTAGACGCAAAGCGCCTACAACTGGAATTCCATATTCATTATTGCTTCATTTTGTTTGCCATGAAATTCGTTAAAAATTAGCAAAATAATTAGTTAGTCCAAGGAAACGCTTAGCTAAGTTGTTAGCACGATGAGCTTCGGTCTTCTTTGATTATTATCTGCGTTGAACTTCACTTCACCTAAAATTGATTTATTTCATTATAAAGCTTTCAAATTAATTCGCAATTAATTCGTTTGTTGCCCAAAAATATTTATTTTCATATTTAATTAACTGAGCATGACTGTTTTGGAGCACATGCCTTGTGCTCAGTTGTATGCTCCTCCTCATCAAGTTGGACGAATGTAGTATTTTGCTGGCAATACCGCCTGCGGGTGTTTATTATTTAATATGTGACTTCTCGATCCGATAAATGTTGTAACTTTACGATGGAAAAATTGGACAAGTTAGTGTTCCATGACTGGAAAGAAATCGAACTCTTTTACGCTACAAGCGTAAGAAATCTCGGAATTAAACCGTTAAGACTTCAATTTAAACCAGAGCCACTGGGTAGGTAGCTAATACCTCACACTTTTATACGGTGGTGCAGGAAGGACTATATTTATCTGACCTATGTCTGTTGTTGACACAAATGTGAACTGTTATCATCTCGAAGAATGGTTTATTTTGGTGTTAATCATGATTTACTACTTCTTCTTCTCCCAAAAGCTTTTATTCGGGGCTTATTTTTTTTATCCTAAATCTTCCAATCACCATTGCTGAAGATATTACTTGGATGTGGCACTTTTCCTGCTCGATTCTTGTTCCTTTTTTCTGCTTATAGAGTTGCTTTTTTGTATGCCTCTGGTTTGCTGCATACACCATTGCGGGCATTCTTCCAAACTTGTTAACGGTGAGAAATCTAAGTAATTGTAGATTGTAATTCAGGTGCCAATCTTGGTTTGGTTCTTCTGATAACGACTCCATTGCGATTTCTCGCGATTATAGCCGTTCGACTGAGGAGCTTTCCAACAACATTTCTTTGGTTTGTCGGTTAGGCATAGAAATTCTTTTCATTTCATCTCTTGAAAGAGGATTCTTTTCGAAATTCCTGCGGATAATAGCGTCACTTTTTCGGTGAATGATGCGGTTGTTTTTGACAACTCTCTCTGTCTATCAGATAGACCCCAACGTAGTTTCTTAAAAGATGTTCCGGAGTAGTGTCTGCTAAATTGAATACACTTTCATATAGCCTGAATCTCCATTTGGAAGATGTTGGAGAACATGTCCCAATCCTGTCAGATGTACCCCATCCATTAAAGCACCATTTTATGGTATGCTTTATGAAAATGTTCATAGTGGGTTCGTTGATCTACTTATTCTTTACTTGGTTTCGTAGAGAACTTTTTAATAAAACCATATTTCCTGGTCATAGTCTCTGGGGATTTCAAGGAACGGAATTGCTTTGTAGAGTTATTGTCGATCTATAAGTCTGTTGCATTTGTCCCTCTCTAGCTTCTACCCTTATTTCCCTTTATGTCGCTCTTCCATGAGCCACCTTAGTTGGAGGTATTCTTTGGAACACTGCAGAATTCCTCCCTGACTGTGTAGAATTTGCTTGATATTGAATCTGGTATGTATCTAAAGTGCAACCCATTGTAAGCATATGAATCAACATACACTGATGTGACGCGGCATGGCATATGTTTACCTTGATTTCAAGATGTCACATCACTGCCCATCGCTGCCAGATCACATGACACGTCGCTTTGGTATCATTGGGCCTAAGGGACAATGTTTTTACATCGATGTTTCACGAGTTTCAGCGTTGTTCTCCATTCTGTTAGCCCCTCGTTCTTTAGGAGCAAAAGACTGATCTGACTTGTAATTTCTTTTTGTTTCCAACAGGGATCTCGTTCGTATGTTCCAATTTGTTTTTGCCTTAGCCTTGGAATTATCTCATGCTTCAGTTTCTTCCCTACTCAAGAATAATTGTACTAACTTAACCATAAATACAGCGAGTCCAAACATAGCGTGTACACAAGATTGCAGTTGGAAAAAAAAGTATGAAGCAAAGTTAAATATTAATGCTTCTGGTATGATACCTATTAATTTGTAACTAGGTAGCCTTTTTTTTTTTTACAACTATGGCGATACCATTTGCAATATTTAATTGCTAATAAAAACGCATTTTTTGCTTGTTTGCTTGTTAATTATTTTAACTGAAAGATATATCCGTACCTACCTAGCTAATATGCAAATATGTTTTTTAAATGAAAACAATTTGCTAAACTAGTTTTTTTAATAACTGAAATAGTGAAAAACTTTACATGTGTGCATATAGTCGCTAAAGTTAAGCAATTGATCAAGTATTAAACTACCACTGCCCTGGATGTTTCGATATTGCTTTGCAGAATAATGCTTTCTTAGGAATTCGATTGAGTTACGAGATTAAAATGCATGGAAAGAACCTTCGCTTGAACCTTCTTCTTCTTCTGCTTAAAGTTTCTCTCCAGTTTGGATGTTGGAAACCATCGCCTTCAACGTTTGTTTATTTATAACTCCTCTAAGGAACTCAGATGTTGAAACCATTCTCTTAGGTTTGCTATCCATGTCAGCCTTTTGTTCTCGTTCCTTCTATCCTCCCTTGTAAGATCATTTGGAGCAGTTTATATTTGCTGTTTTTGAGTATATGGTCTAAGTACTGCAGTTTTCGTTTCTTGACTAAGAATATTATTTCCCTTTTGTTCCTTATCTGTCATAGGACTTCTGCATTTGATAGCCTGTCCATCCGAGAGAAACGTAGTATTCTCCTGTACACTCACATTTCTAAGGCTTCTATTTTTCCTACAATTGAGTAAGATCGACCAAATATAACATTTTACTAGCCTTGAATGCTGCCCTCGTTTGTTCAACTCGGCATTGAATTTCCTTGCTGGAGTGACAGGTGCTATAAATGATCGTTCCTAGAGATATTTGAAACTTTATACTCTTTCTACCATCATGTTCTTTATTTTCAGTTTATATTTCAGTTCCTGGTAATTACCATAAATTCGTTTTTTGCAGTATTAATCCGTAATACATATTTTATCATTTGCTATTATTACTGCGTCATTCGCATATTTTAAACTGTTTATTCTTACACCATTGGTTTTGATTCCGACGTCAGTGTCTGTTATAATTTTCTTTAAAGAATTCTTCAGAGTATATGTCCATTTAATAGAGGTGATAGAATACAGCCTTGTCTTACTCCTCTTCGAATATATCTATCTCAATAGATTCTTCTCTTTCTATGGAAACGTTTTCTTTCTGGTTACCAAAACTTTTTCATCATTCTGTTCATTTCTAAGCTTCGTTGAACTATCGTACTGAATGCCTTGCGCGTACCAAAATCGGCCCTAAAATCGAATTGTGATGGACTTACATCTTTTGCAAGCATAGCGAAGATTATGTGATTAAGTATTAAACCCACTGCCCTGGATGATTCGATGTTGCTTTGCAGAATAATGCTTTCTTAGGAATTCGATTGAGTTACGAGATTAAGAAATTAAAAGAACCTTCGGTCGATAATATTTAGCCCTAATAACAATTAAACATTCGTGTTTGCATGCTAGATCAGTTTAAAGGACTGTTAAACCATTTAGACAATTTCTTGTTCACGACAAAGTATACAAATCTATACAACTAGTGTTTAAATTAAATTTTCTTAAACAAATTGTCACCATAAATATGAAAATATTAATGATGCCATTTACGAGTACTAATAAATTATTCTCACTTTTTCCTCTGCCAACAGCTGCCAGTGTGGCAAACGTACAAGCTGCCATAGAACACATTTTTCCTCTGGTCTATGAGTTTCGTAAGAAGCGTACTCCCGAAGAAATGGAACTACTGCGACTTAAGCAACAACATAACGTTGTAGAACTCACCGATCTCGAAGAAACTGTTGTACATTCCCCGCCATCAGCCAAGAGAAAACGAAGAAAACTCAACGGTGATGGCGAGGAAGAAGAAATCGATGATCCAAATATGACTGATACAACCGTTGCCACAGATGATATTATAATGGTCTCAGAGTTCGATGATCCGGACGATTTAATCGAAGGTCCAGACGATGAGGATGATGACGATTTGTAAGCACTGCATACTCTGTTGTTTAGAGAGGCTTGCATATTCACCACCAATCTTCCTTACTCACTATTTATATACAAAAAGCAATTACATACCAAAACAATAAAGAAAGGAAACACACAACATACACAAGCAAACATGAGAGAAAATTTAATTCTTATGAGAAAAAAATTACAACAAAAAACAATTATATGTTAGAAGAACATATTGCAACAAGGAACTTTGTAGGGAATCAAGAACTATTTTAAATTTCGAGAAACATAATGCAATTGACAAACTTAAGGATATTAATGATTTTAGGAAGAACGATCAAAACTCATAAAAAAAAATGTCCTCATTATATATTTCCTGCTATTTGCCAAAAAAAAAAAAAAAAAAAAAACAAATTGGATGATAACATTTCATTGATGATATCACAAAGCAACAACTATTTATAATGTTAAGGTAAGTGATTTGATTTTATTTTTTATTTTCTTTATAAACATAAAGGGTGGGCCATCTTTTGGTTTCAAAGTTGTTTGCTTTATTGAAGAGAGTACACTCTCCGATTATTTATGGAAAATAATTTCTTTTAAATGGCTAGCTCAGCAGTAGTCCATCCTGTCAACCCAATTTTGCAGTATATTTTCGACTGTTCGGGAGACTATTTCACGAATGTTAAGTGCCTGCATCGTTTCTGATTTAATCTTTAACGGCACCCGAAAAAAAAAAGTCGAATGGCGTCAAATCGTAGATCCACGGTCTCCAAGCAACATCACCAAAACGGCTGATTACACTATTATTGTTATGGCAGCATTCCATAAACCACACCAAACAGTCCCACGTTGAGGATGCATTCGATTCTCTACGACTACGTGTGGGTTTTCTGACCCCAAAATACGGCAGTTTTGCTTGTTTACATAGCCGCCGAGATGAAAATGCACCTCATCCGAAAAAATGATTTTAGTTAGCAAAATCGACGTCAATTTCTAGCTGCTCTAAAGCCCAAACAGAGAAGTGATAACGAAGCGGGTGGTCATTTTGCCTCAATTCCTGAGTCAGTTGGACCTTGTAAGGGAATAGTCAGAGGTCCTTATGCATAATTCTTCTCAGACTAGTGCAGCTAATGTTTAATTGCTGAGATCTGTGGCGACGACTTTCGGCAACAGCAGCAATATTAACATGTGTTATCAATTAACATGTCAATCTCACGAACTTTCAGCAGGCACGGTTGGTATATTATTTCAACCGAAATTATTTCAACAATACAGCACTCACTTTGGAAATAAGTTTTCAATATTTCTCAACGTTGTTCAAGCATAAATCGATTTATTTCGTACGTCGGAGATATGATACTGTGTTTCTGTCAATTTGTTGAGCGCGAAAGAGCTGTCAGCAGTGTTAAAATAACATGTAATTTAAAAAGAAACCCACCCGTTACAAATGTTACTTTTATATATCCCTTGCGTCTCACCAATTGTTCACCTTACAACAGACGATAATTGTTTAATAAGGTGAAATCTGAAAGTGAATAGTTTAGTCGGATTATCACAAGGCGTTGTCCTATCCTCACTTCTTTGGAAATTGGTGGTTAATGAAATATTGATAATCCTGGAGCCTGAGGGATGCGATATGATGGCTAATGCAGACACCCTCTGCAACACTAGACACCCTGTTCCATCGGACACCCCTCAACATCTTTGGTAAGCATATGGCAGCGTGTGATGCTATTCGCCATAAAGCAACTTCATAGTGCTCCTGTAAAGCATTTGGCCACGCCTCCTTTTTGAATAACTTCAAAATCTTTCCTGAAAACATCGACTACACCATACCCATGTATAATTTTGACAAAAACTTTCAAGTCCATCCATCTTACCATCCCTTCCAGGTTAATCTGGCAGGAATATGTATTTCTAGATTGATTCTTCTATATAAATCGGGCTGAATTTCAACAGTGGCTTGAATGACATTGTCCTCCAGGTCGTAGGCCAGAGACTTAACGTAGACTCCAAGGAAAAAGGCTTTAAATCGCATGATCGGTAGCCAGTTGACGTCACCACATCTTCTCGAAATAACGCGACCTGGGAACTTATCCCTCAATAACGTCTTGCTGGAACCACATGTTGTCTATGTCCATATCATACAATTTGGGTCAATGACGCCGCCTGACCAAAATTCACTCCAAAGATTGCATTTTTCTAGATGCAAGGGAAGATTCTGTCCGACAGTTTTAATTATTTACGAAGCCAAAAATGCGCTCCGCTCATGCCGATGATAAATTCAACGTAGCTAGCACATTTTTGGCGGCAGCTATGACAGAACACTGTCGTCACAGAATGACAGCGCTATCATTTTAAACATAACCACAATCGGTTGTCAAAGTTCATGTGTGACTATTGAAAGACTCTGTATGATGGTGATTACATACGCCTTAAGGCTGAACTATAATAGTCGGAAGCAATCGGAAGCTAATGTCATAATTCTACGTTAAGTTTCCTTCAGTACTGTCAATTGCTCAAGTAGCCCATAATAGGCGTATGTGTTCGGAAGCAAAAGTTCTCGTCCGATCGCCGAAATCAAGCACCATCGTCCGCTGCTAGTACTTAGATGGGGGACCGGTTGTCAAGTTTTCATACGTACACTTACGAAAGAGCGAATCCATTCGCTCTTTCGTAAGTGAGCAAAAGTGAACGAAACTTAACGAATCGAAGCAAAAAGCTATTATGGTCACACAATACAAATCCTGTGTATTCGCTCTTTTTCGGAAGTGGTCGTACGAAAGCATTCTACTATTATAGTTCAGCCTTTATTTGTGGGTAAGAAGAGTGTGGAAAGAAGTGTGGGGATAACTTATGAGGGAAAGATAAAAATCGAGCTGAGCAATCGCGTTCCATTTCCCAAATATTCCATTTAATTCCGATTTTATCGGTATCGAACAATAAACATCATGAAAATATCTATTTTTACAAAGAAATAAGTGTCAAAACTCAATGTTAATTTTTTAAAGCAATGTAGTCTAAAATATGAACACGAAATT
Source organism: Pocota personata (assembly GCA_963082735.1). Taxonomy (NCBI): domain Eukaryota; kingdom Metazoa; phylum Arthropoda; class Insecta; order Diptera; family Syrphidae; genus Pocota; species Pocota personata. Next base: position 6,543,840 of record OY720430.1, read on the forward strand.
TTAAAAAGAAAATTATTTCAATTCAGTCTACAAGAGTGTAATCACAGCAGTTGTGTTTAGTACGCTTTGAAAGAAACCCATGTACTTACATAGCCCTGCCATAAGATCTGTTACAAGTGCAAAACATTTATAAAAATTAGACAACAAAAACTTTTTGGGATAAAATTTATTTGCATTTAAAAAAAAAGGCGGTTTATTCTAAGTGACCGCCTTTTGCTTTAACGTAGACCCTCAAACGGTGTGGACACTGGGCTACAGCGGCACGCACGATTTAAATGGGTATGGAAAACGCTGCTGTGTTTAAAGCACTTTTGATGCTCTCCAAATTTCGGTGGGGTCTATTCCACGCCATACTCTCCAACACAAACAATACAATAATCCAAATAATTCAAATCTGGGCTTCCTGAAGGCCAAGCCTCAAATGCAATAAATGCAGGAATATTGATTCTAAGTCACTGCTCAGTTGTTTTGACTTTATGTGTTGGAGCAGAGTCTTGTTGGAAAATCTATCTTAATCTACGTACATATTCTCGGTACACCTTTACCCCAGTTTTGACTCCTTTTTCACAAAAATTAAGAGCAGTAACTCCTTGGTGGGATATCCTCACCAAACCATTACCGAAGCGGGATGATGGCCGCGCTTAACCCTGCTTCTTTAGATGTCTTTGCATAAACTTTATCGTTTTGTTTATTAAAAACTTCTTCGACGGTGAAAATCTTTCGCCAGTGCAAGAGTAGCTTTCATCTTCCAAGTCGAATTTGCATTAAATTAAGCGTCAATAGAAGTTCAGCTCACTGAATGAGCCTTGACGTGGATCTAGTGAATATATCCGACATAATTTTCTGTTTTCGAACGGGATTTCTTTCAATTCGCTCGCTTACAGCTTTTACAACGACGCTCTTACGGGCAACTCCCGGACGACCGCTTCTTTTGGCCTGTCTTTTAATTGAGACGATTTAACAAATCGATTTATAGCACGGTACATAAACAATTTTGATATCCCGAGCGGTTTTAGTAATTCAAAAATTTGGTTAGCATTTTTTCCGCACTTATGCAACGCAACAGCAATACCACAGATAATAAAGTTACATAGATATCGCATGCAGAGTAAAAAAATATGTCACTTTTTCAGGCGAATGGGATTTACTACTACTCCCTCGTTCGAATCGTGCATAAGCTTTGATCTTTCAAATTTGGTTGGAACAACAAATTGCTTATTGCTTTTACTGGCCTACAGAAGTGAATTATTAAATTATTTCATTTGAATACATAGATGGAAGTCATAGATTGGATTCACCAGTGTACTCTTGGGGTGTTGGTTTATAGTGAGGTCCCCGTGCCTCTCACTCTGGCGTAGTTGGTTCAATTTCGTGATTGTTTTGCATTTGTTTTCCTGACAAAATTTGAATTTTTTGATTTTTACTGGTAATTCTTTTTAGGATTTTCCAGGCACAATGTTTTCGCAAGAGAATAAGAAGTGCAAAGTAAAGAATTTCTTTGCGATGCTCAAAGCATTGGCTTTGCTCGTCAGTGTAGCGATCTAGATAAACACCAGCGACACAGTCAGTCATTCGTATATGTTCGTTTACAAGATCGATTGAGACGTAAAACAAAATAAAGGGTTGCAGCAAAACGAAATATGAAAAAAATGTGTGTATATCGAAGTTACAACACACTGGAGTTTCATACCGAATTTATGCAACAACCCTTAGGTTTGAGAATTTTATTGTCTTTGAAAAAGTGGTCATTTTTTTTTTGCTCTGCATGCGATATCTACAGTGTTGGCAAAACATACCGGATTTTTATAGAATGTTTTTCTTCGGTGAATTCTAAGGGACTGAATGAACCTAGGTAAAATTTGTTGCCAATATAAGAAAGCTTATTGTATAAGTTTACAAATAAAAGAAAAAAAAAAGTTTTCTGATAACATGTTTTAATATAACATAAAAAAACTTAGCCTAACTCGATAACTTCTTGTGCAAAACATACCGAATTTTTTGTTTTGCCTAACACTGACTAGACAAAATCCAGTAACCCGTCTTTTTAAAATGGCCCACAAGCTCTCGACAGGGTTTAAGTCGGGCAATTGAGAGGGCCATTCCAGCACAACAACATTTTTCTCCGTAAACCACTCCTTAACCAACTTTGAAGAGTGTTTTGGGTCATTATCGTATTGATAAACCCAACGCAGTGGCATCTCCTCTTCAGCGTATGGTAGCATTACGGATTCCAGAATATCCCTATCTTCATGTAGTGGACCACATCCTTCAGGAGAAAAAAATCCCCACACCATAACAGAGCCTCCTCCATGCTTTACGGTTGGATGACAATGTCGTGGCTGAAGACGTGTCCCCTTCTTTCGTTTAACATGAATACTTCCATCAGAAGCAATCAAGTTAAACTTACTCTCATCGCTAAAGAGTACATTTTTCCACTTTGTTGCTGACCAATTCAAATGTTTTCTTGCAAATTCCAGTCTAAGAAACGATTAACGTTAGTAAATTAATTAAAGACTTGTTAGAATAATAAAATGGTACCTTTTTTGTCTATGCATAAGAGTAAGTAGAGGCTTTTTTGCTGGTCTAAAAGAACAAAAATCAGCTTCTTTTAAACGCCTGCGTATGGCGCTTGATTCAACTGAAAGATTGAGCTCGCTAACAATCTTTCTTGAAGACAAGAAAGGATTTTTAAGGACCATTTTTTAATTTGGCGATCGGTTCGGACATTCGTTTTTCTCGTACTTCTTTCACAGTGAATAGTTCCGAACGGTTTTCCATTCCGAAACTTTTTTTATAATGTCACACACTGTCGATGATGGCATTTTATACTTTTACAGTTTTGCATAAAACTTTAAAAATTATGACAGCAAGACATTGTTTTTTTTTTGTATTTGTAAACTTATGTAATAGGTTTTTTTAAATTGACAAACAAGTTTACCTACTGTATTCATATCCCCTAGAATTCATCAATGAAAAATATTCAATAAAAATCCGGTATGTTTTGCACAACACTGTATGTAACTTTATTATCTGTGGCAATACGCTTTTGTTTCATACCCCACTCAATGATAACCAATGAGTACCTGAAACCAAACTGGGTGATATTTATTGCGTTTTGTGGTATGTGTTCTGAAGGAAAGTTATTGTTATCTTCATACAGTTTTTGCTGAAAGTTTTGTAACATTATTTATGGCAGGACTAGGTAATCAAGGTCTATGAAAATTAAATGACACTCGCCAACATTTCTAGCGATCGACTATTTTGGGAACAGTATACAACTTTAGTCCAAACCCAAAAAAAAATTTTGCGCAATATTATTTTATAAACTTTGAATTCCTGCTTACGTTTTCGATTCCGCATAGTCGTCTTTTTATTTGAAAAAAAAAAATCCCTCTTTCTTTACAGATTTCGGCGCGCTTTGCTTTTATATCAATAAATTAGAGAAAAAAGGAAGAACGAGAATAAAAACCACCGTCAGAGTAAATAATTTATCTTAAATTATTTATGAACTTATATAAGTTGTTTTTTTTTTTTTTTTCATTTAATGTTAATATTACCATTAATTTACTTTTACTCTTATCTGGTCACATACAAACCAATAACTTAATTTTTTCTTTTGTTAATTTCTCTTATATAAAAGCAACAGAAAACTAAATATTCATATAAACTGCAATAAAATGTTTTAAACTTGGAAAAACCACACTTTTTTTTCTGCAAATTGAACAAAAATAATGCAAAAATCATCCTAACAGATAACTATTTATGTTAATTGTTCCTCATGTCTAAAAAAAAAAAATAAAACAACTACCGACAAAAAATATAATTTAAAAAAAAATAAATAATGGATTTGATCAAGCAAATTACAAAACGGAAAATCTCGAATCAAAATGATTTAAAATATGTAAATATTAAAAAAAAAAAAAAAAAAAAAACACAATCAAATTTTAATTATATACATTACAAATTAATAATAGTTATAATAGTAATAATAAAAAAAGAAATCGAAACATTTAAAAAGAAAAAAAAAAAAAATGGATTTATTTATTAATAGTTTTTATTCTTTAATTTTATTTTCAACTAAACAAACTGTAAACTAAAGAATCCATCTTTTTTTTTGTCAAATAAATACATAATATAATATAAATGTTAGTTTGTATAGAAGTAAAAATTATACCACACACAATTAAACTATAAAAAAAATAATATGAATGTTAAGCAACAAAAACAAAGTAATAGATTAAAATTCTTAAGGCTAAGTAAGTTAAAGAAAACATTTTCTCATCCTATTCACGCGACAGCAACAAATGAAGCAAAGCAAATAGCAAAAACAAGCAATTTTCATAATAGAAAATATTTGAAAAGCTGACACAAAAATTCACCACCACCAACACACCACCACTACTAGTAGAAAGAAAAAAAAAATAATTAAATCATTTTTAATGGGGTAAATATATTAATATTATTATTTATTTTAAAGTAAACAAAGAATTAAAGTTAAAATTAAAATAAAAGGAAAAATCAGTCAGTCAATTATTCTAATTAATGTAAATTATTTTTACAAAAATATAATTATTACAAATTGCAATTAATTTTTAATTTCAATTATTTGTTTTTATTTAATTTTCCTTTTGCCGCAAAGACTGCATTATACCAACAAGATAAACAAAATAGAACGTTTAGTGAAAAAAAATTAAAAAAAAAAAAAAATATATACATATACATAGTAGGTATATATTGCTTTAAAAAAAAAATGAAATAACACACAAATGTGTTCAAAAAAAAAAAAAAAACAAATATATAAGTGAAATGGAAAGAAAAAAAAAAAAAACTTAACTAAACTACTGAACAAATTTCTTTTTGTCTACACTTTGATGACCATTTAGCAAAAAATAAAAATACCTAAAATATTTTGTAATTTGCAGAATATATGAACTTTATAGATTTTCCACACAAAAATCTACAGAAATATGATAGCATTTTTCTACCAAATAAAACAAAGAAATAGTAAACTAAATGCAGTTCTAAAAAAATAGAAATCAGGTTTCGAAAAACAATTCTCCACGTTTTAGTTCACTTTAATATAGAACAATTTAATATAAAAATAATAATAAAAAAAAAAAAAAAAAAAAAACAATTACGATTAGTGCCTTGCTATAAAGACGTCTAACAGAAATTCTCTCCCATAAACCATAAACTTTTGTTGGAATATAAACTAAATTATATTTTTCAGTATTTTTTTTTTTTTTTTTTTTTTTTTTTTTTATAATAAAAAAAAGAATATTGTATTCTATCCAAAGATTAAAGAAAAAATTAAAAAAAAAATATTTGAATGAAAAAAACTAAACAAAAAAAAAAGAAAAAGAACAAAATGCCTTAATAAAATTACACTGAAGTGTTCTATACTATTTTATACCTGACAACAAAATTTTTTTTTTTTTTCTTCTTTTTTTTTTTAATGAAAACTTTTTGAAGCCAGTGTGTTGTTGCGAAGATGTTAGAGAAAGAGAAAAATCATCACAACGTGAAGAGTTCATATTTTTTTTATTTTTTTTATAAATATGAATACCATGTCTCATGGGACGGGACGGGCGTTTAGGAAAATGGGGAAGTGGAAGAGAGGAGAAACCTGTGCACATTGGCTTTAAATGTTTAAAGGTTTTAGTGATAGGGAAATACAGAGTCTAGTAGATCATTCCACATACGTGTCGTACGGCTTATAAACGAATCCCAATATTTGACAGTACGATTGAAGTTGGGCTCAAGGGTGAACTGATGTGCATTCGAAGCATGACGCGTATTGCGGGTGCTGGAGCATTTTTTTTTTTTAAATAAAAAAAAAAAAAAAGAACGATAAAATTGGGAAAGACGCGATAGATTTCGACGGTGTTCAAGTGTCATTGTTTGAGGAAAAGTCAGCTTCATATAACCGGTGGAATGTGAAAGAAATTAATTGCTTTTCATGAGAATCAATTTGGCGAGGGAATACTAACTTGAAGTGCTCTTAAAGTGTTACTTCCGTCTTAATAACTACGTGTGCGGAATCATATTGCGTTCTATTCTTTTCTGATGATGCTGTCTACCGGCCTGCACTTCGTTCTTAAAAGGTAAAAACAGCGGAAGGACTAGCGGGCAGAGAGGAATTTTCTCTACTTTTATATTTTTTTAATTTACTGTATCTATCTATAAAGTATTATTCTCATTTTATAGATTTACAAAAATTCACATAGTCGAAATGAATCATTTCTAACCTAATTTTTGTGCGCATTCCCATAGTCATTTAAAATGAAAAGCCAGTGATTCAACCCTGAGTAAATTCTGTTACTGTAAATTAATTAGACTTAAATTGACTCTGATCGAATGCTACTGTAACTTCAACAACCAATTACAAATGTCACCTAACCTCTTTTTCGCATTCCCAGTCATGTGAGGCGACAAGAATTACTTCCATGTAAAATAAAATTGGGTACCAAGTTCGTTTTAACAATAAAGTCCGAGGAAATAAAAAAGTAGTGACACATGTTGTCGCATCTGCTCTCACTAAGCGACTATGTGAACATCGTGAAAGTCTGACATGTAACTATTACCCCGTATATATGCAAGGTCGAATCGAAACTGAGTTGAAATTTCGACAGATGAGCATTACCGCCATTCATTCGTTTTTTAGCTGTGTAGCGTGTGTTTCATTGCAATAAACGGTAGCAAACTGAAAAATATAATAAATGACCTGCACACCATCCGGACGCAAATAAAACGAATTGTTTTTTCCTCTCTACAAAAGAAAAAAAAACCCAAACAACGACCATCTGTCAGTTCGATTCCTCGGCTCAGGTAGTTACGCATATTGCCGACTCAACTCAGCAAAAATAGTGGCGTATATATGCTGCATTTCGATCCAAGTTCAACTCTGCATATATACGTAGTTTCTAACACCCAATTTTAGAGCAGATATGACTGCGTGAATAGGGGTAGTTATGAAAAACTGGCAAACGGGTCAAATGGTTTCTGTTTTTCACTAACAAAACGGCAATCGTATGAATGAAAATTGACAGTGAATGCGATCAGAAAATGGAGACAGTGACTGTGTTACAAACAAAAAAAAAAAAAAAAAACACAAAAATATGTTGGCATACTTATTTGTGCTTTCCTCGATCAATTTTATGCTGTTGACTTTGTCTACTGAATGTTTTGGAAATAATTTCTTGACTGATTGAATTTTGACGGATGGTACTTTGTCTTGCGAGAATAGAATCAGTTGTGTGGTCCATTAAGAAAATGATAACCCTCACGGATGTTACATTTTTTGCTTTAACCTGAGCCATATCGTCTTTTCCGTGAACGGATGGTATTGGTATGATCTAAAATTACATGATACGTGATTGGGACTATGGCATATTTTTTATTTAATTGTACTAATTTTTTATTTGTGGCAACGATTGAAAAATAGTAGGAGACAATCAGCGGACCACATCTGGGTTAGATTCATAGGGTGGCCTAAGTATGCAGCTGTGTTCGCAGGTCAAACACAATTTTTTTTTTTTTTATAAAATGCACAAATGGACGTTGTGACTCAGTGGTTTAGGGCTTGCTTGGTCACTGAACAGAAAACTCAAGATTCTAGTCCAGAAAAATCAAAAAGCTTTTTTCACGATCCCACCTCTTGTGACTGTCTGACAAACATCTGAGAGTAAAATTGTTATGAGAAACTTCTCTCAATCGCAACAACTTTGGAAATGACAATAAAATAGTCTTGGGCCTATATTATACGCTACTCCACTATGATAGTATGCACTAGTCAGCTACTCAACTATTTACGAGTAGTCCTGGGGAAATCTTCGCGACATTATTAAACTATCTAATCGTGGCGTGTGTGCGCAAAACATAAATTCTGCTATACGTTCATTTCAAATATCTAAGCCGCAAAACAGTAATCAGGATTTTGTTCATCTTTATGATTCGAAAATAAGATTTCTGATCTGAATAATGAAAGAAAAGCTACTCGAAGGCCGAAACGATGAACTGGAAGATGATTTTATTTTTTTTTTTTTTTTTTTATAATTTGCGCGCGCCAAATGGGATATGAATACCATTAAATTATTTCAGGGCACGGGCGTTTGCAGAAATTGAGAGAGAGAGAAAGAAAGATTGGTGTAGTGGGTTTGAAACTTAGGTGGTATTAAGTTTCAGTAAACTCCAAGGGTGGCGTCCAGATAACTGGGGAGCTTGTTTGTTTTGCTTTTTTGTCGTTGCTCATGATTCACAGTATTTTTTTTCCCTCCACCTGATGTCATCATCACGATCAAGTTGCATTTAAGCCATATGACCGCGTTGTGGAATGACCAATCCATAAGTGTGTCTTAATTTTCCGACTATGTTCGTACAGTTGTGGAAGCTATTCAAAATTAATTCGTAGGTACAGCAGAAATACCAAAGACAAATTGGCATGACATTTTTTGCCCTAGAAAAATCCCAGTTAACCATCATAAGCGGCTTTTTACCAAATTTTTAATATAAATTCTTTTATTTTTTTTTTTCGGTAAACTCAACAGATAACAACCAAAGTGTACGGTTTCTGCATATTAATTTGTTTAGAAAACCATATTTTTGTAAACAGTTAAAGCTCCTGAAAGAAAAGTATTGTGCGTTGCACACGAACATTTTTTTTATTCAAATGCGTATGGCTCAGAAGGTAAATGTAGTTTAAAATTGATTTAGTGTTATAAAATGTACATTTGTACTATAATATATATCTTACAAGCAGCGTACGTACTAGCCTTAATAGTTAGTTAACCGAATATTCATTCTATAATTAGTGAATAAATTTAAAAATAACGTGGCTAAAGCCACTTGATTTGAAACGAACTCAAGTAAAAAGTTTTATAATCTCTGAAATACTAAGAACCTGGGTCTCGCTGATAGCTGATGTGCTAACCGACGACTTGTTCTAAACCACAAAAATGTTTTCATTGGTATTCCAAAGGAAAGCTTGAACAAATAGTTCGCTACGCGGCCTGTAGATCTGAGAAGAACAGGCAGGGAAATGTTGTATCGTGTAACAAGTATAAATGAATTCATGTTCCAAATAATCAATTTCGCACAAAAACGTGGTAAAGACTTTTCCGAAAACCGCAATCATATCGTCGTGAGCAGCTTACTGAAAAGTAAAAATAAAAAAAACAAACAATCATACGTAGTGCTTGTTAATATTGTATTAATAATTTTTCGTTTCGTTTCAGCAGCGTACTAAGCTAAAAAGAACATTATCCCTTTATTTCTTGATAATAATTGCGCAAGACTTTTCGGTAACTGTTGTTCAGCATTATTTGCTCGCTAGTAGTTAATGACTTCCTATAGTCGCATCTACAAAAGATCGCCTCACTTTTCTTTCACCTTTTACTTCATTACTCCCGTAGTCATGTCGGCTGGATTTGCAATCCGGTTAGATATTAAACATTTAAATGTAGTATACGCGACATAAAGTTGTTAAACTGTTAAAAATTATCATAATTTGTTCACAAGAAGAAATACATGGAATTTTTTTTGATCTGTGGCTTAATATTTGAAAAGGAAGCTGCAAATTTCTTGTTACTAAATAAACTTAAAATAAAATAAAAAGTTAATTAAAAGTCCTCCCTATTCGATTCAATCATCCCAATTTTGTTCCTACACAATAATTTTAAGAACTTTGAAAGCAGCCAAAAGTTATTGCGGCATCATCTCCGTACTGCTGCCTTCACCAACTAAATTGTGAAAGCAAGGCTGCATTGGGCTGTCTTGTAAACGGTTAACTGTACAACGAATGTGTGAACTGTACAACGAATGTGTGAACTGTGCACCCGATTAAATTAACTTAACCGTCGCGCAATGAACCGCATGATGTACGTAAGGAAAGAAATAAGTTAAATTCATATTTTATTATCATTCACTCAACTCACTATTTTGTCGCGTCACGTCGCGTCATCTAAAAACTTCTACAGTTAAGTTTTTCTAAACTTCATATTCAATTTGTATCTCCTCAATAAACTTATAGATAACGAATTGTCACCCACCCTGAATTGATTGAGCCGAGTTAAGCTGGTTGACACGGCTTAGTTAGGATTTACAAACCTTTTTTAAAGCACTTTTTAAAAAGAGACAATAAAATGATTCAGTTTTACAGATGGAATGGTAAATATGGGATGTGTACGTCAGACGTTTACTAATAAAAAGGACTGTTTGCAGGTTTATGAGAGAAAAGGGTGATTGCTGTGGTTGACCTACAAACTTCTTTCGTTTAATGTGGATAACTGTCTGTCACTGCTCTTCATATATTTTTGGCTTATAGTTTGTTTCCTGTTGGATTTCTTCAAATTCCATTTGTTTTTACTCCAAACTTGAATATTTTCTGTCTCTTCCACACCCTACGAAGCCTTTATTTCTATTTATATCAGTACCCGATGCTTTCTTCTTCACATTCGTCTTTCGTGATAGACAAATTCATCAATCTCTGGCACACTGTCCTTAAATTTACGTCCATTTTACAACCTTGCAAGTCTTTTATAAGTTCATATTTTTTGCAAATGCATGACCATCATTTCAAAAAGCCTAAAATCACTTATTTATAAAAGAATACATTTCAACAAGTAAGAAAAAAAAAAACTACAAGCAACATAATTTATTTTGTTTTATAAATAAGAAATGAAAAAGATAAACTAAATATAGTTCTTCTCTAAACAAAAAAAAAAATATCAGTTTTGCATTCTAACTAAATACATATTATTTGTGTACAAAAAAAAAAAATAATTTCAGAGAGAAATACTCGTGTTTTTTATTTATTATTTTTCAGTTACAACACTAAAAATAAAATGAAAAGAAAACTTTAAAAATCATCTTAAAGTTAAACATCAGCATATTGTAAAAATTTCAAAAATATATGCATATATGTATCTAACTATTTAATTTTTAGGAAAGCAGATAGTGAGTAGTTAAATAACGAAATCGATAAACAAAAACTTTGTGTGTCCAAATTGAACACAATTCAAAAGAAAAATTAAAAAAAAAAAAAAAAAACAATAATGACTACATAATAAATAAAAATACGAAAACCAAACTAAATAAAAAGGTACTGAATTCTAATGTCAATATTTTTATTCATCGATGTTGAATAAATTTTAACAAATAAATATAAATAAATATATTATATGTATATTGTATGTTATGTTAACTTATATAACATTTCAAAATAAAATAAAAAAAAAAATTATATGTAATAAAATTGAATTAAAAAAAAAGAAACCAAAGACTTGAAAGAATATTATTAATTAACAAACATGTATTTGTGCACTAATTAATTAATAATATTTGTTAACTAAAGAAAACTAAAAACAAACAAATTAAAAATGATTTCATTTTTGGTTTTTCTTTTGCTAGAATTTTCTAAGAAAACTTCAATTAAATGTATAAAAGAAAATAAAATAGATTTATAAACAGGCAAGTGAATAAATAATAAAACTAAATACACTATAAGGGATTAGAAAAGAACGATAACTGTGTACATCAATTTTTTGAACTGGTGGAATATAATTAGAAATTAAAGGAAAATTAATTGTTTATTAAAATGAAGAATACACTAAAGCAAAAATAAATAAATATATATTATATACTATTCTTTTTGTTGTACCATCAAGTTGTATGATTTCATATTTTATTTTTCCTGTTTTTAAATATATTGTTTTGACTTTATTTCATAAATATAAGAGTTAATTATTTAGTTTTAGTAATTAACCTTTTTAATTATTATTAGTTATTTTATTTCAACTAATTTAAAATTTATTAAGTGAAGATAATAAAAATAGTGAATTCAGTAAAAGATAAATACATACATTTTTTTTTTTATTTTATTTTCAAATGCTTTTCTTTAACAATCTGTTGCAGAATGGGGTCGCCTTCATTTTTTGTTTCTTCTTTTTTTCTTTTTAGATAATGTATGTAAGAACATCTACTTTGCGTGTGTAGGTTGAAATAAATGCGCCTCACGAATCAGCTGAATTCCGTTTCATTTTGTATGTTTCTGGTCTATTACCAATCTTGGGTGTGAGGCTTAGCTAGGAAAAAAAAGTGCATTGTAGCGGCAACACAACAGGCTTTATGTCTGCGCAATTTAAGAACAGCTGTGTTGCAATGCTATACACATAGGAATAAGTTACCTTTCAACTATTTTTTATACAAAGCATAGGGTAAAATAAATAATAATAGCGAACGAACTGTAAAAAACAAAAGCTTTACTAAAACAAACGAAAGCAACAGCAAAAAACTGTGGTGTAGGTTGCTCTGTTTTGACTTTTGGTTGCGCTGGTGTCATAAAAAAAAAAAAAACATTTGATTTGAGCAGTACTGCCAAACTGTTGTTTTTTCGGACTTGTTGCTTCAATGTTACCGCAACACTGCATTTTTGAATAGGGCATAGTTTCTTGGCAGTGGGTAACAGAAAAATTGCACTCTATATTTGCCTGACTCGGAGAACGACATCGTCTTTATATTGATGTCGTCATGGCAAACAAAAATAGAACAAAACGTGAAAACCTAAAATATTTTGTAATAACCTAAATTATATTTTTTTGCAAAAAAAAAAAAAAAAACAGCGCTTGGTCTATTTTGTGTTACTCTTTTTGTCGCTTACGCCATACTCTTTCGTTCTCAAAATGTTCTCTGTTGAAAAGGAGTTTAAGTCTTACAAACGCCATGCTGGGAGTAGACGGAGAATAATAAAACAATTGGAGCCAAACTCAAATGAGTTTTTCCGAATAAAATTGTGTGAATTATAAATACACCGATTAACCTACAACAGAAAAACAAGGTAATATTTTTGTTTGCAGTAAAAAGTAGGTATCTACTCTTTTGTGAAAAACAGAAATATGTGTCACCCCTTATTACAGTGGTGTCATCCGAAAATAAGATGACATATTTAAATTTCTATTCTCATTAGTCCAGTCAAATGACACCTTGAGCAACTATGGGAAAATTGAAGTCTTTCCACATTAAAGGTTCACACGAATTTGCACGTAAAATAAAATAAAGTGAGACGACAATATGTCACGCATACTACTGAAATAGCTAAGATAGTTGTGTTTGTGGTTGCTAGTGTTGAAAAAAAACTACGATAGTTATAGATTATAGTTATATAAAAAAAACATTTTTAGGACACGATGTTTTCTTCACAAGAAAAGTTCTGTAACGAATATTGTATAGCTTTAAGCCTTTTAGGGATAGTGTAGTCGTTCTTCATTAGCCTCTAATTGCAACAGAGGTGAACTTGAAATTTCTGCTTTTACTATAGATAAAGGTACATCGTCATCACTAGTCGCTCTGAGAAAATGAGCCATTTACTTGTTTGTAAATACGGATTTCACTATTTTGCTTTTATTCCCACATGTTTTATATTGCGAACTGTCAGACTGACAGCTGATCTTTTATATAAACTTCAACACTAGGACTCCATAATAACACTGCGAAGTTAACTGAAGGGTAAAATGTCAATATTTTAATTTTTCGCTTCGTAGCGTTTTTTTTCATAGAGTGACCACGCAGATTCAGCGATTCTTCTCGTGCTCAGAATCTTTCCAGCAACCTTTTGTGGAAGGTTGGCGTTAAGCAAGGATTGTTTTGTGTTTTCAATACTTTCGCAAAAGTTGCGCCACCACCGTCACCTCTTTCGTAAAGTTCATCAAGCCAATTTAGGTTTTTTTCAAGTTCTTCTGACCTTGACAGCAGGGGTGCTTTTGGGTCGTCTTAGGCCTGCTCTGTGTTTTGAATTCTTTGAAACTATTTTTTCATATCTTATGGTATAAAACAGGAAAAAAGCCAAACATAAAAAAAAAAAAATGTTAGGCGTAAACAGCCAATAGAGCGCCTCCTAGGGCCTATCTTCTCACAACCGTTTGTATACGACATGTTTTAACTGCGAATGGAGACCTACTATCGGAGGTTTGATCCACATTTGCGAAAGGTGGTGCCTTGGAAAAGGTTTTGCTGTTTTTGATGGCATTTGAACAAGATTCCAGTTCATCAGTAAGCTCAGTCGTCCAATGCACTAATCACTGAAGTCAAACACGTCAGTTTTAAGTCTCGGTGTCGATGTTGCTTCTGCGTCCTAACGCTTTCAAGTAAAGCATGTACATTTGTTGGCGTCTTTACGCATATAAAATTATTCTTATTCTCATAGTCGAGTCACTCGGTATTTAAGGAAATACCCACAATAGTGACGCTGCAAAATGTCTGTTCCCGTATTCAAACTTCGTATAATTTCTAACGAATTCTTATGTACGGGACAAAACCAAAAATAAAGTGTGTCATTTCGACTTTCGACAATTTGCAAAATTTAAATGGTTTCGACCTGAGCTTTCAAGTGTCCATTTTCAAAAAGAAAAACAAATTGGACTCGAATATCGTAACCCAATTTTCGAATTACTAAGAGATTGTGGGCGCAGTGGCCAGTTAAGTGCGTGATCTCAAAGCAGACGATTCAAGGCTCTAATCATAGAAAACACAAAAGAAAGTTTTCTCACGGTTCCACCTCTCGCTAACGTCTGACAAACTTCCAAAAGTAAAATTGTCATTAGAAAAATGTCCCTTCGAAAATAGCACAAAACAGCAGGTCCCAACCAATGGTGGCGGCGCACAGCATAAGTGTTTGCGAGAAGCTAGGCCCGGTCCTGTATGGTCTGTTAGCGCCAAAATATTTGCATTCAAGCTTTTAATTCTATTAATTTCAATTTTAATTATTTTTTGTTAAATATTGTTGATACACTCAAAATTTATTTGATTATATTCTTGTGCCAAATTAAAAATAATAAAAAGAAATAGTGAATCTTGTTTTCGTTTGAAATTAAATCTTTTAGAACTTCAAGCATTTCAACATTTTTCAAATTAACAGTAAATATTTATTGCGTATTTTTGTCTTTATTTTTAGAAATGCTACCAAAATCTGCCTTAATATTTTTTTTACAATTCAATTTACGAAAAAAAAAGAAAACAAATAAAATATTAATTGGAACAAAAAACGATTAGCTACACACAATTGATAAAAAAAAAGAACACGTTAACGAACAAAAACTTAATAATGACATGACCAATTGTTTAAATGTTTGTTGTGTTTAAAAAGACACACCCTAATAAACATTAAAATAAACTAGTTTTACACTAGTTGTAAAATTATATTTTTTAAATAAAATAAGAAGACACAGTGTTTGCAAATAAACATATGAACACATTAGCAATAAATACATTTAAAAACTTGAAAAACTAAACTAATTGTAAGCAATAAGTAAAAAAAATAAAAAAATAAATAAAGTAAATGTTTTAGAAGAGCTATTTGATAAAATGATTAAATTATTATGTTTTAATGAAATATTTTGCTGCTTAGTTTTACATCTTATATATTTTTTCCTATTACTAGTAATAAGAGAAATTAAAATGAGAACAAAAAACAAAGAATTAATGTCGACAATATCTAAAAAGAGGAAAACAAAAACAGAACAAGAATAAATATTCAAAAATGAAGAATACAAAATATTTATATTATTAATAAAAACAGAAAGCAAAACTTTTAAAACAAATAAACTAAGAAAATATGTATGTGTTTCACAAATATAAATAAATAAATTTGAAACAAGAAAATGTAATAATAATTAGTGTAAAAGAAACTTAATTAAAGAGCATAAAATGAAAGGAGCCTTTAAACAAAAAAAAAAGAAACAAAAAAATTCAAATAAATATTTTCTATGACGATGAATATAAATTAAGAAAGAAATAGAAATGAATTAGTTTCTGCTAACAAATTGAAGAAAAAAAAAAAAAAATACATTCAAATGGAACAAAACCATAACAAATGAGAATAATAAAAATTTAGTTTGTATTTTTGAAAGAGTGATATCGATAGAGATGAAGTTGATGAAGCAGTGATGAACGGAAAGTGCATATTATATGAAACATATTATTTTAACTGTAATAAAATGAATTACATAAGTAAATCTGATTTGTTATTTACTTTTATTTTGAGGCATTCCTTTTTGTTAATTGATTGGTTTCTGGAATAACAGGTGATAACTCTAATCTAGGATATTGGCTGGTAATGATGGTAAGCTATACATACGAGGGGCGGCTGATAAGTTCGCGGCCTAAGGCATTAAGTGAAGGAAGAAAATTTTATTTGTCAATATAATCTTTCTCGAGTGAAATGCATATCTCACATCGGGCCTTAATATCAGCGAAAAAATATTCTTTTTCTTTGCCTTCAATATGACTTTCTATGGCCGCCTTGTTCGCGTTGTCATCTGTAAGGGTGTCCGTGGTGTAGTGGTAACATCAACGCTTGTCAGGCTCTTGGTTCATGGTTCAAATCCTGATCTCAATAATCATCTATTTATTTCGTCTGAAATAAATATAAAAGTCGACCAATTGCGAAAGCTTAGTTAACTGTACTGCGAAGGCATAACACTGGCAGTAGAGTGGTCATATGGCTTAAAATGCAACTTGATCGTGATGATGACATCAGGTGGAGGGAAAAAAATGCTGTGAATCACGAGCAACGACAAAAAGTAAAAAAACAAACAAGCTCCCCAGTTATCTGGACGCCACCCTTGGGGTTTACTGAAACTTAATACCACCTAAGTTTCAAACCCACTACACCAATCTTTCTTTCTCTCTCTCTCAATTTCTACAAACGCCCGTGCCCTGAAATAATTTAATGGTATTCATATCCCATTTGGCCCGCGCAAATTATAAAAAAAAAAAACTCCGGCCTAGTACTTCCTTTTTCAAATTGGAAAAAAAGGAAAAAGTCACTCAGGGCTAAGTCTGGACTGTAGAGTGGATGGTCTATCGTTGAAAAACATGTATCTTTTAAGGCCTGTCTCGAAACGCGCGCTGTGTGAACAGGCACGTTATCCTGCAAAAACAGCACTCCGTGCCTGAGTTTCCCATATCGCTTCCGTACGACCGCTTCACGTGTCTGAGTCAATAAATTTGCCTAATATTGGCCATTCATTGTAGTCCCCTTTGGCAGATAATCAATCAGCAAAACACCTTCGCTGTCCCAAAAAAGAGTCACCATAAGCTTCGAAGTCGACTTTTCCACCTTGAATTTCTTCGGCGGCTTTCCCCTTTTCTTAATCCACTGCATAGGCTCTTGTTTGGACTCCGGATCATATTCGCAAACCCAAGTCTCATCTACAGTTACGATTCATTTGCAAATTTCGTCGATATTGTCCCTAGCTAACTCCAAAAAATCTTTGCAGCACTCGAGTCGTCGTTGCTTGCCGAACGGCGTGAACATTTTCCGTACACACATTTTTTTTATGTTTAAAAGCTCGTGCAAAATTTCTCCAATCCATTCTTTGCTGATGTGCAACTCGTCCGCTATCTGACATATTTTTATTATTCGGTCGGCCAGAACTAATTTTCAATATTTCCAACGTTTTCTTCAGTGACCACTGACACAGGACGCCCTGGGCGGATGTCATTTTCACAGCTCTCTCGCTCTTGTTGAAATAAGCGAGCCCATTTTTTAAATATGGAATCCTGAAGAGTCGACGACATGTCTTCGAAAATTCCTTAGGCGATTTTAATTACTTCACGAGGTACTTTATCACGATCTATAACCAACAAATCCTTCCATATCTCATCAGATATCAAGGCTGACTACATCAGGAGCCTTATTACATTTGACGATCCTCGTTACCTAGCTATAGTAAATGCTAAAATGCGTTTATGTCTTACGATTTCGGTCGTCCATATCGTTAAGGCAACGATAATGATTTTTGTTGTACCACACCTCCTTAGACGTCGTTTCAGATAGCATGAGGGTTGTTTTTTTATTACCAGCGAAAAACACGTATGTGAACTTATCATTCATTAGGTTTATTTTCATGGAATGAACTTATGCCTGGTAGAGTAGTTGCCGCATGAAATTCAACATAATACAAAGTTTCATTTAATATTTATGATTATATCAACGAATATTCACTATTTCCAAATAGTAGTAACAAAAAAATATTTTTTGTTACTACTCTCGTCACACATAATCGTTACAATTCGTGGGTATTGTTATCTGAAAATCATGTATCATGCCTCTTGTCTCATAATAAGGCATAAGTAATAAGGGAAAATCCAGAAAGACTGCCAATTCAAAAATTACAGGAGATATATTTTGAATCTGAAGTATCAATTTTCGATAAAATTGTACAAATGTGAGTGATAGACAAAATGACATCTACCGTCCGCCATCATATTTTTTGTACAGAAAATAATCCAAAGGTGTTAAACCACACGATCTTGGAGGCCAATTCAATTCCATTATGCAAAATTATGCGCTCATCGTTTCCTTCAATAAATTGATTGTGGCGCGCGCGGTGTGGCATGTTGCATCGTTTTGTTGAGACCACAGCTTTAATGACATTCAATTGGGAAACGAAAAAAAATCATGGATCTATAGCGCTCTCCATTGACTGTAACGTTCTGGCCGGCATCACTTTTGAAGAAATATGGACTAATGATTCCACCAGCCCATAAAGCACAACAAACAGTGACTTTTTGTGGATGTAATGGCGTGTCAATAATGGCTTGCAGATTTTCTTCACTTCAAATGCGACAATTTTGCTTGTTGACGTAGCCATTCAACAAAAAATGAGCCTCATCGCTGAACAAAATTTTGTGGTGAAAAAGAGTATCAAGAGCAATCTCGTTTTCGGCCCATTCACTGAACGTACCACACACGCGATAGTCAAGCGGCTTCAATTCTGGCACGAGCTGGATCTTGTAAGCTTTTAAACCAAGATTGTTCCGCAAAATCTTCCAGACACAGGTCCAATTGCTGTGCACGATGGCGAATCGACTTTTTCGGGTCCTACTCAATACTACGCTCCACAGCAGCAACAGCTTCTTCGGTGCGTACTGTACGACAACTCTGCGATGTGTATTATCAATTAGAGTATGCGTGGTGCGAAAAAGATCCATGGTTATTCGAATTAATGCTCGGATGGACGGTTATGTCGATCGTAAAATGGACGTAGCGCAAGGCAAGTCACACGAACTGAACCAGAATTTTCGAAATAAATTTGCACAATTCGCAAGCATTGTTCTGGTATATTCATAGTGAAATGGCAAACCAAACTGAGCACAAATCAGCTGTCAGCTGTTAAATTGACTATCGCTGGAAAAAGTATTGCCAATTCGAAAAATAAACCTCTAAAAAAAACACTATTTACTACCTATGTACTTGATTACTTTATTTTACTTTAGATGGCTCTACGGTACGGGGTGGACCTGGTCTTTAATAAACAAGCATCTCCATTCAGCTCGATCTAGATGCAAACGGGGCCAAAAAGAACTCGTAGATTTTTTCTTTCAAAACAAATAAGGGTGTATCCATCCGTCTTTGACAACGTCTATGCTCCTTCGCCGTACATCAGGACTGTGGTGATGAAGGTTTTATAAATTCACTTCAGTTTTGCTACTCAATTGCTTTCTTAGTCCAGAGAAACAGCGGTTGACAAGACTGATTCTTCGCTTGATCTCTGTGCTGGTGTCGGAGCGGAGCCTAGGTAGAAAAGTCCTTCACTATCTCAAAATTGTAACTGTCTGTTGTGACGTTCTGTCCAAGGCGCTGATGTTGACTTTCCGTTAAATCCATTTTCGCCGCTTCTGTTTCAATACTCCCGAAAGAACCACTGGCAGTCTGCTGTGTTCTTCCAATTATGTCAATGTCGTCGGCGTACGCGAGTAGTTGTACAGACTTTTGAAAGATCGTACCCCTGATGTTAGCTTCAGAATTTTTTACAATCCTTTCAAGCATGATGTTAAAGAAATCACATAACAGCGCGTCACCTTGTCGTTGCCCTTTTCTGACTTCAAAAGCCTTGGTGGTGTTGTTACCGATCTTGATGGAGCAGCGTGCATTCTTCATCGTCATCCTGCATAGATGAACGAATCAAAACTAGACATGGCTTTGTAAAACTCCTCTCTGTATACGCTATCATAGGCAACTTTAAAATCGATGAAAATGTGGTGAGTATCGACTTGGAGTTCCAGGGGTTTTTTCAAGATCTGCCGCAATGTGAATATCTGATCTATGGTGGACTTTCCTGGCTCCACACTGATGCGGACTAATCGGATTGTTGAAAAAATGTTTAAGGCGTTGTGGCATATACGGTATGTTGAGGAGACAAATACCTCTGTAGTTAGCGCAGTTCGTAGGCTCTCCTTTCTTGAGGATCGACAAACGATACTGGGGTTCCATTCGTGGGGCATACTTTCATCCGACTATATCCTACAGATTAATTTATGTATGCTCGGTACCAAATCACTCCCAGCTGCTTATGAGCTATTTACTCAGCAGTTAGACCGTCGACTCCAGCAGTCTTGTTGGATTTAAGCTTAGATATTGCTAACTTAACTTCACTTTGGTCGGGTGGACGTAATTGTTGATCGTCATTATCAGTTTTGATCGTCACCGCCGTTTAACAGTCTGCAGAAATTAGTTAAACCACATAGGACAAGGGGCCGGATATTCCGATGCCAATAACCGACTACAGGAATATGAACGCTGCCGTTGGCCCATTAAGGGTTCATCCGCCACTATCTCTTTTCAATATCCTTATCGACATGAGCTCCGAATATGTCAAAGTAGCTCATATAAGCTAATCGCTAAGATGACTCTTGCCATTACAATTGATTCCATAGAGTGAAATCTTCCGCCGCACATCATCCAGCTGAGGAGTTCTTGTTAGACTTTTGAGACGGAGATTGCAGCCAATCAGGTCAACAAGAGATGCCTCGTCTGGTTGGATACATGCATGCAGAAGTTCACCCAGATGTGCTTGCGCTGGTCCGAGTGTTTAGTTACACATGTACAGTCAGACACAGCACACGCTCATCGTTAGTTCACTATTAAATAGCTATCCAGCAGGCACAGCGTGAAGGCGATGATGCCTATTATGTATGTACTTGTTTAATATCTTGACTGTCTTTTTTCTCCTGTTTTGAAGGTGTGTAGTGTCGAAGAAGTCACGTAATATGTAACGATTCCGAATCCGCACGGCGAATTGGTAAAGGATAACGGGAATCGGGATAAATATTAATTTTAAACTGTTTTTTTTTTTGTGAGATATCAATGCTTTATTGTGAGGGTTAAGTATAACATACACTCAAGGATAAGTCACTCCCACAAACAGGTGGGATTGAAAATTAAATAACAACATGTAAATTTCAATATTTTATTTTATTAGTAATGTGTCGCTTATGTATACGAAGGGCGGCTGATAAGTACGCGGCCTGAGATATTCTTATTAGTGATAGCACTTACTGCGCCACTCTTTAGTAGTATAAATGTCACCTCGTTTCAATAATAATCTCATTTTGTTATTATCCGTGGTAGGATAAATATCACCATGTCAGCCGAAATCGGAAGTTCTCGCAATTTTGAGCACCGCGCCGTGATAAAGTACCTCGTGAAAAAAGGAAAATCGCCTAAAGTAATTTTAGAATACATGTCATTGATCTTCCAAGATTCTGGGCGAGAGAGCTGTGAAGACGACCGGGCCGTCCTGTTTCAGTGGTCACTAAAGAAAACGTCAGAAAAGTTGAAAAATTAGTTCTGGCCGACCGAAAAATAAAAATGTGGCAAATAGAGGACGCGTTGCAAATCAGCAAAGAATGGATTGGAGAAATGTTGCACGAACATTTAAACATGAAAAAAAATTGTATGCATTTGTATGCATTTTCGGTACCCTGCGCGCAGGTACCTTTTCTGAAAAAAGTTTATCAAATTCAATACCAAATTATAATAACTAGAGCACTTTCACCAATGTCTACTTAAATACATCCTTATTGAACGAAGTGTCGATACAAAATATTCAACATGTCTTATTTTTTTGTTCCACCGTTTTCGGTTTTTCCACCAAAACAAGATAATTAAGAGTTTTTCCAGAAATTATTTTATGGCAGTGCGGTCTAAGTACATCCTCTTACCTAATGATTCAATCAAGTTTTGGCAAATGTTATACACACATTTTTAAAAGAATTTTTGAAGTGTCTTATTATTTTGTCCCGGAGTGTAGTTTCATTTAAAAATTTCCAAAATCAGTTAAGAGTTTCTATAAAAAAAATATGAAAAAATCGTTGTGCTGAGCATCCAACCAATGTTGTCGCAGATTTTGAGGGTATTGGCTGTCCGCTAATTATCACCGGTGAGGGTATTTTTTTCTTAAATCTGTCGGTTATTAATTTGGGGTTGCATCAGAGGGTGTGATACCCCTTTTGCATGAAGGGGTATATAGCTAGAATTTACTAGCATTCTCCATTCGAATTCTTTGTCGTAGATGTCCTATAGTTTGTCTCACAAAAATTGTCAGTACAGGCCTTATGGAAGGGCTTTTTTAAGACGCTGATGCCTGTAAATGTGTTCATGGCACTCAATTTCAAAAATTGCCACTGAAATAAAAACGAAATCACTGACTTACATAGGATTTGTTTTTGTAGTTTTCCTCAAATTCACATATGTACATCCCACCCCGATCAGCCTGCCACACAACCGATCGCCGATGACATTCGCTGTCAAAACAGAGTTACAATCGTTACAGCTTTTTCTATGGTTTTTGTCAAAGAGCTTTGGGGTTTTGTGCTTTTGAGAGCAAATAAATGACTTTGAGTGTGCGAGGGTGTTGCCGTTTGTTTTTTTTTTTCGTTAATCGTTAAAATGCAGTTAAAAAATTCTTCGCTTTTTGTGCTTCATAATGAAGGATACAGTCACAGTGCAATAAGTGCGTTGTAGTGATATTGTTGTGTGTGTTGATAATTAATAAATTGTGCATAAGGAGAAAGATGGCTACAAAGTCTTCAAAGGATTTAAATGCAGAAAAAAAAAACAGCAAATTGTTGAGGCAACTAAAAAATTATACGGCGAATTGAAACATAAATCGGAAGCCATAGAAAAAGCAGGATATATTTTTTCTGTTACTGTGAATCATAAGCAACGACAATAACAGCCAAACGAAAATACTCCCCAGTTATCTAGACGCCACCCTTGGAATTCACTGAAACTTAGTAACACCATTATAAAAAAAAAAACAAATTGTTTTGTTTTCAAATCAGCAGATGGCAACCATACGGGTAACGCTCTCTGATTTGCGACGATTTGTCGTGCATACTACGGCAACCTTGTAAGAGCTTTAACTTGAAAGAGACAGAGAGGCAAACATCTTATCTTTCATGACAATTGACAATTTTTGTTGACAATTGATAGTTTCGCGCTAAACGACCTTTTCCAGAACATCTGCGTCCGAACAAGTCGTCTTATCCGTAAACGGGTAACTCATCACGTAAGTCTGCATGTTGTTGGTAGGCCATCTGCAAATGCACTTGGCTCACGGGTGATTGACATTGGACATAAACACCAATGCTGCGACCCGGATTAATTCGATTTTACTGTGCTTAGGTAAATATACATGCACAGAAGTCAATTTATAATAGTCATCATTTCATATTGTTAAATATAGACCAAGAAGATTCATTTTTAGTTTCAAATAAATTTTATTAATTTATTTATTAATTCTATTCAGTTATTTATTTGTCTATATATTAACATTTTACAGATGATTTTTTTTTTTCACGCTCGTATTCTACAATGTATTCAAAAATATTCATTTTTTTAAAAATGTTTTTGTTGTTTCTTTGTGTATACTATTCACAAATAGTCATACAATCCAAAGAAATTTAACGCTAATAAATATACGCTTAGAAATAACGAACAAATTGTCGGATCGGGAGATATCTTAAAATCTAAAATTAATAATTCAAATGGGGTAGGGGGACTTACAACAGCGCATTCCTACAATTAATCTAGAAAAGGATGTGTTTAGAGAAGTGTCAGTGATTTGTCGAATTCTCTTAACTAACTTAAAAACTAAAGACTATGAAAAACAATGCAAGGACTGCTAGTTATTGCCAGATTTAACTAAAGAAAGAAAAACGAAACTAAAGAGCCAGTGCAATGCCATTTCTTACAAGAATGGTATCTCTTTGAATTCTGGATCGTTTTTGGGCCGTACATACACTCCACCATACTTGGCCATGTACTTTTTAATGAACTCGCGGGATTTATTTTTAACCGATTCGGTTACGACGAGTGTCTGACCGATTGACTCGCAGTATTTCAGCTCCTTGACCATCACAAAGTGGGTTAGCTAGAGAGAGAAAAGAGATATATGTTTAAAAAAAAAAATTATTAAGTCAGAGTAAGAGAATGTCAGTTACTTTTCTTGCCAAATGATTAAAATCATCGTCTGTAAGGATTCTGCCAGAGAAACAAGTCTCCTTGCGATATGGTTTCAAGTGTTGCACAATAATACCAGCGATTTCACAGCGGAATTTCTCTCTAATCTTTCGATATTTACTGCTACCACTACTCTCTCCGTCCTTACTACGTTTTGTACTGAAATTCAAAGAGATCCACATGAATTTAAAACGTGGTCATGGTTGATTTTTTTTTTTTTTTCATTTTTTCTTCAACTCACCTCTTACTTGAATCTCTGACCTTATCCACTTTACGCTTCTTGTGTTCGTGCTTCTCCCGAATGGGTAATGGTCGCTTCAAAGGACGTTTAGACTGCAATGCGTCCAATTCGTCGACAATTTTATCACCCTGAACAATCTTATCTATCAACGGGCTATTGTTACATTCGGCTTTGATGATCTCCTCTTCGTCGGAAGAGAGAAGATAATCTTGAATGGGAATAGCATCCATAGCAATCTCCTCAGCTTCGGCCGCCTCTGATGAATCAAGGGACGTCCCTTTAATTAGTAAGTCACCTCGCCGACGAATCTCTTCTTTACGTTTGCGAATCTTCTCTTTGTTCTCCTTGTACTTTCTTACCTCCATTTGGTTATAAATGCGATCTTCTTCCTTACGAGGCTGCTCTCGATGACACCCAATCAGATTAGTATTCGAAATAAAACTGAATAGAAATTTCTTTGTACTCACACTTATCGGTTTCTCTTCTACAAGCCTAGTGTACCGCTGCAATCTTCTATCCTCGATCTTTTTTTCAATATATGCCTGCAGCTTCACTGGATCAAGACCTAGAACTAAAATTTAATTAGGTATCGACTTGATGGGACATAATATTTAGACTGTTTACCCTTAATGACTTCAATATCATCCTCTGAACTATCAATACAATCGGCGTTTGAGGAATCACTTTCGGAGTTTTTCAGCGGCGCATTATTTTGTCCCGCTAGGGGGAGAATCTTTATTGGTGGCTCCCACTGTGGTATTCGTATTTTAACGTGATAGTAATAGATTTTTCCTTTCGGACTGATAGCATATTTCCAAAGTGGTGGCAAGTCCATTGGCGGAAGTCGATAGTCATCAGGATTTGTGGATTTCGGTTTGACTGGCACTTGAACGTGCGCATAGCTAGGAGGTGTTGAAATTGGTTTCTTATCCGTGGAATACCATTGTCCAGTGGAAGGATTGACACAGAATGGCATATTTTCTGGACGCATGCGCTTTGGATCGAGTCCGAAAAAGCGACATTTGATATCAAATTCACGACGTTCTTCAGCGAAACGTTTTTCTGCCTCGTCGCGAGCAACCTAAACAAAAAGGTCACACAATTTGAGTATATTTACTATCGAATTTCTACCAACATTTATTTTAAACCGCTTAAAAAACTAATAAAATAATGAAGATTCTAGCTACTCGTAATCATGTTCTGAAGTGAAACCTTTTAACTCAAAATTGAAAAAGAAACAATCGGCAGATAAACAGCTCTAGACGCACAGACTACGAGGCTATCAAAGATGAGGAACATACAGTTATTACACGTTACAGATAAGTTTAGGTATAGGTTTGAGAGTTGCGGCAGCAGTCCTAGTTTCCAATTTGCCTTCGAGGGATAGGAAAAACAAATTTAGGTTGGTTGTTACGTGCCTCACCCTGAATTACCATGACATCTTTAAGACCACTCACTAATGCAATTCTCCGATGGAATAATTACACAGAAAATTCTGGTGAACATTGAAGCAGGAAGTGAATTGCAAATTCGTCTAACTTATGGACTCCTCAGCCTCTATGTTTGTGCTGAGTACATATTCGTTTAGTGATTTATCTTCAACATTGCCAGTTCATGCAACACTGTCTGTTGGAGATATATGGTGGACACATATTACCCAATCAACTGCTGATATCACTGCTACTGAAAAATCGTACATTTTTTTCTTGCGAGAGGACACACAAAAGTCAAACTTTCCCGTACGTCCAACAAGGACGGGGAAATTCAAGTTTCAACTGCAAAAAGTACGACATTCTGCCATGTTCGTCGAGTTAGTGATAGCACTGCCGCAACACCCAAAGATAAAGCAGAAAATCTTTTCTTCATGGAAAAGAGCTGGAAAACTGAGCGCATTCGACCGATTCTCACAAAAGGAAGGAAATGCTTGCCACAAAACTATTGATCCATAGGGTTGCTGTCCATGCTAAGTGATGCAAAAAGCTATCAATGCAGAAATAACCAAATGTCTGGAGGGACACGAGCTAATAAACGAACGACAGTATGATTTCGCAGCCCCCCTTCAACTGGTAACCTTCTGATCAGCGGATCAAGAGCTGTTGTCATGAACATTTAAAAAAGCGTTCGATCCAGTTTCGCATAGAGTTCTATTAAGTAAACTAGCATCCTGCGGAATATCGAAACAGCTCTTTGGCTGTTTTCCCACATAATTGTTGATACTCTGTTTCTACTCCACACCAATGGTCAATAGAGTGGACAACTGTCGTTGACAGCACCCATCTTGCAGTGGCGAAAAGCAAACTTACTAGACTTTAATGCGAAGAAAACCTAATTCACTATTTCTTCCAGAAAGAACAGGTCTATTCTACCAATGGACAAGCAAATTGTTCAGTTTGAGTATTTTTCTCAAGTATGGAGCTCGGCCCCAACACATCTCCAGCTATTCAAGAGCAGAATCAACGGGCATCGCGGGGAGTTGTCCCAGCATTATAGGTTCGCTTATACTGAGATAAAGGAAAATCAGAAAGCTCCCAAAGGATTGTGGACACTGTTACCTGTTGTACACTGTATGTTGTCGAAGGGCTTTAAGTCCCAAAACAGCGTACTGTTCAAACTGATAAACCTTGGTGAGAGCAAATATCAAACGTGTGAATTCAGACCCTAATACACACACTGGTCCATTGTTTGAAAGGCAAAGCAATCAAATATGGGGCTTAGTGCGGCCAAGACAAAAAAAACAGCATATAAAGAAAATTGACATCTAGGGGAGGTTTCATGTCAACCTACGCTGGCATCGAAACTAATATTGGCAGCAGAATTGGGCATACAAAAGCTGAACACAAAATCTACGTCTGTCTCCTACATTAGAGATGAGTACTGATGTAGAGGTGTAGTCCTCCATTAAAAGATGTCTTCGCATCATCTTAAGGGTTTTGCGGCCGACGAATAAATTTATGACAGAAAGATCACCAACTGAGATCACTATTCGGCGAAGACGCAAAGACAATTTCGTTGCAAAACACGGTGGAGTTCATTAAATCAATCCGGCAGAAAAGTGAGTCGCCTTAAGCAAACATGGAAATAAGTTCGCGATATTTGAAATTTGTTTTTGACGCCCTATGGCCCACCATCACTGGAAGTCAAGACTATTTGTGTTGAGCGGTGTGCAAATTCACGCCAAAACCATTCTGGTCACTGCCTGCTTTGGCCTTTATGGCGTTAATTAACTTAATTGTTACCTGTTCTAAATATTCTCCCACTAATCGTTGTCAAATAACTAGAAAAGTCGTTGGTTTGAAATGTATCTGAAAGGCCATACTAAAATTACAACTCACCTTTGCAGCAAATAGTTCCCTTCGCTGTTCCTTTGACAGCTGCGAGTCACCCGGCAGCATACCCGTTGCCTTTTCATTGCCATCTTTTGCTGAACCACCGTTTTGGGCATACTTCTTTCTATCGCCTTTTCGCTCTCGCTCCCGCTCCTTATCTTTATCGCTACCCCGTGACCATTTAAATCGCGAACTATTCGGTCCACTATTCCTCATAAATCTCTCCCTGTTATGGTTTACATTCGATCGAGACAGATCATCTCCCAGACCCTTATACTGCCGATCAGCTTCTCGTTCGTGCTCTTTCATCTGTTCGATGCGTTCACGTTTTGGGATGCGGAAAACTTCCGGCAAATTGTCCCATGTGTTGACAAGTTTTGCTGCAAGTTTCTGCAGCTCAGAGGATGAATCTTCTGATCCTACAGGAGATGATGATGAAGCACTCGTGTCCTTCGGTGATTCGTCGCTTGGCGAATGTGATTCTTTGTTATTCGACCAATCACGAACTGTTTGGTACACCTTACTGTCGGTTAACATTGTTTTGTTGGAGATGGGAAGACATTCTAGTACACTTAGCAGGACCATGCGAATTTCCATACTTTTCTCGGTGTCTCGAGTGTCAATGACCTCGCTCATCCAACCGTGCAACAACCGCAAACCGTGATAATCAAGGAAAAGTCTTCGACATGGCAGTTCTCCCATGCGTAGAATTTGAAGCAGTTTAAGACGGGTTCCCAGCAGCTTCGCCCGAACAATGAGTCGCGAAAGCCGAAGTGTGTCAGCTTGATTTTTGAGACCACACTTGACAAGGAAGCGCACTTCATCCTCGATGTCGGGATCTTCGAGGAATTGTTTGGTCTCTCGTCGCTTGATCTTCTCTTCTTTCCGTTCGAGGAGGCGTTTCTTTTCCTTTTTCTTTTTCGGTTGCAGGTCTTTTGGTGATTCAACTGGCGTCTCGATTGCGATTGGTGCAGGAACCAGCACTGGTGGAATAACCTCCACTCCTGTGATTACTTTTACATCTTTGTCTAGAGCAGGAACTTCTGAGACCACTGGTACTGCAGGAACAAACTGTTCGTCAACCAGGATCGGTGGAGAAACTAGTGTTGGAATTGTCGGCATTGGAGGAACTGGCTGTAGTTCTCCTTCTTCTTCTTCAGTCTCTTCACTTTCACCTTCCTCATCTCCCTCGAGTTCTTCTTCTTCCTCCTCTGAACTAGGCTCCTCGCCAATCCATCCACGACAGTTTGACGATTCACAATAACACTTCTGTGCTTCCTTCCCATACCGCTGGTATTGATAATCAAAGGTTATCTCCTCTCCCGGCATAATGCTCTTCCTACTGAAGAATCCAATCCTCAACTCACCATTCACTGTCCACTTCTGGGTCTCGGCATTCGGATCGCACGAATGGTTGATGAATCGCGAAATGTTCCCCTTGGCTGTGGCATCTATAATCGCATCACTTCGCAGCGCCATAAAATAGTAGTGCTTGTTCTTATCCTGCGAGTAAGCGTTCCTTCGGTATTCAAACTCATCGCCATTGATCACCTCACCAACATATTCCATGATGAACTCACCCGGCAATATCTCAATGTCAGCCATAATACCAAAACCCTTCTTTTCCGTTCGGAACACACGACACGGTGAGTAGAGGAACTTTGTGAAACGACGATTTGTACAGCGGTCCCGCACAGTACAATCAGATCCGCACTCAATCATCAGCAGTCGGTTGAGGCAATCTTCGCCGCAGCCCAATTCCCCACGTTCCTCCTCTTCTGGAGTCAAGAAGCAATCGCATAACATTCGCTTGGCCTCTTTACTGATGACTCGTTCACACTTGTACTCATTCTCTCGAATCACACGGAAGTTGCTGAGCCTCTCTTCCATGTCCTTCAGAAATTGCGAATTCTTTGCTTCAACTTCAGCCAGGTCCATCTTCTGGTCATCGATGGAGTAAACCGTTTTCTCATCGTCTTTCATGGAGAACCGCTCCTTGTCACGCACTAAGCCTCGACCAACCAAACATTTGGTACTCTTCGAGTTGTTTTTGATACGATGCGAGCGGCGAATTCCATTTGGAGTGTCCATATCGCTGGTCGGTGTAGTTGCCAAAGTGGAACTCTCTGAATTCGAATTGGAATTGTCATCTTCTGGAGGTGATTCTTTCTTCTCCTCGGTGCTATCGTCGAATTTGCATTTTTTTGGCGTCAGAAGTTCATCAGATTTGAGGATGTCTCTGTCCAGTATGGTCTCGTCGTCGTCATCTAGTTTGTAGCCTCGTTTCAGAAGATTCACTCCATCTTCGATGAATTTTTCTATGTCTTTCAGAGGATCTGGAAGCGAGTCGGGTGAGTTTTCCTTTTCCACTACTGCAGTGGGTGGTGATTCCACGATAGTCGGTGGTTTTTCCAGATTCAGAGGCTCATCGGCATAGAACTTCGCTTCACCCTTGCTCTTGAGGGTTTTGGGGGGATTGACTGGTGGAATTTCTACAGCCTGCTGCAGCATTGTCTCGGGAGCTTCTGTAATTGCCACTTCCACACAAGGCTTGTCGAGTGTAATCTCAAAAGAACTTGGAATTTCATTCTTTTGCAGGTCGGGCTCCAATGGTTTTACTGCCTCTGATTCTTTAGCTTTTGTCAAACTCTTTCGCTTGATTGATGTGTCTTCATCTGGCTTCTTATCAATCTTAGCAACTTCCTTCTGCTTCTTTTTGGATTTCGGACTGCAAGAGTCCGGTTGTTTTTTTTGTTCCTCTTGAGGTTCTTGAGCCTTTTTGGATTTTCGTGTTTCTTCTTTTCCCTTGGGACTAGGCGTTGTTACTGGTTCTTTCTCCTTTTTCTTTGAGGATTTTTTTGCAGTTATCGGTCGTAGGAGGGATTTTTCCAGCGATTCAATGAAACTCGAATCAAGTTGCCTTCGAGGTGTGGGTTTTGGCTCGGGCTTTGGTGCCTCCGCCTTTAGTGAGTCATCTGATTGGTTTGATTCCGAAGAAGTGGGTTTTAAGTCGACTTCTTTGCTAGACAATGCATCGTGAATCTTGTGCTTCTTGGATTTGCGACCCTCCTCACTGGCTTTTGAACATTCCTGTTGCGACGAGCCTTTCTTATTCTTGCGGGGTGACAGTTGCTTTTTGTATCGAGACTTCTCAGGACACACAGCTATCTGCTCGGCATCCTTCATACGCGCTTCGTTCTTTTCTTCCAATGCACTGATCTCTGTTGTCGTACTGCTACTGGGTGCTTCTGGTTCTAATAAAGATTCAAACTTCTTAGTATCAACCTCGAGAATTTTGGTAGTGGAAGCAGATTCCACATCCTTTTTAACGCTTTTCTCTGAAACTGTTCCTTTTCCTGTGAAAATGGTGCTAGAAATAGCGTCCACAGGCTTCTCTGTGTTCTCAGGTGTTGCTGCAGTTGTGGCTATGAAAATGGGACTCTGAATATCTTCCTTAACAGCTGAATCAATTTTTATGACAGAACTGGGTTCCACAGGCTTCTTGATATCATTCTCAGCAACTACTTCAATATTTCCTGTGCAAATGGGACTAGAACTAGATTCCAAAGGATTTTGAACATCTTTCTCGTCAGAGCTTGGTTGCACTGCCTTTGTCGTGTCCTTTTCTACACTTGGTTGGGTTTTGGTGATGGGACCGTCTTCTAAAATTTGTGTGTCCTCGTTTTCTGCAACTATTTCAACTTTTGCTGTGGACTTGCCGCTAGATTTGGGTCCCATTTCTTTCTTTGTAGTTGTTTGCCGCCTGGTTATGAGACTAGGGTCTACAGTCTTTTCCACGTTCATCTCTTTAATTGCTTCAGGTTCACCAGAATCTTTCACTTTTTCTTCAGTCGTAATTACACTTACTGAGGTGGTAGTCTCCTTTTCCTTTGCTGTAGACTTATTGTCTACTGGCTCCGGCGATTTCAGAACATCAGACTTTCTGGGCGTGTTTGAGATTTTCTTTTTGTGCCGCGAGATGTTTATTGATCCTTCGGTTGACGAACGTTTAGGTGTTTCTGGTGTGGAAACAGTGTCTTCCTTCTGCTCCAATATCTTCGCTGGTTCCTCTGTTTTAAAGTCTACACTCGCTTCTGGATCGATATTCTTCTTCTGCTGTATGACCATGGCCCTTTCCTCGTTCTTTAAGGTTTCCGAGTTTGCGGGAGAGAATCTGGTGCCTTTCCTCTGCTTAGGGATTTTTACTAATTCGGGTTTTGAAGCATCAGGTGATGTAGAGTCGACTTCTTTTTGTTGATGAGTTTTTTCTGGTTGATTAATTTTTAACTCTGGTGTGGAATCGCTGTTGCTCGTCTTAGTAGATTTTTCAGTTTCCAGGTCAACAAGTGTGACTTCCTTCTTTTGCTGCGAAACCTTTGTACATTCTTTAGCTTTCATTTCATCAGAGGTTACGGGTATGGTAACGACTTCCTTTTCCAAATCGTCAGGAGTCCCTGTTAAGGAATCGATCTTTATTGGTTCGTCGTTGGCAGTGTCTGGTGTGGAAGCGACTTTTTTCATCTGCTGCGATACTTTTTTTGGTGGTTCAGCTTTTGATTGGACTTGTGTGCCGTCTTGGGATTTACGTGGTTTGGGTAATAAATACTCGAGTGCCTTGTCAGGAGGACTAAGGCTTCCGGTGAACATATGTTCCAATTCTATTGCACTGGATATGGTCTTCCTGCGAGCTCTAGTGTTTCGCAGAAGACGTGTACCCGATGAAGTTCCACTCGAAGACGTTTCGTCATCTGACAAAGTATTCGACTCTGAGGAACTGTCTTTAATCGGAACCAGTTTCTTGGTTCTTCTTTTGGATTTGCTTCTTGGGTTGGCCACTTCTTTAGAGACCTTGCCTTTCTCCCCTTCGATCATGCTTTTTTCATTCTTCTCTTGGGATAGTGTCTGTAGCGATGTGGAAGTGTATTCAAGGACACTCGGTTGTTCAACTTTTGACAGTGATTGTTGAGCTTCATCCACTTTGGAAGCAGTTTCCTCTTTCTTAGTTGAACTTTTGTTTTCTACCTTTGATGACTCTTCAGTTTGGACCTCGACTTGGGAGATAGATGATTCTTGCAAATCTTTTGTTGAGGCTTCCTTAGCACTTGATTTCTGTGCAGTTTGACTTTGAAATTCCTCTAGAGATGCCTTCTTATTGGTAGTGGATGAGTTATCGGATGCATCCGATTTGTTGAGAGCTCCCTCAGCTCTAACCCTAGACCTCCCTGATCGGGTTCGGCGTATTGGTGGAGATGTCTCTGAGCTTTCACTACCAGTCTCATTGGCTTCTTCCTCAAGTGCCGACGTCCATCGGTTCAATCTGGCGCTCTTTCGCCTTTGTACTAGTTTGGCTCGTTCTTTGAACAGAATGTCGCACTTTTTTTCGGTTTTAGACGTTTGAGGACGTATTTTTGCTGAGTTTTCAGAACTCTCACTATCTGGCTCGGTGAATTGTTCTTCAGGCTTTCGAGATTTCTTCTTAGATGCTTTAACCTTTGCATTCTCAGAGCTCTCACTGTCTGGCTCTGTGAATTGTTCTTCTGGCTTTCGAGATTGCTTCCCAATAGCATCGGTAGATACTTTTACCTCTGCATTTTCAGAGCTCTCACTGTCTGGTTCGGTGAATTGCTCTCCACGTTTTCGAGATTTTTTTCCATGGGTATTGGTTGATACTTTAGTGTCCGTATTTTCACTGCCAGACTTTGCCTTACGTGGTGGCGTAAGCCGAGGATTTTCAGACATATCCGCTTTAGTACCAAGAGGTTCTTCAAGAACAATTTGTTGCACTTTTTTAGAACGAGTAGCGCGACCTTGAGACGAAAACGTTGAAGTCGACGATGAAGACGACGGTGAAGACGACGTTGAAGACGAAGATGAAGACGACGATGAAGACGACGATGATGATGAAGACGACGTTGATGAAGACGACGATGATGAAGAAGACGATGATGAAGACGTAATTGAGGAACTCTCTGAACACACACTGCTGGTTTCTTCCTTAGATTTATCAACTATGTTTACCTTAGTTTGTCGACGGCCCTTCGGAGTCTTGTCTTGACACTCTGAGCTGTCTGAAGACGAACGTTTCCGTTCGGTGGCGACTAATTTCGCTGGAGTTTTGGAAGTCTTCTTTGTAGTCATCTTTTTTAGCGAGGAAATTGAAGCTCTCATCGCTGCGCGCAAAGATTCTCGACGACCTGAGCTTGACGTATCGGCACTAGTTCGATCAGAAGATTCACTTGCAGTTGTTGTTGCAAGATTTTCGTCTATTTTTGAAAGTTCTGTTTCTACAGAAGCTTTGGTCATATCTGAGTGTTTCTCATCTTTATGAGCGGCTTCTTCATTCTGCGTGTTAGGTTGTATTTTCTTTTGCAACTCTTTTTCAGCAGATCCTGCTGCTGGTTTACTCTGCGTAATTAAAGGTTGCACTTTTTGCACAGGACTATCGCTATCCGATTGTTTGTCTGCCGCTGCACTGACAGTTTCGCTGGATTCCCTGTTTTCTTCTCCAGATTTGCCAGCGGTTTTATTAGCTTCCTGCTTTCGTAATACTCTAGATCGACTCCTCAATGGGACTGCTTGACTTTGTACAGTCAATTCTTTCGTACCCATACGATTCTTCAACGTTGTACTTGGCTTAGCTTCTTCTTGGACATCTTTACGACTCCTTAGTGTAACATGATCACTTGTTTCAAGTTGCTGAACTTCTGGGTCATCTTTTGGGCTCTTAGTTAAGGTATCAGATTGCTTTCTTTCAGGAAAAATAGTTGCTCTTTGTGTGTCTTTCTCAATTATAGATGAGAATGCGGTATTTGCTGGACTTTGCTGAGACGAAACTATTGCTGGTACTTCTTGCGTATCAGTTTTGCTCTTTGATGACTCTAAAGCATTTGTTTGAGTTGACTGTAGAATAATAGATTTTTCTTGGGCGTCCCTGTGACTTCTTAAGGAAAGGCGACCACTTGCTTCGTTCTGTTGAGAAGGATCTTCTGATTCTTGCACTTGCTTTCGAGTTTTCGATAAACTTGACTGCGGGGGAACTGTTTCCAGTTGTTTGTCCTTTTGATTTCTCGATGAAACTGCAGCACTGGTTGGACTTGACTGTGGAAGATCAACTTTTTCTTGAGCGTCTCTACGACTTCTCAACGAAAGTTGAACACTTGTTTGGTTTTGCTGAGGAACAGTTGATTCGTGTGAACCCTTTCGACTCTTTGATGTCGCTTCTGTTCCTTCGGGTCTTTGGGGATCAGGAATTGATGCTATTTGCTTGATCATATTACCACTGGCTGATGCTTGAGTACCTTCTTGACTTTGCTGATCAGTGACTTGTTTTTCTGCGGCTACATTCGCGCTAATTTCATGCTTGTCTCCTTCGCTATGCAGTGAAGGAACACCTGCATCTTGGGAGTCCGTTTGAGACTGCTGAGGAGAAGTTGCAGGAATATTAGATTGTTCTTGGGCACTCCTACGACTCCTTAATGAAACTTGAGAAATTGTACGACTTTGTTCAGAAGGTGCAGCCGATTCTTGTGAGTCTTTTCGACTAGCCGTTAAAGTACCTGCTTGGCTCTGCTGAAGTAAAACTGGTTCTGTCACCGCATTCCCTAAAACTACTATTTGCGCATCCTTTTGGTCCATCGATGACTGTTCCTCATGACTTTCCTGAGAAGCGTCCCCCACATCTTCAACTTTCAGATCTTCACCTCGTTTACAGCTCTTCGCACGTCGCGTGGGAGTAATCCGCATTACTGGAGATTTGGTCTTCTCCTTAATGCCAAGAAGCTCCTCAACAGGCGTCGCTGAATCACTAGATATTTCCACTACACTCCCTAGTATGGTGGAGTTTGAGTTATCCGCTTCCATTACGCTGACGGGCGTGTTTGGGCACTGTTCAACTTGTTTCCTACGAGTCGTACGTGTGCTAATCGGTTTGGAACTATCTTGAATTGTTCCCTCTTCGGCTTTTGAACTTTTTACAATTTCCTCAGCGACAACAGTCATCTGCTCATAGCTAGCATCTTGACTTACCGAGCTGTCTTCGTCATTTGATGAGTAGATCTCAATTACCTCGGACTTCTCCCCAGAACTGCTGCTGCTTTTTGAAGTCGATTCGATGAGCTCCTTGATTGGGGAGGGCAACACAACTCGCTTCATCGATACTCGAACCTTTTTACGTCGGTGTTCACTGTCATTGGAACTGTTTGTTTCGGTGCTGTCACTCCTCGCGAAAAGTGAAATCTCATCGGCGTTCTTCTCCTTAGGAGAATTTTGTATGGTAACCGTCGATTCATCTGAACTCAGGGCTTCTGTGAAAACCTCCTCTTCGGCCGCAACAAACATATCGTCGTTAGAGACGAGCATGCAGTCGTCTAGGATCGTTGGTTGAGGCAAGGTGACGGCGCTTGCATCAAGCATTTCCTTCAAATCGATACCTTTAGTGGAACTGTCTGGTGAAACACTAATTTGTCTGCCATTCGAAACGCAGTCTTCCTCTGGTTTAACTTCTTCTTGTAGACCGGAGCTGCTGCTATTGCTGCTTGGTGCCGAAGCGTGTGTGTTCGTTTCGCTAGTTTCGGTTGCCCCACTCGTGTCAAAACTATCATTGGATGATTCGATGGTGGAATCGGACGATTCAGCAATCGTTTTGAACTTTGGTGGCCGCCCTCGTCGCTTCTGCTGCATTGATGTCGATGCCGTTGGTACCTCTGGTAACTTTTGTCGCCCAACTTTGCCTTTGATTGGGGGTGTCGCCCTCGAAGGGCTGGCGCTCTCCAACTTTGTCACAATCAAACTGTTCACCTGTTTCGGTTTCATCATGCTCGCTGTTAGAATCTCTTGTGTTCGACTCAGTCGCCGTGCTATAGGCGAAATTGTAGCCAAATCAATGTCCCCATCTAGGGGCAGCTGTTCCAACTCTCCTACACACTGTTGTATAGTTTGAATGAGTGCAACTGGCGGCGGTGGTGGTCGTGGTGGCAGTTTGTTCTCCGATATGGAGTATCGTCGAAAAATCGCTGATTTCTCGATAAAAGTCTTCTGCTTGCTGTCCAGCTCCTCCTTGGTCGCCTGACCTGCACCCACCTTTGGAGCATTCGAATCGATGCGTGCCTCAATCTGGATCTTATGACTCTTCCGATTCTTGTTCAACAAGTCGCGGACGTCGAATTTAATTGTCTTCTTGCGGGAACTCCTTCGGCACTCGGCACCGCCACCATTTGTGTCATTCGAGGAATCAGCATCAATCGGTGAGGACGAGGACTCTGATTCCTGTGTGGGATCCTTTAGAGAACGGCCCAGGCGTCGGCGACCACCGGGTGGTTCCATTTGCATAGCGTTCAGCTAGAAGAAAATCAAAATAATCAAAACTGTTATACACTCCGAATAAAAATCAAAAATTAAAAAACAATCGCAAACAAACAAAGTCACACTCAAAACGAAGAATATCAATCAAAAATGCATGAAATGTGAAAAAAATTTCAAAAAATTAACTTTTTGTTGGAAGTTCTGGCGAAAGAAAGTTACGCGCTCAACTGTTATACGCATTCACCGCTCGCCCGATTAGCGAGAATTTCTAACACAAAAAGCACACACTACCGCATGTAAATTTATCCAAACTTGAGATTTTCTTTTCTTTTTTTTTTTCAAATAAAATCAACACAATTTCGAAATGCATGCTGTTAGACGGTGCCGCAGCAGTAGCAGCAGATACTCTCCCACTTCCCTCCCCTCCCCCAAAAGTGCGTAATGGTATACGCTCACCTCGGCTGCAGTGGAACACGAACTCGTACTCGTAGATTTTTCTTGCTGCTTCTTAATGAATTTATTAATCTTCTGCGATGAGTTCCCTTTGATATGATGTTCGATAGCAGCTTTAATACGCGGCGCGGCGGAGGATTGTGTGGGGGGTTTCGAACGACCCATTTTTTTCTCTCTTTCTCCGCCGCACACACAAAAGTTTAGTGTTTATCTTTTTCTTTTCTCCTCTGCTTTTTCTGTTATAATTCCATTCTATACTCTACACACGAATCTATTGGTTGGGGAAAAATGTAATTTTCCATTGAAAATTAATGAAAATTTCTGAGGAAATACTGCGAGATGGCAGGGGAGAATGTTATTTAGATATTATTTTATGGGAATTACCTTTTTATGCATTTAAATTGCTCCGTAAAGGTTGTGAGGTTGGTGAAAATTTCGATGGCGATGGGTTGCTGCTGGAGACGATAATGACGGAGGGGCAGGGCAGCGCACAGCACTTGAATTTGGAAAATTCTCTGCGGGCAGTAGGCATAAGTGAATCAATTAGTGTTTGTTTCATCCAGAGAATATGGTGCGGGTGGACTATTATGAGAACTCACTTAATTGTATAACTTTTTCTTTTGTGGTAAAGCGCGTTGGATATTTTTATTTTATGTTAAATGCATCTTCTCGCCAATAGTATATAGTGCTGTGCAGTTCCTTTTGTGATGGAGGAAGGTGATAGCGAGAGTAGAAAATGTTGACAGTAGTTAATGTAACGGGGTGCGTTCGTAACTGATGGATTTCATTACAGTTATGGAATTCCATTTCAAGATTTCGAATGAAAGTTCGAAGTAAAAGCGGAGAAAGTATTTTAGGCACATTTTCGGATACTGTTCATAATGGTGGGTTTAGAAGAAAGAAACTCTTGGTTTACCATCCTAACTCGAGTGAGATCAGCATTCTCTTCTTTTTTTAAATTATTTCTATTAGTTTGTAAATAACACTTTCATGTACATATTCTTTTATTTCGTTGTATTTTAATAAACAATTTAGTCTTGATTTAAATGTATTTAAATTTGACTAAGTTCATACCTGTCATTTGTTATACATTTATTTCACATTGCTCTGCAAATACTCGGGATATAAATTATGTTTTATTTTAAAGATTATTATCAGAATATTGAAATTGAGCCGTTGGGTAACACTTAGCCATCTTAAGGATTGCAGCTTATCTGTTATTGCTGTTGATCTTTCATACTATAATATAGTTCTCATAGCCCTATTTTGGAGAACCTGAAGTTAGTTTTGGTTTTGGAGAGTATGCATATATAGGATTGATGAACAATAGTTAAGATACGGAACTATGATTGTATTTAGTTAAAGCACAACCCATTGATAGATTTTTGACAATTGTTTTAAATGAAAATCAAACTTCGGCTTACTGTTAATGTACACTTGTACTTTACCATTTATTACAATGTTCACACTTAACAATGATGTCCAAATTCGTTGGAATTCATAATGCTGTCTTTGTGCTGACGCCCGACTTTTCACTATGCATTATCTCGCTGCAAATTCAGAACATATTTGCGTGACCATGTAAAGTCACCATAAATCTGTGCCATAACGAAGTTGACCTTATATTATAAGTAGAACTTCATTTATTTTCGTTTTCTCCCAAATATTTAAGACCTTCTTAGTAAAGATATACAGTTCATTGTCAATAATTTTAGATGTGTCTGAAAATTTAAAATATTGCTGGAAAGTGTCTTTTTTGTTATAAAAACTTGGCTAAAATCAACAATAATTCTATTTTGTTATTGAACAGAATTGGTTTATATTAGCGAAAGTTAAAAAAAAAAAACAAAACGCTTTGGAAGTAATTAGGCAGTATCTTCTTTCCAACGTTTGACAACTGAAATTTAGAGGCAAATAGATAAAATGAAATGTCTTGAATCAAAAATAATTTGTATTATAATTAATTTTTTTGCACATCTGCCAATTACCAAATGCTATCAAACACAGTCAATCTATTGGTGAGACTTAGAATTAATTTGTTTGGTGTTGTTACTGTTTTGCACCTTAAAAATTAAAATGAACCAGATTAGTTGAGTAACAAAACGCTGCAAAAAGAAACCGAGTTACCAAACAAATTTTGTATTATTCTAAAATAAAATTATGCACATTTTCGGCTATACAAAAAGTGTTACTCCTCTCACAAATTAGGTGAGGGACACCCCTTTTTCGCAGATGTAGTTTTCGAAAAAAAATTTTTACCGGGAAAAAAAAAGTGGGCTAATTTTGTTCCGCCAAAAATGACGGTAACTATCAAAAACTGACACCAAACTCTATCCTTTTTCTTTTTTTTTTCCTAAAAAATATAATACATTACAGTATATAATTCATTCAAATTTAAATTAACATTCCATTAATCCAGTTTCTGAACTATTAAATCGAATTTCGAAATTTCGAAAAGCAGGCACATTTGGTATTCTAGTCAAAACCTAACATATTGAGCGCAAAGTCGACTAAGAATTCCATAAATGTCAAAGTGGGATTTTTTTCTTATTCTTTCCACTTTATATTTATATACTCGTTTATGAGCTGAAATAGTTTTAATTAGTATGTATCTATCATCAAAATATTAGAACGGAATTCTAAAGGAAAATTATGATTTTCCGCTAGGAAACATACAGAAAAGATTTTCGTAAGCAGCTAACTTTGACATTTCCAAAGGAGACTGAAATTGTAGGTAGAATTTGTTGACTGAAAATCGTGATAAAAAGCTTAGAAAAGAAAAGATGAAAAGTTAAGTAAATTAAAAATATTTTGGCGCTAACAGCCCATACAGTTATTATTATGTGTTACAAGACGAGAGGCACGCCAAACGATTTTCAGATAACTATACCCTTAACTTTCAACGATTATGTGTAACGAGAAGGATGACAAAAAAAATGTTGCCAGCTGAAAAAAAAATCAAAAGCAAAACAAAAATTCACGATTAGGAGAAGCGCAACTAACTTCGTTTTCGTAGATATGTATGTGTCAAAAACACCAAGTAAATTTAAGTAGTCAGCCAATTTCTCCCAAGCAGTTTTTGTTTTCACCGTTATTTTATTGTTTGAAATATAGTCAAAGATGAACTATAGTATATTTATAGTTCATCTCTGCATATATGTAGATCTCGCGGTCGAGAGCTACATATATCAATCTGCTTAATCGTTGTTGTTAATTTAGGCCTGGATATAAATACCAATTTCTAATTTTTACAAGCAATCACATTACCGACATCATGTTAGGTGTGATATGACAGATACCATTCTCGTAACGGTAACCATAGATGCTGTGCAGTCTTGTCGTTACGATTCCTAGGTAAAGAAAATGGTTGAACATAATAAGGCCTCAGCTTCGCACAGATAATCGTGCTGTGTGTTTTATATTTTTTCCCTCAAATGGGAGGGACCTACATTTTACTTCTGTTTCCTAAAGGCATAATTGAAAAGCTTTTCACGACAGTTTTACTCCCGGATGTGTGTCAGGCAACAAAAAGAAGCTCGGTGTTTCTTAGACTCGAACCAGAGTCTCGCTAAGTGGTCCTCAAACTTAACCAGTGAACCACAGCCCCCACTGCATGAACTAATGAGAATAGAAATTTATACTTTTACACTTGTGGGAACAAGGGCGGATGGTACAACAAATGGTTTAGTTTTAGTGCCCGTTCGCATCTGGACATAGTCAAATTCAATAATAATTCCCATAAATGTCTGTTTATCTTAAAATAACACAAATCTACCAAAAATAAAGCTACTTATCAATTCAAAAACAAATATAAAGTTTTGATAAGTTTAAGACGATTATCATTCAAATTTATGAAACATTTTTTAGTTTCAAATAATAATTAAGTGAAATTTATATTTTCCGTTAGACTCTTATCAAAAAGAAATTTAAATGATAAGTGGTGGGTAAACAGGCCCTAAATTCAATAAAACAACACTTCCTCTGGAAAATTAAAAAGTAAATCGATATCGCGATTCGATATTCTATAACAGTCTTGGACCACACAAGACCAAATGTACCAAAACTTAAAGTTCAGTTAAGCGGACCAATAAAAATAAGAATAAAAAAATAAGATTCATTTAAATATCATGGTTTTATTTCGCCCGATTATTCGAAACACGTAAAATCGTTTAAATAAATAAATTATTTCTTGTCCACAGCTGGTGGTGCATCAGCTTGAACCTGATTTCTGTTCGGATCATCTGGTTTCATTGCAGGGAACAACAGAACCTCCTGTAAAAAGCAAAATCTTATTTAAAATAAATCTTACTGGTGATTAGCATCAAAGAACACACCTTTATGTTATTGGAATCCGTAAGGAACATCGTTAGCCGATCGATTCCCATGCCCCAACCTCCCGTCGGTGGTAGACCATATTCTAATGCCGTACAGAAATTCTCATCCACCAATTGCGCTTCATCATCTCCAGCTGCTTTATCACCAGCTTGCTGTTCAAAACGTTCTCGCTGAACGACTGGATCATTCAACTCGGTGTATGCATTGCAAATCTCCTTTTTCATTACAAACAGCTCGAAACGTTCCGTCAGTCCCGGCTCGCTTCGGTGATACTTGGCCAATGGGCTCATAACCTGCGGTTGGTCGCAGATAAACGTCGGATTGATGCATGTTTCCTCGATAAATTCCCCCACCAATTTGTCCAGCAAACGAGCAGCGGTCCTTGGAGGTGGGCATTCAACTTGGTGCTGGGCGCACAGTTGACTAAGGAAGTCGGCCGTTTCTTTGGTATTAAACGTCGTTGGGCATGGAAATTTAACATTCAACTTTTGTTCCAGCGTCTTAATCATTGATACACGTTTGAAGGGAGGCGTGAAATCAATTTCCAGTTCTTCGCCCTCGGGCCCATCTGGATGATACTTGATTTTATAGGAACCATGGATTGACTTGACCATACCCGAAATCATCTTTTCGGTCATTTCGATAACATCATGGTAGTCAGCGTACGCCATGTAGAATTCGCATGTCGTAAACTCTGGATTGTGAGTGAGATCAATGCCTTCGTTACGGAACTGGCGACCAATTTCGTACACACGATCTAAGCCGCCTACCACAAGCATTTTGTGGTACAGTTCGGGAGCAATTCGCATATACAAGTCCATGTTCAGGTCGTTGTGATGTGTGATGAAAGGTTTGGCTGTAGCACCACCTGCGATCATGTTCATCATTGGAGTTTCGATTTCGAGGAAACCCATTTTGTCAAAGAATTGACGGATGTATGCGATGATCTGAAATTGAGGAGAATAACAATTATTAAGATAATTTTAACAGGCTCTGCAGAATATCAAGCCAAACCAGACTTTTCATGATAAAGTTGAAAGAGCTTTTCAAAGTCGACAGCTGCAGTAGCTATTCGAGAAGTGAAACACTGACGAGGTAAAAAATTATGGAGTTAAGACTGTGAAGACAGGTAACAGTCCCGTGAATATTGCACATAAGATTCTGTTACATGAGACTTAAGTCTTTAGCCAACAAGGTCGCCGAAGATTCGCTGTATGCCAGTGAGTTACAATCTTTAACGCGAAACACTGTCCTACACCATTCGGAAAAGCGGTCCGAAAGTGAGAGTGAATCTGGTGTGGGCCTGCATTTAACTCCCAACGCACGCAAAGTGCCTTAAATACACTGGAAGCATTTTAACGACTGTATATTGACGATGAGTTTTAGGATCAGAGTAATGAACGTTACCATCTTTCAGTGTACCGCTGTACCGGAAGAAAATGACGTTTCTGTAGCCAATTAGGTCTCACCAACAATTTAATATCTAATGCACACATCGCCTTTCGATGGGAGCCTCAATTTTTACAACGAAGCGCTCATGACATGAAACAAAACACCACTTGCGACAGGTTTGGGTATTTCTGTTACATCAATCGCCTGCCATACCAGATGGGTAAGGCCGTTCAATAATCTGGGGAGTCAAAACAGTGGTACAGTGGCTGTGAAACGTCGGTTGTAAATTCCTTTCTCTAACACTGACTTTGTGGTATTAGGGAAGAATCTTGAAAAGAGATGATTAGCAGAAAGAACTCCAGCTATAGTCACTGGCAGGGTCTTCGCTCCTAGATTTATATAGAGTCATAGAACAGAGCGGCAGGTCGCAAGTAAAGAGTTGGCCTTCTACAATGATAGATACGAGGTGGATGTATGAATTAAGTATTTCTTTAGGACTCAACCAACTTTCAGACTTCGAAAAGGATCAAAGGAGACAAATCGTCGAAAGGGTCATTATTGTGATACATGCAGGTTGCTATTATCGGTGCTTTATGATTCACATTGTCTTTCTC
This sequence comes from Pocota personata, assembly GCA_963082735.1. NCBI lineage: Eukaryota > Metazoa > Arthropoda > Insecta > Diptera > Syrphidae > Pocota > Pocota personata. Next base: position 6,587,802 of record OY720430.1, read on the forward strand.
CGTCCTCCTGATGTCATCATCATGATCAACTTTTATTTCCACACTAACAACCTACTACTACAGTTATAATCTGTCGCAATTGATCTAATTTTCAGACAGATGAGAGGGTGGCAGTGGATTGGTCACAATACGCGAAATGACCACGCCTTCACAAAAAGCAAGGAAGCTATAGTATATCGACGTAACTTTAAGTCAGACTGAACAAATTTGCAGAAAAGACATCGGAGCCATAGAAGCTTCGTCAATTATTTTCCTCTTAATATGGTCAACCTAGAGCCGAAAGGCCTTGTTTCGACTTAAAGTACCAGATGACAACACCAATAATGAGTACGACTTCTCAGATCATTTACATGACTAACAACTGTGCACAGACCACCGAGGTAGATTACTTTTCGAGATGTTATTGCCGTCGTGCGAGGAAAAACAACACTCAAAAAGGCGGTACAAATAGTGGATACTTCAAGGATCCATACACACGTACTTAACCTTCTCTATGTACTTAATACAAAGCAAAATCCGATATTGGAGGAAACCAAATAATCAAGACATATCGATCGGGTAAAAAGAGAGAGAACAAAGAGAGACTCCTTCTCAACAATGCGAACAGAAACAACGAACAAAAATAGAAATGCTGAGTTACGTCATCCAACGGTTGCACCGAAGAATCAGAAAAATCAAAAACGGTTAATCCCCCAGGTTCACTTTTATGCTGTCACACATACACAAGCACAGCGACGCGATGTGGCTTTATCGCATTTGAAGATAAATATACGGGGAACTCTCCTTGATAAAACATAACAACATACCTTAGCTCTTATCTGGAACGTCTCCCTCACGCGATTGTTTAAAATGAGATCCAGATACCTCTGGCGGAAACGCGTCTCCTTGTCCTTGAGACCGAAATGTAAGTGGGGCAACATGTGCAAACACGGCGAGAGTAGTTTTATCTACAATTAAACAATCATCTAGTAACCCTCCTCAAATGTCCACTTTACAACTTACCGTCTTCGGTATGATCGATAATTCTCCCTTTTTCGTTTTGCCAGGATAGCCATTAATTCCAATAATATCACCACGACGCAATTTAGATGTATCAGCTTCAAAGTCAGCTTCGCTCACATACAGCTTAGCATTAGCCATCACTTGCAGTTTAACACCTTCGCCGCGCAAATCGTAGAATATCAGTTTGGCTCCTGATTCTCGAATTGCATGCACTCGTCCAGCGACACTGTATTGTCGAAGATATCTCAATTATACACAAACTAAACAAGACAATGCCCGCTTTACCTCAAATTAACTTCCTCCAGCATTTCTCCGTCCTTCAAGCCCGAGTACTTCTCGATGAAATTCTCCAACGAGATGCTGACATGGAACTTGTGCGGGTACGGGTGTGTGTCCGGGGATTTCTTGAGCTCCGCAACAGCGGCGGATCGCAATTTGAAATACTCATTCGGTGAAATATCCTCCTCCTTCATTTTGTCCTTTTTCTCTGCAACTGCTGCGGCTGGTTTCGGTACAACTGGCTTTTCAGCTTTCTCCTTGGCTTTCTGCTCTGCCTTCAGGCGACGTTTGAGTTCACTGCAAATAGAACCGAAAGTGCTAAATGAATACCCCGAAGCGGCTTTATATAAACTACGAGTAAATCTATTTCTTTCTTCAAACACAATAACCAACGTACGCCTTGGAAGCATTGCTGGCAAATCTACAGCTGATGCTGCTCTGATTCATAGTCGTCGGCAGCGGGGGAACTTTGTTACGCTCTATCCGATTAGATATCGCAAGAGTGCCTGTGCTCAATCTGCGTAGCATCCCCGGCTGATGTAACATTAGTGTTTGCTTGCACGAATGCATATTTCCAGGAAAATTTTATGGACCATCAAGTGGAAAAGGCGTCGAGAAGAAACAGCCCCACGTACACGTGCAATGAAAAAATCCCATCTGCCGTTTGACAGCTATAACGAGAGGAGTGTCATTGCACCATGCACATAACCAAAGAATTTTATTTACTGGGCCCTGCTGTTTCTGTTAATTGGTCAACTTACTTTTTGGACAGTTCGCCAGTGGGCTGTGCCATTGTTATTGTAGATAGAAAATTCGCACTTGAAACCTACGCTTTGGGTGGCGTAAATAATTTTTGCGCTGGGCAGATAGTTTACAACGACTGCACAATCGCGTTTTTTTGTAGAAAGGGAAGGTGCGATGACAGATCGAACGACACGCAGCAGAATGCCAAAGTTTTAGTACCTGGGGATATGTTCAGTGTGTGAGGTGTCATTGTTTGCATCTACTTCATATATTGTGCGACTATTTCATTATTAGTGAAGTCATATATGTGTGGGCTTAGTGGTTAGGTGCCCGATCAGTGAGCGGGAGACTCAAGGTTAGAATCCAGGAAAATAAAAAAAAAGTTTTTTCACAGTCATACCTCTCGAGAACGTGTGACAAACTTCCGAGAGTAAAACTGTCATTAGAAGCTTCTTTCTGTCTGTCGCACTACACGAATGGCTGCAAGAATCTAGGCCAGGCCCTGATTTGGATCGTTAGCGACAACCAATATTTATATTATTAGGTAATTATATCTCGAGTAGATGATTCGCATATATTAGTAGCTCCTTACTACGTCGTCGGGGATGCCCCGTTTTTAAAAATATTTATTTGCATATGACTAAAATCATGAGTGTACAACTTGTGTGCATTACACGAGTTTTTTTTTAGTAATCTATTCAGCCTTTGATATCAGAGTTGTGAAATTAAACGATGACGCGTAGTTTAAATGTTGGGTGAGTATCGTAAAAACATTCATGCTTGCCTTCAGCTTGGATTTAATTTTTACTGTAGCATAGTTCATGTCGCTTCCATTGCTAAATATTATTTTACTCAAACTAAGGGATGACACGTATAGGGGTTTGGAATTGCTTATTACATTGCATAGACCGCACTACAGTTTAGAGCCGTACCGTTATATGCAATTGGTAGCCTTCGTTGGAAAAACGAGGGGGGAAATTAATTGTTTTAAAATCTGTCCAATGCCAATTATGAAAGGTTTAGAAAAGGAAACAGCGGTGGAAGGCCTGGGATATATTAGAGCTTATCCCCACCATGCATTTTGCAGTAAACATTTTTCTGTCAAAACCAATCAAGTGTGTTGGTACCATGCACCATTTTGTAGGTCTCAATAATTACATACTCTCTTCATTTGACTGTCAACGATCTAGCTGAAACTGAAACAATCCTTCCCTCTCCTGTTACTTTTGTTTCTTCTTAAGCTTTTTCTTACGCTGTTTTTTTTTTTTTTTTATTATTATTATTATTATTTTAAGATTTAATGAGTCTAATAATAAAACTCGAACTAAAATTTTGTTCAAACGTTATCTTTTTTTATTATTGAATTTAAATTTCTTTCTTAACAATTAGTAGATATTTAGTTACAGAACACACATTTTGAGTGGCTAAAAACGCGTAAAAACCACTATCTATGAAACGAAGTTTTATAAACAACTAAACACGAAAATGAAAATACTCGAAAAACACAAGTTGTCAATTTTTTTTAAAGGTAACTTACGTCTTGATCAATTACTTTACTACTTTAAATAAAAAACAATGACCAAGGGAGCTTGGTATTCGAAGACAGAAGTTATATTTTTTGACTCTGTCACTAAATTCCGCTATGATTTTTTTAAAGTTTGACGTTTTTTTTAAAACTGTATACAATGCAAAGCATTACAAGCATTGAATACAAAAAAAATCAACTTTTTTTTGATGAAAAGTCTATTGACGTTTAGGACCTCAAACTTAAAAGCCGTGATAAAAATCTGTAAGGACAAAAACAAATTTACCTGATTGTGTTTTTCTTCCTTCTTTTTTAACCGAACCACTAACAATGTATGAGCTTAGTAAAATCTTACAAATAAACGTATATTAAATGACAGCAAAGTTAACAATAAAAATTAAACCAAACGCAACAATAATTGACCTCAACAAAAACACAGAGACCCTTAGTAATAACTTCAATAATAAAATCAAACTCTCGTTTTTCTTAAAATCAGGTCTGACTTCAAATTGGTAGTAATGAATACGAAAGTTGCTCCTAAAATATGAAACAGTTTAGGTGTGGCTCACCCGCTTCTAAGTCGTTTTTAAAGTGACAGTCAATGTGTGTATATGTCTAGAATGTATAAATCATGTATGTTGCAGAACAAATAGTATTGCAAGGGAAAATGGGGGATGATCAAATTACACATGATGATAAAAAATAAAAATTATTGATGATAAAACGAATAATAGAGCATGGACAGATTACAGAAGAACAATTGAATGCGTTAAAATACTATAATACATTAATGTAGAATTCTAAGTCTGAAATCTGAATTGAATGAACATGTTCTGGGTGCGACGGCATTCGTGAACGTATAGCTCGTCACATAATTTATATTGTGTTGTTGGTAGATCTAGCAACGACACAATGCAAATTACGTGACGAGCCATTCGTTCACTGATGCGGTAATTGACCCCTGGTTCCCATTCACTGGTTGCTGCTCAGTTATGTCAGATTACCCAGAATGCAAAATTTGACTGTATGGTAAGGTAAAAGCCAAAATCTTTCATCCGTCACCTTTTGCAAAATTTCGCCTACAAAAACTAATTTTTATAGATAAGATAATATAAAAAAGCAAAATTAGCCACGACATTATTCTTCTGAGCTCGAAATAGTTGTAAATAAGTAAAATAATTAAAAGAATTTGAGCAAGGTGATCAGTTGAGTTTGAGTGGATAGATGACTGAGAACCCGGGTTGGAAATCCCTTCTTTAAATAGTCTGATTCCCCTTCTTAAACGTCACCTGGATATCTGGCTGTGTAGAGTAATCAAATGAGCCGACAAGTGACAACCCAGTCAACGGCGAAGTAGCATTTGCCCAATTTCTTTGATCTATGAAAAATCAGCTGTGCAAATTCACAGTAGCGAAAATGTAAAAATCAATCACAATGAACGTAATTTTAAAAGCAACTTACAATTACCTGACCAGCAGTGCCTTTATGAGTAGCTCTTATTACAGGGTCATAATATTTGTAATTGGTTTATGAAGACTATAATTAGTTCTCCATTACCGCGGGGATAAATAATTTATGTGGATTTACATTAAGCATATTAAAAAGTGTAGGAGCATTTAACGATCCATTCAATAGTTCAAACATAAAGAAAATATTGACAATGGATCTACGCTTATTTAAAGGAAAGGCTACGGAAAGCAAATAACAAAAACGCTTTTGGATAGATTCAATACGAACAAAATGGACAATGGTTCGAGCACCAGACGGAACTACAGTAATCAAGGATAGAACGTACAAGTGAACAGTAGTGATTTATTAAGGTATGGGTCGGAGAATTCTCTCGACCTTCTAGAAATGAAGTCTAATTTGCTATTGGCTTTTTTGATGACGATATCAATGTACTCATTAAAATCCAGTTTAGGATCGAAATTCACACTAAGATCGCAAATGGGGTAGACTCTTATTAGGCTGACATTATTTATATACATACATATATATATGAAAAAGCCAGTTGCATTCCTCCCCTTCAAAATTTCAATTTAAAGCCAAACTTCGGTCGTACTAACAAATATAGGGATTGATTTATAAGCCGAACAACACGAATGTGGAACGATCTACCAGGCTCTGTATTTCCCCATCACTACATTCAAAGCCAACGTGCATAGGTACCTCCTCTGTTCCTCTTCCCCCTTTTTCTTGACGCCCGTGCCCTGAAACAATTAAAGGGTATTAATACTCCCTTTGGCGCATGCAGATTATATATATAAAAAAAAAAAAATATGAAAAGGTGGACGGACGAAGTTTCATATGATAAGACATGGCCTTATATTTTTTAGTATTTAAATCCAAATTATGTTCTGTGCACCAAGCGCAACATTATTTAAGTCGCTATAGTACTCTCTGTGGAGATGGTTGACAAGCTCCATTTGCAAAAGGGAAGTGCCTTTTCTGTAGAGGCTTTTACCCTTGTTTTACCTATGACTTTGTGTGGTAGTGACAAGGTAGTGATTCAAGCCAATGTCAACGGCTCAGGAAATGCCAACATCCAAAATACTGGACGGGTGCCTTCTCCTGCCGGAGAACACCAGGACCAGATCCCCTTATGAATACTGAGGTGCGGGAATCATGTGCTAGCTACAGTGATGTTCCGCCCGGCGCAAAGTCGATTAGACTGAGTCCGCTTATGTACATACGTGTTGTGGTGCAAACTATATATTTCGACAGTGTGTCCAAAGATGTCAGGGGGTTTATAGAAACAGTATTTGGTCACGTCATCCTCCGTGCAGGCATGAGCATATAATAGGCTAATGTTGGTGCATTTTGCCGTAATGCAGATTGCTGTCAGGCGTTCGCTCACATGCCTGAAGCTCAAGACTACTTGCCTAAGTATTCCTCTGATTACAGATCCGCCTATAAAAAGAAGGCGGCTTATGTTCCTTTTCGTTACCGTAGTTGATGTCACGACTTATCATCTGCCTTTTGACCGGCGCATCCCATCCCATTTCTTGGATGGCGCTCCTCCACCAATTGTTTGACACGTAACCTGTTAAGGCTGCGAACAATCGCCGTGCATATCCCAAAGACCTTCTTCTTACTTTGTTTGTGCTTTTTCTCCTACGGTAGGGAATTTACCCTGACGCACAACTGCAAACCTGGAAGGCTAGATCCTTAATTGATTTCCTATGACGAAGGGAAATATGAGGGCGTCGTCGGCCCATTAAGGGTTCATCCGACACCATCGAACAAAAAAAATTCTTAATGAGCTGAGATCCGCATATGTCGATGGTTTGTAGTTTATTCATGACTGTTGATGCCACTTCTCTTGTCCTAGTTACAAAGGTGGATATATATCACAAGACAAGCGGCTCCGCTACAGGGTGCAATCACTTGGTTACAGCCGAATCTGCTCCCCCATAAAACAGTTGCTATTATGAGTCCCCTTTTCGAGTACATACTTTGTCGTGATTCTTCGTTGGTTTCACTACTCATGTTACTGCGGTCTATAAAAAAAAAAAAACCTTACATCTTCAAAAAAGAAAAACATCTAACATCTTTATTCCCATATTTATACAAAGCAAACTCACACCCAGCGGGCAAACATTACTGTTTTCAACTTTTCAGCAACTTCCGAATGTTGTCATCATCGGCCACCTCCAGAGCGGTAGACCCTTCTTTATCACGCAGATCTTTGTCGGCACCAAACTTAATTAAAATACGCAGGCAATCGAAATGGCCACAACTGGCCGCATAGTGCAGGCACGTTTGTCCATCGCAGTCTTGCAGGTTAACATTCGCTCCAGAAGACAGAAGGTATTCCAGAATTTCTCCTGCATTTCTATCTGTCGCCCAGTGAATCAGTCCCATACCGCTTGGTTCATCCAGGACGTCTATTGATTCCTTTACCAGCACCCTCTTCAATCCTTGCAGACCATTCTCCTTGACATAGTCGAATGGCGTTTTGTTCTTCTCCTCAATTTCGTCTTCTTCTTCAGCCGTATGTACTGAGTGCACAACCCAACCTGTTTTCTCCTTCGCACTGTTGGCAGTCTTCCATTCAGGATCGAGCCGTGATATTTTCTCTGTATATAGCCGCTTGGCCTCTCTCTGGTCCATGTCACGCAATGCATTCCATGCATTCCACTTGGCTCTGGCTTGAGCTTGGAATATTCCCGGTTTCGCTATATTGCATTGGCCGCATGTGCTTTGCTTATACAGACCATACAGTTCCAACATATCCCCCTGAGACAACTGCGAGTGAATCCTTTGCACAACTTCGGCGGCCGAGTTGAAGTTACAATCGGTGTCGCTTTCGCTGTCCGAGAAATCAGACATTTTTTGATCTTTTTCGCTTATGTAAACTAAAGTAACTAAGATATTGTGGATATTTTTCTTTTTTGTTTGTATTTTCTGTAATTGGAACGAGGGTTTAACTATGTTTCTGGATGTTCAAGTAGTTTCCTTCCAGAACGTGCTTTGGCTCGTTTTCGACCTTTTGCAGGAGCGATAGGTTGTTGAATGTTATAAAACCGTAACCCTTGGACAAACCGGTCTTCTTGTCAAACACCACACTGGCGTTAAGGACTTTGCCGAAATCCTTGAAGTAGGCACGGAGCTCCTGATTTCCAACGGTCCACGGCAAATTACCAACAAAGAGTTTGTGTAATCCTCGAGCAGTGCGTGCAGATGCCATTGCCTCTATCGGATTGACTGGTATATTTTCTTTTCGGTATTTCTATAATTTATTAGTTTTATTTTGTTTTTTTATCGATTAATTGTGGAATTTTCTTTGAAAGTGAAATTATTACCGGTGGTCCAAGTGGAAAATTTTTGCGATTTTGACAGTAGAAGGAAAATGTGCGTATTGGATGGGGAAAAAACTCTTTAACGATCTCAGCGCTACGAGTGGAGGGAATGTTCTTAAAAATAATAGGGTGCTTCTTGAATTTTGTTTACCGAATTGAAAGCCGGTGGAATATTAGTGTTTTTTCGTATCTTACATAAGCTTATCGAAAATATGTGTGTTAAATACAAGAAAAACGACAACCTATATCTGTTGAAAATATTCATATCGAGCGATAGGAAAAAGTACGCCCATATTGTTTTTTCCTCGTGTTATTGATAACTTGCAAGAAGATGTCACAAATACGACAAAATAATGGACGAACAAGAAAAACAATTCAATATCTCCAGCAATACATGTTTCTTTCATTAAAATTTTATGATTTGTACTTGTTTTGAATTTTATATCTTACAAGTTCACAAATTTCAAAGAGTGGGGGAAAAACTTTTACATAAAGGTTGTTGTTGCTCCGCAGTGAAAAAGAAGAACCACTCGTTTTTAGTGTTTGGATCAGACTGTCCTCATCATTTTTCATTCACTGCCTTCTCGCCTATGATCGTCACTAATTCCAGGTCAACCGCGCAATTTGTGTCAAACCCATGTCTCATTTGACATAGTTCACGCCGCGGTGGGTTAGTATTGCTTGGGTCTGCAATGTGACACCGCAGTGTGTGTGGTCGCTTTAAATGTTGGCATAGTTCGATTCGATTAGTGCAATGACTCATTTGCATTTGGAACACAATGGTTCAAACGAACTATATTTTTTTTTTTTTTATAATTTGCGCGCGCCAAATGGGATATGAATTCCATTAAATTATTTCAGGGCACGAGCGTTTTGTAGAAATTGAGAGAGAGAGAGAGAAAGAAAGATTGGTGTAGTGGGTTTGAAACATAGGTGGTATTAAGTTTCTGTGATAGTGAGTCAACAGAAAACAGAATCAAGTCAAGTGGTTCAACAGAACTATATCATATTGCGTAAAGGCAATCCGTGAGAATGGTTGGTTTCTGGGTTGAGGGCACAACAAGGTGAAAGCTACAAAAAAAGTTAGGGAACGCGTTGAACGAAAAAAGCTTCGCATAAGCAAAACGTCAAGAACATATGTGAGGATCCACCAATTTGCATACTCTGGATTTTTATTATTACCACTTGTATCTATTTTGTATTAAATTTTTTTTTTAAATAACTTATTTCAATTTATTTAAACACAAATAAACAAAAAAAAAAAAGACTTAATAAACAATTTGAAATTCACATATAGTGGACAGAGGTTTGACAGCTCTCATAAAATTGTGCAAAGAAATTTTTTGCTCTCCTTGTTGCTGTCTTGTAACCTTCCTCTTCTAAGAAAAACTACAACATTTTCGCTTACGGGAACAGGATTTGAGCAATTTTCGTCAGATTTCGTAGAAATTCGCTGTTTTGGTCAGGGTCGGGAACAGACATATTCGTATAACCTTATTCATCTAATGGAGGTGATGACTGATGCGTAAATATCCGTGTGGAAGTGCTCAATGTTGTTAAACCTTTGTTACAATTGATGCACGAATACAAGTGTTGGTCATTCGGGTCTTAAAATATTTTCAAATAAACAACTTTTACGAAGTTTGGATCTGAATAGACTCATTTGTTGTACCACAATGAAACACGCCCATTCAATTTTCTCCAACTGATGTCAATTCAAATTTTGTGATTTGCGCCGCTGTTTCTGAGAGTTAAACAAAGAAATAACTGATATTTAAGCTTTGCAAATACCTGCAGTAAATACTTGTCGGGGTGTAGATTGGTAAGAACTCTTTAATTAATTATTTAGTTTCCAAGTAGTGACGCTGGGTAACTTTTTAGAATCTTCATCATGGCAAGTCAAAATGAAAGCCTGTCCCTGAGACTGCCATCATCCACTAAAAGCAAGATTTTTAAATATGTGATCAATATTTCAAGGCAACTACAGACATTCTACGAAGCAAAAGAGTTATGTGACACAGTTTTGATCGCCGAAGTCGATGACGTAGAAGTGCACGCACATCAGACTGTTCGCTGCGCAACAAGTGGTTACTTCCTGGCAATGTTCCGCAGTATCTTGGAAGACGCTGAGCAGTACACAGCTTCAATTGAGCTACGCACTGAAACGGTAGAGAGACTTAAAAGCAGCAGAGTTCTTCCAAATGAACTCCTTGGTAGCCGCCTGCTGTGATTTCATGGGAGAATTGCTTGATGGCAGCAATTGTTTGAGTATAGCGTTGCTTGCAGAGCAATGCAACTACCCTATGCTTTATAAGAAACCATCTACATTTGCACGTACGCACTTTGAGACTGTGTGTAAGGAGAAGGAGTTCTTGCAGCTAACCGAGGACCAGTTGAGTAAATTTATTTTCAGTGATGCCATCCGGGTGACATCAGAAGAAACAGTGTTTCTCAGCCTGGTTGCGTGGATTGAATATGACAAGGTAAATCGCGAGAAACTAATAGTCGATCTTTTCTCGCGCGTTCCTTACACCCTGCTGAAGCCAAAATTCATTATCGAGAATAGGCATGCGGTGTGCAAGACTATTGAGTGCTACGAGTTAATCTGCAGTTGGCTCCAATGGCACTTGTCACCAGCAAATCGTTCAATTGTTCACCTTCCCACAGTTAAACTTGCATTCGCAAGTGGGAGCTCCACCGACGATTTCAAAGTTCAGACCTTTAATCCAGAGGTGAACACTTGGTCATACGAGGACTTGCCGTCAAGAAATAGGTTGGACTATAGATCGGGCGCCATAAATAAGAAACTGATCATTGCTGGAGGTAAGATTGATGATGTCGCAACAAACAGCGTTGAGTGCTTAGAACTTAATAATGTAGCATAATAATAACTACGCTCCCTTAAAGTATGACGCAACAAATTCCGAAGTGACTTTTCATTCTGGCAGAATTTTGGTTCGAACTGTCCTTTCATTCGAGGTTCGTGTCTGGGATGAAGTCTCCACAGCTCATGTCAACGAAAGAGACGAATAATATCAGGGATAAAAGGGAATTATAACTGCAAGAATTATTTCTCTTGTTCCAGTGGTCGAAGAATTTGCTAGAAGTTTCTGGCTATCAGAAACTTCTGCTATATAAGGACAGATGGCGATTGAGAAAGCAGCAGTAGTTTCTAAACTGTGGCGAAGAGATTAGAAAAGTGATAGTGGGCGAAGTTCTAATTTTGTGATAAATTGTAAGTTGAGATTTAAGAAGAAGAAGTAATTAGTTTGGATTTGTGAATTAAGTAATTGAAAAGAGATAAAGTGATTTGAGAGGACAGAGACCTTGTAAGAAAAGAATTGCGAAGAATAGTGTGAACCTGAATTGTTCTATAGACTAGAAAATAAAGAAACAATTTCACAGAATATTGTTTTATCTACTCGAGCCGTAGCTCGCATATTACAATAACAAAGAATGGACCGATTTGCCTCTAATGGGATCAGCGCGGTTACTTTCTGCAGTGGTTGAACTGAAGGGAGATTTATATGTTGTTGGTGGTTACAACGGTCAGAATTGGTTATGTTCGGTAGAGAAATATGATTTCTCCACATGCGAGTGGCAAGAGATGGCGCCTTTACTTTCACCATTTGAATACGTCCAGGTAGCAGTTCTCGATGGACTCTTGTACGCCGTTGGCAGTGGCTCTCATACCATGGAATGTTATAGTCCCTCCACCAATGAATGGACTCAGAGAACTTTTAAGAACGAAAAGTCAGCACTTTTTGGCTTTGCTGGATTTAACGGACATTTATACGCTGTGGGAGGTAATTGTAAGGGAGCAGAAAGCAAAACAGTTGAACGTTACCATCCTTCAACAGATACCTGGACGGTAATAACTTCCTTGGGATTAGAGCAGCGGAGCATGAGATGCGCTGCTTTGAATGATCGACTCATAGCATGCAGAGGAAACGATGGTACAAATTACATAGATTTAGTTGAAGAGTATGATCCTGAAAGAAGCGAATGGAGAACTTTGGCTCCAATGTTCCCACACTGCTTAAACTTTGCTTCTTCAAGTCTATTCACGATATAAACTAAAATCTAATTATCTTGTATTCAATAAATATTTAATTTGTTTTTAATATTCAGTTTTGCTTTGAATTCGGGAAGAGACAACTAGGTATTCTGACTTTCAAGGGACCCTTTTAGCTGTAGCGCATCAGGCGTATTTTTTTAGGACATGATTTTTTGTTGAAATGTTTCCACTGATTGGACAAAAAAAAAACGTTGAACTAGGTAAATTTTCCACAACATCTTCCGAAACATGCCTTACTGATTTGTTCTGAAAAACAATTACAAAATTGAGGTTAACATTCACTCACTCTTATTCCTGTAATAGAAGTAACAGATCATCACCTCACTTTGATCTTTTCAATACGGGAATATATCTTTAATAACCCATACTGGTCCTAGCCTTGCTCCTCGCAGCCACGACACACGAATGCTAGGTAGCTAAAGTTTCCTGTAGTTTCCGAAGTGCAATTTTCGATCGATTGATAGAAGCTTTTGGCGACAATTCTACTTTTGGATATTTGTCAGACGTACACGACAGGTGGGACAATGAAAATCGTGTTTTCTGCGAATCGAACTTTGGGTTCCTCACTCAGTGATCACGCACATATCAACTGACCCACGGCGCACACTTTTCTAGCTTTACTTTTGTAAGTATTTCTATAGTCGTTCAAGCTTTCACTTGCATGACCTTATTGTCATGTCACCTTATTTTCGGATGACATGACTACGGGAATGGGGTGATTATAAGTTATGTGAGTGAAGTGATAAAATTTCACATGAAGTTTAAGAAAATTCAGCAGCACTCATTATGAATTTCCAAAAATAGAACACAGTACAGAGTCCATCTGAGTGACACGACTTGAAGAACATTCAGCTAGTATAAAGGACCAAATTGAATGCGCGTGCTCCGAAATTAGGTTTCCCTTGTTTTTTTTTTATTAAGGAAATCGCTACGTTGCTCCGGGATCGAAGACTAGATTTTACTTGTAAAAATAAATATTGCGTCATGTTGGCATTCGCTTATTTATTTGTAATATTCGAAACTAAAAGAAGGCCAGACAAATATGTATCTATGTTCTGTATAACCGGTATTCAGGGTGTTCCAAGTTTATCTGATACAAATTTCAGGATTTGCAGGTAAGTAAGGAAGGTAAATAAGATAGAGTAACTAGAAGTTTAGCAAAATCAAAATTGGGCATAATACTACGATTTCACTAGAGCCAAATGAGATGATTTCACACAACTCATTTTGACTCATTTGGGGAACGGCCCTCAGTTTTCCGTTCAATTCAATTCAATAAAAGGCATGTTTGTCTCTGTTTTGAACTTATTTGCCATCACATTTGCTGTTAATGAGATAATTTGGAAAATGAGAAAATGTATGGGAATGAGATAATTTAGCATCTAGTAGTTTAAGCTACATCCATAGGTAGGCAAGCATTTTATTTTGGAGAAATATAGCTTATACACTCTCCTAAAGAACTAATAAAGCAATACAAAAGATGATGTATCATCTGATATAATTAAACTCAAAGAATAATACTCTTTTCGCCTTTTCCGTTCATTTGTTTGAAATACGAAACACATACAACTCATACGTACTGGCTAATCTCCCATCGTGTACTTAAAATTTGACACTGAACTTTGTGCTCACAAACCATGTGTTCTTCTGAGTATTGGAAACTATTTGAATGGGAATCACCTGAAACCAACGAAGGGTGTTAACACCAAAGATACAGTCAGTGCATTAAAACATGAAGAAAATGGTCACTGAACTCTCAAAGCGGGTGATATTTTAAAGCAAAACTTAATTTATTTGCATTCTATTATAAATCTAGAGTCAAATGTATTGTACTTCTTCATTGTTCTCTTCTGCGTTCCGTATAGTATCTGAACAATATTTCATCGGGCATTGCAGGACGTATAGCTTACGTTGTGTAGTGCAAAAGAGAAAATTTGCTCGGTAGAATCTTTTTAAATAGCTGCGCGTTATTTCCTGCTGCTAAGACCATCAATTGAGCCCCCTTTGGTAGAACTAAGACCTCTGCTTTGTTACCATTGTTACAGTTTTCATTTTAATATCAACCCCGATGTAAATATCATACAAACAGGAAGGACTCTGAAAGGGTAGATGAACCCACCACAGCTCTTGTAAAGAAATAATTCCACTTTTTGGGTGTTCACACACTTTAAAAGTGTTAAATAATCCAGCTTTCGGTTCTGACTAGAAGGAAAGCGGTACGACGTCATGATCGATGTAAATAGATGAGCTAGTAGAAGAATGTCACTTAAATTTTAAATCTGGCACGCATATTTCCCTATAAGACTTTTCTTCGTAGATTCCAGCATGTATTTTAAGACACCAATTCCGAACCCTGGAGACAATATTGGTCTTAAATATATTTTTCTGCAACAGCATATAGAAGCGTTGGACAAGACCTAAAGGTAAATGGTTTTCTACGACGATTACATGAATAAATATGTAGTTCTATTGGACTTAAGCCTGAAATTTGCAAAATATATCAGTATACCTTGCGAAACCGTTTTTGGACTCGAGATTTCGACATTACTATAATACAGGATGGGCTAAATAAGACCAACCAATGTTAAACATGAATAACTTTTTTATTTTCCAATATAATTGTTTTTTTCTTTTTGCAGGTTATAATTGAGTTCTTGGAAATTTATAATGGATACATACAGTATACAACAACGCGTTAAAATTATTGATTTTTTCTATTCTTGTCAACGATCAATTGTTATGACGCAATGGAAATATCGCCAATATTTTAATTCAAGATCAGCTCCCACAGCCTTTATGATTAGGAGTTTGGTCGACCGATTTGAGGAACGGGGTTCAGTGACCGACCGTCCTGGAAGAGGTGCTCATCGAAATATTCGTACTGAAGACAACTTGGAAGCTGTGCGGCAGAGTGTTGCAAATGATCCATCTGTCTCAACTCGTCGTCATTCGGGCCAATTGGGCATGTCCAGAACAACATTGCGGAGAATTTTAAAGTTGGATCTTAAGATGTGCCCATACAAAATTCAAATTGTGCAAACACTGCTACCGCAAGACCACCGACAATGACTTCAATACGCTATTCGTTTTACACAATTAGCCACACAAATTGATTTTTCAAATAATGTTTTGATGTTGGATGAAGCGCATTTCCATTTAAGTGGTTATGTCAACAAGCAAAACTATAGATTGTGGGGCTCCGAAAATCCAAGGGCAACACACCAGCATCAGTTATACCCATTAACATGCACTGTTTGGTGCGGTGTTATGGCCGAAAAAGTTATCGGCCCATATTTCTTCGAGAATGAGGATGAAACGCCAGAAACGATTTCCGGGGCTTCTTACAGAACAATCATCGACAACTTTTTGCGGCCATTGGCGGAGCAGCATCCTAATTTGTGGTTCCAACAAGATGGAGAGACTGTGCACACTGCTAGGCAAACTATGGACCTCCTGCGTGAAATTTTTGGCGAACGTTTGATTTCAAAAAATTCAGATTTCCCTTGGCCACCTCTTTCACCAGATTTAACTGCGCCCGATTTTTTTTATGGGGATATTTAAAAGACAAAGTGTATGTTAATAAACCAGAGACTATTAGACAGCTAAAGCAGAATATTCGAGACAAAATACAGAGCCTGCACTGCAACCAGAAACATTACGTGGTGTAATGGAAAACGCGCTAAAAAGAGCCAATGTCTGTATAGAGCAAAATGGTCGACATTTGTCTGATGTCATATTTCATACTTAATTTCCATTATAAAAAAAAAAAATAATTAAAACAAATGATTATTACAAGAGTTATACGTGTTTAACATTGGTAGGTCTTATTTGGCCCACCCTGTAGAAGTGGGTCTCCCAATTCTGTCTGTCTATCTGTCTGTGTGTATGTATTGACGTTTGTACCATACGAGTAAACAAGTGGATGGATATTCTACAAACATCATATGTAGGGACTAACAAAAGTTCGCTTAGTTGGTGTCAATTTAGTAGTTTTTGAAAAAAAAAGATGCATTTCTGTAGCCTATAATCTAACAATATTTATTTCCGAATTTCAAAATAATAGGTAAATGGAGACGAGAAAGAGAAAAATTAGTGACATAAGCCCGGTTGAATTTCCATCGCCAACACAGGAAGAAATTCGTTTTGCCATTCTCTTCGGATTTCGACGTCAACTCACGCCAGTCAAAATTCTGCACGAATGTCAAAATGCATACGGAATATATGCACCATCTCTTGTTACTATTTCAAAGTGGTTTCGAAGATTCCAGAATGGTCATTTTTCTGTGGAGGATGAATCTCGTGAAGGTCGGCCCAAATCCTCGATCGACGATACAAATGTGGCCCTGGTGAAGGCTAAAATTGACGAAGATGCCAGAATGAAACAGGAGATGATAGCGGATGAACTGGGCTTGAATGTCATTGCTGTGTTGCGAATTTTAAATTATCACCTGATATATTCGAAGAAGTCAGCTCGATGGGTTCCAAAAATTTTGAATGGGAACAAGAAGAGGTTCGTGTTCGTTTTGCTCAATATTTCCTGGATAAGTTTGAAAATGGAGAGTCAAGCTGCTTCAATAAGATCGTTACAGGTGATGAATCTTGCTTTTACAAGTATGACCCGGAAACCAAACAGCAGTCCATGGTATGGAGTCCAGAAGGTGCAAATCCTCCAGTAAAGGCCAAACAACAAAAGTCAGCGACAAAAGTTTTGATGTCGATGTACTTCACCAGGGCGAAAATGGTCGCTGTCATCCCGCTTAAAACTGGTCAGACAGTCACTGCTAATTGGTATACTGAAACTTGCTTACCACAAGTTTTCCAAAATTTACTAGGACACCGATAAAAAAAAGGAGCTGCGCCGTTACTTTTTGCACAACGACAATGCGCCTGCGTACACTGATGAAAAAAACAACAACTTTCTTGCGCTCTCGGGCATCAATGAAATTCGCCCAGCACCTTATTCTCCGGATCTAGCATACCGGGTTTTTGGCAAAACAATACATATGAAGGTATAATATTCCACTACACACGCCTCTCAACCCTTCGCAATTATATGTATATTCTTGTAAGTACAATGCATTGAGTTCGTACACAATACACAACGTACAATATTATGCACAATAATTTCCCATACCATAATCCACAAGTGCACACATCAGCATAAAGTATATAATTTGTGATACACAAACCTGACGTCACGGCAATTCCACTTCACGCACTCGTCATTGCACTGACGCCCGCCGTATCACTCTGTATGGGTTAATGACGGTTGGGTAAATGACTGGTGTGCAATAATGGTGCCGCCGTTGCACTCTATGTATGAGTCATAGCGACTGAATCGTACGTCGGCTGGGTAAACGACTTGTCCATAATATTGATATCCAATAATCGATATGTGATGATAATGCACTATCGTAGGAAAAATTAGGTGGATCGTGTGTTATATCAATGTGTGTTATATAAATGTGTGTCAATATACGAGTAGTTCAAAATCAATATCTAAACAACATTAGATGCATGCAATGCTATAGCATACCAAGTTTTTGAACATTTTTAAAATAATTTTTTTTTGTTTTTAAAAGAATTTGTTGAAAACATTTTTTTTGCTGAATTGCTCAAATTTCAAATATGAGTGATTTTTAAATAAATGGTGTATAGGTGCAAGTACGTACGACCCAGCCGAGCACTTTATTATTTTTTTTTTATAAAAAAAACGTTATTCAAAATAACCCAAAACTTTGACATATCCAAGGCATAAAATTCATCTTGGTTTAATTTTGGAAATAAAAAAAGCGGCGGTATCTATTTTGGCCATGGAAAAACTGCATTGTTATTAGGTCTATTCTGAAATACATACATATGTATGTACATACCAGTGGCGTGGGGTGAAATTTCATAAGTTTAGGTTTAGGTAGTTTAGGTAGGTGTAGGTAATAATTGAAAAAAAAAAAAATATCCACAGCAAAATAAAAAAAAAACAGCACTCGATAAAAAAATAAAAAAATTTACGTAGAAAATACGTAAGGTAGAATAAAATAGGCTAATTTAGAATGAGATAGTTTTAAGATTTATTTTAAGGTAGTTGTTAAGTTATATATTTAAGAACAAAAAAAAAAAAAAAGTTCATGTACTAAGTTTTTTCTATAATAATTTTCTTAGTAACAATTAAAGTTAAAAAAATTAAATAATTAAACAATTTCAAAGTTCGTTTCGTCGAAAGACATAGTTTTAAGTATTAGGTTTAACTTAGAGCGCCCGCACAGGGCCAGTAAGTTAGAATAAGAATAGTTAAGATAGTTAAGCTAGTTTTAAGCGTTTTTTGTCTAGCAATCAAGTTACAACGAATTTAATAAAAATGCATTAAAAATGAAATGAAAAATGGGTGAAATTTCAAGAGAAAAAATTTTAAGTAAAATGTTTTATTCAAGACTTACCATTTTGGTGCTTATTCGAAACACAGACTTAAGATATGAAATCTAAGCCACCTTTGTTATACTTTAAGTCATTGGAATTTACGTAGACAATGAGCTTATCGTATAAAAAAAGTGGCTTCGAAAGAAGGCGTTCTGGGCAGAATAATCTATGTAAGTTATTGATAACTCGGAGCGTTGTTGAATATAAAAAATTTAGCAATTACAATTATGTACTACCTATTTGTACTCTAAAGCTATTCTACGATTTTTTTTACGAATTCTGCTAAAACTCTTTCATACAAATTTGAGTTATTTTTAATTTCTAAAAGAAGGTGCTTCTCGATAAAAGTGCCAGGTCTGAGAGTCTTTCTTCTTTTTGGGAATTTCTTAAGTAAGAGTGGACTCTTTTTAAAGTCGAAAAAGATCTTTCGACAGAGGCCACAGTCAAAGGCAGGGTTAAAAAGATTTCACACAATGTTAGAGTTTGTGAAAAAGTATCTCTAAGCATTTCCGTATTAAAATGCGTATAAAGTTGAAAAACCTCAAGCTTTTTAAGTGAAGGTGTAGTGTATAAAACTTTGAGTTCCATTTTTTGAAGTAGTAAAATTAAAAATTCCATTAAAGAAGACATTTTGAAACCCGGCATTGAATTAATAATTAAAGAAGATATTTTGTAATCCGGCATTGAATTAGAAAAATATTCATATTTTAATTTGTTTAATAAATCAAAGAAAATATATGAACTAACTGAACTATACCTATTCTTAATCTGACTTGTAACATTATCTATAATTGCTACAAAAATTCGGCTATAATTTGTATTTGAATCAATATTAAGTAGTCGGCGTTTGCGTGGAGGTTCTGAGCAGTTACTTAAGCTCTCATAGATTGAGTCAAATGATATTAAAAATTAAGAATGAATGGGTTTTGAGTCATGGCAAAACCCTCTATCTCTTGCTTCGCAAGCTCTATGTCTTCTCTGCAATTGAATAAGACGTTCACTATACGCGAATGATATTGGCATCGAGTCTCTGATACCCCGGAATGCCAGCCCTTGTTTTCCTAGAAGAACTACAGTGTCTATGAAATGCTTCATTAAATAGCGATTGCGATCAACTTTTCTATTATGAGCCTCGTAAGAATTCCCTAAAGAAGTCTCTATGCGATATTCGCCAAATTCATGCAAATAATCAATTTTCATTGATGGTGTCGAGTGAGCTAGTTTTATAAATTTTTTTTTTTTTACAAAAAAGAAAGCTTACTGAACTCGTGGGTTTCTTTTAGAAGAAAATCAGTTAAGCAACACTCAAAATTAACTAGAGACATCTTGTCTAAGAATAATAAAAATGTTCAATGTGGTAGATTTATAATTACTTACTTGGTATATAGCTAATAACTATTCACTTGCAACTGTCATTTCAAATTTGCAAAAAAAAAATACCCAACAAGTAAGAAAAACCTCAAACGCCATTCGAACCACTACTCACCCAAAAACCCGATTTTCGTCGGCTTATTTTGTTGCCTACAATAAAAAAAAAAAAACTCCTTCGAACTAAAACCTTTCTACTCCACCAATGTTTATCCACAAAAGCCGAGAAATCGCGGGTTATTTTCCACATAAGCAAATGTATGTTAGTCAAAGAAATCGCAATTAAACTTCTACTATATGCCAGAAAGGAATAGAGTTGAAAGTTCGTACTGTGAAGAAATGCATAAGCCGGAAAATGAAGGGCTTCTCAAAAAAATTCATTGCACGCTCTCTCGCTAGTGTGCGAGTTTGTGAATGAGTAAAATTGAATAAACAACCGAAGTGGTCGCAGCATTTCATCTTCGAGTGTGTATAAAGTTATGAAAAATGGTTTGATGAACAAATAATTGAATGGGATGGTTGGCAAGTGGCAAAATAAAAATTGTTGATATTTGAAAAGGGAAGCCGGAAGGAATCGGCTTGTATGGACGCCACGCCACTGGTACATACATTTATACTTTTCTAAAAGAAAAATTAAAACCTATTAGGTTCTTTTGAGTATTCATATGCAAATGAAGCAGTACAAGCAGTAAACATTTTTAAAATACGCCCATAGACAAGCCTACTTTAAAAAAAAAAAAAATTTCTGAATATTTTTACTAGAAACTGAAAAATATAGGCAAGTTTCGATATGTAGACGTTGACTTTCTCTACATTTTGTCCATACATTATAGATAATCACGCCCACTTCTGGGGGCTTTTCTTTAAAAAATAACATATTGTTAAGTCTTATTGTGAATAACTCATCCAAATCCGTGAACTTCGGTTACAAATTTTGGAAGACCCTCCCACTTTTTGCTAAGAATAACTTGTAACCACAGTTTTTTGACAATATTTCCTTAAAATCGCGGAAATATCCTTTGTATACTCGTAGAAAGATATCATTGCATCTGTTTCAAAATTTCGTAACGCCACACTCACTTTATTAGGTGTGAATTAGAAGAAGATGGGGGAGATTGTATGATAAATCAAGCAATTTTTTTCAAGAGTAATTTCTCCTCAAGGAAAAGTGAACACTGTCAAATGAGTTACAGCTTTAACAGCAAAAACTCTTTACAGAAAAAAAAAAAAAAAAAAACAAATTGTGGAACAAATTTTGAATTAAATATTAAGTTTTAATAAAGTTAGTTCGATATGATTTCTTCAATCTGCGATTTATTTGTTTGCAAAAAAAACAAAACTTTATTTGAAAACCATCTTAAATTGATGTTTCTCAAAACATAACACGAAAAGCGTACCTGTGCTTATGTATGTATGTATCTTGAGTTTGAGAAAATTCTACCTTGATTTCTAAACTATAACGTTTTCAATTTTCTTTCAGAAAAGGACCTGCATACTGCAACTTATAGAAGGATAATGGTTGTAATGAATTTAAAAGAAAATTGATTATGTAAGAATAAGTAGAATTTAAAAAACTGTGATTGGCAGATGGACTATTCCAGTTGTGATTGAAAACTGCTGCTACTTCGGTTTCACAGAACAACTAGGTTAAAAACGAAAAAAGAAAAGAAGAACAAAACGGATGCCATATGAATGATCTTGCCAGATAATATTTGAAACATCCTCAACAAGCAAGCCTACCAGCTGTACTAGAATGTGGACTTTCCACGCACGGGCTCACCTTGTCGTATTGGGAAGGATTAATCGCGGCCTTCAACGAAAAACCAACAAAAACAAATTGTCACAACAAAAGTTAAACAAATTAATGCGAAATACACTCATGAGAACGCACGACCTGCTGGACGTTATGAACAAGATAGATTAGGAGGGAAGAGAGAGCTTTTACTTTCAGATACAAGGTCGATTGCACCATCTAAATTCCAATCAAGAATATAGTTAAGTCTTATTTATTTCACCTGTCTATAAGAATTGTGAACAACTGCATAATAAAGAACTACTCACCATTCACCAGGCTTCCTTTCTGATGATAAATCGTGAAGGCAGAAATTATTATGAAAAATTAATGACAAATCAATAAACCTGACCTCATCCTCTCTTTTTAGAGGGTGAAAAACTATCATTAAAGTTTTGACTGGATAGAGTGTGTGACTCTACATGTTAAAAAGGGCCAATTAGAGCTAAGGCTAGCATTAAATATTGATTTATTAAATTATTTGGAAATTAAAAACTTGGCATACGAAGCACGTGATTTTTTAAGTAGGCCAAAACCTTTAACCTATTTTGTTTTGTTGTGATTTCTTTCAATATGCCTAAACCTACGCATTTCGGAAATCGTGATAGACAAACTTCAACTCCGGTCATTAACTGTGTGGCATTGAAGAAATACCAAAGGTTAGAATGGTTAAGTTAATTTTTTTAAGGTGGTTAGGGTTTATTAATTGTTTACTATTGCAGAGTTTCGCCTCCTTTCACTATTTCTTTGAACTAGCTCTGAAACAAAAAGGGGAGAGAGTATTTTGAATGAAATGTTGTTCTTGAACACACACTTCTATTTTATTCATTCAAAGCGGAAGTATTGGAAATGGTTCTAATCACACATGCATCTACATATGTTTGATATTCAAGCACGTTTATGGTGCCAGTCTGATGGATTTCTCACAATTACTCCAAAATTTATGTATATTCTTCCGACAGTTTTTTTTTTTTTCATAAAGCTTTTCTTTTGTTCCGAAGTTGTCCCAAATTGTCTTTTCATGTTGAGTGGTTTTCTGGCATTGTTGACACTAGTTATCCGCGCTCTCTGTTATTACATTTGGACTTTTTGAGGACTCCCCAGGTACACCCGACCGGCAAGTATATGCAGGGCATACGTACTCGTATGTAGTTACGTATGTACATTTCTTTCAGGGTGGTATAGGTAAGCACCTTCGCTGAGTCGATTTTGACACCACCAAGCATAGTATGTACTCAAGATGATCGAGTCGATTGGCGGTTTGTTGAGTATTTGACTGCAACGCTACCTTATAGACACATAAATTTGAAAATATTGAGATACGCATTATCCTGTAGGCTGTCGTGGCATTTAGGACATTTTTCGCGGGTTTTCTCAAGGAGCTTGCAGAAACAATTTTTCTCTAATTTGAGACATAAACGCAAATGAGGTGTCGCTATTAGCAATTGTTCGTTTATATGGTGGAAGTTTAAGGCTGTTTGCTAAAACTTGCTCCAATAATCGAACTTTTTTTTAACAGTCATAATTTACTTTGAAGCATTGAGGATCTCGACTAACAAATTGATATTGATTTTGAAGCGCTTTAACCAACTGAACCGACCCAATGTCGATCATCAGTATCAAGACTATTCAGACTTTTTTTGTTGCCCAAAAGGTAGTAGAGGTTGATGGCGCTGACTGATCTCTCTGCTATGGGTAATGGTTTTGGTAACAGCTGTTTTTTTCCTTTCCCAAAAACTAGCCAAGGTCTCACCAATACATTGGCTCGTTCACATCGAGCCACAATTGCTGATGTCAGGCAGCTTGGTCTAGAGCATTGGAACCGATATTAAATACTATTTGTCCGTTCAAAATATTCAGAGCGGAAGTATTATTATATTCGTTTCAACATTTTTGCTGTGGGAAAGAAAATAAATGTAGGCACATTATGTCCTGCATGGTAAGGCGACAGTTACTCTCTGACTCTATATCGTTTTAGAGAGACACTGTTTTAATAAAGCTGATCTATCCTGCGGGTGAAAATCTTCAACTATTCCCATTTTCTTACTCCTTACAGATACTTCTACGCTAATGACATAAGGTTGTGTATCCCTCTTGATTGGACAGTCAAATATAGAGATTCCTCTTACCCAAAATCGTTCGAATGTGGAGCAGGCCATTGTCTTCTATGTATCTTTCCAGAGTTTAAAAAAGAAACCTACTTAAGATATTCATTTCTTCATATCCCATTTCCTAGTTCAATTATGTTAAGGCTGTGCTTTATGAATCACAAGGTATTCCGTAAGTCAGATTGATTTTTTCAGTGCACTCTTCTATTGCAAAAGCTACGCAACCATCAGCTCCCAGCAAATCTCATGTTGCAAAAATAATCCACTCAAGTTTTAATTTTACATGTCCATTAATCTTTCACTACCATTGACCCTCGATATGACATAACATTATAGTTGATTGTAGAAGGGTTAACCTTGTTAAAGAAAAAATAAAACAAATGAATTAAACTTTTAGTACTTTTTGAATGTATACCAAGGCAACACCTCTCTGCACTTGAACTTTGTGTTGGCGCACACTCAAAAGCTTTTTTGATTTTTTTAAGTGACGTCATGATGTCTTGTTCACCCAGACATCAGCTCCTCCGACGAAGCCGAACAGCATGAAAACTAATTTCACTCTCAGTCTCAGTGGACGAGTAGCGTGTAGTTTCAGTGCTTGGGACCGCAACAATTCGATTCGTATTGTTTATCAAAACAAAACGAAAAAAAAATACGAACTACCACTGTTTACAAAAATCACAAAGAACGTGTGAACCAATTGAGTGTCCGTCCCTGTTAATGTCATTTATACTACGACCGTGTTAATAAAATATTCTTCATTCATAAATTATTCCGCAAAAAATAAAATAAAAATGAATTGAAATCCCCTAGATAGTGCCTTTTACAAAATACAGTGTTCCATTTAGTGTTATATAAGGTTGCATAGCACTATCAATCAGCTGGTGGTAAGGGTGGTCAAGTTAAAGTGATAAGTGAGTATACGCGACCTAATCATCGAAACTGCTGCTGACGTGTACTAAATAATATTCAATATTGACAATCAATTTGGCAATACGCTTCCGATCCATCAAAGGTAGGCGCAACCATTCTCGTATCATAACTTATCTAGAGATTAGCGATTCCAGGCACAATCATCGTGTTTTTGTTTGATTTTCCTTCCTTTCGACCAAGTGTGGAGGTCATAAAAATATTTAAGTAACCTTGCACGAGTTCGTTTAGATAAATATTAGAAAATAAATAAATAAACATCGTGCACTTAGTATAATGAACGACTGCACGCAAGAAGTGCATAAAAAACACACACTATTGGGTGGATGGAATATTCTAATAATAAGTTCGGAGAGGGTGCTTTTTGCCATTAGACGAGTTGAAAGGAAGCCGGGCAGTATAGATACATATGATACAGATGGAGCTTTAGACTCCTACAAAGAATGCCATAATGTGGAATGCAACAATTTGTTGAGTTTTGTTTACGTCATAGAGAAATGGGGGATCACAAGCTTTTTTGGCATTTCTTTACAACTTTGGCGAACACTCGTCGTGTGTATGTACATTATTTTTAGATCAAGATTATTTGCAAAATTCTCGATTATTGATTGTCTGGGAGTTCTGGTGAACTGGAATTCTATTAGAAAGCTGAACGGTGCAAGTTTGTGATTATTTTTCTATTTTTTTGATGTGCAACGAAAACATGACAAAATAACGAATGGTTTACATTGACATAGACGTCAATAAATTTTGAAATCAAGCCAAGTTAAGGGGTTGCGTTTTTAAAGGGGTGCATTTTTGCTCTCGATTTAATACAAAAGGACTGCAAGCGACGTTTACAGTCTACTTTTAAGGGCGCGGACACATGAAGTGTTTTTTAACGCACTTTTGAAATTTATTTATTGTTTCTCTATCAACATTTTATGGTGTCGTTATAGTAACAATTTATTTCTTGTTGTTTTTTCTATGGAAAAAAAAAAACAGGAATTAACGCGCCGTCATATGTTCGAGTCCTAAAAATTCGCAGGCGGTGTTGGCTTATCTTCAACACAGTGATAGAAAACGCGCGAAATATGGCTGAGAAGGAAAATTCAAATAATGGAATACTTTAAGCCAAATGATAGGGTTGCTTCTCACTCTTTCCCCCCTTTTTTTTTATAAAAATGTGAACAGTATAAAGTACAATAACTGTAACAAAGGACAGTATTACACTACTTGTTTGATATCTAGTAATACATATGTATATATTTACTATAATTGCCCGGAAACCCTCGACACATAAAGCACTTTCATGCTTGACAGTCTATTTTTTTTTGTTTGGTGAGCGTTTTTTTTGCAATCAACAACTTTGATTGCATGGTAACTATTATTTTGTTGATGAAATGTTGATACATTGTATGAAGTGTTTTAAGCAAATTTTTCAGTACAACTGAGTCACCAGAAAAAAACAAATGTTAGATTAAATTTCGAGTTGGTATAATTTTAGCTGCCACAGTTTAAAAGTTATAGCATATACAGTGATGACACCTCTAAATCCATTTTACTCAGGCGACGGAATTACATTCCTTCAATTTGTTTGTTTGTATTTATCTAAGGAATCGATCTCCGCACGGTTGGCCTCTTAATCTGAGACACCCTGTATAAGCATTTATTTACGAACAATTTTAAAAATCTCATATCTTGCTCTCTTGCCCGACAACTCAAATCTAGTCCTTTTTTTATTTCCACAAAGTGTTAACCAAAATCTGAAAAAAGTGTTTAAAAAGGAAATTTTCACATTATGCGTATTTATGATTAGTCAAGGAAACTTCATGTTCGGTGTAAATTCGGAAATTGAGAGAAGAACTTTATTTAAATTTAAAATCTTGCACCGGAATTTCTCATTTACTCGTAGACCCATTTTTTCGCTGATTCCAGATCGCATTTAGAGGCATGAAGCCCGAGCTCTGCCCTAATATCCCTTAAAATTTAAAATTCAGTGGTATGCTGCTCAGATTTATGCGTTGTAGCCACGTTACTCAAGAACGGTTGAACCGGTTTCAACGTCGTTTAATTTGTTGATTAGGTATTTTTTCAGGGAATATTTATGTATAACAAAACATCACACTCCATTTTGCAATAGCTGAGTAATTATAACGAATTTACACTGCACTTAAAAGTGCCAATATTATACTGTACAAATGCTCACAGAGTTATTTTTTAATGATCATTTGAGATGAGATATAAATAAAATAAGATTGCTTTCATGATCAAATTAGAGACCACAATTTGTCGATGAAGGGATGAAATTTATATAAATAATTCATGGTGACTGATGCAAACAATAAACATGGGTGGATATAACATGTGAGTCTATACAATTGTGAGGTGGGAAGTAAGTTCATTTGTACAGACGCAGACGAAGGAGACAGCGAGCTAACTATGAATATTTAAACTTCAAATTGGCTCACATAGATAATTTTTTTCTAGTTAAATGAACCAAACTTTGTTGCTATGTTGTCATCAAAGTACCAACGAGTTATCTCAATACCGAGAGTAACATTTTTAGAGATGTTTAAAATCTACATATCATTTGTCATATTAAACGAAAGCGCTTGCAACAGCGAATTCAAAAATCCTTATTACATCCATATATCTGCCTATACCCCAATTTAATGAACGAAATATGTGTTACTAATCCCGCGATTAGCGGTTGAACACGAACATTTTTGAAAACAAATTGGCAGACGTAGAGCATTATTTTTCCTACGATTCTCGAAGCATTTAAAACTTAAATAATTTGAAACAAAATTAAAGTAATATTTTTGTTTTACACGAAGTCGGTTTTTTTTTATTATCAGAAATATTTTATGATTGTTCACTTCGAGTCGGTCGTGCTGTACAATTTGTTTATCTTCAATTACGGCTCACTTAACAGTTCCACTAATACACGTAATTGTTGTCAATTAATCGAAATATATTAGCAGTGGGATTGATTTATAGAAACTCACAGTACAAAAGGTATTAAAGGCTAAATCTAAGTATTACATCATCCCATTTTGTTACAATCTGTTGGCGGTGCTTAAAAGTCAATAGATGTCGCATCCTCCAATGACGATATAGGCGATTCAACTTGAAGAAAATTCCAAAGTACGCGATTTGCTTTGTATCTTCTCACACCACCTTGGAATCGATGAATTGATGGTGCATATTAATTAAAAATATTTGTCAGCTTTCTCGAGTCTGACGCACAATGAACGCACATCGATTCTTGATTCTTGTCGTGTATAAACTTTATTGATGAATGATGATTGTCTTATTAATGTGCTGAACTTTTCGTATGTACATAATTCCATTGCAACCGATAACACCGTTCTAGTCCTGAAATGTGTGTCTTCCTGGCAACAAAGAAAAAAGAACACTTTAAAAATATTAATTTAAGAGTTAAAACTTTTTTACAAAAGTATTTTAATTTATAAGTTGCTTAATACTGTTGCATACTTTAAATAATATATACTTTAAAGAGGTCCAAAAGAGGCTATGTCACAAATCGTTACCCTTTGGGAAAGTAGAAGAAGTGAAGGTAGTACTGCGCTTAGAAATACCAATCGGAATATAGGATCTCAATTCGTTTGGAATAGATCGTATGACATCCAATCCCTAATCTTTTAACCCAGCCTCAAAAAAGTGGGCGTGGCGTTCTGAAATGTGTAACTCAAATTCAATGATATTTGTCATTTTCGCGACTTTTAAAAGATTCTATTAGAAAAACTGATTTTATGTTTTTTTTTTATAAGAAGTTAGTGACTTCTATTGAGGTCTTGAAAATATGGCTTATTCATCACCGTAAGTAGCTTTAAAAAATAGTATCTTCTTTGTTTGAAGAAAATGCCCCCAAAAAGTGAATGTGGCATTATGCAACATATGGATGAATTGTAGAGAATATGAAGGAAAAATATATTTTGTTAGGGCGATATTTTTCAATTTCTAGTAAACTTATTGAAAAGAGTTTTTTTTTTTTTTAAAAAGCACGGATTTTAAAACCTTTACAACTAACTTAACTTGTACTGCTTCAGATTCTATAGACCCAAAAACTGTTAATATATGGGCGGACGAACATGGCTAGATTGACATAACATTTGATGCCGATCACTAATATGTATATATGTGCATGTTTGTATCAAAATTAACATTCCCTTTATAAACGCACAAAAAGGTTCGAAACTGATCCATGAAGATGTCATTACTTTATCCCTGCATTCATGGTCACTATTCCAAACAAATCCACAGTTCTGTGACTTTCGAATGTATCCTATCTTTTACTAGACCTAGAAGCAATTCTACAATTCAATTGTATATTTTCTTTTTACCTTGAACTTGGTAGTGGTTCAATAGACTATTCTGGTATTGCTTATTATTAAAAAATTCGCAAATCGTTTTAAATAGAACCTGAATGAACACTAGAGGTACTCAAACACGACATTATGTGTGTTCGTAATTTCTTAAATCCCCTCTTTCTTTATTTAAAATCATGAACTATGATTAATTTTCATTCGATTAACACTGTAATCGACCTTGAACTTGATAATTTAGACAATATGGCGCAAGAAATTAGTGTATTTCATAGTAATTTGTCCGATTTGTATTCAATGGAATTTGAAGAAAATATTAATATAATTTTCATGGTGACGCCAAATACATACTTACCCTCTGAGGAGAGCCTATGTCTCTGAAGGTTGCGTATAGTATTCCTATAGTATAGGCACATCTGCGAAGCTCCGAAACATAATCACGACTATTTCACGGGGTCTACCACCGAGTTGTCGACGAATTGCCACAATCAATTGTCGTGGAATACGTGAGAAAAGAGAGTCGACTTCATTTCGCTATTGAAAGACGACATCCACAAGTGGGGTGATTATATACCCTAAGAAATTTAATCTGTTCGTTATCTACCTTGTGAATTTAAGGCACACTTTGCCTATGCTGAAGACTTTTGTTATACTAGTCATTTCATGCTAGGGAACCTACCCAACCTCCTGAGATTCGTATTTCTATTTTGATGTATTGTAAATTGGCGGTATTTTTATAAAATCCGGGTGTATTCTATCATGGGCACCTTAGACCCGATTATTGGTCTACGTTATCCGGCGACTGATATTTTAGGGCACACATTTACCTAAATAGTTCATAGCAAAAGATTACAGGTGCTGTTTGGATCGCCTCAAAACATGTTTCACTCTTTCAGATTTGGCTACAGTCTACAAGCTTCCTTTTTGCCGGACTTAGTACCGACTTTAAGCAGTAGTATCGTTGGCATGCTATTTGTTCAGGTTTTTTATTTGTGAATTTTGTTTACTTTTTTGCTTGTGGAATATATTTTGCAAACATCGTGGTCTATTGAGTACGTACCCACAAAGTAATCCATTTGAAATAAAGAGGGTCGCAACACCGTATGCAATAAGACTGCATACTCAATTTTTGGTTTAAAATACGTATACTAAGGAGTGGAAAAGCAAACAATTTTTTACTTACTGGGTGATCCTAAAATAATCGAAATTGAAAATCAAGCAGAATATTGAATAAGTGTGGAGGAATTTGCAATTTGGCTCATCCACAATAGCTCCTGTTTACCCCTTTTTAAATCGAAATACAAAATACTCCCTTTCCTCTCTAATATTAAGCCTTAACCCTTCTGTTTCACTCCATCACTGGGTTAATAAACTTTAAAAGAAATATGCTCTCAGAAATAAAACAATTAAAAACTAAAAGTTGACTCTATAAAGAAATAAAATGTATAATTCCACGAACGTATAATCTAATTTAGCAAATAGTTAGAGTCGACTCATCGGTATTTAAGTTGAATTTGAAGCGACAGACAACATATTTTTTTGTTTTTTTGTCTGAATAAAACATGAAAACTGTAAGTGCCAAACAATTAAACCGAGTTCACAATAGTGTTATTATACTCGTAAAAATGAATTACAATAGTTAGTGATAACTTTTCAAAGTTTATTTTATTTCTACGAACATTCGAGTCGACTTATAAAAAACTACTTCAGAGTTGTCTTAAGTCTTAAGTTATGCAAAATATTTATTTAAAAAACGAAGAAAAAAAAATCTGTGCAGCTGATAATAGAGAATGTTCTTAAATAATTGTGCAAATAAAGCATTAGTTAATTGAGAATTAGGCTACGAATCGACATTTCAAGTTGCTCGCATAGCATGGCAAGAGACGCAAGGTAGCCCTGTTTTGCATTTGAATTTTATGATATTTGTTTTTATTTTTATTTTTTATTTGATCCTCTCTAGCAAATAAATGATTAGGTGATCTATACCTCTTTGAAATATATAATAATATTTTCTTCGCTTCTAGAAAATATAAACAAAAATTGTATTTTGCTGAACGACACGCTTTCATTTTGCATTTAACTTATTTTAATTATTACTTTCCTTAATTTTTTCTTCTACAAAAAATCGACCTATGTTCTTCTATTAGTCGGAAGTTAGTAGGAAAAAAAATGTATTTGAGATTTGTAGAGAAAATAGGAAAAAAGGGTCTGCTCTGCAATATTCCCGGACGTAGCTCGGGCCTTTGATAGGGTGTGACACAAAACTTATAGCTAAATAGAAGAGATGTCTGCCTAGACAATTTCTACATATCTAACTTGCTTTTTAGGATTAAGCATGGAAATTAGTTCTCGAAAGTAAAAGAATCAAAGCTGGTGTGTCACAGGGTAGTGTGCTCGGACCTACTTTTCATTTGTTATTCACAAACGACATACCGCCGAGAGAAAACACAACCATAGTAACATTTGCAGGTGATACTGCTATACTAACAGTTGAAAACGAAATACAAAAATCGACGTAAAGTTTCTAATCTAACAAAAGTGAATTGATGATTAGCCTGACTGCTAGATATTAGAAGTGGGTAGGTATACCCGACTTCTAATGGAGGTGGTTTTAGTGGCGTTCGAATCTCACACTACTTTGAGGTAAAAGTCGCTTAGTTTCATTTTCACTTCAACTTGCAAATAAAACAACAAAAGAAACTAAAGGTTACAAGAAAATCCCATTTGGGTGGGGAAAATGTTGAGAAGCTATAGACTTTTTGCAAAATATCGGACTCTTATGAGATGTTTGAATTTTTCTTAACTATTTTTAACTTTCCAAAATAGGTCTTGGTTGGTTGGTTGGTTATGGAGGGTGAGGACTGAATCCTCCTCATGTAGGCCGCTGTTCGGGCCTGTTATGTTCCCCTCTATAACTGTTTGGTAAAGAACAGGGTATTGGAGAGTGCAGGTGAAGGGTAAATAGTTAGAGGATGGAAAGTCTGATGTGGTTTAGGGATCCAAGAAACGTCCTATATGTCGAGTGAGCCCCAGGATTACCCCGAAACGAAATCATTTAAGAGAATCAGCCCGAGCAGGACATGTCTTCCCAGGTATCTGTTTCTTAGCGCCCCTATAACGGGGCAGTCGTAGAGGAAGTGCTCCTGGCTCTCCTCCTCCTATTCGCAACCCGGGCTGGTGCACGACGTTAAGTTAATGTGCCTGGTGTATGGGCCTACAGTCAATTTCAATTGTCTACTGTATAGATTAAGTGTCTTCCTAGCTTGAGAAGAGCTACTCGTATATATTGCCTTGACGACCTTAATGGCTGTTACTCTTTTAGTATTCATCATCTTTAGCCAATTCATCCACTCTTTTGTTCATCGGAATGTCAGGACGGGTAGGTACGCAGAGCAGATTGTCATTAGAGACAATCTCTAGTACCTCTAGCGGAGCTGGAGCTGGATGGTATTTGGACAATGAGACTAAATTCTCGTGTGCTCTGGACAAAATGGAGAATGTCTTTCTAATTAGCAAACTGGATAATTGAAGAAAGATGGCTGCGCTCAAGGCAATCGAGACTCCCACAAATCACTCGAAAACTGTTCTAGAATATACCAATAGACTAAATAGGATTTTCAAATGGAATGAAATCAATGAAATCTCTGATGCACTAGCCAAAAAGGGCTCAGAGACTAGTCCTCTCTCCGGAACCAACAACTGGTGTCAGTTTAGCAAAAATTCTGTATTGAATCGAGTCTCACATACTTTCGATTCATAAAGAGAGATGGTCTAGTTTAGTTTCCTGTGTTTTGTTACATGGCCTGATAAAAGCACTGCGAAATTTCAGAACTATGGCTGGGTTAATCACAGGACCAGTATGGGAAGCATTGATGATCCTACATGTGAATCCTGTCTCGAAAGCGAGGATAAGGCGGAGCACTTGCTTTGTCAGTGTCCTGCTTTTGCGAGAATGGAGTTGCGCACCTTAGGCCTCGATGCAATGGGAATGGACTCAGTCCAATCTCTATCCCTGGTTGATATTCTGCATTTCACTAAGGGCACAAAGAAAATTAACTAGGTGTTAAGTACTTTTTGTGCCTGAGTGCCTTGGGATAATCTTTACCCCACCAATTGCTATATACTCGTAAGTTAAACAAAAACCACCATCCGCATCTACTAAGTTCAGTAAATGGTATCTGGCTTGGATTTTTATAATAAGAATTAATTGAAACATATTAAAATTTCTTCATTACTATTGACGTGCATAAACAATAAATTAGACCTCCGTTCCAAAATTGTAGTACGTGACTAACAGACTTGAAATTCAAAATGAAAACTGTAACCTTGTTAAAATAATTATTTGGCATCGCTTTTTTAAGAAATTTGTTCCTTGTAATCTCTATTTGGCTTTCTTAATGCTTATCGATTAACAATTTTATAGGCGCACTTAGTATTACTCTATACCTATAGTATTACGATTGACATTGACGGCACTGAGTTCTGTCAAAAACAGTAAGAAGTTTGTTGACAGTCGCATGATGATGATTTGACAAGAGTTAATAACATTTTCTAATGTTTTCTAAATAACTTCAAATCATATTTCTACAACTTTAAATGTTCATTGAACACACGTTGGATTACCTCAGCGTGGGTCATCGAACGCGTGTAATTTTGGATTTCGTAATTCTCTACGGTGTCGGCAAATTTAATTGCCAACTCATATAGTTATGAGATTATGAAAAAAAAAAAAAAGAAAAAATATGGCGGGAGCTACCATTCAAAGTAAAGATATACATATAATTCGTTGAGAGTTTGCCTGTTTCTCAATTGCAAATAGCAAATAGAAAGCGAAAGTAGTTATTTCGCTTTTAAATTGTCTTGTTTTCTTTTCTCCTTGTTTTCCTTTATTTTTTTTATTTTTATTTTTTTGTTATAATTAAGTGGAGAGAGAAATGAATGAATGAACATGATAATAGTTTTTTTTTTTTGCCGAAATTTACCTTTCGATGACTATCAACTCACTCACAATGCCATCGTGTATAACAATCGCTTAATAAAAAGAAAAAAAAAAAAAAAAAAAAAGAAAAATATACGGATAAGCCTGTAGGAATTGTTACTATAAAATCTTTTCTAAGAAATATTGCTAACAAAAAAAATTGCTTGTCATTAAGTGTACACGTACTCATACATATGTATATGGCTTGCCATTTTATTCGTATCTTCACGTGTTAAAAGATTTTATTGCTTCATATTTTATATTAACTACTTCATATCAGCGTGTACCTAATATATTGCTAATGCAATATCTTTCCGGTGGAACATTTAAAATAATTTAATTGCTATGGTAACTATGATATTTGCATTAGTTTATATTCCAGTTTAGAATTACATAAAAAAAATGGAAACAAAATAAAATTGTTACATCAGTGCAAATTTAACTTTCTAATCTGAATTGACATTTCAAATATTTTCACTTTTCATCTAATTAATGTTGACCGCTGTCTGCACTCATTTAATAGTCGAGGTCAGTTTTGGAATAGAACAGGTTTTTGATTTTTTAATGATTAATTTTAACCCAGTCTAATGAGTGTTTTTTTTTTTTTTTATTAAAATTGGAATTGGTTGTAATCAAATTTGTCCTTTGTATGGAAAATATGCATGCATGTATACGTATCATTAATTCTTATGCCTTGTAGCTAAGATAGCTTATTAGACTTCCATCTGTAATTGTCAATTGCAATCATTTCTATTAACTCAATAAAAGCACAAATGACCCCAAAGTGGAAATATTGTATGGAAAAGCAAATTTGTTAGGTTCTTTTCAGTTAATTTTGTGGTTGCAGACATACACTGTAGGCCAAAAGTTTGTTGCCGACCTCAGTGCTCGAAGGAAAAACAAAATTTAACATCGAAAAAAACTCTTTAGTATAATAATGGAGAACGGGAACATATATGAAACCAAAATAAGAAGAAAATATTTCCATTTTGTTCTTAACATAAAAGCATTTATTAAAAAAAAAAAAAAAAAATTACTTAAACCGATTTTTCGTCGAAAAAGCCATCTTTACATTCGATTACTTTTTTTTTTTACAATTCTTGGCATTCTAGCTATCAGTTTTTGAATTGTTGCCTGTGGTATATTGCTCCAGCAATCCAATAGTGCATTGATTCCGGACCCATCTATTCAGTTCCCCCCACAACAGCTCTATAGAGTTTGCGGCGGCCATATCATGATTTTTAAGATTTCTTTATCTTCCCTCTGTTTCAGGTAGTCTTGACAAGGTCTTGAATATGAACCCTCCGCCAATTAATCTTAGTCCAGAGGTCAAAGCGCTTTCTTCCAATATTGTTTTGTATGGCTCCTTACTCATTCTTCCAATCAAAATAAAAAAAACATCCCCAGACCATAACAGAACCGCATTCATGCTTGACGGTAGGAATCACACAGTCTGGTAGCATCTTTTGTTCACCGCTGCCAAATAGCTCGAACTTGGATTCATCGCTCCATAAAACTCTGTTGAATTCATCTTCCGTCCGATCTTTATGATTTTTAACCCATTCTAACCTTTTCTGCTTGTTTTCTGGTCGCAAATAGTCCGGCATGTCTTAATCTTCGTTTGACCGTTGTCAAGGACAGCGGTTTATTCAGTGTTTCATTGATTTCGGTGTGTATTTCGGGTTAACTAAAACTACTTAGTTTGCTTGTCTCGACTATTAGCCGATCCTCGTGTTTAGCTGTAGCTCTAGGCCGTCCTGACCATGGTTTATCCTCAAGACTTCCGGTTTGAGCGTGTCGTTCAATGGTACGTTGAACGCAGCACCTTCATACCTTCAACTGCGAAGCAACTTCCTGCTGTGATTTGCCTTCTTTATGATTGTAAATCATTTCTCGATTGTGATTTCCGCGACTTTTCCAATTTTTAACGAGTTTTTTACTCAAGACGTGAAGAATCTGAAATTAATTCTTATGACTTTAAAGCAACAAATTTTGGGATTTCAGAACCCTTTTGATGTAAGGAGTCATAAACAAGTGCTGAATCAGCAGCCAAAATTTATAAAATTGGATAATTATTAGAAACCTAAATACTTCTCAGTAAACCACAAAAGCGGTTTCTCCCACATTTGTAAACAAAACGCCCACTGTTCAAAAACGTGGGTATAAAATCCGACTTTTATTATCTGAATGTGTTGTGTATTGTTCAGGTAGAAAATTTAGGTCTAGGTAGGCCTCAAACTTTTGGCCTGCAGTGTACGTATACATACTCGTAGTTACAAACAAAGAAGGTTCAAGAATTTTTCGTTTTCTTTTATTTATCGGTTCAAGGACTCAATTTGATAATAATTGCAGGGTAACAAAAAGAAGAAAAGAAATTTGTTTTACATGCCTGTTTAAGCGTAAATATTTACCTGACCCTAGAATTTTTAAAGTTTTGTTTCATTGCATTAATGAGATACATATTGACTAATGTTCTTTATTGGGACTCACCAAGTATAGATTAATATACAATCAATATTATAATTTATTGTTGCGAATTTGATGTAAATGCATTTATTAGCATGTATATGCATGCTATAAGATATTTAATTTTATAATTTAGTATCTAAATCAAAATGCACGGTAGTGCATGGCTAACTTCTGCATATCACCTTATTTGCACAAAATAACTTAGGCCTTATACGAGTATTTTCCTATCTAAACAGGCTCCAAATGATAATAAAAACCTAAAATATGTACTTAGTAGGGACAAATATACTGTTGCACCCATTGTGGGGATAATCTATAATAGATTACTCGCAGTAGTAGAAGAGAAAGGAGCCCTCTCAGATCACCAATTTGGCTTCAGAAGAGCACGATCTACTGTTGATGCCATAAGAGCGGTAGTCGATATCGCCAAAGGTGCCATCGAAGGAGAAAGATGGCTCTACGGCACAAAGGAGTATTGTGCAGTAGTAACGCTGGACATTAAAAACGCATTTAACTCTGCGAACTGGTCGTTTATTAGAAGGTCACTTGCCAGGATGGATACGCCATATTACCTGCTACGGATAGTGACGAACTACTTCAACAACAGAAAGCTGAGGTACAATACCGATGAAGGCGTAAAATACTACAACGTAACTGCGGGAGTTCCACAGGGATCGGTTTTAGGGCCACTATTGTGGAACATCATGTACGACGGAGTACTACGATTAGCGTTACCTGGGGGAGTAACGATAATTGGATTCGCCGATGACATTGCAGTCGTGACAGTAGCTAAACAGATCCGTGCAGTAGAATCAGCTACAAATGAAGCAATTGCCCGGATAAAAGATTGGCTAGTATCCGCCGGACTAAAACTAGCTGACCATAAAACAGAAGCTGTTCTTATAACCAGCCGGAAAACTGTCGAATTTGCCAACTTTCAGGTTGGTAACCAAACCATCAGGTCGAAAGAGGCAGTTAAATAGCTTGGAGTAATGCTGGACAACAGGCTACGGTTTAAAACGCATGTTGATTTTGTTACCAAAAAAGCATCGCAAATGCAGGGAGCTCTCTCGCGTATCATGCATAACATCGGTGGACCTGGATACGCTAGAAGGATTCTACTCTCTAGAGTTATCACGTCAGTTCTGTTATATGCCGCCCCAGTCTGGCCGGAGGCACTGAGGACGAAGGAGACCAAAAGGAAACTATCGTCATTATACAGACTCTGTGCGCTACGGACAATCAGCGGCTTTCGAACCATCTCTGACGAAGCTGCATTTGTCATAGCTGGAATGGTCCCCATCGATATTCTCGCAGATGAAATGCTGAGGATATATAACAGAAGAGCATTGAGTCATCACGACGCCACTGGTATCAAGGTGATAAAAATTGAAGAAAGGGCAGCGTCAGCAGCTATGTGGCAAGCTCGTTGGGCTAATACAACAAAAGGCAGATGGACATACAAACTTATACCGACAATCCAAGATTGGATAAGTCGAAAGCATGGAGACTGCAACTACCATCTAACGCAGTTCCTGTCTGGCCACGGTGGCTACCGCAAATATCTACACCGATTCGGACACGACAACTCACCATCCTGCCCGGAATGCCCAGGTGAAGATGAGGATATGGAGCACGCAGTGTTTTACTGCACACGTTTCACGGCATGGAGAATTACTCTGCCAAGTCCGTCATTACTCCTCGACCATATGTTACGGTTGGAAGAAAATTGGATGGCAATATGTTCTTTCGTAACAACTCTACAAAAAGAGTTGCGGAGAATAGAAAAGCTAAGAAGAGCAGCAGAAGCAACAGAAGCATCAGAAGCAGCAATACAAGAAGCATAGCATGAATTGCTAACCAGCCCCGCGAAGTAATACCTAACGGCAGTCCCGCGGGGAGAGTGGTTGAAGTGTGTAGGGTGTGTGTTTAGTACGTAGGCGTATTCCTGGCATCGAGTACTCAGGTTTGCGAATCGTGCATGCTAGTAGCACTCGGGCTACTAGTATCTATGAAGATTACACATCCCTGGCGCAATCCAAAAAAAAAACAAA
Source organism: Pocota personata (assembly GCA_963082735.1). Taxonomy (NCBI): domain Eukaryota; kingdom Metazoa; phylum Arthropoda; class Insecta; order Diptera; family Syrphidae; genus Pocota; species Pocota personata. The sequence goes on from OY720430.1 coordinate 6,626,676, forward strand.
AAAAAAAAAAAACCCATTGTGGGGCCAATAGTTAGGCGTACCCAAAGATTGACATAACATTTGTAGCAGTTAACGTCACAATTGTTTCTTTTCACTCTGCAATGAATTGAGAAAGTGAATCGTATCTCTGTCGTAGCGCTTCATAAGTGCGGTGTGGACAAAGTTCAGATTTGCAAGACCCTGCCGCAGCTAGGTATTAGCCTAATGTTTGTTTATTGGTGTATAAAATTCTTCGGGATACGGGCGACATTAAAGGTCGCCTGCGATCTGGTTCACCTCGCACGGTAAGAACGCCACAAGTCATCAAAACCTTTAAAGTCCCTAAAATCAGAAGATACTGGTACGTGAGATGAATGTAACACAAAAGTCAATGATTCACATATCAGGATAGGCCATACTGGAAAAATGTTAACTGTGGCTTTTACAAAAATTGGGTCCAAAAATCAAAGCGACTCTTGGTGGAATACGCTGCTGTTCTGTACAGAAAAATTCTGTTTACCGATGAGAAAATCTTTACGGCGCAAAAGAAATTAAACAAATAAATTGGTAGGGTATATGCACAGTCATCTAGGGAAGTGTTCGAGACAGTCCCAAGAGTCTGTAAAGGACACCCCTCAGAGTTAGCCATGGTGTGCTGGGTAGTCTCTTATGATGGGGTTGCATTTTTTCGAAAAAAGCATCGAAACATAGGCCAAAGTATACCAGCATTTAAGGACCCTATTCCAAAAAAAGGAAGGAACATTCCAGCGAGATCATGCGCCAGCTCATACGGTGAAACCTACCCATACCTGGCTCCATAGAAATGTATCCCGTTTTATTGGTACAAAGACTAGCCTTCCACCACCGTTGAACTTAATCTATTTGATCACAAATTGTGGTTATGTGCCACAAAAGATACCCTAACATGAAACTTTTAAAGCGAGCCGAAGTTGTGGTCAATTTCCTAATTAATGAGGTGCGTATTGTGATTGATGAGTGGCCAAAACGTTAAGTTAGTCATTAAGTAGATTATAAGATGAATGTAAAATCAGTTGTAAAAATACTCCCGAAGAATAAAGTTGATTTTTTTAAAATAATTCTTATTAAATAATTTAACTTATAGGCGCCTGTCTTCACTATAAGAATTTTCTTTAATTTTCAAAAAGCGAATCTAATTTTTGTTTGTTTTCTGTTTAATTATTTTGTATATTTGACTGTTATGTATTATACTATGTATTCACAATTAACCATACAATTAAATTGTTATACATTCCCATACTTGTTCTCTTTGTTTTAATACATTATATAACTCATAAGAATAGTTGTGGACTTATAGCTTACTTCCTTTTTAAGATTGTGGAACTATGGCCCGAAATGTTGTGAACTATTGGCCCACCTGGGTGAGTTATAAGTTCACAATTGATTTGTGGATTTATAACTCACCCAGGTGGGTCAAAAGTCCATTGTGGACTTATGACCCTGCGCCTTTTTTATTGGTTTTGATCTGTCACACTTTAATATAGTTCTCATCGTCCTGTTTTGCAGGGTCTGGAGTTGGTTTTAGTTGTGGATAGTACACATATACAGGATTGATGAACAGTAGTTAAAATGCGGATACTTGATTGAATTATAGTTAAAGCACAGCCCATTGATACATTCTTCCTAATTCTTCGAAGGAAACCTATCTTTTTTGATGTATTAGCACACAATCAAATGAAAATCATTTTGCAAGTTACTGTCTATATTTTCTTTCTTTAACACATTCAATGACTATTCCGTTTATGTTCACATTTAAATCATCGCCATTTACACACATACCTTCAATCTTTTAAACATCATTTTCGAGTTTGTTTTTGCAGTCAATTATTCATCACACATTGAACCCACAACGTGACAAGCGATGAAGTTACCACTACTCTACGGCCACCCTCATCCAAGAAAACTACTGGAATAATATTTTTCTTTTTCACTTTTTCACTAATTATTTTTAGCAGGGAGGGTAAAATATCATCCTTGCAATCCAATATCATTCTACAGTTAGTAGCAGTCGTTCTTTTTCACGATCTCTTCAAGTTTGTTTGAAAAAAATATTAAATTTATTTCCATATATTGGAATACTGTCGAAATATGGAACAAGTGGAGTACTACTGTTTATATCTTTAAAACTGCTAATGAAAAATATTGATTTCAATCGATTTTTGATTTCAATATCATTGTGCACTTTTGTCCTCTTTAAAAATTGTTTTTGTTTTTTATGGTTTTCCAAAGGCTTTTTGGTCAACAGCCTTTTTACTTATTTTTGTTTCAACGTAGTCACTTTACACATTTGCATTTGTAATACTCTTTTATATTTGTTAATGTTGCTCTATTATACAAATACTTTTTTCCCTTGAAGACTAAGCAATTCAGAATTATACCATTCCGCGCACTTTTTTCCTTTACTATATTTTTTTTTAAATAGATAATGCACCCTTAATTGCAACTTCAAAATTTCTTCGCGCATATACACCCCGCGCAACAATAAAAGCCGCACATGGTAATTTTTAACAGAATGGAAGAAATCTAATAAATGATGACTAATCACTGCGTAGTCACTTTGTATTTTTGATGTTTAACATTTAAGTTAACACATTCCCCAATTGGACAATACATTTCGTAGCCTAATTGAAAAAAAGTAATGATCGTGAAGATCAGACTACAAAATATCAGATATTACCCAAGTACTATCAATATACATAAATTAAAAAAAGAGCAACAATTTGAAAAGCAAATTTCTTTTTTCATATTTTTATTAACTAAGAAACCTTTTTACATAATTTAAGACTTTCATAATACTAAAAAATGATTCTAGTATTTCGTAGCACCACCCTTCGCCCTAACAACGTCATGAACCCTGTTTGGCATGGAGGCATAGAGACTACCGAGGTAATTGTTATTAATTTCATTGAACCACACTTCTTCAATGATGCTCTTTAGATGCTCCATGGTTTTTAGTTTTTTATCTTGGATCTTATTTCCCATAAGAGCCCAGACATTTTCGATGGGGTTGAGATCTGGACTGTTTCCCGGCCAAATTAGGGATTCTATTCTAAATTTTTCTTTCAAAGTTTTAATCTGTGGAGGAAATTTAAAAATTAAAATCATAAGATTTTCAAAACACCCATAAATATGAAAAAAAAACCTCAAATTACTCACAGATTTTGCTCGGTGGCAAGGTGCTGAATCATCTTGAAAAATTGGTTTTGATGTTTCTGCTGTTATCATTTCCATACTCGGTACAACACCATCTAAGATAATTTGTTTGTACTGCATGGCGTTAACAGTGCCCTCGAGCATAATTAGAGATCCAACTCCGATTGCGGTGATGCATCCCCACACCATAACATAAGGAGAATGTTTTACGGTGTGAGCTATGCATTCGTCGCTGTAGCGTTCCCCTTTTCTACGACGAACTACCTGCTTTCCATCCGGTCCGATTAGGTTAAACTCCGTGCTAGCAAACCCATCTCGTTGAGACGATTCTGGATAGTTCTGACGCTAACTTCAGCCCCAGTAGCTTCTCGCAGGTCAGCTCTTAACTCCGATGCATTTTTAAACCTGTTTCTCAAGCTTAGCCTCTTCAGTTCCCGGTCCTCCCGAACAGTGGTACATCTCTTCAATCCTGTGCCAATTTTTCTGTCCAGATTGTGATCCCGACGATATTTGTTACAGAATCTTCTTACAGAACTCTCATTGCATCCAATTTGTCGAGCAATTTCACGAAATGACTGATTCTGTTTGGATAAGGCGACGATAACTGCCTTATTTTCTTTACTCAATTGTACCCTTTTAGACATCGCGATATACTCTTTTCACTTTTATTTAAGAAATACAACTGCACGCACTGTTAAATACTGCCAGAATGAATTCCGACACATTCCAAAATGTGCATTACCTAACCCGGAAGCAATAAAATATAATTCGGCGAATCCCTTAAAGGTAATTAGCGCAAAAAAATGGAAAACCCGTATGCGGCTTTTTTTGTTGCGCGGGGTGTATGTATCTACGTTTTCGACATTCGAATATTTTCTAAGAGACTATCATTGAATTTACTAACAAAACGACGTTTATCATATTTAATCAACTTAATTTGATTCTGTTTACGGGTAATGAACAGTTTTGTGAACAATTTTATTTACAAAATCTCATGGTCTGAATATTTTCAAATCTCTTCTCGCCAGTATAATATGAACAGCCAGCACATAATCAATAGAAGTATTTCATGCAGTTGTGATTCTCGTTGGTTCTCGTACTAGTTGTTTTAGTCCAATATTGAGTGAAAACAAATTCACGTTACTTAATTCTTACTTCTTAGTTATCAACGTTACTGCAATCTGCATTAAAATAGCCCGCTATTATTATATACTCATTTTCATTAATATTTACCGACACCCACTCATTCAAGATATCAACGAAATCACTTCCCCTAAGTGGTCTAGATCTGTATATTGTTATTATATTCCACAATTCCCTTTTCGTACACTCGTACGCTGATACACCAAAAGTTTGCTTAAATTTGTATATTTCACATCCGGGTGATGAGTTTCAGTTAATAACAAAGAGTCGAGATTTTTTTGGCTACAATATTTTCAATTAATTCAAAGTTTCCTTTTATCGTTTGACTAGCGGGTATCCGTCGTGCGTTGCTGCGCCTAACAAAAGAAAGTAATATGTTTTCCACACAACTTTGCAGTCCAATGGTTTACCATTTTTGAGTTTTGTTAGTAAATTAGCAAAATGCATTGAAATTTACATAGAGCGAAAAACTTGTCTCACTCAAAATGTAATTGTGAGCAAACTGCTGGACCGATTTTGACCAAACTTCCAATACCGAAGATTGCCTGAAAATTTGAGCTCAATCGGTTCGGTGGTTTCGGATTTAAATTTAAACCCAACAGTGGATTTGTTATTACACAATTCACAGACTCATTACTTTCCGGTTTTTCACAATTCCCTGGAATCGTGATTACCGCCGCATTTTCTAGAGTGTGTCTTGATTTTGCAGTCTTTTGATTCATGATTAAATCCTAAACACTTATAGTATCTTTTAATAATTATTTCCTCAAAAGCCGTGCATCCGTCCTAACCAATATATAATTTACCTGCGCTCGGCAGCATTTAGAATCCAATTCCACCAATGTGCTAAAATATTCATTGCTTTTACATCTCTTCTTGCTCATTGCCTTCATTACTTTGACACACTTGGTCTCACTTTCACTCAATACTTGGTGTTATACTATTAAGTTTTTTTCAAATTCTTCTTCACTTATGCTTTCACTCAGTGATAAATAATGTTGGTGTCTTTAGTACCAGTACCTCCATATGATTCCCCAAGTCTTATTTAAACTACGCTATTTAATGTATTTGTCTCTCCCTCACTCTCATATGATATTTTTACCACTTCATTGTATTTCGCAGCTTTGTCACTGATCTTTAAATTCGAATTTAATTTTCTCTCAAATGTAGTGGTAATTGTTATGCAATAAACCAATTTATTCGTTACTAGCTACGCAAATTTATTAATGTCGTTTTCCATTGGTTTCACTCAAAATTCCACTCCTTCTGTTTACAAATGGAACATAAAAATTGCTTCTGTTCAATTCTAGAAGAGTATTGGAGAAATGTCAACAAATTATTTTCTTTGCAGTTGCCGCTGAAAATCTCTTTTATTTACATTATTACTTTTATTTCACAAAAAGAAAATTATTTGACAACAAAATGTATTAATAAATGTGTTATTTACGTATATTTCGAAATTTTTTATTTGCCAGTATGTTACATTTCCGTTTTGTGTGTATTAGTGCTTTTTGAGTGGATTCTGAATTTCAATCCGGAATCGGAGAACGTTCGTTCGGAAGAGGATTTTGGGGCGCCAATGGAACGTATTTTGCTTCAGAAGAAGTATAAAACTCTCCATGGAAAACGATATAAGTGAGATACAAGATGAAACTGATATTAACAATTGCAAATCAATTGTTCCTTAAATGTAGCGGTAAACAGAATGAAGCGCACACAATCAACTTATTCGTGATTGTTAGGGAAATTCGAATTCATTGCTTACACATATCTTTAGAAAAATTGAATGTTCACTATATATTTCAGAAATAAGACTTAAAATTTACCACAAAATGGTAGATTTACTACAGAATTGCAGCATTGTTTTGTCGTTAACTTGCATAGGTTTTCGTTTTCTTTGCATATTGTACTTGATATTCACATTTCTTAAGCGCGTTAATTTTCTCGAGAATATCAAACACCAACTTTCTTGTTTTACAATAATTTCTTTATTCAATTTAACCTATTTCAATATTTAATCATTTTGCCGCCACCCTCCCTTCTTGTTGTCTTGTTGCATAATATGCTGTTCGATAGGAGGCCAACAAATTTCAAAAAAAAACCATTAAATTTTAAAACTTTTTTGACCATACGTCCAAAATGTGAAACGTTAAAAATGATTTGGATATCAAATTTCCAAAAAATTGTCTGAGCCATATTCAAATCCATGACGGTATAAACCGTCTTAACGCAAACGTCCATATTAAATCAGATATGACGTTTACGCTCAGTTTATTCAATTCACGTTAAATCTTAACCTCTAGTTAGCAAAAAAAAAGAAAAGAAAACGATAACCAGAGATCTTCGATTAAAATGCTTGTTTACGCGTTTTTAGTGTTCCGTACCAGAATGATATAAAACGGAACAATAATGGACCCTAAACGGTCTTTGTCTGTAAATACCCCGACCCATAGAATTCGTCGACGTCGTTCCTAGTCCCATAAAATCCGCCACATACCTTCATTGACAAATGCCAGCCAATGACATTTTGTTATTGCTGAAAGTGTTTTCTCTTCAAGCTGTCCGATTGTCAACGGTGATGACAGTTTCTCTACATTCTCTGAGTACTTCCACCACTCAGTACTTCCACCAATGAATGTGCTTACTCTCAATATGTGAATGTGTGAACTTCAATGCGTGAATGTGTGAACTGCCAACGGATCAACGGACTAAACAAGTAGAAAGTAAAGCTACTTTATCCGTTGAAGTTCATTTATCGATTGGTTATGGGTCACTTCCCATAAGAATGCGTTTATTCTATCTAGCTGTCAGTTAAAAATGATGCAGCAACGGATGGACGGATTCTATGGGTCGGCGCCTTTACACGCTTGTAACTTTTGGTACCGGTAGACCTAGAAAGCTGAAATATCATCATAAAAACCTGGCAGCACATGCATCACAATGACATTTTGATTATTGAAACTAGAAAACTAACATAGTTTGGAAAGTAATAATAAGATATAAATATCAAGGCAAGCACAAATCATATAATTTGAATGAAAGAAAACATGTATTGCTGGAAATTGAGTGGTTTCCATTATTGTTGTCCCTTTCTTAATTTGTAATGGGGTCCTTAAAAATGACGGATGAAATCATTTGTGGCATCCGCTTTGATGTTATCGATAACATGTGGAAAAAATAGTATGGGCTCACTTTTTTCTACTGCAGCTAGGCCGTAAACCGCGATATTACCCCGAATATCTTTAGCTTGTTCTTGGAATATAGGATGACGCCATGTATAAGCTCTAATGGGCTTACAGCCATAAACGTGTGTTCTTTGACCTGAGTAAAACAAAGGAAATATTTCTTCCCTTCATCAACCCACAAACTTGCTTCAATCTTCCATGCAGATGGCATATGTATGACCTGTCAAGAATCGGAAACATCCATATCTATCGAAGGTGTTCTTGTACAGCAAGGCATATGTCTTTTGTGACATTGGATAAAAAACGATATGACCCATTAGATAATTATCGAAGTCAGATAGAATATATGACAAGAAGTAATATGACTTTTATTATGGTCTATGCTAGCTTTTACGTTGGTCTCCATCTTGCTTGTTGTGTGATATCATCATAAACTGCAATTGAAACCAAAACATATTTGCAACAGCAACGAGACGTTTGAACTGGGGATGTAGGTATAGCAAATCCCAATTATAAACAACGCAAAATGAACCTTTCTATTTCCACATAATTTCTACACTCATTCTGAATGGATGAGTGATGCACATGGAGAATAATGCAACTCTCGATGATGTAAAATGTCACCACACACACATGTATTGCATCCATTTCTATTCAACCATGGCCAACTTATAACATCTTTCAACGCTGTTTGGACATAGAAAATTACCTACCTATTTATCGTCAGTTATTGCAAACAACGATTTTACCTGCGGTCAGCATCTTATGCTTCGTACGAATTTTAATTTTCTCATCCAGTATGGATCTGACCTCTTAGCCATGACGCAACTGACTTGCTGGAACCGTGTACTTAATATCTGAATACAAACATAGTTACGCGTACATTTATTAAACGACTTCAGGTGGCACTTTACTTGTTTACAGCGGTTGCTCAATGACACCGTGTCATGAACTCTTTTATCCCGAATAAATGAATCATCTCATTCCACGTAATCCATTTACTATGACGATTTACATTGTAGTAGATAGTACTAGTTGTTTAATGAGCTAGAAAAACGTGTTTATCCCCAGTACTTACCCCTTGCTAGTTCGCAAGCGAAACACAAGTCCACCCATTAATTCAATCGTGCAATTAATTAGCTTATTATTGTACATTGTGTATATCTCTATCTTGTATCTGTATTCTTATACATATGTAGTTCTCTATCTAATGCGATAGTGCGGGCTTTCTGTTTGTGTTGAATGATATTTCGGAATTACTTTTCAATGGTCAATAGATATGGTTAATGACTTATCGCCCTCATATCGAATACGTCAGTCATATGATCGATATTTACGAGTAGGTGATGGTATTTATCTGAAACTTTTTTTTATGGATTTGCACTGGAGATATTACATGCTCTATGATAGTGAGTCACACACCTATTAGCTGTTGGTTTCCTTTGTATTCTGATTGAGATTGTTCTGTCTCTGGAACTATAGTACTCGTATTCTAACTCACACTAGAGAATGGTTCTCTTATCAGTTAATAAATATTACTCGTATACCATATTGCGTCGCAACTGAGTGCATGCTCCAATTCGTAAAAGGTCACCGATGGTGTTTGGTTGCATTGATCATGACGTTTTATGAACGTGCTATATGAGCTTTTACTCACTCATTTCGCATTTTTCTTTGAGAGCTTATACTATGTTGGTATATCCTTCCAAGAGATGGGATGGTTTTTATCTTACTTACTTACTTAGGTGGCGTTACAGTTCGAGGTGAACCTGTGACTCAACCAATAGGCCTCTCTAATTATCCCGGCCTTTAGCTAACTGCCTCGAGTTGCGCACTCCATGTTGGTTTAGGTTCACTTCTACTTATGCGCGCCAGGCGAGGTCGCCCTCTACTGCATTGTCCCTCCGAAGAATCTGCGGGCCGGAGCGTTGATACATTCGCTCTACATGTCGTAGCCATTTGAGATGATGAATTCGAATCTTTTGACTTGTTGCTGTACAGCTCGTATAGTTCATCGTTGAATCCTCTCCTCCAAATCCCGTCAACGTAAACGGGACCGAATATCTTAGAAATTTTTCGTTCGAAACGACTAAGGATATTTTCATCCGCCTTCGATAAAGTCCATGTTTCAGCGCCATGTAACAGGACTGGGGATGATAAAGGTCTTTTGTTTGGGACAGGGCCTTACCACTCAATTGCCTTCTTAGTCCGAAGAAGCAGCGATTTGCAAGATTTATTCTTCGTTTGATTTCTGACCTGTTGTTGTCAGATGTTATAGTCGAGGTAGATAAAGTTACTTCGAAGTTATAGCTATCCACTGTGATGTTCTGTTAAATATGTCGATTTTGGGTGTCCCCGCGTTCAACGCTAAACCCATTTTAGCCGCTTCTGTCTGTATACTCGTAAACGCACCGGTGGCAGCAGGTTAAATTCTGCCAATAATGTCAATGTCGTCGGCGTATGCAAATAATTGCACAGATTTTTGAAAGATTGTGTTGGCTTGTGAGAATCTGATGCTCAGAATGCCTCTGTAATTGTACCTGTTGAGGGGATCTCCTTTCCTATGAATCGGGCAAACGATGCTGAAATTCCAATCATCAGACATACACTCTTCTGACCAAATTGTCGAAATGAGTTGAGGTATACTCTCTACCAGGTCATTTCCAGTTGCTTTATATAGATCCGTAGGTAGGCCGTTTGGGTTAGCAGCCTTGTTGGAATTAAGCTAGGATATTGCTATCCTCACTTCATTTTGGTTGGGTGGACGGAAGTTTTCGCTATCATCGTCTAATTTGAACGGTTTATACTGCCGGATAGGGGGATGTTGGTCTTTCTCTTCTTTAAACAGTATGCAGAAGTAATTTCTCCACATTCTCAGCACCAACTGTGACTCTACTATAAGATTTCTGTTCGGGCCTTGTTGCCGTCACATGTTCTTTTGGTGAAACTTCTGAATATCATTCCTGGAACAGCACCTCTCTACGCCCTCGATCGCGTGCTTCTCATGCACTTTCTTTTTCTTTCGCAAAAGTTTTTGTTCTTTCCGTCTATTCCGCTTGTGGAGCTTCGTCAAATCAGGGATTTTTGGCATCGTTGCTATTGGTCTTTGGCATTTGGTACTGGCGGCATTGGACTACTTGTAGAGCTCCGTCAAACCATATCAGTGGCGGCTTCTTTGATGTCTTGTTGGCATTGTTGCCAACAAGGTTTGGACTGGTTTTCGGAACCAGGTGCTGGCGGGATTGGACTTCTCGATAGATTACGGGATACACGATCGGCAAAGGTTGTGGCAGTATCGATTGCAACTGCTTTTCGACGTCATATTCTCACACAGTAGTTGTTGTGGCATTTGGGATATCCGCATTCGTACCTTGACTGCAACAAGGTAGTGGTCCGGTCTATGTTGGCCGCTCGAAAGGTTTGGACATCCAGAATACTAATTTTTTTTTTAAAGGAAATTTGCAAATCCCGGAGCACTCAGACTCAATTTTCTGTGTCCATTGTACTACCAGGCAGAACTTCTTTTGGTGTAGTGGTTGGAGAAACTTAGATTTTATTAGTTTCTCTTCTATGTTCGGGCTTGAACCTGCAAAGTTCTGGTCACAAGCGAACACACTACCCACTATACCGTGGCCACGTATTACCAAAGAAGAATAAAACGGGATGATTAGTACTCAGTATTGAAAGGAGCTGTAGTAGCTCAGGGCAGTGTATTAGGACCCTTCCTATTTCTTTTGTAAACAAATGACTTACCACAAAGTGAAGAAACAACTGTTGCCACATTTGTTGTGGGAAAAACTATACAGGCAGTAACTGAAATGCTGCAGAGGACAGTAAATAGTATATCTTCATGGACAAGACAGTGGCAAATTAAATTAAATGAGTTAAAGTCAGTCTATGTTAATTTTACAAATAAAATAATTCAGCATATTCCAGTGCACATAATCAATGAGACTTAGATAAACTACATCTTGTTAGTTTATCTAAGTCTCATTGATTATGATAACTAACTATGTATATTGCAAGCAAACATGCATGTGCATTGCACACCCTTCAATGAAAATTTAAGGCTTGTTTGGCTTCCTTACTTTAAATTGCGTTTCTTAGACAACTTACTCCATTCAATCTGTTTTATTCTTTCTATCAATGATTACGTAGACTAAATCGTGTTGTGATAATTCCGATTTTTTTTTGCTTTTTAATAAAAACATCTTTCGATTTACCTATTTCTATTGATATGTATTGACAAGATCGGTAGGTCCCTTGGTCATGCATTCCATTTGACTTTAATTCGATGACATTGACTCATCGTTTACTTAGAATTTGTTATTAACTAATTGTAGAGCCAAAAACTTAAAAATACCCACTATGAGTGTATTTCAAGTGAGACAGTACTAACCCGAGTGCTAATTTATGATAACCCAGTCAAGCTGTACGATAAGGCTTCGTAGTGAGTCATTTTGTCTACCAGGTGGTAAGTGCTTCCTCATATTTTAGGAGCATGCCTGATTTAAAATAAGTACATACTTTTTGCACTAACTTGTACTTATGCACAAGAATTGCGCCACTTGAACCATCCGAGTCCAAATCAGATAACATATTTGAGGGAAACCTCTGCTAATGTTGCAGCTGTGACGAAGTGACGAACAGTTCTCCCTACAGTCAACTAATCGATTAGAGTGTGTAGTGTTGCCTTATCTTGGCAAAGAGATTTTATGAGATTCTTGTGACTACATATGGTATGCTATTAATTTTGTAATCGGTTATTAAAAAAGTCACACGATCTTTTCTTGAAAAAAAGATTGCAGATGAGATGAATGGAAACAAATAAATAAAATAGTAAAAATAAATATTCGCTTTAAAAATAGGCATAATTGAGAAGTTTAGAATTTAGCCTTTTGCGGATCTTCTTTGCTACAACTCAACTCTCCACATTTCAATAGTCAATTATTTTGCGGATATGGAAGCCATAAGACTTTGTGTTTATATTGCTTTCGTGAAAATGTTCGATCCAAGAATTTTTATCAATATTGGAATAATATTACAGAGAAACTCTAACAGTGTCTCTTAATTCTGGATGTCCGAATATACATTTGACCGTATGCTAAAAGACTGGGCGAGTGTGCTTTAAGATTCATATCAGAGTTTCCAAAAACATACAGAATTGTTACAATATGTCTGAAATGGATGGCTTGACGAAATCTTAATTGAAATAAAATTATATAACCGTATTACTCTTTTTTTTTAGTGTTTCACAGATGCAGTATTTGTGTTTTTTTTAGCATACATATATCCTTGTCTTTAGGTATCCTCATAAAAATAAGTTCGGGACTGTTAAATCTGGCGATCGTAGGGTCATCATTTTAATAGATAATTCGGCCTGAAAACAGTTGATATTTAGGTGTCAACAAATTTTCAATCATATGACGGTATCGTTCTCCAGTAATAATAATCAACGCACTATACGGTACGTAGTCGCTCTTGTTGGCACATTATTTCGATTCTAAATGTGCTGTAATTTTCGTATGGTTACCATACTCGACGATGTGTTGATTTATCGAATATCGTTCTATGATAAATTTGCACACGTCTACACTTCACGAATGATAAATAAAAATTATCAACACTAACCTATAACAAAATCACCGGTCACAATTCGCCATAAAAAAAACGCTTCTTTTTTTTTTGCTTTGCGAGTAAAGTGATGGACATGTTCAAGAGGTTGGCACGCGCTTTCCGTCAATTTGTGCCACAACCATTTCCCTTCCTTTCGGATCTTTCCCGTTACTTTCAAATGTCGGAGAATGGTGGAATTATTGACTTCGAACTGTTCAGTCAATTCCTGTATTTGAGTAGGATTTTCATACAACACAGCTTCTAGTTTATACACATCGGTAAAACAACTTGTCGCGTTCCATTTCAATTTCGTTATGCGAAATTTTCAAACTCCAAAACGACATAGTTGACAGCTGACAGCAGATGGCTCAAAACTAGAGCCATCTGCATATGAACAGCGGAAATTAATACAAACCCCTAATGTATACTTTTGGTGGTCTATCTTCTTTATTTCTCTATGGGATAGGAAAAAATAAAATTTAATACGGGCCATTCTAAAAAAATTCGATTTTCTAAAAAAAAAAAAAAAAGGCTGCATTTTACAAATACAAGTGGTGCATAAACATTTTTGCTTAAAATGACCTCAGATGTCTACGGTTTCAGTTTTATCTGTATTTATGAATCATAATGGTTGTAACTGATGTGACTAACTAACTAAACTTATCGTGTTTTTTTCACTTTTCTGCATTGAAATATCTCTAGTTACAGGGAATCACCATGTGGAAACGGTTACTTAGATACACACTTAGTGCGCTGGTCGTAGATGCTTATTTGTGATTTTGGCATACTGGTGTCCATCTTTAGATTTCGTCTTTTAGACGGGTCACGTTTTATTTTCTATGGATAATCCATGTTTTTCTGGCCAGAATAGAAAATACAAAAAATAAATAAAACTGCCCAAAGCACACCTAACATCGTTGATATACTTACATCTACAACAATCGAGACTGTGATTAGGAAACTTAATTTCGCATTCTTATCGCATAGCTTCGTCATTGACAATGAAGTTCTAACTCTGATAAAACAAGTAATATTTGTGGTAAGTTTATATAAAAACCATATCGTTATCGAAACCAGCCTATCGATATCGATACTAGAGTATATGTGAACTTTACGGTATAAACAACAAGTTTTGTGTTGCAGCAAGTCAGTTATCACATTTTCGAACAAGGAGTTGCTCATAGCATTTTCTCATCTCCGTCGATTTTAGTTGTGTTATTAACTCGTTCGGGATTTAAAATAGAAAATATATACTCCGGATTTTCGTAATTGTAAGTTAAATTGTGACTCTGCGAAAAATCTGTTAAGCCTGGTGCTTACTACCTGTTTAAATAATCTCCCGATAAACTCTAGACTTTCCTGTCTAAGACTATAATCTTATCGCTTCGCTTAAGTCGGTGGTTACTGCAAATTTTATTGCATGAGAACAGTGCGATTTAGGTAGTACTTTGAACAATAGTGATGGTAATCAGTTAAATCGTGACTAGCCTAATAATATTTATTTATCGTTAGCTACTCGTAGGTTTTTATTGATAGTGTTAATGTAATCTAGTCGAGGGCACGAGGTCTTGAAAATGAGCTTTTAAAGACCAGTGTTATTATGCCGATTCAAAAGTTTGTCAGTTTGTTGTACGACGAACAACTTTACAGGGAAAATGTGTAAAAAGTGGATGTTAACAGTGTTACAAATTGCATAGATTTTGTGACTAACTTCAGTGCCAACCCACAAAAAAATCAGTCGAGGTAGAAAGGTTTTAAGTCACGACATTTTATAGTCGATTTCATTTTAGTTTGTCAGAAATATGTACGTTGAGAGAATCGGATTTTGTGAAACATAGTTATTTTGAAGTTTCAGTGGAGTGACTTGAGCCCAAGTTCAGGCCATAGATACTCAAACCCGTCTGCGTCGATCGGTAGATGAATACAATTTTGTTAAACAACAAAAAAAAAAAAAAACAAAAAAAAAAATCCAAAAGTGCTAGACCAACATTTAAAATTTAGGTATACGAGTACATATCCGTAAGTTAGCTGCATGACTTTAATTGCAATGTCGATTGTAAACAAGATATGAAACAACAATTACCTGCAAAACTTAATTAAATGCATTTTGTTGATTTTAGTTTAAATCGATTGTGTTTATATTCAGCAACTCGGAAATATTTACTGAGATACTAGGAATAGGCGTTATGGATTTCACTGAAATGCGTAACCAACAGTCGGGCAATCTACTGTCACAATTTATTATTGATTTTTTTGTTTGTTCAGATATGTACGTACATAAGTATAGTTCAATTGATTTAAGCCATTCCAGACTGATCTGCTGAATATTATTCCCCATATAACCGATTTCATAAAGTCTAAGAAAACATAAACTTTTACTTATTAATTTTTAAATCTATCTTTTGTGCCCGATGTGGCGACATCAAAACTTTAATTTTAATTGTCATCACTACACAGCAGGGATTGGTATCTAAGGAGAAAACATAGACTTTTGACATCGGTGTGTGCATCGATTTCCACACATGAAAAAACATCGGATCCAAAAAATCGATATCTCGATACAAAGTTATAAGCAACTTATGGAAATTTGTATTCATTGAAATTTTGAATATTGAAATGGAAAAAAAGGAACTACAGGTTCGTTTGTAAATTGTTTGCAAACAAATTGTATTTCTTTTTTATCGTAAAATTTGCTAAAAAAAGCAAGCAATTTTTTTGAGCATACTCGTATGTCAACATTTTTAATGTCATGTCCCTACTTATGTACAACAAATATGACTTAGATAGCAATTTTGAACAAAATCGTCTTAGCCATAATAAGTAAAGTACCGCTACTTAGAGCCGCTTTCGAGATAACTGAAGTTCTTTAAAATTGGCTTTAAGTAAATTCGAGTTTTGAGTTCCTCTATTATATATATGTATAGTATTGTTAAAATTGATTAAAAATCTTTGCCTATAAAACGCATTAACCAAAACCTAAAGTAATTCTCCACGAATCCCTAGTGGTACGCTAGATCAAAAAATATTTGTGCAAAATACACTAGCTATGTTTTATCAACATTTATCGACGAGCGGAATCCTCAATAAATTTGTGCTGAACATAAATGTCAAAAAGTGCGCTTTGTTTGTCATAATTTCAAATCTAAAGTCATTTTAGACACAGCTTAACTGATAAATTATCTAGTATTGTATATTGAGACTAAAAACATCGAGATGAAAAAAGATGAATATCGCCACTTAAACATCGTTGCCAAAACAACAGTGATAAATACACGTAAACCTCGCAACATCGATGTGATCATTTAGAATGTTTTGTTTAAATCTTGTGTTTGCTTAAAGTAAGCTACTTTTTTCCGATTCCGCTGCTCATATCGAGTTTAGTGCCACCGTCTGCCGATACAAATCATCCTAAGTTCTCAACTTTCTTGACATGTTCCCTAGGATTTCTAAAGGACTCAGTACGTTTATCTTAACTGTATTCATCCTCAGCTCCACTTTACTTGATATGGCTGGTGAAAGTCGGTAATTCCAAGCGAATACGGAGATACATCTCTTGTGCAAGGCATACCAAATAAAATCCTGGCTTAAGCTATAGAATGTTTTCCCAAAGTTGGTAAATGCCTATAGTAGATGGGGGACTTAGAGTTAAAGCTCTATTATTGTGGCCATTCATTGCAGGAAGATTCTCTGAGCGCAAACCAGTTTGTTCTCATTATAAAGTTGGACTGACATGATTTTCTATTCGTAACAGAATTCCATATTTTACCCACTTAGCGTTGACGCAATTTATTTTTGCTACAGTCTTTTAAATTGTAAAAGCTTAATGTAATAATTTTAGTTAAAGTTACATTTTTAACCCACACTTTACGCTTTTTATTTGTTTACAAGACTATAACAGCTAGTACCATCCGTAAATATTGTCGCAAATAATAAGCAAGCAAGGGCCAAGAAAAATTGCATATATACGTATTATCTAATATCTGCTCCGTAACGCAAGTTCTTGCACAATAGCTACATAACTTGCAGAATTTAATTGCTAGGGATTATTAGGGATTATCCAGTTCTCTTTTCTATACCTGTTTCTTGAAATGTCTTACACAGAAATGATTGATGTTTAATTCTGATGTCATACCAATTAATTCAACTTCTTAGCACGGCTATGAAAGCTAAGCCCACTCTTAATGGCCTAACCATGCACTCTCAGCTCTTTAACCGTTTCCGTGAAAAACTGTCCAAACAATTATTTATCACGAGTGAATAAATTATTGAAATCTGCTCACATAATGTGAAATATGTAACCGCATACGTAATTTAATTGCCGGTCAGATGAACGCTCTAAGACCTATGAGACCGGTTCGGAGACTTTCTCGTCTTAACTCGTAATATGTATATTAAAAATCATTTGCAGATCACTGGAGCGTCTTCGTGGGTAATCTTTGTCTTGCGTGCGTAGGTATATTAAATCTTAAATTGAAGTCTGACTACACAGTTTTTTTTACTATCAGTTTTCCCACGGGTTACGGATTATGTGATAAGCTAATTATTATTCTAGCAATATTTTCAAGAAATCAATCATTTCTTTCCTATGGACGGTCTCGAAAGCGGAATTGTATTATATGAATGGATGCGAGTGGTCTGTCAATGCCATAAGGTAGCCTTGTAGAGCGCGGTTGAAATGGTATCAATTATTGTCGTAATGATCTAATCCTTCTGATTGTTGTCTAATTTTTAAAATAGGATAGTCGACAATGTGGATCAAATTGTTAAAAATTGATCCCTCTGTACTCTTAGCTAATCCACATATTTGATTTTTTTTTGACTTCTTAAACCAGATCATTAATGAAAGCTCTTTCTGGGATACTTTTGTCGATGTTGTTCTTGAATCTTCCGCGAGTTAATATTGCTATGCAATGAAGCGATACTGCAGCAGCATAGAAAAAGAATGGGCCGTCCTCGAAATACATTTAAATACAATATTTGCCGCAGGACGGTCGATTAGTTATTTTGCAGCTGAAACATATCTCCGGTATTAAATATTGTACGGCGTTGGCGTGGTACCTAGATACCCTTAGCCGGCCTAAGACCTGCATAAGTAAAGTACTCCTTCCAGATGGATTGAGCCCTTTTACTTTCTCCTATAAATACCGAGTATCGATCTCGAGATTTAGATCAATAGAAAAACTCGAAAACTCTGTCCGTTTGTTTGTCTGTCTGTACCTCAAACGTTATATTTGTGGTCTGTGGGCATATACCCAGAGGTGGAATCGGAATTTTCATTTTAACCTATTAGTCGCTGATTTTGAAAAACTTTGATTTTCTCGGAAACTTCCTAACGATTTTTTCTCGACAAACAAATTCATAACTTTCATTTTTGTACAAAATTTAAAGATCTAGAGTTTCTATCGTAATAATTTGTTTCGTAGGACAAACAGTTTGCGAGATATTAGCACTCAAAAAAAAGTTTTCATCAATTCCCGTATACTACCGAACATTTTGAAAGATTGCACGGGTTAAAGTTTCGAAATAATTCAGCATCCATCTTCTACAGAACTTCAAAGCCATCATAATTTTTTTCGTAGGACACACTGCTTGCGAATATTCTCACTTAAAACATACATAAGTATGTATGTTTGCAAATAGCCAACGATTGTCAGAAAGAACAGTCCCATACTTTCGTTGACAGATTGAAATATCAACTGATAGTCAACGGCGATAACAGTTTCTCTTCTCTCTCAATGCTTCCACCAGTGAAGTGCTTATTCTCAATTTGTCGACTGCCAACGGATCAACGGACTAAAAAAGTAGAAAGTAAACCTACTTTATCCGTTGAAGTTCATACATGCATCGGTTACCATAAGAATACGTTTATTCTGACACATAGGTGTCAGTTAAAAACGACGCAGCAACGTACGAGTATCATATCAAAACATCAGCTGTTTTACCTCTCCGAGATGTCTGTTATACATTCTGCCTCTTGCAGGAGAAACTCTCTAAGTACTTTGAATGCCATGTGGCAGGAAGTATTACTTTGTTAAAGAGTGGATGCGTTAACGTAAGTGGAGGCTGATGTATGTGAGGAATTTTAATTGTGATGCAATTTCAAGACTTGTTCCAAAAACTACTCACATTTATTAAATACAATGGCTGATACTCGTATATGCGCATTTTTTTTTTTGTAGCAAATGGGTTTCGTTTAATAAAAATATGTCCTTAAAATAATTCTGTTGATATTCTAATTGAAGTGCATACTTCAATTATCTTTAGAATACCATTAGTATTTCCAATGGCCCCTAAGTGTGCAACTCAATTAAGTTAACTGATATTGGAAAAAATAATATTTTGTTTTGTAGGGTTTACGTCATACCAACTAGTAGTTTGATACTGGTACTCTCTCAAGTGTGCTGCTGTTGATTTACCTCTTCTTTTATCTTCAGTAAACTACAGAGTCGCAAACCACAAATAATAATAATTCAAAAGGTATTACAATTTTCCCTGTTCCTATTTCTTTATTAGTAGTGTATATCATAATTTCTGTTATTTTGTGAATTGATACATATTTAATACGGTTTATAGTGATTCCGTTATTTTATAAGACCTTTGGGAACCCCACAATTTGAAATAATTTTATGTGACCGATAAACTTGTTCGTTTTTACATCCGCACTTATTTGTTTCGAAAATATTTTTGAACTCAAAATTTCGGGTCTCTACATTGCGCCTGCTTTTTTTTTTTTTTTTTTTTATACCTACATATGTACATATAATGGTATTTTATTAACAGATTTCCGAAAATTATTAAGGAAATTTGTGGAAATTTATTCATCTAAATATGTACGTCCGAACTGTGAGCACTCTAAAACCGATTGGGTAAATACAGTTTTTATACTACTCCATTTTCGGTTGTTTTTTTTTTTTTTCACAAAATTCACTCGTATTTAACAGTCAATAGAACAATTTAGTGCACGAAAACAGTTTCACATGTATTAGTTACTTTTCTTTTATTTCTAAACCCTATCCCATAGGGTATATTAATTTTGATACATAGTTTGTAACATACTGAAATAATAACGGCAGATCAACAAAAGTATAAATATTGTATTTATTATCAGCATCGAGGGCTATTTAAGTCGATCTAATCATGTCTGTCCGTTCGTTTGTCAGTATGTCACCGGTTTTTAGCCCTTAAATTTTGAGCTAAGAAGATGAAATCTGCCATACAAACTTCTTAGAACCCGAAGAAGTATAATTATACAAATTCCGCCCACACATTCCACAGAAACGTTCATTTTTCCAATAGTTTTACTAGAAACTGAAAATATCGCCTTAACACAGTACATTCTCTATAATTCGTCTATACATTTGGATGTTTTCTGAGGAAATCTGCTTTTAAAAGCTACTTACGGTGATGAACTTCGGGAACAAATACTTTTAGCCACGCCCACTTTCTCATTAGAAAAGCTATAAAATGAATAAAATTTTTTTTTTTTATTGATTTGTTGTGCGTTTGCATTTTTATTTTTATATCCAATATTGTTTTTATTTTCAGTACACTTCAGATAAATACATAATCTTCGAAATAACTTAACGACGACATCAATGCATATATACTAGATTATAATGGTAACAAGTAATTTTGACAAATTTCGACTGTTGCTGTGGAAGAACTGGATTTTACAATGGAATCACAAGTTTCAATTTATAGTAGAGTTACTACTGCCGGCGCTATTCTCAATGCTTTTGGTGCTGGTGCGGACGTTAGTCTCGCCCGAATTCTCAGATGTTGTAATTTATAATCAATCATTACCAATAGACAATCTGGATTTACTTAAGTAAGTTTTTTTTTTTTTTTTGCTCCTCAGTAAAATATTGCAATATACATATGTATCTATATTATTGTTTAATGAAGTAGTAGCTGCAAAATTTTGGAAATACACTGATCCACTGCATTCTACAAACAAATTTACCTGAGCTTTTAGGGACTCTCTTCGCTTTAACTATAGGTTGCCCACGTACTTGATCTACCTTCTACTTAGGCACTTTTTGTCTTTGAAACAGTTTTTTTTTCTCTTTTTTTTAAGAAAGCAACATTTAATGAGATGATTTATGTTTTCAGTAAAATTTGGTTTGAAATCTGCAGAAAGTTTATTCGTTGAGTTGCTTTTTTGCTTAAAAAAAATACTTGCATGTTTGTTAAATAATTCATTTTACTCAAGTCTTACGGTCATGCTTATTTATTAAGAGTAGGTATGCAATAGGAGTTCTGGACTACTTCTGGAGAAATTGTTTAGTATTTTCAGTGCATGACATCATCAAAGCGTTCTTAAACAGGGCTGTTTCAAACAGAAATGTGTGGAAAGGCTTTGATGATGTCATGTACTAAAAATACACCTGTACAGTTTCAAATGAGGGAACATTTCTCCAACAATCGTTCAGAACCCTTATTGTTACTATTGAAATAATATGAAATATACCTATAAATTACGATTTTGGATTAGATTAGACAAGTTGGCGACAGAGCATATGGGAAGCATTGTGTTGAGCCTTTATAAAATCTAGAGTCGTTTTTTGTATACCCTATCCAATTTTGATATATATTTTGTAACATAGATAAATAATAACGATAGACCCCCAACAGTATGTGTATCTGTTATCAACATCGAAAGTTATTTTCATCTGTCCGTCCGTATGCCACGAGTTTTTCGGTTTTAAGTTTTGAGCGAGAAAGATGAAATTTCATGTATGTACAAGCTTTTCAGAACATTTTGAAATCCGTCCATAAACACACCCACTTTACAGACAATTTCCTTTTTTCATTACTTTTACTACCTACATATATAAACAAAAAAAATATTGCCTTAGTCCACATATTTTTGAGGGTCACGCCCACTTTTTGGAGGCGTTTCATGAAATAAAGGTGTTTTGCTTTCTCAAAGCTATTTACGGTGATGGCTAAGCCTTGTTGTGAATGTCTCATCAGAATCCGTGAACTTCGATTACAAATTTTGACTGCTACGCCCACTTTCTTAGAAGAAAAAGAAAAGTCAGTTTTCCTGATGAAATCCCATAAAAATATAGCGGAAATATCATTTAAGTAGGGAAGTGTTATTGAATTTGCATTATTCATAATACCACTCCCACTTTATAAGGGATGGGTTAGAAGATGAGGGATATGATATTATACGATCCATTCCAGACGTATTACAACTTTTCTGCGTGCGTTTTTCTCATCTCTTCTTCAGAATCTACTTTGAATAGTTAGTAGCATGGCTTTATGACTTGGCGGGACTGAATTTTCATCTCAGCCTAAATTTTATTTAAAGCGAAGAAGAAGCCGGTCACCCATGGGAGTGTGGATGAAGGTATCCCTCACTCTTGTGATATGCTCTACAAAATGGGTGTGTTGCACTAAACATGAGGTGCTGGAACACATTGATTATAACAGCGTAAGTTCCCAATTTCCTATGGGATGGTTCACAGCGAAGAATTGATAGGTGCTGACACACAAGCCATTTTATTTTGTGTGCAATGGCTGTTGGCTTGGAGTAATACAAGGCCTGCCCTGGAGCGTCAATAGCTTGCCTTTTCTACAGCAAGAGATCAGAGAATTAGCGAAATGACACTCAATTCACTTCATCAGCACTGGAATGGATGATTCTTCCTTGTCTTTAGTTGGAAATAGATTCATATTATTTAGCGCACATTTGGTGGATACATATGATCTGTATGAGATTTTGAAGACTCATAGACAGATTTCCTTGCGATTAATGAGGGCTACATCTCAGTTAGATTTTAAGTGTACTCAGCTCATTTACCCGGTTGATAAGTGTGTTGAGATTCGCTCAGTGAATATGAGATTACAAAGATTTAAATAATGAAGGACTAAAGGCTGATAAAACCCCTCAGGTATTACAGCATCAGATGTATGCTGCAAATAATGCTAAAAAATTGGTCTTCACTTGCTGCTTTGTAAGGTTTTTGGAGAGATTTAGCTTATTTTATGCCATTTCAGATTTTTCTCATAACTTTCCAGTTGTTTCTTTATGGACGGCACACTATAATGACTTCCGAGAGATGTAGTTAGACCTTTAGAGTTGATAGTTTTGAATGAAGGTAAACTTGGACGACCTTCATCAGGTTAAAAACCTTTCGATTCGGTCGTTTGCCTCACTGTTGCTGACGCTGAAACAGCCATCTGTCCATTCTAGTTCTATTTGTTTTTTTTAAGAAATAGTTTATTTCAGGTTAACGGATTATAGGTCGCTGTCTTTGTTTTGATACTGGTCGGACTGTACCTTTAACGTAGGGGTTGGCTTTATCCGTGATCTGACAGATATAACAGTTCAGACTATGATAATTTCTGCGAGTCCCGCATGCGCATACACCATTCCCCAGCCCCAACTTCCGAATCATCGGCAAAACTGGTGTGATTACATTAGTCCTGGGTCTTTTGAAATAATTTGTCAGAAACCTTCGTGATTTTTTTTTTTGAGTTTTCGATAGTGTGTTCGATCGTGGATAATCGGAGTTTTACGGAACATACTGGTTGTTTTGTTAGTTCCTTCAAAGACTCAGACAATTTAAAGCACTTCTTTATACTTTGACACTTTATTACACAATGAAAATGAAAGCGTCAGTCAATGATAACTAAAGCAAATGTACTGGATTAATGCAATAATTACTTAAAAACTTCCAAGTTTCCATCTGCAAACAAATTTCTACCGAATCACGTTTCTTTTACTGGTTACACAAGTTTCTTCTACTTTGTTTCTGTTCGAATTGCTCTGGGTTCGAGTAGATAGGTAAGTATTGTTCAAAAAGTTTAAAAAAATTTTCAGGTGGAGCTCAATGTAATTACATAATTTCCTTTAACTGCTCTATGAAAGGAGTATCCTTTGGGGACAAAGGATGTGAAAAAAAAACTAAAAGCAGATCGACCATTCACTACTATTACACATTTCTTTATTATTCTTTTCCTAGGTCTCTTATTGGACGCTCATCTTTATTCAAGAGTATTAAACGGCAGACTCTCAAATCAAGGCAAGCCTCCCGAAGTGTTCACTGAACTTTTTTTTGTAGCATAGCAATTAATACCTTTTTAACATCCTTTTGCTATATCGCACCAATCTTTTAGTGGAATGCATGAGTACGAGTATACCCGATATGCCATTAGTCTAACCTTCCTTGTAGAGATTAATAAATTTGGATGCAATAGCAAATGTTTTTTTTTTGTTTTTTTAATACCACTAACTTTTCCAATAACTATTTAACATTCGTCTTAGCCGCTAATCGCAAACGTTTAAATAATTGCAGAAGTGAATTGGGCACGCATGTTTCTACGAATCGTTTGAAATACCATTTGGCTTACTCGCCGAACACAAGCCCGATTTTTGAGAAAATCGTAAAAGAGGCAGCTGCCAGTTTAGATCTTACCTACAGTGGATATGCGGACTCTAGAGCTATGGAGGATGATCTAGTCGAGGCAAACTACCTTGCTGGCGTAGAATTTGAGGATTCAATGGCAAACATAACGAAGTATCCCGAGCAGTTGAACTACCGTCTTCGATTTCCCAGTGAGCTGCGGACTGCGGCTACGACTTACCTTAGAACGTGGATGACGAATGCGCGCTTTCTGCCAATGGATCAAGTGGGGCCAAGAAATAAGGACGACGTAGATGGTGGCATTCCATCAGGCTACTTGAGGGAGGGTTTCCTTCCCGTGCAGAATGCAATATCGACAGCTTTTATCACGCAGTCTGCTAATCTGGTGGAGGCTTTGCCTAAAGTGTTTCTTCGGCGATATCCGTACCCAGCGTATATTAATGATCCACTGTTGGGTGGTTTGGCTGGAATGATGGCACTGATAATTCTATTGAGTTACATCTATCCCTGCACGTACACGGTTAAGGTAAGAGTTGGGAAATAAGTCTTTCGATGATTGTTTTAAAATTGCTTGTCTTAAAGTATATTACAGCGGAGAAGGAGAAACAACTCAAGGAGGTCATGAAGATTATGGGTCTCCAGAATTGGTTGCACTGGACGGCGTGGTTTGTCAAGGCTTTTTTGATGATGGGCCTCTCATCACTCCTGATAACAATTGTTTTAATGGTAACTATAACCAGATACTACTTAAGACAATAAGACTTCGCACGTAGAATAACATTTAGTCCTTTGTTTGGAAGCTAAATGATTCGAATTTTTTTTTTTTTTTTTTTTTACATAAGAGATACATACATTTGTCTCAGAAATATTTCATGATGCGCCGAAGCGACACATTCACTAATTCTAGTACTTCGGGTCCTGCGTCAACAATAAGTAAACTATAAAAGTTAAAGAAAACAAATTGATGTATACGGATACGTTCGTCTGTTGGTATTAGAGCACAATTTCAATGTGTGCGTTTATTTTTACTCTGCCTTAGAGCATTAGAAATGAAAATTTGCCCATAATTTTGACTTTCTACTGGATTTGTTTTTTTAGATTTATTTAGTTATTTTCCCAATTTGGGAATTAATTTGTATTGTAATCTGCGTAGTGAGTCGTTAACATTAACATTCAATTAAAGTTATAAATATCTAAACGTTTTAAGGTAACTTAAGGCTAGCTGACTAAGTTTCCCCAACCTGGAGTTATCATCTATTGATTACTTGCTTGTTGAGTGTAATGATATAAATCTCTTTACCTATGCCACCATATAATGAAGATAAGAGGGTACAGTTGCATGGCTTCACCCATGAAAAAGAGCCATTAGGCACTCTCCCTCTTTTTTTTATTGTTGTACTAATAAATAATAAATAAGTATTATTAATTAACCTTTTCTTAATATGAAGCGAAAAACATACTTAACACCCATAGTTATAACACATACACAAATCCATTACGCTGTTCCAGTGGTACCCGTTGGATGTGAATGAAGATAGCTTCTTTAAGATGTTTGCTGCGTAATTTGCAGCAAATGCAAATTACTAAATAAATTACATTCAAATCTATACAGCCATTCTGAAGTCATAGGAGTGAATCTTTTCAAAACATTAAAATTAGAGTTTCCTATTAATCTTAAATATGACCTTGCGGTCTTTTTTTTAATAGAACTTCATACAACAATTTGAAAGTATGTCAAATTAATAATTTAATAGACGTATTAAATTTAATGTGGAGGGTAAATAAAATGGTATCTCAAATTCTTCCCAGAGAAATAGTCAATAAGCAAATTACAACTCCATTAAAATTGGATCAGCCCTTCTGCAGTTAGATGGTACTAAAGCGAACCGAATGTTAAAAAATTTAAAACCTAAGAAGTGTTTATTGTTATACATACTCGTGTACTCGTATCTACAATAGTTATCTTAGGTATAGGTTAGGCTGGCAGATCTTTTTGGGTTCTAAAAGTTCTGTTATACGAGTATTTAATTAAATGCACAGGACTGATGGACATAAGTCGTATATGGCCTAGTAGGTGCTAAGTAAATTTTTCAATGTATTGAAGAAAATAGCATCAAAATCGGGTAAGCGGTTCTTGAGTTATACACCGTCATGCAGACAGACAGACAGAAACATTTTCAGTTTTATAATACGAGTATAGATCTGTGGCCACAAGAAAAAACAGCATAAATACATTTTTACCATTTTTCAGGAGAGGCATTTAAAATTGAATTATCTGTGCAATGCTGATATGATTTATGCTTTTACTCAACTGACCAAAACTCGGTAGCCGTGTTGTATATAATGAACTTAAGAATTGAGACAAACAACTTTATATTAGAAACTTTATAATATATCAATAACTAAGATTTGACATAAGTCGACTTATGGTAGTTTTCCTTATGGCCACAGAAATATAAAATTTTAAAAGCATAAAGTATATATGGTGCTCTTTCTCCACGTACAAGCTGATAAACCTCGCCTTTTGTTAGTGTACCTACATATACATATACCTATAGCTACCATGCAAAATTAAATAGCCTACCCACACATAAGTAATTTAGGAGGTTATTTGCCATAATGGAAAATGAAATCTGAAAATCAGAATCAGTGAAGAGTTGCCATCTAGATTTTTATTTTTTTATCAACTCGCCGCACTTTAAATTGTTTTATGCTCTATGCAATTTCACCGCTCACGACGGCCACGACGTAGATGGATTCAAATTTAAACAAAATTGAGAATGTGATGGTGGCGGCAATCTCGACGGCCACGATGCTTAGAACACTTAATCTTTCCCCAATTCATATTGTATTCGTCTTTTTATGCACCCTGTAGACTTTATTAGGTATTTTTTTTCATTTTAGTTCAACTTAACTAGTAGTTTTTCTGTCATGAAATATGGAATTTAAGATTTTCTTACCAAGAAGGAAACAACTGAGAGCCCAAAACAAACATTTGGATGCGTAAAAAGTTGAAATTGAACCAACATTACAGCGTCGCGAGCGTATCGTCTATCGTTAAGCTGCCAAGTTTGTAAGTCTCTATAATGTACTATGTTTTCTATGTTCTAATTTAGCTCAACATTTTTTGACAGCTTGATGTGTAAAACGTCGTGGCCGTTGCATCGCGAATGTATGACCTGTCAAATGTTTAACTTTTCGGAATTACCCGAATGGAATGTTCGATCCCGAGATTTTGATCAATCTTGATATTACTATATAGTAATAGAGGAACTCCAAAAGTGGGTCTCGCAATTCTGTCTGTCTGTTCGTACTCTCAGCTATAGCTAAACGGCTGAACGGACTCTCTTCAAACTTCATATCTGGGGTCTGTGGGGTGGCATTGGAAAAATGCAATTTTCGCGAAGACGGCTCTAACGATTTCGATAAAAATATCATGTCATACAGTTTGATAACGGTACTTCACTTACTTAGTTATTAGCAGAATTGCATAAATCGACTATTTCTTGGATATGGCTGAGACGATTTTATGCTAAATTGATATCTAAGTTATTTCTGACACATGAAAGGACACGGCATTCAAATTTTTGACATATGCATAAAAAAGATTTTTAGTTTTAGCGCATTTTACGAAAATACACCATTTTGTTACTCCTTACCGATTTGTTCTAATCTTGAAATATGAACAATTCACAAACGATCGGCACATATGGAGCAAGTACGTGCGAGCCAGTCGTGTCCTTTATTTATTTAAACGCCAAATCATAAATAACTAGCCTATATCGAATATAACTTTTGTGTTTTAGAATATTTTTTTCAACAGTTTAATTCTTTTTCTTTACCTTAAAACAATTGAAAGCCCAACGAATTCACAAAAAAAGAAAATAAAAATAGAAAATCCCATTTTCCAAATTGGCCTAAATTTAAGTTAGAAACATCTTTTGAGGGTGTAAGCTGGCATTGGATTGCAAGTTGACTATCTCTTTATAGTTTATCTTGCTCTCGAGCCTATTCACTTTGCACATTAAGTTTAAAACGTTCATAGATTTGTAGTCCTTAGAATGTACAAATAAAAGTTCATTCATCCCAAGCATGCTCGTATAGAGCATTCGAAGAACTTGCCTAAGCAAATTATTCCAAATGTCAGATTTTGATAAATTTTGATACATAGTCAATAACGAAAAATCAATTATTTCTAGTCTATTGAGATTGAAGAACATAGCAAACACAGTGTAGGTAAGCACTCATGTGTTAAAATGTTTCCTCAATCCTGCCGAACTTAAAGCAGATATTCGATATCCATAACCATTTCTAATTACATACATATATCTTAACTATTATCATTATGTATATTTTCAAATTTTCAAATGACACATGAATAAATATTAAATAACGCACTCATTTGAAGCTCGTATAATACCTGCCTACAGCGTATCCATACGTATCCAGTTTTTTAGTTTTGGGTTCGTTTGGGTACTCATACGCAAACGTATGCAAATGCAATATTACGTCTGAAAACATCAGCAAATCGTCCGCGTACTGAAAGACTTAACGAAATCGTTAAATTTTCTGTCATATTCTTCCAGAGGAATTTTGTTTCAAGAAAAAATTAAAATTGTCAAATGAGTAACAGCTGATGTGTAGGTTTGACAGCAAAAGGATTTAAATTAAAAAAAAAAAACAAAAAAAAACAAATTTTGTGAAATAAATTTTGAATTAAATTAGATTTCTTACGAAACGCATACGGGTACCTTTCATGAAATGTGCGAAGTCTTATAGTATTATATTTATAGTCTCTACTATAACCAACACTGCTGTCTCCCAACACTTACTATCTTCTTCTGCAGGTCAAATGGACGGACAATGTCGCCGTGCTTACGTACAGTTCCTTCACGGCGGTGTTCTTTTTCTTCCTGATATACACGATGACCAGTATAACACTGTGCTTCATGTTGGCAACGTTCTTCTCTAAGGCTAGCACCGCGGCTGCTGTGACCGGTCTGATATGGTTCATCATGTACATCCCGTTTACATTTTTCCAGCTGAACTACAACAGCCTAACTTTGACTGCAAAAATGTGCTGGTCTCTGATCTCCAACACTGGTATGGGCTTTGGAGTGCGATTAATTGTCGCTGCCGAATCGGACGGAGTGGGCCTTCAATGGAGCAATATGTTCACACAAGCTAGCGTCGACGACACCTTGTCGTTGGGCCTCGTCATATATATGATGTTGGTGTCGTGTGTCATCCACATGATTATCTGTTTGTACATGGAGCAAATCTATCCGGGTGAGTTTGGTGTACCCAAGAAGTGGTACTTTCCGTTTACAAAGAGTTTTTGGTGTGGTGAACGGGAGTACATAGGCATTGAGGATTCGAATTGTCAAATTAAGCGGGATAATTCGGACTCATTTGAAGCAGAACCGATTGGCAAAAATATTGGATTGCAGGTTAAAAATCTGACGAAGACATTTGGCGACCGAAAAGCTGTTAACAATGTCTCACTGAATATGTATGAAAATGAAATAACGGTGTTGTTGGGACATAACGGTGCGGGCAAGACTACAACGATATCAATGCTGACAGGAATGTTTCCGCCGACATCAGGTACAGCGATTATCAATGGTAGTGATATAAGAACAAATATAGATGGCGCGCGCATGTCATTGGGTATTTGCCCGCAGCACAATATACTTTTCGATGATTTGACGGTGAGAGATCATTTGGTTTTCTACGGCCGTCTGAAAGGTCTTAAGGGAGCTGAATTGGAGACGGAGGTGAAAAAGTACATCAAGAAGATTGATTTGGAGAATAAAGCGAATGTAGCTTCGTCGAAACTATCGGGTGGTATGAAGAGAAAGCTGTCAGTGTGTGCTGCCTTCTGCGGTGGCACTAAAGTTGTACTGTGTGATGAACCAAGTTCAGGAATGGATCCAGCGGCGAGAAGACAGTTATGGGACTTGCTACAGTCAGAGAAAATTGGACGAACGGTATTGTTGACGACGCATTTTATGGATGAAGCGGATGTGCTGGGTGATCGTATTGCGATTATGTCCGCCGGGGACTTACAGTGCATCGGAACATCGTTCTTTTTGAAGAAGAAATTTGGCAGCGGCTATCATTTGGTGAGTGAAATTTGTTTCTTTATAATTTTTGTTCGTAAGTTAAAATAAGTTCAGCTAAATGAAAAATTTTAGCCAGTTAAATCTCGGGGCGGTACTTTGAGTAGGGTGCTGCAGTGGTCAGGGGTTGATTCCTCAGATTTTTAACTTATGTACATACACGAGTATATCTACCTAGATGTATCTGCAATTATAGAGGGTGTGTCTAAGAAATTAAGTAGTTTAATCACAAGGGGCTAAGGCACTTCACATGCTCGAACTATCAACCATGGAAAAGGTCCTCACGACCGAATTTTGGTGGTTTGTTTGCTAGCTGGCAGCTAATGCGAATAAAGTTTTCAACAAGAAAAGGCAACAAATATGGTGTCCAATCCTATTGAAAGACGCTGAAGGCCAAGTCGCTGGGAATGGTAAAATAATGTAAGATATTCCAAAGCCCATCAGTTCAATGATTAATAGTTGAGTTTTGTTACACTGAATCACCAAAAGCGACGTGGACACTAGGTGCAGTTGGGTTAAGTAGTCGCCGTTCTTCATTCCCTCGTTGTACCCGCTTTAGCCAGTGACAGTATGAAATGCAACCCATTTCTACTGCGGTTAAAAACTGAATTATACTACTTGTACTGAGGTAGAAGCGATGGCTCCTGACCCCCCGTCTATCGCTCAAAGTACCTATGGCACCGAATTTGCTAAAAAAAATAGAAAATGGCGCCTTCCCACGGTTTCTGATAACTACTCTTCCGAAACGGACGCAAATCGAACGCCACTGCGAGAAATATCATTGTCTTATCTCTCCGTTTTTCAAACTCCAACTTTCGATCCGAGTGTACATGGAAAATCTCAATCTAATTACAAAAAATTTTGTAATCAAGCCGAATCAATCCTGTTTTGTTCCGATTTGGGTTTACATGGAATTCAAGTGGGATTCAATCCACCGTCGCACAAACGGCTTTACACCTATTATGAAAAGATCTTGATTAAACCTTTTTTTTATTTCATTCACGTGTGTACATATTTTCAAGTATGTACATATTTTGGGCCGTAAGCGATTGCTCACTGAACACCATTTTTAATTCATCGCTTATTTGCATCGCTTCAAAATTTAAGCATGGGAAGCAAATAAAAAGTGTGCTTTATTGAAACAAGAACAAAAAAAACTGTTTCCTATCGTCACAACTTCCTTCTGAAAGCTTTAGAGCCGCTGAGGTGCGTCGTCTAGCCAATCAGTCTTAAGTCTGACTTTTAATATAATTTTAGGATTTTGGATGGTAAGACCAACACGATAATTTTATCCAAATTTTCTCTGCAGATTTGTGTAAAGAAAGATAATTGCGATAGTACTAACGTAACGAAGCTTCTCAGTGAATACATACCGGAAATACAACCTGAAGCTGAGATTGGCGCTGAACTTTCCTACCTATTGCCCGACGGATTCTCTTCTACTTTCGAAATGATGTTCCAGGATTTGGAAACTAATTCTGAAAAACTAAATCTCAATGGGTATGGCGTTTCGATAACATCTCTCGAAGAGGTCTTCATGAAGGTTGGTGCTGAAAAGCGTGGAGGAGGAGGGGGGGAGTCTGCACAAAAACCCATAATGAATGGTGGCGGATTTGGATCCGAAGATGGAGAATCTATGAGTTGTAAGAAAAAATGTTTATTTTTTCGTTCGTGTCTAACGGTGATATACTTTTTCTTTCAGCTGAGAACATGTTCTCTGACAACCAGCGTCTTCTCCAGGGCACCAATCTTATGCTCAGTCAATGGCGTTCGATGATTTTGAAAAAGTTTCTCCACACAATTCGTAACAAGTTGTTGTTTGCCATTCAAAATATTATGCCAATTTTATTTATTGCGATGACAATTGTTGTGGCAACAATGAGTAGTTTCGCTGAGTTGAAACCAATGCTTTTGGGTCTGTTTCAGTACCCAACAACGGTGACTGTTCTAGAAATCAGTTCGAATATAAAAAATGGATCGCTGGAGGCGAAAATAAGCCAAAATTACAAGGAAATTGTGGGTGCCTACGGATCTAATCATGAGCTACAACAAACGGGAAACCTAAGTTTTATTGATTACATATTGGAGCTCGGAAAGATGATTCAAGTTCGTATTAATACAAGGTTCATTGCTGCGGCTACAGTGAATGAGGGAAATATTACAGCATGGCTGAATAACAAACCACTCCATACGGCACCGGTGACAGTGAATTTGATTCACAACGCTATGGCTAGGTAAGTTTTAAGGAATCTTCTTGAAATATTCGCCAATGTTAATGGTTGTTTCTTTTCTTGTTTAGAGCTCTTATTGGACCAAACGCGAGTATTAATGTAACGAATGCTCCTTTGCCATACTCACGTGAATCGGTTTTCGAGCTTTTGAATTCCGGCCAGAATTTGGGAACACAACTCTCATTGAATCTGTGTTTCTGTATGTGCTTCGTTAGTGCCTTGTACGTTATGTTCCTGATTAAGGAGCATCAAAGTCGAGCGAAACTATTGCAGTTTGTTGGCGGTGTTAGAGTTTTGACCTTCTGGTTGTCACACTTTGTTTGGGATTTGTTTACATACACGATTACTTCACTGATTGTGATTATAACTTTCGCATGTTTCCAGGAAGAAGGATACTCAACGTTTGATGAATTAGGTAAGAAGAACTCAGGTCTTTGTTCTGAACGAAACACTTAAAGCTGATCCGGTCAGGATAGTGGCTCCATCTAAGTTAGTAATTAGCACCGTTTTCGACGTAAGACGTTATAACGGTTGAGGCTTGACTCTCCATATAAAACAGTTTTTTACTGTGCTGTCAGAAGTGGTTTATTAGTTTATTTACCAGACCCAAAATTAGCGTTGGAGATATATACCTTTATGTTGGATCAGATTGTTGGATTAGCACATCCATTTGTTTACATTGTTTATTTTGTAATCGGGTCTCGTGTCTGTGTTTAGATGTGGGCAAATGTTAAAAAAAATTTTAACAATTTTTGAGCGCGTCCCTGAATTCATCGGCTTTGAATTAATTTCCTTTTGTCAGGGATGTGACTATCGTACTATAAATAAGTTAGGCAAAAACAAAGCAACAAATCTCATAAATGTTTTAACTAGATTTTTAAATAAATTACAAAGCGAAACAAAACAAAAACAAATACTAGCAGAAAATTATTATTACTAAAATATTACTGATATTTATTTCCCACCAATCTTGGGGTTTTGTTCAGAAAGCGAACATTAAAATAAAATGTTTTCACTGAAAAGGAACATTGGAAAATAGCCAAATAGAACAATTATCAATTAATATCCCCATACGTACATATATATTCGTATGTATACAAATCAATTACTGTGAATTTCAAAACTTATTATCGATTTATATTCACTGGGCGGTTTTTGAGAAAATAAAATGAAATCAAAATTAACTTAGTTAAACGACATTGTTGATTTTGGAATGCAAATTTAAAGTGTGAGCTATGGATTGCAAATATTTAAGGATGTTGGTAGCAGATGTTTGTCCTCTAAAAAATAAGAAAGAGAAAAGCTATTGTATCCGATTATGTTCTTGTATATGTGTCAAAATTTGACGTGCTAAATAGCACGTGACTAAACAAAAATGGTGTCTAAAAGTCGTTAATAGGTAATATTATTGTAATTTTGCCTATTCATTCTGACAATGTAACTCAAAATTTCTTCACACATTTAGAATTTGTTTATTATTACACAACACAGAAATATAAACAAATTTATTTTTGTTCGTAAGCCATTGAAATAAATGAAAGGCCGTTAATGGATCAAAAGCGTTTAAAATTCAGAATGGCACAGTTTTTTTTCACCTTTTTTTATTCCAAAAATCATAATTAATACAAATTCAAAATATTTTTGTATAAAAAAAAAAATCTGTTGAACATGCCTCCTACATTTTCCAGATACTTGCTCAATCCACCATATTTAGGGTGAATTGAGGAATTGTTTTTGATCTGATGGATTTGGCCGACATTTCGGAGGTGAATTGACAAATTTACGTGTACCTCTTTGAAAATGTGAGAGGATGGGGCACATCAAAAGTCATGGGAAAGTTTGATATCTTTTTACTTATTCATTTCTGTTTTTTTTTTTAATTATCGGGCCGTTTCAGTTGGCCTAAGCAATACGATGAACTGCATCGCTAAGGCACTATTCGCTTAATGACCAATTGAACAGGTGTAGCAATCAGTTTTATTATTCACTTCGCGCTGATGTGTTTGCAAAAACCAACTGCAATAACATTAAAAATATGAATAATTAAACTCATCATCAAAGCATTGTGAAAAAGCGCATAGGTATAAAAAAAGGAATCTATCTTGGCACATTACAATCAGATGTTTTTCTGCAGAAATAATACAATTTTGCCAGCGCTAGCAGCGAAAATTCAATGAATTTCATCCGTTCGGTTTATTCAAGGTTCTGAAAGGAAATTAGAACATCAACATCCTTATTTGTTTAATACATTTTACTGCAATTTATTAACGCATTGAAAAGTTAATTGTCTGGATGGAATAATAAATAAATAAAAGATCCTTCTTTGCGGACAAGGACAGGAGCAACTGCAAAAATATAAAAAAAGAAATAAAAGAAAATACAAAAATATACTCGTTTTTCAGCAAATTTAGAATAATTAATTAAAATAACTGGATATCAATGAGGCGTTGATGAAATTCAAAACGTATGTTTGTTAAAAAGAATTCAAAAAGAGGGATAAACTTCATTTAATACGGAGTAAATCTACACCTATCGCAGTCAAAGTGGTAGCGTTCAGGCCCATTACGGAGTGTCAGGGTTAAATTGTTGAGGTTAAGTGGGATCGGGAGTTAATCGCGATCAATTTTGGTCTGTCACCGGTTTAAGACAATTGAAATGAAAACACACACATAGCCATTTTAAAGACACGACAATGTGGTCCATCTGGGCTTATGCGTAGTTTTTTTTTGTTTCCCAGTGTTCTGTCCCAGAAAATATCAGTAAATTTTGGTGAGTGGTAAATCTAGTTTCTTATCTGAAATCCCCCTTGTACAATGTCATCAAGAGCCAACTGTGGAGCTTCTTTTTCTTGTTGCAATAGACCTAGGTGAATGAACAGGCCCTTTCAAATGTCATAACTTTCGTTATACAAACATTATGTTAATTAAGAAAAGTTTGAAAAAATGTCCTAGATGGAACAAATGGTAGAGGCCAGGGTTGTTAATATCTCTACTTTACTTGAATTCGTTTGATCTTTGCAGGTAGAAACTTGGTGATAATATTGATCTTCGGCTGCTCGGTGTTACCATTTACCTATCTAATGGCGGGATTGTTTTTGGAACCATCTACAGGCTTTGCTAGACTGTCAATTATCAACATTTTCTGTGGTGAGTATATATCTTGAGATTATTCCATTTTCAATGTTATAATCTTTCCTTGTGAACCCTTAGGTGATGCTCTTTTCATTGTGATCCTCATTATGGGCTACGACTTGTTTGACACCAAAGATTTAGCCAATGTACTTGAAAAGTTTTTCCTGGCCTTTCCACATTTCGCACTGGCGCAGGGATTGAATAAACTTTTCATGAACGGTCAGATCAGGAAAATTTGTGAACCTCTGATGGATACAATTCCGGACCAGTATCGTTGTAGTTTTGTTCCACAGTGTTGCAGTAAGTTACGATGCTAACAAGGTTCAATTTTAAGTTAATTCTATTCGAACTCTCAGCACTTACACCGTACTTTGCATGGGATAAACCAGGAGTACTTCGTGAAATGACGTATCTTCTTGTAACCAGTGTTGTGTTCTTCCTCATTCTCATTCTCAATGAATATCGTGTTGTGGGTAGTATTTGGTTCAAGATCAAACAGAGGACAATGTGAGTATTTTTTAGCAGTTGGGTCATGGAATAGTTTAATGGTAGAAAATTGTCGAGTAGAAGACCGCCACCCCCGCCAGAGGATGGATACTTCGATGAAGATGTGGAATACGAGAAAGAAAGAGTCCACAATATGTCATCGTCGGAGATTTCTGAGCAAAATTTAGTCCTTGATAGAGTTACCAAGTTCTATGGACGCTTTGTTGCTGTCAATCAGATTTCTGTTGCCGTTAGACAGTGAGTCAAACATTGAGGTGATGTGAGGTGAGGATCTGTATTAATTTTTTTTTTACTTAAAGCTCGGAATGTTTTGGATTACTTGGCGTGAACGGTGCTGGTAAAACGACAACCTTCAAAATGTTGACTGGTGACGTAAGAATTTCTTCAGGAGATGCCTATGTAAAGAGTTTGAGCTTGAAAAGTGACATGAATCAGGTGTACCAAGAGATCGGTTACTGTCCACAGTTCGACGCGTTATTTGATGATTTTACAGGGCGTGAAATGTTGAAAATATATAGTTTGCTTCGTGGTGTTCCAGAAAACAAGATACCTCAGGTCTCTATGGATCTGGCAAAGTCGTTCGGTTTTGTGCAACACTTCAATAAACAGGTGCGTGCTTATAGTGGGGGAAACAAACGAAAGCTGAGCACTGCAATTGCCGTAATAGGCAGTCCATCGGTGGTGTACCTTGACGAACCAACTACTGGAATGGATCCGGGAGCCCGACGACAGCTTTGGAATATGGTATGCAAGATTCGGGATGCCGGCAAGGCCATAGTTCTCACTTCGCACAGTATGGAAGAATGTGAGGCGTTATGTACACGCCTGGCTATAATGGTGAACGGAGAGTTTAAGTGTATAGGTTCCACACAGCATTTAAAGAACAAATTCACCAAGGGCTTGATTTTGAAGCTTAAAATGAAGAAGGATACCGATTTGACAAGGAGTTTTACTGACAAGTTAGTCTCAGAAAAATAGTGTTTAGAATTTTTACATAATTTTTAAATTTCTTTAGCAAATTCGAGGAAGAAAGAACTATGCCAATGGAGATTATGGAAGAGGATATTAAAAAAGTCATGGAGTTTATAGAGAAAGAGTTCCCCGAAGCTTTCTTACAGTAAGCAAAAGCTTTGAGGTTTTAGTCTCCCTTTAAGTTTTTTTTTTCTTTTTTTTGTGCAGAGAACGATTCCAAGGAATTCTCACTTTCTACATTCCGATCACTAGCATTTTGTGGTCCAAAATGTTCGGTCTAATGGAGAGAAACAAAGCGGCCCTTAATATCGAGGATTACTCGATAAGTCAGACGACATTAGAAGAGATATTCTTACAATTTGCCAAGTACCAGCGTGAAGATCCACGTGAAATTAAGTGAGCTGCCTTGGAAGTTTTTTTTCTTCTGTTATTTAGTACTGTAGCTTTAGTTTGTAGTAATAGCAGTGTAACAGTTTTTTGTAGCTTGTGCATGCTAACACTTTCTAATAGAAAAAAAAACAACATCAAAACTATAACCAAAGATTAAGATGGTAGTATAACACTTAGAAACTAAAATTCACCAAACACCCCCGCACTAAGCAATTAATAGTTGCGGAAGCTTCCGTTAACGCATCGTAGCATGTTTTCTAATCTAGCATCTCTCAATATATACATTAATCCTTTAAATTTTGTTCCATTTCTTTAAAACAAAATTTAAAACAGACACGACGACGGCCTCTTTAAACAATTCGTGAAGTGGGTTCGTTCCAAAACGTGAAACCAAAGACTCAGAGATATCAACGAAGAAAGTGTCCTTAGGAATATTTATGACCGAATGGTGCCCAGCGGAGAGTCAAGTAGTTAAATTTATTATTTAAATTTTTTTTATTTAGTTTTTTACTATTTAAATTAAACTAACTTAATTTTTTTTTGTGTGTGAATGTATGATATATATTTATAATGGAGAATTTCACTAATTCATATAAGTATGAGTATTAAAAATTTTATAAATATGTTTTAAAGAAAAATAAAGAAGATTGGTAAAAATGTGTCTGTAGGTTATATGAATTGTTTATATGTACTTATTATATTATAGATATATTTTTAGTAAATATACTGATAAGAAGACGAAAGCGACAAATGAGAAAATATATAATAAAAAAACTGATTAAGACAGGGGAATAATTGTTTTAATTTTAATTATTTCTTCTCTTGCCGTAATGGATGTGGCTTGCATTGTTCGTCGTATACATATTGTAATATGCGAGCTACGGCTCGAGTAGATAAAACAATTTTCTGTGAAATTATTTCTTTATTTTCTAGTCTATAGAACAATTCAGGTTCACACTATACTATTCTTCGCAATTCTTTTCTTACAAGGTCTCTGTCCTCTCAAATCATTTTATCTCCTTTCTATTACTTAATTCACAAATCCAAACTAATTACTTCTTCTTGTTAAATCTCAACTTTCAATTTATCACAACAACTTCGCCCATTATCACTTTTCTAATCTCTTCGCTACAGTTTAGAAACTACTGCCCCCTTTTTGATCGCCATCTGTTCTTATATAGCATAAGTTTCTGATAGCCAGAAACTTCTAGCAAATTCTTCGACCACTGGAACAAGAGAAATTCCAAGATGACAATCATTCTTGCAGTTATAATTCCCTCTCATCCGTGATATTATCCGTCTCTTTCGTAGACATGAATTGTGGAAACAGCAGACACGAACCTCGAATGAAAGGACAGTTCGAACAAAAATTCTGCCAGAATGAAAAGTCACTTCGGAATTTGTTGCATCATACTTTTAGGGAGCGTAGTTATTATTATGCTACAATATGTATGTACATACATTCGAGGGCTATCAATTTTGGTAGATCGTTCAGATCATTGGAGAAGTACTTTCCTAGAGTATCCCTTGTGATATGGGTAGGAGAAGGACATGCACAGAAGAAGTGTGCTATAGTTTTCTGCTTCTGATTATGTCTGTAGGTTTTTCTCTGAGCATGTTTGCCAATGACGCAATATCCGGTGATGACGTTTGCGAGTTTGGAGATGTTATAATCCCTGTGAAAGACCTAATTGCTTCATTTCCTGTTAAGCTTTTTACTGCTTGGGTGACATTGTTATGGTTATATGTACGAGTATGTATGTAGCTACCAAATATGCATATTCACGGAATTTGAAGGAAGCAATTTTACAAATTTATATACGTTTTCATCCAATTGTATGAAATCTTATATGCTTTAGGTATGTATGTTCTACAACCTACAAACTGATTTTTTGAAATCTGTTCATTCTGATAAATGATACCAAATTATTAATGTTTACAAAACTAATAATGATTCGATTACCATCAGAATCAATGGCGCAAAATTATAGTCGCATAAAGTGCACTTTAAAAAGATTTTAGCACGTAACAAAGTCAAGATTACTGTTTTCCTATTTATAGTCGACATAAATCCACTTTATAGTTATAAGCTAGTGCTAACTTTAAAACCACCAAAAATATTATACATTTTAACTTTAAGAGTGGGCTTTTAACAATCTGTCATCTGTCATTTTTTCAAATTCAAATTTCAGCCAAATAACGGAAGTAAACAGTCAACTAATGTGTTCGATCTGTCAAATTCATTTATATTTGATACCACATTATCCCTTAAACTGTGTTTTTGTTCTCAAACTTTAAATTTTTAAGGTTTGTTTGGCTAAAATTAGCTGTAAATCAGTTTTAAGGTTGATACTAGTTGTAGGTACGTTACAAATTGTTTATAATTCAATTCAAAGTTAAGCACTGGCTTTAAAGTTAAAGTGCTGCTACTTAGTGGCTACTAACATTTTTTTAAATGAGATGACTATAATTTTGCGCCAATAGATCTTAAGTTACAATTAAATTTTATTGCTTGCAGAAAGAATCATTCCAATCGGTACAGTATTGCAGAAGTTATAGAGAATCAAACATCACGCCGAAATTGCATACAAATAAATTGAATTATCAAAACTGCTAATCCGATTGACACCAAAACTAACAGGACTTCAGTTCTCGCTAAATCAAATACCAAACAAGAAGTATAATTGAAACCGGTGTTAACTCAAGTTATCGTGAAACCAAAGACAAACAAATTTTTAGCTCAACTTCAGGTAAACACTTAGGAAAAAAAATCATTTAAATAGATCGGTTTTTATCGTGAACTTAAGTGGCGAAAGGAAATGGTACAGATAGTCACAAAGACGGACAGACAGGGAGACAGGCGGACAGACAGACACAAGTACCGCCACCATACGGAACATTTTTTGACATTTTAAATATAGTACCGTTCGCCTCTGGTTTCTCCTCGGATACGGATTTTTGACACAATCACCATACTTCCATTTTTTTAGAACATGGATGTAAAAAATCAAGTTTCTTTAACTTTAAACCCGCATCCGAGAGTTAATTTAAAATTTGTCTGTGGGATAATGAAGATTTGTAACTCGAAGAGCACTCAAATCATTAAAAGGGTTAAAATCGATTGGCGCATGATCTCGCAACTCTTCTGGCCACGATCACCAGAAATCTGTCTCAGCTTATTTACCAAATACATCCCCCTGTTGATATTTTTATTTTAATCTAAAGTTCAAACTCTAAGGATAGTAATGGAATACAATATTTGCCAAATGTCCGCTTCGGCTCTGCCTACAAATAATCATTTTTTTTGATGAAGTTTTGTTTACTATAATACTTTTCCTCGTAATTGCGGCTGTATTTCGCCAATAACAGCTCTGATATTTTCTTTTAGTGCATGAATCGTTGGTGGAGCATTGGCGTAGACTTTATCTTTAACATAGCCCCAAAGGATAAAGTCTAATGGTTTTAAATTAGCACGATCTCGGCGGCCAATTAAAGTCTGCATTTGGAGAAATCACACGGCCAGGCAATTTGTCACGCAATAGAGCCTCGTCCACGTCCATAGCATCAATTTCAGGTAAAATATGGCTTAATGACACCGCCAGCCCAAAAAACCGCACCAAACTGTCACTCGTTATAGATGGAGAGATTGTTCCACTATTTTTCTTGGGTTTTCAGAGCCCAGATAAATAGAAATGAGCTTCATCACTCAGAATAATTTTGTGTCAAAAATGATGACCTTGTTCATTCATTTTCAGTTCACAATCAATGAAAGAACAGCATTATGCGTTGTCTGCTGTCTTCAATTGGAGTCTTCACATCACTAACCTGTCCGAAACGTTCAAATTTATCAATTAAATTCACTGTAGCTGTGCGAGAAGGTGCTTGATGATGACCAAAAGCAGTGCGAACTTTACGAAACGTTTCCGCGATATTTCCACCGTTTCCGTAGTGCGAGTGTATATCGATCCATATTTAATAACCTCCTAGCACAGATAATAAACTACTCAGATGTCGCACGCCCATATAAAAAAATAAAGCATATTTTTATCCTGGCAGACTACGTGGCAGCAGACAGAGAGCTTTCAGAATAAGTACCACAAATAAAGCTTTTTCTTTTTCCTCACTCCGTTCGTTCGTGTGGGAAAAGTTATTTTTCTCATCGTGTGTTGTGACATGGAAACGAACGAGGTGATGAAGTGTAAAGGGGTATGCGGGAAGGGGCATGAAGATGCATGATGGTGTGATTTCCATACCACCGCAGCAAATGAATAAATTTTCATGAATGGAAGTTTTGTAAACGCGTAAGCGTTGTTTGAGAGATTTTGCTCAAATATCAATCATTTAGATTTTCAGGTTAATTAATAGCATACATATATATTTCATACATATACAAACAATTAAAAGGCATAAGAAAATTGTCTCCAAGGAAAAAATGTCCTGGAAAAGAACGAAGTGCGCAATTGCACACTGTTTTATAACCAAAAATGAATTACCTGATGGAAAATTATTTATATTTCCTAAAAAAGGAACAGTTAAATACGATGAATGGCTAGCTTTAGCAGAGGAGTCTCGGGAACACATAAAAAGCCTTAAAACGCCCTATGTATGCAGCAAACATTTTAAGAATGCCTTTATTGGAAAGAAATATTTAAAAAAAATGCTTACCCTTCCCTCTTGTTAAAACGAAGTGTTGCTATATCTGATGACGAGTTCATTTGTTTTGATCCAACGGGATCTAAGGTTACATATGAAAACTGCAATAAATTAGTATTGGATTCGAATGATGTTACAGTAGAAGAACTAAACTTGTCTTCAAAAAGGTTATCAAGAAAAAGATTCAATGATAACGTTGAATTTACTTGCGCCAACTGTGGGACTCATATAAAACGGCAATCTATTTATATTATTTAAAAGAATTGAGAGGCTTAAGAAATTGAACAATAGCTTAAGGATAACAGTAAAAGGAAATCGCAAATCGAAAATAAATTTGCTGCAGAGAATTCATCGTTTAAAAGAGGACAAAAAGGCTGCAAATGCGTGAAAAGCAGTGTATCCAAGAGAAAATTGATTTATTGCTTGGCATTGATCAAAATATTAAGACATTTTTGAAGCTCATTCGATCTGAGAGTACAAAAATATACATCGAAGAGGGGAAGTGGATTTCGCAGTGCATTTTTTTCCGTTTGTCTTCCGGATACAACTTTTTACGAGATCAGCTTGGACTACACTTGCCGCACCCGTCTTCATTACATAGGTGGATTGAGATTAAAAGTAAAAAAAAGAAATTTTAAGCAAGTTTTATATCATGTAGTCTGTCCAAGCAATATACCTATGAAACAACTTGAGATTGAGGTATATAATTGTCTTGATATATTCGCGGAGCTGAAACTAACCGTTAGAGCTATTTGTGGACCTCTATTGTACTATCCGTCTGCCTTTTCGTTACCTGTTACACCTTGGCGCCTCGGTACCCATGTGAGACGGACTCTATTGCGTCTGGCAAGTAAGTTCAATTTAGTTTTGCACTCACTTACTAGTCGTGATTTCAACATGGGGTTTGTAATCTCGCTAATTGCTGCTTTGCTGTCCGAGCAGATGTCGATTTGCCTCCCTTCACTGGTGTCTTCTGCGAGTATTTCAGTTGACTTCATAATTGCATTGACTTCTGCTTGGAACACCAATACAAATGGTTCTAGGTGAATAGCAAGTTCAATCGGTGGGCTAGCACTGAAGATGCCAGACCCTGATTCCCCTGATATGTTAGAGCCGTCTGTATATACCGATATCCCATTGGAGTTACTTGTCGTTCTTTCATACGTCCAATATTCTCTTGCGAAATTGTTGGAGCACGTGTACGATTTTCCAACAACATCACTGGGGCAATCGATGAGTGTTGTCATTACTTTTATCATTTCGGTGATTTTTCGATGTCCCGTATTTGCACCACCGATGAAATGGCCGATAGTTCTAAGCCGTGAGGCTGAAATGCCGGCAATCTTCTTCACTTCGAGGTGCACTGGTAGAATGTCTAGTATCATTCTACATGGCCGCTGTTGGTGTTGAGGATTGTGCTCCTGTAATACCCAGGCAGACCATACGTTGCACCTTAGTTAGCAAGTCTTTTGCATACTTTTTGCTCATCACTAGCGTAAATCCAGTGGACCTGTTTCCGTTTCAAGCAACATGACTTCCCGATGTCCCTCCTGCATATCCAATATGCTCTCTTGGCTTTGGTGACTCTTTCTTCCAGGTTCTTTCTCCAGGTCAGTTTCCTGTCCAATATAATGTGTCCACTAAGTTTACAGAGTTTTTATTTATTTAATCAAGTGCTGAAAATAAGGTACATACATACAGACAAAATAACAAGCACACACCATACGCCCAACCACTTGCACATATACATATATGTATATACGATCTATACAGAACTCCATATCCATCCTACCA
This sequence comes from Pocota personata, assembly GCA_963082735.1. Taxonomy (NCBI): domain Eukaryota; kingdom Metazoa; phylum Arthropoda; class Insecta; order Diptera; family Syrphidae; genus Pocota; species Pocota personata. Next base: position 6,670,969 of record OY720430.1, read on the forward strand.
ACATGTCGGCATCAGAACTCCGTGACCGCAGTCGCACAAAATATTTTTTTTGTTTCTTTTTTGCAGTGAAGGTTAACAAGGGTATGTATGAGTGACACGATGGACTAAAAAGTGAGCAGAAAAAACAAATGTTCTGTGTTCTGATTTGTTCCATTTTGTAAGAATTTTAGTTAGTTAGTTTTAGTGAATTTCGTTTTCATATCACTTCTTCCCATATGAATGAGACATTTGGGTAGTTTATTATCTGTGCTCCTAGTATGTACTTATCAAAAGTTATCGCAATAATAGTTGAATGTTGACAGTTCAACAATGGCGCGAAATTTAAAATGACACTATGCCTTGACATTTGCTCCATAGTGTAGGTAGGACAGTAGTAGACTTCGTTTTTATTAATTCGTGGGTTAAGACTTAGAAGTACGCAAGATGCGCGATGGCTTGGGTCAACACCTGACAGACAATGATGGTACCTTTTGTTTTGAAGTATTTGCCTTAGCTTTTACTTTTACTTCAAGCAAAAGCTTCCTTTTTGTTCATGTCATGGAAGGCAATACCCAAAATTCAGACATTACATAACAACACTCTACATTTACATATCACATCAGCTTTTGTTTTTTTTTCATTAATCAAACCTAAATAACATTTTTTTTCTTATCGGTTGATATAAATCATAATCTGTTCATTGAGTTCATTGTGAAATCAGTGTGTTGCCGAAAAAAAGAGAAAAGCAATCTTAAGGTTACCATAGACCATCATCCAGCACCGATTTTGTGCGCATAACAACGTGGAAGTCATCAAGTAAGTGGTGATATTTCTTTTCTTGCTCTTGCTTAGATCTTTTTGGGTGCACTTTCGGTTTGTAGCAGTAGATTTATTTTATGAGACGGAATGCTTTTTTGGTTCAAAGTGAGCTAGAGCGGCACCCGATGCTTTTTTTTAAGTCTTTTCACTTAAGAAAAAATAGTTGTTTTGAGTTTCCGAAAGAAAAGAGAATAATTCTCGAGTTTGAATATACACTGTCGGTTCGTAGATAGTCATCTTCCATTCGTCTTGGGCAAGTATTATTTTTGGTTATAGGTTCACCCAGCAATTAAATGATTTACAACATCTCACGTACTGAGATTTTATATTTCCTGGTTGCACCTAAAATAATTTTTCTCAAAATCGAGAATAGGTACATATGGAGGAATTTGCAGTTTCGGTCAGCGATTTCCTAAGAAAAACCAGACAGGTCTATCTGTTTCCAATACCGACAAGGAGAGTCTTCAAATAAGTATCAGGCTGTTATGCCCTCCGCAGCGTCTGCCCCTAAATGGACGGCTACGTACAGCTGATCTGTTTATCGAGGTTAGGGACGTTCAAATTACGAACTCTAACCATCCGTTCGTCGTTAATCTTTTCTCTCTGTACCCTTTCCTCTCTCTTCATCAGTGGGTTGTTACGAGTAACATTTAAAAGACTAGTCTTAAGTGATGCAGAATATTTGAAAAAGATTATTTTAATAAGAATTAAACTACATTTACATTTTAAGTAGTTTAACATCTTAATGTTCAATATTGTTTCTATTTTCAGTTTACTTCAGATTGTGCTCGTAGATTCTAATGGTGTCAACCAATCTTGAAAAATTTCGACTGTTGCTGTGGAAGAATTGTAAATTACAATGGAATGCCAAAATTCCATGTATAATAGAGCTAATATTGCCGGCGATTTTTTCATACCTTTTGGTACTTGTGCGGACGTGGGTCGCGCCCGTATATCCAGGTGTTACAGTTTACAATGTATCGTATCCATTAGACAATCTGGATTTATTGAAGTAAGTTTTTTTTTATAGGTTAAATTAAATAGTGTCATGGTAGTGCACTGGCAAGTTTTCTGGCTACTTGTTGTGCATTACTACTACTATTTTATTTGCACGAAACAACTTAGAGCATTTTTACCCCTTTAGTGAGAAAGATCATGTTAAGATGATGGCTCAAGATGTGTGTCAGAGTAGAGAGAGCGTGCTTTTCATTGGAGCCCATAGTTTTAGATTTAATTTTAAGTACAGCTTTTCCAGTTTCCACCTCATCAATTCTTAGAAACTCACAGCTGTTACGGTCACCAGGATTGATAGATACAATTTCAGCTGCATCAGGTAAATTTGATGGCATACTTTGAAGTTTCTTTGGTCGACCAACTCCTAGGATCATTTCCAAAGGATATAAAATAGTTATTAACAAGACACATCTGAAAGAAAGATAACATTCAGAGATTTGGCTGATTAACATAAAAAGAATCTGATAAAAGATAAAAGGAGTCAAAACTAACAAAAATATTAAAATGTTGGATTATATATAGTATCGACAATTGGGTTCAAGCTTTTTGTTGCAAGTGTTCATATGTATCATATACCTCGTTAATATGGGGGGTGAAACATAGTGTAATATGCGAGCTGCGGCTCGAGCAGATAAAACGTTATTCTGTGAGATTATTTCTTTATTTTCTAGTCTATAGAACAATTCAAGTTCACACTATACTACTCTTCGCAAATTCTTTCCTTACAAGGTCTCTTTCTTCTCAAATCACTTTATCTCATTTCAATTACTTAATTCACAAATCCAAACTAATTACTTCTTCTTGTCAACTCTTAACTTTCAATTTATCACAAAACTACAACTTCGCCTATTATCACTTTTCCAATCTCTTCGTGTGGTTCGAAAATCAACTGCCCCTGCCTCGATCGCCATCTGTTCTTATATAGTCGCATTTCTGACAGCTAGAAACTTCTAGCAAATTCTTCGACCACTGGAACGAGAAAATTCTGATGTAATAATTCCAAGATGACAGCTGCAGTCAATAATCTCTTGTGGTTATAATTCTCTCTTAATTCCGCGACGTCGTCTTAGACATAATCCTTCTCTTCCATGGACACGAACCTCGAATGTGTTCCGAAAAGACACTTCGGAATGTAATTTTGTGTTGCTTACTTTCGGGGCGTAGTTATTATGCTACATTATGTTACAATAGGTTCAACTCAGATTGAGATTACTATAAAACGCGGGTCGAACCAAACTGAGTTGATTCGACTCCACTCCGCTCTGTGAGCTTGATCGAGTCGGAAAAAATGCATGTACACCTGGGTTTAGTGGATGAGCTGACAGGTCTTGTTTTTTTCTATTTATGACGACGAAAAACCAGTTTATTTTTATCTTTTTCATTTTATTTTAATTTTTTTAACAATCATTTGCCATTTTTAAATATATTTTCAGAGAAAAACAAACAAAACTTTAACACAAGCATAAAGAAAATAAATTGCAGCTGTCCATCTGCCAGTTCAACCACGATTCGACTCAATTTCGATTCGGTGTGCTGAATAATAGGTTCTCCCGTCTCGAGGAAATACACTCGAAAGCATATTACGTCGCTATAGTTGAATTTAGTAGAAGAGCTTTTCGTGGGAACATGCTGTTGCATGACGTTAAGCTTTCATTTAAGTAGATGAGGCTGTGCGAGCAAAGTAAAGAAAGTAACCAGAATAAACATCCAGTAGTTCCAAACCAGAATCATGAATTATTTTTAAATAAAAAGGAGAGACAAAGTAGAAACACTGTTAACGCTGATCATCCCGGCAGACATCCCTTTAGCACTGTTTCATTTCGCTTACTGCTGTCGGTTCTTCTTTCCTGTGTTTCGTTTTCATTACATTCCTGGATTTATCGCTGTCAATATCATCATCATCGAATTCTTTAACATTGGTAGCTGGCACGATGGTTTTATTTTGTCGGAAGCACAAACTGAAGTGAAGTCCTCTACGGCGTACTCGTATTGGTCTCTTCCCAATACTTTAGGTATAACAGCGTAATTTTTTTGGAGAGTTCATATTGATAAAAAAAGATTGCGACCTCGATGTTGGATTAAGATATAATTTTAGGTGTAGCCGTTTAAATTTAAAGTCTGTTCGACTTTTAAAATCTTACATGATCTGAATTAGAAAAGTTCCTTAAAAACGTGGTTCAAGTCTTTCAATATTCCAGCTGCTTTGCTTTTTGCCGTTGTTCATTAACACGAGCCGCAGCTGTTCGTCTAACTTCTTCTATGTCTTCATGCGTTCGTTGGCCGTTGTTTCGTAAAAAGGAGAACAATTTTATTTTGTAGAACGTCTTGATGTTTGGAAACCCAATGCCCAAAACACATGTGCAGAACTCTGTATGTAGTGAAATTAGAATACACATGTTTTAATTCGCGAAGCTACACTAAATGCTGCATGTAGTGCTGTTCTGCAAGACATCTCTATTTCTAAATTCGCTACAATCGACAGTGTTGGCACAACACAAAAAAAAAAAATAAAAAAAAAAAAAATAAATTTGAGGTATTTGGTATCACCAACTTTTGCAGTTTCATTGTTTGTTTACTTAAAAACTTCCAGTATGACTGATAAACATTTAAAATCAATCAAATTATTAATTCACAGGATAATTATTTTCACAAAGCAAATGATATTTCAATTCAGCACCCGTAAGTGACAGTAGCTGTAAAATGACAGTATTCGATGCGATGCATGTCAAAAAATATCTGCACGTCTGTTTCACGTGCAGAGCTGCAAGCTCAGATTTTCTGCAAATATGTTTTGGGCATAATATATCCAATAGTTCCTGAGGTGTATATCATGCAAGTTTTCATCCCATCATTTATCGTTATTTGTTGTTCGGTTTGCACGTTCTGCATGTCCATTTGCTCGAGGTGTTCCTATAGCATTAAGAATGTGTTTGATTCGTTGTCGTTGCAGTATTTCCTGAACTCCTTCGAAGTAAACATCGTTCCACGATCCGTAACAATCCTGTACGGAATGCCAACGTTGCTTCTTCTAAAAAGTTCAGCATATGTTTTGTCGTTGTGCTTTTAACTGCTCAGATGATGGTGTATTTTGTAAATGCGTCCACTACTACTAGAAGATTTTCATTACGTTTGTTGCTTCCTCGTTGTGCCTTCCTCATTCTGCAGTAACACGGTAACTTCATGCTCTGGATATACGCAATAGCCGTCTTCCTGATCGTCACATCATACAAATGGTGCGTCTTTACGCAAAAGTTTAAGGAGCGGCGTACTCGGGAACGAATTTCTTGAAATATCCCTTTAGGCCAAGGAATTACCTTATCTCGATTAAGTTCGTTGGAGTTCGGAACTTTTGAATAGCTAACGTTTTCACTGTACCAAGTACACATAATGAAAAATGTCATCTTTCAAGGCGTTTTTTAATTTTTGCCATTCAGCACTGGAATATTGCCGGTGCATTCTTCAGTCCAAACGGTTTGAATTCATATATTCTCTCAGTTGTGACAATCGCAGTATATTTACCGCTGTTCTTTTTAACTGTTATCTGACAGTAATCGCTAGTTAGATCTAGATCTTTAATAGAGAAACTCAAAAGGTGGGTCTCTCAATTTTATCGGTCTGTCTGTAAGCACGCCGGCTCCAAGGATTTTCATCAAATTTGATCGATGAGTTACGATGGCTTTACCTGGTTTTTGCCAAAGAGAAATACGCATAACGGTACTTTTTCTTATTAATTGGTTCGTACAAATTTTGAATTTATTTATGGCTCAATCCAAACAATATTTTGCAGGTCATGGCATACCAAGTTTTGGAAAATTGTAAAAATATTTTTTTTCGAGTTTTGAGGAATTTTTTTGAGAAAAGTAAATATTTTAACGATTTTGATTAAAGTTCAAATCTGAGTTAACTCATTTGACAGTTTTAACTTTTTCGTGAGGCGAAATTAAGAAAATTAGAGAAAAATGAGCGAATAAAAAATCACACCTGTCTGAATTTCGTTAAGCCTCTCAGAATGCGTACGGTTTTCAGATGTTTTCAGACGTAATATTACGTTTACATACGTTTACATACATTTGCATATGAGTATGTATGATCCGGAGTAACATATAATTATGTAATTTCCATCTACTGCTCTACGAAAGAAGTATCCTTTGGAATAAAGGATATGAACAATCTCAAAAGCAGATCTCTTTTAATAGGTTTCATATTGGACGCTGATCTTGCTCATCTTTATTCGAGAATATGAAACGGTAGACTCTCAAACCAAGGCAAGCCTTCTGGTATTATTTGCAATTCTTTTATAGCATAGCAATTTATTAACACATTTTTAACATCCTTTTGCTATATCGCATCACTCTTAAAGAGACATGTATGCATATCTACCTTCCTTTTGAGATTAATAAATTTGAGTGCTATAGCAAATTTAATTTATTTTGTTTCTATTATTTCTCACAACTACTTAACACCCATCCTAGCTTGTGCATAATCGGTAACGTTTCAATCCTTGCAGATATTGGGTAGGCAATGTGACTACTTTAAAATACCATTTGGTCTACTCGCCGAACACAAGCCCGATTTTCGAGAAAATCGTAAAGGAGGCAGCTGAGAGTTTAGAGCTTACCTACAGTGGATATGCAAATTCTAGAGTTTTGGAGGAGGGCCTGCTCAAGACAAACTACCTTGCTGGTGTGGAATTTGAGGATTCGATGGCAGCTATAACGAAATATCCCGAGCAACTGAATTACCGTCTTCGATTTCCCAGTGTGATGCGGTATATGTATGACGACCAATCGGTTGTAACGTGGATGACGGATTTGCTCTTTCCGCGATTCGACATAGTTGGGCCAAGAAATATTTGGTATCCAGATGGTGGGATACCAGTAGGCTACTTGGGGCAGGGTTTTCTTCCCGTACAGGATGCGATCGCGACAGCGTTTATCAAGCAGTCTGGTAATCGGGTGGAGTCACTACCTAAAGTGTATCTTCGGCGATATCCGTATCCGGAGCATATTATGGATCCATTGATGGCTGGCTTGTCTCAAATGATGGGACTAATTATTCTACTGAGTTACATCTATCCCTGCACGTATACGGTTAAGGTAAGAACTGGGAAATTAGTCTTTGGATGAATATTTTAGAATTGTTTGTCTTACAGTCTATCACAGCGGAGAAGGAGAAACAACTCAAGGAGGTCATGAAGATTATGGGTCTTCACAATTGGTTGCATTGGACGGCGTGGTTTACTAAGGCTTTTTTGATGATGGGCTTCTCATCACTTCTGATAGTAATTATTTTCATGGTAACTATAACCAACACTGCTGTCTGCCAGCACTTACTATATTCTCCTGCAGATCAAATGGAAGGACAATGTCGCCGTGCTTACATACAGTTCTTTCACGGCGGTGTTATTTTTTTTCCTGATATATACGATGACCAGTGTAACACTGTGCTTCATGTTGGCAACGTTATTTTCCAAGGCCAGTACCGCGGCTGCTATGACCGGTTTGATATGGTTCATTATGTACATCCCATTTACATTTTTCCAAAAGAACTACGATAGCCTGACTTTGTGTGAAAAAATTTCCTGGTCTATAATTTCCAACACTGGTATGGGCTTAGGACTACAAATAATAACCTCTGCCGAATCTGTAGGAGAGGGTCTTCAATGGAGCAATATGTTCAAACAGACGAACATCGACGACACTTTGGTGTTGGGCCACATCATTGGTATGATGCTGGTATCGTGTATCATCCACATGGTCATCTGTTTGTACATGGAACAAATCTATCCGGGTGATTATGGTGTACCAAAGAAGTGGAACTTTCCATTTAAAAAAAGTTTCTGGTATGGTGAGCGGCAGTACATAGGTATGCAGGAGTCAAGCCATGAAATTAAGCGGGATAATACAGATGCATTTGAAGAGGAACCGATTGGCAAAAATATTGGCCTTCAGGCGGAAAATCTGACCAAGATATTTGACAACCGAAAAGTAGTAAACAATGTCTCACTGAATATGTATGAAAATGAAATAACGGTGTTGTTGGGACACAACGGTGCGGGTAAAACTACAACGATCTCGATGCTTATAGGAATGATCCCACCGTCATCAGGTGCAGCGATTATCAATGGTATTGATACAAGAACAAATCTGGATGACGCGCGCAAATCATTGTCGATTTGCCCGCAGCATAATATCCTTTTCGATGATTTGACGGTAAGAGATCATTTGGTTTTCTACGGTTGCCTGAGAGGTCTTACGGGGGCTGAATTGGAGACGGAAGTGAAAAATTACATCAAAAAGACTGGTTTGGAGAAGAAAGCGAATGTAGCTTCGTCGAAATTATCGGATGGTATGAAGAGAAGGCTGTCAGTGAGTGCTGCCTTCTGTGGTGGCGCTAAAGTTGTGTTGTGTGATGAACCAAGTTCGGGAATGGATCCAGCGGCGAGAAGACAGTTATGGGACTTGCTGCAATCAGAAAAAAACGGACGAACGGTATTGTTAACGACGCACTTTATGGATGAAGCGGAAGTGCTGGGTGATCGTATTGCGATTATGTCCGCCGGGGAACTAAAGTGCTTCGGAACGCCTTTTTTTTTGAAGAAGAAATTTAGCAGTGGCTATCATTTGGTGAGTAATAAGTTTTCTTTCTTTTTTTATAATTTTTGGTTCGTAAGTTACGATGGGTCAAGTTAAAATAAAAATTGAAGCCAATGAAAGCTTAATGGCGGAACTTTGAAATGAATGCTGTAGGGGTGAGAGATTGATGCCTTAGATTTGTAGATATTTGTAGAAGATGAGGGTGATCGTTCATGTACCTTAGAAATTTAATGTAGAAGGACGTGCTAAGTAGCTTCGCATAATATATTCCAAAGAACTTCAGTTTAAAGATTAATAGTTTAGTCTTATTACACTTTTAAACTATTACACTAGTTTCGGTTGGGTTAGAAAACATCCGTTCAGAAGGGTAGGCGACCGAATTTATTCGATGGTTCCCCGCTACTGCATGAAGCTGTTTGTATCCAGAGAAGCATCTTTTGATTCAATGGATAGTTGGCAATTCTTCTTCTTCTTCATTTCGATAACTTCTCCGATAATCGTTGCACTTTCTTTAGCCAGTTCATATAACATGGGACCCAGCATATTCATACTTCTATCTGCAATCTAGAATTTTGAGCCCAAAGATTCCACCTACGAGGTTTAAAGAAAATCCCTCCAGCCAGATCAAGAAACTTAAATTTAATTGACAGTTTTTTTGTGTTAAATAATTAAATAGAAGAAAAAGATTCTTCAAAAGAAATTCTACATAACTCGTTTGAAGAAGCAGGACTGGGGTGAGTACCGATTCCCTCCAAAACGATAATTTCAACGAAAAAAAAAAAAAAAAAACATAATATTCCCACAATAACGCAAACAAACAATAAGTGTGTTCCCTTAGTTTTTGCCTCGAAATTCGTAAAATCACAACTTTCCAGGAGTGGAGAAAAATCTCAGTCAAAGATGAAAATTACAAAAAACTGCGTTGAATAACAAAAAGCTGTGTATAAGTGAAACGTCAAGAGTGTATGTGCGGAATCACCAATTTTCATACTCGGCATTTTACGTTTAATTTTATCTTTTTTTTCGATTTATCTTGAATTTGGAATTGAAATATTCCTCAAAATTTCGTATACATTCGCTATTTTGGTCAGATATGGAAACAGACCTAATATCTAAGGATAAATTAAAAATAAAATAGCCACAAAATATGAAAAAGTCAAAAATCTAATCACTGTAAAAAAAAAAACACAATTTGACACAACTTGACCAACAATTATAAGAGAGAACCCACAGAAAATGTATGACAGCTCTTTTTTCGACTCGGATTAATGAATACGTGTGAACTCCTCTGAAAGCTGTCATTATCGTCAAATGCAGCAACAATTTCGAAAGTTCTACATCCCCTCCAAAAAGTAAATAAAAATAATCATAGCCAAAGGCAACAACCCTTTGAGAAGATCCGCATCCTCTCCAACATAGCAACAAAATTAAGTGAACAACTGGACAACTACGTCAGTTTGACAGAGGCGAAATGTTTCTAGATGTCATTAGTTTGGCCACAGCAACGGTTAGAATATATGCATGCCAAAAAAAGTGTCATCGATACATCGATATCATTGCTATGGCCAAATAAAAAGTTTGGGGGCGAAATGAGATATGCCCCGATGTCGATTATCTGATTATTGTTCATCTCTGGTTATACCCAACTTAGTTACAGAAAAAAAGCAGAAGTTGATAGAAAAAATTACGGACACCGATAACATCGATAACCAATTTGACATCCTTATAGATGCTGTGACCAATTTAAAAACTCACCTTAGAAATCAAATAATGCAAGAAACTGACGCATCGGAACAAATTTCGCAAAAAAAGTTTTTAGGCCATTTTCCATTTGTCTTAAATAGTTACTGTATAATCTACTTTAAAGGATTTTCAATTCGTTGGTTCGTATGTACTCTTTTATCCGTACAGAAATTATTTTATCGTTGTATACTTAAAAGTATAGAGGTTTAAAACGGATATTTAAAAAAAAGAAATAAAAAAGTCCAATGTTCTACCTCATAAGGTGATATGGAAAAGGATTTTTTAAAGCACAATACGAGTAAATATAGCGGGGCGAACAAATTTTCTTCTTGCGGCGGGCGCTCAAATAGTCAGACCCGAGCCTGCTTATGTATGTACGTAGGTAGCCATTAGAGTCTACCTATAGATAGACTGCTCGTAACGGTCGGACATAAGTAAACACTGGAGGAGTGACTTGCGTCGATCGCAATGAACAGTTTTAAACGCGGAGACTCAAAATGAAAGACTCTTCTCTATTCTCTTTTGGTGTCGTGTGTAACTTTTAGACGTCGAGATAAATTACCACATTTATATGCAGAATCGAGGGATCGAGTTGGGATCGAGTTGAGATTTCGATCTGAGTATTTCTACACACCTAGTCGAAAGATTGAAAAATTCAAACGTGGTTGAACTGACAGATAAGTATAGCAGACATTCTGCTTTTGATTGTGTTAGTGTTCTGTTGTGTTGGATTCGTTATCTGAAATCACACACACACAGAGACAACATGTCACTTCAACTCCTCAACCCAGGTATACATGCATTTTTCTAACTCGATTCAGCTCTGTTAGCTGAGTCGAGTTGAATCAATCCTATTTCAACTCGATCTGCTTTTATATGAATTTCAACCCGGGTTGAAGCTGGATTCAAGTATGCATATAAACGTAGTATCTTCTATCGATTAAGATTTTTCATATTTCAGTTTCTCGCTTCATTCGTATTTTACTGTGTCTCTGCTTCATTCTTTTTTTCTCAGCGTCGAGTGCGTATCGTGTAATTTCTATACTACCACGGCAACCACCACTGAACATAGTAAAATACAAATGAAGCGAGAAACGGAAATATCAAATATCCCTCTACGTGGTCTCATCCGCATGATACACACTCAACGCTGAGAAAAAATGAATGAAGCAAATGAAAACAATTACGAACGAGGCAAAAGAAAAGACACGAAAGTCTTTCAGGTTCTTCTACCCGGCCGACACGGACTACCACCCCCACTTCTCACCTCTCCCGTTAATCATTTCGAGTCTCCACGTGTAAAAGTGCTCAATGTGGTTGATCTGGTTGACTTGTTGATTAGAAGACCACCGAGACTCTTTATGTACGGGCTGTACTGTCCAGTTGTGCTAGCAAAGATGTCTCCTGTTTTCTATTTCTGCATTAAAATCGCCAGGCATTATCTTAATGTCATATCTGTGTCATTTCTCATGTAACAGCATTTGGTAACGTCGTGTTTTTTGTGTGTGTAATCTCGCACCAATGACTGAATCTCTCCTCTCTGATGGCAAATAGACTCTGCTTTCTTGGCTGTTAAGAGGGTGAAGGTCATTGTTCTTATTTCGTTTGCTAGGGTTTTGTCTTTTGCGAAGCGTCACGTAAATAATAAACAAACAAAATTGTTTTTCCTATCATTAAGCCTTACTTCTGAAGGCTTCAGTCCTAAGTCTGACTTTTAATATAATTTTAGGATTTTGGATGGTAAGATTAACACTATAATTTTATCCAAATTTTCTCTGCAGATTTGTGTAAAGAAAGATAACTGCGATAGTACTAACGTAACGAAGCTTCTCAGTGAATACATACCGGGTATACAACCTGAAGCTGAGATTGGCACTGAACTTTCATATCTACTGCCCGACGAATTCTCTTCTCATTTCGAAAATATGTTCCAGGACTTGGAAACTAATTCTGATCAATTAAACCTCAATGGGTATGGCGTTTCACTAGCATCTCTCGAAGAAGTGTTTATGAAGGTTGGCACTGAAAAGCGTGAAGAAGAAGGGAGGGAGTCTGCACAGAAACCCATAATGAATGTTGGCGAATTTGGATCAGAAGATGAAGAATCTATGAGTATAAGAATACATTTTTTTTCCCTGTACGTATCTAACGGTGGTATCCTATTTTTTAGATGAGAACATGTTCTCTGACAATCATCGTCTTCTCCAGGGCACCGATCTTATGTTCAGTCAATGGCGTTCGATGATTTTAAAGAAATATCTCTATACAATTCGAAACAAGATGTTGTTTGCAATTCAGAATTGTATCCCAGTTTCGTATATTGCGATAACAATTATTTTGTCAAGAAATTATTTGTTTCCGAATTTGAAACCAATAGTTTTGGGTCTGTTTCAGTATCCGTCAACGGTAACTGTTCTAGCGAGCACTTCGAAAGTAGATACACCATCGTTGGAGTCGAATATAATCCAAAATTACATGAAAGTTGTGAATGACCATGGATCTAATCATCGGCTACAAGTAACGAGAAGAAGTTTTGTTGACTACATCCTGGAGCTTGGAAAGACAGACCAAATTGTTATTGATAAAATGTACATTGCTGCAGCTACAGTGAGTAAAGGAATAATTATAGCATGGCTAAATAACGAGCCACTTCATACGGCACCGGTGACAGTCAATTTGATTCACAACGCTATGGCTAGGTAAGAATCAACGAATGTTGTTCAAATATTCGCCGATTTTAATGTCTGTTTTGTTTCTTGGTTAGAGCTATTATTGGACCAAAGGCGAGTATTACAATAACGAATGCTCCATTGCCACACAAGCTGCAAACGGCTGTCAACATTCTGAATACTAGGCAGAGTCTGGGAACACAAATGTCACTGAATCTGTGTTTCGCTATGTGTTTCGTTACTGCTTTGTACGCTATATTCCCGATTAAGGAGTATCAAAATCGAGCAAAGCTATTGCAGTTTGTTAGTGGTGTCAGAGTCATGACCTTCTGGTTATCACACTTTATTTGGGATATTTTTACACTCACCATTACCATGCTGATTGTGATAATGACGTTCGCATTTTTCCAGGAGAGAGGATACTCAACATCTAGTGAATTAGGTAAGAAGAAATCAGGACTTTAGTGTAAACGAATCACTTACTTGTTTGAGGCTGATCTGACCAGGATTGCAGCTCCATCTATGTTAGTGAGTAGCACGGTTTCTGACGTAAGACGTTATAATAGTTGAGGCTTGGTAAGAATTAATTATTATTACGTTTTTTACTGCTGTGTCAGAAGTGTGATTTTTTTTTTGTAGTGTTTCGTACCAGAATGGTATAAGCGGAACACTAAGAGTTCAACGCGGTGTCTGTGTATCTGTACCACGTTTGTAACTTTTGAATCGTTTGACCATAGTGTACCTAAAGAAAAAAAAAAATGTTTACACATACATATATTATGCGACATATTAAATCAAGGCTGAACTTCCAAGGAGTCCAACAATATAAAAAATATTTGTTTTTGGAAAAATTTTCTTGAACAAAGAAAACTCAAAAACCATCGTCTACCAGATTGACAAGATTTATTAAAGAAGTATACATACATTTCAAGTAAATGTTTCTTAAAGAGTTCTCTCAATAACATATTTTCAATAGCAGCGTGCATTAACGCATCTTCAAATGTAGAATATAATTAGAAGTGTTACTCGGCAGGTGAAAGGTTCGCTTGGTAAAAAAAATAAAACATTTGTCGACTTCAAAGTACAAAACCCCCAGCTCCATATAGAAGTATAGACTTTACAGTTGTGCAAAATATTTTCTGCTTTGAGTTATGGCTTATGTACTTACTTTTCATGCAGCGATATCAGATTGAACAGATTGCACATTTAGCTACTGATAGTTTGACCGTAAGGTGTTTATTTATATTCAAGTTCGCCGAGAAAACTCCCAGATATTTGTACGTACGTACGATTTCGATGCCTTCTCCCTGATATGTTTCCTTTTGATTCCTAGAATACCTACCGCCACCACCATTACCGATTACCTTGATGCTATCCGAAAATGTGGCTATGAACAGTTGAGATGGATCCATGAATCCGGAAAAACTTCTTTTGCAGACTATTAAACAATAAATAATGGCTTTTGGGAGGGGTGATCGTTTCGGCGAATTATTACTTACTAATACTTTCGTATATTAGATTATCTAGTTGAGTTTTCAAAGCAGTGTTGTCAGAAGCCAAAGGTGGCTCTTACATTCATACACAGGACCAATAAACAGGAAGCAACTTCGAATTAGCAATAAGTAAAGGCTCAAAGGCTAATGTCATAACTGAACGAAGTGCTTCCCTATGTTCTGTCAGTTTCAACCGATGACCATAATACTTTTGCCTGCATACCTATTTAGTAACTCAATCTACAAATTATTTGCCCGTTTCTTTTGAAAGATCATCCCATGCCCTTTCATTTTTAATTGTATTAAAATAAAAGGCATCTTTTTTATGGAAAAGGCACCTATTTTTGTGAACACTTTCTATTAATATCTGCAGAAATTCGTAGTCCGACATTTTTGAAATTTTGGAAATTTTTCATAACAAACATAACAACTGTCAGATTTACATATGCAATGAACGACTAAGACCGCTCTCTCTTATGTTCGCTCATATTTGCAAAAGTGAACGAATATTTAACGAATCGACGCTGAGCTTATTATGTGTTGGATTATAAGATTGTGAGTATTCGTGAGTTTACATATTCGTGCATATGCCGGCGAATGTTGAATTAGCTTTAACTAGATTTTGTATATTACCAGAGTCCCGTTGCTTATTACCAATTGCTCCGGTGTAAAAGGCGACAAAACTTAAGGGCTAACCATAATGGACTTCAGTGGGATTAACCTTATGTCAAAACCGAACGAAAAGCCCACTCAATTTCTGTCAAACTCTCTAGTTACCCATAATGTACCTGAGCAAACTTATAGTTTGTCAAATTATTTACATTCGGTTTGGTTTCAATGCAAGGAAGAAGAAAATGGAAAATGAACGAAAACAATTAAAAAAATTAAAATTACTGCATTTTTCAATGGAAGGGATAAATTTCCTGTCAAAAATAAATGATATGGAATTTTTTTTTTTTTTTTGTTGTGTCAACTGTTAAATTTCCGTACTGAATGTCTCATTTCATTAAAACATACCGTAATCCCTCAGAAGATAACGAAAACTTGACGAAACCGAGCAAAATCCCGTTATGATCATGCCATATTATTTACATGTAGCGAGACATTTCATTAAGCTAGCGTAAGCTCATTCAAGTCCATTATGGTTGGCTCTTAACTCTTTGACTCTGTTTATTGTTTGTTTAAACAATTTTTGAAAAGCAAGTAACAGAGACAAAAAGGCAATTTTAGACTTTTGACAACGTTGTTTCAATAGAAAAAAAACTTTTATTAAGTTCTTTCATAGTTTAGAATGCACTGTCACAATGCTGAATTGAACTTATGAGATACTGGACGCCGTGGTCCAGTAGCTAAGTGCGTGAACATAAACAAGTTTTCTTTACGGTCTCACCTTTTGCAAACTTCTGATAAATATTCGGGAGTAAAAGTGTTATGAAAATCCTTTTCAATAGTAGATCCCTTCCATTCGGATTTTTGCTTTTTTTTAAAAAAAAAATTACAAATCTCGTAACATCAACTAGATTTAGAGAAATTTCAATCTTAAACATTTTTTATGTACGGTGGCTATTGGTTGCTGTTCACCGTACAGGCTCGAAGCTGCACATCTGAGGTCACAAGCCAACACACTACCCCACCCACTATACCTTAGCCACCCTTTTGAAATTAGTTTGTATTGAATTTAGTTTGTCGTGCTAGTAAATGATGGAGTTCTTGTCGCAATCAGTTATTAGGTAAGTAAATTTAAACTCCTCTTTGATGGAGAGTGTAGGAGGTTTAGGAAAAAATTATTTGTATTTTGAAATCTTTTCTGAAAAACAAGGCCTACAAGGCCTATAAAGTAGCATTGAGGTTGAGGTCTCAGAAAAAGAGTTTTTTTTTTTCACGGTATACCTCTCGCGAACATCTACAAACATCCGAGAGTAAAATTGTCATGAGAAATTGACCTTCGAAAACGGCATAAAACTTTAGGATTCTACCATTCGTGTGTCATACAACACAAATAGGTGCGAGAAAGCTAGGGCCAATATATTTTCTTATACCCTACACCATAATGTACATTAATTTTGATTTATAGTTTGTAATACAAAGGAAGAACTCTTATAAGTAAGTGGGTAGACTCTTATAAGGACGGTGACCATATTGTAACATAATGTAGCATAATAATGTAGCATAATAATAGCTACGCTCCTACGACTATGCAACAAATTCCGAAGTGTCTTTTCATTCTGGCCGAATTTTGGTCCGAAGTGTCCTTTCATTCGAGGTTCGTGTCTGCGGTTTCCACAGTTCATGTCTACTAAAGAGACGGATAATATCACGGATGAGAGGGAATTATAACTGCAAGAATGATTGTCATCTTGGAATTATTACATCTGAATTTTTCTTGTTCCAGTGGTCGAAGAATTTGCTAGAAGTTTCTGGCTATCAGAAACTTCTGCTATATAAGGACAGATGGCGATCGAGAGGGGGCAGTAGTTTTAAAACCGTGGCGAAGAGATTAGTAAAGTGATAATGGGCGAAGTTGTAATTTTGTGATAAATTGAAAGTTGAGAGTTAACAAGAAGAAGTAATTAGTTTGGATTTGTGAATTAAGTAATTGAAAGGAGATAAAGTGATTTGAGAGGACAGAGACCTTGTAAGAAAAGAATTGCGAAGAATAGTATAGTGTGAACCTGAATTGTTCTATAGACTAGAAAATAAAGAAATAATTTCACAGAATATTGTTTTATCTACTCGAGCCGTAGATTGCATATTACATTGGTGTCAGAAGTGGGATAAAACTTATTCTGTGAATAACTATTTCCGTGGTGTGAAATTGCACAATAAAAAAAAAAAAACGATTTCTGTGTTGAGTTAATTAGTTGCGCAAAATGGGTCGCAATTTGGGAAAACTAACTATAATTCAACTAAAGGCAGAACTCAGTAAGCGGAATCTCGACACAACTGGGGGAAAAGATGCCCTACTGATTCGTCTGGAAGAAGCAATAAAGCAGGAAAGTGAAAATTCGCATGACGTAGAGTTTGACGTGAAAGAGGAACCAGCAAGTACAGTAGCCGACCCGGGTATAACAAGTCTGCTCCTGCAACTTAAGTTAGCCATGGACGAACAAAAGAAAGAAATAGAAGACCAAAAGAAGTCTCTGGAACTTAAGCTCGATGACCAACAGAATTCTATAAAACTTAAGCTGGACGACCAAAGGAAAGCAATGGACGAACAAAAGAATTCTCTAGAACTTAAGCTGGACGAACAAAAGAATTCTCTAGATGCTCTGGAAAGCAAACTTGATGAGCAAAACAAGAACTTGGAATCCAAATTCGAAGCGATCGAAGAGAAAATCGAGAAGGTCGAGACGCAACTCGAAAAAGTCGAAACTAGATTCGATGAAAACCCAGTTCGGGAAGATAGAGTCTCAGTTCGAAAAAGTAGAAAAGCAAGTCGAAAATCTTACTAAGGAACTCAGCAACGTGAAGAGACAGAAAGCACGGGAATATTCTACTGACGGACTGAGAAGAAAGGAGATGCAGCCTCCTATCTTCGATGGTCAAACATCATGGCCAATTTATAAGAGGCAATTCGAAGCGGCCGCAATGACCAATAGCTGGGACGATGAAGAGAAGTCTATTGCACTCACGCTTGCACTGGGGGGTCCAGCTGCGGACCTCTTGCAGACCATCCCGGAAGATAAACAGCAGAACTACGACTCTCTGGTTCAGGCTATCGAGATGCGGTTTGGGGATGAACACATGCAGCAGGTGTACAGGGTTCAGCTGCGTAGTCGAGTCCAGAAAAGGGGGGGAAACACTCCAACAGTTGCAAGCGGATATAGAGCGACTAGCCCATCTTTCATATCCTAAAGCCGGTGAGGAGCTTATCAACGAAATGGCGGTGGAAGCTTTTATTCAGGCCATAGAGGACAGACAACTGCAAATGGCCGTAAGGATGGCTGAAAAGCGAACACTCCCCGAGGCATTGGCATTCGCTTTGTCTATGAAGGCTGCGGACCAAGCATACCAGGGAATACACCGTGTCAGGGAAATGTCCGTCGTGGAATGCTCATGCCAGAGAACAGCCGTCATGGATGAAGACAGAGCTCGCGGAAGTCAAATCCGTTGCTGGAATTGCAACCAAACCGGACACCTACAACGGCAGTGCAGTAGTGCAAATAGACGAGGAAATTGTCCACATTGCGGAAGTAGGAGAAGCAGAGAGGAAGCATCTGGCGGTGATAACATCCATTGTGTCAGTCAGACTTCCCAAAACCAGCAGTCGAGAAATGCGTAAGGACTAACTTCGCGGGGCAGAAGTTGGTTTCTGGAATCGAGGCCCCCAGGACCACCATTCAAGTTTCGCAAACCAAACGGGGTAACAAGAGCCTGACAGTGGAGGCACTAATCAACAAGAGGAAGTGCGTAGCCACCATCGACACAGGTGCCACCGCCTCCATTGTAAGAAGAGATATCGTCAGAAGCTCATGGCTGCACAACACCAACAGCTACTGCCTGAAGACTGCAACAGGGGAAATGGCGAAGGTATTTGGAGAAGTTCGTCTTACAATTACTATGGCGGGACTGACGTTCTCCCATGCGTTTCTGGTTGCAGATATATGCGACGAGTGCATCGTCGGAATAGACTTCATGAAAGCAAATGAAGTAATCTTGGACATCGGGATGCAAGTACTGAGGTATCGAAATGTGGAGATACCGATGGTGTACGGAAACGAGAATGCCGTAACTCTCAGGACGGTCATCAGCAAAGACGAAGTTTTGCCGCCGTCTTCAGAGACAATCATTTGGAGGAAGCTGGAAGGTGATCTTGGGAGCCACCGATTCTACATAGTAGAACCAGACCCAGAGAAGAATTCTCAAGACTACATCGTGGGAAAGACGTTAGTCGAACCAAAGAACACCATGGTTCCAGTGAGAGTTTTGAACGCAAGACCACACACTGTCAAACTAAGGCGAGGGGAGGTGACTGGAAAATGCACGCCGATTACTGCCGTCGCAACAATATCTGAACGTGATGCTCCAAAACCTCTCTCATCACCTTGGACAGCGGAAACGAGAGAGACGATTCTCCAGTCCAGTGAGCTGAATCAGCAGCAGCGAACTATGGCAGAGAATCTTATCAATGAGTACGCTGATGTATTTGCCTCACAGGACGGAGAATACGGCCGAACACACCTGGTACAACATCGAACAGACACTGGTGATACTAGACCAATTCGTCAGCCTGCTAGGCGCCTTCCATTGGCAAAGCAGACAGAAGTTGCAGAGATGGTGTCGGCAATGGAGAAAGAAGGTCTGATTGAAAGTTCCAAAAGTCCGTGGGCATCACCGGTTGTACTGGTTAAGAAGAAAGATGGCAGCACGCGGTTCTGCGTGGACTATCGGCAGCTCAATTGCGTCACCAAGAAAGATAGCTATCCTCTGCCATGGCTAGACACACTATCAGGAGCCCGATGGTTTTCCACTCTCGACTTGAAGGGTGGCTACTGGCAGGTACAGATCCATCCAGAAGACCGGGAGAAAACCGCCTTCACCGCAGGAAATGGGCTATGGCAATTCACGGTAATGCCATTCTGGCTGTGCAATGCTCCGGCGACTTTCGAGCGATTGATGGAATGTGTCCTGCAAGGGTTAACATGGAAAACCTGTTTGGTATACTTGGATGATGTCATCGTCGTAGGAAAAACGTTTGCGCAACACCGAGACAATCTAAGGGATGTGTTTCAAAGGCTTCGGAGTGCCCACCTGAAGCTCAACCCCAAGAAGTGCGCCCTGTTTAGAGCGGAAGTCAAGTACTTGGGGCACATAATTTCAGCGAAAGGAGTAAGAACCGATCCAGAGAAGGTCGAAGCGGTGAAAAACTGGCCAGTCCCCAAGGATAAACACCAACTAAGGGAGCTTCCTTGGCCTAGCCACCTACTACAGACGGTTCGTGAAGGATTTTGCCGGGGTCGCAAAGAGCCTGCACCAGTTGACGGAAAAGGGGAAACAATTCAAATGGTCAATTGAGTGCGAGAAGAGCTTCAAGGCACTTAAACAACGGCTATGCGATGCCCCGATACTGGCTTACCCCACTCCCGGGGAAACGTTCGTTGTGGATGCAGATGCTAGTAATGTCGGGGTAGGAGCCGTACTCTCCCAGGTGCATGACGGCCAAGAGAAGGTGGTTGCGTACTTCAGCAAGGTGCTCTCTAAGCCAGAAAGGAACTACTGCGTGACAAGGCGGGAACTTCTAGCTTTGATCTTGGCTACGAAGCATTTTCACAAATACCTCTACGGGAGGAAGTTCGTTCTTCGCACAGACCATGCAGCCTTAAAATGGCTATTACAGTTCAAGAGTCCTGAGGGTCAGGTCGCAAGATGGATCGAAAGGCTGCAAATCTACGACTACGAAATACAGCATCGTAAAGGAAAACTCCACTCTAATGCGGATGCACTGTCCCGGAGACCATGCAGAACGGATTGTAAACATTGTGCGCGTCAGGAAGAACGGGAGCTGGTTTCCATCCAAAGAATGAGAGCCGAACCTATCGCCGGCTGGAGCGTAGATGAGATCCGGAACGCTCAGAAGGAAGACCCGGATATCGAGCCGATTCTGGCCTGGAAGGAGAACATGGAGAAACCGGATCATCTCACAGAAGCCCGACCTTAAAGGCATATTTTGCGCAGTGGGACTCCCTCCATGTCCAAGAAGGTGTTCTGAGAAGAAAATGGGATCCTCCGACGGAAAGTCGTTTGTAATGCAGCTTGTCGTACCGCGGACGAGGGTCAAGGAGGTGTTACAGGAAATGCATGGCGGGGCGACCGGAGGCCACTTGGGAGTGAATAAGACGCTAGAAAAGGTACGAGAACGTTTTTATTGGTTAAAAGCGAAGGAAGATATCGAAGACTGGTGCAGAAAATGCGACGTGTGTGCAGCTAGCAAGGGTCCGAGAATCAAAACTCGAGGTAAGATGCACCAATACAACGTGGGAGCACCTTTCGAACGAATCGCCATTGACATCGCAGGGCCCTTTCCGGAAACCGACAATGGTAATCGGTATATACTCGTAGTGATGGACTACTTCAGTAAGTGGCCAGAAGCGTTTCCGATCCCTAACCAGGAAGCCAGAACCGTGGCGGAGCAGATCGTCTACAATTGGGTTAGCAGAATCGCATTCTGACCAAGGGCGGAACTTCGAGTCAAGAATCTTCCAAGAGATGTGTCAACTACTCGGAATCAAAAAGACAAGGACAACCCCGCTTCATCCACAGTCGGACGGTATGGTGGAGCGTTTCAATAGGACTTTGGACGAACATCTCTCGAAGGTCGTAGGTGACTACCAACGGGATTGGGACCGGCAGATTCCCTTGTTTTTGATGGCCTATAGAAGTGCCGTGCATAGCACTACTCGACATACGCCGTTCGAAATCTTATTTGGTGGAATAGCTCGTTTACCCAGTGAGGTGAAATTTGGATCTCCTACCAATGAGCCCAGAAATGAAGAAGAGTACGTGGCGGACCTTAGGGAAAGGCTTAGGGACATACACCAAAGTACCAGAAGCCAGATTAAGATGACGAGCGACCGCATGAAGACCAGGTATGATGCCAAGGCAACAACGTCAGGATTCCAGGAAGGAGATCTAGTGTGGCTGTATAATCCCCATCGCTAAAAGGGGAAATCACCTAAGTTGCAACAGAACTGGGAGGGTCCCTACAGAATAATAACCCGCATCAACGATGTTGTCTACCGCATCCAGCGAGGACCAAGGGCCAAAATGAAAGTGGTTCATGTAGACCGACTGAGTCGATACAATGGCCGAAGTGAGGACGCACTTGTTCGGGACGAACAAGTCTAAGAGGGGGGCAGTGTAACATCCCCTAAAATTATGCTACAATAATGTAGAATAATAACTACGCTCCTCCAGCCCATTCCAAAGTGTTTTTTCTTTCGAGGTTCGTGTCTGCGGCTAAGTCTCAACAGTTCATGTCTACGAAAGAGACGGATAATATCACGGATAAGGAAGAATTATAACTGCAAGAAATGATTGACATCTTGGAATTATTACATCAGAATTTTTCTTGTTCCAGTGGTCGAAGAATTTGCTAGAAGTTTCTGGCTATCAGAAACTTCTGCTATATAAGGACAGATGGCGATCGAAAGGGGGCAGTAGTTTTAAAACCGTGGCGAAGAGATTAGAAAAGTGATAATGGGCGAAGTTATAATTTTGTGATAAAATGAAAGTTGAGAGTTAACAAGAAGAAGTAATTAGTTTGGATTTGTGAATTAAGTAATTGAAAGGAGATAAGTGATTTGAGAGGAAAGAGACATTGTAAGAAAAGAATTGCGAAGAATAGTATAGTGTGAACCTGAATTGTTCTATAGACTAGAAAATAAAGAAATAATTTCACAGAATATTGTTTTATCTACTCGAGCCGTAGCTCGCATATTACAATATGTTATAATCTATGTGTTTTTATATTCATATTGCAATAGTAACATTAAAGCATGGTAATGTAAAAATTAATGTAAAAATTAATAATAATGTTTGTTGTTTGCAGGTAGAAACTTGGCGCTTCTATTGACCTTCACCTTATCGGTGATACCATTTACCTACTTAATGGCGGGATTGTTTTCGGAACCATCTACAGGCTATGCTAGACTGTCAACTATCAACATGTTTTGTGGTGAGTATCTATCTTGAGATGATTTCATTTTCAATCTTACGATCTCCACTTGTGATCCCTAAGGTAACGCACTCTACATTCTGATCCTCATAACGAGATTTTCCGTGTTTGATCTTAAAGATAAAGCTGACAAGATAGAAAATGTTGCCTTGGCCTATCCACATTTCGCAATGGCGCAGGGAATGCGCAATTTTTTCAATAACGGTGAGATCAGAAAATTTTGTGAACCTCTGATGGAGACAATGCCGGACGATTATCGCTGTAAATATTATAAGAAATGTTGCAGTAAGTTACGATGCTAACAAGGTTGATTTCTATGGTAACTCTATTTGACCTTTCAGAACTTATACCGTATTTTGCATGGGATAAACCAGGAGTGCTTCGTGAATTAACGTTTCTTATTGCAACTGCTGTTGTGTCCCTTCTCATAATTATTATGAAAGAATATCATGTTATTAACAGTATTTGGTCCAAGGTCAAAGGGAGGATAATGTGAGTATTTTTTGTGGAAGTTGGATCAGGGAATGGTTTGATGGTAGAAAATTGTCGAGTAGAAGACCGCCGCCACTGCCAGAGGATGGGTACTTCGATGAAGATGTGGAACATGAGAAGGAAAAAGTCCGCAATATGTCATCGTCGGAAATTTCTGAGCAAAATTTAGTACTTGATAGACTTACCAAGTTCTATGGAAGCTTTGTTGCTGTCAATCAGATTTCTGTTGCCGTCAGTCAGTGAGTGAAACATTGAATAGTTGTGAGGCGGGCATTTGCATTATTATTTTTTTTTATTTTTTTTATTATTTATTTAAAGGTCAGAATGTTTTGGATTACTTGGCGTGAACGGTGCTGGTAAAACATCCGTCTTCAAAATGTTGACTGGTGATGTGATCATTTCTTCAGGAGAAGCCTATGTCAAGGGTTTGAGTTTAAAAAGTGATATGAATCTGGTGTACAAAGAGATCGGTTACTGTCCACAGTTTGACGCGTTATTTGAAGATTTTACGGGATGTGAAATGTTGAAAATATATTGCTTGCTTCGCGGTGTTCCAGAGGAAAATATACCTCAGGTCTCTATGGACCTTGCAAAGGGCTTCGTTTTCGACCAACACTTCAACAAGCAGGTGAGGATCTACAGTGGGGGAAACAAACGAAAGCTAAGCACTGCCATTGCCGTAGTAGGCAGTCCATCGGTGGTGTACCTTGATGAGCCGACTACCGGAATGGATCCGGCAGCCCGACGAGAGCTTTGGAGTATGGTATGCAAGATGAGAGATGCCGGCAAGACCATAGTTCTCACTTCGCACAGTATGGAAGAATGTGAGGCGTTATGTACGCGCCTGTCTATAATGGTGAACGGAGAGTTTAAGTGTATAGGTTCCACACAGCATTTAAAGAATAGATTCACCAAGGGCTTGATTTTGAAGCTTAAAATGAAGAAGGATACAGATTTGACAAGGAATTTTACTGACAAGTTAGTCTCAGAAAAATGGTGTTTAGAACGTTTGCATAAATATTAAATTTTTTGTGTAGCGAATTCGAGGACGAAGAAACCATGCCAATGGAGATTATGGAAGAGGATATTAAAAACGTCATGAAGTTTATAGAGAAAGAATTCCCTGAAGCTTTCTTACAGTAAACAAAAGCTTTGAGGCTTTAGTCTCCCTTTAAGTTCAATGACCTTTTTACTTTTTGTTTCTTCTTTTTTGCAGAGATCGATACAATCGAATTTTCACTTTCTACATTCCGATCACTGGCGTTTTGTGGTCCAAAATGTTCGGTCTAATGGAGAGAAACAAAGCGGCCCTTAATATCGAGGATTACTCGATAAGTCAGACGACATTAGAAGAGATATTCTTACAATTTGCTAAGTACCAGCGTGAAGATCCACGTGAAATTAAGTGAGCTGCCTTGGAAGTTTTTTTTTTTTCTGTTATTTAGTACTGTAGCTTTAGTTTGTAGTAATAGCAGTGTAACAGTTTTTTGTAGCTTGTGCATGCTAACACTTTCTAATAGAAAAAAAAAACAACAGCAAAACTATAACCAAAGATTAAGATGGTAGTATAACACTTAGAAACTAAAATTCACCAAACACCCCCGCACTAAGCAATTAATAGTTGCGGAAGCTTCCGTTAACGCATCGTAGCATGTTTTCTAATCTAGCATCTCTCAATATATACATTAATCCTTTAAATTTTGTTCCATTTCTTTAAAACAAAATTTAAAACAGACACGACGATGGCCTCTTTAAACAATTCGTGAAGTGGGTTCGTTCCAAAACGTGAAACCAAAGACTCAGAGATATCAACGAAGAAGTGTCCTTAGGAATATTTATGACCGAATGGTGCCCAGCGGAGAGTCAAGTAGTTAAATTTATTATTTAAATTTTTTTTATTTAGTTTTTTACTATTTAAATTAAACTAACTTAATTTTTTTTTGTGTGTGAATGTATGATATATATTTATAATGGAGAATTTCACTAATTCATATAAGTATGAGTATTAAAAATTTTATAAATATGTTTTAAAGAAAAATAAAGAAGATTGGTAAAAATGTGTCTGTAGGTTATATGAATTGTTTATATGTACTTATTATATTATAGATATATTTTTAGTAAATATACTGAAAAGAAGACGAAAGCGACAAATGAGAAAATATATAATAAAAAAACTGATTAAGACAGGGGAATAATTGTTTTAATTTTAATTATTTCTTCTCTTGCCGTAATGGATGTGGCTTGCATTGTTCGTCGTATACATATTGTAATATGCGAGCTACGGCTCGAGTAGATAAAACAATTTTCTGTGAAATTATTTCTTTATTTTCTAGTCTATAGAACAATTCAGGTTCACACTATACTATTCTTCGCAATTCTTTTCTTACAAGGTCTCTGTCCTCTCAAATCATTTTATCTCCTTTCTATTACTTAATTCACAAATCCAAACTAATTACTTCTTCTTGTTAAATCTCAACTTTCAATTTATCACAAAATTACAACTTCGCCCATTATCACTTTTCTAATCTCTTCGCTACAGTTTAGAAACTACTGCCCCCTTTTTGATCGCCATCTGTCCTTATATAGCAGAAGTTTCTGATAGCCAGAAACTTCTAGCAAATTCTTCGACCACTGGAACAAGAGAAATTCCAAGATGACAATCATTCTTGCAGTTATAATTCCCTCTCATCCGTGATATTATCCGTCTCTTTCGTAGACATGAATTGTGGAAACAGCAGACACGAACCTCGAATGAAAGGACAGTTCGAACAAAAATTCTGCCAGAATGAAAAGTCACTTCGGAATTTGTTGCATCATACTTTTAGGGAGCGTAGTTATTATTATGCTACAATATGTATGTACATACATTCGAGGGCTATCAATTTTGGTAGATCGTTCAGATCATTGGAGAAGTACTTTCCTAGAGTATCCCTTGTGATATGGGTAGGAGAAGGACATGCACAGAAGAAGTGTGCTATAGTTTTCTGCTTCTGATTCTGTCTGTAGCTTTTTCTCTGAGCATGTTTGCCAATGACGCAATATCCGGTGATGACGTTTGCGAGTTTGGAGATGTTATAATCCCTGTGAAAGACCTAATTGCTTCATTTCCTGTTAAGCTTTTTACTGCTTGGGTGACATTGTTATGGTTATATGTACGAGTATGTATGTAGCTACCAAATATGCATATTCACGGAATTTGAAGGAAGCAATTTTACAAATTTATATACGTTTTCATCCAATTGTATGAAATCTTATATGCTTTAGGTATGTATGTTCTACAACCTACAAACAGATTTTTTGAAATCTGTTCATTCTGATAAATGATACCAAATTATTAATGTTTACAAAACTAATAATGATTCGATTACCATCAGAATCAATGGCGCAAAATTATAGTCGCATAAAGTGCACTTTAAAAAGATTTTAGCATGTAACAAAGTCAAGATTACTGTTTTCCTGTTTATAGTCGACATAAATCCACTTTATAGTTATAAGCTAGCTCTAACTTTAAAACCACCAAAAATATTATACATTTTAACTTTAAGAGTGGGCTTTTAACAATCTGTCATCTGCCATTTTTTCAAATTCAAATTTCAGCCAAATAACGGAAGTAAACAGTCAACTAATGTGTTCGATCTGTCAAATTCATTTATATTTGATACCACATTATCCCTTAAACTGTGTTTTTGTTCTCAAACTTTAAATTTTTAAGGTTTGTTTGGCTAAAATTAGCTGTAAATCAGTTCTAAGGTTGATACTAGTTGTAGGTACGTTACAAATTGTTTATAATTCAATTCAAAGTTAAGCACTGGCTTTAAAGTTAAAGTGCTGCTACTTAGTGGCTACTAACATTTTTTTAAATGAGATGACTATAATTTTGCGCCAATAGATCTTAAGTTACAATTAAATTTTATTGCTTGCAGAAAGAATCATTCCAATCGGTACAGTATTGCAGAAGTTATAGAGAATCAAACATCACGCCGAAATTGCATACAAATAAATTGAATTATCAAAACTGCTAATCCGATTGACACCAAAACTAACAGGACTTCAGTTCTCGCTAAATCAAATACCAAACAAGAAATATCATTGAAACCGGTGTTAACTCAAGTTATCGTGAAACCAAGACAAACAAATTTTTAGGTCAACTTCAGGTAAACACTTAGGGGAAAAAATCATTTAAATAGATCGGTTTTTATCGTGAACTTAAGTGGCGAAAGAAAATGGTACAGATAGTCACAAAGACGGACAGTCAGGAAGACAGGCGGATAGATAGACACAAGTACCGCCACCATACGGAACATTTTTTGACATTTTAAATATAGTACCGTTCGCCTCTGGTTTCTCCTCGGATACGGATTTTTGACACAATCACCATACTTCCATTTTTTTAGAACATGGATGTAAAAAATCAAGTTTCTTTAACTTTAAACCCGCATCCGAGAGTTAATTTAAAATTTGTCTGTGGGATAATGAAGATTTGTAACTCGAAGAGCACTCAAATCATTAAAAGGGTTAAAATCGATTGGCGCATGATCTCGCAACTCTTCTGGCCACGATCACCAGAAATCTGTCTCAGCTTATTTACCAAATACATCCCCCTGTTGATATTTTTATTTTAATCTAAAGTTCAAACTCTAAGGATAGTAATGGAATACAATATTTGCCAAATGTCCGCTTCGGCTCTGCCTACAAATAATCATTTTTTTTGATGAAGTTTTGTTTACTATAATACTTTTCCTCGTAATTGCGGCTGTATTTCGCCAATAACAGCTCTGATATTTTCTTTTAGTGCATGAATCGTTGGTGGAGCATTGGCGTAGACTTTATCTTTAACATAGCCCCAAAGGATAAAGTCTAATGGTTTTAAATTAGCACGATCTCGGCGGCCAATTAAAGTCTGCATTTGGAGAAATCACACGGCCAGGCAATTTGTCACGCAATAGAGCCTCGTCCACGTCCATAGCATCAATTTCAGGTAAAATATGGCTCAATGACACCGCCAGCCCAAAAAACCGCACCAAACTGTCACTCGTTATAGATGGAGAGATTGTTCCACTATTTTTCTTGGGTTTTCAGAGCCCAGATAAATAGAAATGAGCTTCATCACTCAGAATAATTTTGTGTCAAAAATGATGACCTTGTTCATTCATTTTCAGTTCACAATCAACGAAAGAACAGCATTATGCGTTGTCTGCTGTCTTCAATTGGAGTCTTCACATCACTAACCTGTCCGAAACGTTCAAATTTATCAATTAAATTCACTGTAGCTGTGCGAGAAGGTGCTTGATGATGACCAAAAGCAGTGCGAACTTTACGAAACGTTTCCGCGATATTTCCACCGTTTCCGTAGTGCGAGTGTATATCGATCCATATTTAATAACCTCCTAGCACAGATAATAAACTACTCAGATGTCGCATGCCCATATAAAAAAATAAAGCATATTTTTATCCTGGCAGACAACGTGGTAGCAGACAGAGAGCTTTCAGAATAAGTACCACAAATAAAGCTTTTTTTTTTCCTCACTCCGTTCGTTCGTGTGGGAAAAGTTATTTTTCTCATCGTGTGTTGTGACATGGAAACGAACGAGGTGATGAAGTGTAAAGGGGTATGCGGGAAGGGGCATTAAGATGCATGATGGTGTGATTTCCATACCACCGCAGCAAATGAATAAATTTTCATGAATGGAAGTTTTGTAAACGCGTAAGCGTTGTTTGAGAGATTTTGCTCAAATATCAATCATTTAGATTTTCAGGTTAATTAATAGCATACATATATATTTCATACATATACAAAAAATTAAAAGGCATAAGAAAATTGTCTCCAAGGAAAAAATGTCCTGGAAAAGAACGAAGTGCGCAATTGCACACTGTTTTATAACCAAAAATGAATTACCTGATGGAAAATTATTTATATTTCCTAAAAAAGGAACAGTTAAATACGATGAATGGCTAGCTTTAGCAGAGGAGTCTCGAGAACACATAAAAAGCCTTAAAACGCCCTATGTATGCAGCAAACATTTTAAGAATGCCTTTATTGGAAAGAAATATTTAAAAAAAATGCTTACCCTTCCCTCTTGTTAAAACGAAGTGTTGCTATATCTGATGACGAGTTCATTTGTTTTGATCCAACGGGATCTAAGGTTACATATGAAAACTGCAATAAATTAGTATTGGATTCGAATGATGTTACAGTAGAAGAACTAAACTTGTCTTCAAAAAGGTTATCAAGAAAAAGATTCAATGATAACGTTGAATTTACTTGCGCCAACTGTGGGACTCATATAAAACGGCAATCTATTTATATTATTTAAAAGAATTGAGAGGCTTAAGAAATTGAACAATAGCTTAAGGATAACAGTAAAAGGAAATCGCAAATCGAAAATAAATTTGCTGCAGAGAATTCATCGTTTAAAAGAGGACAAAAAGGCTGCAAATGCGTGAAAAGCAGTGTATCCAAGAGAAAATTGATTTATTGCTTGGCATTGATCAAAATATTAAGACATTTTTGAAGCTCATTCGATCTGAGAGTACAAAAATATACATCGAAGAGGGGAAGTGGATTTCGCAGTGCATTTTTTTCCGTTTGTCTTCCGGATACAACTTTTTACGAGATCAGCTTGGACTACACTTGCCGCACCCGTCTTCATTACATAGGTGGATTGAGATTAAAAGTAAAAAAAAAAGAAATTTTAAGCAAGTTTTATATCATGTAGTCTGTCCAAGCAATATACCTTTGAAACAACTTGAGATTGAGGTATATAATTGTCTTGATATATTCGCGGAGCTGAAACTAACCGTTAGAGCTATTTGTGGACCTCTATTGTACTATCCGTCTGCCTTTTCGTTACCTGTTACACCTTGGCGCCTCGGTACCCATGTGAGACGGACTCTATTGCGTCTGGCAAGTAAGTTCAATTTAGTTTTGCACTCACTTACTAGTCGTGATTTCAACATGGGGTTTGTAATCTCGCTAATTGCTGCTTTGCTGTCCGAGCAGATGTCGATTTGCCTCCCTTCACTGGTGTCTTCTGCGAGTATTTCAGTTGACTTCATAATTGCATTGACTTCTGCTTGGAACACCAATACAAATGGTTCTAGGCGAATAGCAAGTTCAATCGGTGGGCTAGCACTGAAGATGCCAGACCCTGATTCCCCTGATATGTTAGAGCCGTCTGTATATACCGATATCCCATTGGAGTTACTTGTCGTTCTTTCATACGTCCAATATTCTCTTGCGAAATTGTTGGAGCACGTATACGATTTTCCAACAACATCACTGGGGCAATCGATGAGTGTTGTCATTACTTTTATCATTTCGGTGATTTTTCGATGTCCCGTATTTGCACCACCGATGAAATGGCCGATAGTTCTAAGCCGTGAGGCTGAAATGCCGGCAATCTTCTTCGCTTCGAGGTGCACTGGTAGAATGTTTAGTATCATCCTACATGGCCGCTGTTGGTGTTGAGGATTGTGCTCCTGTAATACCCAGGCAGACCATACGTTGCACCTTAGTTAGCAAGTCTTTTGCATACTTTTTGCTCATCACTAGCGTAAATCCAGTGGACCTGTTTCCGTTTCAAGCAACATGACTTCCCGATGTCCCTCCTGCATATCCAATATGCTCTCTTGGCTTTGGTGACTCTTTCTTCCAGGTTCTTTCTCCAGGTCAGTTTCCTGTCCAATATAATGTGTCCACTAAGTTTACAGAGTTTTTATTTATTTAATCAAGTGCTGAAAATAAGGTACATACATACAGACAAAATAACAAGCACACACCATACGCCCAACCACTTGCACATATACATATATGTATATACGATCTATACAGAACTCCATATCCATCCTATCAACATGTCGGCATCAGAACTCCGTGACCGCAGTCGCACAAAATATTTTTTTTGTTTCTTTTTTGCAGTGAAGGTTAACAAGGGTATGTATGAGTGACACGATGGACTAAAAAGTGAGCAGAAAAAACAAATGTTCTGTGTTCTGATTTGTTCCATTTTGTAAGAATTTTAGTTAGTTAGTTTTAGTGAATTTCGTTTTCATATCACTTCTTCCCATATGAATGAGACATTTGGGTAGTTTATTATCTGTGCTCCTAGTATGTACTTATCAAAAGTTATCGCAATAATAGTTGAATGTTGACGTTCAACAATGGCGCGAAATTTAAAATGACACTATGCCTTGACATTTGCTCCATAGTGTAGGTAGGACAGTAGTAGACTTCGTTTTTATTAATTCGTGGGTTAAGACTTAGAAGTACGCAAGATGCGCGATGGCTTGGGTCAACACCTGACAGACAATGATGGTACCTTTTGTTTTGAAGCATTTGCCTTAGCTTTTACTTTTACTTCAAGCAAAAGCTTCCTTTTTGTTCATGTCATGGAAGGCAATACCCAAAATTCAGACATTACATAACAACACTCTACATTTACATATCACATCAGCTTTTGTTTTTTTTTCATTAATCAAACCTAAATAACATTTTTTTTCTTATCGGTTGATATAAATCATAATCTGTTCATTGAGTTCATTGTGAAATCAGTGTGTTGCCGAAAAAAAGAGAAAAGCAATCTTAAGGTTACCATAGACCATCATCCAGCACCGATTTTGTGCGCATAACAACGTGGAAGTCATCAAGTAAGTGGTGATATTTCTTTTCTTGCTCTTGCTTAGATCTTTTTGGGTGCACTTTCGGTTTGTAGCAGTAGATTTATTTTATGAGACGGAATGCTTTTTTGGTTCAAAGTGAGCTAGAGCGGCACCCGATGCTTTTTTTTAAGTCTTTTCACTTAAGAAAAAATAGTTGTTTTGAGTTTCCGAAAGAAAAGAGAATAATTCTCGAGTTTGAATATACACTGTCGGTTCGTAGATAGTCATCTTCCATTCGTCTTGGGCAAGTATTATTTTTGGTTATAGGTTCACCCAGCAATTAAATGATTTACAACATCTCACGTACTGAGATTTTATATTTCCTGGTTGAACCTAAAATAATTTTTCTCAAAATCGAGAATCAAGCATAGGTACATATGGAGGAATTTGCAGTTTGGGTCAGCGATTTCCTAAGAAAAACCAGACAGGTCTATCTGTTTCCAATACCGACAAGGAGAGTCTTCAAATAAGTATCAGGCTGTTATGCCCTCCGCAGCGTCTGCCCCTAAATGGACGGCTACGTACAGCTGATCTGTTTATCGAGGTTAGGGACGTTCAAATTACGAACTCTAACCATCCGTTCGTCGTTAATCTTTTCTCTCTGTACCCTTTCCTCTCTCTTCATCAGTGGGTTGTTACGAGTAACATTTAAAAGACTAGTCTTAAGTGATGCAGAATATTTGAAAAAGATTATTTTAATAAGAATTAAACTACATTTACATTTTAAGTAGTTGGTTTTTAACATCTTAATGTTCAATATTGTTTCTATTTTCAGTTTACTTCAGATTGTGCTCGTAGATTCTAATGGTGTCAACCAATCTTGAAAAATTTCGACTGTTGCTGTGGAAGAATTGTAAATTACAATGGAATGCCAAAATTCCATGTATAATAGAGCTAATATTGCCGGCGATTTTTTCATACCTTTTGGTACTTGTGCGGACGTGGGTCGCGCCCGTATATCCAGGTGTTACAGTTTACAATGTATCGTATCCATTAGACAATCTGGATTTATTGAAGTAAGTTTTTTTTTATAGGTTAAATTAAATAGTGTCATGGTAGTGCACTGGCAAGTTTTCTAGCTACTTGTTGTGCACTACTACTACTATTTTATTTGCACGAAACAACTTAGAGCATTTTTACCCCTTTAGTGAGAAAGATCATGTTAAGATGATGGCTCAAGATGTGTGTCAGAGTAGAGAGAGCGTGCTTTTCATTGGAGCCCATAGTTTTAGATT
Source organism: Pocota personata (assembly GCA_963082735.1). Taxonomy (NCBI): domain Eukaryota; kingdom Metazoa; phylum Arthropoda; class Insecta; order Diptera; family Syrphidae; genus Pocota; species Pocota personata. The sequence goes on from OY720430.1 coordinate 6,704,341, forward strand.
TAATTTTAAGTACAGCTTTTCCAATTTCCACCTCATCAATTCTTAGAAACTCACAGCTGTTACGGTCACCAGGATTGATAGATACAATTTCAGCCGCATCAGGTAAATTTGATGGCATACTTTGAAGTTTCTTTGGTCGACCAACTCCTAGGATCATTTCCAAAGGATATAAAATAGTTATTAACAAGACACATCTGAAAGAAAGATGACATTCAGAGATTTGGCTGATTAACATAAAAAGAATCTGATAAAAGATAAAAGGAGTCAAAACTAACAAAAATATTAAAATGTTGGATTATATATAGTATCGACAATTGGGTTCAAGCTTTTTGTTGCAAGTGTTCATATGTTTCATATAACTCGTTAATATGGGGGGTGGAACATAGTGTAATATGCGAGCTGCGGCTCGAGCAGATAAAACGTTATTCTGTGAGATTATTTCTTTATTTTCTAGTCTATAGAACAATTCAAGTTCACACTATACTACTCTTCGCAAATTCTTTCCTTACAAGGTCTCTTTCTTCTCAAATCACTTTATCTCATTTCAATTACTTAATTCACAAATCCAAACTAATTACTTCTTCTTGTCAACTCTTAACTTTCAATTTATCACAAAATTACAACTTCGCCTATTATCACTTTTCCAATCTCTTCGTGTGGTTCGAAAATCAACTGCCCCTGCCTTGATCGCCATCTGTTCTTATATAGTCGCATTTCTGACAGCCAGAAACTTCTAGCAAATTCTTCGACCACTGGAACGAGAAAATTCTGATGTAATAATTCCAAGATGACAGCTGTAGCCAATAATCTCTTGTGGTTATAATTCTCTCTTAATTCCGCGACGTCGTCTTAGACATAATCCTTCTCTTCCATGGACACGAACCTCGAATGTGTTCCGAAAAGACACTTCGGAATGTAATTTTGTTTTGCTTACTTTTGGGGCGTAGTTATTATGCTACATTATGTTACAATAGGTTCAACTCAGATTGAGATTACTATAAAACGCGGGTCGAACCAAACTGAGTTGATTCGACTCCACTCCGCTCTGTGAGCTTGATCGAGTCGGAAAAAATGCATGTACACCTGGGTTTAGTGGATGAGCTGACAGGTCTTGTTTTTTTTTATTTATGACGACGAAAAACCAGTTTATTTTTATCTTTTTCATTTTATTTTAATTTTTTTAACAATCATTTGCCATTTTTAAATATATTTTCAGAGAAAAACAAACAAAACTTTAACACAAGCATAAAGAAAATAAATTGCAGCTGTCCATCTGCCAGTTCAACCACGATTCGACTCAATTTCGATTCGGTGTGCTGAATAATAGGTTCTCCCGTCTCGAGGAAATACACTCGAAAGCATATTACGTCGCTATAGTTGAATTTAGTAGAAGAGCTTTTCGTGGGAACATGTTGTTGCATGACGTTAAGCTTTCATTTAAGTAGATGAGGCTGTGCGAGCAAAGTAAAGAAAGTAACCAGAATAAACATCCAGTAGTTCCAAACCAGAATCATGAATTATTTTTAAATAAAAAGGAGAGACAAAGTAGAAACACTGTTAACGCTGATCATCCCGGCAGACATCCCTTTAGCACTGTTTCATTTCGCTTACTGCTGTCGGTTCTTCTTTCCTGTGTTTCGTTTCCATTACATTCCTGGATTTATCGCTGTCAATATCATCATCATCGAATTCTTTAACATTGGTAGCTGGCACGATGGTTTTATTTTGTCGGAAGCACAAACTGAAGTGAAGTCCTCTACGGCGTACTCGTATTGGTCTCTTCCCAATACTTTAGGTATAACAGCGTAATTTTTTTGGAGAGTTCATATTGATAAAAAAAGATTGCGACCTCGATGTTGGATTAAGATATAATTTTAGGTGTAGCCGTTTAAATTTAAAGTCTGTTCGACTTTTAAAATCTTACATGATCTGAATTAGAAAAGTTCCTTAAAAACGTGGTTCAAGTCTTTCAATATTCCAGCTGCTTTGCTTTTTGCCGTTGTTCATTAACACGAGCCGCAGCTGTTCGTCTAACTTCTTCTATGTCTTCATGCGTTCGTTGGCCGTTGTTTCGTAAAAAGGAGAACAATTTTATTTTGTAGAACGTCTTGATGTTTGGAAGCCCAATGCCCAAAACACATGTGCAGAACTCTGTATGTAGTGAAATTAGAATACACATGTTTTAATTCGCGAAGCTACATGTAAATGCTGCATGCAGTGCTGTTCTGCAAGACATCTCTATTTCTAAATTCGCTACAATCGACAGTGTTGGCACAACACAAAAAAAAAAAAAATAAAAAAAAAAAAAATAAATTTGAGGTATTTGGTATCACCAACTTTTGCAGTTTCATTGTTTGTTTACTTAAAAACTTCCAGTATGACTGATAAACATTTAAAATCAATCAAATTATTAATTCACAGGATAATTATTTTCACAAAGCAAATGATATTTCAATTCAGCACCCGTAAGTGACAGTAGCTGTAAAATGACAGTATTCGATGCGATGCATGTCAAAAAATATCTGCACGTCTGTTTCACGTGCAGAGCTGCAAGCTCAGATTTTCTGCAAATATGTTTTGGGCATAATATATCCAATAGTTCCTGAGGTGTATATCATGCAAGTTTTCATCCCATCATTTATCGTTATTTGTTGTTCGGTTTGCACGTTCTGCATGTCCATTTGCTCGAGGTGTTCCTACAGCATTACGAATGTTTTTGATTCGTTGTCGTTGCAGTATTTCCTGAACTCCTTCGAAGTAAACATCGTTCCACGATCCGTAACAATCCTGTACGGAATGCCAACGTTGCTTCTTCTAAAAAGTTCAGCATATGTTTTGTCGTTGTGCTTTTAACTGCTCAGATGATGGTGTATTTTGTAAATGCGTCCACTACTACTAGAAGATTTTCATTACGTTTGTTGCTTCCTCGTTGTGCCTTCCTCATTCTGCAGTAACACGGTAACTTCATGCTCTGGATATACGCAATAGCCGTCTTCCTGATCGTCACATCATACAAATGGTGCGTCTTTACGCAAAAGTTTAAGGAGCGGCGTACTCGGGAACGAATTTCTTGAAATATCCCTTTAGGCCAAGGAATTACCTTATCTCGATTAAGTTCGTTGGAGTTCGGAACTTTTGAATAGCTAACGTTTTCACTGTACCAAGTACACATAATGAAAAATGTCATCTTTCAAGGCGTTTTTTAATTTTTGCCATTCAGCACTGGAATATTGCCGGTGCATTCTTCAGTCCAAACGGTTTGAATTCATATAGTCTCTCAGTTGTGACAATCGCAGTATATTTACCGCTGTTCTTTTTAACTGTTATCTGACAGTAATCGCTAGTTAGATCTAGATCTTTAATAGAGAAACTCAAAAGGTGGGTCTCTCAATTTTGTCGGTCTGTCTGTAAGCACGCCGGCTCCAAGGATTTTCATCAAATTTGATCGATGAGTTACGATGGCTTACCTGGTTTTTGCCAAAGAGAAATACGCATAACGGTACTTTTTCTTATTAATTGGTTCGTACAAATTTTGAATTTATTTATGGCTCAATCTAAACAATATTTTGCAGGTCATGGCATACCAAGTTTTGGAAAATTGTAAAAATATTTTTTTTCGAGTTTTGAGGAATTTTTTTGAGAAAAGTAAATATTTTAACGATTTTGATTAAAGTTCAAATCTGAGTTAACTCATTTGACAGTTTTAACTTTTTCGTGAGGCGAAATTAAGAAAATTAGAGAAAAATGAGCGAATAAAAAATCATACTTGTCTGAATTTCGTTAAGCCTCTCAGAATGCGTACGGTTTTCAGATGTTTTCAGACGTAATATTACGTTTACATACGTTTACATACATTTGCATATGAGTATGTATGATCCGGAGTAACATATAATTATGTAATTTCCATCTACTGCTCTACGAAAGAAGTATCCTTTGGAATAAAGGATATGAACAATCTCAAAAGCAGATCTCTTTTAATAGGTTTCATATTGGACGCTGATCTTGCTCATCTTTATTCGAGAATATGAAACGGTAGACTCTCAAACCAAGGCAAGCCTTCTGGTATTATTTGCAATTCTTTTATAGCATAGCAATTTATTAACACATTTTTAACATCCTTTTGCTATATCGCATCACTCTTAAAGAGACATGTATGCATATCTACCTTCCTTTTGAGATTAATAAATTTGAGTGCTATAGCAAATTTAATTTATTTTGTTTAATACCACTAATATTTCTCACAACTACTTAACACCCATCCTAGGTAACGTTTCAATCCTTGCAGATATTGGGTAGGCAATGTGACTACTTTAAAATACCATTTGGTCTACTCGCCGAACACAAGCCCGATTTTCGAGAAAATCGTAAAGGAGGCAGCTGAGAGTTTAGAGCTTACCTACAGTGGATATGCAAATTCTAGAGTTTTGGAGGAGGGCCTGCTCAAGACAAACTACCTTGCTGGTGTGGAATTTGAGGATTCGATGGCAGCTATAACGAAATATCCCGAGCAACTGAATTACCGTCTTCGATTTCCCAGTGTGATGCGGTATATGTATGACGACCAATCGGTTGTAACGTGGATGACGGATTTGCTCTTTCCGCGATTCGACATAGTTGGGCCAAGAAATATTTGGTATCCAGATGGTGGGATACCAGTAGGCTACTTGGGGCAGGGTTTTCTTCCCGTACAGGATGCGATCGCGACAGCGTTTATCAAGCAGTCTGGTAATCGGGTGGAGTCACTACCTAAAGTGTATCTTCGGCGATATCCGTATCCGGAGCATATTATGGATCCATTGATGGCTGGCTTGTCTCAAATGATGGGACTAATTATTCTACTGAGTTACATCTATCCCTGCACGTATACGGTTAAGGTAAGAACTGGGAAATTAGTCTTTGGATGAATATTTTAGAATTGTTTGTCTTACAGTCTATCACAGCGGAGAAGGAGAAACAACTCAAGGAGGTCATGAAGATTATGGGTCTTCACAATTGGTTGCATTGGACGGCGTGGTTTACTAAGGCTTTTTTGATGATGGGCTTCTCATCACTTCTGATAGTAATTATTTTCATGGTAACTATAACCAACACTGCTGTCTGCCAGCACTTACTATATTCTCTTGCAGATCAAATGGAAGGACAATGTCGCCGTGCTTACATACAGTTCTTTCACGGCGGTGTTATTTTTTTTCCTGATATATACGATGACCAGTGTAACACTGTGCTTCATGTTGGCAACGTTATTTTCCAAGGCCAGTACCGCGGCTGCTATGACCGGTTTGGTATGGTTCATTATGTACATCCCATTTACATTTTTCCAACAGAACTACGATAGCCTGACTTTGCGTGAAAAAATATCCTGGTCTATAATTTCCAACACTGGTATGGGCTTAGGACTACAAATAATAACCTCTGCCGAATCTGTAGGAGAGGGTCTTCAATGGAGCAATATGTTCAAACAGACGAACATCGACGACACTTTGGTGTTGGGCCACATCATTGGTATGATGCTGGTATCGTGTATCATCCACATGGTCATCTGTTTGTACATGGAACAAATTTATCCGGGTGATTATGGTGTACCAAAGAAGTGGAACTTTCCATTTAAAAAAAGTTTCTGGTATGGTGAGCGGCAGTACATAGGTATGCAGGAGTCAAGCCATGAAATTAAGCGGGATAATACAGATGCATTTGAAGAGGAACCGATTGGCAAAAATGTTGGCCTTCAGGCGGAAAATCTGACCAAGATATTTGACAACCGAAAAGTAGTAAACAATGTCTCACTGAATATGTATGAAAATGAAATAACGGTGTTGTTGGGACACAACGGTGCGGGTAAAACTACAACGATCTCGATGCTTATAGGAATGATCCCACCGTCATCAGGTGCAGCGATTATCAATGGTATTGATACAAGAACAAATCTGGATGACGCGCGCAAATCATTGTCGATTTGCCCGCAGCATAATATCCTTTTCGATGATTTGACGGTAAGAGATCATTTGGTTTTCTACGGTTGCCTGAGAGGTCTTACGGGGGCTGAATTGGAGACGGAAGTGAAAAATTACATCAAAAAGACTGGTTTGGAGAAGAAAGCGAATGTAGCTTCGTCGAAATTATCGGGTGGTATGAAGAGAAGGCTGTCAGTGAGTGCTGCCTTCTGTGGTGGCGCTAAAGTTGTGTTGTGTGATGAACCAAGTTCGGGAATGGATCCAGCGGCGAGAAGACAGTTATGGGACTTGCTGCAATCAGAAAAAAACGGACGAACGGTATTGTTAACGACGCACTTTATGGATGAAGCGGAAGTGCTGGGTGATCGTATTGCGATTATGTCCGCCGGGGAACTAAAGTGCTTCGGAACGCCTTTTTTTTTGAAGAAGAAATTTAGCAGTGGCTATCATTTGGTGAGTAATAAGTTTTCTTTCTTTTTTTATAATTTTTGGTTCGTAAGTTAGGATAGGTCAAGTTAAAATAAAAATTGAAGCCAATGAAAGCTTAATGGCGGAACTTTGAAATGAATGCTGTAGGGGTGAGAGATTGATGCCTTAGATTTGTAGATATTTGTAGAAGATGAGGGTGATCGTTCATGTACCTTAGAAATTTAATGTAGAAGGACGTGCTAAGTAGCTTCGCATAATATATTCCAAAGAACTTCAGTTTAAAGATTAATAGTTTAGTCTTATTACACTTTTAAACTATTACACTAGTTTCGGTTGGGTTAGAAAACATCCGTTCAGAAGGGTAGGCGACCGAATTTATTCGATGGTTCCCCGCTACTGCTTGAAGCTGTTTGTATCCAGAGAAGCATCTTTTGATTCAATGGATAGTTGGCAATTCTTCTTCTTCTTCATTTCGATAACTTCTCCGATAATCGTTGCACTTTCTTTAGCCAGTTCATATTACATGGGACCCAGCATATTCATACTTCTATCTGCAATCTAGAATTTTGAGCCCAAAGATTCCACCTACGAGGTTTAAAGAAAATCCCTCCAGCCAGATCAAGAAACTTAAATTTAATTAACATTAACTTAAATGAGGGTGGCCGTGGTGTAGTGGTAACATCAACGCTTGTCACGCTCTTGGTTCACGGTTCAAATCCTGATCTCAACAATCATCTATTTATTTCGTTTGAAATAAATAAAAAAGCTTAGTCAACTCTACTGCGAAGGCATAACACTGGCAGTAGAGTGGTCATATGGCTTAAATGCAACTTGATCGTGATGATGGCATCAGGTGGAGGGAAAAAAATACTGTGAATCATGAGCAACGACAAAAAGCAAAACAAACAAGCTCCCCAGTTATCTGGATGCCACCCTTGGAGTTTACTGAAACTTAATACCACCTAAGTTTCAAAAACCCACTACACCGATCTTCCTTTCTCTCTCTCTCAATTTCTGCAAACGCCCGTGCCCTGAAATAATTTAATGGTATTCATATCCCATTTGGCGCGCGCAAATTATAAAAAAAAAAAAAAAAAAAACAGTTTTTTTGTGTTAAATAATTAAATAGAAGAAAAAGATTCTCCAAAAGAAATTCTACATAACTCGTTTGAAGAAGCAGGACTGTGGTGAGTACCGATTCCCTCCAAAACGATAATTTCAACGAAAAAAAAAAAAAAAAAAACATAATATTCCCACAATAACGCAAACAAACAATAAGTGTGTTCCCTTAGTTTTTGCCTCGAAATTCGTAAAATCACAACTTTCCAGGAGTGGAGAAAAATCTCAGTCAAAGATGAAAATTACAAAAAACTGCGTTGAATAACAAAAATCTGTGTATAAGTGAAACGTCAAGAGTGTATGTGCGGAATCACCAATTTTCATACTCGGCATTTTACGTTTAATTTTATCTTTTTTTTCGATTTATCTTGAATTTGGAATTGAAATATTCCTCAAAATTTCGTATACATTCGCTATTTTGGTCAGATATGGAAACAGACCTAATATCTAAGGATAAATTAAAAATAAAATAGCCACAAAATATGAAAAAGTCAAAAATCTAATCACTGTAAAAAAAAAACACAATTTGACACAACTTGACCAACAATTATAAGAGAGAACCCACAGAAAATGTATGACAGCTCTTTTTTCGACTCGGATTAATGAATACGTGTGAACTCCTCTGAAAGCTGTCATTATCGTCAAATGCAGCAACAATTGCGAAAGTTCTACATCCCCTCCAAAAAGTAAATAAAAATAATCATAGCCAAAGGCAACAACCCTTTGAGAAGATCCGCATCCTCTCCAACATAGCAACAAAATTAAGTGAACAACTGGACAACTACGTCAGTTTGACAGAGGCGAAATGTTTCTAGATGTCATTAGTTTGGCCACAGCAACGGTTAGAATATATGCATGCCAAAAAAAGTGTCATCGATACATCGATATCATTGCTATGGCCAAATAAAAAGTTTGGGGCGAAATGAGATATGCCCCGATGTCGATTATCTGATTATTGTTCATCTCTGGTTATACCCAACTTAGTTACAGAAAAAAAGCAGAAGTTGATAGAAAAAATTACGGACACCGATAACATCGATAACCAATTTGACATCCTTATAGATGCTGTGACCAATTTAAAAACTCACCTTAGAAATCAAATAATGCAAGAAACTGACGCATTGGAACAAATTTCGCAAAAAAAGTTTTTAGGCCATTTTCCATTTGTCTTAAATAGTTACTGTATAATCTACTTTCGTTGGTTCGTATGTACTCTTTTATCCGTACAGAAATTATTTTATCGTTGTATACTTAAAAGTATAGAGGTTTAAAAGGGAAATTTAAAAAAAAGAAATAAAAAAGTCCAATGTTCTACCTCATAAGGTGATATGGAAAAGGATTTTTTAAAGCACAATACGAGTAAATATAGCGGGGCGAACAAATTTTCTTCTTGCGGCGGGCGCTCAAATAGTCAGACCCGAGCCTGCTTATGTATGTACGTAGGTAGCCATTAGAGTCTACCTATAGATAGACTGCTCGTAACGGTCGGACATAAGTAAACACTGTAGGAGTGACTTGCGTCGATCGCAATGAACAGTTTTACACGCGGAGACTCAAAATGAAAGACACTTCTCTATTCTCTTTTGGTGTCGTGTGTAACTTTTAGACGTCGAGATAAATTACCACGTTTATATGCAGAATCGAGGGATCGAGTTGGGATCGAGTTGAGATTTCGATCTGAGTATATCTACACACCGAGTCGAAAGATTGAAAAATTCAGTGGCTTCAGAATCGGAAGACGAAGAGGTAGAGAGTCTAAATAGCAGCATCAGACAGCTGCAACTAAGAGTGCGTGCTATCAAGGCCAAGCAAATGGCCAGGAGGGAGAATGAGCGGCAGCAAGAGCTCCAGCGCGCTCAGCAACAACTACAACAGCAGCAGCAGCCAGAAAGCCAGCTACAAGAACAAAAGCAGCCGCAACTGCAGCAGAATAAGCAGCAGCAACAACAACAAAAACAGCTGAAGAAACAGCAACTACAAGAAGTACTGCAACCAATGCAGCAACAGCAGCAGAAACAACAACAGCAGAAGAAACCACAGCAACAACAACCACAGCAGAAACAACAGCAACAACAACCACAGAAGACTACAAAGACGAGGGTGCCGCCAATCAACACCCACAAGATTGAGTTAAAGGATACTATTGAGCTATGTAAGTCGGCCATTGGTAATAATTTTTACATTAAAAGATTGAATGAGTATAGGCATGCTATCCATTGTAGTACAGTGGAGCATTATCATAAAATAAAAAATTTATTAAAAGAATCGACGACGGAGTTCTTCTCCTTCACCCCGAAGGGGGAAAAGCGGCAAACAATGCTGCTGAGGGGGATAGACCCGTCTACTGATCCGGAGACGCTCCTTGCGCTGCTTAAAGAGAAAGAGTGCAACGAGCTCCAATTCCTAGGGGTCAAGCCATTCACCACAGCTAAGGCAAAAAGGGAGAAGCGGAAACTGCCGTTCTTCCTAGTTCAGCTTTCACCCAATAGCAAGCTGGATGGTCTAAGGAGTATTAAAGTCCTAGACTACCAGGTTGTCGCATGGGAAAAATTAAGAAGGAGCGAAAACATTTTACAATGTGTTCGCTACCAAAGGTTCGGTCAAGCCGCGTCGAACTGCGAAATGCAGCCTCGATGTGTCAAGTGTGGAAAGAACCACAAAGCAGAGGAATGCACTCTAGGTAAGGATGGAGTTGCAGATAAGAGCCAGCTCTCGTGTGCTTTATGCAGGAACTCGGGACACACCGCAAACTATCGGGGTTGTCCTAAGTTCCAGTATATTAAGAAAGTAAATATGGTTCGTCAGGAGAAGGTCGTAGTGAAACGTCTACCTGCTCCAATTCAAACACAATCCGTCACTCCCCAAGTGACCTACGCCCAAATGGCGGCAGAAAAGACCGAAGGTTGCTTCTCAGGCCCCAGCGCCTAGAGCACCGGAGGCTCAAACCGACTTGCTGGCCATCTTGCTCTCTATCCAAGGGCAGATGGAGCAGCGTCAGCGTCAGGTACAGGAGCAGGCGAAGCGGGTGGACCAGATCTACGCACTTCTGCCGGGCCTAACGCACCTCCAGTCGTAATGGGTACGAACATGGAGGAGCATCCCTTGAAGATCCTTGCGGTGAATGTGAATTCACTGATTAGGATCGAGCGAACAGCCGTATTGTTTAAGTTGCTAGAAGACCAAACCCCTGACGTGCTTATGGTTAGCGAAACAAAGCTATCCCAGAAGCACAAATTGGGGCACAATAAATACAATATTGTCAGAAGAGACCGACCCAACTCCACACGAGGAGGAGGTGTTGCGATCTTCATACGCAAACAACTGAAATTTAAAGTTATGTACAGCGGTGAAGTGCGAAGGTTCCAGCAGCTGGAAGCGTGTATCGTGTGCATCCCTCTCCGTAGTGGAAAGGTCGCACTCTATGCACCTGAAGCTACTCAATCTACTTTATTTATTTCAGAGCTCGAGACACTTTCGATTCCTAAGGCTAGAGTCGGAGGAGAATTATTTCATCATGGCCGGAGATCTAAACGCCAAACATAGAGATTGGGGAAATAACACGCCTAATCCTAGAGGGAACCTACTATTCAATTGGTGGGGTCGGCACAGTGTCGAGTATAAACTCGATTTGAAAGCTACAGATAGTCCGTCGTTTCCTAGAAGCGGCTCTTATCTGGATCTTATGCTGTTCGACGTACGGTTACAACTGACCAACATGGACCGACAAATTATAAACTGTCTGCACACATTTGTGTATGACAGTGACCATTGCGGACTCAGTGCTGTAATAACGATTCTCAACGAAATTGCGGAGTTAGAGGAGTTTGTCCAAACGTACTCCTACAATTATAGTAGGACGCGTTGGACTCGCTTCTCAAGAACTTTGACAAGAGCACTCTCCTCGAACTCGCTCTACCCACCGTCCAATAGGAATCTGTCAAACGAGGAGATTGACTGGTACCTAAAACAAATACCTCGGTATCAACATATTGACAACGCAGAAATATTCCGCAATGCAACATTTGACGCACTACACCAACACAAAAGTAAACTGCTGTCGAGACTAAAAACCAGACAGTTTACTGACAGACAAAACTCGGAGGTTAGGACGCTGAAGTCGTTGATTAAAAACCTCCAAAAATTAATTCGAGAAAATTACAGACTTTGTGTAAATTTGCATTGGAACAACAAAATTCGGGCTGTAAAATCCAACAACCCGAGTATGTTCCCGCAAATAAATAAAATATTTCGGAGGAATAATCAAAACGACCTTCCGTGTCTTAAGATCCCCCGAACGACGAACAATGGGCGAATACTTATAACAGCAGGTATAGATCCAGATAACGCAGTAGAGGATGACAACTTCTTTGTGATCGAAGATCCGCAGGAGAAGGTAGAGGCTATAGGAGCGACTTTCCAGGAAGTGTACAAGGTGAATGATACCATTTACCCCAACCACGACCTGAAAAATCGCGTCCTTGTGCACAACTTCTACCTTCGAAATGATATAGAGCACTGGCGATCCGAGAACATAGGTTTTACCGAGTTCAATGACGATAACATGGCAAATAATGTCATCGCCGATGAAAGGGTACATCCCCCGTTCATATAGAAGGTGGAGCTCCAAGCGATCTTCGACTCATTGAGGAGGAAGAAATCTGCGGGAATCGATGCAGTATCGAACATTGTGCTTCGACATCTCCCACTAGAAGCGGTGGACATTTACACCACTCTGTTTAACAATGCGCTGAATAATGCACATTATCAATACAACCCATCCCCAAACGGGGTAAGGACACCTCCAATCCGGCAAATCTCCGGTCGATAAGTCTCCTTCCGAACATCAGCAAGGTATTCGAGAAAGTGATCAATAGAGCCCTGCTTAAGTGGACTGAGAACAGTAATATAATTCCGGATAACCAATTCGGTTTTAAGGAGGGGCATGATACAATACATGCCGCGTCTCAACTGGTATCGGATATCCAATGGAACAAAAGCAAGAAACAGTGCACGGGTGCCTGCCTGATTGACTTGGAGAAGGCCTTCGACACCGTATGGCTAGAGGGACTCTCCTACAAGCTGAGCAGGTTGGGCATAAGCAAACCACTGCTGTACATACTTCATAACATGCTCACCAGTAGACAGTTCATCGTCAAAAATGGCAATGTGACTTCTGCTGGAACATTTCTAATTAAAAACGGTCTGCAACAAGGTGCGGTTAATTCACCGATTCTTTTCAACATTTACACAAGCGATCTGATAGGATCACTTCAACATGCCATAGCGTACGCAGACGACTTGATCGCGTACAGATCAGGACCAAAAATCGAGGTCATTGCAATTCTCTTGCAACGTGACTTCGACAAGATTCAGCGATATTGCGATGACTGGAAGTTGAAGATCAACTTCCAGAAATCGGAAACCATTCTTTTTAGGACGCCGTTGTCTGGGGCCTCTAGGGATGCCAGAAAGAATTGGCGAAAGTTCTCAATCGTGGGACGGCACGGACAGCCACTTGCGAGTCGAAGTGTAGTCAGATATCTGGGGCTCTGGTTAGACCAATATCTATATTTTAACAAACATATAGATGCTGCTCTGGCCAGAGCTAAAGGTGCTTTTGCCCTTACAAAGAGACTTTTTTATAGCAAGCAACTCAATGCAAGGGTAAAGGTAATCTGCTACATGGCCCTCATTAGGTCCATGCTCGTATATGGATGCCCCGTGTGGTTCAACGTGGGAGCAAGCTTGTTGGAAAAGATTCGGGTGTTTGAGAGGGCTTGCCTTCGGGCTTACCGTACAGAACACCAGAGTCCCAGTACATAAAATTCTATCCCAATGAGGTCCTTTACAACAGGGCTAAACTAATAAGAGTGGATAATTTCGTTATCAAGCTGATTCGAAGGCACATTGCAAGAGCAATGAGCTCGACGAACAACCTGATCTCCGGGGCCTATTACCCCAATTACGAGTATCACGAGAGAGTGCGCCTTAACTCCTTCGTCGTTTCCCCATAATCCAGGGCAGCCTGTATGATGGTCAAGGTTGGCTGTTCTATATCCATGGCCGACTTACATAGTTTAGATTTAGGTATTTTAGTCATATTATTAATATTAAAAAAAATATTTAAAAAAAAAAAAAAAAAAATCACATCACTTTGATAGAAAAAAAAAAACTAAAAAAAAATATATATAAAAAAAAACACCACTTGATAAAAAAAAAAAAAAAAAAAGTACGTATTGAATTACGTAAGTTACGTAAGGTAGAGTAAGATAGATTAAGGTAGAATAAGATATTTTAAGATTTATTTTAAGGTAGTTTATAAGTTTATATATAAGAATACAAAACGAAAAAAATGTTCATTCACTAAGTTTTTTATCGAATTTTCTTAGTTACAATTAAAATTATATGAATAAAATAAATAGAAAAAGCTCAAGAACGTTACGTCGAAAGACATAGTTTTAAGTATTACGTTTAGCTTAGAGCGCCCGCATAGGGCCAGTAAGTTAGAATAAGAATAGTTAAGTTAGTTAAGCTAGTTTTAAGCGTTTTTTTGTCTAGCTTGTAAGTTATAATGAATTAATCAATAAAAAATGCATTAAAAATGAAAAATGAATGATTGAAAAATTCAAACGTGGTTGAACTGACAGATAAGTATAGCAGACATTCTGGTTTTGATTGTGTTAGTGTTCTGTTTGTTGGATTCGTTATCTGAAATCACACACACACAGAGACAACATGTCACTTCAACTCCTCAACCCAGGTATACATGCATTTTTCTAACTCGATCCAGCTCTGTTAGCTGAGTCGAGTTGAATCAATCCTATTTCAACTCGATCTGCGTTTATATGAATTTCAACCCGGGTTGAATTTGGATTCAAGTATGCATATAAACGTAGTATCTTCTATCGATTAAGATTTTTCATATTTCAGTTTCTCGCTTCATTCGTATTTTACTGTGTCTCTGCTTCATTCTTTTTTTCTCAGCGTCGAGTGCGTATCGTGTAATTTCTATACTACCACGGCAACCACCACTGAACATAGTAAAATACAAATGAAGCGAGAAACGGAAATATCAAATATCCCTCTACGTGGTCTCTTCCGCACGATACACACTCAACGCTGAGAAAAAATGAAGGAAGCAAATGGAAACAATTACGAACGAGGCAAAAGAAAAGACACGAAAGTCTTTCAGGTTCTTCTACCCGGCCGACACGGACTACCACCCCCACTTCTCACCTCTCCCGTTAATCATTTCGAGTCTCCACGTGTAAAAGTGCTCAATGTGGTTGATCTGGTTGACTTGTTGATTAGAAGACCACCGAGACTCTTTATGTACGGGCTGTACTGTCCAGTTGTGCTAGCAAAGATGTCTCCTCTTTTCTATTTCTGCATTAAAATCGCCAGGCATTATCTTAATGTCATATCTGTGTCATTTCTCATGTAACAGCATTTGGTAACGTCGTGTTTTTTGTGTGTGTAATCTCGCACCAATGACTGAATCTCTCCTCTCTGATGGCAAATAGACTCTGCTTTCTTGGCTGTTAAGAGGGTGAAGCTCATTGTTCTTATTTCGTTTGCTAGGGTTTTGTCTTTTGCGAAGCGTCACGTAAATAATAAACAAACAAAATTGTTTTTCCTATCATTAAGCCTTACTTCTGAAGGCTTCAGTCCTAAGTCTGACTTTTAATATAATTTTAGGATTTTGGATGGTAAGATTAACACTATAATTTTATCTAAATTTTCTCTGCAGATTTGTGTAAAGAAAGACAACTGCGATAGTACCAACGTAACGCGGCTCCTCAGTAAATACATACCGGGTATACAACCTGAAGCTGAGATTGGCACTGAACTTTCATATCTACTACCCGACGAATTCTCTTCTCATTTCGAAAAGATGTTCCAGGACTTGGAAACTAATTCTGATAAATTAAACCTCAATGGGTATGGCGTTTCACTAGCATCTCTCGAAGAAGTGTTTATGAAGGTTGGTACTGAAAAGCGTGAAGAAGAAGGGAGGGAGTCTGCACAGAAACCCATAATGAATGTTGGCGAATTTGGATCAGAAGATGAAGAATCTATGAGTATAAGAATACATTTTTTTTCCCTGTACGTATCTAACGGTGGTATCCTATTTTTTAGATGAGAACATGTTCTCTGACAATCATCGTCTTCTCCAGGGCACCGATCTTATGTTCAGTCAATGGCGTTCGATGATTTTAAAGAAATATCTCTATACAATTCGAAACAAGATGTTGTTTGCAATTCAGAATTGTATCCCAGTTTCGTATATTGCGATAACAATTATTTTGTCAAGAAATTATTTGTTTCCGAATTTGAAACCAATAGTTTTGGGTCTGTTTCAGTATCCGTCAACGGTAACTGTTCTAGCGAGCACTTCGAAAGTAGATACACCATCGTTGGAGTCGAATATAATCCAAAATTACATGAAAGTTGTGAATGACCATGGATCTAATCATCGGCTACAAGTAACGAGAAGAAGTTTTGTTGACTACATCCTGGAGCTTGGAAAGACAGACCAAATTGTTATTGATAAAATGTACATTGCTGCAGCTACAGTGAGTAAAGGAATAATTATAGCATGGCTAAATAACGAGCCACTTCATACGGCACCGGTGACAGTCAATTTGATTCACAACGCTATGGCTAGGTAAGAATCAACGAATGTTGTTCAAATATTCGCCGATTTTAATGTCTGTTTTGTTTCTTGGTTAGAGCTATTATTGGACCAAAGGCGAGTATTACAATAACGAATGCTCCATTGCCACACAAGCTGCAAACGGCTGTCAACATTCTGAATACTAGGCAGAGTCTGGGAACACAAATGTCACTGAATCTGTGTTTCGCTATGTGTTTCGTTACTGCTTTGTACGCTATATTCCCGATTAAGGAGTATCAAAATCGAGCAAAGCTATTGCAGTTTGTTAGTGGTGTCAGAGTCATGACCTTCTGGTTATCACACTTTATTTGGGATATTTTTACACTCACCATTACCATGCTGATTGTGATAATGACGTTCGCATTTTTCCAGGAGAGAGGATACTCAACATCTAGTGAATTAGGTAAGAAGAAATCAGGACTTTAGTGTAAACGAATCACTTACTTGTTTGAGGCTGATCTGACCAGGATTGCAGCTCCATCTATGTTAGTGAGTAGCACGGTTTCTGACGTAAGACGTTATAATAGTTGAGGCTTGGTAAGAATTAATTATTATTACGTTTTTTACTGCTGTGTCAGAAGTGTGATTTTTTTTTTGTAGTGTTTCGTACCAGAATGGTATAAGCGGAACACTAAGAGTTCAACGCGGTGTCTGTGTATCTGTTCCAAGTTTGTAACTTTTGAATCGTTTGACCATAGTGTACCTAAAGAAAAAAAAAAATGTTTACACATACATATATTATGCGACATATTAAATCAAGGCTGAACTTCCAAGGAGTCCAACAATATAAAAAATATTTGTTTTTGGAAAAATTTTCTTGAACAAAGAAAACTCAAAAACCATCGTCTACCAGATTGACAAGATTTATTAAAGAAGTATACATACATTTCAAGTAAATGTTTCTTAAAGAGTTCTCTCAATAACATATTTTCAATAGCAGCGTGCATTAACGCATCTTCAAATGTAGAATATAATTAGAAGTGTTACTCGGCAGGTGAAAGGTTCGCTTGGTAAAAAAAATAAAACATTTGTCGACTTCAAAGTACAAAACCCCCAGCTCCATATAGAAGTATAGACTTTACAGTTGTGCAAAATATTTTCTGCTTTGAGTTATGGCTTATGTACTTACTTTTCATGCAGCGATATCAGATTGAACAGATTGCACATTTAGCTACTGATAGTTTGACCGTAAGGTGTTTATTTATATTCAAGTTCGCCGAGAAAACTCCCAGATATTTGTACGTACGTACGATTTCGATGCCTTCTCCCTGATATGTTTCCTTTTGATTCCTAGAATACCTACCGCCACCACCATTACCGATTACCTTGATGCTATCCGAAAATGTGGCTATGAACAGTTGAGATGGATCCATGAATCCGGAAAAACTTCTTTTGCAGACTATTAAACAATAAATAATGGCTTTTGGGAGGGGTGATCGTTTCGGCGAATTATTACTTACTAATACTTTCGTATATTAGATTATCTAGTTGAGTTTTCAAAGCAGTGTTGTCAGAAGCCAAAGGTGGCTCTTACATTCATACACAGGACCAATAAACAGGAAGCAACTTCGAATTAGCAATAAGTAAAGGCTCAAAGGCTAATGTCATAACTGAACGAAGTGCTTCCCTATGTTCTGTCAGTTTCAACCGATGACCATAATACTTTTGCCTGCATACCTATTTAGTAACTCAATCTACAAATTATTTGCCCGTTTCTTTTGAAAGATCATCCCATGCCCTTTCATTTTTAATTGTATTAAAATAAAAGGCATCTTTTTTATGGAAAAGGCACCTATTTTTGTGAACACTTTCTATTAATATCTGCAGAAATTCGTAGTCCGACATTTTTGAAATTTTGGAAATTTTTCATAACAAACATAACAACTGTCAGATTTACATATGCAATGAACGACTAAGACCGCTCTCTCTTATGTTCGCTCATATTTGCAAAAGTGAACGAATATTTAACGAATCGACGCTGAGCTTATTATGTGTTGGATTATAAGATTGTGAGTATTCGTGAGTTTACATATTCGTGCATATGCCGGCGAATGTTGAATTAGCTTTAACTAGATTTTGTCAATTACCAGAGTCCCGTTGCTTATTACCAATTGCTCCGGTGTAAAAGGCGACAAAACTTAAGGGCTAACCATAATGGACTTCAGTGGGATTAACCTTATGTCAAAACCGAACGAAAAGCCCACTCAATTTCTGTCAAACTCTCTAGTTACCCATAATGTACCTGAGCAAACTTATAGTTTGTCAAATTGTTTACATTCGGTTTGGTTTCAATGCAAGGAAGAAGAAAATGGAAAATGAACTAAAACAATTAAAAAAATTAAAATTACTGCATTTTTCAATGGAAGGGATAAATTTCCTGTCAAAAATAAATGATATGGAATTTTTTTTTTTTTTTGTTGTGTCAACTGTCAAATTTCCGTACTGAATGTCTCATTTCATTAAAACATACCGTAATCCCTCAGAAGATAACGAAAACTTGACGAAACCGAGCAAAATCCCGTTATGATCATGCCATATTATTTACATGTAGCGGGACATTTCATTAAGCTAGCGTAAGCTCATTCAAGTCCATTATGGTTGGCTCTTAACTCTTTGACTCTGTTTATTGTTTGTTTAAACAATTTTTGAAAAGCAAGTAACAGAGACAAAAAGGCAATTTTAGACTTTTGACAACGTTGTTTCAATAGAAAAAAAACTTTTATTAAGTGCTTTCATAGTTTAGAATGCACTGTCACAATGCTGAATTGAACTTATGAGATACTGGACGCCGTGGTCCAGTAGCTAAGTGCGTGAACATAAACAAGTTTTCTTTACGGTCTCACCTTTTGCAAACTTCTGATAAATATTCGGGAGTAAAAGTGTTATGAAAATGCTTTTCAATAGTACATCCCTTCCATTCGGATTTTTGCTTTTTAAAAAAAAAAAAAATTAAAAATCTCGGAACATTCAACTAGACTTAGAGAAATTTCAATCTTAAATATTTTTTATGTACGGTGGCTATTGGTTGCTGTTCACCGTACAGGCTCGAAGCTGCACAGCTGAGGTCACAAGCCAACACACTACCCCACCCACTATACCTTAGCCACCCTTTTGAAATTAGTTTGTATTGAATTTAGTTTGTCGTGCTAGTAAATGATGGAGTTCTTGTCGCAATCAGTTATTAGGTCAGTTGAGGTCTCAGAAAAAGAGTTTTTTTTTTTTCACGATATACCTCTCGCGAACATCTACAAACATCCGAGAGTAAAATTGTCATGAGAAATTGACCTTCGAAAACGGCATAAAACTTTAGGATTCTACCATTCGTGTGTCATACAACACAAATAGGTGCGAGAAAGCTAGGGCCAATATATTTTCTTATACCCTACACCATAATGTACATTAATTTTGATTTATAGTTTGTAATACAAAGGAAGAACTCTTATAAGTAAGTGGGTAGACTCTTATAAGGACGGTGACCATATTGTAACATAATGTAGCATAATAACTACGCTCCAAGAGTATGCAACAATAGTGTAGCATAATAACTACGCCCTCAAACAGGCAACACATTCCGAAGTGTCTTTTCATTCGAGCATAATTTCGTTCCGAAGTGTCTTTTCATTCGAGGTTCGTGTCCGCAGTTCGTGTACACAGTTCATGTCCACGATAAGAGACGGATAATATCTAAGACAACGTCACGGAATTAAGAGAGAATTATAACCGCAAGAAATTATTGTCATCTTGGAATTATTACATCAGAATTTCCTTGTTCCAGTGGTCGAAGAATTTGCTAGAAGTTTCTGGCTATCAGAAATGCTGCTATATAAGGACAGATGGCGATCGAGGCAAGGCAGTTGTGGCGGACTATGTTCCACCTTCAACACATTCCGCGCTACTGGCCGATCAGCGCCATCTATACCTTCGCCAGGAGATCAAAGATTGGCTGATGCAATACTGATTATTATTATTTCATTCGCTTCCATACTGATAATTAAAGAGTTAGTGAAATTTAGTGGTGTTCTTGTTCTTCTTATATTTTCATATAGAATCCATAAACGAACCCATAATTGGTGACCCCGACGTGATATGAACACGCAACCTTCTGATCTGGAGTCATATATTATGACGATTGTGTTCGGTCCTGCTTGGAGCTACTGCCATAGTGGATGCTGTCTGGCTTTGCTCCAGAATGCGGTCGGCGATATCAGCTAACTTTGTGATTCGGACTGACCATGAGCCGCTGACTCATGCCTTCAAACAAAAGTTGACTCGAGCCTCGTCATCTTGATTTTATATCGCAATTTTCCACAGACATAATCCATATCTCTGGCTCGGACAATGTGATTGCTGACGCTCTTTCCCGCCTCAACGCGATCAGCACACCAACAACAATTAATTCAGAAGAACTACAATCCGAACAAGAACAAGACGATGCTCTTAAAGATTTATTCGACGGGCAATCCTCACTACAATTGCAAAAACTTCGAATGTATGGAAACATTGAAATCTATTGTGACATCTCTACCGGCGCTATCAGACCATATATTCCGCAAAAGCTAAGATATCAAGTCTTTAGCTCAATACATGGATTATCACATCCTAATGGAAAATCGCCATAATCACCATAATGTACATTAATTTTGACTTATAGCTTGCAATACAAAGGAATAACGGTAGGTAGACCCCTATAAGTATACATATTTTTGATCTGCTATGTCGATCTAGCCATGTTCGTGTGGCCGTCCGTCTGTATGTCATCACTTTTTGGGCCTTAAATTGTGAGTGCAATCCGAAGCAGTACAGAACAATATTGTCTTGATAAAATATGTTATAATCTATAACATATATGTAGGTATTCTTATTTTGTGGGTTGCAAAAAAAACACAACACGAATTTTAATGAATTCAATTTTATTATTTAATATTGATGGAATTAAAATAGACTTCCAGCATAAATTTAGCACAAAGAAAAAACGATTTCAAAAATAAACTTGTCTACTCGACAGCTTGGTTGCGTCTCTATGGATTTCAGTTATCTTGTCATTCTCTAATCTTTCGTCCTTTTTGTTCGTTTTTTCGTTCGTTCGTCTATGCTTAATGGCAAGGGTGCGTATGTATAGTCCTGTGGTCTGTTTACATCCTACATATATTTATATTGCAATAGTAACATTAAAGCATGGTAATGTAAAAATTAATGTAAAAATTAATAATATTGTTTGCTGTTTGCAGGTAGAAACTTGGTGCTTCTATTAACCTTCACCTTATCGGTGATACCATTTACCTACTTAATGGCGGGATTGTTTTCGGAACCATCTACAGGCTATGCTAGACTGTCAACTATCAACATGTTTTGTGGTGAGTATCTATCTTGAGATGATTTCATTTTCAATCTTACGATCTCCACTTGTGATCCCTAAGGTAACGCACTCTACATTCTGATCCTCATAACGAGATTTTCCGTGTTTGATCTTAAAGATAAAGCTGACAAGATAGAAAATGTTGCCTTGGCCTATCCACATTTCGCAATGGCGCAGGGAATGCGCAATTTTTTCAATAACGGTGAGATCAGAAAATTTTGTGAACCTCTGATGGAGACAATGCCGGACGATTATCGCTGTAAATATTATAAGAAATGTTGCAGTAAGTTACGATGCTAACAAGGTTGATTTCTATGGTAACTCTATTTGACCTTTCAGAACTTATACCGTATTTTGCATGGGATAAACCAGGAGTGCTTCGTGAATTAACGTTTCTTATTGCAACTGCTGTTGTGTCCCTTCTCATAATTATTATGAAAGAATATCATGTTATTAACAGTATTTGGTCCAAGGTCAAAGGGAGGATAATGTGAGTATTTTTTGTGGAAGTTGGATCAGGGAATGGTTTGATGGTAGAAAATTGTCGAGTAGAAGACCGCCGCCACTGCCAGAGGATGGGTACTTCGATGAAGATGTGGAACATGAGAAGGAAAAAGTCCGCAATATGTCATCGTCAGAAATTTCTGAGCAAAATTTAGTACTTGATAGACTTACCAAGTTCTATGGAAGCTTTGTTGCTGTCAATCAGATTTCTGTTGCCGTCAGTCAGTGAGTGAAACATTGAATAGTTGTGAGGCGGGCATTTGCATTATTATTTTTTTTTATTTTTTTTATTATTTATTTAAAGGTCAGAATGTTTTGGATTACTTGGCGTGAACGGTGCTGGTAAAACATCCATCTTCAAAATGTTGACTGGTGATGTGATCATTTCTTCCGGAGAAGCCTATGTCAAGGGTTTGAGTTTAAAAAGTGATATGAATCTGGTGTACAAAGAGATCGGTTACTGTCCACAGTTCGACGCGTTATTTGAAGATTTTACGGGATGTGAAATGTTGAAAATATATTGCTTGCTTCGCGGTGTTCCAGAGGAAAGTATACCTCAGGTCTCTATGGACCTTGCAAAGGGCTTCGTTTTCGACCAACACTTCAACAAGCAGGTGAGGATCTACAGTGGGGGAAACAAACGAAAGCTAAGCACTGCCATTGCCGTAGTAGGCAGTCCATCGGTGGTGTACCTTGATGAGCCGACTACCGGAATGGATCCGGCAGCCCGACGAGAGCTTTGGAGTATGGTATGCAAGATGAGAGATGCCGGCAAGACCATAGTTCTCACTTCGCACAGTATGGAAGAATGTGAGGCGTTATGTACGCGCTTGTCTATAATGGTGAACGGAGAGTTTAAGTGTATAGGTTCCACACAGCATTTAAAGAATAGATTCACCAAGGGCTTGATTTTGAAGCTTAAAATGAAGAAGGATACAGATTTGACAAGGAATTTTACTGACAAGTTAGTCTCAGAAAAATGGTGTTTAGAACGTTTGCATAAATATTAATTTTTTTGTGTAGAGAATTCAAGGAAGAAGAAACCATGCCAATGGAGATTATGGAAGAGGATATTAAAAAAGTCATGAAGTTTATAGAGAAAGAATTCCCCGAAGCTTTCTTACAGTAAACAAAAGCTTTGAGGCTTTAGTCTCCCTTTAAGTTCAATAACCTTTTTCCTTTTTGTTTCTTTTTTTTTGCAGAGATCGATACCATCGAATTTTCACTTTCTACATTCCGATCACTCGCGTTTTGTGGTCCAAAATGTTCGGTCTAATGGAGAGAAACAAAGCGGCCCTTAATATCGAGGATTACTCGATAAGTCAGACGACATTAGAAGAGATATTCTTACAATTTGCTAAGTACCAGCGTGAAGATCCACGTGAAATTAAGTGAGCTGCCTTGGAAGTTTTTTTTTTTTTCTGTTATTTAGTACTGTAGCTTTAGTTTGTAGTAATAGCAGTGTAACAGTTTTTTGTAGCTTGTGCATGCTAACACTTTCTAATAGAAATAAAAAAACAACATCAAAACTATAACCAAAGATTAAGATGGTAGTATAACACTTAGAAACTAAAATTCACCAAACACCCCCGCACTAAGCAATTAATAGCTGCGGAAGCTTCCGTTAACGCATCGTAGCATGTTTTCTAATCTAGCATCTCTCAATATATACATTAATCCTTTAAATTTTGTTCCATTTCTTTAAAACAAAATTTAAAACAGACACGACGACGGCCTCTTTAAACAATTCGTGAAGTGGGTTCGTTCCAAAATGTGAAACCAAAGACTCAGAGATATCAACGAAGAAAGTGTCCTTAGGAATATTTATGACCGAATGGTGCCCAGCGGAGAGTCAAGTAGTTAAATTTATTATTTAAATTTTTTTTATTTAGTTTTTTACTATTTAAATTAAACTAACTTAATTTTTTTTTTGTGTGTGAATGTATGATATATATTTATAATGGAGAATTTCACTAATTCATATAAGTATGAGTATTAAAAATTTTATAAATATGTTTTAAAGAAAAATAAAGAAGATTGGTAAAAATGTGTCTGTAGGTTATATGAATTGTTTATATGTACTTATTATATTATAGATATATTTTTAGTAAATATACTGAAAAGAAGACGAAAGCGACAAATGAGAAAATATATAATAAAAAAACTGATTAAGACAGGGGAATAATTGTTTTAATTTTAATTATTTCTTCTCTTGCCGTAATGGATGTGGCTTGCATTGTTCGTCGTATACATATTGTAATATGCGAGCTACGGCTCGAGTAGATAAAACAATTTTCTGTGAAATTATTTCTTTATTTTCTAGTCTATAGAACAATTCAGGTTCACACTATACTATTCTTCGCAATTCTTTTCTTACAAGGTCTCTGTCCTCTCAAATCATTTTATCTCCTTTCTATTACTTAATTCACAAATCCAAACTAATTACTTCTTCTTGTTAAATCTCAACTTTCAATTTATCACAAAATTACAACTTCGCCCATTATCACTTTTCTAATCTCTTCGCTACAGTTTAGAAACTACTGCCCCCTTTTTGATCGCCATCTGTCCTTATATAGCAGAAGTTTCTGATAGCCAGAAACTTCTAGCAAATTCTTCGACCACTGGAACAAGAGAAATTCCAAGATGACAATCATTCTTGCAGTTATAATTCCCTCTCATCCGTGATATTATCCGTCTCTTTCGTAGACATGAATTGTGGAAACAGCAGACACGAACCTCGAATGAAAGGACAGTTCGAACAAAAATTCTGCCAGAATGAAAAGTCACTTCGGAATTTGTTGCATCATACTTTTAGGGAGCGTAGTTATTATTATGCTACAATATGTATGTACATACATTAGAGGGCTATCAATTTTGGTAGATCGTTCAGATCATTGGAGAAGTACTTTCCTAGAGTATCCCTTGTGATATGGGTAGGAGAAGGACATGCACAGAAGAAGTGTGCTATAGTTTTCTGCTTCTGATTATGTCTGTAGGTTTTTCTCTGAGCATGTTTGCCAATGACGCAATATCCGGTGATGACGTTTGCGAGTTTGGAGATGTTATAATCCCTGTGAAAGACCTAATTGCTTCATTTCCTGTTAAGCTTTTTACTGCTTGGGTGACATTGTTATGGTTATATGTACGAGTATGTATGTAGCTACCAAATATGCATATTCACGGAATTTGAAGGAAGCAATTTTACAAATTTATATACGTTTTCATCCAATTGTATGAAATCTTATATGCTTTAGGTATGTATGTTCTACAACCTACAAACATATTTTTTGAAATCTGTTCATTCTGATAAATGATACCAAATTATTAATGTTTACAAAACTAATAATGATTCGATTACCATCAGAATCAATGGCGCAAAATTATAGTCGCATAAAGTGCACTTTAAAAAGATTTTAGCACGTAACAAAGTCAAGATTACTGTTTTCCTATTTATAGTCGACATAAATCCACTTTATAGTTATAAGCTAGTGCTAACTTTAAAACCACCAAAAATATTATACATTTTAACTTTAAGAGTGGGCTTTTAACAATCTGTCATCTGTCATTTTTTCAAATTCAAATTTCAGCCAAATAACGGAAGTAAACAGTCAACTAATGTGTTCGATCTGTCAAATTCATTTATATTTGATACCACATTATCCCTTAAACTGTGTTTTTGTTCTCAAACTTTAAATTTTTAAGGTTTGTTTGGCTAAAATTAGCTGTAAATCAGTTCTAAGGTTGATACTAGTTGTAGGTACGTTACAAATTGTTTATAATTCAATTCAAAGTTAAGCACTGGCTTTAAAGTTAAAGTGCTGCTACTTAGTGGCTACTAACATTTTTTTAAATGAGATGACTATAATTTTGCGCCAATAGATCTTAAGTTACAATTAAATTTTATTGCTTGCAGAAAGAATCATTCCAATCGGTACAGTATTGCAGAAGTTATAGAGAATCAAACATCACGCCGAAATTGCATATAAATAAATTGAATTATCAAAACTGCTAATCCGATTGACACCAAAACTAACAGGACTTCAGTTCTCGCTAAATCAAATACCAAACAAGAAGTATCATTGAAACCGGTGTTAACTCAAGTTATCGTGAAACCAAGACAAACAAATTTTTAGGTCAACTTCAGGTAAACACTTAGGGGAAAAAATCATTTAAATAGATCGGTTTTTATCGTGAACTTAAGTGGCGAAAGAAAATGGTACAGATAGTCACAAAGACGGACAGTCAGGAAGACAGGCGGATAGATAGACACAAGTACCGCCACCATACGGAACATTTTTTGACATTTTAAATATAGTACCGTTCGCCTCTGGTTTCTCCTCGGATACGGATTTTTGACACAATCACCATACTTCCATTTTTTTAGAACATGGATGTAAAAAATCAAGTTTCTTTAACTTTAAACCCGCATCCGAGAGTTAATTTAAAATTTGTCTGTGGGATAATGAAGATTTATAACTCGAAGAGCACTCAAATCATTAAAAGGGTTAAAATCGATTGGCGCATGATCTCGCAACTCTTCTGGCCACGATCACCAGAAATCTGTCTCAGCTTATTTACCAAATACATCCCCCTGTTGATATTTTTATTTTAATCTAAAGTACAAACTCTAAGGATAGTAATGGAATACAATATTTGCCAAATGTCCGCTTCGACTCTGCCTACAAATAATCATTTTTTTTGATGAAGTTTTGTTTACTATAATACTTTTCCTCGTAATTGCGGCTGTATTTCGCCAATAACAGCTCTGATATTTTCTTTTAGTGCATGAATCGTTGGTGGAGCATTGGCGTAGACTTTATCTTTAACATAGCCCCAAAGGATAAAGTCTAATGGTGTTAAATTAGCACGATCTCGGCGGCCAATTAAAGTCTGCATTTGGAGAAATCACACGGCCAGGCAATTTGTCACGCAATAGAGCCTCGTCCACGTCCATAGCATCAATTTCAGGTAAAATATGGCTCAATGACACCGCCAGCCCAAAAAACCGCACCAAACTGTCACTCGTTATAGATGGAGAGATTGTTCCACTATTTTTCTTGGGTTTTCAGAGCCCAGATAAATAGAAATGAGCTTCATCACTCAGAATAATTTTGTGTCAAAAATGATGACCTTGTTCATTCATTTTCAGTTCACAATCAATGAAAGAACAGCATTATGCGTTGTCTGCTGTCTTCAATTGGAGTCTTCACATCACTAACCTGTCCGAAACGTTAAAATTTATCAATTAAATTCACTGTAGCTGTGCGAGAAGGTGCTTGATGATGACCAAAAGCAATGCGAACTTTACGAAACGTTTCCGCGATATTTTCACCGTTTTCGTAGTGCTAGTGTATATCGATCCATATTTAATAACCTCTTAGTTTGTACTTATCAAAAGTCATCGCAATAATAGTTGAATATTAGCAGTTCAACAATGGCGCGAAATTTAAAATGACACTATGCCTTGACATTTGCTTCATAAATAGTGTAGGTAGGACAGTAGCAGACTTCAGTTTTTTAATTCTTGGGTTAAGACTTAGAAGTACTCGTACGTAAGGCAATTTTTCATTTTCCAATGAAGTATGGAAGTATGTAAAGGAGAGAACAACAAACTAATAGATTCTAAGTGCAGATGCGCGATGGCTTGGGTCAACACATGACAGAAAATGATGGTATGATGGCTTTTACTTCAAGCAAAAGCTTCCTTTTTGTTCATGTCATGGAAGCCAGCACCCAAAATTCAGACATCACATAACAACACTCTACATTTACATATCACATCAGCTTTTTTTTTATATTTCAATCGCATTGATATTGTTTTTTGTTCATTAATCAAACCAACATTTTTTTTCTTTCGGTTGACATAAATCATAATCTGTTCATTGAGTTAAATGTTCATTGTGAAATCAGTGTGTTGCCGGAAAAAAGAGAAAAGCAATCTTAAGGTTACCATAGACCATCATCCAGCACCGATTTTGTGCGCATAACAACGTGAAAGTCATCAAGTAAGTGGTGATATTTCTTTTCTTGCTCTTGCATAGATCTTTTTGGGTGCACTTTCGGTTTGTAGCAGTAGATTTATTTTATAAGTACTGATATCAACTGTACTCGATTGATCGTGCGACTTAGAAAGTATACTATTTCTTATTATTTATTTTATTTAAACCAAACAACAACTTTCAGTTTGCAACAACTTTAGTCTTTATTTTATTTAAATTAAACAGCAACTTTCTGTTTGCCACAACTTTATTCTTTGACGACCGCACAATAACTAATTTTTTAATTTTTTTATTTAAAACTATCTCATGCACCGCTTGGTCATAGCTGCCGTTTTAGTGTCTTCCCACACAAGTTACAAATACCCCATTGCAACTTAAGTTATTCAGACGAAATTCGCAGAAGCACGAATGTACCGTTGGAGAGTTGCTGAACTTTGCAAATGGGTTTATCTGCAACTTGAGTCACCTCATTATGTGCATTCATAACTTGCGCGAGATAATTTTCTTTTTGTTTTGATTATTAGATATCAATCTACCAGTACGTTGTGTATGTATTCATGTGTCAAAATTTTGCGTATATACAAACATAGATATATACGCCAAAATCTCGTATATCCTTACAATTCGATACACGTTTTCCAGCAATGCTGCACCCTCTTTAACCCGTCCAATAATAAATGCGATGGCCTCCTCGTTCGATGAAAATATGTCCTCCGAGCAAACTTTGAGCTTAAATATTCCCGCTCAGGGATCGCGTAATTAACCACTGAGCAGCGGCGCTCACAAATAACGCTGGGTGGTCCATCAGTTCGAACCGCAATTCGTGAATTTTGGGCATGACAATCGCCAAATTGTGAGACGGAATGGTTTTTTGGTTCAAAGTGAGCTAGTGCGTCACCCGATGGATTTTTTTTAAAGTCTTTTCACTTAAGAAAAAATAGTTGTTTTGAGTTTCCGAAAGAAAAGAGAATAATTCTCGAGTTTGAATATACACTGTCGGTTTGTAGATAGTCATCTTCCATTCGTCTTGGGCAAGTATTATTTTTGGTTATAGATTCACCCAGCAATTAAATGATTTACAACATCTCACGTACTGAGATTTTATATTTCGTGGTTGCACGAAATCAAAATCGAGAATCAAGCAAAATATTGGATAGGTACATATGGAGGAATTTGCAGTTTGGGTCAGCGATTTCCTAAGAAAAACCAGACAGGTCTATCTGTTTCCAATACCGACAAGGAGAGTCTTCAAATAAGTATCAGGCTGATATGCCCTCCACAGCGTCTGACCCTAAATGGACGGCTACGTACAGCTGATCTGTTTCTCGAGGTTAGGGACGTTCAAATTACGAACTCTAACCATCCGTTCGTCTTTAATCTTTTCCCTCTATACCCTTTCCTCTCTCTTCATCAGTGGGTTGTTACGAGTAACATTTAAAAGACCAGTCTTAAGTGATGCAGAATATTTGAAAAAGATTATTTTAATAAGAATTAAACTACATTTACATTTTAAGTAGTTGGTTTTTAACATCTTAATGTTCAATATTGTTTCTATTTTCAGTTTACTTCAGATTGTGCTCGTAGATTCTAATGGTGTCAACCAATCTTGAAAAATTTCGACTGTTGCTGTGGAAGAATTGTAAATTACAATGGAATGCCAAAATTCCATGTATAATAGAGATATTAATGCCGGCGATTTTTTCATACCTTTTGGTACTTGTGCGGACGTGGGTCGCGCCCATATATCCAGGTCTTACAATTTACAATGCATCGTATCCATTAGACAATCTGGATTTATTGAAGTAAGTTTGTTTTATACACTTATTTAGGTCAAATTAAATAGTGTCATGGTAGTGCACTGGCAATTTTTCTAGCTACTTGTTGTGCACTACTACTACTATTTTATTTGCACGAAACAACTTAGAGCATTTTTACCCCTTTAGTGAGAAAGATCATGTTAAGATGATGGCTCAAGATGTGTGTCAGAGTAGGGAGTACTCGTATGTGCGGTAGAATTCTCTTAAAGAGCGTGCTTTTCATTGGAGCCCATAGTTTTAGATTTAATTTTAAGTACAGCTTTTCCAATTTCCACCTCATCAATTCTTAGAAACTCACAGCTGTTACGGTCACCAGGATTGATAGATACAATTTCAGCTGCATCAGGTAAATTTGATGGCATACTTTGAAGTTTCTTTGGTCGACCAACTCCTAGGATCATTTCCAAAGGATATAAAATAGTTATTAACAAGACACATCTGAAAGAAAGATAACATTCAGAGATTTGGCTGATTAACATAAAAAGAATCTGATAAAAGATAAAAGGAGTCAAAACTAACAAAAATATTAAAATGTTGGATTATATATAGTATCGACAATTGGGTTCAAGCTTTTTGTTGCAAGTGTTCATATGTATCATATACCTCGTTAATATGGGGGGTGAAACATAGTGTAATATGCGAGCTGCGGCTCGAGCAGATAAAACGTTATTCTGTGAGATTATTTCTTTATTTTCTAGTCTATAGAACAATTCAAGTTCACACTATACTACTCTTCGCAAATTCTTTCCTTACAAGGTCTCTTTCTTCTCAAATCACTTTATCTCATTTCAATTACTTAATTCACAAATCCAAACTAATTACTTCTTCTTGTCAACTCTTAACTTTCAATTTATCACAAAACTACAACTTCGCCTATTATCACTTTTCCAATCTCTTCGTGTGGTTCGAAAATCAACTGCCCCTGCCTCGATCGCCATCTGTTCTTATATAGTCGCATTTCTGACAGCTAGAAACTTCTAGCAAATTCTTCGACCACTGGAACGAGAAAATTCTGATGTAATAATTCCAAGATGACAGCTGCAGTCAATAATCTCTTGTGGTTATAATTCTCTCTTAATTCCGCGACGTCGTCTTAGACATAATCCTTCTCTTCCATGGACACGAACCTCGAATGTGTTCCGAAAAGACACTTCGGAATGTAATTTTGTGTTGCTTACTTTTGGGGCGTAGTTATTATGCTACATTATGTTACAATAGGTTCAACTCAGATTGAGATTACTATAAAACGCGGGTCGAACCAAACTGAGTTGATTCGACTCCACTCCGCTCTGTGAGCTTGATCGAGTCGGAAAAAATGCATGTACACCTGGGTTTAGTGGATGAGCTGACAGGTCTTGTTTTTTACATTTATGACGACGAAAAACCAGTTTATTTTTATCTTTTTCATTTTATTTTAATTTTTTTAACAATCATTTGCCATTTTTAAATATATTTTCAGAGAAAAACAAACAAAACTTTAACACAAGCATAAAGAAAATAAATTGCAGCTGTCCATCTGCCAGTTCAACCACGATTCGACTCAATTTCGATTCGGTGTGCTGAATAATAGGTTCTCCCGTCTCGAGGAAATACACTCGAAAGCATATTACGTCGCTATAGTTGAATTTAGTAGAAGAGCTTTTCGTGGGAACATGTTGTTGCATGACGTTAAGCTTTCATTTAAGTAGATGAGGCTGTGCGAGCAAAGTAAAGAAAGTAACCAGAATAAACATCCAGTAGTTCCAAACCAGAATCATGAATTATTTTTAAATAAAAAGGAGAGACAAAGTAGAAACACTGTTAACGCTGATCATCCCGACAGACATCCCTTTAGCACTGTTTCATTTCGCTTACTGCTGTCGGTTCTTCTTTCCTGTGTTTCGTTTCCATTACATTCCTGGATTTATCGCTGTCAATATCATCATCATCGAATTCTTTAACATTGGTAGCTGGCACGATGGTTTTATTTTGTCGGAAGCACAAACTGAAGTGAAGTCCTCTACGGCGTACTCGTATTGGTCTCTTCCCAATACTTTAGGTATAACAGCGTAATTTTTTTGGAGAGTTCATATTGATAAAAAAAGATTGCGACCTCGATGTTGGATTAAGATATAATTTTAGGTGTAGCCGTTTAAATTTAAAGTCTGTTCGACTTTTAAAATCTTACATGATCTGAATTAGAAAAGTTCCTTAAAAACGTGGTTCAAGTCTTTCAATATTCCAGCTGCTTTGCTTTTTGCCGTTGTTCATTAACACGAGCCGCAGCTGTTCGTCTAACTTCTTCTATGTCTTCATGCGTTCGTTGGCCGTTGTTTCGTAAAAAGGAGAACAATTTTATTTTGTAGAACGTCTTGATGTTTGGAAACCCAATGCCCAAAACACATGTGCAGAACTCTGTATGTAGTGAAATTAGAATACACATGTTTTAATTCGCGAAGCTACATGTAAATGCTGCATGCAGTGCTGTTCTGCAAGACATCTCTATTTCTAAATTCGCTACAATCGACAGTGTTGGCACAACACAAAAAAAAAAAATAAAAAAAAAAAAAAATAAATTTGAGGTATTTGGTATCACCAACTTTTGCAGTTTCATTGTTTGTTTACTTAAAAACTTCCAGTATGACTGATAAACATTTAAAATCAATCAAATTATTAATTCACAGGATAATTATTTTCACAAAGCAAATGATATTTCAATTCAGCACCCGTAAGTGACAGTAGCTGTAAAATGACAGTATTCGATGCGATGCATGTCAAAAAATATCTGCACGTCTGTTTCACGTGCAGAGCTGCAAGCTCAGATTTTCTGCAAATATGTTTTGGGCATAACAATAGTTCCTGAGGTGTATATCATGCAAGTTTTCATCCCATCATTTATCGTTATTTGTTGTTCGGTTTGCACGTTCTGCATGTCCATTTGCTCGAGGTGTTCCTACAGCATTACGAATGTTTTTGATTCGTTGTCGTTGCAGTATTTCCTGAACTCCTTCGAAGTAAACATCGTTCCACGATCCGTAACAATCCTGTACGGAATGCCAACGTTGCTTCTTCTAAAAAGTTCAGCATATGTTTTGTCGTTGTGCTTTTAACTGCTCAGATGATGGTGTATTTTGTAAATGCGTCCACTACTACTAGAAGATTTTCATTACGTTTGTTGCTTCCTCGTTGTGCCTTCCTCATTCTGCAGTAACACGGTAACTTCATGCTCTGGATATACGCAATAGCCGTCTTCCTGATCGTCACATCATACAAATGGTGCGTCTTTACGCAAAAGTTTAAGGAGCGGCGTACTCGGGAACGAATTTCTTGAAATATCCCTTTAGGCCAAGGAATTACCTTATCTCGATTAAGTTCGTTGGAGTTCGGAACTTTTGAATAGCTAACGTTTTCACTGTACCAAGTACACATAATGAAAAATGTCATCTTTCAAGGCGTTTTTTAATTTTTGCCATTCAGCACTGGAATATTGCCGGTGCATTCTTCAGTCCAAACGGTTTGAATTCATATATTCTCTCAGTTGTGACAATCGCAGTATATTTACCGCTGTTCTTTTTAACTGTTATCTGACAGTAATCGCTAGTTAGATCTAGATCTTTAATAGAGAAACTCAAAAGGTGGGTCTCTCAATTTTGTCGGTCTGTCTGTAAGCACGCCAGCTCCAAGGATTTTCATCAAATTTGATCGATGAGTTACGATGGCTTACCTGGTTTTTGCCAAAGAGAAATACGCATAACGGTACTTTTTCTTATTAATTGGTTCGTACAAATTTTGAATTTATTTATGGATCTAAACAATATTTTGCAGGTCATGGCATACCAAGTTTTGGAAAATTGTAAAAATATTTTTTTTCGAGTTTTGAGGAATTTTTTTGAGAAAAGTAAATATTTTAACGATTTTGATTAAAGTTCAAATCTGAGTTAACTCATTTGACAGTTTTAACTTTTTCGTGAGGCGAAATTAAGAAAATTAGAGAAAAATGAGCGAATAAAAAATCATACCTGTCTGAATTTCGTTAAGCCTCTCAGAATGCGTACGGTTTTCAGATGTTTTCAGACGTAATATTACGTTTACATACGTTTACATACATTTGCATATGAGTATGTATGATCCGGAGTAACATATAATTATGTAATTTCCATCTACTGCTCTACGAAAGAAGTATCCTTTGGAATAAAGGATATGAACAATCTCAAAAGCAGATCTCTTTTAATAGGTTTCATATTGGACGCTGATCTTGCTCATCTTTATTCGAGAATATGAAACGGTAGACTCTCAAACCAAGGCAAGCCTTCTGGTATTATTTGCAATTCTTTTATAGCATAGCAATTTATTAACACATTTTGAACATCCTTTTGCTATATCGCATCACTCTTAAAGAGACATGTATGCATATCTACCTTCCTTTTGAGATTAATAAATTTGAGTGCTATAGCAAATTTAATTTATTTTGTTTAATACCACTAATATTTTTCACAACTACTTAACACCCATCCTAGCTTGTGCATAATCGGTACCGTTTCAATCCTTGCAGATATTGGGTAGGCAATGTGACTACTTTAAAATACCATTTGGTCTACTCGCCGAACACAAGCCCGATTTTCGAGAAAATCGTAAAGGAGGCAGCTGAGAGTTTAGAGCTTACCTACAGTGGATATGCAAATTCTAGAGTTTTGGAGGAGGGCCTGCTCAAGACAAACTACCTTGCTGGTGTGGAATTTGAGGATTCGATGGCAGCTATAACGAAATATCCCGAGCAACTGAATTACCGTCTTCGATTTCCCAGTGTGATGCGGTATATGTATGACGACCAATCGGTTGTAACGTGGATGACGGATTTGCTCTTTCCGCGATTCGACATAGTTGGGCCAAGAAATATTTGGTATCCAGATGGTGGGATACCAGTAGGCTACTTGGGGCAGGGTTTTCTTCCCGTACAGGATGCGATCGCGACAGCGTTTATCAAGCAGTCTGGTAATCGGGTGGAGTCACTACCTAAAGTGTATCTTCGGCGATATCCGTATCCGGAGCATATTATGGATCCATTGATGGCTGGCTTGTCTCAAATGATGGGACTAATTATTCTACTGAGTTACATCTATCCCTGCACGTATACGGTTAAGGTAAGAACTGGGAAATTAGTCTTTGGATGAATATTTTAGAATTGTTTGTCTTACAGTCTATCACAGCGGAGAAGGAGAAACAACTCAAGGAGGTCATGAAGATTATGGGTCTTCACAATTGGTTGCATTGGACGGCGTGGTTTACTAAGGCTTTTTTGATGATGGGCTTCTCATCACTTCTGATAGTAATTATTTTCATGGTAACTATAACCAACACTGCTGTCTGCCAGCACTTACTATATTCTCTTGCAGATCAAATGGAAGGACAATGTCGCCGTGCTTACATACAGTTCTTTCACGGCGGTGTTATTTTTTTTCCTGATATATACGATGACCAGTGTAACACTGTGCTTCATGTTGGCAACGTTATTTTCCAAGGCCAGTACCGCGGCTGCTATGACCGGTTTGGTATGGTTCATTATGTACATCCCATTTACATTTTTCCAACAGAACTACGATAGCCTGACTTTGCGTGAAAAAATATCCTGGTCTATAATTTCCAACACTGGTATGGGCTTAGGACTACAAATAATAACCTCTGCCGAATCTGTAGGAGAGGGTCTTCAATGGAGCAATATGTTCAAACAGACGAACATCGACGACACTTTGGTGTTGGGCCACATCATTGGTATGATGCTGGTATCGTGTATCATCCACATGGTCATCTGTTTGTACATGGAACAAATTTATCCGGGTGATTATGGTGTACCAAAGAAGTGGAACTTTCCATTTAAAAAAAGTTTCTGGTATGGTGAGCGGCAGTACATAGGTATGCAGGAGTCAAGCCATGAAATTAAGCGGGATAATACAGATGCATTTGAAGAGGAACCGATTGGCAAAAATATTGGCCTTCAGGCGGAAAATCTGACCAAGATATTTGACAACCGAAAAGTAGTAAACAATGTCTCACTGAATATGTATGAAAATGAAATAACGGTGTTGTTGGGACACAACGGTGCGGGTAAAACTACAACGATCTCGATGCTTATAGGAATGATCCCACCGTCATCAGGTGCAGCGATTATCAATGGTATTGATACAAGAACAAATCTGGATGACGCGCGCAAATCATTGTCGATTTGCCCGCAGCATAATATCCTTTTCGATGATTTGACGGTAAGAGATCATTTGGTTTTCTACGGTTGCCTGAGAGGTCTTACGGGGGCTGAATTGGAGACGGAAGTGAAAAATTACATCAAAAAGACTGGTTTGGAGAAAAAAGCGAATGTAGCTTCGTCGAAATTATCGGGTGGTATGAAGAGAAGGCTGTCAGTGAGTGCTGCCTTCTGTGGTGGCGCTAAAGTTGTGTTGTGTGATGAACCAAGTTCGGGAATGGATCCAGCGGCGAGAAGACAGTTATGGGACTTGCTGCAATCAGAAAAAAACGGACGAACGGTATTGTTAACGACGCACTTTATGGATGAAGCGGAAGTGCTGGGTGATCGTATTGCGATTATGTCCGCCGGGGAACTAAAGTGCTTCGGAACGCCTTTTTTTTTGAAGAAGAAATTTAGCAGTGGCTATCATTTGGTGAGTAATAAGTTTTCTTTCTTTTTTTATAATTTTTGGTTCGTAAGTTAGGATAGGTCAAGTTAAAATAAAAATTGAAGCCAATGAAAGCTTAATGGCGGAACTTTGAAATGAATGCTGTAGGGGTGAGAGATTGATGCCTTAGATTTGTAGATATTTGTAGAAGATGAGGGTGATCGTTCATGTACCTTAGAAATTTAATGTAGAAGGACGTGCTAAGTAGCTTCGCATAATATATTCCAAAGAACTTCAGTTTAAAGATTAATAGTTTAGTCTTATTACACTTTTAAACTATTACACTAGTTTCGGTTGGGTTAGAAAACATCCGTTCAGAAGGGTAGGCGACCGAATTTATTCGATGGTTCCCCGCTACTGCGTGAAGCTGTTTGTATCCAGAGAAGCATCTTTTGATTCAATGG
This sequence comes from Pocota personata, assembly GCA_963082735.1. Taxonomy (NCBI): domain Eukaryota; kingdom Metazoa; phylum Arthropoda; class Insecta; order Diptera; family Syrphidae; genus Pocota; species Pocota personata. Next base: position 6,741,262 of record OY720430.1, read on the forward strand.
ATAGTTGGCAATTCTTCTTCTTCTTCATTTCGATAACTTCTCCGATAATCGTTGCACTTTCTTTAGCCAGTTCATATTACATGGGACCCAGCATATTCATACTTCTATCTGCAATCTAGAATTTTGAGCCCAAAGATTCCACCTACGAGGTTTAAAGAAAATCCCTCCAGCCAGATCAAGAAACTTAAATTTAATTAACATTAACTTAAATGAGGGTGGCCGTGGTGTAGTGGTAACATCAACGCTTGTCACGCTCTTGGTTCACGGTTCAAATCCTGATCTCAAAAATCATCTATTTATTTCGTTTGAAATAAATAAAAAAGCTTAGTCAACTCTACTGCGAAGGCATAACACTGGCAGTAGAGTGGTCATATGGCTTAAATGCAACTTGATCGTGATGATGGCATCAGGTGGAGGGAAAAAAATACTGTGAATCATGAGCAACGACAAAAAGCAAAACAAACAAGCTCGCCAGTTATCTGGATGCCACCCTTGGAGTTTACTGAAACTTAATACCACCTAAGTTTCAAAAACCCACTACACCGATCTTCCTTTCTCTCTCTCTCAATTTCTGCAAACGCCCGTGCCCTGAAATAATTTAATGGTATTCATATCCCATTTGGCGCGCGCAAATTATAAAAAAAAAAAAAAAAAAAACAGTTTTTTTGTGTTAAATAATTAAATAGAAGAAAAAGATTCTCCAAAAGAAATTCTACATAACTCGTTTGAAGAAGCAGGACTGTGGTGAGTACCGATTCCCTCCAAAACGATAATTTCAACGAAAAAAAAAAAAAAAAAACATAATATTCCCACAATAACGCAAACAAACAATAAGTGTGTTCCCTTAGTTTTTGCCTCGAAATTCGTAAAATCACAACTTTCCAGGAGTGGAGAAAAATCTCAGTCAAAGATGAAAATTACAAAAAACTGCGTTGAATAACAAAAAGCTGTGTATAAGTGAAACGTCAAGAGTGTATGTGCGGAATCACCAATTTTCATACTCGGCATTTTACGTTTAATTTTATCTTTTTTTTCGATTTATCTTGAATTTGGAATTGAAATATTCCTCAAAATTTCGTATACATTCGCTATTTTGGTCAGATATGGAAACAGACCTAATATCTAAGGATAAATTAAAAATAAAATAGCCACAAAATATGAAAAAGTCAAAAATCTAATCACTGTAAAAAAAAAAACACAATTTGACACAACTTGACCAACAATTATAAGAGAGAACCCACAGAAAATGTATGACAGCTCTTTTTTCGACTCGGATTAATGAATACGTGTGAACTCCTCTGAAAGCTGTCATTATCGTCAAATGCAGCAACAATTGCGAAAGTTCTACATCCCCTCCAAAAGTAAATAAAAATAATCATAGCCAAAGGCAACAACCCTTTGAGAAGATCCGCATCCCCTCCAACATAGCAACAAAATTAAGTGAACAACTGGACAACTACGTCAGTTTGACAGAGGCGAAATGTTTCTAGATGTCATTAGTTTGGCCACAGCAACGGTTAGAATATATGCATGCCAAAAAAAGTGTCATCGATACATCGATATCATTGCTATGGCCAAATAAAAAGTTTGGGGGCGAAATGAGATATGCCCCGATGTCGATTATCTGATTATTGTTCATCTCTGGTTATACCCAACTTAGTTACAGAAAAAAAGCAGAAGTTGATAGAAAAAATTACGGACACCGATAACATCGATAACCAATTTGACATCCTTATAGATGCTGTGACCAATTTAAAAACTCACCTTAGAAATCAAATAATGCAAGAAACTGACGCATCGGAACAAATTTCGCAAAAAAAGTTTTTAGGCCATTTTCCATTTGTCTTAAATAGTTACTGTATAATCTACTTTAAAGGATTTTCAATTCGTTGGTTCGTATGTACTCTTTTATCCGTACAGAAATTATTTTATCGTTGTATACTTAAAAGTATAGAGGTTTAAAAGGGAAATTTAAAAAAAAGAAATAAAAAAGTCCAATGTTCTACCTCATAAGGTGACATGGAAAAGGATTTTTTAAAGCACAATACGAGTAAATATAGCGGGGCGAACAAATTTTCTTCTTGCGGCGGGCGCTCAAATAGTCAGACCCGAGCCTGCTAATGTATGTACGTAGGTAGCCATTAGAGTCTACCTATAGATAGACTGCTCGTAACGGTCGGACATAAGTAAACACTGGAGGAGTGAATTGCGTCGATCGCAATGAACACTTTTACACGCGGAGACTCAAAATGAAAGACACTTCTCTATTCTCTTTTGGTGTCGTGTGTAACTTTTAGACGTCGAGATAAATTACCACGTTTATATGCAGAATCGAGGGATCGAGTTGGGATCGAGTTGAGATTTCGATCTGAGTATATCTACACACCGAGTCGAAAGATTGAAAAATTCAGTGGCTTCAGAATCGGAAGACGAAGAGGTAGAGAGTCTAAATAGCAGCATCAGACAGCTGCAACTAAGAGTGCGTGCTATCAAGGCCAAGCAAATGGCCAGGAGGGAGAATGAGCGGCAGCAAGAGCTCCAGCGCGCTCAGCAACAACTACAACAGCAGCAGCAGCCAGAAAGCCAGCTACAAGAACAAAAGCAGCCGCAACTGCAGCAGAATAAGCAGCAGCAACAACAACAAAAACAGCTGAAGAAACAGCAACTACAAGAAGTACTGCAACCAATGCAGCAACAGCAGCAGAAACAACAACAGCAGAAGAAACCACAGCAACAACAACCACAGAAGACTACAAAGACGAGGGTGCCGCCAATCAACACCCACAAGATTGAGTTAAAGGATACTATTGAGCTATGTAAGTCAGCCATTGGTAATAATTTTTACATTAAAAGATTGAATGAGTATAGGCATGCTATCCATTGTAGTACAGTGGAGCATTATCATAAAATAAAAAATTTATTAAAAGAATCGACGACGGAGTTCTTCTCCTTCACCCCGAAGGGGGAAAAGCGGCAAACAATGCTGCTGAGGGGGATAGACCCGTCTACTGATCCGGAGACGCTCCTTGCGCTGCTTAAAGAGAAAGAGTGCAACGAGCTCCAATTCCTAGGGGTCAAGCCATTCACCACAGCTAAGGCAAAAAGGGAGAAGCGGAAACTGCCGTTCTTCCTAGTTCAGCTTTCACCCAATAGCAAGCTGGATGGTCTAAGGAGTATTAAAGTCCTAGACTACCAGGTTGTCGCATGGGAAAAATTAAGAAGGAGCGAAAACATTTTACAATGTGTTCGCTACCAAAGGTTCGGTCAAGCCGCGTCGAACTGCGAAATGCAGCCTTGATGTGTCAAGTGTGGAAAGAACCACAAAGCAGAGGAATGCACTCTAGGTAAGGATGGAGTTGCAGATAAGAGCCAGCTCTCGTGTGCTTTATGCAGGAACTCGGGACACACCGCAAACTATCGGGGTTGTCCTAAGTTCCAGTATATTAAGAAAGTAAATATGGTTCGTCAGGAGAAGGTCGTAGTGAAACGTCTACCTGCTCCAATTCAAACACAATCCGTCACTCCCCAAGTGACCTACGCCCAAATGGCGGCAGAAAAGACCGAAGGTTGCTTCTCAGGCCCCAGCGCCTAGAGCACCGGAGGCTCAAACCGACTTGCTGGCCATCTTGCTCTCTATCCAAGGGCAGATGGAGCAGCGTCAGCGTCAGGTACAGGAGCAGGCGAAGCGGGTGGACCAGATCTACGCACTTCTGCCGGGCCTAACGCACCTCCAGTCGTAATGGGTACGAACATGGAGGAGCATCCCTTGAAGATCCTTGCGGTGAATGTGAATTCACTGATTAGGATCGAGCGAACAGCCGTATTGTTTAAGTTGCTAGAAGACCAAACCCCTGACGTGCTTATGGTTAGCGAAACAAAGCTATCCCAGAAGCACAAATTGGGGCACAATAAATACAATATTGTCAGAAGAGACCGACCCAACTCCACACGAGGAGGAGGTGTTGCGATCTTCATACGCAAACAACTGAAATTTAAAGTTATGTACAGCGGTGAAGTGCGAAGGTTCCAGCAGCTGGAAGCGTGTATCGTGTGCATCCCTCTCCGTAGTGGAAAGGTCGCACTCTATGCACCTGAAGCTACTCAATCTACTTTATTTATTTCAGAGCTCGAGACACTTTTTCGATTCCTAAGGCTAGAGTCGGAGGAGAATTATTTCATCATGGCCGGAGATCTAAACGCCAAACATAGAGATTGGGGAAATAACACGCCTAATCCTAGAGGGAACCTACTATTCAATTGGTGGGGTCGGCACAGTGTCGAGTATAAACTCGATTTGAAAGCTACAGATAGTCCGTCGTTTCCTAGAAGCGGCTCTTATCTGGATCTTATGCTGTTCGACGTACGGTTACAACTGACCAACATGGACCGACAAATTATAAACTGTCTGCACACATTTGTGTATGACAGTGACCATTGCGGACTCAGTGCTGTAATAACGATTCTCAACGAAATTGCGGAGTTAGAGGAGTTTGTCCAAACGTACTCCTACAATTATAGTAGGACGCGTTGGACTCGCTTCTCAAGAACTTTGACAAGAGCACTCTCCTCGAACTCGCTCTACCCACCGTCCAATAGGAATCTGTCAAACGAGGAGATTGACTGGTACCTAAAACAAATACCTCGGTATCAACATATTGACAACGCAGACATATTCCGCAATGCAACATTTGACGCACTACACCAACACAAAAGTAAACTGCTGTCGAGACTAAAAACCAGACAGTTTACTGACAGACAAAACTCGGAGGTTAGGACGCTGAAGTCGTTGATTAAAAACCTCCAAAAATTAATTCGAGAAAATTACAGACTTTGTGTAAATTTGCATTGGAACAACAAAATTCGGGCTGTAAAATCCAACAACCCGAGTATGTTCCCGCAAATAAATAAAATATTTCGGAGGAATAATCAAAACGACCTTCCGTGTCTTAAGATCCCCCGAACGACGAACAATGGACGAATACTTATAACAGCAGGTATAGATCCAGATAACGCAGTAGAGGATGACAACTTCTTTGTGATCGAAGATCCGCAGGAGAAGGTAGAGGCTATAGGAGCGACTTTCCAGGAAGTGTACAAGGTGAATGATACCATTTACCCCAACCACGACCTGGAAAATCGCGTCCTTGTGCACAACTTCTACCTTCGAAATGATATAGAGCACTGGCGATCCGAGAACATAGGTTTTACCGAGTTCAATGACGATAACATGGCAAATAATGTCATCGCCGATGAAAGGGTACATCCCCCGTTCATATAGAAGGTGGAGCTCCAAGCGATCTTCGACTCATTGAGGAGGAAGAAATCTGCGGGAATCGATGCAGTATCGAACATTGTGCTTCGACATCTCCCACTAGAAGCGGTGGACATTTACACCACTCTGTTTAACAATGCGCTGAATAATGCACATTATCAATACAACCCATCCCCAAACGGGGTAAGGACACCTCCAATCCGGCAAATCTCCGGTCGATAAGTCTCCTTCCGAACATCAGCAAGGTATTCGAGAAAGTGATCAATAGAGCCCTGCTTAAGTGGACTGAGAACAGTAATATAATTCCGGATAACCAATTCGGTTTTAAGGAGGGGCATGATACAATACATGCCGCGTCTCAACTGGTATCGGATATCCAATGGAACAAAAGCAAGAAACAGTGCACGGGTGCCTGCCTGATTGACTTGGAGAAGGCCTTCGACACCGTATGGCTAGAGGGACTCTCCTACAAGCTGAGCAGGTTGGGCATAAGCAAACCACTGCTGTACATACTTCATAACATGCTCACCAGTAGACAGTTCATCGTCAAAAATGGCAATGTGACTTCTGCTGGAACATTTCTAATTAAAAACGGTCTGCAACAAGGTGCGGTTAATTCACCGATTCTTTTCAACATTTACACAAGCGATCTGATAGGATCACTTCAACATGCCATAGCGTACGCAGACGACTTGATCGCGTACAGATCAGGACCAAAAATCGAGGTCATTGCAATTCTCTTGCAACGTGACTTCGACAAGATTCAGCGATATTGCGATGACTGGAAGTTGAAGATCAACTTCCAGAAATCGGAAACCATTCTTTTTAGGACGCCGTTGTCTGGGGCCTCTAGGGATGCCAGAAAGAATTGGCGAAAGTTCTCAATCGTGGGACGGCACGGACAGCCACTTGCGAGTCGAAGTGTAGTCAGATATCTGGGGCTCTGGTTAGACCAATATCTATATTTTAACAAACATATAGATGCTGCTCTGGCCAGAGCCAAAGGTGCTTTTGCCCTTACAAAGAGACTTTTTTATAGCAAGCAACTCAATGCAAGGGTAAAGGTAATCTGCTACATGGCCCTCATTAGGTCCATGCTCGTATATGGATGCCCCGTGTGGTTCAACGTGGGAGCAAGCTTGTTGGAAAAGATTCGGGTGTTTGAGAGGGCTTGCCTTCGGGCTTACCGTACAGAACACCAGAGTCCCAGTACATAAAATTCTATCCCAATGAGGTCCTATACAACAGGGCTAAACTAATAAGAGTGGATAATTTCGTTATCAAGCTGATTCGAAGGCACATTGCAAGAGCAATGAGCTCGACGAACAACCTGATCTCCGGGGCCTATTACCCCAATTACGAGTATCACGAGAGAGTGCGCCTTAACTCCTTCGTCGTTTCCCCATAATCCAGGGCAGCCTGTATGATGGTCAAGGTTGGCTGTTCTATATCCATGGCCGACTTACATAGTTTAGATTTAGGTATTTTAGTCATATTATTAATATTAAAAAAAATATTTAAAAAAAAAAAAAAAAAATCACATCACTTTGATAGAAAAAAAAAACTAAAAAAAAACAAAAAACAAAAAAAAAAAAAATATATTAAAAAAAACACCACTTGATAAAAAAAAAAAAAAAAAAAAGTACGTATTGAATTACGTAAGTTACGTAAGGTAGAGTAAGATAGATTAAGGTAGAAAAAGATATTTTAAGATTTATTTTAAGGTAGTTTATAAGTTTATATATAAGAATACAAAACAAAAAAAATGTTCATTCACTAAGTTTTTTATCGAATTTTCTTAGTTACAATTAAAATTATATGAATAAAATAAATAGAAAAAGCTCTAGAACGTTACGTCGAAAGACATAGTTTTAAGTATTACGTTTAGTTTAGAGCGCCCGCATAGGGCCAGTAAGTTAGAATAAGAATAGTTAAGTTAGTTAAGCTAGTTTTAAGCGTTTTTTTGTCTAGCATGTAAGTTATAATGAATTAATCAATAAAAAATGCATTAAAAATGAAAAATGAATGATTGAAAAATTCAAACGTGGTTGAACTGACAGATAAGTATAGCAGACATTCTGGTTTTGATTGTGTTAGTGTTCTGTTTGTTGGATTCGTTATCTGAAATCACACACACACAGAGACAACATGTCACTTCAACTCCTCAACCCAGGTATACATGCATTTTTCTAACTCGATCCAGCTCTGTTAGCTGAGTCGAGTTGAATCAATCCTATTTCAACTCGATCTGCGTTTATATGAATTTCAACCCGGGTTGAATCTGGATTCAAGTATGCATATAAACGTAGTATCTTCTATCGATTAAGATTTTTCATATTTCAGTTTCTCGCTTCATTCGTATTTTACTGTGTCTCTGCTTCATTCTTTTTTTCTCAGCGTCGAGTGCGTATCGTGTAATTTCTATACTACCACGGCAACCACCACTGAACATAGTAAAATACAAATGAAGCGAGAAACGGAAATATCAAATATCCCTCTACGTGGTCTCATCCGCATGATACACACTCAACGCTGAGAAAAAATGAATGAAGCAAATGAAAACAATTACGAACGAGGCAAAAGAAAAGACACGAAAGTCTTTCAGGTTCTTCTACCCGGCCGACACGGACTACCACCCCCACTTCTCACCTCTCCCGTTAATCATTTCGAGTCTCCACGTGTAAAAGTGCTCAATGTGGTTGATCTGGTTGACTTGTTGATTAGAAGACCACCGAGACTCTTTATGTACGGGCTGTACTGTCCAGTTGTGCTAGCAAAGATGTCTCCTCTTTTCTATTTCTGCATTAAAATCGCCAGGCATTATCTTAATGTCATATCTGTGTCATTTCTCATGTAACAGCATTTGGTAACGTTGTGTTTTTTGTGTGTGTAATCTCGCACCAATGACTGAATCTCTCCTCTCTGATGGCAAATAGACTCTGCTTTCTTGGCTGTTAAGAGGGTGAAGCTCATTGTTCTTATTTCGTTTGCTAGGGTTTTGTCTTTTGCGAAGCGTCACGTAAATAATAAACAAACAAAATTGTTTTTCCTATCATTAAGCCTTACTTCTGAAGGCTTCAGTCCTAAGTCTGACTTTTAATATAATTTTAGGATTTTGGATGGTAAGATTAACACTATAATTTTATCTAAATTTTCTCTGCAGATTTGTGTAAAGAAAGACAACTGCGATAGTACCAACGTAACGCGGCTCCTCAGTAAATACATACCGGGTATACAACCTGAAGCTGAGATTGGCACTGAACTTTCATATCTACTACCCGACGAATTCTCTTCTCATTTCGAAAAGATGTTCCAGGACTTGGAAACTAATTCTGATAAATTAAACCTCAATGGGTATGGCGTTTCACTAGCATCTCTCGAAGAAGTGTTTATGAAGGTTGGTACTGAAAAGCGTGAAGAAGAAGGGAGGGAGTCTGCACAGAAACCCATAATGAATGTTGGCGAATTTGGATCAGAAGATGAAGAATCTATGAGTATAAGAATACATTTTTTTTCCCTGTACGTATCTAACGGTGGTATCCTATTTTTTAGATGAGAACATGTTCTCTGACAATCATCGTCTTCTCCAGGGCACCGATCTTATGTTCAGTCAATGGCGTTCGATGATTTTAAAGAAATATCTCTATACAATTCGAAACAAGATGTTGTTTGCAATTCAGAATTGTATCCCAGTTTCGTATATTGCGATAACAATTATTTTGTCAAGAAATTATTTGTTTCCGAATTTGAAACCAATAGTTTTGGGTCTGTTTCAGTATCCGTCAACGGTAACTGTTCTAGCGAGCACTTCGAAAGTAGATACACCATCGTTGGAGTCGAATATAATCCAAAATTACATGAAAGTTGTGAATGACCATGGATCTAATCATCGGCTACAAGTAACGAGAAGAAGTTTTGTTGACTACATCCTGGAGCTTGGAAAGACAGACCAAATTGTTATTGATAAAATGTACATTGCTGCAGCTACAGTGAGTAAAGGAATAATTATAGCATGGCTAAATAACGAGCCACTTCATACGGCACCGGTGACAGTCAATTTGATTCACAACGCTATGGCTAGGTAAGAATCAACGAATGTTGTTCAAATATTCGCCGATTTTAATGTCTGTTTTGTTTCTTGGTTAGAGCTATTATTGGACCAAAGGCGAGTATTACAATAACGAATGCTCCATTGCCACACAAGCTGCAAACGGCTGTCAACATTCTGAATACTAGGCAGAGTCTGGGAACACAAATGTCACTGAATCTGTGTTTCGCTATGTGTTTCGTTACTGCTTTGTACGCTATATTCCCGATTAAGGAGTATCAAAATCGAGCAAAGCTATTGCAGTTTGTTAGTGGTGTCAGAGTCATGACCTTCTGGTTATCACACTTTATTTGGGATATTTTTACACTCACCATTACCATGCTGATTGTGATAATGACGTTCGCATTTTTCCAGGAGAGAGGATACTCAACATCTAGTGAATTAGGTAAGAAGAAATCAGGACTTTAGTGTAAACGAATCACTTACTTGTTTGAGGCTGATCTGACCAGGATTGCAGCTCCATCTATGTTAGTGAGTAGCACGGTTTCTGACGTAAGACGTTATAATAGTTGAGGCTTGGTAAGAATTAATTATTATTACGTTTTTTACTGCTGTGTCAGAAGTGTGATTTTTTTTTTGTAGTGTTTCGTACCAGAATGGTATAAGCGGAACACTAAGAGTTCAACGCGGTGTCTGTGTATCTGTTCCAAGTTTGTAACTTTTGAATCGTTTGACCATAGTGTACCTAAAGAAAAAAAAAAATGTTTACACATACATATATTATGCGACATATTAAATCAAGGCTGAACTTCCAAGGAGTCCAACAATATAAAAAATATTTGTTTTTGGAAAAATTTTCTTGAACAAAGAAAACTCAAAAACCATCGTCTACCAGATTGACAAGATTTATTAAAGAAGTATACATACATTTCAAGTAAATGTTTCTTAAAGAGTTCTCTCAATAACATATTTTCAATAGCAGCGTGCATTAACGCATCTTCAAATGTAGAATATAATTAGAAGTGTTACTCGGCAGGTGAAAGGTTCGCTTGGTAAAAAAAATAAAACATTTGTCGACTTCAAAGTACAAAACCCCCAGCTCCATATAGAAGTATAGACTTTACAGTTGTGCAAAATATTTTCTGCTTTGAGTTATGGCTTATGTACTTACTTTTCATGCAGCGATATCAGATTGAACAGATTGCACATTTAGCTACTGATAGTTTGACCGTAAGGTGTTTATTTATATTCAAGTTCGCCGAGAAAACTCCCAGATATTTGTACGTACGTACGATTTCGATGCCTTCTCCCTGATATGTTTCCTTTTGATTCCTAGAATACCTACCGCCACCACCATTACCGATTACCTTGATGCTATCCGAAAATGTGGCTATGAACAGTTGAGATGGATCCATGAATCCGGAAAAACTTCTTTTGCAGACTATTAAACAATAAATAATGGCTTTTGGGAGGGGTGATCGTTTCGGCGAATTATTACTTACTAATACTTTCGTATATTAGATTATCTAGTTGAGTTTTCAAAGCAGTGTTGTCAGAAGCCAAAGGTGGCTCTTACATTCATACACAGGACCAATAAACAGGAAGCAACTTCGAATTAGCAATAAGTAAAGGCTCAAAGGCTAATGTCATAACTGAACGAAGTGCTTCCCTATGTTCTGTCAGTTTCAACCGATGACCATAATACTTTTGCCTGCATACCTATTTAGTAACTCAATCTACAAATTATTTGCCCGTTTCTTTTGAAAGATCATCCCATGCCCTTTCATTTTTAATTGTATTAAAATAAAAGGCATCTTTTTTATGGAAAAGGCACCTATTTTTGTGAACACTTTCTATTAATATCTACACTTTCTATTAATATTCGTAGTCCGACATTTTTGAAATTTTGGAAATTTTTCATAACAAACATAACAACTGTCAGATTTACATATGCAATGAACGACTAAGACCGCTCTCTCTTATGTTCGCTCATATTTGCAAAAGTGAACGAATATTTAACGAATCGACGCTGAGCTTATTATGTGTTGGATTATAAGATTGTGAGTATTCGTGAGTTTACATATTCGTGCATATGCCGGCGAATGTTGAATTAGCTTTAACTAGATTTTGTCAATTACCAGAGTCCCGTTGCTTATTACCAATTGCTCCGGTGTAAAAGGCGACAAAACTTAAGGGCTAACCATAATGGACTTCAGTGGGATTAACCTTATGTCAAAACCGAACGAAAAGCCCACTCAATTTCTGTCAAACTCTCTAGTTACCCATAATGTACCTGAGCAAACTTATAGTTTGTCAAATTGTTTACATTCGGTTTGGTTTCAATGCAAGGAAGAAGAAAATGGAAAATGAACTAAAACAATTAAAAAAATCAAAATTACTGCATTTTTCAATGGAAGGGATAAATTTCCTGTCAAAAATAAATGATATGGAATTTTTTTTTTTTTTTGTTGTGTCAACTGTCAAATTTCCGTACTGAATGTCTCATTTCATTAAAACATACCGTAATCCCTCAGAAGATAACGAAAACTTGACGAAACCGAGCAAAATCCCGTTATGATCATGCCATATTATTTACATGTAGCGGGACATTTCATTAAGCTAGCGTAAGCTCATTCAAGTCCATTATGGTTGGCTCTTAACTCTTTGACTCTGTTTATTGTTTGTTTAAACAATTTTTGAAAAGCAAGTAACAGAGACAAAAAGGCAATTTTAGACTTTTGACAACGTTGTTTCAATAGAAAAAAAACTTTTATTAAGTTCTTTCATAGTTTAGAATGCACTGTCACAATGCTGAATTGAACTTATGAGATACTGGACGCCGTGGTCCAGTAGCTAAGTGCGTGAACATAAACAAGTTTTCTTTACGGTCTCACCTTTTGCAAACTTCTGATAAATATTCGGGAGTAAAAGTGTTATGAAAATCCTTTTCAATAGTAGATCCCTTCCATTCGGATTTTTGCTTTTTTTTAAAAAAAAAATTACAAATCTCGTAACATTCAACTAGATTTAGAGAAATTTCAATCTTAAACATTTTTTATGTACGGTGGCTATTGGTTGCTGTTCACCGTACAGGCTCGAAGCTGCACAGCTGAGGTCACAAGCCAACACACTACCCCACCCACTATACCTTAGCCACCCTTTTGAAATTAGTTTGTATTGAATTTAGTTTGTCGTGCTAGTAAATGATGGAGTTCTTGTCGCAATCAGTTATTAGGTCAGTTGAGGTCTCAGAAAAAGAGTTTTTTTTTTTCACGATATACCTCTCGCGAACATCTACAAACATCCGAGAGTAAAATTGTCATGAGAAATTGACCTTCGAAAACGGCATAAAACTTTAGGATTCTACCATTCGTGTGTCATACAACACAAATAGGTGCGAGAAAGCTAGGGCCAATATATTTTCTTATACCCTACACCATAATGTACATTAATTTTGATTTATAGTTTGTAATACAAAGGAAGAACTCTTATAAGTAAGTGGGTAGACTCTTATAAGGACGGTGACCATATTGTAACATAATGTAGCATAATAACTACGCTCCAAGAGTATGCAACAATAGTGTAGCATAATAACTACGCCCTCAAACAGGCAACACATTCCGAAGTGTCTTTTCATTCGAGCATAATTTCGTTCCGAAGTGTCTTTTCATTCGAGGTTCGTGTCCGCAGTTCGTGTACACAGTTCATGTCCACGATAAGAGACGGATAATATCTAAGACAACGTCACGGAATTAAGAGAGAATTATAACCGCAAGAAATTATTGTCATCTTGGAATTATTACATCAGAATTTCCTTGTTCCAGTGGTCGAAGAATTTGCTAGAAGTTTCTGGCTATCAGAAATGCTGCTATATAAGGACAGATGGCGATCGAGGCAAGGCAGTTGTGGCGGACTATGTTCCACCTTCAACACATTCCGCGCTACTGGCCGATCAGCGCCATCTATACCTTCGCCAGGAGATCAAAGATTGGCTGATGCAATACTGATTATTATTATTTCATTCGCTTCCATACTGATAATTAAAGAGTTAGTGAAATTTAGTGGTGTTCTTGTTCTTCTTATATTTTCATATAGAATCCATAAACGAACCCATAATTGGTGACCCCGACGTGATATGAACACGCAACCTTCTGATCTGGAGTCATATATTATGACGATTGTGTTCGGTCCTGCTTGGAGCTACTGCCATAGTGGATGCTGTCTGGCTTTGCTCCAGAATGCGGTCGGCGATGTCAGCTAACTTTGTGATTCGGACTGACCATGAGCCGCTGACTCTTGCCTTCAAACAAAAGTTGACTCGAGCCTCGTCATCTTGATTTTATATCGCAATTTTCCACAGACATAATCCATATCTCTGGCTCGGACAATGTGATTGCTGACGCTCTTTCCCGCCTCAACGCGATCAGCACACCAACAACAATTAATCCAGAAGAACTACAATCCGAACAAGAACAAGACGATGCTCTTAAAGATTTATTCGACGGGCAATCCTCACTACAATTGCAAAAACTTCGAATGTATGGAAACATTGAAATCTATTGTGACATCTCTACCGGCGCTATCAGACCATATATTCCGCAAAAGCTAAGATATCAAGTCTTTAGCTCAATACATGGATTATCACATCCTAATGGAAAATCGCCATAATCACCATAATGTACATTAATTTTGACTTATAGCTTGCAATACAAAGGAATAACGGTAGGTAGACCCCTATAAGTATACATATTTTTGATCTGCTATGTCGATCTAGCCATGTTCGTGTGGCCGTCCGTCTGTATGTCATCACTTTTTGGGCCTTAAATTGTGAGTGCAATCCGAAGCAGTACAGAACAATATTGTCTTGATAAAATATGTTATAATCTATAACATATATTTATATTGCAATAGTAACATTAAAGCATGGTAATGTAAAAATTAATGTAAAAATTAATAATATTGTTTGCTGTTTGCAGGTAGAAACTTGGTGCTTCTATTAACCTTCACCTTATCGGTGATACCATTTACCTACTTAATGGCGGGATTGTTTTCGGAACCATCTACAGGCTATGCTAGACTGTCAACTATCAACATGTTTTGTGGTGAGTATCTATCTTGAGATGATTTCATTTTCAATCTTACGATCTCCACTTGTGATCCCTAAGGTAACGCACTCTACATTCTGATCCTCATAACGAGATTTTCCGTGTTTGATCTTAAAGATAAAGCTGACAAGATAGAAAATGTTGCCTTGGCCTATCCACATTTCGCAATGGCGCAGGGAATGCGCAATTTTTTCAATAACGGTGAGATCAGAAAATTTTGTGAACCTCTGATGGAGACAATGCCGGACGATTATCGCTGTAAATATTATAAGAAATGTTGCAGTAAGTTACGATGCTAACAAGGTTGATTTCTATGGTAACTCTATTTGACCTTTCAGAACTTATACCGTATTTTGCATGGGATAAACCAGGAGTGCTTCGTGAATTAACGTTTCTTATTGCAACTGCTGTTGTGTCCCTTCTCATAATTATTATGAAAGAATATCATGTTATTAACAGTATTTGGTCCAAGGTCAAAGGGAGGATAATGTGAGTATTTTTTGTGGAAGTTGGATCAGGGAATGGTTTGATGGTAGAAAATTGTCGAGTAGAAGACCGCCGCCACTGCCAGAGGATGGGTACTTCGATGAAGATGTGGAACATGAGAAGGAAAAAGTCCGCAATATGTCATCGTCAGAAATTTCTGAGCAAAATTTAGTACTTGATAGACTTACCAAGTTCTATGGAAGCTTTGTTGCTGTCAATCAGATTTCTGTTGCCGTCAGTCAGTGAGTGAAACATTGAATAGTTGTGAGGCGGGCATTTGCATTATTATTTTTTTTTATTTTTTTTATTATTTATTTAAAGGTCAGAATGTTTTGGATTACTTGGCGTGAACGGTGCTGGTAAAACATCCATCTTCAAAATGTTGACTGGTGATGTGATCATTTCTTCCGGAGAAGCCTATGTCAAGGGTTTGAGTTTTAAAAGTGATATGAATCTGGTGTACAAAGAGATCGGTTACTGTCCACAGTTCGACGCGTTATTTGAAGATTTTACGGGATGTGAAATGTTGAAAATATATTGCTTGCTTCGCGGTGTTCCAGAGGAAAGTATACCTCAGGTCTCTATGGACCTTGCAAAGGGCTTCGTTTTCGACCAACACTTCAACAAGCAGGTGAGGATCTACAGTGGGGGAAACAAACGAAAGCTAAGCACTGCCATTGCCGTAGTAGGCAGTCCATCGGTGGTGTACCTTGATGAGCCGACTACCGGAATGGATCCGGCAGCCCGACGAGAGCTTTGGAGTATGGTATGCAAGATGAGAGATGCCGGCAAGACCATAGTTCTCACTTCGCACAGTATGGAAGAATGTGAGGCGTTATGTACGCGCTTGTCTATAATGGTGAACGGAGAGTTTAAGTGTATAGGTTCCACACAGCATTTAAAGAATAGATTCACCAAGGGCTTGATTTTGAAGCTTAAAATGAAGAAGGATACAGATTTGACAAGGAATTTTACTGACAAGTTAGTCTCAGAAAAATGGTGTTTAGAACGTTTGCATAAATATTAATTTTTTTGTGTAGAGAATTCAAGGAAGAAGAAACCATGCCAATGGAGATTATGGAAGAGGATATTAAAAAAGTCATGAAGTTTATAGAGAAAGAATTCCCCGAAGCTTTCTTACAGTAAACAAAAGCTTTGAGGCTTTAGTCTCCCTTTAAGTTCAATAACCTTTTTCCTTTTTGTTTCTTTTTTTTTGCAGAGATCGATACCATCGAATTTTCACTTTCTACATTCCGATCACTCGCGTTTTGTGGTCCAAAATGTTCGGTCTAATGGAGAGAAACAAAGCGGCCCTTAATATCGAGGATTACTCGATAAGTCAGACGACATTAGAAGAGATATTCTTACAATTTGCTAAGTACCAGCGTGAAGATCCACGTGAAATTAAGTGAGCTGCCTTGGAAGTTTTTTTTTTTTTCTGTTATTTAGTACTGTAGCTTTAGTTTGTAGTAATAGCAGTGTAACAGTTTTTTGTAGCTTGTGCATGCTAACACTTTCTAATAGAAATAAAAAAACAACATCAAAACTATAACCAAAGATTAAGATGGTAGTATAACACTTAGAAACTAAAATTCACCAAACACCCCCGCACTAAGCAATTAATAGCTGCGGAAGCTTCCGTTAACGCATCGTAGCATGTTTTCTAATCTAGCATCTCTCAATATATACATTAATCCTTTAAATTTTGTTCCATTTCTTTAAAACAAAATTTAAAACAGACACGACGACGGCCTCTTTAAACAATTCGTGAAGTGGGTTCGTTCCAAAATGTGAAACCAAAGACTCAGAGATATCAACGAAGAAAGTGTCCTTAGGAATATTTATGACCGAATGGTGCCCAGCGGAGAGTCAAGTAGTTAAATTTATTATTTAAATTTTTTTTATTTAGTTTTTTACTATTTAAATTAAACTAACTTAATTTTTTTTTTGTGTGTGAATGTATGATATATATTTATAATGGAGAATTTCACTAATTCATATAAGTATGAGTATTAAAAATTTTATAAATATGTTTTAAAGAAAAATAAAGAAGATTGGTAAAAATGTGTCTGTAGGTTATATGAATTGTTTATATGTACTTATTATATTATAGATATATTTTTAGTAAATATACTGAAAAGAAGACGAAAGCGACAAATGAGAAAATATATAATAAAAAAACTGATTAAGACAGGGGAATAATTGTTTTAATTTTAATTATTTCTTCTCTTGCCGTAATGGATGTGGCTTGCATTGTTCGTCGTATACATATTGTAATATGCGAGCTACGGCTCGAGTAGATAAAACAATTTTCTGTGAAATTATTTCTTTATTTTCTAGTCTATAGAACAATTCAGGTTCACACTATACTATTCTTCGCAATTCTTTTCTTACAAGGTCTCTGTCCTCTCAAATCATTTTATCTCCTTTCTATTACTTAATTCACAAATCCAAACTAATTACTTCTTCTTGTTAAATCTCAACTTTCAATTTATCACAAAATTACAACTTCGCCCATTATCACTTTTCTAATCTCTTCGCTACAGTTTAGAAACTACTGCCCCCTTTTTGATCGCCATCTGTCCTTATATAGCAGAAGTTTCTGATAGCCAGAAACTTCTAGCAAATTCTTCGACCACTGGAACAAGAGAAATTCCAAGATGACAATCATTCTTGCAGTTATAATTCCCTCTCATCCGTGATATTATCCGTCTCTTTCGTAGACATGAATTGTGGAAACAGCAGACACGAACCTCGAATGAAAGGACAGTTCGAACAAAAATTCTGCCAGAATGAAAAGTCACTTCGGAATTTGTTGCATCATACTTTTAGGGAGCGTAGTTATTATTATGCTACAATATGTATGTACATACATTCGAGGGCTATCAATTTTGGTAGATCGTTCAGATCATTGGAGAAGTACTTTCCTAGAGTATCCCTTGTGATATGGGTAGGAGAAGGACATGCACAGAAGAAGTGTGCTATAGTTTTCTGCTTCTGATTCTGTCTGTAGCTTTTTCTCTGAGCATGTTTGCCAATGACGCAATATCCGGTGATGACGTTTGCGAGTTTGGAGATGTTATAATCCCTGTGAAAGACCTAATTGCTTCATTTCCTGTTAAGCTTTTTACTGCTTGGGTGACATTGTTATGGTTATATGTACGAGTATGTATGTAGCTACCAAATATGCATATTCACGGAATTTGAAGGAAGCAATTTTACAAATTTATATACGTTTTCATCCAATTGTATGAAATCTTATATGCTTTAGGTATGTATGTTCTACAACCTACAAACAGATTTTTTGAAATCTGTTCATTCTGATAAATGATACCAAATTATTAATGTTTACAAAACTAATAATGATTCGATTACCATCAGAATCAATGGCGCAAAATTATAGTCGCATAAAGTGCACTTTAAAAAGATTTTAGCACGTAACAAAGTCAAGATTACTGTTTTCCTATTTATAGTCGACATAAATCCACTTTATAGTTATAAGCTAGTGCTAACTTTAAAACCACCAAAAATATTATACATTTTAACTTTAAGAGTGGGCTTTTAACAATCTGTCATCTGTCATTTTTTCAAATTCAAATTTCAGCCAAATAACGGAAGTAAACAGTCAACTAATGTGTTCGATCTGTCAAATTCATTTATATTTGATACCACATTATCCCTTAAACTGTGTTTTTGTTCTCAAACTTTAAATTTTTAAGGTTTGTTTGGCTAAAATTAGCTGTAAATCAGTTCTAAGGTTGATACTAGTTGTAGGTACGTTACAAATTGTTTATAATTCAATTCAAAGTTAAGCACTGGCTTTAAAGTTAAAGTGCTGCTACTTAGTGGCTACTAACATTTTTTTAAATGAGATGACTATAATTTTGCGCCAATAGATCTTAAGTTACAATTAAATTTTATTGCTTGCAGAAAGAATCATTCCAATCGGTACAGTATTGCAGAAGTTATAGAGAATCAAACATCACGCCGAAATTGCATATAAATAAATTGAATTATCAAAACTGCTAATCCGATTGACACCAAAACTAACAGGACTTCAGTTCTCGCTAAATCAAATACCAAACAAGAAGTATCATTGAAACCGGTGTTAACTCAAGTTATCGTGAAACCAAGACAAACAAATTTTTAGGTCAACTTCAGGTAAACACTTAGGGGAAAAAATCATTTAAATAGATCGGTTTTTATCGTGAACTTAAGTGGCGAAAGAAAATGGTACAGATAGTCACAAAGACGGACAGTCAGGAAGACAGGCGGATAGATAGACACAAGTACCGCCACCATACGGAACATTTTTTGACATTTTAAATATAGTACCGTTCGCCTCTGGTTTCTCCTCGGATACGGATTTTTGACACAATCACCATACTTCCATTTTTTTAGAACATGGATGTAAAAAATCAAGTTTCTTTAACTTTAAACCCGCATCCGAGAGTTAATTTAAAATTTGTCTGTGGGATAATGAAGATTTATAACTCGAAGAGCACTCAAATCATTAAAAGGGTTAAAATCGATTGGCGCATGATCTCGCAACTCTTCTGGCCACGATCACCAGAAATCTGTCTCAGCTTATTTACCAAATACATCCCCCTGTTGATATTTTTATTTTAATCTAAAGTACAAACTCTAAGGATAGTAATGGAATACAATATTTGCCAAATGTCCGCTTCGACTCTGCCTACAAATAATCATTTTTTTTGATGAAGTTTTGTTTACTATAATACTTTTCCTCGTAATTGCGGCTGTATTTCGCCAATAACAGCTCTGATATTTTCTTTTAGTGCATGAATCGTTGGTGGAGCATTGGCGTAGACTTTATCTTTAACATAGCCCCAAAGGATAAAGTCTAATGGTGTTAAATTAGCACGATCTCGGCGGCCAATTAAAGTCTGCATTTGGAGAAATCACACGGCCAGGCAATTTGTCACGCAATAGAGCCTCGTCCACGTCCATAGCATCAATTTCAGGTAAAATATGGCTCAATGACACCGCCAGCCCAAAAAACCGCACCAAACTGTCACTCGTTATAGATGGAGAGATTGTTCCACTATTTTTCTTGGGTTTTCAGAGCCCAGATAAATAGAAATGAGCTTCATCACTCAGAATAATTTTGTGTCAAAAATGATGACCTTGTTCATTCATTTTCAGTTCACAATCAATGAAAGAACAGCATTATGCGTTGTCTGCTGTCTTCAATTGGAGTCTTCACATCACTAACCTGTCCGAAACGTTAAAATTTATCAATTAAATTCACTGTAGCTGTGCGAGAAGGTGCTTGATGATGACCAAAAGCAATGCGAACTTTACGAAACGTTTCCGCGATATTTTCACCGTTTTCGTAGTGCTAGTGTATATCGATCCATATTTAATAACCTCTTAGTTTGTACTTATCAAAAGTCATCGCAATAATAGTTGAATATTAGCAGTTCAACAATGGCGCGAAATTTAAAATGACACTATGCCTTGACATTTGCTTCATAAATAGTGTAGGTAGGACAGTAGCAGACTTCAGTTTTTTAATTCTTGGGTTAAGACTTAGAAGTACTCGTACGTAAGGCAATTTTTCATTTTCCAATGAAGTATGGAAGTATGTAAAGGAGAGAACAACAAACTAATAGATTCTAAGTGCAGATGCGCGATGGCTTGGGTCAACACATGACAGAAAATGATGGTATGATGGCTTTTACTTCAAGCAAAAGCTTCCTTTTTGTTCATGTCATGGAAGCCAGCACCCAAAATTCAGACATCACATAACAACACTCTACATTTACATATCACATCAGCTTTTTTTTTATATTTCAATCGCATTGATATTGTTTTTTGTTCATTAATCAAACCAACATTTTTTTTCTTTCGGTTGACATAAATCATAATCTGTTCATTGAGTTAAATGTTCATTGTGAAATCAGTGTGTTGCCGGAAAAAAGAGAAAAGCAATCTTAAGGTTACCATAGACCATCATCCAGCACCGATTTTGTGCGCATAACAACGTGAAAGTCATCAAGTAAGTGGTGATATTTCTTTTCTTGCTCTTGCATAGATCTTTTTGGGTGCACTTTCGGTTTGTAGCAGTAGATTTATTTTATAAGTACTGATATCAACTGTACTCGATTGATCGTGCGACTTAGAAAGTATACTATTTCTTATTATTTATTTTATTTAAACCAAACAACAACTTTCAGTTTGCAACAACTTTAGTCTTTATTTTATTTAAATTAAACAGCAACTTTCTGTTTGCCACAACTTTATTCTTTGACGACCGCACAATAACTAATTTTTTAATTTTTTTATTTAAAACTATCTCATGCACCGCTTGGTCATAGCTGCCGTTTTAGTGTCTTCCCACACAAGTTACAAATACCCCATTGCAACTTAAGTTATTCAGACGAAATTCGCAGAAGCACGAATGTACCGTTGGAGAGTTGCTGAACTTTGCAAATGGGTTTATCTGCAACTTGAGTCACCTCATTATGTGCATTCATAACTTGCGCGAGATAATTTTCTTTTTGTTTTGATTATTAGATATCAATCTACCAGTACGTTGTGTATGTATTCATGTGTCAAAATTTTGCGTATATACAAACATAGATATATACGCCAAAATCTCGTATATCCTTACAATTCGATACACGTTTTCCAGCAATGCTGCACCCTCTTTAACCCGTCCAATAATAAATGCGATGGCCTCCTCGTTCGATGAAAATATGTCCTCCGAGCAAACTTTGAGCTTAAATATTCCCGCTCAGGGATCGCGTAATTAACCACTGAGCAGCGGCGCTCACAAATAACGCTGGGTGGTCCATCAGTTCGAACCGCAATTCGTGAATTTTGGGCATGACAATCGCCAAATTGTGAGACGGAATGGTTTTTTGGTTCAAAGTGAGCTAGTGCGTCACCCGATGGATTTTTTTTAAAGTCTTTTCACTTAAGAAAAAATAGTTGTTTTGAGTTTCCGAAAGAAAAGAGAATAATTCTCGAGTTTGAATATACACTGTCGGTTTGTAGATAGTCATCTTCCATTCGTCTTGGGCAAGTATTATTTTTGGTTATAGATTCACCCAGCAATTAAATGATTTACAACATCTCACGTACTGAGATTTTATATTTCGTGGTTGCACGAAATCAAAATCGAGAATCAAGCAAAATATTGGATAGGTACATATGGAGGAATTTGCAGTTTGGGTCAGCGATTTCCTAAGAAAAACCAGACAGGTCTATCTGTTTCCAATACCGACAAGGAGAGTCTTCAAATAAGTATCAGGCTGATATGCCCTCCACAGCGTCTGACCCTAAATGGACGGCTACGTACAGCTGATCTGTTTCTCGAGGTTAGGGACGTTCAAATTACGAACTCTAACCATCCGTTCGTCTTTAATCTTTTCCCTCTATACCCTTTCCTCTCTCTTCATCAGTGGGTTGTTACGAGTAACATTTAAAAGACCAGTCTTAAGTGATGCAGAATATTTGAAAAAGATTATTTTAATAAGAATTAAACTACATTTACATTTTAAGTAGTTGGTTTTTAACATCTTAATGTTCAATATTGTTTCTATTTTCAGTTTACTTCAGATTGTGCTCGTAGATTCTAATGGTGTCAACCAATCTTGAAAAATTTCGACTGTTGCTGTGGAAGAATTGTAAATTACAATGGAATGCCAAAATTCCATGTATAATAGAGATATTAATGCCGGCGATTTTTTCATACCTTTTGGTACTTGTGCGGACGTGGGTCGCGCCCATATATCCAGGTCTTACAATTTACAATGCATCGTATCCATTAGACAATCTGGATTTATTGAAGTAAGTTTGTTTTATACACTTATTTAGGTCAAATTAAATAGTGTCATGGTAGTGCACTGGCAATTTTTCTAGCTACTTGTTGTGCACTACTACTACTATTTTATTTGCACGAAACAACTTAGAGCATTTTTACCCCTTTAGTGAGAAAGATCATGTTAAGATGATGGCTCAAGATGTGTGTCAGAGTAGGGAGTACTCGTATGTGCGGTAGAATTCTCTTAAAGAGCGTGCTTTTCATTGGAGCCCATAGTTTTAGATTTAATTTTAAGTACAGCTTTTCCAATTTCCACCTCATCAATTCTTAGAAACTCACAGCTGTTACGGTCACCAGGATTGATAGATACAATTTCAGCTGCATCAGGTAAATTTGATGGCATACTTTGAAGTTTCTTTGGTCGACCAACTCATAGGATCATTTCCAAAGGATATAAAATAGTTATTAACAAGACACATCTGAAAGAAAGATAACATTCAGAGATTTGGCTGATTAACATAAAAAGAATCTGATAAAAGATAAAAGGAGTCAAAACTAACAAAAATATTAAAATGTTGGATTATATATAGTATCGACAATTGGGTTCAAGCTTTTTGTTGCAAGTGTTCATATGTATCATATACCTCGTTAATATGGGGGGTGAAACATAGTGTAATATGCGAGCTGCGGCTCGAGCAGATAAAACGTTATTCTGTGAGATTATTTCTTTATTTTCTAGTCTATAGAACAATTCAAGTTCACACTATACTACTCTTCGCAAATTCTTTCCTTACAAGGTCTCTTTCTTCTCAAATCACTTTATCTCATTTCAATTACTTAATTCACAAATCCAAACTAATTACTTCTTCTTGTCAACTCTTAACTTTCAATTTATCACAAAATTACAACTTCGCCTATTATCA
Source organism: Pocota personata (assembly GCA_963082735.1). Taxonomy (NCBI): domain Eukaryota; kingdom Metazoa; phylum Arthropoda; class Insecta; order Diptera; family Syrphidae; genus Pocota; species Pocota personata. Next base: position 6,764,888 of record OY720430.1, read on the forward strand.
CTTTTCCAATCTCTTCGTGTGGTTCGAAAATCAACTGCCCCTGCCTCGATCGCCATCTGTTCTTATATAGTCGCATTTCTGACAGCTAGAAACTTCTAGCAAATTCTTCGACCACTGGAACGAGAAAATTCTGATGTAATAATTCCAAGATGACAGCTGCAGTCAATAATCTCTTGTGGTTATAATTCTCTCTTAATTCCGCGACGTCGTCTTAGACATAATCCTTCTCTTCCATGGACACGAACCTCGAATGTGTTCCGAAAAGACACTTCGGAATGTAATTTTGTGTTGCTTACTTTTGGGGCGTAGTTATTATGCTACATTATGTTACAATAGGTTCAACTCAGATTGAGATTACTATAAAACGCGGGTCGAACCAAACTGAGTTGATTCGACTCCACTCCGCTCTGTGAGCTTGATCGAGTCGGAAAAAATGCATGTACACCTGGGTTTAGTGGATGAGCTGACAGGTCTTGTTTTTTTCTATTTATGACGACGAAAAACCAGTTTATTTTTATCTTTTTCATTTTATTTTAATTTTTTTAACAATCATTTGCCATTTTTAAATATATTTTCAGAGAAAAACAAACAAAACTTTAACACAAGCATAAAGAAAATAAATTGCAGCTGTCCATCTGCCAGTTCAACCACGATTCGACTCAATTTCGATTCGGTGTGCTGAATAATAGGTTCTCCCGTCTCGAGGAAATACACTCGAAAGCATATTACGTCGCTATAGTTGAATTTAGTAGAAGAGCTTTTCGTGGGAACATGTTGTTGCATGACGTTAAGCTTTCATTTAAGTAGATGAGGCTGTGCGAGCAAAGTAAAGAAAGTAACCAGAATAAACATCCAGTAGTTCCAAACCAGAATCATGAATTATTTTTAAATAAAAAGGAGAGACAAAGTAGAAACACTGTTAACGCTGATCATCCCGACAGACATCCCTTTAGCACTGTTTCATTTCGCTTACTGCTGTCGGTTCTTCTTTCCTGTGTTTCGTTTCCATTACATTCCTGGATTTATCGCTGTCAATATCATCATCATCGAATTCTTTAACATTGGTAGCTGGCACGATGGTTTTATTTTGTCGGAAGCACAAACTGAAGTGAAGTCCTCTACGGCGTACTCGTATTGGTCTCTTCCCAATACTTTAGGTATAACAGCGTAATTTTTTTGGAGAGTTCATATTGATAAAAAAAGATTGCGACCTCGATGTTGGATTAAGATATAATTTTAGGTGTAGCCGTTTAAATTTAAAGTCTGTTCGACTTTTAAAATCTTACATGATCTGAATTAGAAAAGTTCCTTAAAAACGTGGTTCAAGTCTTTCAATATTCCAGCTGCTTTGCTTTTTGCCGTTGTTCATTAACACGAGCCGCAGCTGTTCGTCTAACTTCTTCTATGTCTTCATGCGTTCGTTGGCCGTTGTTTCGTAAAAAGGAGAACAATTTTATTTTGTAGAACGTCTTGATGTTTGGAAACCCAATGCCCAAAACACATGTGCAGAACTCTGTATGTAGTGAAATTAGAATACACATGTTTTAATTCGCGAAGCTACATGTAAATGCTGCATGCAGTGCTGTTCTGCAAGACATCTCTATTTCTAAATTCGCTACAATCGACAGTGTTGGCACAACACAAAAAAAAAAAATAAAAAAAAAAAAAATAAATTTGAGGTATTTGGTATCACCAACTTTTGCAGTTTCATTGTTTGTTTACTTAAAAACTTCCAGTATGACTGATAAACATTTAAAATCAATCAAATTATTAATTCACAGGATAATTATTTTCACAAAGCAAATGATATTTCAATTCAGCACCCGTAAGTGACAGTAGCTGTAAAATGACAGTATTCGATGCGATGCATGTCAAAAAATATCTGCACGTCTGTTTCACGTGCAGAGCTGCAAGCTCAGATTTTCTGCAAATATGTTTTGGGCATAACAATAGTTCCTGAGGTGTATATCATGCAAGTTTTCATCCCATCATTTATCGTTATTTGTTGTTCGGTTTGCACGTTCTGCATGTCCATTTGCTCGAGGTGTTCCTACAGCATTACGAATGTTTTTGATTCGTTGTCGTTGCAGTATTTCCTGAACTCCTTCGAAGTAAACATCGTTCCACGATCCGTAACAATCCTGTACGGAATGCCAACGTTGCTTCTTCTAAAAAGTTCAGCATATGTTTTGTCGTTGTGCTTTTAACTGCTCAGATGATGGTGTATTTTGTAAATGCGTCCACTACTACTAGAAGATTTTCATTACGTTTGTTGCTTCCTCGTTGTGCCTTCCTCATTCTGCAGTAACACGGTAACTTCATGCTCTGGATATACGCAATAGCCGTCTTCCTGATCGTCACATCATACAAATGGTGCGTCTTTACGCAAAAGTTTAAGGAGCGGCGTACTCGGGAACGAATTTCTTGAAATATCCCTTTAGGCCAAGGAATTACCTTATCTCGATTAAGTTCGTTGGAGTTCGGAACTTTTGAATAGCTAACGTTTTCACTGTACCAAGTACACATAATGAAAAATGTCATCTTTCAAGGCGTTTTTTAATTTTTGCCATTCAGCACTGGAATATTGCCGGTGCATTCTTCAGTCCAAACGGTTTGAATTCATATATTCTCTCAGTTGTGACAATCGCAGTATATTTACCGCTGTTCTTTTTAACTGTTATCTGACAGTAATCGCTAGTTAGATCTAGATCTTTAATAGAGAAACTCAAAAGGTGGGTCTCTCAATTTTGTCGGTCTGTCTGTAAGCACGCCAGCTCCAAGGATTTTCATCAAATTTGATCGATGAGTTACGATGGCTTACCTGGTTTTTGCCAAAGAGAAATACGCATAACGGTACTTTTTCTTATTAATTGGTTCGTACAAATTTTGAATTTATTTATGGATCTAAACAATATTTTGCAGGTCATGGCATACCAAGTTTTGGAAAATTGTAAAAATATTTTTTTTCGAGTTTTGAGGAATTTTTTTGAGAAAAGTAAATATTTTAACGATTTTGATTAAAGTTCAAATCTGAGTTAACTCATTTGACAGTTTTAACTTTTTCGTGAGGCGAAATTAAGAAAATTAGAGAAAAATGAGCGAATAAAAAATCATACCTGTCTGAATTTCGTTAAGCCTCTCAGAATGCGTACGGTTTTCAGATGTTTTCAGACGTAATATTACGTTTACATACGTTTACATACATTTGCATATGAGTATGTATGATCCGGAGTAACATATAATTATGTAATTTCCATCTACTGCTCTACGAAAGAAGTATCCTTTGGAATAAAGGATATGAACAATCTCAAAAGCAGATCTCTTTTAATAGGTTTCATATTGGACGCTGATCTTGCTCATCTTTATTCGAGAATATGAAACGGTAGACTCTCAAACCAAGGCAAGCCTTCTGGTATTATTTGCAATTCTTTTATAGCATAGCAATTTATTAACACATTTTGAACATCCTTTTGCTATATCGCATCACTCTTAAAGAGACATGTATGCATATCTACCTTCCTTTTGAGATTAATAAATTTGAGTGCTATAGCAAATTTAATTTATTTTGTTTAATACCACTAATATTTTTCACAACTACTTAACACCCATCCTAGCTTGTGCATAATCGGTACCGTTTCAATCCTTGCAGATATTGGGTAGGCAATGTGACTACTTTAAAATACCATTTGGTCTACTCGCCGAACACAAGCCCGATTTTCGAGAAAATCGTAAAGGAGGCAGCTGAGAGGTTAGAGCTTACCTACAGTGGATATGCAAATTCTAGAGTTTTGGAGGAGGGCCTGCTCAAGACAAACTACCTTGCTGGTGTGGAATTTGAGGATTCGATGGCAGCTATAACGAAATATCCCGAGCAATTGAATTACCGTCTCCGATTTCCCAGTGTGATGCGGTATATGTATGACGACGAATCGGTTGTAACGTGGATGACGGATTTGCTCTTTCCGCGATTCGACATAGTTGGGCCAAGAAATATTTGGTATCCAGATGGTGGGATACCAGTAGGCTACTTGGGGCAGGGTTTTCTTCCCGTACAGGATGCGATCGCGACAGCGTTTATCAAGCAGTCTGGTAATCGGGTGGAGTCACTACCTAAAGTGTATCTTCGGCGATATCCGTATCCGGAGCATATTATGGATCAATTGATGATTGGTTTGTCTCAAATGATGGGACTAATTATTCTACTGAGTTACGTCTATCCCTGTACGCATACTGTTAAGGTAAGAACTGGGAAATTAGTCTTTGGATGAATATTTTAGAATTGTTTGTCTTACAGTCTATCACAGCGGAGAAGGAGAAACAACTCAAGGAGGTCATGAAGATTATGGGTCTTCACAATTGGTTGCATTGGACGGCGTGGTTTACTAAGGCTTTTTTGATGATGGGCTTCTCATCACTTCTGATAGTAATTATTTTCATGGTAACTATAACCAACACTGCTGTCTGCCAGCACTTACTATATTCTCTTGCAGATCAAATGGAAGGACAATGTCGCCGTGCTTACATACAGTTCTTTCACGGCGGTGTTATTTTTTTTCCTGATATATACGATGACCAGTGTAACACTGTGCTTCATGTTGGCAACGTTATTTTCCAAGGCCAGTACCGCGGCTGCTATGACCGGTTTGGTATGGTTCATTATGTACATCCCATTTACATTTTTCCAACAGAACTACGATAGCCTGACTTTGCGTGAAAAAATATCCTGGTCTATAATTTCCAACACTGGTATGGGCTTAGGACTACAAATAATAACCTCTGCCGAATCTGTAGGAGAGGGTCTTCAATGGAGCAATATGTTCAAACAGACGAACATCGACGACACTTTGGTGTTGGGCCACATCATTGGTATGATGCTGGTATCGTGTATCATCCACATGGTCATCTGTTTGTACATGGAACAAATTTATCCGGGTGATTATGGTGTACCAAAGAAGTGGAACTTTCCATTTAAAAAAAGTTTCTGGTATGGTGAGCGGCAGTACATAGGTATGCAGGAGTCAAGCCATAAAATTAAGCGGGATAATACAGATGCATTTGAAGAGGAACCGATTGGCAAAAATATTGGCCTTCAGGCGGAAAATCTGACCAAGATATTTGACAACCGAAAAGTAGTAAACAATGTCTCACTGAATATGTATGAAAATGAAATAACGGTGTTGTTGGGACACAACGGTGCGGGTAAAACTACAACGATCTCGATGCTTATAGGAATGATCCCACCGTCATCAGGTGCAGCGATTATCAATGGTATTGATACAAGAACAAATCTGGATGACGCGCGCAAATCATTGTCGATTTGCCCGCAGCATAATATCCTTTTCGATGATTTGACGGTAAGAGATCATTTGGTTTTCTACGGTTGCCTGAGAGGTCTTACGGGGGCTGAATTGGAGACGGAAGTGAAAAATTACATCAAAAAGACTGGTTTGGAGAAGAAAGCGAATGTAGCTTCGTCGAAATTATCGGGTGGTATGAAGAGAAGGCTGTCAGTGAGTGCTGCCTTCTGTGGTGGCGCTAAAGTTGTGTTGTGTGATGAACCAAGTTCGGGAATGGATCCAGCGGCGAGAAGACAGTTATGGGACTTGCTGCAATCAGAAAAAAACGGACGAACGGTATTGTTAACGACGCACTTTATGGATGAAGCGGAAGTGCTGGGTGATCGTATTGCGATTATGTCCGCCGGGGAACTAAAGTGCTTCGGAACGCCTTTTTTTTTGAAGAAGAAATTTAGCAGTGGCTATCATTTGGTGAGTAATAAGTTTTCTTTCTTTTTTTATAATTTTTGGTTCGTAAGTTAGGATAGGTCAAGTTAAAATAAAAATTGAAGCCAGTGAAAGCTTAATGGCGGAACTTTGAAATGAATGCTGTAGGGGTGAGAGATTGATGCCTTAGATTTGTAGATATTTGTAGAAGATGAGGGTGATCGTTCATGTACCTTAGAAATTTAATGTAGAAGGACGTGCTAAGTAGCTTCGCATAATATATTCCAAAGAACTTCAGTTTAAAGATTAATAGTTTAGTCTTATTACACTTTTAAACTATTACACTAGTTTCGGTTGGGTTAGAAAACATCCGTTCAGAAGGGTAGGCGACCGAATTTATTCGATGGTTCCCCGCTACTGCGTGAAGTTGTTTGTATCCAGAGAAGCATCTTTTGATTCAATGAATAGTTGACAATTTCGTCTTCGTCATCTCGATAACTTCTCCGATAATGGTTGCACTTTCTTTAGCCAGTTCATATAACATGGGACCCAGCATATTCATACTTCTATCTGCAATGTAGAATTTTGATCTAATAACTTAATCCTCTTCAAATTGTCTGCCCTCGGTTTCGAACCCATATTGATAAAATGGATATCTTCTTACCTTGAAAACCGTTCTTACAGAGTTTGCTTCAGATCTGTCTTATCGACTCCTTTCTTGGCCACCTCTGGTGTTCCGCAAGGCAGTCACCTGGGTCCCCTTCTCTTCATTCTAACCATAAACGATGTCGAGAGGGTTATTAAACACTCTTCCCTCTCTCTGTACGCTGATGATACCAAATTTGTCAAAGCCATCTCTTCAGCACATGACTACTGTCTCCTTCAATAAGACCTTGATCGTTTTTCGAACTGGTGCCTACAAAATCACGTGGAGCTCAATATCGCCAAATGCCAATCCATTACCTTATCACGTAAGCACCACGTGTCCTCCGCCCGCCTTTACCTTCTCAACGGTCAACCTATATCCATTGTTCAATCTCTCGGCGATCTTGGAATATTGTACGATAGGGAACTAAATTTCCGTGCACATATTGATGAGATAATTCGTAAAACTAAGTCATCACTTGGCTTTGTCAAACGATGGTCCAATGAATTCTCCGAGCCTTACGTAACCAGATCCCTCTACATTACCTTTGTTCGCCCCCTCCTTGAATACGCCAGTCAAGCGATGTCACCCGTTCAGCAATTTCAGGTGAACAGAATCGAGAATGTTCAACTTCGATTTCTTCGATTTGCCCTTGGAGGTCTTCCTTGGAACAATCCATTTATCTTGCCTTTCTATCAAGACCGCCTCAACCTCATCAACCTAAGTACTCTAGAGAAACGCAGAAATGTTGCAGACATTCTTTTCATTCATCGACTTCTTTCAGGCTCTGTCGATTGCGCATCTCTTTATAATTCAATTTTCTTCAATACCAACCCACTTTCATATGGACCTAATGAACCAATTTCCCGTAAGCTGCGAAAAGTGAACTCAAATCTCACCCAGTTTGATTTTAACCTCAGCACTCCCTGACTCAAAACCGAACTCCTTCACCATTCTCCTTAGCTTTAAGTCTTAATTTTAAGTTTTAGCTTTAAGTTTTAGCCTTAAGTTAGTTGTAGTCAAAAATCTGTACAAAAAAAAAAAAAAAAAAACACAATTTGATACAACTTGACAAGTAATTATAACCAGGCCCCTGAGAACCCGCAGAAAATGTATGACAGCTCTTTTTTCGACTCGGATTAGTGAATACGTGTGAACCCCTCCGAAAGCTATCATTATCGTCAAAGGCAACAACAATTTGGAAAGCTCTACATCCCCTCCAAAAAGTAAATAAAAATAATTACAGCCAAAGGTAACAACACTTTGAAAAGAACCACATCCTCTCCAAAATATCAACAAAATTAAGTGAACAACTGGACAACTACGTTTTTGCTTCTTCAATATGGATATTGTATCTTGCCGAATTTAAAGAAACGAAATGGACGCACCTGGCATACCGACAAATTGAGATTGGGTTTTTGATACTTTTCCGCATTTAACTGCCGCATTATGTTAATTTTCTTTGTTAACATTTCTAAAAAAATCAGAAAAAAAAAATCAATTATAAGTTAATTTATAGGCAGTGCAAAAAAGGATTTGAAAATCTTAAATCAGTACGAGGTTCTTTAATTATGAAGCATTAAAATAGACTGAACTTTATAATGGTTTTAAATATAATTTAATTTAATAAAAAACACATTAAGCAGTAGGAACAACTTATGATAATTGAATAGAAAAATGGTTGTTTCAGATGATCTACTAGATTAAAGAGGACATTTATGTTATTTTTTTAGGACATTTTTGTAGATTTTGAAGCAATAGCAACAATCATTTTCTTTTGAGTTCAAAGATTAAATCAATGCAGAACATATTACAACACAACCTGAAATCGTTTTCGACGATTATGTCGATTATCTGATTATTGTTCATCTCCGTTCATACCCAACTTCCTTACAGAAGAAAAGCAGAAGTTGATAGAAAAAATTACGGACAACGATAACATCGATAACCAATTAGATATCTTTATAGATGCTGTGACCAATTTAAAAACCCACCTTAGAAATCAAATAATGCAAGAAACTGACGGATTGGAACAAAATCATTGTACTCGAAATTAGTAAATAGCCGCTCTATTTTTTCTTACAATTGACAAATTTCGAAACAAACTATTAGGCTAAGTTTTTAGGCTATTTTTCATTTGCCTTAAATTGTTACTGTGTACCCTTTTTTAAAGGATTTTCAATTCGTTGATTCGTATGTACTCTTTTATCCGTACAGACATTTTTTTATCGTTGTGTAGAGGTTTAACAGGGAAATTTAAAAAAAAATAAAAAAGTCCAATGTTTTACCTCATAAGGTGACATGGAAAAGTTTTTTTTTAAAGCACAATACGAGTAAATATAGCGGGGCGAACAAATTTTCTTCTTGCGTCGGGCGCTCAAATAGTCAGACAGCAGGCCCGGGCTTATGTTCCCTTTTCGAAGTAACCCTTTTTCTGCCTCTAATGGTACGGTTTTTTACATTTCCATGAGCTTTTTGTCTATTAATTTGATAATATATTGTTCTTCGACTGCAGTGATATTTTAACGCAAGTTCTGCTGCCGAAGTACCAGTTTCAAATTCTGCAACAATAATAGCTCGTTTCTCTATTGTTAGTTCCCTAGTTCTAGCCATTTAAAAAGAATTACCTGGGGGAAAGATGACGCTGAACTACTAACAATGACTGCTTGCATCACGTTGCATTGAGTAGTCGAAGAATTTGACTACCGTTACATGTCCAGAACAGTTAATTGCACTTGTGCAAATACTTTTGCCCGCGTTTAGTGATGTCACAATAATTTTGCCACTTCCTTTTCCATGATTTTAACCGTTACTGTTTGCAATTTGATTTTGTTTTTTTATTTACCGTTTCAAGATGATTTAAAAGATTAATAATAAACAACAACATAAGTGATATATTGAATTTTTCAAAAGTTATACAACTTTATTGAAGTGATATGGTGTAAGTATTCCATTGTGGAAATAATTTTGTCGTTGACTGTATGCACGTAGGTAAGGTAGCCATTAGAGTCTATCTATAGATAGCCTGCTCGTAACGGTCGGGCATAAGTAAACACTGGAGGAGTGACTTGCGTCGATCGCAATGTGATCGATCTGGTTGACCTGTTGATTAAAAGACCACCGACCCTCTTTATGAACGGGCTGTACTTTCCAGTTGTGCTAGCAAAGATGTCTCCCCTTTTCTATTTCTGCATTAAAATCGCCAGGCATTATCTTAATGTCATATCTGTGTCATTTCTCATGTAACAGCATTTGGTAACGTCGTGTTTTTGGTGTGTGTAGTCTCGCACCAATGACTGAATCTCTCCTCTCTGATGGCAAATAGACTCTGCTTTCTTGGCTGTTAAGAGGGTGAAGGTCATTGTTCTTATTTCGTTTGCTAGGGTTTTGTCTTTTGCGAAGCGTCACGTAAATAATAAACAAACAAAATTGTTTTTCCTATCATTAAGCCTTACTTCTGAAGGCTTCAGTCCTAAGTCTGACTTTTAATATAATTTTAGGATTCTGGATGGTAAGATTAACACTATAATTTTATCTAAATTTTCTCTGCAGATTTGTGTAAAGAAAGACAACTGCGATAGTACCAACGTAACGCGGCTCCTCAGTAAATACATACCGGGTATACAACCTGAAGCTGAGATTGGCACTGAACTTTCATATCTACTACCCGACGAATTCTCTTCTCATTTCGAAAAGATGTTCCAGGACTTGGAAACTAATTCTGATAAATTAAACCTCAATGGGTATGGCGTTTCACTAGCATCTCTCGAAGAAGTGTTTATGAAGGTTGGTACTGAAAAGCGTGAAGAAGAAGGGAGGGAGTCTGCACAGAAACCCATAATGAATGTTGGCGAATTTGGATCAGAAGATGAAGAATCTATGAGTATAAGAATACATTTTTTTTCCCTGTACGTATCTAACGGTGGTATCCTATTTTTTAGATGAGAACATGTTCTCTGACAATCATCGTCTTCTCCAGGGCACCGATCTTATGTTCAGTCAATGGCGTTCGATGATTTTAAAGAAATATCTCTATACAATTCGAAACAAGGTGTTGTTTGCAATTCAGAATTTTATCCCAATTGCGTTTATTGCGTTAACAATTATTGTGTCAAGAAATTATTTGTTTCCTAATTTGGAACCAATGCTGTTGGGTCTGTTTCAATATCCGTCAACGGTGACTGTTCTAGCGATCTCTTCGAAAGTAGATACACCATCGTTGGAGTCGAATATAATCCAAAATTACATAGAATTTGTGAATGACCATGGATCTAATCATCGACTACAAGTAACGAGAAAAAAGTTTACTAACTACATCTTGGAGCTTGGAAAGACAGACCAAATTGTTATTAATAAAATGTATATTGCTGCAGCTACAGTGGGTAAAGGAATAATTATAGCATGGCTAAATAACGAGCCACTTCATACGGCACCGGTGACAGTGAATTTGATTCACAACGCTATGGCTAGGTAAGGATCAACGAATGTTGTTGAAATATTCGCCGATTTTAATGTCTCTTTTGTTTTTTGGTTAGAGCTATTATTGGACCAAAGGCGAGTATTACAATAACGAATGCCCCATTGCCACACAAACTGGAAACGGGTACCAAAGTTTTGAATTCTATGCAGAGTCTGGGAACACAAATGTCATTGAATCTGTGTTTCGGTATGTGTTTCGCTACTGCTTTGTACGCTATGTTCCCGATTAAGGAGTATCAAAATCGAGCAAAGCTATTGCAGTTTGTTAGTGGTGTCAGAGTCATGACCTTCTGGTTATCACACTTTATTTGGGATATTTTTACACTCACGATTACCATGCTGATTGTGATAATGACATTCGCATGTTTCCAGGAGGGAGGATACTCAACATCTGATGAATTAGGTAAGTAGAAATCCGGACTTTGGTGTAAACGAATCACTTACTTATTTATGCTGATCTGACCAGGATTGCAACTCCATCTATGTTGGTGAGTAGTAGGTTTCTGATGTAAGACGTTATAATAGTTGAGATTTGGCAAGAATTAATTATTCCTCTACGTGCACAGCAATTTTTTACTGCGGTGTCAGAAGTTTTTTTTTTGTCGAGAGACCGCGCGTGCTTATGGTAGTGTGAGATTTTTCGCGCTAAAAACACCACACTTCAAGATTAATACTACGACTAAGCCGACGCTTATCCAGCAGTTTTATTTTCGCTTACGAGACTCGTGATTTTTGGAAAAAGATGTTCGTATGTAATTTAAAAAGAATGTAGCACTTTAGACAGGTTAAATTCCAATGAAAGTTCCTGCTGTTTTCACGACTATGACGCGAGGTCAAAAGGTTTTGTCCTTTGCAGACGACGAATTGAATTGTTCGCGTCAAGTAGTTAAATGTCGGTACGGTTCCAATGGCAGTGAACACGATCTTTGTGTTTACGAGCAAAATTTGTTATTTATCCGACGACGCTGAATATCTTTATTACGTACGTACCACGGTGCCCTAACGATCGTTCTAAGAACTTTATTTTTAAAAGTTTGTAGGATGTTTCTATTGCTTTTTCTGGTACAACCCCATAGTTGTAGACCATACGTCCACACTGGCTTGAGCACTTGCTTATAGATAAGCAGTTTGTTATCTAGGCCCAACTTTGAATATTTTCCGAGTAGCCAGTACATTTGTCAGTATTTGTTTTCGAGCTCATCGCGTTTCTTTTTTACGTACGATTTCCATTTAAGCTTAACATCTAGAGTCATTCCTAGATATTTTGCTTCGTTCGCGTACGGTATTTTAGCCGAGTTTAAATATACGGGTAATCTATCCACTTTTTTGTAGGTAAAGTTGACGTGGGTAGATTTGCTTTCGTTCAGCACAATACGCCAAGAATTCGTCCAAGCGTGGACTTTATTAACAGCATGTTGTAGCTTTTCAGTTGCTGCTTCAATTGTATCGCACGTTGTCAATATCGCCGTATCGTCCGCAAACGTGGCGACGACGCAGTTTCTTTCCTGCGGGATATCACGCGTGTACAGTACATATGGAAGCGGGCCAAGAACACTTCCTTGTGGGACTCCGGCTGCAATCTCTTTGAACTCAGAGTAATCATTTCGGTACTTAACACGAAAAAAAATGTCTTTCGGTGAGGTATGATCGTAAGATTAGAAAGAGTTGCCGTGGCAGTAGTCGTTGCAATTTATACTCTAAGCCTTCCTGCCTAACCTTATCGAAAGCTTGTGAGACGTCAAGAAATACACCACAACAAATCTTTTTTCTTCGAGAGTTTTCTCAATCACGTCAGTTATTTTGTGGACTTGATCGATTGTAGAATGTTTGATTCTAAATCCAAACTGATGGTCAGTAATGAGACGTCTTTCGTTGATTACGGGTTGTAGTCGTTTTGAAAGTAGTTTTTCGAATATTTTAGAGATAACCGGCAATAGGGAAATAGGCCGATATGATTTCTACTCATTCAAAGGTTTGCCTGGTTTCGGGACCATTATAGTCTCGGCGACTTTCCATTGTCTAGGAACGTAGAGCAATCTTTTATAAGAGCTTTAGTCGGCAATTCCTTGACCACCTGCGCCGTTATCAAGTCGTAACCCGGTGTTTTTTTCGTCTTTAGATTTTTAATCACTTCCCTTAGTTCAATCAATGCAACTTTTTGTACTTTAAAGTTGTCAGATGTCGTGACTGGGGAGTCGGGCGTTATCAAAGGGTCGTCGAATGGCTTACTTGAAGACACGAAAGTAGTCGTCTTTTTCGAGCGAGCATCGCGGCGGACAGTAAACAGACGCTATATTGTAGCTCAGGTGTTTATTTTTAACCCTTACTGCGTACAACTGAAGTTTTTCGAGCTCTATGTTTATATCGACCGAGTGTTCGATGTTATTTTTAATGAATAAGGACGAACTGCCCCGCGCTCTATCAGAAGGAAGATAGGCGTGGTAACCAGTGTAGCCTCTTATCTTTATTTGCGATTCACTTGTTAGATGTGTTTCGGAGATCAATCATATGTCGATATTTTCTCTCATTAGACAAATTTCTAATTCGTTAGATTTTTGTACGAGTAAGAGTCCGTTTGTATAATTTTAAGCAAAGAGTTCATATTTACTTAGCTTTAGATATAAGGTTAGCCCTGCAGAAGCTTTCGACGTTACTGATTCGTTCGAGATTTTATTTGTTCGTTTCACATTGTTCCTCGAACTTAGCGTAAATGCAGTTCAGAATTTCTTTCAATGAATCAGAGGGTGGCCCGTCGTTTCGTTCAGTTGCTTTGACTGCAGCGTGAGAATAAGTCAGAAGCCAAAGAATGGCTTATCTGAGGTTATTTTTCGTTCAGTCTTTTTAGTGGACGACTTGGACTTACTTTTAATCGGCTTAGAGGGCTGATTGACTGGTTCGAGAGTCTGCACTGCTGATTCGAGCGTCCTTTCAGTCGGCTTAAGAGTCTGTACAACTGGCTTACGAGCCCGCTCAGTCTGCTTGGCAACGCGCTCTACCGACTTAGGATCGGGCGACTGATTTCGTTCCCCGCACAGTCGGCGTTGTAGATTTTCTCCGTCGCATCTGTAGTTCCTTTGCGACCTCTCAACCGCGATAATTTGTTGGGTGCCTTCCTTTGCAGTTAGCGCAAGTTGCTTTTTCATTTTAGCTTAGACTTCAATTTTCAGAAGAGTGTTTTCCAGCGCACTTAACGCAGCTCCGCTCTTCCCGACAGTACGCCTGCGTATGATTAAACTCTTGGCAACGCTTGCATTGAGGGATTGTCTTCGTGTTGACACGTAGCGGCTCGATTTTAATGACCATAGTCATGATTGAACGAATATTGTATATCTTTTCCTGGCTTTCCGTTTTATCAAACAATAGAACAAAAAGCGGAAGTTTACGTTTCACTATACCTTATTCTCCATGATCGGGTCGTTTTCTCTCCTTTTTTAAAAGGTTCACAGCGTCAAGAATGTTATAACCTCTATCGCGTAAATCACCTATAACGTCTTCTTTAGCACATGATGGATGAAGTCCTCTAGCTACGACCCTCAAAGGTCTCTCAGACTTGTCTTCGTAAGTATGCCATTGAATTTTTTCGTTGTTAAGCTTTTGAGATACAGCCCGGTATCCCTTAGCGTCATTAACCTTGATTTTCCATGCATCGTTTCGCAAGGATGTTACGTTAAATTCAGTAGCGATCGTTGTTTTTAAAATTTTTCGCAAAGAATTATAGTCTGCAACGCCTGTAATATTTATTGGAGGAGGGGCGCGTATGCTTTAAATTTGCTTTTCTGCTTTTCGCTGCGCTTTGCGATTAGGTTCGTGTTGCGGGATAACCTCGGGTGATGAGCCAGCCTTACGTTTTTTAGGTGGTCTTCGTTTAAGTATCCAATCTGTTCCGCGCGCGAGTTCTTCTTCGTCCGTACTGTAATGATGACTACCCGGAGAAGGCTCACTATGAATAACCGTCAGCGTTTGTGAAGACTCGTTTTGAAGCAAATATACTTTATTCTCTGTTTCAAGTTTCTCAACTTTACTTTTGAGCTTCCGACACAAGAGCTCCATTTCGTCGAGACTCTTTCGGAGCTCGGTGTTTTCTTTTTCCAGAGTACTCTGTTTCGAGGTTTGCGTTTCCCGAATTAACACATCCGGGTTCGCGAAACTCTTATTTTGCGCTTTAGGAGAAGTCTTTTGCGCTTTTCCTAAATGGGTTAATTAAATTTTGATGCAATAAATAGTTCTCCCCAGAATCCGTAGTGCATGCCTCTTGCGAGGGTGGATTTTCCAGTTGAACTGGGCTGCCACCTGGGGTATCAATACCGTTCGTTTTGTTCATTGCACAAATTTTATTACCGTTATCTAAAAAAAAACGGCAGGTTGGCATTTTAGTGGCCTTTTACGATAGGCATGCCTACCGTGGGCATATTCTGTCCTCTAACCCACAGGGGGTGGTGTCAGAAGTGTGATTGTTTTTTGTAGTGTTTCGTACCAAAATGGTATAAACGGAACACTAAGAGCTTCAACGAGGTGTCTGTGTGTCTGTTCCACGTTTGTAACTTTTGAATCGTTTGATCATAATGTACCTAAAGAAAAAAAAAATATTATGCGACATATCAAATCAAGGCTGAACTTCCAAGGAGTCCAAGAATATAAAAAATATTTGTTTTTGGAAAGAGTTTCTTGAACAAAGAAAATGGAAAATAAAATAAAACAATTAAAAAAAATAAAATTACTGCATCTTTCAATGAAAGGGATAAATTTCCTGTTAAAATAAATGATTTGGAATTTTGCTTTCTTTTTTTTTCTTTTTGTGTCAACTGTCAAATTTCCGTACTGAATGTCCCATTTCATTGAGACATTCCGTGAGCCCTCAGAAGTTAACGAAAACTTGACGAAACCGAGCATAATCCCATTATGGTCATGCCATATTATTTGCATGTAGCGGGATATTTCATTAAGCTAGCGTAAGCTCATTCAAGTCCATTATGGTTGGCTCTTAACTCTTTGACTCTGTTTATTGTTTGTTTAAACAATTTTTGAAAAGCAAGTAACAGAGACAAAAAGGAAATTTTAGACTTTTGGCAACGTTGATTCAATAGAAAAAAAGTAACTTTTATTAAGTGCTTTCATAGACTAGAACGCACTGTCACAATGCTGAATTGAAATATTTTGGAGGGGAACTTATGAGATACTGGACGCCGTGGTCCCGTGGTTAAGTGCGTGAACATAAACAAGTTTTCTTTACGGTCTCACCTTTTGCAAACTTCTGATAAATATTCGGGAGTAAAAGTGTTATGAAAATGCTTTTCAATAGTACATCCCTTCCATTCGGATTTTTGCTTTTTTTTAAAAAAAAAAATTAAAAATCTCGGAACATTCAACTAGACATTTCAATCTTAAATATATTTTATGTACGGTGGCTATTGGTTGCTGTTCACCGTACAGGCTCGAAGCTGCACAGCTGAGGTCACAAGCCAACACACTACCCCACCCACTATACCTTAGCCACCCTTTTGAAATTAGTTTGTATTGAATTTAGTTTGTCGTGCTAGTAAATGATGGAGTTCTTGTCGCAATCAGTTATTAGGTCAGTAAATTTAAACTCCTCTTTTGCCGGTATACCTAATGTAGCGGTGTGGTCTGATGGAGAGTGTAGGAGGTTTAGGAAGAAATTATTTGTATTTTGAAATCTTTTCTGAAAAACAAAGCCTACAAGGCCTATAAAGTAGCATTGAGGTTGAAGTCTCAGAAAAAGAGTTTTTTTTTTTTTCACGGTATACCTCTCGCGAACATCTACAAACATCCGAGAGTAAAATTGTCACGAGAAGCTTCTCTCAATCGAAAATATTGACCTTCAAAAACGGCATAAAACTTTAGGATTCTACCATTCGTATGTGTAATAGTATTTACATTCATTTGTGATTTATCACTGGTCCAAACGTTATTCATTATTGAAAATACTCTTTCAGTTGGCGCATTAGACCCTGATAAGCACAAACTGAAATCAACTATTTTCAGTAAATTTGTATAAGCAATATTTTTAGACTTCAAATGAACAAAGATTTCGACCCATCTCTGATCAACAAGCTTTCCGTTGGATTGCCATTCACTTAATTTATTGGCATTAACATATCCTTTCACACAGGATACTTAATCAAAAAGCTCTCCGTCATTTAAAACTAAGTCTGTTTTTTTCTGAGAAATAAATGTGAGGCTTTTCTCAACACTTGACTGTTTCGCGAAGCAAGACCCACCCAAGTACTTCTACTTCCAAAAATGCGGAATTCCATTGGCAAATATATTGCTCGCATGTTTCGTAAAAATTATTGATTGATTCCCGATACTTCAAAGCGTCAATATCATTAACCTTTTCCAAATTCAAAAATATATTTCTCGAAGCTAACGGAATAAACGTTTCAGTTTTAATAATTAATAATGCTCGATACATGCACATTTTTTTTCAATATTTTAAAGGACAGTTTCAAAAATAAAGGACAAAAACCGTCCTTTATTAAAAAGAAAAAAATACAGGGCATAGGTGAAAAGAAAGGACTGTCCTCTTAAATAAAGGACGGATGGTCAACATACCTATAAGAATTCATATTTTTGATCTGCTATGTCGATCTAGCCATGTTCGTGTGGCCGTCCGTCTGTATGCCATCACTTTTTGGGCCTTAAATTGTGAGTGCAATCCGAAGCAGTACAGAACAATATTGTCTTGATAAAATGTGTTATAATCTATATGTTTTTATATTTATTAAAGCAAGGTAATGTCAATTGTTGACAGATGGCGCAATTGCCACGTAAACTTTTCTTTTTCTTTAACACCATATTGTAAGCTTACTTTAAGCTAATACAAAATTAATAATAATGTTTGTTGTTTGCAGGTAGAAACTTGGTGCTTCTATTGACCTTCACCTTATCGGTGATACCATTTACCTACTTAATGGCGGGATTGTTTTCGGAACCATCTACAGGCTTTGCTAGACTGTCAACTATCAACATGTTTTGTGGTGAGTATCTATCTTGAGATGATTTCATTTTCAATCTTACGATCTCCACTTGTGATCCCTAAGGTAACGCACTCTACATTCTGATCCTCATAACGAGATTTTCCGTGTTTGATCTTAAAGATAAAGCTGACAAGATAGAAAATGTTGCCTTGGCCTATCCACATTTCGCAATGGCGCAGGGAATGCGCAATTTTTTCAATAACGGTGAGATCAGAAAATTTTGTGAACCTCTGATGGAGACAATGCCGGACGATTATCGCTGTAAATATTATAAGAAATGTTGCAGTAAGTTACGATGCTAACAAGGTTGAATTTTATGGTAACTCTATTTTAACTTCCAGAACTTATACCGTATTTTGCATGGGATAAACCAGGAGTGCTTCGTGAATTAACGTTTCTTATTGCAACCGGTGTTGTATCCTTTCTCATAATCATTATCAAAGAATATCGTGTTATGCACAGTATTTGGTCCAAGGTCAAAGGGAGGATAATGTGAGTATTTTTTGTGGAAGTTGGATCAGGGAATGGTTTGATGGTAGAAAATTGTCGAGTAGAAGACCGCCCCCGCTACCAGAGGATGGGTACTTCGATGAAGATGTGGAACATGAGAAGGAAAGAGTCCACAATATGACATCGTCGGACATTTCTGAGCAAAATTTAGTACTTGACAGACTTACCAAGTTCTATGGAAGCTTTGTTGCTGTCAATCAGATTTCTGTTGCCGTCAGTCAGTGAGTAAAACATTGAATGGTTGTGAGGCGGGCATTTGTATTATTTTTATTTTTTTGTTTTTATTATTTATTTAAAGGTCAGAATGTTTTGGATTACTTGGCGTGAACGGTGCTGGTAAAACATCCATCTTCAAAATGTTGACTGGTGATGTGATCATTTCTTCCGGAGAAGCCTATGTCAAGGGTTTGAGTTTGATAAGTGATATGAATCTAGTGTACAAAGAGATCGGTTACTGTCCACAGTTCGACGCGTTATTTGAAGATTTTACGGGATGTGAAATGTTGAAAATATATTGCTTGCTTCGTGGTGTTCCAGAGGAAAATATACCTCAGGTCTCTATGGACCTTGCAAAGGGCTTCATTTTCGACCAACACTTCAACAAGCAGGTGAGGATCTACAGTGGGGGAAACAAACGAAAGCTAAGCACTGCCATTGCCATAGTAGGCAGTCCATCGGTGGTGTATCTTGATGAGCCGACTACCGGAATGGATCCGGCAGCCCGACGAGAGCTTTGGAATATGGTATGCAAAATTAGAGATGCCGGCAAGACCATAGTTCTCACTTCGCACAGTATGGAAGAATGTGAGGCGTTATGTACGCGCCTGTCTATAATGGTGAACGGAGAGTTTAAGTGTATAGGTTCCACACAGCATTTAAAGAACAAATTCACCAAGGGCTTGATTTTGAAGCTTAAAATGAAGAAGGATACAGATTTGACAAGGAATTTTACTGACAAGTTAGTCACAGAAAGATGGTGTTTAGAATTTTTGCATAAATTTAAAATTTTTTGTGTAGAGAATTCAAGGAAGAAGAAACCATGCCAATTCAGATTATGGAAGAGGATATTAAAAAAGTCATGAAGTTTATAGAGAAAGAATTCCCCGAAGCTTTCTTGCAGTAAACAAAAGCTTTGAGTCTTTAGTCTACCTTTAAGTTCAAAGACCTTTTTCCTTTTTTTTTTCTTTTTTTTTTGCAGAGAACGATACTATCGTATTTTCACTTTCTACATTCCGATCACTGGCATTTTGTGGTCCAAAATGTTCGGTCTAATGGAGAGAAACAAAGCGGCCCTTAATATCGAGGATTACTCGATAAGTCAGACGACATTAGAAGAAATATTCTTACAATTTGCCAAGTACCAGCGTGAAGATCCACGTGAAATTAAGTGAGCTGCCTTGGAAGTTTTTTTTTTCTGTTAGCTTTAGTTTGTAGTAATAGCAGTGTAACAATTTGTTGTAACTTGTGCATGCTAACACTTTCTAGTAGAAGAAAACAACAGCAAAATTATAACTAAAGATTAGGACGGTAGTAAAAAACTTAGAA
Organism: Pocota personata; assembly: GCA_963082735.1. NCBI lineage: Eukaryota > Metazoa > Arthropoda > Insecta > Diptera > Syrphidae > Pocota > Pocota personata. The sequence goes on from OY720430.1 coordinate 6,784,789, forward strand.
ATTCAAATTCACCCCCTCACCAAGTACTTAGTAGCTGCGAAAGCTTTCTCTAACACATCGTAGTATATTTTCTAACCTAATATATATATATAGCATCTCTCAGTGAATAAGCATATACATTAATCATTTAAATTTTGTCCCATTTCTCTAAAACAACATTTAAACAGAACCGATAACCTGTTTGAAACATTCATGAAGCGGGTACGTGAAAAAATGTGAAACCAAATACGCAGAGATATCAACGAAGAAAGTGCCGTTAATAATATTTATGACAGAATGATGCCCAAAGGAGAGTGAAGTATTTACTTTTATTTAAGTTTTTACTATTTAAAGTATACTAACTTAATTTTCTTTACGTGCATGTGTGAATGTGTGATATATTTTTATAAGGATCATCAAATCCCACCTCTTCTATTCGGAGCAGTATTGCCAGAATATTCTGATAAAAAAACCCGCAATAATTAAAATACCTGCATTTACAAGGATTCGGAAAGAAACACAGAATATAGCTTTCCAAATATTCTTTTTAATAAAAAAGTAGAAAAACAAAACTTAAATATGGTACTTACTTTTTTAAATTAAGTAACAAAAATAATTTGTAAGGGATTCTTCTCTATTCAGATCTATATTTTAAGTTTTACTGCAAATAATACAAAATAGGTAATGAAATTAATGTTGTTTTTTTTTACGCAGAATGCGTAGTCATGTCATAAATACTGGTACACATTTAAACGCACTCATCGTGATACTAGTATTGAACACACCCATTCTATATTGACAGGTATTCAATGAATGACATATATACTACGTTACGTTGACGAGCAAAAAAACATTTACACAAAAGTCGCAGCGAATGTAGAAAATCTTGTCACGAGGAATGAAGACATCTCAGAAATCCATGTCTCACATTAGCAAAAAAAGCTCTACACCGCCAGTATGCGCTAAATGAAAATGTTGTTCACGGATGAAAAAATGTTTACTGTTGGGGAATCGTTCCCCGATCATCCAAGGAAGTATCAAAACTCATTCCGCGATTCGAATGCGCCAGCTTATAGTGCAAAACTAACACAAGGAGGGTGGCTCCAAAACAATGTGCTGGACTTCACAGCAGCAGACGATTGGCCATTAGGTAGTCCGCACCCAAATATTGAGTACTTAAATCGAGCACTTATCCATGCAGTGGACAATTTTTAAATGTACGAAGGCAATAGAGGAGGCATCCGAGGAAATGATCTGGATACGCTTTAAAGAGGAGCCAGATAAATTCATCAAAACTTCACCCAAACTCAGAACGGGGTAAAAAGTAGAGCATGTTGTTCAAAACCTTTACCAGATGTTTTGTACTGACGTGTCCAGCAGTGGCGTGGGGTAAAATGTTGTTGGTGCTTATTCGAAACACAGACTTAAGATATGCAATCCAAGCCACCTTTGTTATACTTTAAGTCATTCGAATTTACGTAGATAATGAGCTCATTGCATAAAAAGTGGCTTCGAAAGAAGCCGTTCTGGGCAAAGTGATCTATATAAGTTATTGATAACTCGGAGCTTCGTTAAATATAAAAAAATTAGCAATTACAATTATGTACTACCTATGTGTACTCTAAAGCTATCCTACGATTTTTTTTAACGGATTCTGCTAAAACTCTTTCATAAAAATTTGAGTTATTTTTAATTTCTAAAAGAAGGTGCTTCTCGATAAAAGTGCCAGCTCTGAGAGTCTTTCTTCTTTTTGGGAATTTCTTAAGTAAGAGTGGACTCTTTTTAAAGTCGAAAAAGATCTTTTGACAGAGGGCACAGCCAAAGGCTGGGTTAAAAAGATTTCACACAATATTAGAGTTTGTGAAAAAGTATCTCTAATCATTTCCGTATTAAAATGCTTATAAAGTTGGAAAAGATCTCATCAAACTTTTTAAGTGAAGGGGTAGTTTATAAAACTTTGAGCTAATTTTTTAAAGTAGTAAAATTAAAAATGCCAGGAATAATTAAAGAAGATATTTCGTCATCCGGCATTGAATTAGAAAAATATTCATATTTTGATTTGTTTAATAAATCAAAGAAAATATATAAACTAAATGAACTATACCTATTCTTATATAATTTGTATTTGAATCAATATTAAGTAGTCGGCGTTTGCGTGGAGATTCTGAGCAGTTACTTACGCTTTCATAGATTGAGTCAAATGAGTTTAAAAATTAAGAATGAATCCATGACTCAAAATTCTCGATCACTTGCTTCGCAAGCTCTATGTCAGTTTGATTATTTTGAACTAAACTAAAAAGAATATCAGTTTTTGGAAATATGACCGAAGTAACATGCAATAAAAAAACAGAATTCTTTGTCCTGAAGTTTGTACAACAAACTTTCGGACATAACCAGAGAATCGTTATCCCATTCTCTCTGTTCAAAAGTTTTTATAATATCTTCTCCTCAATTGAATAAGACGCTCACTATACGCGAATGATATTGCCATCGAGTGTCTGATACTTGTCTTTAGCAGATTGGTTTTTTTCGATGATTTATTAAAATTATTATTATTACTACTAACAAAGCCAAAAAATAATTTCAACTCAGGAATGCTTTCTAACGATTTAGATAACACTAGATTCAAAACATGGGCATAACAGGGAATAAAAATAGCCATTGGGCATATATTCCGGATTCTTATTTGAACTCCACCATGGCCACCGGACATTACGGCCGCACCATCGTAGGACTGACCTATTAACTTTTCATTACAGATAAAACTATCTAAGACATTTATAATTTTATCGCACAAAATAACCGCGTTTCGACCGACACTCACGTCAAAGAAACCTAGAAATCTTTCTTGTATTTCATTTTCTACTAAATAACGCATTACAATACTAAGCTGTTCCCTGTGGCTCACATCTGGTGTTTCATCGACCATCACAGATACAAATTTTATTGAATTGATTTTATCCTTAATTTCGGATTTGAAGACTGCAGCGATACTATGTATCAAGCCATTTTGAATGTCATTGGAGAAGCCGGAAACAATGGAGTTTTGGGAACTTGAACTTTGTTCTAAATGAGAATCCATTAAATGGTCGTACTTATCCAAGTATGAAAGGGTTTCAATATAATTACCGCGATTATCCAGATTTTTCGTCGTGTCCACGGAATGCCAGCTCTTGTTTTCCTAGAAGAACTACAGTGTCTATGAAACGCTTCATTAAATCGCGATTGCGATCAACTTTTCTATTATGAGCCTCGTAAGAATTCCCTAAAGAAGTCTCTATGCGATATTCGCCAAATTCATGCAAATGCAAGCAGCTGCGTATATGCTTTTCCGTTTGAATATGTTTTTTGGAAGAACTAATAAAATTGTTTGTATCAAAGAAACCTGTGTGACTCCAAACACTAGGAGAAATAGAAAAAAGAAGACAAGGAAAACAAAACATTCTATTTAATTTGCAACTGCAAGTCAGCCATGGATTCTTTTTGTAAAAAGACTCATGAAAATGTTTATGATACCCATCCTTTCGCGTATAATCAATTTTCATTTCATCAACTTTTTTTTTTGCAAAAAAAGGAAGCTTACCGAACTCGTGGGTTTCTTTTAGAAGAAAATCAGTTAAACAACACTCAAAATTAACTAGAGACATCTTGTCTAAGAATAATAAGAATGTTCAATGAGTAGATTTATAATTACTTACTTGGTATATAGCTAATAACTATTCACTTAGCTCACTCACTATTTTATAATAATTTAATAATTTAAAACACTAACTTAACTTAACTAATTTTTAAAATTTTCTAATAATTAGCAGTCACAAAAATCACAAAAATTTGCATCCGAATTTTCAATAAATCACGCACAATTCTACAACCGATTTGCAACTGTCATTTCAAATTTGCAAAAAAATTATACCCAACCAAGTTTAAGAAAAACCTCAAACGCCGTTCGAATCACTACATCACCCAATAACCCGATTTTCGTCGACTTATTTTGTTGCCTACAATAAAAAAAAAAAAATCCCTCGAACTAAAACCTTTCTCCTCCACCAATGTTCAGCCACAAAAGCCGAGAAATCCCGGCCCGGGTTATTTTCCTCATAAGCGAATGTATTGTAACATAATGTAGCATAATAACTACGCCCACAAAAGTGGGCAACACATTCCGAAGTGTCTTTTCAGAACACATTCGAGGTTAGTGTCCACGGATAGAATAGGATTATGTCTAAGACGACGTCGCGGCTGCAGCTGTCATCTTGGAATTATTACATCAGAATTTTCTCGTTCCAGTGGTCGAAGAATTTGCTAGAAGTTTCTGGCTATCAGAAATGCGACTATATAAGAACAGATGGCGTTCGAGGCAGTTGCAGTTGAGTTTCGAACCGCACTAAGAGATTGGAAAAGTGGTAATAGGCGAAGTTGTAATTTTGTGATAAATTGAAAGTTGAGAGTCAACAAGAAGAAGTAATTAGTTTGGATTTGTGAATTAAGTAATTGAAATGAGATAAAGTGATTTGAGAAGAAAGAGACCTTGTAAGGAAAGAATTTGCGAAGAGTAGTATAGTGTGAACTTGAATTGTTCTGTAGACTAGAAAATAAAGAAATAATCTCACAGAATAACGTTTTATCTACTTGAGCCGTAGTTTGCATATTACAGTATGTTAGACAAAGAAATCGCAAATAAACTTCTACTATATGCCAGAAAGGAACAGAGTTGAAAGTTCGTACTGTGAAGAAATGAATGCATAAGCCGGAAAATGAACGGCTTTTCAAAAAAAATTCATTGCACGATTTTCTTTTGAAAAAAGAAGTTGTCTCTCGCTAGCGGAGTTCATACTTGTCTCGGCTATGTGTGCGAGTTTGTGTATGAGTAAAAATGAATAAACAACCGAAGTGGTCGTAGCATTTGATCTTCGAGCGTGTATAAAGTTATGATTTATGAATGAAAAATGGTTTGATTAACAAATAGTTGAATGTTATTGTTGGCAAGTGGCAAAATAAAAAATTTTGATATTTGAAAAGGGAAGCCGGAAGGTATCGGCTTGAATGGATGCCTCGCCACTCGTACCTAACCTTTTCCACTCTGCAACGGACTTTCTTGGTGGACCATTCGCGTTAAGGATGTGTGTTAATTTTTCCCATTGTTGTTTTTGGAAGCGGTGACTTATGTAATTCTAATGCCTACGAACTATATTTTAAAAAATGGATGGAGAGGGCGGAGTATCTGCGTCTGTAGAGACAGCCAAGCTCCGCTTAAGGCATTACTCAGACCATGAATCACTTCCAAAATAGTTCAAAAATGCAAGAGTTTTCTGAATTCGACCCCTAGGTTGAGCCTGTCGGCAGTACGGTGTGAAAATCGTACTCGTGGACTTCAGTGCCAAAATCGGTATGGAAAACATCTTCGATGAAGTAGTCAGAAAGAACAGCCTCCACGACTTGACAACAGACAACGACTTTCGATTCACTGACTTTGCGGTAGCTACTCGTAGTGGTACGGTGTCTAGTACGAGATTTCCTCACAAAAAAATTCACACAGCAACCTGACTATATCTGGATGGTCGAACCGCCAAACAAATCGACAACGTGCTAATTGATGGAAGACACTCGTCTAACAACCTGGATGTGCGAACATTCAGAGGGGCAAATATCGGCTCTGACCACTATTTAGTAGCAGCCCGATTCAGAGCTCGACTGTCCAATAACAGAAAGCTGCAGTATCCAACCAAAAGGAGGTTTAACATTGGACGCCTAAGTACACCAGAAATAACCAGAGTCAACAGAGAGCAACTGAGTGAAAGACTCTCCAATATGCCTACCACATACGTCAGCATGTGGCGCTCCTATCAAGAAAGTAGTCGAAACTACTCTGGGTTGCAAACCACCCCCGACAAGAAATCCATGGTATTATAATGAGGACCGACGAGGTATATCAGAAGGCGCTCCAACGAAAAACCAGGGCACCGCGGGACGAGTACAGAGCCAGGAGAAGGGAGGAGAAAAAACTACTGCGTAAAAAGAAAAGAGCCTTCGCAGTCTGCCAGCTCAAGGATATCGACGAGTCCAGAAACAGAAATCAGGCACGTAGCTTCTTTAAAAAAGCTAAGAACCTTGCTGCTGGCTACAGATCGGGCATTCAGGCTCATCGCAATTGTGCGAGAAATCTTGTTATCGATCCGCAAAGAATTGTGGATGTGTTTAAGCAGCATTTCCAACAGCTGCTCAACGGGCATGACGAAGAGAGAGTGATAGGGTATGAGCAATATAATCGATGATATAGTCCTTCCACCTAGTTTGGAAGAAGTCGGCAAAGCTTTGAGAAGGCTGAAGAACAATAACGCGTGGAAGGTGGCGAAGTTTTGGTAAGGACCATGCACTAAATCATCTACAAAGTATGGGAGGATCTGATGCATTCACAAAAAAGGCGATTTTATATCTTGTAAAAACTACCGAGGCATATCCTTTCTTAATGTCGCTTACAAGATCCAATCCAGTGTACTGGATGCCATTTTGCACCACACAAAAATTGGTCAATATTAGTGTGGTTTCCGGCCCGGTAAATCGACAACTGACCAAATTTTCGCACTTCGGCAAATCCTGGAAAAACCAACGAGTTCAAAGTCGATATCCACCACCTCTTTATCGACTTCAAAGCCGCTTATGACAGCATTCGTCGCACCGAGCTATACAATGCGATGATCCCAAAAGAAAAACTGATCCGGTTGTGTCGCACCACGCTCGAAAACACGCGCAGGACAACCCTAGGCCGTTGCTACTTCGACCTGTTTAAATAGCTAGGGTCCAAACATTGATATTGAATTTATGAAATAAATTTCGGAACGTTTCGGCTAGAAAAGTCAAGAAAACCATATAAAACCAAGCCGGGTAGATCATGGAGCTTTCAAAACAAGAGGTTCAGCTTCATGTCCTGGACCACACAGTGATCGGATATTGATGGCTAGATTCCAGAGAAGAGTAAGACAAATTACTACCATACAGTGTTATGCTCAGATCGAAAATGCAACTGAGGATGATAAGGACAATTTCTATAGCCATTTACGTTCCGGAAATTTCGAACGCCTAATGGGAACATCGTAATGGTGATGGGCGATTTGAACGCCAAGGTAGAAAGCGACGACAGTGTGCTTAAGTACGTGATGAGAGTTCACGGTCTTGAAGACCGGAATGATAACGGTGAGGAGTTTGTGAGCATCTGCAATACCAACTGATTAGTCATTAGATGGGTCTCCACTGATCTGGAGCCGACATCTGACAAAAACGCTATCACCGTCTTATGTTAGTTTTTATACGCTTTCGTTCTGCATCCATCAACACCAACCGCTCAAACTTGCTCAACATTATCAGATTCCATACCGACATGCTCAAAGATCCCCAATTGTGCCAACAATTCAGGGACCATCTTGCCTTAGAAGCAGAAACAATCAGCAGCACAATGCAGAAGAATGTGGATGACCACTAGAATGGGTGCCCACGATGAGCGAACAGCAATCAATGCTCGGATTGCAGCGGCCTCAACAGTAGAGAAAACAGAGCTAGAAGCCCAATATCGTGTGAAAAAGAAAGAAATGTAGCGCAGTGTGGGACGTGACAAACGTCAGTATATTGACTCACTTGCCTCAAAGGCTGAAGAAGCAGCATGCAGGTGTGGCTATAGGAGTGCCTATAATATCACCAAGCAGCTCATTGGTGGTCGGAATTCCAAACAACATCCAGTGAAGTGTTGAACAGGCAGCCTTTTGCCCTGGATCCTCTTGCATCGACCACATAATCACCTTATTGATTATAATAGAGCAATGCGTCGAGTACAGGTCTTCGCTACATCTACTATTTTTCGACAGCTTGAATCGAGATGCTATCTGGTTGGCCTTGCGCAGGAGAGGAATCCCAGAAAAAAGTGTCACATATTACATAGTGGTAAGGTGTCGCAGGATTTTAATGTTCAAAGTGGAGTACGCCAGAGGTGCATACTGTCACTGCTGTTATTATTGGTGGTCATCAGCGATGTAATCCGTGCAGCATTAAAGGAAGGTAACCATGGAATTCGATGGACTATGACATCTTACTTTAAACACCTCGACTACGCTAATGATGTTTGCCTACTTTCACATCGGATAATGGACCTTCATTTCATGGAAAACGGCTTTCAAAGCTTGGTCAAAGTGCTCTTCTCCTAATGGAGATGAAAAAGCAAACCTTGAAGTGATATATAGATATATAGTGCTCTTCTCCTAATGGAGATGAAAAAGCAAACCTTGAAGTGATATATAGATGTTGCAAAGGTCTCGCGAAGAAGAAGTGCGCCCAATTTCAAGCAAAAAGTATAGAAGGCCTCTATCGGGAGTTGGATGAAACATCGTCTCCGAGGTCTGATAGGACATAGGCTATGCAGGAGCTTCGACAAAATAACTTGAATAAGGGAACAACGATCTTCAAAATATCCGCCCAGAGAAGAAGAAATGCTCAGGAGACAATGCTCAAGGCCAGCTTCTTGTGGAAGACCATCAAATTCTCCACAGATGGCGACAGTATTGTGAAAGACTTCTGAACGAACAGTTTCCCCGGGTGTACTTTCCAAGGGCCGCTCCTAACCATGACGAAATATCCGACATTACTGTCGAAGAAGTAAGGAATACGGTCAAATACTCCAAAAAAAAGAAAAGCTGTTGGGCCAGGCGAGATACCCTCTGAGTTTTGGAAAAAAGATGAGAGACATCGTGTCCAGATGGCTCATGATTCTTGTCTTCAAACTTATGAGCGGTAATCCAATGCCTAATCAGTGGAGGGCAAGTTATCTTCTTCTTTTGCACAAAAGAAAAGGGCGACATGCGAAACTGCGATAATTACCGTTCTGTCAAGCTGATGTCACACACCATGAAGATCGTTGAGCGGATATTATAGGTAGATGGCCGACTGCGGAAAATAATGCGGCTATCTGATGACCAGTGCGGGATTGTCTCGGGTAAATCAACAAAAGATGCAATCCAAAGTATAAGGATCATAATGGAAAAATATTGTGATTATTTAAAGGACTTGTATACGAGTATGGTGTTGGTTGATTTTGAAAAAAGCCTTTGATAGGCAACCAAGAGATCTCTTATGGGTGGCGCTAAGACAACGAGGAGTTCACGGACATGTATGAGGGAGCAAGGACAAGAGTAAGATGTCCTACCGGAGTCACCGAAGAGTTCACAATAAAAGTCGGTGTACAGCAGGGAAGAGTCCTCAGTCCTTTGCTATTTATTGCAGTCTTTGATTATCTGCTTGAAGGAAAAGCGACGGAGCCCAAAGTGCATCAGTTATTCTTTGCTGGCGATGGAGTATCATAAGCGAAGATCAAACGTTCTTGCAAGGAGCACTTGATGTATGGGTGGATGTTTTGGAGGGAAATGGGTGCCATATTAGTTCAAAAAAGACAGAGTATCTATGCTGCCCGTTCCCTGATCCACACCGGCCTATTCCATATATTTGCTTGAATAGCAAAGTGCTTCCCAAATGCGAAAAGTTCAAATATCGGGGATCTATGATGAATTGCGGAGCAACTTGTGATGATGACATCAGTCATCGCGTAAGCGTAGGGTGGATGAAGTGGCGAGAAAACTTCGCTATCTTCTGTGATCGAAAAATGCCCCCTAAGCTTAAAGGAAGACTCTACACCGCAGTTGTACATCCGGCGCTCACATACGGTTCACAATGCTGAGGGCAAATTAACGGCAGCTGAGATGAAGATGCTTCGCATGACAGTAGGAGTAACAAAGCTTGATAGAATAAGAAGTTCGAAGATTCGAGGAATCCTTCATGTAAATGAACCCATCACAAGCAAGATAGAGCACGACCGGCTCAGTTGATTTTGTCATGTTCAAAGTAGAGATCCTTCGAACCCCGTCAAAGGCAATATCATTCAAAGTTCCTACACAATCGTGCAAAAAAGGCAAACCAAAAAACAACTGGATCACACAAATGCAAAAACTCCAGCATTTGATTCGCCTCAGTGATAAAGTGATCCGAAACCGGGAAGCCTGCCAGTACTTCCTGAGGTCAAACTGGCAAGCCCCACAGGCGGACCAGTAGGGATGCAGCAAAGTGGGAGGGTTGTGATCCTTCTACTCCGGATCAAAACCTCACCGTAAGGAAAAAAGAAGAAGAAGTAAGTTGATGCTCTGAGTGAAAAATTTGCATTCGGTCGTGTTTTCTGCTGATGTACGAGTATTGTGTAGCTCTTATAAAATGTTCGTCTTTAAATTTAGGGGCGAAGTGAGTTCTAAGAAAGTATAGAAACAAGTCTGTCTGCAGGCCGTCCCGGCGGTGCTTTCGCTGTTATGTGCGGCACGAAACCAAAGTTCCCAGCACAAGTGTTTGGGTATCTGAAAAAGTTCTAAATGAATCTGCGATAAAGACGTATACAGATGGATCTCAAACAGGGTGTAGAATGGGAGCGAAAGTCAGTGCAAACGTCATAAACGACTGCCGGATCACAGTAGTGTTTTTCAGGCAGAGTGAGTATGTAGGCAAAGCAACTAAATGAGATTGCTGCAGATGTGACTTATCTCTGTGCTCAAGGTAACTACAGGTCGGACGACCTGGCTAAATGCAAGACGGAACCATTGAATCTATAAAATTACATCTATTATAGAATACCGCAGCCAGAAGACTGGTAACAGCAGGCGGAATAATTAAATATGAACTCTCATCTTTCGTCCAAACAGATCTGGAATAATTTGGATTTGAAAAAGCACAATGTCTTTTCCAGTAAACAGGTAAAGTGTAGGCCTTATAATAGTAACCCTTACTGCCTGATAGATTTCTGTAGTAAATGTAGACACGAGTATGGGAAAAAACATTAACGCACACAGATGCCCTATCAACGTTGAGAAGGATAATCCCCAATGAGTACTTCTACGAAAACTTAGCAACCTATTTAGTGACTTGAAATGTTTAAAATCAAGAGGAAACGTCGAACAGAATGAGTTAATACTGTTGGGTTATCAACAAAAAAAAAGAAGAAGATCTTCCTGGTGCTGGTAATCTGATATTTATATGTGGTTCCACAATCGACCTACTATCACTGCAGTAAACTAGGAGGGTTGTGATCTTTCTTTCTACTTCGGATCATAACCTCACCATAAGGAAAAGAAAAAGAAGGACAGTTGTAGACTTCGGTTTTATTAATCCGTAGGTCAACACTTTGAAGTACTGGTACAAGGAAGTGTGCAAAGGAGCGTTTGCCAAAACTGGCATACGAGTATTATAAGTGCAGATGTTCTGTGGCCTGGGTGAACACATGACAGAAAATGATGGTTTGGATTCTCGCAGCCACTTGTGCTGCACTTTTACATGAATAAAAGCGACCTACAGTTTTTCGCCATTTCCGAAGGGACGACAGAAAAGACGAGATAACAGTTTTACTCTCGGACGTTTGTCAGACGTTTGCGAGAGGTGGAACCATAAAAAAAAACTCGATGTACTCAGTGATCCATGTACGTAACCACTAGGTCATGGAGCCCAGCAAAATGTGGTAAAACTCGAGCAAAATGTACAGTCGCCGCTACACTTAAAATGCTTTGGTTTATAGAGATGATGGATATGGCATAAAGCCATTTTTAAATACGGAACGCAAAATAAAACTCGAATATCCCACGATAAAGTCCATTTAACTAGCAACCTGAATCAAACAATTTGTGATACTTACTTTAGTTAGATGACGACAAGCTTTGATAGCCGATTTGGGTCTTAGATAGTCATCTCCAGCTTAGCATATCACTTTGGTTGAGTCCTCTTTTTACTTGTGAGCGCAAAATTAGGTAAGGTTTTCCTTTACGGATGGGTGCGATGGGGTGGATGTGAAAACTCCTTGAGCCGAAACATCAAGGAGGACTCTGAAAATTCCTGAAATAATTGTGTAGCAATTGTTGCTATGAAGCTAAAGGATTAACTACATAGCAAAAGCAAAACATTATTCATTTAAAATAAAGTCAATGCCTTTGCTACTATCTTTTGTTTCGAAGCATTTGCTTTTTATTCATGGAACCCAATATTCAAAATTAGACATTATACAACAACACTCTACATTTACATATCACATCAGTTTTTTTTTCATTTATATATATTTCAATCTCATTGACATTGTTTTTTTTTCATTAATCAAACCTAAAACACATTTTTTCTTATCGGTTGACGTAAATCATAATTTGTTCATTAAGTGATATATTCGAAATTAGTGTGTGCAGAAAAAAAGGGAAAAACATTCTTAAGGTTACCATAGACCACCATCGGTTTTGTGCGCATAGCAACGTGAAAGTTATCAAGTGAGTGGTGTTTTTTTGTTCTTTTATTATAGTTACCCATTTGTATCATTGTATCTTTCTGAGTACACTTTCGGTTCGCAGAAGTAGATTTTTTTTTGTGTATGCATTCATGTATCAAAATCTCGTAAATGGTGCAGTGCAATAAGGTCTGTGAAAATAAAGCTCGTGGGTCTTATTTCCAAAAAAAAGGAAATATCGCCTACGGGCTTTATTTCTTTTCTAAAGTGGCATTAAGGTCTGTGGCCTTTATTGCCTTTTAGTTGTGGATTTTAATTCCAATAAGAAATAAAAATAAAGTCCACTCTGTGGGAATTAGTTTCACTTTTAATGAGGAGTTATGTTAAGCAGGAGCTTATATCTTAACAGTGCATCGTAATGAAAAATCACGCCAAACTGAAAAATGATAAAAAAGACCCCAAAATGCGAAATATCACCCCAATTCAAAAAGATTTAATCAATTTTTTGTTGTTGTTGGTTTACATACACATTTTTGGGGCCAGTTTTCATTTTTGTTTTAAAGCCATTCACACCTAACAGCAGCAAAACGTTAACTTAACTGAATTATACAGTAGAATTTGTGATCTCTCAATTGGAAATTATTTAAAAGCAATGTACTCACGGGTGGGCTTTAATTCCCGTTTCGAAAGGCAATAACAACCGTAGCCTTTACTGCTTTTCTATGGTGGGCATTATTGGCACTTCAGAAAAGAAATAAAGCCCATGATTGTTATTTTCGAAAAATAAGGAAATAACACCCACGGGCTTTATTTCCGCCGGCCTTACTGAACTGCACCCCCGTAAATATATTTCGTACGTTCTTATATCTATGATAATATTATAAATTAAATCTATTTTTATTATTATTTTTGATTATGAATTCATCCAGCAATTAAATGATTTACAACATCCACGTACTAAGAATTTATGCATTTTTGAAAATAACAAAATTATAGCAGAGTAGAAGTGAGAAGGAGGAAATGGGAATCGAGGGAACGAGTATGTGAAGACCGAAGAAAGAATAACCCAGTTAATACATCTATGTGTATTGTAGGGAGTGAAGAATGAGTCGATTTTTGTTGTCACGGAAAAAGTTGTTTCGAAGAATCCCCTAGATTCGACAAGTTGATGCCGTGTAACGACTAACGTATCACATGCTGTTACAAAAAGGAACAACTACACCTCGGTGGCGATCTGCTTCGTTGTTAAATTGTTCGCTAAAAACGCGTTTAACAAACAATTTTTCATTTCCTGGTTGCACCTAAAATAGTTATTCTCAAAATCGAGAATCAAGTACAGTGGAGGACATATTTATAAGTTCATTCCAAATTTGCGTAATATTCTGGTTTGGCAATACTGAATTGCGCTAATGACGGCCAGCAATGTACCGTTGCACGAAGACAACTGGTCTGGTACTTAATACAATTCCGCAGTTGTGTTTTTCAATGTTTTGGTACCGGACGTATTTATAAGTCCAGCGCACAAAGTATTCTTTGGGTATTATTTAAGGTTTTTTTTACTAACCATTTGCAAAGAGGTACGTTGTATAAAGGCTTAAGCACTAGACTTTGGTAAAAAAAAGTTGATTTTGAATCTAGGGAAAATATGCCACGCGGTACCGTTTTGACAATTGCCGAAAGATCAAAAATTTATGCCTACAAGGAGACTGGTTTGTCAAACCATCAAATAGCCAAGGAAATGGACAGATCATTGTGCCTTATAAATAATTACGTCAAATTGGGGGACAAATATAATTCCATAAAAAAGAATCGGCAGAAAATCAACCATTACAGAGCGCCAAAAACGATTGATTAAACATAAAGCAGCTGTCAATGGTATGACAGGTTCACAAATTCGTGCTGATATGAGTCTTCCAGTTACTGTTAGACATGTTAGAAGAGTGTTGACTTTAGTGAAAATTTAGTGTGGACAAAAAAGAGTGGCCAAACCTTGCCTAAAGAAACATCATAAATCTGCCAGATTGTCCTTTGTAGAAAAATATATGTCGTATACAAACGAGTGGCAAAATGTACATTTTAACAAAAAAGTTGAATCTGGACGGTCCGGACGGTTTTCAGTATTACTGGCATGATTTGCGAAAAGAAAAGAGCCTCAGATTATAAAGAAATTTTGGCAGTGGCTCTGTAATGGTGTGGGGTGCCTTTAGTTTTCTGGGCAAACTTCCCTTGACGACCATTACTTCAAAAATGAACTCGGACAAGTACATTGAGTTACTGAAAATTGCACTGGTTGACCATGCAGATAATTTGATAGGTACGGAGTTCATTTTTCAGCAGGATAATGCGGCCATCCACGATTACACCAAGGCAAATGACGGTTTGCATCTAAAGGTTTGGTTTGGAATGTTTGCATCTAAAAATATACCACTACTGCAATGGCCAGCATGCAGTCCAGATCTTAAACCCATAGAGAATCTTACGTTTATGAGAATGGTAGACAATTTTCTAACATTGCAGACCTAAAAGAACGAAAAAAGTAGGCCTGGGCTGAAATCTCAGTAACAACCCTTCAAACATTGGTCCAATCGATGCCGAGACGTGTGTTTGCAGTCATCAAGTCCAAGGGAGGACACACTAAGTATTAAGAGCTAATTCTGGTTTGAATTAGAAGTGTTCGTTTTTTTTTTTTATTGAAAATTATTGAATTATGCTCTAAGTTATTTTATTTTCTTTTTCTCTATTTACATCTAATTTAGAGACCAATAAATTCATTACTTTGTTTGTTGGAACTGTTTGAGTTTGTGAACTTATAAATATGTCCTCCACTGTAGAATATTGGATAGCTGTAGTGGAATTTGCAGTTGGGTCAGTGATCCCCCAAGAAAACCCACATAGGTTTATTTGATTTCAATACTGACAAGGCGAGCTTTCGAATAGTTATCAATTTGTTAGGCCCTCCGCAGCGTCTGACCCAAAATGAACTGGTACGTACAGCTGGTCTGCTACTACAGGTTAGGAGCCGACATAGTCTTACTTTAATAAGAATTAAGTTACATTTACGAGTAAATTTTAAGTAGTTGGTTTTTAACATTTTAATGCTCAATATATTTTTTTTTATTTTCAGTTTACTTCAGATGCATCATCTCCGAATCAACTGAGCGACAACATCAATGCATACATACTCGTAGATTATAATTATAATGGTAACAAGTAATTTTGAAAAATTCCGATTGTTGCTGTGGAAGAATTGGATTTTACAATGGAATTCCAAGTCTCAGTTTGTATTCGAGCTATTACTGCCTGTGCTTTTTTCAATGCTTGTGGTATTTGTGCGGATGTTGGTCTCGCCCGAATTCATAGGTGTTACAATTTATACTAAATCGTTTCCAATCGACAATCTGAATTTATTAAAGTAAGTTATCTTTTTCCATTAAACATTTTAGAAATACACTGATCCAGTGCATACTACAATCTAATTTACTAAAGCTTTTAGGGACTTTCTTCGCTTTTGCGCCCATGTATTTAACTAATATTCTATGATAGTTAGGTGCTATTTTCCTTTGAAACATGTTTTCTTTTTAAGAACGAAGGTTTTATTTTTTGAATATAATCTGGTTTGAAATCTGCAGGGAGTTTGATCTTTGAGTTGCATTTTTGCTATATAAATACTTCACTTCACTTCAGTTAAGTTTTAGGGCGATACTTACTTATAAAGAGTAGGTATTAGGTATACAATAGGGGTTCGGAACCACTTTGTGAAGATATTTTTCTAAGCGGTTTTAAAAAGAGCTGGTTCAAATAGCTGTTTTAAACACCATGCCCTGTGTTAAACTTCTATGATAACGTCATGCACTAAAATTACTCCCGTACAAGTTGAAAATATTGATGAAAATATGTCCAGTAGTCGTCGCCTATTCTGTACCTAGTATTGAGAAACCGATAATAGTTCTTTATACCCTTTGTTTTGATACGAAGTTTGTAATATAGAGAAATAATAACGAGATAATAACCCCCTAAAAGTTTAAATATATGTAATCACCATGTCGATCTAGCAATTTTTGCCTGTCTGTTCTTCTGTCCCTGACCTTCAATTTTGATCTACGAAGATGAAATTTCATGCATGAAAAAGCTTTTCGGAAATCTTTGAAAACCGCTTGCAAACACGCATACTCCAGCAGTAAGTGCTGATCGATTTTGATATATCCAAAACGTCATGAACCGAGCTTAGATACATATATGGTAAACAAACTGTTTTGACACATTAGTGATTTTGTTTTGGCGTCATATACTTGTGGTTGTGTGAAAATGTCTGATTTTGTACCAAATAATCGTCATTTGCGGGAAGTGTTGATCTTCTTCTTTCATTCGAAGAAAACGGCGGCTGAAGCGCATCGAGAGCTTCAAAAAGTTTACAGAGATGCTGCTCTAAGTGAACCAACGTGCCGTGATTGGTTTCGTCGCTTCAAAGACGGTGATTTCGATGTTGACGACCGTCCGCGTGAAGGAAGGCCAAAATCCTTCAAACACGCTGAATTGGAGGCATTGCTCGATGAGGATCCGTGCGAAACTAGGAGTTACCCGTCAAGCCATTCCATTACGTTTGGAATGATTCAAAAACAAGGAACTTGGGTTCCTTATGATTTGAAGCCGAGGGACGTTGAGCGTCGTTTTTTCGCCTGTGAACAACTGCTCCAGCGGCAAAAAAAGGAAGGGTTTTCTTCATCGCATCGTGACGGGTGATTAAAAATGGATTCATTACAGCAACCCAAAGAAAAGAAAGTCATGACCTCACGTTGCCAAACCCGTTAAAACCTACCTGGAAACGCTCAAATGGGAAGTCCTACCCCACCCGCCATATTCCCCAGATATTGCGCCTTCCGATTATTACTTGTTCCGTTCGATGGCACATGGTTTGGCTGATCCGGTCATCAAAAATGGCTTGATTCGTGGATAGCCTCAAAAGATGAACACTTTTACCGTAACGGTATTCGAGCTCTTCCAGAAAGATGGGGAAAAGTTGTAGCTAGCGATGGGCAATACTTTGAATGATTCACTTGTAACCATTTCTCACAATAAAGTTGTTTTTTCATCAAAAAACAGCGAGAACTTAGTTGCGTACCTATAATTTTTACTTGAATCTACGAGTAATAATGTGGGTCTCTCAGTTTTGTCTGCCTGTTTGAACGCACGACTGCAGCCTAAATCGCTGAACGAATTTTCTTCAAATTTTATGTTTGGGGTCACAATTCGAGGTGAAATCAGAATTTCCATTCGAACCCCAATATTAACGGAACATTACTAATGGCCGATTTTGATAAAAATTAAGTTTCTTCCAAACGGCTCTAGGTCGGTAACGTTTTCGCCAGAAAATACGTACAACGGTCCTTTACTTATTGACTGGTTCTTAAAAATTTACTATTTCTCGGCTATGACACAATCCATTTCGTTCATGGCATACAAAGGTTTGGAAAACTGTAAAAACTTTTTTTTTTATTTTAACAGATTTAAAAGCAAAATTTCAAATCTGACTTTTTTCAGATAAACAACATAAAGCTGCACTTTTGCAAGAAACTCAAAAACATTGCCCTAACAAAATATATGTATTTATAGACGTTGCCTTCTCTACGATTCCTCAGACATTGTTTAAGGCTATGACCACTTCATGGAGGCGTTTCTTCTTCCTTTTCTTCAAAAAAAAAAAAAAAAAAAAAACGTATGAGTCTTATTCTTTTAAACCCCGAAGGACTTCGTACGAAAAGTAACTGGTCCTCTAAATTGGTCTTGTTCGAATTTATGTAGGGATTCTTATTGATCTAGGTAGATCGATCGGCAGGTTAGGTCCTCAAGAGGTTTCTCACCAAATACTTATCTATGACAAAGAATAACACATGTCCCTTGGGGTTAAAAACCTTTCGGGTCCTCTTAGTTGGTAGTATCTAGTGCTTACTTCCGTAATCGTAGTGACCAAAGGGCTTCATTCGCAGTTTGATCAAATGTGAGCATTAAGCAATATTTGGGGATATTATCCCCTTCTACCATACCCAGCTTGGCATTTTTGGTGAGCAGCTGTGCAATCTATTTTATGGGTCATCTGATGGTGATAGTCCAGTAAGCTATCTGACAAGATTCCACCATTATATCGAACAATGGATTATATGCTTTGCTTTCTAGCTGAACTCAACTAGTGAGTTACCACTGGGGCGTGGTCGTTTGCCTCATTGTTGTTTCTTTTTGGCTTTTTAAGAAATAGTTTTGATAATGAACGGTTTGTACGTTCTACGTAGGGGTTGACTTTATCCGTGATCTGATAGACATCAGTTAAGATTTCGTAAAACATGTTGAATTCACGAGTTCAGTATGCGCAGAATAGTTTGGATAATATCGGATATTGCTTGAAATCAGGAGTACACTGTTCCCTAGATCCAATGGCCGAATTGTCTGTAAAATTATTATTTTTACATTAGCGTCGGAGTTTTCTGAAATAATTTGTCGGAGGCCTGCATGATCTATGTAAGCTTTGTTTTCATCCTACTTTGCCAGTCTTTTTGAGATTTCAATTGTGTGTTGGATTTTGGTTTTGCTCTAGATCCGAAGCAACATTTTGGTAACTTTGTTGCTTCCCTAATAGATTACTAACGACTTGATGTGAATAATGAAATAATAACTGAAAAAATATCTGTAAACATTTTCTACCGAATTACATTTCTGTTTTTGGTTACTTGCAAATGTCTATCCCTTTGTTTCTGATTGAATTGCTGTATATTCCAATAAGTGTTACGTTTACATACGAGTACCCGAATGAACATATAATTACGTAATCTCCATCTACTGCTGTACGAAAGAAGTATCCTTTGGGATCTCTTTTCCTAGGTTTCATATTGGACGTTCATCTATATTCGAGAATATTAAACTGTAGACTCTTATTTGAAATTCTTTTGCAGTATAGCAATTTACTGATACTATTCACATCCTTTTGCTATATTGCATTAATCTTTTAGAAGAATGCATACACATCTACATTCCTTGTAGAGATTAATAAATTTTGATGCTTTTTTTTTTCTAAAACCACTAACATATCCCATAACCACTTAACACCCGTCCTAGCTTGTGTATAACCGCCAACGTTTAAATCCTTGCAGAGAATTTTTAAACTCTAATAATAATTTAACGTACCATTTGGCCTACTCGCCAAACACAAGCCAGATTTTTGAAAAAATCGTAAAAGAGGCAGCTGGCAGTTTGAGTCTTACCTACAGTGGATATGTGAACTCTAGAACTTTGGAGGATGGCCTAAGGAAGTCAAACTACCTTGCTGGCGTGGAATTCGAAGATTCGATGGCAACTATAATGAAATATCCCGAGCAGTTGAACTACCGGCTTCGATTTCCCAGTACGCTGCGGACTGGGGACAATAAAGTCTTTACATCGTGGATGACGAATTATCGCTATCCGCGATTGGATCCAGTTGGGCCAAGAAATATTTGGAATCAAGATGGTGGCATTCCAGCGGGGTACTTGAGGGAGGGTTTCCTTGCCGTGCAGAATGCGATCTCGACAGCGTTTATCAAACAATCTGCTAATCTGGTTGGATCACTGCCTAGAGTGTTTCTTCAGCGGTTTCCGTATCCGGCGCATGTTACTGATTTCCTGATGGGTGGTTTGACCCAAATGATAGGAGTAATTATTATGCTGAGTTACTTGTATCCCTGCACGCATACGGTTAAGGTAAGAACTGGGAAATTAGTCTTTGGATGGATATTTTAGAATTATTTGTCTTACAGTCTATCACAGCGGAGAAGGAGAAACAACTCAAGGAGGTCATGAAGATTATGGGTCTCCCCAATTGGTTGCATTGGATGGCCTGGTTTGTTAAGGTTTTTCTGATGATGAGCTTATCAGGACTACTGATAGTAACTATTTTCATGGTAACTATAACCAACACTGCTGTCTGCCAGCACTTACTGTATTCTCCTGCAGATCAAATGGAAGGACAATGTCGCCGTGCTTACATACAGTTCTTTCACGGCTGTGTA
This sequence comes from Pocota personata, assembly GCA_963082735.1. Classification (NCBI taxonomy): domain Eukaryota; kingdom Metazoa; phylum Arthropoda; class Insecta; order Diptera; family Syrphidae; genus Pocota; species Pocota personata. The sequence goes on from OY720430.1 coordinate 6,805,078, forward strand.
CTTTTTCTTCCTGATATACATTATGACCAGCGTAACACTATGTTTCATGTTGGCAACGTTCTTCTCTAATGCCAATACCGCGGCTGCTTTGACCGGTGTGATATGGTTCGTCATGTACATACCATTTACAGTTTTGCTGCGAAGCTATGATGACCTGACTCTGTTTCAAAAAATATTCTGGTGTTTGATCTCCAATACTGGCATAGGCTTAGGATTTCGGATAATTATCGGAGCTGAATCGGAAGGAGAGGGCCTTCAGTGGAACAATATGTTTAAACAGGCAAACGTCGACGACACTTTGTCGTTAGGTCACGTCATTGGTATGATGCTGCTGACTTGTGTCATCCACATGGTCATCTGCTTGTACGTGGAGCAAATCTATCCAGGTGATTATGGTGTACCAAAGAAGTGGAACTTTCCATTTGAAAAAAGTTTCTGGTATGGTAAGCGGCAGTACATAGCTAAGCAGGAGTCAAGCCATGAAATTAAGCGGGATAATACAGATGCATTTGAAGAGGAACCGATTGGCAAAACTATTGGCCTTCAGGTGAAAAATCTGACCAAGAAATTTGGCTACCGAAAAGCAGTTAACAATATCTCGCTGAATATGTACGAAGATGAAATAACGGTGCTGTTGGGACACAACGGTGCGGGTAAAACTACAACGATCTCGATGTTGATAGGAATGATCCCACCAACGTCGGGTACAGCGATTATCAATGGTTATGATATAAGAACAAATCTGGATGGCGCGCGCACATCATTGTCGATTTGCCCGCAGCATAATATCCTTTTCGATGATTTGACGGTAAGAGATCATTTGGTTTTCTACGGTTGCCTGAGAGGTTTAAAGGGGGCTGAATTGGAGGCGGAAGTGAAAAATTACATCAAAAAGACTGATTTGGAGAAAAAAGCGAATGTAGCGTCGTCGAAACTATCGGGTGGTATGAAGAGAAGGCTGTCAGTGTGTGCTGCCTTCTGTGGTGGCGCTAAAGTTGTGTTGTGTGATGAACCAAGTTCGGGACTGGATCCGTCGGCGAGAAGGCAGTTATGGGACTTGCTGCAATCAGAGAAAATTGGACGAACGGTATTGTTGACGACGCATTTTATGGATGAAGCGGAAGTGCTGGGTGATCGTATTGCGATTATGTCCGCCGGGAAACTAAAGTGCTTCGGAACGTCTTTCTTTTTGAAGAAGAAGTTTGGCAGTGGTTATCATTTGGTGAGTGGAATTCTTTATTTTTCATTTTTTATTTTTTATAATATTTGGTTCGTAATTCAGAATAGGTTTAGTTAAATTATAAAAATAAAGCTGGTGTAGAAGGACCTTCCACCTTCAATCACACGGGGTACTAAGTTTTCTCGTCCTTCTCCTTTTTGCAGCTTTTTCAGAAATCATTGCTTGTTATGAAAAGTCTGATAATGCCTGCCAATGAAGCAGTGTCCGGCGATGACGTTTACAAGTATAGAAATGTTTTCTCTATTGTATGTTAGCAGTGCTTTTAACCTGCTTCGGTCCAGGGTTGGTCATATTAGCGTAACAGTGTTGCAGTTATTATGTCATTTGCAGATGACATTCTCTATTTTTTTTTTTATAATTTGCACGTGTTAAAGGGGATATAAATACCCTTATACTAAATATAAGAACACGTGCGTTTTGTGGAAAGGGGAAGAGACAGAGAGAAAGACAGAGTGGTGTAGTTTGAAACTCAGGTGGTATTAAGTTTCTGTAAACTCCAAGGGTGGCTGCCCAGGTAACTGGGGAGTATTTTTTTTTGTTTTCGCTATCATTGACGTTGCTTATGATTCACAGTATTTTTTTCCGTCCTCCTGATATCATCACGATCAAGATGCATTTTACCCATATGACCAGCCTACTGCCAGTGTTATGCCTTCACAGTAGAGTTGACTTAGCTTTCGCAAGTGATCGACTTTTTTATTTATTTCATGTGAAATAAAGAGATGGTTCTTGACATCAGGATTCGAACCGTGAATCAACAGCGTGACAAGCGATGATGTTACCACTACACCACGGCCACCCTCAATGTGTATCGCAATGATCAGATACACGGCTCGAGGATATTACTACTATAGTTTTCGTTATAACTTTAATACAAACTAAACGCAACAAAATGTAAAAAAGGATGCAAAATAAAAGAGTTTATTTACGAACACCGACTATGTCCAGAAAATATATAATATATATTTTTTTGAAAGTTGATGTATCCCAAATTTGACTTTCCTCGCTCGAAATTTAGGCCCAAAAAGTGGTGAGATACGGACAAACGGATGTGGCTAGATTGAAAGAACTTTTAACTATGTGTTAATATGGTATACCCTATGGGATAGGGCTTAAATATATTTTGCCACCCCAACACATGTTGTTGAAATATTAGATGTTTGGTTAAAGATTGTTGAACACAAAATCTTGAAACTTTCAATCTAACCCCCAAATTAAAGATATTTTACTAATAACCGTTTTTGAAAAAAAAAAGAAAATGGATTTTCTCGAAAACGGCTCTTACTACAATATTTTGTTAAAATTGTATAGGGTTAGACATACATACATATGTCAGTAGATGGCGTACCAAAAAAAAAAATAATATACCAGTACTTGATTTAAACGATTTTATTGATAATTTTTAAAACTTAAAATTTGGAGAAACCCTAGTTATGGTATTATCTCCACCACACTACGTCAATACTAGTACAAAAGGGCAATCGAAAATCAAACGAAGAATTTTTTATTAATTAAAATGGCCAACCGCTTTTGATGTCAATGCTTTTACGCCGCAGAATTGGACCGCAATGATTTAATTTCAATTTAAATTTCAGTGTCAGTATCGTGGTCGTGGTGTTAGTTTTTGGAACTGAGTGGCGGCTCTAGATACCGTTGCAGTATTTTTGGTGACACAAAATTTGCTTCTAAATTATGCGGTGGCATCCCAGGGTTTTTTTATGGATGCGTCAATGGATGTGGTAATCTTCTAAAGATACTAGTAGCCTAATAGCATGCACGATTCGCAGACCCGATTACTCGATTCCAGGAATGCGCCTACGTACTAATCCACGCCCAGCACCCTTCTACCCGTGCGACTGCCATTAGGTATTACTTCGCGGGGCTGGTTAGCAATTCATGACATGCTTCTTGTTTTGCTGCTTCTGATGCTTCTGTTGCTTCTGTTGCTTCTGTTGCTTCTGTTGCTTCTGCTGCTCTTCTTAGCTTTTCTATTCCCCGCAGCTCATTTTGAAGAGTTGCTACGAAATCACATATTGCCATCCAATTCTCTTTCGACTGCAAAATATGGTCGAGGAGTAATGACAGACTGGGCAGAGTAATTCTCCATGCCGTGAAGCGTGTGCAATGAAAAACTGCGTGCTCCGTATCTTCATCTTCATCTTCATCTTCATCCGGGCATTCGGGGCAAGATGGTGAACTGTCGTGTCCAGGAATTGTGTTAGATGGTAGTTACATTCCCCATGCTTTCGGCTTATCCAGTCTTGGATTGTCGGTATTAGTTTATATGTCCACCTGCCTTTTGTTGCATTGGCCCAATGAGTTTGCCACATAGCTGCTGACTCTGCTTTTTCCTCCATTTTGATTACCTTGATGACATTGGCATCATGTTGGTTCAGGGCTCTTCTATTGTATATTCTGAACATCTCGTCTGCGAGGATGTCGATGGGGACCATTTCAGCTCTAACAAAGGCGGCCTCGTCTGAGATGGTTCGGAAGCAGTTGATTGTCGGTAGCGCGCAGAGTCTATATGTTGAGGATAATTTCCTTTTGGTCTCCTTCACTCTTAGTGCCTGTATCCAGACTGAGGCGGCATATAAAAGAACCGAGGTGACAACTCTGGAGAGCAGTATCCTTCTAGCGTATCCAGGTCCACCGATGTTAGGCAGTATACGGGAGAGAGCTCCCTGTATTTGCAGTGTTGTCCAGTATTACTCCAAGGTATTTAACTGCTTCTTTGGACCTGATTGTTTGGTTACCAACCTGAAAACTCGCCAATTCTACGGTTTTTCGAATGGTTATAAGGACAGCTTCTGTTTTATGGTCGGCTAGTTCCAGTTCGGCGGAAACTAGCCAACCTCTTATCCGAGCAATTGCTTCATTTATAGCTGATTCGACTGTACAGATCTGTTTTGCAACTGTCATGATGGCAATGTCATCAGCGAATCCAGAAACTATGTAGAATAGTTCACAGCTTCATTAGCATATGCGACAGTATCTATTGTAATGATGTAAATATAACCTGGAATCAGTTGTTATTAAAAGCCGCTAATCGAGTTTGTCTAAAGAACCGAATTGAAAGTAAAGAGCTGATCCAATGTCCAACGATTTATTGTACTGTTTGTGCTGTTGTTGAGTGTGGCCAAGGTTATGTCATTTAATTGGGCTACTATTTCACTACACTATTCTTTGGTCATCGATCAACAGTATTGACCACATATTTAAGAGGGGGTGGGTCGAAAGTCTAGGGTGTCGAACAATATTCATAACAAATTTGGTGTGGATTCGTTGAATGGTATAGAAGTCTTTAAAGAACAAACAAAGATAGATACATACATACATACTCGTATACATAGGTACACGGTTTTTTTGTATTTATAACATAATTTTAGGATTTTTGATGGTAAGACAAACACGATAATTTTATCCAAATTTTCTCTGCAGATTTGTGTAAAGAAAGACAACTGCAATAGTACCAACGTAACGCGGCTCCTCAGTAAATATATACCGGGTATACAACCTGAATCAGAGATTGGCTCTGAACTTTCCTATCTACTGCCCAATGAATTCTCTTCTCGTTTCGAAAAGATGTTACAGGATTTGGAAACTAATTCAGATGAATTAAAACTGAATGGATATGGCATTTCGTTAACATCTCTCGAAGAGGTATTCTTGAAGGTTGGTGCTGCAGGCAGTGGAGGCAGAAGGGGGTCTGCACAGAAACACATTGGCGAATTTGGATCAGAAGATGGAAAACTTATGAGCTGTAAGAAAAATAGAATTTATTTTTTTGTTCTGTTCTTATCTACCGGTGGTATGGTTTTTTCAGTTCAGAAAATATTCTCTGACAATCGGCGTCTTCTCAAGGGCGCCAAACTTATGTACAGTCAATGGCATTCAATGATTTTAAAGAAATATCTCTACACAATTCGTAACAAAATATTGTTTGTCATTCAGAATACTGTCACAATTATATTTATTTCGTTGACAATTTATATAGCAAAAGATAGTAACTATGCACCCTTAAAACCAATGTTTTTGGATCTGATTCAGTTTCCTATAACGGTGACTGTTCTTGAGACCGCTCCGAATGTAAAGATAGGATCGATAGAGTCAAAAATAATCCAAAATTATAAGGAAGTTGTGCGTGGCTATGGACACAATCATCGGCTACAACAAACGGGAAGCCTAAAATTTATTGACTACATATTGGAGCTTGGAAAGATAGATCAAATTGTTATTAACAGAAGGTACATTGCTGCGGCTACAGTGCGTGACGGAAGTATTACAGCGTGGCTAAATAACAAACCATTCCATACGGCACCAGTGACAGTGAATTTGATTCACAACGCTATGGCTAGGTAAGGATCAGTAATCTTCTTGAAATATTCGCTGAAGTTAATGTATGTATGCTTTTTTTTCTTGGTTAGAGCTCTGATTGGACCAAACGCGAGTATTAAAGTGACGAATGCTCCGTTGCCATTCACGGCGGAAATGGTTTTCAAACTTCTGAATTCTGTGCGGAATGCGGGAACACAAATAGCAATGAATGTGGGTTTCGGAATGAGTTTCGTTAGTGCCTTGTACGTTATATTCCTGGTTAGGGAGCATCAAAATCGAGCGAAGCTATTGCAGTTTGTTAGTGGTGTCAGAGTCTTGACCTTCTGGTTATCACACTTTATTTGGGATATGTTTACTTTCGTGATTAGCACGATGGCTGTGATATCAACATTAAGATATTACGATCAAGAAGGATACTCAACACCTGATGAATTAGGTAAGAAGAATTCCGGCCTTTGGTGTGAACAAAATACTTACTTGGATGAGGGTGACCCTACAAGGATTGTAGCTCCATCTAAGTTAGTAAGCAGCCCAGTTTCCAATATACTCGTAAGACGTTATAATTTATTTATTTCTTTCCGTATAAAATATTTTTTTATTGTGGTGTCAGACAGTATTCCCGGAGTCTGTCTGTTCATCTGGCAGTGTGTCTGGCACACCCCTGTAGCTATTGACCCCTTTTGAGCTAGAGAACTGTCAAGTTTATAAAAGTAGTAAGTGGTGGACTAAATATATATCTACTTCTTCTTCTTACGACGAAGTTATGATCCGGAGTAGAAGTATCACAACCCTCCCACTTTTCTGCATCCCTACTGGTCCGCCTGTGGGGTTTGCCGGTTTGACCTCAGGAAGTACCGGCAGGCTTCCCGCGGTGTAGGGCCTTCCTTTAAGCTTAGGGGGCATTTTTCGATCACAGAAGATAGCGGAGTTTTCTAGCCACTTCATCCACCCTACGCTTACGCGATGATTGATGTCATCATCACAAGTTGCTTCGCTATTGATCATACATCCCAGATATTTGAACTTTTCACACTTGGGAAGCACTTTTCCATTCAACTAAATGTCTGGAATAGGCCGGTGTGGATCAGAGAACGGGCAGCACAGATACTCTGTCTTTTTCGAACTAATACGGTACCAATTTCCCTCCAAAACATCCACCCATATATCAAGTGCTCGTTGCAGGGCCATTTGATCTTCGCTTATGATACTCCATCGCCAGCAAAGAATAACTGATGCACTTTGGGCTCCGTCACTTTTCCTTCAAGCAGATAATCAAAGACTGCAATAAATAGCAAAGGACTGAGGACTCTTCCCTGCTGTACACCGACTTTTATTGTGAACTCTTCGGTGACTCCGGTAGGACATCTTACTCTTGTCCTTGCTCCCTCATACATATCCGTGAACTCCTCGTTGTCTTAGCGCCACCCATAAGAGATCTCTTGGTTGCCTATCAAAGGCTTTTTCAAAATCAACCAACACCATACTCGTATACAAGTCCTTTAAATAATCACGATATTTTTCCATTATGATCCTTATACTTTGGATTGCATCTGTTGTTGATTTACCCGAGGCAAACCCGCAGTCGGTCATCTAATACCCGCTCAACGATCTTCATGGTGTGTGACATCAGCTTGACAGAACGGTAGTTATCGCAGTTTCGTGTATCGCCCTTCCCTTTGTGCAAAGGAAGAAGATAACTTTCCCTCCACTGATTAGGCATTGGATCACCGCTCATAAGTTTGGAGATAAGAATCATGAGCCAACTAGACCCGATGTCTCCCATCTCTTTCCAGAACTCAGAGGGTATCTCGTCTGGCCCAACCGCTTATCTTTTTTTTTTGGAGTATTTGACGGGATTCCTAACTTCCTCGACAGTAATGTCGGATATTTCGTCATGGTTAGGAGCGGCTCTCGGAAAGTATACCAGGGGAAACTGTTCGTTCAGAATTCTTTCACAATACTGTCGCCATCTGTGGAGAATTTTTCCGTCTTTCACAAGAAGCTCTCCTTGAGCATTGTTAATGAACTTTGGGGAACGAATCTCCTGAGCATTTCTTCTTCTCTGGGCGGCTATTTTGAAGATAGTTGCTCTCTTATTCAAGTTGTTTTGTCGAAGCTCCTGGATAGCCTGGTTCCTATCAGACGCCGAAGTCGACATTTTCTCCAACTCCCGATAGAGGCCTTCCATACTTTTTGCTTGAATTTGGGCGCACTTCTTCTTCGCGAGACTTTTGCAAAATCTATATATCACTTCAAGACGAGCTTTTTCATCTCTATTAATAGAAGAGCACTTTGACCAAGCCTTGAAAGCCGTTTTCTTTTCCCGTATCACTACTTTAGCTTCATCTGTCCACCACCATGTTTCTTTGGCATGTTGGCAAGGGCCTTTCAACGTTCCAAGCAGTGATTTGGCTCTCTCCAAGCAAGATCGCTGCAGGGAATCCCACATATCTTGTGCTGTGCACTCCTCATCACCAACCTCATCGATGATGGTAAAGAGGTAATTTGTCATGTTGGTAATAAAAACTTCGCCTTTTCCTTTGTCCAGCTTGTACCAATTGATTTTCTCAGCCACCTTTGTTTGCTTATTTGATTTCTTCCCCGTCTTCATAAAAATTTCTGTCAGGAGGTGACGGTGTTGCTGGGCGATTGCCTCTCCCTAAAATCTATACTAAATATATATATATATATAAAACAATTTTAAAACATATGGGTGCACCACATAATGCGACATATCAGATTAACACTGAACTTGCAAGGAGTCCAAAAAAACGTAAAAAAATATTTCTTTTTGGCAGAGTTTTTCGAACAAAGTAAACCCCGAGGGTGGGGTCTACCTATATATAACAGAATAATGTTTGTTATTATTGTCCTTGCTATATAATTCACAATACTTTTACCCGCCCTTCTGATATTTTCATCACGATCGAATTTTATTTCCAATTACGAGTATATGACCACCTTACTGCGAAGGCATAGAATTTATTTTTTTATCATATTGTAATATGCGAGCTACGGCTCGAGTAGATAAAACGATATCCTGTGAGATTATTTCTTTATTTTTCTAGACTATAGAACAATTCAAGTTCACACTATACAATTCTTCGCAAATTCCTTCCTTACAAGGTCTCTTTCTTCTCAAATCACTTCATCTCCTTTCAATTACTTAATTCACAAATCCAAACTAATTACTTCTTCTTTTTAACTCTCAACTTTCAATTTATCACAAAATTACAACTTCGTCGTTTATCACTTTTCCAATCTCTTCGTGCGGTTCGAAAACCAACTGCCTTGCCTCGATCGCCATCTGTCCTTATATAGCAGCATTTCTGATAGCCAGAAACTTCAAGCAAATTCTTCGACCACTGGAACAAGAAAATTCTGATGTAATAATTCCAAGACAACAATAATTTTTTGCGGTTATAATTCTCTCTTATCCGTTACGTCGTCGTGGGCACGAACTGTGGAGACTAACCGCAGACACGAACCTCGAATGAAAAGACATTTCGGAACAAAATTATGCCAGAATGAAAAGACACTTCGGAATTTGTTGCCTGTTTGAGGGCGTAGTTATTATGCTACATTATGTTACAATATTTAGCGTATGGTACATGTAGCATATTGGAAACACAATTCTTAAATACATTTATCATATTTTTAAGTTTAAGTCGAGTTTAAAGTTGTGGATGTCGATAGTAGTTCCTTTAAACAGTCTTCGCTGGCAGTCTGCTATGATGTGTTGTATTATCTGCCTTGGGGCACCGCAGTCGCAAACGCTCTAAGAATCTTCACCCTATTTATTGAGGAAGTTAGCGTGGCAGAATATGACCCAGAACAGGAACACTTGGGTCTCCAATTACAATATTGTTTGGTGGTACAAAACTTCTCCACTAACTCTTTCATTCTTCATTCAGTTGAAATCTCGAATCTTAAAGCATTGCCACACACTTCATTGGAGGTTTTTTTGATTTGAGCCGATTACGTTCTGGATTTGCGCGTATTTTTTCGCACTGGCTAATCACCGCATTTGAGCTTTTAGGTGGTGCAATATTGCTCAAAACGGGAAGACATGTGGTATGTAGTTGATTTAATGGTCTCGGAAATTAAACGCAAAATTTGTATTGAACTGGCTGTCAACTTTTTTGAGATGTATTCTGTTGGTCCATATTGGTGCGCCATACTCAGCAGTTGAAAATATCAGGCCTAATGCACCTATTCGAAGCGTTGTGGGTGCAGCACCCCATGTTGTTGTCGCAAGCTTTTGGAGGAGGTTATTTCTTGTTTCCAACTTTGCACATGTGCTCTGCAGATGGTTTTTATATGTTAATGTATGATCGAGTGTAATTCCCAGGTATTTCGTGTACGAGTTGTAAGGGAGAGTGCTATTATTAAACATGACTTGAAGAGGTATATTATGCTGGGTTGATGTTAAGATGAAAGTAAGCTGCCTAGGTTTTGCTTAAGTTAATATTTAGTCTCCAATCCAGGAAATATTTGCTTAACCTCTTGAGATGTATTTCTACTGCGTCTTGCATATTTCTGGTCTGCGTTGTTAATCTTGTTTCGAGCATATCATACATATACTCGTAGAGACTAAACAACAGGGGTAACAGTACTGATCCTTGTGGAAGACCATTGTTCAGCTTTTTTGGTTTACTTTCCATATCATCTACAAATACTTGGAATGAGCAATAGTGATTACTTAACATGTTGTTTATTGGATTTTTGCTGGGTATTACATTGAGTAGTTTAAAGATGACTCCAGTTATTTTATATATGCGACAGAACGATATACGAAGACTGCCCATGTCTTAAGCTTGTTTTGGAACCCGTTCTCGATGTTGGTAGTTACGGATAGAGCGACATAGTTTCGATCTGAATGAAAGCCAGCTTGCTCTAGTGGAATTTTGAGTTCACTTTTGCCTCTATACGGTTGTAGATGTTGTATTGGGCGGTAGTTATCAGCTCTTTCGGGCTGTTTTCCCGGCTTTAACGATATTGATTATTTTTGTTTATTTAAATTCTTTTGGCAATATTCTAGTTTACATGGTTTTAATTTGCATAGCCACTGTTTGGTGTTACTACCACAGTCTCTTAGAAATTTTGGGTACACTCCATCGAAACCAACAGCTCTACCCAGTTTTAATTTTTTTAATAGCAATATCCAACTCTGTGATGGAGATATTCCTCGAGAATTCGAGTGACTCAGGTGTTATGCTTTTGGACTGGTGGGTTCTTTTTTCACCGTCTTAGTGTGGTCTTTTTTCCATTTTACTTGGTGATGTGATTGGCAACGAGTCCAGAATCGATTTTTGGTATTTTTATTGACAATGGGTTGGTGCCACCCAGTCTTTTTACTCGAATTTATAAATTTCATATTTTCCACCGTTTCCGTCCATTTTTCTAATCGTGCCGCGTCTAAGGATTGTAGGAGATTATTCCCAATTTCTCCATTACCACTACTCACAAATTCTTGGTAAAGTTGTTCACTTTCCTCTTGGGATGTGTGGAAACCTCTTGGGATGTGTTTGCAGTGGAGATAACAATTCCAACAAATCTTCTGAAGTTTGCTGTTGTTGGCGGAATTTATCGGTTATTAGCGTCTAGGCATTTGGAGAAATCTTTCCCAGGGAGGTATACGAGTATTTGTTCGGTATTTTTACAAACTATGGTGGCTATTAAAGTCTATACATATATGGCTGGATGGTCATGAATCGCGAAAGTGCTAGAAAACCAGGTAATATTTGGTGGCTTGTAGATGCTCATAATTTTTAAATTTCCGATTTCAATGGTGATTGAGTAGATATTACAAGCTTCTTTGACTTTAAATCAATCTAACATTACCAATTAATGACTTCGCATAGGTTGCGATGCCATATGCATGATGGTGGTGTGCTCCAATCAGTGGATAACCATCTCATTTGCCTCGGGATATAAATTTGGTCGATATTTCTCAAATATTTCTTTATATAAAACTCAATGTACCTATGTTTGTATGTATGCTATGGACTTCAAAACCACTGAACCGATTGAGCTCAGAATTTTCAGGCGATCTTTGGTATTGACCCGAGAGTGTTTCTGTGAAGTTTGGTCAAAATCGGTCCGGCAGTTTGCCATAAAAAGACATGTATTTTTGTTTGTTAGGTGCAACAACGCACGCCGGGTACCCGCTAGTTATATATTAAAACTACGTAAAGTAATGGTTCTTTCTTTGAACAAAAAAAAAAAAAAAACACCTGAATTGAGCGTATGTCTCACTACATGAACATGTCGTTCCGCCAATCGTATCGTTGAAGGGTGGTATGGGGCACTGAATTTGTGGTATATTTCATTTGACTTTAGAAATGGCTTGAATTCTTCTCCAACGAAACTGGAATGCATTGTCCGGTACCACTGCAATAGTTCTTGGAGCGGTATTCTTTGCTCGATTACAACTATCTCATTGCCGACAGAGAGTGTCGATCAATTCCGCTCCACCAAACATATCCTGCTACTAATGATTTCATTTTAACAATGTACTTATGTATGTGTCCATTATGCAGTTCTACCAAAATACTCCTTTGTAGCTCCCATTACTACACAAATACCGTGGCTAGTTGAAATTTTATATACATACTTATCTAGCATTGTGGGTTCAGCAATATCCATCAGGAACATCGACAAGTAATCACTTACTAGCGTGGCTAGTTGTCTTTGTATATTTCATGTCGTAGTTAAATTCTGATAAAAAGTTCGCATAGTTCAACAATCCCAGTCAGGATGCAAAATACTTGCAAGCAAGTATTTCGTAGTAATACTGAAAGAACTTTTTTAAACCGCAAATTATAACTGTAGCCTCCTTGTTAATTTGGGAATAATTTTCTTCGGCTTTGCTGAGCGAACGTAATGTGAAAGTGATAGGAATGTTCCAAATGCATGGGGCGATGCATCCGTAGTGAGAGCATTGTACCCCGTTTCTTAGTAAATTATTTAGGGTCGTCAGCTTTGCTAAGTTTGGTATACATTTGTGGGAGTAATTTGCTAGACCGAGAAACGTGTGCAGTTGACTACCATCCTAATGCCTGTTGCTTTTTATGATAGCTTCAATGTTGTGTTGCATTGTATATCGGATTGTCTTGGAAATATACGAGTACATGTACAAATATGATTAAGTCACGTATTGGCCAGTGATTTGTATTCGCCATCTATAAGGGAAAGGAATTAATAGTGTTGAATCATTTCTTGTAAAATATAAATTTAATAAGATGAACGGGTTTGTTGTCACTTGCAAGCTTATTGTATCCTTTACTCACTTTATACACTGGATGTCTAACCTCTGCGGGTAAATCTCTATATAAGCATTTCATTAGCATGAATTCAATAAGTCTTTTATATTTGAGTTAGGATCAACCACGTCTTCTGGCGTATGCAAATATTTCTGGACACCCACATACATATTCTACGATGATAGTATGGACTCCTAGTTAGGCGTTAACTTCTCCACATTTCGTCTATACAGTGTACTCGATCCCTTCGCGGTCTCAGACAAGTCTTCACTCGGATTTTATACCATATTGACAGTTTGGGGGCAGGCGAATAAACGCTTTAGTATTTTTCAGGCTGATTCTGATCTGGATATTCGACGTTTTGAACCTTTTCGAAGGGAGGGAACAAATTTTACTCCATTTTTGTCGATTTCAAGGCCGCTTTCGAAATGGTTAATAGGAATCTGCTAATATAAAAATCATCAATCAATCAATTACTCGTATTGGTTTGTCAAGTAAATTTATTAGAGTTCATTTTAAATATATCCGCTGCTGTCTGCAATAGTAGTGATTTTTCCTTTAGTACAAAAATGGGTGTACCTCAAGGTTGTGTTCTAAGTCCAATCGTGTTCTTCTTTTATATTGATGACCTAGCTAACTGTTTCCCTGGTAGTTTTCAGGTTGGTGAGGTAGAGGTTAAGGTTTTTATCTATGTCAAGTCAGTTACAAATAAATAAATTAAAATGCTACGAGTATTATGACATTTAGGATCGACAAACCAACAACTTTAAGTGTAAAATTATGATGATCCGACCTGTACCACGAAGAGAATATTGCACGAGAACTGATTTCTAGATGGTGCACCGATTGAAGACAGTTTAAATATTTTGACCTTTTCATTTTTCCAAACCTTGATGCTTTTGTACATAGTTTTATTGTTTTAACGGTCAAGAAAAAAAAAATGTACTCGTATGTATTTCACATGGGCGCATGAAGATCGTAATTACTTGTATGTACGCATATTTTACTTTCTAGTTGGATTGATTTTTACAAAAAGGGTGTTTCGAGGAGGTACTGGTTTGCACCACCTATTGTTCCAGCAAAGAAAAAAGCAAACGATGAGACAATACCGAAAAGAACTTTATTTTACAGCTTTATGTTTAAAGTTAGGCAAAAAGAAAGTTTGACAATGTTAAGAGAAGCTATTTAATTTGAAGAGCTTAACTCAGCAAATAGAGAAAAGCTTTGTAGATTTAAGAGACTGTTGTGGAAAGGTTTACGTTGTATATTTAAATTAATTGTTTATTGCTGCTGCGAACATTCTCCCCCCGTTGGAAGGCGTAGGCTTTCAACTACATCAGTTTCAACAGGTAGCACAGCAATCTTCCCCACTACTCTCTTGATTAATCCATTTGCGGTGCGAACAATAACAACGCGCGGAACGCCATCACCACACGACCAAGTTGCCACTTCAAGGGCGGAAGATTTTCGTCCTTAATGAGCACCAAAGCTCCCACCTGAATGGCCAAAGATGATGTGCGCCACTTTCCTCGCTCCTGTAGTAGAGATAAGTAGGATGAACTCCACTTCTTCCAAAATATCTGTTGCATAAAGCAGACACGCTGCCATCTTTCCAAGCGGCTGATGTTAAGATGCGTAACATCTGACTCCACGATAACCGTGAATGGTGCGCCAACCAAAAAGTGCGCAGGTGTGAGTACCTCCAAGTCAGCAGGATTCTCTGTAATTGGATAAAGTGGACGAGAATTAATTATTGCAGAGATTTCATACACAAGGGTGCGAAGCTCTTCGAATGTTAAAATTGAGAGACCAACAGTGCGAAAGAAATGAAATTTCGCTGATTTAACAGCCGCCTCCCAAAGGCCACCGAAGTGTGGCGACCGGGGCGGGATGAATTTCCAACTAATGCCATCTTCAAGACATTGTTTCCACACAGAATGATTGTGCGCTTCACTCAAAAACAGCTGTTTTAACTCAGCCAACTCATTTTTAGCGCCAACAAAATTAGTTGCGTTGTCTGACCAGATAGTGTGTGGTTTTCCTCTTGTACAAATGAAGCGCTTTAGTGCAGCTAAGAAAGATGGCGTAGATAAGTCCTTAACCAGTTCCATGTGAGATGCCTTTGTTGAAAAGCACACAAAGATGCAGACGTAGCATTTCATTGGGGGCCGATTTCGAACTTCTGATTTATAGTAGAAAGGCCCACAGAAGTCAATACCGGTAGTATGAAAAGTCCTGTTGGCCTGCACCCTATCCGCTGGCAGGTTACCCATGATGTGTTCGAAGATTTTTGGCTTTAGGCGAAAACACCTGATGCATTTGTTTATCACGCATGTCACCGTTTTTCGACCACCAATTGGCCAGTAATGCTGCCGAATCGAAGCAAGCAAACTTTGAGGTCCAGCATGCAGATATTTCTTATGAAAATGATTGATGATTGCGTTAGTAACTGGATGGTTTTTTGGCAACAAGAGTGGATGTTTTGCCTCAAAGTCCAAGAATGAATTTTGCAGTCGCCCACCTACGCGAAGTAATCCATACGAGTCGATGAAGGGGTTTAATGAGTAAAGTTTGCTGGGCGCAGTTAATTGCTTGTCGCATCTTAACGCTTTAAGCTCAGGTGCGAATTGAATTTGCTGTATGTTCCGGATAAGCAAATGTGTTCCCATTTTTATGTTGTGCGGCGTCAAAGGGTTACTGTTTCGTGTATTTTTTATTTGGCGAAAATGGTAGATCTAGGCGAAGATGCGTTGCAACCTTTCAAAGGAATTGTGAAATTTACAATTTAGCGACACATCTTGCTGCGACGTAACGATGAGTACTTTACGACGGCGGTCTGGCAGATCAGTCAGAAATTCCATACTTTTAGGCCAGCTTGAGCAATCTTCTAATAGAAATGGTGGCCCATGCTTCCAAAGATTAGATTGCAGCAGCTCCTTTGGGGTGCATCCTCTTGAAAGAACATTGGCCGGGTTTACTGAGGTTGGTACATGATGCCAAGTCATGCCATCAGTGAGGGTTTGTATCTGACTAACTCTATTTGAAACAAATACGTTAAAATGTGATGGCTGCTCACGAAGCCAAGAGAGTGTCACCATAGAATCGGACCAGCAGTGAACCTTGAACGGATCCTTGCAACTTTGTGATATGGATGCAACCAACTCACTAAGTAGCAATGCGGCAGATAGCTCTAATTTGGGAATTTTCAAGGTCTTTAACGGTGCTACTCTCGATTTAGCACACAACAAAGATGATGTAATAAGTCCCTCACATTCGGATCGAACATACACGCAAGCACCAAAGGCTGCCAAAGTTGCGTCACAGAATGCATGAATTTCCCAAGTAGATCGGGGCATCAGAACGTGGAAATTTAAAGCTGCTAACAAAGGCGAATTGAGCACATATATCTATCCAGTTGGTTTGCAATGATTGAGGTAAGCTCTCATCCCAATGTAGCTTTTCCTTCCAAAGCCTTTGAAGAAAAATTTTGGTTTTAGTTATAACCGGTGAAATTAAACCTAGCGGATCATAACATCGAGCGATTGTAGAGAGAACTGAACGCTTTGTTATGCGTTCCCTGTTTATAATTGGCGTAAAAGCGAATAAAAAGTTGTCTGTGTTGGGATCCCATACGAGACCAAGTGTCTTGGTCACATCGGTGTCATCATGGAACTTGAGAAATTTTTCACGATCTGAATCCGAAACTCCAAGAAGTGCCCTTGACTCGTTAGAGCACCATTTTCGAATTTGAAAGTTCCCTCGACCAAGAAGATCTCTAACCTGTTGCCTTATTTCAACAACTTCTTCTATTGTTTCTCCGCCAGAAATTAAGTCGTCCACATAAAAATCTCGGCGAGTGATTTTGGCGCCTATGGGAAAAATGTTTTCCTCATCAAATGAGAGCTGGTGCATGGCACGAATTGCCAAGAAAGCTGCGGGCTTAGTACCATACGTCACAGTGTCCAATTTGTAGACTTTAATTTCATCCTTTGGGTGATCACGCCATAAAATGCATTGAAGGTATTCGTCTGGGTGCGAGACACGAACGCAGCGATACATTTTGCATATGTCTCCACATAAAGCGACTTTGAAAAATCGAAAACGTAAAAGTGTGTTGAATAGTTTCTGCTGTATGGTTGGCCCTGACAAAAGCAGATCGTTTAAAGAGTAGCCTGATGTGGTTTTTGCTGAGCCGTCAAATACGACACGCAGCTTCGTTGTCGTGCTGACAAGCTTTTGAACGCAGTGGTGTGGTAGAAAATACGTTGGCGTATTTGCGGGGAGATTGGCTAATGACATGTGGCCAAGCGCTATAAACTCGTTCATAAACGAAATGTATTGAGTTTTCAACTCGTGATTATTTTGCAACTTCCTTTCCAAGCTTTTAAATCTGCGAAGAGCGCTATTGAATGAGTCGCCGAGGGCATCGAAGTTTACTTTTGTGGATAATTTCACTGAATAGGCTCCAGAATCAAGACGAGCATAATTTTGTTTAAAGTGTTGTTCACACCAGTGGTCTTCTTCAGATAACGACGAATCCGAAACAAAACAATTCTCTACTTCCCAAAATCGTTTAACAAGGTCATTAAGCGTGATATCATCTACTTGGTCGACTAAATTTTTGCTGAAAGCTGCTAGGGTAGACGATCGTTTGCTCGCATATGAGACTGCTCCAGAGACTACCCAACCTAAACGAGTTTTTTGCAAAGTTGGTAGGTTATTTGCAATGCGAATTTGACCAACGCACATCAAATCAAAGAATAGACCAGCACCAATCAGAAGGTCAATGCGTTGGGGTTTGTAGAATTGTGGATCAGCCAGCTTTAGGTTTTTTGGAATATTCCATTCCGATGTATTCAGGTTAAAGTTGGGTTGATAATCTGTGATGTTTGGCGTAACAATGGCTGTGAACGAAGCAGTAAAGTCGCCATCCTGCGACTGTGCATTTATATCAACTGATTTGTCAGCTACAAAGGAAGATTCTCCAATGCCTGAGATCGATATTTGAGATATTTTTGATTGGAGTTGCAACTGATTTGCTAATCGAGTGGTAACGAAGTTTATTTGAGATGCTGAATCTAGAATGGCACGACAAGGAACAAAGGTGCCTGAGCGATTTTTAATAAAGAGAATGGCTGTCGCTAGCAACACGAAATTATTAGCGTTCGCAATTTGGGCTTTAGGTGTAGGGCTTGTTGGTGAAGATGATATAAGTGCTGATTGCGAAGTACTTGCAGAAGCATTTATCGAATCGTTGGCAGCTTCGGATGCATTCGAAAGGGATGAAGATGGCACGGAAGAACTAGTAGGGTTCATATGGAGGAGTGAATGGTGTTTAGCTGGGCAGTGACGACAGTGACTGGACTTGCACCGTTGCAGGTTATGGCCCTTGCGTAGGCAGTTCAAGCAAAGGTGCAGCCGTTTGGCTTCTTTGAAGCGTAAATTTGGAGATAAATTTGTAAAAAGTGAACAGCTACTAATATAATGCTCGTTTGAATCACAAAATACGCACAAAATATGCCCACTGGATGACGTTACTAAGACATTTCTATTGGTTTTTGTAAAATTTGAATGTTTTCCCACCTGGTTGCTATGTGCTTGTGTTACCATAGCGCTTTCCACATTCTCCATCATCCGACATCTTTTTTCCAGGAATGATGACATAGCAGTCCATGCTGGCAGCTTATCAGTCGGCAAATCCTCCTCTCATTTCTCCTGTGTTCTCTGGTCAAGTTTGCGAACGATGAGGTATATGAGCAGCCCATCACAGATTTCTTCGGACGACGCCAATGTGTGTAAGGCACGAAGATGTGAATTAAATTTGTCACTTAATTCACGTAAGCCGCTCGTGGAGCCCTTCTCAACACCCTTTAGCCCGAAAATCGCCTTAATTTGTGCCTGAAAAATTAGCAATTTATTATCGAATCGATTTTTCAATAAATGCAAAGCCTTGTCGTAATTATCTTCACTAGGTTCCAGCGACGAAATAGTGTCCAGTGCAGCTCCCTGTAAATTAGTTCGCAGGTGCTGGAACTTTTCAATCCTAGTCAACTCGGTATCATTATCGACGACACTATTGAACATGGCGATGAAATTTGGCCAATCTGTATATCCTCCACAAAATGTTGGTATTTTCAGCTCCGGTAGACGAGATTTTCGTTGAGATGATATAAAGGTGGACGGCGCTTCTGACAAAGTGAACCGTCGAGTCGAAGAATGTTGTACGTTTTCTTTGCGATGGGCATTAATTCCACGAGATATTTTGCTTTTACGTCGAAATACACCGAAAGAAACTCTGCTTGACTCTTACTATTCAATTCGCGGGGATCGGCTTCTTCAATCATTAATTGAATTCTATTAAAATCGTAGTGCACGCGGTCGACAAATTCAATTCGAACGGAAAGCTCAGCTTCATCGAGTGCAGTTAACCGCTCGACAGTAAGAAAATTGTTGAGTTCTACGATTTGTTGCTTTAATGACGCGGTCTTTTTTTTCATAAATGAACTAGCATCGGCACTGTTAGACTCAGCGTCAGCCGATGTGGCGGGATCGACAAATGGATTAACCTCGGCACTGTTAACCTCAGCATCACCCAATACAGCGGGATTGTTCTCTTGCATTTTTCTAACGCAAAAACGGTAAGCTTGTGAGAGATTTGCAATCGATTTATTACACACACACAGCGCACGTCGAATTAGTGCACAGCTTCGAAATATGTTGTGTGAAATAAGCGCGAAATATTTTATTAATTATCCGAATTGATAATAATTTTAAGATTTCCGAACGAATCACGTCGGGGTCACCAATGTTTCGAGGAGGTACTGGTTTGCACCACCTATTGTTCCAGCAAAGAAAAAAGCAAACGATGAGACAATACCGAAAAGAACTTTATTTGCCTGTGATCGCGACAGAAGTGATCTTGACTATTTTACAGCTTTATGTTTAAAGTTAGGCAAAAAGAAAGTTTGACAATGTTAAGAGAAGCTATTTAATTTGAAGAGCTTAACTCAGCAAATAGAGAAAAGCTTTGTAGATTTAAGAGACTGTTGTGGAAAGGTTTACGTTGTATATTTAAATTAATTGTTTATTGCTGCTGAGAACAAAGGGTATTAAATAATTCGTCTTTTTATCCCAAATGAGGATGTTTTAATGTTCAGGAAAAATAAGATGGAGGACGGTAGATACTATTTTTTCGAAAGCCTTTAGTTTTTGAAAGATGACATATATCTAGAAATTTTCAAAATTGTTCGGTTTATTTGTCTTGAAATCGGATGAAGTAAAAATGATGAAAGTTTCGTCGCATTTTATCTGATTTATTTACATGTCGTATTTATACAAACACTTTTTTTCACTATTGCACTATCTGCGGATTAGAAAAACTCAACTCTGGCTCAAAATTGAACCTTCTACGTTTAACGGTTATGGCAGACAGATGTACAAACATCTGACTCTCACTATGAGAGCTGCGCACTTATTCTTTTTCCTTCCTTGTAAGTACTGGAACCCTGAGAATTGACGATTTTTGGTACCAAGAATGCGTAAAAAGTTCCAAAAACTTCGATGCGACTAAAAAAAATAAATAAATCTCATAACCACTCACGAATTTTTAATGCTACATCAAAAAGGTATTCGGTCCATTTGCACCCTTTATAATCGCAACGAGGTTGCTATTCCACGCGAAAAAAGATTTACACAAAAGTCGCTGCGAAAACAGAAAATCTTGTCACAAGAAATGAAAATATCTCGCATTAGCAAGATTTGGGACTCAACGCACAAAAAAGTCAAAAAAATGGCCTGGCCGCATACTCAAGCCTAATTAAAGCAAAAACTGAATGAACGATCGAAAGCTCTATGCGTAAAATGGTCACAGGAACATTCTATTCACGGATGACAAGGTGTTAGCGTTTGAGGAATCGTTCAATAAGCCCGGTCATCCAAAGAAATATCAGAACTCATTCCGCGAATCGAACGGAACGGAGACCGGTATCTGTGACGGTTTGATGGGTCGTCAGCTACAAAGACGTTACCGACCTTAATTTTGCAACAAGAGAGTAAAAACATCGGCATAAATCTACCAAACGGATGTTCTGTGAAGGCACTTAACCAACAATTGTTTTCAAATAGGCAGTCGACTTTCCAACAAGACTTTGAGCCAGCTCATAAGGCAAAAATATCACAAGGGTGACTCCAAAACAATGTGCCAGACTTAATAGCACCTGACGATTGTCCATCAGGCAGTCCAGACCTCAATCCTTTAGATTATAAGCTGTGGTCTCTTTTAGGGACGATGTCTTGTTCTACTCGACATCCAAATATTGAGTCCTTGAATTTTTCAATTTTCCAATGTACGAGGTACGTGCTACAATCGATGACTGTTCAGAGCGAATAAGTTGTTAAAAAAATAAAAAAAAAATAAAAAAAATATGTTAAGTTAGACTAGTTTCGCTTTTAAGTTATGGCTTGTACTAACCTCCAATAAATAAATAAATTGACTAGATACTAAATGCAGGTACACGTATGTGTGCGGTTATGCTATTGCAGGTAGATACCTGGTGATTCTATTGACCTTCGGCTACTCGGTATTACCACTAACCTACCTAATTGCGGGATTGTTTACGGAACCATCTACAGGCTTTTCTAGATTGGCAACTTTGAATATGTTCACTGGTAGGTATCTACTCGTACGTTCAATCTTATAATTTCCACATGTGAACCCTAAGGTAATGCTCTCTTCATTATGGTATTGATTATGCGGAATAAGGCATTTGATCTTGACCCCGAGGCCGATTTTTCTGAACAGTTTTTCTTGATCTTTCCACATTTCGCACTGTCGCAGGGAATGCATGAACTTTTCAAGAACGGTCAGATCATTAAACATTGTAAAGATTTCGAAAATATTCCGAAAGAGATCGTTTGTGAACATATTCCAAAATGTTGCAGTAAGTTACAATGGTAACAAAGTTGAATTTTACGGTAACTCTATTTTAACTTCCAGTTCTTACACCGTATTTTGCATGGGAAAGCCCAGGAGTGCTTCGTATACTAACGTATCTTATTGTAACCGGTAATGTGTTCTTTCTCACACTCATTATCAAAGAATATCGTCTTATGGAGAGTATTTGGTTCAAGATCAAACAGAGGAAAATGTGAGTATTTTTTGTGGAAGTTGGATCAGGAAATGGTTTGATGGTAGAAAATTGTCGAGTAGAAGAACGGCGCCACCGCCAGAGGATGGGTATTTCGATGAAGATGTGGAACATGAGAAGGAAAGAGTCCGCAATATGTCATCGTCGGACATTTCTGAGCAAAATTTAGTACTTGATAGACTTACCAAGTTCTATGGAACCTTTGTTGCTGTCAATCAGATTTCTGTTGCCGTCAGCCGGTGAGTGAAACATTGAATAGTTGTGAGGCGGGCATTTGTATTATTTTTATTTTTTTGTTTTTATTATTTATTTAAAGGTCGGAATGTTTTGGATTACTTGGCGTGAACGGTGCTGGTAAAACATCCACCTTCAAAATGTTGACTGGTGATGTGATCATTTCTTCCGGAGAAGCATATGTCAAGGGTTTGAGTTTGAAAAGTGATATGAATCTGGTGTACAAAGAGATCGGTTACTGTCCACAGTTCGACGCGTTATTTGAAGATTTTACGGGACGTGAAATGTTAAAAATATTTTGCCTGCTTCGTGGTATTCCAAAAAAGAAGATATCTCGGGTCTCTACGGATCTGGCAAAGTCGTTCGGTTTCATGCAACACTACAAGAAACAGGTGCGAGCTTATAGTGGGGGTAACAAACGAAAGCTAAGCACTGCTGTTGCCGTAGTAGGCAGTCCATCGGTGGTGTACCTTGACGAACCGACTTCTGGAATGGACGCGGGAGCCCGAAGACAGCTTTGGAATGTGGTGTCCAGGATTCGGGATGCCGGCAAGACCATAATCCTCACTTCGCACAGTATGGAAGAATGTGAGGCGTTATGTACGCGCCTGGCTATAATGGTGAACGGAGAGCTTAAGGCTATAGGCTCTTCACAGCATTTAAAAAATAGATTCACCAAGGGCTTAATCCTGAAACTTAAAATGAAGAAGGATACCGATTTGACAAGAAATCTTACTGACAAGTTAGTCTCAGATAGACGGTGTTTAAAATTATTGTATAATTTTTACAATTTTTTTGACAGAGATACACCGATGAATATTATGGAGTTTATAGAGAAAGAATTCCCCGAAGCTTTCTTACAGTAGGCACAAGTTTTAGGGTTTTACTCTCCCTTTAGATTCAATGAGCTTTTTTTGTTTTTGCAGAGAACGATACCAAGGAATTCTCACATTCTACATTCCGATTAGTAGCGTTTCGTGGTCCAGAATTTTCGGTCTAATGGAGAGAAACAAAGCGGCCCTTAATATCGAGGATTACTCGATAAGTCAGACGACATTAGAAGAGATATTCTTACAATTTGCTAAGTACCAGCGTGAAGATTCACGTGATACTAAGTGAGCTGCCATAGAAGTTTTTTTTTTTTCCTGTTATTTAGTACTATAGTTATAGTTCGTAGTAATAGCAGTCGTAATAGTTTTTTGTGGCTTTTGCATGCTAATACTTTCTAATACAAATTAGAACCAAACATTATTATCCTTGCACCAATGGCTTAGTAGTTGCGGAAGCTTCTGCTGACACATCGTAACATGTTTTCTAATCTATAATTTTTCAATGGATGATCATATACATTAATCCTATAAATTTTGTTCCATTTATTTAAACAGATCCCATGGCCTTTTTAAAAAATTTGTGAAGTGGGTTCGTGCCAAAATGTGAAATCAAATACTCAGAGATATCAATGAAGAAAGTGTCACTGGGAATATTTATGACATTTATTTAGTATTAAAAAAAAAAAAAAAATTATATTTAGTTTTTTACTAATTTAATTTTTTTTTTGTGTGAATGAATAATATACAAGGTATCTCGATCGATGCCATAGGTCAGGACAAGATAAAAAAAAATCGCTTTTAGAAGTGTGAAAAAGTGATGACACCTCTAAACCTCTGAATTTGTTTACCTTCAATTCATAAATTCATATAAGTGTAAGTATTAAATTTTTTTCAAATATGTTTTAAAGAAAAAAGGAAGATTGGTAAAAAATGTATCTGTAGGTTAAAATAACTGTTTATGTATACTTCTTATATTATAGACACATTTTGAATAAAGATATTGTAAAGACGACGAAAGCATAATCGATCAATGAGAACGAATAAAATAAAGTGCACGACTGGGTCGCAGGTTTTTGCACCTGTATGTTGTTTATTTGCAAATCATTCATTTGAAATTTGAACAAAATGATTTTTTTAAAAAAATTCCGTTAAAAGTATACTTTTTTGTACAATTTTCCAAAACAATGCCATGGTTTGACATAAGTCAAATATTGTTTATATTGATTTTATTTGAATATTATTATTTTTGGTGAACCTTTTTATTTCCTTAGTTTAATCATCGGGATATTCCGAAACTCTCAGGCTCAATTTGGTCCATTGTACTTCCAAGCAGAAATCCCTTTTTAATGTAGTAGTTGGAGAAACTTGATTTTTTTTTGTACTCGTACTGTTGACTGCTGTCCCGTAGCCACCCTAGGGTGTGGTTTACTATGGTAAGTACTTACACTGCAGGGTAGGATTTATTATAGACATACACGTTCACCTACTGGAGTTGATTCCCAAATCGTTCTCTTCATTTACTTGACAGAATACAGGGACGAGTAGTTCGCTTAATAGAAAAACCTATATCTAATCTCAAATTGTTCTCTTATCGAAGCCAAACATTTGCCTGTAGATGCTACTACAGCAGATGCTTCAAAGAACTCATTAGAATGATCCCTAGAAATGCGAAACCTGGGCATCCTACTAGGCATGTCCACCTGTTAACCGCGCCAACATCTCGCTATTAAAATTATTTTTCATTGCGGAACAAGTAAACTTTGAAATCCGCTCCAGGAGAAACATTTCCAGGAGCTTTTAATCTCCAACTATTTAAGAGCGGAAACAATAGACATCTGCAGGCATCCCAATGTCAGTCCTCTTTGTAAGGGATGGGTTAGAAGATGAGTGATAGTGAATGTTACTTTTGGGGTTATCTGCGGGTAAATAAAGTTTAACGCTGTTCTAAATTTTAACCTTCTACGTCTGACGGTATACAAGTCATGAGGCTATGACAGATAACTGAATCTTACTATAAGGATTCCATCCTTGCTTTTGTTTGCCTTGTACGGATGTATAGTTATGAGAACCCTGGAAACGAAATAGGGATAGTGCAATATTATAGCCATATGTGCTTTTTATTATAATATTGTAATATGCGAGCTACGGCTCGAGTAGATAAAACGACATTCTGTGAAATTTATTTCTTTATTTTCTAAACTATAGAACAATTCAAGTTCACACTATACTATTCTTCGCAAATTCTTTTCTTACAAGGTCTCTTTCCTCTCTAATCACTTTATCTCATTTTAATTACTTAATTCACAAATCCAAACTAATTACTTCTTCTTGTTAACTCTCAACTTTCATTTTATCACAAAATTACAACTTCGCCCATTATCACTTTTCCAATCTCTTCGCCACGGTTCTAAACCAACTGCCTCTTCTCGATCGCCATCTGTCCTTATATAGCAGAAATTTCTGATAGCCAGAAACTTCTAGCAAATTCTTCGACCACTGGAACAAGAAAAATTCTGATGTAATAATTATCATTATATAATATAATAATCATTTCTTGCAGTTATAATTCCCTCTTATCCGTGATATTATCCGTCTCTTTCGTAGACATGAACTTGTGGAGACTTAACCGCAGACACGAACCTCGAATGAAAGGACACTTCGGACCAAAATTCTGCCAGAATGAAAAGACACTTCGGAATGGGTTGCATAGTCGTAGGAGCGTAGTTATTATTATGCTACAATATGAACATCTGGTAGGATCTGCAAGATTTTATTTTACAGATTTTTGTTTTTATAGTGACAGTAGCAATAATTTTAGTCTCCGAAGCTTGTAAAATATTCGCAGGAGGTGAAAAACCTTGAAAAACTGAGCTCTGATTCAAAACCTGCACCTGAGGAAAAACCAGCTGAAAAATAGGTTAGGTTCAAATTTTTAGTAAAAATAACGGCCTCAGAGCAGCTGTCAGAATAAGGTCACCGAATGTCTGTAAACATTATTCTACACATAGCTATCGCCAAAATAATAGCAACACTTACTACTTTTCTTTAGTATTATACGTATCGGTACTCTTTTGTTGGATTCTAGGAAAGCAACACACTAAAATGTTACGGTAAACTTGTTGTCAACACATTATTGTATAAAAGAATGCAAAAAAGAAGAAAATACACGATCAGTAGCAATTATTCTGTGACAAGGTACTGTATTAGCTGGTCAAACAAATAGCAACACGCAAATTTAAATTTAAAAGGAACCGCTTTTGAACTAAAACTAGGAAATAAATTGGTAGGATCTATTAATTAAATAGTGCCCCGATAATTTAATGCTATTTTAGATGATTGTTCTGGATTTGGCAAACAGTATTATGGGCAGAGGAAAGCATTTCCTGGAAGCTAAGCGAGAAACCATTTTGGCTTTACACAATCAAGGCCAATCGATCCGATGTATCGCAAAATCACTCGGATGTTCTCCAATAATGGTTTTTAATGCTCTACACGCCAGAAAACTTTCCGAGACCAGAGGACGCCCGTCAAAAATGTCCACCAAAGACAGCGCTAATAAGGAAAGCCAAAGCGAAGCAGGACTTGAAGTGAGTGCCAGGACAATTCGTCGAACTCTGGAGGATGCGAAGTTATACGCTCGAGCTTCTAGGAAAGTGCAAAAAATACACATCCAGAAACGCATTACCTCTGCCAAATTCTACCACGTGCCACACGATCCCCTTCAGGCAGCGAAGCAGTAGAGAAACGTGCTTTGGAGCGTTGAAACTAAGATTAACCTCTTTGGAATGGATGGTAAGTACTTTGTTCGTCGCCAAGCAGGTGAAGAATGCATTCCAAGGTACACAAAACCCACTGTGAAGCATTGAGGTGGTAGTGTAATGATATGGGGTTGTTTTCCTTGGTGGGGCGTAGATCCGGTTTACCTCATCGAAAATATAATGAACAAAAAAAAGTATGTAGACATACTACAGAATGTCATGCCGCTAAAATAGCGCTTTCAGCAAGACAACGACCCCAAGCATTCGGCAAAGCTCACAATACTCTGGTTTGAGTAAAATAGTGTCGATGTTTTGCAGTCGCCGTCTCAATCTCCGGACTTAAATCCGATTGAGAACCTCTGGAGCGAGCTGAAGATTGAAGTTAATAAACACCACCCCTCAAACAAGCAAGATCTTTGGAAATTCGTCCAGGAAGTGTGGGCTTCAATGCCTTTGGATAAATTTCGCAAATTTGTCGATTCTATGAAGAACAGAGTCGATGCTGTTATTAAAAATAAGGGTTTTTGTGACTAAATACTAATTTTCTTTTAAAAATATATTAAGCAAAATATATTATCTGTACGTTTTTCTCTGTTATTACTTGGTGTTGCTATTTTGTTGTCCAGCCAATTACGCTATCTGAAGCACAATAGTTAAGACTGATAAAATGTTGTAACCATATTTGTCAGTAAGTTGAAACTAAATAAGTTTCAAAAATGTAATGCTGTAATTAATGAAAATGGTATATTCTATGAAAATACGTCATCATATACTTTCCGTATTTTTTTTTTCTCAGATTTGTCGAAAATCCTACCTAGCCATCGGGTCAGTGTTGCTTAACGATATCATAATGACATCTTGGCTGCCCAGATTCGATAACGTTCAAATAGAAAACAATGACGTGGGAGTCAGATTACATGAGTAATTAGCCACAAGCAGTGGGTCTAGCTCCCAGTCTAGACTCGTATATATGGCATTCATTATATAAATCAGTGGATCGCTGGTAACCTTGGTCTCTACCGCTTTCTGCGAGAAAAACAATTAGGAAAAAAAGTATATAAAAATTATTTGTCCCCTCTATCATGCGACATATGAAATTAAAACTGGAGTTCTAAAGAGTGAACAAAATAATTTAAAAACCATGTCAAAAGTATAGGGGAGATCCCCCTACAGCTCCGAAAGTATGAAATAAAAATAATGCGGAAGTAATGGGAAAATTGTAACAAGTCTTCTAGCTGAAGCTGTATTGATGTATTAGGTGCGCAACTAAGTTCTCGCTGTTTTTTCTAATGAAAATGCAACTTTATTGTGAAGAAATGGTTACAAGTGAATCATTCAAAGTATTGCCATCGCTAGCTACAACTTTTTCCCATTTTTCTGGCAGACCTCGAATACCGGTAAAAGTGTTCATCTTTTGAGGCTATTCACGAATCAAGCCATTTTTGATGTCTTCATATGAGCGGAACTGCTGATCAGCCAAACCATGTGCCATCGAACGGAACAAGTAATAATCGGAAGGCACAATATCTGGGGAATATGACGGGTGGGGTAGGACTCCAGGTAGGTTTTAAAGGGTATGGCAATGTGAGGTCGAGCGTTGTAATGCCGGGCAGTTCCCATGACTTTCTTTTCTTTGGGTTGCTGTAATGAATCAATTTTTCATCACCCGTCACGATGCGATGAAGAAAACCCTTCCTTTTTTGCCGCTGGAGCAGTTGTTCACAGCCGAAAAAACGACGCTCAACGTCCCTCGGCTTCAAGTCATAAGGAACCCAAGTTCCTTGTTTTTGAATCATTCCAAACGTAATGTAATGGCTTGACGGGTAACTCCTAATGTTGAAGCAAGCTGTTCTTGCGTTTGGCACGGGTCCTCATCGAGCAATGCCTCCAATTCAGCGTCTTCGAAGGATTTTGGCCTTCCTTCCACCGGACGGTCGTCAACATCAAAATCACCGTCTTTGAAGCGACGGAACCAATCACGGCACGTTGTTGCAGCATCTCTGTAAACTTTTTGAAGCTCTCGATGCGCTTCAGCCGCCGTTTTCTTCGAATGAAAGAAGAAAATCAACACTTCCCGCAAATGACGACTATTTGGTACAAAATCAGACATTTTCACACAACCAAAAGCATATGACGCCAAAACAAAATCACTAATGTGTCAAAACAGTTTGTTTACCATATATGTATCTAAGCTCGGTTCACGACGTTTTGAATATGTCAAAATCGACCAGCACTTACTACTGGAGCCATCTATTGACAAATGGCGAGAACTTAGCTGCGCACCTAATATATTAAGATGAAAGTAACTCCATTTTTTCTATCATCCGTCTTAACTAGAATCAAAAATTTAATCAAAATCCGTTAAAGGGTTTTTAAGTATGAGAAGCATGATCAAAGATTTCTTAACCCCGTCCCAAGCGGGACTTCTATATATCCCTCCTAAATTGCAAGCCAAATTTAATCAAAATTGTTCAAACTTTTTTGAGTAAGGCATCACAAAGATAATTTCCAAACCCCACTCCCTACATAGTACTTTTACTTCATCCACTTTTGACAAATTTTAGACGAAACTAATAACATCTCAGGGGGAAAAAAAATAATATTATGACTCTAACAACCCA
Source organism: Pocota personata (assembly GCA_963082735.1). NCBI lineage: Eukaryota > Metazoa > Arthropoda > Insecta > Diptera > Syrphidae > Pocota > Pocota personata. The sequence continues at coordinate 6,834,510 of OY720430.1, forward strand.
TACATATCCTCGCCTAGCTTCTCGTCTCACGAATGGTTGGGACCTACAGTTTTATGCTAGGTCCAAAGGGCAATGTTCTTCGATTGAGAGAAGCTTATCATGAAAATTCTACTCTCGGATGTTTATCAGACGTTTGCAAGTGGTGGGACCAAGAGAAAGCATTTTTTTGTTTTGTGTTTCCTGGGATTCGAACCTTAAATCTCCCACTCAGTGATCACTCTACATATCAGGAAAGCCAAATTCATCTAAATCTGTTCAGTGGTTCTTGAGCATGGAGTCGTATAACAAAGCAAAGTAAGTAAACGGGCAAAACCCGACTCGCATCCGCCGAATTTTCTTAAAGTCCTTTCTGCTGTGTTTATTATATTTTAGTTGTAGGGGCGTCCTCCTGAACTAATAAACCTGTAACAATGAATCAACTCGGGGGTTTCAAGCCCAGTAAGCCACTGAAATATTTTAATATTTTTAAAATATCATTTGCTTCAAAAAACTAAAGAAAAATTTGTACTTGTTCTCTCCTCTATATTCGGCAGCTCATTTAAGGCGAATTTTCTTCACTCACTTGAACTGAAAAGATTGTCTGAAGTGGTAGGGGCGCTGAGGAGCAGCAACCTAAAGGCCTCAAGAAGTGTGTTTGTTAAAATAATTTATTCCACCTCTTTATATGGGTAATGAGGCGGTTTTATCAGAGCGTCGACTTAAAGCATTACACTGTATAATGAGAGCCGATAATGAGTGTCAATTTCATGATTCATTGCACTCCCATTTGATACGACCCCCAGCGACAAGTTGTTGACGATGAGGGAGTGAAATGTTTTGAATAAGTGGTTTGTTTGTGCCCGAGTTTTGCATTGTATACTGTGAGATTTTCTTCATATGGTTTTGATCTCTATCCCCCCGTATGTTGTTGAGATGTATGTCAAATAGCTCTCATAAAAAAAAAATCATGTCATGGAAAAATAAGAGGTTCAATGCCCATTAATTGCTTTCACCTCAAGTCCTCAATAATTTTAACTTTCATTTCTCTAACAAGCTTCTCGAAGCAAAATATAAACTTGTCCCTTGAATGTGCAAAACTTTTTCGATGTAACCTATAAAACTACTTTCTGACACTTATCTCGACTGTCTTTCTGTAAGCTATATGCGGAGTACAAACTCCTATCCCAAAGATCTGCCATAAATCTTGGAAGCGACCGGAAATACTTACCAAATCGATCTCATTTACTTGTCGTGTGCTCATTCGCTAGAAATTTTTGAGGGCAATTTATATAGTTGCATCCGACTATCAGGCCTCATACCCCAACCAGCCTGTGCTGAGGAAACTTTTAACAAGGCACATCACTTCAAACATACTACGTGCCCGCCACCAAATTGTAGGGACATTCGTCCTTTCTGCCACCCACTCTCATCTCGACAACAGAATGCATTGCTGGCAGAAAAAAATGTGTGCCAACTTTAAAAATAATAGAAGTTCCACTCCAGATACATTTTATAAGCCAACGTTGGAGAGGGCTAGGTGACCTATGCCGCCCAAAAACCCCATTCGTTACACACAAAAGGATAACACAGTGAATAGCATCCCTGCAGCCGCGCAGCAACAATTCAGTGATACAACGACTGTCTGTCTATGGGAATTCTGCTATAAAATCTGGAACAAGGTTATTCGCCGTATTTTAAAAATAAACCTCGTATCTCGAACGCTTCAACGCCAGCAGTCGCCGCTTTACATGAAGAAGGTCGGCATTGGAACTCTACTCAATTGGCTAATTTTTATTTTATTTTTACTTCTCGACACACTACGAGTATACAACTTCAGTTGGGGGAAGTGAAAATGTGGCAAAGACATGGAGTGCAGTTGCATTGATAGAAGATATATGTAAGTATTTCCGTATCTATGCCACTGCAATCGATTGTACTCGCACACACACAGCATCACCGGAACAATGTTAGACGCATTCGTCCAGAACGGATGGCACTCGATGTGGGATAGACGACATGGTACAGAGAGAATCTCCATCATGTTTACAGTTTTGTTTTTCATAGCTTCCGGCCTATTTTCGGGAAAAGGGATACTAAGATGCTTATCGGTGTGGATCATCCTTTCGTTTGCACCTCACTATGCAAGTGCATGCATGGCTGGTGATATCGGTGGTTATGTCGTTACATATACGGCAAATGTCTTTATGAAGATGCCGGAGAACCGAATATTGTTTGGGAACAAATATTTTTCTTTTCTTGGATGAATGGAGTGAGTGGAAGATTCAGAGATTATGCAGGCGCCTGGAGAAGATGGAGCAAGGTTTATTATATTAAATGCACATGTGTGCATTCTGCAGGATGTGCATAAAACAGCTTTGTAAGAATCTTATTGGTATATGAGGCGTACTCGTATGTGTAACAATTTTTTAACAGTTGAAGGTTGAAGACATATTGTATATTTTCTTCAGAAATCTGTTGTCGTGTAGTGGAGGCTTTTCTTCTCGAATATATTCTTATTTTACTGGGGTGGACTTGGGTGTTAACCAGCTAGCATCTCTAGCTGGCTCGATCTTTTGTTAGACACCTTTAGTTTTGCACACGAAGTTGGTTAAGGTCCATTTCCAATTGTGTGCTCCACTTTAGGTAAGGTCTTCCTTTACAGCGTCACCTCCAGGGTGCATTGGAATACTTTCCGTGTGGGCGCCTTGATGTCCACTCTCTTTAGGACTGGGGCGATAACGGTCTTGCATAGTTGCCCGTAAGAGTGCTTCGCTACTTCATTGCCTTTTTAGCCAAAAAAGCAAAGGTTGAAAGAGTGATTCATTGCTTTGTCTCTGCGATGGTGTTATTATTTGAATTCACAGAGGAGTTTAGGTAGACAAAGTCCTTTTTTTTATAATTTGTGCGCGCCAAAGAGGATATGAATAGAGAACGAAAGATTTAGTGTAGTGGTTTGAAACTCAGATCGTATTAGGTTTCTGTAAATTCCAAGCGTAGCGTCCAGATAACTGGGAGCTTGTTGGTTTTCCTTTTGTCGTTTCTCATGATTCACAGTATTTTTTTCCGTCCTCCTGATGTCATCATCACGATGAAGTTGCAGTTTCAGCCATATTTTTTTTTTTTTATAATTTGCACGTGTTAAAGGGGATATGAATACCCTTATACTAATTTTTAGAACACGTGCGTTTTATGGAAAGGGGATGAGACAGAGTGGTGTAGTTTGAAACTCAGGTGGTATTAAGTTTCTGTAAACTCCAAGGGTGGCTGTCCAGATAACTGGGGAGTATTTTGTGTGTTTTCGCTATTATTGTCGTTGCTTATGATTCACAGTATTTTTTTTCCATCCTCCTGATGTCATCATCACGATCAAGTTGCATTTTAGCCATATGACCACCCTACTGCCAGTGTTATGCCTCCACAGTAGAGTTGACTTAACTTTCGCAAGTGATCGACTTTTTTATTTATTTCATGCGAAATTTCAGGATTCGAACCGTGAATCAACAGCGTGACAAGCGATGATGTTACCACTACACCACGGCCACCCCACTCTACTGCTAGTGTTATGCCTTCGCAGTAGATTTGACTTAGCTTTCGCAATTGATCAACTTTTTTATTTATTCCATGCGAAATAAATAGATGATTCTTGACATCAGGATTTGAACCGTAAACCAACAGCGTGACAAGCAATAATGTTACCACTACTCGTACACCACGGCCACCCTCTTTAACTGCCTCAAAATTGTATCTGCATATCTTGACGCTTTGACCAAATCGCTGATGTCGACTGTTCTTTATTGACGACAGCATATGTTTTGTTCTGCCCTCGTTGGCCGCTAAACCGATTTTTGTCGCTTCTGTTTCAATACTCACAAAAACACCACTGACAATCCATATGATGTTCAATATTTTCCATCAAAAGCATTATTGAAGTTGTTATCGACATTGATAGTGCAGGGAGAATTCTCTATGGTCATCCTACAGAGACATACAAGTTTGTCCCTAATTATTATAAATGCATTAACAATTTCATAAGAAAAGTGTTTTGGCTACTAAACTTTCGATCAAAATCATTTTCTAAGTTGCTCATGAGTCTCAATTCCTTCCACTTATCATCTTCCACAAGCACTTTTCCAGATAGATGGAAACTTTCAAACGTGCAGCCAATTCCGAAAAATGACGATAAAATCTCCCCATCTAACTACCGACTAATTGGTTTAACGTCAGTACTTAATGACCACCGGCGTTCCACAGAGGACTTAATGACCTATCTGACCGAAAAGTGGGACCCGAGCATACATGATCGTATCAAATACAGGGGTGCAGTCCTTGATATCTCCAAAGCTTTCGATAGACTGTCATATTTTCGTGAGTAAATAGCGAGTTTTTTAAGTGTTAAGGCTTTTACACCTTTCTCGACTAATGCAGCTATTCTCCAGAGCTCAGCACTCTTTTCTTAACTTCTTCTGATTTACATCAATAACTATATTTCTATTACTCGTAATCCGATCCATTCGTTCGCTGATGATAGCACTCTTGGCTTTGCTTATTCTCTGAGATCACCAACGCAAAGGCCCCATATGGTAGAGTCTCAGTGGCAGCGAATGTCTACCGAACTCAACTCTGTCATTGATGCAATCGTCAATTGGGGTGCGATAAATCGGGTTGAGTTTGACGCGTCAAAAATACTATGTTTTCTAGTGTCTACGAAGCGGGATACTAACGTGGTCAAACTGAGAATGGATGGAGTTGACTGGTGCTGCAATGTGGTGCTGGATACGTAGGATTTCTTAACAGGTAAAACGCATCTATAAAACTTAGGTCGACGGAACTTGAATACAATTCACATGTTTGAAAAGCACGTGATCAAGTCAATGGAGTGATCAGATTGTTGACAAAATCTGATCGGTCTATATCAGTGTGATTTTACGTCAGGGAAGTTCAACATAAATAGATCAGATACTCGTATTCACACTACGGCAAATCGTGGAAGAAAATCAGGAGCTTCAAATAGATATTCTCTACCTTTATATGTATATAGAATACCTAGATTCGAAATCGCTGTCAAACTCTTCTGCGCAGGGTAACGATCTAGAATGCGCGCTGGTCGGTAGTAACATCACCGAAGCCTTTGATATCAGGAAATGACTACAAAAAAATGACTTGAAAGAATTGCATAAAATTCTCAAGCAAATATCAGGGGTACGATCTTTCAAGTCTGTACAACTGCTCGTGGAATTGGAAGAACACAACGGGCTGTCAGTGGTGCATTTTAAAGTATTGAAGCAGAGGCGGCAGATATGAGTTTAGCGGTTATTGAGGGTAAAATAAAGTGTATGCTGTCATCGAAAATGGACAGTCAATACCAATGGACAGACTTGGAAAGAATGTGACGATAGGCAGCAACTATTTTGAGGTACTTAAGGATTTTATCTACCTGGACACCGGTGTAAATTCAAATAATGATATCAGCGTAGAGATCAAGCGAGGAATCACGCTTGCCCTCTCACGGACACCCGTCCCATTGTCCCATTTGTTTCGACGGAAAATGGAGGAGAAAATACAATATCGAATTATACCGGTTGTACAGTCACATCGACCTAGCTAGAAGGGTTCGAATTCATCGCCTTAGATGACCAGGACATATAGAGTGATTGGACGTCAACGCTTCGGCCCGGAAATTGTTCGAATCCATCGCAGAGCGACGACATAGTAAAGAAAGACCTTCCCACACAACTGGAAGGGACATCAGTCAGCCTCGTGTGTAAAATTGGAGGCGCCCAGCACAAGAACAAGCTTGTTGGTTGAGGCCCAGGTCCACCTTGGACTGTGTCAGACATAGGCCTATACTTCAGGTACTATCGTGGCAGACCTCAAAGGAAACTATTTTCTGCACAAAATATTCTAAAAATTTCAAATCGAAAATTTTTTAAATTTTTATTTCTAAAATCTTTACAGTTTGGTCACCACAATCTCCCGAAATGAATTCCCGTCAACAAAAACCGGCTTTCGGAAGCTTTCTCCACCGAGGTGAAGCTTTTACTCTCTTCAAATCAGTCTCATTGCTCACCACTGCAAAATAACATCTTTGCATTGCATTCTCACCATAGCAACGATTCGATTCCACCATTCAGCATATGTGTCCAATCAGTATGAGGGTGGTTAGATGAGGAACTCACAGACAGTGCACAAGTGAATCAAAACACGTTGCTCCCCAATGAACCCCCCACCGCTAAAATGCTACATTAACCGGAGTCTAAAGAGCACTACTCCTCTATTCTCACAATTAAGAGAGTAAACTCGTTTCCAACCTAGAAAGAGTGGAAGATTCGATATACCGCTGCCACTGTATTGTACAGTGAACTTGAATATTCGCATGGAACGTGTGCGGTTCGCTTCAGTTTATTTCGAGCGACAGAGCAGAACAGTAGGTTCGTTCGTTTATAGTGTCACAGTGAAAGAGCAAACAACGAAGTATCGTTGTTGACGAACTTATCGTCGTCATCGTCAAAAATTTGTCCAGATATTTTCGTTTGGTTTCGTTCAAGTTTTTATTTTAGTTTATTCTGTGATCTCGTTACGGTCTGGAGGTCATCTTTGTGAGTTTTCTTTTCAGAAAAAAAAACAAGTGTCAACACTGTCGGTTTTATTACCGTTAATTGTGTGTGCTTTAAGTGGAAATTAACAGAAACCAAAAAGAAACGGATTAACAACTGACTAAGGATAAAACACATCCACCTAAAGGATTACAATTACAAGAGAATAGGTCAGTAGAGATGCTTATAACAATAAATTTGGTTTCTTTCTTTTGTCCTATCTTGACTGTCATTGTTTTTGAGTTATTTTTAGCTTTTTTCGGACATGTTTGTCATGTGGTTGGGTGAACGTTTTTTTTTTTTTTGTTTTTTTTCTGAATCAAGGATAACGACTGCAAAGTCATTCATACCTAAAAAGTTTCGGGATTATCCTCAGTCAATTCGAGAACTAATCTTTGTGGTTTAGTTGCTTCCGGTGTATGTATGTTCTAGTGTCCATGTCCTTGAAATAGATACAACCAGCCAAACTTTTTATCCTTGTCGTGGCTGCGGTGTGTTTTTTGGCTACTGACTCCGAAACCATTATTCTGAGGTCCCTGGAGTGCACTACCAGCAACAGCAGGAGCATCAACATCAGTTATGTTCGGTCTATTGTTGTCCGGTAATTTAGGACAATGCCGATGGAGCTAGATTTTTTTTTATTACTTCGATGCTCCATAGCTGGAAGCTGAGTGTAGGTTTTGCTTCCATTTTGGGAATGGATTTGCACATATTTCATGTAAATGCGTCATTTTTTTCCATTTTAATCGAGAAACTGAAAATTTGATTCAACTTCGTAGTTTCCAGTGGTTATTTTGTTTTCTCTCGTGTGTTGCTTGTGGTTTTGTCTGTTTCGTTCGTCTCGATTATGACCTTAAGGTTATCACGCTTTTGGCGATTTTTTGTTGTTCCCGTCATTATTATCTCCAAACCTGATTGGACATTTTATGTATAGAACTGCTTGGAATAATTACTGATTAGTATTCTGGAACAGAAGCAGTGTAAATTCATGGACGACATTCGACATATTTGCAATGCCATTTGTAGGTTATTAACTCAGTCGGAATATACTACTTTTTTGTTGGGTATTTTGTGTTTGTTTGCTTTGGTATTGTGGAAGCCACTTGCGTTTGTTATGGATTAGAAAGACAAACAAAGAGTGAGTAACGTCAAGCGTCCCATGGGTTTTACACCGATTAAGAGTGTGTGGTGTGAGGTATCGTTTCTCTAAAAAAAGCTCTACCATTGAAGAAGTGATCTCATCGGTGGTTTAGTTTTTGATGACGATTGCAATGGATGAAGGCACTTATGTTTGTTTTTTTCTTTGCCTTTGGTATGTGCAAATTTCTTCTGATTCGTAAGCTGACTTTAGATTGGATGTGAATTTAATTGCCTTTTGATGTGGTGTCGACTTTCTTTTTGCATTGTTTGACTGAGCTTTGCTGTGGAAGATTCTAAATGAATGTAGAAGTCTCTAGACTCAATAAAGTGAACGAATGAAACGTCGTATGAAAAGTGTAGTATTGGTTGTATGTCATATCAAGGCTGTAGTTTTAGTGGCTGAGCAGTAGAAGTGAAGCAGAATGATTCAATCTCTGCAATAATTTGTTTTATATTAAATATTTCATGCGCTAGTTGGCGCCCGGTGCAAGGCTTTCGAGAAAATATCATTGAAACACAGCTGAGTGATGCATAAATCATGGTGAGCTCCGTTTCTATGCAGCAGTAGACATGAAGTTTTAGATAAAATACTAGTCTCCGGAACCATTTTGTTTATGTAATTTCCTGAATTATTCTCCAATGAGCAATACTTGTTTAGAAATATTAGGAAGATCGATTGTGTCAAGCATATATACTCGAAAAACTTATAGGCGGCTTCATGGACATAAAGTGAAGGAAATTAAAATTATAAATAGCTTGGCACAAAAACCCAAGTGTGAATATGCGATTCATTTTGAACACAAACCTTAGAGCCAAAATTATAGGAAAATAGTCCATGAATCAACCATTTCCTCATTCGGCATCACAAGCTAAATTTCTTAAATTCTCTTAATTTTTTGTTGTCCATTTTATGAATAAATCTTGGAATAAATAATGATTCTTCTCCAATTTTCGAAATTGCGTGTCAGCAACAATAAATCAAAAAATGTCAGTTTTGAGTTAATGTCATATTCGGATTCGCCAGATTCGAATCTGTATACTATATTCATGTTAATTATAAAACTCGTGACTAGAGATCGAAGTTCAATGGATCACTTCCTTAAGGAGTCACTGTTTATGGTTTTTGTTATTTTGCTGATACTGACAAACTAGGTTTTTGGCAGTCAACATGCGAAACTAGAAATGAAGAATTGACCATGAAAGAAGTATACGGAAAGTTTAGATACTATCGCAGGTTCCGTCCCTGACTGTGTACCCATGTTTTCTTCTTTGTGCAGTTCTTCAACAAATTTTTTGTTCTATCAGTGGAGCAAAAGTTCAATTGAAAGAGCTTGTACAGCTAATTTGTCAATATAATAATTGATAAGTGAAAAAATATTACAAAACATTCCTTTCCCCGACGGAACTCGATCACAGATCAGCCGATCAAAAATTGTCGATGAACCAGCCATCTCGGAGATGTTATCGTTTGTGAGGTCAAAAGCAATACTTATTCTTCACATACGTATGTAATAATTAATCATTTTAAATTAGAAAACAAAAACCTAAAACCAAAATTGTGGAAAAATAGAAATACATCAACTGAAAGTTTGATCTTGCACTATAAGCATATTAACCTGGCCATAAGTATAAAAAGTCCGAGTTCAAAGATTAGTTCAAAAATTTCCCTAAGTATTCTGCTTAAGGAAAAATGCAAATGCAAATTTTAAGATTTATTTTTTTTTTTATAATTTGCGCGCACCAAATGGGATATGAATACCATTAAATTATTTCAGGGCACGGGCGTTTGTGGAAACTGAGAGAGAGAGAAAGAAAGATTGGTGTAGTGGGTTTGAAACTTAGGTGGTATTAAGTTTCAGTAAACTCCAAGGGTGGCGTCCAGATAACTGGGGAGCTTGTTTGTTTTGCTTTTTGTCGTTGCTCATGATTCACAGTATTTTTTTCCCTTCACCTGATGTCATCATCACGATCAAGTTGCATTTAAGCCATATGACCACCCTACTGCCAATGCTTTGCCTTCGCAGTAGAGTTGACTAAGCTTTCGCAATTGATCGACTTTTTTATTTATTTCAGACGAAATAAATAGATGATTGTTGAGATCAGGATTTGAACCGTGAACCAAGAGCGTGATAAGCGTTGATGTTACCACTACACCATGGCCACCCCCTAAACCCGATTAGATAACGATCATCGGAGTTTTTGGCTGAAAACTGTCATTCCTTCAAAGTGAACAAAATTGCGTAAGATTGATTTTCCCCGTCTTTCTTGAACTAAGGGTAAAACTGGTGGTTAGCGGACGTAATATTAGCAGTGTTTTTATCATAGATTGCCTGTGCTCCCCATTATTTTTCGCTTTGTGGGTCTTTGCAACTATTATAGTTCTGCATGTTTACCACCTTTAAATGAACTGAACCTAATTTTTTCCAAAGTGCGGACAATCTCCGGCGGATAAATAGAGGACGAGATAGATATTTTATATTATAATGTCCGCTTGCAACTTGATTATATTAAAGGGACTTCTGAACGTGCAATTGCTATAAGAACATTTGAAATCTGACAAAAAAGAGCTAAGAAATTAGCAAAAAACCAACAGCTTTCATGATCATGTTGAACCAATTTGAAATAGCTGAACGACAATCATAGCTAATCAGGTTTTCTGATCTAGAAATCTTCATTCCGTTCGCACATCAAGGGTTCTATTAGAATATAGATTCTTACAGATTTTACCTATTATAGTACAGTGCGTTTCATATATATAACCTTTTTTATAATTTTCAAATAGCTGAAAATGTACGATATATTTCACCTGTTTTGCAATTTGAAAATATTTATCATGAGTTCAGATATAAATTAAAATAAAAATCAGTTGGTTTTTTCAATTAATAAAAATATATATTTGCGATTTATTGAAATTTTATGAATTCAAGCGTTTCATATTTATAACCCATGTTTTAGTTTCTTAACATAGGAAAACCAATGAAAAAGGCTAATAATTTATTTGAAATCCTTTAGCCAAAATCAATTCAAATAACCTCTTTTCCATAGATTTTATCAAGTTTTCCAGTAGGTTCAATTTTTTCCCATTCTTCAATAAGCGTTTGCTTCAGCTCTGCAGTTGATTCAAATTGTCGATCTTGGGCATATACTCGCCTGACCAAAATGCCCCAAATATTTTCAATTGGGTTTAGATCAGGAGAGCATGCTGGCCAACTCATCACATCAACTGAATTTGATTTAAGCCAACTCATTGTCTCAGTGCTGGTATGAATCCTGGCATTATCCTGCTGAAAAATCCAATTTTTTTGTCGATTTTCGGCCAGAAAAGAAATTAGACTGCTTTGAAGAACCTCAATGTAGTCTGCACTCTTCATCTTTGAAGATGTAAAGTGCATTTTTAAGCACCCTCTTGAAGAGAATGCAGCCCACATCATAACCGAACCACCTCCAAAATTTCTCGTTGAGAAATAACTCGGTTCCTTGCGAAAATCTCGCTAATAAGAGTGCATACCGTCCGGTCCATCCAAATTCCATTTCTTCTCGTCAGAAAATATCAAATAAGAGACAAATTTAGAACAATTAGAAAAACGAACAATTTCACCTACAGTTGTCCAATCAGTAGTCATATTGTTTTGCGCGAATTCCAGCATAGTGGTTTTGTGGCGACTTATGAGACGTGGACAGCAATTCATTTTGGACCGGACTGGGTTTGGATTTCTTTGAATTGCTCTCCAACAGTCGTTTTTGAAATTTTCGTCTGAGCCAACGCAGCAAGTTTGGTGCAACTAAAGGTCGAATTGCTAGCTGCTCGAGCAATCTTGCGTTCATCTCTTTCCGTGAGCTTTCTTTTTCTTCCACTGCGCTTCACAGTCCCATAAGATTCGGGATCTTTCAAAAAATCGCACTTACTTTATGGTTTTCACCTTTTAAGCTAAAATTTTACCTTTTTCAATGTCGGATAATGACGTACCACGTGGCATTTTGAACAAACAATCGAATTTAATACAATAAAAACCGTTCCACGATCTGTAGTTCTCGCTACTTGAGTATATTGTGAAATGGGTTATAAATATGAAACGCATATCCAAATACGACATGCTCTTTTAAAATGCTTCTCTCGTCGTAAAAAGAAAAAAATACAAAAACTAACGGTATTGTTGACTAACGTCATGCTTATAGCATGTGTTCTATCTCAATTTTCTTTATTGCTCGAAGTCGCTCTTACCTTTTTTTCGAATTTAAAAAACTAACTGAAAGGTGGGTTATAAATATGAAACGCACTGTATTTCATGCGGGCTTTCTATCCGTTTTTTTTGAATCACAGCTCTACCAATACACAACCGCAATAGGATTTTTTTTGTTATAAATTTTTCTCAGGAAATGCGAACCTAAAATGATGTGACAGCGCCCCAAGATACCTGATATATCTATCTGTCAAGCTCCGAAACGTAATAAATGATAGTGGTATCACAGTCTATCACTTGTGGATGAAGTTTCTTTGAATAGTGAATAAATACCTTCATGTGAAATACCCCTGCATTTATGAGAAAGGTAATCAAATCTCCTGTAGTAAACTGACTAATTGATATAAAAGATCTTCGTAGGTAGCAGTGTATGTGGGCATACTTAAGCTATTTTAATAAATAAAAGGTCATATAGATCTAGAATTTGAAAAATCTATTTAACCAGTCCAATAATCTCAGGAATGCATGACCATACTTGACATTCTGTTGTTCTCTCTGATACTTATTGGAAACCAATATAGATATTCGGCTAAAGTCACCTCCAGAATGCAAACAGGAAACACCGACTACATCCTGCACAGCTGACAAGACTGAAAAAGGAAATCCGTTTGCAGTTATTACCTTGACTCTTAGAACGACAGGCTAAATATTACACATATCAATCCTTTTTGCTCCCTAAAATCACTGTTACGTTCGAAACGGAGATAATGGCTAAATGGATAAAAGAATCCTTGCTTTGGCTGAAGTGTGAAGGAATGTAATATTTGCTCGGGGTATTAACAACTCAACAATACTGTACTTGGAGTTGATTTTTTCTACGTCAGATGTGTAAGGTAAGATGCCATTATGCACTATATTTCTAGGTAACCAGAAATAGCAATGATACAGGTGATAATGTACAGCCTTGTTGCACTCCGTTTTGGATTTCAATATCCACTAATAGCTTACCATTGTGCAAGACTTGTCACTTTCACCTAATAAAATCCCAATTCACTTTGTAGATGGCCATGGTGTAATGGTATCATCATCGTTTGTCACGCTGCAGGTTCACGGTTCAAATCCTGATGTCAAGAATCATCTATTTATTTCGCATGAAATAAATAAAAAGTAGATCAGCTTAGTGCACTCTACTGCGAAGGCAGTAGGGTGGTCATATGGCTAAAATGCAACTTGATCGTGATGATGACATCAGGAGGACGGAAAAAATTACTGTGAATCATAAGCAACGACAATACAAAAATACTCCCCAGTTATCTGGACGCCACCATTGGAGTTCACTGAAACTTAATAATACGCCCGTGTCCTAAAATTAGTATAAGGGTATTCATATCCCCTTTCACACGCGCAAATTATAATACATAAAAAAAAAAAAAAAAATATAGTCAGCAAGTAAACACTTACGTGTATACTCTCATAACATAGGTCAGAAGTGTAGAAAACGGTGATGTCGTAAAACGCAAACTGTACGCTAGTCGTTGTGAACCTCGGGACATTGAGAAACTTATAAACAAGAAGGCGAGAGTATGTTGAATATTGACCAGGAATTGAGTCGATTTCCAATACATCGGTAAATTTTGATCCACTGAGGAACTCGAAAAAGAGTGTTTGTCTACTCGTATTCCCTCTGTATGCATGTCTTACTGCAGGCTAAACGGTTGGACGGATTTTCTTCAAATTTCATACCTAGGATGTGTAGGGTCACAATTCGAGGCGAAAGTTGAATTTCCATTCTAATCCAAAAATTAGCGGTATTTTACGCTACATATTTCAGTTAGGATAGACATATGCTATCAGACGACATACAAGGTTTTTGGTAATTTTTGTTAGAAATCGACATTTAACCAATATTCGACATATGGAACGACATGACGTACCAAATTCGAAAAATTGTTAAAATATATTTCTTTCCTTTTGTACGGATTAACAAAAAAAAACAAAAAAAAAAATATGTGAATATACTCCTGAGAGTCAACCTTGATCCCACGCTTAACATATTTCAAATAATTTTACGAAATGCATATGAAAGTATATGTACATATACACCATGCTATTTACTACAGAGAGCTCATCATTCAGGTTCTTTTATCGGTAAATAAGAAATTCCCAGGTGACAGCACTTAGAGGTAGAAGTAGGACTGACTAATAGAACTCCTAGACTGTCGGCTGTAGTTAGTCTTTGTCGATGATTTTGTGAAAAAGCATCTGTTAAATGATGGTTTTTCTGAGGCCAGGTCCGTTTTTTTAAATCCTTAAGTCACGCTTCTTTAGCGCCTGTCGTTCCTCCATATTAGCACTTCACAGTATGAACACTGATTCAACTGCGATGCTATTTAATGGAAATTAAATTCTCTGCATCATTCAATCATCGTCAAGTCAATCCCCAAATAAACACACTGCAATTCCCACAAACCACACACACACACACACACACACATATAACATTACCACAGCACAGCTGTCTACCGCCGTAATCCAAAAGTCGCAATTGAATGAGGAGATACAGCGACGTACGAGTATCTCCACACCAGCCATACTCGTAGAGATACTTTATTTCATTCGTAATTCGCATGTTCACAAAACCAACTTTGCTCCATCATCTACTCTGTACACGGTACGGTACACAATGAATTTCGTATGAGAATTTCACATTTTCAAAATGTATCTCACACTAGATAGAGAGTACATCACTGATTTGTACAGAGAGAGCTAATCACCACTCAACCGTTAAGTGGCATTAAAAGGTCGTCCGCGCTTTCGCGGAATCATCATGAAATGAAAGACGTTTTTATTCAAACAACAATCTTACACTTGAACTAAGCGTTTTATTAGCCGATGATGTTTGAAATTTATTGCTGGGATCACATAGGGCCACTGTTTAAGTATCTTTTGCTTGATTTTATTTTATGAAGATTTCTATATTGACGGAACATGTCGTTGTATGTAGTTAATCGATTTTTAAATTTTTTTTCTCCATCTCTCGCCCAGCAGGGATACGAGTATTATAATAAAAATATTTTTTTTTCCATCTTATAACAAACTGTTATGATTCCGAAATGTAAACAAAGTTTCGATGATTTATTCCAACAGATATATTTAAAAATATATATATACGAGTATATGTATGTATATATCCACCGATGAATAAACAGAAAGATATTTTTATTAAATAGCTCGCACTGGGGGGAAATTATGTCGGGAGATTTATGAGGACACGTTAAATCAAAAGAATCCGGAGGCAGAAATGTGAAACGCTCATGAATTTGTCGCGCGCTGTTTTTTTAAATTTTTTATTTTTTTTTTATATTTCGTAGAATTATTTAAAATATGTGAAGGGTGGGATTAAGTTTGACTCTCAGGGGTGTAATCCCTAGTGTACGTGTTTCAAAATGTCTAAATTAATAGTTACAAGGTAGAGAGCGTTAATTCATTTATCACGATGTAGCTATAGCAATTAAGATGCCTTAGAAAGTGTTTTTGTGTGGTCGTAAGCCAGCGAGATCTACACTACTTTTACAGATGTTGAATCACGTAGTTAATTATAGGTCTGATAGGGATGGATTAACATTTGTCATTTAATTGCTTAAGCATGGGTTTTTGTCATTAGGGTTATTATCATTTGAGTGGTGGTAATAAGATACTCAAAAGTGATTCACTAGGATTGTGTAGACAATAGTAGAATAAGAAATCTAATATTGATCTTGAAAATTAAATTTGTCATCGCACACCATAGAAATAAATAAAATTACCCAGTAGATGAAAACAGAAGTTCGCAGATAAAAGAGATTTACGATTTTTCCACAATTGACGTCAGAGATAAGAAATTATGGAGTCTATTTGTTTTAATGTCCGTCGTAAAAATGATGATTTTTTAGGAAAATTGGAATTGAGACAATTGCCTTCTATATACTATAACTTTCATGTTAAATCATAAAAGTTCTTATAAGCAAAGTAGGCATACAATTTCATACAAAGTTTTCACCTCCTTCTAGGCTATACTACATGCGGTGACATTGAATGACCTTAAGCCTTTAAATTACAATAAAGTGTTCATTTTGATTTAAACTTATTTGATCCTTATTCGTGGCTATGGTGTAGTGGTGACATTAACGCTTGTCACGCTGCAGGTTCAAGGTTCAAATCCTGATGTCAAGAATCATCTATTTATTTCGCATGGAATAAATAAAAATGGAGATGAATTGCGAAAGCTTATGTCAACTCCATTGCGAAGGTATAACACTGGCAGTAGGGTGATGATGACATCAGGAGGATGGAAAAAAAATACTGTGAATCATAAGCAACGACAACAACAGCAAAACACAAATGCTCCTAAGTTGGAATTTACTGAAACTTAATACTACCTGAGTTTCAAACCACTACACCAAACTTCCTTTCTCTCTCTGTCTCTTCCTGCTGTCCCTGTGGCCTAAAATAGTATAAGGGTATTCATATCCCCTTTGACGCGCGAATTATATAAAAAAAAAAAATACGAATAAGTAGGGAAATATCTAAGCCCTTCGCCCGTTGTTGACAGTTTTTGTGACCAGAGCCCGAAGACCACTCGGATTGATTCTTTTTCTGTTGTAAACTGAGACAGGTTATTGGAAAGATGTTAGTTCATGAAATATATCACAAATTCGTATTTTATTGGTGGAACATTTTTTTCTTTTGTTAATGGCAATATTTTTCGCCAAAGTATGCTTTATTTAGTGTGGGTTCAAGAACTACATATGTCAAATTTGGATACTGAAGGACCTCCAATGAATGGTGGAAATTCACATTGACTGCCAAGGAGCTGCTAGACATTAGATTGTTAAGCACTCACAGGAACATATCGAATATTTAAGAAATATGACACAATCAATTCAAACTAATATTTTCATATTTTTTCTAATATAATAATATGTATGTACATATATCATAATATTGCTTAAAGCAAACTAGATCAAAAAAATTTTCAATAAATATGCAGCACACCCTTCTCGTCCACGCTGATGTTGGTCACTGACATCATCGACATCAGAACCCGAAACTCGCAACAAAATCCGAAAGTTGCGGAAAGATGTTTAGGTTTAGAGAGTATCAGCAATAAATTAGAACTTAAAAACACTTTCGAATAGTTTTTAAATTCAAAACCGGAATACAGAGTAGGGCCCTTGGTTCTCAGTTTCGGGTTGGATTTAGGATCTTAATAAGTTTTTCTACACAAAATAATATTTTCAAGGTTTTGTTAAGGTAAATTTATGTATAGGTAAATTTATTAATGCGCTATCATTCATTGACGAATACAAAGTTGTCCATGACCTGATCGCAAAAGTTGTCGGTTTTCCTCAACTCTGCCAGATACCCATTTTTCTATTGATATTAGAGCCAAAAAGCTTAACCTCTGTTGGCCTTCAGTACTTCTAAGATACGTTTTCACCCATCTTAAAGCTGAGAATGTTCGTTCCACCTAATCTATTGTAATTATTATTGTTCGTATTAGTTTCGAAAGCTCATAAGCTGATTTAAAACTTCCAGAGACGTTTCCGATTCCATTCGAAATAAGATATCATATGTTGTGATAGTTTTTAAATTCATTGTAGCATCTTCCCATCATTGTTCTAACAATATGGCAAATAAAATTCTCGCTAG
The DNA here is from genome assembly GCA_963082735.1 of Pocota personata. Classification (NCBI taxonomy): domain Eukaryota; kingdom Metazoa; phylum Arthropoda; class Insecta; order Diptera; family Syrphidae; genus Pocota; species Pocota personata. Next base: position 6,852,094 of record OY720430.1, read on the forward strand.
TAGCGTAAAATACTGCTAACTCACTTTTCCTTAGAGTGTATCCAAAAATATTTAAGCGGGCGGAAGGCACGGTGTACCAGTTTGTCTGAAATTGGTTGCCGATTAGGTACATTAGAGCCAACATAAAGTGTCAGCGAGGTCTCTCCTATGAGAGTCTTGTATTTTGGCGTGCAAATGTTGAATTCAAATTATTTCTGTGCAGTGTCTTATTGTTATTACTAAGTAATATTACTATTAAAGATTTTATTTCAACATCATGTTTTGCCGCTGATATTTCGTCCTGCAATTTTGAAACTCTACTTTTTCACTCCTATCCCACACTATTTACCCACAAACACGAACTGCTCTCACAACATGAAAGTCATAACTAAGCAATACAATACAAAATTAATGTTTCACGCGAAAAGAGGAAGTTGCGGGTTTCTCAATCACATCACATCGATGACACAAAAGTAAGCTGTGGGACGTAATGCTGAAGTTTTTTTTATGAAACTTTGAATATATCAAAACGCTATTGCTACCGGAATCTGTCATTGTCTTCTAGGATAAACTAATAGCGATCAACAATGAAAGCTCAAGCGAAACATAGATATCTTTGCTGATACTCAAGACGTTATGAAAGCGAACGAAACGGATTAGTTAGGCGCAAATCCATCATTCATAGTTCATTTGTGGAAGAGTTCATATTTCGGTGGGAGGGGAGAATACTCTCGCTATATTTATGATTAACTTAATTTAAAGTAAGTTAAGCAACTGTTTTTATCTGGAAATATGTAGACAGGGCAAGGAAAGTGAATTCCTAAACAATTCTCACGATTGTTGCAAATCATACGAGTAATACACATGTTATCTTGGTGTTCTTGAAATACGAGAGTTATGTTGATCTTTGAGACGTTGAATCTCAGATACCGGCAAATATTTGTCTGAAGTAGAATGACAACATTTTTAGCGTAGGCTGTCTTGTTGAAGATATCTCCTGACAACTTTTTCAGACACTTATCTCATTCGCAATTTATAAATGACTGCAGAGCAAATAACGTCACGAAACGTGCTGGTATCATTTGTTGATTTTTTCGATAACGCGTCATCACAAAACATACACTTACGAGGTGGGTCAATAAGTCCCTGAAAATTAACACAAATTGTGTCGTCACCTTAAATTTTTTGTCAAAAGAACACACCCAAATTTTCAGATAGATCTGTCAAATAGTTTTGTTGTGGCAGCCATTTTATATAGACGCCTACTAGCATTTTCGTTAAAATGGAAAAAAGTGAATTTCGAGTGCTCATTAAACACTATTTTTTGCGAGAAAAAACTATCACGCAAACCAAACAAAAGCTTGGCAAATATTATGGGGACTCTTCACCATTGATTGGAACCATTCACCACTGGTTTACTCAATTTCGGTGCCGTGGTTCAAGCACAAGTGACGCCGAACATTCTGATCGCCCAATTGAGGTCACCACACCAGAATTGGTCGACAAAATCCATGGTTTGATAATGGTCGATCGGCGAGTGAAAGTGCGCGAGCTTGAAGAGGCCACAGGCTTATCACATGGCTCAGTGATTTCGATTTTACATAAATATTTGGACATGGAAAAGCTTTCCGCAAGATGGGTGCCGCGGTTGCTCACAATCGACAATAAACGCATTCGTTTGACAACTTCAAAGGTGTGTTTGGCGATGTTCCGGAAAAATTCGGCTGAGTTTTTGCGCCGTTTCGTAACCGTGGATGAAACCTGGATTCACCACAACACACCAGAAACCAAGGAACAGTCAAAACAATGGACTTCTCCTGGTGAATCGAACCGGAAGAATGCCGAGGCGGGTTTGTCAGCAAACAAGGTCATGGCGACAGTTTTTTGGGATGCGCGCGGGCATCAAAAAATGGATGAAGTGTATAGAGCTAAAAGGAGACTATGTTGAAAAATAAAATGTTTTTATACCGAAAAGAGTGTTCCTTATTTCATTTTTCAGGGACTTATTCACCCACCCTCGTATTCAATGCAAAACCGATGTATATTTTGAGTTCGACTGTGGCTCTTTGAATGCAAAATATACCTGAACTCAACGCGTCATAAGTTTAATAAACATAAATAAAAATAGGAAGGATTTGGAATACGTTGTTAACACAGTTAGCAATCCACAATCTATAAAATAGCAATCTCTAAGGTTTTGGAAAATTGAAAGGCATTCTAATAAAATTCTGTCTCTTAAGCTTTTACCGCAGGACGAAGCATTAGGGAGGTAAAAGTAAAAACGTACGTAGTCAAGGGCACTCACAAAATATATATCTATCGTTACGTGCTTAAACTATTAAGAAATACAGAAATTACATTTATTAACTATAGGACAATTTTATTATTGGAAAAAGGAATTTTAAAATATTGGCTAAAAGACAACGCCGGGCCCTTTTTACCCTCGATGGAGCATCCACCTGGCAGGTGGGAAATTTTCAGATATTCATTCCTGCCCCAAACACATATATAGTAAATCACAGTAAAATGAAAGTGGTGTACAGTAGAGTTGTGCCAATTACTATTGATTTGGTTTTTCTGTCCCGTTCAAAGAAAAGTACTGATGATTGCAATCACATATATATCTACAAATCAATCAATCACAATATCAGTACTTTAAACGAACAAATCTCATCTACTCAGCCGATTGCTTCAGCTGAATGAATGACATAGAAGTATTCACAACGTTATCGGAGATAGAATGAAACAAAGCCGCAATAACAACATGAGTTCCATATTCAACATGAAACGAATGATTGAGATTTTGTCTTTCTTAGGCACTCTTAAATCGGGCACCAATGAGATCAAAATGGCGTAGTTGATGTATTGTTATCCTTATTGGATACGCATAGTCTTAATTTGTTTCGGTCACCGATGATATACATATGTAGATGAGCAAGAGAAACTAATTTGAAAATGCTACTACATATTCACTAGAGTCAAATGAGATGATTAGATAACAAAGTTCAATAAAACAAACATACCTTTTACTGAATTGAAAACGACAAACTGTAAAAAAAAATACAAATTATGACATTTGGATGTCATTCCATGTTCGAGGGGTTTGTTCGGTAACATAGTTCCACGACATAACAACTTCTAATAAACCTCCGGAATTGCTAAAGAATAGCTGATGCTACCAACTGCTGAACAGAATTGAAATTTTCTGATGTTATTTTGCCTGTACTTCAATAAATATCTAATATAGAAATATAATATAATAATACAGTTACATATAAAACTATAATGTGCTCAACAATTTTATTAAACTAATTTTAACAATTTGAGAGAAATAAAAATTTAGCAGCAAATTGAGAAAATACCTAAAATAGAAATAGCTGAAGTTTTTGACTTGCTACGAATCGTAGTAGAGATTTTGCTGCTACCAATTCGCCCCAAGGTTACTACGCTGCTACGGTTATTGGGCATTCTGGAAGGTTGCTACGCGATAGCAATATGTTGGCAAACAAGCCCAATAGTTTTGTTTGCATTGTCATTTCTGAAGTCTCTGAGGAAATAATTAAACAATGCATATGCATTGAAGGATTTTTACCCCGTGCGCGCAGGAAATGCCAACTATGCAAATTGATGCTCGAATGCACTTCCAAACAGACAAGAATGGCTCACATATGAGAGGAGTAACAACTGGTCGTCCCAAGTTACACGCCTAACATGTTCTCGTGCTTGAATTTGGAACGCCCTCTAGACATGTTAAATGTCAAACAAAATGAGCAGTGAAAACACCTCGAAATGAGTCATTTGAAATCATTTCATTTGGTTTTAGTGAAAGTGTAGTATTAGGCGAAATCTTATGTTCTGTCATTCGTGGGATTATACCATGCCATGTCATTGAATGATTGAATGAAACGATTGAAAATCGACTGATTGAAATGCCCACCAATGAATCAACGATTGATTAAAAAGACCAAAACATTTTTCGAACCAAACATGAACCATTCAATATCCTGAAAGTATACAATCGATTATTTCAGTGAGATAAATTTTCATTCGTAGAAAAGGTAATTACATTAAACATGGGAAATTCGTAGTCACTCTTCATTTGTATTTATGTAAAATGACATCACTCAATATTTTTAATAACAGTATCCAAGATTGTCTCACAAATCAAGAGATTTCGAATTGAATTAATCTGTTCTATTTACCATAATTTAGTCAAAAAGACGAAAATCAAAACCTAGAGCTTATAAATTATTTCTATTTTTTGCTACCGTTGTGATTAGCAAAATATTTCTTTATCAAGCAAATTTATTAAAAGAATAAATTTTCTATAAAATCTGCCGAGAAATGAATAACTAAAACGCAGTAAAACTTGACGTCAATAATTAATTACTATCAGACCGACAACGGTGCATCGTCATTGTTTAAAAAGCAATTATCATTTTAAGACAATAAAATCATCTTGCATGTGTGCATTTTTATTGAAATGTATGAGAGTTGGACTATAATCATTTTAATTAGAGTTTTTGCGGTCAATTTTGTTGTTTGTTCAGATTTAAATATAAATATGAAACGATAATGTAACGAATAAACAATGTGTGATACAAAATATATGAGACGATCAATTGATAAGAACATGGGTGTTGAGCTATTATTATAAACCTTCAAGTCTGAGGTTTCTATCTGAATTGTAAAATATCATGAACCGCATGATGATGATATACTATACTCCTTTTATAAGCAACTAAGCATCCCCATTTAAAAATAATCAACACCTCATAAATTCAAATCCCATTAATACCAATCATCAGCTCAAGTATGCGTCTGACAAAGGCCCCCTTCTATGATAATTTCACTACAACCCACACTAAGCATGGCACGCTCATAAACAACGGGCCGTCCCGTCACCAATCTGACCGTAATCCCTTTCAATCCGATCCAAACAATTGAAGATAAGTAATTGGATATGTGTCTGATGCCAATGCCACTGCCACTTGTCTGTCTGTCTATTTGTCTGGTGCTTGCTGCCCTTTGCTGGATAGAGAGTTCATAGATTACGTGACTGGCATTTATTCGAGAACACATACTGACTACCGACTACCAGCGCAGAAGTGAAATTCTCGCCCTTAAATTTTAAATGAAGACAAAACTAAGACTCTGAGGATGACCATTAAAAGTGTGGAGAACCTTATTCTGATAATCATAGAGATTAACATTTCAGATAGAGGAAATGGGTGAAGAGGATCACAAATCACTGGGCAACAGCAGCAGGCCATGACATGCATTGTCCATACCAAGTACCAGACTACGACTATAAAATGAACTTCCTTGAAGTGCAACAACAATGGACCATATAATATCGTTACATGTTTGGGAAACAGGACACTAGGAGCAGTTGCTGTACACATGCGACGCAATGAGCATGAAATTCTTTATTAATGACAATTGGAATCGATAAATCGATGACTCTGGCACAAACAAACGATTTGACCCTCCGTGCATCATTATCATACCGAATATGGTAGGCCAGTGTACGCGTATATTGAGTCGTCGAGCTGCTGTGTACCCAAATAGGGTGATTGTTTATAATGATTTATCAAGACAATCAACTTTCAATTTGTTGTTTACAGTGAAGCTGGAAAGTTATTAAATATACATATATGTATATATTATAAAGGGTGTACCAAAATTCACGCAAGAAGTAATTTTGATAGAAAACACCGGTTTTTGATTAAAAATTTTAAATGTTTAATGATTCATAAAGTATACAGTATAGGGTTATGTATGGAATAGCATATCGGCTTTGCTGGCAAATACGCACTATTTTGTCGAAATTTTCTACGACCGTTTTGCATTGTGGCTGAAATTCGTTGATACAGCGCTCAGTTTGCTCCTTCAAGCCGTGGGTGGTCGTGGGCTTGTTGGCATAAACATTAGACTTCAAAAAACCCCAAAGAAAAAAGTCCAACAGCGTTAAATCGCATGATCTGGGCGGCCAATTTTGATCAATAATGTGAAATTACACGACTGGGAAATGACTCATGCAGTAATTGAATTGTTTCTCGGGCTGTATAGCATGTGGCACCGTCGTGTTGAACCACATGTCGTCCATATCCATAACTTGCAATTTAAGCACAAAAAACTGGATTATCATGTCGCGATAGAGAGCACCATTAACTGTTATTGCCTGACCAGTGGCATTTTCAAAGAAGAATGATCCGTTGATGCCTCCAGCCCAAAATCCGCAACAAACAGTGACACGTTGTGGATGCATTTGTTTCTCAACAATTACTCGTAATTTTCTGAAATGAGCCTCGTCCAGTTGTTGTTGTTCTATAATCCATTCAATAAACAATCGCTGTATAGCACTCCATTTTTAATAATCCTGAACTGTCAGCTGTCACGCTGTTTTTTTTTTTTTCGTTGGCAACACTACGCACAAATGGCGCAAAATTTCGGACAATATTTATATATTTTCAAGACTCATTTCGTCTAGTGTGGTATCCTAAAAAGGTTCGCCGGACCAGAGTTTAAATAGCCTGACGGTGGAAGGTTCAAAAGTTAAGATCTCCACACTAAAGTGCGCAGAGCGCGTTTAGTTAACACGAAGCTATGTATTGAATGTGTTCACATTCGTGTTTACTTTGGTGAGCGGAGGGCAAAACTGTCATCCCTGTAATACAAGGATACTCATGTATGTTCGAATATTATAATAGGGCTCGTCAAGAAACATTTTTTATTTGCGTATAAATTAACAGCCGGTTTATTGATTTTGTACACGTTGTTCTGATTATTTACTTACTCAGGTGGCGCTACAATTCAGGGTGAACATGGGCCTCAATCAATAAGCCTCTCCAGTTAGCCCGGTTCTTAGCTAACTGCCTCCAGTTGCGCACTCCAAGTTGGTTGAGAAGAGTCAATGCTTCATGGTCTTGCATAAAATCTTCTTAATTGTTCGGGAAAGGGTCTTACCACTTAATTGCTTCTCAGCTCAAAGAAACAGCGATTGACAATTCTTTCAAGTATGATGTTAAAGAAGTCACATGACAGAGCATCACCTTCAGGTCATTAATGTCCTTTATGGAGCAGTGAGCGTTCTCCATTGACATCCTGCACAAACAGACAAGTTGGACAGGGATGCCAAAACTAGTCATGGCTGTGTATAGCTCGCCTCTAAAAATGGTGTCATATGCGACCTTAAAATTGTTAAATTGTGTTGTCTCAGTACTGGGTTGTAGACGTAAAAAACGTTAAATACATACATTTGTACATACACAAACATATTATACATAAATCGAATTTTCTGTATCTATAAATCAAAAAAAATGTATTAAAAGCTTAGAAAAAAAAAGGTTAGCTTTTGCACGGCATGACACGATCGACCGATTTTTCGTGACTCATTTTTGGACACGTGTTGTATATTTACACGGTATGATTTCTTAACGCCGATTTTAAATATTTTTATTTAAATTAAATATTATGCAATTGAATGCAATTAGTTGGGTCATTAATTGTACGACGTAAGCTGGAAAGACAGACAGAGAGAGAAGGGGAGATTGGTGTTACCTATAGTGGTTTAAAACTCAGGTGGTAATAAGTTTCAGTGAATTTCGACGATGGCGTCCAGATAACTTGGGAGTATTTTGTTTTGCTGTATTTTGTTCTCTCTTGATGTCATCACATTGCATTTCCAGCAATATGACCACTCTACTGTGTTATGCATCCATTGTAGAGTTGACATAATCTTTCGCACTTGATCAACTTTTTTAATTATTCCATGTTGGTTCGAGTTTCGTTGTGCGGTATAAAAGCTGACAAGTGAATGAAATTATTTTGGTTCGATTTCAAGGAAATCAAAAAAAAAGCAACACATTTCGCAATGCAGCTAAGTAATTTTGCAGTTAGCTACACTTTTATTGAGTTTCGTAATTTTTCATATACATATGTACATACTCGTATGTATCCCTTCATTTGCTTTTATATAATTTAATGCACTGTCATGAATTTATTTTTATATTGTCTTACATTTTTATTCGTTAAAATGTACAACCTTCAAAAATGTTGATAAATACGCAACCCTGCCTGAAAAAAATGAAAAATAACATTGCTCATGAGTACGGAACGCACTCACCTGTCAAAAATTAACAAGTGAGCAAATGAAAAATAACCAAGCCCTATGGTATGAGGTCTAGGTCAACATCGGAGTATTGCGCCATTTAAAGTAAAGGGCATGATTATTTTTGACATACTCGTAACCTTTTCATTGTTACACAACCAGGACAATCTGTCAAAAATGAAGAAATCGGCTGTTATTTTTACGTAAATATGAAATGCCTCGTGACTAGACCTAATCTTCCAACTCATGTTCGAAAGACAGTGTTCTATGCCATTAAACTTTTTAATTAATATTTTTGAAATTCGCTTTCTGCCATATCGTTTATTTACAGCACTGGCTCAAAATCTCCTTATTCCACATTATTCTTTATTTTATCGATTGAATTCGTGCACTTGTTTAACTCACTGGCCTAGTTTACAGCGGCGAATTATGTCTGGACCAGCACTGAAATTTAATCTAAGTCCTTTGAGTTTACACCAAACAGTACAATATGAGGCTTTAGTTCATACTTCGATCATCATCTATCCTTCCATAGATGTCACTGTCGCCTTCAAAGCCAACATTTGCGTAGTACAATGTTCACGTCTCATCATCCGTCTAATTACAACTTTTTTATTTATTTTTTTCCATCTCCATGTTTGTTTTATATGTATGTATGTTTTATCACTGCAAAATAAACTTAGCCGATTTCGCAAGCAGATAATTTGATGAGACAGTAAAATGTGGCATTTTGGAATGACATTTTGACATTTCTTTAAATAGCGTATTTCTAGAAAAGCTACGAGTATTAGTTCAGAGTATGTGGTGTAAAACACCAAAACATAGTCTTGGTTACCTTAATTCTTGGACTGCCCTAACCAGTATAGTGCTGTATTCAACGCGTTTCGCAAACCAAATTAGCGGTGTAAACTAGGCCAGTAGTTCTTGTCACACAGCGGTTGCAGAAACTTTGACATTCCATAACAGATGGCATTATTTTTTCAGAATAGTCTAGACGTTAACAGGATCAGTTTCAAAGTGTGTACGAATTCTCCTAAAGTTAATGGTTTGAGGATTATAACTTCATGCTTCGTTCAGAGGTAGCGCGGTGGGTGATACAGAGTTTGCGTTAGCAATAAGCCGGATCAGTTGGCTTAAGGCACTAGTATGACTTGCATCACTTAGACATTGATCACTTAGTGACCAGCGTGACGGATCTGGGCTTCATTTTTTACTTTCCACGTTTCCAAGTTTTCTAGGATAAACAGTAATTATATGTTTAAAAATTACACTTAATATCCCCAAAGGAAAATTCTAACCGCTGCCGCTTTAATGAAGCTTACTTACGCCTGATCCATATACCATGAGCCGCCACTATAGTGTATAGAATTAAATTTATGGTATATAGTATATCTTATTTTCTGAATGAATTAATGGAAGAAATCGATCTGTCATTACGAGTAACTATTGATAGTTGAATTTATTCGATAATGCCCAACACTAGTCTAGAGGAACGCAAGCAGTATATAGGATAGGAGTATCTTACTGCTATTTTTGGGAAAATGGAAATGCAAAATCTGTTATTTTGTCAGGTTTTCTAAGATCATCAAATTTAATGTAGGGATCAACAGAGGGAACCTTCTGCAATCACTCTCCAGTTGTACAGAAGAACTTACTAAGGGAGCATCTTTGCTTTTTGACCTGTCATTTGTATTTTTTCTGAGCATCCGAATGATAAGTTCAGAAAACTATTTTCCCAGATTTCATGGCTCTGTTAAATTGCATCCTCAATCTCTTACTGATCAAGGGTAGATTTTTGTTTCATCGGTCTTATGATTTCAGATTTGGAGACCTGGTGCATAAGAATACACTGCTATGTACGTGCCTATTTGCATTTTCTGCAGAAGGTTGTCCGCAAAAACACATCAGAGTCAATGGGCTTTCCTCTTAGCTATAATATCTAGGTAGCGGATCAGTTGGCTTAAGGCACTAGTATGACTTGCATCACTTAGACATTGATCACTTAGTGACCAGCGTGACGGATCTGGGCTTCATTTTTTACTTTCCACGTTTCCAAGTTTTCTAGGATAAACAGTAATTATATGTTTAAAAATTACACTTAATATCCCCAAAGGAAAATTCTAACCGCTGCCGCTTTAATGAAGCTTACTTACGCCTGATCCATATACCATGAGCCGCCACTATAGTGTATAGAATTAAATTTATGGTATATAGTATATCTTATTTTCTGAATGAATTAATGGAAGAAATCGATCTGTCATTACGAGTAACTATTGATAGTTGAATTTATTCGATAATGCCCAACACTAGTCTAGAGGAACGCAAGCAGTATATAGGATAGGAGTATCTTACTGCTATTTTTGGGAAAATGGAAATGCAAAATCTGTTATTTTGTCAGGTTTTCTAAGATCATCAAATTTAATGTAGGGATCAACAGAGGGAACCTTCTGCAATCACTCTCCAGTTGTACAGAAGAACTTACTAAGGGAGCATCTTTGCTTTTTGACCTGTCATTTGTATTTTTTCTGAGCATCCGAATGATAAGTTCAGAAAACTATTTTCCCAGATTTCATGGCTCTGTTAAATTGCATCCTCAATCTCTTACTGATCAAGGGTAGATTTTTGTTTCATCGGTCTTATGATTTCAGATTTGGAGACCTGGTGCATAAGAATACACTGCTATGTACGTGCCTATTTGCATTTTCTGCAGAAGGTTGTCCGCAAAAACACATCAGAGTCAATGGGCTTTCCTCTTAGCTATAATATCTAGGTAGCGGCTTCCAATTGCTTTCATGCAAAGCCTTTAGGTAATTCGATATTGTACTATAATTAGCAGGTAGCTCTGAAATGTGACTAATGGGTGTCCTTTTGCTATTCACAAAACGGTTTCCAGGAATATTTCGCAATTTTAAGTATTCAGGGGCATTTTCTTTTTCATGCCCTTTCCCACATCACTTATAAGCAATCAGGTTACGCCACTGTTAAGCTCTAGTATTCCCAAAATTATGCTCCTTGTGTGCCATCTCTTCACTACCCACTGACAACCTCTCAAACAAACGATAGGTGCCTCACACCTACCCCAAACCTTAGAAAGGATCAAGTTACACTAGAATTACAATAATTTATGGATGTGCTTCCGTTCCGCTGAGCAATTCCGGTGCGGGACAGTAAATGTGCAATGATGTAGACGTCAGGTGTGAAAACAGAAAGCTCCTCCTCTGCCTCCACCCAGCAACAATAAAATCGAATCTCCCGTGTCACCATAGCTCGCACACATGCCACGCTACGTTGCATTCATGAATTTTAAATTAATTTCGAGGATTTGTGTAGTTAACAAAACATAAATTTGCATGCCAATCGGAGAAGGAGGCAGAAGGAGAAGGAGCCATCCTCCCACCATTGTATGATGCTCCTTCACTGATGATGTTTTATTTGCACACTCAACTCAAGTGTGCTGTGTTAAGAGGGCGCTACTACACATCCCATTTAGTGTACCACCCATCTACCACTCTATTTATGCAGAAGAGGTATTCTAATAGTCACAGCACTTGTACAACAATTACCATCATTTCCAGGTCCCACCTGGGTGACCTCATTTGTTTGTTGGCCATTATTGCCTGTGCTGTTTATCGGTGCTCACTTCTCTCTCTCCAGCATATCATCTTTGTCAAGGACAGTCCGGTAATAACAATAAACCTTAATTATTATGACCGGGGAGCCAATTATACGTATGTGTGTGCCAGGACTTGTTTGTGCTCCACCACGGATGGAGTAGTGTTTTCCTCGTCCTGGTCGCCGTCGCCGTTGTGTTTTCCGAGCGCAATGGAACGGAATGCATTATTATTGGGAAACCATTAATTTTGCACCCGAACACACAGATGGTGGGACAGAGGGCGCTAAGTATTTTCGGGATAGCACATGGGACCCAAGAGGATTGCTATGTGATTATAGTGTGCCCCAATTACCTCACACTAACACAGAGATTTTATGCTGGTAGCCAGCGCAGTTTCAATTAATAATGGCTAAATGTTTTTACTTCCATTTTTTTTTTTATTTTTTGGTTAGACTGTGGGCTATTGCGGGCTCGAGTTGGTCGCGGTGTGAAAAATAACGTTTGCGGTTATTGTTATGGGGACAAAAGTACAACTATCTAAGTGGGTCAGGTCGTTCCCGTAGTATGAAAAACGAGGGAATACGAGAACTATACCGCTATTCTGAATAAAAAAATGTCACTTGGGGGGATGAATAGAAATTTATTTTTAAAATCGAAGCATCGCTGCGGAATTGTTGTATGAGTTTGGAATTGGTCGTTAGAATAATGAAAAGTGGAGCGGGGGAGATGCGTTGAAAAAGTTAGAGGAAAAACTTATGGGCTGGGAAATAGATAGAGATAAATGGGATCCTATATATGGTTTGCTCACCTTAATATAAGTTATTGATGCTTCTATCCGGCTCGAAGGACCATATCTAGTTTATAGAATGGTTAAAAATAAAATAAAAAATAAAGAGCACGACTTGGTCACACATACTTTTGCTCCATATCGTTCAGATTTAAAATTTAGGCGAAATCGATAGGAAGCGAACAAACTGATTTTTCGTAAAATTTTAGTGTCATGTTTTTACATATGTATATCAATGATTACTTAGATATCAATATTTAATAATATCGTTCAAGCTTTATCTCAGAAATGGCTAAATTTCTGAGATCTGCTAATAAGTAAAGTACCGTTATTCCATTTTTTTGGGAAAAGTACTGGTTCTTCGCACTGAAAGCGATTTCTATTAACTTGAGGGTAAATTCACTAGTGTTGGATGCAATCTGGCAAAGAGCTTGTAGAGTTTCGACTATAATATTCTTTTTCGTGTGATGCACCGTTTTCCCACACTCAAAAGCACTCATGTACCGTTTGAAGTTATTTGGATCATATTAAAGTCGGAAATTTTGGAAAGTTCAATAAAATTTCGTAAATTTTTTAAAAATTCGACATTGCAGAGAATTTAAAAATTTCGAATTTCCACAATAAACGTTTTTTTTGTGTTTTTTTTCGTATGACGCGTCGTTTTCGAGATACCTATTAGCTCTTTAAAAATGTACGGTGATTCACGTATATCTAAACATACACAGTATCAAAAAGTGTTTGCCAAAGAACGTATAGGTTATGGTATGAGCAATCATTCGGCGCAGGAAATAACGATGAAATCAGTAGTACTCGTAAGTATAAGTTAACAAAGAACACAGGGCTATAGCAGCGTTTTTAATTTGCCTAAAATTCATCCCCTTCACTCAAATCTTTAATTCTCTACTCTTTCCATCACTGGGTCAATAAGTTATGCACAATATTTATATACAAACAATTATCTTCCGTTTTATAATGCATGGTTCGAATTTAAGGTATAATGTATTTTTAAAAATGTACGTTATACCATATAGGGTTAAAAAGGTTATACGACCCGATTTTCAAACAAGGAACTTTGGAACTCCAAAGTTTCATAATATACTTCCAGCGGTTCTGTGAAGATATTAAATAAATGAATGAAATAACAGACAATCTGTTGCATTTTCTAAATTTTTCTTTATACAATTTATTAAAATGAAAGGGTTATTCATTTCGAGGTTGGGATTTCACATCCCTGCCACATGTCATCTGTCAAAACCATCATCCATAGTGATAGGTAGTTAGTTCTTGCCTTGCTATTTTACAATATGGATCGCTTAACTACCGCAAAAACAACAGTTCTGTAATATGTGTGTATCGCGATTTAAAAACAGATTACGATCGTCATTATCGCTCAACTGAGCGAATACTTCGAAACACAATCATCAAATTTGAACAAATCGGTAGTGTGCATCATCGAAATGCTCGATCACCGGAAAACATAGCCACTGTGGCCGAAAACCCGGAATTGTCACGCTCAGCAATTGGGCATTTCCTACAGCTCCGTTTGGCGTATTTTACGCTTGGATTTGTATCTTAAGGTCCACCTTACACAACAATTAAAGCCTGCTGACCATAGAATGCGCAAAACATACGCCGATTGGATGCCGGAAAATCAAAAAGTTGACGCCGATTTTTCGAATAGTCTTTTTCAGCGATAAGCCCATATCTCGCTCGGCGGCTACGTGAGAATCGAAATGTAATCGCTGAGAGGCCAATGCATACTCGTATGCCACGGGTGACAGTATGGTGCGCGCTGTGGATCGGCGGCGTGATCGGGTCGTATATTTTTGAAAACGATGAAGGCGCCACTGTTGCGGTAAATTCTCTGCGTTCCAACTTGTTTTTGGGCTGAGATTGAAGTCATTGATGTGAGCGACATGCGGTTTCAACAGAACGGTCCTACGTGCCACACAACACAGGCAAATTTGGCTCTATTACACTAAAAGTTTTCCGGCCGTTAATTTTCGAGATTTGGCGACATCCAAGATCGTGTGATCTTATTTTTGTGGAGCTATGCTAAAGATCATGTTTACGCAGATAACCCCCAAATTTAGGCGCAATACAGACAGAAATGTGCCGAAAATTAATTACCCTGTATTTCCGTTATTCGAAGCCAGTCCTTTTCTGTAAAAAAATGACTAATCAAAACTTCATGGAATTTATTATTTTATTTTTAAATAGAATATGATAATGAATGCTAATTAAATAACGAGAATAGCTCAATATTGACGCTCTTACTTCCGCACTGTGTGAATGCGTCAAAGCTGATTCTGAACTGTGTAAGATCTTATGTAAGCGCACATGTAAATTTCCTCGTTTCTGTAATCTTTGATCGACGTAACCTCCATCTACTAATTTAGAACTACTATCTACTTGATTGAACAAAATACCAAGAAATTACTAACTACTTTTGTGATCGCTTGAACATAAAAACTTACTACATTACCTGCCTCTAAACAAGTACATAAGAAGCCAATTAAAGAAAACTAGTTGCGAAGCACAAAAAAAACCAAACAAAAAAACCTAGAAAATAAAAAATTCATCCAACATCAGTCAACAACGTGCAACAAAGAAAAAAAAATAATGTTTTTTTTTCTACTTCGGTCCTCTATTTCCAATTCTCAACCGTCCTCGTTGCGTTCTCATCATGGCAGAAAAACTGAGTAATTAGTGAAACTCGGAAGAATGTGTTTTTGATTCGTTCGGACATTTTTTTTTTTAGAACTTTGCCTTCGAGCAATGTGCTCCCTTGAATAATGAATTAAAAAATGTTTCCTATTTTTCCCCAGACCACCCTAACCAACATGCTTCGCTTGGTATACAAACTCTAAAGTTACATCCTTTTTGCATTCAGCTTTAGTTGGTTGGTGGTCATTTAAAAAAGTTTTAATTACTAGAAAATGACAAGAGTACCTAGTGTCGACAAAAAGAAAATAACACCACGATGGATCTTGTACGAGTAGACCTTGGGTATCTGTGAGATACACAACCGAACTGACGACATATTGATGTGTGGAGAAAATGAATTTGCGTGGCACGCAATATCAGGGGATTTTCAGTGATCCCATCATCCGTTGTTTACTTAGAAATTGTGAAATACAAAAAAAATACAAATTAACAATTAAATTAGATTTACGTTTAAATAAAAGTTGATTTGATAATAGAAAACTTCAACAGCAGGTGGAGACTATTGTAGGCCTGTTAGATAATCGATACATTTAGTTCTAAAGTGTGAGTGTGATATATTATTATGTACGTTGAAAATCACAAATCTAATTAATTGATTGCGGTGAATTGTGAGCAGGGAATGGGGTGCAAAAACATGTTCTGCAGATATTTTTAGCATTCTGTAGGATTGAAACAAATTTAATAAAAGAAAAAAGCAATAATTTTTGCGGACTTTCAATGGGATGAACGCTCATTATCACGGTACACAATCGGAAATTAAATCGATTAATGTGTTTGCTCGACAGGAAGTAAACTTTTAAATGGGAAATTAATATGCTCTCATTAGTATGCGACGAGTGGGTCCTCTTAATGGAATGTCAACAATGAAATGTGATTTTATAAAAACAGAAGATAATTTTCATCGCCTGTAGAATGTTGATATTTCGAATAAAATGCAACATCGTATCTGCCGGAGGAAAATATTTATAAAAATTCGAATGCCTGCTCTGAATCTATATCGGTGTTATATATATGTATATTCTAGTGATAGTCCTGTCTGAATACTTCCGCTTACTCTCTTTGTCAGTGTCTATCAAATTGGTTTGTTTTGTTTTGTTTTTTTTTTTTGCTTACTTCGCAAATTTGAAGGAATTTAATTAGACAATAAGTGGTAGCAGTGATACGGAATTATTTTTTTATTTCCACAATTTCTTTTTAAACGCTTGTCGAGTGACAATCGAATGACATTTTCAAACGTCAGAAAAAATCCAATCATTTTAAAAAAAATTTAAAAATCCGGATTGACTTAACATGTCACCTCTCCACTTCCCCCTTTGCCTGTAAACGTCAAAAAAATCTAAATCCTCTATAATTTGTCTATAATTTTTGCAAATGACGTCTCCTGTCATTGTGATATTGACAGATGTGTAGTAAACAGATGCGAAAAACACGACAATGAAAAATGAGAACGCTATACTTTTCAAGAACGTGGAATAATTGTGTCAAATTGTTTGCAGAATAATTCATCAGTGGTAATAACAAAACGTTATTTCGTCAAAAATTTCCCAACCGTTCGGCACCGACTGGTCGAAAATCACCCCACCATATCATATCTTACCCCTGCTTAATTAGATTTTGATGATTTTCGAGAAAACATATCTAAATGTCCGACTGACGGCCCACATTTGATCAAAATCCGTTAAGTAGTTCTTGAGTTAGATATGTGAAAAACTTCATTTGATTTAGTTCAGATGGGGCAACTATTGTACCAGTGTTAACTTACGATCCAAATTTCATCAAAATCTGTTCATAAGTTCTTGAGTTAAGCGGACAATATTTAAATATTTTTGAAGCCCCGACCCCACATCTTACTCACACGCTTCTGACAATTTTTTTTGTTGCAATTCAAATTAATAAATATTTTCGGTTCTTGAAAATTTAGTATATTACGCATAGTTAACCCAGATCTCTGATTTTTCATTTTCTCGAATTTTCAAAACCTAAAAGTACTGTTTTTTCTTTCATAGACGAAAAAATAGCTAAATCACGGAGGAACTCGAAAAAGTGAGTCTCATAATTCTATCTGTCCGTCTGTCTTTCCCCAGGCTGCAGCCTAAAGGGCTGGACGCGTCTTCAAACTTTATATTTGGCGTCTGTAGGGTAATGCTCAAAGGTAAAATTGGAATTTTTGTCCTAGCCTCAAAATTAACGGTACTTTGCTTAAGAAGTAGAAAATTAGGTATTTATTTCTTTAATTCCGCCATTGTGACGTAAACGACGACTATAAGCCAAGATTGTCTAAAAAATAAAAAAATTAAGTCCAATTTTTCTACCCTTAAAATCAACTTTAAGGTAAAAAGCTACGAAAAAGAAAATGTTCAACTTTAAAATTCTAAAAATAATTCTATATCTCTCCAATTAATGCCCAAGTCAGGGCACAATGAATGAGGCATTCCCTAATGGAATTTAATTTCAGCATAAATATAACAAGAAGCAATTAGGTATGCCTACAAACTAAGAATTTTGGACGACATCCAACTCAAATTAAGTTAGGATTTTCTTCCCATTTATTAACCACATTTCCTTTAATTCCAAGAAGCTGTGCGAGGCACATAAAAGTAAGACAAAGTAAGATGTCAATATCCTTTATTTAACATTTTAACCTGTTAAGTGCCATACGAACATAATTGCCTTAGGCTCTCACACCTCTCCGACGATACCACTTCACATGTACCACCCACTTCTATGTTGACACCATTTCATTGTTAAATCAGGTCATACTCAAAAGCAGCACCTCTACTCGTTGTCGAACGTTAAGATCATCTTTCACAATTACCGAATCCATTCTTCTCAATTTCTTCCATTCCTAGCGTTCACCCTACCAGGGGCGCATTGATATGTGAATGCGCCGAATTAAGCCAACACAAGAAACTCACAAAGCTTTAACGAAAAATTATTATTATTATGATTCATGTCACCCCGTCCATCTAAATAATCACTCCCTATGCACATAGTCACTCTCGCCGTTCTCCTAGACCTAGAAATCCACTTCCAACGATGAGGAAAGAGATGAAAGCCGACAGCAACGACACGGGCACCGGCAAACGAAACAAATCACAAATGACGACCTCTTCATCACATCATTACGACGAGAACGATGAGGGGGACGTTCGTACGAAGAGAAATGGGATCAATTCCATGACCGTCGTATATACTCGAATCTACACTTCAGGTGCTTCGCCTAATATCACTCCACGCTCTCTCTTTTAACGAGTTCTCCAACTTTTGATGTCGTGACGCGAAGCTCTTTAAACTTAAAAATATGGAAAAATGTTGGCGCGTTTGTTCATTTCGTTTGCACAACGAAATCTCTTCCTTCCCATAACCTTGCCACACTAATTGCGCCCTTCTTTATTCTCCTTTGTCCAAAGACCAACGACATTCTGGTGTAATTTGCCTTCGTCCTTGCACAATAAATCCATTACACCTTTTGCCAACTGATTCTGACGGCCTACATTCGGGATTATGTGTGGGGAGAAGACATAAGACAACTCCAGGTCCATTGTACTCGTATCTGCATATCATATGGTCTCACCCCACTACAGTCACATCGATCGATAGTAAAAGTTCTTCACCAACCCAGCCCTTCCACCCTCCAAAGTGTGAGTATCCTTTATTTCTGCATTATTCTTCTATTTTTTGTTCGGCGTATATGTGTCTGTGTGTTTATTTTCATTTCGTAATGCAATTACAATGACTGCGCCAGGATGCTGCAGTGCAAATCGGCTTCGTTGGATGCATTGTGGGATAAAATGCGGCTAACCGTTGTTTAAGCTCTTTAATTAAATGCTCTTAGGTCTTAGATCTTGGAGCTGTACAAGGATAATTTATGCGCACATCTCACCTCACCCGCAATCCCTAAAAGGACCCGAAAGTATCCTCAATGATCCTCTCAAACAATCCCGCAAAGTTCTTGGGTAAACTTTGGGAAGAAGCAGAAAACTTCTCTCTGGTGCCAGATGTTATCAGGAATTTCTGTTTATTGACGTACGAATGCGGAGGGAAGTCGTTTTTGGGTTAATTCGTAGGTTTTCGCTTTGTTTCGAGAGAAAGATAAAGTTTTCCAATGGAGTGCCATTGATGGAATGACAGCTACAGGGTAAGGGATGGGTTCCACTTCCATTTTAAAGTATTTCATGGACCCGCTGCAGTCAAAGTTACAGAGAGAACATTTTCCGGAACCCGGAAATATTCACAATAAAATTGTCAGATTGTTTGATTTATACGGCCACCATAAAAGCGACAGGCGGTGCGGTTAGCCCGACAACAAAGTCTGGGTGGAGTTTATGAGGCGTTTTAAATGAATGTGTGCACGGAAACAATTGTTTGGTAGGAGTGGAGTGCCTGCCGTCATGTCAAATGTGTTTGGTGGATTTTTCAGACGTTATGGTCGTATTGTTTGGGCTTAGGGGGCGGAACGTGACGGTTTTTATGGCAAATGAAACACTATTTTTCTTTTCTTGCATAAGAGAGTTAAATATTTTATTTTTGGTGGTTGTTCATCTTGACCTGAACCCTTCTAAGCTATAAAAAGGAAATAGCCACGGAGCTGGTTATCAAAGAAAGAGTATGTGGGTCAGCGCTAATTTAAAACATGCTCGCAGCTACGTCTTGAAGAAAACCATTTGGAAACAAAGGTTGTCAACCGAAATTGGCTTTCCTCAAATGTAATTTACTGCTCCACTTACGTGAAAACCTATGTATGATACAAAGATTTTTAGTGCTGGAGTGACTGAATAAAGGTGTGCACTGGCAGTTATCTTCTGTGGTTAATTATAGGTATATCATACACACGTGAAATTTGAAGACATTTGATAAAAAATGAGATTTCTTTTGGTTATAACTCCGCAGAGGGAGTGATTGTACCCAAGGAATCATCTTCTAGTGAACTCTTTTATTTATAGGTCTGTTTCCGTACTTGACCGATTTGCGAATTTCTACAAAAATTGACGAAAATTTATCAAATCCAAGGGAATCCCCGTGTACGGTAACAGGTTTTGACTAGTTTTCTTAAAATTTCATAGAAATTCGCAGACCTAATGTGTATTCAAAATTGTCTCATTAAGTACTGTCACAACACCTCACGCCAAGCTCTAGATTGCATTATGGTACTCATGTAAAATTTAAGAACTTTTAAATCTTAATGTTTCAAGATAAAATTATTTATATTTTTCTTTTATTTTCATTTATTTCAGATTCGAAATCAGGAAGTTTTTTTTAAACTAGGAAATTTAAACGGTGAGTGGCCGCGCTTCAGTCTACTTACATTCTGCGAGTGAAATAAATTATAAAATATTCATGTTTCACTCGTGAATAAATACGAATCAAATATCGGTAAACTTAGACTTGGAAAAGATTTATGTATCCATATGTTGCAGACACATTCACAGGAATAAAAAAACTCTATTGAGTATTGAATTTAATTCACAGCGCGAAACGAGGTCCCTAGGTAGGCAGGAAACTTTCTCCAAATTGGTCGATTAACACACGTGACTACCTAATGATTTCCCCTTCGAGATAGGGTAGAAAATCCTACCTGATATATGGGAAACAGCCAATTTCAAGAACAGCTGATTAATTATTCATCATCGCTTTTCGTATTTACTTGGTATTTGCAAATTTTCCTCGAAAATGCGAGTTTTAATTAAATAAGTGAATTCTTGAATGTACATTGAGGACAGCAATAGTGTGTCTCTATACGTTCAGGGAACAAAAATAATATAAAAAAAAGTTCATATTACACTTCTGACAGCACTAAATAGGTGAGTGTTCGGAAAAGTAGTTAGGCAAACCTAGCTAGGGTCTTGAAATTTGAATGCGCCCAATGAGCCGGTTCAGTTGTTTAAAGCGCTTCAATATTTCTGAATCGATTTAAGCGATTGATTACTGAACACCATTTTTCATTTATCGCTTATTTGCATTGCGTAGCGGTAAGAATTTTCCATCGGCCATATGAAGTGTTATTTTTAATCTTAAATTTATTGTTGGACATTTGCACTTCGTTTCTGCAAAGAAATAATTAATGTTTTTCCCAAAAAATTGTGGAAAATTATCACGGCGATAGTGATCTAGTGAATAATAAATCGATTGCTACATAGACCCGTTTATTAAGCGATTAGTGTTTTAGTGATTCAATTCATGATAGTAATTAGGCCAACTAAACCAGCCCAATATAAGGTTTGTTCTATTTCTGCAGTACCAGTGCAACCTGGGTTGTGTCTGTGCATTTACAATACATGGCTGTAAAAAAACCAAGAGCAACTGCAGAAATTCTATTTTACATCGAACACGAGTAAGTTGTCCTGAAAGTTGTCATACTTTGAAGTGATTTGACTTTACATTTGTAGGTTTGCATTTGAAAAATGTTTGCATCTTATATTTACATTGACATTCATCAATTTAGTTTTTTGAGAGCACTTTTTTCTTGCACCGAGAAAATACTCTGGGATGAGTTCAATGCACACCCAGTGCACATCGAATGCAGTTCTGCAAAAGATATGTACATACATCAAACATGTTAGTTCGAAACTAGTGTCCACCAGGGGGCCTAGTGAATCATCAAACAAACCTACATATGTGTATATACAAACCAATATGCAATATATAACAGGGATGAAAAATTATTTGTTTCGATAACACTGAAAGCTATACACGACTTGTACTAAAATTAAGCCGATTACGTTAAAGCTCTTAGAGTGCGAAAGTCTTAAGTTATGTACGTTTAATCCGTCTTACACTATGCAATTTGAAAACATATTACATACAACATATTCAAACACAGCTAGCAACGAAGCTAAGAACAGTAGAACAATATGGATTACTCCAAAAACTTAGTTTTCGATAGATAGATTAAACTTTTCTAATTCGAGTATATATGTCACATTTTAGTACTATAAACTTACGAGCTGTTTACCTGGAGCATAGTGGGTGACGTGTCGCCGTCACACTCAAGGCAAGTTTCCATCAAAGCTAGTCACACAAAGCATGTCGCACTGCTCACTCTTATCTATCTAGACCGCCTAGCAAGTCGCCAGTTATGTAGTGAGGCAATTAGATTTGTTTGATCATTTCAGCTGCCAGCATAAATAAAGAGATATTGTCATGTTTATAAATGAAAGTGAGTATTTTGTTGTTTTTCTAAGGTGATACTGACATATCGTCATGAGAGCTAATTGTGCATAAATAAGCCTAATTTTTTTCAAATAGATAGACAGATAGAAAGTGGTTCTCGATGAGATGCCCTTAGACCATTGTGATACTACTATGGAGCATGGATTTCGATACGTACATATATACCTCTTTATCTACATATCTACTCCTTTTGATGAAGCCATACATTTTGGCGGTGCAGGTTTTGCTTGTATTGTTCAGATAATTGAGAAAGTATTTCTGATAAGAACAAGGGAAGGATATACGCAGAGGATGTAAGTAATAGCTTCCTCTTCCTCTTCGTCTCTACGCTGGGCACTGTGTTGAATGTATTCAATTGGTATTACATTTGTATATTTTTGTTCATTAAAATAAAATTGAGTATACTAAATTGGTAGGCGTCGTACTTGGTACTTTATCAATAAATAATCAATACTTTATCGAAAAAGTACTATTGTATCGCTGATTTCATCCCACTAGATACTCCCGTCAACGCCATCAATTTATCGAAGTTGAAGTTATCCTGCTAGTACTGAAGTCACATGGTGGACGACTTCAGAGTACTATGAGAATCCCTTCACAGCAATGCGTAATATTTTAACCTCTTTTTTACCTAAAAATTAACGGTATATATTTTTGTTTGTCCACTTCCTTCGTAAGCGGTACATCAGGCTAGCTATCACTTACTCGTATATAAGATCGTAGGAAAAATGTGAATCGAAAGAGTTGCAAACATTTTTACAGTAAAAGCTTATTCATACTACTTTTGATACTACTTTTGATCAAACTGATTTTCTCGAAAACGATTTCTTATTTGAGTTGGTGTAGACATATGATATGTATAGGGTGGCACACCAGGTTTTTGCTAGAAGATGGGTATAACAGTATTTTACTCATTGACTGGTTTTGGAAAATTGGCTACAGTATTTGACAATATTTGACGTACAAAGTCATACCAAGTTTTGAAAATTTTAATTTTTAACGGTTTTTTTTTTTAAAAAGAAAAAAAAAAAAAACATTTTAATGATTTTGTTTCGATTTCAAATGAGTGATTTGCAAATGAAGCCCGTATAGGTACAAGTACATGCGATATAGTCGTACACTTTATACATTTATCTTCCCAAAGTTACGGAGTTAATCATGAAATTAGATAATTGCTCCGAAGTTCGCACGCAAATTTTTGTTTATTTTTGCGAAAAAATGCAACCCATTATACTTAAGAAGAATGTGCACCAGTACTTCCCCTTGTGCATTGTTTCTAAAAGAAAGTGGGCGCGGCAATCATCATTTGTTACCTAAGTTCGCGGATTCTAATGAGATATTCGCAATAAGACTTAACCACGGCCATAAAGGCTTTGGTTTTAAGAAAAAAAAAAAAAAAAAAAAAAAAAAAAGTGGGAATGGCCTTGTACAAAGTATGTACGATTTGTAAAGAATTCATATTTTTAAAGTCGATTTTCTCTGTTTCTATTGTAGTACAAATGTTGGACAGCGATCATTTTTTGCAGGAGGATTTCAACAATATTTTATACTTGAACTGCTTCGGGTTTTAAAGCGGATATATACTAATGGGATTCCCGTGCCAAAAATCCACCAGGCATTCTCCCGTGGATTTTCTTTTTACGGATTGAATAGATCACTTGATCTTATAGATCACTTTGATCTTATTCTAAAAGAAAAGAAAAAAAAAAACAGTTCCGTTAAATGAATATGACCATCCACATACTCATCCACGAGGACGCGGTTTGATGCCAATAAGGCACAATTGCAGATATTTATATTTGTGCTTAATATTTTGGTTCTAGGAATCACAGATTAATGTTTAATATATCAAACTTTTCACAAATCAATACACTAATCAGAAAATTTAAATCGGTGCAACCATTTTGAAGTAAGATGCATGTAAAGTTACATTAAATGTGTTTGAAAGCACATAAAAAATATCAGATTTAAGATCTGAATCTTAAATATACATACTTCTGTTAGCTTACAGGGTATGAAAATTCAAAGAAAATAGAGTTTAAGTTTAACTTTTTACCTCTATTACTAAATTTTGAATGCCTTTTTTCCGACCAAATTCGAAATACAAACAAACAAATTTCTATCCTAAATGGAAGATTTTGAAATCTCTCTATCATGTTCCATTAACGGTGACTGAATGGCGTTTTAAAAAAGTGTGGGACCATTTTTTGCGATTTCCTCGGAAATAATTTGAAACGGGTCCCAAGTAATTTGAAAAAGTTTTGATCACATTTTAAGTTTTAAGTCAGTGCTGGTAGTAACTATACGAATAAGCTCATGCAGCTATATTGACAGCTAAGCAGAGTCTGTTAATTTTATTTTGTTTTCTACTGGGGCCTGGACGCATCCTTCCTGTTGCCTTTTAGTCCGATTCGGTGGTTTCCGGAAAAGTGCTGCACAGAATGCTTTCGAATCTATCCGGCATTTGACGTTTCGTTATTACTCAAAATGTTCGAAAAATAGGAAAATTAACAACAGTATATTAACGAAGATGATGTGTCTGTTTTGTGGGAAAATAACCTTCGTGTGGGTTTCCTAATGAAATTTAATTTTCTTTACAAACTTCCGTTATTCAAATTGTTCTGCACATTTTTTTTATGAAATTATTTGCATGCTTTCAATCCTCTAAATTTTACTTAGTTTGCTTTTAAAATAAAGCATTTCAGTAGCAGTATTCAACGTTCCTTAACGGCTCCCTATTCCAACCTAAACTCATTCTTTGGACGTCTTTGTCAGATCAAGTTTCTCTTTTGCTTTGTCTCTAACCTAATTTTTAAAATTCAAGTTGTTTGTAATGCATTTTAGGGGTTCGCTATCTCAAGTACTAATTATTCAGAAAATAAGAAATCATAAATTTAAATGAATAGAACTTCTCTCTTCAGCTGTCCTACTTACATTCCAATCAATAAATTTGGAGCACTACTCCTTCCGATTCCTTATATCAGCAACTTCCGGGATCTGTCGTCTTCGTTCGCAAAGCATTTACATATTTTTAGCATATAAGATTGAAGAGGCGTCCCAGTGTTCTGTGTTGCCTCCCAAACAATCAGTTGTCACTTGTTCCCATTATTGCCTTGCAACGTATCTCCCAGTTAGGGTGTGAATCCTTCTTTAACCAGAGACAAAATGAAATCTTTCACACAGAGCAAGAGAGAGTGATCGCATTTTAAATAGCTTCCCTGTGCCATTGTCGGTTTTTTTTTCTGCTCCATGCAACGTCATCCTGTGATGTCTACTTTCGAATATCTCCTCGGTGGAATGATGTATGAGTAACCATGTATGAGTTTGTATATATTGTGCTGGAATTGGAAATGCCGACCTCATTTTCCGCCATGACACGAAGAAGGACGGGAACCCAGGAATATCTGTCGCTCCGTCTTGATATGACTAATATTAGCCCATGTTCGGGGGTATTGTATTTCAGAAAAGCAGCCATGAGTGGCTGATCAGAAAGAGGAGTTTACAGTTCTGCCATCCTGCAGCGCGCAAATAATTAAATTTTTCTCCTCTGAAGCAAGTTGATACTCTTGCAGTTGAACTTTGGCAGCACACAGGACACAGTGCACAGACAGAGATTAAGATGGAGTAAGTTCCTGCTTCCTTCGCGGTAAAGAACCCCATTACTTTGTCCTCCACGACATGTGAACGTATGCACTACTGTGATTATCATTATTATTTTCTCAATTTCTCATTTTCCGCTTTCCGTTCTTTCAACTTGAAGCATTCATTGAGACTCCTTGCTCGCACCGAATATTCAACCTATTCTTTGCCAAGTTGTTGTTTCTTCTAACCCACTGCAGACTTTGATTACAGTCATCTAAGCTGGGAGACTTTGGAGTACGGCTTCATATTCCACGTCAGATTAATAGTCGGAATGCGACATCGGGCAACAGGATACCAGTGACAACTAAGAGGTAGAAAAAGTTTAAAAAAATGAATCTGGTAGCAGATAAAGGGAAGGCTTTTGTTAGAATCTACTTCTACTCGTATCTACTGTCTATGTCTTACTAGTAGGGGATGAAGTTAAATTTTTGTCATGTCTTTCTTCTCGTTCTCGGTGCTCCCCTTTCATAATTTCGAGGAGATCATTTACATTTTGAATTATTGCACATAAGTAGTACATTAAGTGGGTGGGGAAGGGGCTGTTGAATGAAAGACAGAGCATATTTCATGTTTCTGTAGCTGTGCCTGTCTGCTTATGTACTTTTTTTCCGATGTTTATGTAGAAAACAATGTTCGAATGACATTGGATGCATTTTACTCTTTTGATTGTTTGTTTAGAGTAAACTGATATAGTGGCAGTAATTGATTTATTGACAATATATTGGAACTTTTCATTACAGGGAGGAAAACGCATTTCATTTACAAACGCATGACTCATCTGTCATGAACCTGGAATTTGGTTACAAAAGCCTAGTCATCCTCCACTGGATTCCGACCTTCATTGACCGTGAACTCGAAAAGAGCAAGAACCACTTTAAAAAAAACACCTCTGTGAAATCTTTACAATTCTAACTGGTTAGGTGGATTACATTCATGATAATTGCGGTGAAGTAGCAAACATAAATAGAATGGAAATGCACTATAAGGTGCCACTTACTTACTACATAATAGGCCGCTGATACCGAACACTTTCCCTCCAGTTCGTTATGCTGAACTTACCTCGCAGCCACATTAGTTTTAATAAAGAGGTAATTTCATTTGTCCAAATGAATTCGATGACTATCTTGGCTGGAACGTTATTATTTACGTTCATCAGTTTGGCGTAATCAAACAACGCACGGATTTTAGGATTATTCTATAAATCTAGGTCAGTGCAGGTCATAGATTTGTATCTTTTTCTCCAATCATCAGCTTCTTGTACCAAAACATCCACGTAAAACCTACTTACGAGTACGTACCTCTTTCTGGAAGATGTGTTCCCTTATCACCGCTGAAGGGTAGTCCTCCCCAAATTTCCCTAGCTCGGACGTGGTCTGACATCCAGAGAAGGGTGACATTGTTTATGTTGCATAGGCTGTTGAGTTTATCTTGACAATCATAAACTACATACTATGTTTGAGCTAAGCTATCTGATATAAAAGCTTCTTCAATTACGATGTGCAGAGTATAAAGCAAAAGTTAATTTCTTCTGTCTTGCCAACATACTCGTATATATGTAAGCCAATCTTTGTATTTTTTCAATTCTTTTCTTCGTTGTGCTTTCATTTATGATCCTGGCTATGAAATAAATGTAAGCCCACATACGAGCATATTATTAGTGCTCGCCATTTAATTTTCTGTCTAGGGGCCATGTTCAAAGTATGTGGGTCAAGTTGCTCTCTAGATAATGAAAGAGATAAGAAATCCTTCACTGCGAAGAAAGAAAACTTGTTTATCCAAATTCCAATAAACTTATCTTTAAAAAAAGATAATAATCGGCGGGAGAGTATTTATGCTACTACTGTATCCCATGACAAAGTGTTCAACTAATTCTGTTCTTTTTAGTTTTAGCCACCGAATTTTGTAGTTATTTCTGATTAAATTCAGATTTCCTATGTGAGGATTTGGCGTGTTTTTAGTTGTCCTATGCAGTCTTGCTCTGTTGGGTTTACGAGCAGAGGCTTTTACTAATGCCGCCAGTCAAACTCTGAATAAAAGAGAAAGTTAGCCAAGGGTCAATATTCTGAATATGAATGGTAATGAAGTAAATTAAAACACAATATTGGCCAATGGGCTCTTTGAAAACGTCCACTGACTGTAGTAGACTGCCTATACGATAAGCGACTAGGAAGTAGGAACAGAATTTATAAGCAGATCCATTCGCTTATATCTGGTGGTACACGCATCCATGTTTGCTTGGTTATTGTTCATATTCCAATGCTCACTTAATGTTAAAGAGAGAAACAAGTGATGTGATTAATTGAAGTCTCAATTTCAGTCACTAAACAGTGAAAGGCGATCTCAGCCAATGTGATGCTTATTAATTAACTTCTCAATTCACTAAAGAATAAAGAACATGCATTTTGGGCTTGTGCTTTCAAATATCTTTACCATTCATTTGTTAACCTTTGTTACTCTTCAGATACTTGGCTATAGATGCATGGTTTTCAGTAAAACACGCCTCATGTAGTAACTTGGTTGATAGCGGGTAGGGAATATAACCTTGTGCCATATAATAAACTCTCCTAAAATGCATCCCCCCCTCGGTACCGCCAGCTACTCATTTTCCAATGTCACAACTGAATTTGCAAGCAGTCACCTACACGGCCCCATAATCTCTTTTATATCTACTCATTTTCATCTGAATGACAATTTGTCATTTTAATTAAAACGTTGCACACCCTGCTGATCAGATAATCATCTACAGTCAATGGTTTCACCAACATTGACATCTCCTACCACAAACTGCGTCATCGACAGCCTTCGACAATAAGCCATAAAGCTTCCTGTCTATATATGTAGCAACATATTGCCAATTTTGGATAATTGAATCAATTGTCCCCATCGGATGTGTCAACTACACTATTTTGAAATTTCCCTGTGTCACTCTCTCTCTATTCCTGTTTGGGTGCCTCGATTTCACTGGGCCGACATTAAATGATCAAATTTCCATCTCCGGGAATTTTAATCAAAATTGTAATCAACTCTCTACAAAAAAAAAAAAAAAATGAATTCGTATATATTACGGTATTGTTTGACCGCCACCGCCGGATCCCAATCCGATTCCCGGGTATTTGCAATTTAATTAAATCGTTTTCCGGAAATTCAAATAAATTTAACTGCCGGCCTCCCCCAACTCCGCCATTTTCCATCGGACTCTTTGCAAATAGATTGAGTTCCGACCAGAGTAACCGAAAAATCCGTTCCAAAACCTATCTTCTCTATCCACACACCAGACTGGGGCCTAGTTCAATGTCCTTTTTGCCTTGTGGCTTTCATCAACTCATATCATACACAGGGGCCACCACACTGGTGAAACCAGTGGAACCACGCTAACACCGCAAAGAGCCTGGTTATAGTTTTAATTTGCAATGACTTTCCCTCTAAGTGGGGAGGGTGGAGGAGCAAAAAAAGAAAAATGCTTTAGACAATTTCATCAGCTCCGAGATAGAAAAAGTGCAAAAAAAAACTGCTAGTAACGGAAAAAAAATGCAACAAGTCGGAATAGAGTCATGTTGCACGATTCTGTTTGCCAAGTGCAAATAATCCGCCACCCCCGTTGGATTACACAAAACTCACCTCCTGCTCTCATAGGGGTGCCTATCGATTTCCCACGACTCAGAGTTACACATAAACACGCAAACATTCAACATTCAAACCCCCGGTCCACCCTATCAAATTGGCCTCATTGGGGTTTCACACGTAATACGGCGATAAATAAGGTGCGAGAGTATGAGGATTAGAAATCGATGGGAAATCGCTTCTCTGTTTGTTTACCGCTTGTAACCCTCTTTCGACACCAAAGGCTTGTGATTCTTCTACTTGCTTGACACCCCTCGCACTGAAAGTGTTTAATGCCATCTAATTCGGAATTAATTGAATGCGCGACGATGAATCGCTTAAGCCAAATCCGGATCCTGGCAATAAAATGCTTACAATTGCTGAGTAGGCTCACGACAAGGAATGATGTAAGAGATTCCCATGCGACAAAGTGTACTATCTCATCGAAGAGGGTCGTGGGGGTGGCACATTACTATAAGCGGATTCCCCAGAGCAGCGACTGCGGGGTGAAAGAAACCATTTGCTTGATGGTATTATTTAATTTTCTGTGCTTTTGTTTATTGAATGTGCATGACGCCTCCGTTCCTGCAAATTGACATGATTTCCATTCCGACTGCTGGCTGGCTGGAGGCGGCGTTGGTGGTGATGGTTGTCAGGGTGGTTGAACTGATTTATGATCTTACTCATGTGGCCCATGTTTGCCGCTTTGAATTGATGAATATGGATTTATTCTGATTCCTTCGTGTTGTTTACCACGCGTACTATCGAGAGTGTGTCGAGTTTTATTCTCGAAATTCGAATTAGAATGATGAGACAAGAAGCGTATTTATGTTCGTGGATTTATTTCCCTTCAATTCGCACAACACTTCACAGGGATTATGACTTTGCTTAGTGTTGGCGACAAATGTTGATTCGACATGAATACTGTGTGGTGTGAGTGATATCCATTGATAAATGAATAATTGCATATGACATGGAAGTGAGTGTTTTGTTTATTTGTTAATAGGAGCAGATTGGAATTGATGGGGTTTCCATTTGATAAAACAATAAAATAATTTTTATTTGTATACCTAATTGCTCTTTGCGTCTATGCAGTGGTTACATAATTATGGACCTCAGCCATCGAACAGCACGTGAAATTTGTGTAGTGCTCTATTAAACAGGCTAGCTTCCTATGGACTACCACAACAACTTCTCGGTTGGACGAACAATTTTCTTCACAACAGTTCAATTGGTCGATAGTGCGTTTTCCAATACATTTGCTGTAAACGCTGGAGTGCTACAGGGCTCTATACTTTCACCAACTCTACTCCCACTCAATATGAACGACCTTCTAGAGTCAACTAACAACAAGATTTTTAGTGTTTTGGCGATGAGAGCACCCAACTCCAGGACCGATAATGCAAATACACCAAATCGTCAGAGATGCGACCAGATTAACACATTAAATGAAGAACTGCAGAAAATCTTGCAGCGGGGAATAGCAAACTTAGCCGACTTAAATGCGAAAAAAATGCAGTTTATCGTCTTTTCTACTGTACCATGCATCTTCTTGGCATCACTGTCAATATCTGAGAGTTAAATCTGAACTGCCCAATAGAAAGCAACATACATAAGTCTTTTTACTCAAAATGTTTTTTTACAAATTTGATTTCTTTGATTTTAAATCTTTTTTGTTGTCAAACTTGTGAGCTTCTACTCATTTAACAGTTTCAATTTTTTGGTGATGCCAAATTTTGTACACAAAAATGAACTTAGAAAAAATCCTATCTCTTTCAATTTAATTAAATACAAAATGCCTCTACTGCTCGCATTTTGATAAGAGTCATCGGAAATAATTTCACACTTCAACTTTACTCGTCGATTAGTGAGAGTAGATACATCCAATATTAGTCAAATCGTTAGCATCCAACTTTAATTAAATTGAAACGATTTCAGTTTCTCTCCAAGTCAGACTTGATTCTTATTTTCTCGGAAAGAAAGAGGCGAATTTGATTCGAATCAAGTCAAAATGCCAACAGTTCTTAATGATCGATTTACATGGGCATGCCGCGCAAAAAATTAGAAAATAAGACTCGTGGTTGACCATCCATTCTATATCTAGAGCTAAAGTGAAATCACTATTCTCTCTCACCAACAACTGTGCCTTCTGTCTAAGGAACGACGTCCAAATTCATTGGAACTCGTAATGCTGTCGCTCACTGGCTGGTGATTTTTCGCTATGCATTACCTCTAAATTCTCCACAAACGACGTCATTTTTATCGACAATCCGATCTGGTAGTTTCAGCAAAACTCCCCGACGCCTGTGCCCTGAAACAGTTTAAGGGTATTCATATCCCCTTCGGCGCGCGCGGATTATAAAAAAAAACAACAACAATAGTTTCCAATCCGGTCTGTCAGTTGACGTTTTGAGTGAAAAAACAGCAAAATTATAAATTAACGAATAATTTAACATTTTGGAAATGTGTTTGCCTATTTATGACACCTACGAGTATTCTATGTAAAAGTAAACAAAAACAATATATTAACGGAGGTGGTGTGATTGTTCTGCTTGAACATAACCTCCATTTTGCTTTTGTTGTGGATGTCTAAATGCAATTAAATATTATAAAATGAACACTTTCGTTGTTTAAAATGTTATACAGAATACTTTACGAACTTAATTGGTTATGCCATCCGATCTATCAGTCAAGGTCAAACATTCCGACCCGATCAGTTCATTGTGTGCAGCCATATTAAACATATGGGCTGTGAATTTTTCTACTTTTCCTTTTCTACGGATCGTATTCAATGCATTCTGTTCGGCGCTTAAGAAGGAAACTGTTATAACGCTGAATAATACTTTTCCTAGTAAAAAAAATTGTTATACGTCGTGTGGTGTTGAATGCTGTCGATCTTGACTGATCGCAACTGTCAGATTTGAATTTGAATTGTTCGGGGGTTTACGCTTGTGCTGCTGCGTCTCTAAAATTTAATATTTCCACTGAAAGCAAGTATTAATTCATTAAATTTTATTTATATCTAGGTACTTATAAGGTTTGTGCTTTTCTAGAACAAACATAATGTCAAACGGAAGTCAAGGTGTGCTAGTTCTACAACCCTGCCCACCGTTCAGCAAAGGCAGGACTTCCACTCACATTCGGCATGGGTTTCACCTTTAACAAAAATTTGGGTTTTTCTACAACGAAAAGGTATTATTCGATATCGTTTTGATTGCTGGCATCGACAATGTTCAAATACAAGCCCATCGCATTGTTCTTTCCGCATCGAGCGACTACTTCTTGGCAGTGTTTCGTAGTACCTTCAAGGAAGCCGAGGCTGATGAGGTCGAACTGAAGGGAGTTGATGGGGTGACCCTATCATTGGTAGTCGGCTTTATGTATAAGGGATCTATAGATCTTGATAGCGAAACAGTCGAAAGGGTAGTGCGAGCAGCAAACATTTTCCAAATGAGCGGCTTGGTAAACATCTGTTGTCTTTTCATGGGAGAACAACTTGATGTCAGTAATTGTCTGGGTATTGCATTCTTTGCAGAGCAACACAGCTACGACGTGCTCTTTAAAAAGTCCCTTAGATTTTCATATAATCATTTTGAGGAGCTTCGCGGAGAGAAGGAGTTTCTCAAGCTAAACGAAGTGCAGCTCAGCGACTTTGTATTTGTCGACGATCTCTGTGTCCCGTCGGCAGAGGAGGTGTTCCACAGTCTGGCGGCGTGGATCGAATATGATAGAGAAAATCGTGAGAAATTTATTTATTCAAGTTTTCGAAGCCGATTTGAACGTTTGGTCATACGAAGAGATGCCACCTTCATCGAGATTGAGGACTGGGTTCAGTATGACGGTCATAGAGCAACAATTGATCATCGTCGGAGGTATAGTCGATGGTGACGTAACAAACAGCGTTGAAATTTACGACCTCCTGACAATGGAATGGACTGATTTACCTCCAATGGGATATGCCCGAAAACACCCTGGTATTGCTGAGCTGGATGGGGATTTGTATGTTGTCGGAGGTCAGGACGGTGGTGATTGGACGCGTTATGTGGAGAAATATGATTTCGCCAAACGCGAATGGAAAGAAGTTGCGAATTACCCAATATAATTATCTCCAGTTAGCTGCACTTGATGGACGCTTGTACGCCATGGGCAGTGGTTACTCTACGTTGGATTGTTATGATCCCGCTGCCAATCGATGGACTCGCATGACATTTAAGAATCTAAAAACAGGATCATTTGGTCTGGCTGCAGTTGGCAGATATTTGTACACAGTTGGAGGGCGGCACAACGGTAGAGAAAGTGGAAGAGTGGAGCGGTACAATCTTCGAACCGATACATGGACGAATGTTAAGTCGCTGGCGCTGGGTCGTAGGTCGATGAAATGTGCTGCCTTAAAAAATCGACTTGTTGCTTGCGCAGGATATGATGGGAGAAATTGGAGAAATTTAGTCGAGGAGTATAATCTTAAAACAAACAAATGGAGGAACTTAGCACAATTGTTGCCACATGACGTAACCACCCATGGAAGATTTCTAGTCAGTATGTAAAGTAAAATACAGCTCCATCATGTAAATATTAAATTGGTGTTTAATTCTCTGTTATCAATGTTACTATGCAGTTGTTGAAGTTCATTATTGGTTTGTAGTTCGTTTTTGATTCGGACAAAAGCCAGACAGTCGGGAAGATAGACCAGCTTAACAAAGTTTACCATAGTCTCACCTGCTATTCTTTAGATGGCGATTACTTATTAAGGGAGATGTGGTTGAATGCGCATTGGAGGTTGTACTTGAACTTTAGTTTATTTGTTAGGGCTCTGTTCGTATACAAGTGTATCTGCTTTTGCTTCATACCAAACAAAATCATAAATAAGGAATCATCACCATATTCTTGAAACATTAGTGGGAAGCTTTTCAACTTTTCTCTCGAAACAGATTTTCAACAGTTCTAACTTCGAGGCTGATAACGTGGCACAACCTCATAGGAAAGCACTCGGGTGAATGGGTATCACAAGTCAAGCACAGTGGTGGAAGATACCTGCCACTTCTTTAACCCGTACCCTCGAGTAAACAGAAGACGTTGGGATCTGCTAGGGAATCATTACATTGGAGAACCATACAAGTTTCTGTGTGTCATGCTTTAACCTCACGCCTGTGAATTTTGGATGACTAAACGATAGAAACGGTATTCTTAACCTTCTTTGGGGTTTTGGAAGGATAATTCTATAATCTAGGTCTGAGGCCGGATTCATTCCAGCTTCAGTTCTAGTGAAAGGTTTCGCCAATTGCTCCGATTTGAAATTCAGGCAAAGTCGATAATGCGTTAAAAATCTGAAAAACTTTTTTGATCATATGTCAAAAATTTAAATGTCATGTTCTTGCATCAAAGGTACTTACATATCAATTTTGAATAAAATCATTCAAGCCATATCCTTCTCAGCCAATTCTCGCAAGTCCCTTAATTAGTAAAGTACCGTTATTCTTTAGTGAGAAACTGAGTACGCAGACTTATTGCAAACGTCCGCATTAATTTAGATATTAACTTTTATTGAAATCGTTTGAACCGTTTTTGGACGGAGTTTCTTCAAATTTATATCTTCATATTGAGACGAAATTGGAATTTTTATTCTAACCCCAAAATAAATGGAACTTTACTAATGGCCGATTTTCTCGAAAACGGCTCTAACGATTTTATTCAAATTTAATATTTGAGTTACAGTGGATATAAACCAATAGATGGAATACTAGGATTTGCCATTTTTCTGCTATGACTCGATCGTTTTTGTTCGAAATAAATATTTTAACAATATTTGATACGAGTATATACAAGATGGGCGTCGTGGCGTAGTAGTTAGTGTGTCGGATCACTACGCAAGAGGTTCCAAGTTCGAATCCCAGAAAACACCAAAAAGTTTTTCACGATCGTATCTCTCACGAACGTCTGACAAACATCCGTGAGTATTGTTGCCACGAGAAAGCTTCTCAAAACAAATTTCCATTCGGATACGGCACTAAACTGTAGGTCCCTTCCATTCGTGTGGAAAATATAACGCACACAACACGAGTTGTTGCGAGAAGCTAGGCCCTGGCACTTAAAGAGCTGTTGCGCCAAATATTAATTAATTTAATATACAAGATTAAGGCTTACGAAGTTTTGGAAAATTTTCAAACAACTTTTTTTTATCTTTAACGGATTTAAAAAAAAAAGTCGATTTTGTTTGAATTTTAAATCTGAGTGATTTGCAGATAAACTATTTTTCACGAAAGACAATTCGATGCAAAAATCAAAAGTATTGTGTAGAGTTGTACAAGTTTTAACTGTTTGCCTATTCAAAAGTGGGCAAAACATTTTTTTAAATGAGTCCAAGAGACTATGATGAATAACCATTTCATAAATAATAAGAATTTCATTTTGAAGGCAACAGTACGATTTTTAACTGGGTCTGCTATGCTTTAAAAAAAATATGAAGTGGGAACACTGATAACTTCTATTAATCAACTCAAAAGCTTCCCCGCCACAGCACACATAAACATAACAACTCTTGCAGGTAAAACAGAAAAATAAACCGAAGCAGAAGAATGCACGAACAGCACAATCCAAAGAACATTTTTGAAATTCTTCAGCTTCTAGGCAACATACAGATATAAATATGGGCTTGAAATCTAGGTATTTAAAAGCTCTAAAAAGACGAAACTAATTTTATTAAAAACAACGAAGTCGAAGTCGAAGTTGTCTGCGTTTCTAAGTTTTATTATATCATTTCATGGCCTCTCGTATTCAATACGCAATAAGTAGCATTATACAAACCTGCTTTAGTTTCCTAATCAATAAAAAAAAAATCACTAAATCCGATTAGTCGTCAAAAACAATCAGTTGTTTCTATTTTAGGTGCTTTCTCGTTTTGCTGTCAAAACGGGAAAAAATATTTATTTCTCTTAAATTGTTAAAATTAGGTCATAAAACTAAATTCAAACTAACATAAAGATTAGATATAAAGGGTGATTCAATTTGAGGTTACAATTGAAATTTAGCACTACTGTGTTTCTGTCAATGATAAACAGCTGATATTTGACATTTGTGAATACTAAGCATTGGCATTTGTAATTATAGAGCAGTATACGAGAGAACAATACATTTTAATTGTTAAAACCCACTCCGAAATGGGGACAATTTAACCAATATGATTCGCGCAATGTGAAATAACGTCGGTATAACCATTTTTTTCTTGCCGCTGTTAAGAAATTAGTGGAATATTCGATCGAACCGTGTCAGTGTTGGATGCACAAAGATTAGGTTCATCTTCGTGGTAGCTGGTCGCAGTGAGTGACAGTATTCGTGACAAATCGTTAGAAATTGAACCTTCCTTACACTGCGTCTCCAAAGACAATATTCGGGGCAATAAATTGACATTGCCTTAAAATTTCCTAGTGTTCCATTGCAAAGGCAATGAATTTGACGTTTCGAAATTTTCAAAATGGCGGAAAGTAAAAAAGAAGAACGTGTGGCAAAAAAAAAAACTTTTTTAGAAGAAAATTTTGGCGGAAAAAAAAAATTATTTACATTGTGGTACGCACACGTTTGTTGTTGAATGACATAATTACATTTGACATTTGGATATTGCCAGTAATGAAATGCCCACCTAAATTTTAAATTGCCATTGCCATTGCCATTGCCTGAAACATTGCCTGTGGAGACGCAGTGTTACAGCTCCACGCAGAACATTTTAACAAAAGATCAGCATCTGCATGCCTATAAGATCAAATTGACTCGGGAATTGAAGCCAGCAAGCCATGAACAGCGTTGTGACTTCATTGATTATTTTGTATTTATTTCATTTTCAGGGATGAGGCTCACTTTCAACTGAATGGCTACGCAAATAAATAGAATTGTTGCATTTGGGATCAGAAAATCCGAACAACCATCCACAAAAAGTCACTGCTTGGTGCGGATTTTGGGCCGGCGGGGTGTGATTTGGCAGTACTTCTTTCAAAATTCTCATGAAGCTGTTGTAACACTCAGTGTGGTGAACGTTATCAGGACATGGTAACAAATTATTTCTGGCACCAATTGGATGAAATTCATGTCAAATATAATGTGGTTTCAATAAGACGGTGCCACCTGCCACACAACGAGAGAAACAATAGGGTTATTGCACACAAAGTTTCTCGGCTGCATCATCTCTCATTTTGGCGATCCAAATTTGTCACCAAGATCATGTGATATCATGCCGTTCGATTGTTTTCTTTGGGGTTATGTGCAGCAGAAGGTGTTAATGACCCCCAAACGGTTCCACAGCTAAAGGGCGAGGATCGACGCGTTATTTATGAACAACCGAAGGATGAAAAGCAATGACAAATTTAATCAAAAGGGCAAAGTCTGCAAGGCCAGCAGTGGCGCCATTTGGTTGATATTACTTTTCGTGTTTAATGTCTATGTATCAACATTATGTTGACATAAAAATATCAGCAGTTTATCAAAAATCAATTTAAATCGAATTGAATCATCCTTTGTTGCCCGGGGACCACCAAAGCAAACACTTCATCATGAACTCAATAGTTGCGCTATTTGCTCAAATCAAGTTTTGAGCAGTCAATAGTTTCCCGATCTATCGCAATACATTCCCCAGGCTATGAAAGTTAAGAAATACATATGTATATTTACAGGATTGTTAAAAAGTATATATACCGTAAAAACGATACGAACTGATGACGAATTTGCTTAAAATCATTAAAAAAAACATGTTTAAAACACTTTTTGATTGCAATTTTCTGAAAATAAACAAAACACTTACCAAGTGAGCTGAAGCGGAATTGTTTGTAAACCGCAGAGATAATTTCGGATGAAAATTCCGATATTTAGATTAGGTTAGGTTTGGGGGAAGTTAATTTTGGGAGTCATTTGGTCTATTGTGCTCCTCTTTTGCTTGTGGTATCAGTTCTAAACACGTTATCCTTCGGCTGGTCTTTTATCAAACCCATCCCAGGTTCTCCATTTCCTCAAATAGTCTGTTTCCCATGCAACGGGAAGATTGATCAAAATCTCGGGATTGAATTTGTTTACGAAATTAATAACTACTTGCAAGTAAAAAGATGTGACGTAGGAAAACGATTAAAAGAAAATCGTAAAAACATTTCTTGCCTAAAAAGAAAAGATGCTAATTTAATGTGACTT
Source organism: Pocota personata (assembly GCA_963082735.1). Classification (NCBI taxonomy): domain Eukaryota; kingdom Metazoa; phylum Arthropoda; class Insecta; order Diptera; family Syrphidae; genus Pocota; species Pocota personata. Next base: position 6,890,890 of record OY720430.1, read on the forward strand.
CTCTTTTAATTGTTCTTATTCAAATGAACGATAATTCTATTCCACTGCTCTAATCGACAGACCGTGAACCTGAAATACTCGTCGAACTTGAATCGCTGTAGTATATATATTTACTTATAAAAGTATAGTATTTTTAATTACTAATTCATACATGAATCCGACAGTTGTTTGGCAACTATCTAACTTCAATGTGAGATTGAGTAATAAAAAAAAAAAGAATTACTCGTGCTATTGTAGGCTTCCTGTAGCAGTTTAATTTATTCATTCCGCGTTCAATTTATTTCTGTGGGATATGTGGCAAAAGTTTGCATTTTTTTTGTTGAACCCACAAATCTCTGTTTCAAAATCTATACTACCAATAAAATCTCAATTAAACTCAAACCCGGAACGAATGGAAATAGACCGACCTCTCATCCCATTAGAAACATTTATCCTGGCCAATAAATAACCACAGCTTGCCCCACTATGCGTACACCAAATCCTGGAATGGAATCCTGTAAATCATCACGACGCTTAGAAAGTAAACAAACAGCAGTATTAAAGTTGGAAAACAAATAAGCCATTCCACCCCACCTTTCCACCTCTGTACGTGGCACTACATGTGTGTTTAGACCAGTAACAGAGAAATAACATTTTGGGCTCGTTGCCCGGTACATTTGTTATTTGGTACATCTTCATTCGTATTGGGTTCTGATTTCCCTCTTCCTTCTGTTTCAACCCCCTCACCACGTCTAAACAAAGCAATAAATAAAAAATTTATGAAAGCATTCGGTAGTCATTTGAAACCAAATACAAATAAAACTGCAAAGGGGGGACAAAAAAAAAGGAATTTGAGGGAAATATAGGAAAAAAAATTGTTACGTATCCGCCGCAGTGAGCGGGGGGTATATGCCAGCCGTTTGTTCGTTTGACAGCTGGGAGAAAAGCTGGGGGGGTGATCTGCCGCCTGGCACACAACATTGAACAAGAAACTGTCTGACGTCCTCCCCGTGTATGTATTTTGTTGCGGACGAAAGCAATTTTGTTCAGATAGGAAAGCAGAAGAAGCACTATATGAACAAAAAAAAAAAAAAAAGTATCATCCGCATCAGGTTTCCATTTTTTGCATTTTTTTTCTCCTTCTTTTGGATTGCCCTCATCAGTGGCAGCTTTGTGCCGCTTTTTTCCTTGTTATGCGGGAGTTATGAAAGACTAAAGGAATTTCTCGCACAAATGGCGAACACTATTAGTAAGAAAAACATCTGAAAGTTTTAATTTTAAATTGAGTTGCTACTGCTGGTGCTGTTGCTAACAGACACTGCAGCACGCAGTTAATTGGGTAAATTTAATTTAATTGTTGGAATTTTTCAGATATTCTTTGATGCAATTTGAATTTTTTTTTACTTTCTGTTACCAATCTCGTTCTGCGTTGGCATTTTTAAATTGAATCAGCCAGCTGTAGGTTTTTAATTGGGTTGAACGCTATGGGAGAAGATAATTTAATTTGCATTAAATGCAAAGCAAGTCTCATGATCGTATTCTATTGTTTGAAATGAAAATTGATGGTCATACCTTTGGCATTCACCTGAATGTGTCGTATGTGTGCTATAGTAAGTCGTCGATTATATTTGGGAATAATGCACTGTTTTTGTAACGCATGGATCATTTCATTAGAAAAAAGAAAAATGGTCTAAATTATAGAAACCCATTCCAAATACTATGCCCACTCCACCAGGATACAGATAGAAACTGAGTTTCATGAAATTTATTCTTTAGCTATGCTTGCAATAAAGTACCCTTTTGAAAGTCCAACCAACAATCTTACCTCCAGTCCATCAAATTGTATTGATTTTCAGAAGAAATTATCTACACACCAGGTCACATCAGCGAACCAAGTTTCATCAATATCCGTTAACCGTTTGACAATTTGTGAAGACTTTTGAAATACCATATCGCTTATCTCGGTCCCCTCCCTCTCCACTAGATTTTTGTGATTTTCAAATGACAAACTAATTTTCATTAAAATCCGTTCAGTGGTTCTTGAATTCGGCGGGTTACATAGACCATTTATGAAGAAAACTCACCATTTGTGCATAAGGTAAAATCAGCAGTATTATGCAGACGTGTTCTGCGGAAGCGACAGAATTATCATAATCAGGATTAATTTTCCTGGAAAAATACTTTCTTTACTTTAGATATAACCAACAACCAACAAGAGCCTCGAGTCAGCTCGATCTTGTGTCAGCCGCCTCCAGCTTCGAAACTTTCCAGGTCGGAGCGTTGATGTCCATTCGTTCTACATGTCCTTCTGACTAGGTTAATGTCGCTGTGCAAGCGGTATAGTTCTTTTTTGTATCTTCTCAAAAATCAATCGAAGAATTTTTCTTTCAAAACAACGGAGGGTGTTTTCATCCGCCTTTGATAACGTCCATGCTTCCATGCGTTCTGTCTCAGTCGGCGATATTGACTGTCCTTTTTTGATGACAGCATATAATTTGTTTTGCCCTCGTTAACCGCTAAATCCATTTTCGCCGCTTCTGTTTCAATACTCCCGAAAGCACCACTAACAGCCCGCTGCATTCTTCCAATTATGACAATGCCATCGGCCTACGCGAGTAGTTGTACAGACTTTTAAAAGAGAATTTTGTACAATCCGTATGATGTTAAAGATATCATATGACACCTTGTCGTAGTCCTTTTCTGACATCAAAAGCCTCGCTGGTGTTGTTATCGATCTTTATGGAGCAGCGTGAATTTTCCACTGTCATCCTGCATAAACGGACGAGTTTGGCATGGATTCCAAAAATGGACATAGCTCATCTCTACAGATTCTATCACAAGTAACTTTAAAATCTTTGAAAAGGTGGTGAGTATCGATTTGGAGTTCCTGGGTTTTTTTTCCAAGATCTGCCCTAATGTGAATATCTGATCTATGGTGGTCTTTCTTGGCATAAACTACACTGATGTGGACTAAAAAGGTTGTTGACAAAAGTTTTAAAGCGTTCAGATAATATGGCGGATATTGAGGACACTAATATCTCTGTAGTTGGCGCTGTTCAGAGAGTCTCCTTTATTGAGGATCGAGCAAACGATGCTGAGGTTTCATTCGTCGGGCATACCTTCATTTGACCATATTTTACAGATGAGTTGATGTACGATCCGTACAAAATTATCCCTAGCTGCTTTAAATAGTTCGGCAGTTAGACCTTCAACTTCAGCAGCCTTGTTGAATTTAAGTTTAAATATTGCTATCTTCACTTCAGTTTGGCCGGGTGGACAGTCAATTAAATTAATAACGAGAAATCCTCAGCTTGAAGGTAATGCCCTGGAATAATTATAGCCTTTCCTAAACTGTTGGTCCCCTCCATTCGTTTGAAAAAGTATAGTATGGCACATCCAGTGTTGACCGTTTGATGGTTTAACTAAAATTTACCCATATTCTAGGGAATAAAAACCTCTTTTTTGGAAAAATTAACCACTTTCGGCTTACAAGGTGCAATTTCGTAGTTCATAATCACACTATAGAGTATAAAAGCTTACTCCGAATTGTAAAATTCTTCGGCTTATTCCATCGCGACGTTTCTTAACAAATGCATCACACCCCACGAATTGTTTATTCCATATTTCTTCTCCAAGTGCGTGGATAAATCCTCAAACCAACGAAAAAGATTTTCCTCACAAAATCCATTCACGAATGTTTATATAACATAAATCGCCATAGAAACAGAAGGCAGCGTATCTATCTTTCTTTATTAAAAAAAAAAACTACTGTCCCTGTTTCGATAATACATACTCGTAATCACACAAAATCTTCCACTGGTGCACTGCTGTTGGCAGTGGTAAATGCGAATTAAAAATTAGTGGACTTCGAAATCGAATTTATTAAGTTTATTCTATTGATCAGCATTAATATAACATAAATTTATCAATGGTTAAGGACGAATAAAGAAAAGAGAGCGGTTTCGGATATAGACTGACAGTGAAGTAAGGGGATATTACTTTTTCTTTATTGAATAGTATTTAATGATCGGAAATTTATAAAACAGACTATTTTCTCCATTTCTCTTTCAAAAGTCCTCGAGATCTTAAACAAAAGAATACCTTAAAAAAAGCAGCGATTTACAGCCTATAACTACCATGAAGGGTTTCGCTGCACTACGGTGAAAACCAGATTGAAATCATTCCAAAAGCTTTCGAGTTTATCGTGTACAAATAGACTGACGAACAGACATAGCAAGATAATTAATTTTATAAATGCAGCGATATTCGGGATGGTTTTCCGAATTGTATGTCGTAATTTCCTCTGGCATCGCTTGTTTCATTAATTTTAAACAATATCCTTTGTTCTTGTACAAAGGACATTTTCAACCAACTCATTTGTCCAATCTTATCACACTGCAATCAATCAACGACTGCCCAGGTATTTTTCACTCCTCCCCAGGTAATTAGCAGAAAACTCTAATTACCCTCGTAAAAGCAGCTGAAGTCATTTGCATTGTTTGGTTGACGGGAGTAAGGAATGGAAAACGTTTGGCTACCGGAAATGAAAAACTGCAAACACTGAGCTTTGTGGTTCAACTTGGATGGAGGAGATTAGAAGGGTTAAGGAACTAAATAAATTTGTTTTATCTCTTTAAACTAATTTCTAAAGCAAACACTGGCATCCACCCGCATGTACATATATCTTCGGTCAATGTGGGAGGAGAAAATTGTGTAGGATAATAGAGCAGTTTAAAGTGCTCTGCTGTTCATCTCCTTCATATGAAATTAAATTGACAGGATGTACAGCTTGTCTCTCTATTCAAACCTTGCCAAACCAGAGAAAATCTCATCTTTTTTTTTCTAAATTCAACGGTATGAGATTGAAAGGAGTTAAGGGGAAAAAAAAGTCATGCTTGGCAAACTTTCTGTATCCTTTGCTGGTCGGTTTCGAACGATGATATCTAAAATTGAAATCAATTTTATTAATGTACTTTTTAGTGCATGCTTCGCAGAGCGTAGAATGCACTATCCAAACTCCCATCTCCGATTCGGCTCCTCTTTAGAGTATCATCAATCAGTTGATGATGCTGAAGCGGAATGTAAATTATGCTGAAGAGGATGGTTGCGTCCTTTATTCATCTTTTGAACAGCAGAAAACATTTATTTTGCTCTTTATCGAGCAAGAGTGGGGATTTACTATAATTTCACAATTAAACTGAATGGCTGGCTGGTTGAATTTTATTCGTTAAACTTTTAACTTTAGTACAAGTGTAGAGAGTATAAAACTGAATTTATTTCTTTGACCATTAAATGGGGGTTTTCCGGTAGTCATCCAACAAAAAATGGAGAAAATTACTTGCTAGACAAACAGAATTTTATGAATGTAGAAATTGCAAGACGTGACCTGAGTTCAAAATCGCTTACTCAGGCAAGAGGCATCCCTGCCTGATGGAGGAAGAATGATGGGAAGGATGTTTTTGCAGAGATGGATAATATTGAATAAAGGAGTTAAGTCGCTCCTCGGGCAAAATATGTTGATGTGACACAATATACTCGTACATGGGAATATTGATAGGTTTACTTAACCAGAGACTCTTGGATGAAGGTTAAGCATGGTTCGGGGGATTTATGTAAATTAATTGAGTGTTGTCAAAGGTTGAGATTAGGCGTTTGTAGTTAATTTTAACTTGACACATGCAAATTGGGATCAAGTGGGAACCAATTGTAACTGGCTATGAGCTGGGTGACGGAGTTTTGTATAGTTTAAACGTAAGAGGTGATTGATTGATACTATAGTGACCTGAAGGCATAAGTAGTGAACTTGGAAGTATATAAGTTATCAAGGCATTAAAGCGTGTTATGGGAAATCAAGGCACTCTTTTTGAGCACACCTTTTGAGCACAAAACCTGCTGCAATGTTAGTTGAGTCTCAATCGATAGAAGGTGGTTAAGTGTTTTTTTTGGAGATCTCAGCAGTTGCTGTACATTTCGGTTACAAAGCCGTAACAACAGTTTTTTCTGATAAAATCTGTAAAAAAAATTGCGAAAATATCCTCTGGGGAGAATTGCATTTAAATTACAAATTTCACGACGTCCCTGCTCCTTTTGCAGGAATAGGTTTTAAGAAGAGGGATATGGTAACACCCGATCCACTTAGATAGATTGTAACTTTTCTGCATATTTATCATTACATTTGCAAACGATACGGTAATTTGTTGACATTTGTTGTCCTGAAGGTCCTGGATTGTAGTGCAGTTGGTGTAGATATTCATTTTCAAGAAGGAGATTTAGGGCACCAATAAATGTAACAGTTTTATAGCATCGTCTTAAAGTTTCTGAACGCACATGCATTCCTATTTGAGGTAACATGTTCTTAAATCTTTTCCTAAAGAAGGAGATATACAATATTGTGCAAAATTGTCGCATTTCTGAACTCCTTCAAATTCACAAATTCCCTAGGAAAATCTCTTCTCTCCCTACCTTAAATAGCACTTCATTACGAAGTTGAAAAGACGTGTGCCTTAAATGCAACGAAGCGGTATTTTAATGACTTCTAAGTTTACCACTGACACTGTATCTGAATATACTTTTCTTCTGAAAGGAAACACTAAACTTGTTCAACTCTTCAAGACACGCTGTTAATAAAGACCGCTACTACAAGAAGTGTACCTTATGCCACTTAAACTGTGATTAAGTGCATACTTCAAAACCCGCAAACAACATTTCTAGATACGCCTTTCACCGCGCCCTAAGAGAGAACATGTAAACGGGATCGCGTGATGTCACTGCTGTACTACAAGTAGCGTCAAACATTTGCCGCCTCTGAAGTTTTAAGATTCCCATTCGTTCCGTGACAAGCTGTAGTTTGCAGAATGCAAACAAACCGTATCCGAACCCGAAAAATTTCACCTTTCTTCAAAAAAGATTTAAGAAGTCACCCTCGATTCAATTTTTCTCATACTACATAGTATGTATGTAAATAGTTAGCCCCTTCTCATTATTTTGATTTATGCTAAAAGTGTACCGTGTACGGTGTGGTGACCTCGACAAAAGCTTAATGAAGCGTAATTTTATGTTCGAGTCCTTTTTGCATCGATACAACCACTACCAGCTCCTTAGAATGAAATTCATAAACGAACGGGCTGGGTTCGAGTGGGGTGGGGAGGGCAATGGAAAGACTTTGTTATTTGTTATATATTTTTCCTTTGCGCTCTCAAAAGGATGAAGGTCTTCGAAAAGTACACCGAACAAAGAACTAACAACTTATCTCAGTTGATATCCCCTGTAGCCCCTGAAAAATATCATTATTCAGGACTTTTATTCACCGCAGCGCAGCACACAGAAGCGATGGTTTTATACAAAAAGCAAAGTCATTGATTTAAGCGGTTTTTTTTTTATTTTTTTATTTTTCCAAGGATACCACTATTATTCATGTTGTTGGTATGCGGAGGGTGTAAGGGGGGACTTATTGAGGACCCACCACCCTCTTGATGTGGTATAACAAAGGCGGATGCCGGATATCGGTCCTAATTAATTATATTCCCTTTTTCTTGATAGCACAAGTAGTTATCGAACAAGGAGATAAAATATTTTATATCCAAGACGACAACAAATAACGCTCTTACTGTGAATCCACCCTCATCTTTTAATCCTGACCACTTGTTTGTATTGACGAGTATGTGTGTGTGTGTGTGTGTGCTTTTTTTTTCTTGTAATAAGGATGCGATGGTTCTTGAATCACAATGCCAATATCTGCAGAGCTGAGATATCCTTCCGTCCAGAATCACCATCGCTTCCCTTTGAAAGATACGAGTATACCCTATATATGTATGTATGTCTCTAATGAGGTGGACATTTTGCCTTAAAGCTTGCAGAATTAATTTCTGTGCGAACAAAACACTTTAGAAGCCCGAGAAATGTGGGGTGATGGGAAGCGTCAATTAGAGGAGAATGCTGGGGTGGAAGAGGATCGCATAGCAAACATCATCATTGTGGGGAATCTACAAGTACAACTACATATAGTGTTGTTCCTTCGGATATTTTACGATAATTATTTTGTCGAAAGGGGAAGGGGCTTTAGGGAGTGTTGGACGATAGTGCAGGGTTGACATAGTGGTGATAGTTTGCAAAATTCCAACCCAGTCTTAATGGCAACCATCTATACTTCTACTAATAGGTAATGAGAATCACTTTATATGGTGGTCGTTGGTTGCTGATTGCTGGTGGATGGTGGTTGCCTTTGGACCCTTGTCCTGATGAAGATGAGTTTTTAGAATTTTGGTGGTGCACGCTTCCTTTAGGTTTTGTTTCCGGAGAGCTCGCGGTGGTATAGACTGTTGTAATGAGTTTTTATGCATAGGGTAAGAGTGCTTTGCTTTGGGGTGGTACATTCTACCCAACATAAATATTTTAATATATAGGTAAAGATTTGCCTTGTTTAATGATATCTTTCATACTTAAATTTATTTATAATTACCTTTTTTTTTCTTTCAGGTAAGTTGACCAGGACGTCGACCAAAAAGGTAACAATACTGGATGCTAAGGTTTCTATGTTCTAATTATAAATAATCCGCAGCATGGCAGCATTCTCGCAAATGAGTTTTCACTAAGAGTTTCACTAAGAGTTTCAGTGTTTCTTCTTTGAGTTTATAAAAGTTCGGTCAAGTTTTTAAAGAATGTCAATCAGAATGTTACAATCAGCAGAGAGTACCCTCTGTAGTTTATAAATAACAGCAAGCGACCCTGTCATGCACACGAACACCCAATTTTGGAAATCAAAAGTAGGGCTTCATTTCCATTCTTTCAGGTGCTTTCATCAAGTCATCGTCTGCAATGGTATTAAGTCGACCATATTTAAATTTGTGCAAGTTGCAGACTCTCCACAAATTTAGTGTACATAGTCTAATCTGGATTTTAGTTTTTGAGGAGTGCGATGAACGTTGCATGCTCCATTCTTGGATACAATACAAACACATCAATCTTTGTATATCCAATTACTATCGATTGCGCGAATATCCGAGGGGATTCGAATTTGTAGCTACGAGTAAATAAGTAAATTTGGAATCCACCTTCCTGAACTCATCTCAATTGAAATGTGATCAGCAACCACAATCCCAGTAGCGTTGAGTCAGCGAATCATTTATTGGCGTAGATTTGGCATTACCGCTCTTGTAACCGAGCATTCACTATCGAAATTTGAGATGACAGCACACGTTATAGTGCATTCGAACACTATTGTGCTGTCGAGTCGTCGAGCGAAACAACAAAGATGTGAGTATTTTTGTTTTCAATCTGTTTTTTTTTTTTCAAAGGAATTTACTTCGTTTTTTTAATTAAGGTCCAATCTGAACAAAATTAATTTGTTACAGAAAAATATTCTGGCCGATTTTATGGTCAAACACCCCGATTTGGCAAAGAATATTTTGCCGATTTGTCGACAAGGAAAGGCAGTTGACATACATATGTCCTTTGAATTCAAAACTTTGCGAAATGTGGTTGAATGCATCTTTATTAACCCTAAATCTTTTGATAAATCTGCAAAATGAAAATGTTATTTACGTTTTAATTCGCATATGTTTATACTTACGCAGCATTTGGAAATCAGAACAGATTGCTCCTATCCCTTAAGTGCCGGCGCTCAACGGTTCAAGATATTCATCGATCCGAGAACAAATAAAAAAATATATCGTTTATTTACTTTAATTTCACTGCAAACAATATTTTTCTCTCTTTTATATTAATCGGTGAAATGTCACTTTGTGAGTTGTAATAGAATTTCTCTAGTACAATTTTATTTTTATTCGACACGTGAGCTTTCGAGTGCTATCATACCAATGAGGTTAATCGATCATTCTATCACGAGTCCTAATCACTTACTCGCTATCGATAGCGGTAATTTGGTCCCAGATATCTTTGTTAACTCTCCTATGTTATGATCTTCCCTCCTTTTTCCAATCGAAGCTGTTCTGGTGACATAACCAGTTGAAGAAGATGAAGAAGATGTTTATTTGATGGTATAAATAGCATTTTATTCTACTTGTTAGCAGTGACGGCTCATGACATATGGTATTAGGGGTTCATATATCGCAAAGAAGTGAATTGAACTCACAAATAAATTTCCATTTCTTTATTATAAAGCTAAAACGCATTTCTTTTTGATACAAACAAATTCATAACTTTTAAATTTTTGGAACCCACATTGAGATTTTTAGAATCTAAAATATTGGCCCAGCTAATTCGAGATATTTGCACTTCAAAACGGTATTCGTATATAATTTTCAGGACATTCAATTGCAAATATCGACAGTTTAGGTCAACGCCTATTTTACATAAACTTAAACGTAATAAGACGTGATGCAAAATAAAATCGAGTAACTGAAACAACATTTTTAGAAGTGAAAAATAAATTAAGAAAAAAATTTAATAAAAAAAAGGAAAAACTTAATCAATGTCCTATCTCTGGAGGAGCATTTTGTTGGCGAAGAAACTCTCACAAGAGATCCTTTAACACTATCAACATAGAGTCTTACAACATAGAGTCTGTGCCTGCCAACATGATATTGCATAGCTACGTTAGAAACGAATTGAGCACAAAAAATGTGTGCCCAAAGCATAATTCTCGTATAATAATTGCAGCATTTTTTTAACGTTCGCAACATGCAAAATTAAAGAAAATTTTTCTACAAAGTGAATGCCGTATTTTTGTATTTCTGAAATTCACTCTAAAATTGATGCCGAATTGTCTGATATTTAGCACATTTTTTGGCCGTGCCAGTAGGCGTTTTTCAGAAATTCAAATACTATTAAATCTGATCAACATATGTATCAAGTTCAAAATTCAAGGCTTCAAAACTGTTATATATCGATGGACGGATGGATATGACTCAATTAATTTCACTATTAATCCAGACCATGTGTACATAATGTACTCTTTCTCTATGTTACAAATAAATAAATATTTTAGCGCTAACAGCACATACAGGACCTGGCCTAGCTTCTCTCAGCAATTTGTGCAGATGATTGAGAGAAGCCTCCCAATTTTACTCTGAGATTTTTGTTAAACTTTCGGGAGTTACAATCTATGCACTAATATCAGCAGTGAATCGCTTTAAGAGCTTTTTGGCGATGAGGTGAACTTAACTCTACCTGTGTAATGCGGGGAATACCTATATGCATCAGTCAGAGAGTTTCTTTATAATTCTTTTTGTACGAGTAGCTGCCACTTTGTGTTTTAGTGAAAGAATTTTTATTACGGTAGTAACAAATGAAATTAATTTTTTATCACCAAACAAACTCTATCTCACCCTAGTGGACGAAATTAAAAAAACCATCATCGCAAACGACTTATTCTTCCTCGAGTTCACACAAAACACCCACTTGTGTCCACCACTTCTGCGATAGTTAGCACAATTTCATTGAATACACACCCTCACACATACAGTCCGATGGCGTTTGACTGTTTGCCCGATAAGGAGTGATATTTAATATCCTTGGGGTATAGTTGCCTCCAGTTGAATACACTCACCACAAACAATGTGTACAAGAGGAGGACATCGATGACATCGATGTGCACATAATGCGAGTGAAGTTAATACCGCTGCACAAACTATTGCCAAGGATACAAAAAGAGGTTTCGAACCGACCAGCAGCAAATGTCTTTTGTCTTCATTCACAAAGTTGTGGTTTGTACATTGATAGTGTAAAATATACAAACAACTTTTGGTTCCTAGGTTATCGGTGTTGAGAACAAGAACAAAAAAAATATAAAAAAAGGGAAACAGTCCAAGCGATAGAAAGTTCTGTTGCTGCAGAGTTTTAGATTGTCATCCCCCGGTAGCAACAGTAGCACCAGAGAACACCATGTGCTCTGTTTCCTAGACTTGTGCAGACCTTGCAGATGGTAGCAAGGATACCGAAAACTTTTGTCCAAACATTTCAAACGTTCCACCACTTTCACCAGGCACCGTTTGCCTGCGTCGTTTTGTCAAAACAGTAATTTGAATGAAAATTTTAAGCGCACAACTTTTTGAACTCCAATAAAATAAATTTCCAGATGAGACTGGCGGTTAAAGGCTGAGAATGGTGTACGTGCGACGAAAGGGGTTAAGAAGGCATGTAATTAGGATGTAGAAGGATATCCGCAATTTTCCAGCTAGTCGCAGTAAGACTGATCAAGGGTGAAACATCTACACTATCTACGTGGGAAAGTGCGAGAGGTTGAAAGGGGTAGGTACTAAGCCATATGCTGGGCAAAGTTGTGGAAGATTTGGATTGGATTGGAGTGATTAATGGCGGATAGTCATAGAGTTAAACTTCATGGCTCAGCTAATTACTTTGTCTGCTGGCCACCACAGTCAGCAAAACTTTAAATTGGCATTCAACATTATTCTGGGTTTTGATAGGGTGAACTTTGTGGTTTTGGGGAGTTTCAAAGTTTCAACTATTTTAGGAGCTTCATAGATTTATTTTTCAAAAGGTGGTCCTACCAAATTTATTATTAGGTTTCACTTTAAAATTGTGAAATACCCTTGTTCGGTTCAATTCACCTACAACGCCAACAAATTAACACCCCCTTTTGTCAATTGTTCCTCTTTTAACTGCAAATTGTCCCATTTCGCTGGAAGTGTTGTGTTAAATTAAGTCGCCAGACTCATTTTGGCGTAACTTTAACGTGGTTATGTTAACCGTCACATTAAACACACGCTTTTGCCCCATCGTTGCGGTCTCAGTAATAATTCAACCCTTACTTTTATTGGGGTTGTTGTAATGTAAAGTTTTTTTTTTTTTTTTGTCCCACCACCTTAAATACTTCCCTTCTTTGCTTTTAAATTTTTAAATGAAAGCAACTGCAATGCATTGTATTTAATTAATTTATGAAGCTACTTGTCCCCGACCGATTATACAAGGACAAGTTATTATACCCTATCCAGGGTATATTAAGTTTGATATATAGTTTGTAACATAGAGAAATAATAACAATTGACCCCTAGGATAATTGTGATCAGAATCAAATGTTATGTCAAGCAGTATAAGTGTAAAAATTGTCAAAATGCGCCCCCAGACACGCCCACTTTAAAAAAAAATGTCGCTCTTCTCAATATTTTTGAAAGCAAAGCTATTTATTGAGACTTATTGCAAATATCTCATCAGAATTTCGGTTATAAATTTTAGGACCAACAGTTTTGTGATAATATTTCTTAAAAATCGTGGAATTATTGTACGTATCCTCTGTATAGAAAAATATCATTGAATCTGTTTTGAAAATTTCGCATCGCCGTGCCCACTTTATTAGGGGTGAGTTAAAGGATAGGCGCTAGGGTATCATACGATCCGTTCTAGACGGATTGCATCTTTCCTGTATGTTTTTTTCCATTTTACTTTGGCATTCATATGGCGAACAAAAAACGAGAAGAATGAGAAAAAAACATCGTTACGCAGTTTTCGGAGCAGCACAGTTATCGATGCGATAAAAATATTTTAATGGCCGCCAGTCATGTCATGAATTACGAATGAATAATACAAATAATTTAAATATTTACACGAAACCATATTCGATGTGTGGTGGGTTGAGGTGGAATGGGGTGTAAGTACAACGACCGTTGCAAGCTTTTGTTTTTCATATGCAATACCGAGGAATAAATTATTTGTTCGGTTCTTGGCGATCGATGGTTGCAAATTTACGGGCACTGGAATAATTGGCAATTAATTCATTCAGTTGCGGTTGTTGAAAGGCCAATAAGGTGATGCATTTGCTTGATGGGGGAAAGACGTTTCCTTTGAGAATATTTTGAGTGGGTTTAGTCATAAAGGCATGCGGAAGTTTCTTGAAATTTAATTTCTGAAAGAAAAAAAGTAGTATCTATCTATAAGTTTTCTCATGGTTGTCGCGCATGCATAAATCCTTACATAGGCAGGCTAATATTCTAAGGGATTGCGATGCCTAGATTTATGCCAATGCCTCCGCTGACAAATGACTACGTATTCATGGCTTATGGCAATCATACTCGTACCCGGACACATATTTGTTCTTGAAATGTAGGGTCCTTACTTGAAGCTGGCAAAGAATGTTCGGAAAACGTCAGAGTATTCCAAATTGAGAAACAATTCATGATGTAGGCTTAACATTTTAGGTTAGGCAGGTTTATTAAGCGATGCTATAAGACAACACAAGACGGTGTGCTGGGTGCATCGTGACGAAGAAAAACCTTCAAAGTACGAATCAATCTACATTTGTCGAAGTTTTTAATTTCGTTGCAAAATAACAATTTTTGTATATTCTGTGCTACATGTTATGTATCTATGTACATATGTACCTCTTCTAAGCTAATATAAAAGTAACTACTTAAGTCTCTCCTTCTAGTACATGTGCTTTACTTTGACATCCCTCCGCGTCTGTAATTACTAGACTCTTGGCATCCTTTCCTAAGAGTCAAAATATAAATGGGATTCCTCCGAATTTTTTGAGCTATTTTCTAAACAAATTTTGGAATGGTTCTTTATTTTTTCTTATTTTCTTAAACAGGTCATAAGGCATTATCTCCCATATGTATGTCCTCTTGCTTCGCAATTTTGGTGGTCCTATCTTTTATATATGTAGGTACTCAACTTGCTTATAAAGTGTTGTCTCTTTCCCGCCATTCCTTGTTAGGTCATCCACAAGTTCGTTTCTTACTATTGCGCAGTGGCCAGGCATTAATGGTCATTTGCTGATATCGGTCATAACTAAGTTGTTTAAGTTCCACTTAATGGTTTGCACGAAATACAAAGTGGATCTTAAATGTCACTAAATTGAACTTAACTTATGGAAAATAAATAGTAGATCATAGGCTTAACAAGAGGTTATATTCCATCAGTTACATTTCAGCTATTTGTACAGTATTACGAGTATCTGAAAAACAATTATTTACGTATATATGTACGAGTATGTACATATGTATATTATAGTTTTGTAAACCTTAAAAAAAGAAGTTATTTTGAACTGACGACTGGAAGTATTCATCAAATTTTTAAAAAATGATTTCGTTTAGAAGAGCATGAAATTTGTTTTGTAGCTCATAGGAATTATAATGAATACATCTTGTATCCTAGGAATAACTCTATTGCTCCAGGAAATCAACTCTTGATAGATCTCGGTTATTTTTGCCGCTGGGGAATGCGTGCTTCTATAGTTTCAAGTTTAGCCGAGTTTTAACTCCAATAGAGATATTTTCCAACAATTTTTTAAATTTGCAGAAATTATTGAAGAACAATTTTTTAAGTTTTGCGTTTGACATATGGCATTCAACTGAAGTTGGTCACATTGCATTGAAGTGAGTCCTTGCTAAGATGATTTTAAATATTTGGAAGCAATCGAAAATAAATTAATTTCGACCTGGTTATGATACAGATTTATGAGTAGTACCAGGTCTAAATATCTTGCTTAATGTGCATCGCTCTTGGCGCGGCCTGATTATCAGATTATCTATGTAGAAAGCGATGTTGTTGTTAGATATCGAGTTCTTGTCTATTAATTTTTCAGTAACTATTTTGTCTTCGAATCCACAGAGTATATTCTAGAAGCTATTTCGATGGTGATTTTAGTTTCATCCATAAATATTGCAATCTTATCGTGCATTGGTATTTTTTTCACTTATGAACCTTAAAACTTCTTCTTCCAAACAATTGTATGAGTGGCCGCAAACCGATAGTCGAACACCAAACCGATAGTCAAAAGGCTAGGCACTGTTTTATATTTGTAATCGGGAACCGTAGTGGAGGCCGAAGTGAAAGTATTTCCACTGATTCAATTTTTGGTGCGGAATTGACCACCGAAGTGGAGACATTCATATTGATCTAGTTTTGACCGCCATATTTGGAGGTATTCTGATTCACTTGGTACGAAGTATTCTCCTCCGGCTTTCCCTCTTGCGAATCGACTAAGGCTAAGTTATTAATCACATTGCAAGAATTCATGCATTGTTAAGCATTTTAGAAAAAAAAAAAGAAAAAAATATTGTAAGCCCCCAGCGTAAAAGTAATTTAAAGAAAAGTAATAAAGTCTAATTAAACCTCTTCCAAAGCTTTTAAGTGTTTTAGTTTTGAACAAACCAGGGTTAGACCGACTCGCCTCAGCTTTAGGTAAAAAAAACACCATCACAATCGTGGACGTTGTGTCATATACTGTGTCCAAGTTTAATCCGTTGAGTGATTTATTAAGTTTTATACTATTACCATGTCGATATTTTTGAGTAGGAATGCATAAATGGTTTATGTGGTTAGCCAATGTTGTTATCTAACTATTTGTGTACACGTACCTATTCCAATTTACCTTTAGTGGGTTTTGTTGGTGTGAGCCATCTGTGATTGTAATGTCAAATCATTTCCACGGTTACTAAAATCTCTTGTGATCCAATTTTAAAAGACGAACATGATACATTCAAATATCCGTGTCAATTGATCTCGCGATTGCTATAACTACTTTATTTTTAGCTGTGTGATCTTGATCTGTAACAAAAAGCTTCAGATACCTGGTCTGGCTGTGGTCAATGTTACGGGTAGTAGGTCCACTAGTAATGCATGGCCAGTGGTTTTCAATACAAAAGAGTTACTGGGCGAAATTTGCATGCTGTGTGCTAGAGAAATTACAGCTATGTAAGTCGTACTTAAGATGCTCCAAATGTCAAGCCATGGCGTAAAAACTCAGACTCAGGTGTTGTGAATGATTGTCTGCCAGTGAATAACGCCGCAGTTCGGAATGAATTTCGCACTACCTCTAAATGGCGCCCAATGCATATAGTACGTAATGAAAATGAATGAATTTTGTTCGTCTGCGGTACGTATATTTATAGAATTTTGTACGTCGACGAAGACCACATCATGGCACTCTTTCTGGTAGCTTCTTACTTAGCGGTGTCCTCTCTCTTTCTCATGTGTATGCCTAACCGGTTGAACGCCGGTCAAGATCGTTTTCATCTGATCATAATGCACTTTCAATAGCTAAGCTAGTCAAAGTCCATTCCCTTATACTCACATACGTCACTTAACGCCTCGAAGGAAGAGCTTTGCCTCTTTGTGCACATTGTGCTTGACACCTTTTTGAAGCTACTCTATGAAGTACAATACATAGAAGCAGCCGATTTAAAGCCAATCCTTCTGCACTCTATATAAATTTTCTGGTGGGTGCGCAATGTAATTTGTCCTAATGAAAAGATTAATGTTCAAAATCCACGGAAGTCCTTATATAGAACATTCGGCGTTAAGAACCCTTTCAAACACTTAAAAGTACTCAAAGAAATTTAACTGGATAATGACTTTTTTTCATAAATGTGTTGCATCCTGACTACTTGATGAAAACAACTCTCTTACAACAGGATGACGTGCATTCTATATATATATATGTATAATCCCTCATCAGTGCCTTTCGGACAGCATCGTAGTACAGCTGCAGAATGCGGTATCTCGTTTACATCATCCAAAAAGTTTACCTATTCTTCACAACATTTACATAGCAACCGGGGGAGATGAATACCATGGCATACTTTCATTGTACGACAATGTCAACCCCTTACAATGACTGCTGCAACCCCTTTCGACATCGCTCCCTACCTCCTGTTCTTTAGTCCACTTTAAATAGGTTAGGTACATCATTAGGAAGGACCACTACCGGATATGTGAGAGGACTGGTCGGCATCGTTACAGGACATAAACTTTTCGGCCGAGGTCAATTGCTCTCTGTCTCTGGCTCTTTATATTATAATTGTTCAACAAAATTTTGCATTGTTTAGAGAGATAGAGGGAGCTTTGTGGGACCTCATTGTGGGCTGTGTTATTCCCTCGAATTCAATAAATCTCTTACGGTCAGTAAAATGAAATAACGAGCACTACACAGTATACAGCTGTGACTCGGCATAGTAATAGGGGGCAGTCATAAAACCTGGAGCCGTGCATCTTGACCCCATTCCTCTCTAATGGTGGTCTGGGCAAAAGAAAAAAAAAATCATAAAATACCAGGATAAAGGGAGCACGGCACCCATTTTTTGCTCATTTACTTATGCGGCAAAGGACATAGCGTGCAGAGAGAGGAGACGAAAAAAATAAAAAGAGATTTAAAACTGCTTTTAAGCAGTCCAAATCTTGGCAGAGGGAGGTTGCGTATTATAAATATTTATTATTGCCAAGGCTTGCCCCCTCCGGTTGGTTTCATTGCCGGGCGTTCCACTTAATCCTCCGGCTAATTCTCAAAGGATATTCCTCGGGCAAAATACAAGGACGACAAATAAATTTTTATTGCTGACATTTTGAGTTGAGTTTTGTCGTTTTCTAGATGGTCATCTGAAACTGGTTGAATACATTTTTGTTGCTCCGTCTTGGCAGACGACAGTTAGAAGACCGGAAGGAAGACTGAGGAAATGGTGTCCTTAGGCGATTTTTTTTGTTTTTTTTTTTTTATTGTGGCAGCCAAAGAGGCTGGACTGTGTACTGTCTATTTGTTAACTATTTCTAATGTTGCGTGCAAAATAAATGCTTGCTATAATAAAAGTAGTTTTCGGATACATACTGCGAAGGGGGAAGAAGAAAATTTGACTCATGTGGAAGAACGGAGAAAAGGATTATGGCACACATCCTCCCTCAGCGGATGTGAATTGGAATCAATGAATGCGGTGGCGATTTGCTTCATTGGTTTCTGTTTTGTTTTTACCACTTCTGGTCCTGTTTCTGTTGGTTTGTGGAACATATGGTGGCGCCAGCAATGTTGCTAGGAAATGATGATTTTTTTTTCTTCTCGCTTCGATGGAAGAGAGCAAAACTTTCTTAGATTTTTATTTTTATTTTCGCCCGAAAGAATTAGAAAAAATTGTGTGGAATAAGTTTTGCTTTTCTTTTATGCTGTGATTTAGCGTGGGAACATAGCACATAAGTTCTGGCCTCGTTGAGACGTAGAGGAGTTTGTATGTGTACAACACTAAATCCTATTAGCCATAAAATAAATGATGAAGGTTATTGGTTGAGAAAAAAAAATTTAGCAATCAAAAAAAAATTAATGGTACTTTGCGTCAATGTTATGTGAAAGTCTCAAAAGGATTCTATTAATAGGCCGCTTTGTGAGTCAACTTTATTCGTTTGTAGGTGATTTTCAATTATAATTCTTTTAATTTGAATGGTAATTTTAAATAAACTGGAAAAATAATTTTTATAAATAACAGCGTTCTAGTGAGTAGAAGGGAAATCACTCAACTTTGATTGGAATCTACTTAGTCAATAAATTTTGAATTGAAACTGTCCTAGGGTTACAGTGAGTATCTAAAATTCTGTGCAGTTTGAAGGTAGTTTAAATGTCTGAAATAGGTTGACCTATATCGCATGGCTTCCCAAACGACTTTACTGATCGTTACAAGAAAGGTATTGGGGATAGTAAACTGCCTTGGTGGACACCGTTGCGAATTTGATTTGCCCTACATTGTCTTATCGACGTCGATGAAAGCATAAAATGGGACATATCTACGCGCGACACATTAACCAATAAGTTGTTGGTAGTCAGAATTATCCAGAAAGGAAATTTGTTATCGAGACTACTTTTAGGATATTCCGTAATATAATAGGAATTAATTTCCAATTCTATCATAGTTTCCGAGTTCTTCATAGACTAGTTCTCACACTCTTCAAAGTTGCGTTTCTTTAGAAGTTTGGGTATCCCAGGTTTTTTGTCTGCTCATGTTCTTGGCGACACGTAAAAACAAAAAAGTATAGGCAATCGAATATCTATCAACAAAGAGCCAAACTTTCACTCTGACCTCCATTTTTTTTTTTTTTAATTTGTTCAAAATCTCATTTCAAAACTATTTGTGGGTGAGAACAATTCATCTCTATTTCAAATTTGAACTTTCTAACATTTCAATGACTGCGACAGACAGACAGACAGTCAGACAGACATACGAACGGATAGACAGTTGACTCTCACTATACACGTTCCTTTCTTACTTTTTGTTGCCTTGCGTGTACCGGAACCCTGAAAATGAAAATTAATTGAAACGATGGACAATCCGAAAATAAAATACTGGAAGCTTAAAACCTTTGTCGGGAGTGAAACGAACTGGCTTATTTTCCCCGGGGTCTATTTTTTCAGGACTAATTTATTGTAGGTTATTTTGTTTTTGGGTTATTATTATATGGAAACAGAAATTCCCATCAAATCAAATCCTGTGGCAATTGTTCTATACTTGTTGAGTAATGTATGGTGACTTCGAGAATTTTAAGCATCTGTATGCTTGGGGTTGTGCCTCCATTCGCTAAGTGATTCAAAATGGTAGGAAAAATCCCTATTCATCCTCTTAGCTGATTTTTATTTTTGTCTGTTTTGTTCAGCCAGGGCGTTGATGAAATTTCTTTTATCACAGCGTACTCTACGCTGAACTTTCCACATTTTTATATGGTAAAGGTGCTCAAGTTATGGAACAGAAAATTAAAGAAATTCTTCACCAAATAATAGCCCAAGAGTTGCCAAACACAAACTGGCGACTCCCCCGAAGATTGCAAGAACTCGTTTGTCGTAATCAATGCGGTCTAAGTCCTTCTCTCTTCAATATCTCGTAAATGGTTGGGTTTTCGAAAAATATAAATTTAAGTTTCTTTCATATTCTTAAAACCAAGGGCATTAAATGACATTCAAGGTCACCATTTAATTTGTCCTTAAAGTTCCTACACATTTGCTTATAAATATTTTTCACCTATCTTCTACCGTTTCCGAGATAAATAAGTCAAACTTTTTTAAAAAAATAAAGCCTTTTCTTGGATATCTCCGAAATGGTTAAGTGTACTTTTCCATGCACTTTCGATTGTCAATATCGAAAATAGCCACTTCCATTTCAAAATAAAGGGTACGACTGGATGGTACGTACTTGCTACATATACAAAGTGGCGTAAAAGTAATGAGCCTACATATATGAATTGTCTATGATTTCTGCAAATCGCGTCTCCTGTCACCGTGATATTGACAGTTGTTGCAAATAGATGGGAAAACACGACGATGAATAATGAAACGTTATACTGCTTAAAAACGTTGAGTAATTGTTTCGATTATTTTGCAGAATAAATCATCAGTGATAAGAACACAACGTGAAATTCGCCAGGCAAGTTCTGGCAGACAAAGAACAGGCCGTTCTTCTGAGAATATTGATGGTGTGCGTGAGGAGGCAATACGAGTAATTGATTGAAAGTGAGTGTCGGGGCAGATTAAAATCACCAACTACGATTGCATCGTCTTTAAGGTAATGGTGTCCATTACAACGTTTTGTAAGACCGATTTTAAACCAAATCAGTTCTAGATTGGAAGTATTGGGAATTGTAAAAGCTGACTTGCGTAGCTCAGGGGGATCATCATCAGCGACTGAGACGTTTTTATGAAATACATTCAATTCAGAAGTAAATAGTTGGGTATCCTTAAAATTAGGCATAAGATTAGTTTCTGTTAAAGCAAAAATATTGTAGGGGGGCTTCTAGCAATTTAACGATACGTCAGAGATTTTAATACGCAGTCCTCATACATTTTGGTAATAAACGGACAAGCACTTGGGATTAACGTTGGGAACGAAGCAAATTGCTTAAGTCAGCACGAGTTTTTTTTAGATGCGTCGTGAGTTTGGAGCTAACATAAGAAGCAGTTCGTTGTTCACCTGAAGGGGTGATATATCGAAGCTCTCGGGAAACCGAACGAAAATGTTTTAAAGGTTGCACTTCGGTTAGAAGTAAAGTACTGGCATGCAAACTTAGTATGCAGCCTTATTTCTAACCTTAACCTTATCCCAGATATGAATTTTGATCAGAATCGTGAAAGCCGTTTTTGAGAAAATTGGCTTTAAGTAACTTACCATTAATTGTGACCCGTTTTTTTAAGGATATTAAGTTTGATCAAAATCTAGAAATAAACAAATTTTACGAAATATAATAGTTGCTCTTTCTAGGAGCAAGTAAAAAGGTAAGTTTGGTTTATATTTTCGAAAGCAAGGACATTCGAGATCATTCACGGTCACCAAAGCACGTTTCCCTTCGTTCTCTACAATTTCTCTTATACTTGTTTTTTTTTCCTCTAATCTGGTCTCAAATCGTTTCCAAATATAACGAAGTTAGCTGTATAGGCGATCCAGATGAATAATTTTCTGCTTCCCTGCTAGTCCTTGTTGGATTCAATATAGAAGGTCGTTGATGCGCCCTTTCCTTCCTTTTTTGTCGAAAGTTCGAACAAAATTCCGGAGAGTACTATCCACTGCAGGTTCTGACCTTTGTTAAAAGTTATATTGAAACTTTTCATCACCCACATCCCTTGAAATCTGTTCCTCTCGGAAGTTTAATCCTTGATCAAAATCCAGTTCAAAAATTCCGCTCACCAAATTTCCTTGGGCTTTTGTTTAGTAATGGCAAGTAGTTCAAGTCACTTGCTTAAGCAGTCCATTATAACTAGACCGAAAAAATTGTCGTTTTCGGTATGTATCATAGAAGTGGACTTTCAACCAATTTTATGGCCCATGGTCTTTTGCTAGCTGCCCATATTACTCGCTTCTTTATTGTCTGAATTTGAACTCCTTTATAAGCCCCTACTTCCACCCTTTCCTCCGAAATGTAGTTCTCTTTCAATGTTCCTTTTGGATTGACAAATGCCAAAGTATCCTCCAGACATCGTACAATACAACAGCATTTAACCACTCATTTTTTTACCGACAAATATTTAACCTCATTGCTTTGTCCAAAAAGATCCACTCTGTTCCAATCAACCATAGCATTTGCGACGAGTGCATTGGGATCACATTAAATGCCAGACAAACCGCATATCCCATTCAAAGCAATGCACTAATGCACAGCACAGAACAGCACGGCAGAGCTCCATTGAAGAACATTAACCTAAATTATGAAATAATTTTCCCATGAAAATCATATTTGTCATTTCATTAAATTAAATGTGTGCGACCATGCAAATGTGGCCCTAACCACCAGCATTGGATACCGATGAAGGTCACTGCAGCAGCATAAGTGGTATGGTGGCAACATCAGCAGTTAACTTAATGAAATGCCCGACCCTCTTCACACTTTACGCTCTGTGTGTTCTCTGATATTGAACTCATTTCCCATGCACTAAATCACAAATCACATCCAGATATTCTGCAACAGGACTAGGACCAGGGACATGAATGTCAAAAGAAATGTCATCACCAGTCAAAAAGCACACTGCTCTAGTATTCTATTAAAATGTGTGGTGTCCCTGTTTCCCTCTGACTGCACAGTGTACTCCTGCTGTTGATGGTAATGTTGTTCGGAAGATTTCTCATGGGAAACAAAAAAATACATCAACTTTTTAAATACTAACAAGAAACAAGAAGAGAAAGGATATAAGCTGAAAATCAGATTAAAGGACATTGCACTCTCTCATCAAGAGTGCCAAACGAGTGCATTGTCACTCTTTCACGTAACAAAAAAAAAAAAAAAAATCGACCGACTGTGTACACAGATTTTAGTCCTGATCCTGTCATGCGGTTCGGCTTCGTGTGCCAATTATAGGTATGACATATGATTTCCACCCGTCCTCTATGTAGAAAATCAAAAAGTGTCCTCCTGACCCTATTCCCGGCGCATACACTACCGCACACAAGAACCAGCCCAAAGGATCCAATATGCCAACCGACCAATATGCCAACCGACCCGCCCGTGAAGGGTATTGTGGAGGCCCTGGAAAAACCGGCACAGCACACAGCGCACTGTCATGTTAATAATTTATTCTCCGGGAATTTTTTTTCGGCTTCCACTATGTGGGCGAGGAAAATGGAATTTTGCGTCGTTGGATAAAGGATTCCCCTAAATCTGATGAAAATTTAATTTCATCTTTTTTTTTTTTTCTTTGCTCGCACTCGCTCGAATATTTGATGTCAATTTGTCAACGCCTCAAACGTAATAAAACAAAAGGACCAACGAACACATAATCCTTTAAAATGCTTCCCATGACATTCATAAAAAGGATAAGCAAAAACGTTCCATATTTCCGACTTCCCTTCCTGCGACTACAAGGGGGCATTGAACTGTTTCCTTCCTAATGGTCGTAATGAAATACGGATAAAAATCAATCCGTCAACCTGAAAGGAGGTCCTTTGCGTATATCCGGCACAAATTGATGGATTTTCATAAATAAAAGTTCGCATGAAGAAAGAAGAAACAACAACCCCTTTTAAACGGAGAAAAATACTTTGACATTAATTCGGTTATTACTCATGGAAAGGACTTTAATCGGATTCGAGCGGAGCTATAAATTTTTCACGGCAAAAATTTCGAAAACTAATTTTGGGACTGGCCACCTTTTGGGCAGTTTAGTTGTTTTACGTGTGTCCTCCTCCTGCGAGGATTTTTGTTGAAATTTGTTACTTTATGGTGGAACGGTGATTTGAATACTGTTTTTCGATTTGTGAAGTGAATATCGATTTAAAGAATTTATTTTAATTGGATTTATTGAGTTGGAGCTAGGGGTTAATGAAAACTAATTGTGCCATCTATTTGGCCGGCTTTATTATGGAACGAACAAAATACGCTTAATCATTGAAAACATTGTGGCGATGTGACTCAAAGTATTTCCATCTATATTTGTGGTTGCAGTTCTAACACTATTCCCTGTTCGAACCAACCTGTGCTCTTAATAAATTGTAGCATGTCTATCAGTGAAAGAAGATTTGGGTACATGCCGAGTGAAAATACCTAGCAGTTATTGAGTCTATAATTCACTGTCCTTTCAATAAACTTTTCACGGTACGACTTTTTGCTGCCTGTTACCAATAGATTTCTAGTTAGTTTTTCATTCGATTCCAGCGAGATATAGTATGTTACTAGAATGCTTCTTCTGTGCGAGCATTTTGTGGATAATTTTTTTTTTTTTTTCCTGACTAGATCATCGGCTGTAACGTTCCCTTTTATGTCGCTAGGCTGCTTGACTGTCCAACGCTGCACACTAACCTGCATCGAAGGGTTTACCGACTCGATTTCGATACCATAAATATTATTAAATAGTTCACAATACTTGCTATCCAATAGTTCATCTTTTTCGTCGAATTGGAACCTTTGAACTTAGAATCTCCTGACTTTCATATACTGAGTTGGGACAAGAGGCTAAGGCCTTCAGTTGTTTCCTTTTTCTTAAATTGATGGTTTACACATTGATTCTAAAGAGGCTTAACAAAAGCGTTGCCTTCTACTGCGTTCATTGAAAGCTTATCGGGGTGGCCTGACTTCGCTATTCTTCTTCTTATAAGGCATATAGATGGCATCTTCTTCCGCCTGAGATGCCGTCTTATAGCTAGCCAGCTGTGACCAGGCAATGCCCTTGTGATATCTGGCATGGTTGGGAATCGCAAATCCGTGCACAATGACAAAGATTTATTGCGAAAGTATCTTTGTTTGACTTATTTACGAATTTGTTTGAGCAAATTCTATCAGGCAGCATTGGCACATAGTATGAAACTCTAAGAGCACAAGTCTAAAATTACTAAAAAAAATTAAATTTCCTCGGCAGCACCTTCTAGACCCTCAATAAAGAACGACATATCGCTTGATTGTGTCTTTAGATGGAGCATTTTGAAGGTTGAAATGAATGTGGAACACTCTCTGTGTGTTTCATGAAATGAAATAGCAATGTATACTCTATTCTGAAAAAGAAAAATTAAAAATATTAAACGATTCTAAAGTCATTAATTTTTAAAATGTGCTTAATATTTATGGGGCACCCTGTCTAATGTGTTTCAAAACAACAGTTTATACGTAGAGCTTCACAAAAAGACTATCTCCTGTGGCGACGTCAATTTAAGATCTGTCACTGTATAAGTGGTATGCTGATAACCACATTCCACTTACCATAGTCTAAGTGCTGCTTAATTTGCTCTAGTGTTGCCGTAGAGATTCGGTGAGATGAGGTTTAAAATAGCCTTTACAAACCGCTGTAGGTGCCTTCCTTTCCTACAGCGCGGCTCTATGGACTAGATTTTCCCATTGCCTTCTCTAGAGCAATGAATCAGATAGATCGTAAATATACTTGTACCTTTGCTGCCACTAGGTAATGATTAAGCCACTGTTTGTACCTCGGAGGGTTCAAACAGCTAACCAATTAGGAAAGTTAGGAACTTTATGCTATGCACTACCATATTTTGTTTCCTTGCAGTCTGAGTCCAGATGCTTACATGTCAGAAGCCTAACTCTGCCTCTAGCAACATATCCATCAGTCAGCAGCTGTTTGTACCATACAGTATTTGAAAATTTCTGATATTTTATCGGCTCGAGGCTGTTTAAATTGTTCTTTATATGTTTGTAGTAGCAAGGAGCATTAAGATCATTTCTTTTATCCGAGGGCTGTGGGTAAGTTCACATTCTCTATTCCTTCTTCTATTAACCGTTGAATTGTATAACGCGTACGTAGTCGTACATCTTGTGTTAAGTATTTCTTCCATGTATCTGTCTTGCTGCTGCGCCGCTTGTGAGATTGGCTAAGTTTGCGTCCCTCAATATCGTTCTATAGCCTGCTCTATTTTAGATCTTGATTTAGAGGTCGAGAATTTGCCAATTATTTCTTCTTCTGCCGTTTTTTCTTTCGAGTTTTGGCTGGAACTTGGGCCGCTATTGCTTTTCGGACAGGATTTTCCGTTGATCTTCTTTGTATATGGCAGTACCAGCTTATGCGCTCAGCTTGGAGCTTTTCCATAATCGGTTTTTTTTACACGAAGACTTGCGCGAATATGCGTACTTCTAATAAGGTCTCGTTTTGATACTCCCGCTGACATCCGTAACAATGTCATTCCTTATGTTTTTTTATACATCTTTCAACATTGCGTTGCATAATTAAATTCGGAAGTACGACTGTCGTACAAAGCAAACCTTTGAGTTTAAGCATCATTTTGTGGTTACAAAACGCAGTGAAGCTTTGCGCCATTTTAACAACCCCACACTCACGCTGATTCACGATGATTTTTCTGATCATTTACGATTGAGCCCAGGTATTTAAATTTATCGCATTTCGAAACTATAACTCCGTCTATTAGGATATCCAGGTCGTGTTTGTGGGTTTTGAAAAACGGAAGTGCAAATATTCCGTTTTCTTGTGGCTAATTCTAAGACCATAGTCTTCCAACGCCTTAATCCAATTATGGGTCCCTTCAACGAAAAATCTAAGCAAGGGACTTATGTAACTGCCTTGGTGTACTCCTACTTTAATTTCGAATTCCCCGGTTATTCCTGCCATGCATTTTACGTTCGTTTTTACGTCATCGTACTCGTACATGTCTTGTATCATTCTAAAGTACGTCTCTGGTACTTTTTGAGATTTCAGCGCCACCGTCCATATGAGATCTCTCGAAACTCTGGCAAAGGCTTTATCCAGATCGATAGAGATGATATGCAAATCTTTCGAGGCGTCGCGATGTTTTTCCATTATTATCCGTGAGCTTTGAATCCTCGTACGTAGATTTTCCTCCGACAAAGTCGTAACTATTCTCTACATCCTATAATAATTGGAATGAGGAGAATTGATTGATTGATTAGTTGAGTCTTCCTGTACCAGATGGCGTATGAGTGACATTTCAGTAATTTCACTTTTACTCATTAATTCATTCAAAGCACGCCCATAATTCAATGTCGGTGATCAACTTAAAATTGAATTTCTCTACTTTCTCAAATGGTAGATTCGAAAAAAGAAAAAAACTCACTTACCCAACATTCAATTTTGTTCGCTCCACCATAAAGGAGGAAATATCCTTCTTTAGTGTTCCTTAAACTTGTCTTCATTTTTTCCGGTTTTTGCTCATATACGTGTATGATACTCCATTACGTGCCAACTAGCCTGTCATATATAGTGCCTGCCGCAGATCCAGTCAAGGCGACGGCAATTCATATGAGATTTCAATCTGCAGGAGTATCGCACACAGTATATCAACTAAACTGTCGCACAGGCATTATCCTGGGATTCATTCTTACACAGGAAAAAGAAACACAAACCAAGAAGAGAAAGAAGAACAAAAAGAAATGAGAGAGATTAATTTGCTCGTTCGCATTGTCTTTTCGTTCAAATGTCTGCTTTGCTGTTCCCCTCCGGGGTATAAGGATATAAGGTATGCGCACACGAAGAACTACATACAAGTCATCTTTATCATATCCTTGCCGGATATTCCCACTCGGATCCTATTGAATTGCATTTCCACTACACACAGGCACACATTAATGCCATTTGTTATCCTTTTGCCATTCTTTCTTGGAGGCCAAAACAAAAGTCCCTAAACCATCTAACAAAGATCCTTTGGTAATCAAAGGCGAACTTACTTGAGCACAACCAAAGGAAAGCCCGAGGTAATTGGAGAGACGACGCCTGTTCCCTGTTACATAAAAAACGCAAGAACAAAAAACATCAAACAATAAACAACATAAAAAACCAAGCTCGTCCCTGAAGCCCTGCGCGTTTTGGTGTTTTCCTGTTCATCTGGCCCGCACAACGCCAGCCTTTGGAATGAAGAGGAGGAAGACACCCAAGCACAAGGACCGAACTTTAGCCTTTACTCCTCATTCATATTTCAGGAAGCGAGGCGCAACAAAGGTTTTGCGTTGTTTATCTCTCAATTGTACAGAACGCGCGAGTCCTGCTGCACAGCCAGCCCGCCCTAGCATAGTTAAACAACAGTGCAATGCACTTTTAAACAGTTTTTGTTATTATTGTCGATGCGGAGAGAGGAGGGACAGGACGAGGTATTGTGTTGAGGTTCTCTGTTATGCCTGGAATTGCTTCCTAGATAATTTAAAGTGTGCGGAATGGCTAGCTGGCGGGCATGGCGTTCGTTGATGGTTGTTCCTCAAAATGTTGTACACGTTTCAAAAAGGGAGACGTCGGTCCTCGTCGGAAGGTCCTTTCCGTTGTTGTTAGTGCTTTAGTTGTTGTTGCTTTACAGGTTTTATTTGCTTTTTATTTGTTAGAAGAGTCGTTGTACATTTTGATGTAGTTAATGCAAACAACGACGCCTTCGTTGGTTGTCCGTCGGAAGGCAGTAAAAATCATAAATTTATTTGTTTTAGGGGATGAAGGAAGGAAGAGGGAAGTTATCTTTTTTTTTGTGTGTTACTTTTGAGCTTGTAAACATCCGATTGATGGTTATGAGGTAATGCGTTTATTATCGCACAGATTTATGGGTTGTACGAAGGATGAATGAGTGTGTGAGCCTTGCGCGTGTTATCTGCATAAACAAGTTTGCAGGGAAGTGGGGATAGGCATAGGCACTCATATGTAGTGCAAAAGTGATGTAGATAAGGCTTTTGGGTCTGCGATAGTTGTTGGCTGGTTGAGGTGTAACGTTTTCTAATTCACCCTTGCTTGTGGTTGAAAAACAAATATTGAAAATCAATTGCAGCTAGTGGTTCCGACATTATATTCTGAAATTTCAAATATCTGCGCGTAATGCTGTTAAATAACAAGGTTGCCCCTTTTAGCACTGGTACTTTCGTTAATCTAGAATAAAGAAAATCTAAGCTACAAAAAAATAATAATTCACATCATCGACGGCAAAAAGGAATTAGATCAACTAGAGTGTCAGCGATATTTTTGCAGAGTTCAAACGGAAGTGAACTCTTGTCACTTAGTGTTTTTCTGCATTCAAAAAGTAAAGTCAGTTGAAATTGAGCTCTCTCCAATTCTTCCACAGTTGCCCTGCATCTATCGGTTGATCCAATCTTCTACCATCCTGTGTTAATGGGTTCCACAACATTGCATAGTTATGTTACGTTTGCCGAGTCAGATTCCTAAAATTCCAAAAACTTCCACAAAATCACAAATAAAAAACAACACAAAACCCCAATCCGTGATTTTAGTAAAATCCTTACAAAATCCTCCGTCAGTAAAATAAATCGAACATTCCTTCCATCAAGTTCAGCACATCATTTCAATTCTTGTGAAATAGTGAGTAAGTCTTAGAATATTAAAAATTTTATCGAAAGCGATTGAGCCAGTTTGTAAGATGCAGCCAATTTTCAAAAATACCGTTTATCCAAAATCTTGGTTTCCATAGAACTCATCTAATCTACGAGTAAGTAAAATGTCGAAATTTCATCAAAATCAGTTAAGCCGTTTCTGAGATATTGTCGATTTTCTAAAATTCCGTTGTACCCATTTTTTCGAAAACCTTAAATGTCATTTTATAGCATAAGTCCAAACTAACTAAAATACAAAATTTGTTTAAATTTGTTACAGCTATTTTCGAGTAAATCAGCGTTACACCCGAAGCGTTACACCTTTTTCGTTACATACAAGCAAATTCAATTTATCGTGGATAAACAAGTTTGGCTTTCAAAAAATATATGAAAGGATTGCGTTTACATGTCCAAAGCAAATGAGCAATCCGTTTCTTACTTGCTTAATATTAAAAACGACAATTCGCAAAACAGGTAATAATCAACCAATTCTCTCGTGCATTGCTTGACCGTTACCTTAGAAACTTCAGAAATGAGACTATAAGCATTGTTCCTTTAATTGACAATCAAATGCACTCCTAATGTCATGTATACATATGCAAAGGCATATGAAGCAGCATGGACATAGTTTAGTGAGATTTTGAAATGCTTTTCGGAGATTCAAGGTTCGAATCGTAGAAAACACATCTCTCGTGAACGTCTGACAAAAATTCCGAGAATAAAATTGTCATGGGAAGCTTCTCACAATCGAAAAAAAAAAATTACGCTTAGCTATAAAACAGCCGTATTTCCAAAAAGTGTGAGTAATCCACTGCCTAGGTCAGAATATCTTAAAAAAATATTTCGTAGAGACCGATTCACAAACGCCTGCAGAACTTTCCATGTACTGTAACCCATATAACAGCTTGGATTTAGCATTTGAGTGGAGCAATCGTAGCTTGTTTCGCCATATCTTGAAAAGCATTCTGAATCTTGTCTGGTCCAACAGTCAGCCGAGACAATATTGAATAGATATCGAAAATTCTATATTCTTTCGACCGGTTGACCAGTAGTAATGCTTACTTGTAAAGCTAAAGCTTAGTAACTGAAAAGGGACCCCAAACAAATCTTTTATATCCAATTATCAGTTCATTATTTGCAATCTCTGCACGTTCCATCCCAACCGTTTTAAAGAGATTTGTTACTTTCAATCCGTTAACTTCGTACATCAGTGCTTAACCCCCCCTCAAATGTTATTATCATTGTCATTTGCTACACCAGCGATTTTCCTTTCCTTAAAAGGGGTAAATGTTTGTAGGAATCACAAATTCATTCAAGCACATTGAAACCAATTACCAACCCTTGCTCTTGTACCCTTCCAAACCCATCACTATGACTCTATTTGTGAAACCTTCGAACTTCATAAAAACCTCATTTCATTTAGCCATTCTTTAGCAACGAAGCAATGTCGTCTGTCATACAACCCCAAATTCTATTTTCCACTGGGGTTCGTATTTTCTGTTTTTTTTTTTTTCAATCCCACTTTTCAATGTTCTGCTATCTTTATGATCTCTTTGAAACTATTACCACCAACACAGGGGGCACAAACTAGTCGGTCGTTGTCATCGTCATCATCATCGTCTCGTTGGGTAATTCGAGGGGGCGATGGTTTCTAATACCAGACACACAGACACGGCAAGGGTGAGATATTTTGCTACGTTGTGCGGTTTT
Organism: Pocota personata; assembly: GCA_963082735.1. Taxonomy (NCBI): domain Eukaryota; kingdom Metazoa; phylum Arthropoda; class Insecta; order Diptera; family Syrphidae; genus Pocota; species Pocota personata. The sequence goes on from OY720430.1 coordinate 6,922,498, forward strand.
CAACCGACTTGAGCTTTTGATTCGGCATTAATGGTGCGGAAGGGAAAATTTTCCAACAGCGTTTTCCTTACATCTTTTTTTTTGACAACGAATCTAAATGGAGTGTTGGGCAAATTTGTTGTTAAAAAGATGGGGAACCACTGGCATTAAAGTCTAGGGGAAGAGTTGTGTTTATCATTGCTGCCAGGAAGTGAAATTTATTAAAATTTTATTTTATTTTAAATATGTAGTGAAATGGTTAATTTTTACCCATGACTAGGTTAAGTTGAGTGTTGCACTCATTCAAAAGGCTGCGGACAAAAAAAGATAGGATAAACGTGATCTAATTGGGGAAGAGATACTCGTACATATTTACTAATGCATAATCTGAAAATGAAAAGCGAGTAGCGACGATGCCATACGAGTATGTCATTTTGCTCCATTAATCAATTCTTTCAATTGAAAGCGACAGCGACAGCGACAATGCAGTCTTAAGCTACTTAAAGTAAGCATCACAATTTCTTTATTACATGGTCTACTCTTATGAATTGAATCAAATTACCTTATAAACATACAAGAGGCAAAAATCCCACCCAATTCCCGGCACGTTCCACATATCAATAATATGCCTTCCTGCGATATGTGTAAGATTACTCGGATAATTGGCTGACTGACGGACAGCCGTCCACGATGCAATTTAAATGTCAACCGTTTAAATGCTCTTTATACATGTCCGTTGGAAATTACTTGCAATTTTGATGATATTAGGCGGTAACTTGCAACAGTAAAAAGGCAAATATTACAAGCAAGGATAATTATTCGAACTAAGGACCTTGAATGGTCATTGGCACTGAAAGTTTTTTTCACAACAAACGAACAAAACTGCGTCAATAGTTTATTTTCGTGCAAAGGTCATAATTACCTGTTAATTATGATTAACATTAGTCACGCAACATAACAAAGGTGACCGAGATAGAGTGTCATGAAGGGAATTAACACAATTGTGTGGTAAAGGTTTCATTTCACTGGAACGCAAGTACCTATGTACGAGTAGGTATGGGGGAAGTCAGGACTTCAGACTGCGTGCCAATTAAAAACATACAGAAAAGTTAGAATCCATATGGAATAGATTGTATGGTGTCCTATCCCAAATCAGGTAATAACATAAACATAGATTTACCAAAGTACTGTAGATAGTTTGCAAGTGCCATTGTCGAGATTGTCAGACTTTCTTAGTTATTACTCAAACCGAAATCATTTGTTTTTATTTCGATTTGACATATGCAGGGTATTTTATATGTTCCAGGCCGAAGTTTTTCACAATTTTTTAAATATTTTTATTGAGCGATTATCGACCGAGCATCGTCAGCTGTGTGTGATGTTACCCCGTCCTGTTGGAACCATATGTGTTGTAGGCCGAATCGATCCAATTCGGGCAACAAAAAGTTTTGTAACATGTCACGATAGCGATCACCAGTAATTGTTACGGCATTGCCTCTTGCGTATTCAAAAAAATGTGACCCAATGATGCCGCTGCATTTTCCATTAGTTGTTGAGTCAATTGAATTTTATACCGGTACAAATGCAAATCTTTTTTTTTTTTATTTTTCAAACAAACTTGTCCGAGAGTTGCCCGGACTTTCAGCAATATTGTCTCTCACTGCAGTAATATTTTGTGCCATACGTACGCTACGAACTCGGCCGGACTTCACTTTACCTGCCAGTGTGTACTGAGTTTTAAAGTTATGCATTATACGCTGAATGGTTGATTTGCTAGGCACATGATTTAAACCAAATAAAATAACGCAAATTTCTTCGTGTTTTCACAACTGAACGATTATTTAGATGTAATGTTTTAATAACTTCAACACGTTGTTGAGGCGTTAGATGCTCCATAATATATTGTTATCGAATGCTCTTCACGACTGTCAAACACGAACTGACAAATGCCAACCTAACCAAAATGGAGGCCAAACAACATTCACAGGGAACATAAAAAATACCCTCTACTTAAGAAAAAAAAAAAATATATATATATATATGTTACGGAAAGTTTAGTGCCCAAATATTTAAAATTAAAGCTGAAAATCTTTCGAAAAGACTTGGCAACATATGATACCTGTCATTACAGTTGTGTTAGTGGAAGAGATATAGGTTTTATTTCTGCTGCAAATATTTCTACAAAGTGCATCACTTTTTTTTTTAGATATATGTATCGCTTTGCTTCTCATCGTCTTTCCTAAAAAACGAGTTCGACAATTGATGCAAGAGTACTGGCGTGGGATGGCCCATTGAGACTACCCAAAAGTACCCAAGGTCACAGCAATGATTAAAAGCTGTTATATTGTGTTCAAGCATGGGCACCAACCATCCACGAGCTCGACGAAACATTCGTTCAAAATTCAACCTTTTCACGTTGCAAAGGTTCTGGAAGTGGATAAAGGAAAAAATTAATAATGCGATCTGTGTGTCTGTCAAAATTTCTGGAACAGTCGGAAATGAACTAAAAATACGGCGAGTTTTAGTGATGGAAAGTGACAGTTTGAATAGTGAGTTGAATAAAAGTCAAGAGGGTCAGTTACTGTGAATAAAGAACTTTTAACTACATCAGACTGAGTGCCAATTAAAAACATACAGACAAATTAGAATCCATATGGAATAGATTGTATGGTGTCCTACCACATATTGAATATGAGAACTAAGAGAATTGTTGTTTTAGAGACAGTAAAGAAAAGTGATAACTAATAAAGAATAATAATTAAAAGAAAATTGATAAATAAAAAGTTGCCGTAGCTCAGTGGTAAATGCGTGATCACTGAGAATGGGAGTCCCAGAACACACCGAAAAGTTTTTGGAGGGTCTCACCTCTCGTGAATGTCTGACGCACAATACGTATGATTGCGAGAAGATATGCCAACATATTTACATTTATTTATTTTATAAAAAAAAGTTTAGTTGCAATGAAGATAGTTTTATCTTTTGAACTCAAGCTGGAATATTACAAGATGAATATTGAACAAACCAAACAAAATCTTGGAACTTTTTTGGTTTGTTCTCAATGATTCTTTTCCTATTTATGTGACCTTTTTTTTATACCTTTTTGAAATGTTCTCTTCTCGTTTTACTGTAACTGTGGATAATATCAAAATTTACTGAGACTGTACACCCGATTAGTTGTTATTCTTGTTTGCCATGTGAAGTTTTTAAGAACGAGGTATAATTTTCGCAATAGTTTTATGACATTAGAAGGAATGTAAAACGACTTGTATTGTATTTATTTATTTTTAATTATTCATTTAATTTGTTTAAATTAGTGGATTTTTGAAGCTAAATATGTATAATGCTGCCAAAACATGTAATTTAATCCCTATAAATCTGTCTATTTTCAAATTATAGGCAGAATATACATGAAAGATACTATATAGGATTGTACGGTTCCCTTGTGATCGTACATAAGTACATAGAAGTTGCCTACAAATTACTCGAAAGGTGCAATTACATATTAAAATTTAGAAATTTTGCCTATTGACATTTTTTGTTGGCAAATTTGTCGATTTTATTTAATATTTGTTTTTAATTTTTTTTTTAATAAAACTTTTTTGTATTATGTACCGCACCCGACAAAATAACACTGCGACAAATCAACTGAGCTAAAAGTAGCCCCAACGCGTCGTTTTAGGAGCGGCAGTTGAGGTATGTGTCTCGCATCGCTCACAGTAGAGGTTTTTGAACTCCTTCATTGTTTGGCAAATTATATACTCGTGCATATATATACGAGTATATGCATTACATTTTTTGAAGCGCTAAGTTCGTGGAATATATTTCTTCGTGGATTATTTGGGATGTTTCGCTCTGTAGTTGCCTATGACACACCCGTTCTCTATGAACTAGCTTAGAAAAACGTCGCGTTTATCTGCATCTACAGCCTCGATCAAAGTTCCGTTGCATTGCTTTAAAAACTATAGTTTACGATTTTAATGGCGTTGCATTTTACCATGTTCAGCCGTCAGATATAAAAATAAATTGTGTGGTGGTCCGCATATTAACTTGTGCCTAATTTCACCGCATTCGTCTCCGCTAAACAGACGCATGAAAACCAATCCAATGGTATCTTGAGTCTTTTAAATTTGTCCATCTATCCCTGGAGATAAACTCACGCCAATATTGGGTCACCAAGGTAATATCTTTTATTTTTCTAGGTCTCGAGAACAAAAAGCTGGAAATCAATCCCCTGCGTCAAAAAAAAAAAACAGTCGAAGATTCTTTTTTCATAAATTTTCCAAATGCCTGAGAAAAAAATTAAAAGATTTGATTTCATTCATCAAATTATTTCAAAAGGACTTGTTGAAAGAAAAACGATTTCTTTAAAAGGTATTTCTCTTATTCATAAAGTTAAACGAAACAACTCTAAGACATTCATCCGTACTTGCTTTGATTTTTCGATTGAAAATGTATTTATAATTCCTTTTGCATCATCAGCGGAAAATTTATTTTTCCTCTCAAGGAAGAAAAGATGCAGGCGAAAGCTGAAGCAAGAACAAATTAAACCTGAAAGGCAAATACACAACTTAAACTTTACTTAAGGAATAAATCTTTTCTTTTTTTTTTTCTTATTCGAACGACAGCCTTCCTTATTTCTGTTGACATTGCTGGAAATAAACCCTCGCAGGGTTTACTCGCATAGGAAAAAAAAAAGTTGTTTTCATCAATTTATTCAGGTACATGTTGCAAAAGGAGAGGTGAGAAAGAATGACACTGAGAGAACGGTCACGATGGAAATTAATTCTTCCAGGATGCACAGGCACACCAAAAAAGAAAAAAAAAAAAAAATCCAACTGAAGTTGTGAATCGAATAAAATTCGTTGGATATACAATTTCAAAAGATAAATGCAATAAGAAAGCATCCAGTGTTATCCTTCTCATTAAACTGTTCGTTCTCTCCGATGAGGGAGCGAAGGACACAAGCTATTGTGTTCTTCGCTTTTGTTCTTCGTCGGTTTAAGTAACCACATTAAATCCCAAGGATAGTATACTCTGGGAAAACAAATTAAAGGATAATTTCAACTCCCACTGCATGAAAGGGGGCAATTCCGAACCAGGACCCTCAGCCGAATGACGAATGGATTAATTTTGAGTACACCTAAGGAATTTCGTTCTTCTCTCGGAATTGGAATTGCAAATGAAAATTCAATGTCTCAACATGCATTTTTGGCTGGGAGCCAATTTTTGGTTTACAGCTTTGGTAGGTGTGTTTCCTTGTGCCATGTCCTTTACTGAGAGCCAAGGAATTCATTGGAATGAGAGGGTAATTAAAATGACACGAGACACGAACAGAGTTGGAATTAATTTGTATGTTTTGGAGGAAACTTTAAGATGGAAAACTTTATGATGCCATGTTGTTCTTTGCGTAAATATTTACGAAAATGAAATGAATTTCTGGCAGGGATACTTTGGGGGATACAAAAAAAGGAAAGCAAAACCAACAAATGGAATGGAATTGTATCAGATTTTGTTTGCCTTTAGCTTGGAGTGGGTTAAAATTGGTTAGAAGCCACCAACGGAGTTGGGTCGACAATTTGTTTACTGAATATCAATTAGTTCTGCTGCGAAACAACCTGTGGAGGAGGGTAGATATGTGTTTGCCCCGTCTAGATAAATTCCATTTGCATTCTAAGCAAATACTGTGGCTACACAAGAAGCCCACAACACGATAATCCTTTTACGCGCTGTTCTTGTCTATGTAAAGAGATGTAGCAAAGTTGTTTTTGCTGTTATTTCGTTTGGCTTAATGGGAATTTGCTAATGGATCTGAAAATTGTCCTTAGATGGGAATTTAAATGAAGTAGAAGCACGCATTGAAGAGCTTAGCATTGTTTGCTTTTATAATCGATCCTGTAATACTGCTAGGTGAGATTAAAGATTACAGATAGCCTAATATAAGGCTATCTGTTGATCAGTTAAGGCAAGTATGTACATTATAAGCGTAGGGCATGTGTAGAACTTGAGTCGAAGAACTGGCAGCTAGTGATTGGCATTATGAAATAAACTAAATGAAAGAAAAGTTTAATGAACGAAAATAGTAATGAATAAAAATAGTAGTGACAAAAAATATTAATGAATGAAAAGAGTAATGAACGAATTTTAATGACTGTCGAATGCATGCATATGCCGATGCTATCGAATAAGGCGATACGAGTTGTTCCCCTGAGTACTACTGAGAATTTGAGCTGAAAGTAGTGAGAATGGACTGGTTATCGAATGCGGTATATGGATACAATTTATAGCGAATTGCACCGATAACCTGGGAATAAACACTCTACCCATGCATCAGGGTTACCCGTAACTTTTCACTTAATTCCAACGTGGCTTAGTCTAAACTTTCACAGTAATTACTTCGGCATCGTCTTCTTCTTAACAGGAGAAATGTAATTTTATGGTGACGATGGGCATTCAGGATCTTGTAAATAATTTCCTCAGTTGGTTCATTACGAAAAATCTCGGTCTCTCAAGTCCTTCCTACTAAAATAAAGTCAGAAACGTCATTCCGGCTAGTATGTTTAAAATAAAAATAAAAAATGTTAGTGCTAATAACCTATACAGCTTCTCGGAGTCATTCGTTTAGTGCGTCACGAATGGTAGAGACCTACAGTTTTATGCCGTTTCCGAAGGACAATTTTTTTCTATTAAGAGAAGCCTCTCATGTCAATTTTACTCTCCGATATTTGTCATACGCTTGTGATAGGTGAAACCGTATAAGAACTTTGTTGCTGTATTCCGGGACTCAAACCTTGAGTCTCACGCTCGGTAATCGTGCACTTAACTACTGAGCCACTGCGCCTACACAAATGGTTTCTCCTTCCCTTTCAACTATTGTCTTCACGAACCAAAAGAGAACCGACCATACCAACATACCATTTTCAAGACTTAAGCCGTTGATCTGATTTTTCATTTTGGCAATATAAGTAGCACATCCACACAAATTTTGTTCTTCTTGCTGTGTGCCGAGTAGCAAAAATGTGACTATAAAATAAATAAATATTTAGGCGCTAACAGCCCAAGCAGCCTAGCTTCGCGCAGCCACTCGTACTGTGCACCTCACGAATGGTTGGGACCTACAGTTTTATGGCGTTTCCGAAGGTCAATTTTTTTTCGATTGAGATAAGCTTTTTCATGACAATTTTAATCTCGGATGTTTGTCAAACATTCGCGGGAGGTGGGACCGTGAGAAAACTTTTATTTATTTTTTTCATTTTTTTTTTTTTTTGTTTTCTTGGATTCGAACCTTGAACCTCTAGCTCTGTAATCGCGCACTTAACCACTGAGCCACGGCTTCCAAAAAAATGTGACTGCTGTGGTAAAATTGTATAATTTTCTCTTTTATATTTCAAAATCCATTCTCAAAAAATCAAAGCCATCAGCAAGAAATTTGACTACCCACCATCCAAATACCTTTCAGGATCAAAGAAAAGCGTTATAGCAGATACACAAACCGCACATATAATAATTATAGGAAGTTGCAATATTCCGAAGAAAGCTTTGGAAAAGGTAAAAAACTAAATTACAACCGTCATTTATGATTAGAAATCGTGAGTAAAAGTCGAGTTATATCTGATTTATAGCAGATAAGTGCATCCAGTAGGGTGTTTTGTCGACTTCACACAGACTTTTGTTCGTAATACATTTGTCGATATTGTCGGTCATAGTAGAAATCAGTCCTTTTGTGCATTTTGGGACATTTTGTTGTTCCATCACTCGCTATTTTTCGGCTGCTGGTAGAACTTACGTAAGATGTTCTTGTATTAGATCTACTTCAAATAGTTCTTCATAAAGCTCAACGTGTGCGTTACATGAACATAATCGTACCCAGGAGTCATCAGGTGCAAGTAATAGTGTGATTTTGTTCATCGAATCATGCTGAAAATCCGTATCAGAAAAAGTAGATCATTAGTTAGAAAATATAATGAAAAATAGAAAAAAAATCTTGTCGGTCTATGACAATCAGAACAGCATTTTAATTAACTTATTTCGGATTAATGCTTCCTCCAAAACTAGGTCTACTCGTAACTGTTGCACCTACTTAATATTCACCTGTCTTATTGAAATTAACATGGACAATCCCCACAGATTGCTAACATAACTAGTCCACTTGCTCTGTTGATGTTACAGTGAATGACTAGTCTTTCAGATCAATTCATAACCAAAACCAATTTTTACAATAAAGTCAATAAAACGTTTCAGTTGATTCCATTTTTATCTTAATTAATATCTTTATCGTTTAAAGTAAAACCCATCGTTAATTTTAATTTATTACACTTGTACTAAATACGATTTTAAATTTAACAACAGATTTTAAAAATCAAAATAAAAAAAAAAGAAGAATCAAATCCACTGCTTGTGGACTACTTCATTGAGCTTATCACAATAGACTGCCATAGGTCATGAATATTCCATTTATTGCCCATTGCACGAGTTTAAAATTACCCCACCCATTAATAATTTGCTTCCCAAAATAGCGTGAAATATAATAATTGAGAGCAGAGATAATTAAATTCACGGTCATGTTCGGCGTTGCCAAACTTTGATAGGCCTTAAAGTGCTATGATGCTTTAAATTTAATTTTAAATTTAAAAGCCGATAATTAAAAAGAGCAAACAATAATTTAATTAAACTGGTTACACTTCTGAATTTTGCGATGAAATTGTTTGTTTGTTGATTTAATTGATTGTTCAGTTTCGCTATAAAAAAAAACAATGCTATTTATATAAATTTAATTGGAGAAATTTTTATGAAATTAAACACAAGCTATGAGATTGTGTCTTTGGTGATAGAATTATTTATTTTCTTTCAGTCCAAAAAGATACAAAATATGGTCGTAGTATAATAGATTGCTGAAACTCTTATAAAAAGTCGCCGCAAAATTCAAAATTGTGCCGTCGCGTATTCATTGGCAAATACTCGTAATATGTTGAATGTATGATATTATTGGGACCCAATTTCCGACTACTTTTTCACACATATCGCGTGGTAAATTTTCAATGGTGTATTGGTTGTTCTATTTAAGATCGTGAATCATTCGTGGCTTATTCTCGTAGGCAAGAGATTTCGCAAAACCCCATAGAAAAAAGTCCAGGAGTGTGAGATCGAATGATCTTGGCGGCCAGTTGACATTACCATTTTTAAGTTTCACCATTTTGTTGAAAGAAGACATTGTTTAGGTCAATATTTACCAGTTCACACCAAAAAATATTCCGTTATCATATACGAGGGTGGGTCAATAAGTCCCTGAAAAATGAAATAAGGAACACCAACGTTTCTCCAATTTGTTGATGCCCTCCAAATAATACGATTTCATCGCGTTTGTTTCAGCGATGACCTCTTCATTCGACCCAAATCTCTTATCTTCGAACCATTTCTTCATGTTTGGAAACAAGAAATAGTCGCAGGGGTCTAAATCTGGGGAATATGCTGGATGAGGGGGGGGGGTTCGTAGCCTAACTCATGTAATTTTGCCATTGCGACTGCGGACTTGTGCGCCGGTGCGTTGTCCTTGTGAAAAAGAACTTTTTTCTTCGCCAAATGCGGCCGTTTTTACTTCAAATCGGCTTGGAATCGATCCAGCAGCTCTGCGTAATATGCGTCGGTGATCGCTTTACCCTTTTCAAGGTAATCGATGTGAATAACACCGCACGCATTCCAAAAAACTGTCGCCATGCCCTTGTTTGCTGACAAACCCGCCTCGGCCTTCTTCCGCTTCGATTCACCAGGTGAAGTCCATTGTTTTGACTGTTCCTTGGTTTCTTGTGTATTGTGGTGAATCCAGGTTTCATCCACGGTTACGAAATGGCGCAAAAACTCGGCCGATTTTTTCTGCAACATCGCCAAACACACCTGTGTTAATTTTCAGGGACTTATTAACCCACCTGCGTGCCGCTATAGGTAGGCCATTGACAATAACGTGATTTCCATGTTCGTCTTCAAAAAAATAAGGCCCAATTACGCCTTAAGCCCAAAGACTGTACCAAATGGTAATTTTCTGAGGATGGAGAGGCAATTTGTGAATCACTTTAGGATTTTCATCAGCCTAAAACCTACAGCTTTGTTTGTTTACGAATCAAATGTACATTTCTCGTAACGCACAAATCGAACACGAATTTTGGTGGTAAATTCGAATAATTTGTACGCGGTGTTGAATCGAGCATCTTTCTATAATAATTTGCCACATACTATTGAGCACAACTGTAAAAGTTTGACGTTCCATTTGGTGCAGCCAAAGAAGTACATGTAGGGACTTCTAAGAATTAAATTGTTTTCACCATCTGTCAAACCTAACATCAATTTCATACTATTAAAACGCCGCAGTTTTTTAGCAAAGACTCTGCTTTTGAAGCAAATACAAAAACCTTTTTCGTATTGTCTTAACAATCGCCATCTAGTGGAAAACTTCACAGCAACTTCTCAGCTAATCTACCCGCTGGTAAGAGCATGACTAGTTATTGTCAGCTGCATTTACATTCCACTACTTGTCCAGCCCGAAGAAGCATGACTAGTATTACTCGAAATTGGTGGCAACTTGACAAAGCTTCGCCTGAAAGCCAATTACTGGAAGTGGTGGCAAAATATTGGGTCTTTAAAAATGAGCCTTGTCAAAGTTTCAGCTGCAGAGCAACTGAACAGATTTTGATGAAATTAGGTTTGTTAGTTCGGTCTGGTATATGGTCAAATTTAGATGTTAGATCCTTAGACCTTGTGACATGCTTTTTGTTGGAAAATAGTCACCATTTGCAGAAAGACACAATCAAAAAAGCCACAAACGGCATAAAAAATCACAACGTCCTATAAAGAGCGTTTCAAGATCTTCTGGTAAAATTTTATCGATTATTTGAGTTGAGAAAAGAACAAAATTGTATTGAAGGTGTCTGCCTGGACCCTCTCATCATTTATTTCACTTTATTTAGTGTTTTTGAAAAGTAAATATAATATTCTTGCCAAATTGGTAAAACTGTCTAAATTGACACATATGTGCTATACCGTAGTACCTTTTTTCCGGAAAATACATTTGCTGTTGTCTATTCAGAGAGGTTGACACTTATGATATACTATTGACCAAGTTCATACATACACATGAGCGTCACAAATTTATTGTAGCAAATTCGGAGATGTATTTCGTAAAGTTAGGCAATCGATCGACGATACGATCTCAATTTAAGATTGATTTAAAGTACTTCAATCAAATTTTTAGATTTTATTATATTTCTCAAAATTTGGTCAATATCCTTGAAACCAAGCGCATTCAATGACGCCTAAGGTCACCAGCCAGCTTATCCATAAATATTTGTCTTCTATCCACAACCATTTGCATTAAAAATGAGGCGAACTTTTCAAAAAAAAAAAAACTTAAATCTTTTTACTTCATATCTTCGAAATGATTAACTTTACGAAAAAACTGTCTCAGAGATAATGACTTGCCCACATACATGTATGTGCATACTTCCGATTGACTATCTCAAAAATTTCTATTCCTATTTAAAAAGGAATGTTTGGTTCGAAACCTTTAAATCAAAGTCACCGAAGAATGTCCGCCGCCGTTATCTGCAACTTCTCTCATAAGTATTTTTCTAATCGTTTCCAAACGAAAACATATGGACAGATTGTGTTATTTTTTATTGAAACATTTAAAATTTAATTTTGCATATTTTTTTTTAATTGTTCTTTTAATTTTTTTTTAATCTTTTGAAATTTTTTGTAAATTTGCTTACGTCTATGAATTTTTTTCACGTCACGCCGGTTTATTATGCGTAGAACGATTTTGTTTCACGTCACGCGATTTTATTTCACGTCACGTCATTTTATGTTTCTGTCTGTAGTAAAATAGGCATAGCAGTCGACCTAATCTACATAGATTGTTGACATTTTCACATGAACATCCTGAAAACTGGTCAATTACCTAAAAGATCTTGAAATGTTTTTACACCTTTCTTTGGTGGAAAATTCCCAACAGAGAAGACTCTCGTTCTTGTTAAACCTCACCTGTTCAATGTAGGTCATTCATTTATGCTGAAATATAAGACGCACATTCTATTGCAGCTAATTAAATTCGTTCATTACTCTCACACCCATCGTTCGCAACGGCACTGATGATGCCTTAATTACCAGTTAAATTACAAAAATTACGCCCTAAAATGTGCCACCTAACAGCCAGACCTTCAAGTGGTCGGGAAATTAAATTTCCATGACCGCCCATGACAGATTGCGCCCCTAATATACCTAAATCATCCAACCGCCTAATCATCTGCGACAATCGGTCAAATTTATCGCATGCTAGTGTCGCTGTTGTACCATGCTTTTGCTCAAAATTTAATTTCTAGAAATTAAATTGATTTGAGGACATGAAAAATCCAATTTACCTTCCACCATCACCGCCGTATCCAATTTTGGTCGCGAGCCAACATCACCCGCGCTTCCACGGAGTGGTTCGCAAATAAATAAACATACCGCACACCGGTGGAATGACAGTGTTCACTTTGAACCCATAGTAGTGATTCCAATTGAAATTGATACTAAAAAAAATTCCTTATTTTTCTTTTTGTCAAGCGCTTCAATATCCGTAAGTGAGACCGAATCCTGTTTACAAAAGTGAGTGTGTCCTGTGAGGCAAAAAAAAAACTTTTTTTTCTTGTTGACAAATGAACATGGAACCTGTCCAATATTGATTCAGTGAAATTTCCGATATTACATGGCGGAGGAGTATTCTTCTCCTGTGCTGATGAATGGGACATTCAAGTAATCCTTTGAAAATTGTCTTCTTCTTTTCATTGCAGGATCTTCAACAGTAACCAACTAAGAGGGGACAACAACAACCATGAGGACGACTTCTTTCCTCAGCCCAATGGGGGGCGTGATGCTGGTACTCCTTTTGTGCGCCATCAGCAGTGTCAACTCATACTCAAGTATGTTGAAATGAAAAATTGATTGCTCCCAATCCTATTTCCCACACAAATATACACAACTCCCTCCCACACACACACACACACACACCCACACCCACGCACACACACGAATAAACTTTTTTTGAGAAAAAATTACATTTTTTTGGTTCGATTTTCTTTTCATTTTGTCCTGCGAATCGAATCGAAATGTTATGTAATCGAGAATTCTCTGTTCTTTTCTATTATTATTGGCATTACATTATTTTATATGTTATGACGACATTTGCCAGAATACGGACGCGGATGCGTTGACATCGGCTGCTTGCCAAATGAGGTTTGTGTCCTTTCACATGATTCCTGTAACTTTGGTCAACGTGATGGCAAGGAATGCGGCAGCTATCCAACGTGCAAAAAGAGCGGAGCAACGTCATCTAATAGTGGAGGTGTGAAACCGCCAGGTGATTTTATAAAATGGGTTTTATGGGCACCAACAGCATCTGACTTTCACAAGGGGAGCCTTTTAAATAATATTGCATTAATGTGTTTGTTTTTTGTATATGTATGTAATTGGGATGGTATGTAATTTTTTTTTTCTTTTAAACATAAAATCATTTCATTGGGTTGGGCAACAGTTTTTCAGGTTTCATGCAATAGTTTTTGGAGGGTTTTAAGGTACAAGGAACGAGGTTGAAGTATCATACTTCCGGTGGTATAATAACATTTAGACAAATTTGATGAAAATTAGTGCAATACCTATTCCCTTAAAACCTGAAGAGGTTTAGCCGCCAACTAGTTCAAAATTTAGTTGAAAACAATTTTTAAATTTACGCACTACCTTATCAAATGTCAACGAAGAATTTCTTCATTTCAAGTACTGTTTCCTTATTTTATTTAAGTTCCTGGATTCGATTCTATTTCAAAAAAAATTTCATATCAAATTTAAGCATGTTCCAGCTTAAATAGTAAAGCTTTGTTCATTTAACTCTGTTCCAACCACTCTGAAACCGAAATCCGTTTCGTTCGTTAAAAAGTTTTGTTCAAGAACGTTGTTCCAAATAGTCTATCAGACTATTATCTGAAGCTACTATTAAATTAGAAAGTATTTCAAATCACTTGCAATACTCAAAATGGCTGAAAATGCATTCTTGTACTTGTCAAACAGAACAAAAAAGAGTAACAAGTATTTACTCTCTAAGACTGAATGTACTGTCAAATAGTCACAGCTGACCATAATTTTCTAATTTTCGTGCCAACTAAGGAATGTCAAAGAAAAACTGTCGTAAAAGTTTTGAGAGATTTCTGAATGAATATCGCAGTTTGTATCTGTTTTTTTTTTTACTCCGAATTGCATTCACTTGCATTTAGCAATTGGCACTCTCTGGGAACTTCTTGTTAAATCTTTCATGTTTGGAAGTTTAAAAGTTGTTACTCGAACAAGTATGCAAATGGAATTACATTTGTGTAAAATGTCAAAATCAGATGCTTTACGCCACTAATTGGTTGGATAGGATTTACGGAAGTAAATATTAAGCATTATGCAAATGATTTCGCTGTTTAATTTTTGTAAATAAAATAGAAGATACATTTGTGTCGAGAATAGATTTATACTAAAAAATAGTCACAATATTTTATTTTTTATTTTTTAAATCGGGTCTTCTTACTCTGTAGTTGCTATACTTATAGGGTGGCTTAAAAATAATAGTACAAGTTTAATTAAAAAAATAAGAAATGCATATTTCTTCATTTAACACTTACTTTATACCGCGACACAACTGTTAACGATTTTAAGTACATTTTTCTTGCCAATATTTCATCCACAGATGAGCAATTACTGATATTAACGCAAAAATGCTAAACTTTGAAATTTTTTCAAAATAACAAAACAAAATTATTCTGTTTAATTTATCCTGATAGTATTCCAGGGTTAAGCTGTTAAGTAATCTTTAGCTTTAACCATTCTTTTAGACAATTCCATAACAGTCCCTATAGGCTGCTTAATATCCATCTTTCATCAGAAATAATCGCAGTTTAACTATCTATTAGAGAACACAGAAACTTCCGAAGATGTAATAGAGACATACAGCGCTAAAAGCTCTAAACTCCTACTATTTTGAACCTTATAGCTGCTCAGAATTAGATATTCTTCACATGCATTTTCGGTCATTGTGATTGCAGATGTTCTTGTTAAACTTTTGAAAATTTCAAGAAAGGCAGTGATAACACAAAGGCTACGTTAAGTAAAGAAATTTATTAATTTCTTATATAAATATAATGTACCTTTGACATTGACTTCCCCATCGGCTACTGCTCACCCAATTTTCATTTCAAAAATTACTATAGACACATGCGGCGAATGTCGCGTTAAACTTCATTGCAAGTCTGTATTTGTCAGGTCACCGAAATAACCAAAGAGGAGAGTTTCAAAATGAAGCTGTTCCTAATAGAGAGGACTCGAGATATACAAAGCAAAGTTGTCTCCTGCTCTGCCACATTCTTACAGCTCCTGTCAAATTTATTTGAGAAGATGCCAAGAATGTTAAATGTAGCTACCAATGGGGCTAGTGTCCCCTAAGAATACATTTTATTCTGCCGATGTGCAGTCTTTATTGCGAGACACAAACTGCTGGAGCGCATCTGACTAAACTTAGGCAAATTTCAGATTTCTCTTTTGTAGTAAAATTCCCAAAGCATGCCTTCCCCTTATGGAACTTTATTGTATCCTTCCTATTACTCATGGATATTAATAATGTCTTCGAAAAAGTATTCTACAATACGTGAATCCTCTGAGCGCAGCTAGATACTTGGCTGAGACATTTGTATAACGTTACCGTGTAACCCTTCCCCTTCCGAGTTCAATACTCGATTTTTAGGCAGTGATTTTGTTCTTGATCGTTCTTCAAAATTTTCCTCGAGTGTTATTGATTTAAAAAAAAAAAAAAAAAATTAAATGACATTTTCTGATAGAGGCCGGAATTGATGACTGTTTTACATGAAAGGATTTAATAATAAAATTGCTCTTTGATCATTAACGATAAAGCGACCCATAACAAGTCGAATTTATTAAGCAATGTATAGAACCATCCCTTCAAATTGATTATCGCCACTTCCATTTTTGATTGTATCTGCGGTTTCATTTGAACATTGACGGATAGTATTAAATCCTTTTCTATTAATACTTTCATCATGCGTGTTCTGAAAGAACTTAAGTCTCCAAGGATTTTAAAATTGGACAACTGTTAAAGGCAATTGGAAGGATTTTAAAGGCAACAAACCTATAGAATTAGCACCGGCTTATTGCAAAATTTGCAACCTACAACGATCCAATGTATACACGCATCAGCCCCTCGTTTTTTCTCCTTCTCTCCTTTATACCGAACCGTATTAGTGTATATTTATTTTTATTTTGTTAAAGTAAAAAACATCAACCATTCTGGTTGAATTGCGAATTTATTTATTTTACCAGTCTCCTAATTATTTGTTCAAGTCTTATTTATATGCACTAAGATTGAAAAAAAAAAAAATCCCTCGCTAATTGTTGGGAAATGCATTTTATTTCTCGGTAGTTCTGAAAAATAAAAAAAAGAGCAATAGCTCGATATATCGTTACCCTGCCTTATCGATGTGATATATCCAAGATCAGAACCAATTAGGTAGTTTCAACTATTATCCGATAGATGTCTAAAATATTATAATGTACTGCACATATGTACAAAGATCTTTATATTAGGTTACAACTATTGCATGAACAACCTTGAAAACTCTCCTCTAAAAAAAAAGAAGTAAAAAGTATTCAACTAACATTCATTGCGACTAACAACAAAACATTTTTACATAGAATAATTTTGTTTGTTTGACAATTCATTATCTTTGTTTGTCCATTCCATTTGAAAGAAAAAAAGCATGCATTGTGTGTATGTTGTTCATTTTCCTTCCCACAGGTGCTAGTCTAAATCCAGCTCCAGACAATACCATATTCTCACCGTCATCCAATCCAACATCGCATACAAACTCATACAACACGAATGGGAACAACCATGGTGGTAATAATAACGTTGGCAGTGGTAGCAACGGCAATCGTAATAATCCAAATTCACAAATTGATCCACACTATGTATTCGGAGCGCCATATTCGCAACCCATCATCCCAAATATGCCAATATTTCCATTTAATCAACCCACCCAACCTCCAGCATTTCAGCAATTCCCTCAACCTAATCATCCAGGCAGTGGATTGAGTCCCGCTTTTCCACATAACATACAGCCAGTGAATCCATACAATCCACCGTTCATATTTGGGCAGCAGCCATTCTTTAATCCAGCTGGGACCGGTGGTCCGCCAGGGTCTTTAGCACCCGGTGGCGGCATCGGTATCGGTGGCTATCATAATCCGAATATGTTCAATAAGCCACCACCACAGTACCTGCCCAATCAAAATCCATATAATAGACAGACACAGTCCCATCCGTCATCGGCTGCTGGCGGTGTACATCATGGGAGAAGAATTGTTGTTCTCGGTGGTATGCTAAGTCTGTCAAGTGTCGGCGGTGGTTTGGGTATGGTAGTTGGATGTGTGCTGGGATTGGTGATGCTACAACAGCAGACGGGTCGTTGGCTTCGTACGTAATACCAGGTCCCCAAATGAAGTGAAGCCTTCCATGTCATCGAATGCTTTGGTTGGAGTTTATTATTACTATTTTTTTTTTATTATTCTTATATGCTTTGAATTTATTTTGTTGCATTTAATTTTGTGTTAAATGTTTTTGAATTTATCTTTTTCATTTTGTATCTAATTTAGGGAGTTTTTTTTTATGTGTAGATAGGGTAGGTTTAAACTTTTCATAATTGTGACTTGAATTAGGTTTAAAAATGTGTTTAGGCGCCACTTCCAAGAAGAACTCATGTCTCTTGAAAACGTGTATAGGTATTTTGTATATTTATATTATGATCCGAATTTTTACTTAAATGCTTTTTCTATGAAAACCTGGTTCTACATAAAGACTTCTACTCTCTTTTGTAAATATAAGTCTGAGGTACATAAACTGTGTAAAGTTATAGTTTATAAGCTTTAGTCAGCCGAGCCTTAAGGGGTATCTTGTCAAGCTTTTATGTTATTAGTTCGAACCCTAAGTCTTGAATACTTTCTGAAAGCAAAGTTTCAAAGCCTGGATTCTAGGCTCAATCTAGAAACTCTTGTCGTCACTAGGCTGCAGCCCTTAAATTAAATTTCGACTTTAAACTTTCTAGAACCAGGGCTTCAATCAAAATCTATCTGAAGTTTCCTAATTAGCACTAAAAGAATTCTCAGTTCTCCTTAGCAATCTAGTTCTGAATTCCAAGCCTGTTTTGAACTTAAGCTTGACCTTAAACGGTGATCACTTCGACTCCTGATAGAAGGTTTGGCAAGCGCACTCAATACCATCATAGAACTTTACATTTTGCGCACTGATCTTTGTAACAAATATCCTTCCAATTGAGAAAATCCTTCATTTGCACTAATTTTGTATCCGTTAACCTTTTCTAAGTGCTTTCTTCCTCCCTATCTTTATACATATCTAACGGTCATTTCAGATGATAGTAACGAAAACAGTACCGGCATGGAGGTCGTGACAACTCCACAAAATGAATCGAAACCCATCGAATTAAAAAAGGAGAGTATATCTGTATCTGGTTCACACTACACTACTCAGACAAGTAGTCGACAAATGAACCTGGGACCTTCATACCCATTTGGATCTTATTCACCTGTTGGACCATATCCCGCTGGTGCTCCTCCGGTAATAAATCCAACGGCTCCTGGTGTACCTGCTCCATACCCCGGTCTTATAAATCCTTCTCCTTCATTTCCAATTGGTGCATATCCCGGAGCTGCTAATTCGGCAGCCTTAAGCCCTGTCGGTGCATATCCAGGAATATCAAATCCTGCGTTTCCATATCCCCTCCCTTCCTATCATACTCCCATTTATGGAGGAGTTCCAAATCAAGGAGCCGCCCCATCAACTTATCCCATCTACGTAATCGATCCCTGTACAGCAGCTACTCAGTATCCCCAACCGATACCAATGAGTTATCTCCCGGCTCAAGTGGTACCCTGTATCATACCTCAACAAAATTATGTACCACAAATAGTACCTCAACCACAAATTGTGCCACAACCACAAATGATCCCTCAACCACAAATAGTACCTCAAACACCACCGGTCCAACCAGCTGCAACTTATCCCATAATAACCAAACAAGCTCAGCCTCGACCTTGCCTGAATATAGTCGGCTGTATGACCATCTTTAACCCACAAAGCACGCCATATCTAGGACAGCCAGCGCCCGCGACACCCATAAGAAATGGTTACGCCAATCACTATCTTTTCTACATCGCACTATAGACCCCTAAGTTTTCGTTGCAAAGGTTGGATCAGCGCACGGTTGCACAAAGAGTGGTCAATCATCATCCCCCCGTAAGCCGAGCAAATACGAATTAATGACCATGTGACCATTTCAGAAGATGACGTTGAACTTATCCCAGTAAATGGCACATACGAAGCGCTAAAGGGTCCATCACATGAATCTCAAATGATGCAACCACTGCAACCACTCCAACCACTGCAACCTATGAGACCAATACCACCACCTAATCGGGGTCCAGGCCCATTGGTCATGCAACCGGTTCCCGGTCCCGCGTATATGCATCCAGCTCCTGGACCGCCTTATATGGGTCCAGTTCCTGGTCCAACGTATATGGGCCCATCTCTAGGTGTACCATACATGGCACCTTATCCATATCAACCGCAACCTCCGATACAGCCAATGCAACCACCAATGGGCATGGCTCCTGTTGGTCAAAATTCTCAAGGAACTCAGGTTATTGTCATCTACCCAACCGGTAATGGTGGTTACTCGATGGTCTCTTCACAACAATCCCCGAATGCATTCTATGGTCCAGCAGGAGTCTATCCTTACTATTCAAATAATTACTTCCCGTGGAACTATGGCTACCCAAACACAGGCTATAACTACAACCCTGGCAATACAAACAATGGAAACACTAACAACCCTGGAAACACAAACAATGGAAACACTAATAACCCCGGAAACACAAACAATGGAAACACAAACAACCCTGGCAACACAAACAATAATTATGACTACTATAACTATTACCAGGATTACAACTACAACTACAACAACAACTACAACAACAACTACAACTACAACTACAATTACGACTACTACTATCAGGATTATGGAACCAACAACAACAATGATTATTATAATTACTATAACTATGACTATTATTAGGTTTAAGGCCTTATTTAACGGGTTTTCTTTAGGAAGCCTTTGATAAATAAATCTGAAGCCTTCGCTGATACAAACTTGGTCTTGGACAATTTTTCTTGCACCACAGTCTTTTAAGACCCAAAGCACACGTCTCCTAATGAAAATCTTGAAACTATTACAGACAACGATGAGAAATTCAGCGGTTTAGATCTTTCTCCAGACGACGGAGGTCTGCGACGTGTCGAACGATCCCTGATTGACAAGTTTAAGCGAAGGGGAAAGAAAGATGAGACTCAAGCCTTACCGGCTACAGCAAGTCAGTCTGCAGTCGCTCCGAATACGAATGTAGCTTCTGCCGCAAAACCGAACAGTCCCCAACAAACTGGTGCTAACGGAAAAAGGAAGGCCATAGCAAGCCTACATAGGGTGGAGAGGGCTTTGATTGACAAGTTTAAGCGCAGGGGCAAGCAGGGCGAGACTCAAGCCTTACCAGCTACCGCAACCCAAGCTGAAGTTGTCCCAAAGACGAATGCAGCTTCTGCCGCAAAACCGAACAGTCCCCAACAAACTGGTGCTAACGGAAAAAGGAAGGCCCCAGCAAGCCTACATAGGGTGGAGAGGGCTTTGATCGACAAGTTTAAGCGTAGGGGTAAGCAAGGCGAGACTCAAGCCTTACCAGCTACAGCAACCCAAGCTGAAGTTGTTCCCAAGACGAATGCAGCTTCTGTCGCAAAACCGAGCAGTCCCCAACAAACTGGTGCTAACGGAAAAAGGAAGGCCCCAGCAAGCCTACATAGAGTGGAGAGGGCTTTGATTGACAAATTTAAGCGCAGGGGTAAGCAAGGCGAGACTCAAGCCTTACCAGCTACCTCAACCCAAGCTGAAGTTGTCCCAAAGACGAATGCAGCTTCTGCCGCAAAACCGAGCAGTCCCCAACAATCTGGTGCTAACGGAAAAAGGAAAGCCCCAGCAAGCTTACATAGGGTGGAGAGGGCTTTGATTGACAAATTTAAGCGCAGGGGCAAGCAGGGCGAGACTCAAGGCTTACCACCTACCGCAACCCAAGCTGAAGTTGTCCCAAAGACGAATGCAGCTTCTGCCGCAAAACCGAGCAGTCCCCAACAAACTGGTGCTAACGGAAAAAGGAAGGCCCCACCAAGCCTACATAGGGTGGAGAGGGCTTTAATTGACAAATTTAAGCGCAGGGGCAAGCAAGGCGAGACTCAAGCCTTACCAGCTACCGCAACCCAAGCTGAAGTTGTTCCCAAGACGAATGCAGCTTCTGCCGCAAAACCGAGCAGTCCCCAACAAACTGGTGTTAATGGAAAAAGGAAAGCCCCAGCAAGTTTACATAGGGTGGAGAGGGCTTTGATTGACAAGTTTAAGCGTAGGAGCAAGCAGGGCGAGACTCAAGCCTTACCAGCTACCGCAACCCAAGCTGAAGTTGTCCCAAAGACGAATGCAGCTTCTGCCGCAAAACCGAGCAGTCCGCAACAAACTAGTGCTAACGGAAAAAGGAAAGCCCCAGCAAGCCTACATAGGGTGGAGAGGGGTTTAATTGACAAATTTAAGCGCAGAGGCAAGCAAGGCGATACTCAAGCCTTACCAGCTACAGCAACTCAAGCTGAAGTTGTTCCCAAGACGAATGCAGCTTCTGCCGCAAAACCGAGCAGTCCCCAACAAACTGGTGCTAATGGAAAAAGGAAGGCCCCAGCAAGTTTACATAGGGTGGAGAGGGCTTTGATTGACAAGTTTAAGCGTAGGGGCAAGCAGGGCGAGAGTCAAGCCTTACCAGCTACCGCAACCCAAGCTGAAGTTGTCCCAAAGACGAATGTAGCTTCTGCCGCAAAACCGAGCAGTCCCCAACAAACTGGTGCTAATGGAAAAAGGAAGGCCCCAGCAAGCCTACATAGGGTGGAGAGGGCTTTAATTGACAAATTTAAGCGCAGGGGCAAGCAAGGCGAGACTCAAGCCTTACCAGCTCCCGCACCCCAAGCTGAAGTTGTTCCCAAGACGAATGCAGCCTCTGCCGCAAAACCGAGCAGTTCCCAACAAACTGGTGCTAATGGAAAAAGGAAGGCCCCAGCAAGTTTACATAGGGTGGAGAGGGCTTTGATTGACAAGTTTAAGCGTAGGGGCAAGCAGGGCGAGACTCAAGCCTTACCAGCTACCGCAACCCAAGCTGAAGTTGTACCAAAGACGAATGCAGCTTCTGCCGCAAAACCGAGCAGTCCCCAACAAACTGGTGTTAACGGAAAAAGGAAGGCCCCAGCAAGCCTACGTAGGGTGGAGAGGGCTTTGATTGACAAATTTAAGCGCAGGGGCAAGCAAGGCGAGACTCAAACCTTACCAGCTACCGCAACCCAAGCTGAAGTTGTTCCCAAGACGAATGCAGCTTCTGTCGCAAAACCGAGCAGTCCCCAACAAACTGGTGCTAATGGAAAGAGGAAGGCCCCCGCAAGCCTATATAGGGTGGAAAGGTCTCTCGTTGACAAGTTCAACCGCAAGGACAATCAAGGCGATGTTCAAGGTTCTCCAGTAACCGCAAACCCGGTTGCGAGTGTTCGAAAATCGAGTGCAGTTCCTAATCCTAAACAGGGAACAGCCCAACAGGGCGGTGTTAATGAAAAGGGCACGATCACAGCAAGTCTTCACAGAGTTGCCAGAGCCATTATCCCCGAGACTGAACAACTGAGCCAGAGTCAGAAAATGTTGGGAAATGGCAATGCTCATCTACAAGTTCAGGGCCAGCAATTTGGACCCCCAGCATATGGGCCACCTCAGGGGTATGGCCAAAATCAAGGATATGGACCAGGTCAACCTTACGGCCATGGTCAAGGCCAGGGACTAGGCCAAGGATACCCTCAAGGGCAGGGCCAGGGCCGGGGCCAAAGTGGGCAAGGCCAAGGTAATCGACAAAATGGCATGCAAAGGCAAGGACAAGGACAACGCGGACCTGGTATGCCAGGTGGGGTAGGACCAAACGGTATGCCTATACAAACTCAAGGACAGAATCCACGTCAACGACCGGCACAGGGTCCCGGAGGATATGGACAAGGTTCAAATGGCCAAAATCAAAATGGCATGGGTGCAGGGCAAGGGCAAATGGGACGCCCTAATGGGCCAAACAACGGTGGAATGGGAGGAGGAGGACGTGGTCAATATCAAAGCCGTGGTGGTTATGGTCAGAGACCGAATAATGGTCGTTCACAAGGCGTTCGACAGGGTGGTCAAGGGCAAGGACAAGGGCAAAGACAAGGCCAAAGACAGGGGCAAGGAGCTAAAAATAGCGGGCAAGCTACAATAAGCGATGCGCAGGATGAGTACCAATACCAAGACGATGCTGCTGGTGCAGTGTATGATCAGGACGTAGCTGGCGATTTGGAGACTTCGCGGAGGTTTGCCAGGGCCATCGATGCTCATATCAACGATAAAAACATCGGGGAATTACAGATGTCGATGAACGTCGATGAACTTTTACACCGCCCATCGAGATCTATTCACTCGGGTTGTGATCATGACAGAAAGTGGGGTAAACAGAGAAATCAAGACGCTGACAATTCTAACGTAAGTAATCCACCAGCCAGTAATAGTGCGGGAAGTGCACTTGACACAGGTGTAGATAGAAGTCTTGAACAAAGGTTGGCAGGACAAAATGCGGAAAATAACTCCGCAGCTCCAAAACGTAGAGAGAGGTCTGTAATTGATAAATTTAAACGCA
Source organism: Pocota personata (assembly GCA_963082735.1). Taxonomy (NCBI): domain Eukaryota; kingdom Metazoa; phylum Arthropoda; class Insecta; order Diptera; family Syrphidae; genus Pocota; species Pocota personata. The sequence goes on from OY720430.1 coordinate 6,946,396, forward strand.
AGGGCAAGAAAGGCGATACTCTAGCTCCTACAGGTATCGCAAACCAGGCTGCGGATAGTCCCAATACGAAAACAGCTTTTGCTACAAAGCAGGGAAGTCCTCAACAAACTGGTGCTGGCGGGGCTAACGGTAGGAAAAAGGCCCCATCTAACCTACATCGGTTTGCCAGGTCATTGATAGATAAGTTCAAGCGCAAAGGTAAGGCAGACGATGCTCCAGCCTCAACAGCTAGCTCAACCCAGAGTGTGAGTGGTACAAACACTAATGTAGCTTCTAGCACCAAACAAGGCAGACCTCAACAGAGCGGTGCTAACGGTGTTAATGGAAAAAAACTATCGTCCTTACAGTTTCGCCATGAGATCAATAAGAGACAAGTGAATCAACGACAGGGAAATGGTAATAATGGCCGCGGTCAGGGACAGGGACAAGGACAAGGTCAGGGTCAAAATCGTCAAGGTCAAAATCAACGGCAGAATGGACAGGCTCAACGACAGAATGGACAAGGTCAACGTCAGAACGGTCAAGGACAGGGCCAACGTGCACAGGGTAGTGCCAATGCTCGTAATGGTCAGGCTCAAGGACAGGGACGGAATGATAAAAATCAAAATGGTCGACAAGGTTCAAATGGCAATGCACAAATCGGATATAGTCAACGGTCAGCCGGCGGTCGTGTTGGTGTTGGTGCCAGTGTACAGGGTCAACGCCAGGCACCAGGACAGAACAGGGGACCAGGACAATCTCAAAGTCGTGTAAGTGGTGGAGTTCAGTTAGGAGGACAACCACCTAGACCATCTGACAGGGGCCCTGATCAATGGGGCCGAGATTATGGTTATGATAGTAGTTTCAGTGGTTATGGTGGAAGTGATCGTGGTTATGATAATTATGGAGGGCGATACAATAGCTATGACCGAAAACCTGATTACGACCATAGAGGTGGATACGACAGGCATGGCGGATATGATGGTTATGGTGCTTATAATGGTTACGGTTATGGTGGTTACAACGGTTACGATAGAAGAAGCGCACCTCCTAATGATTGGTACGGAAATGGAGGACCTAGTACCAGCTACGGTTCCAGTAGCCAAGCAGATGCTCAAATTCAATGGGCTAATGGACCACCACCGCCATCTGCAAATGGTGGTTATCAAGGCAACTATCAAGGTGGTTACCAAGTCGATTACCAAACATCGTCTGCTTATGGCCAATATCCTCCTGTGGCAGCTAGTGGTCAGGTCTCACAAACTGGATACAGTGCTCAATTAGTAGGTCCCGGTGGCCCAGAATTTAATGCTCAAGTCGGTGTATCAGGTCCAGGAGTTAGTGCTCAAGTGGGACCAGGTGGCCCTGGATATACCACCCAAGTCGGACCACCGGGAGCATATTATAATGGTCAAGTTGGTATCCAACCAGGTCCAGTATATGGGGGCCAAGTTAGCGCCACTGGCTACACTTATGTTCAATATCCAAATGGCACCGCAGTACATTATTCCGTAGCAATGCAACCAGTTGATCCAAACACTACAACACTTGCTCCCGAAACAAACTCAACAACAACATCTTCAACATCTACTACGACTCCAAAAAAGTAGAAGAGTCGGAAGATTGTCCGATCTTCCGATTTAATTGGGATTGTTTTATAAATTTCCTTATATCCCTTAACTGGATACAGGAGTAATAAATAAAGTTTTTGTGTGCGCACCTACAATGTGCGTTTTAATTTTTAATTTTGTATTTTTTTTTTTTTTTTTTCAAGAATGTGTCGTGTTTTATTATTTGGGCTGATTTTCTGATTTGGCTTCTATAGGTTCACTGGAACAGGCATTGTTTTATAACCATGCTAATTAAATGTGAGTGGAAACCTTGCTCAGCATAAAGAGACTTGCTTAAGACTCGGTCGACTTCTTTTAGTTCGGTTGTTTAAGATCTCTGTTTTTGGATCCACTCTTTAGCAAACCAATGCTAGAGAAATGGCTAAATGGTAGAACGAACTATGATAGAAGAGAGCAATTGCTGGCAATGAAAGAACGTATACGCTTTCAAAGGGGATTATTGCGTCTGAATTAGTCAGCAGGTTAGATTTGACTTTGTTCAACTAGAGAACTTAGATTCAATACTGGTCTAACATTCTACCAGGCGCAAGCCCCTGTTTATAGAATTTGTTTGTCTTTCTTTTAAAGACACATAGTAAGTGTTTCACAGTGTCTTCACTCGGTCCACTGACAGATGGTATGATTAAGGCCTAGCATATAAAAACACCAGCAGTCTGCAGTCTTTTCTGCTGAGAGACGGTAAAAGTGCCACTTTTCTAGACGTCGAGGAATACATGTTCATGATGTTGTCCAAAGGGAACCAAACCTTAAACCCAAACCATGTTCACGTCCTGACAAATTGTCCTCTGAGTCTTATCCAGCAAACCTATCGGAGATCTCATTTCCCGTAATCCAATTGTGCCTCACCTTGAGACCAAATTCAAAGAGGTTTTGTAATATCAAACTCTCACTTGTTCATTACAATATAACGAAAGGTGAAGCCTAATGTTGTCGCCCTTCACCAATGCATGAGCCCCAAATACTTGACTAGATTTCGGCACATCGACTAAAACTGTTTTTTTGCTCAAATTCTGGCCAAGGTTTGTCCTAAACGCAAGGAAAGTCGACTACAAGTTTGCGCAGCAGTGGGAGACGTAAGACAGGACTCCGAAGATAATTGTCGCGCATGGTCATCAAAACTCCAGTTATGGAAGAAAGCTGTAATAATACTGGCTAATAATACTTATAGAGCTGTGCTAGGTCTTGCTTCTATTTAAGAATCGATTTGGATAGAATGCAGTGAATTTGTCAGCTCTGTATGAACATGGTAGTTCTGTTTGGGACGCAGTCTTTCTGTGGGCTTGAAGCCTCCATATTTAGAGATTGAATTGTTTCACCATATAGAATAGGACAAGAAAAAATTGTGGATTCTGTTTTCTCCTATTTGATGATCCGAAAATTCTGCTGCAGCAAAACTTGACCAGTTGGAAATATTGTATTCTTCTTGATGACATTGGCTTTATGCCAATGCCAAGGCTTATGCAAGGGGTCTATCTAGTACTATCTTTTAGGGTGGTCATCCTTACAACTAAGGACGTTCGCATACGTAGCTACACGAAAGAGAGAAAAACCTGATCTTAAGTCACCAGCTTGTACAATAGTTTGTATATCAACTCCAAGGTATTTCAATGGAAGTCCGCATACGGGTCCACATTTTGCTGACTGGATTGCGTGGCCGAGGTATTTCGGTTTCAAGTTTATCTCACAGAGACACAGCAGCACATCGTTGATCGTTGTCACATACAACTCCTCAGTGGTAACGTGTTTCAGTACCGTGTGCATGGAATCAGTGCAAAAACAACCCCCAGTTAAGCGCACCAAATAGAAATCGAGCAAAACCAAATCAGTGGCGAGTCTGTGACTTCCATCACTTACCAGTATGATCACTTAGCCTTCGACACTGGACCCATTGTGGCTTAGCTCCCTTGATTACTCGTACTCCCATACCCTTACGCAGGATTTAGATGAAGCATTTTCTACTGACCCTAGGTTTGAAGAATACCATTGCTATGTATTCGAGTATGTCGGTAATTTTGTTAAACTACAATGGGTGCCTAGTCTTTTAACAGTAATAGCAAATTTTGTGAACATTAGATTCTTTCCTTTTTAGTTTAAAAGGAACTGTAGGTTCCTACCATTCGTGCAGCGTACAACACGAGTGGCTGTGAGGGCATTACTGGATAAATGCCATCATAACATGGTTCTCAATCGATGAAACCGGGAACCCAATTGCCTCTTTGGTAAGGCTATATTTCTCTAGAAGCTATGTTCTACTCGAGGTTTATGGTCTTCGAACTAGAATCATGACGTACTGCTCAAAAGACACTGGAAAGTGTTTAGCAAGCAAATAACATTGACATCCAACACGGAAGTTGTTTCATACATTTTTAGGACTTACTGTCGGACTTTTGGATGCTTAATCTGTAATTGAAACAAGGCTAAATAAATGATGAATACAAAATCGTCAAAAAACTGTGCAGTGTTGCGACAACACAACAGGTTTTGTGCTGCTATGGCCCTGCACAACTTATTTCAACACTTATTAACAGATGTGTTGCAATGTTATACACAATAGAAAAAAAAATTATATATTAAAATTGTTATAAGTCACTTCTCATCAATTTTTACACAAAGTATAGGGTGAAATAAATAATAATAGCTAACGAACTGCAACAAACAAGAGCTTATCTAAACAGCAAAACAACTGTTGCGCAGGTTGCTCTGCCTTGACGTTTGGTTGCGCTGGTGTCTGGTTTGAGCAGTACTGCCAAATTGTTGCTTTTTTGATCTTGTTGCTTTTATGTTGCCTCAATATTGCATTTTTGAATTGTGCCTATCCTTGTCAGTACAGAATCCACACGCCTTTTGTTGTTCTGGAAATACTTTATGTTAACGCCACCGAAAGTTGGCTCCTAAATTTTTCCTTACAAAATTTATACAATATATTTCATATTTTTCTCTCGACAAATCTAATTCAAGTCACAAAAGCTTTTGTTATTCAAAAATATATAATTAATCAATCAAAAAATACGCCAAAATGTACCTAATAAAAGAAAACCAAGACAGTTTAAAAGAAAAGTACTAATTATAATAATGTTACAAGAATTTACATAAAAACAAAATATAATGTTGTAAAAAAAGACCAGTCTCTCTTTCTCTCGAATTGTCACAATAATAATACTGATATTTCTAGAATTTAAAATTTTAGACTTAGAGATATTTCGTACATATTTCAGGTATAATTCAAAATCAACAAAGAAATGAGAAGAAAGTTAAAAGTTCTAAGATAGATAATTATATAATATATTAAGTGAAATGGATATTGCCAAATATGGAATCCTTGCCCCCCTTTCAAGTTCTGGTACAAATTTGCCACGTTAATGTTCAATAAAATTTCAAAAAATACCCACAGTAAAATTAAAGATTTTCTTCAAAACTAACTGCCAGTTAAGTCTTTTAAAAGACACATTTTTTTAAAACAATTATTAAGACACCAATCAATTTCAGTTTTTTTTTTCTAATCAGATCATTACAAAAATCCATGTTCAAAATAGAACTTTTTTCTCAACAACGAATTTTGTACTTTACTGTATAAAAATATTTAAAAAAGAAAATCATACAATTCACAAAAGTATACACATTAATATACCTACATATATATAAAAATTGTTTGGTGATGGCTTTACATTAAGATAAAATTAAAAAAAAAAAAAAATAAATCTCTATAAGACGAGTGAAAGATGAAAAGTGTTAATTAATTATATAAAGTGATGTATAAAAAACAAGCAAAAAAGAAACGAATTTGTTATAAACTAAGCATAAAGTAGGTTAATGGACAATGTATATAAAAAAATCAATAAAAATCACTATACTTCTTTTATTTCTAAATTATTTGTTCATTTTATGGTTTATTGTGAACAAAAAAAAAATAATAATAATAACTGAGAACAGCAGAGATTCTTCTAATTCTCGCCATTTGATAAATCAGTGGTGTGTTCATTTATAAATACATTAATTAACATCCGTCCGCTTATATAATATTTATTTTTAAATTAAATTAACAATAATAACTAGCGATGCAATTAATTTAGCATTTCACATCATTATATTTAGAAAAATTAAATAAATAATATTCTTCAGCTAACGCATAGCCATCAAACTAAAAACAAAATAAAAAAAAAGCTAACAAATCACTAACTAATTTTGAAGCTTAATATGTATATTATATGTAAACGCAAGACTAAAATTATACTAACTAAATATGGAAACTTGGAAAATTTGATAAAAACAAAAGTGTGATCGAATAACATAAGTGTGTTGAATTTATTGTATAAAATGGAATTGAATATTTTAGTGGAAAGTATCTTTTTAATTATCTCATCATTAATCTGGAAGATAGACTGGACAGTAAATTTTCAGATTATTTCCTTGATTTTTTCATTTCACGAAGCAAAGAAAGAAAATTCTTATAAAGCTATCGTTGAAGAATTCCGAAAAGTAGCGATAGTAACTAGTATTTAATACGAATCAGCAACTCAGGATCTAGCACCTATTAATTCCAAATAGCTAAGGACCAAGTTTACACACTTATAACTCTATTCTAAGTCAGCTAAAATGAAGATAGATTAGAGCCACATGAAGTGAAAAATTACAAGATTGGGCGGACAAGAAAGTAGATTGAGGAGGTTATACACGCTAGTTCTGAGTTCCAGGTTTCCAAATATTAATAAAGCATTAAAATTCCAGGCGAATATAAGGCTTATAAAAGACGGCTTGGAGGACCTAAAATCTCACATATGAAATTTTCCAATACTTGAGCTGTTTGTGGTTAATAACTTAAAACTAAACATTGCAAATTATATAACAAGCAGTCGGAAGCTTCCTCTGCAAGTTCTTTTAAAAGCAAAGTGAAAGATTGCAGCATTGGGTGATTCCAGGGAAGATCAGAGACAGCAGGTAGCACTGTTGGTTTGGAGCCTTGAACTCAATAATATTTTTCGTACCCCAAGTGACAATAGACATTTGCTACCATAGGGCTACTTGGTACACCTGTGGAGTTTTTAAATAATAATAAAAGAAGTCAGGAGTGCTGTCTTCGATGAAAGAATGAATTGGATTGCAAATAAAAGCTATAAGTTACTGATATAAATTTGAAAAAATGTCAGATATAGGACATAATCTTGATTAGTAGCAAGCTGCGTGCCTAACAAAATTTGCACACTTAAATAGAATTAAGGAGAGTGACAAATTATTTGGAAAAAATCCGATTAAATTTAGTAAATTATTTTAAAATGAGTAAAAGGTCGCAGTCTTAAGAAAAAGGGGTAAATTTGGCTAATTTTTGAAAAAGGTCAAATTGTGACCCCTGATAACTTGCGCATGTCTGCTCGCCTATCTTTTACGTTAGCACTACGGCAGACTTATCCTAGACTTCTATGACACCTTTAACAGAGTTGCCTTCTAGCAAAGGTTAATTTGGGCAAAAACTCCACATTCCTGCGCTTCTCAAAGTAGTCTTAGAGCAATTGGTTATTGCTTTAGTAGAACTCCTAAATTCTGCAAATACTTGCATAAACTTGACCTTTGCGAAGTATTGACAGACCATAGCAAAAAGTAATTGAGAGTGTGCGGCTCCTACTGGTCAATGAATACCTTACAGATGCGATAAGGTTAGTGAATTTAGGACGTTCTCGACTTCAATAAGATGGCATTGTAGCATATGCCCAGGTGCTGAGGACTTTCTTCGTTTCCTGAATATCTTATTCGAAATACGCCCACAGTAATTTCTGAAAAGTGTTTCACCTGCTGGTTAGCTCAAAAAAGAATTGTATTTTCTACCTATATTTATCACTGCGAATGTATATCGGTACATACTCGTATCCCATGACAAATTTCGGAAGACTAAAATTCTGGCATCCATAGATCTTAAGCAGATCAGCCGATAAAATACTACTAATTTCCGTTAAACCTCACTTTATTTTAGACCCGATCACCTACATGAATTTCGTGCGAAATTAAACGATCTTTCAATGCGAAAATGTATTGTATTTGCCACACTTTTATGTGTATTCCCATAGTCTTTGAAAGTATAACTTGAGTGGACTAAAGAGCATTCTATTCGTTACCTTATATACGACCATCCACAGCTATTATGTACAATGACTAGTTAAGTTTGTGATGTGAAATAATCCAGGCCAGTATTATTCGATGCAAATTAGACCCACCGAAGAAAAAAGTTTATATTTTGAGGTTATATTCTCGGTAGCGGTAGTCACAAATGGACCATTTGTTTGTAAAGTTGTAACATTACAAAAAAAAATACGTTTTTTCTACTTTCATTACTACTAATGAAATAAGAAAAAAGCAGAGTACTTTTAAAAATATTGTGGGAAGTACTCGTATACGAGCAAATTCTCTCCGACCTTGAATTTTTGTTCAACTGAGTTACCAACTAATATACCCTTACTAAGTTTATTTATCTTATATTTTGATCGATCTAAGTATTTAATACTGCTACATAGCTCAAACTTAAATTTTAGTTAAGCGTTGAAAAGAAATTACTTTCGTATATTTTTCAGATTTTTGTCAACTGCGTTACCAAGACTAATTTTAATTATTTTACTTTTAAAAAATAATGCAATTTAAATAACCCATCAGGCTTAAAAAATCTTGGTCGTTTGCATAACTCTAATTAATATACAAAACTCAATTGAATAAGTTAAAAAAAAACATTTGTCTGAAACAAATTAAACTCTGATTTTTACGGAGACAAAAAAGTAACACAGTTCAAAACTCTTTCCAATGAAGTTATTTAACAAATTATAATAAAAGAAGCGCTTTTTAAAAACTGAACAAATTAAAATAAACAAAATCTATATTGCATAAAAAAAAAAATACAGAAATGTTATCATAATGTTACCATAAAATGTAACGCAGTTGATTTTTATGTTAATAAATACTGATATAATTAGAGACAATATTTAACGCACAAGTTTAACACAAAATGGGGTTATAACGTACAAAAAGGGAGTTCGAAATATACTGAGTACTTTTTCTCAAATCATTTGTATTATGTAATAAATTGGAAAATTCGGCAACACAGCTGATAAATAATTAAAACCTTGACTGCCTTGCATGAAAACTTCGACACTACAAATTAAACTTAGTCGTTTAATTTCTCGTATTGAGTTGAGTTTAGCTAGACACTGTCACTGATTTTACAGTTACAACAATTCTTGAGAAGAATCCAAATTTAAAATTATAATTTAATGGAAACACAGTTGAGTAACGCAGGGAACTTAATTCGAGGGACATATTTTTTTGTTTAAAAAATAAAAAAAATATTAGTCAAAATTATTAGATACGTAGATACAGTGTTGGACAGAGAATTAGCACATGTTCTATCCGCAAACAAAAAATACAAATCTCTTGATAATGTAAAGGTTTTTTCTTATTTTTTTATTAAAATATATTGTTGTAGATTATGTTAAAATAAATATGAAAAAAAAAATCGAGATTATTCACATGTTTTTTCGGATAGGTCAAATTCGAAATATATACATAATTTTTGTTTTTAACTGAAATTGCATTAGTACTTGGTAGGAAATCCATTTTGACGTACAACTGCTTCTAATCGCGGGGAAGACTTTCAACTAAATGTCGGCATCGGCACGTAGGAATAGAGTTCCACCCATCCCTAGCAGCTTCCCAAAGTTTAGTAAATTTTTTTTGGTTTTCGCAGTCCAATCTGGTTCTCCACATTATTCCATAGGTTCTCGATGGGATTAAGGTCAGGACTTTGGGCAAGCCATGGCAAAATATTGATTTGCTGATCACTAATCCACCGTTTCACAAGCCGAGACGTGTGTTTAGGATCGTTGAAAGTCCAGTTTAATGGCAAATTTTCGTCAGCAAAAGGTTCCATATAATTTTCTAATATGGATTTATATTGGTGCTGATCCATTTTAGCATCAATTTTGACAATTGGTCCTACACCATGCCATGAAAACGCTGCCCAAACCATTATGCACCCCCCTCCATGCTTCACCGTTTTGACTGTATAGCGTGGGTTAAGCTCCTGTTTCGGGGGCCGCCAAACATGTCGCTTTCCATCCGAACCGAATCGATTAAACTTTGATTCGTCACTCCATAAGACGTTTTTCCAAAATGATGGAGGCTTCTTTCCATACTGCTTAGCAAACTTAAGCCTTGCCGTTATATTTTTTTTTTGACACTAATGGCTTATGCTGAGCCACGCATCCCATCAAATTTTTCTCGTTCAGACTTCTACGAACTGTTCTACTACTAACAGCTATGCCATGAGTTTTATTCAACTTATCTCTAATCTCTGCGGAGGTTATGAACGGATTTTTCTGTGCACATGTCGCAATTAAACGATCTTCGGCTCAAGTTGTCTTCCTTGGAGGTGGTTTCCTCCTAATTGCGTCGGTGGTATTGTGCTTTTCAAAGTACTTAATTGCATTAATTACCAATTTCCTTGAACGTCCAATGTCATTTGTGATGTCCGTTATTGATTTCCCGTTATTTTTCATGTTTATAATTATTTTTCGGAGCTCAGGTGTACATGACGGTTCCTTGCCCATCTAGTTATATATTTCTGTATTTTTTTTTTAGCAAAAAACAACATTTGAAATAACTTACTGTGAAATTGAAATGATTTTCAATTAATCATTCAGCAAACGAAATGATACACGGTTTAATTTTACAATGTGCTAATTGTGTGGCCACGTTTCTTTGACTGATCGTGTAATGTTTCGCAAAAAAAAAATCATGGTTACATTTTATCAACGGTACTTTTCGAGGAATATATAGGGCACATATGCACGTGTTTGGAAACAAAAATTTTCTTAAAGAATTCTTGTTTTACAATGATTTAACTTGGTAGGTAGTAAATTGAGGTACTATGTGCTAATTCTCTGACCACCACTGTAGATCCGAAATCTTTTTAAAAGTTGGATACATTGAAAATATTAACTTTAGTTTGAGATTTACATATCTGTGCGAAGACAGATGGGTTGAAGCAAATGTTAAAATTTTGTCATACAAAATAAAGTTTCCAAAATTTACTTTATTGCTAATGAATATAAAATTCTAAAATTGCTTTTAAATATTTATAAGGTGTAACAGAAAACATTTTATGGGCAAAAAATAGACAGCGGACGGAGTATTACAACTTTACAAAAAAATGACCAAATATCTGAAAAATTCCCATCTGTCAGGTGAAGGAGAGGAAGACTAAGTATATTAGATCCAATAACCACCGTGATAAGAATCTGTAGTCGATTCGGTAATTTGACCTCATCAGTGATGCTATTCTTGGTAGCTATCCACCTCTGTGGCGGGTAGATTAGATTCTCTGTAATTCTTTGTGCTCCGAATGCCTTGCAACGGCCGATCGAATTGATACAAGTCTTTCCAAAAAACAGAGTTACTGGTCTTCCAAGATAGTTTCCATCAAGCATTTTCCAAGAACGGTTATCGTTCAATATTTAAAAATCAAATATCTTCACTGATGCGCAGCGGGTACTGCGTTGAGGAAAAAAACGACTGGTTATTTTTTTTTTCTTCTTTTACGATCCCTTCTTTTATATGTATCTCTCAAGTTTTAACAGACCTTTGTTGTCACTGTTAGATTCTTCGTTCTCCGCAAAAATGCAGAGTCCCTTCCTTTCTTAAATTAGCGTTGTGGCCCCTATTCCCTGGCATCCTTAAATGAGCTGAAAATAGATAATTTCAATAACTCATCAATTCAGTGATCTCTTCATATATAGCCTTCAAAAAATTCACCACACTTTATTCAAAATCGTGTAAAATTTTTTAAGTTTTTCAAAAATATATTTAATGTAAATTTTCTATAACATTTCTGTTTATTTATTGATTAATTTTGTTGCTTATATTTTTGTGTATTTTTGTTTCATTTATTTGCTTATATTTTTGTTGCGCAAAACGAAAAAATAAACTCCAACTATCCACATTATGTGTCGAATATCATGCATCATGCAGACAACGATGGACCGGACAGTGTAGCTTCCCATTCTCCATCTCACAATCAAGGTCCATCCTCACCATCGGCACCTTCATATCCGGGTGGCAGTAGTAATAGTGGTGGTGGTGATGGCGGATTTAATGGATTCTCAGCCGGCGGCCATAGCCTGTATCCCACATTGCCAAATTCTAATCCAAATCCGAATCCAAACCAGAACCCCTATCAGAACCCAAATCCCTATCAGAATCCAGCAAGTGGTGGATATCAGCCGTATCAGCCATACGCAGGAGGATATCGCCCACAACCAGCGCCACCTGCTGGTGGTTATGGAGGCGGTGGTGGATATAGCGGCGGTGGTGGTTACAGCGGTGGTGGCGGCTACGGCGGTGGTGGTAGTGGTGGATACACCCCACCCCGTCCTCAACCAGGACAAAAGGACAAGGGTGAAAGTGGTGGTTTCTTCTCGAATTTCCTCTCTAATCCACTGGTGAATCAAGCAGTAACTGGTCTCATTTCCGGTCAAATTTCTAAAGCCCTAGCGGGTGGCGGTGGAAACAGCGGCGGAGGTGGCGCACAGCCTTCAGGTGGGTATGCACCACCCGGTGGTTATGGCAGTGGCGGACAAGGTGGATATGGCAGTGGCGGACAAGGTGGATACGGAGGCGGAGGTGGTACTACCCCAAGTGGTGGCTCAAGTGGTAGCAACATCTTAGGTGGACTTTTGGGAAGCGTTTTATCCGGCGGTGGTGGAGGCAGTAGTACTGGCTCATCAGGTACAAGTGGCCTCGGCTTCTTAGGACAATTCCTTGGAGGTGGCGGTGGCGGTGGCGGCAGTCATGGTTCCAGCGGAAGCGCTGGTGGCCTTGGAGATATTTTCACCTCGAAAAATTTCGGTGGTCTCTTCAACGAGAAACCATCAGGCTCATCATCTTCCCCGACAGCCTCTTCAAGCGGTACAAAAAGCTACCCAACTCAGCCTCCATACAATCCAAATTATGGGAAGTAACTAAATTAATTTTCTTTTAATTTCAAGTGAAATTATTTAAAAAAAAAAAAAAATTAGTAAAGCACAAAAACTGTAATATTCTTAACCTTAAATGGTTAAAATTTATTTGTTTGTATAAGAGAAATATACGTATGTACACGTACACACAATTGAGAAATAAATAAAAATATATTGTAATAAGCAAACAAAAAAAAAAAAAAATAAAACATTACAACAAAAACCAAAAATCGAAAGAATCATATAACAATAATATATTTTTTACAATGAAAAAGAAAGCAAATCATGTGAATAATTCTAATTTAGGATCAAAAGTAGTTTTAAATATTAAACAAAGAAACAAAATGTAAATCTTACAATAAAATCAAAATAAACTCAAGTTATATGTGTAAATAAAAATTATTAAATAAAGAAGTGTTTTATGTGGTTTTACTTGTTGAACTGATATGGTTTGTATTTTTTAATTATTATTATGTTTAACTGAAATTCTTTTAACATTAATTTATTCTATAACATTTTTTTATCAATTGAACATAACTTATTAGAACAATGATTTGAAAATGGTGAAGGACTTTGTTTTTGCTTTATTATATTGCAGCATCATTTTTGAAAAGTATTGTAAAGTAAAGTGGTGATTTTAGCGCCAACGTCGGGAAGGGGGCATATTAGGTGGTACAGTTGGAAAGCAGAGCCTGCATGACAACAACTCCAAGAACGGGGTAAAACATGATCAGAACCAGCACTTGTTACCCCCACCTTAATACTCTTTAAGGAACTGTGCTCCTAAGATAAACAAACAATATCGACTTCGAGCAGACAACATCGGAAAAAGAGCATGCAAGTGCTATAAGACTCGAAAGGAAGCCTTCAAAGATGAACAAAAAAATTTCTTAGTAGAGCAGTAGCTGCTGAAGACATAAAAAAAAAAAAACATTAGACCGTAAAATAACGCTGGCAACCAACAGTCCGTTGTTAGACTGAATGAAACATTGGACGTCCACCCAAGTGAGGATAAGAATATCTAATCTCAAATCAAACAAGGCTGCTGGAGCTGATGGTCTACCAGCCTAGTAATGGTTTTGTAAAAAATGGAAATGAAAGGGAAACAAAAATCCTTTCTTCAACAAACTAGTTGGTCAATTACCAGTGCGGTTTTAGCTAAAAAAGGTCTGCAATAGACCAAATATCACAATTATGGGATATCCCCATCACGGTAAAAAACGAATCGAACGACATACAAAATATTGCAATATGCGAAGTTTGAATTCGAAAACAGATTACGAATTAGCAAACAATAATATATCGAATGGAATATATATTATTGCAATCTACTTAATATTCAGAAATAGATTTCGAATCGAACGACATACAAATTATTGCACTCTGCGAAGTTCGATATCGAAAACAGATTTCGAATAAACACACAATACTGAAAAGGAGGACATTCAAGTTATTATAATCTGATTTCGAATTAGCACGAAATAGTGACTCGGACGATATACAAATTATTGTAGTCTACTTCGAATTCGAAAATAGATTTCGAATCACCACATAATAATGTACCGAACGACATACACATTATTGGAATCTGGGAAGTTTGAATTCGAAATTAGATTTTTAATCAGCACACAATAATGAATCAAACGACACACAAATTTTGGCAATCTGCTGCAAATTTGAAAATAGATTTCGAATTTTAGTGTACAATAATGAATCGGAAGACGTACAAATCATTGCAATCTGCTGAGTTCGAATTGGTTTTCGAATTAGCATGAAATAATGAATCGAATACCATACAAATTATTGCAATCTGCGAAGTTCGAATTCGAAAATGGATTTCGAATTAGTACACAATAATCAATTTAATGACACACAAATTTTTGCAATCTGCTTCGAATTCGGTTGACTTTACTTCTATTTTATCACATTATTTTATAAACAAATTGTTGTTTAAAAAACACAACATTTAATTTATTAAAAAAAAAAAAAAAAAAAAACTTAAACTAAGATGAACCAGTGAAGTATTTATTTATTCCAACAACAGTTTCATTCAACGCAAAATTAGACCAAATAGTTATTCTAACAAACAATAACTTTTGTTTGATTGTAGCCTATTTACCACATTGCCCGTATTTGCATTTATTTGTCTGCAAAAACTCAGATTTGAAATTTAAAATAATTATTAAAATGATTTTGTTTTTTGTTAACTTTGACAATTCTCCAAAACTTGTTATGCCATAGCTTGCACATTTCAAATATTGTGTAGATATCGATTAAGAACGAATAAAAACGCTCAAGCAATATTTGAAAACAAGACAATTTAAAAAAAGGGATAATTGATAAACCCAGTTTTTATGACATCAATCTGAAAAGCATGGGATAATTTGCTCAGTTGCGATGCGAATATTTGCTTTATTCATTTATGAAAATCTGACATATCGAATGCGTCGGACTTGAGCAACCATGCATTTATGTAAACACAAAAACCATTTCGCATTTCCTTAGCATAAACAATCACTATCTCCTCTTTTTTTCTCCACACGATGACGAAAAGCATTCATTTTTTAAGTATTTCTCGAAGAAACTTATACACTGGGGCAAACAATATCTGTCTATACAGACGGTTCAAATATGCCAAAGCGACACTCTCTGGAATTTTCTCGGATAAATCTGTAATATCCTTATCAACACCTGGCCCATATCATGGCAGACCACTCAGCCCTGACTCAAATGGAGCTTCTAAAATCTTGCATAAGTTTGAAATTCGTAGACATGAAGAGTAGTCCTAATATGCCGCTCCTCAAGGAAGCTATGGACACGACAAAACAAGATTAAAACGCCATGGCCATAGTGTAGGGGTAACATCATCGCTTGTCACGCTGCAAAGCTTATGTCATGTATGCGATTAAGCATAACTTGCCCCTGCAAGGGCTGCGGCGGCATGGATGCAGAAGAGAACCCTCGGAGGATACATCTTCAACGATCTGGGCAAACAACAGTCCAGACTCAAACTGCATCAGAGATTCTCCAAATCCATGACATATGGAAACAAAAGTCACTTATGTATGTGCAATTATTTATTTACTTAAGTAATAATAGTTGTTCCTTAAAAATAAATGTTTTCTTTGAATAAATCGCCTATGTGTAAGTATAACAAGTGAACTAAATAAACTTCTGCCAAGTGATGACACAGCACTTCCTCGCGCTGGTTTCTGGAACCCCATTTCAAAATCATGGGGTTGTGACAATCATTCTATGGTGACTATCTACATGTCAGAACAAACTAATGAACCAAATTTCATCCAAATCGGTGCAACAGTTCTTAATTAAAACGAGCCATGGGAAAAATTTGTGAAAATTGTTTTAACCGTCTACCATTTTGAGAGCGTCTACGCTCCAGACCGCACAAACGAATAAAATCCCATAAAAATCTTTTAAGTGGTTCTTGAGTTACAAGGACCATTTTTGAAGATTTTTGAGACTCCACCACCCATATTTTACCACCACTTTGTTAAATGGTGATTATTTTTGAACAGGACTAGCTGTCTATAAGATCAAATTAACAAGGCAAGTATCAAAATATGTACATTAAGTGGTTCTTGAGCTAGGCGGAAACAATCGAAATATTTGCCAATCGAAACATTTGATGACTTTTAGCACACAACTTAAGGTCCAACCACAATAGGCTTAAGAAAACTAAAGCTAATGTCGAAATTGAGTGAAAAGTTCTCTAAAATTCTGTGGAACGCAAAAGTTATTCATAATACACTTTTCCAAAAAGGTATTTCGGCAAATTTGGCAATTATAATTTGGTCGGCGATTGGGATTCGAAGGAAATTAGTATTTCTACCATCGTAACACTTTATTCCTTTGTTTAATTAATCAGTCAGTGATTTTACATTGAATAGAATCTAAAAGTAATGAAATTAAAGTAATTATTATCGGAAACCTCTTTGTGAGTACTTTTCTGAAAGAAACCTGTAAAACGTAAAATTTCACAAATCGAGAGAGATTCTCTCAAATCCAAGTAAATTTATTCCTTAAATGTATTTCTCTCTATAAATCCTTTTTACTGTCAAAGCTATCAGCTGTAACTCATTTAACATTGTTTTAATTTTTTCGTGAGGCAGAATTCCTCTGGAAGAAAACTACAGAAAAATTAACGAAGAAAAAATCATATCTGTCCCAATTTCGTCCTCCACTACGCATATTGCAACATTTGAATTTTGCGCCATTTGTGCGTTAAAGTGTTGCCAACGAAAAAAAAAAAGATAGCGTGACAGCTGACAGTTCAGGGTTATTAAAAATGGAGTGCTGTACGAAAGAACAACGCGTTTCCATTGTTGAGCAATATTTTAAAAAATAATGAAGGTTTGGGAGCTACAGTTCGCAATTTTGGTACAAAATGGTCGCAATAGTGATTTAACTTCATCAACTGAGAGGAGATTAATTCAAAAATTCAGACTGGATCAATTAGTATTCTTAGACACTCTGGCTGTTCTTCAACAAGTTGTTCAACACAAAACATCGAAGCAGTTCGTGAGAGTGTTGCTGAGAGTCCAGGAACATCAATTCGGCACCGCGGTCAAGAATTGAACATTTCGAGAAGCTCTCTACAGCGTATTCTCACGAAAGATTTGCATCTTCATGCATACAAATTGCAAGAACTGAAGTCTACTGACCACGCACAGCGAAGAGAGTTCGTTGAATGGATTATGGAACAACAACAAGTGGATGCTGATTTTCATTTTCATCTTGATGGCTTTGTTAATCGTCAAAATTGTCGAATTTGGGGTTCAGAAAATCCACGAGTAATTATTTAGCAACAAATGCAACCACAACGAGCCTTTGTTTTGTGCCGATTTTGGGCTGGAGGCATCATTGGACAATTCTTCTTTAGAAATGCGGCTGATCAGGCAATAACAGTTAATGATGCTTGCTATCGCGACATGATAATCCAGTTTTTTGTGCCTATATTGCAAGATATGGATGTGGACGACATGTGGTTTCAACACGACGGTTCCACATGCCATACAGCCCGAGAAACAATTCAATTACTGCATGAGTCATTTCCTGGTCATGTAATTTCCCGCTTAGTTGATCAGAATTGAACACCCAGATAATGCGATTTAACGCCATTGGACTTTTTTCTTTGGGGCGTTTTGAAATCTAAGATTTACGCAAACAAGGCCATGACCACACACGCCTTGAAGGAGCAAATTGAGCTCTGTATCAACGAAATTCAGCTACATTTATGCAAAACGGTTATGGAAAATTTCGACAAAAGAGTGCGTATGTGCCAACAAAGCCGTGGAGACCATTTACCCGATATGCTATTCCATACATAGCCCTATACCTTACGAATCAATAAAACATTTGCAATTTCTATCAAAATTACTTTTTACATGAATTTTGGGACACCCTTTATTTTCAGATTGAATAAAATTGACTTAACAAAATTGCTATTGTTTCGCTTATTTTGAAAAATCCACCATCGTATTGAATTTGTACACTAAAATTAAATTCCATATTGATTAACTGAAGTGCAATATATCTGTTCGTGAAATGAACTTAAACCCAAACTGCCAGAATACAAGGGTGTAGCTGAAACGGCCTCTGAAGTTGAATTACGAACTTTCAACTAAGTAACGCTCTGCTGCACCAGAAGATGTCCACAATGGTGTAGCGCATTTCGTAAAATAAGAAAGCATTTTTTCGTGCACTATTTGGATAGAGGAATATGATTTTATTAGAGAAGACAATGTTCAGCGTAATCTTTTTTCACACCTCGGCCTCTTTTGGTTTTCCATACCAGAATAGTATAAACGGAACACTAATGGATTCAAGAGGGTGTGTGTATGTCTAACTGTCCGTGTATCTGTCACACGCTGGTAACTTTTGGGCTATTTGACCTAGAGAGAAAACTAATTTTAAAAAAGTACGAAAACAAGCAAAATTGCAGCTTTCAATGTCAAATGGTTCATAAGTTACAACCGTGTGACAGACACATGGACAGACGAGCAGACCGGGTTGAATTCATTAGTGTTCCGTTTAAACCATTCTCGTGCTGAACACTAAAAAAAAACGATATATCCTCATGATTGCTGAAACTTAATTAAAATACCAAGCACACTTAATTTCAATCGCAGGCCACAAAATTTGTCCAAACAACAAACCAATTTCCGTTAATTTGGAATCGAAAACCACAAAATAGAATGCAAACAAAAATATGTCATTTAAATGCTTAAACGCCACCGCATGCACACCGCGCTCTGCCAATCCGAAACCGAAATATAAAACCCAATTCATGTCTATTAACCGCACATACAAACGAAACAGGCTCTTGAGGTCTTTGTCCCGACAGGCGATATCATTAAAACGAAACCGCAAATCAAGGCAACCATGCCTATCATCGCCCAACCGAAGCCGTGTTCAAGGGACGAAGGATATCAAAAAATGGTCGTCCGCTCTTTCTGGATGGAAATCACTTTTCAATCGTCAAACACAATTACCCACCCAAAATGAATACTTCCGCTTATTATTAATAATCATTTCCTTTCCCATCAGCATATGCTCAACGTCGGCAACAAGGACTTTCTGTATCCTTACAGTGTGTTTGAGTGTGCTATCTCAGATCTAATGTACAAACAGAAGGGAAATTTTCAGCTAAAATAGTGGGAGGCAATGTTCTTTTGCTACCTACCACCACTCCTGTCCTAAATTCACTTAAAACCCAACCTCGATCAACATCCTTCAACAGGAACAAGGACTACGAAAAAACAGTGAAGAGAAATATTTTTATAAACCAAAAATTATTGCACGGTCTGTGGTTTCCATAAAACAAAGAACAACAAACCAGACTAGGAAGAGATGAGAGAAGTGGTCCTTCTGCTGGTTTGCATGGGGCCTGGACTCTGAAGAGGTCCAGACACTAAATTATCAGCTCCTTCTGTGTATTGTATGAATTGTGGCTAGAAGACAAAGTGGAAATTCCTCTCTAAGAGGATGCGGACGCTTCAGAGTGTACACAAAAATGAGAAATAGGGAACAAAAGTTCTTAATTGTCGAAAAGGTAATCACCAAGGATGCGCAGGGATGGTGGGTGGTGCCGGTTCAGATGGTGGTTACTGATGCTAAACGAAAAGCACAAGGAAGCACGTTGCAATGAATTATGTTTGCAGGATGCAGTACTGCGGTTAGGGGTGAAAGCTTAACGTCATTTACTTGGCTTCGCTCATTGTTGTTTGTGGGAATGAAATTGTAGAGGTGGTGCCATCTGTGAACGTTTGATGTAAGTTTATACTTCAATATTGAGCTTGCCGGTAGCTTTGCGTCAAAGTAGTACTAAACTTGGGGGTAGTAAGTATGAAGGGTGACAGTAAAGTTGGGTGGAAACTTTGGTACGTATGTTTACTTTAAGTTGTGTATTAAGTTGAAAGGTACTTTGGATGGAAAAGTCGTGGAACTTTTTGCAAGGATGTGAAGGGTTGGATTTGTTATTATTTCATGATGAGTGATTAAATTACTTTTACTTGGTTCATTTAACAACTGTACTCGTATATTGATTTGTTCCACAGTATAAACAAGTCCTTTATTAGGAAAAACAGCACCAGGAATAACTGGTGACATTGAATAAGGATAAAAATGGTGATGAGGATGGTGTACAGCTGATGGAATTGGAGCAACAAGTATCTGCGGAATTAATGATGGAGATTATAGGACTGTCACAGGGAGGTCAGCGATTACTGCAAAACAGTTTGCTTCAAACACCTAGGTGTGGGATATTCTCAGAGAGTAGGAAATATTTTCGATAAACTGTCTTCTATATGAAAACCTTTACCGAGATGGTAGGTAAGGAAGATCAATAAATTTCTGACCAGCTCTTTGCCTTCTCGAAAATTTTCGACAGCATTAAGTCAGTTAGCAAGAATATCTTTTTTTTTATCCGTACACAGTATATACCTTTCTAGTTAACCAACTCCCAGAGAATGTGAAGGGTGTTCACCGCATCATCATTAACCCTAGCATACTCCAACATCACTGTCATATTGATCTAGATTCCACCTGATTCACGAGTGGTCTCCATTTGGGACGTAAGGATCAAAATGCACTTTTTACCTAGCAATCTGAACTCGCCTGGTATAACAGTGCGCAAATTACTTCGCAGAAAAAAAGATTGATAATCAGAGATCGAGAAAATGGAAAGATATTCACTGACTAGATGGAAATACAGGAGGGGGTGCTGAAAAGTTATAGAGACCATTTCTGCGGACGGTTATAATCCAGATCTGGATGTTATCCCATTTTACAAAACAACTGCAGTTATAGCAAAGCTGCTGGGTCAGATAGCCTTACAGCTGAACTGATCAAGGTGACGGAAGACGATTTGGTGGGAAGATTGCACCAACTCAACCGTAAGATATAAACGGGTAAAAGTATGCCATATGTTTGAATCCTTTGCAATATTTGCCCGAGTCACAAGAAAGAGAATGACTTCTAATATTATGAGTACAATCGATGAATCAAGTGCGGGTTAGATTGGTCTGCTTCCGCAATAAACGATAATAAAATATAAAATTTCAGAAAACAATTTATTGCATTTATCCCATTTGAAGACGAAATTACTAATTCCCTGCCAAATTTTAAATTCCTTATGTCCAAATTCTCAACTGTCACTGGTTTGAATGTTTTTAATATTTTTGCAGGCGAAATTTCTTGAAAAGAAAATTACACCAAATATTACGGAGGAGAAATCGTATTCTTTCCGAGGCTTGAACACCTACAATTTTCGAAAATTTTCTCTACATGAGAATTGCATTACCTAAAATTTCGGTTGTAAAAATTTTTTATTCCTACAATGCACAGTTTTCGAAAATCCACACTCGAAAACGATTTCAACCAGGTATTTTGGGGGAATGCGTACTTGCAATTTTCGAAAATCTTAATAAATTCGGCATCAGTATTTGAAAACCTAAATTTCGAACATAATAATTAGTTCGTAAGACGGGAAAACAATGCTTTCGAGATACTCGGACATTTTGGACGATCGTGAACTCACGAGTACTCAGCTCATTCAGTTAGCTATCGAATGTAATGAACCAAAATAGTAATGAACGAAAATGTTCAACATTCGCAATAATACTCGTAGTATCTACTCGTATACTCGTAGTATCTACTCGTATACTCGTAGTATCTACTCGTATACTCGTAGCATAGGCGTAAGTCCATTACCAATTTTCTATGAGCTAACGGTCGGAGATCTTCTATTAAAAGAACTGCTTACCTCTATAAGCTGTCTAGAAGATGAAGTCGAATGTTTTTGAGACGAACTCCAAACGCGAGGACTATACACAAGCCCTGGTCTAACTTGTGCTTTGTACAGGAGAAGGAACTGTTGCGCGGTAATGTATCTCCTTGCCCTAAATAGTTAGCTTAGCTTCATGGATGCCGGTTTTGCAATGTTGGATATGTGGTCGTGTCATTTTACTCCAGAGTTGTCTGTGACGTGTATGCATTCACGATAAAGAAGATGGCATGAAAGTGCAGTCATCGGCAAAACTAAAGATCCTGTAGTTTGTCAATTCTGGAAGGTCGTTGATATGGAGTTGAAACAGAGTTGGTGAAAGAGTAGAACCCTGTGGCACTCCAGCATTGATCTGTTATGAAGATAATTGTCCACCCAAACGTAGAGCCTCTAACTGGGTAGCCGTTGCAGATAATGAACTCAAAAAATTAAAGAAATGGTTTTATACATAAAGATACTACACCTTTAACTTAATTTTGACATAAGTCGACTTGTGCTGAGTTTCACCATGGCCATAGACATACTCGTACATATGTACATCTGTAGCCTGCCGAAGGCGATTGGGAATGACTCATCTTTAATAAAAAATATTTCTAATCTCGTTTTTACATCAATATAAAACTACAAAAATAAAATTTGCCTAGTTCCCCGAGTGCCTGTGCTTCTTTCTTTTGCACTGATTTTCTATGAGTCGTGAAATTTGCTGTGCGGAATGCATGGCGAAGAGATGATTTCTTCTTGGAAAGTTCGCTACATCTACAAGTGTCTTGAAATTTGAATTCGTGAATAACAATTTTACGCACCCTTGATAATTAGTATAAAAGCCAAGCGCTAATAAAAGTTCCTCGTAAAGTAATGCTTTACTTTGCTCTACCAGATCTGTTCAGAAACTAAACAAGTTACATAGTTTTCCAAGAAAAAGTGAATTCCAGTATCGCAATTCTGGCAATTATCCCAAAATAGAAGGAGTTTCTTTTTTAGCTGAACTCCCACCATAGTCAATTCTAATTAAAGCGAATGCCTCTGCCCGCTCTTCGGGTTTGCCACGTCCATTAGTGGAAAAATTTAAAACTCGCTTTGTGTGTTGAAAACTACAAACCTTCGAGTAGAGGTTTTCAATAGTTCAGAAGGGAACCCACACAAATTCGGTGGCATTATAGTACAAAAAATAGCAACCCTTTCTAAAATTTTACCTGTGTATAACTCGTCAATGGAAACTCAAACAAGCGGATGTGGCAATATTTCCCCCCCCCCCACCATTACAAGGACACCCACCCCATCACTCCCACTAATCTGTCAATGGGTTAGACGCTCGTATGAACATCCAGAGTGGGGTTGAAATGCCGAGAAATTAAAAAAAAAACCCAATCACATGGTCAGTGAATAAATTATCACGCGTACGGATATTAGGTTGCAACGACACGGGCTGGATGACAAAAATACGCGCACCCAACCGTAATACACACATTTTACTACACATCATTATCCTTGGCAGCGAACGAGTGAATTCCAATAGACTACCAACGACCGACAACCAACAGTGAACTACTAGTTACAACATTATCAGCGTCATAACGATGACGAAGCAGAAGGAGATGATGATGTTCCAGGACTAGTACGATGATAATGATGGTGATGGTGATGGTGACTGCCATCGTCGCCGACCAAGAGTGCCTTACTCCACTTTTTGGTATCCGATATCTCGTTTGCAATCCAAAAGGGGCTCTCGGGACACTCGGTTCAGTAGGACTAACAACAGCAACACTTTACGGCACATGCGTCCTTCTGCCAGTTGGCACATCTCACAACAACACATTCATGCATGCACATCCTCCCACCGTCCTTTTGCCACTTAAAATGGAATGCCAGCCAGAGAGATATAATGTTTCATGTCGCCCGCCGCGCCGTTACAGGGCTTTCATACGTTCCGCCAGTAAAAAGGACATCATTCTGATAACATCCTTTCACCGTGTTACACCGTTTTTACAAAGTGAAATTCTCGGGCTCAGTTTTGCCATATTGGCACAGTTGCATGTCGCTCCTTGTCGTCGTAGTCGTCAGGTGCTGTGTCGGTCTATTCAAAAGGATTCAAGTATAATTCACTTTCAGTTTGGCGACAACTGCTGATACAATCGGTCGATTTTGTGGGAGACGCCGCGTGCTTCATCGAAACGATGCGCGATTATCCTTCGATTCCGAATGTGTTTCGCGTAAATGGTGGTTCGACTAACAGTGTGAATCTAATCGAGGCCAACGGCGGGCGGGGCAGCGTTACACAGTCACTAATTAGTCCGTCCGGCGATACTACAAATGGTTGTGGTCGCTCCAAGAAAACTGAAAAGGATCTGTCTTCCGTGGGTATTGAATTAAATTACCATAACGGTAAGTCCTCGGAATATTTATTGAGACGGAACGTCGCAGCGGGAAGTAATCCCAATCGGCATGTGACCATTGCAGGCAATAACAACTTCAACCTCATCGCAAATAATAGTCAGTCGCGTTCGAGTGGCGGTTGCGCCATTAATAGCATTTCCGGTAGCATTCCGCCCGCCGCCGCTAGTATTAGTGGAGGTTTTCCGGGTAAATTCACCGAGGGAAGTGATTTGAATATTAGTGTGAATTCGTTTACCGACATCAATAATACACCGTCCTGCTCAAGGGCGACGACATCGACGCTCAGGGAGAAGCACTTCCCAGTCGGTGGTGCAGTACTGAATCGGAGATTCTCGAACGAAAGGAACTCGGGGTATTTCTTGTGGATTATGACACCTGTGGCTGCCAGGTAAGCAAAGCAAGGAGTCATCCTTGCCTCTTTGGAAAAGTTTCACAAAAGTTATTCACATTCGAGCTCTGGCGCAAAGGATTAAGGATTAATTCTGTTTGTGTTTCGAGTTGGAAATTTTGTATATAGTGTGTCAGGGAGTCCTTTTGAGACGTATTCCTTGTCCTTCTACTCTGTGCGATTGCTTATCGGTCGGTTGTTGGATGGGTGTGATGTAGAGTTTAGTGCGGCGGTGTCACTCCATTTGTGAGTCGTAGACAAAGTTTTGTTGCCTGGATTATTAATAATGAAAGTGGTGTGAAGTGCTAAAGTTGCTTGCTGCCTGACACGACTCGAAAAAGGTTATGAATGCATGCTGATGGATAAAATGTTCTCTTTCTACCACCAGTGTCGCGTAATCTGTTGTAACACCTGTTGAATGGTGGCAAAGGTTAAGTGTGGTGTATTATTTTCATCAGATTGCGGGTCCAGAGAGGAAGAGATTTCCCAGAAATGTTGTTAATCCGAAAGTTTGCTTGGTCATGCTGGTCTGTGATAAGGTTCATTAAATGTGCTAAGCATTTACAATTAAAGAGACTTTTGACTTTATGAAGTTTTTCGGCAATTGTTGTTGCTACTTGAAATTGTATGAAGTGTGTGATTCTGATTAAAAAAATTAGTATCTTCAAGCTTTACGTTTGGATCACATAGCACTGAGCTGTATTCTCGTAGAGGTTTTTTTTGTCGCTAGTAGAGATTATCGATGTTTTCGCAGAAAAAAATAAATGTTTTCTTTTATCGATACTTCGATACACCGATTTTTTTTTTTTTTTGGTGGAGATAAGCATTTGGTATGCTTGCTCATACGCTGACAACCGGCGATCAGGGTTACCGCTGTTAAATTGAAAGAAAGATCACAGTAATGCAAAAAAGGGTCCCTCTAAATTGTGTGTGGGGGAAGAAGTTTGATCCATTTTATCACGACTTTAAGATGACATCAGTTAATACACTGCCACTGTAAAACGATTGCAACTAGGAGGATTGTTTTGCCTATTTTAGAAAAGACAATTTTATAGCAAAAGTATTATTTTATGAGGATTTTTACTATTCGGAAGAACCGTTAACACCCCCTGTTGATATATTATTATGTCTAACTAAGACCACCTTACCACTGGTGGGGGGTGGTTATAGTTTAAAATTAATGCACCTTTCTGTTGGAGTTGTCGTATTCAAATCCCCCGTAAAAATTTATTTCACACATTTTTATAGTATAAATTATGCTGACACGCATACTAATATTACCTGATCTCTTATTACATAAAACTTAAAATACGTGGGAACTGCTGCTGACTCGGCGGCGCTGAACAAAACTGATATCAATGATAAAGAGTTTCCCGCGGTGTCTGTTTCCCGTAAGGTGCATATGTACGCAATTGTACACCCCCAGACTCTGGTCTGTACTTACTTTTTCGCAGACCTCTTCTTTGTTTTTTTTTTTTTGTAACGATGTTTCCAAAATAGATGTTTTTTTGTGTTGGATGTATCAATATATCGCTTTTTTGCCTTCGATATTTTATCGATACACAATATCGATGTTTTTAATAGCATCACCCATCCCTGTTAGTGATGCAAAAATAGTGAACAAAATCAAATGTGCAGAGTTTGAATTTTCAAATAATAGACCAGTCAATTTAGATATTTAAAAAATCAAAATCATACACAAAGAAATTTGTAAAAAAAATAAAAAGTCTCCATTTTGAAAAATAACCATTTTCTTCGCAAAAAAAATACCCAGACAAGAATTGTTTAGCGTAAAATTATCTGCAATTGTGTGGCAACAACTTTTTTGATTTGTCTCTGGAGACACAAAATTTGCTTTATTTTCTACGTATACACTTTGTTATTTTACATGTGTTTCCGAACTCTCCACAGTGCAGAGTGTAATGGATCCGATTATGTGATTTTCGGAATACAGGTTATTTTTCATAATCCTTAAAAATGATTTCCCAGCATACGAGTACACTAGCATATTTCCACTCTTTACGGAAGCATTTACTGCAGAGACTACAGGGTATAACCTTACGGAGATGGATTTTGGTTTTCGAAATACAAGCTTTTACAAAAAACACAGTGTGTGTTCCTTTTAACCCTTTCAGGAGCGCTCAAATGACCTACAAAAATGAAACTTTGCACGCTTATAGCATAGACTATGAGAATGAAGGTAATGGGGATAGATTTCGATTGCCTTTCCACAATTTCCAAGACCTTCCGCATTAACGTGAAAGATAAAACTTCGTACACGTGTAGCATGTCTCAAGAGGTATAGCTTTACGGTGAGACAAAGCATGAAATGCTATATAATGATGATGGTATTTTTATTTGATAAAATATTATTTCACTATGTGACAACTCTGACTACATAGAAAGACAAAACTTCCGTACTTATGTACAAACTATGGTGTATAACTTTACGTAGCCAGATTTTTGACAAAGAAAATTGTTTGTATTCGCTACTTCCAGGACACTACGGACTTCAAGGAAATAGTGTTGCCATCGTGACATAATTTCTGTGACATAATTACTTCGGTGGTGACACTATTATGCTGACGTATTAAATGTCATATTTCAGCATTCTCAAAAGAAATTGATCAACAAGTAACTTCAGTTTGGTTGGATTTTTTTTTAAAACATCGAAACAGTGAAGATTTGGATTCTTTTTAGTCGTTTGGGCTAAATTATGTCAAGGTGACGTATTTCTTGTTTTTTTTTTTTTTTTTTTAAATGAAGGCGTGAAGGTATAAGATAGAGGCAGAGTTTTCTTTTTTCCTTTTGGTCGACGAGTTTTGTGGAATATTATGTCATGTGACATAATTCTGCCAACAAGGTGACATAATTTTTTTTTTTTTGGCAAGTCGACGATAATACTGCCCAGAAAGATTAAACTTTGTACTCTAATAGTAAATACCGTGTGAAAGATATTTGTTTAAACGGTTTTTCAAATTTCAAAATATATGTAGCATGCTACAAAGTATATCTTTAAAATCTCAACAATACTGGTTTTCAATGCGTAATTTCGTGCAGCTATAATTCTAATTTGACTTCTATTTGAAAAGCGATTATAGATAGGTACAAACTATCTTCAGAAAACTCATGGGAGGAGTACACAATTTGAACTTGAAGGCTAGCGAGAATGCGTGTACAAATTCCCTTACTTTTATGAATTATTTTTGAAAACCCCCCTTTTTGCGTATAATGGACACTGGTAGCGATCGCACTTAATTATGTATTTAATATGAAATTAAAAAAAAAAAACTGCGAACTTAAAACTTTTTATGTTCCAGGCAGATGTGTTTTATGACTAATTATGAAATAAAACACAATTTTATTTTTTTTTTGCTTGACCGATTCTTTGGTTTAAAATAAATATGTATGTATAGAATATTATATCGGCTAAATGGCCGCCTTATTTTTAATAATATTTTGGAACATTCGGGTGTTATTTCTCCAATTTCTTGCACCCGATGCTTGTGGTTGGCTTATTGCCGTAGACTATTTCCCTGAAGCACCCACAAATGAAAAAGTAGAGGGCGGTCAAATCATCATTTGGGGTTTTGCAACAAGTCACGATTACAATCACCAGTAACAGCACTGCCTCTTGCGTCTTCAAAAATATATGTCCCTTGATTTCGCCACAGGCTCAAATGAGCTTCGTCACTCGTGATGATTTTTTCCCAAAAATCGGCATCTAACGGAGGTGCCCGAACTTTCATCAATATTGTCACTCATTGCAGCAATATTTTGTGCTATATGCACGCTACGAACTCGGCCGGACTTCATTTTACCTTCCAATGTATAGGTATACTGACTACCAAAAAAATAAGCAAATTTCTTCGTGTTTTCGTAATTGAACGATTATTGAAATAAAATGTTTTAATAACTTCAACACGTTGTTGAGACGTTAGATGCTCCATAATATATCATTATCGACCGTTTTTCACGACCGTCAAATGCGAACTGACAAATGCCAACCGAACAAAAATGGTGGTGTGACTGCTTTGAGTCCTGACTACTATCTGAAATCGTCTTTGGATATTTAGCACGACTTTGAATGTATCTCTTGACTAGTTCTTTCAAAGCTATTTGAAGAGCTACACATTAATATTCGTCTCTAGTTACCCTCATTTGGTCGATCTTCTCAATACCATAGATTCTAAATTGGATTGAGATCGGGTGATTGTGGAGGTCAATTGGGAAGTTTTGTTCTGATTCTTTTCGTAGTTTGTCATTGTCCTGCTCGAAAACAAACTACACACTAACTGTAAACAAACTAAATTTTAGACTTCCTGAGTTATTCATGAATCATAAAAATTCACAGCATACAAACATTGTTTACGACAGACACTAATTTTCCCAGCAATTACAAATGTCAATTGTCTATATGAAATAGCAAAACGAAGATAAAGCTCAAAAATTACTGAACATATGTTTCACGTTGCAGACAGTTTGTCTGCTTTTATCTGGGCACTAATGATAAGCTTGTCATATCCATATAAGCACCTGACAAAAGCAACCCAATCCACATATAAAAGGTGATAAGATTATCATCTAACTCTCTCTCCTTTTCACTATGTAAACACCTTGCTCCGTTCGTGTTAAGCCCCTATAATCCTTTGCTAAAGCATCACTATATCACCCAACCACCACTCCATTACAAACTTTTTTAATCCCGAACAAATTTTCAACATTTCTAATTACGGACTTTTATTAAAACTTCTTAAGACGCCTTTACATTTGCTTAAACAAATCTGACATCGCATATTCGATGCGCCCCATCATACAATTTTCTGTTAGAAACACTTCCATGTAAGACATAGTACTAAAAAAAATTACGCATACGACATAGAGGAGCAGATCCCGGCAAATGGGATAATTAACATCCTTCTTGCATCTTGCATGTTTGCCGCTTTTTAATTTCCATCCCTCCCAAACCATTCTCTGTGACAGATCAGAGTTATAACTCGTATTTCTTTCAAAATTATTTTTGATGTTCATAATCATGGTTGTACTCTTGAAGCAGCCAGTAAGAAGAATACGTATGTATTTTAAAAATTAAACTGTTAATTAGAATTTAATATATGTACAACCACAAACACACTGTGCGTTTAACTCTTTAAGAACAAATTGCCTCTGAATGGCAAAAAATAAAAATGATAAACTGCACTCTAGATTTTATTCTCGTCCTACATTTATGTAAAAATAAAAAAACTCGGATACTGCATCGCCAATAGATAGAACTACATATGCATCCGCTAGATACAGTTCTCTTCCTCTGCCTGTGTAATGTGTTAATTTGTCTGTGGACTGTCCTGCAATCCATTTATTTGTCCCCCCTCCATGTTCATATGTAGAATATATAAAAAAAATTTATATATATATGTATGTGTATATGTATTTATTCACTTTCCTTTTTTGAACACCCGCAGCTTCTCCGTGGCAATAGTTATCGCTGCTTTGGCCGGTCCACAGTGGCTATTCACTGAGGAGAAACTTCCGAATGCCAACTACAATGGAACGGCGAACTTTAACGCCCAGGACGATGGCGCCTTCATCACCAAATACACCAAGTCCAGTTTATGGATTCTATGCACGGCTCTGCAAGGTAAGTGAGGGGGCAGTGGCCAAGAGATGGCGCTGATTAATGTTGATTTATGCACTAATTGAATTCCATTCAAGTTACCAATACATTTACGTTTTGTGGGTGGGATATTTTTAAAGCAGACTTTTTGGGATCCCAAATATTTACGCATTGGTTGGGGTTATTTTTTGGAATTTTTTCCAGTATTAAATCCAAGTGTACTCGCATTAGCCACTTAAGGGTCATAGGAGTGTATGTAGTACATTGCGATTGTTTGTTGTTGGCCTTGAAGCCGAAGTGCTTGGATGGGGATAATCTCTTCGCTTGGGGGAATAATTTTCTGATGTAATGAAGCTTTAGGGAATAATCGACGAAGGCGAATGTTTTTTTTTTTTTTTCTTTTTGTTTTGTGTCGGGGAGAGGTGATTACTTTTATGTCGGCACAAAGTTTGGGGAGAGATTTGTGCGAGAGTCCCTTTTTTTGTTGCTGCTGTGGTATTAAGAAATAATGAAGCGTTTCTAGGAATATACCTGAGAGACTATCCACTTAAAGCGAAAATGATTTGATTTAGAAGGCAATGGGGGATTTTTGTTCTTTTCTAGAAGAAATATACCTAGGCGTACGTGGTTCGCAGTTGGGGTAGACCTAAATGGGGTTTAATACTGAGGAAGGTCGACTTTCTTATAGATGCGTGTGAGCTACCGTGAATTGGTTTTAAATGTGTAAATGTGTTGTTTACTCGAAGGGGGTTTATGGCATTTTCAGGGTGTGAAATAACATTTTTATTCATTTTTGTTGGGGTAGGAAACACTCTACTGGAGCACTTAGGTTGGTTTATTGTACTACCAGGAAGCAACCCTCTGTTGATAAAATTTCTCCATAGTAAGCGTTTCAGTGATGAGGATATTATGCACTCACCACATCAGCTCGAAAGATCTGTCACCTAACACGAGCAATGGCAGAACAATCGCCACCCTCTCCACAGGCAACGAGGATAGTGATGTCGCTTAAGCCTAGAATATTGAAATGTTTGGAAAAGTGTAATGGCCCATATGAACCAGTAAGTTGTATGCCATCTCTTCTGTTGACTGTTGAAGGAAGGCTAGAGTGCTGTGGTTTTTTTTTACAGACGTCGGGGAGTATTCGTTTAGATAGCAAACCTAGGCTTATACTATAAATATTTTCATGGCAGCTATTCCAAAAAGCTCAATAGCGTGATCCCTAGAAATACGATATTTGAGCGTGACATCCCTTTATCAAAACTCCTTTTGCTACAGGGCAAGTAGACTTTGAAATTTACTCCCAGGAGACATATTACCAGAAAATTTTAAAATCAGACAATCCAATCTAAAGCAGAATCGACAGGCATCTACGAATATCTCAGAGCGTTGGCTTAGCGTTAAAGGCTCGCCTGTCCTAAAAGAAGATTGTAAAAAAAAGTCTGTCTACATCCATTCTACAACTCTTAATGGAAGTCCTGACCGAGGATGCGAGAAGACCCAACGCAGATTCAGGCCCTGAAAAATTCTTCTCTTAGCCTTGTTTAGCAAGTTCATTGGAAATCTCATTTTTCTAATCCTGTTGTGACCTAGGACGCAAACAAGACTACATAAGTGAGTTCGACTATGTGATCAAATTTAGAGAGTTTTGACATTTTTGACCGATTTTGGAAGTATTTCGATGTTTCACTAAAATTCTCTGCCACATCCACCTATATCACAATATAGTTCACAGCCATAGGGATAGTATAAGTCTCCGCTTGAAAGACAAATGCATGTTTGCATCCAAGTTTGTGTCCAAGAAGACACCAGGAATAGACCATTGATTGGTTTTGGAACCATCTGGCCAAGGGCAGTCCTGAATGCGAGTGTGAGTTGCACAAAAATCCACCTCGTTTAAAGCGGAAGATTGCTTTTATAGTGCTAACCACGAGATATATATCAAGAGGAGGGAGGTTCAACAATGCATCTAGAGCAGAGCCAGCAGAGACGGACTGCTCTTTGGTGTGTAGTAAAAGGAGCAGTGACATATTTGAGCGAAAACTTTGTACACCAAGCAACCCATGGACATGCTAAGAAAGTTCTTATCATCACCATACAGATCCATATGACCTTTTTTAGGACAACCTCGTAAATTTCATTTAATTCTGACGATATTCACTGCCATGCTTTTACGGACACCATACTAATCTAGCTGTTACAATTTTTTAGCTCCTAATTATAAATCTTTACACACAAGTTATGCAAAATAATTACCCAAGAAAAACACTGGTGTTATTTAAAAAAAAAAGCATACACTGGATTGTTAAGGCTTTTTGTCAAAATGGGAGTTCTGTTGATTAAGTTTAGTGATGATTTAGCTTTTGTATGTATGCACGAAAGTGATATGATTTAAACGAAAAAGAAAATAATTTATTTTGTTTTGGGTGATTTTGAAGAACGGAAATTCAAGAATAATGCTTTTAATTAAAGTTTTTTTTCAATATTGTCGAATGTCAGATTTATCTGAACATATCGCAACTATTTTTAATCGAAAATACTTGAGATGTATACATACGTATATCGACAAAAAAAATTCAAAATTTGAAAAAAAAAAATCAAAAACCAAAAAAATAAATCTAAACTCGTTATTTCACATTTTTTAAGCACTGCGTGTCATCCAAAAATCCACTTTTAACCTATTAAAATGCTAATTTGTGTTTAAAGTGTGTACAAACTATAAAAATGACACATAAAATGAGCAAAATAAAGTCGACTGCTGCAGCGCTTTTGTAGTAGAAGTAGAGTAAAAGATGGAAAATAGTGAGAAATGTGCAGTATATCCTCCCCTTGATTTTAAGAAATCCGAACAAATCAGGTTAAAAATTCCGTCTGCGATGTCGAATAACTGTCGAAAATAAATCCCATGTTCATCCGAAAATTATCCAGATTTGAAATTCAAGCGAAGTTGATATTTTATTTTTTTTAAATGCTTTAAAAGTAAATAGCTTTTTTTCAAAACTTACTATGCCCTTGCATATGTCAAATATTGTTGATTCATATCAGAGAAATAACCGATTTTATAAAAGACCTTTTACACGCGAAAAACTTAGAGCGTCATCTGTTAAATAGCTAACTTAACCCAAATATTGAAATTTATCCAGTTGTAAATGACGTTTTCGAGAAAATTTATTTTTTCCAAAATCGGCCATTAGTGTAGTACCATTAATATTGGAAGTTGAACTGAACTTCCGGTTTTGCCTCAAACTGTAGCCCCCGATATAAAATTTGAAGGAAGTCAGTGAAGCCGTTTATGCTGCAGTCACACGTACCGACGGACAAACACTCCTTCAAGCTCGCTTATATTAGTAATATCAGAATTGATCAAAATCTCGAGATGAAGAATTTTTAAAAAAAGAATTTTATGTCAAGCGTTTTAAACCAGAATTTTAATAAGTGGTGGGAAAAAATTCTTTGTTACGGAAATCAATTTTAGACTTGTTAAAAAAAAAAAACCGAGCTCTCCAATTCCTTCTGGTTCAAGAAAAACTAAATTTTTTTCAAAATGCCTTTTATTGGTGAATTTGTTCAAACCTTATAATAATTGAAAATCAAGCCCGTATTCAATGTGCGAAATGTGTTTACCCTGTGTTTCCAACATTCGGCTCCATAGGTTTATTTCTCGTTCCCCATACAATATTTTTGATTGTGATGTTTCAGCATAACGAACAATTTCAAAAGGACCTCTTTTGTTATTTCGAATTCCTAGGTTAGACCAAAATTTTAGTTAATTTGACTTCACATAGATCAAAAAAATTTAATTGTAACTCCCATCAACTTCCTTGGTGTTGGACTCTGACAGAATCCAGCATCTTAAAAGTCGAAAATACTGCAAACATTTGTATGAAAATATTATTTTTTATGAACTTTTTAATATTTTTTATTTTTTTTTTTTTTAATTTAAAAGAATGTATTTCTTTTGATTTGCTCTAATTTGTTCTACTTTTTTTTAGGGTTCCGGAACTCAAAAATTAAGAACGAAACCCTTATAGACAGAGTCAGTCCGTCCATCTGTCTGTCACTCAATCATAACTTTTGGACTGTTAGACTTACAGAGTTGAGTTTTACTAATCAGCACATAATTGAAAATTAAAATTTAGGAAAAGTAAACTTGTTTGTTTGTATAATTACAAGATGAGTATCAAATGAAAGGTAACGATGCGTCAATTCCAAAAATATAGAGTTCCGTTATTTTTACTTGATCAGCTTTCGCGAGAATTTCAAAAAAAATCTGCAAAAAGTATATGTCTCCTCCCCGTATCTCTGAAACTACCAAACTGATACATTTTTCAAAACTCGTAAGTATGGGTCATCTTTTAAAAATTACAGTAAAACTATTTTGATTTTGATGTCTATTTTCGAGGAACTTATACAAATGTTCGAGAAAGAGAAAATGGCACTTACCGTCCACCATTTTGTTTTTTTCCTGAACATTCGAATAGTTATCCTCACTTCTGATAAAAAGACTAATCATTTGATATCCTTTTTATAAAAGTCAGCCCTGAAGTTTAGGCATATAAAATACATATACCTATACATGCTTATAAAACATAAAAATTCGTCGGGCTTGGCCGTAGTTACGAGTAGTTAAAACAATAAAAAGATGAGAATGGTTAAAGTGTAATTAGTGT
The DNA here is from genome assembly GCA_963082735.1 of Pocota personata. Taxonomy (NCBI): domain Eukaryota; kingdom Metazoa; phylum Arthropoda; class Insecta; order Diptera; family Syrphidae; genus Pocota; species Pocota personata. Next base: position 6,981,364 of record OY720430.1, read on the forward strand.
AATAAAAGCAGTTTACCATTATTTGCTTGATATTTAGTAATATATTTATTGAAATTGCTTCGGAACCCTCGGCACATGAAGCACTTTTATGCTTGAGCTTCGTTTTTTTTCACGTCACGTAATTTTGTTCCATGTCACGTGATTTTATTTCCTTAGTAAAATAGGCGTAATGTTCTGAAAACTGACATAAAAGAGAGATTGTCAGATATTTAGAAGGATTTTAAGCATGGCAGTAGGCATATATAAAAAAAATTAAATACTATTAAATCTAAGACTCAAGGAACGTACGTACCACTATGGGTAAATTCAGAAACGCATCATTGCATAGACAATGCTCAAACAGTCCTGCCAAATGTTCATTAACGCAGATAATTGGCATCACTCCTTTCGTTAAGTGTTCATTATTGCAAAGTTGGATAAACTGATGCGCAAACATCAAAGAAGAAAGCGTCAGCAAAATTCGTGATTTCTTGTTGATGCTTTGGACAAATAAAGCTTGTAAAATGGTGAAGGAGAAGGAGAAGTAAATAAAAACAATTATTAATTAGTCAGAATAGGAATTTTATGTATATATGTATTTGTTTTAGGGAGAACTTCAGTGCTGCACAAATCAAACTTTTAATTTCAACGAGATTTAAATATGAGCAAGCGATTGCTTCGGGAATAAAATCAAAAGCTGTGTTGTGGGGAAAAATTGTGTCAGAAATGAATGAAGATATTCCATAGTTTAAATTTTCATCATCATCATCATCAATTAAAAGTTTCAGTAAAAGGACGCTCATGATTTCGTAAAACAATTGTAAATTACATTCTGAAACGTCAACAAACAACTCTAACAGCATGGCATCAGCATTGGAACTAAGCAGTGATGCCGCATCGATGGGTTTTTTTTTTTTTTTTCGTTGACGTTTCTGAATTTACCCTATGTATCAAGTTTTAATTTAATACATGAGAATATATTCTTCACAGGGAATATTTGATTTTTTATTTATATACGACTATGCATCAAACTGAATATACCACTATTTGGTATAAAAAGAAGACGCAAACAGATGATGGGTGAGTCCTTATACCACACTCCACGTGACAATTGCAGACTCTTTGTGTTGCTGCTTGCGGCTTCATATATATTTAACTTTTTGACAGCTTGTGATTCAGACGCAGACTCTGATGCAGATGCACCCCTTTAAACAATAATCTCGGGGCAAGCTACATGTAGGAAAATAAAATTAGTGTAGACTAGGTACAGAGGAGGAAGTTTTATTACACATTAAAATATTTTCTTAAAAGCACCAAAAATGAAAAACAGCAACAGTTTGCCATTCAGCTACTCGCAATAATTTACTTTGCCACGTCGCAGAAATTCCCTCAAAACTTTTCACAAACAGCTCCCACTTAAATTTATAACAATTTCACCACCCAGCAAAATAGATTAGTATTCTTCCTACATGCCCATATTTTTGTTCGGTTGTCCTGACGGAGGACTTGTTGCGCTCTGCAAAAAAAATGAAGGAAGCTGAAAGTAATAACAATTCCACCACATCATACATATATTGCAGTTTAAATTTGTTTCCCGCAAGGATAATATTTTTCCATTCACTAGAACTAGGACCCTTACCCATCCCAACGCAACCCAGCCACCCGACTTAACAACGCATAAGAAAATCCTGCGAAAAGAGCTGAATTTGCAAGTGCGAAAAGCAAATGCCACACGGCCTCAGGTGTTACAAACAAGAACCGTCGTTCACCGAGATCTAGCTCACTCTACTGCAACAAGAAACCCGGGCTTCCTTCCTAACAAGTCGTCGTCCGCCAAAGGCAGAGATGAAGGCCATAATTCACTTTGTTTCTACTTTTACGACGACGGCATTCCAGAGCCCCGTCGTAACATTACTCTTGGGCGTCCTCCCCTCGCAGCATGAAAAGAACCTGGTTTGGTTACAAGTATAGGGGGATACAGGGTGATGTATTATTGCCTCATCTTACATGGGTGGTTGTGGTGGTGGTTGCACTAGAGGTGAACATCATTCAACTGTCGCAACATTAGCAGTAGACTTGCGGCTTTTGCTCTCTGCATCGTTATTGTAGTCGTCGGAGGCGGAGAAGCAAACTACAAGGAGTAGGTAAAACTAGCAATCTGCCCCCTGCAAGACTTCTTCTACTGCATCCACAAGGGAGCTATGACGAGTTATTGGATTTGTTGACGACGGAAATGATTTTGATAGACTTTCGGTAGAGAGGAAGCGAAATTTTGTTGGTTTCCTTTGCTTGTGGCAGGAAGTAGTTCCTAGATGTAGGTTGCTTTTTTAGCCTGACCAAAGGATTTTCTCCCAACCAAGTTTTCTGGTTTTCTTTCGAACTTGATATTGATTTGGGATTTCTTCAAATGGAGACGGTAGTGTGGGCCGCACCTGGTGTGGTGGAATTAAAATCGTATCTCGACTACACTAAGTGTACCTGATATTAGATAATAAGATTCGAGGTGGATGTCGTTAGAAATTGTTGTTCTCTTGGGGGCTTTGGATTGGCTTTTATGTTGTGATTCTTCGCTAGCTGCAATGTGATTATTGCTCTTGCCAGTGGGTTGGTGATGGACGGTAATAGGAGAAAGTTGTATGACCGACGCGTTTGAGGTCCTCATTATCTACCATTTCTCTGAAGTCATCGAGAAGAAAAGTTCCTAAAGTGGATGACTTTTCCTGAGTTAGTGCTGGAAATTGTTTGTGTGCCACATCCCCGCCTGCATTCATTTCGAGCGGGCGGGTGACCGACGACTGTTCTGCATCAGCTAACCGAAACTGTGCAGAGAGATCATTAGTAGTCAATGAAACGACCTTTAACGCATTCTTAGACTTAAATGAAGGCTTCAACAACACTTGATAAGAAGCCATCAGAAAAGCTATGGATAATAAGAGAGTGGCTGCGCATGATAGCTGATGATATTTGCAGTAACAAAACTGAAACTAGACTAGACATACTAGTTTTGTTTGCTTATGATTCGTAATCTTTGCTGTAAGATTAAGCCCCAGAGGGGGACAGCAACCAACAGCCACCCATGCGTATAAGAGAAACGAGTAAAATCTAAGTTACTCATATGGGTTTTGGCCACAATTGACCAAATTTTATTTGACTGAGAGAACACAAGGGTAACGCTGAAGCTGACGCGTGAAGCAGTCTGTGTATCTGAAGTAACTTAACTTCTACTTTAGTCTCCTCTTCAGCTGCATCATTATAATCATGTCGTTGATTTTCTTCGTATTTCAACTAACAGACCTCATTCATATCCCACGGAGGCTAGCGAGGTGTAGTTTTCGATCTTACACCTTTAAGTGTGATTAGTTTAAAAAGGCGGCAACAAAACTTGACCTTACTATAATGTCAAATCAAAAAGGTGGTCTCTCAATTCTGTCCGTATGTTTGGCCTAAGCAGCAGAACGAATTTTCTTTAAACTTCATGTCCGGGATTTGTGCAAAATCGGAATTTTCATTCTAACCCCAAAATTCGCGGTACTTTACTAATGGGCTTGAAAAAAATGCTCTGTCGATGCATCTCTTTATAACTCAATATTCTTCAATACTAACCCACGAAATTTACGATGCCCTCGTCTTTTCTATCTACCGTCCCAAAGCACTTAATATGGATCTAATGAACCAATTTCCCGTATGCTGCGAAAAGTTAACTCAAACCTCACCCATTTCGATTTTAACCTCAGCACTCTGCCTCAAAGCAGAACTCCTTCACCATTCTCCTTAGCTTTTAAATTTAAGTTTTAGTTTCAAGTTTTAGTCTTAAGTTAGTTGTAGCTTGTAATAAGCCAAATAAAAGGGGGCTTTCGCCCCCACCAAAATGATGTACTGGTACGTAGCTCATTTCGTTTGAAAACTGTCAAAGTCGAAATTTAGGTTTTGCGATTCGCCGGATATGAAGCCGGTTTTTTTTTCTGAAAAATAGTGACCTGATAAGATACAATGGGGTGATTTTTCACCCCACGTATTCCAATATAGTTTAGGAGATAGAGGGGGTGAACATCGCCTATGCCATGGTTTCAGAGCTTTCTTGTTCAAGAAACTTAATCTAAAATTGTTTTATATTTTTTCGACTCCCTGAAAAAATATATTTTTTTTCTTGGGATACTCCCAATAGCCAACCACAAAAATACTATTTACAATTCATTATCCTAATAGTTTTTGGTCTACAACACATAATCTATTTGCAGAAAATGTCAGCTTTCTAGCTCGAACTGTTCAAAAGTTACAAGCTTGTGACAGACGCACGGACAGACAGACACCGTGTTGAATCGATTGGTATTCCGTTTATATCATTCTGGCACGAAACACTTTTTAAAGTTCAAGAAAAGTACTCGTTTGCTTTTCATATGATATATTGAGAAACGTCAATTTAAGGTGGTTTTCAAATAAATGTCCTTTTGTTTTTTCCAAAAAAATTAAATCAAATCAACTTTAGTCAGTCTTTTTTAATGCACAATTTAATGCACAAATTTATTTCTTTTGATTTCAAACCGTTTTTTCTGTCAATCTCATCAGCTGACAGCTTTCATTTCTTCGTGAGGCTAAATTAGTCTGGAAAAAATTACAGAAAAATTAACGAAGGAAAAGTGATATCTCTCTCAATTTTGTTAAGTGTCAAAGTTCTTATTCATCAATACTGTTAATATCGGAGCAAAAACAAAATCAGAATCTGTTTTGCAAACCCATTGTTCTAATACCATCTGCCTCAGGCGTGTTTTGGATATTTAAGCAGCACGGAGTCGGTAGTGCCGCATTATGAAGACTGGATGTTGTTGTATTGCATATACATATGTACTTTAGAGATACTGTTTGTCGTAAAAATAGGTTTCCAAATTCATTTTTCCTAATTGTTTCATCTAAACAGGGTTTCCTTCGTCCTGGCATTTCATTAATTAACCTTTTTTTGGATCATCTTTTATTTGTTCGAACTTTCCTTTGTAATATTAATCCTTGCTTCTAGCTATTTTTTGGTTGACATGGTTTCGTAGTTTTTTCTATTCGGTTTCGTAGGTATGTAAGATTGCTCTTGTTATTTTTATAGTCCCTGGTAAATCCATAGTACATTTTTCCGGCGAGTTTTTTTCTTATACACAGTTGACTTTTTATATATTTCTCTTATTTTAACCAGAGAGATGAAGAGTGCTTCAGGATTCGTTGTTTCGACAATCAGTTCAATAGCACAGCTCGTCTTTACGACAGAGTATAAGGGTGTGCCATTTTGATTCAAACAATCATCATAGATTCCATACATCGTATTGTTTTGTACTATTGCCGAGAATATTTTGAGTTCTTGTGAGTTCACATAAGTTCAACTGCCCCTTTAATAAAATTGCACAAACCTTTTGCAGTGAGCATTTCTAGATAGCTAAGGACATAACTTTGTGCACTATCTATATATTTATATCGTCCAAAACTTTCAGATCGCTATGTGCTCCTCTTGAATTCGCAATCTTCCCGAACTCTCCACTGAATTCCATTTGGTTGTGCTTAACTGCATTTATTAGTTAAATAAACCTTTATAAAAAAAAAAGGAAATCAAAGTTTCCTTCGAGCCGGATTTGAACCAGCGACCTATGGATTTCCGCTTACGAATTTTCACACATCTACAGTCCACCGCTCTACCAACTGAGCTATCGAAGGTGTACAGATATCTTTCCGTAAGTGGCTTAACCGAAACGTGCAGCAGCTAACGAATAGGTAATTAAAAGTGAAAGGTCTGAACAGCAATAAACCACAGTGCATTTATGATTGTGAAACTTTATCAAAAGGGGGGGACTTCTTTGAAGTTGTGATGTCAGTAACCATCTTCAGTTGATAGAGTGGTGGAGTGGACTGTAGTGTTGAAGATAGATAGCATTTCAGAGTCTCAAAAAAGGTTTTCTTTTTTGGGTTGTATGCACTCTATTTATGAAATTATAGTGGGGCGATAAATTGCATTTGGAATTCAATAAACTATCAATAAGTTCTGAAAATGATGTTCGTAAATAAATTATCAACTCGTTCATTTTCTGCCTCAGACATTTCTCTTTTTTTTATCTGACAAATTGAATATTTTATTTTGCTTCCTTTACCTCCATCGAATCGATGTAATTCTACAAATGTTGATGTGATGTCTCGTTTCCTAAAGAAGGATGTGCTCTCCTCCTGTACGTTCTATCAATTTATGACACCTGTTGAATGGGGAGATAGGAGTAGGATGATGTCAAGTTGAATATCTGCGATGATGATGTGGATGATTATGATGATGTGCAAGTGATAAAACACTCGTACTTTAGATAAACATTATTTACATGAGATATTACTGTTCTATATACAAATGGAAATATTTTCTCGTGAATACGAAGTGGGGAGGGTATTTTTCTAGATGTGCAAATAAATTTGTTCCTCAATCCATTAAACGTCGGTAACATTAAAACGAAACCGTCCAACGTGTTAGAAACAAATTATAAAAAATGAGAAACAGAATATATATATAGTTTGATGGCAACTGAATAACAAAAGCCTCTTAGAAGTAGCACATATGTATGATAATATGCCATTATGAAACTTATACTGTTTCGTCTATTTAAGATCTACACAATAAGGATTATTCATGGTCGTAAATTGCCTTCAGATTATGTTTTTCTTTTAAGAAAACGCCTCCAATAAGTGGGCGTGGCCATACACAATAGTAGACTGATAAGTTCGCAGCCTACCAAAGAAATAGTTTTAATTCTAAATTGGTACTCCAATTCTAAGAGGGACTCTATGAAGATTCATTCCTCTGTTTTAATTTGTTCTGTTCTTACACGTGCCTAAGTACGACAGGTTAAGAAATATTTACAAAATGCAAAAAAATCGAACAGATTCATAAGGATATGGTGGCAACTTTAGGGAAATCCGAACCATCGAAAACAATAGTTAAAAAGTGCGTAGCCGAATTCTAACATCGCCAAAAATTGTAATCTGATCATCACATTGAAGTTAAGAAAGATAGCTGAGATCGTCGGCATCTCGTATGAACGGATCAAAAACATCTTTCAAAACAAACCTAGATTTTCCAAGCTTTCTGCAAGATGGGTTACGAAACAGTTCAGCTTTCAGTTCAACAAAAACACAATTATAAATTTAGGTATGAATTACTGCCGCATCCTCCCTATTCTCCTGTAACTTTCATCTGTTCCCCAACCTAAAAAAAAAAAAAAAAACATTTCGGAGGACAGAGATTCTCAAGGAATGAAGAGGTCGAAACTGCAGTAAACCTATTTTTCGAAAGCCTTGAGGAAACCTTTTTTTTAAACTGGTTTAATGGCTTTTGAGACCATATGGAAGAAGTCTATTGAGACTAAGTCTGGCATGTTAGTAGTGACAGTTGAAAATAATTGTAATCGAATGAAATTATGCTAAGATATGGAGAGGGGCTTAAAACATATTCGAATCAATTCTCTCATACTCCTAACTCAAGAACCACTTTTGATAAAATTTGGGTTTTGAGTAAATGTGTAGATACGTTCTTCAGAAAATCATTAAAATCGGATGAAGACAAAGACGAAGGGTGACTTTTTACACCACGTATTCTAATATTTTTCAAGAACCAGAAGATTTGTTATAAATTTCTCCTTACCTCCTTATAAATTCACATACTCTCGTTTTTTTTTAATTGTTTGCAATAATAGTTTCGGAGATAGAGGAGGAAGGTGGGAACATCACCTATGGCTTGTTTTTTGTGCTTTTTTAAGAAACTTTATCGAAAAATAAAAGATATTTTTTAATAAATTATTTGTTATTATATTTTTGGACATGAAGTACATTAAGTCCCCAAAAGCCCATCAAAAAAATATTTTTTACAATTTCTTTCCTCGATTGTTTTTGGTCCACCAAAGCCCACAAAGTTTCAGCTCTCTAGCTCAAACGGTTCAAAAGTGTGAGAGGCACAGGGACAGACACCATTGTATCCATTAGTGTTCCGTTTATACCATTCTAGTCCGGAGTACTATGATAATAAAAAATATATGACACGGTTAAGTTGCCGTGCTTCAGATTTAAAATTTAGACAAATAAAACTTTTCTGACCATATGTCCAAAATATGAATGCCATGCCCTGACATGTGTCTAAAATGACTTAGATATAAATTTTCATTGAAATTGTACCGGTAACCGGTATATGGTTAATTTACCTAATTCCGCCAGTAAGTAAAGTACCGTTATGCCATTTTTAAGCGAAAAACTGAGTCTTATTGCAAACATTCATATTATCTCATATATGAATTTTTATTTAAATCGATGAAGCTTTTTTCGAGAAAATTGTATTTTTTCAAAATTGTCGTGAGGTTAGAATGAAAAATCCGATTCAACCTCGAATTGTAACCCCACAGACCTCAGATATGAAGTTTGAAGAACAATCATTAGCGATTTCTCAATTTTTGAAACACATGGCCTAGAGAGTGATAGTTTCACTTCTATTGAAATGTGATGATCTATAAATTTATATGAAGCATAAGTGACAGAGTGAGCGCCGTGGCTCAGTGGTTAAGTGCGCACTCGCCGAGGTTCGAATCCCAGACAATATAAAAAATAGCTTTTCACCTTTCGCAAGTGTCTGACAAACATTCGAGAGTAAAATTGTCATAAGAAGTTTATTTCAATCGAAAAAAAATGACCCTCGGAAGGGACATAAAACTACAATATAAGTCTCAGCCATTTGAGCGGCGGACAGCACACGAGTGGCTGCGAGAAGTTAGACCAGACCCTGTATGTGTTGTTAGACCCAAAATATATATTTTTATATATATAAACGACGGAAAGAAACGTAAGGGAACCAGATTTCCGATTTTAAAAACACTGGGTGTTCCGAAAAACCTTTTTTCTCTCTTTCAGAAGCGGATGACATAGAAAGCTACAAGTTAGCATGCTCTCCCAGGGAGAGAATAAAATGGAACTGATTTTTTTTCTTTTGCAAACACAGGGTATTGGAAAGAAAAGTGTGCCTCCCTTGTATCGAATTTCTTTGTACGCAGTAACTCATCGATAAATCTATGAAGGTGGATCTTTGGACTATTGTACAGAGCATGAGACAGAATAAAACGAAGCCGGAATTTTATTTCTTTGAAAAATATTTACTTAAAATTCTTTTCAATTCAATTGTATTCCTCAAAGGATGACGCTAAGGCTAAGTGCAGTCTTCTGATAACTTGGATTTGACTCAAACAGTTGAGTTGAGTTGAGAACACCTAACTCGAGGAGCGGAAATTAATGGATCACTTAGACACTGATAAATTCTGCAGCTGGACAAAGTACATCTACTACATGATTCTTTTTAAGACAAACAGAAGAATTCAACCGTGCATTTAAAAAAAAAACAGTGTCTCATATCTCGGTAGAATTCTGTTTAAAAGTGAATAGCTCTGCTCTACATACCACAAAAGCCCTTGATTACATTATCATTGTCCATCCTTCAGTTCCACTTTCAACCAGGAAGTCACTTTATTTATCCCAGAGAGAGAGAGAAAAAAAGTAGGAGCAAAAACAAAAAGTTAAAAACTCTTCATTAAAAATGGAAATATTAAATGTTTTTCTAGTTTTCATTCACATTTTCCTCTTTTTTTATAATTTCATGTGCTCCTTGCTATGCACCTTTACATGGACCCGCGGTTCACCATCTACACAGGAGTAGAAACGTACAACTGCATTAAAATAGACTATTTCCCAAAAGAAGGATACCAACCGGATCCGCACGACTCGACACCAGCTATACCATGTAAGTACCATACATTGCATCTAGTAAATTGTACCGATTCATGTTCAGACAAAGGTTTTTTTAGTGACCAAAAAGAGATCTTTCTCCATTCAGTTTTGTACTTCACACAAATAATTTCTGTTGAAAAGTTCACGTTTCATGCCCTCGCTAGGAAAAAGAGAGGAGCTCCTTTAAGGAGACTGGCATATGACACATTTGGTGCATTGAAAATTACATCTTATTCTTGGGTTCTTGCACTTGTTCGTATCCTTATCGCTGAACAGTTTCAATTCAATCCATTTAGCAAATTGCAGTGTTCATGCAAGTCAACTGCAGAGCTGAAGTCCTTCGTCGCTTGACGTATTTATTTTTTAAAATTGTCTAAAGCTTAGCTATTTAATATTGAAAATCTTCAAGGATAGATTATCCGATGATAAATGACGGGTACATGTGTGTTTGTGGGCGAGATTGATGTGTTTTTTGTTTGGCTATTATTATTATTTGTTCTATTTATTGGAAGGAAACGATGAAAGTCTTGAGATGTCACATTGAGTGGGAAAGTTTTAGCCATGGGAGCAAAGGATAATGTGATTAAGTGTCCTTGAATTTGATTGGCGATGGCGCTTTTATTCTCGTTCATAGAATTTGGCGGCAATTTATTTGGGGACGAAATGAAGGATTTAAGTTTTTAAGTGGAGCTTTTCAGTTAAATGTATCCAAATATGCGAATAACTTTTTGAAGGTCAAATAATTAGCCATTATCCTCAAAGATTGGGGCTAGGGAGATCACTTCAGAACCTACAATAAAATTGAGCAGGATGGCGCCGCTATTGACCTAGTTAACCTATAAAATGAATCAATCCACTTTTCTAAGTCTTAGATAAAGGGTGGTCGAAAAGCATCATCACACCCAGTACTGGTCGTATTTTTTATAATAATGTCAGACAGATATCTAGTTCGTAACGAACCCTTATTCACGATAAACTAGAAAAGGTGGATGGGTAAATTCTAGGATAGTTCTAAATAAGAATATCAGGGTTGTGTTAAGAGGAATAAAAATGATCAAAGCGAAACATTTAATTATACTCTCTAGCTGAGTAAGCAGTTGGTTACCATTTTGGTACATTGTCCTCTTGACGTCTTAGTTCATCTACCACGAATATACGCCATCGTGTATGCTCCATGGCGATGTACTTCAGCTCCAACTAGCACATATATGACTACTATGCAAACATTAAGACAATTCTCCAATCGGAGACGACACGAGTGCGATCTGATTTACAAATAAAAATCGCAAAAAGGTAATAAACGATTTCTGGTTCTCCCACCGAAATAACCTTGCCCTTGTAGCAATTGACACTGCTGATCCCCGTCGACTAGTCACCGATCAGTTAGCAACCAATCAAATCGCGGTCTTGTTTGCATCGTGTGCAGTCGAACAAAACTACCAGAGGAACTTTCGTGATCAGATCGTAGTCGCTTCGCCTCCGGTGGGAGAACGACTTAAATTATTTCCGCTCTCCGATCCGTTTTCGCTGCTGATTGCCTCTGTTCTACAGGACGAGTGTAATTGTAACAATCCAGGATAACTACGAGGACTTAAAGCAAACTTTTGACGAAGAGCTTATTTGTTATACTGCTCTTCCAAATATAGTATAGTCTGTACAGCCAACAGTTGATTGTTGTTAGTGAATGGAACACTTATAATGCTCTTTACTTTCGCATGGCCGCTGTTTAACATGTATCGAACCTGTCCCCATTCTTTGATGATTGTAGATTCACGTGGTATACTCCTTAAACATGTACCTATACTACAACAACAAGTTTCTTAAAAATGCATCACTCGGCAGAAACCCATGATTCACTTCCCTGTCCCTCAAGAGACATTGCTGATTGCTGAACTTCAGGAGAGTGTAAGAAGATAATTTATATCTTTAAATGTTTACTATATAATAACTTAGTGCATACAAAAAATTACATTCGAATTGGATAAGTCTTTATGGGCATTTAAAGCCTATGACAAATACTATACAAATTTCTAAATTTGTTATAATATAATTGCTAATCCTTTTCAAAACCGAGCATAATGTTAAACTATCCATAATTACGCTAAAAGATATTACCTAATCAAAAAAATTAACTGCATTGAAATCGATTTAGCTGCTGTGAAGTTATACGGCCACATCGCAAAAAACTGGGCAACATACTCGTACAGCTTAATTTTATATACATACATATGTGAAGATGTCACTAATATAGAGCGCACCAGAATAGTTTCGGACAAATTTCTCCTTTCCCAGTGACGTACACTGACGTACAATATTCAATATCAACTTTGGACGAATTTGTGTAAGGTTGACAGCAATAAGATATGTTCTTTTGTGCATCATATAAGTCCATAAGCAGTTTTCCCATCAAATAATTCATCACATCTTTCTTCCCGAAGAGAAAATTGGCACACTAACTTCAATTCGATTCACCTCGAAGCCAATTCTCCCAATTAAGCAACGTAATTCCTATCAATTTGTTGGCGGAAAATCATTGGAAAACGGAAATCAAAATGAATTACAACAATTTTCCTTCGCCGAACATGGGAAAATCATCGATCGTCTCCTAGAACTGGGCTATTCCACAAAAGGACACGTAGGATTACATTTTCCGATTTTCCGACCATGGAGCAATTTCCCTTATAAAAACTTTCTTTCAAATGCAATTAAATACTCCTACAGCTCCCTATGTAGCTACTGTTCTCTTTTGCTGGATGGCCTGCGAAATCAGCTGAAAAACATTTTGATTACTTTTTTTTTGTTTTTTTTTTTTTGAAGACATTTCAAAATTAAGTTAAAATCCAATGCCACACTGACAAATTGAGTTTGAACTTTCATCTAGAAATTGCCATACAGAAGAACAAATAGTTTGACAGGATAACTGAATAAGTTATTAACCCCGAGGCGCTAAGTGAGAGAAACATTGGACAGAAACGCACCAAGGAAGGATAATAATTATTGTCGTTGCAAAGGGAAGCAATAGTGCGATGACAGATGACAGTGTGTTGCAAGAGTGGAAACTTGTTGAAACTTTAATTAGTCAAAAGTTTATCGCATAAGTTTTGCATTCGGGCCTTCTTCAGTAGTACAGTCCCCCAGGAGGGACAAAAAGATTTAAGGAAATTATACAATATCCATTATGGTGGACGACTACGCGACAGAAAGGAGGAAGGAAGGATGTTTCCTTTATGAATTTAAATTGTCTTGTTTAATGCTGTTTGTTGGGAGGTCCCAAGTCAAAGCAAATTATGGAACATCTTGTGTTGGATAATTTGTTAACGTATTAAATTTTAATGTCAAGGCGTTCAGTTGTTTAAAGGTATTTTTGAGAAAATATATGCTGGTGTTGATACACTAATGGCATATTTATTGTCGAAGTGTTATAAAGGTAAGGTGAGACAAAATGCAAAAAAAAAAATATGACTATATAAAGGGTTTTTCAATAGGAACATAACAATTTTGTATTTGAATACAAACGCACCCTTAAACTTTTTTTATGATCTCTCAATGTCAAAACGTCAGTCAAGATTTATATTTTTATCATAGTGAAGTTCACGAACGAGCAACGTTTGAAAATTATTAACAATTACTACTGAAATTCTGAGTCGGTGGTCGCAACTTTAAGAGATTTTCGGTCGTAATAATCATCAAAAGTCATCTTCAACGATGAAGCTCATTTTTGGCTTAATGGCTTTGTCAATAAGGAAAATATGCGTTATAGGACAGCAACAAACCCACATGTGCTTCAAGGGACTCCATTGCATCCACAAAAGTGACCAAGGAGGTGTGATTCGACCGTATTTTGTCGTCGCTGAAATGATCGCCATGTTACGATAAATGCAGTTCGCCATCGTGCCATGTTTGAAGACTATTTTTGGATAGAATTAGATGGACTTAATATCAGTGAAATATGATTCCAACAAGATGGTGCCAGATGCCACACAGCTGGTTAAACAATTTATCTATTGAAGGTAGAAGTTCGGTAAACGTGTAACCTCGAAAAATGGTCTGGTCGAATGGCTAGCTTGCTTATGCGATTTAACGCCGATGGATTTACTTTTCTAGAGTTACGTTTAGTCGTTGGTTTATGCCAACAATGTTAGAGAAGCTCAGGAACAATATCGAAAAAGAAATTGAAAAACGTTCCGGCCCATATGTGTGGAAGAGTGGTGGAAAATTGGCATCGCTGTTTTAGTTTTATTCATATTCAAATTTAAGCTTACAATTTGTATACCTTGCGGTTTCTCCGAAGCCTTAAGGGCTTATCTGCGGAGTTATTAATTAGTGATGTTTGGTTGCTTCTTTTCGGGCGTTATTTGATTGAATGTCCAAAAGATGTGGTGGTAGTTGATTGAAGATTGCGGGTACTGGACACGCCAACTGCTGTCTCCCATACGAGTTATGAATTCTGGGTCTCATCAAGAACCCTCGCTCCCTTCGTCTGGTGCTAACACTATGCTGTATAGGCGTTTTGAAAACCGGGTCGAAGTATACATTATTAATTACATTCAGCACGAGCAATTCAACCTCATTGCTTGGTTGTTTAGCATATTCTGCGTACTGTAACCCATGCTTTGCGAGCATAAGAATTTTAAAAATCTATTTTGTGTGCGTTGCTACTATTTCGTATTGTAGCTTTAGTTCTACCAATGAATAGTATACTTGTCTTACGACCTCAGAGTTTGTACACTGGCGGAGATGGTATTGTGCACAGATGTTGTAAGAGGAAGCTTAATTTGAAGTTGTAATCAACACGCCTTTGTCAAGATTGTCAAACCTTCCAGCAGCTACGATGGCTTGTTTAGATCCTTAAAACTCTCGTGGGGCTCTGAGTGTCAACAATGCCTGCGCACCGTCGTGTTCTTTCTCTCTTCTGTCAGATTAAGTGAGTGAATTCCATTGCGTAGCATGTTTGGCAACTGAATTTTCTCTTCCTCTGTCGAATTGTGATGTCAATAGGTTGCTGACCCATTCTCGTATAAAGCTGTTCATTTGAGATGTGGTTAGGCCAGAAAATTCTAAGGATGTTGCGTGTAGATTTCAGCTTTCGAATGACAGTATTGGTGGTCTTCCAGGTGTGTAGTACCATACAGTCCCACCTTATTTGCTTAGGCTTCCAGATATTGTACCATTTGCTGCAAGCTCATTATTTTGTGTAAAGGCAAACAGATGTCATCAGCGTAGTCTACGTGTTTAAGGTAAGATTCATTGCCCATTGACCATCGGGACTGCGCGAAGAACACCACTGATTATCATCAGAAATAACAATGGTGAGATTGTGCAGCCTTGACGAAACTTTGGAATTCCAAATTATCAGACACCTTACCATTATGTTAAACGTTATACTTAGTACCAGGAATATTTCTCTCGCGCAAGGCACACCGAATGAAATCACGATTTACGCCAACGAAAGCTTTCTCAAAATCGGTAAACAATAAGTGAAGCATTCAAGCTACGCTAGCTTGACATTCCGAAAATATCCACCTAAATTACATTATTAAAGCACAGAATTTGGTACGCCGCTGTGATCCGCTCTACTGCTCTCTTCTTTCCTATATATGTAAGGCTTGGTGTTTAGAGCCTAGAGTCTCACCGTTGAGCCCGTTTTCGAGAAAATTAATTTTATTTCGAAACCGGCTATTAGTAAAATAGTTAATTTTGGGGTTACCCCACAAATATTAGGTTTGAAACAAATTTGTTCAGTTGTACATACAGGCAGACGGAGTTGAGGGACCCCACTTTTTGAATTTCTCTATAATAGTAATACAAATTTATAAACGCTTTATATTTGGGATACGGGAATTTCTGCATTTCTGAAGAATACTCGTAAATATCTGCAAAGTTAGTACCTATCAGGTTGCATTCATCGTTGTTGGTGTGAAAATTTACCCTCCGCACACGATAAAACTGTTAAAGACAGAAATATTGAAAGTTGAGTGATCTATTCGATTACTACAGATCGCGTCATGAATTTCTGAGTGAAGCGAAGGAAGGCCGCAGAACTGCATTTCCAGGACCTATAATTTCATGTTTTATTGATCCTCGATCGGTAAATTGTGATCACTGAAGAGGATACTCAAGGGTCGAGACCCAGAAAACACACATAAGTTTTTCATGGTCCCGCCTCTCTACCAAACATCCAAGAATAAACTTTTGTTGAGAAGCTTCTCTCAATCGTAAAAATTGCCCGTCAAAAACGAAATAAAATCAGTATTGGCATCTTGACATAATGTATGCCACTGGTGACATAATTATTTTGGTGGTGACATAATTTAAAAAATAAATTATGTTGAAGTGACATATTTTAGCATTATCAGAATAAGTGACATAATTTTAATTAAAAATTCGAAACACTGAAATGCGATTGTGACCGACAAGTTATAACTTTCGTTTGTTTTTCATTGAACCTGGACGACAAGTCGATAATATTGTGGATTTTGGGTTAAATTATGTCATGGTCACGTAACATATTTTTTTATATATTTTATTCGTTAGATGATCGAACAAAATTATAAGATAGATGCAAAGCTCGGCCTTTTTGCTTTCGAGTTTTGTGGAGGATTATGCCGTGTGACATAATTCTGCCATCAATGTGACATAATAATTTTCAAGTCAATGACAACACTGCAGAAAACTGTAGGTGCTTGCGAGAAGTTAGCTAGGTGAGAAGTTAGCGCCAAAATATATATTTTTATTTCATCGTTGGAATTTGGTTAACTCCTGTATCATTGATTGGTGTTTAAGTCCAGAATTCAGTGACAGAATTCGCCCGGCTTGCAGATGCTGCCAACGAGCGTTCTTTGTAGTACACATGCCAACATTGATGTAAAGGCATCAGGCGTCAGCTCACTTGTGCTGATGTAATTATTTACAGCTTTCTCAATCGTTTTGAGTAAACAGTATAATTGCCGATTCATCTTGTCTCCACTGACATGGCATAAATCGATTAAAAGCATACTGCATCCGCAATGTGTGCCAAGAGCTCTCCCTATAAGCAATGAGTCTGCTGCCCGCAGACTGAGAAATAAGTCAAGTCATCATCGAGACTAATACCATGTAACTCATGTCATGGCTTTGCAAAATACACATTGCTGTCTGACTGAGGAGCTGAAAACAACCATCATCGGCCATTCCCATCAACAACGCGTTCCATGTAAACGTGCTTCCAACTAAATTGAATGCTCGTTCCATCCAGGAATGTCGTCCGAGTTTATTTTTATAAACAAGAAGTTACTTCATCGTCTCCATTTGTCTCATGCTCACCTTCTCATCCCCATTCCGTTTTAACCGCACAGGTAATAAGTTCATCCGACAAATTAAGGAGCTGTTCGAATGGAAAATCGGAAAATTGGTTTCCTTGTGAATTCATGTTGTTAGGTAGGTCGTTGGTTAGTCGCTTGCCTCCACAAATCCACCTACTCTTCAGGATCAGGATGTATGTGGTGAGCAAATAAAGGGGATGAGAGTTTTACTTGAGGGCTCACTTCCGGTTTATACTCGTACGAGTACTTCTTTTATTCCTTTTGTTAACTTCGAATAGGTACTTCTCTCTCCTCCCTCTATCGAAGGAAGTAATAAGGAATGCGAACGCCTTTTGGATTTCCCGTTCGTATGAATGTGTTGAATAGCTAGCTATAGTTGCTCTTGCTACAGAAGGAAAAGGCTATATGTGTGTATACATATTGGCCGAGGGATGATGGTGATCACATGAAAGAACAAGTTCCGTTTGACTTAGAAAACATAATGTGTGGTAAGGTTACGCTTTTGTCGGGTTCATCCGATGAATTAAATTAAACCATTCAACACACACCACACATCCACCCAGGGTTGGGTTGTTCGCTCTGTGGGAATGGGGGTTGAAGGTTTGAAGGGATGAAGTGATTGGTGTAATGAACAACCGCAATTTGTACGTTTGGCTGGAGCGAAATAGGAAGCTAATCGTAAATTAATGCGGAATTATGTATTCACAGCGGTATTTAACTTTACTGTGGTGGTGGAGCTGGTGTGTGAATGTGTGGTAAACCTCATTGAATGTTTAATTTTGTGAGATTGTACAGGGCGATGATGGGGGGCGTTGGAAACCGAGGAATGTCTTCAATTGAAGTTGGGAACTATGGACTTGAGTAGTCAATTCGCCAAGGAGGTGTGAACATCCATCAAGGGTGGTCTTACGGCTTATGGACTCTATTGTATTTTAATAAATATTAAGGATATATTCTGACACGTAATAATAACCCAACGACAAAATAGTCCAACAACAACAAAAATGTTGCGCTTTATCAATTATCAGGTTCATGTCTTCCCATTGCTAGTGATAAATTAATTAGAGTTTTCGAGATCAGATTACGCCATAGTTTCAGATTCTGACTAAACCCTCGCCCCGCTGGACCACCACCAGGTATTACGGTTTTTTTGTTTCATAATTTGCTCGCGCCAGAGGGGATATGAATATCCTTATACTATTACAGGGCACGGGCGTTGTGAAGGAGAGAGAGAGAGAAAGAAAGATTTGGTGTAGTGGTTTGAAACTCAGATGGTATTAAGTTTCTGTAAACTCCAAGGCTAGCGTCCAGATAACTGGGGAGCATTTTTCTTTTGCTTTTATTGTCGTTGCTTATGATTTACAGTATTTTTTTCATACACAGTCAGTGTTATGCCTTCGCAGTAGAGTTAACTTAGATTTCCCAATTGATCGACTTTTTTATTTATTTCATGCGAAGTAAATAGATGATTCTTGGCATCAGGATTTGAACCGTGAACTAACAGCGTGACAAGCGATGATGTTACCACTATATCACGACCACCAAGTTTACACGGCCGTCCTTGTCTGAGTTTGCAAGACTATTTTCTCTGGCTTTCCGTCTGTCTGAGCTCAATTTGTATTCGGGTTTTAGTGTTTATTTATTTCTTTTAGTGTAATATTTATTTCACTTTCTAATCTTAGTTTTCCCCCAAGGAACCTTGAGGGTTATCCTCCCGAATATATCGTTTTTATAAACGACATGTTCGGGAGATTTTGGTGAGTCGTCGAATCTAAAGCGATGGAGGTATCGGCTACAGCCACCCTACAGGCCCTACAGAAATTGCGTCAATTTTTAGTTAACTTGTCCATGTCTTCTACTCATCCAGGGTCCCATCGTTGTTGCCACATTCTTAATGATATTGTCCTTTCTCAAATTCTGCAATGCTGCAATGTATCCAGTTGTTCCATATTGAATTGTTTTTACTTCATCAGCTGGGTTGTCTATAGGGATTATATCAGCAATGACGTACGCCGCCTCATCCGAAATTCTTCTATAAGCCGATATAATTCTAATTGCTATAGATGCTGTTCATCAGTGACCGATTATTCTATACTTTTAACACATACCCCTAGGTTGGGGATGTGTAGAGCTCACAACTCTATCCAGTAAGAGTCTCCTGGTGCTTCCCAGGCCCTCAACATTTGGCAAAATTCTCGAAAGCACCGAGTGTACATTTGTTGCCTTCTTTGATATGTTCTCCATGTAATTACTAAAGTTTAACCAGAAGTCTATCATAACTCCGAGATATTTTATGTATCTTTTAGTTTCATTTATTTTGCGACTTCTAATAAGCACTGCCTTCGTCTTGTATTCTACCAAGGCTAAACTCTTTGATTCTAGCCACTGTTTTACAGATACGATGGTCTCGTTTGCTTTCAACTCTAGCTCGTCTAAGTATTTTGCCGTAACCACTACCGCTATGTTTTCAGCGAAACCTGTGATATGTATCCATATAACAGGGTTTCGCAGTCTCAGTATACCAACGTACATTATATTCCATAGAAGTGGCCCGAGGACGGCGCCCTGTGGAACGTGAGCAATTATGGAGTACTCCTTTATCCCGACGTCGGTTTCGTAAAGCAGCACCCTTTGATGGATGATATATCAAGCAGGGTATATTACTCCGCAATATTTTGTACATCCCCTTCTTCACCTTACCAATAGCATCTATTGTGAATCGAGCTTTACTGAATCCATATTGTTCGTCCGAGAAACCATCTTCAGATTCAGTGACCAGGAGTAATCTACTGAATATTAGGCATCCTAGTATCTTGCCCATTGTATCAAGTAGACAGATTGGGTAATAGGACGATGATTCGCCGGAATTTTTTCCTGCTTTTGGTAATAAAATCAGCCTCCGCTTCTTCCACATTGATAGAAAGAAAGGGAAGTTAGCGCATGTTGCGTTGTGACAATTTTCTTCAGCAGCTCTGGACATTTCTCCTACGGACCCTTGATTTTTGCCATTACCACCTGTCTGTCTGTCTGCATGTATGTATGTGCGTGCACTGGATTACAGCCTAAACGGATGGAGGAATTTTCTTCAAACTTCATATCTGGGGGGTCACAATTCGAGGCAAAATCGGAATTCTCATTCTAAATTAACGGTACTTTACCAATGGCTCAAACGATTTTGTTTAAATTTGATATTCGGATTAAATTGAGTATATGCCACTAAATGGCGTACCAAGATTGGTAAATTGACTCCCAAATCTGCTACAAAGTTACTACTCGATCTCAGGGGGATCCCTGCTAATATCACAAAAAAGAAAATTACATAATTTTTTTAAATTTAAAATTTACACAAACTGAACATTGAAATAATGCAAAAAGCTTATCTAAGGCTGAAATACATTTAAAACTACTTCCATATCTCAATAGATGCAAAAATTATTTAATTGTTTGGCAAGACAAGACTTCAGTTCCAAATGTCAACTGTTTCACCACTAAATAAAAAATATTCACCTCGAATGTTTCCGTATAGTCGTTCAGAATGCCCTACCTTTAACTCATTCCGAAGAGGGTATGTGGAATCAGTTACTCGTATGTATGAGTTTCCGCATGAAAACTGAGAATAGAATTTCTGAATTGTGCTTACTTCAAACTCCGCCATCTTGGAAAATTGCTAGATCAGATGTAACGAAGAAATATCGAAACTTTGTGGTTTTCGGTTACCAAATAGTATGTGGTTCTCGGTTACCAAATAATGAACCTCTAACTTCATTGAAAACACCTCTTTAATCAGGACCAATCTATAATGGGTGGCCATGGTGTAGTGGTAGCATCATTGCTTGCCACGCTGCAGGTTCACGGTTCGAATCCTGATGTCAAGAATCATCTATTTATTTTGCATGAAATAAATAAAAAAGTCGATCAATTGGGAAAGCTAAGTCAGCTCTACTGCGGAGGCATATCACTGGCAGTAGGGTGGTTATGTGGCTAAAATGCAACTTGATCGTGATGATGACATCAGGAGGACGGAAAAAAATACTGTGAATCATAAGCAACGACAATAACAGCAAAACAAAAATACTTCCCAGTTGTCTTGACGCCACCCTTGGAGTTCAGTGAAACTTAATACCACCTGAGTTTCAAACCAACTACACCACTCTGTTTTTCTCTCTGTCTCTTCCGCTTTCTACAAAACGCCCGTGTTCTAAAAATTAGTATAAGGGTATTCATATCCCCTTTAATACGTGCAATTTATAAAAAAGATCGACTAATGATTCTTCTTTCTTATATTTAAAATCGCGTGATGAAAGTTAAAAGTTTTAAGTATTTTCCCATAGCTTTTAGACCATTAGCTCATAAGGCTTGGTTCTTCTCAATCTCTGAATATTGTCTCGTTTTTATCTCGGTATGAATGTCGTTTTGCATTCGTTGATTGTGTGTCACAATCACCAAGGGTATTTATTATTATATACGAAGGACTTCGTTTTGGAATGTCTGTATAGTTTTGATAATTGTTTTATTTGTACAACCCCATAACTAGATACAGTACGTCCAAATAGGCTTCAATACTTCCTTATACAGCATGATTTAGTTAGGCGGTACATTTTTCTATATTTCAAGTTTAGTTCTTCAATTTTATTTTTAATGTGCTCTCTCTATTTGAACTTCGCGTCCAAAGTCATTCCAAGCTACTTGGCTGTATTGGTTGTTAATAAATGTCGAAAGATTGTTTATCTTTTTATTTGTGAAGCATATGTAAGTTGATTTTGACTCATTGAGTTTGATATGCCATTGTTGCGTCCAGTCTCTGACCCTACTGACTGCATTCTGAATTCTGTTGCCTTCGCAGTGCATTTGTCAGGTACTAATAAAATAAAAGTAGCCATCATGGCATTGTTATCCATCGGTATGTCCCTGCTATACAATAGATACAGGGTTGGTCCTAGGACACTTGCTTGTGGAACACCTGCTTTAATTTTCTTTAGTTCAAAATTTTCTTGTTTGTATCGAATGCGGAAGAGTCAATCTGAAATGTAGAATTTCAAAACTTCGTAATACTGTCTATGTAAATACCTATGCAGTTTGTACTCAAGGCACTTATGCCAAACCTTGTCAAAGACTTGAGCAACATCTAAAAATAGTGCCGAACAGACTACTACATCCAGTAATTCGATGCACTTGGATTTAGAATTATTTCTTCTATGATTTCGAAACCCTTTACCATAATTGGTGTAAACATTATTGATCTATACTATGTCACTTCTGTTGGTGGCTATCCTTCCCTGGGTATTACAATCACTTCAGCAGTTTTCCAATGATGTGGGACATTTCGGAGCTTTACGAATGCATTTATTATAAATAGAAGGTTTTTTTAAGGCTATTGATGGCATTTCTTTTGAAACTTGAGCACTAATTAGACCGTACCCTGGTGCTTTTTTTTTTTTTGATAACTTGTGTTGACATATGCTTCTTACTTCTCTGAGCGTGAAAAGGGGAACTTCAACTTCATTCCTTTTATCAACAAACTCTAGGTTTTTAGTAGCTGCACTTGACGAGAACGTCTTAAAAACTTTTGACAGATGTCAGCCTTTTATATCGGGTTTCTGATTCATTTTCCATCCATGCTTTCAAGGGCTGATTTTGTAACGGAATTCAGGAGGTTAGATACTTAGCTGAATTCCACAAGGAGTAGTCGGTGGACGTATCTGTCGTTAAACCTCATAGAAATCTACTAAGTGAATCATTTTTTAATTCACAGATTCATTTTTAGGTTCATTAGTGAGACTATTGTTTGTAATAGTCTTTTCATCTGGGTACCTCGTGGTTTGCCATTTTCTACGACCCCTTCTTTTTTCTAATATCAACTCTTTTATTTCGATGGGGTATTTTGTTTCAGGTTGTCCCCTGTTCAAATTAGCTGGTCTGCTTTCCTCTGCCGCCTGTTGAACATGAGTAATGAATTAGGTTTATAAAACTTTTTAGCTTTTCTCTGAATTTAGTCCAGTTCGTTGTCTTGTTTACAGGCTTAGTAAACCAAAGTCTTTTTATGTATTATATTAGATAATTGAACAAAATGCTACAGCAAATCTACCTCTGCATTAAAACCTCCCTTAGGCTATTATTAATATATTATTGCTGACATAAAATATATACCACTCTTAGAAGCGTTTCGGGAATCATAAAATTAGTATATCCCAGAGCAAAAAAAAGCAAAACATCAGGCAGTATAATAACTGGCGACATGATCATAAATATGTTCTGTGCTCTACCATAGCTCCAGGCTAGTCCATTGGCCCAATTCCCACTGGGCCAACAAAGTAAACAAAACACAGCAAATGTTGCCGAATGACATAACAAAAGGACGAACATAGAGTAAAGAGGGGTGAATGGGAGTATGACAATAAAAACATTGTTACAAAGCCAAAAGAGGCAACGGGGCTGTTGTCTATTTTTTCGTTTTCGTCCTTCCTACAATGCATATGTGTAGGGAGTCCATTGACCACTTACCGCTGACAGTATGCACGAATAATCGAAACATTTTAATTATGCTCTAGTAATCAATTTCAAAACCCTTTTTGTGTGGCAATAATCGATGAACTGATTGCCAGCCGAACCATGTGCTGTTGGCGGTGCCGAGGGATGCTCTAATGGGTTACATTCAGACCAATTTTATTTGATTGGTAGTATAGTCATATGTACAAGTAGGCAGGTCGAACTCCCCTTGGTTGGTGTTAATGACACATGGTGGGAGATGTGTAATTCTTTTTTCTCTTCCGGTGGCTACGAAAATAGAATGCATGTCTATTTCAAAACAAAAAAAGAGAATATACCTACATAACTTAGGGGATATAAATAAAAGGCAAGCTCACAATGAAGGGTGCTGTAATTTGATGTAATTGTGCGATGATGCACTTAAAGAATTTTGTTTGCAACTGTAGTTAGAAGATGATTTCAAGTCCTTCTATATTCGTTCCTTTTTTAAAACAATATTACAATTTCAACTCACCCTTTGAATAGAATCTCAGCATCGTTTGCCCGATCCTTAAAAAAGAAGACCCTCTGAACAGTGCCAACTGCAGTTATCATATTATGTGAACCTCTTTTTAACTATTTAGTTGGTCCATATCAGTGTAGGTTTAGGTCAGAAAAGTTCACAATAAATGAAGATATTTACACTGCGGCAGATCTTTGACAAGCATATGAAAGATACACGGACAGATGGACAAACGGACAAGCAGACATCGTGTTGAATCCATTAGTGTTCTGTTTGTACCATTCTAGTACGGAACATCAAAAACCGAGAGCAATGTGTCTTTTGAAAGGAAGAATCGGAATTTCTTCCAATAACTGCCGGAGTGCCGCAGGAATCCATTCTCGGTCCACTTCCTTTTTCTGTCTTTATAAAAGATTTGCCTACTGTTCCTACCTTGAGCAAATTTTCAATGAGTTAGTGACAAACCGTCTCAAAGTTAATCCTAAGAAATCTAAAATAATAGTCGTAACTTTCAATTCACAATTATATTGGAATAATCATATTAATATAATTGCTGACAATTATAAGAACTCTTTCGTTATCCAAATATTATACACCTCTAAGTATAAGGTGACAGCGCTGTTTCTTTGGGCTAAGAAGGCAATTGAGTAAAGAAATGTTTGTTGGGCCATCGTATCTACGACTGATGCATCTGTCTAGGGCATCGACGTTGATATATGAGACTCGATGCCAACTGAACTGAGGAGATGTAGAACGCGGAGGCATGCAATGATAGTTTTAATCAACAAGCGCAAAATTGGGTAACAGATCTTGTGACCATAACATTCATACCGGCACGCTGTAAGAGTAAGTCAGTTACCCAATCAACATAGAACAAACAATTCAGTCGACTGGAAACTAGAACCTGACGATTGTTCATACTCTACGTTCAGGAGATGCATGTTGTCTTCATTCCCAAAGCTGGGGAAGCTATTCACACAGTGAGCATCTTTAAGGGCTACTCACCGATTAGTATGTCCTCCTTTCTATTGAAGATTCGTTGTATACCACACGTCCATAAAAGTGACATTTTACTACAGCATGTCGAATGCTCTAGGCGGCTTCCTTAACGATATCCTCAGCTCAGCATCAGTCTTTGTCACTAGATTGGCATTATGCTCGTGCTCAATCAACTCGACTCTAGGACTAAAATAACTAAAATCTTTTACTTCTATAACTAAAATCGTCCTATTAACTAGAAAAATATCATTCACCGTATTTAAGCGTGAAGGAATTGATCGGGTTGTCTAAAAAATGTTGAAGCAAGACAACATTGAAATTTGATTGTTTCTTCTGGGGTTAATAATACAAAGGATACTCCTTTCCTTGTTTGAGTGAGCTAGAGCATCTTACATCGAATGAATGTGTGTAGGTCTTCATTGTAATGATCAGTGTATTAGTTTCATATAGTTCTAAGGCATCCGACTGCATGTTAGACAGATGCCTTAAAAATTATTTCCAAAAAATCCTTAAATCCCTTTCTTTCATTTCCTGTGCATAACTGACTTCGTTTCACTAATCGCTTCTAACCAAACGAAGACGTGTACACAATGACCTATCGCCATTATAATATATCAATCACTCCACTGGGGTAAATTCTTTCTATTTAACCCAATTTTTCCCCCATTAAAGCTTCTCCCTGGAGAAGAAAATATTTTCGGAACTAAGCGCAAAGAATTCCCTGACACGGCCGTCTATAGGTATAGTCCTACCAACCAACCAACTATTCACCCGAGGGAAATTTAATAGATTAAATGAGGAAGCTAAAAGATTTCTGCCTTCCACTATGGAATTTAATTAAATCCTCACCTACAAGCGTTGTTTACTCTCCACCGGAGCTCCAACACACACGTATTAAATTCATCCGCATCGCTAATTTGTGTGAAAGGATAATGAGCATTTCGCGAGCGCATAGGTCGTATCTCCCCTATCACATGAACTTGTAGGGGGTGAAATTGTGATTTATTACCTGCAAGTGTTGCAGGCAATTTAAATCCTTTTTCTCCGCCAACAGGCATTCAACGGAAATATAAGGGAATAAAGTGTTTCAGTAGGCAGAAGATAAAGCTACTCCTCCGACCTGAGGCTAAAAGTGAAGGCATCATAAAAACTCACTCAAAAGTCCACTCTAATCCAATAAAAAGAAAGGATCTTCTTTGCCACATATCACGTCACAATATCGTATAAGGGAGTACTTCCTCACACCAACCAACCCAACTCCATCAGTGTCACCTTAACCTCAACAAAAAAAAAATAAATAAATAAATAGACTATGGAAACAAGGAAGACATTGCGCATCACAAAGCGCCACTTAACCAACCAAACACACATTCCCTGCCACTGCTCAGATTAGAATCCTTTTCTTTCCGCCCCCAGAAATCACCTTGGGCATTAAACGATGTGCCACAAAAACGGGAAGAAGAAAACGCACTACCATCTAACCACACAAATATGTGCTCACGTTCGATGTCTTCTTTCACATTCATGCAGTTAAATTTATCCTCTTTACGGGTTAAGGACTCGTTAAATGTGTTCTACACACAATGTGTGTTGTTGTGATCAGTATGTGTGAATGGAACGGTGGCGTCACACTTATTCATCTTGCCTACGGCTAAACAACCAAAAGTGACTGCTGCCATTACTAATCTCCGACTTAGTCGAGGCAAGTAAATGTAGTTAACCACCCCGCCTGCTCACGGACTGGAGTTTGGTACAGCTAATTTCTTTTGCCACTCCTGTTGTAATCGTGGGAGCACTTTCGTTGACACTAGACAGAGAGACAGAAAGTTTGCCACCTCCCCTCAATTTCGAGGTAATAAATTAAGGTCCACATAGTACGAAGACGATACACGACGACTACCGGAACTCTGGGAGCATAAATCAGCCGCCACTTGAAAAACTTAAGCTCAGCATATATGCAAAGTCCAAAACTGTTTACCCAAAATGCCAACCGGTTCGATATGATGAATGTATGCTGCTGGTAGCGCTTGCCGTCTGCAAATGGGGTGGAAAATTACCATAAATCCTTTGACAGTCTGCCTGCACCCCCATCAGACTATCCCTATATCATTCGAGATGGCAGCAAACATGTCATAAATACAAGGACAACGGCAAATTTCTCTTGAATTCATTGATCTAATAAATTTATTATTTAAATTTTTTGTTTGTCCTCTTTCACAGATACCATCACGAAATCGTGTCCATTCTTTTTAGCATCTGGCGTCTTCCTATTGATTAGTTTCATCGTATTCCTGGTACCAACGTGTTCGCATCAAAACAATCTCTACTACTTTAGTTCGGGGATTATGTTCATAGTGTCAGGTGAGTACTGTGTCATTCGAGTGGGAGTAAACTCTGACTTTGACTGTATTTTTTTTTTTTTTTCTTTTTTTTTTTTGTTGCAGGACTTTTCATGCTTATTGGATTGATTGCGTATATTTCGATTTTGAAAGCGGAAATTGGCTCAAAACTTCGTCCAAGGTCGACACTACAGCCGGCACTGTTCAAAGTTACCTACGGACAAAGTTTTTTCCTTTACGTTTTTGGATTCATTTCGACGGAATTCGTTGGAGTCCTGAATGTATTTCTGTATATAAGCTTACAGGAAGTTGGATATTATAGCGTAAGTGGAATGCTTTATAATTTGTTTTGTTTACACATCGAGTTTCGATGTATATACAGTGGGTCCATTAAGTAGCAACCTGATGTGGCTGTACCTACCCACTAATGCCTGTTTACGGCCTTCGTCATAGGTTCGATTCAGCAAAGTCTCGTTAGAAAAGTTTATCTCAAGATACCTTGAATGACGGGGTATATACAACACCAACAATCAGTTCAACTGAATATACGTGCAACTGAATATACGTGTAGATGGGTACAGAAGAGCAACTCGCACATAGCTTTTGCAGGTAAAAACATACCGTACATGGCTAACTGTAGGGAAATGGACACAAGCCAGTCGTATTGCACCTGCGTGAACTGTAGAAGATGGAACTTTAGCATGGTCGAGCTTTAGTCTGAAAATAAAATGAATATAGCACAGCGTGTGCTGATGTTCGGACATGCGAACATTCAGAGCTCGTTCATTTCCACTTCGAAAGCACCAACCAGTGGAAGTGGAAAGGAAATAATTGTACTATAAGATGCTACCAAAACGTTTACTTTCCCTAGTGACTAGTGGCAACACTGCCAGCAAGCCAATTGAAGAGCCGCAACTGATGTAATAGGTTTTATTCGACCACATGTTGGATGCCGATTGTGTCTGAAAAAACCAAAGCCTATAAGGCGGTGCTCTACGGACAGAAAAAGAGGTACCAGAAATGCCCAGCACGAACAACGCGAGCATGACAAGTCATGGCATCTATACCCACACAGGAGCCTGCAAGAACATAGACGGGAAACCATTTCTGCGGACTGTTAAATGGCGATCAAAGATAAAAGTCCACTGTTATACAGTCTGATGTTCTCAGTTTTAATAATGATTATCATCCCCAACTTGCAATAGGAAAGTAAGCTTTCCCTGCGGAGGCGCTAAAGCCGTACATTCACAGGACCCACTGTTGCAATAATATTGACTTTGGCATACTTACTCATCCTCAGTCTATTTATCCTCAGTGCCCCTGGACATGGTGTGTAAAACACTGGAGTTGGGACTTTGGCTACTTAGGTATCGAACGACATGTAGGCTATTTTGGAGTAATTGTAGGTACCTGACATTGTTATTGTATGTTATGGATAGCGCTTATGGCATAACCAGGGAAACAATGCGTTAGATACTCCATACAGCTGTTTTTATCATATTGTGATAAGACTCTTTATTTAGCTGCAATTTGTTAACTGGAGAACATGATTTATGTTATCCCTTCGACATTAAAAGACAGTTGGGCGAATAACGTGCACCATAGGACTATTCAATGGTTTACATTCAAATATTCGTGTCTACTGCACGTCTCCTTCATGATGGCATAAATTATAGACATTTTACAAGCTATGTCGTGTGGCTGAGTTGCAGGGTGAATGAAACTCCAATTAGGGCTAACATATTCACCCACAAAAGGTGAACAAAATGTTCACCCCTGTGCTTGTGGGAACATATTGTGTAATAATGAAACACGAATATAAAATGCTAGTTAGTGGTTAGGTTCTGGCAAGACATGTCTTGTGTAATCCCTAGGATGCTGTTAACATATTATTACTTGAATGTTCGATCTCTAATATCATGTGCATGTGACTACCACCCACTAATGTATAAAGTTACACAATCACCATTATAACAAAATGCACATCCAAATTTCACTCATATTTCCAACCCAAAATAGGAATTCTCTGAAAATCTGCACGATAATCTCATCTGGCACAAGTTTTTAATTTTCCCAAGGGTATGGTGTTGAACTTTCCCATTATTTTAAAGTGCAACAAATAAAGTTCGTGAGGGGAAGATGAGGACTCCTTTAGCCAATCAAGTCACATGGGAAAAGTTTTATGTGAATGCTGTGTGTCCTTTTGTGTGCTGGAATGTCATATCTATCGTTATGGTTGCAGGCAAAACCTCATTTCCGGTTGCAAATTTAATTTTCAGTGAAAAGTTGGAAAAACATTTGCTACACCCGCGAGAAAGGTATTCTCCATCTACCACCATCTAGGTTGGTGTTCCACACTCGCAGACTTATGACATAATCGCGACTTACCTTCCGCTTGTCTAATTCAAATAATTTATTAAAGCATCAGCGAAGGGAGGGTAAATATATTGCCGCTGTTAGAAGTTGGTAATCCTTCATAACATTTGAGTTGGTTGGAAGATTTCATGATGTCTGCCATTAAATTGTACCAAAAATAAAAGGCTGTTGGATTTGAGTGATGTGTGAGAGTAGACAATGCTTCTAACAGATTTGCTCATTGTCGGGATTGTGGGAAAGGATAAGCTA
Organism: Pocota personata; assembly: GCA_963082735.1. Classification (NCBI taxonomy): domain Eukaryota; kingdom Metazoa; phylum Arthropoda; class Insecta; order Diptera; family Syrphidae; genus Pocota; species Pocota personata. The sequence continues at coordinate 7,011,369 of OY720430.1, forward strand.
TTTTGTCAAGGACTTTTGAAATGTTGACGAAGATTAGACTAAAATAATTTAGGTCTATCATGCTAATCTGTTATAAACTACTAAGCACCATGAATTGAATTTCTTCGATTTGAATGAATAAAGTTAGCTGTGCAAGTTCACAGTAACGATAATGTGAAAATGAATCACAATGAAGGCTAAATCACAACCTCGCGTTACGTCGGTCGCGCACTGACAGACTTTGAGCTGCTTTGACAGTTTTGACACATTTTTGCGCATCAAGGCAATCATTTTCCCATAAATAAACCTATTTAATTAAAATCAATAAGCAAAAAATATTTCGCGTCTCAGATATCCCTGCAAATATCAAACGAAACCAAAAATTAATACAAATTCAAGCTTCCCGTCACTCGTTCGACCTAGTAGAAAGTAGGCCTACTCGGGCGTTGTGATCATAGGCTTGAGGACTCACTTCGTTTTGTCTCACTTGTTTGCTTTTTATTAACATAAATTGTATGAGGGCGCCCCACCTAACGCGACGTTGTGAATTGGCCTTAAGTTTTTTTCAATTTGACTTTTGCTGGCACCTAAATAACAACGGCTTTGTGAGATACTTTTAGTACTTATATTACTAAGGTACATTGTATTCTGGTTGTACTTTAGAACTAAATTTTGGGTAGATACAAATTCACAGACTGTGACCCCAAAAACGGCATAGAATTTTCAAAGCCATTAATCCGATTGCCTACTTCCTACCTCAGATAGATATTGTGCAAATTATTCGTTCAAAACGGTGCATGGTCACAGAAGTTATAGTGAACGAAAGAGACCACCATTCAGAAAATCACATTTTTAGTATGATACGATTTTCTGGCACGATCACCATGCTTCCATTTCCTTGGTTGTTAATAGGTCTGTGCGGGTACTTTTCTGAAATAAAAACGAAAAACGTCAACGGTAGTATCCGCATACCCTTCTAACTAAATCCTAAGAAACGTAATTTTAAGGTGGCTTCAAATAAATATCAAAGAAAACTTTAGTTTACGCCAAACAAATAAACCGCAGATTTCACAAATCATATCAAATCCACTTTATTAAGCATTTTTTATTCCCTATCGTCTTCTCTGATGAAGCACCATTTCCAATTGAGCAACTTGTCAACAAGCAAAATGATCGAGTTTACCTGCCAGAGAGGTCATTCGATAATTTCGACCAAAGAATGACCACCAGGAAGAAGCGCTACCGTTTTTGTTGGTTTGGACCGCAGTGACTATCGATGGTTGGTCTGCGCTCATATTTTTAGACCGTGGCGTTAAGATAAATGCGTTGGTTTATAGTGAAGCTGTCTTGAAGCCATGGGCACGCAAACTTTTTGGCCAAAGACCCTGGATATTCCAACAAGACTCTGCAACTTCCCACAAAGCCCGAGCAAATCAAGAATGGCTGCGAGAAAACGTCCCGCACTTCATTTCCTCAACACAATGGCTATCGAATTCTCCCGATGCGAACCCATTATACTTTTGTGTCTGAAGCATTTTGAAGGCCATGGTTGGCATTAAAAAATACCAAACAACGGACGCGCTCAAGTTAGCGCTTCGCCGGGAATGAAAGCGCGTTCCACAGACACACTTGCGTGCAGCGTGCAATAAATTAATTGACCGTCTCAAGGAAATTGTTCGTGCCAAAGGTGGCCATATCGAAAATATTAATTAAATCCTTTAATTTGAATAAATTTCCAAAATTTTTTTCTTTGAATTCAATAAAAAATATTCACAATTAAAAAAAATAAAGCTATATATGATTGTTATTTCGATCTAGCCAAGTCTGTCTGTCTGTCACCAGTTTGTGTGCCTTAAATTTTGAGGTAAGAAGATGAAATTTAGTATATAAGCTTTCTAGAATCCCAAGCAGTACAAGTGTAAAAATTAACCGCCCTCAGATACGCCCATTTTTAAAAAACATCGTTTTTCTCAATACTTTTGTTAGAAACTGAAAAATATTAGCAAGGTAAAATATATGGCCACGCCCCTTCAATACATTTGAAAAAAAACACCTTCATTTTTCAATGCTTTTTACGGTGATAGTTAAGTCTTATTGTGAACATCTCATTAGAATCCGTGAACTTAGGTTACAAGTTGTGAGAACCACGCCTATTTTCTGCTAAGAAAAAGTAGTGACATTAGTTTTATGATAAAATTTGTTAAAAATTGCCTGTATAGAAAGTTATCATTTTAAAAATTTCGGGACGTCAAGCTCGTTTTATTAGAGGTAAGTTAATAGATGGGCGATAGGGTATCATACGATCTATTTTGGGTGGATTATAACTTTTCTCTATGTTTTGTACAATTCAAATTACAGGAAAATTAACGAAGAAAAAATCATGCCGAAACGAACATAATCTTGATGGTGATGGGTTGGATGATAATAAGCCTGAACTATTAATTAACTTCTATGCCTCATTATCAAAGGGATACCAAAGTTTCCTACTTTGACGAAAAGGTCCCGGCAAAGAAGGTGTAAACGCCCACAACGCTGTCCGTCAGGGAACCTATTTTGACAAAATAAAAATGTCACTTCTTTAGAACAAGTCAGACAGCTACGTATGTACATATGCACTGTACATAATATAAGAAGTCTGTGGTGAGTGATTTATTTTTGAATATCTGCAGAACGAAGGAGAAAACCTGCAGAAAGTGTTATGTTCATATGGATGTGTATGATTAAACCTTTAAATGTAGGAAGATATTAAAATAGCGAGTAAGCTATACTCGTACACTTCTCTGCAGAGAATCAGTTAGTAAATAATTCAATTATTTAATTTTGTTTGATAATTCTGTTTTGAAGTCCAGCAATAATTACGTAGTATATTTATAGGTATGTGGACATGTGTACTCCATATTTGTACCTCTATGAACACTACAAACTTAACTGTGATGAGTTCGTTCATCAACTTACAAACCCCAATATATTCAATTTCGCCAATGTCCTGTGGTTGCGCTTCCTGCAATTTACACCATTAGCTAGGACACCACTAATCCAATAGCATCAACTTCATACTCATTAGAAATTTACGAATACGTTGTACATCACTTCTATTTATTTGAAATCAAAATTGTGTTTTAAAATACGATTTGTTCGTTGTGTTGTGAAATGAACTGGTTACTACAAGTTCACAACGTAATTGAAAAACAATGCCTAATCCGAATTAATTCCACAACTAAGACCACAAAGTAATGGAGAATGAGTAAGATATTCATTAAAATTGCTAGTGTGGACATAACGTTTCCCAAATTGAAAATTCATTGATATGGGCTTAGTGGAAATGGTTTACAGGAATTCAGTAGAAAAGCTTTAAGGGAAGTTTTTTATGCTACGAAATTGGCATCATGATGCAACATACAAAATTGAAATTGATGCAAAAAAAGATATTGAAATGCATAAAATAAAACATCGACAATAGAGAAAGATGTCGGTCGAATGGCGTTCCGAAAAGAGCAGCGAAATCCCAGTTTAACAGTCATAAAATTAATGTTACATTGCGTAAGCCCATTCGGTGATGACTAATATGCGGGCTACGATGTACAGAAGAGTCCCCCACCAATATGTGATGTCCTGACGTAACTACTAAGAAATGTGACATCCCTCCTAATTTGAATTCCATTATTTTTCTTAGTGGGGTCTCAGTCAATCAGTAGCTTCTACCTGATACACGTAGCCTTCTATCTTGACCATAGAGGCTAAAACTCGATAAGCTTTTTTTTTCTGGATATGAACGACCCAATTACTTGGATTTTTAAACTACATCCACGTCTTGGTACAGTGGGTGGCCACAGTGTGGTGAGTAGTGTATATCCTCGTGGCGTGAACGTTTCAGGTTCGAGCGCCAGCTGGAGACAGCATCCCATATCCAACCAAGCACAAAAGCAAACGAGAAGAACCTAAGTTTTTCTAACTACTGCAGGCTGAATTTCGACTATTTGTTTTTTTTTTTTTTCTAGAATAGGTCTGTAGAAAACGGAGCTACTATAAGTCCACACTGCTTTTTAATAGCTGCGCTGATTTATTTTATAATAGGTTCTTTATCCTACTCTCTACTTGATTTTCATATGGGTGCTACAAAAGTGCTATCTCAATCTATGTACTATTCCGTGAGCATCGGTGACAAGATTTGTGTGTTTAAAAATCTCCGGATGTTACGAGAATTCTTCATCATATCACGGACTACTTTGCGGTAACACAATTTTCAATTACGAGTTTTGTTGTTGGCCATTTTAAAGTTCAAAAAGATACTGTAAGCCTGAGCTCTGAATATGTCAATGTACTTTTTGATTCTATCTAGAGGATTCACTCTTTGCTGCCTGGATCCAAAGAAAAATAGCTTAAGGAGATTGCAACTCAACCTTTACACAAGGTAGTAGGTACCCGAAGTTGTTAGACAGAGTATATCGTGTCCATGCTTGCGTCTTCATGCCCACCCTTTGAATGGACTATAGTAGAAATGCAGGCAACGATTTATATCTGGGAAGGTTATTGCTGTTGACTGCCGAACGGCGATGGAGTCAATATTCCATTAACATAGAAGATAATCGTCTAAACCTGGATTAGGACCAATATTTAAAATCACCAAATCGCAATTAAAGTAGCTAAAGACGAGTTTAAACTAAACTAAGCTGGTTATAGAAGCTGAATCATTTTTAACTTCAGTTCGTGACTTGTAAAGGAGAATGCAATAAGTTATCTGTTTGATATTTCTCCTAAACTTACTTACCTAATGTAGATAAGTCCACCAAACATCGAGGTCAAGCAAGTAGTGGACAGAATATACATGGGTCAACCGAATATATTGACTCAAAGAATAAGTTTGGTTAGTGTTTGGAGGTCAATCCCCACATAAAACCATTTTTGAAAAATTTTCAATTTTGCTAAACATTTTTACTTCTGAGATATAGCAATAGAACCTTTAAGTAAAAACTACTGTTTAAGCTTTAAATTAATGATGAAACGCGTGAAGTCCTTTGCTTTTCTAGACCTGATCAGATATCTACTAAGTACACCCCAGGATAGTATTAAATTTGATCATCTTCTCTTTTTAGAAACTGCCATGCCTTTCGTTCACGAATATTCAGGAAAAAATCAAAGAAGGCGAACACCGGAGCTCCAAACATCACCCCCACCGTCGCAAGGAGAAGCTTGAAGTTGACGGCTACAATTGCAAGAAGCATCCGTCGAACGTATTTAATGACCTGGAAAAGCGGTGAGTAAGTCAAGTTTATTACCAACTCCCTCACATGAAATTCTTTGAATTTACAAAAAATAAAAAAATAAAAATTTGTTTTCATCTATTCGCAGATACTATTTCGAGAAACCACAGAAATGTGACCTACATTCCAAAAATATTGCCAAAAGCTTAAACGAACTGTACACCGAACCGGCTCCACCGCATTTTCATCTACCCCCACTGGATATACACTACCAACAGCAGCAGTCAGAATGCACACCCCTAACCCGGAGTGTATCGACAGCAACAGAGATTTTCTCGAATGGTGCCAATGGAAATCCGGGACAACAGACAAACACGAACAGCAACCATTATCAAAACAACAACGGAACAGAGAAAAGAATCACCACCTCGACCAGTGCCACCACTAAAAAGCACCAAGGAACTCTAACATCAAAGCCCCGCGGGGATATCCGACGAGACGAAGACAATGATTCCATCGGCAGTGATGATGCCGATGGTGGTGGGACACGAATGAGGAACGGCAGCTCCACCACAGGCATTCATGACATTTGTGGCTTATCGCGTGGCATTCGCAAGACAAAGGATGAGTTTTTCAATGAATTTTGCAAACGAGCTGGAGTCCGACCAAAGCCAAAGGATATCTATTTCATCGATGGCAGTGGCGACGACCCTGATGATGAGAATATATACATCGTGGATAGCACCAAGCCACAGAATTCCCGACAGGTACAGCATCACCATCAGCAGGCAGTCTACTATCCAAATCTCCGCCGGAACTCCATGTTCGTTGAGCCTCCACCGAGCAGTTCTCTGCGGAAACAGAACTCAAATCTATCCCTTCACGCCGAGGGTAAGCACTACCAGAAAAGTCTCTTCGACCTGGATCGATGTGAATCGGAAATCTGGAACGCATACCCGGAGCACTTTTATGCTAAGGGCAGTGCAAAACAACTGCAGGACTGTAATGTCTATCAAAGTCGCACGTTACCAAGGTCGTTCATGAAACGCAATTTCGACTCACAGGAGAGCCTGCTAATGTCAGTGACTACTGCCGGTGGCGGTAGTCAGAGTCGCTTATCTGTTACGGGACACAATCATTACCCAACAGCTCAGCCGACCAGGTTATTGCATGGTTCAAGGGAGGCGAATATTTATCACTCTGGCCTAACGTTGCATAAATCCTGTGAGGACGTGAGAAATTCCATGAACTTTCACAGTGGTGCTGGTGGTGTTGCTGCTGCACGTAGGCCATCCACGACCTTGATGCCATCCGCTGTACAATGGCCGGCAGCAATACCAACGTCTCCCTCGAATTTCTCGAGTAATTCCTTTTTGTATGGTAATCAACATCCGCACCCCGCAATGGTTGGCCGAGCAACCACTAATGGTGGCATGGGTGGTGCACATCATAAATTCACGCGGGCCTATGCATTTGATGATCGTCGTGCCGATGTGGGTGCGGGTGGTGTCTACGAAGCCTTCGATTTGGACGAAATCGAAAGGGAACGGCGAAGGTCACATGCGAGTTTGTTTGACGGACGTTATGATGTGATTAACGGCACAGCTGTTTAAGACAGATCGCGAAAGCTCAATGTGACAAGAATTCCTACTGCCAAAAGCCATACTAAATTAAGTGTAACCTTAAATTGTCATAGACTAGACCATAGACATAGAGACTTGTGTCCTAGATAACAAGTGTATCGTATATAGAGAGTAGGTAGTAGTGCATGCTTCGGCATTTTTATTAGTTTTAAGATTTGCACCAACAATCGTCGTACGGTTTTTAATTTTTATTTTAAGACTAAGATATCAGTCGTTAGCGATATCTAAAATAAATAAATAAGTAAATTATATGTGGATATGTGAGTTTTTTTTTCTGCAGTATGGTTAGACATCTTTTTTGATGTCCTTATTTGGAATGTTTTCTTTTTTTTAAAAATAGGTGCAAATGTCTGGGTTCATTAAAATCAAAATTTGACGAGAAATCGGAATTTTGCTTCTAAGTCCGGGACCATTCTTTCCGGGATGAAATTGCTTTAAATGTAACCATTTATGCAAGTCCAGTCTAGCGGCAACCATTTTTCGAACAAATTCTGATATCTCATAAAAACGCATAGTTTAGCCCCGGGCTAACTGCAACAAATTTCATGAGAAAGCATCAAATTATGGCTAAACAATGCGTATAAGTAACACGCACAACAAGAGTGCCAGAGAGGTGTTTGGTCAGGCCCAGTATGTGCTGTTAGCCCAAAAAAAAAAAAAAAACATGCACAACTATGGGACGATTTTAGGTCTGTTTCTTTACTGGAAATTGGGATCCAAAAAAGATTTTGGTAGATAGAAGTTCGCGTAACGCACTTTACATGTTGACATATCTTCGTAAACAATATTCGATATACATATGCAAGGACATGACAAACCTACGCTGAATGAAGATGTGAACGATGTTCAGCTTGATGGCTGCGGCTTAAGAATTCCAGGATTTCGTTGTGACTGTTCGACCATAGGAGCATATCAGCACGTGAGCCCCCAAATCTAGTCTCAGAAAAAACATGGAAGCATTTATTTTTAAAACACACATAATGTTGACACCAACGCATTTACGAACATTGTTACAGAACAGTTACATATTACAATAGAATGAACCAAACACAAAAAAGGGAAACATCCTTCCACTAACTGTCTGGAATAAGTCGAACGGCACGTGCTCATCACAGCTTAAAGAACAGAATAGAGGAGGAGCCTGTGTACGTTGGCTTTAAATATTTGAAGGCTGTAGTGATGGGGAAATACAGAGCCTGGTAGACACATTCGCGTCGATCGGCTTATAAACGAATGCCTATATTTGACAGTACGACCGAAATTGGGCTTAACGGTGAACTGATGTGCATTCGAAGCATGACGCGTATTGAGGGGGGAGAATGCAACTGGCTATTTCGCTGGAGCATTTTTTATAAAAAAAAAAAATCGATAAAACAGGGAGAGACATGAAACATTTCTCCGATGTTCAAGTGAATATATGAAATTCACAATGTCTCTATCGGCTATAAGTTTTAACGCGCGATTTTGTACCCTATCAAGAATGTGCAGAACGGTCTTGGATGCACCAGACCAGATATGAGCGTTATATTTAAGGAATCCTAGACATTTTCCAGCATTTTTGGCGACCTCGAATATGAGATCGTTCCATCGAAGATGGTTATTAATACACATTCCGAGAATGGCAAGTCTTTCGGTTTCAATGATGCAAGTACCATCCATGGATAATGGTTGAGGGTTTTGGTTTCGCTTGAGAAACAGAAGACAGCATTGTGTTTTGGAAGCATTAAATTCCACTCTGTTGATTGAACCCCATTTAATTATGCTGTCCAGGTCGGAATTTAATGTGTTTAACATACGTTGCCGTTCCCCTTCTACGGCCGAAGAGCAAGGACGTGAGTTAGGGAACGAATATGAAAAACTGAGGGTACTGTCATACAGCGAAGGAATGGATTGGATTAGAAGTTACAGATAAGAGATCATTTATAAAAATAAGAAAGAGAGTCGGAGACAAAACAGAGCCTTGGGGAACACCAGCATTTATTTGGTGAATTTCAGACTTGAAGCCGTCCAAAACAACTAGTATTGAACACCCCTAAAGGTAATTTCTAATCCATATGCACGCATTTTTGACAAAAGAGCCTGATACCAAACTCTGTCAAATGCCTTTGAAATATCAAGCGCAACCATCTTGGTTTCGCCGAAGTGATGGAGAGATTGGTTTCACTTCTCGGTGAGATATGCCATCAAATCGCCAGTGGACCTGTTGCTACGAAAACCATACTGCCGGTCATTAAGGAGTTTTCGTGAATCGAGGATGTATCAGCTTTTCCATGACCTTGGAAAATGTAATGGGTCGGTAATTGGAGGGGAGGAAGATTCGCCTTTTTTAGGGACGGGCTGGACAAATGCTGTTTTCCATATACTCGGAAAGAGCCCTGAAAGGTAGGATAGACAGAAAAGCTTACGCAAAGGCTTTGCCAACGTAGAAGAACACCTCTTCAAAACTATGGGGGATACCATCTGGACCAAAAATATTTTACAAGATAGATGACGATTTTTTTTTTCGAAAACAATCTTTCAACAAGGCACGCGATCTCTCAAAATGTACGAAATCACACAGAAGTTAATGAAACAATATTTCTGAGCGTGGATATCTCGCAAACGCGGCTTCCTACAAAACAGTTATTTCGGTCACAGTTTCAAGTTATGCATTTCAAATTTTCCAAATTTTCCAATAAAACTTTACCCAGAAGTTAACAAAAAATTGTGGTTAAACTCTAATATCTCACAGAAATATTATTACAATCGAAATTCTCTGCAAAATAGATGTTGAATTCTTCAAAAATGTCCGACTTTACCCTGTAGTTAAAGGAAGTCGTTTTAGAGCGAGAATATCTCGAAAATACACCGTTCTTTCAATATTTGCATTATATCTCTATAAGATGGATGCCGAGTTTTTCGAATATTGAAGGAACGCACCCAGAATGTCGGATTTTAGCCGGAAGTTATTGAAAAGAAAGGGAACTAGTTTTTTATTTAAATGTTCTTAACCACTTAGAATTGTGTTCCTTGAAGTTTGAAAAATCTTTTTAATGGAGTAAAAGGCAGAGGTATAGTGAAGTATAGTGAGTTACAAATTGATTGAACAAGAAAGAAAGTGAGGTAATGATGAGGGTAAAAAACAATCTCTAACGGTAATTGGTGCGCTCGAAAGTAGGCTGTAAAGTACATGCCTGTGCTACGCGTGTTAAGCAAAAAATTGACTGTACACAACTAGGTATATACATATTTCTTTCAAACATAACCATCCAATACTTTGGCGGTTTTTGAGCAAAGGAATTTTGGCTGCGTAAACATCGCGCAATGAATTTTTGATGAATTGAACTTAGCCCAGTTTTTGCACCCCAATTGATTGTAACACCAATATCAGAGCTAGACTGTGACTCGACAATTTGGGCCTATGCTTTGTAGTAGTTGGAGAATAGGCGAAGTTAATAATATTATCGTTAGCAAAAATTAATTAATCGGATTATGAGTAACAGAAAGGGGATTATTGATGTAAATTAGAAAAAAGGGTCGGGTGTCACCGTTTATAATCTATTTTCACGGATTCTGATAATATCTTCAAAATAAAGCTCAATCACAACTGCAAAGCGCTTCTGTTTTTTGTTAAACGCCTCCAAAAAGTGGGTGTGGCTCCATACAATGTGTGGATGAATTGTAAAGCAAGCCACTTACGCAGCTTAGAATTCAAATTCTGTTAAAATTCGGACCGACGGAGGGTGCATATTTTAGCCCACTTCGTTTTATTAATAAACAATTAAAGAAATGTATTTCTCACCTATAGGCGAAGTTGTACAGGAGGGGACGTTACCTGGTGATCTTGAAAATCCCCAAGTTTAAGGGAATGTACCGAACTCACATTTCTTAAACGCGAATGGATACCTTTTGAAACGGCCTATCTAAAGCATATAGGAAAATAATTATCTTTTGCATGGAAATATTGTATCAATACTCGTGAATAGCGATTAAACAATTCTATAATCTTCAGTCGTTAATTAGATGGATGGAGTTTTCCTTTTCTGTCAGTCCTCCCTAACAAATGGTCCTTTTCAAAATATTAGGAATGACGACCAATGATGGCTAAAATCATATATTCAATATGGAGGAGGAACTTTCGAAAGTTATGAAACTCAAAACCAAAGCAGGTCAACTGCATTACGATACACATCCTCCCAATTTTGAATTTGAATTTACACTTGGTTTTGGACTTGCTACTATCAGTATAATCAAAAATGATTGTCCCCGTTCACCAGCATTATGTAGAGCAGAGAAAAAGCATTACTTCTGCCTTAAGTGTCAAAGCACAGCACGTCGGACCCAATTAAATGCTCCTTATTACCACGAACAATTAGAAGTCACCTAAACCGCTTCAAGTCCCATTCAAATTAAAAACGAACAAGTTCCCTTAATATCCAAACGAATAACATTTAATGCTTAGCAACCCTTAATAGTTGTCTACCCCCAGAAATCGTTATCGCGCTCCTTCTCTTGTCTCGCTTCACCCGTGGAAATATCTAAACGAGAACTTTGCGACGAAACATCTTCCTCTACTCCCGTTGAAGGTGCATCCAACTTGCTACCTCTTAGCCCCTCGAAGTGCACTTTGAAAGTTCTATTCTCGTTCTCCTGCCGCTGCCTCATCATTACCTGCATTTCTTTATTCACAGCTGCATTCTTTCTATCTCCATCAATGGATTTCCTTCCATCGCCACCATTCTCCTTGTTAATCTGCTTCAGTGGCTCTTCCGCTTCCTTGTTGCCATTACTACTCGATGGACCGGCATTATCTGTCTCTGTAAACAGTTGTCGCCTTAACTTAAATACTCCACGCGGACTGCTACTGCTACCGTTAGATTCACCACTTCGAAGGGACGACGACTTTGCCGTTGTTGGACTGATCTCAATGCCATCCAAAGTGATGTCCTTTATGTTTAATTCCGGTGATAGTTGTGCGACTGCTGTTACTTTATTGAGAACACGACGTGGCGGCGACAACTGCGGCGGGGGTTGTGCGACTTTGGTGCAACTCTCATCGTCGTTGTGTTCAATCAATCGGAATACACTAGGCCGATGTTGGGGCTGGTGTCGAGTATGCTTCTCGACACTCGACTCGGTGTCTGTTGAAGGCAGTGGTGGAGGAAGCGTTTTGCTCCTTGCAAGGACTTTCTTTTGTGCGGTACGAAAGGGATTCTCAAACTCTGGAGGACTTGCAGACACACTGGTGTCGATGTTGATTGTGGGAATTGATAAGGTGCGGGTGACGTCATCAAATACGGCGAGATTTGCTACGACGGGAGGTCTTTCTATTTTCGTCGCTGTCGAACGAAGTGTGGCGCATTTTTTATCCAGCATACATTTCCCCAGAGCATAGGTCTGCCAGATGGAAGTGGCATTTTCACGCATTTTTTGCTTTTCCGAGCGTTGTCTCTCTAAGTAGTCGCGGAAAGTGCGATCCAGTTGGTTGCTTTCGTGCTCTAATTCCTGTATGCGAAGTCTGAAACGAAAGGATTGTTATTTGAATTTTAAGAGACGTGATAGGTCATTGGATATATACTTGGCATCAAAGACAATGTGATCAACTTGACGCTCCTGTTCGGAGATGGTTTTGACCATTTGCTGAATTTCATGTTGGGTATCCTCTGGGATTTTGGTGGGTTTTGTTTTGGTATCCCTTGCAGTTTGTATTTCTTTGTTGTTGATTTGAATATCAGGCTGCTTGGTGATGGATTCCAATGTTGGTATCCGAGTTTCCATAACTCTTTGTTCTGCTTCGTGGATTCTCTGATGCAATTCTTGATGTTTGGTCTCGAATTCCTTCAGCTTCTGTTCGAAGCTTTCATTTGCCTTTTGTGTATTTTCTGCATTGCCTCTTGATGTGTGTTTAGCCAGTTCCTGTGGAATGGGACAATGAGCTTTCACTGAAGTATAGTGGAGATGTAATTTCGACCATTACCTCTGTAAGTTTCTGTTTGTATTTGGTTTTGAGGATGTCCTTTTGAATCTGAAGCCTCTGCTCGAGTTCGCGTTCCATTTTTTCCTTTTCGCGGTGCAAAGTTTTCCGCAACGATGATTCAATCTGAAAATGGAAAATAGGAAAAGCTCGACAGGGAAATTTATTTATGAGAACATTGATTATTTGTTGCGTTTCAGCTGTAAATTGAGAACTATCGTACAGAAGTATGAAGATGTCGCCATCAAACCTCAAGATCAAGCTCGCGGAATGAGCATGACCTCAAGCTCATCCAGCGGCCGCTAATTGTCCTCAAGCTCATGCTTACGGTATGCGCATGGCCTCAACCCCAGGCACATGGCATGAGGATGACATCAAGCAAGGTAGTGCAAAGTAATGAATTGTCTACGAGTAAAATTTGTTCAAATAGCGTCTCCTGTCATCGTGATATTGACAGTTGTGCAGTAAACAGATGTGAAAATTTCTCAAGAACGTGGAATAACTGTGTAGATTTTTGTTATCGAATAATTCATCAGTTATAAGAATACAACGTGAATTTCGTCGAAGAATTTCCCACCGTTCGGCACCGACTGGTCGCACAATTCGACGCCAAGTCGCCCGCCTCGAAGAGACTGACTCAACACGAGACAGGGTAAAAGTTGGCAGATCAATAACAGGCCGTTTGGCGGAGAAAACAAGAAGAAAACTAGTTAGGTATACTTAAAGCTATTCCACAGGTAGAACATATTTGTGAGAAATGTCAAAATCAGCTGTTTTGCACATAAAATTATTTTCGCTGAGTAGGAAATTAGTTGTCAAAAACATAATGTTCTCGATCTTTGACTCTTTTCAGATTTGTTTCAAAAAAATAAAAGTGCTGTGCATTTATTGTAGCTACTTCGTATTAAAATAAAATAGAAAGTAAAACTGTTTCTAAATTATGTGTAATTGTAAGAATCTCTTCAACCATTAAACCCTGAGGTTCTTATTTGTTATTTTTAAATGTCGAAATATCGCTTTGTAGTTTCTTGAGTGAGAGTGAATCCAAAAAATTGTAATCTCAGAAAATTCAAAACAAATGTCCAATATTTCAGCCCTCTACCATACCCGTGGGTTCTAAATTCAATGGTTTGTGTATTGTTTAGCAAGCAAGCCAAGTTCAAGCTCCAAAATGTGAAATTGAGAAGCTAAAAAGCCAATCTTACAACTCTTAATGAGTTTTTAGGTTTCAGAAGTCTTAGGTAAAGAAATATTTTATATAATAGTGTAACATAATGTAGCATAATGCAATAAATTCCGAAGTGTCTTTTCATTCTGGCATAATTTTGGTCCGAAGTGTCTTTTCATTCGAGGTTCATGTCTGCAATTGGTCTCCACAGGTCGGATAATATCACGGATAAGAGAGAACAAGAGATTATTGGCTGCAGCTGTCATCCTGGAATTATTACATCAGAATTTTCTTATTCCAGTGGTCGAAGAATTTGCTAGAAGTTTCTGGCTATTAGAAATGCGGCTATTTAAGGACAGATGGCGATCGAGACCAAGCAGTTGGTTTTGGACCGCACGAAGAGAATGGAAAAGTGATAACAGCCGAAGTTGTAATTTTGTGATAAATTGAAAGTTGAGAGTTAACAAGAAGTAATTGGTTTGGATTTGTGAATTAAGTAATTGAAAGGAGATAAAGTGATTTGAGAAGAAAGAGACCTTGTAAGGAAGGAGTTTGCGAAGAATAGTATAGTGTGAACTTGAATTGTTCTATAGACTAGAAAATAAAGAAATAATTTCACAGAATATTGTTTTATCTACTCGCGCCGTAGCTCGCATATTACAATAGTATAGATTACCTTTCCTAGGAATATCTTTCCATTATTCGTTGTCCTCATCTCTTTTATCCATTCACTGTAAGATTTTTCAGCACCAGCCGCACCACTCTTTAGACTGTTGCTAATTTGATCAAAGTTCAAGGCACATCTTTCAAACTGCTTAGCCATGGTATCGACCGCTGTAACCACAGCCGTCAACCTTTTATTCTTCCTCTTTACCGACATCTGTCTGAGATTCTCGGAAATCTTCTCCAAACTACGATTTAAATTCTCAAACTTTCTCGTCTGGAGGGATTTCTTGTCAGTTTGGGGAGCATTTCTTTGCTTTTGCAGTAATTCTAAATTCTGAGACATTTCCTTCACCTTCTTCGAGAGGATTATTAAATATTTATTCAAATAACGAAAGTTATTACTTTGATATTCCACTTTCGACTCGAGTTTTTGAGGTTCCTGGGGTTTTTCTGGTTTCTCCTGCACTGGCTCAACTTCCGGTGGTCGCTCCTCTCTCATTTCGCCTTCTTTTGGTTTATTCAAAAGATTCCTCAAGATAACAAGCAACAGTGAATAGTTATTTTCCTTTGAATACTCCTTACAAATCGCATCTTGCGCATCCCTCCCCCAACTATTGCCAAGTGCATCAAATATTTCAAATATTTCACGTTCACTGAACCGGAAATGACGCACAGCCTCAAAGTTGGGCAGTGTGTTGCGATAGGGAACTTCAGTACAAAACACCGACAAAGTAAAATGACAGTTTTGAGCATAAAGAAACTCTGCTACAAGTGTATTCAGAGCAAGGATTAAAGGTGAGAGCGTCAAACGGTGGGAAACAGCTGCTTGAGCGATGATTTTCCTTCCTATGACGAAAAAGTGGCGGTTAGAACTGTATTATCGACAGTGGTGTCATGGCAACGTAATCAAAATAAACAAAATAAAAGTTGTTTATATTTTTCGTCGTTTTGAGGAAATTTATAGAATTTTTCTCTTTATTGAATGAATTCTTACCCAAAGAGGTTTTATTGAAATTTGCAATGAGATCTTTTCGCAATTTAGCTTGTAAGGAGCGAGCAATATCGTCTTGTTCCATCCAATCACGAAAGTGTTGCTTGAACTGTTTTTCTGGGATTTTCGTTAAATCACGAAGGTTTATATTAGTGGATTCCATGTTAGATGTAATAATTGCACTTTATTTGAATTGTACGGTATCACTTTTAACATATATATTAAGACATTTGGTTTATTTGCATTAAGGCGGACAAATAGTTTGTTTCTCTTCCGGCTATTGAAAGAACGTCAAACTAATTTCAAAACATGTTGACAAGTATGATCTGGGTGTTTTCTTTTCCCAAGGGGATGATCACATTTTTTTAACCAATGTATTTGAAACAAATAAAACCTAGGGCATGTCCGAATTGATGTGAAATTTTAGCACGTAACTAAATTCTGATCCTATTGGGGTAAATATTTGTAAATACTAAATGTCATAATTTAATCAGGCTAAAATCTGGCGTTTAATTCTTTATGATGTTTGTCAGCAAAAATAATGGAAAGAGTAAGAAAACTAGATTTTATAAATATTATAAAAAAACGAATTAAAAGTATAAAAGATAAATTTTAATAATATTACAAATGAATTTATTTTTTATACATTTTTATTAGTAGAGCAAAACTTAAGCTAAAGTGTACTTTTGCAGCCCGAAATAGAATAAACTTCAAACGGCGAAAAGGTCTATAGCCTGTCAAAGTTTAAGACATTGGGGACAGTTAATTTGCACGCAAGTTTAGTTTTAATTCAACACACGCGCAAATATAAAAGTTTATGTGGTACTGTTCGTACATGAGAGGTTGGTGTTGAGGTTGAGATTTTGACAGAAATCAGAGGTATTTTGAGTATATATCTTATACCCGTGACAGACCAAAGTGGTTAATCCCATTTGATTCGAGATGAGCGCGTTGTGGAACTGGATTAAGCTTAAGCCAGGTTACAGAACGAGCTGAGCTCATTTTTTGACAGCACACTACCAATTTTGAAAAATGAGACCTGAGCAGATTCAGAAAAGTGGGAGTTGATTTGTTTTATTGTACTGAGGAATAACACTCTAATTCCTAATAAATTATAGTTTATATTCTATTCAATAAAACCTAATTAGTACACTATTTGAGAAAAGAGGAAAACACGGTTTGCTAAGCTCGAAACCGTCTGTAAAGTTAAATCCAATTTCAGTCAATACAAATTTGTAAAGGTTTGTGTATAATTTTGGAAATATTTTTGTACTAAAAATTCCTTCAACATCCCCTGCGATTTTAATTTCTCTTATCATAATTTTTAATGATTGCAGCCGCAAATTTTTTAATTATCAATAAATACTGGGAAAATGTTGAGCTTGAATGGAAAATAATAATAAATAGACTGATTATCAAAGTGCTATGGGAAAAGCGCATACGAGTATAGTCGACATATTATGAAATTTTGTTTACCCATTTGAACGAATGATAACGAAACAGGAATCTATTATATTTAGCTATGTATCTTGGGTTTTTTCTGCAGAAATAACTCAATTTGGCCAGTGCCTAGAGTGAAAATTTAAATAAAATTAATATATAGGTGAAGAATAAAGTATAACTTACACGGCTGAAGCATTAAACACCCAATTGACCCTCAGAATAACAAAGCAAGCCAAGGTTTTTAAAGGCTATCAAAACACCAACATCCGTTTTAAGGGTTTCGGGAACACACCACGGAACCCTTTGCTCTCACTAGCACGTCCGCCCGCCCGTCTATTACAACCTTATTACTCCTAAACTATAAAGGGTATATGCACGATTAACACACTAGTCATGCATATAAATAACCCAAACACAATGGCTAAATTTAAAAGTTATACTGGAAATGGCTCCGGTACAAGCAAAGGTTGCAATGCAAAATGTGACATATCGTTGAAAAGAGCTTTTTGAGCAGAATCCATACCTCACATTTAGAAAGAGCGTGACCCAAAAGGCTTGAACAAAATTATGGTAATAGAATATTTCCGCGTCTATAACAACAATTAAGTTTGATTTCATTAATTTGTGAGATATCACATTTCTCAAATAAGTAAAGGTTGAACTAATTCATATCGCTTCCCCAAGCGTAATGAAGGAGCACCCGAAAAAGTTATTCTATCCCGAGCCTTCCCAACAAAATTCTCTAACCAACAAAAATCGATTCAATAATTTAGAAGTTATAAAAGAAAATGGCCGACAAAATGACCTATCTGCTTCTCGTTTGAAATAATAGTTAAAGTTTTAAAGCATTTTAGTTCTAACGGAACCCTGTATGTACTAAGGGAGTAGTGCTTGACGAATTATTTTTATTCATATTTTTGATCTTAATTTATTAACTTAATTGCAGTTTGTTTCTGCGCTGACCATTAAATATAAAAGAATAATAACTATAGATTGACATAATATTCTTGTTTTCTGTTTTATTTTTATTGTTCACCTAAGAATATACCTATTTAAATAAATTTGGGTTAATTAATGAAAATATATTACTGAACGGGATTAAGGTTAAGCCGGATTACAGTTTTAAAAACAGTTTGCACATCGAATGGCAGAAAAAAAAATCATTTCTGCTCAAATTTCCTATATTACTGTACCCACATTAGTGAAATTTGCTTAGCTGAATGATGTACTACCGCACACTACCTAGCCGACAGCATCATATTCTGTCAATCGCCCACGCAATTGTTTACATCTTTTGTGTAATTTCCTGTGCATCATATGTTTTTTTGTTGTCGTTTCCGCAATAATTTGAACGTAATTCGAAAAGTATATACAATATTTCCATTGTCGCACAAACAAAGCAAAGAACTGACGAAAATTTTGGCCCAAAGTCCATCGACATGCCGAATTTAATCGACAATGTAATTATACAAGTCCGGGCTCGCCTGCAGACGCTACAAATCAAACTCTGGCAGGAGCCGTATTACTATCAAGAAATTGGTGTTGTGGAGTCCGAGTTGGAGGTAAACTATACCAAAATATATTGCACGCATTTGCCATACATTTTTATTCAGAGACTTGCTGAGGAATTTAGTGGAAATCTCGCCATTTCTGCGTCCAACTGCAAATTGGCTCTGAGTGAATTGCAGGATGGAGCTTTGCGCAAATTGGCTGCTCGCAAGGAATTCGATGAAACTGGTGAGTGTTGCAATATCTGTGGGGGGGCTGTGGCTCATTGTTTGCTCAAAAGGATTGGCCACGTTCAGTGTGCGACGTGTGAACAACACGGACGGCACAGAAAATGTCTTTGAAGTTAAATGCGCCCTATCGGCTCTGGGTGAGGATCTACAGAAGAAAATCGCCGACAAATTACAGCTCAGCGATGCAAATCGCATTAAGATAATATCTGCCGGGAAGATTGTGAATCCGAAAGTTATCCTACAGCTGCAGGGTAAGTGGAATTTGAAGCCTTTTTGGGGAGGCTTGGCGTCATGTGGTTTGCCGTTTCAGGCATCAAGAACAACCAACAGCTGATGACGATCATTAGTGCGGTGGACAATACCACCGCCAACACTCAGGAGGCGATGTACGATCGTATTAGAAAAATCAAAGAGGACGTCGAGGCAATTGTTAACTCTGGCAACCGTCTGTTTGAGGTGAAGTGACTGATTTGGTGTCGAGTATTCCATTCAATATGTTCCTTTTCAGATGGAAGACCAGGACGGGAATCCAGTATTCCTTCCACCGAATGAAAACAAAGCCCTACTAATGGCGATGGGTTTTTGTGAGAAGGCTCGAGCTGCCATTAAGCGGAATCATTACGACGAAGCGCTTATTCTGCTTCTGGAAGCCGATGAGAAGTTTACCACATGCAATTCAAAGTTCTTGGAATCTGTGGACAACTATGCACTGGTCAATTTGGACATTGTTTGGTGCTATCTCTGCTTGAAGGTGGGCTGAGCCCATAGACCTTTTCAAGAATAACTCTTAACTGCTCTCTCTCTCCCCTACAGAACTTAACTCAATTGCCCGATGCCCAGCGTCGCCTGGAAATCTGTGAAAACAGTTTCCATCGCAGCTACGGAAAGGACTTGAATCGGTTGATTAACATCAAGGGTGACTCGTGTCCAGAACGAGCCCTCATTATGCGACTTCATCTGCTTCAGGGCGTTCTGCTGTTCCATCAAAACCGTCGTAACGAAGCCTACGAGAAGCTTGATCTCGCTCAAAATGAACTGAGGGAATTGAAAGTGGATGACGATGCTGTGCAACAGCTCGTAGAGATGGGCTTTGAACCGATTGAGGCGAGAATTGGACTTCGCGCTTGTAAAGGAGACATATCGCAAGCCGTCAACTTTATCCACGATCGAAAGAGTAAAATCGCCGAAGCTCGCAAAAAGTCCAGAAAGGAGAGAAAGTTGAATGCCAATCTAGATCAATCTGGGGCTTCTGGCAGTACAAACGAGAACTGGGTAAATCCACGAAGTGTGTGCACACTTACAGAGATGGGCTTCCCCCGAGAATTGGTGGTGGTTGCACTGAAAATGTCAAAAAATGATCTCACTAAGGCGGTAAGTTAAATTATTTACTCTCCTGCATGTGTCTCAATAAAATGACTCCATGTATAGCTGGACATGTTGCAATCCAACACAGATGCATTGATTGAAGCTCTTCCATCAGTTCCACCAAATGTCGACGAGAAATTGCTCTCCGAGGTAAGCTGAATTGTACTTGGGAATCCTTGTCCTTGCCATCAATCTCCCTTTTCAGTTTAAACAAATTGGCTTTGACGAGGAAACGATTAAGTTGGCCCTGGAGACAACTCACAACAATGGAGAGAAGGCTATGGACTTCCTCGTGAAAATGTTTGACAATAGAGAGCAACTGAGGTCTACAATCGAAAAACTGGTTGATACATCTCAAGCATCTACTTCGACAGGTGCGGCCAGTGGTTCCACATTGATGGGACAGTTTCTGACGAAGGCGCAGAACGAGATCGATTCCATGAAGGCATACGAGCGATTCAATCAGGATATCTCCGCCAATGAGAACGAATATTTAGATTTGCCACTACTGCAGGAGGAACAGATCCTTGCCGAGTACAAACGGATGTTGGAACAGTAACTGAGTTACAGGGCTCATTTCTAGTATGTTAAGCTCCTTTTTTATATATAAATATGTAATGTGTGTCTATGTGTTGTTAGAATTCTTGGAAGCAAATATATTTTGTGTAGTTCAGTCGATGGGGTTTCTTATGTCAAAGGGAACATATGACTGTTGTGATAGAAATGCTCAGCGAAAACCAACTACCATGCGGAGTAGCTCTACGTTCTCAATACTCAAAGCACTATTCAATGGGTTTGTTCCTTTTCTTTCTTAATTAATCGAACTGACTACTAAGAAGATTTTCCCACACTGGACTTGCAGAACTTGTATCTAAGCGCCAAGCCGTAGAGAGTAGTACACGAAGGATGAGTAAACCTGTGCTCGCTGATTTGGAAGGGTGAAATTGTCTCATGACAGTATACCTGCGACTGAAGGGCAGTTCCTGCAAAGATAGACATGCCATTGGACTACTTTTGGAGAACTAATTTCTCCCCTTTTATAACATTGTGTGCTTTTCTAGCACCTTTCCAGAAGCTCTTGGATGAATTAAAGAACTCAAATTTTGAACTATTATAGAACAGGCCGATGATACCCGAATTTTTGATTTTCGAAATACAGGGCGTCGCTTAGAATATTTTTCGCGCTTTTTCTCTGCGGGATTAGCGGTTTCCGGAATACAGGGTACCTATCACTTTTCCATTCTCCACTCTAGTCAAACTAAGTGTCAACTTGATTGTTCTTCCATAGCACGCCAGAAGCACATGGACATGGCCATTTGTGTGGAGTGTTGCCAACGAAAAAAATGACAGCGGGACAGCTGACAGTTCAGGGTTATTCAAAATGCAGTGCTACACGAAAGAACAACCCGTTTTAATTTTTGAGCAATATTTTAAAAATAATGAAGGTTTGGCAATAAAAGGTCGCAATTTTCGTACAAAATATGGTCGGTATAGTGATTTAACTTCATCAACTGTGACGAGATTAATTCAAAAATTACACTCTGGCCGTTCTTCTACAAGTCGTTCAACGCAAAAAAGAGAGTCTAAGAACAGTAATTCATCACCGTGGAGAAGAATTGGACATTTCGAGAAGTTCTCTAAAGCGTATTCTCACGAAAGACTTGCATCTTCGTGCATACAAAGTGCAATTGACTCAAGGACTGAAGCCTAATGACCACGCACTGCGAAGAGAGTTCGTTGAATGGATTATGGAACAACAACAAGTGGATGCTGATTTTTCAAACAAAATCATCTTCAGCAATGAGGCTCATTTTCATTTGATAGTTTTGTTGATCGTCAAAATTGTTAACTTTGGCGTTCAGAAAATCTACGAGTGATTGTTGAGGAACAAATGCATTGACAACGTGTCTCTGTTTGGTGCGGATTTTGAGCTGAAGGCATCATCGGACCATTCTTCTTTGAAAATGAGGCTGGCCAGGCAATAACAGTTAATGGTGCTTGCTATCGCGACATGATAATACAGTTTTTTGTGCCTAAATTACAAGACATGAATGTGTACGGCATGTGGTTTCAACAAGACGGTGCCACATGCCATACAGCCCGAGTTAACTGAATGAGTCATTTCCTGGTAGTGAAATTTACCATTTTGGTGATCAGAATTGGCCGCCCAGATCATGCGATTTAACACCGTTGGACTTTTTTCCTTGGGGATTTTTGAAGTCTAAGGTTTAAGCCAGCAAGCCCACGACCACCCACGCCATGAAGGAGCAAATTGAAAAATATACTGTATCAACGAAATTCAGCCGCATTTATGCAAAACGGTTATGGAAAATTTCTACAAAAGAGTGCGTATGTGTCAGCAAAGCCGTGGAGGCCATTTACCCGATATCTTATTCCATACATAACCCTATACTGTATACTATATGAAACAATAATCATTTACAATTTTTATTTAAAAACCTGTGTTTTCTATCAAAATTATGTACTTCTTGCGTGAATTTTGGGACACCCTTTATATAGGTATAAAGTTGTTTCTCTCAATAAAACGTAAGAACAGTTCCCTTATAGTGAGAGTCAGTTGCCTGTCCGTCCGTGTTTCCGTATGTCTGTCACAGCCTCACAACTTTTAAACGATTAGACGTTGAAATTCGGACCAGAGGTAGACTCACCACTGACCTCCAGACAGATCAGGAGTAGAATTTTGAAAAATGTCAAAATCAAAATCAATTTTGAACATGATAATAAAAAAACAATTGCTTAGGCACTATGTAACAGTGTGGCTCTGTTATGAAATTCGTGGTGCAATATGAGGATTGCGTGTTAAAAGAAAATCAAAGGCGTGCGTCTTTACCAAAAACTAAAATTGAATTCTTTATTACGTAGTAATATGACATAGTCAAATACACAGAAACCAATGGTGCCTAATGGCAAGAAAAAAAGGAGGAAAATAATCGACAGGTAGATGTCGTTGCGCTCACACGACCCCTTCTTGTAAAATTGACTCCTGGCAATTTACCTCTCATAGTCTTGGAGCCATCTTGGTGGTTTTCGGGAGCGAACCGGTGCTGTATCCTTCCGGTCGACGATTTCCTCAATGTCTTCTTCTTTGTCACTATCTTCCATTTGATATACTGATGACCCATCACTCGTAGAATATTGTTCAGTTGGCAACTCTTCCTCATCGCCGGTATTTGTCTCAATGATGTTTCGTTTATGAACTGGCGGTCGCTCCATGAATAGCGGTAGGGCTTTCTGCGAACTGGTATATCATCTATTGTACGTAAGGAATGTTGATCTATGGTGCAGTATCCTAAAATCTCGTTGTCTGTCGAGAAGGCTTGTAAATTGTTGCTGACTATTTCTCGAAATTTTTGAATTTGTGTTGGAGATATAGATTTCGGAAATGTTGAGATTTGATGTTCGACTTCTTTTAGAATACATGGTGGTATAGACTGGCTTTGTTTTAATATGCAGGAATTTATATTTGTGTGTGTGGTGTAGCCTGAGTTCGTATTTTGTTTTAATTGGACATCTCCGTTCGTTTCGACAGTTATGGTGATGTTATTGGCCATTCTCCAATCGCTGCCGAGTATCAGTGGTATTGGTGCATTGT
Source organism: Pocota personata (assembly GCA_963082735.1). NCBI lineage: Eukaryota > Metazoa > Arthropoda > Insecta > Diptera > Syrphidae > Pocota > Pocota personata. The sequence goes on from OY720430.1 coordinate 7,035,130, forward strand.
TTACCACCGCTACAGGACCAAATGTGCAACATATGTCGCCTACTGCAACGAATAGGTCAATTTGTCCTACAGGTCTACACTCATTGTCAATGGAAGTTATTGCTGAGCCTTCGTATTTTTGAACTGCATAATCAGGTGGTATAGAACGACGATCGATTACTGACTGTTCAGCACCGCTATCGATAAGAGTGGAAATAGGTTTTCCATCGAATGCATAGGCATCTACGATGGGTAAGCCTCGATCACCACCTTTTGACTTCAATGCGCAGTTTGCTTGTTTTGGAGATGGTTTATTTGGGCAGTTGCTCAGTGAATGACCAGTTCTATTGCATGTGTAACATGGTATTGGACATTGCGAAACGGGGTGTTGACCTTTTTTACAGCGTGGGCATACATAAGTATTTATTTTTGTATTTTCTGTGTATGCTGGTTTCTTGAAATTATTGTCTGTAAAGGACTGTGGCGTTCTAGTGTTGCGATACATTGTTGTTGTGTTGTGGAACTGTTTGCTGGTGTGTTTTGTGTCATCGTCAAGTTTTTGCCCCAGTTCGAATAGTTCGGTTATGGTCGAAGGTGTGCCAATGCGTAGAATACGGCGGTCTGTATTGTCAGCAACACCCTCGAGTAAATACGCAATTTGATCTTCCGTAGGAATATTTACATTCTTTGGGGGCTTAGAAATAATATCTAACTTACTGCTGAAGTACTGGATTATAGATTCGTTCGGCCGTTGGATACGTGCATTTACTCTGTCATTCCATTCGCGTAATGTTGGTGTCTTTATGAATCGTTTCCTGAATGAATTGAGCCATATATTCCAGTCGTCCCTTGAATCGCCTTCGAAGTTCTGCCAGTTTCTTGCAATGTCCGTTAATTTGCTGGTGCAGAATACTAATTTAACCTCGTCACTCCATCCGTTTATTTTTGCGGCTTTTTCGATGGATTTTATGAATTGCTCGGTGGAGTTGCTATCTTCCCCGTTGCATTCCAAAATCGTTTGCGTCATGTCTGGGTTGATGACGACAGTCTGAATAACTGCTGGACAAGTCCCTACCGAACTAGAAGTACCTGCTGATGGTTCGATTTTCCTTGCTTTAAGGGTAGATAGGATTTTATTGTGTTTGATTATGATTTGAATTAACTCATCTTTTGTTGTTGCTGTTGTTTCCAGTCCTCTTGATTTGACTTCTGTTTGGAGTGCATCCTTCGTGAACTGGTTCAGAATTTCTGCGTCGATGGTCGTTTCTAAGAGTTGCTGGACGAGAGACATTTTGTTGTCGGGTGTTTGTTGTTTCTTTATTGTATGTAGGTTGAGATACCGGCTGCGCCATGTAACAGTGTGGCTCTGTTATGAAATTCGTGGTGCAATATGAGGATTGCGTGTTAAAAGAAAATCAAAGGCGTGCGTCTTTACCAAAAACTAAAATTGAATTCTTTATTACGTAGTAATATGACATAGTCAAATACACAGAAACCAATGGTGCCTAATGGCAAGAAAAAAAGGAGGAAAATAATCGACAGGTAGATGTCGTTGCGCTCACACACTAGGAAGTAAAATATACGTACAAAGTTACATACATGAAAATACGTGAACCGCATACTAATTATTTTGGCTGCATATAGTGCGCACAGCGTAAAGTTTCAATTGTAGGTTACAATTTAAATTCGATATAATACACAATGGTTTATGATAAACTGCTGATATTTTGTTGTCAATATAATGTTAAGACATTGACATTAAATATGAAAAATTATATAGGCCAACATGTCATGTGGTTTCAACAAGACGGTGCCACCTGCCACACAGCGCGAGACACAATGCAGTTAGTGTACACAAAGTTTCACGGCCGCGCCATCTCTCGTTTCGGTGATCAAAATTGGCTACCAAGTTCGTGCAATATCACGCGGTTGGATTTTTTTCTTTGGGGTTATGTGAAGCAGGAGGTGTATACCGATTATCCCCAAAAGTTTTCAGAGCTAGAGGACGAGATTCGACGCGTTACTTATGAATTACCGCTGGATTTAAGCCGAAAAGTAATAGAAGAGTTCAAAAGGAGGGAAGTCTGCACGGCCAGTCGTGGCACCCATTTGCCTGATATTATTTTTCGTGTTCAATGTCAATGTCTCAACCAATAAACCATCGTATTTTCGTTCAAATTTAAATTGTAACCTCCAATAATAACTGTAACGAATAGCATATTATACTATTTAGCTACTACCACATTCCTGCCTCACCGTCTTTTTGTGATAAGTTTGAAGCACATACTCTTCAAAGCTGATTTCCTGCTTTGACCTGACCATTTAAATTCTCTTTCCTTTTCCATCAGTTGATGCATACTCCAGAGTCGATAGTATTCATATACCTAATTGTTATTGCTGATATAAGCTTTTACTATTGGGCTTTTGTTACGTCATTTAGTTCGAGATATATGAGTAGCTTGGCTCTAATAACTTTCTGTCACTTCAGATGCTTAGGTTCAAAACTGGACTTCTAGAGCGATTATGCAGAAGTCCGCCCAAACCAGGTAAATGTCCTCATTTCAGAAATAGGACGCGCAATGGTAAAGCTTCTGGCGCAGTTTGTTGGTCAAATTTCTCAGACTTTGTGGGTTCGAAGAATCGAGAAATCCAATTAATTTGTTACGAGTGGCGGGCGATTGACCCAACACACTCTACGAATTAACCTTTAAGATCCAGTTCTAGTACTTGTCAGTTGCCTTTATGCATAACCCACCATAAAACATGTTCAATTGATAACTACACAATTGTATAGAATCAGTGCCATAAGCAATGACAAGGCATATGTTCTGCCATGAAACGTTTGATCTCTGATCAAAACAGGTTGCGTGGCTCCCTGCGATGTCACAGATCACTGATTCGGAGGATATAATTAGCAAGAATATTGAAATAAACCTACCGATTAAAAAATCAACTTCCGTGATTAGCTGAAAAACAAAAAAATAAATTATTTAACTTCACAGAATGTTTCTAATGTTCTTTTTTTTTTTCTTGATCAAATTCTGGATGTGTCCAATTCATTAAACCGGAAAATGTTTCATTAAAACTTTTAATTTCTTTCGTATTTAAGCCATTAACAACTTTATTTTAGTTTACTATTAAACGGTTGAACAACTAACTTAATCTACAATAAAAGCGGAAAGAAGGTAAGAGAATAATGAGGCAGAAGTGTGGGGGTATGGTCTGGGTATTAAATGCCTTAAGCGGAGTTATGGGAAAGATCGAACCATCACCTCCACGTGTTGCTGCTGAATAAATCAAAAGACGAACTGGTTTCAACACATTAGATTAATGAGACCCACTAGATGATACCCCTGGGTTTTCTTTTAGAGAGTTAAAAAGGCACGGTATTAAAAGGGTAATTCATGATTTTAATGCCAAATTTTGTAAATTAGACATGCACCCAGTGGCGGTGCGTCTACAGGAGTACATGAGCACATGAACTCCCAATATCTTACGTACATAAACGATGCTGTTTACTAACATTGCTGCAGAATAGATATTGCATATAATGAAACGAGATAATTTTTTTTTTTTTTTGGTTTTTTAAATCCAAGTGCTGTGCTTTTTTTTTTTTTTTTCTAAATACCTAACTAAAACTACTTTAACCTAAGCTTTGTAAGTCCATAGTAAAACTGCCAACTTTAAACGGACTATCCCGGATTGTGAGGGAACAACGAAGGATTTCCCTCTGTTTCAGCTAGCCACCAGAATTGTCCGAACTGACGGTCTACGTCCTTCAGATCGCGACTTGATACTTCTGTTCTGGATCAGACCTTTCTCATCCAGATAGATGAACCTCTCCGGCGGAACAAAGCCGTTAAGGCGCACTCTCTCGTAGTTCCAGTAATTGGGGTAATAAGCCCCGGAGATCAGGTTGTTCATCGAACTCATCGCTTTTGCAATGTGCGTTAGGTTAGCCCTGTTGTACAGGACCTCATTGTGATAGAATTTTATATACGGGGACTTTGGTGTTCTGTATAAATGAAGGCAAGCCCTCTCAAACACCGGAATCTTTTCCAACAAGATTGATCCCACGTTGAACCACACGGGACATCGAAATACGAGCATGGGCCGGATGGGGGCCGTGTAGAAGATTACCTTTACCCTTGCATCGAGCTGCTTGCTATAAAAAAGTTTCTTTATTAGGGCAAACGCACCTTTGACTCTGGTCAAAGCAGCATCTATATGCTTGTTAAAATATAGATATTGATCTAACCAGGACCCCAGGTATTCGGCACGCAAGTGGCTGTCCGTGCGGTTCCACGATTGCAAACTTTCGAAAATTCTTTCTGGTTTCCCTAGAGGCCCCAGTTTCCGATTTCTCTAAGTTGATTTTCAGCGTGAAGTGATCCTATGAGATCGCTCGTGTAAATGTTGAAAATTATTGGTGAATTCACCGCGGCACGTGCTCATATCAGCTTAAGATTAACATACGTTGCTTTGCTATGGAAATGAATTCTGCACAAACAATTTGTGCCTACTGCATAATTCCAATAATGTAATTCTCTTGAGCAATGGGAAGTTGCAGTGTTTTTTTTTTTTTTTTAAGTTTCTCCGCATGCACCTTTTTTTGCTATGGTAACAGAATTCGCTTATGATAATTTATGGCGTTGGCAGAAAATTTTGTGAGTTGACATTTAAAATATGTATATGCCTTCGGATAGTAGTTAATGGAAATCGGTATTAACTACGAATATCGCTAAAAGTAAGAAGCACCTTACAAAATAAAATTACGGTCGAAATTTTAAGTTTTGCAATTCTGTACAATATACATATGCAGATGCCAAAATATTAAAACTTTTCGAAAACGTATCGGTATCTAATCTTTCAAAATGTCCGACTTTACCGGGAAACTGTGAAAAAATATTTCAGTGCGAATATCTGGCGCACCGTGTGCCACGTCCTACGTACAAAATTATTTGCATCGAAGTTTGAGGTTTTGAGTTACTTTACAAGAAGGATTTGTGTCGCCTACAAACATAAGTTTTCCAACGTATTAAAACGAAACAAAAGCAGTAGAACGTTTTTCCTGCTTTTGAGGAACATTTCTTGTGTGTCAACATCGGACAAGATGCATTAAATTGGACTTTCTACAGCCTCCCCGAGTCTTTTGTAATGACTGTTTTTGTCACATTTATTTTTCACTACAATTTTTATACCCTATCTAAGGTACGTATACATTAAGTTTGACCCACAGTTTGTAACATAGAGAAATAATAACGATAAACCGCCAAAAGTATATGTATTTGTAATCAGCATCAAATGTTATGTCAATTTAGTTATATCCGTCCGTTGGTATGTCACGACTTTTTGGGCCTTAAATTTTGAGCTAGGAACATGAAATTTCGTATACATATAAGCGCTTTCCAGAATCCGAAGCAGTGTGAACATTTGTTCAAAAAAATGTCTAGGTAACATATGTAGATGTTGACTTTCTCTACATTTTGTTTAAACATTATACATGACCACGCCTACTTTTTGAGGGCGTGGTTGAATGTATTGAATTTTTAAAGCTATTTAAGTCAAGTCTTATTGCGAATATCTCATCGAAAATCAATCGTGAACTTTGGTTAAAAATTTTGAGAACCACGCTCACTTTCTGTTTTTGAAAAAAATTGTAACAATTGTTTTCTGATATGTCTTTAAAATCTCGGCAATACCCTCTGTATCGAGGGTATTTGTTTCAAAAATTTCGCAACGTCATTCGCACTTTATTAGGGGTGTGTTAGAAGATTGGGGACGGGGTATTACACGATCCATTCTATACAGATTGTAACTTTATTGTATGTTTTTTTTAATTTGTTATTGTCAAAGACGTCACTTCTCAAAGAGCACACCTCATAAAACGATACGAATACAGTTTAGCTCGATATTTTCTTTTTTTAATTTTGTTGATGCCATTCGACGTGCGCAGATTTCAAAATTGGGTGTTATAGTGATTTTAATGTTATTTCTGTGCAAAATGTATTTACTTCTTTTTTTTGTATTTAACGCGTATTAAAATCATTAGCTCATGGGTGAGTTGCTCGCTTGGACAAAGAGTTTTAAACGCCGACGAAATATCTTTTTCCGCTGCAGTCGCTCCAATGTCGAATTAGTGTAGTGAACGTTGTTGTACGCCATATATTTTGAACTGAAATGGAAACTTCAAACGGCTATAACTCCTGAACAGTGGGATATTTTTTTATTACAGTTTTGCAATAAACACAATGAACACGTCAAATGACATTAAACCAAGATAAAATGTAATGGGAGCTGAACTGCATTGGTGCTCAAAAAACATTTGCCTAAAAACGTACATACTTAGATTTATGTGAGTGTAAATGTTTTGCATTCAGGTATGGAAAACAAATAAACACACAGACAACTATTTATGCAAATATTTTTAAACAAAAGTTTTTTAAAACTTATTACCAATTTGGCTTCCGAGTGAAACATTCAACCATTGATCAGGTACACCGAATAACAAACATTATTAAAATAGCGCTTGAAGAGAAAAAAAGTTTGTTGTACAGTCTTTCTCGATGTAGCACAAGCATTTAATAATTTGGTATGAGGGATTAGTCTACAAACTAAAACAGATACTACCCAATGAACAGGCCTAAATTATAAGATCGTACATTTCGGACAGATACTTCCGCATAAAAGAGAAAGACACATATTCAGAGCTAAAAGAAATAAAAGCGGATGGACCCCAAGGGCGCGTTCTTGGGCCAATACTATATCTACTGTATACCCACGAGTGCTACATTTGCTGACGATACGGCTTTAATGGCAGTTGCGGAAAGTAATGTGGACTCAACTCGTAAACTACAAGAGGTGATCTCGAATCAAAATCAGTACATGTTGACTTCACAAATATAAAAAATTTGGACGCATACCAGTATATATTAATAACCAAACTACACCCTACGTAAATTGTGCAAAGTATCTTAGTAAAATTTTGGATGCGAAACTTCGCTGGAAATTCCATGTCAAGAAAAAAAGAGAGGACTTTGGTATTCGCTACAATCACAGATAGGAACACAATCATGCCTATCAACATACAACAAAGTTTTGCTTTACAAGCAAGTCATAAAACCCATATGGACTTATGGCATACAACTTTGGGGTTGTACCAAAAAAAGCAACATTCAAATCATTGTGAATGGACCTTTCTATATAAGGAACGATGACCTTCTCATGGACCTGGGCATGTAATGCGTATAGAAAAGCATGAGGATCGACTTCACCACCACACCAACCCTGAGACCAAGAGCGGGGCTTGGACCACATAAATCTCCTGAGAAGACTAAAATTAATCAAACCTTTTGAACTAGTGCAGCATATATAATTATATATGTATGTATAGTATAAGTTAGCGTCAATGCTTTAAACATTTAACCCTGTATCCTTTTATTAATTTAAGTCAAAACAAAATTGCTTATTAGTCCTAAGACTAGATTGTAATATTTAACTAACACTGTCATGTGTTTTGCAATAAAAAAAAAAAAAAAAAAATTATACATTTCTTTAAGTATTCTCGGCAAATGTAAGTAAGTATGTACTGGGCTTAAGAGTGTGAATATCTCGAAAATGGTGCGACGTCTGAAAAATATTATTTCAATAGGAATTATTGGTTCCAAAATTCTCTACAAGATGGACGTCGAATTTTAAAATTGTTTTAAGATTATAGAAGCAAATCCAAATCTAATTCCATTGAGTACCGAATTTTTAATATTTTACAAAATATTTTAATATTGTCCAAAATGTCCGGCTCTCGAACTTAATGAAAATCGCTTTTCAGGGTAAATATATTTATAAATATTTGGTTTTCGTTAATGTATGTAATATGGATCGACATCTAAATATGCTGAATTAATACAGGAACAAGACAACGACTTGTTATGTTATTCCTGAATTGGCCAAAAATAACATCCGAATAATGTAAAAAGAACTCATTTTTCTACACTGGAAATTGGGATATCAAGTGTTTTGTTTCTTTGATTGTCACCTCAAGAGTGTATAAACTAGCTATACATATTGTAGCATAATAATAACTACGCGCCTATGTCTATGCAGCAAATTCCGAAGTGACTTTCCATTCTGGCAGAATTTTGGTTCAAACTGTCCTTCACTCGAGGTTCGTGTCGGGGACGAAGTCTCCACAGCTCATGTCAACGAAAGAGACGAATAATATTAGGGATAAAATGGAATTATAACTGCAAGAATTATTTCTCTTGTTCCAGTGGTCGAAGAATTTGCTAGAAGTTTCTGGCTATCAGAAACTTCTGCTATATAAGGACAGATGGCGATCAAAAAAAAGACAGTGATTTTTAAACTGTGGCGAAGAGATTAGAAAAGTGATAATAGGCGAAGTTGTAATTTTGTGATAAATTGAAAGTTGAGAGTGAACAAGAAAAAGTAATTAGTTTGGATTTGTAAATTAAGTAATTGAAAGGAGATAAAGTGATTTGAGAGGAAAGAGACCTTGTAAGAAAAGAATTTGCGAAGAATAGTATAGTGTGAACTTGAATTGTTCTATAGAGTAGAAAATAAAGAAATAAATTTCACAGAATATCGTTTTATCTACTCGAGCCGTAGCCTGCATATTACAATATCTCGCACATTTCCTTAGAATTTGGCATTGGTAAAGAAACTGTCGACTATGTTTTATCTACAGAATCCCCAAAATAGACACTAATTTCACTTGTCTGACTGCATTACAAGAATTATTTCCTTACTTACGAGTACGAGTATTATTTCATTACACCCAATTCTACATGTTATGAATGTACTTCGACATTGTGGACAGATGACACTCAAAGAAAGGTTTTGGAGATCTTTTCTGAAGTAAATAACTTGATTCCCCTTGAGCCTACACGTATACATACTCGTACGTACCTGAAGTTGGAAGTCATATCGCCAACACCATAGACTTGTTTCTTACCTCTTACCCCGATAATAAGACTAATGCTTTAGCTAGTCGGACAACTGTCATATCAGCTGACTTATCGTACTGCACAATTGAACAATGAATTCCAAGAATAAGTCATCGTACCCCAACAATATAAGATAGAAACAAAAAAGAGACTCCACAGATTGAGCAGCTAATCGTTTTGCTCGCACGTTAGCGACGTGGATGATGACGTGCGTTATTTTTCTGAGCTACAATGAAACTACATAGATACGAGTACATATATAGGCATTCCAAATAGAAGTAAATTTATTACAAAACCGAAAGAAAACGTGTTGTACGACCTGAGCTCCAAAGAAGCTTTAAGAAGGAGGGAGTTAAATTTGTAGTCTTACAAGACAAACTTTCTCAGGAAAACCAAAGAAAGTTGAAACGAGCCAGAGATGACTGAAGTGGTAATATCATCGCTTGTCACGCTGTTGATTCATGGTTCGAATCCTGATGTCAAGAATCATCTATTTATTTCGCATGAAATAAATAAAAAAGTCGATCACTTGCGAAAGCTAAGACAACTCTACTGTGAAGGCATAACACTGGCAGTAGGGTGGTCATATGGCCAAAATGCAACTTGATCGTGATGATGACATCAGGAGGACGGGAAAAATACTGTGAATCATAAGCAACGACAATAAAAGCGAAAACGAAACAAAATACTCTCCAGTTATCTGGACAACCACCCATGGAGTTTACAGAAATTTAATACCACCTGAGTTTCAAACCACGCCAGTCTGCCTTTCTCTCTGTCTCTTCCTTTCCACAAAAACGCACGTATTCTAAAAAAAAAATATTAGTACAAGGGTATTCATATCCCCTTTAATACGTGCAAATTAAAAAAAAAAAAAAAAAAAAAATTAAACAATTCTGCATCGTCTACTATCTCAACGTTTAACGTTCAGCTTTCAGCTCTTTACATAAATTTGTAACTAGCTCTATGTGTTTTACTTCTCGAAATATCGGTGGGGAAATCTTCGATAAAATTCATGTTGTGTACTTAGGTATCACTGATGAATTATTTCGCAAATAAATCAATACAATTATTCCACGTTTTTGAGGAGTATAGCGTTCCATTGTTCATCGTCGTGTTTTTGCCAACTGTTTACTACTGTCAATATCTCGATGTCAGGAGACGCCATTTGCAAAAATCATAGACAATTATACATACATATGTACATTTTTCAGTATTTAGTATAAACATTTTTTTTTTTTTTTGAAATACACCTACAAACACGCCCACTTAAAAAAAAAATTACTTAACGGAATACTATAATTTGTATTTATATATATATTTACTATAATTTTGTGTTAAAAACGGATTTAACGGTGCGAAGACTTTGGAAATGTTGAAGAATTCTTTCGGAAACGATACTCTATCGTTTCTATCGATTATGCGTGGCATAAACGCTTTCAAAAGTGGTCGTGAGTTCGTCGAGGATGACGAACGCAGTGGTAGGCCGTCGACATCGAAAACCGACGAAAACATCAATAAAATCAAAGAAAAGTTGACCGAAAACCGCAAATTGAAAATCAGAGAACTGGCAGAGGACTTGAACATTGCTTATGGTTCAAGACATTTTGGTTAAAAATTTGGGCTTCAGACTTGTCGCTGCAAAGCTGCTGTCGAAGACATGAATTTCATGCAAAAAAGGGACCACATTGACATCGTGAAAGGCATGATTTTAGCGGCTGAATCTGACCCAACATTCATCAAACATATACTCGTAATTACTGGAGACGCGGCGTGGGTTTATGACTACGAAACGCAACCCAGGCATCAAGCGAGTGAATGGCGTACACCGAATGAGCCAAGACCGAAAAAATCACGTCGTTTTCAGTCGAAAAAGAAGGTGATGTTCACGGTTTTCATGGATTTCAAAGGTGTTGTACATCACGAATTCTTGCTACCAGATCAAGGTTTATTATTTGGGCGTTATGAGACGTTTGCATGAAGCAAACAGTTAGTGAGTTTTGCAATACGATAACGCCAATGCCATCCAACAGCAACCAAATTCGCCTGATTCGGCTCCTTGCGATTTCTTCCTGTTATATCGACTCAAAAAACAGCTCCGGGGAACGCGTTCCAGTAGCCGAGAGGAGATAATAGAAAAATCAAAGACGACTCTGATGGCTATACTAAAATCCAATTATAAAAAAAATTTCTAGGATTGGATCAAGCGCTGGCATAAGTGCGTTTCAGTCAATGGAGTGTACTTGGGGACAATATAGATTATCAAGAGTAAACTTTAATTTCCAATTTTCTGAATAAATTCCTGAATCTTTTTGATCAAGGTAGTATAAAGACTTTGCTATTCTCTACATTTCGTCCATACATGAGCCACGCCCACATTTTGGGGCGTTTTCTTCAAAAAAACATATTTTGCTTTCTTTTACGGTGATCGTTAATCCTTATTGTGAATATTTCACCAGAATCCGTAACTTTCTTCTGAGAATACTCTATGAGTAGAAAGACATAATTGCATTTGAACTAAAAGTTTTACAATGACACGCCTACTTTATTAAGGATGGGTTAGAAGATGACGGATCATACGATCCGTTTTGTATGTTTTTACTATATCTACTTTTATTAATGCACTTTCACCCACTTTCTATAAGAACAAACTCTTCGATTCTTCTCACCTTAAGATTCTACTAGAGAATGATTCGAATTTTAAATACCTAAAGCTCATCTGCGCAAACCGCTATCGCTCGTTGCCATGCAACTGAAATTATCATAGCCGTAATTTAGCTTTCTAAAACCTGAACAGCCCTAACCAGTGAAGCTACTTATATAATTACTGTAATCAAAGGCATATACATAGGTTGCATTCGGCCTGACAGTTCAGTTAGCCAGACAAATGTCACGACTAATAGAAGTCCAGAAGTCACAAGTAAACTCCCCACCAAACACTTCCGCAGTAGTATTCGTATCTCAAGTCAGAATTATGCATCGAATCCGGCAAATACACATTTGCAGGTAAGCACCCTGACTGCAGTGCAGTAGATCTAAGCTCCCCCATTCCACCACACGTACGATAAGCTCCACCGAAATTCTCTACACTCGGCAGATCAAATCACATATGTAGAGAGAACAACAAAAACGGGTTGTATGCGTCTAGTCATCCACCAATCTGTCTCTCCGCAGTCAAGATCATCTTCGCTGTGGTATGGTGGTGAGTTGATTCTACCATTTCTTCCAATCGATCTGGCGCTCTGGCCGGGTTTGGAAATAGTCCAATAGCTAAACTCCGAGTCAGTTTCATTGCGGCTTCTCATAGAATCGGTCGAAAAACGGAATCTCTAAGCTATTCTCGGTGTGTGTTGCTCAAGTGTATTCCGCCCGTAGTGTATGGTATCATAAAATCTGTTTTTTTGTTTTTGTTTAAGGTAGGCATTTGCGACTTTATGACGAGTAATCATTTTTATCAACAAAAGCTATACACACGGGTCTGAAAGGTCAAATTTGGACAGTTTTTTTTTTTTTTTTGTTGCTTTTGTACTATACACTATCCGCTTGTCGCAATAAAACCGTTTTTGTAGTTTTCTCTGTTTTTGCGTTCTTTTTGGATGTGTCACTGGAATGTGCACCACAGCAGGTGATGATGGACTTCGGTCATTCCCTTTGCTGAAAATAGAAAAGAATCAATTTGAATCCCTAGCCAAGAAGTGGTTGAACCTGTTTTGGAAAATATAAAAAAAAAAACAAAAAATTATGCAAAACCGCACAAATTTTTGAATTTGCATCCAGACCGGTCGCAAACAGGATGCCGACAATGTTGCTATAAATGTTGTTATCTTGCCCGTACCATTGAAATTATTAAATAATTTCCTATAAGCCTGGCTTAGACTGGACCACTCTTGTGGTATGGCACCGAATACCGCTCAGAATACAAATTTTTCCATTGGAAAGTGATTTCCTCGGTGCACTTGTTGCGCATTTGAATTTCTTCTTGTGTCGCTTTGGTCGCATGGTTTATCCGTTGCTTTCTTTTGTTACCTGGAAAGTGAACATTTGGACTCTTTGTTTACCTCTACGCATTAGCGCGTGTGCGCTTTTATTTATTTTATTACAATAGTTACGCTTGCACCTTTTGATAGTTGTCCGCATTCCCACGTGACGTACATACCAAGTGTTGTTTTCACTGGAACTACAATTCCATGGCACAAAAAACGGTCTAAAAAAAAAATTTTAATTTCAGTGAAAGAAAAAGTCTCAGGAAGCTAGCCCAAAGCAGAAAAAAACACGATTACAGATCGAAGGAAAAACGCGAATTAGTGATCAAAGTGATTGAAAATAAAAGTGCTAACTAAAAGTGATAGGAGAGTATATTTGTGGCTAAGAAAGAAAAAAAAGTAAGACACAAATAGAAACGATCCGAAATTGGTGTTTTCGTTCCTCTTGGATTGGGAAAGTTGCTGAAGCACGTATTGCGGAAAAAGAACGCGCAGAAGAACTCAGGGTAAGTCCAGTGGTTAGAGCGTGAGTGAGGCGACGAAGTGGGGTCATTGAATCGGCCCGAGGCGAGATAACGATTTCTATGATGAAGTACGAGTATCTGACGTTAATTTTTCCTAAGTAGTTCATAAGAACAACGCATTTTATGTATTATTTTATTTTGTTGTATTAGAATAAAGAAATGCTTTAGGCATCTATGGGGGGAATCTAGTTTGTGGAGATTAGTCATAAAAGTTGTACATGAATGCTGATAGGCCCGTTGAAACGCTTGAAAGCGCTTGAAATGCATGCACGCATGTGTGTTCATACAAGTCCAACTTAAAGCAAAACAGAAGTAACGAGTACTTCCTCAGTGAATATGTTCGACCTTAACGAAACTCTTCGGCTAAAACCAAAATAGTGTCAAACAAAAACAGCACTTGCGGTCAAGTTTTAATTTTGGTGTTAACTAAAGATCTACTTAAAATTTTTTTTAACTAACGTGTTTTTACGGAATAAATTCCACTTGAATTTAAACAGTTTGCACCAAAGGAGTCATAGTGAGACTTAGCTAAGACTATCCTATCGTCAAATCGTTACAAACTTCGCTCATTTTATTTGTCATCTATCTGAAATAAAATTCAGTGCAGTTTCGTAAATAATTTGAATTAAATGTAACAAAAAATATCTTATGCTGAAGAAATATAGAAAAATCGGTTTCATGAACAAGTAACAGATGCTGCAATGTGGAAGGCATGCCATGCCATTCCAAGACGTTGATAGATCACTTGACATGTCACTGGAACGTAGCTTCGGTGTGCGTCGGGCCTTGGCTGTTTTCCGTATCCTAAATGGACATTTTATACCGTATACACTTTTGCAAATTTTTTTTCAGCCTCCATATTTCACTCTCCTTGAGTTTTGCATTTCTTTTAGGTTTATGCGTTTTTTACACGAAAAAGTAAGCAACGAATTTTGTAGTAATAACTTTGTACTAGACCTTGCAGTAGGAAATTCATAAAGAATAAAGTGCACGATTAGGTCGCACGTGTTTGACTACATGTTGGTTATTTACAAATCATTTGAAGTTTAAATTACGACATATTTTGCCTGTATGCGTATATAACATACTGACAACATATCTCGGGAATAGACTCTTCCGTGTCAGACACGGAAACGAATACTCAAAATTTAAAAAAATTTCAGCTGGCGTACCGCAAGGAAGCGTTCTTGGTCCACTTTTGTATCTTCTATATACCCGTGATATACTGCAAGAAGAAGGCACCATCATTAGGTATTATTATTATAAAGGCTATCATTATGAAGGCACTATCATTACAAACTCGCTCCGTATTCCGTTTGCAAACGACGCCAAACTGAAATGAAAGTCGCACCTGAAAAACGTAAAGAACTCGAAAACAAATATAGGAAATGTACTGCGAACTAGGGAAATACTCCAAGCTTAAAATTGAGAATAAGCTGCTCTTATACAAGCAAGTGCTGAAGCATCAGACATATTATATTATATTGTAGCATCAGACATATATATAGCCAGATATATATTAAACAAATTTTTCAATTATTTACAAATGCTGGCTTAACTGGAATGAACGTTTGCAGAAGAAAATGATCGTTGAAATTGTTCATCACTTCATTTCGGGCTTTCGTATTCATACAATCAAGATGAATGTGTATTGTAAAAACACTTTAAAGCGAAGATAATTTACATTTGGATAGGTTTATGTACCATTTGGGAGGAACTTATAATTGGGCTTGCACCAAAGTTGCCATTGCACTAGCCCTGAAGTGATGGTCAAGGAATCGCTATTTGATCATTCTCATGAACCCATTGCATTCGAGGTCCCCATATCCAAAACCAATCAGACGGTCAAGAAGTAATAACTAAATTTTGCGCTACACACATGGATTAGACATACCAATTTTGTAAATGCAGTCATCTTTTAAATACATACATGCACGTATAATACAGTATCTCATACACAGGATTTTGAGATACAGGATTTCGTGTTCATATCTTACACAACTTTATTACGTGCTTATCATTTTCAGATACTTAGAACAGTCTGTAGGTAGAGTCAAACCAGCACACCAAAATTTGCTAGAATTCATCAAGTTTTAGATGTCAGAGAAGCAATTTTAACCCACAACACCCCATAAAAGTCACATAATCTCACATGACTGACACAGATCGAAAGTGTTTTTTTTTTTTTTTTACCTGAAATGAAAGATTAGGTGAGAATTTTAAAATCGGAAGCAAACATTTTTTGACATTCAGAAGTGATCGCATATCTGAACAGCGAGGAAACAAAAGAAGCGGTCTAACTTCATAACGGTAACAGAGCGGATATATACGAGGGCAAGGTGAAAAGTTCTCGGCCTGACAATGAAAGATTGCGATTTTCAGTTAAAAAATGATTTTATTTTGCTACATAATCTACCTTGACTTCAACACGCTTGGTCCAGCGTTTCTCCAACATCAGTATTCCTTCTCGGAAGTGAGAGTTTGGAAGGTTGTGAAAATATTCATCTAAGGCCCTCTCAACTTCTGCATTGGATGCGAAGCGCTTCCAAATCGTTCCCCAAACCCTGCAATTTTCCCATCGCCAACGCACACTTGTGTACAGGTGCTCTTCCGATATACACACAGCCTCAGCTATCTCACCTTCCCTCGCCTATCGTACAACACGATATCATGCACTTTTTCAATGGTTTCGGGTGTGGTTGCAGTTTTTGGCCGTCCTTCATGTGGGTCATCTTCGAAGGACATGCGACCACGTTTAAATTCAGCTGCCCACTTCTTAACGGTTGACATGGAAGGAGCAGAGTCGCCGTAAACTTTTGTCAACTTTGGATGAATTTCCTTAGGGGTTAACCCATCCAAAACGAAGAATTTGATCACCGCACGATATTCATTTTAACGAAAAACACGCAAGACGTCTACTGCAAAAATTCGTGTAAAGAAACTACTTGAGAGAACAAGTTGAAACTTGTCATACGAACTACGAGTATGTGCATCCAGGCAGGAAACATAAATTTTTGCTGATTGGAATGCCATCTCTGCGTCAGGCCGAGAACTTTTCACCTTACCCTCGTAGATGCATGTGTCTTTTTTTTATTAAAATGTCTACGCCCTGCCAGTAACAATTCACATTTAAGTATCACCCTGTATATATAACTAGGTACGTGCGAACCAGTCGGATGCTTTATTTTCTGTTAGAGGTGGCAATCATTATGGGGTGTGGGATAAAGAAAGTTTCAGGTGACTTACGTTCTCGTACGTGGATCTGATAACACTATCAACTCAGAACCAGATTCATGTTCGAAACCACCTTTAGAATTTGTCGAATATCGTTATAATACATGTCCGATAAAATACATGTCCGGAAATAAAACTAAATGTTCTTACATGACGAATTAGGGAAATTCGATTGTCGATAAACAAAACGTGTACCTATTAAGTTGCGCATTTAACTGAACTTTACTGAAATGTAATTAAAATTGAATTATATGTACATACGTAAACTTGTACTACGTATGTATTCGCCAAAAATAAAAATTTAAAATGCTAAACCAGCAAAATTATTAACAATTTTCAGTTTACGACCTTGGATAAGATTATCTCTTTAATGTTAATTTAATCTGCAGATTATTTCAATAGTTGGGAATTTTTAATAAATCGTGTGTCTGAAATATATTTTTTCACATTCGGCACTCATATTTAGATGCATAATTCTTGTTTTGTTGCCAAGGTAATATCTCTCTACAACTAGATGCATACAAAGTCAAATATTAGAGATGACAAGAGTTTCTTCCGTTATAATATGATAATGGATGCATTATTTCAAATAAGTTAGACCTTCAAAGGCACTGCAGTTTCTTTCATAAAGCCCTTCTATCTATAAATCTCTACCATCTACAATAAAATTAAGTGTTCTACCAATTTATCTGTCAGTGTGTAACGAGGCACGCGATGAATTCGATAGCTGCTGAACCGAATTTAGTGTAGTTTGCTTTTTTAAATGCAATTTTATTGTGCGTTCGTTCAGAGTGGTCATAGTCTATGAATAATTACGTTCTACATATATTCAGACTACTGAGTAACTCTGAAGGAAGGAAGATAATTTTAGTAGAATTTTGAATTGGTTGTGTACGTTATTTGTATCTTTAAGGCTATGGATACATGAAGTGCGTTTTGAATTTATTTATTCCGGCATCATAGCATTGTAGCAACATGTTGCCAAAAACATACTAAATGCGAAGCTGGAAAGCGCCACAGCCTAAAGACCTATAGGTCTGATGCCATCTGAGAGTTTCTTAGACTATATTAAAGCTTCGAAGAGTGAACTAATGCATCGGAAAGAAAATCTCGTTTACGACTTTTGGCTGTCGAATAGGTCCCGGAACACTGGGACTCTTCTCGAATCTCGGAATAAAATACACAAAACACCACATTTTTTACAACTAGTACATGTATTAATGCAATATAAAGTCGACACTTTGAGACTAAACGAACTAAGGTGGTTTAATGTGGCAAAGAATCTTTTCCCAACAAGAGCCGGACGCACTGGCCGATCTGGCATAGATTTAAATTTCAAAGTCAACGACAACTGTTTGGAGCACAATGATTTGTTGGGTTTTAAGCGATTATCCAACAAGTAGTCCTTTGGCAAGTCTTTTGACTATCTAGAAGATACAAAAGAATAATGACGTCTTACGTCAAAAATCTGGAATACGAGTACAGACTGTACGGAAGGCGAAACGGTTCAAGTGGGTGTGTGGGTCAATATAGCCAGAACAACATCTCAAACTTCTACCACTCAAATGTTGTTTACCGAAGAGAGAGTCTCTCCCTCTCTCTTCGGAGAGAAGGTAGAAAAATTAACAATTACAATACATACTTTACCATGGAAGCTTTATCTTGGCCGCCGACAGTGCCACCGAACTTGGTGTACGTATAGGTATGCCGGTCGCAGAGCCGGAAATATATCTGTCGGTATATAATTCTCCATATATCGTAAGTATTTTCTGGTAGCAGGATTAGCTTTGCGAGAAGAAAAATGACAGACAATGACAGTTCAGTGATTATCTTTCGGGTTGGGGTAGTCACGGTGTAGTTGGTTGTATGTTTGCTTGTGAGTCAAAAGGTGAAGTTTGTAGGGAAAATATCCTTCGGTTCTCTTTTGCTAACGAGTACTTTATTTACATATGCAAAACAGGGCTGGTTGGCTAATAAATAATAGGTGTCCTAATAGGGATCCCAATTTCCTCTGTATGCGAATGCTTTTCGGGAAACCCCACAGGCGGACAAGTAGGGATGCAGTAAAGTGGTTGATCCTTCTACTCCGGATCATAATTTCGCCGTAAGAAGAAGGAGAAGAGAAGGGAATGTTTTTCGAGAACTTTCTGATGAAATACTATATAAAATTACGTTTGCAGACTAGTACTTGAACGGATCTAATAATTTAAAAAGTCAATCAACTTGTTTACTGTCATACGCCTTCGTCCAAATTTACCACTTTGTAGGTAGCATGAAATTAAATTCCATTTCATGAAATTATATTCCAAAATTTGAATATAATCGGGACAACTTAACAATATTCTTTCTGTCCAATGAACTTTCATATGTATTCTATACAAATGGTGACGTCTGAGCATGTATAATTACCATACAACAAAGTGAATAGAATATCCGGAGGCCACAGGTGAGCGTTAGGTGGGCCATTATTATTACTCTTCAAAAATTATTTTCTTCGCAGTATTTCTATAAGAAAAAAAAATATATATAGATACTTTATTCCACACGCTAAACATAATTATTCACAATCGTCGATATGTTGTTAAATTTTTTTTTTTATAATATATTTTTAATTATGATTGATTGTGATCATCAACTGGCGTAGGTACGATCAGAAATATGTTCTTTTGTTTTCGCTTCAAACTCCGTAAACCTTGTTCATTTTTTCATTATATTTAGAATCAAAATAACAATTAGATACCTGTATAAACATGTACCTCAGAAAAAAGGTTTCATACAGTTAGGTAAAGAAATTTCTGGATATATTAAAATTCTTCAAAAATCGGTTTTCAAAATTTGCAATCTTACAGCATGGAAAATAATTTTTACGAAAGGAAATGAAATGCACGACTGGATGGTTTGGAAATCACACAAATTTGAGATTCAGGTGAAACTATTAAAAGAACTCGCCTATTGTACCACAGCTTCAAATGAACGACCAAATTATTTATCCCAAGGAAACCCTGCATCTTATTGGCACAACTACATACGGAGATGAACAGTTAGTATAATAGAAAAACATGCACTAACTTTCAATCTCCAACCGTTAGGTCATCGACGACTGGTAGCAGACCTATGACTATACTACAGATACTATCATGGCAGATGTTCCGAAGACTTCAATGGAATGATTCCTGGAAATGAGATATCTGAGCGTTCACCTGGTGATGGCGCGAACAACCTTTTTATCAAAAATATAACCGATTTTTTCGGGTTAGAATTCAAATTTTGATTTTATCTCTAATTGTGACCCCACAGACCCAGATATGAAGTTTGAGCAAGACCAGTCCAACTGTACATGTACACAGATAGACAGAATTGGCAGCCCCACTTTTTAGAGTTCGTCTATACTAGTAGTAATACCAGAATTGATTAAAATCTCGAGGTCAAATATTTCATTTACGATCTGTTCTATATATTTAGGTTTCCCTCATTTGGCAAAGAACTGTTTGCCTCTAGGGCTTATAACATTTAAGTCAGTTTCAATATTTTTTATTTCAGTATTCAGAAATGTGGTAGTTTCTAAAAGCTGAAAAAGATTTGGTCTTCGATCCAAGACAGGTTTTTGTTGTGCCAATCTCTTCAGCCTTACGTCCGATCTATTATGGAGATGTTCTCACATAAAAGTAATTCAAATCGGGCAGAGGAGTAGTAAGAAGTCTTTAGAAGTCGAAACTGTCAAATCAGTCTTTCTCCCAAGCCTAGCTCAAGAAGGACTAACAAATTTTGATGTTTGTGCTATGCCTCTGTCTGAAATGATAAACTTTCTCTGAAGTTGTGGTAAAATACGAGGGATGGAGTTTAATACATTTTCAAAAATGGTCCCTGGTACGCGACTAACTGACTCAACGGATTTTGATAAAATTTTGGTTAGCAGTTTGGTCTAGTACAGAAATTAATGAGTAAAGAGATATCAAATTCAAGTTCCTATTGTTCAATAACCATTCGTGACTTGTTTCTGTTCTAATCGGGTCTAGAGGCTGTGAATACATGTGAGCAAAAGCAATAACAAAAATATTTGAACACCCCTGCATTCGCCGTGGTGAATTAATTTCCTTTAGCCAGGGATGTGACGATTATCACATATACCACGTTTATATGCAGAATCGAAGGATCGAGTTGTGATTTCGATCTGAGTCTTTCTACACACCGAGTCGAAAGATTGAAAAATTCAAACGTGGTTGAACTGACAGATAAGCATAGCAGACATTCTGCTTTTGATTGTGTTAGTGCTCTGTTGTGTTAGATTCGTTATCTGAAAACACACACACAGAGGCAACATGTCAGTTCAACCCCTCAACCCAGGTATACATGCATTTCGATCCAGCTCTGTTAGCTGAGTTGAGTTCAGTCAATCCTATTTCAAACAAAACAAAGAGAATAATCTTAATCTTAAAAGTGTTTAACATGTTCAGGTGCATAGATAAATAGAATAAAATAAAAGAGCTTACAAAATATTAAAAATATTTGCAAAAAGCCATAATTACTGAAATACAACTAATAATGATTTTCCATCACTATTAGGGGTTCGTTCAGAAAGTGCACCCATTCAGCTGAATTGATATTAGGTGCATAAAAATAAAATATTCTTGCTAGAAAGGAATACTGGAAAATACAGTGAACTGAGAAAAAAATCATTCACTATGTAGGTATTCAGGCCGATTATGTATGTATTACGATGAAGCATATATAACAATTAATTCTTGAGAAAATAAAAAAGAAAATAAAGTGAACTTGAACAGACGGTTTTGTTATTATTCGATTTAGTATACACATTTTAATGTAATCTCGAATTGTGCGGCTATGAATTGCAATTATCTAAAGATGTTGGCAACGAGTGTGTTCTATAAGAAATAAGAAAGCGACAAATTAGATTCAATCGAACTAGGGTTTTTTATTTTTTCAGGTTCTTGATAAAATATAAGAAAAGTGTTGTTTTCGTCAAAATTTGGCATACAAAAAAAATATTTCTTAACTGAGATGTTACACCAAAATGTTACTGTCATTGTTATAATCACCATTGGACCAATTCCCTTATTTTTCTGCTTGTTTTTTTTTTCACAAAGAGGGTTGCGCAGCATAGGCTTAACCATACGAATGCAATTGTGCAATTTCTTGATGTAAGGTGGAAACAGAGATAAGAAAACAGAATAATTGTTTGTGTATCGGTAATAGAAACTCCAATTTGTTTATTTTCTCATAATTTAAGATAACTTCTTAAAAAAAAATATGCCTTTTTTATAAAGTTAAAAACACAATTTTTGCCGCAAATGATTCCTCCTTAATTGGTTGTTCTTACCTTTTACACATAAGAACAGACAACCTTCAGGTCAGCAAACTAGCACTATTCTATATTCACACAATCCCTTGATTAAATATAAATGTATTATACATTTTGTCATATTTCAGAAATAAAAAAAACTTTTTTATTCTACAAAATCATAATTATGCAAATTCAAAATATGTAATTTTCTTTTCCATAAAAGTTAATTTAAAAAGAAAAGCTATTGATGTCTGCTGAACATGAACTTTACAGATATTTTCTCAATCCGCCATATGTGAGGTGAATTCATGATTTTCGGGGTGAAATGATGAATTTAGCCACCAATTTGGGAATGAATTGCCGAATTTGCGCAGCCTTTTTTGAAAATGCGAAAGTGTCGTAAATTCGTAAATTTTTGAAAGATTAGCTGTGGGCACCTAGAAAATCACGGGAGAGTCTGATACCTCGCTTATCATTCTTTTCTGGTCTAAAATGTAAGTATGTGTGTATGTATGCACGTAGTCCTAATTAAAATCATCAAAGCCAGTTGGAGTGTGGTAAGTTGTGGAATGGCATTTCAGAAACTGTCTGTCACACAACTTTTACTAAAAATCATAAAAACAGATGGAGCAGGCTTAAGATGGTTGGGTGAGGTTTCTTACAATTAAGGAACTTTCGAACAAATTTGAATGATATTTTGGATGCACTTCAGAAAACTTCCTAGAATTTCCATATTTGAAAATTTAGTACAAGAAAATACAGTGCAGTGGAACCGCAATAGATTCAAAATGGTATCTCACTGTCAGTGCCTTGTGTCCGGCTATCCGTGTCTTATCAACAGAAGTAGAATATGTGCTAAACTGAAAATTATAAAAAATAAAAATTGTTGGGGCCCTTTTGGGAGCAGAATGTACCCAAAAGAAAAAAATGTCCATCCCTTAATGCGACATATGTACGTATCAAATGAACGCTGACATTTTAAGGGATTCAAATACATAAAAAAAATGCCTAACGTTTTTGAACAAAAAGAACTAAGAACCGTGACAAAAGCGATGTGGTGAATACCGTATATCTCTGTGACTCGTAGTTTGTCTCAATTTTCAAACTACGTTAAAGCGTTAAAGCTTATATGTAGCTATAAGATCGTGATAATTGCGCAGCTTTCAATTTCCGTAAACACCATAATAAATGGCATGAAAATTGATTAGGCTATTCTTACGTAACGGCTCAAAAGTATTAAAATATACCAACTGTCGCAGACGCAGGCTGGCCGTCGCGTGTCTCTTATTGCACTTACATGGCCATAATAATTTGTGCGGATGCTTAAGGTGAGGCACGAATTTGCCGTTTAACAGATTTTGTACTTCCATGTAGGCAGTGATCGTGTCAAAAAATCGTATCCCAGATAAGGTTATGTTCTAATGGTGCTATGATTGATTTTCCGCATTGGGGCTGTGCGTGTCTGTTTGTCTGTAAATTAATTTTGTTCAATTTAAAAGTACTTTTTTGTTGCATACTAATAGCTCTAATTAGGGCTTGAGACATGTTGATTTTGGTATTAATCACAATCGCTTTTGAAGAAATACACGAACTAGCATTATATGACATTTGTATTTATTTAATCATGCATTGCATTTTTTCAGGATCACTTTTGTCAGATTGCAAAGGTTTGTAATATATATTTAGATCTTCAGCGGGTTTTGAAATTATACGAGTACACAATTCTGTAACATTATTCCTTCAATGTATTTAGATACATAAGTACCTAGATTATAAATATAAACAGGTCGCCTAACTAGTGACTTCCTAAAAACTTCCAGCGAAATTCTACATACAAAACTTGAAAATTGATTTTATAAAATAGAAGTCATGAATAGTTTTCCATACCGATATTTTTAAAAGCCTGCATTGCATTTAAATGCTTCGGCATGTTAATGAAAGACAATTAACATACCTAAAAGAGCCTGTATAGTTTGTTATTCTGGCTTTTATACTTGTGGAGACATGAGTTTACCTGTTTTTTTCATAGCTAACATATACACATTGTTCGAGTCTCAGTACGAATAAAAACACGAAACAGTTTGTCAAAATTGTCATGGGAAGCTTTTCAATTTCGCCCGTTCAGATCGGACAATAAAACAGTAGGTCGCATTATTTTTTGCAAGAATTACGGATATGTAGAGTAAAAATGGCACACTTCGACAACGGGCACCTCTGACACTCGTAGTTATCTATGCATATGGGACTCTTAAAAATTCTGGAAAAAAATGTGAAACGGCATTTAGTCAAGTCCCATCATTCACCATATCTCGCCAAAATATGTGACATTCAAACTTTTCGGTATGCCTTGTTGTAAATTTTGCGAGAAGTACCTAAGAATTTTGTGGTGCTATTTCTGAAGTTATTTGAGATGATGTTAAATATATGCGATCGTTTGTGAGTTCTAGTAAAATATTGTAGCATAATAATAACTACGCGCCTATGTCTATGCAGCAAATTCCGAAGTGACTTTCCATTCTGGCAGAATTTTTGGTTCAAACTGTCCTTCATTCGAGGTTCGTGTCTGGGACGAAGTCTCCACAGCTCATGTCAACGAAAGAGACAAATAATATTAGGGATAATATTAGGGATAATATTAGGGAATTATAACTGCAAGAATTATTTCTCTTGTTCCAGTGGTCGAAGAATTTGCTAGAAGTTTCTGGCTATCAGAAACTTCTGCTATATAAGGACAGATGGCGATCAAAAAAAAGACAGTTGGTTTTAGAACCGTGGCGAAGAGATTGGAAAAGTGATAATAAGGCGAAGTTGTAATTTGGTGATAAATTGAAAGTTGAGAGTAAACAAGAAAAAGTAATTAGTTTGAATTTGTGAATTAAGTAATTGAAAGGAGATAAAGTGATTTGAGAGGAAAGAGACCTTGTAAGAAAAGAATTTGCGAAGAATAGTATAGTGTGAACTTGAATTGTTCTTTAGAGTAGAAAATAAAGAAATAATTTCACAGAATAATTGTTTTATCTACTCGAGCCGTAGCTCGCATATTACATTGGTGTCAGAAGCGGGATAAAACTTATTCTGTGAATAACTATTTCCGTGGTGTGAAATTGCACAAAAAAAAAAAAAAAAAAAAAACGATTTCTGTGTTGAGTTAATTAGTTGCGCAAAATGGGTCGCAAATTGGGAAAACTAACTATAACTCAACTAAAGGCAGAACTCAGTAAGCGGAACCTCGACACAACTGGGGGAAAAGATGCCCTACTGATTCGTCTGGAAGAAGCAGTAACGCAGGAAGGTGAAAATCCGCATGACATAGAGTTTGACGTGGAAGAGGAACCAGCAAGTACAGTAGCCGACCCGGGTATAACAAGTCTGCTCCTGCAACTTAAGTTAGTCATGGACGAACAAAAGAAAGCAATAGAAGATCAAAGTCATAAGCTCGATGAACAAAAGAATTCTCTAGAACTTAAGCTGGATGAACAAAAGAAAGCGATGGACGAACAAAAGAAAGCAATGGGCGACCAAAGGAATTCTCTAGAACTTAAGCTGGATGAACAAAAGAATTCTCTAGAACTTAAGCTGGATGAACAAAAGAAAGCGATGGACGAACAAAAGAAAGCAATGGGCGACCAAAGGAATTCTCTAGAACTTAAGCTGGACGAACAAAAGAAAGCAATGGACGAACAAAAGAAAGCAATGGACGAACAAAAGAATTCTCTAGATGCTCTGGAAAGTAAACTTGATGAGCAAAACAAGAACTTGGAATCCAAATTCGAAGTGATCGAAGAAAAAATCGAGAAGGTCGAGACGCAACTCGAAAAAGTCGAAATTAGATTCGATGAAAATTTTGAGAAACATGAAACTCAGTTCGGGAAGATAGAGACTCAGTTTGAAAAAGTGGATACGCAATTCGAGATAGTAGGAAAGCAAGTCGAAAATCTTGCTAAGGAGCTCAGCAACGTGAAGAGACAGAAAGCACGGGAATATTCCACTGACGGTCTGAGAAGAAAGGAGATGCAGCCTCCTATCTTCGATGGTCAAACATCATGGCCAATTTATAAAAGACAATTCGAAGCGGCCGCAATGACCAATAGCTGGGACGATGAAGAGAAGTCCATTGCACTCACACTTGCACTGAGGGGTCCAGCTGCGGAGCTCTTGCAGACCATCCCGGAAGATAAACAGCAGAACTACGACTCTCTGGTTCAGGCTATCGAGATGCGGTTTGGGGATGAACACATGCAGCAGGTGTACAGGGTTCAGCTGCGTAGTCGAGTCCAGAAAAGGGGGGAAACGCTCCAACAGTTGCAAGCGGATATAGAGCGACTAGCCCATCTTTCATACCCTAAAGCCGGTGAGGAGCTTATCAACGAAATGGCGGTGGAAGCTTTTATTCAGGCCATAGAGGACAGACAACTGCAAATGGCTGTAAGGATGGCTGAAAAGCGAACACTCCCCGAGGCATTGGCATTCGCTTTGTCAATGAAGGCTGCGGACCAAGCATACCAGGGAATACACCGTGTCAGGGAAATGTCCGTCGTGGAATGCTCATGCCAGAGAACAGCCGTCAAAGCTCGCGGAAGTCAAATCCGTTGCTGGAATTGCAACCAAACCGGACACCTACAACGGCAGTGCAGAAGTGCACCTAGACGAGGAAATTGTCCACATTGCGGAAGTAGGAGAAGCAGAGAGGAAGCATCCTGTCGGTCAGACTTCCCAAAACCAGCAGTCGGGAGATGCGTAAGGACCAATTTCGCGGGGCAGAAGTTGGTTACTGGAATCGAGGCCCCCAGGACCACCATTCAAGTTTCGCAAACCAAACGGGGTAACAAGAGCCTGACAGTGGAGGCACTAATCAACGGGAAGAAGTGCGTAGCCACCATCGACACAGGTGCCACTGCCTCCATTGTAAGAAGAGATATCGTCAAAAGCTCCTGGCTGCACAACACCAACAGCTACTGCCTGAAGACTGCAACAGGGGAAATGGCGAAGGTATTTGGAGAAGTTCGTCTTACGATTACTCTGGCAGGACTGACGTTCTCCCATGCGTTTCTGGTGGCAGATATATGCGACGAGTGCATCATCGGAGTAGACTTCATGAAAGCAAATGAAGTAATCTTGGACATCGGGATGCAAGTACTGAGGTATCGAAATGTGGAGATTCCGATGGTGTACGGAAATGAGAATGCCGTAACTCTCAGGACAGTCATCAGCAAAGACGAAGTTTTGCCGCCGTCTTCAGAGACAATCATTTGGACGAAGCTGGAAGGTGATCTTGGGAGCCACCGATTCTACATAGTAGAACCAGACCCAGAGAAGAATTCTCAAGACTACATCGTGGGAAAGACGTTAGTCGAACCAAAGAACACCATGGTTCCAGTGAGGGTTTTGAACGCAAGACCACACACTGTCAAACTAAGGCGAGGGGAGGTGACTGGAAAATGCACGCCGATTACCGCCGTCGCAACAATATCTGAACGTGATGCTCCAAAACTTCTCCCATCACCTTGGACAGCGGAAGCGAGAGAGACGATTCTCCAGTCCAGTGAGCTGAATCAGGAGCAGCGAACTATGGCAGAGAATCTTATCAATGAGTACGCTGATGTATTTGCCTCACAGGACGGAGAATACGGCCGAACACACCTGGTACAACATCGAATAGACACTGGTGATACTAGACCAATTCGTCAGCCTGCTAGGCGCCTTCCATTGGCAAAGCAGACAGAAGTTGCAGAGATGGTGTCGGCAATGGAGAAAGAAGGTCTGATTGAAAGTTCCAAAAGTCCGTGGGCATCACCGGTTGTACTGGTTAAGAAGAAAGATGGCAGCACGCGGTTCTGCGTGGACTATCGGCAGCTCAATTACGTCACCAAGAAAGACAGCTACCCTCTGCCACGGATTGACGACACGCTAGACACACTATCAGGAGCCCGATGGTTTTCCACTCTCGACTTGAAGAGTGGCTACTGGCAGGTACAGATCCATCCAGAAGACCGGGAGAAAACCGCCTTCACCGCAGGAAATGGGCTATGGCAATTCACGGTAATGCCATTCGGGCTGTGCAATGCTCCGGCGACTTTCGAGCGATTGATGGAATGTGTCCTGCAAGGGTTAACATGGAAAACCTGTTTGGTATACTTGGATGATGTCATCGTCGTAGGAAAAACGTTTGCGCAACACCGAGACAATCTAAGGGATGTGTTTCAAAGGCTTCGAAGTGCTCACCTGAAGCTCAACCCCAAGAAGTGCGCCCTGTTTAGAGCGGAAGTCAAGTACCTGGGACACATAATTTCAGCGAAAGGAGTGAGAACCGATCCGGAGAAGGTCGAAGCGGTGAAAAACTGGCCAGTCCCCAAAGACAAACACCAACTAAGGAGCTTCCTGGGCCTAGCCACCTACTACAGACGGTTCGTGAAGGATTTTGCCGGGATCGCAAAGAACCTGCACCAGTTGACGGAAAAGGGAAAACAATTCAAATGGTCAATTGAGTGCGAGAAGAGCTTCAAGGCACTTAAACAACGGCTATGCGATGCCCCGATACTGGCTTACCCCACTCCCGGGGAAACGTTCATTGTGGATGCAGATGCTAGTAATGTCGGGGTAGGAGCCGTACTCTCCCAGGTGCATGACGGCCAAGAGAAGGTGGTTGCGTACTTCAGCAAGGTGCTCTCTAAGCCAGAAAGGAACTACTGCGTGACAAGGCGGGAACTTCTAGCTTTGATCTTGGCTACGAAGCATTTTCACAAATACCTCTACGGGAGGAAGTTCGTTCTTCGCACAGACCATGCAGCATTAAAATGGCTATTACAGTTCAAGAGTCCTGAGGGTCAGGTCGCAAGATGGATCGAAAGGCTGCAAATCTACGACTACGAAATACAGCATCGTAAAGGAAAACTCCACTCTAATGCGGATGCACTGTCCCGGAGACCATGCAGAACGGATTGTAAACATTGTGCGCGTCAGGAAGAACGGGAGCTGGTTTCCATCCAAAGAATGAGAGCCGAACCTATCGCCGGCTGGAGCGTAGATGAGATCCGGAACGCTCAGAAGGAAGACCCCGATATCGAGCCGATTCTGGCCTGGAAGGAGAACATGGAGAAACCGGATCATCAGGACATCTCTCACAGAAGCCCGACCTTAAAGGCATATTTTGCGCAGTGGGACTCCCTCCATGTCCAAGAAGGTGTTCTGAGAAGAAAATGGGAATCCTCCGACGGAAAATCGTTTGTAATGCAGCTTGTAGTACCGCGGACGAGGGTCAAGGAGGTGTTACAGGAAATGCATGGCGGGGCGACCGGAGGCCACTTGGGAGTGAATAAGACGCTAGAAAAGGTACGAGAACGTTTTTATTGGTTAAAAGCGAAGGAAGATATCGAAGACTGGTGCAGAAAATGCGACGTGTGTGCAGCTAGCAAGGGTCCGAGAATCAAAACTCGAGGTAAGATGCACCAATACAACGTGGGAGCACCTTTCGAACGAATCGCCATTGACATCGCAGGGCCCTTTCCGGAAACCGACAATGGTAATCGGTATATACTCGTAGTGATGGACTACTTCAGTAAGTGGCCGGAAGCGTTTCCGATCCCTAACCAGGAAGCCAGAACCGTGGCGGAGCAGATCGTCTACAATTGGGTTAGCAGATTCGGTGTGCCCTTGGAATTGCATTCTGACCAAGGGCGGAACTTCGAGTCAAGAATCTTCCAAGAGATGTGTCAACTACTCGGAATCAAAAAGACAAGGACAACCCCGCTTCATCCACAGTCGGACGGTATGGTGGAGCGTTTCAATAGGACTTTGGACGAACATCTCTCGAAGGTCGTAGGTGACTACCAACGGGATTGGGACCGGCAGATTCCCTTGTTTTTGATGGCCTATAGAAGTGCCGTGCATAGCACTACTCGACATACGCCGTTCGAAATCTTATTTGGTGGAATAGCTCGTTTACCCAGTGAGGTGAAATTTGGATCTCCTACCAATGAGCCCAGAGATGAAGAAGAGTACGTGGCGGACCTTAGGGAAAGGCTTAGGGACATACACCAAAGGACCAGAAGCCAGATTAAGATGACGAGCGACCGCATGAAGACCAGGTATGATGCCAAGGCAACAACGTCAGGATTCCAGGAAGGAGATCTGGTGTGGCTGTATAATCCCCATCGCCAAAAGGGGAAATCACCTAAGTTACAGCGGAACTGGGAAGGTCCCTACAGAATAGTAACCCGCATCAACGATGTTGTCTACCGCATCCAGCGAGGACCAAGGGCCAAAATGAAAGTGGTTCATGTGGACCGACTGAGTCGATACAATGGCCGAAATGAGGATGCACTTGTTCGGGACGAACACGTCTAAGAGGGGGGCAGTGTAGCATAATAATAACTACGCGCCTATGTCTATGCAGCAAATTCCGAAGTGACTTTCCATTCTGGCAGAATTTTTGGTTCAAACTGTCCTTCATTCGAGGTTCGTGTCTGGGACGAAGTCTCCACAGCTCATGTCAACGAAAGAGACAAATAATATTAGGGATAATATTAGGGATAATATTAGGGAATTATAACTGCAAGAATTATTTCTCTTGTTCCAGTGGTCGAAGAATTTGCTAGAAGTTTCTGGCTATCAGAAACTTCTGCTATATAAGGACAGATGGCGATCAAAAAAAAGACAGTTGGTTTTAGAACCGTGGCAAAGAGATTGGAAAAGTGATAATAAGGCGAAGTTGTAATTTGGTGATAAATTGAAAGTTGAGAGTAAACAAGAAAAAGTAATTAGTTTGAATTTGTGAATTAAGTAATTGAAAGGAGATAAAGTGATTTGAGAGGAAAGAGACCTTGTAAGAAAAGAATTTGCGAAGAATAGTATAGTGTGAACTTGAATTGTTCTTTAGAGTAGAAAATAAAGAAATAATTTCACAGAATAATTGTTTTATCTACTCGAGCCGTAGCTCGCATATTACAATATTTTGCTTTTGGAAATTAAAAAAAAGAAGATAGACAAATTCAACACGGGAATTGATTTATAGTTTGTGTTGTCTTGCAAGAAATGCTACAAATTTAATAATACGACGAAAAAAATGTCAATGTCCCGTTGGACGAAGTTTCCATTAAAAATACGACCATTGATAGTTCAGAAGTGGAGAAATTGGGATTTAGACGATAAGAACAGGGTGAAGGAGAAATTTGTATGGCAAAACAAGAACTTGTACTATGTATTTAAATAAAAAGATGCTCTTCCACCCACTTCGGTATAACATATGCCATGATGAAGCGTTTTGTCAGCATTTGAGAGCAATCACCCCACCATATTGGATGGAAACAAAACTGGCTGGAAGGCTTTATGGCCAGAAACCCAACTGTCAGGCTAAGAACTTCAGAAAACACCAAACTCACGCGGATGAGCAGGTTTACTAAAGTAGCAGCTGAGCGATTCGAGGCGATTTGGTCGGCCCACACCGACTCCTCAATGTTCAAAAGAGTTTGATTATTATCTCATACTGATTAAATTTTTGTATGTACCTATAATGGCAAGTATAGGTTTCGTGAACATTTTCGAACTCGAGATTTTGATCAATCTTGGCATTACTATAAAAAAAAAGCTCACAAAGTGGGTCTGGCAATTCTGTATGTGCGCTGGACTGTAGCCTAAATGGTGAGGCCGCAATTCAAGGTGAAATTGAAGTTTTTTTTTTTTTGATAACATTTGATATGTGCAAGTTTTGGAAAATTGTAAAAAAATGTTTTTCAAAAAGATTTACAATTTCGATTAAATTTAAAACCGGACTTGCAAATGAATAGCACATATGATTGTAGGTGCAAGTACGTGCGACCCAGTCGTGCAAAATATTTTGTTTTCCAAATGAATGGACGTTTTTATGGTATTTTATATTTATGTTTTCCAATAAATTTTTTTGATAGTTTTTGTTTCAAACTTTCAAAATAACAGGTAACTGCGGAGGTGCCTCAGTCACAGTCTGAAGTATCTCATGATGGGACACTGCTGCCACTTTTCTACAGAAAAAATAGAAGTTGTAAAAAATTAAATCTGAAACTTTGAAAACTTTTTTAAAACCTTGCACTAAGTGGAATTTATACGTATTCGAAAAAAAAAAGTTTCGAAGGGTGCCACCTCTACCCTATAACATGCACATCAGCATGCATATGCGACTAGCTAGGCCCTAGGCCCTTTGTGGACTGTCTGCGCAAGAAAATATTTTTATTTTTTTACGCAGATCGCAGTTTTCGCTTTCCACTTCGATATCACTTTCCATCGAGCCAAAACTTCCTAAATAAGGAAAACTGTCACCTTTCGTGAGCTGTCAGATTGTTCGACAATGCTTACCTGAGCAGGGAATGTTGAGAGGCTGAAAGCTTTTGTTTTCGTACTTTTGTCTTGGTCACGCTAATGCTAAACACCACTATGCTTCAATTTCTAATGGATGTGATGTATCATACAAGCAATCAAATGAAGCGTCAGCGGTGTACCTAATGTAGGCGTTTTACGTAAGTTGTCATTGCCCATTGTATTCCCCGGTTTTTGTTCGTTAGAGTGGCGACTAAGAATAACACTGTTATGGACGTTCGATTTCAAAGTTTTCCAACAATATATGTACCAATAACTCCATAACTGGGAATGTTATTCAAAATCTAATGCATCTCGCTCCAAGAACATGTTCACCGCTTTGATACAAACGATTACAAGGCAACATATTTTAAGAACAAATGTGGTATTTATTTACACATATGAATAAAACTTCAACTTACTTGTCGCGTCAACCTAGGGCATAAGAAGAATTTCCCATGCCAAGGCTAAAAGTAGCATACATAACATAATAAAGACAAACAGAAAAAACAGCTACGAATAATGTTTAAGTATGTACCTACAAGCTTATACCACATACTCAAATGAGGATTGCAGAAGAACTACTACTCATTTTCATTTCAATTTGCCGTTGCTTCTGTAATTACCCAGCACTTGTGATCAAAATCAGTGAGTTAACTAATTTGTACAAATTTCATTACCGCCGATCCAATCTACCGTATGAAACATTGCATATACAAAGAGGCAAACATCCACAAACAATTAAAGTTTTTTTTTTTATCTCATGACCCACTCTATCAAGATCTTTTCTGGGAAATCAACATTGAAAGCATTTTTATTCGACTGAGGCGATGAAATCGCTGAGGGGGCGTTCTCCCACAGAAATTATGTCAAGAATGTCTTCTTATTTTTTTTTTTGCAGCAAAAGGCTTTCTAGCTTTTTTCGCTCATTGGCGTGTTAAAGAATCCAAACAGCAGCGGCCTCATTGGATACCCAACGACTGCAAATGAACCTCAAAGCGGAAGCCTTGTTTCGTGCATCGTTAACTCTGATCATTGTTCGATGAGCTATCTGATGATCGCACAGAATTTCAAATCCACGACGCATATAAATCAGAGATACACAAAAAAAAAAAATGCTAACATTATCTAACCCATTACGAGCTCATAAACATTGCCATTAATTTAACTGTTGTTGGTGCGACTGCTCATTCGAATTTTCGGTATCGCCATTTCAACCCCTGCCACCGATCGATCATTAGCCGATCAGCAAATTTTGACTAGTGTCCGGTAGCGGCCATTACATTTCTGACGCTCCCCCAGTGTTCATTCGGGTGGCGCACCTGTCTGTGGCGTTGATTTGCTTTGCATCGGTTTAATTGTCGCGCCGTGCTTTGAGTTTATTGCGACTATTGCTTTAATGATCCATGAAATATATAACATTTACAACCAGTGTGTGTAGTTTGTAATTTGTTTGTTGTTTGTTTGACGGCTAATGGGACATTTGGTTGCTCATCCATATTTCTTAATTCAATTGGATTAATAGAAATAAATCAAAAAACTTTTGAAAGAACTCATTGAAGTACGAGTAGATTGCAGTGAAATTCAGGTACATAATGTTGTGAACTGAATTTTGACAGCCCTCTGAGAGATCTACGAATTGATATGCTTTGCGAGTTTGTTTTTATTATTTCTGTATAGAGCTGCAGATAAAAATAAATTACTCGTACTCAAGGCCGTTGAACGTTCCGTGACGTATCGGGCAATAAAACATGTTAAGCATGTTGCAATGGAAGTTGTTTTGCAATTACGTACTGTATTAGGAAGTGCCATAGCGTGGTACATTCCTTCTTGCTAATTAAGGTCGAATGACTATTGGGCAATCTCTTGACTAATAAAAGTGAAATAAAAATTTGCATGACTACTGTTGGTGTCAATGATGTACATGAGCAACGAAAACAGCTAGACTTAGGAATCTTTTACACACGTAATTTGAATATCTACATATATCGAATTACGGGGAAATAATCAATTTCTAAGAGCTTCGATATCTGATCGTGGATAATTATTTTCTAGGAAACCGTAAAATTATGTGAATGACACGCGTTCAAATATTTTTTATAGTAGCGGTATTATATCAAAATATTTTCTTTTCGAAAACTAGATTGGGCTTAGATTTTTCTGTTAAATAATGCGTGGGTATATGTTTTTGCTTTATATTGACTTAGTTACATAGTTCATATGCACTACCTTACGCAGGAGGAGCATTATGGAAACACTGGCGATCATTGTTAAGAAAAGCACAGCAGGCTGTCAGGCGAATTCGATATCCGAAATGGTGTCCCACAAGGTTGTTTCCTATCCACAACTTTTAAACTTTGTATATGTAGATGTGATAACACAAAAGCGAAAATGGCAGTTTGTTGGTCACACCCTGCGAAAGTGCAATAACTAGCCATGTATAATGGTATCATCTAAACCAAGACGGAAAAGAGCGTACCTCGCTCTAAAATCTTAGCGTAGCTTATATAAATACCGACGGTTAAAAAAGACCCGGATGGCACTTCGGGACAAACTCTACACGATGGCACGTCGACCAACTTCGCTTTTCAGTTTTGATAAATTAAAAGGGCAACATAAGTTTATTTCTGAAGGCATGACGTCCGTAATATGCAGAGCTGTAGCATATAGAAATGCTTGCAATTATGAAAAAAACCGGTTGACTCTTAGCTACACTATGGCGTATCGTCCAACTTCGCTTTCCAGGTTTGATCCAACAAGAGGACAACAGAAGTTTATTTCTGAAGGTATGACGTCTGTAATATGCAGAGCTGTACTTAGAGCAATAATTTCTAAATTCTAAATACGACATAACGTTGGCTATTACTAATTTTCTTACAGAACAGATATTGCAAGGGAATAAATCAAAATCGCGATAAATTATTCCACTAGGATTTGCCAGCATGAATGCGTAGATACATGCGTTGCTTTTATGTGAAAACAAATTGTGCAAAAAAAATGTGTGTCCAAAGCATAATTCCTATAAAATAATACACTCAACCAATGGGAATTGCAAGGGTTTTCTTTGATTGTCGCTACATGCACAGTATTTTAAATTTTTGGAACAAGTGATTCTCAATACTACTTTAAAATAACGCCAAAATATTAAGGATCCTCCAAGGATCCGCC
This sequence comes from Pocota personata, assembly GCA_963082735.1. Classification (NCBI taxonomy): domain Eukaryota; kingdom Metazoa; phylum Arthropoda; class Insecta; order Diptera; family Syrphidae; genus Pocota; species Pocota personata. Next base: position 7,070,609 of record OY720430.1, read on the forward strand.
TTGTGGTTTGATTTTGTACGGTTTTCTCAACTTCTCCACAGGGAATTTATATTCCGAATTCGATTTGGTAATGAATGTATGAATTAAAATGTAGAACTTTCCCTCTAGCGAAGTCGAGAAAATCGTACAAAATCAAGCCACATACAATGGTAATAGATTACTCCATTAGTTCTCGTTATCTCATTTAATTGTAAATGGTTTTCTTAGTCCTGCTCTAACTTTTTAATATAGACGTGCTGAAAATGTGTGTAGAGATCAAAAGTCAACTTTAAACCCTATTTCCTTTGACGTTTGGGGATACTATTCGACGATATTAGATCTGTTTGTAACAAAAGATGACTTGGCAGGACTGCCGCACGAAAGTGACAGCGCAAAAGAGGGGGACAATAACACACAGCTCTGATGAAGAGGACGTTGGGGATTAAGATAGAATAGATTGGACGAAGAAGACGTACATTGTGAGCGGTAGCGCGCACTATTTTGAAATAAATCTTAAAAGACCAAATAAATTCTTGTTAAATGTTCTAGTACTTTGTCCACCAACATTTGAAAAAAAATGTCAAATTTCAAAGAGTGGGATGAAATTCTCTCAGAGATGTACAAATGCAAAAAAGTACTAGAATACATTGAACAATAAAAGCTGCACATAAGCTGAATGTATACATTTTGTTGACTTTGTATAATATTTGCGCTGTTTAAATTTATTTAACACCAAATACATAACCACAACATTGACTTAATAAGCAATCTTAAATTGACACAAAGGAGTGCGTTCTATGTTCAAGCACGTGAGCAATGTGTTACTTAATTGTTAGATGGGCAACATGGGATGGTCAGTAGACTATGTGTACGTAAGTGATTGAAAGTGCCAATTCGCAAAGTTGATATTGCACGATGTAAAAAACATTGTTTGTCTCATATATGTCAGAGATGACTCCATAAAAGATGCTATTGCTACCATGCACTTGTGCATGGAACGCACTCAAGAGTGATTTAACAGTTTATGTATATTTACTCACAGAAATTTGTTGGGCAAACATTTGCAAGTCTTTGTTTAACAAATTTGTTGGGTTCTGGAACGGACTTCACCTAAATTTCGTACAAATTCATATGAATTTCCAGGTGCAGGAACAGACAGACCTATTGTCTTCTTTGATAATTCATTTATTATAGTTAAAGTAGCAGCATTCATTATTAATCGACGTCCATTTTCAATCTGTCAGTGTAGTAAGCTAAAATGAATTTCAATAGTGAATCTCTTGTAGTGAAAAAAATATATTATGCAATAATAATAAGTATGCCAAGGTCACTACAATTGACAAGCAGTTTCATTCATAAACCTTTAGAATCATCCAACTCACTGAAATGCTGCACAAGCATAACTTACGACACTTTATGTGTAACATGAAGAAGACACAGTGACTAACAGTTCGAACTATGAATGCGAATTGCGAAAAAGAATAGAATGACGATCCAGCAGCCAACCGAACAAGATGACCAAGACAACTCAAAGACTGCTCGTAATGTCGGTTACAGCAGAATTCCCACAGAATAATTATCCTGTTATCCTTGACTTGTGAATTAGCTTACCCAGTTATGAGATGGAAAATAACACTAACCTTTAGTAGTATAGATGCAGCATAAGTACTCCACTGGTCTTAACCAGACTCAATCCCATTGTTGGACTCGCAAGGTGTACGAGTATACTGTGATGTACAGCCAGGGAAGACGGCATGTCCAGCATGTTTTCAAAATATTCTTTTCATTGGCACCCAGCAGTGGTCAGACAGGAAAGACTTGTCGGAAGTCTTGAAATAAAACCGACTTCTGTGGGAGCTGTGGCTCAGTGGTTAAGTGCGCAATCACTGTGCGAGAGGTTCAAGGTTCGAATCCAAGAAAATACTAGAATAAGTTTTCTCATGGTCCCATCTCTCGCGAACGTCTGACAAACATCCGAGAGTAAAATTGTCATGAAAAGCTTTTCTCAATCGCACAAAATTGCCCTTCGGAAACGGCATACACCTGTAGGTCCCAACCATTCGTGAGGCGCACAACACCAGTGGCTGCGAGAACCCAGGTCAGGGCCTACAGTGGGCTGTTAGCACTAATATATATATAAAACCGACTTCTAGAATTTTCGTTGTATTTGCCCTGATGATTCTTGGGTCATTTCGTAGATTCATTATAAGAATTGCTTACTATTCTTGAAAAATGCTGATAGGCCTTCTGTGCCTCTACTACAGTCAAGTTGCCATGAATATGTACTGAAATTATCAGCACAATAGACTGGTGTTACATAAAATTATTTGTGGGTTCGTGTAACACGCATATCTTTCTTTCGAGCTGAGTACCTGATCTGAGTAATTCTTTTCCTTTAGTTCTTTAGCATCGCTCATTGAAAAGTGGTGATATACCTATATATTATCGTTTATAAGCCAGAATATTAAATTCTAACATGTTCGATGACTGTACTAAAACGAGTTATTCACAATAAGATCGAGACGTGTTACCAGTCAGCTTACTGTAAGTCGAAGGCACTCCTATACTAAACCATAACCATTAGTGATTGACGATCACCACCAAAAATTGATTAGAAGCCACACTCTGTGACTTTCTGGTTTCGAAGACAACTGGTATATCTAGAAGCTATCAACATATATGATAAGTCCTACTTTTCTAAAACACCAACAATGCCAAGATCACGATCAGATGATCACTCAAAGAGAATTTCATTCTCGATAGCCGGAAGTTATATAATAACCACAATTATTTGGTATTTTCAAAGGTTAAGCTTGGCTAATAGCGATAGAACAAACTTTGTATCTAGGTTCTCAGAAATATTACGCAACATCTGACTGAAAAATTGCAAAAAAAGGTTTGACATTTCACATTTATCATCCATTCATGTCAGATAAGACGATTCGTCTTATTGACCAAATGCACGTTTTCACGACCTTTGGATAAGCTATAAGTATGTGAAAATATTTTCACTTTTTACACACCCGTACTCGTAGATACTGTTTGCCCGAACGTTACTCTTTAATTATTTGCATGGTGATAATTGAGTTGAAGAATGAAAATAAAAATAATGATGAGTCAAAAAATAAAAGTGATCAATCGGCAGCGGTGAGCGGGGCCGTTCGTCAATGTTTATCTGCGCTTGTTACTCGTTTTCAAGTTCAAGTTTGCATTCGAGTCGAGCAAATTACGCGTTTGTCAAGTTTTTTGCTTATCATACTGCCCCCCACTAGCAGATCGGGCATTTGTACAACGACTTAAGAACTGGATGCATACTTCTTTGTCTTGTGGTTGATGAGGGAGGCTTCGGAGTACAAAGGTGCGGGCTTTAGAATTTTTTTCTAAAACGTATACTCTGTTTAAAGTATCATCAGGCACTTAACAAGTTGGAGATATCTGGAATACAAATCACCTGAGATTAGGCAAACAGTCATTTCAATAAATTGACAGACATATGTGCGAGTATTGTATGTAGTGGAATAAAATTCCCAAAGATATTCTCAGTTAGATATGTAAATTTAATTGGTCGTCGAGTTGAAAATAAGATTTTCGCGAAGGAGAAATATAGTACCTATGCGATGTGATTAAGTATGAAGTCGTATAATAATCGCAACTACCTTGATAAGTCTATATATATATAAATATGTTAAGTAAAAAAAAAAAACACTTTTCTAGTGGACATGGTAATTTAATATTTGCATTACTTATAGCAGTGAGAAACATGAGGTTTTACTTTAAAAAGTTTTGAAATAAGCATTGTAAGGTTGATTAGTTGAGAAACTATGCATGGTTCCCACTTAGCGCAACACTTGACAAGTGTTTTTTACACTGGTCATCGGATGTGAAGACCAGAGTAACGTAGTTCTAAATTTGCTAAGTTCCAGGGTTGACATCAAGTTGGACAAAATTTAGCACTTTTAGACTCTTTCTATTAATTTTTTAATTTTTAATAAAATTAACTTTATTAATATGATAATTTTTTTTCGAAAATATTTAAATTGTCTTTATTTTCTGACTAACTCAAGAACGTCTGATTGGATTTTGAAGAAATTTGGGTTGTAGGCTTAAACTCACGTTAGTGGCCCCACTTGAAAATTGGATGAAGCGGTGGTAAAATTTGGGGAGGGAAGCGGAATTTCCCGATCCCGGAACACTCAGACTTGATTTTTGGTCCAATGTACTACCAGGCAGCACTCCTTTCGGTGTAGTGGTTTGAAAAACTTGAATTTTATTCGTTTCTCTTTTATGCTCGGGTGGTTGTGATTGCCCATCCGAACTCGAACTTGCACAGTTCGGGTCAGAAGTACCCACAGGGGCTTAAAACATATTCGAATCATCTTTCTCACGCCTAGCTTAGGATCTACTTAACTGATTTTGATGAAATTTGAGTCAGTTTGAAAATCATCGAAATCTGATGGAGACGAGACTAGTTTTCACCTAACATATTCCAATTTTTTCAAAAACTGCTTGTGCCTTCACCTCCTCATAGCTTTACATATCCTCTATTTATTCCAGATTTTTCGCGAGGGGGTTACCGCCTTGCCCTTGGTTTTTTGAGTTTTTTTTTTGTGTTCAACAAGCTTTATCAGATAAAAAAATACTTTTTGTATATTCGAGGTCCTTTGACCTTTCCTTTGATATATCTTATGATGGGGTAGAAAAATATTTTTTTTCGTTGGGTACATTATGTCCATTAAGCCAAAAGTCCACAAAAAAAAATCATTTTGAATAGATTGATTCGCTGATCATTTTCGGTTCACCACATAACATTTTTGTGCAATACCTCAGCTTTCTAGGCCTAAGTGATCAAAAATTGTAAGCCTATGACAGACACACGGACAGTCAAACAGACACCATGTTCAAACTTTTAGTGTTCCGTTTTATACCATTCTGGAACGAAGCACTAACAATTTATAAAACGATTTCAAAATAGTTTCCAAATTTCGTTAATAAGAGAAGAAAGATGTCATACAGTTGACATAAACATCTTACAACCCCATATCCACTTTGTTAGTGATGCGTTAAAATGAGGGATAAGATCATAAATAATAAAAAATATAAAAAAAAATTATTTTGGCAGATATTCGAAATTTTGTGTATCTACGATGTCCTTGGGTACATATGTCAAATATTGTTTAGATATTGATTTTGAATGACGGGAATTACATATATTGAGTATTCTGTATAAGTAGATTTATCATAGATTTTTAGATTTGACTAAAGCATGGCTTTGCCATCTGCCTGATTGACAAAAGTAAATTTTTTAGCTGTAAATAAAATCGAACTTTCTATTTATTTCAATAAAAGATGTCCTCTGATGATTCTTTCCCGGTAATCCAATGATGTTTTACAGTATCTGAATCATTTCGACATGTTCATCTCATTATGTAAGACTACGATTGGGTCCTATGATAGCAAATCGCTGCCAAAGATATGTCTTCTACACTCTCTCATAGTGGAGCACCAGTCAACAAAATGAAAAACGTCAGGCTTCTCTGCCAAATTACATTTATTCCACAATAAGGGAAGTTCATCTCTGTGAGGCACAAAAGTATTTTAAATTCAGCAGCTCTCCTTGTAACGTCATTATCATTGATTTTCCATCCCGGCTATACTTATCGTGAAAATAGTTATTTGGTTTTAAATCATGGTTTTATCGGCTATGACCATTGCTGCGATCCTGCTGCTTCCTCTGAATACGTTCTCCTACCCTTTTTGTACACAGTTCTTCTGATGGATGACATTCAAGTTAATTTTAGTTCCAGAACTACTCGTATGAGCTAATTTCAGTCACAGCTTTTTTAAGAAGCCAATAGTCTGGCATATCCCACTTGCAGTTTCCATATTTTTATGAAAGTCAGAGACAAACCCGTTTCTACCATAATCATATAACTTGGCTTATTCCTTCCAAATCTTGCAAGATATGAAATCACTATACTCCATTACCCTTGAAATCAAGCCCTGAAATGCAACCTTCTGTCATAAAAATCATGTTTATCATTAGGAAACCAGTTAAACTGGAAACTCTGTCTTTATTATTAAAGTATGATAATAACGTCATCACATACCTATATAATGGTAATTAAAAGTTTATTTTGTAATTACCTAGATCATGTTGTTCTCTCTAAGTAAGCAGCTCATTTTAATGGCAGCAAGTCACTTAGATAATTTGAATCGTTAATAATCGAATGGTTAGTTTTAATGTAACGAGATACATAACTCGTTACTTTATTGTTCCAAGATTAATTGCAAATTGTCATGCTCTGAATAGTTCTAACTAATTTTACCAAACATTTTATCATTTACCCTTATTTCCATTAACAAGTGTTTTATGTAATTTCCCCTACATACAGTAGTATGTAAATCTCATTATCTGAAAGCTAGTTAGTGCAGCTGTTTTCAAAAGAAGATGTAAACTGCATTCATTCGTAGAAAAGCTGTCAAGTTTGTGGTCGCGATTTATGACAAGTTGTTCTACGTAGGAATCCTTATTTTTCTTTGTGTATTAAATTTTTGCATTTTTAATCATTATTATTTAAATGAATTAACATTTAAAGAAATCTGTGTTTTTTTTTTTTTTTTTTTTATATTTCTCCTCCATCCCTCAATCTAGAAGTGGTGTCAGAAGTGTTGCAAGATAAACTCACCTTTAATTGAACTATTAAAATATATTAATTATAGTAATCGATATTAATTGTTAATCAGAGAAGCAACGGAATAGCGAATTAAGTAGTGTGAAGATCATTAGATATGAAATAAGTGAAGTTAAGAAAAAGTAGAAGTGAAGATTACGCGTAATAGCTTTTAACGAAAAGTGGAAAATAAATTAAGTAAGTGAAGTTCGATATACGAACATACAGGAAAGTTACGACCCGTTTGGAACGGATCGTATGTTACCCTATCCCCCATCTTCTAAATCATCCATAACAAAATGGGAGTGACGTTGTGAACTTTCTGGTTCAAAAACAATGATATAATTCTACTCAGGGAATATTCTCTCGATTTTTAAGAGACTTTACTAGATAATTTGTTGCCTTAGAAGGTCACAGATTCTAGTGAAATAATCACAATAATACTCAACTATCACAGTAAATAGTTGTGAGAAAGCAAAGTACTGTTTTTTGACAAAAAAAAGCCCCCAAAATATGGGCGTGACACTATACATTGTACGGTCAAATTGTAGAGATAGCAACGTCAACATAATTTGTGGTGTAAGTTTTTTTTCAGTTTCTAGTAAAAATATTGAAAAAAAATAATTTTTTGAGAAGTAGGGAAATTTCAAAATTGTTTACACTTGTACAGTTTATAATTTTTCATGTTTCAGCTCAAAATTTAAGACCCAGAAACTGGTGACATACAAACGGACGGACATAACTGGATCGAAATGACTGATCACAAATATACACAAGTACGTTCCAAACTGTCAACAAAAAAATATGTATGGAATAATCGTGTGATCAGTACATAATATAAATATAGCATCATACATAAAAAGTAAAAAACAATTACTTCTGTAAGGTACACTGAAATTTATCTGTGATAGATACAGGGTTATCAATTTTGTGCTTTAGGATTTTAATTTAAAATAAAATAAAAAGTATTAAATATTTCAATGAATGTTTTTTACTGTTTTAAATTGTTTTTAAGCTATTATAGGTATATGGAATATAACATCGGTAAAATGGCCACCACAGGAGTTTTTGCAAACTTCGTTTCTTGTGAGGCAATTTTCGATGACTTTTCGGCACATTTCTGGCTGTATTGTGGCCATAACTTCACGGTTGTTGGTTTTTAAGTTGGAGATTGTCTGCATAGGCATAGACTTTAGCATAGCCCCACAAAAAGAAACTTAATGGGGCCAGATCACACGATCTTGGTGGCCAATTGATGTGACCAAATCTCGAAATTAAATGGCAAGGGAACTTTTCGTGCAATAGAGTCAAACTTGCTTGCCTGTTTTCTGTGTCACCCGTGGTGGATGCAATGGTCTTTTAATGATCAATGAATTTTGGATTCTCAGAACCCCGAATCCTGGAATTTTGTTTGCTTACGTAGCCGCCGAGCGAGAATAAGATTTTGTTCGAAAATTCGGCGTCAACTTGTTGTACACAAATACGAGTATTACAGAACTGTTATTTTTGTAGTAAGATGCAATAATGTGAATGCGTTGAGAGGTGGTTTACAGATTATAAAATGGCAATGCAAAAACTAACTACCTGTCACTATGGATGACAGATGGATTTGACAGATTCATTATGACAGTGGAATAATTCAATATACATGTTTATTCTATGCACGAGTAGTAATGGAATGATACAAGTAAAGCGTCAATACTTTTGGTTTGATATCAAGTACTTTTGGCATAGATACTTTTTTCCGATATTTACCCGGTATAGAAGGAAAATAAATTAGTATCCAACACATCATGTTTGCAAGAAGACTTGATTCAATCTGAGATTACACTCTACTCGACTAGGATTGAATCAAGTAGGATTAAATCCGGATTCAAGTGTCTATGTAAATGTGTAAATGTGTCCATTGGATAACTTCGATTATACAGAGTAACTAATTGACTAGATTCAATCATAAACAATTTTGTGATCGAGTTGAAATTTAGTATGAAAATGCGGAAAGGCAGGAAAAGAAAAGCGTGATATAACAAGACTCAAATAGCGGATGAGTGTATATAGCTTGCTTTATCTTACTATATGCACTCAGTAAGAGTCATCAATTTCACTCCTAGGAGTATATCCAATCGATTTCAACTAGGTTTCTTAATTTGGCAAGAGCGAGTACCTGGGTTGAATTTCGATTCGATTTCAACTTAATCCCTCAATACTCCATTTGACTTTGGTTATAAAAGTTTTCGTTATGAACAAAAATATTCTTTATATTCACTTGTAGAGCTTAAATTTTGCACAAAACTAATACAGTGCCCGACAAAAGTCTACATACGACCCCCATTTTTGCAACATGACAAGTCCAAAACCCGAATGAAGAAATCTAATGATGCAGTTTTGTTTCAAATCTCTTTTTATTAATATAATACAAAAAAATTCTTACCTCAGTAAAAACCTAAGAAAATATTCACGAAAAACAAAAACAAAGCATTGACAAAAGTCTAGATACATGTATTTGGTGAACCAAAATTAACTTGGAAACTGTAAACAATATTTGTTGGGGAGGCTTTTGGGGTCACAATGTACCCCATAATGTATGCGATATATCAAATGAAAAAATATCAGCTTCTTTCGAATTTGAGTATGTACAAAATAATTAATTTTAATTTTGTTGTGACAAAGTTTGTTAAACAAAAAATTCCAAAGATCAAGACAAACGCTATGTCCCCCAAACTTCTCCCCTCTGTCCCCGAATTTATTAACACGAAGTTTGCAGAGTCAAGAAAAGATTACGCCAAAAATGTAGAAGATCTCTTTGCACAAGCCGTTTTAAAAATCGATAACGTGGGGTTAAAAATTATCCCACTATATCTTACTCCTGCTTCATCCGATTTTGATGAAATATACATGTCCGACATTTAGCTCAACGCCCAAATTTCATCAAAATCCATTAAGTAGTTCTTGAGTTAGATGGGGTGGTTCCAAGATTTTTAAAACTCTTTCTCATAACTTTGTCCGATTTGGATCACTTTCAAGAGAAACGACTACCGTGACAGTTTAAGCTTACGAGACGAATTTAATCGAAATCTATTGATATATTCTTGAGTAAGTCGGCCAATAAATATGACTTAAATATTTTTAGCCCGCCCAACACGTCTTACTAGCTATTCATCCGACTTTTACAATTTTTTTTAAAAAAAACTACAATTCTAAATTCATCAAAATTCCTTCGGTTGTTCTCGAGCAGAGTCTAACCCTTCAAAAACGATCACATTTATTCGTTTTCTCTGGATTAACAATGAAGCCAAATTAGGATAAAGGTAAAATAATTGTATGGAAAACTAATAACACGACCAGCGATTCGCACTTGACCAATTTTGTTATTTCTCCTCCATTCATTCCCCTACATAAATAGAGAATTGCTTCTTCTAAGATTACCTTTTTAATTAACTTATCTAAACTTGAATATTTTCTTTTTCTTATATTGCACTCGAGTGCAACCATTTAATTTGCATACAGGCAGCGACATAATAACTAGGCCATCATTAGTTGCTTAAGACCTAATAGGTACAAATTGAAATTGCTCAAAGATTTTTAATTTAAGTATCAAATATATAAATTTCACAATTTTTCAAAAATTGGTATGTCATGTCTTTGTACTACGTATACTCATACAGTATTGCTTATATTTTCTTCTTCTTCTTTCGCACTACAGTCCGTTGTGGACCTTGGCGTCAACCAAAATCTGCTTCCATTTTGTTCGATCTAGATTTGTTGCTCTCCAGTTGTTTATTCCTAGAGATTGAGGACATACATATGTACAACAAAACCTGAATATTAAATTTAAACAATATATTCAAAGATAGTTTCGTTTTACATATGAACAGGAAATAAGTGCAAGTAGACTCTTCTTTTTATATTTTTACAATGACCTCTCTAGCTATTTAAGTGAATAGAGAGTAAAACGATTGATTGAAGTTTATTAGAACATTTAATCGTCAACTGATGAAATAATTTTCAATCTGATTAAATTGGGGTAAATAAAAATAAAAAAACACACCACTGTCCAAATTTATTGCCGCTGACTGTTTACCGGTTTTTTCACGATTGAAATCGAGTGCTTCAATAAGAAGTACGAGTATCTATTCTAGGCAGATGGCGATCTCCATACAAGGTCTTGGCTGACTAGCAGCAAATATGTGTAAGTCTAGGCCAAGTTTACAAATTGCTGCACGAGGTGGTATACCTTCACTCTTCAGCATCACTATTTTTATGAATGAAACTGCAAAGCGTGACCATAACCCGACCTTAAATAGATTGCTATTGGAAAATATCCGATTACAGGTAATGTTTTTGTGTGTTTGGGGTGCTATTTAATTTAAGCTGACTCTACAGTGAACCATCGATTGGCTAGTTTGTTGCGTAATAATAGACTTTTATGACCGATGCCTTGAACTAGAACCTAACTGCAGAATAATTGCTTTATTAAAATAATTATTTTGTTGAAGTTGAATAAAAAAAAAAAAAAACTTGTCTTCATTATTTTAATTGGAAATCAAGTGTGCAAGAAGTTTTTAACGTTTTCGGTACTTTTTTGTATTTAAACAAATGTACACACTATACTACGTGGATTAATTGCGCTTGATTTCTAAAGTCGGAAATGAATCAAAAGAAATAATTTTTTTAATGCTGAAATAATAGACGCGCTAATGAGGTACATACGTATATGACTCTAATACAATACAATGGAATTTTTCCATTCAAAGCATTGAGACAAACAATTTGAAAAAATTTCCGACCTTGTTCATAATTAACAGACTTTTTAAAAATTTTAATGAAACAGCTCGGCAGGGTTGTTAGGTTTACACAAAGTCATGCAATCAATTTCGGGTCTATCAGATCATGTCATGTGGCACATGGGTGATATTGAGAATAATTACTGAATCCCTTAAACCTCATTAAGTGCGCACACAAACAAAAGGAAAAGTTCTTATCTGCCATTCCTTCGATATTCAACAATTAACCCGACAAAAATGGATAAACAAAAAGGAGAAGGAATCAACAAAAAAATTAAGGTAAAGAAAATCAAATCTCTCGCACCTATACGCACACACCTATACGACAAATCCATCCACTGGTGCATCGCTGTTGGCGGGATAAGAGCAGATTGAAACAAAAGTTTACCTATTAAATTTAGTTTAATTTGCTTATTGGTCAGATAGAGTATAACGTATAATGGCGATTTACAGCTCCAAATTTTCGCTGATGAATATCCCAATGGTTAAAAAAAATTCCATTGCAATCGGACAATTTTTTGCGAGCATTCTGACCATAATACTATACAAATTTTTGTGTTTACTGTGAATTCGAGATAACTTCTTAATCTATCTGAAAACTTTCTCTAAAAAAATGTTCCACTGAGCGAAGGAAATGGTTTGGAAATCGATTTAGCCTTTCTTGAGTTACATCAATGAGATATAATACTCTCCGTGACTTTTCAGGTGACCTAAGCTAATTCTCCCAAAAATTTACCACTTTGCCCACACTCTCATATTTTCAAAGCATTATGGGGTTACAATTTGAGGCCAAATCGGAATTTTCGATCTAACCTCAAAATGTTTTTACAAAAGAAATCGATTTTCTCGAAAACGGTTCTAACGATTTTGTTCAAATTTAATATTTAAGTCGAGTCGAATATATCCCACTAAATTTAAATTTAATTTTTTTTTTATTATTATTTATGGGTGTTACGGGACAAAAGGGACTTGAGTTTGATATCTCTTTACTCGTTGATTTCTGGTTACAGCATTGCAATGCATAGAACAAAGAAATACACTATATATTATAATTTAATACTGTTGGGGATAACCTGTTCGAGTCGAAAGTTATGTTTAGCCCGAAAAGCCTTTAAATCCTGTGAAGATATCCATTTACAATCAATTTCAGCCTATAGATATATACCTTATAATGATAGCTAGAGGGTAAGTAGCTCTCCTATATTTGGTACATAAATGTGTGTTTCGAAGTTCTGTAGAAAATATGGTGCGGAGCGTCATTTATTATGCCTAAGCTCTGTCGATTTCATCCTCTTGCAAAGCCAAGTCTTATAGAGGAAATATACAGAGGTTTCCTTTGAATTAAAACCGGGTATGTAGTTCGTAGCAGGGACGATGAAGATATTTAATGTCGTTTGATGAATTGGCTTGAATTTGGATTAGGACTATCATGCGTATTGTAGCGTTTTAGATGGTGATGGTCGCAGTTTACATTAAAATTGTTAAATCCTAACGAGTTTGTCATTTTTGGTTTGCACACAGTTGACGTGGTGGCGCAAGTTGTCTGGATGAACCCTGCTATAACGACAGATGCCGCATTTCCTTTAATCATGTTAACCTGAGCTACTTACTTCCTCCTTCGTCCCTCAGAAATTCTTTTTTTTTTCACTTTGTAAAAGTAATCTGACCTTGATCTCTAAATGGAAACTTTTTTGATCTCTGCAGTCGCTGAAGAGATATAGAACTTATTAATGACACATTTCATATGCCCCAGCCCTTCAGCAGGTATGGTTTGAAAAGGCTAAAACTCAAGACCTCTCGTCTTTCACACCAAGATTTTTCTACTGCAAAGTACATACTTATTATGAAGCCATAGTAAAGTAGTGAATGCGTCTACTTTTAAAAAATGTCTTTCGCGCATTTGTCGACCAATAACTTATAAGCTTTCAAATATGTAAAATTTACAAAATTAATCCCAGAATCAAAAATGTGTTAAGCTGTTTCCAGTACTAATTGCAAACTCCAAAAAGAGCACCAAATGCTTGCTACTCGTTACTTCTCTTTTTTGTCCCATTTGACAGGTACACGAACGGAATTCGAGTTTTGGCGACTGGAACTGAATATTGTCGTTAATAACATTAGGTTCGTTCTGGTACTCATTTATTACATCTCGACTTCTACAAACTGTACGCGTACTAAGAGACTTAACGAAATTGAGAGAGATATGATTCGTTTCTTCGTCCATTTTTCTGCAAATTTCTTCCAGAGGAATTTCGCCTCAAGAAAAAATTAAAACTGTCAAACGAGTTACAGCTAGGTTTGACAGCAACAAGGATTCAAAATCAAAAGAAGCCAATTTGTGAAATACATTTTGGATTGGAAAAGGCTTAATAAAGTTTGATTGATATGATTTGTATAATCTGGGATTTATTTGTTTGGAATAAACAAACGTTTTCCATTGACATGTAATTTAAAACCACCTTAGATTGATGTTTCTCAAGATTTTTCTTCAAGAAGATAATGATCTGAATCAAGAGAATGTTCTATATGGAAGTAAAAACAAAACGTCAACTGTAGCTGTTAAATAGTGCCAACAATGAGAAAACTCTTATTATTTCGAATCTTCTTCACAGATGTCTCAAAATGAGAGGCAAATTAGTCCAAAGCTTTCGCCCTAGTAAATCTGTCCGTCTACATAGTCGGTATTTATATAAACTGAGTTTTGACTCATTTCAAGAAATTACACTCGTTAAGTCTGTTAACATGCACAGCTATAACAGATTGACAAGTCTGTCTGGAGATAGATTAATATTCAACTCTGTGTGGCCTCACGCCCAGTGGCATTGAATATTGAAAACTTACTTGAAACTCACACTATGTATATTATTTTTGCTTCATTGAATGATTTGTTCAATAAACATGATTATTATCATTATCATCGTACATTTCTATTTGCAGATCACTGATAAGAAGATGAAATAACAGTCGTATACTCGTGCATAACTCTACAAATTATAGGTATTGTGCAATGAAGCTCCTTCGGACGACATTCAGTGCCCCGCAAATAAAGGCCCTACTCAAGAAGGATGCACTAGTTCGACTGCGACAGCCAGTAAGTCGTTGTATAATAAAAATCTGTAGAAAAGCTTTATCTAAATACTTTTCTTTCAGTGGATGACAATCGTACAATTTATATGGCCATGTCTGATCTTTCTCCTGCTCTATACGATTCGATTCAGATTCGCTCCACAGGAAGTTGCCAATTGTCAGTTTCCAACACGTCAATTGCCGACAAAGGACAACATATTGCCATTCTTTCATTCGTATATCTGTAGCATTGAGAATAAATGTTCGAGTACCGAAGAGTATGAAGAGTATTCAAAGCTAGAGAAGGCTCCGTAAGTTATTTCTGATCACCAAAAGATGGCGTACCGTCTAATATGTTTTTTTTTTTTGTTGTTTTTTTTTTCTTGTAGAATGAAACCAATTATTGACATTGCACAAATTTTTATCAAAGATGACTCACTATATAAGGCTTTAGTTGACCTGCCAAAGAAGGCTAATTTTATTTCAGCAGTGACATCTCTTGTGACGAATAAGTACTTTGATGAGATAAGAGGTAAGTCAGGTTAAGCCTCTATTAGCTGCATATATTAAATCAAAACTGTCATTGCAGGAAACATTGGAAAAGTCATTGCATCAGTACCAATAGTTGAGAAAATGATTGGACATAATTTTGATATAAAAAAAATATTTTCAGGTTTGGAACTTTTATGAAGATTTTTGAATAAATTTTGAATGAAATCGTTGTTGGTAACCCGTTTTAGATCGATCGACATTTGTTCGAGGTGGCAATATACTTTGTGGACATCCTTTTCCTAGCACTGAAGTCATACCATTGGCTAATGACATTTTATATTCGGAGGACTTCAGTGAGGTTAATGATGACGAATTAGATGCTATGCCAAGTGAGTGGTGGAAATACACCTTAAAAAGAGGGGCTAAGTAATTTTACGTATATGTTGATTTATTTTTAGCAAAATATTGCAAACGTTTATACCTCGATGTGACTAGTAGTAATTTTGGAAAACTAACCTGGAACCAAATCAAGCCTATTATCCATGGAAAGATTTTGTTTTCTCCAGTAAATGATGTCACCAACTCGATTGTTAAGTTTGTAAGTAGCAAACGGGGGTAAATTTTGAACAAAATTAGGAGGGTACGAAACTGACCTTAATTAAATGTTCGAGGGAGTTCTGTGGGTTTTTTATCAAATATAAAACTTCCCCTTTCTGAGTTTCCAATTCCTGGCGTTAGCAATGAATGGAGCTTATACATGTCCGTCAGTCTTCTCACCTCAGTAAATTAAGAATAATCTTTCTTTCATCTGCTGCCATCCTTGGTGTAAAGTTCATGGCAATGAACTCGTATTCTTCAACCGAGATTATTCTTTGAACTCATTGCGTCAAATTTGACGAGTATGCCCTATCCTTCTTCTGTCTTTCGTTATTTGCAACAATGTGCATAACATGTATTCATTTTTAAATTCATTCATTTGAGATACTATTCTTCTAAATACTTGCATTGTCTAGGCTAAGACTCTGAAACAACGATTAACAAAAGCATGTATCTTCCTAGATACACATTTATGTCGTAATTTGAGTTGTCATGGTGCCTGTGCCATTAGCATATAATTTTCCCGATTAAACTGCAAATCGTCCGATTTGATGTCGCCTTTGAACGAAACAATACTCTCAAAATATCGGAAAGTCTCTCTTATCTGAAACACAATTTCCAGCAATGTATTGAAAGATTGCGAAGTACACAAGATTTATCAACTTGGCACGTTTTTGTCTAGACACGACAACCGTCTATCCTAACGGATGCATAGCATGTGCGCTAATGCAAGTTTACTTATATTTACATAGCTTGTTTATTAAAGAGCACGTTGTAGGAGAATTATTGATCGATACACATAACAGACCAAAGGAGATGCATTACGATACCATGGGTGGATATTTCTGACGTCAATGTTCACCAAGTTCTGGAGGTCGTCAAAAGCTCCAAGATCGAGCACTTTTATATTAAACGGGGCTAGACAAGTACTAAGAAAATGAAGGATGTTGATTGATTGTTCCTTCCTGCAGAATTCGTTTGAAAAGAGGGCTACTCGTCATGGAATGCCTATCGGAGGGGCAGGAGTATACTATACTATTGTAATTTGGTCATTATTTCCGCTGCTAAGAGTATCGTTTTTGATGTTCTTATTTGTTCGATGTAATGAAGTTTATCAAGGTTCCACTTTGTCTGCGATGTATTTAGCTTGGCAGTGTTACTGGTTTCGATGACGACAGTATTTATCACAACGTTATGATCAAGGACGTTTCACTAATAATCACTCTTTTCTTCGTCTGCTAGTCGAACACCACTTTCGAGGAATTGGATCGCCTAATGACTTTAGTCTTTGCCCTAGATGAAACAATAATAAAACTCCGCAATGACACCCAATTCCAGGGTGCATTCAATAGAATCCTAGAACTTGCCAAGTCACCATTTGTAAGAAGTCTAATTGGAGATTCCGTGGACATAGCGGAAATCGAAACGGTGATGAAGGGAATCCAAACAGATCAAACTCTATTTGAAGTTGTCCACACAATCAAGAATATCCTTGAGTGCTTCTCAGTTGATCGTTTTCTTGGTGTTCTAACAGAGAACGACCTTCAGCAGTTGGCTTACAGTATGAATAAGAAACGCCTTTTCTATGCGGCCATTCATTTTAATAAAACCGATGGCAAGGATATTGTTTATAACTTTCACATGGACACGGATAATACACCGCCAACTATAGAGACCAGGAACCGCTTTTGGTTTCCTGGTCCAGCCGGTCGAATGTCAGAAAATCTAAAGTACCATCAGGGCTTCGTCCAGATCAAGCATGCCATAGATATGGGCATTATAAAGCATCAGAAACATCAAATGAGGAAAATGGTAGGAATTACCAACAAGCCGCTCACTGCAACTGAAAGCTCCATTAAGGTTTTCCGTGTTCCTGAGGATGAGGAGGATGACGACGAAGATGATGATTGGTTTACAGATAATGGAGATCAGACTGTCGCAAATTCTAGTGATGTTGAAATTGGTGGTGGTGGATTAACAAGTCTCGTAATGGGATTTTTAGATGGATGGAATGGCGTCAATAGGGACAACACGTCTGTTAGTGTTGAGTTGGACGATGAAGATGACGTCGAGGAGGAAACTACAATAGAAACTAACACGGATGCTTCGGTGGAAGATGAAGAAGATGAGGAAATGGTAACAACAGTTGAACCATCAGAAGGGTTACGGCGCGAGAAACGTGCTCCACAAGGGATATTCGAACTTTTGCTGGGCGTGAGTAGTGCGTCTACTACGCAAAAATATGATGTGGATAAGCTGCAGTTCTTTACCAAACAGTTTCCGTATCCAGCTTACATTAATGATGAGTAAGTCGAATGGAGTTGAAGAAAACGCTAAAATAGCGATTAATAAATAAAATAACTTTTTCTTGCAGATTCAAGACTGGAATTTACCTCGCTCAAGCAATACAGGTCGCGTTTTACATTGGACTTTTAGCACAGATTGCCACGTGCGTTCGCCATCGCATTTGGATGCGAGAGAGCCGTAATACTATGGTAAGTGGTAGACTGGGTTTATGGCGATATTTGATGTCACTTTATCGCTCAAGCTACGACTACGGGGTTGAAATGATAAAAAATACCTACATCTCCGTTTTGAGACATCTGAAACAACAGTCGTATTTTTTAGTAGAAAACTAACCCCGCCAAAGGATTTTTAGTAGAAAACTTATGTCAAAATCCGGGTATTGCGTTAAATAATCTGTTTTCGTTTGTGTACTCCTAGGCGGCAGTTATTCCAAAAGATGATGTTTTTTTTAACTGCTTCTGTCTGCTTTTTCATCTTCAAAGCCTTCCACATGTCACTCGAAAACTATAGGCTTAACCTACCAGTTCCTGGTAATAAAAGGGTCTGAAATGCGACTACGTGATGTTTGTGTGTTATAACTTAGCAGAAAAAATATTGAACCGATTTTGGTGAAATGAAACAAATGTATTCCCTTGATTGTGGTACAATCCAGAGTGGGCCTAGGCCCTAACTTACAAGCCTCTACATCTAGCTCGATCTCGAGCAAACCGTCTTCAGTTCTACACACAAAGTCAGTTGAGGTTCCTTTCTACAACCGCGCAACCCTTAGGGAGGTCTTTTTTTTAACGGGATTCGATATCTTTCCTCTCTGGAGCATTGATGGCCATTCACTCTACATGTCCTACCATCTTATAGACTGTATAGTTCATTGTTTTATCTTCTCCTCTATATTCCGTTCCTGGAAGGAGTATTATTACATTTGGCGGCCAGATGGCGCAACTATACCATAAATGCTTCAGAGCTAAAACTATTTAACCGATTTTGATGCAATAAACACAGATGTATTTGTTGTATTTCGTGTGGTCTCAGGAGTATAATGTGATAATCGCGAACTCGATTGAGCGCATTAGATGCGAAAATATAGCTGCCACCTAGAGTTTACTGAATCGAGTTTGACTAAACAAAAAATAAAAATGTAATTAAAAATAACCAACAAAAAGTATTAAAAAGTGAGAAAGAAAAATGGCATCAAACTGAAAATGCTAAATAGCAAACCATCAGTAGCAAATAACTTAGAACCATTGATTACTTACTTAACAGACTCCCGACTCGTGAAGAGTTTCCGCCTGAGACAGATCAATATTTCATACTTTTCTCAGACTCAATGCTTCGAATATTATAGGTCAAGTGCTCTTTCATCCGCAATCGCTTAATTTTTGAATCGAAGGTTCGGTATTCCTTGTCGTGCCGGAGCTGGGGACTAGGATTCGTAGATTCTCTTGGAAGGAGCATTGTCGTCCAGTCGCTCGACATGGCCGAGCCAAAGTAGTCGTCGTATTTTGGTTTGTAGAGTTTGCGGTTATACTCGCATCTTCCCCTCCATTCGCCCTTCTCGTGTACAGGACCAAATACGAGTATTCGACAAAGAATTTTTCGCTCGAAGGTCCCGAAAATCTGTTCTGCTTTCAGCACCCGACCGGCAAGATTAGAGTCTTATAGCGTATGCATTTTGACTTTTGAAGAAGGAGTTTTGACCTCATTTGTCTCACCAAACCGACATAGCAACAGTTTCCTAACACGAGTATTCGTCGAACACCCCCTATGGTGTCATTCGTGAAGTTGTAGATGAACTCCTTGACTACCTAGAAGTTGTAGCTATCAACAGCGACATTTGTCCAAGAAAGAAGAAGCGACAGAATTGAGTTTTTCGTAAAAGGCGTTAAAAAGCAAAACAAATTTTTGAGCATATGTCAAATATTTGAATGCCATAGGAGCAAGTAAAATACGTTTGTGGTGAATAATTTTGAAAAAGAAAACTTTTTCTCATTTCAGATAATGCGTTCAATGGGTCTCAAACCATCTTCTGAGCTCTGTTCATGGTCCATCACAACATTCGTTGAAGTGTTCCTAATCTTCATCGCGGTGTGCATTATTTTATATTCTGGCGGTGTTGTGCATTACACGTCGTTCTTCTTTGTGATAGTATTTCTGATCTTCTTCGGACTATGTTTGATCTCATTTTGGTAAGCAAGCTTTCTTTTATTTTTATAATGATGTCCTTTTAACATACTTCCAGTTACATGTGTGCGACATTCTTTTCTTCGGCTACTATTGGCTCAGTGGCAACATCCCTATTCTTCCTGATCTCATTCTGTCCGTACATAATAATTCTGATCTACGACGCCAACCTAACTACCTTTGAAATGTTCTTCCTCGACTTGTCGTTCACGTCTGCCTTCGCTCAGGCTTGGAATCACATAATGCGTATGGAGCTGCAAATGTATGGTCTAAATTTTGGTGATGCCTTCGAGGAGGGCTTGAATAGTGAATTTGCTTTTGCATTGTTTATGATAATATTAGATACTTTCCTGTATGCTGGCATTGGATATCTTATTGAATATTGGACTGATGGTAGGTTCTCAACTTTATACTGAAACTGAACCTCAACGACTAAGCCTGATCTACTTTTTTTCAGATGAGTTCCGATTCACTGATGTTGCCAGAGAAGAGCTATCACCAAATATGGGAGCAACCATGACAAATGTGTCGAAGATCTATGATGACAACAACATTGCTGTGAGTAATATTTCAATAGGTTTCCAGAGGGATCAGGTTACTTGCTTACTGGGTCGAAACGGTGCTGGGAAGAGTACTATTATGTGAGTTTTCAAAACGGAAATCCCTAGATGTTTTTGATTTATTTTTATTATTTTCTTTTAGAAAAATGCTAACAGGTCAGATTGTTCAAACTACCGGAAGAGTTATTCTGTCCCAAGCTTCAGATAGTCAGGCGGAGGAGTATGACAAAATTGGAGTTTGTTCACAGGATAATATTCTTATACCGAACTTAACAGCCAGGGAGCATTTGCTGATGTACGCAAAGATAAAGCTGAAGAAAGGCTATCACTCGGAGGTCAATAAAACTTTGAAGAGCATGAACTTTGGCAAGCATGAGGACTATGAGGCTTGGAAGCTATCCGGTGGATACCAGAGGAGGCTATGTGTCGCAATTGCTTTTATTGGTAAGTTTTGGTTGGATTGGGTTTTTTTTCTAACTCAGAATTTGCGCAGGATTTTTACTGAATTCTGGGTCTTCGTTGTCACCAGTATCCATGGACTCTCACTGTATCTGTGCTTACTTGCACACAGAATTCTGTTAAATATTTCAGATCTTTTGATACCTTCGAAGGCAGATCTATCTACGGCTTTGTGAAAGCGATAGCTTTGCTCTTTTCGCCGTTTAATAACCCACAGAAATTACCTCTCCAGATCTTTAACGCGGTCTATGTCTTTTCAATACTGTTCCCGTTTTCACCTTTAAGCTAGTTTAGCTAGATAGGAATCTCGTGAATGCCGCTCCCTCAATCTAAAGGCAGTTTTAGCCGCCCTGTTGTTGCAGAAGAGATCCAACGGAATGAGATGTAGGATGTCCCCATTGCCGCTGTGAGTGGTTTTCATCTTCAGAAGCTTCAGAGGACCGCTCTACCTGTAGAAATTTACGATTTCTTTCCTAATAAAGCATCCCGCCATATTTTTAGATTTCTCGTTGCTTGTACTTTTTTTTCCTTCGAAGAACGTTCTGTTTCCAGATCCGACGAGCGGCTCTTACATTTTTTACAGTACCGCTCCATATACCTTCACTTTTTTTTAGCGTTGTACGCGCACAATCGCCGTCAACTTAAGCAGGTGGTCGATTGAAAATTACAGCCATTCCTGATGCCTTTCTTTCGCTTAGTGGTCAAATGCGTGATCACTGAGCGGGAGACACAAGGTTCGAGTCCCAAAAAATGCAAAGGGAACAGTTTTCTCATGGTCCCATCTCACGCGCACATGGGACAACAAACATTTGAGTGTAAATTTATCATGGGAAGGTTCATTCGAATAATTGCCCTTCGAAAACGTCATGCAACTGACCATCCGTGTGTCAAAGCACAAATAGCTGTGAGAAGCTAGGCCGAGCCGTGTAGAGCCAAAATATGGATTTATTATTACTTTTTTTTTGTGTACTATTTTGCTACTGTTTTTTCAATAGTACCGCTTCGGTTGTTGGAATTTTGAAGAGTTCTAGGAAAGGGATAAATGATCAGCAAATAGTCTGACAGTGTCAGCCATTCAAAGTTTGAACATTAGTACATGTACCTTCGCTGTAACCAGGTAATAGTCCGAGAAATCGTTCATACATTCTGTACACTTGTGGAGAGTATTCTTCTGTCGATCGCCAAATTATCAATGGGGGTCCAGGTCAGTTGATCACTAGACTGCCATGTAGCCGTGCGGATGCTAAGAAGTGGGATTCTCGTGCTACACACTAAAATGTTCCCCCCGCAGCAAAGTCGAATTGCCTGAATTCGTTTTCGGAGGTAGTATCCTGTAAGCTTCTATAATTTTGACATCCTATCCGAGATATAGCTCCTATTAAATAGGTGTTGTCTATTCACTTGTAGAAGTGACGCAAATGAGGTGGATGTTTCGAAATGTTGCCCTTCGAATAAAAGCTGCTTCTATTCGTGGTGGAGGATCCTTGCTTGTCGTTTGGCTGCATGCAGTCTGTTCAAGTTGTGAACGTTCCACTTCCAGATCCAAAAATCATTGTCTTTGTTTCGTTTGCTTTTGCATATATATTTTTTTCATTCCTTTTGGATTCCTGTGAACTTTCTGTTGACCCAGCTTTAAATTTAGCTCAGTCCTTCCGAGCTTTTATATGCTATTCTGCGGAAAGTCATAGCTTGTCGGACTGTCTATTTGTTCAAATTATTAAGCTAAGCTCAATTATCATATTCATTTCAACGATGGCATCTGAATAGCTAAATAACACACCTAATTCTCAGGCTCTCCAAATGTCGTCATTCTTGATGAACCATGCAACGGAGTGGACAATAAAGCCCGTAAGGATATATGGGATCTCATCGAAGTGTTACGAAAGGGCCGAGCAGTGGTTTTCACCACTCATTTCCTCGACGAGGCTGAGTATTTAAGTGACTCCATCATCATCATGAAAAATGTAAGTCTGTGCCAAGCCAGTCAGATCTGCTTTATTGTATGGTTACACCTCTTTTTTTAGGGAAAAATCATAGCCCACCACAATCCGGAAACGATGAAAGCACTCTTCACTCAAAACTTTGACTTGGACATTCAATGCTCAGACATTCATGAGTTGGCTGGTGTCAAGGAACTTATCGATGCTAACTTGACCAACTACAAGATCGCTCAAAGTACTCCAACGGATCTAAACCTCGAGATCATTTACGATCAGGAAGCCAACAATTGCCCCAAACTAATGGAAGCCTTAGACAATCTCCAAAAGGAGGGTAAGATTAGTGAAATTTCCATTAAAAGTAAAAACCTGGAGGAAGTCTTCACTGAGGTCAACAATATGCCTGAGAAGATCAATGGCTATGCAAAGCAACAAACTTTGCAGCCCGTTGAGTTAAAGAAGTCCGCCAGCCAGGATATGATTCGCAGTGATCCGCTGAGTCAAATGGAAAAGGTTAAGCTTCTGTTTGGAAAGAGATTGACTCACTTTAGTCGCAACTATCGGATGCTACTGTGTGCCTTGGTGCTACCAGCTGTGTTTGAAGTTATAGCCATGTGGTTTGTGAATATGAGGTTGGAGGATGACTTTGAAAAGGCATTGAAGCTATCGAGGGATCTCTATCCGGACACAACAAATGTACTTAGTATGGAGAATCCGACTAATTATACTCAAGATATTTATGACAGGCTTCGATCGGGTTGTAAGGACTATGACTTGTATTGCAAAGAGTTTGAAAGTTCAGAGAAGGCTTTCTATTGGATTTTGGACACGGTTCATCTTTATCATGAAAAGCGGTACGGAGGAATGACATTCAATGAGAGTCGAGCGACTGTATGGTATAACAATAAGGGTCATCATGCCATGATTTCTTGGCTGAATGATCTGAATACGCACGTCCTGCAGGCAGAGATGGATGATCCCGATTATAGCATCACGACTTTTAATGTTCCATGGAAGCTGGGGGATAAAGAGTTTAGCACGTCTTCAATGTAAGAAGGATCTACATAGATTCAAGTCTAAGAAAAACATATGTACGTATATTTCTTTTAGACTCCATCAAGTTGGCGACTCTGGAATCTCCCTCATTCTTCTGATATCTCTAAGCTTGGTCATAGCAGTGGCATCGGTCTACATTGTAAACGAGAGGATAAAAGGCGAAAAGCTGCAGCAGATGTTGTGCGGAGTGGATGCAGCTACCTACTGGGGTGTGGCATTCGCTTGGGACTTTTTGGTAAGTCTCACAAAGGTGGCTACTCTATCAATAACTTATGCCTCTCGTTTAGGTTTTAATTGTTGGTATTGTAATCTTCGTCATTATTCTCCTGGCTTTCGGAATGCCTGTCTACACATCTAAATACAATCTTTGTGGCATTTGCCTCCTGGCCTTCCTCTACGGGTAAGTCATTAAAATTTTCCTGATAATCCTTTTTAACGATACCTTTTTAGCTTTGCCTGCATTCCCGCAATTCACGTGATTGAAAAACTCTTCACCGACGCCAGCATGGCTATAGTGACCATCTTCTGCATGAATGTGATCATTCCGATTTTCACCATGTCCTTAGTCATCCTAATAGGCATCATTGGCAAGTCTGCCGCAGCGGATAGTTGGCGATTCTTTTTGAATCGAGCTTTCTTGGTTTTCCCTCAACATGCGCTGGGCGATGGTTTGGTGGAGATCTGTAAGAATTTTATGGTCTCTGAATTCTTTCGTAGATACGACATTGACTCGTACAAGAACCCGATTAGTAGTGATCTCCTGTTACCTCACATTTGTTCACTGATCGTTCTGGGTGTGATCTTCTCGGCGCTTAATATTCTGATTGAAAGCGGTGTGGCTAATAAGTATCTACGAAAGCTATTGCGCGAACGTATAGAGGAGCCACTCAACGATCTGAAGATAGTTTCGATACAGAACTCTTTGAAACGAAGTGATAAAGTGGGTTCTATGGAAAGACATGTGCTGAAGGTGGATTCACTCTCGAAGACTTTCAGTGGCCGACAGTATGCTGTGAAGAATGTCAGCTTTCAAGTGGCTTCTGGGGAGTGCTTTGGATTATTGGGTAAAAATGGTGCTGGAAAGTCGACGATATTCAAAATGTTATCAGGACAGATGCAACCCAGCGGAGGAAGTATTGTGTACGCAGATGTAAGTTGGTGTGAGTGGCATACTAGAGCGGTGGCTTTTAATCTTGTAAATCATTGCAGAGAGACATTGCGTACTGCCCTCAGACTAATACCTTAGATCCACTGTTGAAAGTGACGGAAATGATCGAATTCTATGGCAAACTCAGAAGGGTCAATGATATTCAGAAGGTAAGCCGTTGCATTTTTCTGGAAAAAAAGGAGTCTGCGACTGCAGAAATGTTATAGATCCGTTGTTCTTTAACGTTGAGGTTTGTTGCTGACACTTACGCTATCAACAAGAGGGCCTTTTAGTGGGGTGTATTAGATCTCGAGTAGGTTCTTCGCAGACGCTTATTTGCATAAACCCTTACTTATTAAGGTGGCGCAGGGCTTATTTTGGTCTTTGCCTACTGTAGGCATATGGAATTTTGAAGGTCCTCTAAGGACATTTATTTAAAACTAGCTATTTCTACCCGCTGAGAATTAAAGAAATACATTTTGCTTTGGAAACAAATTTCGATAATTTTAAGTCAGATTGAAATTCGGAATCAATGTACATACCCCAGGCGGGCTTCTGAGTGTAATAACTTTGCAGCAGTTGACATGGAACATTTCCTTCGTCAAGTCAACCCCAGACACCTCGAATAATTGCCCTTATAACTTAGTAATGGACTGGAAAGCACACCTTCAAGAAAACTCCGAAGCATCTGAAACTCAAAAGAAAGTACTAAAATACTCGTAAATAAGTTGGATGGCTTGAGATTGTCTTGATTTTGATGCCATCCACCTCGCAGCCTAGTGCTAGTACAGAGTTCGGATGTTCTACAGTTTCGCAGCAGCATCACTGAAGCCCAATTTTAAGGAGTACACAGTCTGTATGCTGGTGGGTTCATGGTGTCAGGAACTTCCAATGATGTTCTCTTCTCATGCGCTTTTAGTGGTACACAGGGACATTCCTCATGAATCAGATTAAGAGCAAGCTTGAATGAGTTGTTCTGCAGAGCTTCATCGCCGTGAATTAGTTAAGAAGGACTATTCCATGCCTCTTAGCGCATCCAAGTAAAAAAGCTAAATAACTTCTCCTTACTTGGCTTATTGCTGCCAGAGACCCGTGCTAATGGGCACAGAGCATATCGGCTATGATGGACCTTTCCCTTCCCTTAGCCGGTTCCGTTAAAGCGTTCGTGTCGGACTTAGGACCTCGCATCTATTGGAGCAAAAGAGAGAGATGGTAACTCTCGGTGCTTTTTAAGTGGCAAATTCCCAAACTTTAGTGAAACTGTTCTTTTTCAAAAAGCTAAGATTGTGATCTGGATGTCCTATGGTATTTGGCGTAGACACCATCTTCGGTTTCGGTGTTCCTTAGAAGTGCGCTTCTTGTTGAAGTTTCATTCCGACATGCAGGGCGAGCTTTGGTTGAGGTTTTTACAAGACGACGTCGTTCAAGGTTCCGTATTTCAGCACTGGAAACACAGTAAAATGCAGATGGGAGAGGTCCCGCTTTACCACATTCTTTTCAAAGCACCTTGTTTTGTTAAGGAAACAATAATTCTCTTTATCTTTAGATAGACCTACATCCTATAGGGCGAGTTTTGCCAATAATACAGAAATGTGTAGTTACGTATAACTATAGCTAGAGTAAAGAAATCAAAATGCTCGAAGCGAGTAACTACGTCTGTTTTCATTTAGACGTGTTTTGAGTTTCTGCAAGAAAGGAGTAAAAGCTGGGTTCAGAGGGTGACTTCCTGAAGACCACTTCCGTTTCAGAGCGGTGTGCTGGGAGTGCACATCTTCACTGAAACCCGCTTAAATTTGTTAGCGTGGTTCTGCAGCGCTATGTCTGGATTCTCCCGTAAGGTTTATCAGTTATTCTCCTATTCTTGACCGGTAGTGACCATTTTAGTTGGTCCGTCTCTCGTGAAGTAAGCGGATGTGATGGCAATGGCGCGATGAACGCCATCAAAATGTTGTATGACTTGGATTGGGATCAATTGCAGAGTCATTAATTCTGAAAGAAAAGTAAATTTAACATTATTTCCAATCAGGGTGCCAGGCTTTGCATAAGACTTGCCTTGTATCCCATATTAGTTTTGCGTCCTCTAATCTGCCTTCCATAAACTCAGGGTTATTGGATCAGCGCTTTTGTAATAGTTTTTAATAAAACTTTCTGACCCAGTCGGCTTCGCTTGTCCCGTAAAAGTACTCGTATTACTTAACCAGAGGTTGTAAAAGTGATAGCTTCTCCTTGACGTTTCTTTGAAAGTTATTGCTCATGATTGACGGTTTCTTTCTTGTTGTTTAGGCATCTGTAAATCTTCCCTGAAAAATGTCCTAAGTAAAAAAATACAGGAGAAGGAAATCGGCCCAGCCGTTCTAGGGTTGATGCGATACGAAGGCAAAAACTAGGGAAATACACCACTTAATTGGAGATAAACTAATCAATCATATTTATTCGATCAAAAGCAACAGAAGATGTACAATGGTTTCCAATTATTCGTCAAACTCATGAATTTTGATTTCAACATGAACTAATTTAGATCCTTGCTCCGAAAGGATGTCCAACTCACCCTGGTTAAGCATTAAATAGTTGGTGTCACAGCTTAGGAATTCGTTTGGATCCTGAGGGGATATTAAACTGCGGACCTAAAGGAGAATAGACTATTGAGGTTTTGTACTAGTCCCATTATTTGCATCGTCTCACATGAATGATAGAACTCCTAGATGACGTCATGGATTCATCAAAAGCAGTGATTGTACAATAAATCGGCTTCGTAGTCTGAACAGTCACAAGCCAGATAATCAGGACATGCTTGGCCTTATTCTCGGAATCCATGAATTGTTTAGCCTGGAAGAGTTATAATGCAAACAGAAAATATGGTCTTAAGTAGATGTCCTACCAATCCTTTGTCGTCCATCATTGCGCATATAGACGTCTTACAAACCATTACCAGGACCGGAAGATGATTCTCCAAATGAGCATAGGACTTTGAAAGAAACGAATTTTGTTTGCATATTCCTCTTATAGCAGGGCGAGACTCTTCATCGCTGAAAGATGTTCATTGTACATTTAAAAAAAAAAACAAAAAACATATGCTTAGATAGTATAACTACCTTTCAATTCCCCCATAGGGAAGGACTCCCAAGCAGACATTTTCTCCAAAGTGAAACATATTCTTGTCAAAGAGCAAAATCGAACGTCCACCAGCGTACAAATTCTGACATTCCACTACCAACTCCTCGTTGTGATCGCGCAAAAAATGTGACAGCACTGATGTCACACCTATGGTCTTGCTACATTTATTTACCGGACAAGAGACCGGAGTCCTTGAGATCGTTGTCAACGATACAGCTGGCTTGATTTCATACTGTTTCTTCCATAAATCCTCGGGCTCTAAAGACTCTTCTTTGCAATGGAAGCGACCTTCCTTTAGACTACATCGAAACTTTGCTATATCCTGCGTACTAAATCTCTCCAGAATTTCGTCCTCCTTATTATCCAGCTGCAGATCAGTAAATTTTTGATTGAATTTCAAAAGCTCCTCCTTTGTGGCCTTCAATTTTTTCGCAAGCGCTTTAGATTCTTTGTATTTTGAAAAGCTACCCAAATGGTCGTACATTGTTGGCTGATGGAACTCTGGACGGACAGAGGCATTGCCCGGCGGTATGGCCTGCAATCGGTCGCAATTTTCACAAGGATTTGACATCATAACAAAATATATAATAAGAATTTTGAGAAAATTAAGAATTAAAAAAACAAATTTTCCTATTTTTCGTTTTAGCTGACAGAAAGCACACTGGTGTTCTTCCAATTGGAAAGCTACAAGGATGTTCTAGTAAAAAATCTCAGCGGTGGTAATAGGAGAAAGTTGAACGTTGCAATTACATGCTTCGGCTGGACAGGCGTTGTACTTATGGATGAACCTACTAGCGATATGGATCCGGTGACTAGGTCGATAGTTTACCATGCCATAGATGATCTTATTGCTGAGCAAAGGGCAATTGTACTGACTTCACATTCGATTTCTGAGATTGATCATATTTGCCATCGTATAGCGGTGATGAAAGATGGCCAGATGATTACATGCAGTAGGCCGGAGAGTCTGAAGATTCAATATGGCGGATATTACAGTGTAGCAGTGTTTTGTGAACCAGCACAGATTGGCGACATCGTAAAGGTATGCATGGGGGGTTAACATTTATTCAATTTATTTCCACAGCCCTAAACTTATAGTAGGTTAGATACATTTTTGTACATGAGGCTTAAAATCCATAAAACAGCGAGAACTTAATTATATTTTATATTTCATCAATAGTGTTTTTTTTTTCGCTTTAAATTGGATGAAGGCCTCAACCAAAAAGATCGAGTTCGATCTAGATCTAGAGTGAAATGTGGTTGCGGCCCTTTTCCATTTATACACGCCATTTAAGGCAAGGTCTTCCTTTGCCACTTTGTCCCTTCTCAATAGATTTAAAGATTCTTCAGCTGGAGCGTTGATGTTCTTTCGACCTACCTATACATACATACATGGAGTTAAAAATTCGAAATATTGTATTATTCTGTATATATAAGTCAGGCGCCAGAGACTAAGAAAAGTCCGATTCGGAGATGGTTCCCAAACTGGAAATGGTCTCAATCGCTTCATTATAAGTCCGTGAGCAAATTATCAATTTTCCGCCCTCCTGAGCTGTGTGCGCCGAAATTAGCTTTATCGCTAACATTTCGCTAAACGTCAATTTTACGAACAAAAATATGAAGACCTTTATTGTTCAAAATATAATTTTCTACAAGAAAGTCCTTAACCAAATTTTCATAAAATGGATCATTTTCGAGTTAGAACCGAGAAAAGACGATGAATTTTCCAGAAATACACGAAATTAAAAGTTGTTTCCCTTTTTGTGAACGTTTACATATGTAATGATTTGCTGGCGCCAGTCCATATTGGCTAACCAGTCGAAATAAAATACGTCTGCATACCTTAAGCGGCGTGCCAGTTCTGAGAGTAAAATTTTAACACTGAAAAATATTTTTTTTTTAATTTTTAGAGGCTTTGTTGAAACTGACGAGATAAATTCGATTTCTGTGTCTAAACTTTTGCTGGTGCGAAAGTTTAACTGACACCATAACTGGCGCCAGCAAATCATTACATGTGTAAACTCGCCATAAGTCACTGTATCTTCATTGATAATGCTTCTGGTATCTTCCCATTTCGTTTCGTAGAGAGGTGTCAGCCGATTAGGCCAACAAGAGTTGTCTTCACACCCCTTCCCGTAGTTGAAGTGAAAGATTTTCACCTCACTTTTTTTTAGGCCTGTTTCCGTACGCGAAAATTTAGCTAAATTATCCGAACTTTAATAATGGTAACTTTTTATATGTAGCACGCTCTTCTTTGTATTCCCAAAGTCGCTCAAGGTGTGACTTGAATGAAATTTAATTTCGTACCTGTCACCTTATTTTTGTGCGACACATTTTTTTACTAATCCCACAGTCAATGCAAGGAGGCGATGGCGTGTGTTTGCAACTTTGTAGTACACTAGATAGTTTCTATAAATTCTTTATTCTACTACGCAGAGGAAACATTCATTACTTCTCTTTTAGAGTTCCAGGAATTGACCACGGAATCGTATTGCTCTCGCTAGCGCCTCCGTCCGTCTATCACCACCTTCTAGCTCCTAAGTCATGCATGCAGAACAATGACCCAAATATAATGCCAATAGTAAAAGTAGCAATAAAACAATCTTTTACTACGTACTAATGCATGTTACAAGTACATATCGTTGAAAAGAACTCTTTGAGCACTATTCAAACATTTTTTCTCTGAATTAAAACTTTTAAATTTGAGCTCACAATAGAGGAATGTCAGCGAAAAATGATGAAACCCCTCGTATTTCCCAAGTACATACGTAATCCAAAGACTTGAAAAAATCATGATTGTAGAGCATTTCCGAAAAAATTGTATATCGAAACTTCTCAAGGAAATCCTCTTACTAACAGAAGAAAATTTCACCAAAATCGGTTCAATAATTCAGGAGTTATACAAGAAAATTGCCTTCAGAACGCCATGTCTGTTTTACTTATGGAATAATAGTTACAATTTGCGAACGGAATCGCGCTTTATGATTTTTGAGTTGTTCCATTCAACAAGAATGGGCTTAAAATTAGTTTAGTTGTCCTCTTTAAACTTTACGTCCTGTGAAATATGCCTTAGGTACTTACGAGTAAAGTAGTTGGGGCTAGCATAATTTACAATTTATCCAGGATATGTGCCATGCTTGTACATTGAGTTTATTTTTTCTTTACATCTTCAACTCAATGAAAATTTTTTAAATACTTTTCTTTGTAGAAAATCAATGAAACCTTCCCAAGCTGCAAAGATGTCCAACCCTACACTCATTCAATTAAGTTTGTCCTGAAAATCCAGCAGAACACTCATGAGGTAATTTGGAAAAATCTGGGACCCTATCCTATGGAGAACTAACGTGTTACTCTTTTTTTTTAGAATGGCAACTCCATCACTTCCGCACCAGAATCCGAGTCGAAGACGAACCCTACACTCGCCGAACTATTCCAAAGGATGAACTCCCTAACTACTGAAAATCCAACCATTCGCTTTACGATAAATCGCTGTCGCCTGGACACCGTTTTCGAGAAGATTCTCGATAGCAGCGATTGTCTGGGTGGATATGTGCATAACGGTTATGTGGAAACTGAAACCACAACGTGACCATGTCTCCGATAGCAAGACAATATGGTGTACCTATTCAAGTACTGAAGGGCCTGATCATAAAAAATGTGATAACAATGAAAACTACAAGTGCTTAGGTTTAGTTTTATTGTATCTGTCTACGTATTTATAGCTTTGGATTTGTTTTTATTTTTTTTCTTTTTTTTCGTGTACGAGTATATTTTAAGCGTGTGTGCTGATGTTGGGGATGTTGGGAATATATTTTATTCGGGTACATTTTGTTAGGCATATAGCAGGGCATAGACCTATAAAATGTAAAATGACAAAAATAAATTTAAATCGGGGTTAAGACACTTTTGTATGTGTAAAGTTGTATATTGTAATTTTTACCTATGCGAGCAATGTATTTTTTTTTTTTTTTTGTCTCTTAATGTTATGTTTATATGTATATTTCGAAAAAATAAAAAAAGAACGTAAATTATTCCTAAAAAAGCGTGTCTTTTAAAGATTTTATTACAAAGTAGTACTGAAAGTACTTAAAAGTATCAGATATGATCCGAGACAGTTAGTAACGTCCAAATGAGTGATACGAGACAGAAAACATAACCAAATACCAAATATGATTCAACAGAAACCCAACTGAACGGCTGTAAAGTTCCAAAAAAAATTGATCATACAATCACGAAAGTGATAACACCTTTCATTAATATAAAGTAAAGTCCTTGAATGGCTGGTTTTAAGTGAGGTTCCGCTGATGGTAAATTTGATGGGTTACTTGCGTACTTTCGGAAATCACCCTAGGTGGCTGCTACCAACTTAAGTTACGAAGGCGTTCGAAACCCCGCGTTGACATTCATAAGAATAATTGCGTTTCGAAGTGGTGTTCCACAAGACCTTTTTTTTGACACTATCAATGACATGCTCTATGATGTCTGCCTATAATGGCAGTCTTTGATTTGAAGAATCAGTACAATCAATACAAACACCAGGCTGCGACTAGAGTTGTTATCGACTTCAACAAATTATGTCACCTTGTTGGCAGAAATATGTCACATCACATTATCCTCTACGAAACTCGACAAAAAAAGAGCCAAACTTTACCACCGTGTTAAACGTATATTTCTTCCTTCCTTAATTTAGCCGAAGCGACAAAAAAAGCATATGCACAATATTTTCGATACAAAATATATTTGTTATCTTATTCCAACCAATTGCAAGTATTGCCAGTAGGGAATTCATTCAGAATTTACGAAAAAAACCAAAGTTATAACTTTGTTTAGATTTTTGAATTTAAATTATGTCATTTATTCTGAGAGTGATAAAATATGTCACGTATTATGTATTTAATTTCGAAATTATGTCACCACCGAAATAATTATGTCACCAATAACATAAATTATGTCTCGGTGACAACACTTGCTGCGACTTTTCGCTCAAACGGTACAGTACATGGAAAGTGACGAAAAACGTAGAAATTACCCAAAGACAAAATAGTCCAACGACAGAATGAAATACTGGGAGTTTAAAACCTCTGTCGCGACCTATGCTCCGGAACTGAATCACTATAAAACACAATCTTGCAAAAATTATATTTTGGGCCTGATTGGTCCTTACAACCAAATATGGATGGATCGATGGATAATTATTTGACGGTCTGTCCAGGGGTCTGTCAGACGGTTGGGTGAAATAAACATGACTAATTTTTTGTGAGCGAAATCAGACTATTGACAGACCGATCTGTTCAACTCTGATCAGTTCAAAGTCAAACTTGAGTGACTTTGTCCTATTTGTTTTTCAGTCATTGTAAGTTCTAGTGTCGATTCTCTCTCAAAATCTGAACTTATCAGTTGGTCTGATCGATTATAGCTAAAAGCCCAAACCAAGGATTAGGCAGACCGATCTGAACGTGTATGCGCCCTAGAACAAACAGTTTTATAAGGGAAAGAACAAAGAATTAGCAAAAACTATATAGCCTAGGTGGCTATACTATACCCAGCCTATGTAATGGTACATACAAATAGAAATCCAATTCGGAAGAAAAGTGATCTATTCGTCGCCAGATAAGTAAGCAAATGTCGTGAGTGAAAACGATGAGTTCTTGGAGGCCGCCGAGACTCTGGCAACCTCGATATTCAAGATAGTGTAGTATACATACATATGTTGGTATAGGTTGGTACATACGCTAAATTTTGTTTCACTGAGGTTTTTTCTTTCTATTTCTTCTTTTTTTTTTTAGATAAAATTTCTGTGAAATGCATTTTAATTCAGAAACAGAAATAATCAATTAACAATTCGAATCGATTTCAAAGATAAGGAAATATATATATACATGAGCATGTATCTAATTTTTTTTTCTTTTTTGATTGTGACGCAGGTGCATATTTTTAAATATTCTCACATTTTATTTGTCAATAAAAACCGAAAACGGATATTATTGTGCCATATATTATAAGGTTGGCGAATGTGTGTAGGTATATCTGCTCTAGAAAGATTAAAAATTTGCTTATCAACATGTAATCGCCCTTAGCAAGTTGAGTTTATGAAACAATCGTATATTATGATACTCTTATCCAGAGATAATCGAATCGACAACCATGTATAACACGTGGTAAACAAAAACATGATAATGAGAAACTTCGGAGAGATATTTATATTGTTGATGGATTATACTCGTATTACAGAGTACATACTTCAGTGTCACTGATTTATTTTTATAGAAAAATAAAAATTACATTAAATTTGAAAATCTATTTGAGTGGTTCGACCTAAATTGAAACTAGGTTACGAACAGCCAAAGAATGATGTCTGTAAAAGGAATGTACCTACTCTCTTCTGGAAAAATACCATTTTAACCGCAGACTAGACCGTCTTCAAAAATTCCAACCGCTAATTTCATTTGTTAACGAAAAAGGAACAAAACAGTCCTAAAGGAATTTAGAAAGAATTAGAAAATGTAAGATCATCATCACTCGAAACTTAATCTGGAGAAGTAGAAAAGAAAATCGAATAAAAATTTGATATCGTAAAAAAGATAGATTCGAAGACCAAATTGTTAAGAATAAAAGTTCTCAATGAGAACATTTGGACAGATGAGTGTATGATTCATGGACTCAAAATCTTAAGCTGCAATAAAATAACTCGTTACTCATCGATAGATCTTAGATCCCTGAGGTAGATTAAAGTATACAATAGATTAGAGCTAATAAGTTATAAATACACTAAATAAATAAATTGATATGTGATACAAAGAGAAATAATCTTTCTAATCCAATTGATAATAATCTGTCAGTAAATAGAAATATTAGCTAGTAATACAAGAATGCTGTTCTTGAAAGACTTTGTCTGAAGAGGTCTCTGAGCTTTCAGAACTATCACGAACATATTATATTAATTTAAAAAAATTAATTTTTGTTTACGTAGCTTTATCCCTCAGTTCGATTTGTTTCTAAGTCTTTTAGTGCATGCGTGTGCGTTGAAAAGAACAGAGTCTATCGATGATTAAAAGAAGCGTTTACCCACGTTCTAGATCTCAATAGGCATGAAATATTTTCTTTGGCGCTAAATTATTATTTTATAGCCATATAGTCATCTTCTCACTTCTGACTATCTATGTACACTTTTCGAAACCACCTTTGATTTTGAAAACTCGATCGTGATGATGACATCAGGAGGACGGTAAAAAAAATACTGTGAATCATGAGCAACGACAAAAGCAAAACAAAGAAACTCCCCAGTTATCTGGATGCTACCCTTGGAGTTTACAGAAATGCCATCTGAGTTTCAAACCACTACACTAAATCTTTCGTTCTCGCTGTCTCTCTTCTTCACAACGCCCGTGTCCTGTAATAGTATAAGATTTTCATATCCTCTTTGGCGCGCCCATATTATAAAAAAAAAAAAAATACTCAAAAGATGACTAGTATCGTAATTTTGCTATTTTTTTTAAATATAATGACTGAACTACAAAACGCCAAATCTGGCATTGAAGTTCTCCTTTCAACATCTATAACAGCGCAGGGTCATAATAAGCAATTTTTTTTTAAATACATATGTTTGTCTTAAGAGCTTTCACTGTTTTTATCTAAAACCTAGCTATGTTCTTACATATGTCAAATATAGCTTAAATGACGATTTTCAACAAAATTCAACACTTTTTCAATATCAGCTAAAAAGTTAAAGGATGGCCATGGTGATGGTGATGGTAACATCATCGCTTGTCACGCTGCAGGTTCACGGTTCGAATCCTGATGTCAAGAATCATCTATAAAAACAAAATACTCCGCAGTTCTCTGGATTCCACCCTTGGAGTTCACTGAAACTTAATACCACCTGAGTTTCAAACCAACTACACCAATCTGTCTCTGTCTCTTCCCTTTTCCACAAAAACCCTCGTGTCCTAAAATTAGTGTAAGGGTATTCATATCCACTTTCACACGTGCAAATTATAAAACAAAAAAAGAACCGTTATATGGTTTTTCAAAAACTTGTTACGCCGTTTATTTTTTTCAAACTTGCTTTAAATTTGGAGATATCCAACAAGGGGTGTCGTTTTAAAACAATAGAAAAACGCAACATTTTTATGAAAATTGGTGATATTTTTATTTTAATCTAAAGTACAAACGCTGAGGTTAGTAATGGAATACAATATCATTCATGGAATACAATATATATCACGTTTGCTCATAATTACGGCTATATTTCCCGAATTCGATTCGTGCATGAATCGTTGGTTGAGCATTGGTATCGACTTTATCATAGCCACAATGTAAAAAGTCTAATGGTGTTATTTCGCACAATCTCGGCGACCAATTGAAGTCTCCATTTCGAGAAATCACAAGTCCAGGAAATTTTTCACGCTATAGAGCCATTGCTTCACCAGCTGTGTGACATGTGGCACCGTCCTGCTGAAAATAAACGTCGTCCACCTCCATAGCATCAATTTCAGGGGAAAAAAAGTCGGTCAACATCATTCAGTAACGCAATCTATACACTGAAATGGTTGCACCAGCATCATTTTCGAAAAAAATATGTCCCAATAACACCGCACCAAACTGTCACTCGTTGTGGGTGGAGAGGTTGTTCCACTATTTCTCTTGGGTTTTCGGGGCCCCAGATGCGACAGTTTTGTTTGTTTACGTACCCAGACAAATGGAAATGAGCCTCATCAGTCAGAATAAAAGCAGTGCGAACTTTACGAAACGTTTCCGCAATATTTTCCCCGTTTTTTTTTTTTAGAATTTTCACTATTTCAATACGTTGTGCGAGTGTGTATCGATCCATATTTAATAGCCTTCTATTTTTTAGTCATCGGAATGATAGTTGAATGTTGACAGTTTAACAATGGAGCGAAATTTAAAATGACACCTCTTATTGGATGTCCCTATATAATGAAAATTAAAATTCTGATTTTTCACATCGAATCCACATCACGTGGATTCTGTTAGACCACAATCTAACAGACAGTCAGAATTAAGAGGCCCACTTTTTTGAGTTTCTCTATTATAAAAATATCAAGATTGATCGCAATTTCGGCTTCGAACATTCTCACGGAACCATTAATTGCTCTTCCACGTGCAATGAAAAAATTGTCAAGTGCGGGCCTAGAGCACTCAGTGTTCCGTACCATTATTTTAACTGTATCGAACATTTGTTTTCTTGTTAATCCGGAAAAAAAAGAGAAAGCTATGTTCACAATTGAAAGAGTCAAGTCAAAACAAATACTTTTTGTTCCATGTGGTCCTGTCTGTTTGTCTTATATACATAAAAATGTTATGATATGGAAATGTCATGACATAAAAGTAACATAACATAAATGTGATCACAAACCCGCAGAGTTATTCCATTCTGTACGTTTTAAAGTCTAGTTTAGTTTCCGGTGGTTTGTTGAACTTTAGTGTATAGAACGATAGTTCTCATACACTTCCATTATCTATTTGCGATAGCTATGTTCGACTTTAATAAGTCTGTAAACGTCTATCGGTCTATGGGCCTAGAGTGAGAAAAAACATGTTATATCGATGACAAGACTCTGTCTCGATTATTAATTACATTACTCAGTTATCGCATGTCATACTAAAATGCCATGCTCAGTTTTTCATTGAAATTATCAGAGAACCTCACTTGTTTTCGAAACTCGCGTTGAGGGTTATCTCCGCTGACAATGGATCAAATTCGATATAACAATTAGGAACAAAGCTAACACAACTAATGACTAAGTTAAAGTGATAATCTAGTAATTCCTAGAATTGCATGATTTGTAGTTATCACCCACTTCATAATCCATTATCGTGCTACCAACAGGAAATCGATTCAAAATTAAATATTTTACTGGCCTAAGCCGCCATGAGTCCCTGCCAAGAAATCGCAGGGGAAAACCTAAATCTAAGCCACCTAACACTTTGGACTCTAAGAACCTCTCGAAAGGCCGCATAAGTTCCTTCTGGGAAGCCCAATAAATGTCAGCTATTGCATCAGGTAAGCCATTCACGAACATTTTGCAAAGCATCAGGGCACACACAAGTACTTTTATTGCGTCTCTTTGATAAAATGTCCCGATACCGTTGGATTGATAAGATTTAAACTGCTTTCATTCACTGATAAGCGACCAAACACTGGTAAAACAAAAGCGTTCCCAAGTCGATAGTGTTTCACCTGGTGCTCTAAATTAGAAAACGCGATGCTGTCGAAGTCGAAGTCGACAGAGAAATTTAGTTCGTCTCCATACCGGCGGGCGACAACAGCGACCGTTCAGTAATCGGTTATAGATAACAAATACATATATCTATCTTAGGCACCCGGCAGGCCTCCATGTATTCGAGGGTTTCACTTTGACGAGTTTAGTTAGTGCAACGAACTTGACGGACTAGGACCTATTTTCGGGTTCTACGGTTTGCGTTCAGATTTGTCTTGTGTCATAGTGGCGGTCTTAATTTAAGATACACCAGCGGGGATATATTAAAACGCAATGTGGCGAAAGTTTTAGAATTAAAAAGAAATAATAATTAGTGCAAATATTAAATTCTACTTTCTATAAAAATTGAAATCAGCTGATAACAGCCATGGGAGCAGCAGACGAAAAACCTCATGAAAATGGTGATTTTTTTAATTAATCAATTGTTTAAAGCATGCAATATGCAATCAATTATAGTGATAATCTTTTCGCAACCATTTTTAATAATTTTAATAATTTATTAAAAAAAAAAAATAAAAATGTAAAAATAATAAATAATAATATTTAATTGCGGTTTTTAAAGGGTTTTAACGAAGCTATACCACACGCGAATTTAAACAGATTATTATCTGTTTTTGTATACAGATACGATAACAAGTGATTTAGCATATTGTAGCATAATAATAACTACGCCCCCTAAAAATATGACGCAACAAATTCCGAAGTGACTTCATTCTGGCAGAATTTTGGTTCGAACTGTCCTTTCATTCGAGGTTCGTGTCTGGGACGAAGTCTCCACAGCTCATGTCAACGAAAGAGACGAATAATATCAGGGATAAAAGGGAATTATAACTGCAAGAATTATTTCTCTTGTTCCAGTGGTCGAAGAATTTGCTAGAAGTTTCTGGCTATCAGAAACTTCTGCTATATAAGGACAGATGGCGATCAAAAAAGACACAGTTGGTTTAGAACCGTGGCGAAGAGATTGGAAAAGTGATAATGGGCGAAGTTGTAATTTGGTGATAAATTGAAAGTTGAGAGTGAACAAGAAAAAGTAATTAGTTTGGATTTGTGAATTAAGTAATTGAAAGGAGATAAAGTGATTTGAGAGGAAAGAGACCTTGTAAGAAAAGAATTTGCGAAGAATAGTATAGTGTGAACTTGAATTGTTCTATAGACTAGAAAATAAAGAAATAAATTTCACAGAATATCGTTTTATCTACTCGAGCCGTAGCTTGCATATTACATTGGTGTCAGAAGCGGGATAAAACTTATTCTGTGAATAACTATTTCCGTGGTGTGAAATTGCACAAAAAAAAAAAAAAAACGATTTCTGTGTTGAGTTAATTAGTTGCGCAAAATGGGTCGCAAATTGGGAAAACTAACTATAACTCAACTAAAGGCAGAACTCAGTAAGCGGAACCTCGACACAACTGGGGGAAAAGATGCCCTGCTGATTCGTCTGGAAGAAGCAGTAACGCAGGAAGGTGAAAATCCGCACGACGTAGAGTTTGACGTGGAAGAGGAACCAGCAAGTACAGCAGCCGACCCGGGTATAACAAGTCTGCTCCTGCAACTTAAGTTAGTCATGGACGAACAAAAGAAAGCAATAGAAGATCAAAGGAATTCTCTAGAACTTAAGCTGGACGAACAAAAGAAAGCGATGGACGAACAAAAGAAAGCAATGGGCGACCAAAGGAATTCTCTAGAACTTAAGCTGGACGGAAAAGGGAAAACAATTCAAATGGTCAATTGAGTGCGAGAAGAGCTTCAAGGCACTTAAACAACGGCTATGCGATGCCCCGATACTGGCTTACCCCACTCCCGGGGAAACGTTCGTTGTGGATGCAGATGCTAGTAATGTCGGGGTAGGAGCCGTACTCTCCCAGGTGCATGACGGCCAAGAGAAGGTGGTTGCGTACTTCAGCAAGGTGCTCTCTAAGCCAGAAAGGAACTACTGCGTGACAAGGCGGGAACTTCTAGCTTTGATCTTGGCTACGAAGCATTTTCACAAATACCTCTACGGGAGGAAGTTCGTTCTTCGCACAGACCATGCAGCCTTAAAATGGCTATTACAGTTCAAGAGTCCTGAGGGTCAGGTCGCAAGATGGATCGAAAGGCTGCAAATCTACGACTACGAAATACAGCATCGTAAAGGAAAACTCCACTCTAATGCGGATGCACTGTCCCGGAGACCATGCAGAACGGATTGTAAACATTGTGCGCGTCAGGAAGAACGGGAGCTGGTTTCAATCCAAAGAATGAGAGCCGAACCTATCGCCGGCTGGAGCGTAGATGAGATCCGGAACGCTCAGAAGGAAGACCCGGATATCGAGCCGATTCTGGCCTGGAAGGAGAACATGGAGAAACCGGATCATCAGGACATCTCTCACAGAAGCCCGACCTTAAAGGCATATTTTGCGCAGTGGGACTCCCTCCATGTCCAAGAAGGTGTTCTGAGAAGAAAATGGGAATCCTCCGACGGAAAGTCGTTTGTAATGCAGCTTGTCGTACCGCGGACGAGGGTCAAGGAGGTGTTACAGGAAATGCATGGCGGGGCGACCGGAGGCCACTTGGGAGTGAATAAGACGCTAGAAAAGGTACGAGAACGTTTTTATTGGTTAAAAGCGAAGGAAGATATCGAAGACTGGTGCAGAAAATGCGACGTGTGTGCAGCTAGCAAGGGTCCGAGAATCAAAACTCGAGGTAAGATGCACCAATACAACGTGGGAGCACCTTTTGAACGAATCGCCATTGACATCGCAGGACCCTTTCCGGAAACCGACAATGGTAATCGGTATATCCTCGTAGTGATGGACTACTTCAGTAAGTGGCCGGAAGCGTTTCCGATCCCTAACCAGGAAGCCAGAACCGTGGCGGAGCAGATCGTCTACAATTGGGTTAGCAGATTCGGTGTGCCCTTGGAATTGCATTCTGACCAAGGGCGGAACTTCGAGTCAAGAATCTTCCAAGAGATGTGTCAACTACTCGGAATCAAAAAG
This sequence comes from Pocota personata, assembly GCA_963082735.1. Taxonomy (NCBI): domain Eukaryota; kingdom Metazoa; phylum Arthropoda; class Insecta; order Diptera; family Syrphidae; genus Pocota; species Pocota personata. Next base: position 7,112,178 of record OY720430.1, read on the forward strand.
ACAAGGACAACCCCGCTTCATCCACAGTCGGACGGTATGGTGGAGCGTTTCAATAGGACTTTGGACGAACATCTCTCGAAGGTCGTAGGTGACTGCCAACGGGATTGGGACCGGCAGATTCCCTTGTTTTTGATGGCCTATAGAAGTGCCGTGCATAGCACTACTCGACATACGCCGTTCGAAATCTTATTTGGTGGAATAGCTCGTTTACCCAGTGAGGTGAAATTTGGATCTCCTACCAATGAGCCCAGAAATGAAGAAGAGTACGTGGCGGACCTTAGGGAAAGGCTTAGGGACATACACCAAAGGACCAGAAGCCAGATTAAGATGACGAGCGACCGCATGAAGACCAGGTATGATGCCAAGGCAACAACGTCAGGATTCCAGGAAGGAGATCTGGTGTGGCTGTATAATCCCCATCGCCAAAAGGGGAAATCACCTAAATTACAGCGGAACTGGGAAGGTCCCTACAGAATAGTAACCCGCATCAACGATGTTGTCTACCGCATCCAGCGAGGACCGAGGGCCAAAATGAAAGTGGTTCATGTGGACCGACTGAGTCGATACAATGGCCGAAATGAGGATGCACTTGTTCGGGACGAACATGTCTAAGAGGGGGGCAGTGTAGCATAATAATAACTACGCCCCCTAAAAATATGACGCAACAAATTCCGAAGTGACTTCATTCTGGCAGAATTTTGGTTCGAACTGTCCTTTCATTCGAGGTTCGTGTCTGGGACGAAGTCTCCACAGCTCATGTCAACGAAAGAGACGAATAATATCAGGGATAAAAGGGAATTATAACTGCAAGAATTATTTCTCTTGTTCCAGTGGTCGAAGAATTTGCTAGAAGTTTCTGGCTATCAGAAACTTCTGCTATATAAGGACAGATGGCGATCAAAAAAGACACAGTTGGTTTAGAACCGTGGCGAAGAGATTGGAAAAGTGATAATGGGCGAAGTTGTAATTTGGTGATAAATTGAAAGTTGAGAGTGAACAAGAAAAAGTAATTAGTTTGGATTTGTGAATTAAGTAATTGAAAGGAGATAAAGTGATTTGAGAGGAAAGAGACCTTGTAAGAAAAGAATTTGCGAAGAATAGTATAGTGTGAACTTGAATTGTTCTATAGACTAGAAAATAAAGAAATAAATTTCACAGAATATCGTTTTATCTACTCGAGCCGTAGCTTGCATATTACAATATTTTAACAGATGCGAAATCGTTGATTTTCAGTAACTTTCGCTGAGACCACGTAATGATTCCTTACAAGATTACAATGCCAATTTAGCTATATGTCGAAAGTAGCTTTCCTGTTTCTGCTGCCTATATCGAGTACTAGGTAGAACTTCGCGTTGAAACCCACTTTCTCTATTAGCAAAAAGCATATACAACGCTCTTTATGCAATCAGAAAGTCCGAATCTTGGTACCAAAGAAAAACGTCACTTATGAGAAAAAAAAACTCTACAAATATTTACCAGTGAACAGTTTCACTCCATATGCATTGTCATAATTGCATTGAATAATTCTGGCGGAACTGTGACAGGGCAAAGGTATTTTAAACCCCTTCTGGAAGCCCCTTGTAAAAGTAAATCCAGTCATATTATTCTTCCCGTAAAAACCAATAAGCCAATCAGCCTACCCTTCTTTAAAGTCCGTGAAAAGACTCATTGACTTACATGATGTACATATATACAAGTATCATTAGTAATCTTGCATTGAATTTAAAGCAGGCGTTCAAAATCGGTGGAAACTACCTCTCATTCACTTGTCACTTACAAAATTAACAACACCATCTACTATTCTGTCCACATGAGCTATTTATTATAATGCAAATATCTGGTAAGAACTACTAGAATTTATACAACAGATTTCAAACAAAATGACTGGGCTAGCAGTATACATAAATTGTAAAGAATAATACAGCTTTAGCTTTTGCTTATAGGAGAATTAGCTATGAGAAGTAGCCAATATGCTATTTAACAATTATTGCTATTCTTAAAAAGCTGATTGAGCCATTTTGTTTACGTAAATTAAAACTCAATATCTCGCGAGGAATCGAGCTTACGACCATCGAAATGTTGACCCAACGCCTTAACCATCACGGTTACGGCGGCATTACTCTTGGCTTGGGCAGCTTCGTAATGACAAAATTGTAGACTCGTACTCGTACGTATTCGCAGGAAGTGAAAAATTTTGAAAATCTTGTTTTTTTTTTTTTTTGAATTCGAAATGTAAATCTTCCTAGTAGTCCAAAGGTATAACCACTAAGCCACGTAGCCACAAAGCAGTTGTAATAAAAAAGTCCGATCATAAATTTAATTTTTACTACATATGTAGCAGTTACGTAGTTACCTACATAGTTGCTATTGCTATACTTAAATGATATCTCCTGTCATTTTTTAAAATAGCAGCTGCAAAATAAATAGCAGAATTAGCAATGAAAATAAACAGCATTCATATCCTTTTTACATTATGCCATGTGGTGGGCAAATGACAATATTTGCAGTTTTTAATTCTTATTATTCTGCGCTGTTTTTGTTATATAAAATTGCGCAATACCAGAATTTTTGTGTGTGTCTCAGATATTTGATGCTTAATAGAAATGATATATTGTACAACATAAACACTATAGAGCTACGACCTTTATTAATACTCTCAGATGTATCCATATCCTTAGTTTTTATGTTTTATACCAAAATCAGTGAAAGCGACATTTTTCAGTGTGGACATTGTTCATGAGAAGGTATGTGAACATTGCAATGTGCAATTTGCAATGCAATTCGCAATCCATGCCAGATACGTGAGAGTTTTTATTGACAAACAAGAACTTTCAAATGCTGTTCAATAGCCGCCAGCAAAATGCGTTCGGACCAAAATAGGGCCTTTAATCTTACCAAATGTTTACACGCGCATCGATGGAAAATGCTGCCAGATCTTCCACAAAAAACTTGCAAAATTTAGTTGCTAGTGAACACAGACCTTAGGAGGGTGTTTACATTAGCAATTTCTTAGTGGACATTTGTCTTTAAAGAAACTATTTCACGACATAAATATGCTTACTTCCATGTTCTAATGAAATTAAAGTATAGAGGTATAGAAACAATTGCGTCTGAGATAAGACACTTCCTAAGGAAGTATCTTAGAAGTATGGTAATTATGTCAAATATCATATCCAAGATAAGGGATGCATTCTTCTTAAAACATGCAGTAATCCATATCCTTGGAACATGAAAGGAAAAAGAAGCTCAACTAAAAACGATTGAGAAATGTTAAACAAATCTGTACACGGACAAGTCGTCTAACCATACGACTGCCGGACCACATACTCGTACACATAGTTCGACGAAATTCAGGACTTTCAATAAAAATGAAAGAAAGTAGTGTAATATACTCGTACAGTAATTATCAGGCAGAGATAAGAGCTTTGGATTAACCAACAATGTGACCGAAGTTAAGATATAGCAAAATCTTTGTACTGTTGATATCAAGCCTCGGCCATAGTGTACGAGAGGTGACTCAGTCGCTCCTGGAGAACCACAAAAAGTTTGTGTCGTTTTTATTATACAATATATTGTATTGTACAATTTTCATATTTCTTAGCCGCCCCAGTCTCGCCATGTCATTAAGAACTTCCCATTGCATCCTTGAGCACTGTGTTCTCTGTCAAACTTTGCATTTTGAATTATAGGCCGCACCCATTTAACTACAATATAACAGTTGCTTTTTAATTCTCAGCCGAGTGATCTGTCATGCCGTAACCCAATGAACACTATTCTTACCAGCGTTGCCATTTTGACTGTTTTCCAGACATATCTAACTCAATTGAGATCATTTTAGCTGGACGATTTTCTAAAATTCAGCCGGCTGTTTTTTTTTAGATGTTTTTTGTGCAAATCTATTCCATCCATCATTTTTGTTATTCCAGCACAGAATTTGGTTTATTTGCCGAAAACTAACCAAAGAATTTATTCTTTTATTATTCTACCGCAGAATATTTACTTTCAAAGACTTCTAATAAACCTGAATCCTCATCTTCCCATTTCTAACCATCTATTCTACTTAACATAACGCGGTGGAGTTAACAAATAAAAACATGGCTTTTTCGCTCTTACGAGAATGTTCACACTTACGCGCGTATGATTTAATGCTGTAGTAAATATTTTCCCTTTATGGGCCTCACATGTAAAGCAAAATGACCCAAGAACAAATCCAATATCATTTATTAAAAAAACAAATTTGCGCTGGAGGAATGCATGCGAACAATGGGTGCCCTCCCTCGCTTTTCCAAAGTATGTGGCTTAAAAGCAAGTTCAATCTGTATCTTTATTATGCAAGTAAAGGATTATTTATTTCATATCACTTCCTGAGGGGCATCAACAAAAATTTCACCAAAATCGGTTCAATGATTCAAAAGCATCTTCATTCTAGCGGAAACCTCTATGTACGTTTTTATTTGTGTTTACAATGCTTGAAAAGACTCAACGAATGATTTAACGAAATACAATAGTTTGTACTGATTAATTTTAATGCAAATAAAATATTTATTCCTGTTACTCGTATCTGGTTACAATCAGTAATTTTTTACTTTTGTTGTGAGGCCCTTTTGTGTGCCACGACGGATTTACGCACGCTCATTAACTATTTTTCAAAGTACAGCAATGTGCGAGTAGTGCTTCTTGTCAGCAAATAGTATTTATCCGAATCTGGCGTTTTGCAGTCCTGCAACCCGTCATTTATTTAAGCTTCTTTGAATCACGATTAATCTCAGAATGAAGTTTTGCCGTTTTAAATGAAAATTTACCATAAATTCTCTTAAAACTCGATCCTGCAACAAAATTATCAACATATTGCGCCAGTTAAAGTGAAACCAAAAAGATATCGATAACGGTCCACTTTGCACTGCTGGTGCTGAACTTCAAAAAGAAAACGATCGTCAAGTACTCCTGTACTGTCCCATCTATTCTGTGTAGAACATCAATCACATACGCATTTTACCTTCGTTTAATAAGCAATTAAAAGTATATTTTTATCTGTCTGGAGGGGAAATGAGTGCAAATACTAGAGTACCTACAATACTGAGTTATCAGTGCGCAGTGTGTATTTGATAGTAAACCTTTATTGCTATTTGCTTAGCGAGTTGTCTGTCAATAACAACCACTTGACATGACACATTGATTTGAATGGTTCTATATCCATTCATTGGATTTTACGACGCCACGTGTGCTGCCAAAATCAAGAGCTTCATTGATAAAATTCTACATATTGTCAACGTCTGGATAACACATGTAATAACTCTGGAAAATCAATTAAGGTACTAAAAAAACAAAAGAAGTTGACATCGATTGAGTTGACGATCATCGAAGGGGACTTTTCTTTTCCATTATTTAAAAGGAAATATTAAACGATCTGTATGTTCATTGTACACTATTTATTGGAGGATTTAATTTACGAACCTGTTTATAAATCGTAGATTACAACCGTTTAATAGAGCGATAATCGATACCAGTAGATCGATTACATTCGAACAGGGATGATAAGGTTGGTTGGTAAGATACGATAACCGTGCGATGTCGGGCTTCACGATTAAAGGCGGAATTTACAGCCCGTGAACAATTGTTATAACATCCGTTGGATAAATTTGAAATATAGTTGTAGCGGCATTATCTTGAAGGTTGTTAAATAATCTTTGCATATATTCATACATATTTATTGTAGTTCAATTGATATATTGATATATTTTGTAATTAAATGCGGGTACATTAGAATGAATAATCTTAAGTCATAACGATCATTACTGATTCCTCGTTGATTGGTTTTTCAGTTAGATTATTCACCGTTTATCGGTCCCTTAGCAACCTTATTTCAATCTACAAGATTTCCTCTAATAATATAAAACTAAGTTTTATATATTGGAATGCTGTAACGGCTGAACCGATTTCGATGTAGTTTGCTTTGTTGGTGTTTCAATTATCAGGAATTCACGGCGCAGTGACAACTTATAAAATTAGGCGCTCAAATCGCTTAAAGAAGTATCTCCGTCTCTCTTTATATTTTATCCTAAAGCTGGGCAATAAGCAAATTTCTTTATGAAATCGAAATCAATTTCCATACAGCAAGTACTACTGCCACTAGCGGTGCAGTAGTGAATGGGTTTGTGTGGTTGTGCGTGCTGAGTACCACGTGCGAGAGATTCGGTTTTGATTCATTTTCCTTTTTCCAGTCTCTTTCTTTTGGGTTTGGGTTATATGCTATTTGGAATGTGACTGTGTTCTCACCAATATTTTTCAGCTAAAATTATTTTTGCTTTTGATGGTTTAATTCGATTTGAGGATTTTTCTTCGCACTTGGGAATTATTTTCATGAAATCTTGGTTAGTGATGTCTTTTCAAAGAAATGTTGTGATAAAACAAATTTATATTTAAAGAAGTGTACGTATAACATGCGAATCCATAAGCAATCCACCTGCTAGTCCGTCTTTGAATCTTAAATTTTGAGCTTTAGATATTTCTTTCCATCTTAAATCTTTTTTTTAAACCCAAAGCAATGCAAGTACAAACAAACATACAAATGAGTTGTGCACGGTATTGCGTAGATACTAAATCGTATAATGAAAAGAAACTTTTAGTGTTTGAAAAAAACTTTCGAAAATCCCGTAGGCCGAAAGAAACAGAACTTGTCCAGAAAATTTCGAAATAGGCTTTATCGACCTCTTACGATCTTCGAATAAGTAATCAGAGTTTGCAGAATCTAATCTTTCGTAAATTATAGCGATTCGAAATGTGGCCTGTAATAGTAGAAAACAATAGTCTAAAAAGCAGTATATTTCGCAACCATGTCAGTTTCCTAGGCATTTGCGCAACAAATTCAAAATGTAATCGTAATCTCGTAATCAGTGTCTAAAAATATGTCACACAAATCTTATCAGTGAGATCTATTCTGATTACAGAGCATTTTCTAAAGCCGGTAGATGAATGTAATATTGTTAGGGTAACACATTGGTATAGTAGACCAGAATTGCATTTAAAGCTCGCAAGACCTTGATCCTTCTTGCCCACAGAGAATAACTTGCCCAATGGTATCTTGCTATACTCGTGTACACTGCACTGGCACTGCCAACTTTAAGGCCAAAACAGGGAGTAAAAGAGAATATTTTTCAAGAAGCTTTACTTATAAATTTTTTGGGTAGCGAGCAAAACAGTTTGGAAACCATTACCTTATTATTCTTACTTGTACCTATAAGGGTAAGTATTGGTTTCCTTTCGACCTCGAGATTTTAATCAAACTTGACTATAATAGAGAATCTCACAAAAGTGGGTCTCTCAATTCTGTCTGACTGTCTGTCTGGATCAACAGTACGTCTGTCAGTATGTCTGTCCGTATGGTTGGCCGACTGCAGTCTAAACGACTTGATGGATTTTCTTCACAATACATATCTGAGTTCTGTAAGGTAACCCCGATATTCTCGAAAACGGGTCCAACGATTTTGTTTAAATTTGATATTTGAGTTATGGTAAATATACGCCAATAGATGGCGTACCAGGTTTTTACCAATAAATGCGCACTTTAATTATAAACCGGTTTTTGAATACTGGCTCGCTTTCAAATAAAAGATGATTCTATTGAACATTACAATTTATATTTTTAATAAAACACATTGGTTTTTAGTGAACTACTGGTGTTTTTAAGCCAATATAATGCTCAGAAATTGGCACTAAACATGAAAAATTATATTTGTCTGTCTGGTAATGTAGACTTCCGCCCTTTTGATGAAATTTTCCATTACTTTTTGACATAAATCCTGCTGTAGTTCATATATAACGCGTAGAATCTAGTCCTTTAGGTCTGAAGTCGTATGGGGTCATTGACATATACTCGTACATTTTGCTTCACATAATTCCAAAGAAATAAATCCAATGGCATAATATCGTCCGATCTTGGTGGCCAATTTTGTCCGCCGAAACGGGAGATGAAGCGGCCGGGTAACTTTGTGTGCAATAACTGCATTGTTTCTCGCGCTGTGAGGCAGATGTTACCGTCTTGTTGAAACCATATGTCTTTCACATCAATATCGTCTAATTGGTGCCAAAAATAATTAGTTATCATGTCCTGATAACGTTCACCACTGACTGTTACAGCAGCACTACGAGAATTTTCGAAGAAGTACGGTCAATCACGCTGCCGGGCCAAAATCCGCACCAAGCAGTAACGCTATCCATGGTTTGCTGGCTTCAATTCCTGAGTCAATTGGATATTGTATTCATGCAGATCTTTTGTTAACATACGGTAAGTGAAACTGTAGGAAAAGTTAAATTGCCGGGAACCATGGCGAAAGGATTTTGATGGATTGTCACGAATACTGTCACTCAACGCGGCGATATTTTCGCATGACCGGCCAATACGAAGACGGACTGGTCCTTGCACACCCAACGCTGACCCGGTTCGATCGAACTTTTCCATCAAATTCTTAACCGCGGCTTTAAACCGACATTATTTCGCAATGCACGAATCGTTTTAACAATTAAAATGCATTGTTCTCTCGTATACCGCTCCAAAATTACAAATGTCATTGCTTAGTATTCACAGATGTCAAACATCATCTGTTTATCTTTGACAGAACCACAGTAGTGCCAAGTTTGTATTTCTTGGGCTATTTCATTCAAAATCGAATGGTCATGGCATATTAAGTTTTGGAAAATTGTCAATGTTTTTTACGATTAAGGTTTTTCGTAAGTTTTTGCAGATAAATAACTTATAAGTGATCCAGTTATGCACTTTATTTTTGTATATATGTAGATTGAGACGTTTCAGGTCAAACGCATTCGTATTTTGATTGCAGCAAGGTGCATCCTGCCTCTTATGACTTATCCGCATCCAAGAAAAAACTGTGTGTATTTTCTGCTGCAGTCACAGTAGGAGATGTTTCCGTTTTTTGTCATTCCTTTGACTTGTCCATCCTACTGCACTTTTTTGACGGCTGTTATACCTAATTTATAGTGTTAATCTATTGACCATAATTTTAAAAATATACTTAGTTATCGGAGATAGTATTCTCATAAATTTAACCATTTTAAATATTACTAAACGTGAAGTAGGATAATCCTAATCGAGACCTTGACAAGTTCTTACACAAGTAAATGTTCACAATTACCATTATCGAAAATTTGTCATAGCAACATGACAAAAATATCAAAATTAAAAGAATTTATTTATTTTGATTGCACACTCATTTTTGGGTCAAACACATCAGTTAATGGAAATGTCTAGTTTTCATTGTACCAGAGGAAATCGAAAGCATTCCACAAATTGAGTTTGCAGATTTGAACAACATTTTGGCAGGCTCCAGACATTGTGGTATTTTTATTTTGGCCAATTTTTTTTTTCTGTACTATCATAATTTGATAACACTTAACAATATTGCTTTTGATAGTAATATCTGAATTAAAATTTCATAGTTTCATTCTTTAATGTCGTCGATTGTACGTGATAGTATGTGTACGAGTAACTTACAGATGAACTGTTTAGATTAAATTTTTATTACGACATGTGACATATGATATATGAGACTATTGTTAGATTTGGGTTAAAATATTGGATTTAAAAAAAATTTTACATTTTGCAACTTTCTGATTTAGATTAATTCAATTGGATTGGAAGTTAACTTGTCCCAGATTTACGTTCTACCAGAGGAATGTTTTGAATTCTTTCATCATGTGGGACAAAATAGACGATTTGAACTTATAGTGTTATAAATATAGTTTATAATCTTAAACATTTTTCTATTCGATAATATTATCATCAAACAATCAGTTTGACAATATGGTATGGGTACAACCCTTAAATGTTTTTTTTTTTTTTTTATCAGCATTTCCGTATGTCATTGCAACAATACACTTGGTGTGGTGGTGAATGAAATTCAATCATATTTGACTTATGAGGTCTGGGTAAATCCACAAATTTAGATAAAAGAACAGCAATAAAGACGATAATCAAGTGATAAGTTGCACCCACATGTTTATTACTATTTTTTTAGTCGAGACTATTGTGACGCGTTATTGAGAATTGCGTTGTAATCTGCTTGTTTTTTCTTCTCTTTATTGCAGGGGATAAAACCGTGAATAATTTACAATTGGTAAAACCTTCATTGGATACTAAGGATCCTAAAGATTCAAAGGAAGTTGAAACTGATGGAGAAATTCATGATCCAGATGCTGTGGAGGGACAGGTTAAGGTATGTAGAAATTTGTATACTTTTCTGACGCGGTAATTATTTTTAAAGATAAGATGCTGGATATTTTAGAACTTGCCACGAACTATACTTTATTTTGCTTTATTTAAAATGGAGCTACAATTAAAGCGAATCTTTCTAGCCACCTATCTTTTTTTTACGTGGGTAGGTGGAAAATTTTCATAGATATGAGGTGCTCATAGTAGTGTGAGATTTTTACTCACGAAAAACATCCCCCTTTTTCTTGTTGTCTAAACTAAGTTACCAGTAGTTTAGGTTGCAAAGAATATTCGCGTCAGACAGGAAGCATTCCAGCAAAACCATCCGCTGACACCGACATTACGTGCGGCTACTCTTATCACTTTGTTTTGGAAAGATTGTAGTATATTTATATTGCTTAGTTTAGTACAATCTCAAAGCTGTATACCATACATTCATATAGGTTCTAACATTTGCTTATAATTTGGAATGTCTTCCAAGTAGCTGAATCTCTTTTCGGGTTTTCCCGTTCTTTTTAATGGGCCAAATTTTTGTCCATCCGCAATTTTTATCCAAAGTTGGTTGCAGCTCGACTGAACTTTCCGTTGCCAGTTTAGACGTATTGTCTGCGAACGTGCCTTCTTCTTGAGCTATGAATGTCTCGAGTGTTGCTTAGAAACAAGAACGGACTAAGAACAATTCCTTGTGGAACTCCAGAATTTTCTTAAATTCTGAGTATTCGATTCCACGGAAAACTTTGTTTGGATAGGATTCTAAAATTGTATATAACTATTCTGGAAGAACCTGCATTAGTTTATACTTCAATCCCTCGTGCCATACCTTGTCGAAGGCTTGAGGAACGTCAAGAAATGCACTAGAACATACTCGTATATCTTTTTCCTTTCTAAGACTTTCTCAATTTCATTGGTTATTCTATAAACCTGAATGCTTGATTCTGAAGCCGAATTGATGATCAGAAATTAAACGTTTTTCTGCAATGACCGCTTGTAGGTTCTTCAATCGAAGTTTTTCAAAATTTTTTTCTGTACGATTTTTTGTCATTTGGTGATTTCCCCGGTTTTGGAACCATTATAACTTCGGCGAATTTCTATTGTCTTGGAACGTATAGTAGCCTCAGTGAAGCATTTATAATATAGAGCAGTTTGATACCAAAGAAAGTGGCAATTCCTTGAGGAGCTGTCCGGTTATTAAATCATATTCAGGGGTCGTGTTATCAGTTTCAGTTTTTATGTTGCCTAGCGAAGTTCAGCCAACGACACACTTTTTATTGTAAAGTTGTCAGGTGTCGTAATCGTACCACCAAGATCCTCTATCAATGCCTGTCCGTCAAATGGCTTAAACTATTCTTTCAGGTGCTTGGCAAATAAATTCGCTTTCTCTTTTATCTTATTGGTGGCGATTGCATTTGGGGTTTTTTGATACCTTTCATGGCTATTTTCTTCGCAATATTTTGTAAAGCCCTCCCAGTTAGTTTTGTTGCTAGTTAATCTAGGCGTTCCTTCATCTTTTATTAGACTTTTACTTATTGTCAATACGACTGGTGAATGATCTGAGGAGAGATCAAAACTTTCCTCGATGTTAGTAAAGAACTTTTGCGATAATGAAGTCTATGAGGTCATCGTTTTTCTGTATTGACAGTAATGAATTTGTTTAAATTTAATATCTAGGTTGGGTTAGACATATGCCACAAGATTGAGTATATTTAGAAAAAATGTTTTTTCTAAACTAGAGAAGACTAGGAGAAGATTTTCTTCTTAAATAGCACCACCAGCTACTTTTTTCGTTCAAGTATGTGCTATAAAAATAGCCGAAATAAGGACAGTGGAATATTGGAGTCGTATGTGCTAATTTTTACAAAAATCTGGTAAGAACTGCAAGAATTTATATACACTTATATTTTTATAGTAACAGCAATACTAAAAAATATAGCTTATAACTGTTTTAGCTTTTATTTACAGGAGATTGCTATAAGAAATAGCTTATTTTGATACAATTTAATGAATCATTAAATATTTTCAAGCATGGTTCTACAAATCCTGTTAGCAATGGCAAGACAGGTACAACAACATACAAAATAACCAAGATTTAGAAAATGACAATCTATTGTATTGATTTCTGACCTCCAAAACTTCTGAAATATAATTATCCAGTTTATTCGAGAATTTCGAAAACTTCAACCATATAAAGAGCACTTTGATCTCCTCAATTCTTGAAGCATAGTGCATCTTCCCAAGAAATTATATACACCATCCCTCTCGTTTAGGTTACACAAAGCACATTGTGCGGGTACTCGTAGTTCACTTCTGCAGGGTCCGTAGTTAAGTGGCAGTAGTTCTTCCCTTGTTTGGAATATCTGTGATAATTTGCTGAAAGGAGTTTTTTTCCTTCAGACTGTGGTTGAGAATCTTATAAAGGTTGCGGCTTAACGATTGTGATGCCTGAGCTTTGCCTGAACTTTGCCTGCATTATTTCATTCAATCTTCTGATGATATTATATCTATATAACGCGGTACTCCATCTATACCTGTCTTCCCATCTTAGCGATAAACTTACTCCATATCTGCTCCCACCTTCGAAAGATTACAGAATTTTTATTTAAAAAGTATCAGCACAATCATAGGAAGGCGATGGCTTGTAGCTTTAAGATCTACCCGATGTAATTAAAATGCATCTTTAGATTGTACACACAGAGAAGAGGCAGTCCCGTCTCTATATACAACGTGTTAGTTGGGATGTTTGCAGGTCGTCTAAATATGTGTCTTAGAAAGTATCTTTCCACTTCTTCGTATTATAATACAATAGATCCCGCGGTTTGAACTTTACGTTTGCTGCTTCTTCTTTTTTCCTTACTACATATATTCGTATGTTTCCATGAACAATTTATAGTCTTAATATGCAAGTTTAGCATATTATAGTTGAGAAGTAATAGTAAGACCCAGGTGGCGGTATTCTCTCACAACTTCCAGTGGCAGTGACCCAAAATACCAGTTTCCTTCCCTCACATATCTACCAATATTGTTCCTAGATACCATTACCTGAGATTTCTACGTATTAACCTCTAGACTCCAGGTTCCGCAGTACTGCTCATTGTATTATCAAACATGATTCTCCTAGGCAGGCATAATTCCAGATCACCCAAAAAGAGAGAAAAGCAAAGAGGACTTAACTGACAACCTTGTTTTACCCCATAGGTAGTACTAAACCATTGGGATATAAGTGTCCACTTCCAGACCGTCATTTTGTTATTTCGACGAGCTATGAAAAATTGCCATTATAGATGTTCTCAAAAAGCTATTTTAGCCATTTTTTTTTTTTAGTAAATTAATACAAACAAATAATAAAATGACTCAATGCCTCTCGAGTAGCCGAATTTACAACCATTGAGGTGGTAATTACCTACATAGTTGCAATTACTATGCTTAAATAACTCCTATTGTGTCATTCTTTTAAAATAGCTGCTGGAATGCAGATAGCAAAATTAGATATGAAAAACAGCTCTTATTGCTATTCACTTAAAATTAAAACAGGAAAATTTCCTATGAAAAATAGCCTTTATTGTTATTTCTAAATAGCTTTTTAGCTATTTTTATTGGGGAATTAGAAGTAAACATAATCGCAATTGCTATATAGGTGAGTTGAAATATACCGAAATTTTTCAAAACAGCAGCGGTGTAATGTAAATAGAGGAATTAGCAATAAAAATAACCAGTATGTGAACGTGGTAAATTGCTACTCGTATATAAAATTGATGGCAAATGACAGTTTTTGCTATACAAAAAATTGTGCAATTTTGGGTGCGCCTCAGCTATTTGATGCTTAGTACTTTGTAACATAAGACATGTCATATTGAATAAGAGGAGCACTATATCTACATAAATAGCCATGTCCTTTATTGGCCCTCTCAGATATAGCCATATCCTTAGTTGTTATGTTTTATAGAAAAATCAGTGGGACCGACATATTTCAGTGTCGATGTCCTTCTCAAAGAACCTGGACATTCATTTTTAATTAGTGAGAGCTCTGCTGATCACAAAGTAGGTACTCAAAGCCAGCAGGAGGACGCAACATTATTGTTTATCTCGTTGGTTGATTTGAGTCTAAGAATAAAGCAGTTGATCAGTATGGGAAACTCATATAAGTTCGGTGTTAGACCTCAAAGAGTTGGTGTGTAATTTTGCCTTCTTCATTTTTTCTTTCGGTGGTTTCCTCTTCCAGATTTCCTCTTCCAGCTGACTTTATGGTTTCAACAATGTCATTGGCACTTAATGCATCAGACTCGGATATCTGCATGAATATGTACGTATTCCTTCTGATTTGACGCCTTGCCTTCTGGAGAAATTATGGGGGGATAAGTCGCTCTTATGACGAATATCTACACAAAAAGCTAAAAGTCGCAGCTCAATGTTCAACAACCCTATCCTAGGTATTATGCACTGTCAACATTGAAAGAAACCAAAGTGTAGCACAGTTTTCTTAGATCCCCAGCCATACCATGTTGGTTTAGCTGTTGTAAAGCGGTGAGCACCATTTTCAACTTTGACCCAATAAAAATGCTTTCATGCAAGATCCTTCTTATGGCACGTACTACCAAGAACTGGAACGTAGCAATTAAGATTTTTATTTACGTTCAAAACCCCTTGCGAAATCTCATTCGATTAACTTGATAATCCTATCGTGCTGTAATCTGTGCCTGATAAGCCTAGTAACACAGTGGTCTTTTGTTAGCTTATCATCCTTAATTCCAGAGAGTCAACATATTATATTACGAGTACTGTAGTAGCATAGCAATCCAAAACACCAGAAATATCTCAATTTTATTACTCATACCACGGGTAATATTATTCAACGCACATATTTACACAACACTCAATCTTATCACTCACTTCATGATAATAGTCGATGAAGTTCGAAAAAAAAAAATATCTACAAGCATTATCCCGATCGCAAAATCCTCGGATATGGAATAGATAGTGAGTAATTGAACTCTCAAATTAATTACGCCGCAGCGGACGTACATTGATTTGTGCGACCGACATTGTGCAATAAAAGTAAAAATAAAAAAAAAATAAACTTATAAAACGAGGACAAACGTTAGTTGATTAATTGTTTGTTTGTTTACACGAGTTATATCTAAATAAACTAGTTAACATGATTTCTCTTTGGTATTTTATAGAAAATCCCTTACCCAAAAGCTGTGGGCTTCATCATTAGTAATGAATTCTGCGAACGGTTCAACTACTATGGCATGCGAAGTAAGTACCAAATATTAATAACAAAAAATAATTGAATACATTTTTTGGATTGACATCGAAGAATAAAATAACGTAAACGAAGTTGGTTAGAAAGAATGCATTTGGAATGAAGTTTTGCGATACAATCCAAAAAGTATATACGACGAGTATGTTCTATCCTACGTGACTTGTTTTCAGTATTTAAGGCAACAATAAATCGTTATTGTAAAATTTGAATGTCTTTGTCAGGGTTGAACCGAACAAAATAAGAAAATAACAAATTCTCCTTGATGGAGTCTTTAATTTTGCCAGTGCAACGTACTTGTGATGTGGTTTTGAAGTAAGTCGTGTACTTCGAATCGTTAATCGATGTGCATTGTTGAAATATCGCTACTTTCGTTTTTATTACCTACATAATTTTTAAATATGCGGAAATAGACATAGCTGGAATTAGAAATGATTAAACCCTCGTTTCGAGGTGGTTTTAAATTGCACATCATCTATAAACTCAAATTTGCACAACAAAGGCATTCCACTCCTTTTTGATTTTTAAAAAATCTCGAAAAACACTTGGGGATCTTAACCCATAGCAGTGTGGGATACTAACCGCACTAAAAACCCCTTCGATCATGACCAATCTAAGGAAGATCGAGAAATGATTTTTATTTCTTTTATGCATAAGGTGTCGCAAAAGTCATCACTCTATCGGAAGATGCTCTCATTTTTACAAATGGCGTCTTATGTCATCGCTACTTTGACATTTGTGAAGTAAACAGAAGCACAATACTCTTCAATAACGCGGAATAATTGTGTTAATGTTTTTTGACAAATAATAGGTCGGTGATTTTGGCTCAACTTGAATTTTGTCGTCGAATCCCTGATCATGTGGCACCAACTGGGTAAACACTGTGCGGTTTAACCGCTCGCCTCGAGGAGACTGGCTCAACAGAGAAGAGTAATAGACGTGGCCGGAGCAGTTGTTTGAACAAGAGTATCGCAGATGTGGCTTTAGATGTCCGAGATGACCCTCAAACATCAACCAGACGTCGAACCAAGCAATTGGACATCAATAGACAGTCTTTACAGCGAATTTTGGTGAAAGACTTGAAGATGTATCCGTACAAAGTGCAAACATTGCAGCAGCTATTGCCTGCAGACCGCTAATCGCGTGTAAATTACAGCCAAGCTCTCCTAAACCTCAACCGCGGTGAGGATGATTTTCTATTGAAAATCATCATGAGCGATGAGGCGCATTTACACCTATGCGGATACGTGAATAAGCAAAATTATCGCTCCTGAAACACTGTAATTCACGAAGAGTCATTACATCCTCTCAAAGTTATTGTTTGGTGCTGCGCTTGCGGAGGAAAGGTAACTGGCCCATATTTTACGAGGACGGCTTCGGCAATACTACTAACTGGTGAGCGCCACAGAATCATGACCAACGACTTATTGCTGCCGCAAATTGACAAATTGGGTTTGGAGAATATGTGGTTCCAGCAGGACGGTGCAACTGCACATGCAGCACGACATTCTACAGCAAGCATTTCCTGGCCGCTTAATCTCTCGTTTTGGCGATTTGTACTAGACCGCAAGATCGCCCTATTTGACTGTTGCAGACCTCTTTCTTTGGGGTTAATTGAAGTCACGGGTCTATACGAACAAACCATAAATTTTGGCGGCCCTAAACCAGAACATCTGACAAAAAGTGAAGAATTTATCGCCAAAAATGTTGAGAAAAGTTATGGAAAATGCTGTGAAACGAGCCCGAATGTGCATCAACTCTGAATGTGCCACTTGACCGATATTATCTCCGCGACTTAATGGGAAAAAAAATTAAACGTCTAAATAAACATAATCAAAAAATAGAACCAATTCTTTTTATATACAAAGAAAGTTAGAAATCGAGAAGGACCTTGTATGTAATCGCTTTACAGAAAATATTATATTTTTGAATAATTTCTCCACACAGTTAAATCATAAGCTCGAATGGCTTTATTCCTCGCAATCTGCGAACGTTATTGTGTACATCTAGGATGACTTCAACTCCAGGGTTGATGTGTATCTGCAATCTTTGATTGCATCGTATTGCATTCTTTTAATGGCATCTGTCACCGAGTAGAAGTCTTTATTTCTTACATACCATGGGGCATTGACTATTCCACGAAAGACTTTATTTTGAAATGTTTGTATTATTTCAATATTTGTTTTCTCTGTACAGCCCAATAATTGAATGCCAAACATCCAGACGGGCTTGAGTATTTGCTGATATAGCATAATTTCATTCTGAATAGGCAGCTCCGAATTACGTCCAATTAGCCAGTATAGTTTTCTATGTTTTATATTTAATTCTTCTGCTTTCTTTCCACTTTAATTTGGCATTTAAGGTCATTCCTAGGTACTTTACTGTGTTAGCATAAGGAACTATTTGGTTGTTGATAAGAATGGGCAAAGAGCGTTAACTTTATAAACCAGAGAATAAGGTTTATAAAGTTAACGTGGATAAACTTTGCGTCATTATCTACTACTTTATTGACTGCATTCTGCATCTTAAGGGTAGCTTTTTCTGCGCATTTGTCGACTGTGTCATCTTTATGTATAATAAATACAGAATTGGTCCGAGAACACTGCCTTGTGGGACACCTGTCGTTATTTCCCTCAATTTTGAATACTCTTCACCGTACCGTACTTGGAAAAATCTGTCTGCTACATAAGATTTTAGTATCTCATAGTATTGTCTAGGCAGGTCTCTATGCAGTTTGAACTCCAAGCCTTTATGCTACGTCTTGTCAAATGTTACCTATTTACTTTCGAATGCTTTCTCTATAACGTCGGTAATACGGTGCACTTGGTCTATTCTCGAATGCTTATTCCCAAACCCATTTTCTGCGCCGATAGTCAGCATACTTTGTCGAATTATTGCACGAGTATCTTATGCCTTCATATTTAAAATTGATATCGCATTTTTAACATCACCTTATCATCTACAGTGGTACCCTAAAATGCAGATATTTACGGTTAAGCTTTTCATATTCTTAATTTCATTCGAACTTTTTTTTCAGCAATTTTGGTCCTCTATCTCAACCGAGAATTGGGTTATGATCCCGATACATCAACCGTAATTTTCCACATCTTCACCATGTTGGTATATTTCCTCTGCGTCTTTGGTGCCATCTTAGCTGACAGTTGGTTGGGTAAATTCAAGACAATCATGTACCTTTCTATGGTCTACGTTTGCGGATCTCTATTGGTGACATTCGGAGCTATTCCTCCATGGAATCTACCAGCAACAACATTCACCATGCTCGGCTTATCGTTGATAGCGTTGGGTTCTGGCGGCATAAAACCTTGTGTCTCAGCCTTCGGTGGTGATCAGTTTAAAATGCCCGAACAGATCAAGCAAGCAGCTACATTCTTCTCTTTGTTCTATTTCTCCATCAATGCTGGCTCGCTGATTTCAACAACAGTTACGCCAATCCTGCGTGAAGATGTCCACTGCTTTGGAGAGAATGAGTGCTACTCACTGGCGTTTGGCGTGCCAGCGGTTTTAATGATCACTTCAATTGGTAAGTTTCGAGTATCCACCCAATATCTAGGACACGCTCATTGAAATCATTTTTACCTGCAGTGATTTTCGTGCTCGGTCGTCCATTGTACAAGATTAGGCCCCCAGCAGGAAACATGGTCGTTTTGGTCTGCAAGACTATTGGTGTAAGTTTCACAAGATCACTTGATTGAAATACAAATATCAGGAGCAACTATTTTCTTTCAGAACGGCATCTCGACCTACTTTAAGGAGAGGAAGAGTGATCCTCGGGAACACTGGTTGGATCATGCGGATAAAAAGTATGACAAACAGCTGGTCGCCGATGTTAAAGTATTGTTGCGTGTTTTGCTGTTGTACGTGCCATTGCCAGTCTTCTGGGCTTTGTTCGATCAACAAGGCTCAAGATGGACATTCCAAGCTACTCGAATGGACGGCGACTTGGGCGGATTCACAATCAAACCCGATCAGATGCAAATGATAAATCCTCTCTTGATCTTAGTCTTCATCCCCCTTTATGATGTGGCTTTCTATCCACTGTTAAACTTGGTCGGCTTTAGGCGGCCTTTACAAAAGCTAACCGCTGGTGGTATCTTGGCTGGAATAGCATTCATAGTGTCCGCCCTTGTCGAGTTGAAGTTGGAGGTAAGTACGCACATTCCATTGTAACTCATGTTTGTAACACTTTCTGTTTAGACCACCTACCCCGTCTTACCGTCACATGGTCAGGCTCAAGTGCGTATTTTCAATGGAATACCCAAATGTGACTACGCATTCACGTCAAACATTGAAGGGCATGAAAATTTCATTGTGAAGTCCTTGGAATACTTCGAAGATAAACACATTCCAATCTCGGGAGAAGTTCTCAACGTTGACTATACAGCCAGCTCATCAGCTGGTAAGTTTTCCACTGGCCTATCAAAGCTTATATAACCATCTCTACTCTAGATTGTCCTCAATTTGCGAATGGTCAATGGAAGCTCACAGATAACATAGCCCAAAGTTTTTTCATCAGCTCGAGTGGAATCATTTATTATGAAGATGAAGTAGATAAGCCCGTTAGGGGTAATCCTGTAGCGCGAACCTTAGCTAGTGTAAATGGCGTGAAGACTGTCACATGGAACACCAAAGGCTCTGATAGCTACAAAAACACTACCAACTTTAATCCACTGGTTGAACTTCGAACAGAGGAATATACGATATTTGTCGATGGCACAGAAGTATACAAGACCACCCTTAGACAAGGCGGCGTTTACACCCTTGTCATCGGAGAAGGACCAAATGCAAATGAATACGAAGCTGAAATTTTCGAAATTGCTGAACCGAATTCTGTGAATATGCTGCTACTGATACCACAGTATGTTATAATGACCCTTGGCGAAGTTATGTTCTCTGTCACGGGTCTCGAGTTCTCCTACTCTCAGGCTCCTGTTTCTATGAAATCTGTCCTGCAAGCCTGCTGGTTGCTTACCGTTGCATTTGGCAATGTCATTGTAGTTATCATTGCTGAATTGAAGCTGTTCGAGTCGCAAGCGAATGAGTTCTTCCTCTTTGCTGGTCTTATGTTCGTCGACATGATATTCTTCATGATCCTTGCGTACCGGTACCAGCCTAACGATCCCAACGCAGTTAAATCGATAAGTGAAACAGACACGGAAGAGACTAAACCAAGTTCTTTGGAGTTGAATCCAAATTTGACGACAGATGAGTCCGCTGGAGATGGTGGACATCCGCAAATTCTTGATGCTCCTGAAGTGGATGAGGATGTGAATAAGATCGAGAAAGTTAAACCTATTGAAAGTGCTGCCAAGGGGCAACAAAACCAACCTGAAACGGAAGAAGTGAAAAAAGCAGATGCACCCCGGGTTGAAGAAAGCCCAAAGACTAGTGATGAAAGTGGTGTTGAAGGTGAAAAACCCACTTCATCAAATGATAGCAAATAGGATCTTACTAGTTTCTTGTTAAAGTAGATTTTAAGAACAATTACGCACATAGAACTTAAAGTCTAAGTGTAGTTCTGTAAGAACTGTTGACACGCATTTACATGTTATTATTGTATTGTGCAGCCGTTGCATTTGTATGTAAGTCTGTTCGAGAGTGCTCGAGCAGTTTTGTACTGACATTAAAATATCGAAAAAAGTTTAAAATCATCTTTTACTTTGACAGTACTTAAATCATTTAGGATCCACAACTAGCAGAATGTGAACCAGAAAAAGTATCGGTGAAAGGACAGAGCCCTGGGGAAACGTCTGGGTGGGGGTAAGATATAGGGATATGCGAGGAGACGATGCAAAAATCCTCAAAAATACCCACCTCAAGAAATACAGAACGGGTTTTATTGAAATTTGATTTCTAAGTTTGCTTTGACATGGCGATCGTCAACATATAGTGCAGATATGGGATTCCAAAAACGAGCACGAGGAAACGCTATGTCATCACTTGGAAGATGTTTTTGAGTTTTGTATACTCTATTATTAGGGTATAGACCCTAAAAGTATGCATGTACGTAGATTTGTGATCTATTTATCATCTATGCGTCCATTTGTCTGTATGCCGTCAGCCTTAAATTTTGAGCTAGGAACATGAAATTTTGTATTTTAGCTTTCTAGAATCCGAAGCAGTATAAGTGTAAACAATTTTAAAATCCGGCTATAATTTAGTTTTAAATATTTTTATGTGCCACGCCCATACCTTGGAGGCGCTTCCTTAAAAAGGGACCACATTTTATTTTCTCAAAGCTATTTCCGATTATGGTTAAGTTTTATTGTGAATATTTCACCAGAATACGTGAACTTTGATTACAAATGGCCACATCAAAGCTCACTTTTTTCTAAAGAAATCTCTTAAAAAATCTCTTAAAAATCGCGAGTACATCCTCTGAGTAGAAAGATGACGTTGCATTTCAATCTACTAGTTCATAATGCCACGTCCACTTTATTGGGGATGGGTTAGAAGATGAGGCACGACGCTTTCCAAACAGAGTGTAACTTCTCCATATGTTCACTTATTGTTGAAGTGAATCAATTCCTAAAAGTCAAAGCGATTAAAATGCCAGCACCTAAATAACAGATCTTAACGGAAAAGTTGAACTTTGAATTACATAATAGAGTTTGGTACTGACTGATGCCAAATTTGGTTTGGCTGATGCCAAATTTGTGACAAAGAATGAAAACCACCCTAAGCGAAGGGTGTACAAAAAAACCAGAAGTGTTTCAAAGTGCGGCTGAGATACAACATTCAGAACTTGTCATTCAAAATATTAAATATGCCAGCGGCAACCTCACAAATTGATCGAGTTTCTTTCAAATTGAGCAAAAAAAAAATACAGAAAAGTTACAATCCGCGATAGTGGCTGCCATCATTTATCACAGAAGTTCTCGGATTCCGATGATATATTCACAATAAGTCTAAACCATCAATGCAAATAGCTTTCAGAAAGCAAACAATAATTTTTTTTTATGAAAATGCCCTCTCAAAGTATGCGTGGCAGTACATAATTTATGGACGGATTGTAAAAAAAAAAAAAGTCACCGTCTAATCTAGTTTCTAGTAAAGATATTGAAGAAAAAGTGGGCGTGTATATGGGCAGATTTCGAAAATGTTTACACTTGTACTGCTTCGGATTTTATAAAGCATTTTATAAAGCCTTAAACATTTAAGGCCCAAAAACTGATGACATACAGTCAGACAGACGGGTCATGGCTAGATCGACATAAATTTTGATCACAAATATATATACTTTTGGAGTCTATCGTTATTGTTTCTTTACTCGTATGTTACAATCTAAAGGGTATTCCAAAATTCACGCAAAATGCTGCCAACGCAAAAAAAAAGATAGCGTGACAGCTGACAGTTCAGGGCTATTAAAAATGGAGTGCTACACGAAATAAAAACGCGTTTTTATTGTTGAGCAATATTTTAAAAATAATGAAGGTTTGGCAGCTACAGTTCGTATTTTCGTACAAAATATGGTTGGAATAATGAATTAACTTCATCAACTGTGAAGAGATTAATTCGAAAATTCAGGGAGACTCGATCAATTAATGATCTAAGACACTCTGGTCGTCCTTTAACAAGTCGTTCAACACAAAACATCGAAGCAGTTCGTGAGGGTGTTGTTGAGAGTCCAGGAACATCAATTCGGCACCGTGGTCAAGAATTGAACATTTCGAGAAGTTTTCTACAGTGCAATTGACTTAAGAACTCAAGTCTACCACGCACAGCGAAGAGAGTTCGTTGAATGGATTATGGAACAACAACAAGTGGATGCTGATTTTTCAAACAAAATTACCTTCAGCGATGAGGTTAATTTTCACCTTGATGATTTTTTAACCGTCAAAATTATCGAATTTGGGGTTCAGAAAATCCACGAGTGATTGTTAAGAAACAAATGCATCCACAACGTGTCACTCTTTGGAGCGGATTTTGAGCTGGAGGCATCGTCGGATCATTTTTCTTTGAAAATGCGGCTGGTCAGGCAATAACAGTTAATGGTTCTCGCTATCGCGACATGGTAATCATTTTTTTGTGCCTAAACTTACAGATACGGATGTGGACGACATGTGGTTTCAACAAGACGGTTCCACATGTCATACAGCCCGAGAATCAATTCAATTACTGCATGAGTCATTTCCTGGTCGTGTAATTTCCCGTTTTGGTGATCAGATTTGGCCGCCCAGTTCATGCGATTTAACGCCGTTGGACTTTTTTCTTTTGGGTTTTTTGAAGTCTAAGGTTTAAGCCAACAAGCCCACGACCACCCACGCTTTGAAGGAGCAAACCGAGCGCTGTATCAATGAAATTCAACCACATTTATGCAAAACGGTAATGGAAAATTTCGGCAAAAGAATGCCATATGTGCCAGTAAAGCCGTGGAGGCCCTTTGCCCGATGTGCTATTCCATACATAATCCTATACTGTATACAATTTTTAATTAGGTTAGGTTAGGTGACTGGGTGCCGCTGTTGACAGTTTTGTCAACAGCTCACTTAGACCACTAAGAGTCCTTTGTGTCCAATATTAAAACCCTGAGAACCTAAAAAGTTTAATCTTCGACTGCTAGGCTAAACCACCCAGATAAATATATGAATCTCAGGAGTTTTCTTAGATCAATGCTACCTAGCTCATTCAGCTCTGAAAAGAAGTATCTGCCAAAAACACGGCTCCTTTTGGTGGCCAGAGCTGGACAATCACACAGGAGAACGGATTCTATTTCCTCTACGTCCCTGCAGCTTTTACAGTAGTCGTTATGAGGGAACCTTAGCCGTGCTGCGTGATTACCTATCACAAGTGTCCTGTCACGACACCAACAACTATACGGATATCCCTACGACTTAGTTCTATAAAATTGATATATCTCTTTTTGTCGTAGACTGGCCATAATAATTTGACTGTAGCGCATGTATCTAATCGGCACCAGCGTTCATTACCTTCCTCATTAAACTCGATGTCCATCTTCCTGTATAGGGTACAAAGCGGTACACTAGCCTCGGAAAGGGCCCGCGAAGGGCGGCTAGTTCGTCCGCTTTTTCGATGTATATTTCGAGACCCACAGTAGACGCCGGCACCAGATCCGTCGGTAAAGATGGCCAGTTCATTCTCGAAACAGACTCTTCCCTCATCCCATTCCTCCCTGCTAGGAATTCTAATAGAGAACTTTCGGTTGCAGTTTGGAATGGGAATGATGTATGATGATGAGTTTCAATGTATTTCATCGGTTTAGAATTGAGGCATGACCGCAGGGTTTAGCTTTCCATAGATGCAATTTTTAATTAAAAATCGTTTTTTTCTATCAAAATTACTTCTATGGGATTACTTACAATGGGATTTGTTTTGATGTACTTGACGATACATCCCTTCTGAATCTATATAAAAGCTAATGCCAATCTTTTCTAAACCGAATATTAGGTTTTGTCAAATTGATGTGTCAATTTACCTGCTTCA
This sequence comes from Pocota personata, assembly GCA_963082735.1. Lineage (NCBI taxonomy): Eukaryota > Metazoa > Arthropoda > Insecta > Diptera > Syrphidae > Pocota > Pocota personata. Next base: position 7,137,122 of record OY720430.1, read on the forward strand.
GTAAATGCATAGGTCAGGGCACTTCAATCTTTTTTGAGATACCAAAATGTGCCGAACAAGTTTAGTTTCTTATTCTGTTTAGAATTTTTTGACATTCGACCGTATTCAAACATTCACTCGTCATGCAAGTCTAACTACTGGCCCATTTTGCACCACATGGTATTGATCCGTTTTGTCCCTGCTGGCTCTTTTTTTAAGCATGCATCTACTCAACAACAAGTTTCAAAGTAGTGTGATTTTATTAAAACGAAATTCACATTTTGGCGTCTAAAATTAAAGGTAAAGAGAAGTTGACTATAAAATTGTAATGTGAACTGAGAAGGGTAGTATTTCAATACTTATGAGAAATCCTTTCGTCCCCTAGGTAGCTTTTGTCGGAAATAATGAATAGAATTTCGCCCATGCAATACAGCCCGACACAAAGTTGGACTCGGGTGGCGTTTTTGCGCTGCGACTCCGCCCGGCATAATTTACACTAGCCTGTATCAAATAAGGGTCATTTAAAAGTACTGTAAAATATTTCAAACTGATTTAAAAATAAAAAACAAATGACGTAAAGATACAATTTCAAATGTACGATTATGTAAGTCAAAATGAATTCATTTGTAATTTCATAGACTGAACAGAATGACATCTAGAGAAAGTGAGTTATTTGTTCGCATCAATGACAGTCTGTTGACAAATTATTTTAATAAATTTTAGGCTCACCACTTATTACCAGAAGCGGTACGAAAAAGCGCATTAGAAGAACTAAAACTAAAAAGCTTCAAATCGATGAAGCAGAAATTCCTTTGAAAATATGTGAAACAGATTTAGAACCGGTAAGTCGCATGTCCCTTTTCAATGTTAATAACCACGAACTTAATTTAAATATAATACATTTGAAGTTTGCTGAGACTGAGATTATACTAAGCCGCTGCTAAGCTGTTACTTTAAAAACATTATGGGCCGAATTTTTCCTCCCATCAGGTTTATTAGGTGCCGCCATTCAATCAATCTCATTTAAACGTAATGCACTTCCAATTAATTGTACCCATCGCTTTTGAATCATATCATTCTCAGTTTCGGAAATTTTGTTTGTTCCTGACCACTTTCTCAAGGCATCCGGTACAGTTCTGAAAGCGCATGCAAAACAATTCATGTGTATGCAATATACTCGGCAATACGATTCAATTTATATGCAAAAAAAAAGAACTTCTATTGAATACGAATTAAGTGAAGCTAAATAAATAAAACGCATCTAGCGTCGACGAAGACGACGGAAGCGTTGTATTGTTCAATGATTCGATTCGGTTCATTGTCTCGGCCAGCCGGCCAAGTGCAGTGGAAACGCGCAAAACATTCCTAGAGATGATGCTGCTCCGGCTACATTAAATCACCATACCGACGTCGAGCTGCCCGTGAACTTCAATGAGGGCAGTCACTGCCACCCCATACGGAAACTCAAATGGAATAATTATGACTGATAAGAATGAAAGCGGTTACTGAAATTGCATTTATAGCTACATACAAACCGGCTTGTAATCGGTGGGAATAATAAAAGCCACGCATATCGCTATTTGATATAAGTTCCTCTAGTCAGTTTGGCTATTAGGCTATGTATGTGCATGTACGAGTAATAATATTATTCAAATACATTTTGAAGCGTCGTCGGTTGTATAGAAGTAATAAATTCGTTTACATCATTCTGTGGGAATCCGTGTACTTTTCTGAATAAATTGGTTAAAACGATCTTATTGTACTACAATATTTTAACAGCGCATTTGTTACGGCACAGAGTTATGATAAGTTAAATTAACTATTCTAAACCCGTCACCCGATACGGTAGGACAGAGAGCGTGCTCGCATCAAAGACTGAAGGTGGAATGGTTACCCAACACCATTCTTCTGTAAAAGATTCAAACTTATTACTTAGCTTCGTTGTAGAATTACGTCCATTGTATGTTTATAACCTCATCTATGTTCCAAATTTCAACTTTCTTCGCTAAATGACTCAAAAGTTAATAGGCTTTAAAAAAACAACTCACCATGAGGTTTTCTGTTCTTATGCAACGCTGAAAAGGGGAAAAGAAAGAATCACGGCTACCGACTATAACTTACCGCCAAAAAGGTGATAATTCCCACTGCATAAATTAATGCATGCACTGGACGCAATAAAAAAAAATCTATTCTTAACTCAGAGCTACATATTTCCACTCCACAACAATATCTTTAAATAAAAGAATCTAAGTCCATCAACATACTCGTACTCTGGCAATTTAGAATAGAATCTTCAGCAGATTCTGGGTACAATACTTACATTTACTTTTACAATAGGTTCATCTTATTTATGATACTATTGTTTGGTGGTTAAGAGGGTTAAGGAGGATGGTCCCGCATCAAACGCGAAGCAGGTAATCTACAGCACATTGTGTGCGTTAATACTACAGGTACGATAAAATTGCCGGAGGTTCTCCTTCCTTTGCACCTTTCCAAGGAACAGTAATGTGACGGAAAGCAGTTTCGACTTATCGCTCTCAGTAAAGGTGCCAAAATGTTATACCAATAATAAAATGTAAGGTGATCCAAGAGTATTTCCTTGTTGTTAGAGAGCCTAATCTTGAATGTTTTAAAAGCGTCGCATCGAGCTCTTATGTATTTTCAACAAAAATACTAATTTCCGGAAAGTAACCAGAAAAATTAAATATTGAAATGATCTGCCCCAAGAAAAAAAAATATATATATCCACCCTATCCTGTGACAAATCAAATGATATCCGAAGACTTAATGAGTTCAAATATTTAACAAATATTTTCTTCATATAAATTTTGTTAAACTCAAACCAGCTAAATTTCATCAAAATTCGTTCAAACGTTCTTACACTACTTTTTCACTAGGGACAAATGAAGTGATTTCAAATGACTCATTTCAAGTTGTTTTCCCTACATTCAGTTGACATAACAAGAGGGTGTTCCAGGTTCAACCACAAAAACAATAGGTGTGTAACTTGGGACGGCCAGTTGTTACAGCTCTCATAAGTGAGCTACGCTTGCCTATTTTTAAGTGAATACGAAACACCAATTCGCAAAGACGACACTTTTAGAGATTATGTGCATGAGGTAATAATCAAACAATTGTTCACCGTAATAGGTGAAATGGTCATAGACGTCAGAAATGACACTACAAAAAATGACACTTAAAACCTCAAGTGTCACAATTTCTCTTTTTGCCGGTTTTTCATTCAAATTAATTCAGTAAAAAGTTAGTTTGTCTTGATGAACTTTGTTTTGTACACATCTGTCTTCTCATTTGCTGGTAATGAGATAATTTAACAAATGAGGAAATGGTAAATGAAATAATAATACAAAATCATTTTGCTCTAGGAAAACGTAGTATTGCTCACATTTCAGCTAATTTTTACAATTTTTAATACAATTGTTGGTTGTTACGATATTAGCTCAGTAGTGTCATTATTAGACACCCACTAATACCAAAATACCACTTGCCCTTAACAGACTCCTCGATTCACTGTCGTATGTCTCAATTGGCCGCAATACAAATAAATACAATACATTGGAAATTGTCCTCTAGATGGAAGTAACTAGACAGCTATTCAATTCTGGCACGAGATACTACTTGTATGATATGAACATGTTTCCAAAAATTACGCGTTGGTCGTAAAAAAATATTATATTTCAAAGATGAGTGATTTCTAAATGAACAACACATACATAGCGACACAGTAGTGCATTTTGTTTAAATGAGCATATAAAGCCATCGTACTCAGAAGCACAGGTCTTTGTGGGATGTGCCTCGACAAAAAAACAGCTGCGGACCATATAAAGTGAGCACCCGGCCTTCGCCCAAATCAGGAAGGCACCCTTATGTATCCTTTCCCTACAGAAGCTCAGTATCATCGACACTCCGCGATTTGCAAAAAAAACAAGCACTCTAAATCTCTAAATCATAACGCACAAAGTGGTTCATATCCAAGGTTTATAGGTTAAGTACATAGGTCTATGTTATTCATTATACTGATGACTCCGCCCCAAATGCATACACCCACGGTACTCCTGAACCTTGTCATGCATTTGTTTACTGAAAGTATCCCTAATAACATGTTTGATCACTCTTGCCCATGAAGACACAAACATTCTATTTAGTGCATCGCAATTCTATACCCGTTCAAATTATCTTCTAAACAAATTTACAACACACAATCTCAACGAAAGTCCCAAACCGAACCTCAGAAAATAATGATAAAAACTATCTAATAATCCCATAAGATAGGTACAACAAGTTTGCAATTCGAAGCAAACTAGAGTTCAATGAAACACTAATCTGCTTTTTTTTCAGTGTAGCATAACTGAAAACTCTTAATCACAAATCTTGGTAATTAAACGGTTATTTGTGCCGCGTTAACAATAATTCTCCACGACCACTGTCAACACGTGAGTATGCTGTTGTAATCACTTGGCTTTTATTGTTCGGCTCTAAGTTCCACAAACAAATCAGATTTATATAAATACATTCCACAAACTCAATGGAGTCTGTCCGCCTCTCCAAACTCAGTACAGTGAGTGAGTGAGTGAGTGAAATATGAGTTATAGTATACCACGATCAATTCTATAAGCCACTTCAAGACCAGCTTCTGTATTTCATTGTTGACTGTCGGGCTATACGTACGTGTTTGCAGCTTACTAGTGCCGCTATAAATTTTAATTGCTGCAGTACGTACTAGAGACGGTATTTTGTTGTTTACCCTATTACCTAGTTATTCAGCCGGTGTCCTTGAGCGGTATTGTGACGTGAAAAGTTTGTAATAATTGTTTATGCCAAGTTAGTGGAATTTTATTGTCATTCGAGTTTCCGCATCGGAATGCTAATTACTGACAATATCTGAGAGACAACAGTCATCAATTTTAGTATCTAGACGTTTTAACCAAGTCACGAAGATGGTTAGCAGTACGTTGAAGATAACTGAAAAACCGGTAAGGGTTTGTGAGAAAAAATCTTTTACTTTTCTTTTTGCGGGAATTACAACTAATTGTCATGACAGATATGTGTTTGAGAAAGTGAAGAAAGGTTTTCACATCGATGTCAGTAGTTTGTCAACACAGTCATTCAAATTGATTCGTGTTGAGGTATGTGGCACATTTGCCGAGGTTTCTCTCTTCTTCTTTTTTTTTTGTAATTTTCCGAGTTTAGAAAACGTTTAACAAGGCCAAGGCCAATGAAGTCTGTCTTTACACACTTTCTGTCATTCTGTAGAAACGACGAACGATACGTCAGAAAAAAAACAGCTTAAGTCGAGTATTATTTCTGCCAAAGTTCATTGCAACTCATTAACATGTCATGATATTAAAATAAAATAAATTATTTTATCTATATAATAACGAAGGTGTTTGTTACGGTCAAAACGTGATTGTCATACTGACAAACCGTATTTGAGTCGCTGACCGCCAAAATAAGATTTGAATTCAGAGAGCGCAATTCGAAAATGTTAATGTGGTGATTTTTTATGCGGGATCTACGTTCGATTAACTTTTGGTTATCGTATTAATAAAACAAACAAATACCGTCAGAGTATGCCCGCGTGATTCGTGGAATTCCCTTCAGGTTTTGTTTGATGAGGTGTAACAACTGGTTCGCAAAATAATGTTATTAATTCTGTGAAGCAAGTTAAAACACTGTACTCGTATAAGCGATTACTTAAATGTGGTTAATTTCCCCCTAAACCACAGTTGTTTGGTTTTGTAATTATTTCGAAATCGACTGTAGTAATGTTGGCAGAAAATAAATGATTCGGTTTTCAATTTATTTGCTAACACTTTATTGTACTAAAGCGCTGAAAAAGTGTTGCCTTGTTGCGTACAAAAAAAGAAATCGCCATAATCGTGTCTCGATAATCGTCAAAATTGTCTACTTTGCTACCCACTTTCACTAAATTCACGGACTTTGCTACTTTTTAGACTTTTTCTTACGTGAATATCTTTTTTTCATTTTCTCACAATCTCTACCTCCGATAATAAACATTTTGTATAACTCAGCAACCGCCACAGAAAACAAATTAACTCCCTTCTTAATTTGTTTGCTTCTAAGTTCATGCAAATAATAGGCGTACCTACCTAGTAGAACAAATGCATATGTAGGCACATACATATATTATTTTGACTTCAAAAATTGCAAGTGGACTCCAGCAATCTGAGCATTAGACGAGGGGAATGGTCGCAGCGAACAGCACAATATCGTATATGAGTGGCAAGAGCACACCGCCCTGAGGTATGTCTCTACTGATCTGTTTCCTGCTAATCACTTCTCTTAATTTTGTGTCTATCGCGCATAGACTAAGCACAAAGACAGTCCAATCGCAAATACCGATGTTGAATTGAACTCTCAGTAAAATAGCGTTGGCTCTACTATTGTTGAAACCCCCTTGAATATCGAGAAATGAACATAGGGAAATAACTGATTATGTAGCCACCTTTATACTGTGCACATTTCACAAGAGTAAAGTAACAAGAAAAACGACACACACCCCTTACAAATTTTTAGGATCCTAGCCTACCTTAAGATATAATGTTTAAATTGGTTTGAGCCATTGGAAGAATAACTTCCATCAATTCCAAGTGGCTAATATAGCTTATTGCTCACAATATCTGACGGTCGTCTTTTAATTTACTGATATTTTCCACATCTACTCACGACGACAATATGTAGTATAACTATTCTTCGATACCTCTGTGTAGACTCTTAAAAATGTCTTATTCATCAGTCAATCTGAAGTTTGCTTTTCAAAAGTAAAGGGTTTGACATAAACATGAAAAATGACATCGCCTAACTGGGCGCCACGGCTGGCCTTGCAGTCTTCCGCTCTTTTGATTAATTTTTCCATAATATATTCGACAATTTTTGTACTAGCCATCATGCAAGAAAACTTTAGTGCTTAAATGTTCCATGGTAAGTGACTATATGGATATAGAACAAATATTAGTGAAAGAACTTTTTTATTTAAATATCCTACATCCACACGAGAGTGTAAGTTTGTACATACTCGTACATAATGTATCTGGGACAGTCAATTTACATTATACGTATGCTAATTCAATTTATTTTATCTTATTTTTGTAAATATTTCTTTGATTTAATTGGTACAAAAGAACTAAGGCTGAAATGAAAAAATTAAAGAACTCAAATAAAAAACATAAAGGAAAGTTACAATCCACCTAGAACGGATCGGATGATACCTTATTCGACATCTTTTAACTCACCCCTAATAAAGTGGAATGATATCTTTCGATACAGTGGATATTTCCTCGATTTTTAAGAAATTTCATCACATAACTACTGCTGCAACTTTTTCTTAGTAAAAAATGGGCGTGGTTCGCAAAATTTGTAACAGAAGTTCATAGATTTTGATGAGATATTTACAATAAGATTTAACCATCACCGTGAATGGCTTTGAAAAAGCAATATATGTTTTTTTTTAAGACCACGACCCCCAAAAACTGGTCGTAGACATCTATAAAATATTGAGAAGAACTGTATTTTTTTTAAAAGGCGGATTTTTAACAATTTGTACACTTGCACTGTTTCGGATTCTTGGCGTCGGTACGCGTGGGGAATTTTTCGATTATATAGGGACTTGTTGGTAAAGCGAAATCATTTTCAATAAATCTCAAAAAATGGGTTTGATTGACCGAAAAATAAAATGTTGTTAATTAGTGTACTAATATTACACGTAATGTAAGTACTTTGCAATACTGTAAGTATGAAAAAAATAAGGTTCGAAATATTTCCGAGAAAGTAAAGTTTAGAAAAAAAAATCCTTTGTGTGAATTTTCTATCGAAAACCTGGTTCATCTTCTGATGCAATGTCTGCACCTATAATAACTGTAACCGAATAAAAATCTATACTTTTTTAAAAATACTTTACACGGCATCTGATAGCAAAGGTCTACGTAGCTATACGTAACATAACTGCCATATTAAATATGAGCAAAATAGTTCGGGACACTTTTGAAAAAAATTAACTGTTAACTACTACTTTGACGCTAGTAAAATTGTTAAGCTGGTACTCAGTTCATACGAAGCAAAAATTACCACATAAAAGCGAATATATCATTGTTTGATTGAACAAACATTTGCGCTTCAAGTTTATCTTACAAATTACTTTTCTAAACTATTGAACCACAGCCATCTTCAGAAAATTTGCTGTATGATTGAAATGATTATGATCTATAATTCTGCTCAATAATTTTATTCATAAGGACTTTAAATACCGGCTACTACATTTCAAGCCACTATACTTCACGAACATACTCGTTGCCGCTTCTTATAGCGAATACTTTGACAGTTGGCAGCTAATATCATTATCAAAAAATATTTAAAAAAATCCGTTAAGGAATCGTTTTAATGAATCACTGGCTACTTAGGTTTCAAAAGAACACGCCATCTATCGTAAAATTAACTTTCGTTTTTTTTTTTTTTATTGTGAAGCAGTTGCGGAGCGTGGCTTACTTGAAGTAATCCAATTACGTTTCGATCTTTATCTTTTTATAAGTCTAGTCTATGGCATTTTGGGAAGTGTTAAGTTATTTTGTCGAGGGTCTCGTAGAAGTTTCTATCCTCCGAAATTTCTGGAAGACATCTACATAGTTTTGCTACATAAAAACATGTATTGACTTAGGAAATTGAAGAAAATTAATAATAAATTGAAGGCAGATACTTTGTTGAATACATTAGCGTTCTCTTTCGGTATGGAACACTAAAAACAATATTTCGTATCAATCTCTCAATTTGGAAAAATCTAAGTTGCAGTCAAAAATTCAGTTCAAGGCTGAGACTAGCGTCATAAAATTTCCCACGTCGCGCGTGTCCTTTTTAAACTCTCGCGATCGATGTGATTCCAAATCAATAATATTTGATCCAATCTGAGTGTTAATTACCCAAAAATCAATGGAAATTAATTCCGCCTCACACACTGACTCAATTTGACCCAATTCCGCCTGCCCAAAGAACGCCAAATAATGGAAGAGCACAAGAGCCTTGCGAGGGTCACCAGATCGCAATCAGTTCCATTGAATTGCAAACGATTTTTTCCGGTACTTCCAAAATTTGATTTTTTTTATGGTCTGGTCAATGGACGCGTTTCCAATTTAGATGGATAGCATTTTTTCCGGCCCGCATACTAATTAGTTTACTATCATCAGCTGACAACCTAAAAAGATTTTTTTTTGTTTGTTTATCATCTTGAATGAGTAGTGTGGGCATAGACTCCATTCAGTAGATTTGAGCGCCAAAAATTATGAAACTGAATTTGAAAGGTTCAACGTCTGTCATCACTTTGACAGCGCTAGTTGCAGCAAGAGTGTACCATGGAGGTGATTGAGTGTTTTCGGGACGATCTCAAGTTTAGTTTTAATTTAACCGCCGACAGCCGCGGCTAATGAGACACGCATAGTTGAATATTGTTAACTGTTGTGCAGTTAAATTATTTCTCTTTTGGAAAAATGGTGAGTTGGGCTTTCATCAGCTGGGTCTTTGTGGACTTTCCCTTTGGCGTATTACTCTTGTTATAGTTAAATTCTTTGGTTTTCTTTCGTAATTAAGCACTGAAATTCGGGTGAAACGGTGTAACTAATTGGGTGATTGTATTCATGTGAAGATGTTGCATATAGAGATGCAATTAATATTTTTTTTTCGGTATCGGTTAGATTACATTGTGGTATAAAATTTATTAGCTTCTGCATAAGGCTAATTTGGTGAAAATGCAAGATAGTTAACAGTAATAGTTTAAGCTTGTGTAATGTGAAATTCAGGGAAATGGGCTACTGCTGGGATGCCTACAGTAAAAGCTCAGTGCTTCATAAAATTACTGTGACTGTAGAAGTGCATGCGTAAAATAATAAAAAAATGCTCGAGCCAGATATTGGTAAATTATAAAATTGTAGGTAAATAGTAAAAAAATTATTAAATAAAGCACTAAATTCTGAGAACTTATAGCATTTATCTTGATCTCGAACATCATGGACCTCCAGCGCTTCAGTACTCCTACTCATCTTGCGAACAATGGACCAACAATAGGAAAGGATGATTCAATTGGAAGTTACAATTTAAATCTGGCACTACTGTGGATCTGTTAAAGATATTTGACGTCTGTGAATACTAAGCATTGACATTTGTAATTATAGATGTTCAATAACAACGCATTTAATTGTTAAAGCTCTCCGAAATGGAGAAAATTTAACCGGCATAATTCGCGCATAGCGAAATGATATCGGTATACATGAATAGAAAAATTTTATCGAACCGGGAATTCGAAATGGCCAGTCACGCGAAAATATCGCCTCTTAGAGTAACAGTGTTCGCGACAATCCGTCAAAATCCATTTACCATCGCTCCCAGAAAATGTACTTTTACTACAGATCCAATTGACTTAGCAGACCATGTACAGCGTCGTGACTTCATTGATTGGATGTTCGAGAACCACCAAGTTGATGGCGATTTTTCGATAAAGTCACCTCCCGCGATAAGGCTCACTTTCAACTGATTGGATAAGTAAACAAACGAAATTGTCGCATTTGGGGTCATGAAAATCCACGGCCAATTTACGAATAACCGATGCATCCACAAAATGTCACTGTTCGGTGCGAATTTTGGGCAGCACTTCTTTGAAAATTCTCGTGGTGCTAATGTAATAGTCAATGGAAATCGGACCTACAACGGTTCAGTACTCCTATTCATCTTGCGAGTAGAATAATAGACCAACACTAGTATGTATACGAGTATATAAATGTGCTTACATATTCACTTACAGCGCAGGTATTAGGTATCTTAGCAGTAGCACTAGACTCTAGTTATCTCTTCACACATAGAACTCACCCACTCCTTTTCTCTATCTCAATCTCTATCTCTCTCTTCTTTGATCGGATGAAATTACAGGTAGTGTATCGGCATTTGGATTGTTGGCTTTTTTGATTACTTATAGGAAAAGATAGTCAACTGTTTGTTCCAGAGAATAGCAATTTCGGAACAGTCCCTTTAATCCACATGTCTGACTTAAAACTCCACTTTCATTCTTGGAGATAGTTCACTTCCGATCACACAATCTTATCAACTTAGCTAGAACCGTTGGTCTTACAGTAGGCTACCAAATCAGGCAGTCGTCAAGCATGAACATGAAATTTGGTATATAAGCTTTCTAGAATCCGAAGTATAAAAATTATCAAAATCCGCCCAAAGATATGTCCACACTAGAAACTGAAAAATAATGTCGAAGTAAAATGTGTAGACGATGATTTTGTCCACATTTCGTCAATATATTGTACATAACCACGCCCACTCTTTGGGGGCATTTTCTTAAACCGTATATTGCTTTCTCAAAGTTATTTATGGTGATGGTTAAGTCTTATTGTGATTACCTCATCAAAATCCATGAACTTCGGTTACAAATTTTAGGAACCACGCCTACTTACTAATAAGAAAAAGTTGTAATAACAGTTTTGTGATAAAATTTCCTAATAATCGCGGAAATATCCTCTGAATAGAAAGATATCATTGTCAAGGCTAACTATAACTGGCTACTGAGCAAGATAATAATAACTTAAAAAAAAAACACTTTCTCAAACTTTTGTAATGCAGTTTCCTGAACTCAACTATCAAAATCAGGATATTTGGAATGAAAAAAGGATCTTCACGTTTGACTCCATTTGCTCCTAGAAGATTTCGTTAGAAAAAATTTGGATACAAATTCTAAACATTCTTCAATACAAGAAGCAGCCACGGTGTTCCATCGGTCATTTTCTTATATCGTATAACACCTAAACTATTCGACCGATTTTGATGAAATTTTTTAGTTAGACAGATAGATAGTCTTAGATAGATTTTATTCTCGATTGCTTCTTCAGGACGCGTGGGGAAATTATGTGAAAGTGATATCTCGCAACTAATTTAAATATCGAAATTAAACTTATCTGTGAAAGTGCTCACCGTGATTTTGAAAAAAATTTAGATTTGGAAAAAATTTAGAAGGGGAAGACCATTTTCTTCAGACATTTCTTCATTGTGAGTGGAAATTTGAAACATGAAACAATAGTCATGCTATAAATACTGGTGCACGTTTAAACGCACTCATAGTTAAACTAGTATTGAACACACCCATTCTATATTGACAGGTATTCAATGAGTGACATTTATACTAAGTTAATGCGCAAAAATATTTACACAGAAGTCATTGGTAAATAAGTAGTGGGACGATAATATGGAAAAAGGCGATATTTTCAGGACCTTACGACCGCTTGGAATCACTCAGAATTTTGTGCATCAACCTGCTAAATTATTTGAGCACACTGGTGGAGTAACTGACACTCAAAGATGCGAACGCCTTTGCACTGTCAAGACTCTACAGGCGATCAAAACTGGTAAAGTCAGGATTAAGCGGAAACCGCTACGAAAACAGAAAATCTTGTCACGAGAAATGAAATTATCGCAGAAATCCCTGTCTCGCATTATCAACAAAGATTTGGGACTCAACGCATATAAAAGATGCACTGGCCGCTTACTCACAACACAATTAAAGCAAAAGCGGAATGAAATATCGCAAGCTATAAGCCGCCGGTACGTGCACAATGGTCACAGAATAAAATGTTTACTATTGAGGAATCGTTCAATAAGCAAAGTGACAGAGTCTACTCGTATGGCCGGGCATCCAAAGTAGCATCAGAACTCATTCCACAATCCGATCGCGTCAGCTCATAAGGCAAAAACAACACAGCGTGACTCCAAAACAATGTGCCGGACTCCATAGCAGCAGACGATCTAGACATTCCAGACCTCAATCTTGTGTATTATAAGCTGTGGTCTATTTTAGAGGCGATGACTGGTTCTACTCGACACCCAAATATTGAATCCTTGAAGAGCGCACTTACTCGTATCCGTGCAGTGAATAATTTTCCAATGAACGAGGTGCGTGCTTCGATCAATGAGTGGCCAGAGCGTCTCAAAGCCTGCGTATATGCAATTGGCGGCCATTTCGAATAAATTGTTTAAATATTGTATCCTAAATAATCAATTAGAGTTCTATGTTTTTATTTTATCACCAAAATGCGTGTACCAGTACCTATTTATGACTTGACTATGTATGTATTGTAAAATGCGAGCTACGGCTTGAGTAGATAAAACGTTATTCTGTGAGATTATTTCTTTATTTTCTAGTCTATAGAACAATTCAAGTTCACACTATACTATTCCTCGCAAATTCTTTCCTTACAAGGTCTCTTTCTTCTCAAATCACTTTATCTCATTTCAATTACTTAATTCACAAATCCAAACTAATTACTTCTTCTTGTTAACTCTTAACTTTCAATCTATCACCAAATTACAACTTCGACCATTATCACTTTTCCAATCTCTTCGTGCGGTTCGAAAACCAACTGCCTTGCCTCTATCGCCATCTGTCCTCATATAGTCGCATTTCTGATAGCCAGAAACTTCTAGCAAATTCTTCGACCACTGGAACAAGAATATTCTGATGTAATAATTCCAAGATGACAGCTGCAGCTAATAATCTCTTGCGGTTATAATTCTCTTGCGGTTATAATTCTCTCTTAATTCCGCGACGTTGTCTTAGACATAATCCGTCTCTTACCGTGGACACGAACCTCGAATGAAAAGACACTTCGGAATGTGTTGCATCTTTTTGGGGCGTAGTTATAATGCTACATTATGTTACGACCAAACAAAAAATTTCTTCCGAGCTTTCTCCAAAGTAATAGTTTCTGAAAAATTCATTTGAGCTATGTCTTTGGACATTGTATAACTTTTATAATTGAGTAGGAAAAAGTGGTAAGAGACAGAGAGGCAGACTCCTTGCGGAAACGTAGATAATAGAGGTCTGTAATGAATGTCTTGAAACCAGTTCCAAGACATTCATTTTATTTCAGGTACACTTCATTACTACACTCACAGCTTAAAAAGTAAAATGAATTAAACACGTGATATTTGATTGCCAAGTGAGTACTTCATCCATTGATAACAAAACATTTAGTGTAGTGTACTCATAACCAACGGGTGTTCACAAACGAGTACCCATAAACATAGTGTACACTGCACTGAAGTACACTGAGTACACTGAGTATTCATTTTCTTATGAAAGTAAATAAATTATTTAGAATAGTTTCTGTTGACAATGCATTGGATGAGAGTGATAATAGTGACGTAGAGAGCCCGTGGATGGAGGAGGAGTGGTCGAGTGATAATTCGCATAGGAAGAACAAAGTGTAGAAACATTGGAATAATTTGTCGAATCCTAAAATTAAAATACATATCTACAAATATGTTCATTTATCTAACTTACATCAATTACTTCCATTTTTTAATAAAACTAATAACTTTCCTATTAAAGTACCAACTTTTCATAAACTTCACTCAATGGACGTTAGGAACCAATTAACCATTGCACCCGTTTCATTCAGTGCACTCAACCTTTTTTTTGTTAAATTCAAGCACTCACGCAAAACAAAGAAAGCAAACAGTGAACTCATTTAGTATCAGGTGATCAAGATTGTATAGTATTTGTATTTTGCATTGTGGTACTCATTTTTAGGGTACTCTCGTTCGTAGAATTGCAGTAAATAGAGTACACTGAACTACTGTACTAGTAGATAAGATCTACATAAAAGCATTCAAATCGCTGACCTTCAAAATTCGTTTTTTTTATGGAGCCAAAAAGTTTTGAAGTTGTTAGCTCTGGATTTCCTTATGATTCGCTTCGTCCGGATTTTGAAGTTTCTGGCTTTCACTAGAAACCTGTGCATGCTAAACCATCCAAGCTCTCTCTTTATCTCTAAGCAATAATATTTCATATTAGTTATTCAAAAATGTTTGCAAACGATACATCAATTCACTGTGTATCGTAGAACAATATACGAGTATGTATAATAATTTTGACATGCCAGCACCTATAAATAATCGCTAACGGCTAGTACACGTTTCTCCATAAAACTCACTTTTAACATACTCGTATTTACGTTAAGTACTCTTTATTTTATGTCTTCCTTTTGGCACATCTAGAATCGTCAAGTGTTCTTGGGAGACCACCTGTTTTGATTGTTTGCAGTCAAACCGGCTTTCAGCAGTTTTTACTTTTTTACTATATTACGCAATTCATATTATAATCGTTGTGAATATCTAAGCGAAACTCTCCAGAGTTCCGCATTTTAGCCACGTACAGAGACAACCCACTTGCTGTCAGCCATACAACTGATATTGAATACTTCGCTACGAGTATTTTTAAGTACACCGAAATCTATTCAGCGGCAATCAACCAGCTGACAATACGGCTGTAGGTCAAGGATGGTTATTGAGATACTTTTAAGCTTTACGTAGTTAGATAAACAACATTTGTGCACCTGCACGTTAATTATGTAGGTACGGATACATGTACTCGTATTTCTTGCCCGGGCGTGCAGATATAAAGTGCGTTTTTTATGAAATGTTTACATCGATTTCGAAAATGTGACTCAAACTTGAAAGTAAAAAATAAGTTCCACAATGACAAAGAAAGAAGAAAAAAAGCTTCAGGCAATCAGCAAAACACTCTCTTGTATGAGATAAATAAAAATTAATTGCATGAAAGTGGTATATTTTTGTCCTCTTTTACTGGCTTTTTGTTGTAATTATGCTATAAAATTTTATTTGCATAATGATGTTCCTTTTTTGTTTCTTCGAGAGAGTAAAGTCCAACTTTTACTCTTATGCAAAAAAAGAAACACCGGTGATCCATAAATCGACCAGCAAGTAAGTTGAAGCTGGCTATTCGCCGATCACCCAAGACTCAATCGACTCAGAAAAAAAAAAACTAGTTTTGCTAACTGCGTTTTGGTGTAGTTATAGGTCGGTCAAGGTGAGTGCTGGTTGGGTTGTACAAAGTCTACCTAACTGCTAGATACATTCGCAGATTCGTGGCATGATTAGCAAATTAGATGCGTGGTATTTGTTTGGCGTATTAGGTGTCACTTGGTGAGAGATCTTCATGAAACATTTTGGAAGATCAATTGCATTCGCTATAAGCTTCTAAGATTATGTGAAGTAAAATGTTAGATAATTTTAATTTTGTTTGACAATATTATCTACTCGTATATAAACATAGACAGGTGGTGTGCCTACTGCGAGATGTGCTACATTTTTGCTGATCACTAACTTGTTCTTCAGGAACTCTGTCCCAAAAGTCTGAAATATAAAATTGTAGCTTAACAGACTCTATTTTACAGTTTAGCATAACTAGTCTTCACTCACTACTAGAAAATTGTAGCTCAATAGACTCCGTTTTACAGTAGCATTACTAAGTTTTGCATTCGCTATTTTTAACATAGAACGACTTAATGTTACTTTTAAGTTCTACAAGAGACTGGGGAATATTATTGTAAGGCTTTCCTTTCAGATAACCCCATAGGAAGAAATCTGGAGCTGTTAAGTCCCGAGAACGAGCCGGTCAATCAATGTCTTCATTTTTTGAGATTATTCGGCCTAGGAACATTTAATAATATTTAATCCAAAAGAAAAAAAAATTGTTGGAAAATATTTCTTTATTCCAAAGTTATGAATTTTTAAATTCCACTTAATATTTTTGGACCACCCTGTATAATGTACTAAAAACTAAAGAGGGGAGAGTATGGAAGTGGAATTATTTTAAAGGGCGTTTTTAAGTGCAAATCTGCTACAATGAAAATCAAAAATGTTTTGGGTTCCATTAGCCATGCATAGCATTCTGGACATTGGTTCGTGGCAGACATAATCAGTTCAGTGAAAATTAAAACGGAAGAGGGGTACAGACCTTAGGTTACGTGGGTTGGCGTTAAGAGATATAATTTGGAGCAGCCCAGGGCAATCGATGTTTCATTCTAATAGCTGATGCACAATGAGTAGTACATCAGCAACTTTTCGACGTTTTTCAAGAGACTATACGCTAATCAATCTTAAACGATCCTCAAGTTATATCTATGGAGCCAAGGAAGACCGCGGAAAGCAAAACGGATGAACTTGTGTCGGTATCGTAATAGGGTAACCAGACTTGGCTAGCATATTCAATGATTGGCCTAACAAAGGTGAACTAAATTGATTTCGTGACGTAAGGGTTCGAGAATTCATTGGGGCAATGTTTCACGAACGTCATTAATTGTCAAGATAAATATCAGAGGATCGAGGTGGCTACTTGGAGAGACTCCGGAGGTGGCTTTAATGGGGTCAGATACAGAAGATCAACTTTCCAGCAGTCGCCAGACTTATTCAGAGCCTTTCGCCAAGACTTTGGAAACAAATTTTTTTTGTTCCAACGGTGAACTGATTTTCAAATTATACCGACCAGATAGACAGAGATCCCCATTGTCAAAACTCCTTCAAGACACGCCACACTACATAGCTTCTGTGTATGACTCCACTTACGCCATACCCCCGAAGACAGGGTGACCAATATTTTGTCATCGGATGTATCACCATATTTTCTAAACACATGTGGACCACTTCGTGAAATACCTACACATGTTAATTTTTTTTTTTTTTTTTTATAATCTGCGCGCGCCAAAGGGATATATATATAATACCCTTTAATTGTTTCAGGGCACGGGCGTCAGGGAAAGGGGAAGAGGAACAGAGGAGGTACCTATGCACGTTGGCTTTGAATGTTTGAAGGTTGTAGTGATGGGGAAATACAAAGCCTGGTAGATCGTTCCACATTCGTGTTGATCGGCTTATAAATGAATCCCTATATTTGACAGTACGACCGAAGTTTGGCTTTAGGGTAAACTGATGTGCATTCGAAGCATGTCGCGTATTGCGGGTGAAATTTTGAAGGGGAGGAATGCAACTGGCTATTTCGCTATTTCGCCAACTTTACCAGTTCCCTTATTTTCGTCCATACTTTTACTACTCTCTTCTGTCAATTTCTGATGCAATAACGTTGCAATTTTCACGGATTGTTTATATCTGTCAGATACGCGTCCATAAAAAGTTATGACCACCGCTTCACTGAGTACTTCTAAGAAATGTACGAGTATTCACCTGTTACAGCCATCATCGGAGTACTAATTAGTGCCACATGTTCGTAACTAAATTAAGTTTAAACACTTATTCATGCCGATCGAAGTTTCACTGCCTGACCATATTTTTGGAAAACCATCTCCTTCCAAGCGACCTCAATCGACCGCTGAAATTCTCCACTCTCCCGCTGTAATTCATGTAATTTGCCATCCGTAAAGCTATTCCTCGAAGTGCATTCGTCGCTGTACCATACCAGTGTGGTAGCAGCACAAATTGACATGAACCAGATTGTAATGAAATGCCATCAACTCCAACTGCAAGTTGGATCAATCATGTGCCAATCCACTGTTTTATGTGGTTGGTTGGTGTAAACGTTGTATCTTTTGCTTTTACTTTCAGCAGAGCAGCATCAAGTATCCAAAGTCGGTAGCGTTTATCATTGGAAATGAGTTCTGCGAAAGGTTCAACTATTATGGCATGCGCAGTAAGTTTCAAATGGTAGTGTGAAGGCGAGGACCTATTCTAATATGTTTTCTACTTGTTTTCTTTTTTTTACAGCGATTTTGGTACTGTATCTCACGGACAAGTTGAGGTATGGCGAGGATCAGGCGACAGTGCTATTTCATGTCTTCACAAGTTTAGTGTATATATTTCCCCTAATTGGAGCAGTCCTAGCTGACAGTTGGCTTGGGAGGTTCAAAACGATATGGTACTTGTCGGTGGTATATACAATAGGAGCTGTGGTCATTGCACTGGGAGCTGTGCCAACTTTGCATTTGCCAGTAAAGTAAGTATTTTTGATAAATATTTTGATAAACACATATAGTTTTTTTTTTCTGATCTGGGTTGCCATTGTTTAAAATCTACATGTACCTATATAGTGTAGTGGGTAATGTGTTATAAATTATCTTTATCTTTCTGCTGTTGAACGGACTACCTATCTGGGCATTATTCGCTATCAAAGTTTAACTGGAATCAGTTGGATTTTGAAGGCATGCAGATGCACATCTCTTGTTAAAATGCCCTGCATGGAGTTGTAGGAAAAGTTCAATTGCTGGGAACAATGGTGAATGAATTTTGACGGATTATCACGAATACTGTCACTGCGGCGATAATTTCCCCATTTCTGAGATGGGTTTTAACAATTAAGAAGCGTTGTTCTCTCATGTTCCGCTTCATAATTGCAAATGTCAGTGCTTAAGGGGAAAAACACAATTTGGGAAAAACGAGTTTGACAGGCATTCTACCGACTTATGATAATAGTTGACACAACGCGCGACCTCAAAATTTACAACACCAAATCCTGCTTCAAGACGGTCGGGCGTTGAGAGTTATTAATATAACAGAATTATGTTCTGTTCCCTCAAATTTCCCACACACGATTTCGCGGCAGAAAGAAGAGTAGAAATGTACTTTTTTTATTTTTATGGTTTGATTAGGAAACACAAATATAAGAAAGTTATTTCTTATAAACAAATTTGTATAAATAAGAAAATAAAAAAATAAAAAGCTATGCTCTGTGTTCAAAAAACCTCAATTAGCAATTAAAAATTTGTACATATTAGATGCTAACAATTCGGAGTACATACACGACACAATGACTTACCTTGTTGCTAAAATTGAACAAGTCTAAAAACAATGTCAATCCAAAACAGTTGTGAGCTGTCAAAACGCGCGACAATAGTAGTAGCTCTACTCCGACGTTAAGATGGCGCTTACGATATTTACGATCAAAAACCGCTACTCATTCTGTCACTCGAGCATCACATTGTGTTCCTACTTTAATGTTCACAGATGTGAAATGTCAGCCGTTTATCTTTGACAGAACCACAGTAGTGCCAGATTTAAATTGTAACCTCCAATCGAATCACAATTTAGCAATCGACGAAGATTGTGGGGCACTCAAATACTTTATTAAATGACAGTCAGATCTCAGTAAGACATAGGTGATCAGCCTAAGGCCATTTTACTCTGGGTTGCAGGTTATATTGTCATAGAGGTAAAAGAGTAAACCGTCGACTTAGCCAGGATTAGACATTTACAGTTCATTCGTATAAAGAGTGTAGACCTATTATGGAGGCAATTATTGTCGCACTACCTAACAAAGGTCAATTTGCTGCGTTATAACTAACCCAATCACATCGTTGCTATGCCTGAAAAATCTGAAAAGGTCAAAGAAAATTTGTAACAATCAGCGGATCGAGTTGTCATACGAGAAACAAAGTTTGGTGCGTTTCAACTGATAGACAAAGAACGTCCAACGAAATTGATAATTTGACGATGATTCGAGGTTTTAAAAGTATTCTCTTTCAATTCTAAAACAGGAAAAGAATCCACATAGGATTGTGTAATGATCGCAGGGATATATGCAACTTCCTACTGCATCCGTTCGAAAGCCATCACTCGAAAGGCCAGGTATAACATCAAAATATTAAAGAACAGTGGAGGTCTTGGAGTGAATGAAGGAATATCTTGAAGGAACATCCAATTTTGGGAAGTTTAACTGAAACCCTATCCCCTCCCCAGCACGATCCGATACAAACTACAGCAACATCATGATGTCTGTTGATTCTGCTCTTGAATAGCTGGAGATTAAAGGCTTCTATAAATATGTCTCCTGTGAGTGAACTCTTGTCCCGTAGCGTCGTTGATGAAAATGCCCATCGTGAAATCTTTCCTGGCAAGCGTTAGCTAAGTTTGCTAAAATTGAGTTAATCACTTCTCAAAAAATATTTGGAAAGTCTCATTGAAGGTTCTTTTATTTGCAAGCACCCTGCAACGATACACGATATTTTCGAATGTGTACGTAAACCGTAGTAATTTTATTATTTTATTATTTCTTGTATCTTTTCAGAGAGGCGACAGTGACCGGTCTTTTATTAATAGCCACAGGAACTGGTGGCATAAAACCCTGCGTATCTGCTTTCGGCGGAGATCAATTCAAGATTCCCGAGCAAGCTAAGCAGTTGGCTACCTTCTTCTCGCTCTTCTACTTCGCCATTAATGCAGGATCTCTGATTTCAACGACGATTACTCCAATCCTTCGTGCAGATGTCCACTGTTTTGGTGATAAAGATTGCTTCTCATTGGCATTTAGTGTCCCGGCGGTACTAATGGTGCTCTCGCTAATCATTTTCATCGCTGGAAAACGTTTATATGTGATTAAGCCGCCATCAGGTAATATGATCCTTGGTGTATCGCAGTGTGTGACTGAAGCCATCAAAGGACGCATTAGGGAAGGCAAGAAAAGTCCTAAAATCCATTGGCTAGACTATGCAGAGGCGAAATGCAGTCGTAAATTGATCGAAGACACTAAAGCCTTGTTAAAGATTCTCGTTCTTTACCTGCCACTCCCAGTCTTTTGGGCGTTATTCGATCAGCAAGGATCTCGTTGGACTTTCCAAGCCACCAGAATGGTAGGCGATATAGGAATCTTCAATATTAAGCCCGATCAAATGCAAGTCATCAATCCATTGCTGATTCTAGGATTCATTCCGCTTTTCAATTTCGTCGTATATCCAGTGCTGAAGAAGGTCGGAATCAGGAGACCCCTGCAGAAGCTCACCTTAGGTGGTTTGTTAGCTGCAGTTGCTTTTCTTATGTCGGCGTTTGTGGAATTTAAACTGGAAGCCATGGATCCAATTCTACCCGGACCGCAAGAAGCTCAGTTGAGAATTTACAATGGAATGCCGTGTACCTATGACTTCAGCACATACCTTCCGGTGAAGGGGAAGTTTTCTTTGCCACCTTTGGGGGCTTTGGAAGAGAAAAACCTGATTGTGGCCAATTCCATTGCCTACAACTATACAGCTTCGTCAAAGGATTCACTTAATTGTCCTCCGTTGGAAGGGGAATTCAACTTGAATCCTGGAAAGGCAATGAGTTACTTCATTGCCATGAATGAAGTGTTCGAGTACGAGGATGCTCCTGGGAAGCCAAAGTCCGGAGAATCAGCGATTAGAGTTCTTTTGAATGTCCCTGACGATGATAAGCCGCTGTTGCTGAAAACTTCGGATTTATCCTACTCGATTAGGAATAATCAAACTAATATTCTACCAGTTGCTATTGGAACATCTACGCTTACTTCTGATGATAAGGAAGTGACTTCGGTGCAATCTGATGTAGGAGGAGTTACGGTGGTCCTCGTAGAGGGAAGTCAATCCAAGGGATTTGTAAGAAGAGCTACTTTTCAAATGAATTCGCAACTAATCTATTGTCTTCTAGACGACTAGGTCGCATGTGCTTGTCGAACCCAATTCAATACACATCATGTGGCAGGTGCCACAATATATAGTCATGACAGCCGCTGAAGTCATGTTCTCCGTGACGGGTCTAGAGTTCTCATTCACTCAGGCGCCGGCGAGCATGAAATCTGTTCTACAGGCCTGTTGGCTACTTACCGTAGCCATTGGCAATATTTTGGTTGTGATCATTGCCAAACTGAAGTTCTTCGACTCACAAGTAAGACAACCATTTTTTCAAAAAGCCCATTGATCCTAAGTCAATTCTGACTCTCTTTAGGCTCAGGAGTTCATCCTTTTCGCGGCTTTGATGGTCGCAGATATGCTCATCTTCATCCTTCTGGCTATGAGGTTCAAATATATTGAACATGTAGACGATTCCGATGTCGACACTGATGGCAATGTAAATGAGAAGCGTGCAGATCAAATGGAATCGCAAATAGATAAGAGAGAGGACGGTCACTTTAACCAGGCCTATGAACCGGAGAAGTGAAGAATCAATGGATCTTGAGGCCGTAGTTACTTAAGGAATTACCAAGCAATTTGTTCTCATTTTTTTTTTTTTTTTTGTAGGTTTAGTGTAATTACTTTATTACCAATTTTTTTTTTCAAAATTGCAATGCATTCTGTAGCACATACCATGTACATAATTTGTAGATATAATGTTATATAATATATTTTTTACCTTTTAACTTATATCTAATTGTAGATTATGTGAGATATACAAGTTTATTTTAAGAATTTCTTTATTGTAATCGTTGAGATGTAAGAAATTAATTTGTGACCACAGCTATGCTGGGGCTTACTTTAGTCAAATAAAATTTAAACATAAAAGAAACTTAAGGTGTTGTACATTTAAGTGTTGAAGAAAGGGAGGAACCTTACTATTCAAGCTAGCACTTCGTTTGGAATGTCCTTCTTTGTAATCCTTTAGATCAGTACTAGGATGCAAATCGATACCTTCCCGGAAGAATGTATTAAGCGACTATTTTTCAGCAAATGACTTTTTGGCATGCTCTTATAAATTGTGCCAAGCGCCACGTTTTGATCTTGGTTTGACGTCTCTACCATTGATGCAAACGACACTAGAGGGAAATAAAAATTGCTTATTACTATAAAATACGCAAATAATTACCTGTACAGGAAGTTTTATTTGTTTCCTGTAAAATTTTGAAAATGTCGCTTAATATATTCTTTCGGGAAGGTTTCGACATGTTTTAATTCGCGAAGCTACATATATACATGTAAATGCTGCACGCAGTGCTGTTCTGCAAGACATCTCTATTTTCAAATTCGCTGCAATCGACAACACAAAAAAAAATTGAGGGATTTGGTACCACCAACTTTTGAAGTTTCATTGTTTGTTTACTTACTGTTGGCCTCACTGACGAAGTGATCCGAAACAGGGAAGCCTGCCGGTACTTCCTGAGGTCAAACCGGCAAACCCTACAGGCGTACCAGTAGGGATGCAGTAAAGGGGGAATTTTGTGATCTTTCTACTCCGGATCATAACTGCCAGCAGCACTGCAAGCAGATTTTCTGCACACGTGTTTTGGGCATAATGCAGATGATATTATATTTGTAGTGCTGCCAAATCGATCCTACATATATATATGTCTTTATGCTTTCTTCGATTCTAGATAATCTGCAGGATACCTATTTAATCATTTATTTATTAAGCTTTTTCATGTAAACTCAATTAAAACCACTGATGTTTTTGAATCTTATGTAAACAGCCTTTGAGGGGTTAACAACGACTGCTCGCCACAAGAAGTCTCAACAATACAAAGAGTACGCTGGTGCCTTTGTTTGAATTTACAGCGGAGCCTAGGTAGACAAAGTCCTTAATTGCCTCGAAATTGTAGCTGTTTATTGTGATGTTCCCAGCATATATTTTGTTTTGCCTTCGTTAACAGCTAAACCCATTTTCGCTACTTCTGTTCCAATACTCCCGCAAATACCACTGATATCCCTCTGCATTCTTCCAATTATGTCAAAAACGTCGGCGTGCGAGAGCAGTTGTACAGACTTTTGAAAGATCTTTTGTTAGCTTGATGTTACCTTGAGAACCTTGTGCAATTCTTTGAAGTTAACATTATTAAGATAATCTAGTCCTTTTCTGACATCAAAGATCCTCCATCGTCATCCTGCACAGAAGAACGAATTTGGCAGGGATGCCGAAACAAGACATGGCTCTGTATAACTTGTCTCCATAAACGCCATCATAGGCGTAATATCATAATATCGATAAAAATGTGATGAGTATCGATTTGGAGCTTCTGGGTTTTTTTCCAAGATCTGCCGCAATGTGAATATCTTATCTGTGGTGGACTTTCCTGTCGTAAAACCACACTAATACGGACTAATCAGATTGTTAACAAAAGGTTTAAGGCGATCACATAATATGGTAGATAAGATCTCATATACGATGTTGAGGAGACTAATACCTCTGTAGTTGGCGCAGTTCAGAGGTTATTTTTCTTGAGAATCAGTTTCACTCGTCGGGCATTCTTTCATCCACCTTACAGAGGAGTTGATGTATACTCCAACCAAATCATCTCCCAGGTATTTTTAATAGCTCGGCAGTAAGACCGTCAGCGACATAAATTAACGAAACCCGATAAAATGTCCCTGCTAAAAAGCAATGTACCCATAAGTATCATTACGTGTACAGTGCCAACCTTAATTGTTAGAGCAGATTCAATCCAGACAGATGTTGGGTTGTCAAAGGCTCCCTCAATCTTCAAGGACACAGCAAAAACGTATTTTCTACCATTAATTGTTCTATGCTCCCTACCATCATCTCAGTAGACATGATTTTTGTCATGAGTCGGTGTGGAAGATACCACTCCATACTTTAGTTGCATTCAATGCCCTTTAAAAGAAGCGATGAAAGGGTAATAGTCAAAAAAGCTCTTCGCAATGTCCTAGGTAATCTCCTTCGGGGACGAACACTGCCTAAGCCTTGTTCCTCTACACAAAAACGATCTGCTTTGTTTATTGAACAACATTTTGTAGTTTCTATGTGCATCTGGATTAGGAATTCAGTGGGAGCCAGCTTTCATGGATTTATTAAAAGGTTCTTCGCATAGCCTATAATCTGACATATCGCATAACATAAATGTAATTTGTCATCATTTTGGAAAATCATTTCCTCTTCTGGCAAAGATTTCTGATCAGACGACAACAGTGTGCTAGATCACAATGGGATGTGTGGCTGAACCTCCCTTACCGACATTTTGTCATATTTCAATAAGTAAGATATACTTTTGGGAGTAAGATATACTTTTTGGTTCATATTTGTTGCATACTTATATGCAGCTCCTTTATAAAATGACACCTTACAGTACAATCGGTAATTTAGTTGAAGTGGTAATCCAAAATTCGTTGTCCATTATCAATGGAGCCATTTTACTATATTCAGTGGCTGACAGACTGGCAACAAATCCATTTATCAAAATTTTATGCTACAGACAGTAAAAAAAGAAAAATAATGGAAATACTAAAAGTAACTCATATCGTAACGCGGTCATAAGTTACATTTAAATTTCCATAGTAATAAAACAGATTTAGCAGAAGTTATATTCAAAATAGTTGTTATTATTCCATTTTCACATTTTCGCTACTATGTACTTACACAGCTAACCTTTGACAGATCGGGAAAATTGAATTTAGATTTCAGACTATCAGAATCATGTATAATTTGGTCATGTTCTCTTTTCAAATAAAATGCTATTGACTGTCACTTTGAAACCGACTTAGAAGCGGATGACCTACAACTAAGCTGAGTGACATTCGTGTTTATTACTACCGATTTGGAGTTTTATATTTCATAAAATTTGAAAAAAAAAAAAAATTATAATAATAATAATGGAATTCGTCTATTACTTATCATTAAATGTGCTGAGTAAGGATAGTTACCGACTAAATTCAAAGCATATGTTTGTTCAAAAGTATTCTAACAAAAGTTAATTTAATACGGAGTGAATCGCAGTTGGTATGAGTGCGTTTCAGGCTCATCCTGCTCCTATGTGTCAAGGTTAATTTGTTGAGTGGGATTAAGGTTAAGTCGGATCGAGAGTTTTTTATTAATTTATTATTTTATTTATTTACTTTATTTAACCGATAATCCACTATTTAAATTCATTCATCTAAAAAAAGCTCATGGTTTTTCATTTAAATATGGCAAAATTTTCTTCGTTTTTGATTTCTTGGAGCATTAAATTAAATAATTGAAAACTTTTTTATACAGTACTCGTACTGAGATAGATATATTTAATTTTCGTTTTTTTTATTTGAGCTAGGTGCTCAATCCACATATGTATGTAGGTCGTCTTTGAAGTTTTTGTTCGCACTCAACGATATGTTATACTGATATAAAAAGGAGGATGTCGTCTGCAAATAGTGCGATCTGTGAGTATTTGAGTACACTCTTTATGTATTTATAGGTGAACGTTTCAAAAATAGTTACCAGATTCCAGAAGATACACCATTTACCATCTTTCGTTGTGTTCTCCTGCTCAAAAAGAACTTAAGCCACATAATTGCAATACTTCTTATTCCATATCCACTTAATTTACACAGAAAAATGTCAAAATCAATTGTCTCGAAGGCTCTTTTAAGGTCGAGGAAACGGCGATTGACGTAATGTTATACGGCAATTTCCTCCTTCCAGCTAATTATGACACTGCTTAACGCTGATTCGCAGGAGTTTCTCTTCTAAACCCGGACTTATTTTCTTCTATTCGAAATACTTTCTAATTGGATCTGAACCACTTATTTCAAAATTTGTTCGTGTACAGGAGGGCTGTTAATTGTACGGAAATTTTCACATAAATCGGTACCTTGGACTTTTTCGATAAGTGTTACTACTGCCTCTTTCCCCGTTTCAGGAAATAAGCCACTATTTTCGATTATGATGAATGCATCCAGCAACATTTTAGTCCGATTATACGATTAAAGTCTCTTTCATTCATAGATTTTAAAATATTTTAATGTTGATAACATTAATACGCTTCAATGTTGAGCCGATGTAATCGGTTTGAGAAATAAGAAGAACGTTATTTCAATAACGCTATTTACGAAAAATGTTTTGAATTTGTCGGCTAAGTTCTTATTTTTAATATAAGCACCGTTAAAGTATATATTTTTTATTAGGTCTTTTTTATATATTAATAAAACACGAATTTATTGTTCTCCACTTACATTTTTGGTCACGAGCGGTTAATATTTTTCGTTCTATGTTTTAATTTTTTGCCCTAAAGAGTTCTATTTTATGCCGATATATTAATTAGCGATAATTATTCTAGCATATTTCACTATTCGAGAATTCCTGGCATTTCGCAATCGCGATCAATTTTAGTTTGACACGGTCTTAACTGTTAAGATATCTGATTCATGCAAATTAATTGTAGTACATTTGACCAAATCCTGTGAGTATGTAGTCTTGATAAGCCAGAACTTTGGAATACCCTGTATGTTAATAAATACGTTTATATATATATATATATATATATATATAAATATAAATATATAAATAGAATTTGATGTTTGCTACGCTCTTTTCCTACGGAAACATTTTGTTTTAGTACTGGCAGCACTGGCTACAACAGTACTTTAGCGTTGAGTGCTGTCCAATTCTCTGTCGTGGTTGTCAAAAAATCATCTGTTTTTGCCTTTAAATTTTAAAAGAAATAGAAAAGAAGCTGGTATTTTAATATAAAGCAGGTATTTATCCAACAATATATTGAACGACCATAATCTCATCCCTTGTGGGCTCTCTAGAACACCCTGCACGCATCATGTCAAGCCCTAGACTCACGATATTCAACAACACCGACAACCATTCAACTAATATTTCCCAGAAACTACAAACTTTCTATGAAGATAAGGAATTCTGTGATATTATCCTGGTTGCTGGCATTGACAATGTTAAACTGCAAGCTCATCGGATTCTTCTTTCCGCATCGAGTGACTATTTCCTTGGAATGTTCCGCAGTAGACTGATGGAATCCAAATCCGATGAAGTCGAAATTGGGGCCATCGATGGGGCGACCTTGAAACTCTTACTCGACTATATGTATACAGCTTCAATAGAACTTCGCATTGAAACGGTCGAGAGCGTTTTGCGAGCAGCCGACTTCTTCCAGATAAACGCACTGATGGTAGCCTGCTGTACATTCATGAGCGAACAGTTGGACACCAGTAATTGCTTAGGTATTACTTTATTTGCAGAGCAACTTAGTTACACTGAGCTCTATAAGCGATCGGCTAGATTCACGTGTACGCACTTTGGGAAAGTCTGCGGCGAGCAGGAGTTTCTCCAACTAACTTTAGAGCAGCTCTGCAAATTTATTACTCGTGACGACCTTCGCGTGTACTCGGAGGAGAAGATGTTCCTGGGTCTGGTGGCATGGGTCGAGTACAATAGAGAAAATCGTGAGCAACATCTTTTCAGTCTTCTGTCGCATGTTCGTTTCTGTTCGTTGACGCCCGAATTTATAATCGCCAACAGGCATTTAGTATGCAAATCCATTGAGTGCGACGAGTTGATACGCAGTTGGCTTCAGTGGCACTCATCGCCCGAAAGTCGATCACAATTTCCAATAGAGCTCATCACCAAGCCAAGGGAAACTCTTCTATTTGTAAGCGGAAGATGGACTAACGAATTTCAGTTCCAGACATTCAATGTAGAATTAAATAAATGGTCGTACGAAGAGTGGCCACGTCCATTGAGGAACAGAAGGGCATACTGTATGGCTGTAGTAAATAAAAAATTGATTATCGCTGGCGGTTTTGTAGGTGATAGTCTAATAAACTGCATTGAATGCTTCGACCCACAAACAAATAAATGGACTGATCTACCTCCTACGCGACTAATTCAGTACACGTGTAAGATAGCTGATTTGAACGGGGATTTGTTTGTTGTCGGTAGTACCGACAAACTAATAAACTGTTTTTCGGCAGAGAAATACGATTTTAACACAGGCGAGTGGAAAGAAATGTCGCCATTGTTCAAAATCTTCGTGCCTGCCGAACCAGCTGTTCTTGATGGTGTGTTGTATATCGATGAACTTTACGCTAATTGGTGCTGCATCGAATGTTACGATCCCGTGACTAATAAATGGACTACAAAGACACGAAAGGACTTGGAGAAAGAGGACTTTGATATGACTAGCGTTGGCGAATACCTTTATGTAGTTGGAGGACGTTGTGCAGATGCGTTAACCGGAACGGGTGAGCGCTATCATCCTATAACCAATACATGGACTGCGATTAAACCAATGAATTCAAGTCGGTCTTTATTAAAATGTACTTCATTTAATAATCGACTCGTAGTATGCGCAGGCTTCGATGGGAACAGAACCGTAAATTTAGTCGAGGAGTATAATCCAGATACAGACGAATGGAGGTCATTGCCTCCATTGCTGCCGCATGAAGTAGAATCTAGAACAAATCGTCTACTAACGATGTAAAGTCAATTGGGATGCCATGTTATATAGATATTAAGTTGTTATTAATTTTATAGTCATTGTGCTTACCTTGACCTCAGCACATCATTTTGTTGGCTGTGGGAAATATTCATCTGTGTTACTACTAAAGTGTTGAAATTTAAATTGCTTTTGCTCTTACCTACTTTTATATTGAAGCATTATAATTAATACAGTAATAATGTTTAATTTGTATATAACTAAATGTGAAATGTGAAAACAAAAAAAAAAAATTATTTAATATTTTTCAAAGTTTTTTGCTTCATTGAAGAGAGTGTCCTTTCCGATTATTTATGGAAAATAATTTCATATAAATGGCTACCGGGGCCGGCTTGGCAGTATATTTTCTATGGTTCGGGGCTACATTTTAGGAATAGCTCGATCAATATTGTGCTTTATCGATTTATGTTGTCAGCATAACATCGATCTTTAACGGCATCACATAAAAAAGGTAAACGGCTCCGTGGAGGCCAAGCAACATCACCAAATCGGCTGAATACACTTACGACTTGTACGGCACGTAGCGCCATCTTGTTGGAACCAGAGATCGCCCAAGTTCATTTCCTCAGTTTTGGGCAAACAAACAAATCGGTTATCATGCCTTTGTAGCGTTCTCCGTTGACCATAATGTTGTTGCCATCTTCATCTTCGAATGAAAATGGTCCAATAATGCCGCCATTCTACAAATCACACCAAACAGCCACACGGTGAGGATGCATTCGCTCTCATCGTGTGGGTTTTTCGAACCCTAAACACGGCAGTTTTGCTTGCTTACATAGCCGCATGCCAATCTCACGAACTTACGTACAGCAGACACGGTGCATTATTTCGGCAGAAATTTC
This sequence comes from Pocota personata, assembly GCA_963082735.1. Classification (NCBI taxonomy): domain Eukaryota; kingdom Metazoa; phylum Arthropoda; class Insecta; order Diptera; family Syrphidae; genus Pocota; species Pocota personata. The sequence continues at coordinate 7,167,710 of OY720430.1, forward strand.
TTTTCAAAATTCGCACTGTTTCGACAACACAGCACTTACTTTGGAAATCACTTTCCAATATTTCCCAGCGTTGTTCATGCGTAAATCGATTCATTTCGTACCGCGGAGATATGATACTGTAATTCTGTAAATTTGTTGAGCGCGAAAGAGCTATCACTGTAAAAATAACATGTAATTTAAAACCAGCAGATGGTCCATTCTTTAGATGTAAATCGCGTAGGCATTCTAAATCTAATTTCATACATTTAACTGTTAAATTAGCTTGGATTATAGACCGTAAAAGCTTCTTACTTATTTGCCGCTATGGCATCATTATTAAACCGCATCAGGTGAGATCCATTTAGAGTTTTTGTCTCATTCTCATGTCGTAGATTTCCTTTGAAATTTGTCAAAAAGACTGTGTTATCGGTAATGAGTTCGATGACTGGTTTCCTGTAGAATCGGTAGTCGTTCCCTTTAACAGCTGGTTAATGCGATGATCTGGTGATTGATTTTAAATTTGGTTTTCTTTACAAATAGTTATATCTCGTCGACCACCGCCAATTAAACTGAACAACTTCGAAAACAGCATAAAACAAAAGCGCACTGTGGAATACCAACGGGCTAGTGCAAAATAAAGACGAGTTAGCATTATTTTTAGCGTCGGAAAAAATGAATGTATGTCCCCATATCCCGCAAGAGTGTTAAAAATTCTATCCCTAACTACCAAATTTAAATTTCCATAGTTGCACCGGCTGGTTCAAATTATTTTCAATAAGGCTGTTCGCACACTGAGGTACATACACATACGGATTCTCTTGGGGCTGTGCTCTTTTTGGGGTTGTTTTTTCACTAGTTCTGCGTACACAATATTTATCATCGCTATACGCATATTTTTAAATTGTTCATTTAATTGCAAGATTTATCCTTGCAACCAGAGGCCTTATTACAAAATTGCGATTAAGTGTTACGATTTCGATCACCTCTATGGTTATCGTTACCGGAATGGTATCTGTCATACCACACTTCACAGTATTTTGTTAAGGATTAATTGTCATTCGTCATTGTTTGTGAAATGATTGTTTAAAAAGTGTAATGAAAATAAAAGATTGTGAACATATTTGACGTTTTATTTATTTTCAGTCCTAAATGAACAAATATTTTTTTTTTATGGATAAAACTCATCACATCATGAAGAACACTGTACATATGTACATACGTATATGTTAAGCAGGAATAATAACTAGCTTTCTTCTTTCATTTTCTCTTTCTTCTATATATTACGGGAGATTATTATCAATAGCACATAATGCCTGTCACGGTTGGTTGCGCAAAAACAAGGAAATTTTGCCGAATTTTTCGTTGGAATATACACATACATTTCAGATGTACATACATATGTTGACTTGAACTTGACAGTTGGCTGTCAATATAAACCAAAACATGTAAGTGAATCATTCAGTCGAAAAAGTTATTTAAAACATAAAGTGTATGTTTAACAATCGTTGAATTTGTTTTCTGTTAGTTTTTTCTCCATCATCACTCCCTCTTAAAAACATTTTTAATAATCAGCGCGTTCGTAGCTCTGTAAGAATCTAGCAAAACGAGGTTGACAAGGTCGTCAAAACTCTCCACTACTAGCGCTGGAGGTGGTATAGCGGAGAAATTGTGCGCTAAAACACCAAGCTATATGAGAACAAGAGAAAAACGACATCTGTCAAAACAATTGATTAGCGATGGGGTCTTCGAATAAAAGCCTAAAACAATCATCGCGATAATTATGAAAACCATGCAGTAAATGCTCGAAATTATTTGTTTCTTCTTTATTAGTTAGGATTAGTTTACTACTTACTAAGCTTTCCATTGCAGATCATACGAATTTGATTAAATTATATTACAGACTGCTCTTTAACATTCCAATGTATTCGATAGAATCAATAATCAGGAATCGATGGTTTAAAGCGTTATCGAGTCGATAACTAAATTAATTAAAACAAATAGATGCTCTGAATTTTTGGTAACAAAAGTGGAATGACATTAGACGCTGATTCGTAGAGAGACCTCGTATTGACAAAACTAGTCAAATTTTTCCATTAATTGACTCCAAGAATAATAGAATACAAGATTAGGCATTGCGCATGTCCGCCATGCAATTTTTTTTTTGCTGACAGCTGTGTGGCGTCACAGGGGATCTGCCAACTTTTGTTCTCGTATTTTTCTGTGATATTTACAGCAAAAGCAAACAGCTGTCAAATTGCGTGTCTCCTGTGATGTCATGCGCAAAACGTGCGATTTCTTATACCTAACTGCGCAATCTTATATACTAGCATTCCTGAGTTGAATCTATTTTAATCAAAAATTTTTCCCTGAAATTTTATTGAGCTGTACAAAATGTTGAAATCTGTTAGTTAGGAAGAAATCATTATTTTGTTTCGGTAGTAGTTTTTAATTTTAATTGTGTATAAACACAATTAAAGAAAACAATTACAGCGAAAAATTAATATCAGGATAAATTGAAATGAACATAGATTGAATTTTGAGTTCAATAGGTTAGGCCTTAGCAAACATTTTAGTGTCTAGTTGAAATGCTACTAAGACTGTTTTTAGTTCATTTAACTAGATTGTATTAAAAGGTTCAATTAGAACAATGGAATGCTGAAAATTATATTACCCACCTCTCGTAAATCTTAAGAAATTCTAGCTATCACTTGTTGTACGGCCAAAAGGCTATCGGAAAGAATACGCTTGGAACGCGGCCAATAATTTGCCCTTAAATTTTCTTTTTTTTTACACATGTCAATAAAAACGAAGTTAGTTGTGCTTTTAAATAGCATGGATTTTTGCATTTTAGCCGGCAACACTTTGTTGCCATCGTTCTCGTTGCACTTAGTCATTACACGTCATGGGTATCGCTATCTGTAAATGGTTTGTCATGACTTTCTTCTCGTTATACATATAATAAGGCCCCGGATAACAATCCGCGCGATATTAAGGAACGTCTAAAATCTAACGAAAAATATTTTTCTAAATACCAGGCACTGCGAACATCAGTGTGGAGCCGATGAAGATCAGTACTCCGGCTCGGAGAGTCTTCGAGTCTATCCCAGAAGGACTACACTCTCCTAGCTGCAGAAGCTTGTTTTGGTTCCCCTGATATCTCCGTCTTAGTTAACGCCTTAGTAAAGCTTTCTTCCCGATGCTTCGTAAACCTTCCATTTAAAATTAAACACATTTCAATTTATTTTATTATCTGTAAAAGAATCTTTTTATTTATTTATTAAATATGTATCTCTTATATATTTTGAATTTTTTTTTTTAAATCTTTATAATCCGTACGCAAGCGCAACACCGTTCGACAGTATCGCTCATTTCTTAAAACTAAATGTATAAGCAGAACATAACATATGAGTAAAAAATACGTAAAATTAGTAAAAAAAAATTATATATATATATTTCCTTCTTATTGCTTAAAAATAAATTTATATTTATACTTACAGATTTTTTATGTACAACCATAAAAAAATGTTTGTCGTCGTGAATCGAACGCGCATTAATTCTTGTAGTAAAGTTAGTAAAAAAAAAAGAAATATTGTAACTTATATCACAATATTGCGATCCATACTTACCTCCTACTATGCACACGACACACCTCTTTTCAGTGGGCGGTTTAAAAAAAAAATCTTAAAACTACAGATAAGTGCTAAAAATTAAAAACAAAAAAAAAAAACAAAATTTTGTTTATATAATTTGCACTTAGAGTGACAGAGACCAATATGGAAGGGCGGGGGAAGGTGGCTCAGTTTTAGATAAGCTTCCTATCTTCTGCTGTTCAACATCTGCAGGTAGTACTCGCAGTTGGTGCAATAGACCGCTGGTGCAATCACATGACGTTTCCGGCAGAGATTGCATTCGACAGCCTTGGCTGAGGCCTTAACAATCGCATTGTTGTAGACGCGGGTTGGAATAACGGTAACATTAACAGACGAACCGCCATTTTGCTGTGCATTCTCTAGATTGGGAATACTATTGGCGTTTTGTTGCTGCGCTGATAGTTCCACCTCGCCTTTGGTGCCAGGCTCGAAGCTGACCTTCTTCTGGGGCATCTGCTTTAGCGGCGCGGGTGGCTGAAAGTAAGGAGAGGATGTGGGAGGTTGGGGATTATTGTTACCAGGGTAGGCGCCGTGAGGCATCGGGACCCTCTGGTATGGTGATGGTCCATTTGGGTGGTGTTGTCTCTCGTCTGGCAGTGGATGGTAGCCATTCTGCGGAACCATGTGATATCCGTTTGGCAGTTGGTTTATAATTTGCTGCTGCTGTTGTTGTTGTTGCTTCTGTGCTGCCATCTGTAGTGAGACCAAGTAGCTTTGATTTAGATTCGGCACTTGGATACGATTGCTGGGATTGGCGGTGGGGTAAGTTTGCTGTTCGGTTATTGGAGCCCGTGATCCAACGATGCCATTTACGTTGGCGTCCATTTGTCCATTGTTGCCATTTAGCATCTGCATGTGTTGCATGTTGGCAAGACTTGCGATGCCGCTCATACTGGTTCGCGGCGGTAGCTGCTGAACCAAGCCGTTCGCATTGTTCAGTGGGCTTGTGTTGAGGTGGGGGCTGGATTGGTTGTTGTTAGTATTGGCACTTCCGTTCATCTGTCCTGGTACATTTTGCATGCGAAAAATGTCCTGCATTGGAGTGTAAACCTGGGAACGCATGTGTGTGGCGTTGTTAGTATTCGGGTTGGCTTGTGATTGTGGTTGCTGTGGTGGTGGCAGTTGTTGTTGTTGCTGCTGCTGGTGGAACTGAGGGCTATTGTTGCCTGGGTAGGCCATTTCGTGACGAATATTGTCCATTTGAGGGCTTTGCTGTTGCCTCATCTGGATGTAGCGCTGTACTTCTTGCGGGAGGGAGCGACGTGGATCAATGATTGAAGGCGTCGGACTCGGTTGTTGCTGCTGGAGGGATTGTGAGACATTTCGTGGAATTGCTTCACTTTGCATGCGAAGCATGTTCTGCTGCTGTTGCTGAATGAGTTGGGCGGTCACCTTGTCATTTGGGTTCTGAGCGGTTCGTAAGACACGCTCCAGAATCGGGTTCGGAATGAAGCTATCGTCTTCTTCTTCGTCTGCGGTGGCTACAAGGATCACTTGATCGCAGAAGGAAACGCTCTTCTTCTTCACTCGCTTAGCGCCATTTTGGGAGTTATTCAGCGTTTGTTGAACAACTGCATTAAGCATCTCGACTTCTCGGATTTCCTCGGCGATCTGGCTCTGAGCGATCTCGTATTTCGGTTTGGGGAGGACCTGATGTGGAGGAAGCCTTGGACGGGGACAGTCGACTTCGTCGACACCACCGCATCCCATCGGTCCTGGAAGGCCATTCATTTGTGTTCGAATCTGCGGCTTGCTGCTGAGAAGCTCTTGCGATGGGTACGATCGCATTTGTGAGGCATGCTCTGGCATTTGTTGTTGTATTTGCGGCTGTAGCTTAGTCTGTTCGAATCGATTGGCCAGATCTCGCACGCTATTGGGAGACCCCACCGTTTCAGGCTTTTTATTTCTCAGATCGCTTTGCTTCAGCTGAAGTTCCTTGAGCCAGCTGTCGTTACCAGTGGTTGTGGGGGAATTCTGATCCTTTCGCATCTTCATCAGGTGCTGACGTTGCTGCAGTTGTGCCAAGATGCTGGTGGTGCCTTCTAGAGTTTCAAGATTTCTAATTTTATTCGCCTCCAGCGCTTGAATCTGATTGATTTGCTGGTTCAGAGGTTCCATGTCGATCTCGGGTGGTGGTGGCGGGAAATCTTCACTGGCTTGTCTAGAATGACAAGCTGACACCGGTGGACTTGGGTACGGAGGGAGATCTAGAGTTGAATCCATCAGGCGACCGTCAACTTCATCAACACCACCGTCCATGTAGCCGTACGAGTTCTTGTATCCATTGCTCTGTTCCTCATTCTTAATGGGACTCTGTTCAGAATGAACTTGCGCACAGGTTGTGATAATTGTCTGGCAGGAGTCCTCACTCATACTGGAGATGTTGGACAAATTTGCCTCGTGGAATGGTTGCAAAACCGCATCTTGCTGGGTAAGTGCTGAGCTTATTCTCAGTGGCGGTGGTGGGGCAACTTTAGCTACCACAGTCAGTTGACGTCCGCTGCCGTGGAAGCTTTTTCTCATCAGTTTACTCCGCTCTAAGTTTGGATTGGCATTGTTCACCTCGCGGAAATCAAAGTGTCCCTCGGAGATGTATCCATTCATACTGTTCTTGTTCAGGCCCACTGTGCTGTCATCTACGGAGACCATGGCAGGCGCTGGCTTCTCTTTCTGTTGCTGTTCTTCGCTTGCATTGGCCTCGGTCAGGTCAGGCATTGACCGGTTCTTCCTCCTGATTAAGCCTCCCATTAGAAGCTTCCTTCGAATTTTATGTTGCTTCTTGCCGCTTTTGTCCTTCTCCTTCTTCTCGTCCTTGTCCTCTTTGTGTTTCTTGAGAGTGTCCTTTGCATTCACGAGGAGAGTTTCTGCGACCGAGAACTCTCGAGTTATCTTGTTTCTATCCTCACTACGGCTACGTTTATCTTTCTCTTTGTTGCGGCCAAAGATACTGCGACTTTCTCTCTCCGGCTTGGATGGTGGATCAAACTCAATTGCATTCTCATCGGCTAAGATGGCAGCCTTGAGAGGAGTTTTCTTCTTGGGCAAGGTGGCATAGATCTCAATATTCTTGTTCGCCGACTTCTCGAAGGTCTTGTCCTTGCTGTTCTGACGCACGTGCTTCACGCTTCCTCCACTCATGATATTTTTGATCAACTCCGGGGGGTAGTTGGTCTCCAGGTCGGTGCCCTTCTCGACTAAAATCCTGCGATGGAGGCTTCGCGCCCTCATGATGCAAGTGTTGTGCTTCATTCTGGCGAAAGTCATTGTGTGTGGGTTGCTGTAGGGAGCATCCATAGCCGCTCGAGCTCTTCCTGCCGCCGCGTTGCACAAGACGAGGGCTGTCTCCAAATCATGGGACTCCTCTACAATTCGAGATTTTTCCAGAAGCTGATCAGCCTCCTGGCATAGCTTTTCACAGTCTCCGGTGAGTACCACAGATTCCGGTATTTTGGCCAATTGTGGATTGTGGTGCTTAGGTGGATATGAATCCGTGGAAGACAGAGAGAATGAATCGTAGCCTGGGTCATATGGCATGCCGGCTTGCCTGGTGGGGCTTTGAGGAACCGCTGCGGGCCCTCCTCGCTTGCCCACCATATAAAGGTAGGGATTGTCGAGTGTGGTGGAGGATGCCGAACTAGCGCTGTTTCTATCGCCACTCCAGTTGCCAGAGTCCCGGCGCCTTGGTTGGTTTAAGTGATCGGGGATTGTCAGCCCGTCGCTGGGCGGAGAGCCATTGGCTACTTGGCCGGACTCTGCACTCAAGCTGCGATGAAGGCTGAGGTGGTGTTTTCGAGCCAGCTGAGAATTGAGAGTGTTCTCGATTGGTTTCCGGTTCAGAAAGCCTCCCTCTTTGTCTTCCAGCGGCGAACCACCATTTTGGAAGATCTTATCCTGAATCACGCTCAGATTCTGATATTGGGCATTCAAGACGTTTTCGACAGTCTTGCGGCTAATATATGCATCGGTTTCGTCCGAGGGGAAGATCTTGCTCTGGATTACACTCAAGTTCTGGTAGTCGTTGGGTGATCGGATGGGAGTTGGAGTTATGGCACGACGGGTATTGCCCATTATGGGTTTCTCAGGGCTGGGAGTGATTGCCCTCCGGGCAGTGGATTGTACAAGCTCTTGTATATATTGTGGCGGGATCTGAGGCCCAGCTGGTGGCTGAGGAACTGCATAGAGCAGCAGGAGGGGTTGATAACGTCCACGACTGCATTTATCTACTACTCCTTCCCAATTTGGACCAACCTGGGATGGAAGGGGAATATTTAAATCTAATTTCTTATGGGAAAAACAGGTCAAACTTACCTCCTTAACATTTGCATCATCAAAGTACACCCAAACCTTCAACTTCGTGTGAAAGAAAAACGTCGTATAGTGCTTGCCATAGTAGGACACAATACCGACGAGTTCATGTTGCACTGTTTGTGCCCACCGCTGATCGGATACCTGATGGAAGACATCAGACAATCGTAGGGAAGTTCCAATTGCTTTTAGCACTGCATGAACTTGCTCAGCGGCAGGTCGCTCCGAATCCCAAACAATACCGATAGACACAACATCTGGCCGGTTGAGTAGAGCGCGACAGATACCAATCTTGGCACCACAGGAATTCTGGAACCGAAATAAAGGAACATTATTTTCAAGGCCGTGGAAATCACACATATCAGTATGACGATGCAGCTGCCTGGTAATATCGATCGATCATCAGTTGATCACAGTGGACAATTTCTGAGGTTGACCGACATTGACAGGTCAGAGCTGCGGCCATATGGTCAGTGTATGTGGTGTATCGTGTCTGAATGATGTGTGTTTAATGTGGCTTTGTATCTTGCATAACCACTCTCAATGAGTTTGATTAATGATTACGAAATGCGGATTGGCCAACATCGATACAAGTACACAAACAAATCATTACTCACCGGACAGTCACGTATGTCTCCCATGTTGCCCGCCGAACGAAGTAGTTGGCCAAAAGTCAATTGCTGGTGATTTTGAATGGCCAGATTGTTTTGTGATGTAAGGGCCGATGCAGATACATAGTGAACCATCTGGAAAAAGAAGATTAATTGTTTCAGAAATGTTAGCTATTAAATTGTAATTTTGTGGTTTTAAGATAATTTCATTCAAACCCCGTCTTAAGCGCCTTGAAGCCTTTCATATTTTAGTAGAAGGACAAATCTTCTCTGTGAGAATATTAATTGATGGATAAAATTCAAAGGACATGCTAGTAAATATCGACAGTCTGGAGAGAGTCGTCCATGAGTTACGTACGAAGAGCCCATTGTCGCTAAAGTTGCAACAAGAGGAAGTCGTAACCAGCTACATACTTGGTTTATTTAAAAATAAAAAAAATTAACGCAACGAATGCAACGGTCAATGTAACTTAATCCCACTGGTATGTCTACCTCTTCACAAAGGCACAACCATAGAAGAATTATCTTATTAAGTTGTATCTGGTTACACTGCGGCACACAGATGGCCGCCAGTGCAGCCATCCATCTAAAAGCCTCCTCAATGTGGTCCAATTTCCTACCCGGCCATTCTTTGTTTCTTGATCTGCATAATTTTGCATACGCAAACACCGACTACATCCCACGGAAACTCGGATTTGATCGTAACTTCCGGGCATCAATTCCCGCCCTTAATGTGTGGGAAAATGTTGCCGTTTACTATGGCGATTCAGTTAGCTTCTACACAAACGGTTGCAAAACTAGAAATGGCGTGGGTGGATGTGTTTTCTCCAAAAAGTTAAATTTGAGCATATCCTTCCGTCTCCCAGATCACTGTAGCGTATTTCGGGTGGAAATAATGGTGATTAAGGAAGTCCTGTCCTGGCTCAAATGCAATATAATATCTGTTCAGGATATTAGCATTTTCACGGAGAGCCAAGCGGCAAAAAAGTACGAGCTCGCCAGAAAAGGCACCACCCTCAGTATTCTTCTGCATATAAACATTTACTCATGCTACATGCAATCAGTAAATCCTACCACAGATGGGAGACTCTTGCGACGTGTCAAGTCTCTGGGCTAAGCTAAATAGATTCGTTTTTCTAAAACGATCGTAGCTCAGCACCGTCATCGGTGTCTTCACGGGTCTACACGCTAAAAGGCATCTTTTCAAGCGACATCTGCAGGAGCTACAGGGATGAAAGAGAGGAAGAAACGATCCTCCATTTCCTTTGCATCTGTTCAGCTCCATTCGAAAGAAGACGGCTCGATCTGGGGGTTCTTCTCTTCGAAGACCTCGTCGACCAGACGAATATTGACGTCAGAAGCATCCTCAGCTTCATAAGAAGCTCCAACTGTTTAAATAGCTTTTTAGGCAGTTAGAATAGCGATTGATCCCGTGGTATCACAATGGACCTCCTTTTGTTTAAGTGTGTATGTACAAGCGTGCAGATAGCCACCCTTACCTAACCTAACCATCTGGCAATATGAACGCAATAACTTGAAAGCGAGAAAGAGAATTCAACGTCACTTCAGAACGAAAATTCTGCGAACGGAGTCAAAGTGGACGACCTGCATATCTATTAAAAGGAAATTGCAATTCTGAAGGTTAATACAACCCTATACAATATGTTTCTTAAATAAAAGAGTGCAGGAAATGTAGTACCAGTTTAGTCTACAGCCTAATGCAGTGTTTCTAATCGTTCTAGCTGAAGAACAGGCTTATCCATTCTATCATAGTATGAGGTGACAGTAATTCCAGCTTTCTATTGGGTACGCATACTATATTCTGTTGATGGATTCTAAGTGTCACAAGCAATTAATGGCAACCAACAAATAAGCACTTAAAAATTGCAAATTCAATTTGAAATCGATTAGTTAATTCTGGAAATTTTCTATACTCGCTTTTAGATACATTTTCATTTCATGAACATTACTTTCGATTAAGAATTTGAATTTTTATCACAAAGAAAACAGAAAGTTATGACAATAAATTGGGTTAGTATCTAATTTGGCATTCAAAAGAATTTCTTGGATATTAGAAAATTAATAATACATTAGTTCGATGACATTGAAAAGTGAAAGTATTTACTTTTCTTTTAGTACTTTATTAAAATATAGTATGCCTGTAATGCGTTAAAATGTTTTGGTTTTTCTTTTCTAAATGTCAGAATATTAATAAAAATGTATTTTGCGAAATTTTTGAATTTTTGTGGTAATATCGACCTGGATATTGATCGAATGAGGAAGTTAGCTTTCATTTTGAAATTTACTAAGATGTAGAAAAAAAGTGAAATGACTAGTGGCTATCCATAAAGCTATCGATACGGTTTAGATCGACATGCGTTAATTATATGAACTACCTCTACCTAGCTGAACCGCTGGCTTTTTCAGTGCCAACAAGTTGTGTTTCTTATGATTGGTATATACACTCTTTTTGATTTATTTAATATTCGATGGTTGGTGGACTGTAAACTTGACCGAGCATTGTTTGTTCCTCAAGAAATACATCTTGAATGTTTCATACTATTTTTGTCGAACATTTTCAGATTAAATGGCTCAAAAGTTACCATTGTGTGACAGACGCCCAGCCATGCAGATACTGTCTTGAATGACTGGGTCGCACATATCTCGCACTAATATGTTTTTTTTTTTTTGCAAATCACTTATATTTGAAATTTAAATAAAATCGTAATTTCTTTTTTTTTTAAACGGTAAATGACAATTTTCCAAAATTGTACGCCATCATCTTTTATATGTGAAATATTGCTTATATATTGATTTTGAACAAAATCGGCTGAAGCCGAGATAGCTTATTTTCAAAAACAGGTAAATAAGAGAAGTACTGTTATACGCATATTCTGTCAAAAACCTGGTACATCATCTGTTAGTATATGCTCGCCACAGCTCAAATATAAAAAAAGCAGCCGTTTTCGAGAAAATTGATTTTTCAAAATCGGCAATTAGTAAAGAACCGTCAATTTTGAAAACCATTTAATATGAAAATCCTGATTTCGATCAAGATTACATATAATCAATATTTTTGTAATAGCAATTACTTAGTGCAGTGTTGCTCATATTTAATTTTGACTACAGGTAATCAGTAATTAATTACTTGGATTACTACTGTTTCCGCAATTAATTTACTGCAGTAGTGTCCTGTAATTTAGTTTCTCTAATATTCATTTAGCTTTCATGAGGTTGCAAATTAAATTATTGGGGATGCAATTCGTTGGACTTTTTTTAGGATATGTGAGTGGAAATGAAAGAAATATCATCTGCCCACCACGCACTATATTTTCACTCACGCATCCAACAAAAAAGTCCAACCACACTTTATAAATTCAATTTCTACCCTGACAACTTACAAAACATCAACCACCTGCTCAACACTCCATTTCCACCGATACGTCCTCTAAAAGATCACCTCTCTAGTCCATATCAACCCGACCTAACACATACGTCCTCTTGAAAGAAATGTAATTTAATTGTAATCGATTACAATTACAAATTACAAAAATCATAAGCTTCTATGATTACGGATTATTTCTTAATTGTAATTTTGGTAAGACAATAACAAATTATGAAAAGTAATCATAGTTTTTTTTTAGAATATGAACGTCAATATATTTAGCTAAGGCGATATTTTTCAGTTTCTAGTAACAATAATAGGGCACTTCTAAAAAAAAGTGGACATGTCTGTGGGCGGCTTTTAAAAATGTTACCACTTGTACTGTTTCGGGCCCTAAGAAGATTATATACCTACGATGATGACTACGCATGGATCGACATTTTGACGCTGGTGACAAATATGTGTACACACTTTTGGGAGTATATTGCCATTACTCGTATTCCTCTATGTTACAAACTATGGGAAAGGGTATACAAATAACATCATGTAAGTTTCGGTTTGTTTATTGGCAAGAAACCCGCATCTTTTAAAAAAAAAGTATAACAAAGTTTCGAATCGCAAAGTAAGTCCCAGGAAAAAAAGTCGGCCAAAGAAAAGTCGGCAACATACAAGGATAAAAGGCATAAATTTCATACTTAACATCATGCCACGTTGGATAACGACAATTGAATGGTCAAGCTGGTGATGGAAAATGACTGCCTCAGAGATTATAATGGCAATGGCACCTGTAAGCGAAAGACGTCAATCTCAACCGATTTTGACCACTTGACGATGATTCAGTGCTCTAGAAAATGCCTCTTAGATATCGTGGGGTCGACACTGGAATGGTACATTATCAGATCACCGTACCACATCCATTCGAGGCAATTTTACGAACATGTTTCACATTCGTAGGTACAACATCCACAGTACTCAGTATCTTAATCAATAGACCATCTAGTCAAATGAACCGAAACAACGGAGTTCTGCAACTAGGACACATATTTTTCTTAGAAATACAGTCAAGCAGAAACTGAATTCCAGTATCATATGAAAAGGAAAGATGAATATTTTAGTGTGAGACACGACAAGTAACCCCATCAACGACTTTACTTCACGAGTTGCAGAAGTGACAGTAGGACTGTTAATAAAATAGTTGATAGTTAGTCAATGCTCCAAACTTTACTAAGTAAAAAAATTTGATGATCCCGGATGAGGATCAGTTCAGACGATACAGAAGTATTTCAGCAAGAAGCTGAACTATTAAAGCGACAGCGTTCAGTTCAATACCATAACTCACACGAGAAATAATAAACTCCCAGGCATCTCAGCAAAAGTGATTTTAATCAGATCAAGAGAAATAAAGCGGTAAGGTTTGGTGGTATATAGGTATGTAGGGAAACCTTCCGACAAATTCTACTCTCGATGTCGAACGAATTCGGCATTTTACTCCATCAAGCACTCATGAACAACTTACGGATCATTATAGACTAATGCATCGAATAAAGTTCCCTTCACTTTCCTTCCCTTCTTCGTCAGGATGAATCAGGAGTTTATCTGGCTTAAGGCTACCAATAAGGATGCAAAATATTATGTCTCCCACAATGATAAGGCGGCAGAGGACAAGGCAAGTATGAATTCTATCATCATTCTTTGTTAATTTCATTAGGGTATCTCCAAATAGAGAGTCTGTGTGCAAAACGCCAACATACCCCAACTCAATGAAATTTACAAATACCTTATACATTTTATTGACTTCAATCTCAACCTGAAATGAGACAAATCTCACCGGATCATGTATAATCGGAAATCTCTCTTAAAGCCATTATAACACTTAACAGCCTATCATAACTTTATTCCCATATTTGTCAAAAAAAAAGACCTATTTCCAAATTTAAAACCCTATAAATGACCGGAAAAATAGTAAACTACGTCGAAAAAAAACCAACGCCAACATCAGACCTTTATCTTAAGTTGCCACTAACAGCAACCAGCACAACAAGTCAAACAACACCAACCAACAAAATGGTTTTAATTAATTTTAATTCCATAATCGTAGATTTGACCAATGGTCTGTCATTTCGAATTCATTACGTCAAAATGGCAGGTCATTAGCGGATCTAACGTGTTATGACCGTTTTTGACAAATAGCCTGTTGATAAAGTCGATAATCTCAACTTGTAACTTGGATACGTCTTCGTAAATCAACACCTCTGCACGTGCAACATTCTTTGTCTGTTCTTTTAGTGCTTTGCATGGGTGGTGAACCGTATCCCACGCCAGTGTGAGAATAGAGTAGGTATCCCATTGGAAACGGAAGAGAAAATTGGCTGTTAACTGGCTTAAGATAGATGAGTGGCATGGCGGTCTAATTTCTTAGCTCGTGTTTCTCAATGGATTGTATAGTAGATAGTACGATGGTGGACCATATTGGGAGATGTGGAGAAAATCAACTATTCAACGTTTTTTTTTTTTTTTTTTTTTTTTGTATCTCTGGGATCCGTCACGCAGGTGGATTAGCAAATCGAATTTGGTTACGCGAGCACATGTGGGGAAGAAGTTGATTTTTGGTACATGAGTAGGCGCAATTCGCGAGCTAGAACTGACTGAAATGGTATCACTCTTGCAACTGAGTCATGTGAGTGAAATGACCACCTAATTGAGTGGATGTCACAGAGGGTTTTGAAGTAGGCGAATCGCTTATGGCACAAACTGGAAACAGCTGTCAGTGACTTAAGTCCGTCAATCAGAACGATTGTCCATCTTATGGAAAACAAATGCTACACAATTGGAATGAATATCCCTGGATTAAAGATTGACATCCTACAGCAATGGAGATTCTGTCCATCACACCTATAGCAAAAACAATAAAAAAAAAACCCTTGAAAAACTCACCTGAGTAAATGGTAACTGCTCCGAGTTGGCGCCACACTTGCAGACACTTTGCTCAATGACACGCATGGCAAAACGACGATGTGCGATGCAAGCCTGTGACTCACAGGAATCTCCATCATCCGGTGAGATATGTGAGTGGACCCGATGTAATAGTAACTCAAAACATTCAGCTGCATCGCCTAGACACCCTAAAGGGAATCTCCTTCCAGCCAATGGGCCACTGGCTAGAGCACGACGAAGTGGTTCCGGACAGAGAGCTGGTTCAGAGCTGGTCTGCAGTTGCTGGAAAAGTTCCTAGGGAAGAGAAGATTTTACATTTTTAAATTTTCTTTTATAAGGATACGCCATGTTGAGATAAATAAATCAGAAGAAAAAATCACTCACAATGACGGCGTTAATACAACGATCTCGATCGACGATACTATCATTACTTAATCCGTTAAGATGATCAGCGGTAGATGGAATTTGTGTTACCATAGCAATGCCAGATGTGATTTTCGCGGTGGTCTTTCGCGTAAGTGTTGCAGATTTATTACCATCATTTTGATCAGCGAATTTCTTTGGACTGATGCGTGGTAATGTACCACCACCGCCACCAGAGGAATTAGTCTGATTAAATTTGGCATGCTTTGTTGATTGTTCTTTGATGGCTTTTTGAACGGGGGCAGTAGCTGCAGCTGTGCCAACTATGTTAGTTGGCTCTTTTCGTTTGTAGCGAAATTTTATCATTTTGGAGGAAGTTTCGTTGAATTTTTTTTTTTTTTTTAACTTAAATCGTAATGGCAGCTAGAGAAAAGAATTTTAAAACTTTAGAGGAGTTCTTGGTGACTTGTTTTTGGCCGCGGTGATTGTTTTAATAGCATCATCAACCTTTTTTATATTCGGAAATGTTATTGAAAAATTGATTGCCTGTTGTTCAAGGATTTTAAGAAAATAATTTTAGCTGGACATTGGTCTCAGAAGTGTAATAAGATTTACTGCTTCTTTTCCTCAAATAATTACAAATTAGGGCAATTGAGGCAGTTCGCTAAACACTAGACTAGACACTACATCATTGGTGTCAGAAGTGGAAGAATGTTGTTTTTTTCCCAGAGAAGATAATGACAATAGCTTGCCTAGATATTTAAAACGATGGGTCTTTTCAGGAAATTTGAGCTAAAGAAATATAGAGACAGAATGCAGGATTTTCGTGTAGTTATAGTGATTTCTTGCATATGGCTATAGTATTGTCAGAAGTGGAAGAAGATCTATTGGGTTATTTTTTTCTGTTTCAGATAAGAAACAATAATAGCAGTATATCTATAAATTAGTGCCATTTAGATCATCTTGCAGCTATGATGCTTCCTTGCTTATAGTGTTGGTGTCAGAGGTGTAATAAAGTTTATTCTGATTTTCTTTTTAAGGAAAAGAAAAATCAATGATTTAATATTTAGATATCAATGCAATTGAAGTATTTCCCATAATGCTGGGATAAATTAGAACAGAAGACACAAATTTCGTGTAATTATGGTGAGCCTTAATGTCAGAAGTGGGAGATATTTTCTACTCTTTTTTTTTATACAGGAGAAATATGAATTTAAGTGGTCTACTGGAGAAATCTGTATATTGACACTATCTTCGTACAACTATGGTGTCTTTTCTTTGCTTATAACGTTGGTGTCAGAAGTGGAAAAGGTTTTATTTTGTTTTCGTATTTTATGTTATATAATAAGAATAAGTGCAATTTAGGAAATTCGCACAATGTATAGGGAGATAGTAATTGTTTGCATTGGTGTCAGAAGTGGAAGAAAATCAATCGATTCAAGCACTTCACATAATGTTGGAGAAATATGAATGTTGCGGACGTCATTAACAGCGAAGAAGAGTTCCAGAAATGTACATGAATATACACGTTTACTGCACTTCGAACACTTAAAAGGTTTTTCAAAAGAAGTACATATAATATATCTTTTAACTCAGTTTGTGCAGTGGAACAGAGTATATTGGCAACATATTACTACTGCAGTAAAAGAGACTAGTCCTATAGAAGGTGTAGTGAAATGAAGTTACATTGGTGTTAGAAGTGTTAAGTTATTCATTTAGCGTCCTAGAAACTATTACAAACCTAATTATATCATTTGGATATAACGACGCTACTCTAAAAAAAAGTCTTTGAATATCTGCTTTAGCCGCCAGGTGCCGTAATACCTTATTTTTAAGTGTATAACAAATCAAGAAGCTTTTTATTAAATTTTATAGCTCTATAAGCCACTTTATGTTCTAAGTGTGCCTGACGCAACGAATTTTGCAAACGTTTATGATTAAAAGACGTTTTTGGGTATTATTTCTAAGCAATTCTCACATATTCACTTCATTTTATGTCCGCACGTGTACCCGAAAGATTAAGTCTACAACGAAATACGATTTTGTTGATTAATTTACAGTCATTACCCACCCGCTAGCCTTGAAATTGTACACACGATCTATGAGCTACCTCCCCGTTGATTAGTGAGGAGTCATTGTATGCAAAAATAAATTTATCCATTAAAATGTATCTAATGGATACTAATTTTTCAACAATCACTTGTAATGACGTCAACATAGCCCCCATATAAGTGTTACTATGTCCCAATTTGCCCACATCTGTGGATAACTCTTATTTGCATAAGAAAAAACCACAAAGGAAGCAGAGCAAACAAAAAATGGTAACAAAAGCACAGTGGTTAAGTGAGTCATGATCCAAGCTCACGACTCAACGAAGAAAAACAAAAAGGCGGCGACTCAGGAAGACAGGAAACGTCTTCTTTTGGGCTCTTTATAATATTTTTTTTTTTTTATGCAAACAATGACACTGATGTCGTTAAATTTGTTTCCGTGCCTGGATAACTTCCTTTGTCCGGGAAGAACTATCATCAAAAGGGTTTGTCATGTCAGTGATATAGAACAATGATGGTGTACAATTAATTGTCACTGCAACAGGCTACACGAAAAAAAGAGTTGCAAAACCTTAATTACTACCAGTAGGGGATGTGCAGATAATTTTTTTTCTTTTTAATTCTTAGCTTTATCGTTGGCATGTGGCATCAAGCCACAAACAGGTGAATGAAGGGGCTAAAATCGATTATCCATTCTTGTATGACTGTGCGTAAAGAAAAAGTAGCACACATGGTGTTGAAGTCCAAAGAAAGGCAACAGAAAAAAAAAAGCAAAGTACACCGCACTACTCGACCATGGTCCACATTCTGGTACCAGTTTTGGCATCGTGCCTCAAGCAATGATCTCTCAAGTATAAGTTTGCATTTAACTTGAGCTGAGATCCATGGATATGTATCTTTATCTGTGTAACAACGGAGAATACTGAACTCATATGAATATGAATACACTGGGTAGTGTGGTATAAGAGTATATGATCTGCTAATTTGATTTTGGATAAACTGGTTTCGGACAGCGGTAGCAGAAAGGCTTCCTTTATTTTTTTTTTTTTTTTTTTGGTTTTATTGTTGCCATAAAGATCGATTTAAATTAGATACTGAAAATGAAAGCCAAAAAAAAGAAAAAAAAAACTGCCAAAGAGAAGTTAAGTATATGCTTTAAAATAACCTCACTTGAACTGATTACTAAGACATTTGTGTTTGTTTGCCAGTACTGGAGAAGTATCGTATTGCGATACTTTTTCTTATAAATACTTGAAGGGAAATTAGATCAGCTAAGAAATCGGAAACAATTGAACTTTTAACCTTTAAATGTTGTCGAAGTGGGTTGGGTTTCGAAGAAACATTTCTGGGGTATACCTCAAGGTTCTATGTTTGGTTCTGTACGGGTAATTGTTCTTTGCTTCAGATAGGGTGAGTGGTCGGAAACTAAAAGCAAATGGTAAAAAGTATCAATTACTGCTATGTAAAGTACTCTTTAGTATTTTATATTTGTTTTAGTTCTACTAAATAGTTATTGAAGATTTTTACTACTTGTGTTTCAACCTTCAGAAATTGTTAAGTAGGTGCTAAAGAATTTTGAATCAGATAAGTGTAAGACTATAGAAGACCCATCGCAAGCGAACGTGAATAAAATTATGGCATAAGTCCATCGTCAAAAGCGTCATTGTTATTAGTATCAGAACACAAGTGTGAGCTTAAGGCGTTCCGCGAATTGGCTGATGAACTCCGAAGAATGGGTTTTGAACGGTGCTGTATAAAAAAAAACCTATTCTGATCAGAATCTGCGTCTGAAGTTGAGTTGTGGTCTAAAATCAAATTTGTGGCGCTGCAAGAAGCTAAAATGAATTTAATATTACAATTCGTGCCGTAACCTCCGACTCATATTGTTTTATGGTTTACGATTTCACATACAGATTCAGACGAAAATACACATTCTGATCAGCCCTTAAGTTACTCGATACAATAAAGCAGTAAGATGAAAAACCCCGCTCAACTGGCAGTGCAATTGACTGAGGAAATGACTGTAAAAAAGTGTTCGTCACGATCACATGACAATGAAACTAACAACACAAAAAGAGCAAGGATTGATTGACGTACATAAGTAATTTTTAGTGGAATCAGAGTTGAGCAACGAATTCCTAGATCACCCAAGTCCATAATACAAGCCAGAGCTGTCACCAAGATAGCTTGCTTTAGATAAATCCCTGGTACACAGCGAGCTCTCAATAACTTAATGGAGTTGTTTCTATTTACACTAGTTCAATGGGCAGATATCTTGTATCACCTTATAAAAAGTAAACTGTGGCTCCAAAGATGAAATTTTCAAAACGCACACTTGCTTATTTTTAAACTTATCTGGATTTACAAGCAACCCACAGGCGGTCTAAGAGTACCCTGCTTTACTAGAAATCATCCACCCAGCCTCTTGATCTACCCTAAGATTGACTTGACTTTGGTCCATTTTACTGCCAGGTAGAACTCCATTTCGGTGTGGTGGTTGGAGAAACTTATTTCTTCTGCTTGGCTAGCTGTTGTTTGCTATTCGCTGATGGGGCTCGAACCAGCATCGCTTGGGTCACAAGCAACCACACTACCCACCACATCATGGTAACTCTAGCCTAAGCTTAGAACGGTGGTCTACGTTTAATACCACATTCATTCTTTTGAATCCTTAAATGGATCTACCTACACTAATGCAATAATTCAACGATGAAGACCTGTACCTGCATACTGGGGTCCATTCATTTACAATAGTTTGTGAGTTTGTCAACTACTTCCCATTCAATTGCTTATAATGAAGGTCTGTACATTCAAACATTTGTAGTATTTGAAGATTTGGTTGTGGAAAACCGTGCATATAGAGAAATCACTCAAATAAAAAAAGAAAAAAACCTCTGTAATGCTTCTTTACTGATTCTGATGAACACTGATTTGTTCTCATGCAGTCTAGTGACCTACCCATTCTCATATCAATTTATGCCTCTGGGGCATATCTTAGTCTAACAATGCATTTATTTCTTTCTCGAACTGACTATTTTATTCTATGTACGTTTACCTTACATGCAATAAAGCAATTTACAATAGTTTCTTCAGGAAAATCAGAGTGCCGCAAGGTTCTACTACTGGTCCTTTTCTTGTTTACCTGAATAATTCATCATCAAGTGATGGTAATCAATCAAATGCCACTCGATACACTCAAAAATCAAATTCATTCAATTGATTGATGCCCACTTTAAAATGATTAATGATTAATCTGCTAACACTTGGATTTTGAAGAGTGAACCGACTCATTTCACCCAAAGAACCGCAAAATCATTGAAAAACTCCCTAGAGAATATCGCAAAACCAAATAAAGTCTGTGGTTGACTTTTACTTTTTTTTATCATCCAACGGAGGAAGGAAAGTGTTTGGAGCATTTTTTTCCCTTTTTGTGTACACATTCTGTTTCCTAAAATCGAAGTTCGCTTTCTCTTTTGTTTTTTGCCGAAATTCTCGTTTACCAGCAGAACTTGTTCACCGAAGCATCTCTACATTGTTTTGGCATTTTTTATTGAAATTTTTAGCTAAACGGTAAGCTGTGACCTCTTCCAAAGAAACTAAAAGATCTATATACGCATGAATTGATGGTAGAGTGATCTTAACAGATGACTAACAACAGCTTGACATGAACAGTTGAGGTTGCTCTATATTACAGCAGCAGTTTTCAGCAGCCACTTAATGGTATTTAATTTGCGGTTGGATGCCAATTTAAAAGGAGCTATTAGTACAGTTTCTTGGGAATTTTTTTTTTTTTGCCAGCAACAATAATTTTTGAGGTCAGTTTCAGTACATTAAGAACCAAAACAAAAGTGTCTTGAGAACTATGATTGTTCTATAGGAGAGTTATTTTGGGAAAACAAGCAATGAATGGCATTTGTGTTAAGTTCTGCAAGATACTTAGCCTGGTTTTAGCTTTACAGTTGGAATAATTTAGTAAAATTTCATTAAGTGGCTTATGGTGTTATATTCATTGCAATATGCGATATTTATGTATATCTCCTGTCTCAACATATTCGTGCGTGAGTGTGAAATTAACTCAAAATTCAATTTATAGCGATCAAGTTCTCACCTCAACTCTTTTGAATTTAAGGAGGTCATTTATAACAACAATTTTTATGGGATTGTTTATAGGAGTCATCCTTAAATCCAATGATCATTGAACGAAGGACAGATTACGACAGATTCCTAAGGTGTCAAAGTTCGTTATACCAATTCAAAAAATAAAAATAAAAATAACTGACCTCCACTAATCCGGTTTAGGGTTACGAAGCTTAATCTGTTGGATTTTTGTTGTTGTCCCCTTTTGGACATACAATCTGATTTAATATTATGAAGTTTGATTGGATTCATAATTGGTTTGATTGTTATTTTCTTATTTCCTTACCTTGGAGGTATTTAACCTCCAACTCAATTGTATAATACATTTTTCTTCCGTGCATTGCACTGATTTTCACATTTCTACCGTTCAAGTGTTGACATAGATAATTAATTTAAAATTAACGGATTCAGTTTCAGCTTAAGAATTAATCTGTTTATAGAAGTTCCAACAAATATTAAATCTATTTCCAAATCAAGGAAGATTCTCGAGCTTAAGAAAAAAACTCATTTACCTGCGAGAAATACGGGTAGAAGGCAGGCGTTGTAAAAAAAATTGTTAACTTCATAGAGAGTTTCATGGAAATTATACTACAAAATATCCCTTGAGATTGCTTCGAAATCCATTAACTCTTGGTGTACATAGTTTAAGAACAAATCAATACAAGAAACTCTGCATGAGGTAGAAGGTAGAGCAGCCTATAGTAAGTAATATTTACTATGATGGCATTCATAGATATAGCCAGTGGGGATAGACTTGAAATCCCGGCCCCTTTGACCATATGCCGTTTATTAGCCAAGATTGAATTTGTGACGTAAAGAAGTCTCCCGAAACTGGCAGTAGATTCTCACTGCTAGACATATAAATCAAGCGTTTAAAGGAAAGGCACAGTAATTGCCAATATACTGCCTAGAATTACAATCATATAACATTCTATTACCATTGATTCTCCCTAAAAGTCAAAGTCATATTCACACCAAAGCGTGTTAACCTGGCCATATGACTTTGCAATACTTGTGACAAATCAACATTACCTGTTTCCTATTGAAAACTTCCTTAAAAAAAAAACTAATTAACCTACATATTACATGATGCAGCGTACTTCTCTCTCTCTCGCTTATGAAAGACAAATCAGTAGAGATACATAGCTATGAATAATGTGGTAACCGTGACCAAAAACTTCATTCAGCACGAAGAATACCCTCTCGCAACCTCTCCTGACATATAAGAAGCGTTGAATAAGGTCAAAATTAGAGTCACTACATCCATTGCACTTGGAATCGAGTATATGCGGACAAGTAGACATATCTTTCAGCAAAAGCAAACAATTCGACCGTCAGTGGTACTTATGCAAAGGTAGACTTTCGGTAAAAGATATGAACCTAGACCCAGTAATATGTGCTTGATGCTTAAGGGTAGCTGTAATATATGAGTACCTGATCTGGTTACTAGCTCAAGAAGTGACTAGCTTTCATTAATAGCTATTGTCAATGAGACCGTAGCCCACAGTGTAATCTTTTCACTAATATCCCTTCATCTACTTATGAAAGAATCACCGGAAAAAGTACCCTGCATTTTCAGCATACGAAGGCGAAATCATAAAGCCAGAAAATATATTGTGTTCACAGACAGATCACAAAACTTCCAAACTACATTATTGCTTTGCCCAAACCAAAGTGTAAGCTGCTACTCACGAAATCTGTCTACCAGCCGATGACAGCCTAACTGCAATCAAAGCCGTCTCATCTTCAGTAATTTAGTTAAAAGAGTCTAAATCTTTTTGGATATAGGAGAATCCCTGCAAATAAGATGACAGACAAACTAATACTTAGTGTGGCTCATCACTTAAAGTAGTATTCAAGCTTTCGCCCCCACCAAAATTAAAAAAATAAATTAAAATTAAAAATTAAAATTAGTGTGGCTCATCACTTAATTCTAAGCCGTATAAAACAAGCGAAGGTTATCATTTTCATTCTTAAAATGTAGTATAGCCGTTGAGACAGCCACATATTTAGAAACAACTTTGTGCTAAGTAGACCATACTTAATACTTCCTGGCTGTCTGTATGAAATTATCCGCTTAAATACTATAGGCGATGCAGAATAGCTCATGATCCATTTCTCCGGTAAATTTCCAAGCATTAGCTAAACTATAGACTGGCGCCAGTAAGTATGTCTTCTATAAATTGAGCGAATCGTCAGTAAAGCCACTTTTGTACTTATCAGGGAGGCTTTTTAATTAAAATTTCAAATTTACAAAACGGAGTGAGGTAACGCGACATACTATATTACCGCCACTCAAAAGGAAGTGCCTGACATTTCTTTGAAGGAACCCACCAACCATCTAGCAAAGGAAATTACTCACATAACTTACAGACCTAAGACTCAAACATATAAGGTTAGCTAGCATGTATGACCTCACATAAATTTTAAGTCTATTTGTATGGCAAAAGAAAACTATGGTAAAAGAAAGAAAACAAGAAAACGGAAGTAAGCTATCATACCCAGGTGCAACTTGAACCCATGACCCACTGCAGTGTTGTCAGGCACTCCGCCTCACCTTATGTTTATAACCCGAAGTACGACAAACATAAAAACAAATTGAGCGGTAAGACAATTCTTTTTCGAAAAAACATAAACAATAGACCACCAACGTAAGCGGATACAACTCCGGAGCCATAAAATTTCACCCGAAAACAGTCAAACAATAGCATTCATTAAATTCTATGTAACACAGTGTAGTAAACCACAGAAAAAGAGTTGGCTTGGCTTTGTGCAATTGCGCATAATACCATTTCATTGTAATTTCATTCACTTTATCTTTTATGTAATTGCGAGTCAGATTCTTTAACGCGAATCAATCTCATTCTCCATAACCACTTGCAAGACTTGAATTGATTAATTGCAAATTCTTTACAAAAAAAAAAATACATGTATATATAAAAGACTATTACCAGCACGAAATAACACTAGTAGACCTTGAAATATCGGCTAAACGATATACAAGATACAGACACACGTGATGTGATTTTTATATGAAGATAAAAAAAAATGTTAAATGCCGCGCTCAACCGAATGGATGCCACACGATGGATAAATTATATATTAACATTTAGCTAACATTAAACAGTATTTCTAATTGGTACGAGAAGGACAAGACAAAATGGAAATTTCTATAATCATCACGAAAAACCTTAAAAATAAATAAAATTAAACAAAAAACACCCATCAATTATTTACATTTTCTTTTCTTAGAGACGAGATGAGATGAACGAAGCAACGATGAAGGGGGAACATGAAAAAAAAAATCTCAGAAAACCAAGATAACACACCTGTGTTGAATGTGTTTTTTTTTATTTTTCTTTCTTCTTATGAGATTTACCCGCCTTTCCCTTCGAGAGACTTTTTTGTTTTGTTTTGTTACCGGTCCCTCGAGGAACAGTACAACGTCCCTAGCCATTAAAAAGAAAAGAAGCTGCCCACTGAGATGGGTTCTACAAAGATGCCCCTCATCTCAAATTTAATGATGTTTCTGGTCCTTTTTTTACTTCTAGAGCATTATCGACAACACCATTATATTCTTATCGATAGATATAAATCTCAAGTGACCTCTATGAATTCGAAGAAGAACATCGAAAACATTAGAAATTCATGTCAGGTTCGACGTTGGAAAGAGAGATGATCAATATTTTATACCCAGCGTACTTTTTATGCTTAGAACGGAGCCGTTTAAGAAAAACTAAAGAAATTCTATATTCTTCTTTATATATATGGGCAAATTGATATTCAGCAAGCAAAACTACAAACGGACTTTTCGTTCTTCTCATTCATAACATTTGCATAAAAGGCGAGTTCGCTGCTCAACTCTTTTGTTTGCCTCTCTCAACTGCAAGAAATATGAGCGTCTCTGATTGAAGTTCTGTGCATAGAATAATTTTCTTATTTTTTTTTTTTTTTCCTTCTTTCTTATTCTTTGTCCCTATCTTAAACGGGAGTTTAAGACTCTCATAGAACTAATGTGTATCGTTGTAAATGCAAAATAAGGAAAGGTGTGGGAGAATGCAGATGCATTTTTTTTTCTCCCCTTCGAAGAAATAATAAATCCAGTTTGAAACCACACTGCTCTTATGTATGTATATCCAATGTTGATGTTGATGATGCTATATCCAATAATCAAACGCGCCAGCCAGCAACACATTTCCATATTCGAAACGAATGGACACTTACGATAGGTATCTCTTTTTGGAAATTAAATTTATTCACTATTCATCCTTAGAACCGAGATTCGAGAAATCTCATTGGTTTTTATTTTTCGCAAAATTTACACACAACACAGAGATTGTTTGGTCAATTTGTGTTTCTTTTTTTTTGTACTATTAGCCAGCACTACATAACACACTCGTTCTATACCACACGAAGCGTTCGAAAAGACTGACTGTGGTACGACTGTGCATTTCATTCCGTTCACCTGAGTACACACACCTGAGTACCTGTATCTAGCTACACTGTGTAGGTATCGTTACAGGTAAAGGTAGTAATAAAAATACATGCGCGCTACCCACAACAGGTTTTACACGAAACCCTAGTGTGTGTTTACCTTCGATGGTAGTTGTGGCGACAAACAAGTTTTTGTTTTGTATCGTAGATTGGTTGCTGGCAACAATTTCCATTTCAAAGAGAGAAGAACTAATTCCGAATAGTGTGAGTATCTTCCAAGCACCCCCGTTTACCTTCTCTGGTGGTTAAGTAGGGTTTCTTTTTTTTTGTTTCTGCAAAAAGCAGGGGAAATCGCCATCATCATGGATCTGTGCCAAATGACTCTTTGTTCTTTGATTTCTGGATGAATTGATGATGCTCTTTGTTGGTGTGATTTTTCTAATCAATAGTCAGGAAATTATCGGAAGTTTAAAACTCTGAATTTAGCGACATTGAATTTAGCATAAATGAAAGTTAAACTAACACCAACATTTCATGAAAACATAATGATTCCGGAAATTCTTCTATCTCCCCCTACTCTTCTGGTATCCATAACATCATTTTACACCTAATAGATGGGGATTTTATGAGCTTTTACTAACTCATGTTGGGCGGCATGCGTGGACCTAATCGAAATGAAACTGCTTTGTCCGGAGGATTTTCCATGAAATTAACCATCTTGAGAAAGAGTTATGCCCCATTGCCGCATTTTTTTGGTTGTCTGTTTCGATGACTCAAAATTTATAAATGAGTCACGCAGTATCAAAGAAAAAAGAGATTTCAACAATTGGGAAAGGTATGTCGGTGGACGCATCATACAATGTGTATGGATTATATCATGGAGGGAGAGATTTTTACTGATCATTTCGGGAGACCTTGATGTAGTTTCGGGGAATTATGATTTCTGTAATCAATTACAACTCTTAAACATACCAATTTAGACTGGAGTCGTTCGTGAAGGACTCACTGAAGAGTTGGAAGTACCCATGACAAGTTTCTTAATAAGACGATTAAATAGTGATCTATGAAAATTTTACGGTTTGAGTGGATTAAGAGAGACGTCATGCTTAGTATGCCATTATGATGATATTAAGGGGTCCATTTATAAATAGGGAACGAAGTCGTTGAAATAAAATGAGCTATTGGAATAATGCTGGTATCTTAATTAGGACACTTATTTGAAGTAGACCGATGTTGATTTTTTTAAATAAACTAGATGTTGCATATTATTATAAGCTTACACAAAAGAATGCACATGCTAGGGTATGGTTTCATCATAAAAAAAAATCAAGTGGTCTATAAGTGACCATCTGGCTGTGATCCACTTGCCCTGTTGGCTGTCTCCAGATTGTTAAATGATCATCTGAATCAACTCCGTATTAGGCATTGTCATACTTTGTTGCGACTACGATTTTTGAATCTGGCCACAAGAACTAGATCTGGCATATTTGATGAGTCACCCCATGCAGACATTATAATCGACTTCATCTTGTGAGGATCAATATATACAAGTTCTAATAATCATAACTTTTAAAGCCCTTGACTCTTCTTGCCATAAAATCCAACCGAATTCTGGAGACCTTAGGGTTTTACTGTCGACAGCAGTTTCTCAGTAGGGGAGAAACCTACTCTAGATTCTGCATGGAACATGAGCTATATACAAAGAAACTCTCATTCCTACGTTTCTTTCAAAATACAATACTTCTTAACTCTTTGTCGCCAGTGGGCGCCTTGGGACAGTGGTTAAGTGCGCGATCATAATTCAAGGTTTTGAATCTCAGAAAGCATAAAAAAAAGTTGTCTCACAGACCCACCTCACCCAAGGACCCAAGTTTCTCTCAATCGAAAAATAAATTGCCCTACGAAAACAGCATAAAACTGTAGGTCCCAACAATTCATACGGCGCATAGCACGAGTGGCTAAGAGAGGCTAAGCCCGGCCCTGTAGGGGCTGTTAGCACCAAAATATTTAATTATTTGTCGCCAGTCATAAAATCGAAGGACGCTTTATCATGTAGGCATATAAATTATGCAGGCACATTAAAATGTTTTCCCTGCATGTATCCATCAATTTGTCTTGTGCGCTCGGAACGGAAGTCTACAATAGTCCCATCAATAAACTTAAATTGCTTTCCCTATCCACCAACGCATAGAAGACTCATGGTGCCACTTGAATTACAATTATTACCCTATCATGACCTTAAAGTGATTTTAAATGCCCCTGTGCGGAGGTGTATCTGCAATTCATTTGTAATTTCTATTTGTTGTGCTAAATGTTTTCCATTATTCAACTTTTAAATGAATTGTTACTCTCTGGTCAATCGAAATACCATTGACGCGATGACGCGACGGTTTAATAAACTTTATGGCATTGCTGGTAACAAAACAATAAATTCGTTCATTCAACTCAAGGATCTCGAATGTTTATCATTTGATGGTGGCCCATGTGCCCCAAATTCTTCATCTTCTCACTGCTGATAGATGAAACTCTTCACGGTTCTATGTAAAAAGTCACACATCACTATATACATGGAATATGTTAATTTGTTAGAAAAACAAAAGTGATAACTGTCATAAGTCAAAATGAAGAGCGACAGACTGGCAAACGCTTCACGTTTTATCTATTTTTTGTCCCAATTTAGTGTTTGGACGCACAATCACAGTGCTGGTGTGTAGTGTACCCTCTAAACATAAAGACAAACTGTGCGCTGTTTCCATGCAAACAAACACCAGTCCGGAGGTGCATTCTACTTCTATACAGTCGTCGTACAAATAAAAGTGAAAATGCGCACACATGGAACAATATCGTTCTTGGAAACCATACTTTACCGATGAATCGCTTAAAAAAGGGGGAACTTTCTGAAAAAGGGTTGTAATGAGTTGTTTGGTTGATAATTTTTTAATTTTAATTTACACCGAGCAGGTTTGCTTTTATCAGGTCGACAGCGCAAGTGTGTTGACATGTTTATTTTTATATAAAATTAAATTTGTTTAATTAGACATTATTAACACATCAGTTGAGACAGTAAATTGACTTATCACGGAGAGTGCATTTCAGTGGAGGCTGTCTACATACCATCATGCACCGAAAGTGGAACTACATATGTGTCTACCAGGTGTCACTTTTCGTGATATCTTTGTTTAATGGATTAATTTTCTGATTCGTTTTTAAGGCTTAATTGAGACTTTGATTGCTTACTAAAAGAATAGACTGTCTGTTTGACGTGTACAGTCTCACCGGCAGTGTAAACTGGTGTATAATTTCGAAAGCAGTCCATTAAATGATTCATTTGGCCATTTGACACACGACCTTCTTCAGTCTAGGGCAAATGCTTTCAGATTAACTTGGCGTACATGAAGTCCTACTTTGTTTTCACAGACTTTTAATCAAAAGTCAGGCGAATAGTATTGCCTTTAAAGTGAGTGGAATCGAAATCAAAGACATGTATATCAACTGCTTCAAGTCAATTCCATTCAACTATCCCCATCGTTCCACTAGTAATGGAACTACTTATAGTCGAGAGTTCTGTCACTAGTCTATGGTAGCAGATATCCGACACCCTTAGATTATCTGCATAATGTGGAACTCTTTCATGATCGACCTCCATTTTCCCCAATTTACCGTGTGATAGAAAGTTCCTTACCAAATAAAAAATCTAAGCTTTGAACCGGACATCATCAACACAAACTATGAGCGGACGATGGTGAAGATACAAAGTATCTCGAAGTACCTACATTTTTACGTGTGAAGGTCCTCTGGCGAAGTTTTGAATTGAAAATGCTGACAACGAGTAATAGATTCTTACTGACAAACTCGCTTCGGAAGCTCTGCTGAAAAAAACAGGTCAACTCTCTCTTACACCCAAACCGGCTAACTTTAGGAACAATTCTCTAAACCGGACTCAGTCAGAGGGTGATAACAAAAGTTGCCTAAAAGTCAAGGAATTCTGCACAAGGCAATCTCAAAAAGCAAGAGCTATTTTCGCAGCAGGCCTAGCTGAGCGACAGTCTGTTATTGCGACTGAATCAGGTCCGAAAATTTCTCGCAACAATCTATAAACCCTTCTCTGAGTCTTTGGTAAAATCTTGAACCACAAGCCAAGAATGATGGTCTAGATTCCAATCCCTAATCTTCAATTCAAAGACTAGAAGCTCAGATAACATTCACATTTCGGAAGATCGCAATAAAAACTACCATTCGCTGGTGATCTTGTATTCTTAGAGGAGACAACAAGCTCCAAAAACAGTTCCTCCATCGGAGGAGGCCAATAAAATAGGTTGGTCTGTGGTGATTTTCGTTACCGCTGCAAGGAATTTCTCGGTCAAGTATTGCCTTAAGAAAAGGAAATAAAGCTCTTCAAGATGAGAATTTCCAGTTGACAATGACTCATCATTATGCGGGGAGCTAAATGCTACTGTCCCATCCCATTTTCATTCGCAGTGAATAGTTCAAAGTTAGCGACTTTTTGCTCTTCTCTACAGTTCACCTTCCACAATACTCACGAAATTGAGTGGGATTAATACAACACCGTACTCTCCGCATTTCTACAGCACCAAAATATTCAGATGGAAGGAGACAAACTTGATAATGCATTTCTACCGTCAAGACAATGTACACATCATTCTGTAACTTTCGCTAAATATATGTTGAACCTGAATTCAACCTACAAAACCAGCCAGTGACACGTTGCAGAAAGAATCCGGGAAGGCTCAACATAGTCCCAGTAAAGCTTCTGCGAGTGTATTGACAGTACATCCCTAAAATGTCCCCAAACCACTTCTAATAAGGAGAAACTGAAGTGCGTAATAAATTGCTGACTGGCACTCGGAACTATACAAACAAAAAACTTAGATTGAGATGAGGGTGGTGAGGAAAGCCTCACAATTCCTTAATTCAATCCCGGGATAGAAAATCAGTTTTAAGGCTAAGAGATTTTCGACAATGATATTTAAGACGCCAACAGTGGACATATCAGAGTCCTATCGAAGTACTATCGTCTTCCTCCTGCTCAGCAATACAGATTTCAGTGTTTATTAAGCTGCAGTGCTTCTATCGACACCACGAGAGATAAGAACATCGAAGATCCAATAAGCCATAGCATTTTCTTTGCATTTATGTGGCAATGAGCGGAAGTCAAATCAATATCAAATTGGCGGTCGATCCATTTGCTAATAATGCAATTAGATATGCAACCACTCCTCTAGCCTTAAGACTCAAAATAATTCCCATATAATGGGTACTAAATGGCAGAAAAAAGGATTCGCTACATCACCATCTCTATTTTCCACAGATAATCTATCGAATGTACATTGACCCATAATACCTACTAACAGCAGCATCATGTTACAGTTCTATGAACAAACACAAACGCATGCACAGCAAACCAACCTCCATCCAGCACAAGGAGAATATAGGAAAAACCCTAGGAAAAGTGACGACTGTACTTTTTATCTCTATCCAAGAGTTTTTCCAAAAGGTTCACCACTCCTTCTTCCCTTTATGACGCAACATGCACCATGATGGCGCTCACCGATTTTTCTGTGGTCTACAGACAGCACATGTTGCATGCTTGTGGGCTCTATGCAGTTGCCCCTTTTCATTTGAATTAAAAAAACAAAATTAAAAGAATAAAACGAATGGAAAATTATAATTGATATACGTGACATTCTCCCACGCACTGCACCAGGAGAAGCAACGAACCACAAACGAGATGGATTCCCTTAGGTTCTCTGTCTGCGGATTACATGGATTGTGATGCACAATCCGTTCGGATGGTTGTTGATTTCTTTTTTTTTTAGGGGTAAACTGAGAGTGATTATGCGTCTTTTGTTGGTTTTTGTCAATTTTGATTTGTTTGCCAGTTCATTGATTCGAGAGGGCGACTGTTTATCTTTAGGATTGTCATGAAAAGTCGACATTTTATGACCGTCTGTTATATTTATGGTGGATGTCTACGCGCGTGGGAATAAAGGTTCGTTCAAAAGAATGACTACAAATGCGAAAAGCCTACAATTTACGACATATCCTCCCATCCGTGTGTTCTATCTATCTGACTTCCTGCACTCTATGGCGAATAATACGTTACTTCCTGGAAGACCGTAAAATTTTCAATTAGTGCCGGTCATACGCATTTTTAAGTAAGATATCCATCAAGGTCAGCAGCCATTAAACACTTTTCTAACCTCTCACTTCATTCCTAAACCAACACCAGGTGAAGCTACACAACAAATCACCTTAAATGTGCATAAATAATTGAGTTGAATGTAAATAGTTTTCGGAGAAGAAACGTGAGTGCGAGTGGCACTTATGAAATGAATACCATCCACTACTCAGTCATCTGAAGGGGTTTCCAAATGAAAACTACATGAAGATGCAACAATACGACGATGCATCTTGCAATTTTCAAATGTCAGAGTTCTCATTCCATTCCATTTCTTTTTTTTTTTTTTTTTGTAAATGTTACTAGTAGGCAAACAAAAGACTTGAGCTGCGAACTTGGTGCAAGGGGAATTTTTATTTTTTTGTATGGTCCATCAAGGATGTGGGAATTTTTCCAATTTTAAGGACGAAATTGTTTCGAGTGTAATTTTAGGTGTGAGAAACGGTAGAGTATTTTTTTTTTTTTAAACACATGTCGAGGAGTAGGTATTCGTGAATTGCAGAGTTGCACCTTGTTAACGCCGAGTTCTCACGTTCGACATGTGTTGTATTTGTGTGGGGTTTTCTATTTGTTTTTATGAATTGCGTTAGTTAATTGAGGTGTACGCAAGAAAACACGTACGAAGAACGTGGAAAAAGGTTGAATTTGGCGAAAATTTCCAGTTTCTTTGAACTTGCAAGTTGAAAATGTGGTGTTTTACGATAGTTTTAGGAAGTTTAATGGGATTTTTATTTTTGTTGATGGATAGGTTTGAGAAAATCTGGTAGGCATATGTCTAACAGAATATGTATTCATATTTCCATCTGTTTGAAATTGCTGTTATGAAGAAAAATGCATGTGGTTCCTATGGTCAAAAGGAAGGAGATTCTTTGGATATTACTGCTACTTTAATGCTTCGTGGAATAGATCAGTATGTTATCGTTAACTATAATGTGAAGAACAACCAAAACCTACCCAGTCCAGCCCAATACCATTAATCCTTTTTAAACCATTCCATATTATCCTAAGCTAAGTTTGTCGTGATTTCTGGATGGATGTCAGTCGCCCTCCGACTTGAATGTTGTGGGACTCTGCTTAGATTACCTGAATTTCACTAGATACCCATGGGAACTTTCAGTAAATGATGCCAGCAAAACAGTATGGTGAACATCTTCTGACTCAGCAGGTTAATTTGGCATAAACTCAATTGACTGCGGCGATAGGTCATTAACTATCGCGAAAAGGAGCTTTTCTGTGATGATTGCAGGTCCATGACCAGCTATTTTGAGAGCTCATTATAGAGAACCGACAATGTCTCTCGAAAAGGAAAGAATTACGCAGAAACAGGCTCATCGAATGATGGTTGGACCATCTCATATCTGAGAAATAAGATGAGTAGTGAACTGATGTTGTCAGACGTGAGCGGCGCGCTAGTCCTTCCGTCAGATTGATATGTAGGTAGGTACAAAGATTTCACAGATTTCACGCGACTAACAAACCCAGTTCTTCTCCTTTCAGAATTGAGGGCGAGACTATATTTGTTTCGGGATCCACAATTCTTAGGGAGACGACTGCTCGTCATTATGAAGATGAGCCAAACACCACTAGCAACGAGATTGTTGTACTCGTATTAAGCAAGCAGGTGCTGTGAAATTCAGAGGAGATTTTTTCTTGGCAACAACGAAAGCATACATGATTAAGTTAGCGCAGCTATACCATAAATATAAGAATGTTAATCTCCCTTTTCTATCCCAAGAAAACCAGACAGCTGTTATTCTAGAGTGCTGGTTTCTAGACTACTGATTCTGTGGTTAGTTATTCTAACCAAAGAACAAACAAAACAAATTCACGGCACTCGCAAATGTCGGGTAAGCTCCCAAGAGAAGCTCCTCAAGTTCGCATTTACGAATTCGTACGAAAATTATGCCACGCACAGCACAAATGATTGCGAAAAGCTTTGCCTCTCAATGGGCGCCTAGCATTTTTTTTTTTTTTTTTTCAAGTATCTACCACAGCATTTTAGGCATCAACTCTTTGCAGTGTGGAGGCTATTCGATGGCGTTCAGTTTACAGCCCGTTGTAGGTTATATTTGCTTCTGGTTTTCGTATACATACCTGATACCTGATTTCGGACAAAATACGATCTATAACACCGATCGTGGCTCATAAATATTATATGCGCCTAAGTACAGGCTCCATAAAACGCTCGTGAGTGATCGTTTTCTTCTATAAAATTTCCATTGCATACTTTCCACTAGCAATGGATTCCACAAAGGAAAAATAGTTTCCACTTACCTTCAAAGCACAGAAAATACAATCTTGTCCACTGCAGACATGTTGATTCAACTGTCGGAACGATCTTCTGAATGCGTCCAAGTGCCATAGAACCTAAAACGACAAAACAACACAAAGGAAAAGCGGTTAAAGAGAAATCCAACTAAGTACACATACAGCGGTGGTTGTATGAGTTGAATGAGAAACAAGAAATATACATGGCTTTGTGAGTTGATGGCGGACTACGCCTTAGCTCTGAGTGTTGAATATAATGGAAAAACGGATAAAACCCGTTTCTGATGCTTTGTATCAGCAGCACACAGTGCAGCTAAAGATTGTATCCAAGCATCCATGGGAGCATGAAAGCTATTCTCTACATTACAGCAGACTGTACTACTGGAAATCCAAATGAACTGTGTTTTGGTCAAAATACAAAATGGGGTCTTGTCTTGGAGTGTTGGGGAAACGACGTACCTACCTTTATCTCGTAGGGCAATTTCCTCTTGTGGGTCTTTTTTAACAGCGAGTTACCCCTTCACACTCCCCAGTTGGGTTGTGTGTAGTATTTATTTCCTTTCTATTTATACTTCTTATGTGAAATTAGTTTTCTTATGTGGCATGGGTATATGAAGACAGACAGCGCGTTGTGTTCAGGTCAAGCTCCATGGTTTTTTGTCAGAGACTCGAAGTTGCTGCTACACTCGTGGATTCGGTTGGCGTTGGTTTTGAATTTGTTTTCTTTCATTTACTTGCTTTGTTCGTAGATTTAGGTTTTTAAATAGATTTGAAAGTTTTTGGTTTGGATACATGTGCATAGGGTTTGGAGTTTTATTTTCTTTTTTTCTTCTCCATCAGCGG
The DNA here is from genome assembly GCA_963082735.1 of Pocota personata. Taxonomy (NCBI): domain Eukaryota; kingdom Metazoa; phylum Arthropoda; class Insecta; order Diptera; family Syrphidae; genus Pocota; species Pocota personata. Next base: position 7,202,869 of record OY720430.1, read on the forward strand.
CAAACAGAATTATGCTCCAACACATAGTCTGTTTGCGAGCTGATGAAAAAAAAAAGAAGTTAGTTTTAGATTTTGGTGTTAAAAGGGAGATTGGCGCATGAAATTAGATAAAATTTACATTGTTGCCGTATTGCATGCAGCAATAGAAGAAAACAATTGCAAATAAGAAAATCAAAAGAGTTGAGCAACGAACTGGAGTTAATTTTTTTATTTTCCTTTTATTTCCTCTGCAGACGGCAAGATTTTGATGAATTACGATTGTAATTGTTGATATCTTAATTGGCTCATTTACTTCTCACTTTTAACGGAGAATTCGAAATTGCTTCAAAGCTCTGATTATTTATTTTTTTTTTTTTTTCATTTTTTATCTTCTTAAACCGAGGTCAACGCGAATAAACGGTAATTAAAATTCACATCTTGAGAGATAGAAGTGTTAGTTGTATTTGCAGTGATTTTCTTCGAAATCTAAAACAGGATAATCACTGAATTTCTGAAGAACCATAACCTGAGGTCATCATACGAATGTAGTAGAAGCAAGTTTTCTTATTGTGTTGTACCTATAACATTTCCCATTCTAATCGCGCACGCAAAACTAGAAACTAGTTCACTTGTACATAGAACAAGAGAGACGCTAGCCATTGTATGACCAATTGACCATAAGAAAATAGTAAAAATTATATTCTTCCACCGCTTTTGGTGGTAATAAAATGTGGTAACAAGTAAGCGAAATTATGTATCTAAACAAAACAAATTACTTTATTCCACACACCACACCTCGTAAAAGTAGTTTGTCAGCTGAGAGAGTAGTAAGTCTATGTAATTTCACGCTTCACAAGTTAAGAAGGTCTTTAGAGAAGAATTACCAAAAATAAATAACTTTTCCACTGAAAAATCTTTATAGGATTTCGCTTTTTTTCTTAGGAACTGCGAATGTGTGAGGTGCGGTTAAGGGATCGTTTAGAAGCAAATTTATTTGATGATAAAAAGTATAATAATATCATCTTACATTAACCGTGCGCCTGTGGATGAAATTTGAACCACGAGCACGTGGAAATATTAGATCTTCACATGTGACAACGATATATCGCATAAAAAAAATAACCTTTCACCTATTTGGGTTACTCATCACATGAATGAGACAAAGGAGAAGAGTTTTTTTTTTCTTTGCAACCTTAAACTAAGGTGATGCTGAGAAATACGATATTTGTCCATTAAATACGGAGTTTAATTTCAATTAGATGTGGTAGGGGCCTACTCCTACAAAAAGTGTTGGGCACGATTAGAGAAGGGCTCACAGAATGTTAATACTTTCCTTTAAAGTGCTGGAAAATTTAATCTATCAGTTTGGATTTATATAAATGCCTTGGATGGGGTAGGAGACAACTTTAAGAACATACATTTTTGTTTGTGTTTTTGTGTGTTTTTAAGATTTACTCTTGCACTGTAGTACTTAACCTCAAAGACATACTTTACACTGCTAAAACACGATCGGCTAAAATAAAAAGCAGATCAAATAACAAGCACGCACTATCTTCATGAGAAACTACAGCCGCTGATTGATTGACTTTTTTGAAGTACGAGTACATTAGCAGTTAAAGAGTGGCTTTAGACATGATGAAGTACACATCTAAAGAATCCGAAATCAGATAGATTATAATAAGTGAGAAAGAGTCATCCCCCAAAAGATCTGCGATATCTGCGGCGCCAATGGTGACCCTGAGAGACTGTGGAGACTCTGGACACCAGTGTGGCTATGGGTCGCGGAACTACTGACTGGCGAAAACATAGATTGGTTTTGTTGCACAATAAGTTAATAAATAAGTGTTTGCTTTACCTAAACCTTGCACAAGCAGACTAGACAAACGGCAATTAAATTCATTAACCGTCCAAAATTATTGGAGGGGTTGCTTCCTGGTAGTATGGACCGGGATCAAGTCTACGTATTCCAGTGGAGTATTTTCGAACTCAACGAAAAAAAAAATCACTCAAAACGTTATAGACTCACAGGAAGCCGTGAGTCTAGTTTACAAATTCATCAAAAAAGATGTCAAAGTCACAAATCTAGGCAGCAAGTGAAACTATTAGCTTTGCAAGAATGATAGTGTGCCGGTCGTTAGGACCTTCACAGGAGAAGTTGGCATGTCACATAACCTGACGAGCAACAGTGAGGAGGCGGTCAAGACCATAAGCCCAAAGAAAATTCTACCCCAAACGACCGAGCAAGCACTGCTGCTTCAAAGTTTTCTGTGAGGCGATGCAAGAAAAATGTGCAAAACACAATACATACCAAAAGACAACGCCCTTTCTGTGCAGCGCAATTAGACGAATGGTTTTGAAATTCTAGAAGAGGGTGATCAGCCCAAGGCGGTTGTCCTACGAATGGTTAAACATATAAACGTGCGGAACAAGTACACCGCTTTGGACGAAGCTGCCAGAAAAGCGTTGACAAGCAAGTTGTCGATGGTCTGCTCTAGCATCATCAAATTAGGATAAGACAATTAGTCAAATTCGAAACAAAAGGGCCAGATCTTACCGTACCATTGTGCTTAATAAGTTAAGTAGAAGAAGATCGAATTTGGTACTGATTCATCATGCCGCGTACATAATAACGCAGCCGTAATAACGAAACGTATAACCGGCGATTAGTGAAAAGACGTCGAAAAAAGTTTGAGATTGAGACAGAATTGACTGCCATAGAGAACATATGTTTTCAAATCTACATATGCAAGGTGCTGGCTCGCAGTCACAAAGTTGTTCCTATACGAGGAAATCTTGAAATGTTCTCGTCCTCAAATATGGAAACTAACGATTTGGCTCCGCGGTTAACTTTAAAGTAATGATGTGCAACATATCATGTTTGGAAGTGGCACATATGCCAGATCCTTCAGTTCTAAATTTTCCCAGAGTTATTCTCTGACCACGGTTTCTCGTATCAACGCTGGCATTTGTTGGAAAGGCATCTGGCTAATTTTCCCGATCCATTTGAGTGTTCCTCGCTTTATATTTAGAAGTTCCCTTTTGAGAGAACCAACGACATTTTGATTACCATTTTGGCTTGCCTGAATGTCATATTCATACCCAGAGTAAGGAGACAAAGTCATATGATGGCAAAGGATCTTTACATTAGTTTTATTGTTTGTCTGAAAACCATTAGAAAGGCTTCTTAGAGTTGGGGTCATATGACAAGCATGGCAAATATCTTGCTCGATATGAGATTAAACGGGATCTTAAACATACAGGAAATTGACAAAAGGATGACAGGAAAAACCTTAACCTGGCAAAGATGCACTTTAGCAAAGTTGTATTCTTAGAGAGTCAAGTCATACCATGTTGGTTGGCTGGTCACTACGGAATATTAGGAAATGAACTTGCAGGTGAACTAGAAAGAAATGGAGAGCCACAGTACAACGGGCTAGTAGAATTAAAATCAAAGCTTTATTCAACAAAATGGCAGACTACCGATGGGCTGAGTATCTAAAGCATTATGGCCTATTTTAGAACTCAACATAGCCAGGACTATTCTAAAATTGAGTGGAAAACTGCTAAGAAAAGTAGAATAGACTAAGGTGCTCTTCAGACGCTCTCGTGTTTACCAATCTATTTATTAAAAATCAATCTAACACCTGTTTGCTTAATATAATTTTCAAAATATTTGCGCGACATCACGTGCCTTACATTCCTTCCACCCTCCAATGCCATACTAATTCAATATCTCACCATTAACACGAATCGAATCCGAAAATATCTGACATCCATTCAGACAGCCATAAAGAAAGAAAAACACGCTACGTTTGATCTAATCAAATATTTGTCTATACTATAAAAATTGGTAATTAAATATCCCAACAAACATTCGACGACAGATGTATCTGTGGGTTGTTCTATCCGTTCTTTACAGTGTGCGTATGACTATTCTTACACGTTAACAAGGAAAACGTGTGTCACTCACGCACTATTTACCTATGTATGTATCTGTTGCCTATGCACCGACAGAAATGACTTCTGTTTATGTGAAATGGTCACCGGAAGGTAAATGACCAACAAAATTTTTCGGTTTTCCTTATAAAATGTTTCGCTTTTGGATTAATTGATTGTGGTGTCAAATGAATTTGGTAATATTTACAATGTCTCGCTATGAAATTGGTATTACCGTGGGTGTGTCTTAAGCAGATGCAGAGCACCGGATGGACGAAACGATACGTCATGCTGATGTTAGATGTAAGGCGAACGGATTCAATTGGGTTACGTGATATTTAGTGAATTTTGCGGATTTCGATGGTGGGTAAGGAGTTTCTGGGAATCCTTTAGGAGAGAAAAATAATAAGTTTCTCAGAGTCTTTGTATCTAGGTGAATATTATTGTACAGATGCAATTTCAGGAGCATTGTAATACCAAGCAAATGAACTGACGATAATCTCTGGAAATAACAAAAAAATGCCCTTCGGCAGAAGTGGTGTTACCTAATATACTGACTTGAAGTGTCGTCTCTAGTATCCTAGTTCGTCGATAATTAGAACTTCTATGGTGAAAATATAGTGAAAAGTAAGTTCTAGACTGATGCAAGCTACGAGCAATGTCATTAAATGCGGAGTGTTCAGGGTCTTGAAAGGTTCTTTGTCAATTTTGTATAGTCTAACTATATTCAATTTCAAATTAAAAAAAAAAAAAATTAGCAAGAACGGAGACGAGAAACAGTAAAATGTAGGGTCGGCAGAAATTTCGCGACCAACACATCAAGACATCCGCTTTGCAATTGTCTTCGGATTTTGCCGTCAACTCAAGCCAGTGCGAATTTTCCACGAATGCCAATATGCATATGGAGTGAATGAATCATCCCTTGTAACTGATTTAAAACTGGCATTTTCTATGGAGGACAAACCTCGTGAAGGTCATCCCAAGACCGACGATACAAATGAAGATCCAAGAATGACCCAAGAAAATCATGATTAATCCATCATTGAAATACTTCACGAAATCTGTTCGATGGGTTTCACGAATTTTAAATGACAACCAAAAATGAAAAAAATTTAGAAAAGAGAGTCCAGCTGATGAATCTTTGTTCTATAGGGTGACCAGATAGCAATGATAGTTTTTCCAATTATTATGTTTCAGCAGCCGTCAAAGTTACCAATGATATCCAGCTGTCAAAATATTCAGTAAGGTTTGCCATTTCATCATGCGTCGTTTGACGCTTCCCGAACGTGTGGAAATTATTAAAAAATATTATCGAAATTCCAGCTCAGTTGTAAATACGCAACGTAAATTTCGTCGTGAGATCAGTCGTCATCATGGCTTCAGAGCGCAGGCAATTCCTCGCACCGTGGAAAAGTTTGAGCGTGAGTACACTCTTTGGACCTTAAGCCACCAATCAGACAGAGATCGGTGCGAAACATAGCCGCCGTAGTGGCCAGTATCGAAGAAAACCCAGGAATGTCGATTCGGCGCCGATCAGCTGAATTGGGCATCGCCAGAGAGTCAACCAGGCTTATTTTGCAAAAATTGAAGCCGGACGACCATAGATAATGCCGTGAGTTCGCTAATTGCGCGCTGGAAATGTTGGCCGGAGATCCGGTTTTTGGCAAAAAAATAAATCATCCTTTCGGATGAGGCCCATTTTTGGCTCCACAAAGATTGACTGTTTGGTGCGGTTTATGGCACGTCAGCATCATCGAACCTTATTTCATTCGAAATGAGGAAGGAGACACCGTTACCGTCAAAGGTCCTCGGTATAGAGCGATGATAACCGACTTTCTGTGGCCAGAGCTCGACAACATCGATATATCCGAGCTGTGGTTCCAACAAGCGATGCAACGCTCGAAGTGGTGAAGGGGAAATTTGGCGACTGGGTCATCTCACGGCGAGCTTTCATCAATTGGCCACCGCGATCATGCGACTTGACACCCCTCGATTATTTTCTCTTGGCCTACGTCAAGTCCTTAGTCTACGCTAACAAGCCAAACAACTTTGGACGAGTTTTCAAAAATTTGTTGGGAAACCAGAAAAAATGGCAACTTTGCCGCTACTTTCTACACCACGATAATGTACCAGCAACCAACATCTTTCTGGCGCGCTGGGGTATCAATGAAATCCGTCCAGAACGTTATTTCCCAGAAATGAAGGGAAGAGTCTTCAGTTCAAATGAGGAGATCATTAATGCAGTCAATGCCGAAATCGAGAAGCTCGAAACCGATGTTTCGAAAGGTTGCTCTACCGACTTGTATCGAAATAAATGGAAATTATGTAGATACAAAGATATAAAGCTAACATTTTGTTTGTTTTTTCTAACTAACTTAGCGAACTTCTGTTAGTCCCCTCGTAAATATTTTAACTGTCCAGCACGTGATGGTATGACATGTTGCTTCATAAATCCTCTTGTATCTTGAGAAATTGACAAACGATTTCTTTCAAAATTTGTTATCTTAAATTATCTACCAACGTAATTTGAACGCAATCTGTTGGTTGTTTATGAATGAAAACTAAGCAAGGCGCTTCCTCAATGACTGTGGATATACATATATGTGTGTATCTATCTACAAATTCTCACATCTCGAAACATAAATTCACATCACATTGTAGAATTTGATTAACACCCTTCATCGTAAACCACAAACCACATCTGTTGCCAAATTAAAAGAGATACACAGACACACATTCGTGTGGAAGATACCCTAGCCACCTATAAACCGAAGGGTCTGCGGCATGAATGAAATCTTCTAATCAATTAATAAAAATCAGCTCTCACGATTTCCAAAATCAAAACAGAAAAAAAAGAGATGAATACAAAAACCGGAACATCTGTGATCATTTGTTTAGCTCTCACTTATGAATTACAAGTTAGTCTGACTTAGGTAACACGCCGCCGCCGGTCCAAAAACCTGTCACAATTAGTCATTAACATTGGCAATTACAACAAGTTGGTCTAAATTAATCACATTCCACCAATTACACATCCAAAAGTGTGTACACTTTACAAAATCCAAACACACACAGATGGTACGAGTTACTACAGAATTAATTTCCATGATGATTGGTGGTCTTAGACGAGTTAATTTATTACTACTCGTACCTCTATCCCATGTGTGTGCGCAAAAAATGAGACACAGAGTTTCCCATTCTATTTAACCCTTTGAGTTGTGCGTCATCATAAAGAAGAGTTGTTTCCGTAGGAAGTTCCCAGACCAGGCAGCAATGGTTTACATGTGCAAGTTACTCATCTGTGACTTGGATCTATTGGAGCATACTATCTTCTCACACATTATTCGTCTTTCCCCTGCACTGGCTGTTTGTCTTCTCTCGAGTAATTTACATTTAAAGAGTGTCTAATGATGAGATGGGTATGAATGGCGTAGGGCTGACGAAAGGTTGGTCTAATGGTGAGGTGACAAACATTGGATTTTTATTTGGTGGCTTAGTGCGATCATTAGATATGACTAGGGAGTGTCATACATGAAGAGTGGCATTCGGTGTGATATTTGCATAAGAGTTTGGTAAGGTGCGTATGGTTAGAGGCAATGAATCGCATCAAGAGGCTCAGCCGTGTTAATCATTGATTTCTACCTTAAGTGGTATTTGAGGAAAATTTGTTTCGCTACTCATAAAGTGTTATTTGGAAAACTTTCTGTTGTGGTTTGAAAGTGAATCTCATTGATTCAAAGTATCCGGGATGTGTAATTTGGCTTGGTGAGAAGGAAAGTTGCAGGACAAATTAGTAGTTTATGGTTGTGGATTTTTACCATCGTAACATACCGATAAACATGTTTTTTTTTTTTTTTTAGTGTTTTACCTTTGAATAGTGCATACTCTTTTAGTCTTTGTCTTTGGTGAAGTTTATTTAGATGGCGCTTTTTTTTAGGTGACGCTACAGTCCGGGATGGACCTGGGCCAGCTTACTTATAAACGTGATTATTAGACTAGTATAGCTTTTTGACCATACCACGGATAACATCGTAGCCGAAATAGTGGACGCATTGCCATAAGGATTGGACCGACTGTATTTTACTAGACTTGGAAAATTAGAGCTCACGATTGGTCATAAAAGGTTTTCTTTTAAGTTTTTATCGATAATTTAAAAATAGACTGAAGTGTATGATCTGGGATTTCGTCTCTAAAGAGGACAACACAATTAGTACCCTGGAAGCCAGAGCCAGACGAAAGGTCTGAAGTCTGTCAAACAGTCGGATGAACACTTAAGGGCGACGAGTCGTATCTATAAACGGATTGCATGTCTACAGAACGAAGAAGTAAGGTTATTCACTGGACCAACACCGCAATAGCCGAGGTGGGTAAGACAATGTACAAATTATTCTCACCCTCCAGGTCTTGGGTTCGAATCCGGCACATACATATGTATCTTAGAATATATGGTATATACTTGTAAAAGGTAGCTTCCTGACTCCCTGGACTTCCTTTTCCCCTGTATCGCCAGTACGAAGGCTCACTTGATACGTTGACTTAACGAAATCCATGCCAGAACTCTGAACCGTACGGCAAAATCAAGTAAAAAGAGAGAATGAAGATGATAAGAAGACCTAAATTGTCAGAGACTTTGGTGAAGAAGCCTGCAGTAAACACAACAAGCAACAGAAGTCGTGACCATTCAGAAGGCTGTTAGATGGTTATTGACACCGACAGTCAAAGTCTACAACTACAAGATTCCCGGCTGTCGCGAATTGCTAAGGACGATTGCAGAACAGCAGAAAATTATAATGTACTGCTGGATAACCGTCCATAGAGGCGACGAAATATTCAGGCAAAGCAAGATCTCGATTTTATTGCATACCAGCCTTCTGCGCGCCAATAAAAAAGCGCGTAGTAGATGGTGTGGTATTGGCGTTGGCGTTTTCGGATGCTGGAACTGAAGAAAGTTTAGGCATCCGGTCATAATCAACAGCGTCTATCTAACTACCCTTACATAGCTTTAACAGGCCATGGAAGACCGTCCAGTGCAAATAGCTTGCTTTAAATATTAGCTTCATATTGTCAAATCCCATCGTTTACGGATATGTATAGGTATAGGAGAAAATAATGTTTGCCTAACTCCTCCATCCTTTCTTAAAGACCCAACAGAGTGGTAAATTCAAAGCATCTGTAGGATTAAGCAACCCTAATCCCTCATCCTGTATCCCAGAAGCAGACAGATTGGACTCAAAAAAATAAAAGGAAAAGAAAAATACCTGCACTAGTCGTCTAATCTCCTGGGACTCACCAATTTAGGTCTTCTCTCTGGAAAAGAGAAATTAGCACCTGCATACAAAACACAATACGAAGCGAAAACCTGTCGCCAGAATTGTTAATTACTTGTATACCTACTTCACAGCAGCACCTCCGTCAACAATAACAGTAAACCGTCGGAGGAGGTCTCTGTACGTGATCTAATGCAATAAAATCCGTCACATACGCGACACACGTTCTACTCAACGCACGAACCATGAAAATCTCGCAATGCAGCTCTTTTTTTCGAGCAATTTGACTTTTGTTGGCCATCAAATTAAATGTTAAAATGTTATAAACATGTCACCTAATCAGGTGGATGACGACGCGGGAAATATCAAAGAGGGTGACTTACCTTGCAGGTTTGAAAAAATGCTCCAACATTAGTGGGGGAAAATGTATCACCAACCGGTGATAGTGGGGTATCCATCTTTCGTTTTAAGTAATCCAAATAATTTGACGGAGGTTGTCTTGATGATTAGTATGCATACAAGTCGGTGTGAAATTATTGCCAGACTTTTTCGCGCATAATTGCAAAAAAAAAACACTTGGGTCTTTTGCTGCAACCAACCCCTTTGGTCACAGGTGCTTCTTTGCAGAAGATACCAAAAACTATACACCTGTCGTGGCACACAATCAATTGTTAGGGATCTTCTGCCCTTCTGACTTAAAGTATCTTTTTTTTATTAAATTTATTTCGCAGCAGTGTTCATCCCCTAAGGGTTACTTGCTTTTTTTGTATTGAAAAACACGGCAATACTCGTACAAAAAATACCAAAAAAAAAAGTTCATAAAATTCCATACAGAGAATAAAACTTATGGCAACATCTCGTGACTGACGTCACCATTTTGTTGCGCGCAGCACACACAGTTCATGTTAAGCACGCTAGAGTGCAGCACTTGTCTAAGGAAATGCTTGTAAATTGAATTTAAATCTACAACCACTAGCACTAGAGTTACTATGCAGTTTGTTTATATTTTTTGCATCTATTGTTGGACAATATTTTGTTTGTGTTTAATTGCATTAGAAAAAAATAGAAAAATATTTCTGATAACAGCGCACTAATCACACACCTCCGTCTTTGAATTCACCAAAACTAACACTGACTTAAGTCTCTCTGGGGATTTCTTGCCAAGTTGTCTTGAAGACATTTATTCGAATACCCATACTGTTGTACGAAGAATAATAAAATTTCCCTTTGCAGCACTTTACCTGTTCGAATATAAGTAACACAGGTGAGCGAGAAGGTGGTAGTTCAGGTCTAAAAGAGAGACGTACTTCTCTTGGGTTCGAATGCAGTTCTTTGTGGTTAAGAGATGTCCAAATAATTTGGTAGACGGTGGTAAGTTGAGGGAAATAACAGAACAGCGTGTGCCCACTCAAATGGAACTAACTTATGGGAATAAAAGGGGTTTTTTGCTATTGGTTTGGTTTGCATTTTGGGATGGATGTGTCAAGCTGATTAATGACTGAAGACGACACAGCATGGAGTGACCCTAGGTACATGTGATGTATCTCGAGAATTGTAGGGAAAAGAAAGTTCTTTGATAAAGGGTAAGGTGGTAGTGACAATGAAATCACAAATGAGTTTTTGGTAATTTTAAGCAAATCATTGGGGAGACCATCATTAGCTTGCTTAAAGAAGTGAGGGTGGACAGTATATTTTGGCAAATATCGAGGTATTAGCAATCAATGGTATTTTTTTTCTTTTTTTAGTAATTTTCAGAAGACAATGGTTTGATGAAAATTTTAGAAATACTGACGACTTCCTTTGTAGAATTGAAACGAACACGAATAGAAGTATAATTATGCCATTAGGCAATTGAATGCACCATTGAATATATCCTCCGAAAATATCGCTTAAAACTGCAATTCGAAAATATACCTATAGTTGCCATTTACCAAAATTTTCTCTCAAAAATATCACTTAGATCACTAGAAGACATCACATGGGGCCATCTCTCTACGAAGTCATATGAAGTGCACTACTTGCATGCATTTTCAGACGACATCTCCTGAAGATATTACTTAGAGAAATTATTCAAAGAAATTCTTTAAAGACAGCACATTTGTATAGTTCTAATGCAACTAGGAGACACATATTTATTGAAAATATCCTTCGAAGACATCACAAAAAGTATCACTTTCGCACATATGTACATCGCAAAGCTATTGACATCAGTAGGAGGCTTCTATTAAAGAAATCGTCTCTTGAAGACATCTCTCGCAGACATCACTTTAAATAACCTTTCGAGGACTTTATGTCTCGATGATACCAGTTGTTCAGACAGAAAATAAGAAAGAGGCTAAAGTCTTACAGCACCACTAGTGAGTCGTAATGCTTTCTATTTACATATACCCTCTCAAAATGGGCAGCCACCTTCGTCGTAAGTTCGAAAAGTTGATACGATCGTTAGCCAACTCGGCTAAGCTGGTCTTACTCGTAGTGTGGTCAAAAGCTATACTGGTCATTCAAGCACACAATGTGCACGAAACAAACAAACATTCATAGGAACCAATGCTTTCTTACACATTTAACTACTGTAACAACCCCCTGCACAGTAGGGTATCAACCGTGCTTACGTGAGGTACATAGTTAGGGGTGACTTAACTCAACTATTTACTAAAAAGTTTAGATGCGTCTGACAAACGGGAGGGCATCTAAACAGTTCTAGCACTGCACTCACCAGATATCTGCGTGCTTTAGCAGGTGAGATCCGGAATTTTAACATAATTTAGAGAGAACTTAAACCACTATCGACCAGAAGAAGAAGCGAAAGAAGTATTTTTATATTAGACTGCCTGTCTGTATGGTTTTAGTTACTTGCATAGCGCAAGGAAATGATAGACTCTGTTTATAAGAGGTAGACTATATAGCTCAAAAATCCATCGCTCGCGAGAATGTACGTCGACATGGATGGGGGGATAATGTTAGGCGAAACCATTGTAGGATTGCAACGACAGCAAGGCATGGTACTTTGTCAAGAAATTTACTTGATTGAAAATTTTCCGAACCGCCATAAGGTATGCAATTAAAAATACATATTCTCCGTTAGATTTAAATATAAATATGCCATCATCATCTCGATCTCTTCTGTAACTAGCCGGCGCAATGATTTTATTTTGCAGTTCGAGGAAAAGCTAACAACTGACTAGCAATTCTATTTAGATCGTGGTTTTTTGATTGAGAAAATTACGAGTGTAACCATTGTCTTAAGTGGAATATTCGAAGTAACATTCGAAATAACAAGCAGAGATTCTTAACTGTACTAGATGCGTAATTCTTATGCACACATTTACTACTAAGAAGTTCAATTGGATACATTTAAGTAAAAATATCGACTAAGGCAACTGACACTTTTAGAAGAAACCACAGAGTGAATCCGGATTTTGAGATCAGCTGAAGTCAAAAAAATAAGCTAGGGGAAGATGACCTGTTGGGGGGATTTTACCACCTATTGGGGGAGTCTCTCAAAAGATATCCTTAGTTTGTTATAACATTTTATACATTTTTGGATTTTGGAAGGCTGTACTTTCCTTATTCGAAAAGCGGCAGACCAAACGGCATCATATGGAATATAGAACATTCCACAGATTAATTTAGCCACAATTCGTGTTTCTTTTCTGTTAAGTAGCAATACTTTCAGCTACGGACCACAGTATAGCCAATACCGATAAATGGTCTGCAAACGTCTAAAATGTTTAAATATTTGTATACACTCAGACACACTATAACATATGTATATATAACATTTTGAGACCATGAAACCATGAGATGTTGAGTAATTAACTAACAGCCATTTGGTATCCAATGAACTAGAAACAACCAACATTATCACGATGACCTTTTTTTTGCAGAAACCCTTGAAGTTTGTCCTTTTCAAATGCTAAACATTCATTATTCCTATTTGAAGACATTTTCCATGGTCTTTTCATTTACTTCTTCTCTGCAGAAATAACTTCCATTAGAGAATTATCGAACCACCTGAAAGTATGCAACAAAATTCTCTGTAGTCAATCGACTTTTCAAGTTCGCTGCTCAACTCTTTTGCTTTCTCAGAGAAAATAACCCAGAAAGAGAAAAATTGAAATCTCTTCTTATTTTGGTTTTAATCTTCGAAAAATGGTGGGATATTTTCTTATTAAGGTATCTGTCGTCTGAGAGCATTTTATTTTTCTTCGAATTTCTCTCTATTGGCACTCGGAGCTTGGCCATTTGAGAGACTTTCAAATCGAACTACGTTTCATACCAACAAATGTTTAATCCTTTGTTAGATTTGTGTATCACTCAGGGTTATCTTTTAAAAAAACAAAAAAAAACTCTCAGTCACGTATCCACTCCTTGTACCAATCCCTCTAACAAAGGCACACGCGCATACATTTAGCAAGTAAATCCGTGCTTTAAATTGTCCACATGCATATGTATTTCTTTTTTTTTTTTTTTTTTTCAAAATGGCGGACTCCACTCCACAACTAGTTTTCTATAGAAAATCTTACCAATTTGGGGGCACGCGTAAGCAATAGTATGAGTTTCGTATGGATGAACCATAGATGTTATGCACTGAAGAATTCTGATATTTGATGTTATTTCGAAGAAGATACTGGCCAGCAGCAGCATCATTCTATTTTTATCGTTTTGTTTTGATGAAGTTGTTCGTTTCTTTAAAAAGCGAGAAAAACCAGGTTTTATATTCTTCTTGTACAACACTCAATCCATTCGATTGATGTCGAGAAAATGAAAAAACAATGCAAAGAGGTGATATGAATCAAAGTTGTTTAGCAACTACCATTTGCTGCACTGACTACCTTAGATATGAATTTAAAAAATTCGACAAGCTTATTGCATATTCATGTTACCATAAATTTTGCAAACGCCTCCACATCCAAAAAAATTCAAATATCCATCTCATCAGTGGAGGAAATAAATTACCATAACCAAGTTGACCCTGACATTTTTAGCTGGAAGCATCTTCTTTTGCAGAAATCAAACTACGAGTATCATCACCTTTGCAACATCTGGGGGCATTAACATACTGCCATTCAGGCAATTACCACTTTATAGCACAGACATTTGATTTGGAGATTTCTTCTCAACATTTCGCGAGGTTCATGTGCGAGCTAAGATTCAAGCTTTTCGCGAAAACCGGTTACCATTGTACACACAGAGTGTAAGTATCTATCTAGCTTTTGGAAGTGATTTCAGTGCTGGCAGAAATGCAAAAGTAGTAGGAGAGCTTAGCGTAAAAATGGCCTTACAACTATGACTTGTGCACATATCGTTTCATTGGTTTTATGCTATTGTTTCGCTTGAATGGTGTATATAATACACCGGTCATGTGTCGATTTGATTATGTGTGCTTAATTCCAAATTCATAATGCGTCTCTCTGGTTGAGTGAATCGGAATGCTTGGATTGAAGTTTTAATGCTTCTGTTGTACACATTTATTAATATTGTTAATGCACACCATGCCGCGCTGTGTAAGTTGACTTGGCGTCCAGTTTGTTGACTTGTTATTGAACATTTATGGACATTTATTTATTTTTTTGTATGTAGCTACTCGTAGGTAACAAAAATCTGGTGAAATCGCGCGCTAGAAAATTAGTGGTGGGCAACGTTGCTTGAGAGGAAATTGAGTTAACCTAAATAAGTGAAATTGGCAGTTAAAATTTGAGAAGATAATGAGAAATGTTCGTTTCCGTCTAGACCCTTAAAGACATACCTACACTGACCCAAAGTAAATAATAAAAAAAATCGTTTTTTATTGCTACTTAGCCTTGAATGGGTTATTCTTTATTTTGGATGCTAGTTTGAAGGTGAAGTTGAATTGATGTTTGCTCAAGAGTGCCTGTTAATCATTCGGTACTTGAACGTGTCGGTCTGTATGTCTAGTGTAATCGAACGGTGGAGTCGTAGAAGTTTTCATACTCAAATATTTTCATTGCTCTATTGCGGGCTTAAAGTAAAAGTGGGGGAGGAAGCATGAAAGTGTTTGTATGTAAAAGAGAAGCGCAGAAATGTCTCCAATGGCAAAATAGCCAAAAAAAATGGCAGTCAGAGCGATATGTCAAGGAAAAGTTAATGAAAAAGTAGAACTTACTTGTTCCACAGCAACTGAAAATATTTCTTAACGTAGCAAGGTGAAGAGTTTCTTTCCCCTATCAGTCGCTGTTAGTCTCTGACAACAGTTGGCAAGGGACCGGCCAAAAAGTTAATTGGGTTTCAATAGACAGAATAAGAAGGTTCAAACAAATTCGTTCATTGCAATTATGTGTACTGGCTATACTAGCTGAGAAAGCCACAAGTAGTTTCAACCGCAGGAGCAAAGAGCGAAAAGTCTACAATTTGATGAAGATTTAATGATGACGAACGTTTGCTGAACAACCTTGAATGGGTAAATAAAGTCTGACCTAATCATACAACAAGAAGGAGGAAATTTGATCTTTTCATTCGTCCTACTCTATAGGGTGGAATTATCGAATCCTCACAGGAAGCCATAGCATCATCATAGAGCCACCAATGCAATTTGTTTCAAATAGAAGCTCGAGAAGCTTGCACCGCTTAAGAAATCTTAGACATATCGCAGCATTTTTAGTTACCTCGAATATGTGACGATTCAATCGAAGATGAATCGTATGATACACATACCGAGAATAGCAAGTCTTTCAGTTTCAGCGATGCAAGTACCATTCATGGATAATGGTTGAGGATTATGGTTTCGCTTGAGAGACAGAAGACAGCATTGTGTTTTGGAAGCATTAAATTCCACTCTGTTGGTTATGCTGTCCAGGTCGGAATTTAATGGGTTTAACATACGTTGCCGTTCCCCTTCTATGGCCGAAGAGCAAGGACGTGAGTTAGGGAACGAATATGAAAAACTGAGGGTACTGTCATCAGTGAAAGAATGGATTTTATTATAAGTTGCAGACAAGAGATCATTTATAAAAATAAGAAAGAGAGTTGGAGACAAAACAGAGCCTTGAGGAACACCAGCATTTATTTGGTGAATTGCAGACTTGAAACCGTCCAAGACAACTTGTATTGAACGCCCCGAAAGGTAATTTCTAATCCATTGAAGAAGAGACTCATCGATGCCATATGTATGCATTTTCGAGAAAAGAGCCTGATGCCAAACTCTGTGAAATGCCTTTGAAATATCAAGCGCAACCATCTTAGTTTCGCCGAAGTGATGAAGAGATTGGTTCCACTTATCGGTGATATATGGCATCAAATCACCAGTGAACCTGTTGCTGCGAAAACCATATTGCTGGTAATTAAGGAGTGTTCGTGAATCGAGATATTTCCATGACCATCCACCCAAAAAACTTATCTTTATATTGGATCTTGTTAGTAATAGTTTAAGAATCCTAATAGGAATAATCTGGGGTAACACGTATCTCCACATTCTAAAGAAGTGCCCAGATTAGCTTTAGAAGATGAATATTCGGGAAAGAAGTTGTCATAGTGGAAAATCTTGCTGCTATTCATCAGAGTGGAAAGAAAAACTGGTCTAGATTTCATCAAGGAACGGTACAGTAAATGGATAAGGGGTAATTCCTCTACTTAACAGCCTTGAGGAATTATGTGAAAAGAATTCTTCTCAATAGTATTAGGCAAGTGAAAGAGCGAAATGTATTCGGCATCGATCTATTCTACTTGCGTGGTTGGACAATAACAAGAAAGATACTTATTGATTGATTGGTCTTGAGATATTAAAGAAGGTACATCGCGTATATTGGAAAGCTCCAGTTGCAATAATATAAAAAGTAGATGAAAACATGCGTATCTGTGAACAATTTAACAACTTATACCTAACCGGCATCCTATTCTATGGATCCGGGAGACATTTCATAAGTTTCGATCTTTCGGGTGCAATTGTTACCATTTGGGATTAGCAGTGCACCGCGTGACGAAGAGCTTACATCATTCATTCTCACCACATCAGCCCGAAAAATCTTTATTTCTGAGAGAACTCTAGAATGATGATGATGATTGAGATATGTATATTCCCTCAGTTTGTCTACATACTTGGATGAGATGCACAACCAAACTTGTGCTAATGAGAACTCCAACCGTTAATGGAAACTCTGACAAATGCAGACGCATCGGAGATCTAAGGATTATTGGAATTCCAAGGAACTTCACAATTAAGACAGTACATACTAGTGTAGTAAGCAGAAGTGAATTTTCACTAAATCGGTGTTAGAATATTTGACCAAAATTATCAGACACAAAAATTAGAAGGAACTGAAAGCAATTTATAGGAAAACTGTACCAAATTACTCGCAAGTTGCAGGCTATCCAAATGACCTCCGTACGAATGGAGCAGAGTTCACGCCGGTCAGTAGAGGGCTTATACGAAACTTTAAAAGGCAGTGTTATGAAAAACTGCTCGTTGCGGTAACTGTGATAAGTTGTTGCCTGTCATTTTGTCTAAGGATGCCTAGAGTTATGAATCTAGGGCGTTGGAGAGAACAATGTAAACTGGGACCTCTAAGTGTGTTTTCATAGGCTAACGTTCACATACTCGTATATTAAATTTTAGTTACAATTTCGAAAATATAAAATCGTTCTAATACAATCTAGATTTCCATCAAAATCAACAAAATCAACTTAAGTTCGAAGAAAATCAAAAGAGTTGATAAGCGAACTTGAAATATTAAACGAAAAAAAAAAACCTCCATCATACGTACTATTAGTTACGATCACTTGCAATCATGGTGGCAAAATGTTTCTCTATCTTTTTCTTTCTACAATGTATAGGAAATTTGAGCGCGAAAACCTCTTCTTCCCATCAGAAAATTTGCACCAGCAGTCTATTCCTACAATTCTAGCCAACTCCATCTAAGGATTAACAGATGCGCGCGATTGCGCTCGTGATCGTGATATTCTCGCCACGTTCTCTATTCTATTCATATATTCAGTGTTTTTTTTTTGTTTTGCTTGCACTATTCTAGTCAACAATCAAGCACAACGTCAACAGCATCTTCTTCTAGGCTATTTTTGGAGAAACCTCCATCTACAATCATGCTCGATGGCCCTGCAATTGTACTTTTACTGACAGCAATGAGGAGCCCTTTGACAGCAATCTGCAAAATCTTGCAGCATCATCCTCATCGTCGTCGTTGCAAAATAACAACAATAACAGCACCATAACCTCTTATTCTTATGCGTGATAACCGGTCCGCAGGCGGGCCAAACATGGCATCGCCATTACGTCTCTGAGATAAAAACTATTTTTCTTATGCTGGTTGCCCCTTTTTCTTCGATTTTTTGTTATTGGCTTGTCTTCTGGCAATAATTTGATGCTTATGTCCAGCTGGTTGCAACTTTTTTCTTCAATTTTTTGTGTTGTGTTTTCATTTTCGGTTTTATGGAGACGAACCACTTTCCAGAGACACGAGCTAAAAAAGACTACCTCGCTTCATCCTCCACATCCTCTGTGTGGTAATGGAAATTTCCAGCACGAGTTTTACTCACACTTCGGGGTGGAGGATGACGCTTCTTTTTTTTATTATGCTTTGCTGAAGTTCATTGTGCTTGTGCAGAGAGCTGATTAGCAGAAGATTGCAACAGCATCATGTAGCACGAGCGCTGCACACAGATTTTCTGGTTGCAAAAAGGATACTCTGACTGAACTTCTTTTTGGTTTTCTTTTAATTTTGGTTCGTGCTTTCTCTCCCCTGCTGTCCGCAACATTAAATCTCTCTTTTGTTGAAGTTAATGAATTTATTTACACAGCACGTACCAATTGTCGGACATACTCGTACACCGTATGTTTCTAGTTCTGTTGGTTTGTCCACTTTATTGCCTGATGAATGTGTGTGTAAATTACAGGACTTAAAGTGTTGTCATTGACCGGATTATGGGCACACAGCGAACAACATTCAACTAATTCTGGTGACGGGCGTAAGGTGGTGGCCAGACATTAAAGACACACATCGCCTTCGATATCGGCCACGATCAATTGGTTACAGTCAACTGGAAACTCCCATTTGGGATCATTAGCTTTGTGGATGGCTATTGCCTGTTGCACACGGTCGGCAGCTACTACCACGCACGAGACACAATCAAGGCTGAAGATGAATTTATTACTATTTCTGTCCCGTTGGCTTAGTTTTTTTTACTTTTTTGAGAAGGTGGAAGGCAACAGGAGATAACTCTTTTAATGAGCGTGATGGAGAAAAGAGTTTAATGGAAAATTCTCTATTCTCGAGAGATTTGTTAATAATTATGGAATGTGTGTTCGTTTTGTTTTTCTTTCGATGAAATTCTTTTGAGAATTTCAATTTTTAAAAGATTAGAATGGCTAATGGCTAAAGTAGCCTGATCTTTCGAGAGTTATCATTAGAATTAGTAATTTTCCATGGAAACAATATACAGTGAGTCAACGGAAATCAAAAATTGGTTGTTTAATTGGCTTTCTTTAATAATTGTTTTGGTAGGTATGACAAGATAAGGGGAGGACAGGTACCTTGTCTTATGGCGTTTATCTAAATGGATCTACTCAAAGCGATGACTTCTAGGAAGCTATAAAGTCATTGGATATATTCTTATTCATGAGTATATTGGAATGTGCTGCTATACTTAGTCATTCTTTTCAGCGGGAGGTTTGAAATGGGATATGAAGTGAATAGGAATGATTTGCAATAGGTTACATTTATCAGTCACATTTACTTTGACTACCAATTTACTAACCAAAAATGTCGAGTTTCAAAGCATGAAGTATCAATTTTCAAGACCAAAAGTATCTCTGTGGAGCCATACATTACTTTTCACACTTGCTCAGCGAAACCCCAGGAAATGATCATACGTTCGTGAATTTTGACTGCAATATGAGGTCCCTTGGCAAAGAAGGTCCCTAGACCCCACATTCATCAAAACAAAATTGTACGTACATAGTATAGCCTAGTGATCCAAGAACTAAGAGAACAAGGTTGTTAGATGTTAAAGGCGGCTGAGTTTTGAATCGCACTGTCTAACTCTATTCGAGAGAGGAGTCCAAAAATTTGTTTAGATCCGATGTAGGTTTGATTTTAATTGAAGGCATACGCAAGGTCTTCATTATCTGGAAGTATTTTAACTGCCAAATATTGATTGTCGAAAGAGGTATATTATCTTCATTAGTCGATGTCTGAATAAGTCCATTACGCAGCGAAATTGATATTAAATTGGTTATTAGGCGATCACTCATTGGGAAACGGGATTAACACCATAAGACAGCTTGTAAAGGGTGACCAGATAGAAATGATAGTTTTTCCAATTATTATGTTTCAGCAGCCGTCAAAGTTACCAATGACATCCAGCTGTCAAAATATTCAGTAAAGTTTGCCATTTCATCATGCATTGTTTGACGCTTCCCGAACGTGTGGAAATTATTAAAAAATATTATCGAAATTCCGGCTCAGTTGTAAATACGCAACAAGAATTTCGTCGTGAGGTCGGTCGTCATCATGGCTTCAGTGCGCAGGCAATTCGTCGCACCGTGGAAAAGTTTGAGCGTTAGTACACTCTTTTGGACCTTAAGCCACCAACCAGACAGAGGTCGGTGAGAAGTGAAGAAAACATAGCCGCCGTAGCGGCCAGTATCGAAAAAGACCCAGAAATGTCGATTTGGCGCCGATCAGCTGAATTGGGCATAGCCAGAGTCAACCAGGCTCATTTTGCGGTTATATTTGGGCTTACATCCATATAAGATTGTGCCGACGCAAGAATTGAAGGCGGGCGACCATAGACAACTCCGTGAGTTCGCTAATTGGGCGCTGATAATGTTGGCTGGAGATCCGGATTTTAGCCAAAAAATCATCTTCTCGGACGAGGCCCATCATGCGACTTGACACCCCTCGAATATTTTCTCTGGAGTTACGTCAAGTCCTTATTCTACGCTAACAAGCCAGCCACTTTGGACGAGCTCGAGGCCAACATTCGAGACGCTATTGCCAGAATAACGCCGCACATATTGGACCGAGTCATGAACAATTGGACCGACCGCTTGAAGCACTGACAGCAAAGTCGGCCATTTAAATGTGCTATTTATACATAATGGCATGAATGTAGCTTCAAAATAATGCTAGAATCAATGTGATATCTCATACCATTGTTGTTTTATTTAAATTTCTTTTCCTATCGTTCTTATCTGCTCACCCTTTATCTACCATCATACTGCAATCATCCGAAGCTATGAAAACCAAGCACTTCAAGGAGCAAAGTATAATACCAAGAGATTAAGGAATCTCACAATGTGCTAACAGTTTAGTTACCATGCTGCAAGAGGTCTAAAGACGATCAGCAGCATCATCCCATCGGAGATAGAAAGACCGCACTGCTTCGAAAAATCGACTTACTCGTATATTTGCACCAAAATAACATAACAGGCCTTCATCTGCTGGCGGCCCATCTTAAAAGAATGCTCTTAAGTATAACGGACTTCTGGAGAAATTTCGGCGGTCTATAAACAGAAAAAGCCAAGAAGAGAATATTCCTTCAACGACCTGGATGGTTCGGGGTTGATTTTAAGAACAACTAAGACTGAATGGTTTGATCTTTTTCTTTTAAAGTTTTGTGCTTTTCATTCTGCTACGCGGACTACAATGATATTTTCAGAGATCGTAAAGGTTCCATAGCACGTAATTTTTTCCAGATACTTGGATCAGAGGGGTATAGGTTGCATACCAGTTATCCGCACTAACTTGAATAAAAAAATGAGAGTGGTCCAGCATAGTAATTCACATGTTGGCTCAACACCGGGTGAAGAGTTCAGGTGGTAAGACTCGCTGCTAATTTCAGATAAGAAGATACATTAGAAGTGCCTTTCTATTGTAGATGGAGGTATACACCGAAGTCAGGATAAAGCTCGCAAATTCGGCTTACACCGCTTTGTAAGAATGAGAGCATTGCCTTTATCATGACCATAAATCATCTTTGTACGGGGTCTTCCAATAGGGACTTCCGAACTTTGACACTTGATAGCGGCCATATTGTTGAAGCTACATCTGTCAAATTGGTTGTCATTTATTCAGTCTGTTTTGCCAAATCACCATGGACGGATATAGCGTTCAACAATACGTGCAAATAATAAAATTGTTTTATCAAAATGGGTGTTCTGTTCGGGCAACGTTCCGCACGCTTCGCCCATTTTACGGTCGCCATAATCGTCCTTCTGAGAGGACTATTCGCAGTGTGGTAGATAAATTTGAGTCCACTGGTTCAGTAAACGATCAAGCAACACCCGTACGTCAACGAAACACAAGATTTGCCTAAAACATCGCCGCTGTCCATGAGAGTGTGCAGGAGAATCCGAGGCAGTCGATTTCGCGTCGCTTACAAGAACTCGGCCTTTCACAGACCACAATTTGGCGAATTTTGCGTCGTGACTTGGGCCTGCACCCGTACAAAATTCAACTGACCCAGGAGCTGAAGGTAAACGACCATAGACAACGACGTGTGTTCGCTGAATGGACTCTGGAGCAGTTGGAAACTGACCCTAGTTTTTATCGAAAATCATCTTCAGCGAACAACAACAACAACAAAACTGTCGAATTTGGGACGATACCAATCCACATGAGATCCAAGAGCGTCCAATGCATCCGGAAAAAGTCACTGTTTGGTGTGGATTTTGGGCTGGCGGCGTCATCGGTCCATATTTCTTTGAGAACGACGTTGGCCAGGCCATCACCGTTAACGGCGAGCGCTATAGGTTGATGATTACCAACTTCTTTTGACCTGAATTGGATCATATGGACACCAACGACATGTGGTTTCAACAGGATGGTTCTACGTGCCACACAGCTCACGCCACATTGGAAATTCTGCACGAGCGATTCGAGGGCATGGTCATCTCACGTGGAGGTTGTGAACTGGACACCGAAATCGTGCGATTTAACCCCGTTAGACTTTTTTTTGTGGTGTTTTCTGCGAATAAGCCACAAACCACAGCGGCACTCACTACTTGTTTTCATAATAATCTGTGACATATTTGGCAATGCTTTGTCGCTGGAAAGAGATGTAGTCCAATATAGTAGTATAATTATTTTGAAATACCTGGCAAATCTGGTAAGGATTTGGGTACACGATTTTATTTATGCTTCCTCTGCTAGTGATGCCACAATGAAAAGAACTCAGCCTTAAATAAAAATTGGCTGCAAACCATCTGAATTCATTGGCGTCCAAGTACACAAATGTAAGTAAAGTCCAAGTACACTAGTAAATTGTTGGGATTAAACATTCAATCAGCTTAATTCAGCGTCATCACTTTGAAAAAATATTCTTTATCTGATTTTATGGACAATTTAACACAAATTGTACCGAATTTGATCCTTCCTCAGTTTATTTTGAGAACTGTAACATACTTAATGCGTTGAGAGACTTATCTTGTATACTCATTGTGGTAAATTGAAGACATAAGTATATTTAAACCGCATCACTTGAATTCTCAGCCCCCATATATGAAATCAAATGTCAACAGTAAAATTGTCTTACAATCTGAATCCATGATTTTTTGCTTCTCGAAAAACAAGACATGTCATCATACTCATACATACCTGCAAAGAAAAAATAAAAACCAACATTAAACAACCTTTCAACAAGAAGTACCAATGGATAAATTAAAACCCTATCTACTGTAGAAATCAATGACCAAGCTAGCGAGTCCGAAATTACCAATAATTGCCCAGCGAACAAAGAAAGATAAGGTCTCCCTATATAATTTGATCGACTTCTCCTTCTAAGGTAGTCAGCATAACATCCAATTATCAACAACAAGCGCCTTTCTAGTGCAATACTGGAAAATAATTGCCCCCACACAAACGCACACACAAAAGTGCACCACAAAACCATATCAGCGGTAGACCTTTGTATTAAGAAATTCGATAAAGACATACAGAACATACTTGTGGGCTGTGAGTCTTGTCCAATTCAATTTCCATTCGAAATATTCGCTCTACCGAAAAAATTCCCTCACAAGTAACCAACAAAACGAAAGAGTTGAGGTGCGAACTTGATACGAATTACTTGTAAATTTTTTTTTTTTCGCCGACTAACGCTGACATCAGTGGCAATGCACTACGTGGTTGATAAACCATTTCCATTTACCATTTCCTTTGAAGTGTAAAAAGTCATTCCATCACAGGAAGAAGCAATTATCCTGTTAAGGACGCCATTACAGGTCAGGGTTGGCGAAATCATATACTCTTGGCGACCACAATCATTTTCTGATATTATCGCCGTCTTCCCCACAATTTGTATCATACGCTCGAAGCGAAACAAAAAATTATATAATTTACAGTGTACCTCGTTATAAAGGCCTAAAGAAAAATAAATATTTACCGCAATTCAACACCAGTTTCCATGTCACATTTTCCATCTGTATTCTGTCTGTCATCTAAATTTTCTTTTTTGCTAGTATTTTTTTTTTTCGTTTTCTGTGATCGGTTTTCTTTCGTTCGTTAGAGGCCATTGACATCTCCCACAGATTGGAAATGAAATCCCGCTCTTCTCTCACACAAAAGTGTTAAATAGTCGCTTCTTTTCTTTCCTCTTGTTGAACTTAGTTTTATAGTTGTAATAAATCTCAACTATATTGTGGTAACACGATGGTAATATCCATGACAAATAATGACAGGAATTGTTGATGATACTATGCATCCAACTAAATTGTAACAATTATTAAAGGGTTACTTCAGTCTGAGTTACTCATAATTGGCATGAGAAATGAATCACCGGATGGAAGAAGAAGCGGACTCTTCTACATCCTTCCGGTTCCATGTGTACAATCAATCGGATATTGGATAGACACAGGATATAGTTGATGATAATTTTAACCTCCGTTGCCATTATTCGTCTTCTCTTCGTTCTTGTCTCGCAATGGCTCAGTGATGAAGTACCTATGACAACAATTAACCTCGGGTCTGTGTGTTTATCACTTGAAAGTATCGAGAAGGGAAATTCAAACAAATTACTGTCATGCCCACTAATTCATTTTTATTTTTGTTGAACTTGTGTTGAGGTCTCCTCTGCCTACCTGGATGACCATAATCACAAGTGTCTGTAAAAAGGTCGAAAAAGTCAAAAACTATCCGAGTTGGTCTATCGCCGCTTTCAGAGTAACTTTTTTTTGTTATACATTTTGTGCGACGACAAGACAGGCATTGGAGATTAGCACGTGCTAAGACATTGGAGTCCATGTTCTGGTGGTGCTCGCAGCACACATCTGGGGCTATCGCGGTCTGAAAATCTCAAATGTTTATTTATAATTTTGGACTTTGAACGAGAGTGTGTATCCCTGGAGCTACTTGTGGCCCGTCGACCATCTCTTGTGATGTTCTTTGCTTTCTTTTAATTTATTTCTTGTTATGTTTGCCAACCGTTGTGCATGCTTCGTGAGGCTTTGGTTGTTCGTTGTTGTTTTTCTATGAGAGGCAAAGGTACAATAGTGTAAATCTAAAAACGCCATTAATCACCTTTGCTTCAGATTTAGCAGTTTTACACTTTAGCAACTTGAATGCTGCAGAAGAGATTGTAATGTTCATGGGTGATGTTTGGATTTGGCTTAGAAATTACTTAAAGAAGCAGTCCACCTTAATTTATTGGCTGCGAAGATTCGGCGCACTGTCTAATGATGGTACAAATTCGATCCTATACATCACAGTACCCACTGCAACAACTTCATTTCAGTAATTTAAAATATTCATGTATCGAGTAACAACCATTTTTTATGTTTTTACTTTTCCTAGCTAGCACATCTGTCGATGAGATACGAGTACTCGTACGTTATTAAGACATCGAATGAATCCAATAATTTATTCGAGGAAATTCGCATTGCAACAGTTGTACACTTGACCTCGTTGAGTAAAAGGTATTGACACATCAAGTCATGGAATATTGGCAATAATAAGCACATTGACTATGACTAGCAATTAATGGTTTGACTTTGACTTAATTGAATCGAAAGAAGGAAGCAAACGCCTTGCTTAAACACTTCGTTTCTAAGTGACAATTGAATCCCTTGGAAAATCAATTAAAAGAACTGACATACAGCATGCACACTGTTCACATTTTATTTGGTCACCCCATCCGATCGGATTTCTTCATGAATTTTTGAAGAAAGGCTTAAGATATATCAAAATGTGTCACGATTCCCAGTAAACGTGAAATGGACTCTATGTTGACTCCCAATTTAAGAGCATTTTTAGATTGAATGGAAACTTATTATTTTATGTTGAGTTCGTTTTAGCTCACTGCCCCATCAAGTGGACAGTGGTACCATAAGATGTACATTTGATCTCTAAGATAACGAACTATTCTCAGCCGGCGTGCATATAATTTTGAAGGTTCCATCTTGGATCCGTCAGTATACAAGGCCAGCTCCTCATTATTAATAATGATCTCGCTTATGTCAGCAAATGTTTTATTGAACCTTGTCGTGTTCTTCGCGGTCCTGTCAGTCTCTAATACTGCTTCAGGAGTTGACCTTTGAGATCCAGTCATTCCAATGATCATACAAGAAAGGTGGCACTTCTTCTCAAATGCTTTCCACAAGGTCTCCGCGAAATATATTAAAATGGGTCTTACAACCACCTTGTAAAATCAATTTACCATGGTTGGTTTGAAACCCCAGGTGTTACCAAATGCTCCTTTATAAACGTAGAATGCCACATAGGTATATGGGAGCTGTGGACCAGTGGTTAAGTAGAAGCCTCTCGCGAACGTCTGATAAACATCCGAGAGCAAAACTGTCATGAAAAACTTTCTTAATTATGTCCTTTGGAAACTGCTGAACGTCTCTTTTATTCGAGTGAAAAAGTACAACAAGTACAATACGAGTGACTACGAAACCTAAACATACTTATAACCCAAATAATTTACCGATCCTAAAATTTTGAAAATCCATTCAATGCTAGGAGGTTTGAATTCGGGAAAAGAATCCTATACCCCTCCTTGAAGGCTAAATTCCGAGCTTCTTGGCCGCTAACCCAGTTATTTGCTAAAGGAAATCTAAAACTGAGTCTTTCGCTCATTATTTTGGAAATTTACCAGATACTAGGATAACTACAATACATCAGCATAGAACACCGCCTTAAGAAGTTCTTCTGTTGACTCTCTTTCTTCGACTTGACCATAGATCCAACAAATCTACATTGAGTTTTACTTAGTGCTTACGATGTTGAAGGCCCCCCATATATCGATAAAAGTACTTAAAGAGGCTTCCTTGCGATGTAGCGGCAACTATGGACACCACCTTGTATAGCATTATATACGAATATACGCGGCTTTTGTTTTAGTCAGACATTTGTCTCCAATCACTCCTCTAAAGTACAAATCTACCAGGCATTCAAAACCTTTCAGCAGAAAGCCTGACAGATTAATATGCCTGTAGTCTTCGGATGTGGAGTGACTGGCTTTCAAAACTTTGAAAGAAGAACAACACCTATCTCCCTTCAGGCTTTAGGAATATAGCGCAGCATGAGACATCTTGTGCCCAAGGAAAAATAATTTCATCCGATTGTGTGTGACTGTCCTCAAATATTTGCATGTACCCAGGGAAATGTGTGCTCATCAACATATCTAGCGTCTCTTCATATGAGTCAGACCAACTGCAGTAGGCTTTATTAAAAGAAGGCGTCGACGCCAATGCTTTATTCAGCACTTTCCTCAGACGAAATGCTTCATTAGTTGACTCCATGATTTTTTTTTGGCAAACCTTGACGTAGATTTGTTGGATGCAATTTTTAAAATTATTCTCCATGCGACCAGTAACGGCCCCAGCTGGCCTTGCACCTTGACCGATTGAATAATCTATTAAAGTGAGCGAAGATATTTTATAAAAATAATGAATCGTAGCACCCCACTGTACAATTGGAAGTTGTGCTAATTTTCTGCGAGGCTTTGGAAGTTCCTTTTTTTCACAGATGCAGCAGCAGTATTCTCTCCATCTCGTACGATATCCCCGATGTCAAATATAGTAGATTCCGTAACTCGAATATATCTGCGGCTTCGGCTTAATCAGATACAAAAGTCTCATCCAAA
This sequence comes from Pocota personata, assembly GCA_963082735.1. Classification (NCBI taxonomy): domain Eukaryota; kingdom Metazoa; phylum Arthropoda; class Insecta; order Diptera; family Syrphidae; genus Pocota; species Pocota personata. Next base: position 7,231,101 of record OY720430.1, read on the forward strand.
TGGACAAATATATCTCGAACGTCTGGTTTCAGTTCTTCAAAGAAGACCTGCGAAGTATCTCACATGCTGGGTACAAATGCTTCGACTCAGCTATTAAGCCACAGATCCAGTCCGTCAACCAAAGTTTGAGAGTTCTTTAACCAATCGTAATGATGGTAGTAAACGTTTAAAGATATAAAACCACCACTTTCAGAAGACCATTGCGCATGCATTAAATGTTCGTGCTTAGATTGTTGTTAATAAAATCTTAATCGCTTTTCTGTGCATTGAGTCATTAAAGTCTCATTACGCTAAACACAATTTAAGCAACAAAATCCATAAAAACAACAATCACTGACTAACATGCTCGCATTTCGTCATTATGACAATTCTCGAACCCGATATCCACAAATCAACTTCAAACAAACGATCATCGCACGATTTCGCATTCAATTACAAACGATATCAAGGGCGATAAAAATGCTAAATTTTATTACCTTGCCACGCACGAAAAGACATTACATTGAGATGGTGTGATGGTGTCCTTAGGTCGCATGTGAGAAAGTGAAATCAAAGTCTCTTGTATACAAAACGAAAGAGTTGAGTCACGAACTTTGTTTCTTCAGTCTAGACGAAAGACCGCTGACGTCCAGACCTTCATCAATGCATATTATAAATTTTAAGAACTTTTTAGCCGCCTGTGAATTAATTATCATCTGCAATGCTGTGAGATTTTCTCAGGAAAATCTGCGAACCGTGAAGAAGAAGCCTTCTTGCACAACACTCGCACCCGCAGCCGATGGGAAAGGTGTGAAAAAATTGATTTGCGAAGGCCAGCATTCGATAAATAATATTCTAGACCACCACCACTCCTTTGGCTAGTTGTATGTGGGAAGATCATGGGAACTATAACATAAAAAAAAAAAATCACAGACAAGTGAATTGAATTCATGAACCCCTCGATAATGATGACACTGAGATGGAAAATTAAGATGACACCTGTGTACTTGATGGACTTGTGGTTTTTCCAATTAAACTTCTTTTTTTTCTCTCACTCGGCTCTCCCTTCTTAGTGTAGTTCAGTGGCCGATTCTGCTGTATTGCAGTTGCATTACCACCGAAGGTGAGAGACGATACAAAAGTACATTTTGTATAAACACAGCGATATTATTATACTTCACGATTGAGCAGTTCCATGGGGTTTGAATGGCTTGCCCTACTACAACTTAAGCTTATCGTGTGAACTAATCTCGATCTGTGAGATGGTTTTTTTCTTTCATTCTTTTGGTTCACAACCTACATGTAGCATAAAATTATTATTACGTACAACTTACTTCTATTACTACGGGGTTACGAGACGACGGTGGCTACAAGCAAGGGAAAGATACTCTTACTACCGCCTCTTGTGGCCCTTCAATTCTCCGTCTGCATATCAAATTATATCATCTGTAGATTTCCCATCGTAAATGTTACGTGAATTGTGTATGCAACAGAGAGCAGCCTTAAATAAGTGTCTTCCTTCCGTTTCAGGTCTCAGATCGTAGCTCGTCGGAGAGTCATTGAGAAAATTTATGCATTTTCATGGATCATGCTAGAAGCGTGGGTAGGATGTGTCCCTTCATGTTACACGTATATCTTGTAGTATGACCCTGAGGTAAATGGGAATTTTTAATTTTCTTTTTATTGCACTGACGATTTAATTAAATTTTGTTGTAGCGCATGAGGTTGCCTCTGCCATTAGATAGAGGATCATCATAGGATTGCAGCAATTGAATTGATGGGTTCAGTGGTTTCTAAAGTTAAGTGTGGGCTTTTATTGCTCATTTTGACTGAGTATTAGAGGGAACTTCTATGCACAAAACCTAGGTTAGTTAATGCTGCATTTTATCTGCGATAAAGGCTCTGCGGAGATTGAAGTATTAGCGAAAAGTGTACGCCATGAAGCGAAGAATAAAGAAGCACACTGACACTTTTACATATAAATTGGGAGTTGTTCATTATTTGGATGGTATTAGTCTGCAAATTATATCTAAAGAACACTGTGAATAGAATGGAAACAAAGCTGCATGAGGAGCAAGTATAGAAACTAAAAAAAGTGGCATGAATCACAACTTTAAAGCTAGTTCTGCTGTAAAATACTCTAAGTAATAGTGGCACACATCGTCTCCATATTCATTTGAATATCATATTTTGAAGTAAATTCTTGCATTTAACACCTCAAATGTTGGATAGGTGAACCCATCTTGATACTGTGAAGAATGGAAACACAAATGTGTTCTGATCTAACACCTGAAATTTGAGCGGCTGGTCCCTACAAAGAATTCCAATTTAATCCGATTTGATGGCTGCCCAAACTTACAGATACCCGCGGATTAGCTTACCGTGTCTTCCCTTTTTCGTAATTTTGACAGCTCGGTTGTGTAAAAAAAAAGAATAAACTCCTAGGCCGCATGAGTGAAAGCTATTGTATTTCATGTACAGAGTATGCCCTCGTTTTAAGTCGACTATAATCCTCTGTGTGGATGCGTTGCACAGTTGGTTTCAGAATATGAGAGAATTCTTTCTATTTTATGCTCAAGTAAATGGTTGCTTGATTGTCCTCCCAAGCGCAGTTCTTGCCAAGAAATAAATGTCACCGAGTAAATTATGTCACTTCACATCAGCATTTTCAAAGTGATTTTTCTTTCGCATTCAAGTCATTTTTCTATGATAATTCGCCATTTTCTCGAATAAGTCGTCAAAAACAAAAGAGCTGACCTGCGAACTGAGATTACTCGTATCATCTTTGAGTTGGTTTCAGTCTCCTTTTTTTATGAATATTCAAACAGACACTTAAAAAGAACATGAGCTGGTCCAAAAATACATACCAACACCTGTCAGCTATATATCTCTGTCTACCACTCCATTGAAAAGGGTTAACAGCGAAACGAATGGAACAAAAATTTATATTTGTATAATTCGTGGTTATGTCTCGTGCCCTCGCTTAGATATACCCAAGATCTTCGTGTCTGTGTTTCGTTTCCTTGCCGGGCACAAACAGACTGGAGGATAACAAGACACGCATTATATTTTTAAAAGGTGGTCAAAAGGAGCTATAGAGCAGGTGCCTTCACTTGAAATTCGTTTAAAGTATTTTTTTGTTATTTTTCGTACCACGCGCCACTCTCGATTGATTTAGAGTCTTCAAAAGTTCATGGTCAGATCCTCATTTAAGGGTTATAATTCGGTTGCATGATTAAATCTACCGCACCTGCAAAGTCAAACATTCATCAGAGCGCAGATGCAGATCCAAAATAAATATTTAACTTCATCTAACCCACTCAGCACTTAAAGCTGTTTGTGTATTTGTGGGCTGCTGACTTCGGTGGATTTCCATTTTTAGGCAGTCAAGTGACCAAAAACAGAAGCAACCTGTGCCAACATAATTAAGTGATACAATTTTTATTTTAATGACAAAACTATCAATTGGCTTCACCTTTATAAAAGAATTTTATTTTTGAATTCATTTGAAGTCAACTCTTTTCCAGAGCCAAAGGGAAAAAAAAAACATCATTTATTTTCTCCTACACAATTCGAATTCCAGTGAAGCATCAATAAATTTTGCGTGAATATCTGAAACTGGCTTCGGTGTCAGCCAAGCCCAAGAGATTGAAATTTATTCGGTAAAAAGGGTCGACTGACAGAAAATAAAAGAACGAACACACATCGAAACGTCACCTCAAATTTTTTTTATGAAGCCAATGTAATTTGTTTTGTCTGCCGCATAATGCGTATGTTAATCCACACCTTGTTTAGTACGTGAATATTGTTCTTTGGTGTGGAAGTGATCTTCTGTGTAAGCCGATTAAAATTAAAGAAATTCCATTGTATGCGGCTGGTTGCGGTGGAATTTGATTTATGGCTTTTAAGTGTTGTATATGAATTACTTATCCCAGAGAAGTAAAGTTATTTGGAAACTTACAGTAAAGTTGTAAAATTTGTCCATAAATAGTTGCAAGTGCGAAATTTTTACGGGATTTAATCCGTAACCCATATTTAGATGCAGATTTTACAACATCGACTTAAGTGAGGTGACTAAATTGACTTTCGAAAGAAAGGTTTAAACTGCCCATCTGCCCATATAATGTAAAATTAAAAACGGCTATCCTGGATATAAGTTTTCCGTACAGAGATGACAAAAAAAGAACAGATCACAGCTGAGAGCTAAAATCAGTGGCTAAGTGGGCTATCACTGAGCGAGAGATTCAAAGTTCGAATCCCAGAAAACTCAAAAAGAAAACAAAAACTTTTCTCATGGTCCCACCTCTCGGGAATGTCTGACAAACATCCGAGAGTAAAATTGTCATGAGGAGCTTTTGTCAATCTACAAAAATTGATCTTCGGAAACGGCATAAAACTATACGTCCCAACCATTTATGTGGCGCACAGCACGAGTGACTGCGAGAAGCTAGGTCTGTCCATGGTACTTGAGCCAGGCACTTGAGAAGAAATACGCAAAAATGGGACAACCATTTTTTGTTTTGATTCAAAATCGGAGAACAAAAAATGTTGAGCCCTCAAAAATGATCTAATCATTTGGGAGAGTAATTAAGAAAATTATATTCTTAGGGCGAAGTTTCTCATTGGTTAGTGTGTGTGAGCACTGAGCAAGAGATTCAAGGTTGAAATCCCAGAAAACACAAAAAAAAAAGAGTTTTTAACGGTTCCATCTCTCGCGAACCATCATGAATCAGAGAATGCTTATAGCCATCGTTTCACAAAGCCAAGTTCAAATGAAGTAGGCGGTGTGAGACGTTTACGGAAATAGGTAATGGATTGACATTGACAGAAGATACGTTTAAAGATTTTCATATTATCGGCGTAGAACAGAAAATCGAATCGTTTATTGTAAGGATGAAGATCAATGGTCCAAGATAGCTACCTTGAGGGACCCCAAAGGTGACTATGATAGGGTCCGATACTGAAGATCTAAAACGAACTTTATATTGGCGGTTCATTAGGTACGATTTGATCTATCCAAGGGCTTTCAGCTTGAGAAAAATGACTTGATGAAGAATTTTGTCAAAAGCCATACTGAAATCCGTGGCTACGACATCAACTTCATTGCCATCTTCTAAAGCGTTCACTGTACTATACACAAATTCGGTTAAGTTGGTGATTGCTGACCCACCTTGCTTTGTGGAAAGGATTGGCTTGCTCGTGAAAGGACATTGTATCATACACGATGCTCTCGAAAAGTTTAGCTATGCATGAGAGCTTAGCAATTGGACGATAATTAGAAACTTGCACCCTTTTTTTATGGATAGAGGTAATGTTTCAGTAATTAAGGAAAAACGCCTTGGGAGATGAAAGTTGTGTCAGATAATTCACACATTATTTTAATACTATAGAGGGAGTACCCTCAGGACCAGCGGAGTAGTCATCCCAGCTGAATGGCTAGTGAGCTTAGCCAACAATATAGATACATTTTTTTTTAACGGCTGATGTGTGTTCGAATCCCGGCGGCTTTAAATCAAAGTTGTTTTTTATTAATTTTTATTTTATTTAATTATGTTATTAAGTAATTAGCCATACAAGCCCTTCTTCTAAAGGATGGACGAATTGACAGTGCAGCCAACCATCTAAAAGTCATCTCAATGTGGTCCTACTTCTTACCAGGCCATTCTTTAATCCTTGATCTACATATTTTTACATACCAGAACACTGACTTCACCCCATCGAAATTGAGATTTGATCGTAACGTCCTGGCATTAATTCCCGCCCATAATGAGTGGAAAAATGTCCCTTAAGTATGGTGGTTCAATATTCACGTCCACGCAGACGTATTCTGCAGGAAAGGCAAAATTTGGATATGCCTCTCGCTACATGTAAACACTTACTCATGCTAGATGCAAATCAAAAAACGTGTAAAATCTCTAGACAGGTCTGGCCTAAGCTAGATCACAAACGATTGCAGATTAATACCGGTGTCGGAGTCTTCACTGAACACTGTCCTATAAGGCTACAGCTAAAAGGCTAAGCCTCTTACGCCTAAGAGGAGAAGACACGATCCTCTACTTTTCAGTGTTGTCCAAAAGAATACTGGGGCTGTTCGCTTTGAAGACCTCGGCAACTTGGCGAAGATTGATGTCAGAATCATTCTCAGCTTCAGGGCTCGTTCAATTAGTCCTTTATGCAGTTAGAATAGCCATGAAACCCATGGTATCACAATGGACCTCCTTCGATCTAAGTGCGTTTATACCCAAGTGCAGCCAGCCACCCTAACCTAACCGTCATCGTAACTATGGTTAGCTTAAGGTGCATGTCAGAGAAAAAAAGAAGCCAACACACTTAGACCAGTAATAGGTCCATTGTGATACCAATGGGGTTGGGACGCGGCCTCTAGCCTACTCGTTGAACCATTTGGAGCTTCTGATGAAGCGTAGAAAGTCCCTAACGTCAATATTTTTCAGATCATTTAGGTCGTTGAAACAGAAGGCTCCTAAGTGGAGCTTCCTTCTTTGGGAGAGAGCTGGCAAGGTGCAAAGAAGGTGAAAAATAGCGATAGGCTGGAAGGATGGGCATTGTTGTTCCATGTCTGCCAAGTACAGCCTTAAAATTTCCTCGAATATCCCTATGCCTCGGCACCCAAATTAGGTGAATATTAAACTGCTCCGCTATCTCTATAAGAGACGATCGGCAGTCTAGAGCTGTTAAAGAATTTGTTGAGGATGATTCCAAGGATTTGATTGCTGCTTGGCTGTCTGAAAAGATGCGGATATCAATGGACGATATCACGTTTTTCTTTAGCCAAGACAAGACTTCCCTTATTGACAATGATCTGGGAGACGAAAAGAGAGGTTTAAATTAAGCTTATAAGAGAAGACACCACCACCCACCCAGTATAAATGTATAAGCTTTCGGGGTTATTTTTCCCCCACAAGAAACGATTGATCATAGGAAAAGAAATGTATAAGACTCGAAATTAAGGGCACACAATTTCCTATAAGATAGTTCCTTTGGTTTTTGGAGTTTTCATAGACAATAAACAAAAAAATCAAGGACTGAATAACTCCTCATGGTCCGCCAGAAGCGACTGAGTCATATCTCGCAGCTTATGGCCAACGATGGATGAAAACAGAACAAAAAGCCTATTAGCGATGAATAAAAAAGAAATTCACATCTTTTTAGGCGCACTAACAGGACACAACAGCGATAGGGGAAATGGTTGCTAAACTAGGCATCAACACACCCGACCACTGCAGGAGCTGTCAACATATAAAGGAGACAGAAACCATTAAACACTTTTTATGCGATTGTCCAAATCAACAGGCTCTTTGACGAACTAGGGGATCTCGTACAAGTTCCACTTAGGAACATAATAGACTTCGCGCTAGCCTTGTTTTAGAGTCAGGTACTCTCAGTATCTCAAAACTTACGTATACGAGTATACAAACAAAATCTAAAAATCCTTTGCAAAGTGAATAATTATCCACTCAACATTCACTGTCATTATTCCAATCTCCATCAATCTATCAGATAAAACCATTAGCACAATTTGCGGTGAATGAATAAAGTAAAGCTTTCTCAAGCCCAAGATATCCATCCTCCTTACCATGCTGTTTAACAAGTTGTTGCACTTTCTGTGTCGTTCCATATACACACTTTCGAGGGCGAATCGTAGCAAAAGTCATTACCATCAAGAACACAGAAGTAAAAAAATTGGATCTCATGCCATGAGATTCATGCCAAGACCTATTGACTTCATCTTCTCCTAGAACTATCTAGAGACAATGGAATACAAATTAATTGAAATTCTCACATTTGAACATAAACTCCACACCCTACAAAAAGAGAACGCCCATCATATCTATTCCAGACCAATGTAAAGGGAAATTCGCAACTATGACGCCACTTAATTAGCCCTCCTCATATTTCTATGCGCGGAAATCCATTTCCCATGAAGAATTGAGGCTCGCGTGTGATGCATACAATTTCGCGGCTCTGTGCATTCATTTTAACCGGGGGAGAGTTCTAATTCTATGTAGTTTGTGGTTATCTTACGGGTAGAATCGACAAGTGACAGTGTATCCTGAGATTCACGTTTGAGGATTTTTTTCGAAACTCACCTGAACAGCACAATTGAGAAAGCAATTATTCTGGCCCGGTCCATTCAGTAGACCCTTCGAAGTAGGCTCCAGTGTCGGTGACAGTACCGCTGGTGCACTTAGCAATTGCATAATACGTTTGTGTTCATTGTTGTTAAAGTATTGTTGTAGCTGCTGATTTACTGGCGGTGAGTTGCACATGCCACCCGGGCTACGATAGAGTGTCACAGCACTCATTGGTGAAGCCATTTCTACAATCACAAATGGCTATGATTCCGTCCACAGATTCTAACTTGTATGCGGCATAACTGCAAAGAAAAGAAAAAAAAATTCACTTAAATCAAAAATACTCCACATGTGTAGCTTTAGAAGATAATAAGTTCTGCTCTAAATTCCTATCAAGCGGGATAAAGAAAACCAGTCCTGGTCCGTCTGGACGCAACCCACACGGAGCAATTTCAACTAAAGTTGATCGGCGGTGTATACGAGTACGAGTATATAAGCGATTTGCTCTACATCGTCATTACTTACGACCGCAGAGAAACCTTTTTTTCCAGATGAGAAGCTGGAGATACCGGAGTGTGTGCACCTGTTTTGTGAATACATTCAGTTCGGTACCAGTTATTTGGATGTTGGGTATAATAAATGCAATATCCCATTCCGATCATGAATAGATTAAGATGCATTAATGTCAATAAAAATTGTTTTTATCGGTGAAGTGTATGTGGCTCATAATGCTGAAGAGGATTTTAAAGAATGGTAAGTTGGCTGCAGATTGAAAATTTAGATGTAATAGATAGTTAAGTTTACTTTGGTTGGTACAGAATTTGTCTGTAAATTAGTTAAACGAGTTCAGATACCTTGTGGAATTCGTTCGGAATCGCACCTTATCTCAATTATAGACTTGGGTTATAAGCTAAGCAGCAATTCCTAAAATGCGACATTAAGAAGGATGAAGCCAATTTTAGAAAGCCACACAAATTTTACAAGAAGCGAATTTAACTAGTAATAGAATCATTTCTAACTAATCGTATCTGCGTAAGAAAGGATGGTAAGAGTATAAACTAATTTTAGCTGTTGAATAGTATGAAAATTACACGCTTTATGTGAATGTTAAAGGACGATAGAAACAGCTTTTTAAATTGTTTCTAAGAACTAGCTACATGATATTCCGAGTCGCGGAATATGGAGAACGTTCTTTGGATATAAAGTTGAACTGTGAATAAGTATTAGGTGCGCAACTAAGTTCTCGCTGTATGTCAATAGATGGCTCCAGCAGTAAGGTCGATTTTGACATATCCAAAACGTCATGAACCGAGCTTAGACATATGGTAAACAAACTGTTTTGACACATTAGTGATTTCGTTTTGACGTCATATACGAGGCTGGGTCAATAAGTCCCTGAAAAATTAAATAAGGAACACTCTTTTCGGTATAAAAACATTTTATTTTTCAACATAGTCTCCTTTTAGCTCTATACACTTCATCCAACGTTTCTCCAATTTTTTGATGACGTCCAAATAATACGATTTCTCGAGCCCCTCAAAATAATCGTCTGTTTCAGCGATGAACTCTTCATTCGACCCAAATCTCTTACCTCCGAGCCATTTCTTCATGTTTGGAAACAAGAAATAGTCGCAGGGGGCTAAATCTGGGGAATATGCTGGATGAGGGAGGAGTTCGTAACCTAACTCATGCAATTTTGCCATTGCGACTGCGGACTTATGCGCCGGTGCGTTGTCCTGGTGAAAAAGAACTTGTTTCTTCGCCAAATGCGGCCGTTTTTTCTTCAAATCGACTTGGAATCGATCCAGCAGCTCTGCGTAATATGCGCCGGTGATCGTTTTACCCTTTTCAAGGTAATCGATGTGAATAACACTGCGCGCATCCCAAAAAACTGTCGCCATGACCTTATTTGCTGACAAACCCGCCTTGGCCTTCTTCGGCTTCGATTCACCAGGACAAGTCCATTGTTTTGACTGTTCCTTGGTTTCTGATGTGTTGCGGTGAATCCAGGTTTCATCCACGGTTACGAAACGGCGCAAAAACTCAGTCGAATTTTTCTGGAACATTGCCAAACACACCTTTAAAGTTGTCAAACGAATGCGTTTGTTGTCGATTGTGAGCAAACGCGGCACCCATCTTGCGGAAAGCTTTTTCATGTCCAAATATTTATGTAAAATCGAAATCACTGAGCCATGTGATAACCCTGTGGCCTCTTCAAGCTCGCGTACTTTCACTCGCCGATCGTCCATTATCAAACCATGGATTTTGTGCTTGAACGACCGCACCAAAATTGAGTAAACCAGTGGAGAATGGTTGCAATCGATGGTGAAGAGTCCCCATAATATTTGTCAAGCTTTTGTTTGGTTTGCGTGATAGATTTTTCTCGCAAAAAATAGTGTTTAATGAGCACTGGAAATTCACTTTTTTCCATTTTAACGAAAATGCTAGTAGGCGTCTATATAAAATGGCTGCCACAACAAAACTATTTGACAGATCTGTCTGAAAATCTGGGTGCATTCTTTTGAAAGATGATTCTTGACAAAAAAAAAAAAAAAAATTAAGGCGACGATACAATTTGTGTTAATTTTCAGGGACTTATTGACCCACCCTCGTACTTTTGGTTGTGTGAAGTGTCTGATTTTGTGCCAAATAATCGTCATTTGCAGGAAGTGTTGATTTTCTTCTTTCGAAAGAAGCGCTCCAAAAAGTTTACAAAGATCCTGCTCTAAGTGAAACAATGTGCCGTTATTGGTTTCGTCGCTTCGAAGACAGTGATTTCGATGTTGACGACCGTCCGCGTGAAGGAAGGCCAAAATCCTTCGAAGACGCTGAATTGGAGCATTAGGAGTTACAGTCAAGCCATTTCCAAGCTATTGCATGCGTTTGGGATGATTCAAAAACAAGGAACTTGGGTTCCTTATGATTTGAAGCCAAGGGACGTTGAGCGTCTTTTTTTCGCCTGTGAACAACTGTTCCAGCGGCAAAAAAGGAAGGGTTTTCTCCATCGCATCGTGACGGGTGATGAAAAAAGGATTCATTACAGCAACCCAAAGAAAAGAAAGTCATGGGGACTGCCCGGTCATGCTTCTACGTCGTCGGTTCGGCCGAATATTCACGCTGCGAAGATTATGCTGTATATTTGGTGGGATCAGGTCGGTGTCATTTATTATGAACTGTTGAAACCCAACGAAGCCATCACCGGGGAACGGTATCGACTTCAATTGATGCGATTGAGCCGAGCACTGTGCGAAAAACGGCCACAATACGAGCAGAGGTACGAAAAAGTGATTCTACAGCATGACAACGCTCGGCCTCACGTTACCAAACCCGTTAAAACCTACCTGGAAACACTCAAATGGGAAGTCCTACCCCACCCGCCATATTCCCCAGATATTGCGTCATCCGATTATTACTTGTTCCGTTCGATGGCACATGGTCTGGCTGATCAGCAGTTCCGCTCATATAAAGACATCAAAAAATGATTTGATTCGTGGATAGCCTCAAAAGATGAACATTTTTACCGTAACGGTATTCGAGCTCTGCCAGAAATATGGAGAAAAGTTGTAGCTGGCGATGGGCAATACTTTGAATGATTCATTTGTAACCATTTTTTCACAATAAAGTTGGGAAAACTTAGTTGCGCACCTAATATAAAAAAAAAAAAATAATAATTTCGAAATTGTAATCTTCGACTACTACCTTGTCTGAAATTTCAAAACTTAAAATTTAGATCATAATTTCGAGATATTCGCACTCAAGAGCGATTTACTTCGACACAATCCTGCGATTTAGATAAATTCTACAACCAATGGGTTACTGGATTTCCAAATTTAAACCTCCTCCGATAGGTACACACTTCAATATCTCCTGCGGATATTTTACCTGAATTTGATGCATGCGGTAACAAGAATTACGACTAATTAGCTACACGTTCTGTAGCCCACCACTGTTGTACTACTTAAGAACCAAGTAGCCCGCTTTTTTTCTGTGAGAAAATAATAATTCTAATTTAATTTATTCTCAATTAAAAATTATAAGCAAAAAGTGATTCACTTAAAAAATATTCTCAAATAAATTTCAGACTTAAAATTGGCCTTCCACTTGAATTCGCTTCATTTTATCATAATTGATTGACCAAAATCTGATCCTAATGGAGAAAAGCTCTCGAAAAAGTCTGATATATTCTTAATTCTATTTTTAAACATTAAACTGCTTCATTTACCTAACCAACTGGAAAATTAAAATGTAAATCATCTTTATTGAGTAGACCTGGCTTCTATCTGTTTTGTGTACGCTACTTTGCTTGATCAGTCTTCTGAATCTGAATACACATTTGTTTTAGCTTTATTTTTCTTTCATTTCTATCCATCGTAGATAATCAAATCAAAGCATATACGATGATAGATACTTTTATACGATGGATATTGTTTGATTGTTATGTATGTTGAGCTATAAAATATGCTGAACAGGCATCGATGATGGATGGACTAGCTAAGCTCATTTGTATTCAGACAGAGAGCCTGGTTGACGGGCGAATAATGACAGATAGACAATATTGTGTACAATATGAAAAATTAAAAATTCCCTTACAGTTGATACGAGTATGGAGAATTTTTTTTCTTTTTTAATTAAAAATGCATGCCGTGTGCGGTATTGGAAAAAAGAAAATGACAAATACGGTAGCGGATTACAGATTCGATTTGATGTCCACACTAAATGCACGACTTTAGAGGTGGTTAGCTATCAAGTACCTACATAAGTTTGAGGGACGATTGTGTCATGTTAGTGGTGATGATTGTAAAAATATGTTAACTTCTTGTTTGTATGTGCTTGACATGTGGTATCGTTCTAATTTGTAGTCTGCCTTGAAATGGAATGGGTATTTCTAGGAACCTATCGACTGTAGGTTGGTGTGTGTAGGAGGGCTTTGTAGTCTACCGCTTATAGGTTGGTTGGGTTTGTTCACAATAAGACTTCTAAATCCGGCAAACGATTAGATAATAAAAAAACAAAACTCACAAAATGAGCCCCTAAAACTTGACAACATTTTAATGGCACATTATTTGCCACTTTTCCTATTTCCACAGCAAATATTTCACAAAACCATATGTGGACTATCATTACAAAAAAAAAAGTCGTCTGGCACCAGCCGACAACTCACCAACCCCCACCGGTTTCTCAATCTTCCAGCAACCACTTTAAAGTGGCCTAATTATTTCACTCGCAAACCATCCACTTACGAGTATACTCGTATGTTTGTCTTCTGTTTTGTGTACCTCATACTGGTTCTGTGTGTTGGAAAGGGGAACGAATAAATTTCGCATGCGTATGAAAAGATGCGTGTCCTACACGGGGGTATACTACCTATAGATACTTTTTGTGCGGACATCAATTTTAGAGGAATTTTAATTACTCTCGTACCAATTGAGATGGAGATTCACACGAGCCGATTCCCATGTGGTCAGAGCAGAATTGCTATGGAAAATACATCACATGTAGGCTATGTCCGTAGGTGTGGTGTACTATCTTGTTCCAACCAAACAGGTGGATTATCGATATCGAAATGGGTTTAGTTCGATTGTGCAAATATCAATTTCCTGGAATAAATTTTCCACACATGCGAGTGGAAATTATTTGCGGCGGGAGACTTGCCTTGTATGGATTTTTTTTTTATTTTTTTTAAGCAACAGTGATGATAAGGGAATATGTGGTCGGTAAATATTGAGTCACCTTTACGACTCAGTTGGCGTAGAAAATTAATTTTTAAATCAATTGACACACCCATGCATATTACTTTTATTTATTTATTTAATTTAGCATGACCTGTTGGCAGATAAGAATTGTGGACAACAAATATCAGTGGTGACTTTTATAGAAAAATTGAACGTTCGAGATTTTGAATTGTGACGTGATTGCGATTGAAAGCACTTAGCTTTTATGAGTGCCAGTAGTACTTTATCTTAGCAGGCATGTAACGTTATAGAGCTAAAACATAGTGATAAACAGACAAATGTATTACATGAGCAATAGACTTTGTGTAGTCATGGAACTCTGAAGGAATAAAAGAAGATGAGACGTGTAATCAGCAGTTGATGGTTATGTGCGGCACCGAAACTAGTGACTATACAAGAGCTGATGAATGATAGTGAAGATGTAAATAGGAAATCACAAATGAATCCCCCAAAATACGAAGCAGTGCTGCTGTTTTCAAAGGCGGCAAAAACATGACAAACACAATGAGCAGACGAGGATTCAAACGTACCTTCATACGAGTATGGTCGAGAGCAAGATGAACTATTGAAGAGCTTCAAAGAGTCGACATCGTTCTCCAGTAGCATTAAATGCGGATAAGGCGAGTAATCAAAAGGAATGGCGAATTAGACAAATGCCATTGTATCTCTCAAGACCACGTCACCTTTATGATAATTATGATGGCGAGCTCCTTATGTGCAGAACCGCCGATCTATAAAGAAACTTCCAAGAGGAGATTTACAGTGCAATATGGAAGAAATTAGAAATTGTAGAAAACAGCTGTTTACATTTCGATGTCGCTGACTTAGAAAGCTTTCAGAAGATTGATCTTTGTGAAAACACAACGTCCTCGGGTAGTTGGTGACAAAGTTATTAAGGTGGCATTCTCATGTCCACCCGGAGTAGTTAATCAGCCTTCTCTATTTTAAAATAAAAGTGTTAAAGGCCAACACATGGAAATCATTGAAACTAAGCAAATAAAGAGCACGACTGGGTCGCACTTACTAGTTCCATGTGCTCTGTTCGTTTGAAAATTGTTCAGATTTCAAATTTAGACAAGGAGAAGCAACAAAAATTGTCTTTTTTTGTAAAATGCGCTAAAAAGCAAAAAAAAAAAAACCTTGTGAAGCATATGTCACAAATTTGATTGACGTATCCCAGCGTTATTCGAATTTTTAGCGAAAAACCGAGTACGTGATTTTATTGAAAATGTCCATATTACCCCAGGTAAATGAATAAACTCGCTTGCCTGGGAAATCGTCTATCGATCGTAGTAGTCTCGATTTCGGGTCACAGGGGAATAAAAGGTAACGAACAGGCCGATGAATCAGCAAGGCATGGTTCTGCCCTTAACGTGTCCCTAGTGAAAAGGGTTCACATTCCGATTGGAGCAGTTAAGGGTAAAGTTTTTGCACAGTATCTGACACGAGCCTTACTAAAATGGAGTAGGCTAGACAGCGACAGGACTAAGTAACACTAAACTCGCACAGACATTGCCCTTATTGTGGCGATATGTACAAGTCATGTACGGGTCACTGGGCTATAGAAAAAGAGTATCCCATTTAATACTCACTGCCGAAATTTTAAGGACGTGAACAAAAAAAAAACCTTTGACCACTTCCTTTACAAATGTTCTCTCATATCTAAAACAAATCATCGGACACTGAGCAAACACATCCTATCTAACCTTAATGAACTCTCAAGGAAAAAAATGGTAAATGGTGCTTCTCTTCTTAAAGTTTACAGGATGGATCTAGGACCCGCAGTTGGGTCCTCCCCCTGAACGTCAAACACCCGTTTATACTCAACAAATCCAACAGGTCACAACAGCGCGCCGCGCCGTAATTGGGTGTCAGGCATGTTAGCTTAGATCCGTCACATCTACCTCCCTACCCCAGCTATGAATTTAATTTTCTTTAAACTGGCTTAAGTAAAGTATCGTTAATTCGAAGAGTGGATTGAAAATTCTGGGCATTACCACACAAACTGCAAATACGAAGTTTGAAGAAAATGCGCCCAGCCGTTTAGGCTGTAGCCCGAACAACAGAGAGACGGATGGACAGACAGTGTTGGAAGACCCACTTTTTTGAGTTTCTCTACTCGTATTATACGTAGTAGTGTCAGGATCGATCACAATGTCAAGATTGAACATTTTTACGAAAACAATACTTACCCTATAGGAGTAAGTAAAAGAGAGAAAGGACAGCACATTCTAGTTTATTATCTTTCGGGCACGAAATTTATAATAATACTCAACTAACAGGAAAACAATGGCAGAAAAATGCTGGATATCATTCACTCGTTACATATACGTACCGATACCTACATATGTATTTTTGAATGCAACATTTAGGCTTAAGATGGCGCTGCAATCCAGGACCTGTCTTTCGGAAATCTCAAACAGAAACTAGTAGCAGACCTGTTCAACTTCGCCTGTGACACAAAGCCATCAGGCACTCTCCCGTGACTTTTTTGTTTACTGATTGTAATCTATTTTATAAATTTATAGATCACAATATTGTTCTGAGGTGAGAGGAAGAAAACATTTCCATTAAATGCACACACTCATCCACTGGTGCGATTTTGATTGCAATGTCACTCAATTGCTTGTGAATTTTTTGTCCAGTTCTAGGAACCACAGATTAATGATTGATACCTCCAGCGCTTCGCCAATTGAGGCACTAATCAGGAAAGTATTATTCAAATTGGTGCAGCCATTTAGAAGACACACAAATGAGTTCTGGATCTGGGGGTATCGTTAACCTACTTACTTTCTATAGCGGACAACTACGTGTTCTAAAAAAAAGAAATTGTTAAAAATAGTTTTAATGACCCAACAGTCTATCGCAAGGAAAATGTTCTTGCTTCTTGACTGCCAAGAAGCTAAAAGTTACATAGGGAAGTCGATAGAGAAGCGAAATCTGAGAATGCCAACAGATTGTACAGGGTGCGCATGAGAACTTCCGGGATTTTAAAGTTTAATAAAAAAAAAAGTACATTAAGTGTTATTTTCAATTTTATTTCATGACCTGAAAGCGAACAATTATTAATTTAAATAAAACGCAAAATAATTGAGATATCGGACTGAAATTTATTCCAGCTGTAGTACACATGTTAGATTTAAGTATGGAATTCGATATCGTTCATATGACCACCGCGAGCGCGTTTGCAGTGATCGATTCTTTGGAGCCAAATTTCCACCACTCTTCCACACATATCGGCCGGAACGTTGGCAATTTCGCGTTCGATATTCTTCCTGAGCTCCTTTAACGTTGTTGGCTTGTTGGCATGAACCAACGGCTTAACGTAACCTCATAAAAATGAATCCATTGGCGTTAAATTGCATGAGCGAGCTGGCCATTCGACCGGACCATTTCTCGAGATTACATGATTACCGAACTTCTCCTAAAATAGATCAATTGTTTGACCAGCTGTGTGGCATGTGGCACGATTTTGTTGGAACCGCATATCACTGATGTCAAATCCATCCAATTCTAGCCAAAAATAATCTTCCAATATGGCACGATAGCGAACTCCATTGACCGTAACATGGCGATCATTTTCATCGACGAAAAAATACGGTCCAATCACACCTCCAGCATGAAATCCACACTCTTGAAGCATATGTGGGTTTGTTGCAGTCCAATAATGCATATTTTGCTTATTGACAAAGCCATTAAGCCAAAAATGAGCTTTATCGCTGAAAATGATTTTTCGATGAAATTCAGGATTTTCTTCAAGATTCTGCCCAATGGGAGAAGTTTCGGAGCTTCAAATGATCAAGAGGTGTCAGTTCTTGAGTTAATTTGATCTTGTAAGGATGTAGGCCAAGATCTTTACGCAAAATTCGCCACAATGTGGACTGAGAGATTCCCAATTCCTCTGAACGGCGTGGAATCGACTGATTTGGCTCATTTTGAACTGAAACACTTACATCTGCGATATTTTCGGTACTTCGACCGGTGCGTTGTCTCACTGGCACAGAAACATTCAATAGTGAATATATTGACTCGAATTTATCCACCATAGCACGCACAGCCTTTCTGGTGCGACGATTATTACGACCGAAAATTGGAGTAATCGCTCTTAAAGTTGCTCCCACCTTCTCAGAATTTCCGTAGTAATTTTAAATAATTTCCTAACGTTGCTCGTTTGTGAACTTTGCCATTATAAAAACGTAAACCTTGACTGACGTTTTGACATTGACACATCATAAAACAAGTTTAAGAGTGCGTTTGCATTAATATACAAAATTGTTATGTCCCTATTGAAAAACCCTTTACATAACATTTAAACAGTTTTCTCAAGACGTTCATTGATCTTCTCGCCGTATGCGCAGTATCCCTATCCTGTTGCAGCAATACATCCGAGTCTTCAAGTTTAATTGAGTTTCTGAGGTTTGTTGCTAAACGCTTTCAAGCTCATATCATTTTTAGCCTAGCTTTTCACTATGTCATTGGAATCAATTTTACAAGAATTACTATGAAATCAGTTAGAAATGTGATTTCGAAGAGTCTTTCATATTATGTGACATCCATGATGCGACAATCTTCCATTGTTCCACATATTCATGTCCACAGATCGCTGAATGGAGTTAACATGAGTGCATCAACATATTTCACAAGCAAGCAGCCTCCTGTACATATAATGAGCACTCTCCCCCTAGAAAGATCCCCGATTTCAGATGAAATAAAAACGCACTTGACGGCATTTCAAATGCTGGTCCCCACAATTTCGATCGAATTATCTAAAAAGTCCTAACAAGCGTGCAACGCGATCACATAATTGATTTTCAAAAGCTTTTGACCGTAAAGATCAGTGAACCATGATCCATTCACCCGCCCTCTCTTGTTTTCTTCCTTTCAATTCAATTTTTCATCACTTTGCTGTTTGCTCTTTGAGAAAACACCAGAATCACCCTCGACAAGAAAGAAAGACACCCAATTGAGAGGAATGATTGGCGTTCCCCCCCCACAAAACTCTAATATTGTGACTTGTGTTGCATTCAACACAGTTTGACGCATTAAACATCATTTCTATGTTTTCTGGTGTACGAGTATGTCTTTGTTTTTTGTATTTCAAGTGGTCGTTGACTGGAGGAGGAAGATACACAGAACGCGAGGGCGTTTGTCAAGATACAAAATGACCATAATGACAAATTTTTTTGGTGATTAACGCATTTTACACCCACGATTACGGTCGATCATTTTGGTTACATAAGTCATAATTGGAAACCGTTGTTGTAGGAAAAAAAAAAATAGATAAAATAAATTTTTGGGCGAATTTTATGTTTGAGTAGGTTGTGCAGCACTTTGTAGTGGACTTCATGCGTGAGTGTCATCTGACCGTGATTGTGAGCATCCTCCAACAAACATCTAGCATCATTGAACATAAATTATCCTGTCACAGATACTCATCATCGTAAACTAAGATCTTTTTTTGTTCGCTTCCTCCTCTCAACACATTAAAAATGTTCACGACCAGTAGCTATGCTCTGCAAAAGATCAAAAAGCATCCACGCGCTGCGGCATCTACTACTACCGCAAACAAACGACATTAAAAAGTGATTCCACTTGGACAGTTGTTGTTAAACTAATAAATTATGACCCACATGCGAACAATGCCCTTGTATCCGTACACATTCACAGATATCTCGCCATAGATACAGATATACGAGGAGGGAACTTCAACTTCAACTAGAGAGAGATTGACAATCGCTTGCGTTGTCCGTTGTCCGTTGCCGATGTTCATCAATTGAACCTTTGTAGTGCGAGATTCTGACATGAAAAGTAAAGAAATAAAAAATGATGGAGGGGAACATTGAAATGGAATCTGTCAGGATTATTTACGCGTGTTGACTTTTATACGGCCGCGAGTGGTTATTTAGTACACGGAATTCCAAAGTGAATTCTTTTGTTGACAAGGATGCTGCCGCATCGGAGCAGGATTACCTCATGAAGTCATAAATAGAAAAAATACGGAGAAGGTATTTTTAGGAATATACATTACAGTGGGCTTGAAACAAATATGATTTGACAGCGGACCCTTTAAGATAATTTATTGACGTCGTATTCAATTTGTTGAACTAATTGCAGTACGAGGTATACGAGTATATATCGGCATTTAGTCCACTATGGCTATCATTCCAGAACGAGCCTTGGCGAGTGCATGAACTACGAGGCCTACAATATCAATTTTAACGTAGAGCTTCAAGAAGAAATCGACCAGGTACTAGCTGACTTACTTGACCGCAATACGACACAATCAGGGTTTTAACCATACGTGCAATTTCGCACTTAGTTGACCTACTTAAAGTGAGATCGGCTTTTACAATTATGGACCTGTGAAGGCAATTCGAGAACGAAAATAACTTTTACTTTTATTTTCTTTCATTAAATTCATTCGATGTAGGAGAGTATGTAGCTTTATACATACTTATTCTCAAATCATGCCTATAGTCCTAGATTAGATAAGTTAAATAGGAGAAGCTAAAGGAAGAGTTTGGCACTTGAGCTTGTGCAGCTGCATATGTACATAAAATTCAAAGCCCACATTATGCCTGATGAATATTTATGTATATGTGCCCTTTGAAATGAACTAACTTTCAATTGGTTGCCGCATGTCAATAGTCTGAAAGGGTCTGCCCTAGCGAGAAGCTATTAAAGTAAGTACAATTTTTTGTAGGAATAGAACTCTACTTTAGAACTTTCTACTAAGCTAGGACAGTCATGAAGAGAAGAACAGAGGAGAAGTCCCTCTCTGGTGAACAAGCGCTGTCCAAAATAAGCTGTAAACGCTATAAGGACACACTTGTCTTAGCATCATGGTCACTGTGCGCTCAAGTGCAAATGCAGCTCTGGAAACCCTCCTAGATCTTCCCCCGCTGGGTAAAAGAATCAGGGAATTTGCCGCAGCAACCTCTACTTCTTACGCAACATCAAAACTGGCAATCTGTCTGGTTATCTCAATCTCCTACTCCAGCATTACTTCATGCTCACAGAAATATATTTAATAAGCTCCTTCAAAATACCTGTTGGGATCAATCAATCACTGTGGTCGACTGATGGCTTAAACTGACTCAAAATTCACATTCGAAACAGACGCAAATTCAGTAGATCCCACAAAAAAGTCTTTTAGATAGCCATACAGCTTTAAAAGCTCTAAATTCATATCGTTTTGTATCTGCTGCCTGCTGTAGCTAAGATAATAGCTGAAATCATCCTGGAGCGAATCAAACAACATCTCGAAGACACACTCTATACCGAACAAGCAGGTTGCTGATCTGGATCCTCCTGTGTCGACCACATCAGCACCCTGCGGCTCATCATCGAATATAGATCGCCACTTCACCTGCTGTTCATCGATTTTGAAAAGGCATTCGGTAGTGTCAACAGGGAGAAGTAGGAGAAGTATTCCCGATAAATTATTTTCTATTATCAAAGCTACATACGAAGGGTCTAAACGTCGCAGTCTGCACAAACGAAGGTTGTCTGATTTTTTCGAGATCCAAATTGGGATAAAACAAGGCCGCATTCTTTCACCAATATTATTCCTATTGATGATTAGCTTTATCGACAGGAAACAGAGGAATTTGATGGACTCTTACATCCCAACTGAAACATCTTGACTACGCTGACGTGTATGCTTAATCTCTCATAGAATTGTGGATCTCCACCTATTGACACCAGATATGAAGAGGGAGGCAAGCGTCGTCGGGCTGAAAATTAATACAGCACAAACTAAAATCATCAGCCTTGGAACAAACTCATAGACAACCGGTAGAGGATTTCCAATATCTTGGGAGTATTGTCTGGACCGATAGTAGAACTAAACTGGTTACAGCCAACATGACAGCCAAAGCAAAGTTCGCGTTCGGGATGTTGTCCAAAATATGGCGAAGTAATGTTTGAACACCAGGCTAAGACTGTTCCGCTCCAACTATCACGACAAAACTGCAAACGTTTTTTAACAGGTGCCTGCGCAACATCTTAAGGATTTTCTGGCCCAACCGTATCTCTAGCGAATACCTCTACCAGAGAGCGGGCCAGGAAACGATAGGCACAACCATCTAATGACGGAAGTGACAGTGGATTGATCACACATTCCGAAAAGGTGACAGTTCTATAGCCTCAGCGACGAGTAAATATTTGCTGTCCATTTTCTTTATTACTTTTCAGTGACTTGTGCATGTTATAGTTGAGAGGCTAAGCTCATTTTTCTTCACTGGAAAGTATGGGCTTTGGAAACTAGATGTACAAATACCATAATGGTAAAAGTTGGACCGATGCTTCTAATATATTTTTTGCTTGAAATTCAATGCCCCTTAACATCCTATATTAAGACGTACAGCAATCATAGATTAGATTACGCCAACATGGGCGAGCTCAAGTTTTAACAGCTTCTCACCGCACCGTGCAAACAATCAAAATCAACCTGACTTCATTACAATTCAACTGTAGAACGTTCAAATTATAAAGGAATTCCAACCGTTTCCAATCATGATAAATATCGATCAATCGATCTTTATAGCTGGTGCTCGTAATTATCCCCACTGTATGTGCAATGCGCACCTATTTCTAATTTAAATCAAATAAAAACGAAATAAAAATACCTCTCCCCATTCATTCGATACAACATTCCACAATAATTTCCCTTTCACAGCGCAATCAACTCAAACACTGACTAAGGTCAAAGTCGCCAAAGCGTCAGTTTCATGAGCAGCCAAGCAGATCGCCAAACATTGATCTCACAATCTATTGTTGGTGTGTTGCACTTGCCCTCATTTCGGGCTTGAAATCGCCTGAAACTAGAAAAACTCGCAGACGCGTATAGTTGACGCTTTCGCCTCACGTGAGATACATAATTTGCTGTTTTTTTTAAATTTGTTTCACTCGTTCCTCTTTTTTTTCCGTAATTAACTGGCTGCCGCCGTCGATCCGATGCGGCTTGAACATTAATTGCCTCCTCACTCGCATGACAGCCAAACATACACAGGTAGGTATCTCCTCAATCGCACCTCATCAGATGGCACCTAGATCCAACTTTCTGATTCCGCATGCAATAACAGATGGAGATCAACAACATTCCATGCCAGATTTTCTGGTTAACGTTGATGACGGTTTATTTATTTTCTGTCTAAGGCTACCGTAACACTTTGCTGCGCTGTTCATTCAGGCAGTGATCTTGCAAGCTCTTTTTTTTGCGGATTAGACATCGAGTTTAGTATGAGCTACAAATTTATTTGTTTGGATACACCTCTGGGTAGAGCGATAATAACGACGATGATGATGATGATGATGATGATGGTAATGGTGATGATCGTGCAGAGGTGTGCAATGTTGGCGGTGGCTAATGGAGTCGATTGGTAAGCATGCGTAAAACCGTTGAACGGCTGTATTTGTGATAGTAATTGGTGGTGTGTTGGCGGTGACAGCCAAGATCAAGTTTTCAAATCCGTGTGGCGATTTGTCAACTATTTCGGAAATTATTAATGCTCGGACGTACTGATCTTGGAAGCTAGAGCCGATCGAGGGAATGATCAGTAACTTTAGCTTTACTTATGCGAATCGATTGACTGTAGGTTGGAGTTCATTAGATGTAATCTACCATTTCGTCATGCGTACCTAAAACTATGAATTCTTGAAAGTTTTACGTTAGAATTTTGACACTGTTTTCCATTTTTGAAAATATTCGTTGGCAATCTTATTCTCCTGCATAAGTTGAGGAAAATTTAAAGTTCGTTTGAATTCCTTAAAGAGGGACGTTTTTTGATTATTTTTGTACACCCTGTATGAGTACGAGCAACTAAGACAAATATCATAAAAAATATAGTACTGGATACTTCAGAATTGTTTGAAAGGTATTTAGAACTCAATCCGTCTAAATAGAGATTGCGCCCGTATTAACCGATTACGTGCAAAGATCGAAATCTATTTCGAATAGATTTCACCAAACCGCGAACTTAAAGCTAGTTAACAACTGAATTATGTCCCACGCCTTTTTGGAAGTTTACTGAATTAAATCATACCATACGTCATTAAGAAAATAGCTTCTTTCGAGATGTAAGTAATACGGCGGTGATGGTTTGCCATAAGCCGGGTATTTTATGACTTCTTTTGGAGAGTTATCCGCTTTCGTAGAGCTTTGGGAAGTTCTGTGAGTAAATCCTTTTAGAGATTTACTTCCCTTACTTAACTACTGTAAGAGTCTACACTCATCGATTTCGAACAAATTATTACCCATTTGCTTGACCTTTTCTCGGCGATCACTCGGGGACCCTCTTGGCTGAAACGTTGTAGACCATTCGTTGGTAACAAGCCTTTGGCTTTTTGACTACTCGTATATTCGATACCGATTAGGAAAAAACTTCCGACGAAGGATTTTAAAACAGAACTGAAAGATTCCTCGATCTATAGAGCTTTCATTTTGATCTGTAAGTTCTTTTACCAAACCCAATCAGCAGAGGTTGGATGTACATTTTACTTCGAAATCGATCGACAATTACATTTTGTCAGCATGAATTTGGCTTTTTTTCTCATGTTAAATACGCTATTTAAACTATGTTCTTGCAGAAATACGATACGGAAAAGGAAATTTAAAAATTAGTGCGAATCATATCCAACTTCACGAGGCACAAATACTCGCAGTTCAGTTTTGTCGATATTTCGAAATCGGTCATCGTTTTACACGGGTCTATACGGCGAATACTATATACGAGTACATATGTATGTATGTTGTTTTGGAATAAATAAATAGATGGTGAATTTTAACTAGAACTTCGTTAGTTTTTTCTAAGATTTGCCTTTATATGAAAATTTGGTCTGTCATCGATCTCTCGGGCCAGAAGTACACTGGTACTAGTCAATTAGGGAAAGAGCTTGGGATATTCACACAATGCGTTGCATGGTATCTAGTATGTGTCCAACATGTACGAGTAGAATTATCTATGCTTAGGAGTCCAATGTGAACTTAAATCTTCTGAGCCAGATTGGAACTTATTTTCGGTGGGTTTCGTCCGTTGATAATAAGACTACTGTTTGATATGGTATTCAGCCTCGATTGTTAAGGAGTGTTCACACCACAATTATTGCAAAAAGTAGCTTTGAAGTCGATAACGGCCAGTGATTCATTTATCGACTTTAAGTCAATGGTGACGAATTCGTATCTTAGCATGTGGAGTCTTCTATGGCAGCTGTAATACTTGTTGCAACTTTTTTTTAGCATTCCCGGTAATATCTATTGCTTCTCTTTAAACATCTCTAAGCATGCAATATCCTTACACTCCAGGCAGAGCTACTATTGTATGCCGAAAGTTGCAATTTGCTCATTTAAAAAATTGGCCACATTTGGAACTATTTCTTAGTTCTTTTCAACTTCTTTGCAACACTGAATCATTTTATACACTAGAACTTTGTTTACACACAGACGTAAGTCTGCAAATCTGCTTAAGACTGTAGCTTGTTAATTTGTTAAGTACTCGATTTAAAAACTAATACTAGTATTCCTTAAGACTATCCCTATTGTTTAAAACTACAGCGAGGGTCCCAAATTGTGGAGTTCCAGCGACAATGAATTTGCCCAAACCCGATATGCAATCGTTAATTGGCGTCTGGAAAGCCGAGTTCAAGGCATCAAAATCCCACTGTTATTTTCTGCCTCTAAAACGGGATACTTACACAAACCAAATGGAGTTTATAAAGAGTCGGTGCTAAATCAGCGGATTACTGATGTTGCAAATGGTGTTTCTAGGCTTATATTCATCCGAAACTTGAATACATAACACATATTTTTGTAGACACTCCCTGTTTGAGTTCATTCGAGCGTGTTTAGCGACTAGCTTGTAGTTAATCTGTGATCAGTCAATTTACAGTCACACTCCTTCGTAAGAACACCAACGTAACTTTGGTTACTTAGTACTCTTTTATCGAAACTTCCACCATAAATGTTGGAACGAATTACAAACTGTAATGCCCCACTTTTCCATATTAGTCACATTCACAGTACGAGTACACGAGTAGTTCCTTCTGCAGATGTATTTCAAAGACTACTTTCGGGAGCATCGTGAAATGTGAATTAATTTGACATTATCAGTCTTCTCCGATAGCAGTTATCTACAGGGACTCAAAATTAATATGCACAATCATCACATTCTCTTTTCTTCCCTGACTCTGAATAGTTTTGTTACTACTCTATCAACTCTGTGTCTTTCATTTTGTCGAAATAGACCTTCAACTTAAGTTGAAACTCAATCACAGAACAGTAAACTTGACCTGAGTTGCTGGTGTGTAATAAATAATTACTTTGCTGATTCACCAAAAGGGCAGATTTACCCGTTGTAACGCAGTTATCCTTATAATCTGTAGGGCTAAATCATCAATTAATACCTCTTGGGTAAGGGACTGGGTATACCGATGATAGGCTTATTAGTCGTGTGTTTTCCACAATTGTTTAAGCCCTAACTCAGTCTTGAAAAGCTTTTAAAAAATGTATATCCAAAGCTGTCTCGAATATTATAAGCATTGATTCCATTGGCAGAATTCTTTAGTTACTGGCTGGATCCTAGGGAGTGTGCCCTCTCTTTCGTTGGTTACTACAAACGACCTTCGAAAGAGTTTGAAACCCAATGTTCTAGGTAGCCTAGGTTCCTGCATCAATTTAACTTGTTTCAAAATAACGGAACTCGCGTTCTTCGTTTGGTCTTAGGGTAACTAGTTTACCTAACATTTATGAACGAAACCACAAAATGCTTCTTGTTAACTGAATACAGAAACGAATAGCTGAACCCAAACAATGATCCCAGGCTAAATAGAGTACAGAAACCCAGTTAGAAAAAATTAACCTTCCACCTTGATGTAGCAGTAAATTATTTCCTAAGCACACTCATAAATACAATGTCATTACATACCCATTAAATTTATTACAAAATACATTACAGTTTACAAATTAAAAGAAAAAAAAGAAGAGCACTCATCACAGATTACACATCCAAGATATGACACTCATCTGATGGCGCCACAAGAAGAAATATCAAACGATGCTGCAACTTGATGTTCGTGATGACAGCCAGATCACATCTTTTACTGCTCCTCTTCTTTGTCTTTCGTTCGAAAGTAGCAATAAATTGAAACGTGATTGTTCTCTAGTCAACAACTTTCCCTCGACCTACCGAGGTCTGAGAGTTAAATTCACGATAAATTCATTACTAAAAGCAATTTGCTTTAAAAATTTATTTTCACCACCAATACGGACCCCGAAGCCGAAAAAAAGGAAGCCGTTCACACAAGTATCTCAATGCTATGGCCTCGTACTTGATAGTACTTTTTTGTGGTACCTGTCGATTGGTTTCAATTACATCCAGTTTCAGTTTGCAAAAATGGATTTTTTTTTTTAGTACTCGTATCCACCATCCATCGCCCATGTTGATATGGCTAATTATGCTTTTGGATGAGAATAATTAAAGGGAAGCCTAATTGATGGCGGCGACAAAAATCTGGGGGGAAAAAATCGTCTACTTGTTGAAGTAAACGGAGGCCATTGCTCATAATTGTTTAAAAAAAAAGAGGTAAGTTTTTTTCAAGTACTCCCAAGTAACGTGGGAAGATGCACGCTTGAGAATGCTGAGTGCGATTTAGTTTAAATTTGATTGAGCAACTTATATCAACACGGTTGTAGTACGTGATTTAGTTGCAAAGCGAATTTGTTGTTTTTTTAAGTGATTTTTAGTCATGTTTTCAACATAATTTTTTTTTTAAATGTTGCCATATTAATTTATTCATCGAAAAAGCAACATTCAGAGAGGCCCCTGATCGTTACAAATATTATTGAGTGGTTAGTTGTGAACTAATTGATTGGCCGCAGTCATGCTGGGAGCTTCTGTTTAATTAATGGGACTCGATGTTCACCTGGAGGGCCTTTGTTCGATGACGGTAATGCCAGATTCTGAAGTCTAATGAACTTTACGATACCAGATGGATGTTAATGGATATTTTTTTCTAGCCGATTGCTTGGTCGGATAAGATAATCTATCTTGGATTCTGTTGGCGGTCTTTTTGATTTCACATAAGTTTGTGAGGTTTTAAATTGAATCGAAAAAACTTTTATAAGTACACTAATTCATAAGAAGGAACCAGCTTTATTCTCCAAAATATTACCAGCAGTGTATATTACGTAACTTTTTTTTAAACTGAAGTAGTTTCGTATTTTTACTTCTATAAAATGATGTTTCTTTCCATGTATAAGGTCATTCATTCTGTGCTTTAGGATTTTTATTAAAAATAAAATTCAAAGTATTAACAAGACCGGTTAAATGACCGCCAAATTTCTTGAAAATTTCGATTCTTGTGATGCAATTTTCGATTACTTTTTGGCACATTTCTGTCTGTTTTATAGCCATAAGTTCACGAATGTTGATTTATAAGTGCTCCAAAGTATGGAGATTGTCTGCATAGACACGATCTTTAGCATAGTCCCACAAAAAGGATCAGATCACACGATCCTGGTGCCCAATTGATGTCACCAAATCTCGAAATTAAATGGCAGGGTCACATCAATCACTTTAATCTCAGGTGAAAAAAAGTTGGTTATCATTCATCGTAACAGTGGCGCCTTAATCGTTTTTAAAAAAAAGATGCGGCCAGATCACGCCGCCGCCGGGCCACAGCGCGCACCAAACTGTCACCCGTGGGGAGATGATATGAATACCCTTATACTAATATTTAGAACACGTGCGTTTTTGTGGAAAGGGGAAGTGACAGAGAGAAAGACAGAGTGGTGTAGTTTGAAACTCAGGTGGTATTAAGTTTCTGTAAACTCCAAGGGTGGCTGTCCAGATAACTGGGGAGTATTTTGTTTGTTTTCGCTTTTATTGTCGTTGCTTATGATTCACAGTATTTTTTTCCGTCCTCCTGATGTCATCATCACGATCAAGTTGCATTTTAGCCACATGACCACCTTACTGACAGTGTTATGCCTTCACAGTAGAGTTGACTTAGCTTTCGCAAGTGATCGATAATGTGACAAACTAACTAAGGAGGATGAGCAGAACCATCGACGAACATCAGACTTCGCGAACAAGACGAGCTTTAGATCGGGGTTCTCGATAACTGATCATTTACGAGTCTGAAATCAGCTAATCGAAAAGTATATCGAATACCAACAGAAAATGTACTTGGGATTTATCGATTTCAGTAAAACATTCGATACCATAGAACGTGCTACCATTTTCAAAACACTAAAGGAACAAGGAATTGCAGAGAAATACATTCGCATAATCAAAAACCTATACCACAGCAACACTGAAATTATTAGCTTAGAAAGAAAAGGGCGTCTATTCCAACTAGAGAGGGGAGTGCGAAAAGGGGACCCACTCTCGCCTGCTTTATTCTCGGCTGTACTAGAAGAATACTTCAAATATTTGAACTAGAGTGACATGGAGGCTACACAACCTTTAATTTGCCGATGATATAATCCTAATAGGAGCGCCTCACGTTGAGTTAAAAAGCTATGATAGAAGACTTCAGTCATGTGTGTTCTGAAGTTGACCTAAAAATTAATAAAGAAAAGACAAAACTAATGACTAATGCAAAAACACTAGAAATTCTACTTCGCAACGAGCCCCTCGAATACGTCAATGAATATGCTTACTTTGCCTTTATCTGAAGACCAGACAAAGAAATAGACAGTAGTTATATAGACAGTAGTCATAGTAGACATAGTTGGAAACAATATTGGAATCTATTGGAATATTTCGACTCAAACATAACATCGGAGTCAAAAAAATATCTGTTCGATGCGGGAATACTACCAGTCTTGACGTCCGGTGGTGCACAGAAGTGGAGCATGACTGCAAATGCGATCAAACAACTTCAAGTATGCCAAAGAGCAATGGAAAGAACAACCCTCAAAATTTTAAAACTACTAAGGATAAGAAACGAATATATTAGAGAAATGACAGACGTCATAGAAAGGGATAAAAGTTTAAAATGGAATTGGGAAGAGCATGTCATGAGAGTGAATGATAAATAGATGAACAATTCCAGTGGACAGCCTACGAAGGACACAGAAGATTTGGAAAACCACAAATCCGATGGAGAGATAACATCCAAAATTACTTGATTAACTCAAAACAAAGAAGAGTGACGATCCTTGGGGGTACGCATATGCGCCAAGTGGGCAGGAAATGTAGTGTCTTCATGTATCAAGTGAAACATTGGGTGGGAACAAACATTATCCCACGGTAATAATATGCACGCATCGCATTTTACTTCACCTTATTGTGTCGCGATAATATTATGCATATGCGGCATTTTTCGCATAATCTACGATGACACCACACTTATTCCAGAATTATTTGCATATGCTATTGTAGAAAAAAAGTAAACTTTAATTGCATCTACATAATGGATTGAATCCTAATTAACACTACTTAATGTATTCAAATTTGTATGCTTATGTATGTAAAAAAGGGTAAACAAAAAGCTTATAATAGTTTGTTAAAAATGGCTTTAAATAAAGTGTGATTCAATTAGAGATTGCTATTTAAATTTGAAATAAAACAAATTGTTTTTTGATAATTTGCTGATATCTTTATGTCAATATAATGTGAGACATTGACATTAAACACGAAAGATTATTGCGGCTGGCCTTGCTGACTTTTTGGCATAAATCTTGCGGTAGTTCATAAGCAACGCGTCGAATTTCGTCCTTTAGCTCTAGAGTCGTTTAGGGGTCATTGGCATACACCAATCCGATGGTGTGATACCGCAGGAAAACTTTGTGTGCAAAAACTGCATTGTTTCTCGCGCTGTGTGGCAGGTGGGACCGTCTTGTTGAAAACACATATCTTCCACATCAATATCGTCCAATTGGTGCCAAAAAAAAATTGTTATCATGTCTCGATAACGTTCACCATTGACTGTTATCAACTTGGCAGTCATGATACTGCTAATGGTCTACTGGCTTCAAATCCTGAGTCAATTGGATGTGGTACTCGTAGGCAGATCTTTTGTTGAAATGCGATGACAAATTGTAACGAATATTGTCACTGTCTGCAGCTATATTTTCCCGTGACCAGCCACTACGAGAACGCACTCATTAATCATTTAACCATGACACGAGATGCACGGTTATGTACATCGATATTATTTCGCAATGCGCGAATCGTGTTGGTTAAATTTTCTCCATTTTGGAGGTAGGTTTTAATAATTAATATGCGTTGTTCTCTCGTATAACGCTCCGTAATTACAAATGTCAATACTTAATATTCACAAATGTCAAATATCAGCTGCTTATCTCTGACATATCTACAGTATTGCCAGATTTAAGTTGTAACCTCCAATTGAATCAATCACCCTTTAGTTAAAGTTACTATAATTTATAAACAGTTAAGAGCGCAGTATTAATATATTACCCAGGCACATCAGATCCAAATTTCAGAAAAACAAAGCTTTGAATTAAATTTTTTGAAAAAGAAAATCAAATTTTTTTTTTTTTTTTTTCTCAAAATTTTGGCGTTATACACCAACGTGCTCTGGAAAAAGTCTAGAAAACCATAGCCCTTTATTTACGAGTATTACCGTTATCGAAAAACAAAATTATAAGAGAAATATATCATATTCAATCGAACTTAAACCATTTAACTAAACTCATGCTTTAAGTTTAAAGTTGTCTCAGTATATAACCATACAAATGCCCTTAAGGGAGGAGGCATAACTCACTTAAGCCTCACTAACTCTCATACAATTTTTTGTTTAACTCACCATCCTGTGTATAAGGCTTTTGTCCGCCATTTTTAATTTGCTATTTAGAATTTTAAAATTCTAATTTCGGATTCAAATTCAGTAACTAAAAACAACTCTTTTGCTCCTTGATTGTCCCTCAACTTACTTTAACAGTTCACAAGCAAATTGAATTTGTTTATACTTTTTCGCTTATTTGCTTTAACAAATAATTAAATCTCGAAATTTTGCGAAATGTTTTTTGTCATTTTTTAATTTCCTTATTTTTTAAGAAGTTTTGGAAAAAAAAAATAGCTGAGTTGCGGACAACCGGAGGTACGCCTCCTATTTTTCGTAGTTCGACTGCACTATTACTCCAAAACTTGAAAGTTAAATAATTCTCTAACTGAGTGTGGTGCACAGCGTGACTGGCTGCGAGAAGTTAGGCCAGGCTCTGTATGGGCTGTTAGCGCCAAAATATTTATTTATATTTATTTAACCGATACATGTACGAGTAATCAGTAGCAACTACTGAATGACTAGTGGAACATGATTTGGATCAGCTGACACTCAAACCCTTTAGAAGCAGCACATTGCGCGTGCACAAAGAGGCTTAAATCTAACAGTTTGTCTTTGGGCCAAGTTTTTTTTTATTGAAAGTTAAAACTATTTTTAATTTTTAAAAAAAAAAAAACTTTTTTTCGACTATGTGGATTTCTAGCTAACCCATCCTCATATTTATCAAACTTCCCACATTAATCATGTCCCCATCTACATATCCGTAGCCTCGCATGTATAGTATTTATCATTTCGATTTAACACTCGAAAAATGTAAATTTGAGAAAAACACTCAAACCCTCTCCAACCATTTGACTTTTGATTAATCAAAACCATAAACAAAGGCGACATTCTTCATCAGTTGATTGATAAACAACAGCGTACGTACCATGGTCATCTAGCACTGTCATAGATAAACACTCTCCCCCTCCTCATGCTTGCTTTTTATTTTACTGCAAAGTGCATACACAAAGCTAGCCTTGAATGTTTAGTTAATTATGATGCTTCGCATCATTCCGATGGAGTCATCTTAAGTGGCGGTAGGTGATCATTGCTACTGCCACATTTAATCAATAGCAGTGCCCTCCACTTCAGTTAGAAGTAAAATTCCAATTGAATTGATTTGCTGCAATTGCACAGGGTCACTAAGTGTGATGGAGTAATAGCCAGGCTAGCAGGTGTACACTGTACTCGTACAATTGATCGCATTTCTACGGTTGCCGCAAACAACTCTCATTATCATTACGTGTGGGCATGTGTTATGAATGAAAAGTATTTCTGAGAATTTATTAAATCTTCTGACTATTCATATCGATTGTTATCTAAAGTAAGTCCTCGCCCCTTTTTCTGGAACTTGGCTCTTCACAAATGCAGTAAAGTCCAATGACCCAATGCAAATTGTTATGCTTATCACTCGATGTACACACGCACTTGGGTGTCTTCTTGTGTCTATGCTTTGTATCTACGAGGAGAATGCTAGTGTTTTTCTTTTTCGAAATTTTCCTTCTCAATTGTATGAAAGAAGTAATTGACCCATGGATGTGCATTAGCCAAAGGCATCGATTGAATAATAAATTCATGACGCAAATTGAATAATAATTTTCCATTCTCATGGGTAGTTGTATGAGACAGCCGCCAATCGGTGGGGATAGGCTTTAATGCATTTTTTTTTTGTGTGTCTATCAAGTGGAATACATTAAATTATAATTATAACGTAGTCAATGTATTTAATTAATAAAAATTAATATAAATTTAAAATTCAGTATTTCATGTTGGCAACACCTTCCTCTATGTGGATTGTTACTGGAATAGTAGCCTGATGTTACTGCTACATACAATCTGTAAAATTTCGTAGTTTTACAACAGAGATAAATAGATATTTAATACTCTATTTTTGTTTCCTAGAGGTAAGAATCATATCTACGCTCTAAAAAAAGTCAAAGGGTTAAGTTGAATTGTTACTTCAATTTTAGTCGCGTAATTATCTGGGTTTATTTTTCCAAATCTACTCTGCACATTACGACCATAAACTGGTCCCATGTAAGAGATTGAACGTGGGTCCTGAAATTGTATTAGTTAAGCAATGGAGCGTATCGAGAAGGCAAGCACTACAGTCCGTTGTGCACCCTGTCGTCAACAAAAACTGCCGCCATCTTGTTAGATATAAGGCTTTCGCTCTCCAGTTGTTTATTTCTAGAGTACGTGCATCTCTGAAAACACTGCCTATCCATCTCTTTCTTTGACCACATTGAGTCCTGCGTCCTTCAGGGTTTTCATCCATTCCAGTGACATGTCCTGTCCAGCGTAAACGTCCAATTTTGATGAATTTTACAATATCAGCAATATTTAAAAAACAAATTGTCCCAAACAAAAAACAACTTTAAGTTGCAGCGTCTTAGCGCCACATATTGCTGCCACGCCTACCAAGGGGCGGGAAAAAATGTCTCAACAAAATAGACAAATGTTAGAATGCTCGACAATTCTCCCATACAATATTTGTGCATATATACGCCCACTTTTTTGGGCGTTTTATTATAAAAAAAAAGGAAAATTTATTTTAAAATATCGAAGAAATGTTCTCGATAGAATATGTATGGAGATATTAGTCTACTCTACAATATTCCAAAATAATATTTATTTCTACATCCACTTTTTGGGGGTGTTTTCTTAAAAAAAAAAAAAAAACATTTGTTTGCTTTTAACAAGCTAAGAACAATGGTGCCAAATTATACTCAACTTTCTTAATCTATGTAATTCCATTCACGTGCCTAATTTGTTTAAATCAAAATCGTCTTTCGCGACATGTTGATTTAAAAATATTGAAAACGTAAGAAATAACAGTCTGTTAAGCTGAGTTTGACGTTTGTCATTACCAAAGTGGTTGTAACCTGTATGCACTGTATGGACAATTTAAGAAGCAAGTTAATGCCTACTGACTTTATCATTTTCATTTATTATCGGTTTTGAACAATAATAATACTAAAATGTGGGCATGGCTGGCACCAAATATGTTAATATCTATTGAGTACGCCGAGTATATCATTTACCATCAGTGTTTCTAGGTTTTTTTGAAGAAAACGCCCCCAAAAAGTGCGCGTGTATATATTTATTGTATGAGAGAATTATAGAGTTGACTTTCGTCTATATATTTTGACTTTTTTCAATTTCAAACAAAACTATTAAAAGTACTTAATTTATTTTTTTCAGTCCCGTAATAAAGTGGGCGTGGCAGCAAAGTCAAATCATCGATATTAGTGAATAATAAAGTTGTTTATCTACCAAATATGAATAGCTCTTCGACTATTTTATATTCACTAAGCAAGCATTCCAATAAAACCGAGGCGCCATCCGTCTTGAGTCGTCAGGTTATATAAATAAATACATCACGTAAATTTTGGTACGCAACGAAATTCGTTTAAAATCTTCGCAAATCTTCGCAAATTGAACGATTTCATTAGCATTTTAAAACAAAAGCAAATTATGGCTCATAATTAAATATCAACACATTTACCCATCAACAGAGGTGATAAAAGCTATTTGTTTGCTGATTCGCTAACGACCAAGTTAATTGTCTGACGAAACATCAAGCCCAGTTCATCTTCGCCCTCTTAAACTTGTTTACAAATTTTCGTAACAATTTGATGTCAAGTTAGCATAAATTTTAAGAAAAAATGTCAATAAACTGCTAATTTTAACTCTTTTTTTATTTCCATCTATCTTCGGTAGAACTGTTTTTTTTTTTTTTCACTATTTTATTCTATATCCCGATTCGTAGTATCTCACCGAGTTAAATGCTAATCAATAGCTTACGTAGGTGGACGAATCCACCTGTAAATGGAAATAAATATGAATAAATCGGAATAATTTTACAAGTATCCGACCCACTAATTCAAGCTCGTGCTGTTCTTTGATAGCCATCTCTTGGAATACACTAAATATTGAATTGGAATGAGAAAACAAAATTAAAATGGTAATTAGAAAAACAACATAGCACGTGAATAAATGTGCGAACACAACAATTCAATACGAGTATCATTTACGCGCGCAAATATCGAACGCAGGAGTGTCAAGCCAAGTCGTTGTCGACAAGCCCAGGAATTTTTATGAGCTATGAATGCAAATTGAACGCAACTTGGGGTCGGCTTTGTTTTCGAGAGTTCTGAAGATAACCTCGGTAACTACTATGATACTTTTTATGTGTCTGTAAAAATAAAGCGCGAAGGTATGTTGTGGTGCGAGTGGAGAAAACAATTAATTTGAAAGTAAGTTGTTTTGAGTGAATGTTTTCAGTTTGACTATGAAGTATGTATGTCGTTTTATAATCTTGCATTGTTATGGTGAAAAGGTAAAAATGAAAGTACCAAATGAAGACACTTATGACAGCCAGACGTTTGCAATTAGACAATGGAAAGTACTTAGGCCCTCAATAAAAACCATAACAAAAAGTTGCTTTGTTTTGATTTCAACGAATAAATTAGTGATGTAGGGGAATTTATTAATTTTTTTATGTGACGGGTGTACCATAACACCAAAACTGCAACATTTTTTCAAGATTTATAACACTTCTTGTTGAAGTAAAGGTTAAGATACAAATAGGATTACTTCTCTACTACCCCATATACTAGACAGGATGTTAGGGAAAATGTGAGCTGGTTATATGAGTTTTTAGTGGTGGCACCTCACCAAGATGAACAAAAAAATAAATTGTAAATATTGGTTCGTTTCTTTACTCTACGTCTATTAATCAGAATAGTAAAACGGAACACTAATGGTTTCAACACAGTGTATGTATGTCGCGCTCTTGCATTTTTTGAACCGTTTGACTTAGAGAGATGATGTCGTGAATCGAAAACATTGGAAGAAAAAATTATAAAAAATATTTGAGGAAGCGGATTTTATCGCACAAAAAAAAATATTTTTCAACCATCCTGTGGTAGACTTAAGAAGTCCAAACAAGTAAAAAATATTTTTTTCGGAAAAAGTTGTATTGAACAAGTTTAGAATATAAAATTAAGCGGTACGCAACGATCAATTTTACACGTTGCAGCCATGTAAGTTTATAATGGCTAAGCCGATTTCAATGTCGTTTACTTTGTTGATCAAGAAATATTTATATATATATTTAACGTTCTAATAAAGCTGACCAGGTGTAACATGTGAATCTACAATCCTCAAATGGGTGGATATGCAATTATTAAAAAATGTTATACGTATATACTATAAATGTCAGAGTTTTTCATACTTCTATTGCTGGGTCCATCCTATCGCTCTTCTTTGACAGCAATGATGTTTATTTTCTATGGTCATCAGCAGTAATATCATCTCTTTCGCAATGCTACTTGTCTTAGGCGACTCTCACACCGGAGCAATAGGTAAAAAGCAACTGGCAACTAGCAATAAACAACAAACAATATTAGTTTGAACTTTCTCACACTAAGGCACGAGGCGGTTATGCCATGCAATACAACTATCGGTATTTGTCACTCTTTAATCACGAGATGGCGTAACTATAAGACTACGAATGTCGACATAGACTCAAAATAACTCAATGGACTCAGAAATCGTAAAAGATTTCCCATACAAAAAAAAACATTTACAAGACATGCTAAACATTCGATCTGCTAATTAAGAAATTATGGAAAGCCTGTGCTATGTTCGACACATATATCCCTCCATCTTTATGTCCTATCTTAATTTCTCCCCAATATATACGAGTAGGTGCCGAAAGACTCATTCAGTTTCCACGCCTTTTTTTGTTCTACCTATCCATATTTATTCCGAGCAATTTTATTTCCTTGTGGTACTCATAAATGTCTGTAATTCCATATTCTCCCACAGATCGTTAAGCAACTCTTGTAAAACTCATAAAACTCAAACCAAAGCCGATAGAACCATTAAATTTCAGTGGAGGCATATTCGATAGACACTTTTCCAATTTAATATTTTTATGGATTAACAAAAATCAATCTACATATATGCTGTTTCTTATTTCACGCCATATGAACCTAACTAGTTTAACTCCATTCAAATATATATATTTTTTAACGATCGATTTCATTTCATCGATATTGTAAATTATGAAAAAATCTCATATCCATAACCAATGATGGTGAAGGTTTTATAGTTATTCGAATACTCAAGTGTAGGACAGATTAATTATGGAGCAACCATTTCTTTGGAAATCAGGAGGCATTACTTACCCTAGGGAGATGATTCAAAAATGACTTCATGGTATAAGATTTAACAAAAGATTTAATAGAATATAAAAGATGAACCGAAACTCAAAGATGCCTCGAGCCCACAAAAGGTGTGTTGTGCATGGGATTCATCAAAACTCAAAACATACAAATACATAAACTCACACACCTCTAACCACTGTCGAGGTCGCACATTGAAAATTAAAATTAAAAAAAAAAAATCAACAGCTATGCGAAAACTATTTACGACATCCCCGTGGTGCTACGTTCCAGTTAATACCGAAATTGAGCAAAGTTCGTGACTTTGAAGCGTCAACCAAGCATGTTTGGTACGTGACTTTAAGCCAAACACCAAAACACTCATTCAAGTTGCAACCTCACACGTAACATGCCAATTTTGCTGTTTTGACTTTTAATTGCACGCGTTTAATGCGACAAAACGAGAAACATTAAACGATACCCGCTCCTCGGTCAGGAAACAATTAAAAGAAACATTTCGCAGTTGGTTGTCTACAAGTTAACAAATGGATTTCAAATATTTACATAGCACGGAACCTCAAGATAATTGCTCAATTAGGCGGGTACCCTTTCAAGAGAAATCGACATTAGATACACAGATATGAGATACAAATCTCTTCTATCAATCTTTGAAGAAAACGGACAGGCGTTATCGTATTCCCATTATGTACACAACAATAGAAATTGCATTAGAATGAGTAGAAATA
This sequence comes from Pocota personata, assembly GCA_963082735.1. Taxonomy (NCBI): domain Eukaryota; kingdom Metazoa; phylum Arthropoda; class Insecta; order Diptera; family Syrphidae; genus Pocota; species Pocota personata. The sequence goes on from OY720430.1 coordinate 7,269,617, forward strand.
CACCCAAACCATTAAAAATAAAAAAAAAGATACTTTTCTTTCGATTCGGGGAAATGTAAAATATTAGACCACTTCACGGGATACATGAGTGGCCATCAATCAGTGCCGAGTATCGTTTTGGAATTTGAAATATTTTCCAAAGAAAGCAACAACAACAGGTAGCTGCAGATACATTTCATAGACATCTTGAGTAGATATTTTATATCTCTCAAGAGGGATTGCGCATTCTAAGAAGAAATATGTCATCATAATTATTCTACTAATCAATCAGTTCTCTGGAATAGAGAACGAAGAGGATGACAACGTTCTCTTCTATGTAACATGACGAGGCCACACAGGCGCATGGGGTTCTGCCTCTCATCGTTATCTTTAGCGATCTTCTAACCTTGATTCATGCTAGTTCATGGTAAATCTAGGACAGACTCAGTCGGATGTCAAAAAGATAAATATGACGAACACACACAATGGGTTGTGAGGGTTAAGTGTTGGGAGCTGCTTTCTTCTTCCCTAAGGTCATTCTTTTGTTTGCCCCTTCCCCATGGTCAATTAAGGTTAAAGCAGAGTGACATGGCCTGTCTTCTTCTCAAAACCTACCGCCACATTGGTCTGGTAACGAAACATACATGGTAGTGTATCTAAAAATAGTAAATTTCGACAGAAATCAAATAAATATGCTCGTGTGTATCTGAAGCAATAATCTTTCCAATTTCATGTGGATTTCATGTTTTCTGACGCGCGCACTAAAAATACACAACAGATACGCGGTGATGTGGTGCAAGTGCATCGTATATCGAGTAAACCAGAGAACACGTGCTCTACGAGTATATGATAGAGTTTTTCATTTCAGATACTCTTTTAAGATGTTTATGTTTAGAGTGTATTAAGAATCGGTGGGGATGCTCAATTACAAAGTGTGGCATAATTACGAGTATGTGAAGAACGACGAAACATGTGCAACATATTCTGGGCGAATCAGCTGAGCTCGTGCCATGAGATCATTGAATCAAGAGATTATTTCGAGCTGCATTTGTTTACTTTAGTTCAGATGTCTAGTTGTACGTATGGAATGCTTGAACTTTGGGGTGGCAAACTAGCGATATGATTGATGATCACCGCTGTGCAAATGACATATATGATGGGAATGACAGATGATAGTTTTAGTAATGTAGCATGTCAAAATATGACAATTATACAGATTAGGGAAGTGTGATGAGAGTTGCAATATAGAACTGTTGACAAGGGACAATTCATCGTTCCTACGTCCCTCTATATACTATGGACTATACGCAGGACACGACTTTGGCCCTTAGAAATAAAACAATTTAGAGACGACTTTTAACTAAAAATTTACTCTATGTACATATATATTATTGAAATAAACTAAAAGATTCTATAAATGTATACTCTGATTTAGGGAACAGTTATAATCGACTCATCGGTATTTAAGTTGAACCTAAATTGACAGCCAAAATATATATATTTATTTTTCTTTGCAGTGTCTGAATATAAAAACGAAATAAGCAAATAAGCAGAAAACCGCCATAGTCAAACTATTAAACCGAGTTTGCAATAGCGGAAATACGAAAACTACTGACTTTTGGATCAAGTGTCAATTCGTGGCTAAATTTGTTCCCCTAACTAAATTTTGACGTTTATTTTGGGGGTGAAATGGAATATACACGGGTTAAATTGTGACATGAATACAATTTGTTCCAACATCACATTATTATAAATAACGATTTGACCATACGGAGAAGGAAATTAGCTGCATTTTCACATTCCTTCACACTTTACTCGTAACTTTTGTATTTCTTTTTCTTTCGACCTGTCATTTTATTTCCCAAACCTACAAACATCCAACCAAACTTGTTATGAAAGGGAATGTCAAATTTTATTCTAGCAGATAAAATTTTGACGTCTAATGTTTACATTTTATTCACCACTATAATGTCAAAATTATTTAATTTCTACAAAGTGCTAGAGGGACTAAAGTGTCAACTAACAAAAGCTTTCTTCAAAGTCGACTTTAAAATTTCTATTTCTAAGGCGTAATACGCCTTTTGAAGTTTAATAATCTAGTGATGTGGAGAGAGGAAAAGAGAATTGAAGATTAGAGAGGAAAGAAAAGATTTTGCGAGATTAAAAACGCGGTGCGATATATGCTCGCCTTGTCGATATTGGAGTCAACCTGCAAATTCTTCCACACCTATCTAATATCTGCTTGTTTATTTGTAAATGCATAATTATTCACAGCAAATCTTTATATTTAAACGCCGTTCCACCATCCACAACCTATGAACCCATTAGGTAGCCTACATCAAGATTATAGACACTTCAATCCTAGCATCACCGAAAAATGTTTTCTTAAACTTTGCAACGAAATCATTCCATTAGAAAAATTATTCACGCGTGTAGAGATACAATACGTTTCTAGCCGTGAAATACAATCTCAAAACTAGCCAAGCCCTCGTAATGACCAGAGAAGAGATTGAAATACTTTAATAGAGAAACTCAAAAAATAGCAAATCTGCACGTCTGTCCGTCTGCGACAAATTTGTTTCAAACTTAAAATCTTCGGTCTGTGGGCTAATGCCTAGAGGGGAAATCCGAATTTTCAATTCTAGCCTCAAAATTAACGGTACTTTACCTAGGACCAATTTTGTAAAAGCACAATATTCTCGTGAACGGCTCTAACAATTTCGATAAAAATCCGTATTTGAGGTAATACGGACGTTTGCAATAAGACTGCGTACTCAGTTACTGAGTTAAGCTGATTGTCATAAGCGTAGTAAACTTAATATGGCGGACGATCGACGCGAATTTATCCAATTGATTTTGTAAAAATATTTGGAATTTTTCATGTGGCATATCGAAGGCAATCGTTTGCTTGTAAAGGATAAAATGGAAAGCTAGATACGTAATATTGTCCGATTTGAGAAAACAAAATTGTTATACCAACGACCATGAAGATCACCTTCCTTTTAACAAACAATAAGATATGGGCGTATTTGTGTAGCTACTTTCTGGTTGATTGCAGGATTTAGGTATTTGTAGCGAACTTTTTGGAGATTCAATCCCAACCAAATATCGAAAAAAACTTGGAATAACTTCTAAGCATAATGACTTTCGAAGTGTGTAAAAATTAAAAATAAAGTGCAGTCGATTTCACCAAAATTGTTTGAGACATACTCGAATAAATAAATTACGGTTTTTCCCGAAAACTTGGTGCACCATCTAGTGGTACATGTTCAAATCAAAATCGTTTCCTGTATGTTTTGCAAGATGGCACATACTTACGAATTTTGAGAAAAGTGTCAGTGCAGTAGTTTTAGAAATAAGCGACATATGTACCCTTTTGACATTTTGTTTTTTTTTTTATTTTTTTTTTCTCGAATATTGGAATATTGATCTATTGAATTTGTAGAAAAAAAAAGTGTTTTTTTTTTTTCAATTTCACTCTAACCTTCAAAACTTTATTGTTTCTCCATTTTTCCAAAATTTTACACTAGAAGTTCAGACGGACAGATGAGCAGAGAACCGACTATAATCATAAGGGTTCCGTTTTTATTTTTTGAGTACCGGAACCCTGAAAACTCAAAAAATAGAACTCTCAAGTCTGAACTGAAACTTCAACGGCTGAACGGGCTTACTTAGAACTTCATAACTAGGATTTGTGGGGTCATAAATCCAAATTTTCATTCTAACCCCAAAATTAACGATAATTTACAAATGGCCGATTTTGAAAAAAGTCGATTTTCTAGAAAACAGCTCCAACGATTTTGTTTAAATTTTGAATTTGGGTTGGCTTGGATATATGCCATTAGATGGCATACCAAGTTTTTGCAATAAAATTTTATAACGGTACTTTAGCGTATTTTTAAAAATTTGTTATTTCTCGGATATGGAAGGATTACGTTGAAAATCAACATCTAAGCGATATTTGTTATATGCAAGGACATAGCATACCAAGTTTTAAAACATTTTCGATTTTTTTTTTTTTTTTAAATACATTTGATAGATTTTTGGAAGTGAAAAACACATACATATGTAGGTGTAAGTAAATGTGAAGCACTTTATTTTAATTTGTAATACTGCTTATTAAGGTTTGTTTTAATGTTGTAACCGAATAAGTGACGGCACCTTTAAGCCCGAATTTTGATTATTACAAAGGATGCAAAGAGTTTAGTCTTCCCGGAGTTCTAAACAAATTCAAATACATTTATATGTATGTTTGTCGCAAATAATACTTTCAATTGCATCTCTTCTGGGTCGAAATCTCTGTGGTTCCCTGTGTTTTTTAACAAAAAATAAGTATAAAGGTAGCATGACAAATTCAACACAACTCTGAGCTATACAAAAATTTTGTGACTTTTGTTGAAGTCTATTTAGATCATTGGTACATATTTTCATACACAGATACCGTACATTCACAGTATCTTGTAACTATTAGCGAAACACTAATAAAGCGTTAATTAGCCAGACATTATCCCGTTGTCTGAAATATTTATAAAAGAAATTGGAAACGTAATTACACATGTACTTATACATCAACAAAACCCAAAACCTCCCAATGAAACGTACGGGAAGTATCGAAAGTAAATAAATCTGTTTACTTGACAGCCACTTAAGTAAATGATCCAATTTTTGTCTCAATGAATGTCTCGGTTTACATCCTAAATAAAAAAAAAGAAAAAAAAATCCGATGACACATTCATTTACCACTTTTGACACATGTGTTGTTACGCAACATTTAGACACAGTTTACCCTTAATTGTTTACTTCAGAAAACTTCTCATATTTCACTTTGGAAAAAAAAGAAAAAAATCGATTCAACAATTCAACAAACAATTTTCAACGTACTTAAGGTGAAATCTGAAACCTCAGCATTTGAGGAATCCATGTATGTTCAGTACAGTAACACACAGCACAGCATTTAGCAATGCGTATATTTTAATTTCAAAACACTCGGCCAACAAATCCCCAGCAATTATCTTTACTCTCTCATGAAAACAAAAAAAAAAATTGTAATCATGTACGCTTGCGCAAACGAGGGCAAGGAACGCAATTCGCGGTCTTCGAAGAAAGCCGCAGATATTTTTCATTCCTCCTGGCTTTTTGATTCCCTCCCATCATATGCCATACAATTAGCTACACCATACTACTTACTGACAGCAAGAATGAAAAGAAAAAGATTGATTCTGATTATGCTATTCCCTCTAGTTTCTTCGAATGTTCGACTTACCTATGAACGATGCAAACAAAAATCGAGAACAATGCTTAATAGTCTGGTTTAATCCTTTTGTTGTTGAGTCAGCTTTATAATGTCGTAATCCGTTTCTGGTACATGTATCTAGATTTGAATATTGTGCACTAAACAGTAAAAACAACACAAGTAGATACTGATAGATAAATATTGTATCTACACCCACTTTGCTCTTTTTTTTTAATTTGATAACACACTTTCACGGATATACGGATATTTATGTATCTTTTGTTTTATACAAGATCACTAAACACAAATTCTAACAGGATCGTAGGCCATAAAAACATATCGCGCTTTCTCTTTAAATTAACAAAAAAGATTTTCCCCAAAATACCTCGATTAATGCTCAATCAAGTCGTTTATCGATGAATCGTTGATCGTCTTTCGCAACGCGATCGGTAGAAAGTCTGACGTTATGTCGTGTCAATTGGGAACATACAACGAAAACAACAAAACATTAAAAAAAAAACTATACACCAATGTAAACATTCACAAAAAAAATTTTTCGAATCCGTGGTCCGGTGATAGTTTCGTTTTCGTTCGATAGTACGCGGCTACGTGAAAAAATTACACACGTGCGATCACTTGCTTACGTTACAGTGAACTGTCGTTCAAAACATAAGCAAGCAGCCGTCAAACTCACTGTAGTCGGATCGTATACGCGATGCTTGTAGTATCTGAAAAGACATTGGAAAGAAGAAACATGATGATGAAGTGGAAGCAGGCAACACAACGGATGAGGCGAAACGATCGTTGGTGCGTTTGAATGCGGAGTATTGCCTGGTATGATATTAATACAGGTGCACTATTCAGTTGTACTTTGTAGATAAGTAGATAATGTATGCATAGGTTGAATGTTATGCTAGAGTTTATAGCAATGGTTTTTGATTTGCTTGGTTAATTTGTTATTTCAGAAATATTTCTAAGATTTTTCAGTGACTGTAGTAGTTCAATGCTCACAGCAGCTCAAATAACTTTGTCCCATCTGTTATTCTATCTAACGAAAATCTCTCAAGCACTATCAGACTTACATTTGCTAAAGCATGCCCTAGCATAGCTAAGGTAATATCATAAGGATAAGACTTAATTAATACAGATTGTATCGACCTAAACCGCATTAAACCAAATTGGTTGCTGTATATGTCCACTTATTCGCCTCAGGTATCCTCGATTTTTTAAGCGTTGAAGACCTACTAAAAAGACCTCTTCATAGTTTCTAAGACGGCTCTACTACCATCATCTCACGTGTCAAAGAAACGACAATTGACTATAGTGATTATTGCCTTGCTCTAGGTATCAGTTTCATAGCCAAGAGGGTCTGCGAATTGCAATACCCAGATTTGAGATAATAAGTAAAACTGAACTGAAAAAACATACAATCAATCGCGGATGCTCGACCTAGCGAAGTGGAATTAACTTGATCGGGTTCGACTAGAATGGAAGGATGCGCTGTCCCTTTTTTACATCAAAGCTATAAGTGATCGATAGAGCAACGAGTGTGTGCCCAAACATATAGCTTTATAAAACCGTTCAACAAATGTGGAATATCCATTACAGTCTTCTAATTTTTTCGCAAAATGTTTCGCAATATATCCTAGCAGCCATGTTGCGCTTCAGTTTGCTATCTGTACCTTCAATTTGTATCGGTCCTCCTTTCCTTCCTTATATAGTTCGTTCGTAACAATGGTCGATCAGCGATTTTCTTCTACGTTTGTACATTGCATAACTAGTTAGCTATGGAACTGTCAATCTTATAAAAAGAATGACCGACTGCTAAATCTGCAGTTGGATGGTGGTGCCAATTGGTCCCTGACATACTATATTCTTATAAAAGTATTCGTTAGAAATATTCTTAGGCCAGTACACAAAGATCGTAAATTCCTTCTACAAATTGATGCAGAAGATTTGCCAATTTTGCCGCTAGAAATAGATCCACAGGAATGCCGTCAAGTCCTCTTCTTTTCTCTTTTACTCATTGTTTAGTTTTGCGACATTTATTTGTGGTGGTCGAGATAAAACCAGCAGAAGAAGTATTCCTGATTGCTCTTTGATAATACTCCCACAGGTCTCTTGCAATTGTTGCACTGGTTATGGACATCTACAAAAATAAGGAACACTCAATGCTACTCATGTTAGATTTTATCTCATAGATACTTCAATTGCGTGGCTTTCGGAATATCCGAATTTATACCTCAGTATTTAGTCTGTTTTAACTATTGTGTATAAATGTTCGGACATCGAAAACAATGGAGTGTCGGCCGTTTAAAAAAAAAAAACAAATACTAAGAGATTGTAACGCCACATAACAAGCTGTACTATTCTAAACTAACGATTCTGAAACCAATGATGGAGTAGGTGGAGGGGAAGAAACAATTTTTCATCAATCTGTCACATGTCCAGGCCTCTCTCTAAAATTAAATGCTCCATTTGGAAGCTTCTCCTTTCAATACCCTAGGTGATCTCACAATTACTGATGTCTGAATTGATAATCCCTAAGATCTGATGCTAGTGATATCACAATGGATCTGATTTTGATATAAGTAAGTCCAAAATCAAGATACAGAAAATCATTTGATCCCCCTAACATTATTGTTTCATATTTTTGCAGAACATCAAACGCAGTACTACCAGTTTACCGCTTTCGGAGCCAAAAAATTCCTGGCGCACAAAAATTGGCTTCAAGTCCTAGTGGAAAATCTAGCGCTTTTATCCGACTTTAGAATACCAGTAACAACACGTAAAAAGGTACATACCATTCTTACTTAACTGTCTAGTCTATTTCATTTTTTTTTTTTATTTATTATTAAATCTCCACCGTCACTGCTATTTAAGCATGTATATTAAACGCATAACCGAAGAAACACTATCGTTTTTTCCTGGCTCTGTTAGAGCCCGATCGTTGAACTGACCTCTGGCAGCACTGATCAAACGTTTTTTAGTTCCCCAGTAACTTGATTATTCTGACATTTCTTTTCACAGATATACTAAATCTGTGGATCTTATTTAACAGCATTCTGGGTGACTGTAATCTTCTGGGACGGTGAAAAAAATATCATTTAGACTTTTAGATATTTGGCAATCTTTTCTTAGATACTGTACAGCCAGCACTTGGTGGCCCTCTTCCACTCACCTTGCACCTAAAGATCCCAAAGTAAATCTAACAAGTGCAACTAAATCTCTAAGAAGAAACACTAAACATAACACAAGAAGAAATCCAAAGAAAACTCAAGAAATTCACAAAAGAAACCCAAAACTACACGGAAAAGCCAAGCAAAAAGAAACCCAAGAATACACTACAGAAACAGAAATAGAAACAGAGTCCCGTGCAAGATCAGCAAAATCCACTGTTATTGGCACATCGTCAACACACACCAGCCAACCAGTCTGTGTATCTTTTATACCTGCGAGAGCGCGGATTGCGCTATACTCCGCGCGCGATCAGAAACTCTAGATACACGGAAGTACTTATGCACACACACTCACTCCCTATGCTGACTTTTCGGAGCTGTGTGTTAGCTCAAGTCACTCCAGAGCGAGGCTGTTTCCACATTTTCACCATCTCCATCCACACTGTTCGCGGCGTAAGCACTTCTAACCTTATTTTGTGTGGGTGACACTTGTTGCGCGTGTGTACGGTGTAAACAACTGGCGGCCATGTTTGTTTCCAAAAAGCAAAACCACTTCGCCGTCATTGTGTAGTTGTTGGTGTTTTGTGCTGCCAAAAACCACTTCCACAATTCGAACTGAGATTCATGGTCAATAGAGGAGCTACAAGGGTGGCGGGTGGGCTTTTTAACAGCGCGTTGGGTGACAGCCACACCGTTGGACATCGGAGACAAAATTCTGGGATTCATGTTTCAATTTATCGAGTTTCTTTTTTATATCTTTTTTTTTTTTTAGGATAATAAGCAGTTTTCTGATATTCAACAGCGGACGAGTATTACCAGTTGGTTGGCTAGATGGCTTGGTTAGGTTTGATGATTTGAATAATTCGGTTGCATGCGATGTTCTGCTGTCCGGGAGTTTCGCAAATTATCACGTGTATACTTCTAGGGGGCTGCGGCGGAGGGGAAACACTTGTTGGGCATTTTCTAGAGCAGAATTATGGTTATTGCTCCTTAACAATTTACATTTGAGAAAGTTAAGATTAGGAGAAATCTTTGAAGGAGGTAATGGTAATGACGAGTTTTGAGATATGGACACGGAAGAGAGTGCCACAGCTCTTTGACATAAGAGGTAATAATTTCAAAGATTATTGTAAAAGCTCTTAAGAGGGTCATAAATGAATGGTTGCCAGCCAATCAAATGAGTACGTTTTTAGATCTATCGATGGGTATTTGGGAACTATTTTTGCAGTAAAATGTTATTAGCGTTATCTAAAATACTAAGGCCACTGTGAGACCACTTCCACTTCACATTTTTGGATAAAATGACTCGAAGCCACTGAAATTTCTCCTCAATAAAAAATGTTCCTTGGTCGCAACTTTATAATCAATTTTGGTCAAACAAATTTATTTTAAGTGCGACTTATTTTAAAAACTCAATGTTTTTTTAAAAGTTGATTAAATTGACGTAAAAATCGACGTTCAGAGGGTAATCAGTTTAACTTACGTTAATTAGCCTTTGAGAACTTTAGACACAAATTTTGACTCATCAACTTGATTGAGGTTTTAAGCTAAGAGTGTGAGTATGCCCAGTACAATGTTTTTTGACCAGAGGTTTGTTTTCCCAATTCAGTGGCGGTGTGAACAGTGCAAATTTATTTGATTAAGAAACTAAACCAGTCTACTATGTTGGGTGACTTCTCGCCTATCTTTCTTTTTGGTGTTCCGTAGCTGAATGGTAAAATGGAACACTAATAGATTCAAACGTAAGTGTTGTCTTCGACGCAGGCTCATAAGTCCAAAGGCCATAAGTCCATAATGGACTATGAAACACCTGTGTAGGCCATAATAATACTTTGATTGTGGACCTGTGTCCAACCCAATAGGGTTGCATATCCATAATTTAGCGGCTCGTAATTTCACAGTTTTATGATCAGTGGTTAAGTACTCGAAACCATAAACCCGAAATTCTGGCAAAGATTCCAAAGACCTGGCTGTTAGCGCCAAAATATTTATTTACAACTTTGTGGAAGGAGTGCGTTACAAGTTCACAATTAAAAGATGACTTTTGCACTACTGCTCTACTCGCTTCAATTCGCTGATTAACGGGTCATAATTTTACAATGTAAGTCGGCTGGATGTAAGTAAATAAATAAATAAATATTTTGGTGCTAACAACCCAATGCAGGACCTAGCCTAACTTCTCGCAGACACTCGTGTTTCGAGCACTTAACCACTGAGCCAGGACTCCCATAAGTGCATGCATATATGTACAGTGGCGAGCAAAACTGAGTACCAAAAATGTAAAAACAATGTTATAACATAAATTATAAATCAGAAGTGCAGTATTTTAATTTAACTCATTTTATTTGTTTAGACGGCTTTAATAACTTTGTTTTAAACGTAAAAAATAATTTAGTTTCCATTAGCTTAACAAACAAAAAATAAAAAATAGTTCATAGTCCAAAGTATTCACTTTTGCACGTTTTAATACTTGCAGGTAAAAAGTAGCTTCTAATACTTTGTCCATAGCCCTTTGTTTTTTATCACACTTTTTATCCTCTTCGGCATTGATTCTACCAATTTCTGGATAATTTCGTCTGAAATCTTCTCCCATTCCGCCTGAACCCTAGTCCAAAGTTCGTTTAGGTTTGTGGGTGGAATTTCGTATCCCAGAAGTGGCCGTTTAACAATGGCCCACAAATTTTCTATCGGATTCAAATCCGGACTTTGTTCGGGCCATTGTAATTTTGAAAAAAGTTGGATACCGAGCCAGTTTTTGACAATTTTGGCGGTGTGTTTGGGGTCGCCGTCCTGCTGGAAGATAAACTCTTCAGTGGGATACGCACATTCCTCAACAAAATCCGGCAAATTTGTCTGGAGTATTTGAAGATAATCCTCTTTTTTCATTATGCCATCGATTTTCACCAAGGGTCCGACATGCCGCCAAGTAAAACACCCCCAAACCATTAGGCTACCTTCACCGTGCTTTACAGTCTCCTTAACTTGGTGTTTGAGGACTCTTTCGTTAGGTCTGTGCCAGAAGTATTCTTTGCCATCTGACTGGTAGCGATTGATTTTTGTTTCGTCAGACCATATTACTCTCTTCCAGTCTTCAACCGTCCAATTTTTGTGGTCTTTGCAGAACTTTAGCCGTGCTTTCACATTTTTGTCAGATAATGTAGGCTTCTTCTGCTTGATTGCCGATACAAGACCGATTTGTCTAAGTGCTCTCCTGGCAGTCCATTCACTAGCGTTTTTATTTATAGCCCTAGAGGCAGCCTTTGGTGTCTTTACTTTATTCGCTCTAAGCATCCTTTCCATGACACGAGCATCGCCATCCGTTAGCAACTTTGGTCTTCCGCCTACATTTTGTTTTGGGGATTTTCTTCTTTTGGACCTTAATTACTGTTGTCTGACACACGTTACAGAGTTTTGCAATTTTTCTTGAACTGCAGCCATTATTAGACAACAGAACAATGTTATTTTCAATATCTTCTTTTGTAACTTTTCCCATTGTCCTATAAAAGCTCCTATTAAAACAAATATTTTGTTCTATTTTTTTTAATAATACCTTAAAATATCACTTCGAGCACTAAATAACTGAAAACTAATATTGCTGTGAACAAATTTTCAGAATAAAGCAAAAAACAAAACAAGACAAGATCGTGTACATACTCGTATATTGTATTTGGAATTTATGACTTAATTACGTAGGTTTTAACTCCACAGTGGTCGTGGTGTAGTGGTAACATCATCGCTTGTCACGCTTCGTGTTCACGGTTCGAATCCTGATGTCAATAATCATCTATTTATTTCGCATGAAATAAATAAAAAGTCGATCAATTGCGAAAGCTTATGTCAACTCTACTGCGAAGGCATAACACTGGCAGTAGGGCGGTCATATGGCTAAAATGCAACTTGATCGTGATGATGACATCATGAGGACGGACAAAAATACTGTGAATCATGAGCAACGACAAAAGCAAAAACAAACAAGCTCCCCAGTTATCTGGACAGCCACCCTTAGAGTTTACTGAAACTTAATACCAGCTGAGTTTCAAACCAACTACACCAATCTGTCTTTCTCTCTATCTCTTCCTCTTTCCTCAAACACGCCCGTGTCCTAAAATTAGTATAAGGATATTCATAACCCCTTTCACACGTGCAAATTATATAAAAAAAAAAAAAAAAAAAAACAGTCAAGTTGTGGTGTTATGTCCGACCAGGGCGAGTCACCTTCTTGTAGATTTTGAGCTCACATATCAAATTCACCATCTTGGCATTTTTTATAATATGAATCTTCTCCAGACATGTCCTCAATTTATTGTATTAGATGGTTAAAGCTGCTTGACTCTATAAGTTGTAGTTTTGCTAAACATACAAATTGGTTCGCATTGAATTTGTTCTTAATGTTTGGACTGCCATTGTTTCTCTATTCTCAATTTACAAGTAGGTGAAAACCTCTTGTCCTGCGACTTGTAGTTTGTCACAAACAATTCAATGTGTAATAAATTACTTTGGACCGCCATATTATGTTCTCCATCTTAGATTGTCTAATGGATTCAAATTTGCTTTATAATATTCTCAGTTTGTTTTACAGCAAGGTGAAAACCGCTTGCGTCCACGACTTGCACAAATAATAAATAATCTTGCAAAGTGTGGGCTGCCATATTTTATCCGCCATTTTGAGTTTTTCTTAGTTTGGAATTTTTCCAGAGGAGTCCTTAATTTGCTCTGTTAATAGGTGGATACTCCTTGTGTCTACAGCTTATTGTTTATTTTAAACATCAAATATATGATAGATCTCGAAATTGTTGGGCCGACATTTTGTATCCTCCATATTAGATGTTTTATAGTTTGATACTTTTCCTGTAACTATCTCAATTTAATCTACAGGTAGGTGAAAACTGGTTGTTTCTACGACTTGCAATTTGTTTTAAATTTGCTGCTCAGTCGCCTGACAACCGAATGTAATGACTCATAATCTATATACAACTAGAAACAACACCCTATAAATCCGTGAAAATTGTACTAAAATCGGTTCAATTACTTTTGTATTTATCGAGTTCATACCCACAAACGGACATATATAGGTACATAGAATCAAACACACATAATTTCGGGAAAGAAATGGAGGCGGTGAAAGTTGAGTGGGCGTGGTAAAGCAAGAATTTAAAAATTGTGCTGTACATAATGGTAATGAGGTTCGGCTTCAAAACTGGCCAACAATTCACACGAAGATTATGCAAAAAATCCGTAAATTATCATCTTACGAAGAATTTAACATTCAAACACGTTATTGGTTGTAAGAAGCAAGTTTTTTTTTTGTTAAGAACAAAATGTTAAGTTCTTATAGATGACTTACGACTCTGCCTCATTTGACTAATATTACACGTCGTTGTGGATGTCCATTTATAACCTGTCCGACATCTGTACATTTAGTCAAAATGCCCGTGGATTTGAATTAATTTATCTTTTTTTTTTTTTTGTGTTTGTTCACTTTCTTAAGTGACACCCATTCGCTTTAATACCATTCAATGTTTTAACTATCATTCGGATACGGTTTAAGAAACTTTTTCCTTCACTTAATTAATTGTTAGAATATTTAAATTAGGCTATCAACAGTTTATTACTGGGCCCAGAGAATTAAAAACTTTAGCATATTAAATGACAAATGGCTTAGTAGAAGGTAATTAGTTGGAGACTTTTGTCCTGACGCGTGTAGAAAAATAGTCATTTTTAATCAAATTTAAAGATGAATCTACTATAAGCTATGGCATTTGTTAAATACCTATAGATACCTAATTGGTCGTCGTGAGATAATTTGATTGCCATTAAAATTGGTGAGGCGCTTAGGAAGCAGGTGCTGGATGATGACAGCTTTTAACTAGTTCTGATGTAGCACACCCTTAATAATGTGTGTAGATTCGATTATAATTCATAGATTCCTTTCATTTGATTTGGATTAAATAAATTTGTAAAACTGCTATTTTATCGTAAATTTTTATCATCTAACAGATAAATGAAAGAATACATAAAGATGTAAATTTGTTCAATCTCATCGATCGTTCATTCAAAGACCAGGACTACGACTAATTTCCGTAGCGATAACGTGAAGAACTATGACACATGATACATACACAACGTACGAGTAGAAGCATCTTGTGGTTAACTCTAGAAGCTGTGCATTTCCCAGTCGCATTGAGATGAGAAACTGCCGCAGTGGCTTTGGTGCTGTGCAATAAAATTCCGTAAAACAATCGAACCGGAGGTTGAGGATGGTTTAGGGTTGCATTTATGCAAAAGAATTGTCTGCACACGTAGGAGTAGAAGTCAAAGACCATGCGGTGGAATCGCATGAAATTGTTTTCTATTCTTCTTGGGTGAGGTAATTTAAGCTTTAACGCCACCTACGCTGGAAATTAAATAACAAGAAAAGAGTTATTCTACTCCGAGAAGTGTAAGATATGCGGAATTCTGTGAGATTCATTTGAGACAAACAAGATTCTAATGTTAGAGGAAGTCTGCAAGACTGAAAGATGTCTTTGGAATAATTTGATGATGAGAAAGTTGATCCAGTTTACCGCTTTGGAATTCAAATGTAGTCAGACATTCATCTGGACAACTTTGTTGAGTTCCTTGTCGTCTCTCTTTCATGTGTTATCTTAGGCAGAGTTATTCCCTTCCTAACCTCTTTGTAGTGCTGAAATTTGCTTGGCTAATCTTGTGGGTGTCCAACCAGTGGTAACAACCATTCTATCCTCTACTCGCTAATGATGGATGTTGTACAAAATATATGCACCTACTCGTATCTGCTACGGCAATCCGTATCTAAAGTGGCTATTTTCAGATTAAAAAGTGCTATAGCAAGTTGTACAATATACGTATATCATGTTGAAGTCAAACACAAATTGTCATAACAACTTATCTACTACAATGTCAACAACGACCTACGAGTATAATTGCTTTCTCGCTATTCGGGGAATGCGGGAAGCTATACGATCATTTCTGAAAGCCAACAAAGTATTGGTCCACTGTCCTATCCCGTCTCTCGACTGGTCTGCCTAGCTCAAGAACCTCTTGATGAATTTTGGTAATATTTGGCTTGATGGTTTCATCTTCCGTGCAGATGATCCTACCTGAAAATCACCAACATTTAATGAAGTGGTGGTAATATATGGGTAGTGGGGTCTAAAAAATCTTCAAAAATGGTCCTTGTAAAGCGGATAACTCTGATTTGGTGCGTAGACGATTTGGAATAGCGTGTAGAGGTGCTTTTGTTACAACACGCACTGGAGTTTTGACGACCTTCCGCCACACCTATCTTTCGATCCTTGTCTTCTAACGCAATAATACCAGAACTCCAACTGCTCCGTAAATTTATATTCGACTTTGCTCGGATTTTTCTGGAATCTGAGCAAGGAAGGAATTGTAGTTGAATTTTAACGAATGGTTCCGAAACCAATCAAATGTCTGGCGCTGGAGTCTTCGTGGGGGATGACAACATTAGGTCTCGTTAGGTAAACTTGAATCTGTCTTTGAAATGGAGACTTATGCAATCCTAATGGCTATGAACCATTTTTTAGGAAATAAGTAGAGGGGACGCTTAAGGCCTTGCTCTGCCCTTTAATCACTTCCAAAATAGTTCAAGAATGCAAGCGCTCTCTGAATTCGGTAGCAAGGCTGGAAATGAGATCTCCGAAGAACTTGCTAGACACGGTGCAGGAGAGGACTTCTCTGGTCCTGAACCTGCACTGGGTTCTCGGTCAGAGCTTCTGTTGATGGTTGGGTTTTCTAGAAATATAATCGTGGGTGATATAATTCTCCGGAATGTAGACAAACTAAACAAATGCTCCTGCACGTCTGTAGGAAATCCGCTGCATTCTTGATGTCCCTCAATAGAAAGCCTGCAGACAACTTATTGGCGTACTGACTGGCCATTTTACTTTTGTCAAGTATCTTAATGTGCTAGGCTAGAGTGCGACGATACTGCGGAACACTATCTCTACGATAGTCCTGCTTTGCTCGTATCAGGTGACAAATCTTTGGAGCCGATATGGTGAGTGCCATAAGCTCCTCATCACTGAAGCTCTTACTCGCCTTTCTATGAAAGACGAAGAAATTTCATTAACAGAGGGTTGCTTCCTGGAAGTACAATGGACCGGTATCGAGTCTCCAGTGGGGTTTTTCCTAACCCGACAAAAAAAAAAAAGGAACTGTTGGATGCAAACAATCTCACTGATTTCCGTTCTACGGTTTAAGAGTTAAAGAAGTATTAATGGTTTGAGTCAAAAAAAAACTTCTAGCCTCCATAGCTAGGAACGGGATGATAATGGTCCCCTTTCGATTGTAATTTTTCGATTTTAGTTTTGGTGCCTCCCAAAGTTTGATCGTCTGATATGGAATCACCCTGTATAATAACTTTAACATGATTATATTGGTAAGTACAATTTAGTAGATTAATTTTTGTTAATAAAAAACTTTTGTAGATATATTGAAAGCTCTGATTGCGGAAGCTCCAATTTTATGGGACCAGCTTTATTCCTATATTTTTGAAGTAAAATACATACATTCTGATAAGCGGACGATCTTACAAATATACGCTACATTTTTACACATTATGAACAAAAAACCTGCCACAAACATACGCGAAGCTCTAATAAACGAACAAGAATTGACGAAACATGTTACTTGCGTCAAAAATATTACGGAAGTGGAAAGGAGAACCTCTTGCTTGTATGAATTATTTTTGAGAACCCTACATTATTTGCGTGCATTGACTACTTACAACTAACTTAAATCCTTTCACCCATAGAGCGTCAATAACGCCTGTGGGCCATCTTGTTCGGAGTTCTGCAACGCGTTTGAGCTGCCTTCAACTCATTCCCAAAGAGCTTGATTTCTCCTCAACTGTTCTGTGCCACGTTTGCCTGCCTGGGTGAGCGGATTCCACTGCATGCAATATTTACCAATAGGGTTGTCTTCGCACCATAGGGTGTGTCCAATCCACTGCCACTTTCTCCTTCGTTTAGGAATATCTATAGGTATTTGACCCGTTCTCTGATAAAGTTGTTCGTTGAAGATATGATTGGGCCAAGAGTGCTCAAGATGATTCTTAGACATCTACATATTTACTTTACTTTCAAGTACTGCACCCATATAGAAGTACTGATTCTACTTTGGAGCGGAACAGTACCAACTTGGTGCTGACAACATTGCCTCTCTAGACGTTGGATAAAATCCCGAACACAGCTTTTGCCTTCCCAATTCTGCTACACACATCCAGTTCGGTGCCACTGCGGTTAGCCGAGACCACACTTACTAGATATAGAAAGTTGTTGAGTTGAGTGCGGGTGTTAGAAGTGCTCAGGGCTTTTTTTGTTGCTATGTTTATTTTAAGCCCCACTTTGTTTGCCTCAGCTTCTAGATTTGGGGCCATCAGATGAAGGTCCATAATCCGATGTGAAAGTAGGCAAACATCATCAGCGTAGTCGAGGTGTTTAAGGTAAGATGTCATAGTCTATCGAATTCCATGGTTACCTTCAGTCAATACTGCATGGAATGCATCGCTGATGACCCCAAGAACAACAGCGATGACAATATGCACCCCTGACGTACTTCACTTTGGGCATCAAAATCCTCCCACACCTTACCATTGAGTAAGACGTGACACTTACTACCCTCGTATGCAGCCTTGATAATAACTATGAGCTTTTCTGGGATGCCATCCAGATATCATCTCGAGTCAAGCTGTTGAAAACCTTCACGAAGTTGATGAAAAGTAGATGTATCGCAGGAGGATTCCGCGCGAAAACCTACCTGTCGAACAGGTAGAGAGTTGAATCTAAATGGTCTTTAATCCGTTCTAATATGATTCTAGCTATTATCTTGCCTACGGCCGGGATGACGCACATATACGAGTATATCTCTCCAGTTTACACAATCCATCAGGTTTCCCTTTTTCGGAAGTTTGATGATCATCCCTCTTTTTCATTCTTGCGGAAATTGTTCATGATCTGCGCTCGCCAAACGGATTATGAATACACTTATATTTTTTTCAGGACACGGGCGCTTAGGAAAATGGGGAAGAGAAACAGAGGAGAAGCCTATGCACGTTGGCTTTAAATTATGTAGTGATTGGGAAATACAGAGCCTGGTATATCATTCCACATTCGTGTCGAATCCCTATATTTGACAGTACGGCCGAAGGTGCTCTTAAGGGTAAACTGATGTGCATTCGAAGAATGTCGCTTATTGCGGGTGAAATTTTGAAGGGGAGGAATTTATTTGGTTATTTTGCAATCCAATCCAATGACCTATAATTTACAAAAATAAAAACCCACCCAAAGAGACACTCCTTAAACATTCTTTACTCTCTTGATATTGCAAACCATCTGCAGGCGATAGAATTTCCCCAAACAAATAAACACACTTTTTGTGGTCCGCCCTTGATTCGGAATCTTATCTTTCTTCATGTAAGCAATACCTTCCATACAGCGACTCATATGCGGCGGTAGCACACAAGTTAATCGCATTTAACTGAACTAGGTATAGATTCGCGACAAACGCTACCAGCAATGATTCATTGCTATACCGTCCCAACCGGCATGTCGAAGTAGATAATGTATCTGCGGCTAATGATCGCCTACCGATCTCGTCTAGTGTTTCAACCGATTAGATGGGGTTTTTATTTCATCTGACAGATATGAATGGCCAGCAGCAGGAGGAACGATTTAAAATTCGAATAAATTTGAAAATGCAACAAGCAATCATGTAGTTATGAAGGAGTTCACAACATAAAACATTTTTGTTTTTTTTTTTAATTACAAGTTGTAAACACTATAGAGGCATAGAACAAAACATAGAGTCTAATTAATTTTCATTCCATGCAGGTAGAGAATTTTTCTTCAATTTCCCGCTTCAATTATCTGTGATTCGCTTGGTGCTATGGACACAAGCGGCATTAAGTTTGTAGTTGATTTTCAAGTGGTCATGCTTTTTTCTATATACCCGTGGCTTGCCGCATGTGGCTTATTTGCGGCACCATACAACGCGGGGAGTTGATTGACTACAATTTCTTTTATTTTCTTTCTTATGGCGGTACTTAGTCGGGGCCTTAATAATAATTAAAATCCTAATTTGAACAGTTTATAGATTGGATTTCTGACTAAACCCATTTCCATGGCCTTTAAATGGAGTGCAGGAATAAAATATTCTGCAGTTCTTAATCTTTATTTTCCCTTTCATTGTAGAGGCCAAATGAATAAGGTTTTCGTCGAAGCAAAACATCTTGCTGTTATGTTATAATCTCTCACAACTTTTCTTGACTGTAGGGTGGAGGATCCCCAGATTCCCTCAATTTGAATATACGAGTATATGCATTGTTAGTTCATTCGATACAAAATCTAGAGATGGTAGCGTCGAACCCAGGTTGGACTATGATTTATCCAAGCTGCAGACTGTTAAATAGCAGTGGCGATCGAAACTCCGCTGCCAGCCAGAATGTTCTATTCAACCAGGATGATGACAACAAAGAATTCCGTCCACCCGATCAAAGTGAAATGGAGATAGCGATAACTAGCTTAAATCCAACAAAGCTGCTGGAGTCGACGATCTAATTGCCGAGCTATGAAGCAGCTGTAGAATGTTATTTATTTCGGAGCATACATCAACTCATCTGTAAGCGAGGAGACCCTCTAAATTGCATCAACTACAGAGTATTAGTCTCCTCAATGCCTTAAATCAATCTGATTAGATCGTGTCAGTGTGGTTTTAGGCCAGCAAAGTCTGGATATTCACATTGCGGCAGATCTTGCAAAAAAAACCCAGGAACTCCAAATGGATACTCACCACCTTTTCATTGATTTTAAAGTCGACTACGATTCTTCTTCTTTTCCTTACGGCGAAGTTATGGCCCGGAGTAGAAGGATCACAACCCTCCCACTTTGCTGCTGTCATATATTAGCAAACAGAACTAATACATCGTATTGCTGAACGGGCCCATAAGTGATTTGACATTTTGCACCATATTCTTAAGCCATTCTTTGTCACATACTTGCTAAAGCAAGTCGCGCTATCTTAAAAGCTATTTAATAATTTTCCAACTTCTTAGAATTAAATGTATATATATTTAAAACATCAATAAATATTGGATTCAAATTGCTAGAGTAATTATTTGGACCACTCAGCCGCATGGATACAATAACTGGTCAAATCCCTTATGGGCCCGTTCAGCAATACGATGTATTAGTTCTGTTTGCTAATATATGACAGCTGCATCCCTACTGGTCCGCTGTGGGGTTTGCCGGTTCGACCTCAGGAAGTACCGGCAGTCTTCCCGGTTTCGGATCACTTCGTCACTGAGGCCAATCAAATACGAGTACTGGTGTTTCGCATTTGTGTGATCCAGTTGTTTTTTGGTCTGCCTTTTTTTTGCGCGATTGTGTAAGAACGTTGATTGCTATTGTCTTTTTGACGGGGGGTTCGAAGGATCTCTCCTTCAAACATAACAATACCAACTGAGTCGGTAGTAGTCTATTTTGCTTGTGATGGGTTCTTTTACATGAAGGCTCCCTCTAATCTTCAAACTTATTATTCTATCAAGCTTTGTTACTCCTGCTGTCATGCGAATATCTTCATCTCAGCTGCCGTTTACGTTTCTTTTTATACATTGTCCAGCATTGTGAACCGTATGTGAGCACCGGACGTACAACTGAGGTGTAGAGCCTTCCTTTCAGCTTAGGTGGACTTTTTCGATCACAGACGATTGCGGAGTTTTCCCGCCTCTTAATCCACCCTACGCTTTCGCGATGATTGATGTCATCATCACAAGTTGCTTCGCTATTGATCATATATTCCCGATATTTGAACTTTTCCATTCAAGTAAATGTCTGGAATAGGCCGGTGTGGTACCCATTTCCTTCCAAAACATCCATTCATACATTAAGTGCTCGTTGCAGGGACGATTGATCTGCACTTATGACATCTCCATCGTCAGCAAAGAATAACTGATGCACATTGGGGTCCATCACTTTTCCTTCAAGCAGATAATCAAGGACTGCAATAAATAGCAAAGGACTGAAGTCGCTTCCCTGGTGTACACCGACTTTAATAGCGTCGATAGCATCTATAAAGACGAGCTATACAGAACTATGTATAGTTTTGACATGCCTCCCACCAAAGTTGGTAACAACATCACCAATGCCTTTGATGTCAGAAAAGGCCTACGACAAGGTGATGCGCTTTCATGTGATTTCTTTAACATCATACTTGAAAAGTTTTTAAAAAATTCTCAAGCTAAAATCGGGCATGTAATCTTTCAAAAGTCTGTACAACCACTATGCCGACAATTTTGAGGTAGTTAAAGACCTTGTCCACCTAGACTTCACTGTAAATTCGAACAACGACACCAGCATAGAGATCACTCTTGCCAACCGCTGTTTCTTTTGTCCTAAGAAGGGAACTAAGTAGCAAAGAACTCTTACAGACAACTAAGGTCCTGCTATACAGTGCAGAATCATGGACGTTATCAACCCCTGATTGTTTTGAAAGAAAAATGACTAGAGCGATTTTTGGTGCCTGGATGAATGAGGTTCAAAATAAGACTCGTTCAGATATCGCCACGTCTATAGAATGCTTACTCCTTTTACAGATGTCTGAAAGCCAAACACTTGAAAGCTTCTTTGACCACCCTAAACGGATTTTATTAAAAGGATTAAAAAGATGATCTTTTCCTAAAATCCACGGTATGGATATTTAAAGGCTTTTGAATTATTTTGATCTTGCAAAGCAATGCACCTTAACAACCGGATCACGTCTAAATTGCAAAAGATTGACGATCATTGAGCGTAATCATTGCTTCCTCCAACCTACAAGTACATTCAAAGTCGGGTATTCGTCATTTTAGCTTGAAGACTCATCCTCATCCTCATCCTTGAGCTTCACTAAGCTTAAGATTAGTATTGGCCAAAGCTTGAATTTTTATTTTAATAAAACTTACAGTCTGAGCTTTTACAAATGAAGAGCATTATGAACAAGTGCATGCTATGTAGTGGCTCTCTACTTTTTTTTTTGTCTAGAACGATCACAAAAAGATTCAGGTTAGACATTGTTATGACTTGGTAAGTTTTTCAATATTTGTTGCACTTTCCTTATGCCATTGTAGAGCACAAGTTCACAAGACGGTCAAGTTCACAAGAGAGTGAAGTCCTCAACTCTATCCCAGTTTTGCCAGCCTTTTCATCTCTCACGCGTCATCTTATCCCCTTACTAAGAAATTCATAGAAACACGAATCTACCAAAGTTGATTGAACCCCAAATGATTGTACTGATGGATCACCAAACAAAAAAACAGAAACTGATGACGCACGACATAGCCCAACTCAGAGAGTCTGGGTGCGGAACAATTGATTACAGAACTTAAAAAAATAATAAAAAATAAAAGTTTAACTCACGCGAGACAGATAAAATAAAAAAAATCTTCTGAACTGATTTATTCGTACTTCCCCTCCGTCCGCATCTCTTTTCGTTGCTTCCATGTACGTGTTTCAATCCTGACATGTAGGTACAAAAAAAAAAACTCAGTACATAGTGTACACCTCTTTTACGCCCATTATATTCAGGGCTATGATTCGAATTGCAACGTTAGTTCCAGCCAACAAACAACACTTGAGATACACAACAGCAAAGTAATGTATAATAAAAATAAAGCAAATAAAAAGTGACACATATGTGTCACACCTTTGTTGCACGAGGCTCTGGGCGGCTGGCTGGTTGCAGTTTGATAGAGCACCCGCAGCACCAACTACAAGTATCTACCAAGAGAGAGGATTGTAGGGAACGCAATTAGAAAAGGTAATAGGATTGTGTACGTGAAATAGATACTGCACACCAATTGAGCGCTGCGACAAAGTAATTGAATCACCGGATAAAGTGATTGCCTTCAGTTTTTTGCTGATTGATATGGGATGCAGTTGGCGATTATATTAGAATTTTAATCAAGATTTGCGGTTCTTTAGATACTCGTATATCCTGATGGTGATGATTTATAGAACGGATAGTTAGTGAGGTAGAAGATCGCACTTGAAATTATAGATGATTCCGAGAGTACTCGTATAAACAAGTTGATACTAAGAAATGTGCATTTTTAATATTATACCAAGATAACGTTAGATAACGTTCGGTCTTTAATGAGTCCTTGCAACCTAGTAAGTTATTCCACTCAAATTTAAGAATGGTAAAATGATGATGAGACCATACACTTACTAGAGAATCAATTGTTCGATCAAGAGATGCGAGGGATACTAGAGATACTACGTTCGTCATTCTCGTTATACGAGTAGCAGCCGAACGGTAAGGGTGCTTAGCTAATCGTTTTTGCAAAATTTAATATAGATTGTTTGTTGTTCAATTCTAAACATCAAATTGTTGGTCAAACTCGGATGGAGTAGTGGTGACATCATTGATTCGTTAAAAAAAAGTTGACGGGGATCAAACACCAAGCCGTTTCTGAGTGGATCAAGCAACCTAAAGAGGAGCTCAAAGATTATCAACGCTCAAGAAGACTATAACTACTCATACAACATGTGTTCTAAGGTTCAAGAAATGTTAGACAAAGATCGACAAGTTTCTACTGGATCAGTCCACATGATCTTGATCGATCGTTTGGAACTTTCTAAGCGTTGCACACCGAACTTCTGAACAAAATTCAGGCAGATTCCGACAACTTTTTTGCTTGCATCGTAATTTGGGGGTGTGATTTGGATCTACCACTACCAGTATTATCTCGAAAGGAAGGGAAGATCCTGCATTTTATGAAGACTTATGTTGTGTGTTTCATTGTTTTAAGTCGGGTTACTTTTGACATACTTGGCTTTTTGCAAAGTGGCTTCTACCGTCTGTCGTACTATCCTTTTTCAAATAACTATGTGACTGTGTAGTAGACGAACAGCGATTTAAAAGAAAGTAAACGACTGAAAAACAACTGTCGCATGACTTTTTCCTGATCATATCGCAGTCATGTCGACTCTGGTGAAAAAACGGCCTACGAAGTTCATAACTGAAACCTAAATCAATCAAAGGGTGTGGACAATAATGTTTGACATTTGATCCGAGTCTGTTCGTCTTTTCCCTAAATCCTTATCAAACGTCAATCTCAAGAACTGCTGAAAAAGTTTTTGGTAAAATTTGATTTGTATCTTTGGTCTGGCTTACTGGGCTTCTGTTTGTGAAATTTCGTATGAGAGAACAGATTTACAGAGAATTTAGTTTGAAAAATGTTGTTGATACTTTTTAATACTTTTGATACTCTTTTGAAAAATTGTGATACATTTTAAGAAATGCAGCGCTGATCACTACCCCACGCTTGTTCATGATGCATAAGAGTATTAAATATTCAATTCTTATAGTCAAGTCAACGAATGACGCTTTCCCTCAACGTGACATTTTATATCGCATAGCAACGATCAAAATTTGTGTCACAGAGAAGTCTGCCATTTTGGAAATTCTCATTCGAAAATAGTGTTAACGTCAAAAGAACTCTATTGTTGTCCTTAGTCGGCAACGAAAGATGGTCGATGAAATGTGTATAATTTCACTTTACTCCAAAAACTATCAACAAAATCGGACAGAAAGGGGTTAAGATACGATATTGTATGTGAGAAGGTTTCTTATAGTTCTCCGTAACCTCTTATGAAGAAAATGATTGTATACGTAATTTTTTGTTTCAGTTACATAGACAAATAGGCAGATACCATGTTGAATCGTATTTTGTCAGAGAACTCTAAAATTGAAGCGCCAGGGCTTCTCTTTGACCAACCACTATTACTGTAACTTAAACTGATTTAATCATCACGTTTTTCCCAAAACTAATAATTGTGGGCAATAAATGAACAATTTTTTTTACGATATAGTGCTTCCAATCTCAGATTCATCTACGAGCACTACTAAACTGTATTTAGCGAATACACTCATCATTCAGGTTTCGTTCCCAGTATTTCTTCAAAGCCAACAAATAAAAGTCACAGCGGTTCATGCATTCGGTAAGTAATTCAGCATTTCCATTTATTTGATAGCTAGATGGCAATATTTCGATTTAAATATAATTCATAACGTCCGAGTATTATGGAACTTTAAAATTACAAGTTTAAAGTACTTTTGGTAGTTTTATTCAGTAAATAACAAATCTCGTAGTAATATCTTTTTTTGAGAAAAAAAATTCTCATATACTTTCAGACCAGTTATCCCAATTTTGAATTGCTTCGAAGATTGGAAGACCAGGACTAACTGTTTGTTGTACTTGACGAGCAGCCAACAATTTAAATTCAGGACCAAGTTCACCTAAGGCTACGCCACATTTTAGAAGCTTCTTTGCAGCCCTCATCGCTTTTGTAGTTGGTAGTTCATCTGAAAATATCGTTTTATTGAATTTATTTGCTAACTGTATGCTGCATAAAATTATTTACCTGTGAAATCACCAATAAATGCTATTCCAGTGCCATTGCGATTATAGCCATAAGTATGAGCACCGATTTTATGCCACCCACATCCTTCGTAAACATTTCCATCATTTCCAATTAGGAAACTGAAAAAAAGCAAACGATTATTTAAATTCTACAACAATATTTGTGTTAAGCGGGAAACCATATTGCTGATACGTACTTGCACCTACATATACACTCCACGAAATTAATATAGAGGCACCAGGTTTTTCAAAATAAAATAGCTAAGCAAGGGTGAATGAACAATTCTACTGCACAACATTAGTATATCGATAACTAGTCAACCAAAGAAGAACAAAAGAATGTACAACTGAAAATTTATGAAACAAAATATTGCTAAAACACTGCGAAATTATGTTATGTTTGAGAATTCGTTTTTGGTGGAACGCAGAGGATATGCATCTTTCAACCATACCCAAAGAAACTCCAAACCATAATACTGCCTCCTCTAAAATTGCGACTCATTCTGACTTCAGGTTTGCCTCGTAAATCATGCCAATAACAGTGACAATCATCCGATTCATCCAAATTAAACTTTTTTCATCACTGAAAATAACTTTTCTGTATTCAGTGGTCCAGGACATATGATTCTTGGCAAACTGAAGTCGATTGTTCATATTAGCGGAAGTCAGCACAGGCTTTTTGATTTTTTTTTTTTTTGTAAAAACTATCGTTGGGGTCAAATTTAATATTTGTTGGACACGGCGTACTCCAATGTTGAGATCCAACTTCTTTTTTAATTTGTGAAGCAAAGAGCTTGTTTTTTGGTGCTTCCTTAACAATTTGATTTTTTTGCCGGTTCGTCACATTTTTTGGACCACCTTTCGCCTTACTTTGCCCATATTGTTGTCCTAAGTTTATAAAATGATCAATCACGTTTGGAGGTCTGGACAATTTCCCAACAATTTGTCGATTGGACAAGCCATTTTCTTCGTAAAATACAATTTTATCCTCCTCCCTAAGGCCGTGGTGTAGTGATAACATCATCGCTTGTCACGCTGTTGATTCACGGTTCGAATCCTGATGTCAAGAATCATCTATTTATTTCGCATGAAATAAATAAAAAAGTCGATCACTTGCGAAAGCTACGTCAACTCTAATGTGAAGGCATAACACTGGCAGTACGGTGGTTATATGGCTAAAATGCAACTTGATCGTGATGATATCAGGAGAACGGAAAAAATACTGTGAATCATAAGCAATGACAATAAAACAAACAAAATACTCCCCAGTTATCTGGACAGCCACCCTTGGAGTTTACAGAAACTTAATACCACCTGAGTTTCAAACTACACCACTCTGTCTTTCTCTGTCTCTTCCCCTTTCCACAAAACGCACGTGTTCTAAAAATTAGTATAAGGGTATTCATATCCCCTTTAACACGTGCAAATTATAAAAAAAAAAAAAAAAAAACAATTTTATCCTCCTCCGTAAGGCACTTTCCGCGTCCCAATATGTCCAATTAAACAATTTTTCTTAGAACTACAAAGGTATCCTGTCCGTTCCTGCTGCTTTCTTATTTTTCGAGTATGTTATAGCCTTCTCTACTTCAGATGTGGATATTGTTCGATCTAGAGCTGCATTTATAGCCTGTGTTCTGGCATATTGTATGGTTCCTGATACTATCTGTGGATTGAGCAAGCTTTGGAAATGCTCTTGTCAAACGGCTACTGAGATAGTTGTGCTGATCTGGTACTCTCTTCCTTTAAGTTTGTGGATTCCTTTCCAAAAACCGGCTGATCTTCTGCAGCTTGCTATTTCTATTTCGACTCCTTCGCCGTAGCTCTTCATTCTCATTTCGCATAGTATTTTATAATGCCTGTTGTTTACTAAGTACAATTCCTTAGAAGCCTTATCATTTTCCTTTCTGTACATATTCAGGAATGTAAAAGATCTATTGCGCGCTTTTGCGCAATGTCTGTCAAACCATTTGTTCTGCCCTATTCCCTATTTTATGATTTCCTCTAGTTTGACCTTATATATTTCAAATACTGCTTATATATCGAATTCGAACGAATTCGCAGGAGTCATATCGGAAAATGAAGCAATTTTCAAAAAACGGTCAAAATGTAAAGCTTTTGGCAAAAACCTGGAACGCCACCCTATGGCACATGCACACCTCAACTTAAATATAAAACTTTATTAAAATCGTTAGAGCCGTTTTCGAGAAAATTTTTTTTTTTTTTCGAAATCGCTCATTAGTAAAGTACTGTTCATTTTGGGGTTGAACTGTGCGCTACAGATTCTAGTTATGCAGTTTGAAGAAAATCTGTCCAGCCGTTTTGGCTGCAGTCGGATTTACATACAGACAGAATTGAGAGACCCACGTTTTTGAGTTTCTCTATCACAGTAATGTCAAGTTTGATCAAAATATTGAGATCGAACAAATCGATGTCTATGCTGTTATAGGTGGAAGTAAAAATGATAAGGACAGACTCTAGGTTTTAGAATAACACAAGAGGGATGCGAATATCTTAAAAACGGTGCGTCATAGAAACAAATTATAAGGATTGATGCTGAATTTTTCAAAATCCTTCCAAATGCTCGACTTTACCTCGAAGATAATGGAAATCTATTACGAATGTTGGTTCATATAAGGTTTCTTCCTGATCTCGAATAAAAGCCAACACAAAATGGCCTAAACTTGAATGAGCTATCCGGAGCAACAAATACCATGGACACAGCATGTCTAATAAGTAGGCGTCGTGGCTCAAGTTGTTAAGTGCACGATCACTGATCGGGAGACTCAAGGTTCGAGTCTCAGAAAATGCCAAACAGTTTTTTTCACTTCCCAACACCTCACGAAGGTCTGACAAACATACGAGAGCAATATTGTCATCAGAAGCTTCTCTCAATCGAACAAAATTTCCATTCAGAAACGGCATAAAATTGTTTTACAAGTCCTTACCATTCTCGTGTCGCACAGTACGAATGGCTGCTTAGTGCCAAATCATATTTCTTTTAAGCTCTTTTAAACAGCACCAAATATATTAGACGAGCTTCTGCAGTTTATAATAAGACATACGAGTACATGATCCAGCAAGCCTGGAAAGAGAGAATGATCATTGAACTCCCAAACAATGGTAACCTAATGGAATCTGGAAATGTATCTTCGTAGAATGTTTTTAGATCCGATTAAAGAACACCTTCATTCAACTCCTAATGTCAGGATAAACACCTTGCGGATCACCACAGAGCAATGCATCCACTTTATGCCTCCAGTCCAGTTGGCATTAATTGACTTCGAGGAGAACTTTGACAGAGAGAATCGGGATTTTATTTAAAAAAAAAAGAACCTTAGCATTAATAAGGATACCTAAGAAGGTGTGAAGTGTCACATCTGAAGACGTCCATGCAGTGGATTGGTGTGGTTTGGGATACATTGGAGTCACAGATATGCTGTGAGAAAGGAGTAGGAACATTTGCCAAATGAAGCTTTTGAACTAGACCTTCAAGATCATCACCTATTGTCATGGTAAGAAAATAACCTACTCAATTTTGAGTGAAATCTACTCCAGTAAGTAGGAACTTACACTTGTAGATAACGATCGAATGTGCATACATTTGGTTCCACGATTTCTCGAAAACTTTATTTTTGCACTTCAACATTTGTGCGCTACACCAGCGATACGCGCATACTTTGTAGTTGAACGAGCATCGACAATTTAATTAGTGTCTTCTTATCGCAAATATTTGTCTTTCCTCTCATTCTCAGCTCATCATATAGGCAACCCTAACCGGTTATCAGTTCTAGAAATTAAATATTGCAATCAACTTGAATACGTACATCGAAATGCTTGACCCCACTTATCACAGCAGAACCGCGAAACAGCGCAGATACCGCAACTATTAGTTGAAAACAAAAAAACAATGAAGGATCAACTCACTTGTATCCTATGTCATCGAATCCAATGCTCATATGAAAGCTCTGGATGTTCTTCAAGATAGTTGAACATGCCGCAAAGCTATCACACTTCTGAGATACAGTATGATGAATGACCACATATTGCACGGGAATCGTTTGATAATCCACTGAACTAGCTGCTGAACCACCCCATTGAACTTTCGTCTTAATTGTTGGACAATCTGCAAGAACGATATAATCCAATAGAGTTCTATTCCTTTCAGTTTTAAATTGTATCTGCAACCTTTATTTTTTTTACTCTCAACAGAAATAATCACCGCGATTACAGAAATTATGATGGCGATTCTCATGACTGTGCTCACCGTGCGTGTTACTGGTTCGCGATACTAACTAAGACTGAGACTCGGTTAACAATTGGATGAGCTTCATTTGAAATTAGTTCTATCTATTTATTCTGCCTTTTTGGTGGTTATGAGTGGGGATTTTTCACTTGCTACTGCTCCAATGTATGTGATGAATATATATAAGTGAGAGGTAGTTGATTGTTTTTACTTGAAAACTCTCTTTGTGAACGTATTTTTCTGGCAGCATGAGATGAGACATAAGGGGATTCCCTGAGAGCATTGGGTTATCTTTTGGGTTTGTTGCTAATTCTATTCTTACTTTATTAATCTCTACTTCGGGCGTCAATCAATAACAAAGATTGCATGCGGTTTTATTATCACGAAAGCAGAATAATATAACTAAAACTCGTCTCAACACACTTGCTAAAAATGAATGTATCTTGAGCAGAACTTGTTTTACCACAGATGATGAAGCTACAAATACAGAGTACTTAACCGAAGAACAAATAAAGGTGGTCGTAACATGCGTCAATAAAGAGTGACATGTTTAGATTACTTTCTGGAAAAGTGAATCCACCACGGGCTTCAATTTTGGAACAAGGAGTCCATGGGAATTCAAATTTGAAGAATGTCTATATCATATGGCCGCCGAGAAGAGCATTTTGAAATGCGGATATCCCGAAAATGCTTGGTATATTATATTATATTATATTATATTTTCCATTCTATTCATTCACATTTTCAACAACGTCCATTTTTATGCATAAAAAACGATAAATTTTATCTATATTTTATCTATATCTTCTTCTTCTTTTCCTTACGGCGAAGTTATGATCCGGAGTAGAAGGATCAGAACCCTCCAACTTTACTGCATCCCTACTGATCCGCCTGTGGGGTTTGCCAGTTTGACCTCAGGAAGTACCTAATACGGATGTCATTGAAGATTATTCAAGTTAATCAACTCACTGGCCCTTAATAGGGCCTATCTAAAACCGTTTCCGAGAGAATTATGTGAACTTTTTAAAACACTCAAACATTCCTTCTTTGATATCTTCAAAACGGTTAAGTTTTGGAAAAAAATATCTGCATGTTGTACAATTTAATTACTTTTCTATGTGCTATCGATCGGTTATCTCAAAAATACCCATTCGCATTTAAAAAGAGTTAAGTTTGGTTCATAACCTCCAAATCGAGGACATTCAAGATCATCAAACCACGTCCGTAGTAAGTGTTTTCTTTTTGTTCTCCTTTTTTATTCATCTTCGAATAAAATGAGGTAAACTTTTTAAAAAAATCACTCTGTATTTAAACCCCTGAGTATGTTTTTCAGCCATCTTGGAAATTCCAGGCCCCATTATACCCATAATTAGGTGACTTATTACTGAAAACAGAAAAGTGTTCTTCTGTCTGCCTTTCCGCCAGTGAGTCTGTCTGTGGCATTGTACCTATACATCGCTTCTTTCGGTCACGATAACTTCTCCAAAAATGCAATGATTTGAATGATTCTTTTCGCAAAATCTTGACCTAAATTAGTTACTTAGGACTTACATATGTCAATCGTTAATTTTCTGCATTTTCGCCATATTTTTTTCATTCAATTGCGTAAAAATGAAACGATTTGATTGATGAGAAAATATAAGACGCGTGGCCGAACACCCTTCGACATCGTCCAGGTGGCGCTCATCCCAGCTAAATATCCCACGAATGACCTTGTAAAGAATTTTAAGAAGGGATTTGCATTATTTTCCATACAATATTCAATATAGTCAGCAACTGCTTGCCAGAGACCACATAACGCTATTTTTTAGAGAAATGGATTATGTCAGACGAAGCCAATTTCCAGCTTTATGGCTTCGTGAATAAACAAAATTTGCATATTGTAACATAATGTAGCATAATAACTACGCTCCAAAAGTATGCAACACATTCCGAAGTGTCTTTTCATTCGAGGTTTGTGTCCACGGTAAGAGACGGATTATGTCTAAGACGACGTCGTGGAATTAAGAGAGAATTATAACCACAAGAGATTATTGGCTGCAGCTGTCATCTTGGAATTATTACATCAGAATTTTCTTGTTCCAGTGGTCGAAGAATTTGGTAGAAGTTTCTGGCTATCAGAAATGCGACTATATAAGGGCAGATGGCGATCGAGGCAGGGCAGTTTGTTTTCGAACCGCACGAAGAGATTGGAAAAGTGATAATAGGCGAAGTTGTAATTTTGTGATAAATTGAAAGTTGAGAGTTAACAAGAAGAAGTAATTAGTTTGGATTTGTGAATTAAGTAATTGAAATGAGACAAAGTGATTTGAGAAGAAAGAGACCTTGTAAGGAAAGAATTTGCGAAGAATAGTATAGTGTGAACTTGAATTGTTCTATAGACAAGAAAATAAAGAAATAATCTCACAGAATAACGTTTTATCTACTCGAGCCGTAGCTCGCATATTACAATATCTAGGATGTGGAAAACCCTCGAATAATTCAGGAGCGGCAGATGCGTCCACTTCGAGTCACGCAATGATATCTTTGAAGACGCAAATGGGGATCTAGTAACGGTGAATGAGGACGAGTATAGAGCAATGATCGAAAACTTTTTACATCTGCAGCTGGGTCATCTATCCCGTGCGTGTATGTGCTTTCAACAAGATGACGCTATTGTCAATACAGCCAGAGGTACGATGACTATTCTTCGAGAAATGTTTCCAAGTACAAAATGGTGGCCACGGTGTAATAGGTAGTGGGTTTGATTGCGATTTGAGCTGTGCAGGTTCAAACCCGAACGGGTAGCAGCAACCACCAGCTACCGCGAATAAAAAAAGACAAACAATATCTAAGGTTTTCCCAACCACTATACCAAAAGGGATTTCTGTCTGTTAGTAAAATGGGCCGTAGATCGAGTCTAAGTGTTCCGGGATTTGGGAATTTCCTTAAAAATATATATGTATATATATATATGTACATAAGCAAACAAAAAATGGTTATCGTTTACATGTAAAATTTTTTATTTTTAAGCAAAGAGTCATTCTTTGAACATTTATAGAAATTTAACTGACCGGTTCGGGCGCGGGGTCGAAATTCTGTACTCCAAAGTTCAGTTTGAATTTTAGAATTTTGTAAACTCAAAATTCTGTACTTCTAAATTCTGCCTGCAACTTAAAAAAATTCTGTATTTCTGTATTGTTTCAAACAACCTTGAATTAAGGAAGAAGTGCAATTAAAACTCTTTTTTGTATCAATCTGATTCCTATTGGTATTGGTTTCGTGCAAGCCTGTCGATCTAAGATTTTGATCAATCTTATATAGTATTACTACTAAGATATAGAAACTCAAAAAAGTAGGTCTCTCAATTCGGTTGGTCTGTCTATTGTATGTACAGCTGATTGCAGACAAAACGGCTAAATGCATATCCTTCAAGCCTTGTATCTGGGATCTGTAGGTTCAGGATTCGAGGTAAAAGCTGAGTATTCATTTTAACCCTAAAATGAATGCTACTTATGTAAAAAATGTGCGCACTTCTTTACAGAATTTTCGAGTACATAATTTTGAAAAAGCTGTTTAAAAAAAAAAAAAAAAAACAGAAAATATAATCCAAACTTTATGGGCGTTCCCCCACCGGAGAAATAATCGGAAGCAACTGCTAAAAACCTGCAGGCGATCAGTGCCCATTATTACTCGTAATCGCTACGACAATTGGCAAGCCAACAAATCGAATCGCAGTCGTTTGCAGTAGAAGAACCACGATTTAAAAGCAAGTGAAAGACTGAAAATCAACAGTCACATAACTTTTTTCTGATCGTATGGCAGTCGTGTCGTCTCCGGTGAAAAAATGGCCTACGAAGTTTCTAACTAAAACCAAAACCAATCAAAGGGTATGGACAATAATGTTTGACATTTGTTCCGAGTTTGTTCGTCTTTCCCTAAATTGTTATCAAACGTCTAACTCAAGAATCGCTGAATAAGTTTTTTGTAAAATTTGATTTGTATCCTTGGTCTTACTAATTGGACTTCTGTTTGCGAAATTCCATACTAGAGAATAGATTTGATTGATTCAATAAAGCTAATTTACTTTTCCCAAAACTAATAATAGTGGACAATAAAGAAACCATTTTTTTAACGGCGTCCACTTACATGTTGAAAATCTCAGATTCCTCTATGCACTACTAAACTGCATTCAGCGAATACAGTCATCATTCAGATTTCGTTGCTAGTATTTCTTTAAAGGGAACAAACCAAAGCCACTGCGGTTCATACATTCGGTAAGTAATTCTTCAAATTTGAATATAATTCAAAACGTCCAAGTATTATGGTAGTTTAAAGTTACAAGTTAGAAGTACTTTTGGTAGTTTTATTCAGTAAATGACAAATCTCGTAGTAATATCTATTTTTGAGAATAAAAAATTCTCATATACTTTCAGACCAGTTATCCCAATTTTGAATTGCTTCGAAGATTGGAAGACCAGGACTAACAGTTTGTTGTACTTGACGAGCAGCCAACAATTTAAATTCAGGACCAAGTTCACCTAAGGCTACGCCACACTTTAGAAGCTTCTTTGCAGCCTTCATCGCTTTTGAAGTTGGTAGTTCCTCTGAAAATATCATTTTATTCAGTCCATTTGCAATCTGTATTCTGCATAAAGTTATTTACCTGTGAAATCACCAATAAAAGCTATTCCAGTGGCATTGCGATTGTGGCCATAAGTATGAGCACCGATTTTATGCCATCCACGTCCTTCGTAGACGTTTCCATCATTTCCAATTAGGAAACTGAAAAAAGCAAAACTATTATTTAAATTCTACACCTTTGTAATAATTTTTCTTTAGTAAAAAATGGAAACCATGTTGCTAAAGCATTGTTAAGTTGTAAAAATGAAATAAACTGAACCAAGTAAAAAACGTGCAGAGAATTTACAATCCATCTAGAATGGATCGTATAATACCCTATTACCCATCTTTCAACTCACCCCTAATAAAGTGAGTGTGGCTTTGGTAAATTTTAAAAATTCAATGATTTCTTTGCATATAGAGAATATCGCCGCGATTTTTAAGAAATTTGATCACAAAACTATTGTTACAACTCGTTCTTAGCACAATGTGGGCGTGGCTCCCTACATTTGCAAGCCAAGTTCACGGATTCTGATAAGATATATTCACAACAAGACTTAACCATCACCGTAAATAGCTTTGAAAAAACAATGTATGATTGATTTTAATAAAAAGCCCCCAAAAAGTGGGCGTGGGCGTTTAAATTTATAATTTATTAACAAAATATAGAAAAAGGCAACGTCTACATATTTTGCAATTCTAACATTTTCCAGGTGCTGGCAAAAATATGAAGAAATATAGAAAAATTGATAAATTGGGCGTGTCAGTCTGGCGGATTTTAACAATTTTACTGCTTCGGATTCTTCAAAGCTTCAATACTAAATTTCACGTTCCTAGCTTAAAATTTAAGGCCAATAAACATATAGACGGATGGACAGTTTTGTAAACTTCGATTCTGGTGAAATAATTTTCGATGATTTATCGTCACATTTCTAGCTGTATTGCGGAGATAACTTCACGTATGTTGGTTTTTAAGTGCATCAAAGTTTGGGGATTGACGCCAAATCTCACAGCCAGGGTACTTTTCGTGCAATAGAGTCAAATTTGCCTGTGTTGTGTGACATGTAGCTCCGTCCATTTGGAACCACATGACGCTTACATGAATGTCTTCAATCTCAGGCCAAAAAAGTGTGCAATCTTTTCGCCCAATGACGTCTTCGTTGTTTTCAAAACAAATACGGCCCGATCACGCCGGGCGTCGGTCCACAGCGCGCAGCAAATTGTCACCCTTGGAGGATGCAATGGCCTCTCAATATTTGGGTTCTCAAAACCAAAAATTCTGCAATTTTGTTTGTTTACGTAGCCGCCGAGCGTGAAACAGGCCTCATCATTGAAGAAGATTTTGTTCAAAAAATCGGTGTCAATTTTTTGATTTTCCAACACCCAATCGGCGTAAGTTTTACGCATTTTATAGTCAGCCTTAATGCGTTGACCGGTGGTTAAACGATCCATATTGTAAAATTTGCAAGGCAAGAACTAACTACCTGTCACTATAGATGACAGATGCCATATGACAGGGATATTAAATCCCAACCGCGAAACGAGTAAGCCTTTAGATACATACGAGTATACATACTTTTGGGGGTCTATCGTTATTATTTCTCTATCTTACAAAGTATGTATCAAAATGAATATACCCTATGCGGTAGTTTATAAACAAACTGATAATAAGAACAGAAGAAGATTATTCAAAAGGGTAAGAGGTGGGGCAGGCGCCGAACTGATGCTAAAATCAACAGCACAAAAGTTTCATATCTTGAAAATTTGTTGAAGACTAGTGATTAGTACTATCGAATAAATGCTCTCGACTTATTAGATAATTCGATAGTTATTAAAATCATATTCATTCATATATTTGCGATCGTTTTGACTATCGGTCATTACTATTTTCGCATTTCATATTTATTCCTTAATTCAACAAACACTTACTCATTCTTATAATAAACCCTTAATTTATAAATATGATAATTAATTATAATTATTATAAGTACGCATATCTCGAAAGCGGCAGGTTGTACAATAGAAACAAAATGATTATAACAGAAATTTTTAGATTTTGAAATTCTTCTGCGAGATGGATGTCAAATTTTATTTAAATTCCAGGTGCCAAATTTTACAAAATTTCCGAAAATTTAAAGTACAAAATCCTCCAAAATTTCTGACTTTACCCCGATGTTAATAGCGAAAATAGTTTTCGAGTACGAATATTTCGAAGACGATAATTCATGTTACTAACTATCGATATACGAATTTTTTCGAATCCTTCTCGATCTTGGATGAAAATGAACCCAAAAGGTGAAAAGAGGATTATACTACTACGCTACTAAGCGACTTAAGCAACGATGCCATGGCCCAAACTTAATTGAGCTATCCGGAGCAACAAATACCATGGTAGGCAGTAGGCCTTCCAGCAACACATAGATTTTGTACAGAATACCTATTAAGTATGCAGCTCAATGGTTAACTGCACGATCACTGTGAAAAAATATGTATTTTATTAAGCTCTTTCAAACAGCGCCAAATATATCTGACGAGCTTCCGCATCTTAACGATCAATTGCAAGCTTTTTGCAAGTCCGGAAAGAGAGAAAGATCATTGAACTCCCAAAGAAGAGTAACCTAATTGGATCTGTAAATCTGCGTAGAATATTTTTAGATTGGATCAAAGGACACTTTTATTCAACTCCTAATGTCGGGATAAGCATCTTGCGGAACATCATAGAGCAATGCGTCAACTTTATGTCTCTAGCCTAGTTGCTATTAATTGACTTAGAAAAGGACTTTGACAGCGAGAATCGGGATTTTATTAAAAAAATCTTAGATGTAAGTGTTACGGCTGAAACGAATTACAACACTCCAAACCTCGTGTGACATTTCAAAGACCTGCATGCAGGGGATTGCCACAGCTTTTGAACTATGATAGATCTTCAAGATCATCACCTACAGTGTCTTCTTATTGCAAATATTTGTATTTCCCCTCCTTCTCAGCTCATCATATAGACAGTTCTAACCGGTTATCAGTTATAGATATTAAATATTTCAATCGACTTGAATACGTAAATTGAAATATTTGACCCCACTTATCGTAGCAGAATCGCGAAACAGTATAAAAAGCGCTTAATAAATCACAAAAGTTGAAAAAAAAAATTAAAGGTTCCACTCACTTTTGTCCTATGTCATCATATCCAATGCTCATATGAAAGCTCTGAATGTTCTTCAGAATAGTTGAACATTCCGCAAAGCTATCACACTTCTGGGATACAGTATGATGAATGATCACATATTGCACGGGAATCGTTTGATAATCCACTGACTTAGCTCCTAAACCACCCCATTGAAGTTTCGTCTTAATTGTTGGACAATCTGCAAGAATGATATAATCCAATAGAGTTCTATTCCTTTCAGTTTTAAATTGTATCTGCAACCTTTATTTTTTTTACTCTCCACGGAAATAATCACCGCGATTACAGAAATTATTATGGCAATTCTCATGACTGTGCTCACCGTGGGTGTTACTGGTTCGCGATACTAACTAAGACTGAGAATCGGTTAACAATTGGATGAGATTCATTTGAATTTCATTCTGTGTATTTATTGTGCCTTTTTGGTGGCTATACTTCTACAATGCGTGTGATAAATATGTTAGTGAGAGTTCTGTTTTGATTGCTTTTGTTTGAAAAGTCTGTGAACGTATTTTTCTGGGAGCATGAGATGAGACATAAGGGGATTCCCTGAGAGGCTTGGGTTATCTTTGCTAATTATATTCTTAC
This sequence comes from Pocota personata, assembly GCA_963082735.1. Classification (NCBI taxonomy): domain Eukaryota; kingdom Metazoa; phylum Arthropoda; class Insecta; order Diptera; family Syrphidae; genus Pocota; species Pocota personata. The sequence goes on from OY720430.1 coordinate 7,308,062, forward strand.
ATTATTAATCTCTACTTCGGACGTCAATCAATAACAATGAATAATATTTATATAATAACTCCTCTCAACACCACTTGTTATAACATATATATAATGCATCTTGAGCAGAACAGATGATGAAGCTATAAATACAGAGTATCTAACCGAAGAACTAATAAAGGTGGTCATAACTTGCGTCAATGCGTGACAGGTTTAGATCACTTTCTGCTGGTTTCCGGATAGGTGAATCTACCACGGGATACTACTTTGGAATAAAGAGACCTCACCATGGGAGTTCAAATTTGAAGAATGTCTAAGTCAAATGGCCACCATTTTGAACATCTATTGGGAGAAAAGCATATCGAAATGCGGTCCGAGAATTTCTTTCTTCGATATCCCGAAAATGATTGGGTTCTTAAAAAAATTAATGATACAAAAAATTACTGTATTTTTCCATTCTATTCATTCGCATTTTCAAAATAATTTTGCAATTTCGCGATTTGAAGAAGTTTAACAATACAGCTCTACAAACTCAAAACACTATTTTTTTTTTTTCTTTTCACATTTATTTTTAAATTCGTTATCTAAAAAAATGATACACAGTTTTTTATTTTTGATGATGCAATTTTTGTATATAAAAAGAAAAAAAGCAGATTAACAGACGCCCATATGAACTGCATATATGTATATGTAGGTATAGGGTGTTCCAAAATCTAATGTCATTTTGCATTAGAAAATTGTATTAGAGGTTGGATCCATTTTGATACCTTTCCAAGTTATGTCCAAAAGTATATTTTGTTCAGTTGAAGCACGTCAGATGTTATAACTTTCGGACGGCATAACATACTGCGAATAAGACGTTGTTTTTAAAATGATTAAAATCATTTAAATTAACTTAAATAAAATAAATTTCAAATCTCAGTTTTTGCTGATAAACAACAATACGGGTAAATACATGTGTAGATGAAAGTATGCTACGGTTTTAAATTTTTAAAAAAAATAATTTTGGAAAGCTACTTTACCTGACTTATAGAAAATTAAAATTCCTTAAGTTCGTTGTAAATACGAGTAGTGCTATCAGCTAATATAAGTCCCATTTCCAATCGCCATTCTCCCTCAATATCTAACTAAAAAAAATATGGTTTCAAAACTATGCATTATATCTAAGATGCTCCCCTATTTTTGGCTCTGATTGTACACACGAGCATTGCTATAAATTCTATAAATTGTATGATCATGAAGGATTCAATTTTTTTTTTTTTTTTTGGTTGCGCCTGGAGGTGCAGGAATCTTCAAAAGATACCAATGGCCCGTACCATTTGTTATGTCCGATTCATATATCTGACCTGATGATTCATAAGTGTCGGCCAGTATATGCCTACGGGCTAAACCTCACCACCCAGAGAGGCACTATGAGTACCGGCCGCTCGTGCTCATAGTAGTAGGAAATTCGTTCCTCTCATTTTTTCGTTTTTTTTAATCGCGTTAGGTAGTAGCTTTCCAGCGAAGGCACCTACTAATATCGTACGGTCTTGTTCTTTGTAGTCGGCGCTCGAGGTTTGTCACGTCCAGAGTACGGATTATTTCATTATTGCAATGATCATCAAGGCGAGTACGAAGTTTGTGAGCAAAGTTGGTTTCTTCATCCCTCACGGTAGCAATTCCTAAATCACTGTGAATATCACTATTCCTTATATACCATGGAGCATTCACAATTGCTCTTAGTGTTTTGTTTTGGAATGTTTGCAGAACAGTCATATTGCTTGTCTTGGTACAACCCCAAAGTTGTATACCATATGTCCAAGATGGTTTTAGCACTTGCTTGTACAGAAGCAGTTTGTTATATACGCTTAACTTCGAGTATCTCCCGAGTAGCCAGTACATTTCTCTAAGTCTGATTTCGAGCTCGTCACGCTTCTTTTTAACATATGGCTTCCACTTAAGTTTTGCGTCTAGTGTCATTCCTAGATATTTTGCCTCGTTTGCGTACGGTATTTGTACCGAGTTAATGGAAATAGGTAAGTTGTTTATCTTTTTATACGTAAAATTGACATGCGTTGACTTGGTCTCGTTAAGGACGATTCTCCAGGTCTTTGTCCACTCGCATCCTTTATTTAAAGCTCGTTTGAGTTTTCCAGTTGATGATTCGACTGACTCATCTGTTGCAAGGATAGCCGTGTCGTCTGCGAACGTTACTACGACAGTCCCTTCATCTTGTGGTATATCTCTTGTGTAGAGCAGGAACAGGATTGGGCTTCCTTGCGGAACACCGGCATAGATTTCTTTGAATTCCGAATATTCTGCCCCATGTTTAACACGAAAGAGCCTGTTATTAAGCTAAGATTCCAATATTCTGTAGAATTTATCTGGTAAGATTGCCCTTAGCTTATATCTCAGGCCTTCGTGCCATACCTTGTCGAACGCTTGCGATACGTCGAGAGCATATCTTTTTCCCTACTAGAGCTTTTTCAATTTCATTTGTTATTCGATACACCTGATCGATTGTGGAATGTTTAACCCGAAACCCGAATTGATGATCCCGGATCAATCGCCTTTCTTCAATTACTGTGTGCAATCTTTTTAGCAGAAGTTTCTCAAAGACCTTAAATATTATCGGCGGAAGCGAAATGGGTCTATATGATTTCTTGTCGTTTGCACATTTCCCCGGTTTCGGAACCATTATTACTTCAGCGACTTTCCATTGCCTTGGAACATGTAGAAGTCTCAATGAAGCATTTATAATGTAGAGTAACTTAACTAACGCTTTTTTCGGTAGCTCCTTCAAAACTTTAACATTTAATTTCGTAACCATACAAACTTCATAACCAATAACCTGAACAAAGATCGATATTAAATTTATTGTATAAACTGCTCCAAGCGAGAACGATTACAAAACTCTGGAAATGTCCAATGTCGATGATTAAACAATTGAAAGGTATTAGTGTCAGTGTAAGAATTATTATATATTGAAGACGTGAAAATATTTCTTTATATTTTCTAGGATGGAAATCCCTTTAAAACGTGTAACCTGTGTTCATATGCTTTGATTGTGATTATTCTCAGATTTAAAAACTATTGTGCTCCAATAATCGAATATAAAAAATAATGGTTTGGGAACAAATTTAGAGACATCTTTAAACATAAACCACCACAGCCTGTACAATAAAAATTCCTTATTAAAAATTATTTCAGGTGCTTTAGTGCAGAAAATAGTGAAAATCTTCAAACTGGCAATTGTCTAGATCATCAGTTGTTTCGTTTCATCAAAAATTCTTTGGAACCATGGCTTAAATCCGTCAAATTTGCCAAACATCTAGTTCCTCGAAAATGTGTAACCCCGGTAAATCAGTTCACCAACCCTTCTTCTTCAGCATGACATCATCGGAGGATGATACTTTTTTCATAAAAAAATAAAAATAAAATTGTTGACATTCTCATTCTCTAACTAAATATGGTTACCTAAACATGTATAAAAATTCTAGCAAGGCCTGTGAAGTGCACCCATTTAAATGATACTCTTTAGCTCGTTATTGAAATCCCTAAGAGGAAATATACCCAGTAACTCTCGCCCTTAAATCCGTTACAATTACTCGTATACTTAATGGTGATTAAAAGAATGTTTAAAGAAAGAGGGAGCAAGCTAAGAAATAATTAAATAAGCTCATCCACTCAAGATACTACTCTGCGTCCTTTTTTCTACATAAACCGAAACGAAATTTAATCCACAGTCAATGCGTTATTCACTACAACGTCTCCCATCTAAAACCGTTTTTAAAAATCTCAAACATTCCTTCTTTGATATCTTCAAAATGGTTAAGTTTAGAAAAAAATATCTGCATGCTGTAGAATTTAATTATTTTTCTATGTGCTCTTGATCGGCTATCTCAAAAATACTTATTCGCTTTTAAAAAGAGTTAAGTTTTCAAATCAAGGACATTCAAGGTCACCAAATACGTCCGTAGTAAGTTTTTTTTTTCTACTACCTTTAACCAGTTTCGAATAAAACGAAAATTCAGCCGCCATAAATAAGTGACTTATTACTGAAACCAGAAAAGAGTTTTTCTGTCTGACCTTATGGAAAAATCTGGAAATGTTAAAAACCAAATTGGCATCCCAAAGTTGTCTCGAATCCTGGAGTTTTCTGGATATGAATATAATGTAACTTTTTTTCTAATTCGGAAAATAATAGAAATTAATTCTTTTCTACACTCCTACCTCCAGAGCCGCTTTATCATCAATATTTAACAAAGTGGTGGTAAGACATGGGAGGGTTTTGTTAGTAAGGTCTGGTGCATAGACGGTCGCATCTGAAATCATCAGAATCGGTTGGGTTGGTAGAACATAAGATATGCGAGGGGTTAGGTTGCAAAAGTCTTCAAAAATCGGCCGGTTATATGCCTTAAGAACCATTACATGGATTTTGATGAAAATTTGTTCGTTAATTTCGTATACCAATACAGATAGTTCGGTATGAATATCATTAAAACTAAATTGAGTGGGGGTAAGACATCAGGACAGGACTTTCAAACACCTTTGTTGAATGCCTAACTCAAGAAATGCTGAACGGATTTTGATGAAATTTGGTTAACAAGTAGCTGGTCAACTGGTGTATAGACAAGAATTTGCAGATAGGGTTCCAAAATCAAGCACGGGGAAGCCGTTTTCATTCATTTAGCAGCTATACAGTGATCCGAAATTCTTAAAGACACATACTCGTACATATGAACCTTTGATTCTGCTATTAAAATCTTTTGGTTTCCTGAGAGTGAATTTTAAAATTTATTCATTCTGCAACTAAAGGCATTTTGATAGACAAATGTTCGCGCGGTTACGCGGACATAAAGGTGATGGGTCATAGCGGCTTGACGTCGTCCAGCCAGGAAAATGGGAATCCACCTGACTGCGATCATTTAGAGATTTTAAATCTTGATTCCCTCACGCACTGATAAGTCTTAATAAGCTTCATATTAGAACAATTCAACTGAGACTCAATCTCCTACGAGTACCTTTAGAATTCATGAGGTTCTTTGTTCTGTTCTGCTCTGATCCACCATTTTCAAATATATCTCTATTTGTTAGAAAGGTTTCTTTTTCGGTCATCCCAGAAATGCATCTACCTTTCATAATATTGCTTTTCAGAACCACCAAGTAAGCACTCAAAAATCTTTAGTTTATAAGGAGACTTACATTTATTATATTTAGATTACATTACATCATCTATGGATTGATTGGAAAAAAATACATACATATTCAAGGCTATTAGGTCCATACTTATAAGATACAAATTTATTCTTTTATAATTATATTACACAAGTTCTTCAAAGTTTCTTAAATCTTTATACCTACAAACTTCTCTAGTGACTAAAATTACACGTTCAAAATACCCAGACTCTGATGTCTAAGATTGCTGCTCAACCACACCAACATCATTATTTACGTCCAAATTTAAATTGGTCTGTGGCTGAGATCGTGGCTGTGACTGTGAATCCAACTTCTGAATCGTTTGACCGTTGCTTATCAATGATCCAGGTCAAGCCACTATATCATTTCCTGTATTGTAACCAAAGTAATTCAAATTGAATTCATCATTGAATAGAACTTCTTCTTCTACTTGCGACATCTGAATGCCCAATTCGATTGGATCGATCTCTGTCACATAAAAGTCATTACGCAAGCTACTATCGTGGACGGACACATCCTTTTGGATTGGATTTAGGTAGTCTTCTATAAAGGAGAATGGATTTGTAAAAGTCTTAATTTAATGATTACAAGACACTCACCTGAGTCCAACAAACTGTCATGATAGGTGCTAATAATGGAATTTACCGCCTGTACTTCGACTTCTCGATGAATTCCATTCAAAATTTGTCCGGCGGTCTTTCGGAGATCTTCATCGGAGATGAGATCATTGAATGGTAACTCGTGTGCTACTGACACTGTTGTTGTTCCCAATCGGTCGCAGGTGGATGGTGAACAGCTTGTCGAAGATTGATCCGGTGACATAGAGGTTTGCATTTCTTGAGTTATAGTTGCAGCTGCTATAGCTGCTTCATCGTATATCTGTTGATTTGGATCCCGACTATTGGGCGATGATGCATTTCTCTCCCTCTGCATCGATTCCATTTTGAAAAATAAGTCCAGACGTTGTTTTTTCTAAAAGAATAAAGTGACCTGTAGTGAAACACAAACAATAGTAGACATCTCCAAACTTACATGCTCCCAGGCTAGAATATTTTCTTCTGAATCGCCACTGGAGATTGTCCACAGATGGCCAGCACCTTGTGGAGCCTTGACACCTTTCCGAAAATGTGGATTGATTGATAGATTGTGTCGAACGGAATTCTTCCATCGGTCATCGTTGGATTTATAGAAAGGAAAGCGGTCTCTGTAAATCAAAATGAAAATGAATCTTTATTGGAATTGAAAAGATGTGATGGCGCTTTCCAGATTCTGGAGAGCTCGGATGACGTTATGATGTCATATGTATCTCTATCGGTATATGAAAGAGTCCAAAATGAAGGTTAAAAAAAAGTCAAATTAATGAAAACTAATTTTTCCGGATGCAGCGATACTTCGGGGTGAAATGAGTATTCGAACAATAACAGTCCTACTACTAAAGAGTTTCGAAAAACTAGAGGGTGTGCAGCTGAAGCGGTTTCACCCCAATCCAGAATAGTCAGCGTAACTGTCAGAGAGACAAGGCGACAAAGATGAGGACTTGACCGAAACAATATGCACTTTCATTGTATTTGGAAATTGGGGAGAGCCTAGACAATTCCAGTTTTTTCAACATTGAAGCTGCTCTAACATCTAAATAAATCGACTGCAGAAGAAAATAGGTTACGGTAACTCAAATCGAGAGACACTACTGTGCACACGCGATTGGATAACCTAGAACCTACGGAGAAGATAAGTCCCAGTGATCTCCAAAGGAGCTCAACAATAGCGAGACCACCGATTGAGATACACGCAGTCCCGTAATAGTGTTCAAGCCTAAAGAAGGTGTAACCTATGGCTCCAATAGTTTGCAGCGTCAACCCTTCCACAATATCCACAAGCGATAATCTGACGGAATGCCTGATTATCCTTCAAGATTGACGTGAAAATCATGAAGTGCCTCAGATAATATAATTTTTTTTCTAAATATGGTAGGTTGTACACAGCTTTGGTGTTAAACTACCTTACTTATGAGGGGTGGCCACGGTATAGTGGGTAGTATATTTGCTTGTGAATCGAACTGGGAACACCAACCAAGAGCTACCCGAGCATAAAACAGAAACGAATAAAATCGAATCGGAAAACGAGTCTTAGTGCTTCCGGGATTTGTAAATTTCCTTTTTATAAAAAAGAAACAAAAAAAAAAACTTTACTTATTAAATAATATAACCTATATATATGCAATAAAAAAATAAAAAAATAAATATATACTCAGGACGCCTCGGCTAGCCTTACAAACTTCAGCCCTTTTGATAAAAATTTCCATTACTTTTCTGCATAAATCCTGCGGTAGTAAATAAATAACGCGTCGAATCTCGTCCTTTACCCCTGAAATCGTTAGGGAGTCATTGACACACAACACTTGCTTCACATAACCCCAAAGAAAAAAATCCAACGGTGTAAAAACTGCATTGTTTCTTGCGCTGTGTGACGGATGGCACAGTCTTGTTGAAACCACATCTACGAGGAGGTAGGACGAAAACGTAACTGCTCAGGTGGGAATATACAAATGTACCATGCTCATCAACGTATCGTAATTACTTACTTTTTGATAGCTTTTTCGAAGCACTTGCTTAGTGAACTTAAGAGGCTTATCGGTCTATAATTTAAAGGGTCTTAAATGGTTTCCCAGGCTTTAAAATTGGACGAATTTTAGCATCTTTTCATGCCTATTTTAATGCAGTTTGTAAGTATGAACTGCACATGTTTTATTGCGAATTTTGGGAGACTTATATCGAACAGATTTACGGGGATCTACTTGTAGGTTATTTAAAATATCCTTCACTTCGCCTACAGAAACAAAAGGGAATACCATTTGAATTAAATTAAAATGAAAATTATAGTTAAAAATTAATTTAACTATCTAGCAATTATCTGATGGTATCCCCTTTTAACCTTGTAACAGTATGTTTTGAGAATCACTTTGTATGAGTGCATCAATTGTAGGCTTGGCTTGATTGAAAGGCCACCTACTGTTCACACGAAGAGCTCTAACTTCCGGACAGCACAACAGCCTACAGATTTCGACATAGATTTGCTAGGGTGCTTTTAAGAGGATATAAAGATCCTAAATGCCCAAGTTTCAGAAACTAGGTTCAAATCTGTATACGCCACAATCTAAGCAAGAGCCCCAAAGATATAATGATGAACCGAACCTACTAATCACAGTTTTCTAGGAATGTCTGCAAATACCATCACCTGATTTAAAATCTGCTTTGAAGAGACAGCTTGGACAGCTCTTTAAAACCCCTCTTAGTGACCTGAAAACTCTAGTATTTGCAATGGTATATGTATCTTTCTGATCCAGTTAAGGTATTTACTCTGTTCTAGATAAATTAGGGCCTATGTATGTAGATCCAGAAGTTTAATCATTGCGACAAGGTATATCCTCTGTATAACAGATTTTTCCAAACTTTGTCCTGACATTTTATAGAATTTAGCATAACCTCCTAACGGCTAGTTTAACCCTATAATCTTTCTTGATTTTCAAAATGTTATCTGGTCAGTATTGGTGGCCTTATGAGCTATTCTTCGATCATAAAAACAAATTATTTCGGACTGAAAACTCTTTGAAAAACTTTTCCCATTACTCCAATCATCATGACTCCATTTTATTTTCTCATTCAAGGCAACTCCCACCACCACATCATCACCGCATATCAATCGACCACCTTCATCAAAGGATAACGCAAAGGCCTGCGCAGTCCCGTCTTCAAGTATTCTCGCATACTCGTAAAACCTCCCCGCCACACCCAAAAGGACTATTTGGACTGGGGTTGGAATTTCCCATAAAACGGAACTTGGTGAAAAAAAATGTCGGAAAATGAAAGAAAATTTAATGACCTTTCCGCGGAACGACGAGACCAGATCGGGTATTGTTGCACCCACTCCCCCAAGCAGCATAATATTCCATGCACGTAACGCCTGCGACCCGTTGTTGAAGTTGCGTGCTTTTAATTATTCCGACCCAACATAGCTCCCCATGCTGAAGTGTGGAGATACAGTATCTGCTTGCTGCAAAAACGGGCAAGGATATCTACTATAAATCTACGACGACGATTTCCTACGTCACGATTACCTACACAAGGATTCGTCTTCTTTTTTTCCCATTTTAATAGGCCGGGAGTTGTCAATCGTGTTTCATGCCACTTCAATAATATTCCCATTGAACTAGAAAGGGGATGGGTGAGGAAGTCGGAAGGAAAAAATATCATTTATGACCTCCCGTGCGCCGAGTCTATCATCCTTCAATTGTGTTGTGATATTTTGAATATTTTTTTTTGGGAAAGAAAAATTGTTTCAATCCACGATTTGCTCTGGCTATCCGCTTATCTATAGATATATGTATCTACCTATTCATTATACTTCGAAGGGTGGTAGTGGTTGGTTGGATAAATAGCTGACGGTGGTGGCTAAAAGAAAATAAAGAGAAAAAAAAAATAACTAGAAAACTCCGGAAAGGGGGTGGTTTCGTTTCGTTGTCCATCCCTCGTTTGAGTTCCACCAAAGTTTTGTGAAGAGTTTGTGAATGGCCAAGCGAAGGATTCCGTGCCAGGCGGTTCCTTGGCACCAGACCAAGTGAGTTCATAAATTATATATTTTATACATAGAAGATTGGAACTGCACGTGTGTGTGTGTGTCTGTTAGTTTGCACAACAGAAACGAATCAGCGGTAAGAGTCATCCGTGCCATAATTTGGCCCCACGGAAGGTTTGCTTGCGGGACCGAAAAAATGAAACTTTGAAAGTCAATTTAACCTGGTTCACTATCTCTGCTACTTCGGTTGCGGACGGGGGACAGGAAAATAAATTTATGAACATTTTTCTTTCCGCTTTTCTACTTGTCATTTGGTGGCATTATTATTATTTCATTTTATTTCGGTTTTTTTTTTCTCCAGAATAAACTTGGGGGAAAGTTTCATAATTGGAATTCTAAATATGACCAATAGTAGTTGTCAAGGGTGTGGGTGGACTATGGGAAGTTTCTAGTTATGTAAGTATTCCGTTCAAGGATTTCTTGCGAATGGAAATACGGTTAAGGAGTATCTGCGTGCTTTCAACATAATTAAGGGTTCTCCACAATGACGCTTCTGACATTTATTTAAGAAGTCGTATTCATTGGATTGGTAAGATAGTTTCTCTCAAAATGGATTGTAGAAAGAAACTCTGTCTATCAAATGGGGAAAGGAGTCAAAATGTTGGTTTAATCTATTTCTATGTAAAGATAGGGATGACAATCCTAGAGATTAGAATACGAAAAGCTTAGGAAAAATGAATGATCTTCCGCAGCTTGCAGGATCATTAACAGGCTAAGCGTGTACGCAGTTATAGATAAGACAGACATCGCTGTCATTCAAAAACCATGATTGGATAGAACAAGCATAAAAGTATAGAGAACTATGACGTCTTTTCATCAGATGCAGATTTAAGCAAGAAATGTTAACCTCTTATTTATAAGTAAACGTTTGGTATTTGGCGCCGCGCCCACAGTGGTGGCAGATGACGTCGGTTAAGATTGAAAAATTCGAGCGTTACCACAAGTATGAACTAAATCAGCGTTGTTAGTTTTAACGCAAAAATAGGAAAGAAGGCAATTTGGTAGAACGGCCGAAAAGTACAGCCTACATACCAACACCCCTGGAAACGACCTTAAGGTTATAAACCAGGCGGGGCAAAACATTATCGTAAGGCCCGTTTCATATCTGGCATCGGAAATATAGCGTCGTACGGATATGTGTATATATTTAGCCCGAAGTGTATAAAAACGTCGTATATCCGGCGCCTGAGATGTGAGTTTCATATACTTCGTTTCGTATGTCTGTTGGCATATAACCGATGTCGGATATACGAGTTTCTTGAATGGATCTAACTTCTGATTTCCGGACCCTAAATATCTAAATCTGGCTTTCAGGTTGAAAAAAACTGATAACCAGATGGATCACATTCCAAGCGACTCGAACAGTATGTTAGATGTCCGCACGTCTACTACAAGGTTACAACAATGGTACAAATGCAGATATCCCAGAAAGCCGCCCGAACAGAATCCTACAATGATGAAAAATAAATATCTATTGTGGCTAAGACTCCATGCTGAGAATCTAAAAATAATATTTTTGCAGAGTTTAAAATGACAATGAAGATTAACAGTCTGCTGTCAGATACAATAGACGATTAGACGATGACCGACAACAATTTTGTATATAAAGTGAATAACTATTCAAAACATCCGGAGATGACTTAGAGCGTACATTATATCAACTGCGAGATCCTAAGATAAGGAGGCCCTCTGAACTTCGCCATGTTTGGTATCTGTCTACTTGTATCGTACGCATAATGTACGAGTACATGCCATAAGAATGAGCTAAGCAGCCACCGTTCACCATTGATCAGCAAATCCAATCAGTAAGCAATGATCTCAACAAGAAAGTATATTTTCGAACTTGCATATTATATGGTTAGTATAACTTATACTAACCATATAATATGCAAGAAACGCAACAGAAGTTATCAATTTGTTCGGATTACTGGATAATTCCCATTGTCTTTGAAATGCAAGTGAATTTTTCTCGTCCTAAAGGTTATAAACCCAAAACTCTTAAGAATTTCTGGAACCATTCAGCTATGACAAATGCAATTAATATTGGTAATGCAGTCGCCATTATCTCATAGGTATTTCTAAAAAGCCTCTCTACAACTCATGTGCTATAAATCAGATTCGTAAGCACTATTTTGTTCACCTCAGAGTTAAAGCAACTTAGGACCAGGACTAGGAAACAATTAGAGCAAATATAGTTTAATACAATAGAAGTCCCCAACAAGTACCAATAAAATCTAATCCAATCAAGTCTAAGGATAAAAGCGTAATTGAGCGGCAATGTGCCAATATAGGTAAGTCATTAGATCAGTATTATATGATAGCTAACACTTTATGACTGAAGTCAAACAAACTTAGACTGGTTCACATACCAACGGAGTAATCAGCAGCTATATAAGGTTGTACCGTGTGGAGAATGCACACTACTCCATGAAATTATAAAATAAATAAATGTGAGGTGCAAATAGTCCACAGAGACCTATAGGGATTACCTTCTCAATCTCAACCATCTGTGTTGGTGCTGGGTGTGTTATGGAAGGGACCTACAGTCGAAACCGAGCGGCGAATTAAAATGTTTCAAATGCGATTATGCTTTCCATGATTTGTCAGATATTTAGCAACCAACGATACTTCAGCAAAGGCCAAGCAATGTAACGGGCTGTATCCTGGAAAGCATTCTTAACCCAGCGATGCAGACTTACATAAGTCGTACTAAAAAGTAGCAACAGTTTCCCAGGACTAGTGTTTGTCTCAAAGAGGGCGTCATTTATATAATCCGCGGAGGTAGGTGGACCTCTTACCTACCTTGAAGTTATAGCTGTAGAGTGTCGACAGTGACTGTTTTTTCTAAGCAATGGACAGACGCTACTTTATTTGTCGACGGCATGTATGGAACCCAGTAGCTGGTCAGACGTTGAATAATTCCGCATGCGGCTTTGAAGTTGATGAAATCATTGGTCTTTTCCAGGAGCTGTTTTAATTTGCCGCGCCGTATAAGATTCGATTTAACAAAAACGGATTAGACACAGTGTTGTCATCGACTTGGAAAAAATGATGTAGCCTTGTTGGAATATTTATAACTCAAGTCATCCATAAAATTCGAAGACCAAACAAAAAGCCAAACTCTGCCCCTGTTCCATACCTTCCTTTATTTGACGAAAAACATATGTCACTTTAACACAATTTAGCCCAAATGACAAAACAAGCACAAATGCACAATATTTTCGATACAAAATATATTTCTTATCTTATCCCAACCAAACTCAAGTGTTCTCAGCAGAAATTTGGTCCAGGTTTTACGAAAAAACAGAACGAAAGTTATAACTTGTATTTCTTTGTTTTGCGTTTTTGATCAAAATTATATCACTTATTCTGAGAATGCTAAAATGTCACTTATTATGTCAGCACAATTTGATTTTGAAATAATTTCACAACCGAAATAATTATGTCACGATGACAACACGTATTCAGAACTTCCGCTTTTAAATCTGACGACCCAGTCTACATCTAGAAAGATTTCCATTATTTCAGAAGCAAAATTCGGACTGATTTAGGTTAACACAAAAGCAATCTTCCTAACTTCCTGACTATTAATGAAACGCAGAATTTCAATAATGGATAGAGAGAGGATTGAGCTCATTCCCATTTCCCCTGACATCGATGTCCAAAGTGTGCAATATTGTTATCGCAAAAGCAGAACACAGACAAAGTTAGCACTCCGTCGCATGTGTTGTGAAGCCCGACTATAATTCCTACCCAAATAGAGAAGAAGTTTTTCATTATTCTTATCAAGCCCTTCCACGAAATACTTTCTACAGGTAATTTAGCTGGACAATCTCTATAGGTTTAGGCAGAGACCATATAAGAGTCTATTCATTATAGATTTTTTGTTAAACTGGATCCGTAGTCATACGGGTAGTCTATGAGCCCTCTTTCGCCAGTGCGTCCAACATTTGGTTACCTACAATTTGTCTATGACCCTGTTCTATTTAGAAGGCTATTCTGTCAATAAACCAATTTTTAAGTGATTTCTAAATGAGAATACATCACATCCAGTCATTACATTCCTCGACTAGGTAGAGATGTCCTTAAATAGTAAGTAGAACGCGGATACATGAACTGAAGAAACTTTTGGTTCTGATTCGGAACCTTTTAAAAATGATAAAAAAAAATAATTTACGCTTTAAATGGGAACACAGTAAACTGAATACCGTTAAGCAAAGTACTACATTTCCATCTATAGGTACATTACCTCATTTAACTTTGACAAACCTAAGAAGTCCCACCCTTCTTCTAAGAACATAAATGATGGAATAGAAAACTTCGCAGTCGCCCCTAAAACCTCAGCCATTATTCCCATCCGATTACACGAAGCACGGAGTACGGCATTTAAGCACGGCAATCGACAGCATTGCGTGCAAGGTGTAAGTTTTCGGCAACGAACGACCTGTTCTTTCTACAACCAATAAAAAAGCAAGGAAAACTCACCAAGAGTGGAGTGAGTTCGAAAAACCATTCACAAATATGCATACGCCACATATTTCATCCCTCACATGCAGACACAAGTTAGACCCTTCCGTTGCGCATACCTTTTACAAATTACCCATAAAATGTATTTACCGTTTGCAGCATTAATTGTTCATCATCAACTTTACTACTCTGCGATACAGGTACTTTCGCCACGTGACGACCCCTACAACAGCCGCGTACACCTTTTACACGCTTCACTGGTGTCGCTCAGGTTCAAGAGTTAGGGGGGTGGTTGTACTTGGTCGGACCGGCCCACCCTTTAGCGAGTTAATCGATTTAGATACCTCCGTTCCGGTCATTGGTTTCATTGGGTGAGGATCATGCTTGATCAGACCTCGCGCTGGCTGGCTAAATAATCCATGAAATTTCAACAGCTGATCGGGACAGGACATTTCAGGACGATTCGGAAGATGAGACTTTGAAAGAAATATATCGTACCAGGCACGAATAATTGACAACATACTATGTCTTGCGTTTTCTCCCACGCGAATTTCCCTAATGAAAACCCTTCGTTTTGGGGGAAAGTCGTAAAACTTTTCGTATACTCGTACATAAGTGAACTTTTCATCCCCTTAAACGAGCGAAATAAAAGTAAAACTCCTTCGCAAAGTTAGTATATTTGGTTTCGGTTAATTTACAGCACCGCGGCGTAATGACTGGGAACTCTGGTGGTTAACGGGTAAACAAATATCAACATGTATGCACATTTTTGCTAAGGAAACTCACTTTCCTCGCAAGACTTGTTGAGATTATTTGAAAAATTTGTTTTGTAAACACTGCACCACACCCCCCTAACTACCCCCGAAAGGAACAACCACAAATGATAAAATAAACACAAACATGTCTAATGCCAGAAAGGGGCTATTTCGGGCTGCGAAAAGGCGCAGGGAGTTGCAAATAAAACTTTCAAAGTGTTTAAAATTCTTACGATATGTAGATGGAATACTTACGATATCCATTGATAAATTCCAGAGACAGTAAGTTCGCCCTTGTCCTCGAGGGCATATTCAATGAGCTCGGTGTACGTGAATGGTGGCTTCTTTGGCCTGAAAAGAAAAAATGAAAACGTGACGATTTATAGGGATGATGAGGAGTAGATATTTATTATAAATTTAAATTATTCTTCAAACGAAGTTTGCGTTTACAAGTAACAACCACCGAATTTTAAGCTAATCTTACTCTGTACTCCTTCAGATAAATTTAAGCCAAAGATAAGTTTTGCCTTTGAAAGCAAAACACTACCTGAAGTTTATTGATGGATTTGTCTGTCATTTTCTGACCTGGGGAATTCCAGTCAATTTTCCAGAACTTTAACACTACCTATAGTTGACTCTAATTAACTGACCCAAATTTATACGATCATCTTAAACCGTTCGTCATCGGTCTGATTGGTCTATATCAGTATGGTTTTAGTCCAGGAAAGTCCACCATACTCGTAGACCATACACACAGTCATGTCTAGTTGTGGCTTTCATAACTTCTGTGACAAATAAAACTGGAAAAAAACGTTTCATGTCAGAAATATACGAGTATAACATCATACTCGAAAGGATTTATACAAAATTCCCAGTCAGTGGTGAATTCATCAGTATTGAAAAGCAGAAGCAGCTAGCCTACTCGTAGCTGTTCGCAGCCTTCCTTGCTGTGCATATTATATTTTGTCAAACGATGAAAAGGGAACTGCAGCTTATTGCAGTTTTCGTAGGGCATCATTGAGAATCTTTTTCATGACAGTCTTACTCTCGGATCTTTGTCACATGTTCCCAATAGGTGGGACCATGAGAAAACTTATTGGTATGGGTTAGCCTCAAGGTAGCACACAAAAGTTAAAGGGACCTGTGCAAACTGTAGGGACCTAGATAAGGATCGAACTGTCTCGAGAGACTTGTTGGTAGGGGCCGTGGTCCACCCTAGACTGTAGCATCCTCTAAAGTATAATATTATAAGTAAAAATGTTTCAGTAGAGAGCAGGCAACATCTTATTTGCAGAATATGATTTTGGCACTATTTGCCGGGTTAATAAGAATGAACATCGCCTCAACTATGCCAATTTACAGAACATGTTCCTTCTGAGAAACCTTTTAGAAAGTCAGTGTCACTATTTGGGCACGTTCAGTATTCCAGGGACTAAAATTTTAGTCAAAACCTAACATGTGAACCCAAAGTGACTAAGAATTTAGTCAATTTCATAAACGTCGAAATGGGAACATTTTTTTTTTCCACTTTATCTTGATATTCGTTTTTGAGCTGAAAGTGTATAGAATTATAGAACGAAATTTTTAAGGAAAATAATGATTCCACTAGCCCGTTTTCGTAACCAGTTAATTTTGACGTTTCAGAAACTGCCAGAAGGATATTTTTGTTTACTAAGAATCCAGTCTACTTCCTCACAAAAAGCTCACCAGTTTTGCAGTCAAATCGCGGTGTCTCGTGACCACTAGTCGAGTTCATAGAATACCGAACGATTAGGAACGTTTTTTTCAGAAACGATGGTAAGACCAAGCCTTGGCTTAAATTTTGCGATAGTCATCTATAATCAACTAGAAGATACAACCGCTAATCATGTGTAAGACTGTGCATGAGCTACATATAGGTCTGGTGAAAAAAAGTACAAATTCAACGCTGTCGGTGTGGCTAGATCAAGTAAAGCGAACACCTACAATCTTATGCGAATTAATGTGAACAAAAGGTAATTGAAACTGAAACAGGGCTCAAATATATTGTTTTTTTTTTTTTTAATTTTTTTTTTTTTTTTACCTGAATACTGATATTTAAAAGGAATATCTTAAAATAACCTCTATACCCACAATTGAATAATTTCTTTTGAAGCGCCCTAATTTCATTAAAGATCTGTTTTTAGATATACCCCAAGGCAGGTCTAGGTTTTTTGTTTTTTTGACAACCATCAGTTGAGTTTCAATTTTCAATTAAAACACAGTTTGCAAATTCTTCTTGTGTCAATTGTACAGATATGCAAATATATTTTACAAAATACTTACTTTTCTAAAGGAATGAGTAAAATAAAGCTTCCATCCAAAACAAACAACAATTCAAATCAATTTGATAACATCAGGCAAAGATTTTGACAGCTCAACTTTCCTAGCTCAGCTTTTTACCTGGGGCGAGTTCTAGGTAACTTCAAGTTTCTAAAAAAAAGGCACATTTGTGTTTCAGGGCAAACTCAGATCTCAAAGATCATCAATCTTTTCAGATTAAGATCAATATTTTTTTTATCTAGATGCATTTGACAACGAATGTCGTTTGTTTTCTTATGTAGTGTTGTAGAATTTGCTTCATTGCAGTAAGTAAGTAAAAATATAAAATCTGGTGTCAGAAGCGGAAGTGCCAAATCGAAAACCACATACCGTCGCTGCGCTTATAAAATATTTAAAAATTTTAAATATTGTAATCCTAGTTAATGCCTGTTAAGGATAATTTTTCCATATATTTTCTTTACTAGAAGACCTATTGAAAGCTTGAAAATTCCATTTTCTTTGACCTCCTTAAATTTTTTTTAAAAACGGCAGGAATTATCATTTGCACATAGCAATTGCAACTATGTACATATGTAGGTAACTACGTAATTGAGTAGTGAAAATTAAATTTATGATGGAACTTTTTTACTGCTAATGCATGGTAGACCCAGGCTCAGTAGTTAGTGCTTTGGACTACTAAGCAAGAGGTTCAGATTTCTAATCTCAGAAAATACTAAAAAGCTTCTCAAGGTTTTTCATCTCATGCGAATATCTGACAGACTAAAACTGTGTCATTAGTTTGAAAACGGCAAAAAATAAAAATTTGTGGCGGGTCTAATGTACCCCCAGCATAGGCGATCTTTTTTTGCAGATTAACGAGAAAGAAAAATAATAGAACACTAAATGCGCGAAGACCAACTCGCACTTGACCAATTTGTTTTGTATTAATTCGCAAAAAAAAGGCTAAAACAGCTCCGGCTATTTTTATAGCACAGACTTCGAATAAATAAAGTGCACGACTGGGTCCCACGTACTTGCACCTATGTACTGTGCACTTTGAAATCAATGAGATTTTAAGTTTGAGCGAAGTGGTTAAAATGAAAATTTATTTTTTAAAGCAAAGAAGTTTTTTTTACAATTTCCCAAAACTTGGTATCCTATATCCTTGCATACATCAAATATTGCTTAAATGTCGATTTTCAACGAAATCGTTTGAGTCATATTCGAGAAATAAGCAATTTTCGAAAATTGGTTAATAAGTAAAGTACCGTTATACAACTTTTTTTCAAAACCACCGCCATCTAATGGCAAATATTAAATCAAGCCAAATATACAATTTAAACAAAATCGTTAGAACCGTTTTCGAGAAAATAGAGAATATTTTTTTTCAAAATCGGAACTATTGTAGTAAAGTACCGTTTATTTCGGAGTTAGAATGAAAATTGTGATTTCGCCTCGAATTATGATCCCACAGACCTCAGACACGAGTATGAACTTTGAAGTGTGTCAAGTTTGATTAAATTCTCGAGTTTGGTAATTTTCACGAGAACAATATTTAACAGATAGAAATAAAAATAGCTGGTGGTGCTGTGGATTTGCCGACGGAGATTATATGCGGAATGAGTTTTCATAAAAAAGAAATATATAAATTCATATACTCGTATATGCAGAACAAGGATTTTCTTGAAGACGTGCTATTCGAAATATTGAAATTTGATATTCTAGCTAGGATATTTGGTTAACACTTCCACTTTAAATAAACCTTTTTGCAATTAGATTTAATCTATTCGCCATTAAACTAATGTTTTAGGGAAGTAATTAAAATTGTTTGCAAATGGATTTAAACTTTTTGCAATTGAATTAAACCGATTCCCAGTATACCCTAAGGGCTAAAAGTTTTCGGTGAGGTGAGAAAAAAAATTTTGCTGGGAGGAGTGGTCTATTTGGGCCCCATACCGAATTATGACCAAAAGCGTCCGCCTAAATACCTAAAAGGGTTTTAGTTAGTGTGAATAAAATGGTTTCGAAATTAACGGATCTGACATACCTTCCAGCCATCGGGCTTATTGGGAAGGTCTTGAAAATTCGGGAAACAAACTTATCGGTTTAATCCAATTGCAAACAATTTTAACCTATTTTCAAAAATGTTGAATCCAATAGCAATAAGGTTAATTTCCATTGAAAAAATGTTTATTCAAGATGAAGATGCATATATATCTTAAGCCTAGTTTGAATACGCCCTATCCCATATTTTTTTTTATATATATTTTTTTTTCTGTGTTTTTTATTTCAATCCGATCAGAAAAATCTGCACAACGCGATTTAACTTGAACATAAATAGGTAAAAATTGAGGTATTGTAACTATTTGGAAAAATATGCAAATTATGTTGATTAAGCGTATTCAAACTAGGCCGCTAAAGTACTACGGTACTATTTGTCCTTGCCCGGATACGATCGCAATAGTAAGATTCAAGCAACCACGGATATGTACATACATAGGTGGGAACAAAATATATTTTGCTATTCAATTTGTAACATTTTGCACTTATATTTAAAAACAAAAATCCTTGAGTCTACTCAGTAAAGGCCATTAAACTCACTAACCATATAGCTATATAAATTCGATAAAATATAGACAGAAAGATCACGTCACAAATCCACTTTTGATGCTATTATATCTGCAACTCAAAGGTACTTACATTCTCGGAGAGTTCTCCACTACGACATTTTCCCCGACAATCATATCGTTTGCATCCAATTCAGACGTAACTTCCATTACCAGTTCCTCAAATTTCTTTCCAGTTTTTGACTGCGCCTTCGATTGCGACTTCGATGTGTTTTCGGAATTATTTTTAACTGTTTGTGGGGTCTGAGTCTGATTGACTTCTGGTGAAAGGTGTGGCAACTCATCCAATTTAAAATTAAACAGCCACGATAGGTTCTTATCCTCAAAATCTGATTCCGGATCAGAATTGAAAGGTCCATTAGTCGAGTGACCTCCACTATCCGATGGCCGACGAGCTATTTCTTCAGGAACTGAACTCTGCTTTTGCATATTAAAAACAGTCAAACTTTGCTGTTGCTCTTGACGAAGGTCCATCTGGGAAATCTGAATGTTGTTATTCGCCATGTCCTGTTGAACTTGCGACTGCTGTGTTTCATGAGTAATAACAGCTAATCCAGAATTGTATCTGTGATCTAGCTCAAGCAAATCTGCGTTCTGCCAATTCCCATCAAATTGATCAGTGGAGAAGTTAGTCTGGACCGGCACCAGATTGTTGTCGTAATTGAAGAGATCGTTTATGAAGGCACTGGTGTTCAGATTGAAATGGATATCGTTGCAGTTTTGCTGTTGCTGCTGGGAGGGAGTAGCTTCGATAGGAGTAGCTTGAAATTCATTATTCGTAGTAGAGTATCCTTGTAAATGCCTCTTCTTCGCCTGGATGTAGCCGTTGCCGTTATCGATTTGGTCGTCGGGGCCAAGTTTGCGTTTCAAATAAAAACTTTCACATTGCTGAGAGTCCATTATGTTATTCGACTGGGATGGACTCATTTGCGTATTCACAATCATTTTTAAAAATCAAACACCGATTTAAATTGAAAATCGATAGTTTTGTGAAATTTATTCACCTATAAGGGTATGCTAGAATTTTTTTCTCGGGACACGTTATTACCTCGATAGTTGGCTTAGAACTGAACTAGAGGTCTATATCCTACGATGGTTTTTACCTATTACTTTCTGTAAAATTGTGCATGTATTGCAAGGATATCCATTCGCATAGGAGTTCGAAGGATATTCCCCTGCGCAGTCATGCAAAAAAAAAAAAAAACAATTTTCCATTAATTCCAGTTCAGTTTTGCTCACGGATGACGTCGCTGCATGAATATATTCGATTGTTTTGGTTGGCTGGATCCATCTATAATTGACCTTTTCTTGTTCATGAGGAGGAGTATATGGTCTCCTGTTTACTGCCAAACAATTGGAATGTATATGGAAATGAGTACACATGCCGGACGGAGGCGAATAAGAAACAGGTGCGCAGAATTTCTAGTTTATCCGTTGCTAAGAAGATTTACCATTTTGTTTGACAGATTTATCCGTGGAACAGTGGCATTTGTAAGAAGTTAAACTTTTATTTCCTATATTAAATCTTAAAAAAAAAATTTCACGCACAACAATTTTTTTAAAATTATTTTCCACTTCAGAATATAACAGCAAAGGCATGCACCTTCTAATTTTAGTTCTTTTCCGAAACGCAAGATGTCAGTGAACAAAATAATGATTCGCTGTTTTTAAGCTCAAAACTAGTTCCTTCTATCATGTACAGTTTTGGAATACGAAGCCTAATTTCAACCGCTAAATGTTCAAAAATGTAGTATTGTTGTCTTCACTTACTTTTGGTACGAAACTAACTTCGAAATGGCACGTTAAGTGAAAGGAATGAATTATTAAAATTGGGTATAAATTATTTATGCGAAATTTTGAGGAATACCATCTACCACTTTCTTAATAATATAGTCTAAATGAGAGAGAATTTTGTTTGCACACTCGTCGACGTTTCTTCCTATAATGAAGAGAAGGGCGTCATCGTCATCGTCATATTTAGTGTCAATTATGTAGGTATTGTATGTAGGTGTTGAATGCAATGCCCAAAATCTTGTGAAACTCAGAATGCTGTTTCAGTGATAACAGCATTACATCGTTCTTTGAGAAATGATTTGAACTGTAAAATTTATCTACTTTCAATTAATGTCATAGCCACTTAGTTTGCAGAGTTGTCAATGGTCTCGAATGGCTCTTTTGAAGTCAAGAAAGACAGCAACCACGTTCGTTTTTTTCAACAAGTTCTTCTTCCAGCTTATAATGACGTGATTAATAGCTGACTCACGAGAATTCTTTCTTCTAAAACTTGGCTGACTTTCAAGAAATAGGTTATTAGGTTCAAAGTATTCCTCGATTTGCATTTGAACTATTTTTTCCAATATCTTTTCATACACAGGAATCACGTTAATTGGTCGGAAGTTTTCACATTTGCCAGTATCCTTCATTTCCTCAACTGAAGTTATTACTGATTCTTTCTATGTTTCGGGAAATAATCCAAAATTCGATGGACTTATTAACCGCAATAGCACCGGATCGACTTTAGTGTTGATATAATTGCGCCATTCTACACGCGTAGTGTTGCATCAGTTGTAAGACCGGTTTAAAAATATTGAGCGCTTCCACATCGATATTCTCGTATCGGTCATCACATTCGTTAGATAAATAAGGACATATATTTGTGTGTACATTACTATCTCACTCCAGTTTATTATAAGATAGTGCGTAACACCACGAGAAATAGCAGAGTTTCATTTCTGCTGCAAATATCTCTCCTAAGTGCATCATTTTTGTTTTTAGATATTTGTCCTTGCGTTTCATTCTTAGCTTTTACCAGTTCTGTTTTATAGTGGTTTCTTGAATCGCACTAGCTTTTCCAACACACTCGACTGTAAGAGAATCTGTTTTCTTGGCATTTAGATATTTTCTCCTTTTTTTGTATAATTTTTGTACGTATTTTTTTTAAGAATATGAAAATCTCGAAAGGCGCTATGGGAGGTGTGGGGTTTTCTTCTCGATCTATAGTAGTGTGAGACTTTAACTTCACTAAAGTAAATCCGGCAAATGATTTTTATTTCTTTATATTGTCAATATCACTTTGGAAAAATATTAAGTTTTTGAATGAATTTGTTGTTAGTTCATTAGCTCATGTAGCTTTGTTCGTCGTAGTCTGCAAACGATATTGTGTACATTTAGATTAGAATGACTTCTATCTCAGGGTCTATCTTTATCTGCAATCTTTGATTATGTCGTATTGCATTCTTTTTTAATAACTTCTGTCACCGAGTCAATATGTAAGTCACTTTGTAAGTCTTTCTTCCGTACATACCGCGAAGAACTTTGCTATTTGGTGGTATAGCATAATTTTGTTTTAAATTGACATCTTCGAGTTGCGTACCTTTGTTTCTATATGTCATATTTCTTTTTAACGTATTCCTTCCACTTTAATTTAGCATCTAAGGACATTACTAGGTGCTTAACTTTGTCAGCATAAGGAACTACTTGATTATTAATAAAGTTTTTTTTTCTATCATTTTTTGTACGTAAGAACACACTCGTTATTCTCAAAAGTTCATTTTATAACACACTACTAATTATATTAGCGTTTTCATGAATATCAAGACATCTCAGGGCAGTGTTGCTTAGATGATTTATATCTGATGATCAGTTATATTTAAGAAACTTGAATTTACTTGCCTGAGTCATATTTATAACTTCCTTTTTTTTAAGTTCATATGTATTAATATCGTTTTGTCGTTATCTCGTTATCATCGCTCATCTTATTATAGTTTATTTCTGTACATGACCAATCGCCATGATCCATTCAACGGATATTTCAAATTCTTTTCAATTTATCGAGTCAGTTTCACTTGAACTTTCTCATACATTCTGAACGCACCCGCTTCTACAGCCGCGTGTAAACCCATGCAAACTATCCCATCTGTTAAAGCCACCTTCATTTGGCGGCAAAAATTTCACCATCTACCTCAAATTCTTGTTTATATTTTCCAATTTGGTTAGTTATGTCGCAAAAAACAATCACGTAAGTATTAAATATAAATATTGCTTTCATATTCCAACGAAAAAACTCTCCCCGGCAGCTCATTCTTTAAGAAAACTCCCTCCAAAAGCGTAAAACCCCCAACAAACTCTGACGACGAAGTTGAGATTGGAAGGTAAAATAAAAAAGTTTTCTTTTTTAAACAAATTTCAGATGATTCTATCGTTCCGAGCACTCGGACGGTGTATGTACCGTGCGGGCAATAGTATTATCTTTCCACGAGACCATACAAACTTTGTTAAACAATGTTCCGTGCATTTTTCCAGCAACAATCATGTCGCAACGAAGAAATTCAAGCGTCGTAGGATCTCTAGCAGCGGTGAGGAGGGCACTAGTGAGAGGTGAGTTGTTTGTTTTTACTAAAAAATGTTGTAGATGAAGTGGTGGTGTTCTAGTGTCCCTGCGAAGAAGCAAACAATTTCTCCAAAGACTCCAGCTGCAGTATCGCCTCCTGCAATAGAAAAGACTGAAAAGAAAACTATTCCTAAAGCGGCTAAGAAAACGCCGGCATCGGGGAAGAAATCAAAGAAAGCTAGTCCTACTTTGAAAGTGAAGGAAGAGGAGAAGAAGGAAGATGTCATCAAGGATGAACCAAAGCAGGAAACTCCCCAGAAGCAGGTGATAAAAAATGAAACAGCATCACCAACGAGCAAAACTGAAGAGAATGTGGTAAAGAAGGAACTGAAACTACAAACAGCTGGTCAAGGTCAGAAGGGAGCTGACTTTGATCCATCGAAGAAGAACTATCATCCAATCGATGATGCCTTCTGGAAACGGGGTGAAAAGTAAGTTTTTACGGATTGATAACCATTTCATGACACTGGTTGGTTTGCTTTCCTAAGGACACCTTACCTGGCCCTTGCTCGGACTTTCCAACTGATCGAGGAGATCAGTGGTCGTCTCAAGATGATCGAAGTTCTCAGTAACTTCTTCCGATCAGTGATCGTTCTCAGTCCCGACGATCTCCTACCATGTGTCTACCTCTGTCTCAACCAATTGGCTCCGGCTTATGAAGGTTTGTGGTTATCATATCGCCATTCTACCATTTTATGTATGTTCCCCTTAGGTTTCGAATTGGGTGTGGCCGAAACCTCCCTGATGAAGGTGATATGCCAGACTACTGGCCGCAGTATGGCACAAATAAAATCTCAAGTTCAGTCCACCGGTGATCTGGGTATCGTCGCTGAACAGTCGAGGAGTAACCAACGGATGATGTTCCAACCAGCTCCCCTCACAGTTGAAGGTGTCTTCCAGAAGTTGAAGGAGATCGCCAAGATGTCTGGTCACTCGGCAATGAATAAAAAGGTCGACAAAATCCAATCACTGTTTGTTGCCTGCCGTCACTCAGAAGCACGCTTTTTCATTCGTTCCCTCCTTGGTAAGCTGAGGATTGGCCTGGCAGAACAGTCACTGCTGCAAGCTCTTGCAATAGCCTGTACAAAGACACCACCAAATCAGAAGGATTACCCGCCAAAGATTCTACATGCCGCCAAGAAGCTTGGCGAAAGCGCCTTCAAATCTCAAGTGGAAGACAACGCGTTGATCTTGAAGACAACCTATTGGTGAGGAAGGAAACTCACCCGTACCATTGACTTCTCTATTCTTCTCTCATTCTAGCCAATGTCCTAACTACAATAAGATCATTCCAGTTCTCCTGGAATATGGCCTGGGAAAACTGTTGGAACAATGCCCAATGCAACCAGGTACTCCACTAAAACCGATGTTGGCTCATCCAACAAAGGGAGTGCATGAGGTGCTCGAGCGCTTCGAGGGAATCAAGTTCACTTGCGAGTGGAAGTATGATGGGGAGCGTGCCCAGATCCACCGGGACGAGAAGGGTGTCATCAGCATCTACAGTCGCAACCAGGAGAACAACACGTCCAAGTACCCAGATCTCATTTCTCGTATAGATGACATCAAGGGAGAGGATGTAGACTCATACATCATTGACAGCGAAGTGGTCGCCTGGGATGTGGAACGTAAGCAGATTCTTCCATTCCAAGTGCTGAGCACTAGGAAGCGCAAAGATGCCGATGAGGCTGAGATCAAAGTTCAGGTCTGTGTTTACATGTTCGACCTGCTCTACCTAAACGGACAGCCTCTGGTCACGGAAAATTTCGTTGAACGTAGACGCTTGCTGAAGGAGATCTTCAAAGAGGTGCAGGGACAATGGCAATTCGCTACCAGCGTCGATACAAGTGATATCGACGAGGTTCAGGCATTCCTTGAAGAGTCTATCAAGGGTGAGTAGAGTGATAGTGTATTATCTTCATCCCAGGGGCATGCCTTGCTTTTCTAGGAAATTGCGAAGGTCTGATGGTGAAAACTCTGGAAAAGGAAGCGACCTACGAAATTGCGAAGCGCTCGAGGAACTGGCTCAAGCTGAAGAAGGACTACCTCGCCGGTGTGGGTGATTCTCTAGATCTGGTGGTCATTGGGGGCTATATTGGCAAGGGAAAGCGAACGGGCACGTATGGTGGTTTCCTGTTGGCATGCTACGATGCCGACAATGAGGAGTACCAGAGCATCTGCAAAATCGGAACTGGTAAGATAAACCGTCTGTTGTAACTATTCACCTATCCCTTGCCCGTCTAGGTTTCAGTGATGAGGATCTGCAAACGCATGCAGAGTTCTTCAAGAAGCACGTGCTCAAGGGAGCCAAATCGTACTATCGCTACGACAGTTCCCATGAGCCCGACGAGTGGTTTGACGCAGTTCAATTGTGGGAAGTCAAATGCGCAGATCTTTCTCTCAGTCCTGCCCACAAGGCGGCGATTGGAATTGTGGATCCCGAAAAGGGAATCTCGTTGCGTTTCCCCCGCTTCATTCGAATACGCGACGACAAATCCCCCGAGGATGCCACCTCAGCATCACAAGTCGCCGACATGTATTCGAGCCAAGACCAAATCAAGAACCAGCAACAAGGATCAAAGGATCCCGAGGATGATTTCTACTGAAAGATGTCTTTTTATTTTTTTGTTGAGCGTTTACATGTTAAGAAAATAAATAATTTATCCAAACTACGTCTCTGTTTCTCGTCGGTTCTTGCTGCGTTCGTACTCGGGCAATGTTGTCCAGATGAATCCACCAGGTTTCGTGTCAAAGTCCATCGAATCTGGCAACGGGAACGGTGTCGTCTTGTCGTGGTAGTAGTTGCTCGGTGCGTGCATGACGAACTGCAAGCATGACAGCTTCCTTGATTGATCCTCATCGGGTCCTTCAACAGAGAAAAAGTCATGAAGTCTGTGTCACCTCTCAGGAGTCCACTTACCAATCAAATAGGTACTAGCATCAAAGCCATCGTTAGGATGTGGACTGGCTTGTGTGGGGATAAGCCAAGTCAGAAAAGCAGATTTCTCACAATACGTGTCCACCAGTAGCCCCCGAATTTGTGCATAGTACACATTGTCTTCGGCATCCATGAGGGACACTATATCACCCACTTGAAGGTATGAACCCTAGAATATGGGAAAGTTTCAAACAAATTTTACAGAGTAGTAGTAGCACACCTTATAGAACAAACAATCCACTGTATGAGTTGATGCCTGCACAATTGGAGTCTTGGACGGGGCCTTCTTGAAGATATTCCTGCGGTTGCGTCCTTTTGGTAGATTTTTTGATTGACCACCGGCGGCGCTAGATTTCGTCTTAAATCTTGTCGCTCGGGTACTCTTACGGAGTTTCTTCTCATCGGCATTGTTACCAGTGTTGTGCCCATTGGAACTCTCACAATTGTCCGCGTCTGGTTCGGTCTTAATGTTGCTCGAGTTTAGGTCGTAACATTCCTGGCACAGTTGGCCGAGATCTGTGCTGCGCCACATTGGACTTTCGTTCTTTTCGCATTGAATACATTTTGGCGGAAGTTTCGGTGGCATTTTACTTCAATGTGGGTTGAATTTTTCAGAGAGTCCGAATAGATTTCAGGATATTTTCGCGAGAACCCGTACTTCAATTGGATTTGTTAGCAATCGTTATAAATAAATAAATCGAAATGTCAAACGGTATTCGAATGGGTTTGCAGTTGGTAATTTTGCGCATGGAGTGATGCCAAGTCTAATAAAATATTAATCACCCTTGCCAGGAAATATTTTGTGAACACATTAGGCGTGTTCAACTTACGATTCCCTCGGAGAACTCTGGGGGTTCCGCTGTTCCACTTAGTTTTTCAACTAAAAAATCGGAGATTTTTACGAATTTAATGAATTGGATTCGTCTCTTCACTCTCTCTCAATAATACAGAATTGAGGGCCATAGGGTTTATTGGTTGATAAGATTCCTGCAATTACACATAATTCAGAAACAGGTTTTTTTTTTTTTATTTTGCAATTATTTTAAAGTTAAATAGCTATACAAAATGCACGACACCCAACAGAATACACCTTTTGTTGTTTTAGAAAAAAATAAAAATGGAATCAGTGCGAGAGCATATGATTTTGACAGCTCATTTTCTCCTTAGCGGAGAATTCGTGTTCCACTTAACAAATATTATCCGTTCAGGAATCGAAGTAAAATATCTAGGGTCCGTACACCAACATTCTGTTGGTGATTTCGGAAACGAATCAGTATCAGTTCTGCATCAGGTTAAAAATGATCTTCAAAAGTTCATTTTTGTAAAGTTTCCACCATGCACTTCTGAATACTTGCAGAACGATAAGTGATGGTTAAGTGTATATTGGGAACAAAAATATTTTAATCATTTCTTCGAGATTCGAAAATCCCATTTACCATTTTATTCCGGTTCATATATACCACAGAGCCGATGCATGGAGCACGTTTATAGTTTAAAAAAAAAAAAAGAAATGGAACGAAAATATATTTTTAAAATAATTCGATAGTGCACGTGAGTATATTGAGGTCAATCAGGTCTGTGCTTTGTTTAATTTGTATAGTAATTTTTGCTGTTACCTAAAATACACACATCATATGTGGTTAAGTTAAAAAATACCACATATACATATCTAGAGAGAACTTCAAAAGAAACAGTAAATGAGATTGTTTTATTTTCTGGCCAAACTACAAAATACATGGTGCTAACACTTTTGAATATATTTTGCAGAAAAATGTTTTCTGCAAAATGCTTGGTGGAAATAAGCTATTAGGATTATAAGTGAAAACTATTAGAATTATAAGCTATTAGGATTCACGTGAAGAAGAATTTGTGGAAGCACTTGATTTTTTTTTTTCATTTTGTGACTTGAGTTTGGTATTCAACGTCAAATTCTTCTAGTTAGTTTATACTCTCACCTTAATTTCTTTTCCTTTTGTCACCTTTATTCCATTTCCTTTTGTAACCTTTATTCCATGCCTTCGAAGGGAAAGTTCACAGCTGACTTCCAATTTTCAACTTTCGAGATTCTGAAGATATTATCTATCTCTACGCTCACGACGGACGCAACACAGATGGTTTAAAATGTCAACGACGTTGAGCATTATGTGGTTGATGCATTCTCGACGGTCACGAAACTTAAGTGCCGAACAAAATGCTTCAGATCAGATCCGGTCGGGCGGTTCCTAAAAGTTTAAAACTTGACGGGTCATGTATTCTATATGGCTTGATAAATGGTACACACAATGATGGGATCGGAAGAGTCGACCCTTGCCGCAGTGTTTTAACGCACTATCTTTAAATTTGCTGTTTGTAGGCAGATCCGGCGCAAATAAGTTTGTACATTCTAAACAAAGAAAGAATTTGTTGAGCAAATGATTGCATTTGGAAAATCACAATAAAACAAATTGAGGTTATGTATCGTTTTTGTTCAGTTGTGCACACAATACGTGCCATAAATGGGCAAAACCTAGTAAAAAGGTCAAATTATTAATTTTCCTTTTATAATTTTCGCATATTTTGAGTACCTAATAGCGAAATGTAAAATAACGGATCGGACGCATTCTGTGCCGCACTTTTGCTAGAACCAGTGGCACTTAATCTGACATGACTGGGTCAAAACATGTCAATTTTCAGCATTCCAGAAGTGGTAAAAATGGGTTTCACGTTTAACGAGTCAAAAAAATATATTCTGTCATCAAAACAGGACAGGCAACATCTGCGGCTTGGACAGAACGTCCAAATATACTACAAATATCCAAATATAGCTACAATTTTGAGGTAATTTATCGAAGAATCACTCTTTCCAATCGCTGTTTCTTTAGGCTAAGAAGGCTATTGAGTAGCAAAGCCTCGTCTAAAGTAAAGTATGTAATTTCTATAATAAAATATGTATTTCACATCTGTCAAATATTAGCAAATGTTCAAATAAAAATATTTATTTCCCGGGCATTTTTATTTTTGACATAAAATTTTCATTCTTGCTCAAACGTAACAAATTAAAAACCTTATGTCAAAAATTAACATATCTTTAAATTTTTGCGCAAATGAAGTGTCTCTGACCGAACCCATTCACCGCTGTATAAACCCACCCGCAGTCATGCCCAACAAGTGTCAAACCAGTCCCCGCTGAATATACTTTACAAAGCTGAATGCACTTTCACAACAAGAAAAACCAACACGAAGAGTGAAAATCGTGTAAGAGACCCAACAAATGAAAACACATTGAATCCCAGCCGCAAGACAAGTGATAAAGAATTTCTGTTTTATCTGTGCAGTGATCTAGTTTCCGAAACTCAAATTATATAAAAAAAAAAGTGGAACCTCAAGTGCATTACGCCAAATTGAATTCGCGAAACTTCCAAGAACGCAATTTCCCAATCACGGCCACGAGAAACCATAGAATCCATAAATATTTACACGCATCCAAAACTAAAAAACGTAAATCCATACGCACAAGGTTCCTCCACCTCCTCCTCCTCCTTCTGCACCATCGAATCAAAACATAACGAACGCGAGTGTTGGTAAAAATAAATTTTTGGAAATTATTGTGAAACCGAGTGGTGGACGCCCTAAAAATGCTTCTCAAATGTTCCTCCAATATGGCACGCAGCAGCAAGGCTAAGGAAGCTGACAGTCCCAGTAGTAGCTTGTCATCGTCGTCGGGTAGTAACTCCAGTTCCAGTAATTCCAATTCGAACTCCCCTGGCACTGGCACTGGCACTGGCACTGGTAACAACATCAGCAGCAGCAGCAACAGTGGAACGAGTTCATCAACAATAGTGGCCCGTGGAACAGGTTTGTGTCTTTTTTAAAACTTTAATTGCTTAAATTATCTTATACTAGGTGGTCGTGTATACACATATTTTTGTTGTTTTGCTAGCTGCTGAGGCTGAGGCTGAGCTTTGTAACGACACGAGAATGTGGAGCGCGCATTCTGTGCGTTTCGTCATCATCGTCATAGGGTTTCTCTCTAATTAAAATAATTTCTATGATTTTCTCTCGCTGTGTTTCCCCCGGAACTTGGATTCATATGTTGTTGTTTTTTTATTTTATTTTTATTTATCGTATTCACCTTCCATTGTGCTGCGCAGTCGTTGTACAGCAATTGGAATGGAATTGTCGTTGTCGGCCGACTTAACAAAGTCTGCTTCTGAGGCATTCACGTGACGCAAAATTACTGCATCTGAATTGTAATTACATATGATTGTGTCACGGAATAAAGAGGAAAAGTACAGACGAGTGCAGCGCAGTTCCAGGAAATGGCCCAGAAGTACTTTTCCACATCTTGTGCATTGCATGTATGTGCATAGCTATAGAGACGTAATTTTTTATGCGATGCAATTCTACACGACTATGTTGAGTGTGATGTAATTGCAACATGCTTAGTGATAAGAATACTCGTATACCTCAGCAAAGAGAACTGAGATGGGGTGTCCTTGGCACGTTGCTAACATGGCCACTGTTCTACGTATGATTGGTCAGGTTTTGATGGCATTGGGAATCTAGTATGTAGCCAAATCGTTTATCTCTTGCAATCGATGTCGCATAAGCTTATCAATTTATGACTGAAGTTGCTTACAGTTGCGGTTGATGACCTCTTGCAGGTTTTTGATTTGACATGTATAACTGGTAAGCTATGCTTTCTTTTTGCGTACGTGCCACGCACATATCCCCAGGGGGGATAAGTTCAAGGCATACCTTATCTATGCCCTTTTACTCGTTGCCTCTAGTGACATTGACTGTTCAATGCTAATGTTTTCATCTTGAAGCATATTTTAAAACACGTTCGCAGGCAAGGCCAACATGGTATTTATCGCTCAACATCGTGTACGCCTAAAATATAAGGCGTCATAATTAGTTCTTGGCACCATCGAATGAATTCAACTATCTATAGTTAGTAACTGAATGATTTCTTTATTCATTCAGAAAGCGAGGAATCACGAATTATTTCGTCAAGCACGATTTCGTTCGCACGGGTTCCGTCAGGGCGAAGATACTTTAAAGCTGTAACATTCCATACGAAGACAGGACATTCTACCAGTCATATTCTTGCATAATTTCTGAATTATTGAAATTTGTTTGTTTTTTGGAGGATTTTCTTGGTGAGTCTCTAGATAGAATTTATTTCGGGCTCTCCTGCAGGATGCATAGCGAAGCGATCTGAAATAAACAATCCTTTTCGTACACAAGAAATGTTCAGACTTCCGTATTTGTCCTTATAAAGAGTGATTCAATTGCAGGTTACAATTTAAATTGACATTAAACATGAAATATGGTATCGGTCAAATGGGCGCCACAGACTTCCGCCCTTTTTTCCATTACTTTTCGGCATAAATACTGCGGTAGTTCATAAATAACGCGTCGTTTAGCTCTGGAATCTCTTGGGCTTTATTGGCAAACACCTTCTGCTTCACATAAAACCAAAGAACACGATCTTGGTGGTCAATTTTGGTCGCCGAAACTAGAGTGTGGCGCAAAATTATAGTCATCTGATTTTAAAGAATGTTAATAGCTACTAAGTAACAACCCTTTAACTTTAAAGCCAGTGCTTTGAACTGAATTATAAACAATTTTTAACCTTCAACTAGTATCGACTTTAGAACTGATTTACAGCAAATTTTAGTCAAACAAACCCAAAAATTTAAAGTTTGAGAACAAAAACACAGTTTAAGGGATAATGTTGTATCAAATTTAACTGAATTTGACAGATCGAACAGACATCGAACACATTTGTTGACTGTTTACATCCGTTGGTTGGCTGAAATTTGAAAAAAAAAATTACAGATGACAGATTAGTAAAAGCCCACTCTAAAAGTTAAAAGGAACTTTTGGTGGTTTTATATCGACTAGAAATAGGAAAACACTAATCTTACCTTTGTCACGTGCGAAAATCTTTTTAAAGTGTATTTTATGCGACTACAATTTTGCGCCAGTGAAATTTTTGTGTATACTTTAGTTGCTCGCGAATAGCGTGTGGATTTTCATTGTTTACGTAGCCATTCAATTGAAAGTGAGCATCATCGCTGAAGATGATTTTGTTCGAAAACTAGTCATCAACTTGGAGGTTATCTAACACCCAATCAACGAAGTCACGACGCTGTTCATGGTCTTTTATTCTTGAGTCAATTGGGTCTTGTAAGTATGCAGATGCAGATCTTTTGTTAAAATGCGCTGCTTGGAGCTGTAGAAAAGATTCAATTGCTGGGAAGGATGGCAAATGGATTTTGACGGATTGTCACAAATACTGTCATTCATCGCGCCGATTCTTTTGATTGAACGCACTGGTCTTTGCACATTCATCACTGACACGGTTCGATCGAATTTTTCCATTAATTTCTTAACCGCGGCACGAGATGGACGGACGCACTAGCGAAAGCAATAGGAATGAAAAATGAAGTTCACGAATGGGTCGAACGTTCTTGCACCTATATTTTGTTCATCAGCAAAAACTCAGATTTGAAATATTTTTTTTTTTAAATCCATTAAAATTTAAAAAAAAAATTCACAATTTTTTGCATATTTCTTAATTTCACAACCTTAATGTGTCGATCGTAATATTGTTTTATTTGATAAACAATTTACTTGTATTTTAGTAAATGATTAGCCAGAGAAAAAAAAAAGAAAGAAAATGTCAGCAAAAATATATTATTTGATCAGCAGAACATAACTTTTTGATGAGCAAAAAAAGCAGAAAATCAGCAAAAAATAATTTGTTTGATTAGCGGAAAATAAAATAAGAAAATACAAAAAGAAAGAAACAATTTATTTAAGGAAAAACATGAACGATTGGGAAAATAATAAATAAAATTCCCGCGAAAATGTGTCAGCTTTTCGGCGATTCTGTAAACGCTTTGTCCACTAGCAGAAACAATTTTTTTGCAGCAAGTTTCGCTGCGAGCTTACATCTGCAAGTTTTTTTTTTATAGTTATCAGAATTTGTCGCAAGTCAAAAGCGTGCACAAGAAAGCTTGTTACGACAGTTTACACGCGAACTAGCGCTTACTACATAGTCTAAGCTAACTTCTTCAACCGCCGAACTTTTCGCAGTTTCATGCGATATTAAGACTCGAGATTGCTCCTACGTACTGTGAGTTTTAAGCTCGTTACGATCTTCGATACTCACCTGCTTCTACCGACTATACGTCCTGCTCCAGTTGTAAAATAGTTTTCCACAGCATCTTGGATGTTTGGCCGCAATAAGGTGGTCCGTTGAATATTGGTCTACAGACGGAACCCTTAGTCTGTGGATGTTAAAACCTGGGCTTTCGAGTGAAGTCACGATGTTCGAAGTTGTATATTGGTTACCATGAGGTAGTTATCCCTATGTGGACTCTATGCCTATTTTGAACTCCAAGGGAATATTTCTAAAACATCTACTGATCACGAAATGACTAACTTACTTTGTTTGTAGTATTTCATGGTGCTGCCTATGACTAGGCAATTAGCTTTGTAGAAATTCACAAACCCTTGACCAATGTTATTGCGATTAGAAATGCCGTGTCTTCCAATGAAATCTTTGAGAGCTGCGTTACGTTATCAGGCGAAAGGCAGTGCATAAGACTGCATTATACTAACTTTTTGTTTTACTTCAGTCCGGAACTGATCACTGATATGCTACGCCATGGAGCTTTCCGAAAATAAGGCTTTTGTGTGCCAGAATCAAACAATCTCCTGGTTCCCATATACTTGGGACTGGTATTCTATCGCATCTAGCCACATTACTTTACTTACTTGGTTCTGAGCTTTTCAGTTTGCATTACGTAAGCTCTCCGTTTAACAGACAAGTAGAATTCTCACGTTGCTTACCACGACGAGGTAAAGCAAGCACTTGGTTAGGACCTTTATCGTTGCGCTACTAACCCAAAGTAGTTCAATTGTCCAACTGGACAGTCAAATTTTAGAAACTGTCCTTCCGCAATATGTAACGCATATAGAGTATGATTTCCAACGAAGAAATCCTATACTTTATTCGGCGATTATCCTGCTAATAGGGTTAACATTTTAGTGAATCGTTGAGTTGCAGATCATATTATAGAAACTGAGCTGTTACTAAAATATATGTATATATATTTTTATATCAGATGCAGGTAGTACATACGTGATGATACAACTACTACTGCTTTAAAAACAACTTAGCGACTAAACTACATGCCTACGTGATTTATGCTAAACAAGTTTCGTTAAAGAGGTTAAAGTACGTTCGCAGCCGAACTCATGAAAGAAGAATATCAAAAAAGAGAGACAAACTTAAATGTTTTCACCTACTCTCTCGAGACAAATACTTCACAAAATGCATTAAGGAAGGACAAATTACTTGGTAGCTTTTTAGTATGCTGCGCCCAAAATAAGGTCAGTTCTAGACGCTCACTCTCTCTCTCTCTCTCTTCGAACAACAGAGCTTTTCACGCTTCTATTCGTGTGCTTTGATTACATACTCAGACGACGATATCGGCAAGCTGTTGATTCCAAAGTCCAGAAGTAGTCCGCCGCAGAATCAAACACCATATACAGAGAACTAACTAAATTGAGGTACATTGACTGCCGCCGGTCGGTTGATGGAGCACACACTGCTCGCTCGAGGCTGGGTACTGAAAAGCTGACTGAGTGGATGGCCTATGGCTAATCTTATCGTTTGTTTTCGAATTGTTCGAGGACAAACTCGGCCTCTGTGGACAATGCATTATACTGTGCGATCGGCAATCTGTAAATTTTATTTTTCAATTGTCCAACCCGATTCGAATTCAAAAATAAAATTTCAGAAACACGCATCGTTATCTCAAGAATTTTATTGTTTTTTTTTTTTTTTTTACACAAAAATAGCAACGCTATTCTGTATTTTATATTTTCAATAACAAAAATATTTTTGGCACGTGTTTGAGCGGTTTATGCGCGAGTAAATCTTATAAAAGACAGGTTTGAACTGGACGAGAAGAATGTGGGTCTCTAAATAATTTGTAGGTACATCAGGGATGTGGTGTTGTATACCGCGGATATATTTAAATGTTAAAAAAAAAAAAAAAAAATGTAAACAAGCAAACTCACACATACATACAAGGATACAACAAAAGAAAGGCACACTTCCGACCGATCCGTAGCTATTCTTGGTTCTGATAACCAAGTGATCTGAGCTTTTTTCAGTTAATACAGTTGAGTAAAGTATGACATTCTTTTGTTAATATTTGTTAATAAATGAATGACTGTGCAGAAAAATGTCTAAGAAATGACATTATGTGTTTTTGAAGAGTATTCTGTTTACGTAAAGTAACAGGTGTCTATTTGAAAATAGAATTTTGTTTTTCATCTTCTTGAAGAAAACACCGACGTAGGTTGGTATTTATAGTAAAAATACAAATAAAGTCAAGGAAGACAACATACTTATATTTTTACTACCCGGCTTTGTGAAGAAGTACCTACAATTAAACTATTTGTTCTATCTATTCCATTAAACTATTCGAAACACTTTCTGACACTACAGGCTTACTTTCCAGCAAAATTAATTTTATCCTTTTCCACTTACGAATATGTATGTGCCTTCTTCAGTGAAGGTTTCTTTTCATCAACTACCTAGCATGCCACAACTATATACGAAACAAGCTGTTGCAATACGGACGGTCTGACTCTAAATTCGGCATTTGTGGGCTATGCGCTACTCTTTTCTTCATTTATTTTGAATCCTTTTAGCAGGTTTTTTTTTTTTAAACGATAAAGCTAAAGAAATATAAATTGTGGCATCGAAAAATAATCACCCTTATCTCATAGTCATATGATATAGCCATATGGCGTCTGTCAAATCCATAGTGACAGGTAGTTAGTTCTTGCCTTGCCATTTTACATTTAACCACGGCGCAACGAATTAAAATGGTTGCATCTTACTACTAAAATAACAGTCCTGCAATATCTGTGTATCTGTAAGTTGACACTGATTTTCTTCAGCGATTCTCGTTCGGCGGCTACGTAAACAAACAAAATTGCATCCACCACGGATTACAGTTTGGTACGCACTGTGGACCGTCGGCATGATCGATCGGAGGGCTCCATTGTTATGGTTAATTCTCTGCGCTATGGTCAAATGATAAGCAACTTTTTTTGGTCTGAGATTGAAGACATTAATGTGAGCGACATGTGGTTCCAATAGCACGGGGCTGCATGCCACAAAATACAGGCTCTGTTTGGCTCTATTGCGCGAAAAGTTTTTCGGCCTTTTAATTCTGAGATTTGGCGATATCAATTGGCCATAAATATCGTGTGATCTGACCCTGTTGGATTTCTTTTTGTAGGGCTATGCTTAAGATCGTGTCTACGCACTTTAAAACCAACATCCGTGAAATTATGGACGCAATACAGCCAAAAATGTGCCAAAAAGTCATCGAAAATTACCTTTATAAATTTATATCCTCATTGTCGATTTAAGTGACAACTTAGTGGTTACTAGAATACACACAACACAACATCTGTGTTCTATTAGGCCTGGGCAAATACTTGCATCTACATGTAGCTGCCATCAACATGCAGCTACCACAGCGAATAAATTAGCTGTGCTGTTTCAGTTAAATTGTTTAAAAAAGAGGTTTAGCGCCATCTATGGAGCGGGGGAAGTCATTGAAATGAAAGATAGATAGATAGGTAAATTTCTTTGCTAATAAAATACGGACAGATTTCGGTCCTAAACGACCCAAAATTGATTGTAAAAATAAAATTAAAGTCTTTGCGAAGAACCAAAGCGTGTCAATGAAAATAATAAAAGTTGGGGTTATGTTTTACAACTGCACTGGTGAGTGAAAGTGCATTCCATTCATAAACTAAAGTCGGGTGATAGCCTGCGTCTTCGACTATAGGAATAAGTAGAATGCATGAATGCATGTGGAATCTCTTTCGTAGAGATTGAATACCTTCTGGATGAATAGAAAATGAGGATATCTAAGATATGGAAGAGAAGTTTTGAAATTAGAACGGATCTGGATCTCTCGTTACTCATACTCCTTTTTCTTCCTTCTGAGCATGTGTTTTTCGTCCCCCCATTTCTGCTCGTAGAGTTGAAGAGTGGCTCAAGTATTTTTTGCAAGGCTGCTCTATAGGCTTTCTTTCAAAACAAGAAGCTCCCCATAAGAATATCTCTATTTACGTAGACGGTCCTCATCAAGGCTTTGATGGCTGATGGACCTTGTCGCTCAGAGCTAAATGGTCTTAGCAGGTAGAACATAGTCCAATTTACCTGGGTGCCAGGCCATAATGGTATTCGCGGAAGTGAAAAACAGATGAACTAGCCAGATTGAACTCAGACCGCTGCTCTTTATTAATCGACTCAAGAGTTGGAGCTCCTCTAAAATGACAAGTGATCTGCGAAAAGCAGATGGAAAAATATTCAAAATAAAAATAATCAATTTATTGAGTTGAGGAGAACACCTCACATTTCTTGTGTCACTGTCCAAGCATCGCTGTAACTTCCATACCCATCTCGTTGATTGTGAGGTTTTGCAGGATGTCTGAATGGATGAAGTTCCTGTTCATGACGGACAAGTCTCACATTATACTACCTTACTTTATTTTCTTTTTTCTTTTAAAAAGTGAACAAATGGACATCCTGTGTAGACCTCTCAGGGCAGGCGAACTTATAATGCTGTGCAGTTGAAGACAACTGCTCTGAAATTAGTCCCTAAGTCAAGTGCAGAGTATGTAGCGCGCGATGAGGCGTGTTGTCTTCACTTTTTGGAAACTTCTCTTGAGACCAGAACTAAGTCTGGCTATATGCTAAAATTAGAACCATTTATTAGAGCACGATATACAATTTTATTAATTGATTAGATACATGCAAATAAGTGCTACGCATTCTCTTACAGTGTATTGAAATCACTGAATTAAAATCGATGCATAAATCGAAACAGAGCCATAATTCACTTATCTTCTACATTTTCAAAATAATTATTTATAACAAAGTAGAATACAACTTGCAATCTACCAAATTTGAAAGCAGCGGCAACAACAACAATTTAATTACCTAAAAATGTAGTAAACAATGTTGTCTTGACCTTCTCAATTAAA
This sequence comes from Pocota personata, assembly GCA_963082735.1. Classification (NCBI taxonomy): domain Eukaryota; kingdom Metazoa; phylum Arthropoda; class Insecta; order Diptera; family Syrphidae; genus Pocota; species Pocota personata. The sequence goes on from OY720430.1 coordinate 7,347,386, forward strand.
TGTTACTCATAGTCACTGCACGTGCCGATTCAAATACACAGTGTTGTCTAAAAGTAAAATTGCGTTTAGGAAATTGTAAAGCAAAATTTCCCATACACATCGTATGAGTGCAAAATTTTTTATTCCGGTATGTAGTTCGAGCAAAATCGAAGGCAAAATTATGTGTTTCGACAAAAGTATCCAGCATTTTATGGTCCAGAACAACAAATTGAAGCAAAAATTGTGTCTTTAAAATTATTTTGACAACAGAAACTGAAATGGAACGATACTCGTATGGACACCAAAATCTCAACAAATTAATTTTGCCTGGATTTTATCGGGCGATTTGGAGACCGGCAAAAATTGTGTTTTGCTCGAACAGCGTAGTGGGCTTTAATATGTTACGCTGCCAAAGTGAAAAGATAAATATTTGTTAGAGATTTTGTTTTCCAATAACACCCCTGTGATGAATTTCGTTCGAATTGTAAAACCCAAACCAATTTTGAAAACGACGGGAGTTGAAAAAGATGTGCTGTATTTCGTACGAATTGAAAGCGCAAAACCTTACAAATATGGTTTAAATATCGGCTAATGTCTTTTCTAAGCGCGTTGAAACGTAGAAATTTGTTGAAAAAACATTTAAAATGCGATTTATACTATTTTACCACTTCTAATTGTCGAAAAACAATAATCTAATGAACAACGACAAATAAAAAGTTTTCGAAAGAATTGATACAAAAGTTTCCACAAAAGTATTTCAATTTTCAATTAATGTATAAAATGCTTAAAGCGTTTTTTTTTTTCAAAGCCACTGTATATTTAACAAATTGTTAAAACGAGTTTCCTTTTATAATTTGTTGGTGTCTAGAAAAAAAGCTGCAATCAAAGATTTAAGTCTATGATAGCAATTCACAGTCAATTGTGAATCGCTGCTTTAAGTGGTCTGTCCTGATACGCAGGATGTGCTGTCAGTAAATTTGTGTCTCTGGTGATCATTTCAACCTTGTATCACTGCAAAAAAAAAAAAAAAAAAAAACAACACCATCATAACACAAACAAACAACAACAGAACACTTAAGCAAATAACCGCGCGAATCACGCTTTTCGCACGGTACCAGTCAAATTTCGTCATGCCCTGCTTTTGGAACTTAATCGCTGGCGATCATTGGCCATCGTATGATTCGAATAAGTACATTCGTTCCCTGACACGCCCATTTGTGCGTGCTAATTGAATTAATCGGATGGCGTACAGAAATTGTGTGCCAAATTGACGTACGTATCTTGAAGAATTTCTCTCTTATTTGGAGAGTTTACCAACTAATTAGCATGCAATTAGGTATTGGATGGACAGACATATTTGTCCATTGATCTGTTTCGGAGTTGGAAACTTCTAGATCCCGAGATATAAAAATGGTGACGTCGATTGAACAATCAGATTTACACTGGGAAAACTAATTTGAGTGTCACGATTCATATCTGGGAAGGATTTCTTTACATTTAACAGCAGGAACAATGGCTAAAAGAATTTCATTATACCTGAAGGGGGATGTTTTTTTTTTTTTGAACGAAGTCTCCAAGTGTATACGTAATAGTATTTTCAATTCAACCTTCTAAATGTAAAACTTTACTTTGCTAATTGCTAATAATTTATATTAGAAGCTATAAGAGACGAAACAAGTTTTAAAAAACTGAGGAAACAATTGGAGAGAATGCTGAGATTCCATAGAATGACAGTTTTGTTTTCTAGTAACGATAGTATGCGGAGGCTTTTTGAGGATAAATTTGAAAAAAAAAAAAAAAAATTGAAGTGGTGAAATTTGAATTTGTTTTCCATGTATTCATATTTATGGAAACTAGAAGCAGGATGTTATAGCGCTAAAAATAGTAAAATCTATCGCAGTTGAAGCTCAGTAGAAGAGAAAGTTTGTAGCAAGACTGCCAAGTGGCACCAAGTGGCACCAGGTGACATTGATATATGCTACACGAGAGACTTTCAAAATTACTAAATTAAAATTCATCTCCAAGACTGTCCACACTGCTAGTAGGTAAACTACAGATAGTACTTGGCTGTAGGTACTCGTATATTCGAGGCCGTGGAAAGTCGAGAACACAATATTTGGTCAAGCAACAACCTTATGATCGCTTTCCCATTTAGCACCATCAAGATATGTATGGCGGCAAATTCTTTACATAGAGCCTCCTGAAACTTATTTTTGTCATCTTTACACTGATCGCTGGTTACACGACTAAAAGGCTTTCCAAGGAGTTTATCGTCAGTGTCACAATGCACGTCCGATCTGCACTTTTGCTAACGTTTGCTCTGAGCTCTGATGCTGCTGGGAGAGGATGTCGACTCTTTATTTGTGCGTTCTTCTACGCAAGCCGCCAGGGCCTTTCATCTTCATGTCCACTTGGCAAACGCGGGAAGATCTTTTTTGAAGCTATTATTGTAGCATATTTTAAACTCCTTCAGAGTCTTGACAGTTTTTTTGTGGCCTTTAATTCTCTTTTTACCAGGGTCCAATATCTTTCAATTGCCCTAAGTTCTGGTGAATTTGGAGGAAGGAGTGAAAGGATTCAAGATCAGACTAAAACAAGGAGAGCTCTTGATGATTCTTATAAAACGGGCACAAACGATTCTGTAGGTACTCATTAACGTATATTTCGCCATTAACTGTACCAGTAATTATGAATGTTTGGCTCCTGAGATCTCAAGAGAGAAATAAGAAAGAACCACTAATTGTTCGCTTGCTCCTAAAAGGGCAAGTATTGGTTTCCTGGAAATTTTCGATCTCGAGATTTTGATAAATCTTCGTATTACTATGTAGTACTACTTTATTAGACTGGCCGTCATGTAGATAGGATCCAAATTCTATTGAGAACCTATGGCACTATTGCAAAGGGAAGATGAGCTACAGGAAAGTCGAGAATGTTCACAGTCTTTATGAAGAGACCAAAAGGGTTTGGGGGTCCATTTAAGAATCATTATGTGAACATTTATAGGATTTATGCCGCGTTGATTGCAAACTATAATTGATAATCATGGTTTTTCTATTGTTACTGGTGTTTCTAAAATGCACCACCTCTTTTATACGTTTTAATTCAATACGAAATAATTTGACGATTAAACAACCTGTCCAAAAATGTCAATATACCTAGTCATATAGTAAACACTAGTACAAGTTTAAACTCACTCATCGTGAAGCTAGTATTGAACACATCCATTCTAAATTGACAGGTATTCAATGAGTGACATTTATACTACTCGTAAGTTATCGCACAAAAAGATTTAGTTTGTAAATATGGAGTGGGCGATATTGAAAACCATGTTGTGGGAATTGACCTTCACTAGTGTAATATGGAAAGGGGTGAATAGCTAAAGCAGTCACAGGAAAATTTTGTTCACAGATAGACAAATTTTTACTATTGAGGAATCGTTCAATAAGCAAAATTACAGGGTCTATGCCCCTATGCAAGCGGAACGGGGCTATCATTCAGCGTCTGTGAAAGTTTGGTGGGGTGTGAGCTACGAAGGCGTTACTGACCTTCATTTCTACCAAACGGCAAAAACAATACATGAGTGGCTCCAAAACAGTGTGCCGGACTTCATAGCAGCAAACGATTGGCCGGCAAGCAGTTCAGACCACAATCGTTTGGATTATAAACTGTGGTCTATTTTAAAGGCGATGACTTATTCTTCTCGACACCCAAATATTAAGTTCTTGAAGATTTATCCGTGCAGTGGGGTTTTAAGCCTAAAATGGTACACTGGGTTGTAAGACCCATTTTGACCTATGGTTCGATTGCCTGGTGGAAAGCGCTCGAGAAGAAATACCAACTTGAAAGCGTTACAAAGATTCAACGAGCAGGCTGTCTGGGGGTGACGGGATCGATGAGATCAACACCGATAGCATCTCTGGAAACAATACTGAATCTTCTTCCACTTGCCATATATTGCGGAACACGGCAGCTAAAACTGCACTAAGACGGATAGCTAAACCCTACGGTCATGCCTCAATTCTAAACCGATGGAATGTCTTCAGACTCCGGACGGAAACGGACTACATCATCCCCATTCCAAACCGCAACCAATAGTTCTCTATTAGAATTCCTAGCAGGGAGGAATGGGATGAAGGAGAGTCTGTTTCGAAAACGAACTGGCCATCTTTACTGACGGATCCAAAATGACTGCCGGTACTGGTGCCGGCGCCTTTTGTGAGTCTCGAAACATATATCGCTTGTTTAGACTTAAGGATGGTTGCAGTATCTTCCAAGCCGAAATCGCTGCAATAAAACAAGCAACATCACTAAGATCCAAGCTCGTAAAAATTTGTGAAAAACGACTGGATGTTATCTCAACGACCAACACGGTGACCCTGTGTTGGGTACCGGGCCACATGGATATCTCCGGTAAACTTATTAGCCCTTCGCGAGCCCTTTCCGAGGCTAGTGTACCGCTTAGCACCGTATACAGGGAGATAGACATCGAGTCTAATGAGGAAGCCAATGAACGCTGGTGTCGATTAGATACATGCGCTACAGCCAAATCATTATGGCCAGTCTACGACAAAAAGAGATCTATCAATTTTATAGAACTTAGTCAAAGGGATATCCGCATAGCTGTTGGTGTCGTGACAGGACACTATCACACAGCACGACTAATGTTACCTTATAACGACTAATGTAGAAGCCGCAGGGACGTAGAGGAAATAGAATCCGTTCATCATCTCCTGTGTGACTGTCCAGCTCTGGCCAACAAAAGAAGCCTTGCCTTTGGCAGATACTTCTTTTCAGAGCTGGATGAGCTAGGTAGCATTGAGCTAAGAAAACTCCTGAGATTCATATATTTATCTGGGTGGTTTAGCCTAGCGGTCGAAGATCGTAACTTTTAGGTTCCCAGAGTTCTAAATATTGGGCACAATGGACTCATAGTGGTCTAAGTGAGCTGCTGACAACCCTGTCAACAAGGGCACCCAGTTACCTAACCTAACCTATCCGTGCAGTGGACAATTTTCCAATGGACGAGATTTATGTTGCGATCGATGAGTGTCCATAGCGAATCAAAGACTTCAAAAATTTAAATGGCGGCCATTTCGAATAAATTGTTTAAATACTGTTTCCTAAACAATCAATTAATGTTATACAGACAAACAAAATCTAAAGATACCTGTTGGGTTTTATTTTGTAACTAAAAATGGGTGTACCGGCATTTATGACTTGACTAGGTATGTGCACTAAACTAATAAAATGCTCGACTTGGCCGCACGTACTTGCAGGCACACAGATTTGGGAGACCCTCTTTATTGAGTTTCTCATAGTAATATCAAGTTTTGTCAAGCAGATATCGAACATTGTCAGGAAACCAATTATAGCCCTTATGGGTGCAAGTAAAAAATTGCAGTTTAAGTATCAACGTTTCTAATTATATGCATGTCACTGTATGTATCCATAGATCTCAAGCATTAAACAATTTTTCAAGTTAAGAAATCCATAATTCAATATGCGAATAGATAACAACAATTACACAAGCCACAAGATAACGTGAATTAAAGTGGTTTCGCTCGGCGATGAATCAATGCCTCGTAAAAAGAAAGCATCTTGGCATGATGGTTTATTCACGCTTAATGTCAAGAATTGTGGTTTCAATTGTTTTAAACGAATGGGCTACAAATGTGTGCTATAAATATGGCAGACATTGTGAGTAAGGATTTGAAATTGTTACTGCATCACTGTTTAGCAAAATTCAACCCCTACTTATTATGACTGTTTTGAAGTATCCGTAGTTTCTGTAGACGCGCTAAATGTACCCAGCGAACCATTTAAATCGACAAAACTCCATTCTCAACTGGTTAATAGCTACTTCATCAGCTAAACACATTCAATTGTATTTCTTCTTCTTCTTTTTCACTCAAATCAGCGCAGAGAACTCACTTAAGATTTCTTATCTCAAGTGAATGACCTTACATTGTTTACACAACGATAATAACAATAACTAGTACGATGCAACATCTTTCGGTCCGTGTATGAACCACAATGCAAATTCACCTTAAATATGTCTGTCACACATTAAAAATAAATCGATATCATTATAGGATCACAAATTATTGAAATCATTTACACTATCGAGTAGTCTTTCTCTAGACTAACAGCTGTGAAACCAAGCACAGGAGAAAAAAAAAAAATGATAACGTGCTCGAGACAAAGACGATACATTTGATAAGAATGTTTACAGTTTTGAATCACGAGTTGGATTGGTGATGATGATGATGTTAATGATGATAATAGCGATGATGATTGTGGTCGCAATGGGCAAATATAAATATAAATAAAATATGTGGTGCAAACAAAATCGATAAGAGCAGAAGAGAAAGATTTAAAATTAATTAGGATTGGCTGATTATTTTGAATTTAATTGATGGGGACGTGACCATTTGTTCATTGTGAGTGAATGAAGGCAAATATTATTGAATTTAAAATAACTTACATGTAGCCCGAGAGCAAATTAAAAAAAAATGTTTAGAAATTGTACCAACAAAAATTGGTGGGTGCCCGTTGTAGGTGGCTAGTCATGGTCTTTTTGCTTAGTAAAGAGTGCCATCGAAATAAAGTACGTGCTTGCATATGTTTGCTGATCATTTGCAAATCCATCAGATTTTAAATTTAGGCGATGTTGTTAAAATGTATTTTTTTTAAAAAAAAAAAACTTCAAAATAAAACAAATTTCCTTGAATATATCAAATATTTCTTAGATATCGATTTTTAACAAAATCGTTGAAGTCGTATCCGAGTAATAACTAATATTCAAAAATTCGATAGTAAGTAAAGTACCGTTATACAACTTTTGTTCCAAAAACTTGATACGCCATCTAGTGAGATACGTCCAACTCAATCCAAATATAAAATTTAAACAAAATTGTTGAAACGTTTTCGAAAAAATCGAATTTTCTCAAAACAGGCAGGCAGGCATAATTGAGAGACCCACTCTTTAGAGATTCTGAGTTCGAAAATTTTCACGAAACCAATACTTTCCCTAAATGTATACTCTTTATACCTTATCCAGGGTATTTTAAGTTCGTTACATAGTTTGTAACAGAGAAATAATAGCGATAGACCCCCAAAAGTATATATGTACATATATTTGTGACCAGCATCAAGAGTTATGTCGATCTAACCATGTCCGTCCGTACACCACCACTTGTTGGGCCTTCAATTTTAAGGTAGAAATATAAAATTGGTTTATAAGCTTTGTAAAATCGGAAGCAGTACAAGTATATAAATTTGTTAAAACTCGCAGACAGACTTTAAAAAAAATTTCGCTTTTCTTAATATTCTTACTAGAAACTATGCAGACGTTTCTTCCATACATTATACATGACTACGCCCACTTTTTGGGGGCGTTTTCTTACGTATTTTTTGGCTTGGTTTTGGCTTTCGTGGAAAATTTGCACTGGCTTGAGCTGACGTCGAAATTTGAAGAGAATGACAAAACGTGTGTCGGTTGTGGATCTTCTACTGACCTTACATCACTAATTTTATGTTTACTCGTCTCCATTCTTACCAATATTCCTAAAATTGTAAACTAAATATTTTAAGGCTATAACAAATCAACAACCAACTTTTGTTTTTTCATAAACTAATACGAGGGGCGGCAGACAAGTTCATGGCCTGACAGACTCAACAACAAGTCATCTTCTCATTAGTGATACCACTAACTGCGGCACTCTAATCTTTTTTTGGGACAGCGAAGGTGTTTTGCTGATTGATTACTTGCCAAAGGGGACTACGATGAATAGTCAATATTACGCAAATTTATTGACTCAGGCACATGAATCGGTCGTACGGAAGCGCGGGTTTCGAGACAGGCCTTAAAAGACACAGATTTTTCAACGATAGACCACCCACCCTACAGCCCAGACTTGGCCCCGAGCGAATTTTCCTTTTTTTTCCCAATTTGAAAAAGGAGTTACGAAACCGGAGATTTGCAGATGAGAACGAGATCAAGGCGGAAGTCATTTTGCAGGCAAAGAGAAAGTATATTTTTTCGGTGTATGCCCGATGTGAGAAATGCATTTAACTTGAGAGAGATTATATTGAGAAATAAAATTTTTTAATCGGATCTCTTTTACTTAATGCATTAGACTTATCAGCCGCCCCTAAATAATGCGAAAGTGAAGTGAAAATAATTTTGATTTTGATTCATATGTAGGTCCAATTTAAAAAAAACTCGGCGAATATAGAGGCAAGCACTGATTCTCAATCGCAAGATTAAGACCAATCGTTTGATTTTTTATTCATGAAAATCGGTACAGTCGTTTAGACTCCAAAAGCTAGAACACAAAGTTTAAGAACCGGCCGTAGTACCTACCTGGCAAGTCCTAGAAAGCTCCTCAGCCTTTGGAAATTAGCCAGTTTTAATTGACACATTTATACAAAAAAAAAGTTGTGTCAAAATATATGTATGTTTGCATTAAAGACCATTTCGACTTACTTGATTTCATAGTAAGATGGCGCTACAGCTCCAATCATCACTCCGTAATTCTTGGTACTTGTAAAATATCTTTCCTGCGCTGCTCACGCCTTACCTGCCGTATTCGAAGTAAATTTGATAAATTTGGGATTGTCTGATTTCAATTATGATATTTTGACACCTGAAACAGTTGATCAACGGAAAAGTGTTATCTATCTATCTTACTAGTCTACTATCACCGGTCTAATATGTCCCTGATCGCAGATAACCTAACTACTGTTGGGCTTATGTTATACGTCAGTGACCAAACACTATAAATCAATTAATTAGCGCTCATTATGTGCAGATTTGAGTGTTGGAATGCAAGAAAAAAAAAAAAAAAGCAACAAAGTACTCGTCGGCCAAATTATAGCGACGTTCCAATTTATTCATGTTTTGTTGTCGGCAACCACTTGAAATTTGTTCACAGGCGTCGAATCAATTATCACCATGCTTTTGTTGGGGGGAGAGTGAGTCGAGTTCATTTATTGGCTTTCGCCTGCCAATAGTGGAAAAAAATGCAAATTTTTATTTGTTTTGGATTCACCAGTGAATTTCTTAACAGGCGCGTGTTGAAATATTCTTGTGAATTCGATTTTTCATTTTAAATATTTTGCAACAAGGAAATTGGACTGGCGGAGGTGCTCTAAGTCGAGTATCTCATCGGCTACAAGCCGGAGGAGTACAATAGATATACAAAGTCCCAGTGCACTTACACCCTTAATATCAATCTACAATGATATCCAAATAAATTTATATAAATCAACTGCAAGCCACGGTGGAGTTGAAGGTTTATCTTTCGAAGTTGAATGCTTTGATTCATTATGAGTTGGTAATTGATGTTCAAAACCTTCTATCGTAGATAGAACCCGCCTTGAATTTTGGGAGCTTCAGCTGACAATCGGCTGGGTGAGTCGCCTTGGGTATGGGGAGTACAATGGCATCCAATTTTTGTTTGTTCAAGGAACCTTGACCCGCCTTGACTTATAAGTAGGTAATCATTCTTTAACAATTTAAAATATAATAGTCATTTGCATAAACATTGACATACTGATGTTAATGGAGCATATAGACATCCCTCACATTTTTTTTGTATTTTTTTTTTTTAAAGGCGAAGGTGTGAACAATTGTGACGTCTCGTATGTATGTAGTATATTATAACCTGTAAGACGTACTAAACCAGAAATCTTTATTCGCTTATCACTCTACACTATGCGTGTACTAAATTGTCGGCATTGAAATATTTTAAAGTTATCCTTGAAACAAATCTATATATCCGTACATATTAGCCACGTGCCATTTTGTTTAAATCAGAACAAGAGCACATTAAATCCAAATTAAATCCCAGACAATGAGTAAACAAACCCTAATTTAACTTATCATCGACTTCCCTAAAATATCTTTTGAACGTTTTGTACCTTTGACCTTATATTTGATGGTACTAACGTATCATCCAAGACTTACTATAAATTTTCAGCAAATAAACTTTATACGCCGTCAGGCTTGAAGCGAATCAATCTCATCACACTCATACATCGCACAAGAAAAGAACAAATTTCGCACTATTCTAATTATCCGATCATGAATATCAACGATTTAATGTGCTGAGCGCGAAATACGAAATAAAGTTAAAGAATATAAGTAAATAAATAAATTTTTATTTTTTCACAATTTATTGACTTGCCACCTTCTATTTGTTTACATAAAAAATTTCATTCCGACTTCTTATCCATTAACAGATTCTTGGAAACAAATTCTAAAGAACGTGCTTAAAAAAAAAAATTGATAGAAAAAATAAACGGAGCTACAGAGATGCTTTGTGGTAGACTGAGTGGTAAAAAATATATAGCGCGTTCTAACTAAATTAAATGACACGATTTTTGTCGGTTTATTAGAGTTTTAAGGCAAGTCTACATATGTACATAGGTACGTATATTGTGAAATGCGGAGTCTGTTGGTTCGAACATCAAGGCTGATATTTTTTGAGATACTGTGTGTGTTTCATTATGGTTGGAGAAATGAGGTTTTATTCGCTTTGAAAGATCGAGAACATGAAACTTTAATTTTCGCGTTTTGCTTTTGAAAATTTCGTTCTGCCATGGATCGAGATCATATTACGTCGCTGGTTCTGATTTGTTACAGTTTCACAGGAAATTCGACTTGTGCAACTGCTATCCGGAAGAAAGAAAAGGCTTTTGCGGTATGGCGCCGAACACCTTCTGAGAAGAAACCATAGTTTACAACCACGTCATCTTAAAACATGCAAAATTCCTTTTTGGTCTTTCCTGAAAATAATAAAAGGTTCTGCTTCACCCACCATCCCGCCTCTTGTCTACAATGATAAGAATATCACGGACTCAAAAAAAATATAATCTGCTAGCTACTTTACTGCAGCAAATTCGACATAGCAAGATTGTTCTCTCTCGCGCTCTCTCTCTCTCTCTCTCTCTCTCTCTATCTCTCTCTCTCTCTCTCTCTCTCTCTATCTCTCTCTCTCTCTCCCTCTCTCTCTCTCTCTCTGTCTCTCTCTATATATATATATATATATCCACCTATTTCTGTTACCTATTATCCGATTAATTTTTTAGTGGATGTCAGTATTCTTGACACCACCTCAAGGACCCCAAGTTTTAGATGCAGCGAATGACTACGATGCAATCACCAATTGGGGTGCACACAACTTGTGTTCAATGCGTCAAAACTCCAGAGCTGTCTCCTGTCTATGAAACGGTATACGAACGTTGATCTTGAGGAATCTAATCAATCTGTCAGTGCTTGGCATGAATATTATCCCAGACCTTCGATGAAACCACCTGGTGCTGCAAAAGGTGGTGCTAGATGCCTAGGATTCCATAAAAGGTGCAAACGGTTTTTCACTCAAACGGACTTGACCACAATCTATAAGGCTTATGTTAGTTTGAGTTTACTTGATCGTGTTCAGCGACAAGCTTGTAGACTGATTAGTGACCAGTCTATATGCAGCCAAATCCATTAGCTCGAATTCCACCGGAATGTTGGATGCTTAGCGCTCCTATACAGAAATTTTCACCACAAATGTTCGGACGAAATATATAGTTGTGTCCCGCCTGTCCGTTTAGTCGAAAAACACGTGTAGCGTGTAGTACTTTAGAGCCTGCTTTCGCCCGAACTGATCACCATAGCAGATCACACGAATGTGGAATAGCCTGGCATCATCAGCATTTCCAGAAATATGTACATAATTTGCAAATATTTCAAATTAACGCACATCGTTAGCTCATTATCTCTCCTTATCTACCCACTCCTTAACACTTCCCTATACATTTTCCTTTCACTCCATCAGTGGGTTTTACAAACTTCAAAGAACGCAGTTCTAAGTGGTGGAGAACATTAAAAAAAAAAGTTACCTAGCAAATCGCACACACGCGTGTTCTCAATGGTTGGTTGTCGGATTTTCTTGAATCTAAGGCAGGTGTCCCACAGGGATCTATTATGGGACCGTTACTTTTCTCTCTTTATAACAATGGTATACCTTCAATCCTAAAAAAATTATAGAAGATGCAACCGCGCGTATAGATGAAGGTTTTCGTTGGGCACAAGTAAACAAGCTTTAACTTCATTCTGGTAAAAGCCAAGCTATCGTTATAAGCTGTATCAACTTGGACATGTTCTGCCTTACCCCTTGCACTTCAATCAAAATCTAATCTGGATTGCTACACGCACATCTAGTTTTTTGTAATCTTAGTAGTTCTAGCTCACGGAAATTAAGAGTCTCATTCAACAGTGCTGTGGGTATGTAAAAGTTGTTCTTGGCATGGAGTTCCAAAAGTATTTGGATTTCAATGTTTTGGTCTTTGGTTTTTGTTAAAGCCGGGTATAACTCAAAATCTCGAAGTCAATTCTAAAATAGAAACCAATTTAGTAGTGGCTTACTCGCCTCAAAGTCGATTTTAAAGCTACAGTCAATAGTATTTCTAGTGGAAAAGGGTAATGAACAAATTTGACATGATTTGAATATTGTGCATGATAAAATGTATAATTGAGCACGGACAAATTATAAAAGTATGATTGAATTCGTTAGAATACTACACTAATGCAGAATTTTTAGGCTGAAATTTGAATTGGATTTCTTCGATATGCCTAAAGTCAGCTGTGAAAGTTCACAGTAGCGAAAATGTGAATATGAATCACAATAAAAGCTAAATCCCAATGAAACGTTACGGCCCTCCGTCCGCCGAAACAACCAATGAAAACAATAACTCATCCCTCAAACCTAAACAGATGTCAGCACGAACGCGTTGTTTCTGCTTTAACTGTCAGTTCGCGAAAACCGTAACAAATCATTGGGATTTGGTGTTACCTATTCTGAATTTGAGTTTTGCTAAATTTGATTTATTACTGCAAAAATGTAAAAGCAACTTACAATCACCTAGCTAATAGCGACTTTAGGAGTTACTTTTAGTATTTCTATTAATAAGGGCCACTCTTTAGATCAAATCTTTCTTGTGACACAAAAAAATGATTGCATATAGTTGGAGTAATCTCTTCTCATATCATATCTATTTCTACATATTATGAAGTTTAAAAATGTTCCTTGTCTGTTTGTCTGCATTACCGCTTATAACTCGAGAACCACTTGACCGATTTAGATGCGGTTTACTTCTGTGCATTGGAAAATTGTCTGAGCACTTAATAGTTTGTATGCCACTTCCTTATGCCCTCAAGGCAGTGCATTTAATTCGATGTAATAGCTGAACTATAAATCGTATGTTAAAACACCGTTTGAGAAATTTCTAGAGTTCTAAAAGGTCTACAAAAATGTCCGTGATAGCATATACTTAAGATCACAAGATAACTACTCGTAACAATAAACACTTTTTATGTTTTCAATGTTTTAATATTAATTTTGTTTTAGTAACATATAATTTGAGGACGGCTGAACCGATTTTAATGTAGTTTTCTTACACTTGTTTATTATTTCTCTGAGAAGCAACATTTAATTTTTGCCTAACGGTATTTATTACTCTTAAATCTACTCTGGTTATTTCTATAGAAAGATGAATTGTTAAAAAGTGATATAATGTATGTGTGCACGGAAATTATACGCGTCACTTCTTACCTTAATAGCAAGAAATGGATCAATACACAGTATCATGATATACGAGTATGAAGCTCTAAAACAGTCCGGTGTCTTATTAGTCACCATCCACTGGAAGTACATCATATTAGGCGATTGTATCTTATAATCACATGTCTCTTCTCTATTTCTGGTCTTCTTTAAGGACATTGATAATTTGAAGCCAAGTCTACTTGCAGGAATGAATAATTAGTGGGAAAGGTCTATTTGCTACATCAGTCTAATGACAACCACCACTTGCATTGACTTCAGTTAAAATTTGTTGACATTTGGATAACCGTATTCGCTTTCTCTTTGTTTGAATGTAACGTTTATATCTGAGAAAATGATCTTCGTCTCACTTCCTCGTTCTTGCCTAATTTTGACTGCAGGTCTTCTAGAACAAGAGAAACACAAGTTCAAGGTATTAAATATAATTAAGGGTTTTATTTTTTCTCTTCAAGATTTTCAATAACAGAAAATTTATTTTTAATGCTAAAATCTGAACTATCTATGTATTAATGCTATGATAAATTTCAGAGAATCTATTTTGTTTTTGACAAAAAGCAATAGATATTCCTGCTCTGTTTTTGCCAAAATATAAATTTCTATTTCCAGCGATGTCACGTTGGAGTCTCGATTATTATCAAAATACGTCAAACATAAAACGTTTCTTTCATCCTGATAGAAAAACTTAAGTGCACGATTCGGTCGCAAATACTTGCTCCTATGTGCTTAGATAAAAATGTAAAATCGCTTCGTTTAAAAAAAAAATGCACTTTTTTTTCAAAAAATCGAAAAATGTCCTTGCATAAATGCTTAAATATAAATTTTCAACTAAATCGTCTCGCATCTCATATACGAGAAAGAGCTATTGATATCTCGCGTTATATTTACAGTTCTAATTGACACAATTCTTCGTTTTAGATATCGGAATATTTATACGATATAACGATCGTCGAGGAACGGGTTATGTTTACTATTGCTACAGATACGAAAAACTACGAAAGTTATAGATTATTTAGGCAGAAAAGCATTTAATTTTAATGGTAACTCGTGTTACAACCTTGTTGTAACGATGTTTTTTCCACAATCTTCTTTTAGCAAGTTCTAAACAATATGAAATCCATATTGTCACGTTAGAAACAAGTAACAGTGTCAACTACGAGTAATAAAAATAGAATTTCAATAATTTAATACAAAATCAATTTATTTTTAGTGTTACTAGCGTTACATAAATTTGGTAACTTGCGTTAATATCGATTTTAATACATGACTATCTTTTAACATTTTGGCGATAGTGTAGTCATTCTTCATTAGCATATCACTGCAGCAACCATTGAGCTTGTAATTCCATTTTTTCTACATCTGAACGGACATCGTCATCAGTGTAAAAGTCGCTAAGAGAAGAAGAGCTGTATATATATTTGTTTATGCATACATATTCAAAATCAGCCCATAGTAAAGATAATTTTGAAAGTAGACAGCAAATCATCTTTAATTGCGACCAGATCAAGCGCAACTCAGGCGAGCAAATTGAAGTAAATCCAGTCAACAGTTTCGGCTGCAGTCGGCCGTACACAGACGAACCGACAAAGTGAATTGAAAGACCCAATTCTTTGAGTGATTAAAAACTCGAGGCCAAATGTATTAACAAAACCAATACTTGCCCTTAATAGGAGCAATCCAAAATCATAATAATAATAATTGTTTCGTCTCTTGTGATATTTTTTTCCCCCATTATATACAAACACAGACAAAAATGTCATTCAAGGCCAAACAAAGGAAGAACCAAGAGTGTACAAAAATTTATCTACGACGTTTTATTTTTAAAACACCTTCAGATCGAATCACACTGCTGCATGAAACAATTTCTCAATTTCCGTTCTATTTTCAGATACATTTTTATCTACAAAATATATTTTCGGGTCTGATAGTAAAATGTGCTTCTTAATTTTTTGATTTTGAGATTTGCAAACAACAAATAAAAATTTCGCCAATAAATCTACTTCCAACCATCCCTGCACCTTGGGTGATAGTACAATTAAAAGAAAACGCAAAATAAAAACAACAAAACGATCTCACAACCAAAATATGTACCTCAATTCCTTGTAAAAAAAAAAAAAAACGTTTTTCTTTATATGTGATGATGATCTTCGGTATTGTTATCTCAGCGGCGAAATTTCGGCGCATGGCGCACGGCACACATGTAAATACATTTTTATTTACAGACAGTTTGGTGGGCTTTAAGTGGGTCTCCAATGGGGCAATAGATAATTCGCGCTCACTTGCAGCTTAGGGGTCTTTACTGTGTATATATGTGTGTTTGGTGCTAACAACATGCGAACGATCTTTCAATGAGCAGACAATCATACAAATTTATTTGGAGAGCGCGGTGAGAAATGTAAACAAGTTAATTTTATTAAGATCGTGGCGATCGCTTTCGTCGTGATCACACAGGGATGTCATGTGAGCTTGCCGAGAAGTGGAACAGTGATGATTTGTATTTCTCTGTGAATGTGCGAAGTGTTTTCAGTTTGAGTGTGTATATGTGGGGGAGGAAATGCAGAAAGTAATTCGATAACTACTTCGTTGGTTGGTTGGCGTAAACATTAATGTGTTCATCCATTTCATTCCGTATTCGAATTATGTTATTATGAATTTTTTTTATGGATCTCAGTAGTCCAGTAGTATTTCTAGATTGCTTTTCGACTTTTTAATACGAAATAACAAAACAAATATTTTACTTTTTATTATTTGTAACTAATACTTAAACAAATTCCGACTTTAATTTCGGTAATCAATTTATTTTAGAAGTACATAAACATTTTTAAGAGTTTGAATACCAAAAATGTCTGTGATCGTGGCTTAAGTTAATTTTTAACATTTTTCAGGAGACACGTTTAAAATGTTTAATTCATGTAAAAATCATATTCGATTTACGCTGCTCTTTCTCTGTCCATAATTCCGCAATTGTTATTGCAAGTGTAGCATTAAAGCCATCACACATTCTGTCAGATATGTTTAAGGGACAAATATGCTCGTAATATTGTTACTTTCTCTGTAATATTGTACATACAAATAGTAAAAAGGATATCAGACAGTTACCACCTTATAGCCCAGAGATATTGAGTAGTAAGAACAAGTAATTAATTGATTAAAACCAACCAAAAAACATACCCACGCAAAAAACATACCCACGTGAAGCATAAAAAAGCGAAATAATCCTCGGTTGGGCTGCCATTTTTTATAATTGAATTGTCACACAACTTCGGATTTTGTCTCAGTTTCTTGTGCTCTGTAGTCGTTTTTTATTGGTTGTTTTCTTTTATTAAGGCAAATCAATTTGCTGGTGGTCTTAGTGATAAATAAAACTTATTGCATCCTCTGTCGGTTAAATTTAATTGCTTGGAAACACTCCAGACTTCGAAAACGGATGAGTAATTTTGTATCCTAAGCGGCAAATGTCTTTCGTGCGATTGTTGTTCCATCTAGCGGTTTAATCAAGGGAGAACCTTTTATTCATCGGAATCGGTTTTGGTTTTCTCGAACACGGCTATTAATATTTTGTTTAAATTTATTGTTTGAATATATCAGAATCGTATAACGTTTTTGGAAAATGGCGTATAACAGTACTTTAATTATTATCGAATTTTGAAAATTGGTTATTTCTCAGATTGAACTCCAACGACTCTGTTGAAAATCGATATTCAAGTAATATTTAACTTATACAAGGGCATGGCATACAAAATTCAATGATTTTCAAATAAACAGCATATAGGTGCAAGTACGTGCGACCCAGTCGTACGCTTTAATTAGATCCAAAGTATGACGTTTCACTCATATCCGGCGTCGGATTTACGATGTCCTACATATATTTTGCTTATGTCCTGTTTCCCCTAGGGCCTCTTCGTCTACTACGTCTACGCGATAGCTTGAAGGGTTATCCGTGACTCCTCCTTCACTATTCTGCGCCATGTATTTCTCGGTCGACCCGCTCTTTTGCCATCCTGAGTTAACGGTTTCCATTGCATCGCCTAGTTTGCTATGGAACTGTCGCCTTTGCGAAACGTGTGTCCAATCCACTGCCACTTTCGTCGTCGAATGGTGATGTCTATCGGTTTTTGACCCGTTCTCTCATGGGTGCTGCATGCATATAACAATAATTGCATTGCTAGGAGACGTCCTACATATAGCCGGTTGGAAATTATACAAACGTCGTATATCCAGCGCCGGAAACGTGTGAACGCTATCGTTTAATTTCATACATTTCGAGCCGGGTATGTGCTTCTTGGTCGGACGGTTGCTACGCGATTACTCCTGAGATTATTCTTTATCTTCAAAAATACTCAAATCATACAAATCTATGAAGCTGTCTAGTTTTAGACCAGAACACCTGCAATATATTTCTGAAACAGCCACTTTCCAGCTGTAGTACACATCTTACATCACAAAAATGAGTTATCGGAATAATTAGTACGAATTGTATCTGGGGCAATCGTATAATATTAAATACTTTAATATGGGTACCCGAATATTTCTATGGTGCGCATATTAGTTTGCAAAAGTTGGAGAACTACTCCTTTAAGTGATGTTCTTTAAGCAGAAATAATCTTACGAATATCAACTAACTTATCTATTTTTTTGTAGCCCTTCAATCAAAACCCAAAACAGAAAAAAAAAAGAACAACATAATCTTCCAGATATGGCACGGAGTGAGTGGTCTCATTGTCCAACACCAAAAACTATATCCTTATCAAATTGTATAGAAAAGAAATAAAATTCTGTAATACTGACGACAAAATATAAAAGGAAATAAAAAAAGAGAACCGATAAAAAAAAAATAAGTGATTTGTTGTGATTTGCTAACTTTTACCACTACAACCGGAAACTGTATTGACAACGATCAAGATTAAGGAGAAATCTTCGAAATAAAAATTAACGCACTAATTTATCACGAAAATTAAACGAAAGGAAGAAAGAAATCAGCGAAGCCATTGAACCGAAGGCTAAGTGGATAACCAGTTGAAGAAGATCACCGAAAAAAGAGAAATTTGTTGTTTACTTTTTATTACTGTTGCCTCCTCTCATTCGATTTATTGAATTTTCTTCACGTTTCTTCTTACAACAAATTGTCGAAGATGCACCGAACACCTCGGATTAATTTTCTGTTTGTATATAGGTACATTTATTTATACTGATACATTAATTATTGCAGTCACACCTAATGAAAATGGAGACCCAGAAGTAATTTTGCTGGATAGAATGAATACGAAGAAAAGTTTGCAATACTGAGTCATTTAAATTGAACAAGGCCTAAGAGGCCAGGAATTTATGACCACGGACTGCTTTTATTACGCCACAATACAGCCATTTCCTCGTTGTAAAGGGTTATTGATTTTTAGGTTGGGATTTCACATCCCTGCCATATGGCATCTGTCAAATCAATCTGTCATTCTTAGTGACAGGTAATTAGTTCTTGCCTTACCCTATTTACAATATGGATCGTGTAACCACCGCACAACGCATTAAAATTGTTTCATCTTACTGCAAAAATAACAATTCTGTAATATCTGTGCATCTGTAAGTTAACGTCGATTTTCTTCAGAGATTCTCGTTCGGCAGCTACGTAAACAAACAAAATTGTAGAATTTCAGGTTCTGAGAATTCAAATGTGATCGTGTAGAAGCTATTGCATCAATCACGGATGACAGTTTGGTGCGCGCTGTGGACCGGCGGCATGATCGAGCCGAGGGCGCCCTGTTATGGTGAATTCTCTGCGCTATGGTCAAATGATAACCAACTTTTCTGGTCTGAGATTGAAAACATTGATGTGAGCGACATGTGGTTCTAATAGCACGCAACACAGGCTCTGTTTGGCTCTATTGCATGAAAAGTTTCCCAGCCGTTTAATTTTGAGATTTGGCGACATCAATTGGCCACTTTTTGTAGGACTATTCTAAAGATCGTGTCTATGCAGAGCATCTCCAAACTTTGGAGCACTTAAAAACAAACATCCGTGAAGTTATGGCCACAATACAGCCAGAAATGTTCCGAAAAGTAATTTAAAATTACCTCACAATAATCGAAGTTTTCAAAATGTCCCGATGTTGTATTCCATACATAATGGCAGGGGCCAAAATTTAAAACAATATCAAAAATTAATTTACGAAATTCTTAGGTACTTCTGCACTAACCTAGATGAGACAATTAAATTAAAACAAAAATCTTTAATGTTTGCAGTGAAGTTAAATGCTTTGAAAAATGTGATTTGGTTTGTACTTTAATGAAGGTTCTCTACAGATAGCCTGTTTAACCTAATCCTACAAAAGTACATATCGTTGGTTTATTGGAAATATTCACCAATACTACTACTACTACTTTTTGGTAAAATTAACTTTTAGGACTCAGCATTACCTACCATATTTATTAAGGAAGAAATGATTCGAGTTCAAAAAAAACGTCACCATAACCTTGGAAAATCTAGACATACTGATAGAGTCCATATATGAATATTATTTTTCAATTACTATTCAATTCAAATGGCGTAATAATGTACTTATGTATCATATAATATAGGGTGATTCAATTCGGGGTTACAATTTAGATTTGAAATAAAACACATTAGTTTTTAATAGACCGCTGAGACATTGACATTATTTATGAAAAATGACCTCCAACCAAAAATCCGCACCAAACAGTAACTTTTTGTAGATGCATTGGTTGTTCGTGAATATCCCGTGGATTTTCATGACTCCAAATGCGACAATTAAGTTTACTATGTAACCATTCAATCGAAAGTGGACCTCATCGCTGAAGATGATTTTGTTCCAAAAATCGCCATCAATTGTGGTGGTTTTCTAACACTCAATCAACGAAGTCACGGCGCTGTTCATGGTCTGCTATCTTCAATTCTTCAGATCTGTTATTAAAATGTGCTGCGTGAAGCTGTAGGAAAGGTTCAATTGTTGGAATCGATGTCGAATGAATTTTGACGTATTGTTACGAACACTCTCTCTCACTGCGGCGATATTTTCACGTGACCGGTCACTATGACGACGTACTGGTGTTTGCACATCCAACACTGACCTGTTTCGATCGATTTTTTTCCATTAATTTCTTAACCACGGCACGAGACGGACGGTTATGTACATATATCGACATTATTTCGCAATCCGCGAATCGTGTTAGTTAAATTTTCCCCATTTTGAAGATGGCTTTTACCAATTAAAATTCATTGTTCCTTCGTATATCGTTCCATAATTACAAATGCCAATGGCGGCGTTGCAAGCACACCAAATTTGCTAGCCACTGGTAGCAAAAACATGGATTCCTTCCACATTTTTTCTGTAGCACTAGTAGCGGAAACTTTTGACGGCCCTGTCATCTTGGTACAAAAAGTCGTTTTGCTAGATTCTAGCAGTGTGCTTGGAACGCGCCGAATGCTTAGTATTCATATATGTCAAATATCAGCTGTTTCTTTTTGACAGAACCACAGTAGTACCAGATTTAAATTGTAACTTTTGAATCACGCTTAATATATAGTCTGTGTTAATCCAATTCATTGTCTACCTATGTATATGCACGTGATTCCGTAACAAATAAGTTGAGTTTCACATTTAGGCATGCATAGTAGCTGATCCCTGTCCGATTTTTTATGTACATGTTCTCGTCGGGCGATTTGTAAATTTTCACATGGTATGCACCTCTGTGAACATTATTTCCCAATGGCAAGGAAAAATCCTTATACAAACAAAAGAAAGCATCAACGAAATCAGTTTATAATGAATATTATGATCGAATAAAAATGAAAGTCTTTGTAACCGCTGTACAATATTTAAACCTAAAGAAACAGATGAAAAAACTTAAAGAAAAAACTCGAAACACAGAACTGCACAAACCCTTCCGCTGCTGCACCGCTGTTGGCAATAATTCCGCTAATTAATAAAGTAATCGAGTCTGGAATACAGGATACCTAACGTATAAATATAATTTGTAGACAAAAATGATCCATTATTAATCTACCAAAAACAATTTAAATTTAGTTCAAATCGGATAAGCAGCTAATAATTTTGGCAGGTATAATGATTGTTGTAAACGAAAAAGGTCGAATTTCGAAAAAAAAAAAAAAAAACAATTTCAAATTTCACTTTCAAGTCAAATAAATCATTTAGTCAGTCAAGATTTTACTTTTTATATAATTCCAGTATGGATAGAAAGGATTACCTTAGTAGAGTCGAAGAAGAAGAATCCGTTGCTACGACCTCTAAAAAATTTCCATTCAACCATTTCAAAGCGATAAAGTAACAAACAAACAAGAGGTGCCAACAATGGAACCAATTGTTTTTATTTTCATGACCCAGAAAGAAGAATGAACTTGAAATTTCATGTAAAGTAGAACGCATTTGTGCACTGTGCTGGTACACCTTTCTGCAAATAACCCAATTAAGGCGGCGCTATCGTAGAAAACCAAAGCTTTAACGCGATAAATACGAGTATGCATCTGATATTATTTTCTTAATAACTATCAGTTTCTCTATCCGATGTCCATGCGAAAAAATGTCAAAGTTCAGAAGACCTAAGAAATTAAAATTTCGTAGGCCGGTGTCTCAACTTTGTTTAAATCTACTCGTACTTTGAGGGACAATTGTTATGAATGAATAATTTTGGGTGTGATATATTCGTAGACATTTTTGAGATACTGTTCCAACTTCGAGTATAGAATAGTAAATAGTGCGATACATTTTTAGAACATAATCTTACATAAATTGAATGTGGTTTAATTTCGGTTTGATTGTGGGTGATCGAATGAAAACTTTCGAATTATTAGATTTTTAAGAAATTTCTAAATTACGGAGCATTTATGGTCCATTGTACAACCAGGCAGAAACTCCTTTTTGGTGTAGTGGCTGGAGAAATTTAGATTTTGTTCGTTTCTCCTTTATTCGCGGTGGTTGTTGATTGCTGTTCCCCGTTCTGGTTTGAACCTGCACAGCTAGGGTTACAAGCAAACAGACAACCGCAAACAACACCGTGTCCACCTGAATTATTCGGTAATATCGAAATAGTTATTCATTCGGTAGTTCATTCATTCATAAAATTGTTTTCATTCAGTTTATTTCTTTTGATTGTTGGCTGCTTATCCACGCAATCTTTCAAAATGCCCGACTTTACCTCGAAGGTAATCGTGAAAATCGTTTCTGAGTGATAGATGTTGAATTCTTTTTTTTATTTTTCGTAAATTGTAGGTATGTAGGTACGCCATGTTTTAAAATGTCTAACTGCACCCCGAAGTTAATGATAAAAATCGTATCTTAAATTCGAATACAGCGAGAAAAATTATTACCATCGAAATTTTTGATTTTGAAATTTTCTACAAAATGGATACAGAATTTTTAAAAATTTTCGAAAAGTGTACGTACTTCAACCTCGAAGTTAATGGAATTCGTTTTTGAATGTAAATAACTCGAAAACTGTGGTCCGTTTTTTTTAATAAATTCCGACTTTCTGAATAAATAAATAATTGAATATGTCCAACCGAGCCGATTCGAGAAAATCGATTTTTTCAAAATCTACCATTAGTAGTGAAATACCGTTAATTTTCGGGTTAGGATGAAAAATTCTATTTCGAATCGAATTATTTAGGTTGTAGTCGTTTGTACAGACAGACAGACGCATTTATTCGGATTCCTCTATAATAGTAACATCAGAATTGAACAACATCTTGTATTGTCATGAAACTAATACTTGCCCTATAGTCACAGTCAAGTAAAAATGCAGGTAAGTTTCATTTCTATTTTATGACGTTCGTTTTGAAGTTGTCTATACCTGTTTTTTTTTTTAATAATGTTTCGACTACCGTTTTATTTATTTTTCAAATAAATTCTGTTTGAAAAATTATCACCATTAACACAGCAAAAAAAGAAAAACAAAACAATAACAGATACCTCAAAAGAAGTCGCAAAAATTAAATATCATCCCTGTACGCTCGCAATCATTGGGCGCATAAATCACTTATTTTTGTTGAGCTGACTGCCATGATTATGATCGAGGCACAAGTGTCCAAGCACATTCTTGGTGCGTAAACGCATGTGCCGTTTTTTTTTTTTTTTTTTTGTATTCATTCACTACACTTCTGGTGTATCTGTTGCCTCTGTGTGTATTTATTTAAATTTATCATTATCAGTCTAATCACACAGAGGACCCAGAGAACAGCAACACCAGTAGCGCGCAGCACAACGTCAATAGTGTTATTGGTACGTTGTATGAGAGAACAAGTGTACGAGAGAAGAAATGTGTATATTATTGTTCAGCGGCCGGTATTTCTATGGAAGAAGTACTAAGCAATATTTGTTTGTATTTTTTTTTTTTTTCTTCTGTGTTTCATTAATTTAATCAACTAATTCAACAAAACTGCCAATAGCCAGTGAGCTTGAGCTACTTCTCTGTTACTTTTGCATGATTGTGGTGAGTGTAGTCACTGAATAGATACAGATACAAAGTTCTCGAGAGACAATTTGCTTGTGCGGCGAGCAAAATTACGCTCTGACAGAAAAAGCTCTCCCCCAAAAAATTCAGTTCATCGATCTCAGCCTCAGCGATCGGAAGGAAAGAAAGAGGAAAACATTGAAGAATTCGTCTCCGCGAATACACTGTGTGGGTGTATCTTTTTGGGGTTCGGTAATAAAAAAAAAAAAAAGTTCGCTCTAATAATCATTATCCCTTATCAAATATTGCATATATGGATAATAGGCGCTACACTCTCCATCAAAATCGGTTTAAAGAGCTCGATCGGCAAAGTCAAATTGTTATTTACGGAAAAGTTACTACCGCCATCAAGCGGATTTCACTTGAGCTTCATTTAAACACTTTTAAAAATTTCTGCACTATACCAAATGAAATAGACATGAAATTTGTTAGGAAAAAATAATGAAAAATACGAGTATTTTTTTTAAACGTTGTGATACGAATTAAAATGTTTATAGTGATGTAATGTATATTAAATGTTTTTTTATATAAAAGAAATTAAATAACTTGGTTTTATTTTTGAAAGTTCCTTATACAATCTTGCAAGTGGTTGCTGAAAAAAAAAAAAAAAAAAAAAAAACATTTATCTATAGTGTATCCCCGCGCGCGTGTTGTTAATTTAAATGTGATTTTATCGTAAGAAAATTTATTAGCTGTATCGTTATTAATTTTTTCGTTCTATGAATGTCCAAATATATTTTGGGCTGAAAATAAAATAAAAGAGCAAATAAAAAGTGTATGAAATTTTAAACAAAAGATACAAAAGAATCTCTCTCAATGAGAAATAAAATAAGAAAATAGTAGCTTAACGCAATTGCCGCTGTGTGATTTGAATTGTGAATGGCCCACTAGTAAACCGCAAATATTTTTATAGTTCTTCGGCAATTTGTAAAGAAAATAATTCTTAGCTAATAAAAAAAAAAAAAAACTTCCTATCATGAGATTCACCTACAATCAATACAATTATTACGAATCCGCATATCGGGTCCCGTCAAAACATCATAATGCATCCCATCAGCATCATAAAAACAATTTCGGTAAGATTTGTTATACATACATACGTCTATATAGAGAGCATAAATACTTTTTTTTTTTTTAATTTTATTTATATCTGCTTGTTTTTATTTGAATTCTTCTGGAGACCACCAAAGCGGTTTTAACTAGTTTCTTGTTTGATTGAGTTGCAGATTTATTTTCCCTTCCCTCTTTTATTTGTTTGCTTAATTAACTAAGGCTTACAAAAAACCATCACATGGGCTAAAATTAGGGGGAACAAAAAACAATTTCCACTGAAGCGCAAAAGTAAGACAAAATTAATATTTAGTTGTTAAAAAAAGAGAATATGTGTATGGTTATTTTTGGATACGCGAGATACTTGACAATATTTTGAGACTATTTTTTTGATTAGTATTTCTTTTTAGTGCGTATTGCTTTCATTATTAAACAGCAAATAGCTGATGCAACGTTTATGTTGAGTTTACTAATAATATATTGTTGTTATATAATATTTTTCAAGGATCAATAGTCCTTAAAGATTATATTTGTTTGCTGTTGAAGGAGTTGTTGAAAACATTTTCGTCTGAATGCGGAACACATATTTGGAATCCTAATTTTATAGGTCCTTTGAACTTTTGGGTTAAAGCAAATTCTGGCACATGGTTAATAAATAAATTAATATCATCCAAGAGCTAAAATATTTTAATTCAGAAATGATGCACCTTTTTTGTAAGACCAGAATTCCGAAAAGGATTGCATTATAAATGTACTTTTACTTACGTGCTGCTTATTTCTATCGAGGGTTTAAGCTCTACTCCCCGACACCCTTAGTGTTGCTCACAGGGTAAACAAAGGGGACTGGCGAATTCAGACCCACGCATTTTTTTTTCTCGTCTGAAAATGTAACTACACTAATACTTCGATTTGTGTATCCGCGCTTGACGAATTTTCAATTTACGTTTTACCCAAATTTAACACTTTACTCCGAATTAAGGTAAATACCTTAATTTAAGTGTCGGGGATTTTATTTTGTTTGTATGCCCGCGATAATTGTTTCCTGTACACATATCCTGTTGTCCTCTGTGTTTTAAATCGGGGTTCTCCCGCTGTTGGATGAGAATGCAATGTCATTAGTTAAACTTGATCCGTACTTGTATATATGTATATACATATGTGTTTTATATATGAATTTATTTAATCAGCGATTTTATATTTACGTCGTTGTTGCTTCTTTTTGGAGCGCATCTCCACATAAATCGGGGTATCACTGTTTGTGAATTTGATAGCGCACTTTAGACGCCATTTCGTCTAATTTAAAGAAACAAAGACATTTTACGACGCAGAGCATAGTCGAATGCACCGATTTTTATGAAGAAAGTACTACTTTTTTAGTTCATTAAATTTGCATCTAAAATACTCCCTGCAAGTCCTTTTATTTAATACCTCAACTTGCTAGATTTCACTTCATTAAATATTCGAAACGGACAAAATGGCGTTCACTAATCGCCATTTTGTTTTTCGTCAAATACCGATGAAACCAGAACGTTCGTGAAATTAAAACCCAAGTTGTAAAATTTTTTTATTACGAGTATAATATTTTTTTTTTTTTTTTATAATTTGCGCCCGCCAAAGGGAATATAATTACCCTTATACTTTTCAGGACACGGGCGTTTTGGGGAAAGGGAGAACAGACAGAGAGAGTAAGATTGGTGTAGTGGTTTGAAACTCAGGTGAATCAAGTTTCAGTAAACTCCAAGGGTGGCGTCCAGATAACTGGGAACATTTTTGTTTTGCTGTTATTGTCGTTGTTTATGATTCACAGTACATGGTACCATCACGATTAAGTTGCAATTTCAGCCATATAACCACCCTACTGCCAGTGTTATGCCTTCGCAGTAAAGTTAACATAAGCTTTCGCAATTGATCGACTTTTTTTTATTTATTTCATGCGAAATAAATAGATGATACTTGACATTAGGATTTGAACCGTGAACAGCGTGAGAAGCGATGATGTTACCACTACACCATGGCCACCCACAGTAAGTTGCGATCTATCAAATAGTCTTGTATTTTTCGATGTTTATTACGAATCTGAAGAAATTATTAAAGCTCAATGAACTGAGTACACGATTAGCTCAGTTGCCAGAGTATTGGTGACTAAAACCAAGTCTATCGCAGGTTTGAACCCTGTCCGTGTACCATGTTTTCTTCTTTATAGAATTGTTCAACAAATAATTCATTTTGTCATTTGAGTAAAATCTCAATCGGTATCGCTTCTGGTTACAGTATTACAATGCATAAAACTGAGAGAAAAGCACTTAATTTTTGCCAGTCAGGGCTTACATCCTATACACATATACTCGTATAAATCTCTTGCCTTTTAACAGCCATTTGTGCTGTGTGACATGCAATTTGAAGGGACCTACAGTTTTATGCTGTTACAGAAGAGCAATTTTATCGATTTAGAGAAGTCATGACAATTTTACTCTCGGAAGTTTGTCAGATGTTCGCGAGATGTGGAACCGTGAACATTTTTTTTATATTTTCTGTGACTTGAACCTTGAGTCTCTCTCTCAGTGATCGTGCTCTTAACCACAGAGTCACGGCGCCCACCAAAACATCATTGTCAGGTATAAAAATGGTAACAATACTCAACTTTGTCGCAACCCATTTTGAAGGCTTTTGACACCCAACTTTTGTGCGAGACGTGACTCTTATAATAGGTATACGATTTTCGGGGATACCTCTTTTATGCTGGTGCAGGGCACACCAGATAAAATCTCTGTTCATACTTTCGAATGCCTTCTTGAAGTCAATAAATAGCAAAGTAAAGAATTCTACTTTGCTTGTTCGATTTCGGGACATTTTTATTTTGAAGCTTTGACGAGGAACACAGACAAATATCTCAGATTTTGGTAAAAATAAAAAAGGGCTAGATTTGAGATTTTTTAATTTTGCCGGGCTAGAATCGAGAGTTGTACTCATAGTACTCTTTTATTCGATCCTGAATTTCTCCAGAACTAGGCACTGGATGCATTCTATACGCACACAAATTGTTAAGAGCTAACGTGTTTGAGTGTGGAACGTACGCTAAAACAGTTGACAGCTCAAGAAGTGTTCAGAGTCGTCAATTTCAGTTGTCATTCATTTTGTGTTTTGCAAACAATAAAAGTTTGCAATGGGAGTGAGTCAACAAATATTAAAAGAAAAAAAACATTCTTCTCAACAATTTCAACCATAATTGTAAATAAGTATTTTATGAGGTCTGACCGATCAAACAAATAAATTCTCAGGTTAAACTCGAGCGAATGTTTTATTCGCGAGAATGTGTGATGCGTTATAGATTTGTGGATTGTGAATAAAAATTGACATTTCACAGAAAAATAAGCGAATTGTTAATTTATTCGAAGAAACTTTTTTAAATTTTTTTTTTTTTTGTATTAAAAAATAAATAAATTGGACTCAGTTCTAATCGAAATCTAGAATTTGCAATTTTGTCTGCAAAAGTACTAAAAATGGCTCTCTAAACTGCTCCTTTAAATATTTTTCAGTTTAAGCAGCTCCAAATTTCCCCTCTAGTACAATATTTTTTTCGCTCGGGTCAAGCAAACATCATCGCCAAAGCTCTTGTTTTTGATTTTTTTTTTTTTGTTTAAGAATCTTTATTCATGTTTCGTTTATACCATTCTGATACGAAACACTAATAAGCAAAGTACACTGACTATTTTCGTCATCGTCTATTTATCTAGAAAATATTCCTGAATATCTACGTTATTCTGAGGACAGTAAAGATTACATCATGTGACTTGTTCTCGTGCTAAATGATTTTTCGATTATAAAAGATAAATTTGGTTTTATACTCGTACTTTAATTTTGTTTTTTTTTTTTTTTGTTTTTTTATAACTTTGTGGCTGTTGTAAAAAAGAGGAAGATTCTTCATGATCATAATACTTTGCATTTTTTTAGTCCTCTTTTCAAAAACAGAACTCTTAAATACTACCATCAAATTAGACAATATCGTCGAACAACGTCATCGCATATCGTTAAATATTCGGTGTTAATTTGTCACAGTACTTCACCTACATAAAAATTACTTAACAAAAATACAAAACAAAATAAACAATGTGAATAAGAAATGCAAAGATTATAATATCCGTTTAGATCAATTTATTCCGTCTAATGAAATTCGAAACTATATTCTTTTTTTTATATGTTTAATCCGTTTGTTTACTAAAACAATTAAAATGTTTATACTTGTTATTAAGCTGTGTCATATAATTCTACTGTTCAAGTAAAACAAAAAAAAAAAGAAAGATACGAAGAATAACACGTTTCATGTTTATTTATGCGAATTTCCCTAATAAAACACGATAATCTGTCGTAATTATGCATAAACAGTCCGACATTGGTCGGTTTTAATGTACGAGTATTTGTACATGTGCGGCAGAACGTTGCGATGTATATCGAAAAGAATTTATATCGATTAGCAACGAAGAAGAATGACAATATTAGGTACCCGAAAATAAATTTTTTTCCATCAATTACTTTGAAGACGCAAGGGAATCCTTTCAAGTGTAGAAATCTTTTCCTTTTTTCTTCGATGACTGTACGTCGATCTTTTACTGTTTGCAGCATCAATTATTAGGGATTACATTGTTCTTAAATTAATTGATGAATTGATGAATTTTATTGCGAAAATCTCTTCAGGAAAATATGTTTTCTTATTCTGAATGCGTAGTTCATCGACCTGGATGTGCTGTGCTGTTATCAATCTTCCCGTTTCGCAGCAACGTGTTTAATTGCCAAATATGTCTCTCATGATATTTACGAGTCCAAAGGTTTGGATGTTTAATTTTTGTTCCGCATTGTTGTCCGTCATGTTGTGAATGATATAAGGCCGTACAGAGTTTGTAAATTGAGTTGAAAAGTTTTTGACGTAATGAGTTTAGTCGCCCATCTTGTCTCCATCTCGACCAATAATAAAAAAAATTCGTTTAAATTAACCATAATTCACGGAGGAAAGTTAGATAACTTAATCGTTACAGTCTTAATCAGTACCAATCAATGGTTCTTTGTTTATGCGTGGAACCATTTGGACTCAAAAACGAATTTCTTACCGAAGGTTTTTATTCGGATGTGTGTAGAGGGGATGATGAGTGATCTCGAGTAAAATTGTCATGAGAAGCAGCATAAAACTGTAGGTTCATAGCATTGGTGTGTCATACATCACAGAGGCCCTATATGGGCTGTTAGCGGCAACATTTTCTTTTTTCTTTTTATAACCTTCTCTCAGGAAAGCAAAACCTACCCGAGATACCTATAGTACTGGCCCGTCGGCCAAGCTCCAAATCTATAAAACTGCTTCACCAAACCGAAAGACAAGGGGGTGTTCCTGCTTACCACTTACATTATGTGGCCGTGTCAGATAACTGCTTGAGTAATCAGGTTTTGAATAAAAATTGTAACTTTTTTTAAAAACATTTTATTGTTTTTAAACATAAAGATTCAACACCCATCTACTCGTATACCTTTCTTTATGCATTTATCAAACATCAGTTTTTATTTATACTTTATTTAAATAATTTAAATAAAATTAATGCAAATATATATGCAAAAAAAGTAACCTATACTGGGCCCAAAGTAATAAAGAGTAAGTGTTGTCCTTTTCAATGATCTATGTTTTTTGGAATTAATTTTAGGCCTCCGTAATGACGACTGTATGCAAGACTGCACTGGCTGCCTATTATCTGGCAAAAATGTCTTAAGGGTATCAGATGTAGTATAATGTCTATGGCTGCGGAAAGGTGGACACAAGCAGAAGTATCTAAAGAATGGCAGCTTTCTTGATATGATTGGTTTTCCAACGTAGTTTTCTATCCAAGATTAAACCCAAGTATTTAGCCTTGTTTGTGAAAAAAGGTATATTTCGATTTAGGAACATAAGGAACTTTATTTTTGCTTTTAATATTTGCAAACTATGAGTACTTCCGTATATTTTTGACCCTTTGAATTTTTAGTCATAAAGGATCAAAACTAAGAAGACTTTCTTTATTTATCAATAAATCACGCCAATCTGCATAAGATCTTTCAGCATAGTCAGTTGTTTATCTGACCAACACCTAGCTATGGCAACGTTAATTATTATTTATTGCTACTCGGTCCCCTAAAAACCGAACGTAAGAATTTACAACCTTTAACCGAGTTTATGGCAAACATTAAGACATACAGAGTCAATGTGCTCGAAACTTAATTAACAATTAGCTGGGTATACAGTTTCAGTAACTTTAGATTTTATCCACAGTTACTGATAACTGAGTATAGCACATTTCGACTACCGAGCAACAGATAGCGCCAAAATGGTTTCCAATTATAATTATAATTATTTTATTTCTCTAATTTTATAGTCTGTTTAATGTTAAATCGTTAATTGTTGATTAATTTAACAGAAGTAGGCAATGGTACAAATGCATTTCGATTCTTCTCAAATTTCGTGTCTGAATGAATCGGCGCATTCCAAGCACTATGCTAGATTGTAGCGAAACGACTTTTTGTACCAGGATGACAGGGCCGCCAAAACTTCTCGCTAAAGGAGAAATGAGGAGGAGATGTAGCGAGAGATAACTTGCTAAAAGTCGGTAGATGGAAAAAAAAGAAACCCATTGTCTGTCAAAACAATTGCGGAATTAAATTTTGTTTATATATTGTACAATATATATCATTTGTGGCTGGAAATTGAAAACACAGTAACACAAACTGAATTGAATTAGTGTAAGAAAGAGAGGAAGTGCGTTGTTTGTCCGTTCCATGTTTTTGCTACTAGCGGCTAGCAAATTTGGTGTGCTTGGAACACGGCCAATGTGAACTTCAATTGTTGGCCATTTTGGAAATTGAATTGTTTTTTTTTTTTTTGCCGAATTGGGTGCACTTTCAAATGTTCTAAGGCAAATAAAAAATAAATTGTTGAACAAAATTATTCTATACAAAAGTTATATCGAATATAACTATGTAGGTTATTTACTTATAGCTTGGCATTTGAATACAAAATTATATAATAATGAATATACTATGCCAGTCGCCAGGGACTTAATTCAGAAAAAATCCATAAAGCATAAAGCAATATATCAACTTTTCCCTTTTCTGCGGGGTATGCGTTCGGCGCCATCCTGGAAAAAATCCCCGAAATTAGCTTCCAAAATATACATATAAATCGTTAAACGCCAGTTGCCTAAGATGGCTGGGACATGTAGAACGAATAGACATCAAGGCTCCAGGCCGGCAAGTCTGCACCGGTGAGACGACACGGTAAAGAAAGGCCTCATCCAAGTTGGCACACACAAGTGGACCAAATACGTGTGCAAAACTGGAGGCTGCTAGCACCATATCGAGCTGACTGGAGACGCTTATTGCTTGAGGCTCAGGTCCACCCCCGACTAAAGTAAAGTAAGTTTGGCTGAACAATTTGAACAATGGAAGTGTTTGTTGCGAAAATTAAATTGCATTTGGGAACACACAACAAAGGATTTGAAATCATGCTCATACAAGGCAAATACAAATATGTGTCATAAATGTGCGAAATATTTCAAAAAGATTCAATTATTAATTTTCTATTTATAATTTTGATGTTTTTCGCTTAATTTGAGTAATGCCGAAACGTCAAATGCTGGATCGGATCGAATGTTCAGCATTTTAACCAGTCGCGAGAAATCCGTGATTTTCCCAGAAATGCAGGAAATATAAAATTGTATTTTTTTTTTATTTTATTCTTTTTTTTTATTGTTTTTGTATAACGAGATGTTGACGAACGCACACTTGCTCATCTACTCGTATAATAAAATGATTTAGACCATTTCCTGCTTTATGAAAATTATTAACGAATTCAAATCCCTGACGACTGGCCTATATTCATTATAACTAGCATATGTATTATATATATGCATATGAATGCAACAACAAAAGAATAGTATAATATTTGACTTAAAACAATTTAAAGTGCGCTGATTCACAAAAAAAAATATAAAAAAAAAATGGCAACTCCCCACAGTTTCTGGCAGCTCATTTCACTTTTGACAGCTCATTTTTCAATATGGCCAAATGTATAGTATGAGTGGGCCGTTTAATTTTGCATGGTGAGGCACGTACGCTCTCTCGAAAGAGAGCACCCCGAAGTTGGCCATCTCCGTTTGAACCAAAATCAGCGACTAAATCAATAGTACCAAATTTTAAAATTCAAAATAGGATATCGTTTTCTATTTTCTCTTATAGGGTAAGTATTGTTTTCGTGAAAATTTTCGATCTCGAGATTTTGATCAATTATAACAATGCTACAAGGTAATGACCCAATTTGATTTAGCTATAAGTTTTTTTCTTTCTAAATCAAAAACTGATGATTTAAAAGTAATACAAAACTTTTATTTGGACCCTGAATTTTGTTGCATAAAGTACTGAAGATAATATCGTTCAAATGTTGGCCTCCAGCGTTAATACAAATTTTAGCCCTTTTTATGGCATTTTCCATCACTTTTCTCAATACTTCCGCCGGTATGTTCTCTATTTCTTGTCTAATATAGTCTTTCAGAGTATTTGGCGTGTTCACATAGATTAGTGACTTCAAATAACCCCATGGAAAGGAGCCTGAAATGGTCCGATCGGGTGATTTTGCAGTCTAATTTAAATCGCCAAAACTGGAGATAACACGGCCTGGAAAAGGGTCCTTCACTAACTCCATTGTGCCACCCGCTGTGTGTTCAGTCTTGTTGAAATCACATTGAAACCACCAAACGCGGGTTTTCCACTGAAGCAGAATACTCGAGTGCGATTCTGCTGAATTCTTCCTTAACAAAAATCGACACAATTATTCCACGTTCTTGACGAGTATAGTTTTCCATTGTCCATCGTCGTGTTTTTCGCATCTGTTTATTACACAACTGCCAATATCACGAGGACAGGAGACGCCATTTGCAAAAATCATAGACAATTCATAAAGTATCACTACTTTTGCACCACCTTGTATAATAGAAAAAATCAAAAAATTAGTTTTTTAACTAAGCTTTATACAAAATTACAAACAAACACGTTAATATCTTCTTATTTTTTCAATCAAACTATCCACCGACTAATACGAGTAATTCTAGATATATAAGCGCGTGCATTGTTGGTCATAAATGTTGTCAATTAAATCAACTACTGCTCATTTATACGTTCATATCCTATGTAAACTAAAAGTTACACAATAAAACCTAATGATTCATACACATGATAATACATATATCAATAAATAGCGCGTTCTTTTTTATTTCTCTCTAATGATACATTATACCAGAGATACATCTGACACATTAGAGGAAGTTTTTGCAAATATTTTGTTAAATAAATGTATACTTGTTTTCATTGACACGTAATAAATTTTTTTTCTCAAGAAATCTGAGAAACAAAAAAAAACATATCCCCGTGTATTTTTTTGATCTATAATACACTAATTATTATTGATTATAAATGATTCATAATGGTTTACATGCAACTTAATTACAACTCGTGACGCACGAATGTTAGACTGATTAACTGCTACATCTGTAATTCAGCCCCAAGTAGTTACCAAATACACTTTTTCTTTGTTATTTGTGCGAAAACAATATCTTTCGACACCATTCCTGGACCCTTCAAGTTTACATCTCTTTTAGGGTCATTGTAAAGTGACAACGCACAACTCAATGTCAATGCTACCAATGTCTGGTGATAAAATAAAATTTACAAACGACTTTTGTGTAAATCCTTTTGCAGGCTAACTTAGTATAAATGTCACTTAATAACCACCTGTACGTAGAATGGATGTGTTCAACCCTAGTTTCACGATGAGTGTGTTGAAACGTGTACCAGTATTTATGACATGACTAGGTAGATAAAATTCGTATAAAAAAAAGAGTATAAATAAATATATTAGATAACATTTCAGACTAAAGTTCGCTAATTGCTAAAAAAAAGTTTTGTAATTTACGCAGAGATATTACATTTACCTACATATATAGGTGCATTCGAAAATGAAATAAAGATCACTTGTGTCTATTTATTTTCGGATCGAAATGAAATTTGATCTTCAGCTTTAGTCTAACATGGTTTGACATTTTCAAGTTGATTTCAATTTTAAGCAGTATACATGCTAATAAATTTTTAGAACTCCAATTTTGGTCGCATTCTTGCTCCGTAAGAAGTTGTTGAAGGACTATACGTTCCTGACCCAATTTAATATGAAATTGTTTGTTCCAGATTCAGTTCCATCTGGGAATCCTTAAGATAGTGCGAAGATTTGTTTTCTTAACTAAGCACGGTTGCTAGCCAGTGAAAGAGGCAGTTTCCTCTCATGTATCATATTTGAGGATGTGGAAAATATTTAAGGTCAAATTAAAAAAAAAAAAATCTGAAATGCTCATAATTATATTAGAATATAATTTGGCACATAGATATATATACGTCTGCAGCTCATATTTATTAAATAAAACCACAAACAAAAACATGGTGTGCATCACATAGAAGTCATCTGAAGGCTTTGCACACAGCCATCTGTTATTCCTTTTATTGACCTTCTGGTCGAGGTCGACATTTTTTTCATCCGAAAAAGAACAAACAGGCCTGGATCTTCCTGATACTTCAACTTGTTCAGGAGCCGCCTTCCTTGGAGCACATGCTGGTTTTTCATTTCCTCCGCCATGTAGAACGAATGGACATTAATGCTTCGGCCCCGAAAGTCTTCGAACCTATCCCGGAAGGACGTCGCAGTAAAGAAAGACCTCACCAAAGGTGGCGGATATAAGTGGAAAGGGACCTCAACCAACTTTGTATGGAAATCTGGAAGCGGCTAGCACTAGATTGAGCTGACTGGAGACTCTTTTTGGTTTAGGCTCAGGTCCACTCCTTACCTTCAGTCCATCTAAAATAAAAAATAAAGTATTTGCTAATCGTTTGCCATCCATCTTTTCAGACAGCATAGTTTAAGTTAGACCCAGACTACTTTCAATTCAAGATTTAGTTTACTTAGGTTTCTAGGTATTAGGGTATTGAAAGAAATATGAACATATCTCGTTTTTTTAGCCTAGAACCCTTCTGTGACTTATCCACAATGCCTTTAAAGCTTCGACTTCGCTCTTGGGAATTAGAGAAACAGGTGCTACGCCAAACCAAGCAATTTATCATTTTCTCAGGGAAACACAGAAGCCAAAATCTTCTCAGATCGAACAAACGTGACGTAATGCTCTTAACAGACTTTCTTACTGCTCATGAATTACTATCTTAAAAAGTTCGCATACTCCCAATTAAAAAAAGGGAGGGGTTTCACGTCCCGGCTGAGGTTTCCATTATGCGCACTAAGCAAATTTATTTTTTTTATTTATTTTTTTACTTATTCTAAGATGTACTGTAAAAGAATTTTTCTGAGGAAACTTTTTTTTCTATTTTTTTTTTTTACTTTTAAAGTTTTCAATTTTCACAGAATAGTGCATGTACTAGTATGCAAACTGCACACATGGACGCGTTCACTTCGCATAACGCTTGTGCTAAGTGATTTCTGTTGCTGAATAGGGGGATGGGTGGGGTGGAGAATGCAGTGAATGTTGGAAAATATAGGTATTGCAATATGTCCCAAAGTTAAAAGAATTTAAAGTTAATTTTGTCTTTTTTGATATTTTCTTTTTTTTTTATTGACTGAAAATATTATACTGCTAAATACCCCAGAGTAAATATAATTAAACATTAGCTCCAGGCTCCTGCCTGACAGTTGTTAACATACCCTTAGCGGAGCGACGAAGTCGCGTGAGCGGCTAAACCCTGTGGAAAAAAAGGGTTATTTTCCTGTTAGCGAGCGAAGCGAGCCACCCACCCCATACTTTAAATACACCAGGCGCCTGCCTGGCAGTTTTTGGTATACACTTATTGAACTTTGTAACTCCGATTAAAGCGCCAGGTGATTTGCACTTAAACTGGCAACACTGTTCTCAATTACAAACAAATGAAAACGTGCGAAAAAAAAAATTTCATTTCCTCAAGAAAAAAATATTATATTTATGTTTTTTTGGCCATTTTAAGCCAGAAAAAAATTAAAAAAAAAATTTTGCTCAGTGCGCATAATGGAAACCCGTCCCCACGTCCCCGCTCCGAGTCAGCCACTCATATGAATGTAAGAACTATCCTTTGGTCTCGATATAGCTTGAATCTTACTTAAGGTCAAACTTAACATGTAGTCGCATAGTCTACTCGTAAATAGATTTAAGATACAGTTATCATAAAACAGCTGATCAGAAACCTCAATCAGTGCCTGAAGTGAATTATCAATTTGACAGCCAATTTTTGTTTGTTTAACTCTACTGATGCATTGACTTCTATCGAAAGCTTCGAAAGCTTCATAACTCAATGTTACAGACTTCGAAATTTATTCATTGAATATTATATAATGAACAATCGACACAAATTGGTAGAAATACAATGGTATTCATAAAATGAATTTCAATCGTTTTGAATGAGATCACAAGACCCAGGGATGTACTCAGATACGATTGGTATATACGAGTACGAGTAATATCTTATCTCTCCAGACGTCATGACATACAAATCTCAGTGCTTGCTTTGTGTTGATAAGGTCCCATTTATCTTCGCTGAAAATGGGCTAACACACACTTCAGGTAGTAAAAGAGGACACACGAAACTGAATCACCAACAACTGTGAGAGGCAAAATAATTTATTGCAAACGACGTGATAATAAATAATAAAAATAAATAAATAACAATTTCGAAAAGAAAACAATCAGCTCTCGCATATCGGTAAGCCGATTACGAGATAACACACAGACCACACGCCTCACACGCTTTTATTAGCACACTTGCTAAATTTCGGTCTTATCGTTGTGTTTAAATTTGTTTTTTCTGTGATAAAATTTGTCTGAATGAGTAGGACAGAGTGATATGAAAAAGGCGTGGCGTTGAGGGAAGCGAGCCTGATTTGCACGTACTGAATTGTGTATACATGATAATTATATTAAATTATGACTAAATCATTGGCGGATTAACGTGAGATTAGTGACTGCAGATCTTATTTGCTGGAGAGATACACCAAACAGGAAATAACACCTATGCGACCGACATAAGAGCAAATAGAAAATCGAGAAAAACATTTCTGAGAATTTTTTAATTTAACTCTATTAACAAGTGATTGCTGGTGAAGTGTGGTAACACGCTTGAAAAACAACAATTATTTATAAATTTATTTGAAATCCAATTAAAGAGAAATATAAATATGCATACAATGTATGACTGTATTTTTTTGCTTTTCATTGTTTTCAAACCTTTCTCTTGATGGAGAATACCGTGTCATCGCATTAACTTATTTTGAATTTGTTTTTACACCGTGACGACCTAAAAGTAGGTATTAGCTGTGGCCAGTGATAACTACATACATTTAGAATTAGATATTAGGTGTTTTTTTGTTTGTATTTTATACCTAGTCAAGTCATAAATACTAGTACACGCATTTTTGGTGATAAAATAAAAACGAAGAAATATTTGTTGATTTCTTATTCCCTTAAAACTTGAATTGATTATTTAGGAAACAATATTCGTCTGCTGCGCTATGATCAATCCGGTACATTGTTTTCGGGCCACCCTTGTGTTATTTTTGCCTTATGAGACTCCGCTTTTTGGAAAGTCCACTGGTTATTTGAAAACAATTCTTGGTTAAGTCCCTTCACAACCCCTCCAGAGCATGGGTTTCGTAGATTTTTGCAAGGTCCGGAAAATATCGCCTCTTTCCATATTACACTCGTGAAGACCAATTATCACAACACGGTTAATATCGCCCACTTCATATTTACAAACGACTTTTGTGTAAATCTTTTTGCGCGTTAACTTAGTATAAATATCACTCATTTAATGCCTGTCAATATAGAATGGATGTGTTCAATACTAGTTTCATGATGAGTGCGCTTAAATGTGTACCAGTATTTATGACAAGACTAGGTATAATCTTAGGGAAAAATATGTGTATTAAATACAAAATCAATGATATTATGTGTACGAGTATATCGGCTAAATTTATCCGAAAAACATAAGCCCTTACTGTTTCTTCTACGTGTTATCGATAACTTGCAAGGAAATGTCACAAATGACTTCATCCGCCATTTTTAAGGACGCTATTACAAAACAGGAAGGGGATACAAAATAATGGATGAACAGGAGAAGCCACTCAATACCTCCAGCAATACATGTTTTCTTTAATTGAAATTATATTATATGATTAGTGCTTGCTTTGAGTTTTACATCTTATTATTAATTTTCTAAAAAAAAATATTTTTTAGTTTTAATAAGCAGCTGCGGTTTGATTTTGTACGGCTTTCTCGACTTGTCAGGAGGGAACGTTTCAAATTGTGTTTCCTACATTCATTGACAAATCGAATTCGGAACTTTCCTTTTCGACAAGTCTTGCAAAATCAAGCCACTGGTTGCTGAAGTGTCATGTGCAGCCAAGTTTTTATGATATTATTTTTAAGCGGAGATGTAGGTTTTTTCAGATGTTTTTTTTAGCATGAAAACACATCTATTGTAAATTAAAATTTTAGGGTTTTAATATTTTTATTCCCAAAACATCTTTAAACGGTGCTTTCTAATTTGTTTACCTTATCCGTAGGGTATATTAATTTAGATACTTACTCAGTTTGTAACAGAGAAATTATAATAAAAGACCGCCAAAAGTATACATATGTATATCGAAAGTAATGTCGATCTACAACTCTATTGTTCTTGTTAGCGCGTCCGTTCGTCAATTCGTCTGTCACCACCTAAACTAGCAGGATTTTGGAGCAAGTCATGCGAACTATGGCCCAAATACAATGCCGTTGCCACTTTTAGAAAAATCTTTATATTGATGGTGGCTCGAGGACAAGCCAATAAACATTTGTTTGTTCCTATATACTATATGCATACGACATATCGTTGAAAAGAGTTCTTTGAGCAGAATACAACAATTTTGTTTCGAATTAAAAAAAACTTAAATTTGAGCTCACAGTGGAGAAAAGTCTGCTTTTCCGGGTTTTGGTACCTGCAAAGGTAACAAAAAGTGAGAACAAAACCCTTATATTCAGAGTCAGTTGTCTGTCCGTATGTCAAGTATTCTAAGTGCACAAGTGTACCTACGCATGAAAACTTTTTGCCTCCAGTGTATGAGCGTAAGACTGCACCTAAACGACTGGAAGACAGATTTAATTCAAATTTCATATCTGGTTTCTGTGGGGTCATAATTCAGGGAGAAATCAAAATTGTGCGACCCAGTCGTGCACTCTATTTTTTTTTTAAATACTGGGGACCTACATTTATCATTATCGTTCAAACTGCTTTTCTCTACTTCATCTACGAAAGATAACGGCTACAAAACAGCCTTTTATTGTCGCACGTTTTTCAACGAATCCACACAATTCAATTTCACTTAAGGAATTACGGATTAAACTGCCTTCAACCTATTTGTTGGCAGCTTAGACCGGATTGAACTTGAGAGATAACTTCTTGCTATTAGTACACGCCATCGAATTTGTTTATTTAGTCCCTGCGAACTTTTGCTCTCTTATCAACGCAAACGCGAATCATTTTAAGACTATAATTATCTCATTTGCGTTTCACTTGCGTAGAGTAGCGTTTTTTTTCTCTAACGGATATGACATCTCTGTTAAGCAAAATGTGTGCCAAATTCTTAAAATACCACAAAAGCTCCAGTTCACTAGGTTATTTATTTCTTTATTTTGAAATGGCTTAGTCAGTTTATTACCATACCCCACACGTAAGCCACAAAGTAAATAACGCTAAAAAGATTTCACCAAAACCACAATAAAATTCATCGGGATCTCATCTTCTCTATCTGAACTTGAGAAGCATGAAAATTATTATTAGCTCTTAATGTTAAACAAATACTTAATCATTTTAATTTTTTCTGAACTTTTGATGAGATGCGTCAGAGGGATGGACAATTTGCCTTAAACAAAAAAACACCGATCCATGTTGTTTATTTACCTATTTGTTGAGATTTATTTTTATTTTCTGCTAATGAACGTGTAGAGATCGATTTCAGTTAGAATTTGGTCATCAATTTGTGACTTTACTCGTACTATTGAGGATCTGAAATGTTAAACGGTTTTACATCATGAAACAGTATTTCCCGCAAGAAAAGTCTCCTCTCCCCAACCTAAGATGTATGATAGATGAAAACCACTACATGAAAGGCGTTTTATACCATAATCTGAAAGTATTTATAAGTCCCCCGATTACAATAATCTATAGGGGATCCCAGCTTCTACGCCTGGAAAAACAGAGGAAGGCAAGTTATTCCAAATGGCTAAACAACGATCTTTTACAGTGGTCGGTGCGGGCAAAACTAAGCTCTAAAGTACATGTGCAGAATGGACTAAATATGTTTTACTATTAATCAGGCGGACAGGGGACACAACTTACCTAGTCATGCCGTAAATACTGACCTACATTAAAATGGCATTCTACATTGACAGGTATTCAATGAGTGACATTTATACTAAGCTAACGTGCAACAAGATTTACACAAACGTCTTACGTAAATATTGACCTTTACAAGTGTAATATGGAAAGAGGAGATATTTTCCGGACCCTGGAACCGCTTGGAATCACCCGGGATTTTGTGTATCGAATTGTTAAATTGTTTGAGGACACGATTGACCATCAAAGATCCGGAAGCCCTCGCACTGTCAGAACTCTACAGGCGATCAAACAAGATTTGGGACACAACGCATATAAAAGACACACTATCCACCTACTCACAGCCCAATTAAAGCAAAAACAGAATGAAAGATCGAAAGCTCTACGCTGTTGGTATATCCTAATTATAGGGGAGGTACATGTATCCTAATTAACCCAGGATGGATGCACGACATTATAACTTCAAGCACATTATAACTTCAAGACAGACGTTATAACTTCAAGCTCTTTTCTAAAAATCGCTCTATCCGACTACCTTCTGTTTCCAATTTCAAAATAATGAAATGTTCATCAAATGAAGAGGTCATAGCGTGTGTAAAAGCTTATTGAACGATGCTTTAAAGAAAAAGGTTGCCAGAAATTAAACAAGTTTTACTTCTTGCCCCAGCCTTTTCTGCCTTTAACTTTACAAATACCTCTCGACTGTCCTCTGGCGTTCTTAAACATATGGATGGTACCATCTTTGTTGTCTTTTTCAAAGTATGTATTGAAGGCGATCGTTGAAGCTTGTCCATCTGATGTTTAGGCTATTTCAGCTTGAACCTATCAGAGTCATGAAGACGGGTACGCTTAAAAATATTTTGTGAATAAATAGGGCAAAATATCCCTGTTTTACTTGGCCTTCAAGTCATTATGTACCCAATCATTTCGCACAATACGGGTTGGGGCTGTGATTGCAGATTTTGTAATTTTGGTCGATAACACTAACAATAACAACTAGGCGGCCCTTCAAAGGGCCCGCTGACCACTTGGCAATTCGGCCTGCCTGAATCTTTGGAACGGGGCATAGCTTACCTCAAAGCATTGTCCTTCTAGCAAATTGTGTAAAAAAAGTAAAAGTAATTTTAAGCACATTAAACAATGCCATGCTAGGTTGCGAACTTTTCAAGCGCCTCACGTGCTCTTTCTCTAAAGCAGCTCTAAAGATGTTTATAAAAATTCACATAAGCAGTAAAGATAGAACAGCTTATTTTCGACAAAATGATTTGAAATGTCAAAAATTGACCGAAGGCCCCAGAAGACCATACTGCGCCTCTGTAACTCAAGTAAATTCTGCACCGAAACTCTCTAGACTCACTTTCACAAACTACTCGAAGGACACCGCTAGTCACTCCTTCGCTGGACACGTGTCTTTTATGATTATTCTTCTTTCTCTAATCGGGGCGGCGCATATTTTCGGCAGTTTGATTAATCGAAAATATTGATTCTCGATTATGAAGACAATATGCACTTATAACTGCCGTTTGTCATATCGATTATTAATTTCATCCCAAAACATACCAGCAAGTAGTTAAGGAGAACATTTAACAATAATTGAAATCCTGACCTACAGGAGCCTACATCTAAGAAAATCATAACCCTTTCCCTTTTTAATTGAGGCTACATTTCAAGTACTCTTGCTGTCGTCTCTAGGAGAGTGCATTAGCCCCTTAACGATTGTTTTGATTTCCATAAATGCGAGCAATCATCTGCTTGATAACGAACATGTAAAATGCACCCGTTACATTGTTAATTGAGATGAAATACTCGCTCGCGCTCGATGGATGGACTTTTCATGGGAGCACAACGTGGACATAAGACAAGCGTCTCCTCAACAAAAGAACTCCATCGTCAAATGAGGCTTTATTGCGGGCAATTTACATATTCGCTCTTTCTCTCCCTCTCTGCCGCTCTCTGCCGCTCTTTGCTTGCGTTCGAGATAATTTTCGCAATGTAGACACAATTAATATGAAATTGTTTTGAATTGAATAACAATTGAGTAGTATATAGCCCTTTTTGTGTAATGATGGATACGTTACTTATATAGAATTTCTTTACAGGGATGCGAATGACCATGGCCACAGCGTCAACGATGACACCGAGAGTACACAGAAAAGGATTCCGGATACCGTCGAAACGACATCCTGGTAAAACATTACCCGGTAAATTACATTCAATATCGAGGGTGAGTATTGTTTGACCTACATTAGCTACAGATATTGTGTTATGAGATAGTTTTACTTTTTTCTGTTTAGATTGGTCCTGGCAAGATACCACCGGGTAAGCGAATACCACAGAGACCACAGCCACCACCTTGTGATAATTCGAATGACAGTGGTTTCGGC
Organism: Pocota personata; assembly: GCA_963082735.1. NCBI lineage: Eukaryota > Metazoa > Arthropoda > Insecta > Diptera > Syrphidae > Pocota > Pocota personata. Next base: position 7,391,343 of record OY720430.1, read on the forward strand.
TTTGATCAGCATGTCGAAGTGCAGAACAGTAATCAACACATGATCAGGACGATACCAGCGTCAAGGTAAGGAATTTGTGTCAATAGAAACAAGTCGAGATTTAATGCGAGACACACGGGGCTATTGGATGTTCAGAGCACCTCTGGGTTTAACACTAAACAATATATTCGTTGTTGCATTATTTTTAATGGCTTTATGTATTTATTCTTTTGTTTTGTGCTCAGTAAAATATTCATTCATTCATCGATACTATGCAGAATAGTCAGAAACATTAACAAGAGGGTTGAAGGTTCTCCGTTCTCACTGTGGTAAAGTGACTTTTTTACTAGGTTCTTAATGTTTTGTTGATTTCTTGTGGCATTTCAGATACCACGTTTGCAATACTTTCTTTTTGATTAGCTCCTTTGTCGCTTTAGGGTAAGTATAGTGGAGCGGTTCAGCTTCTCTGAAATATTTTCTTGCCATGTGTTTTAGCTCTGTTCAGTTCCTTCCTAACTGTCGAGATCCCTTAGTGGATTCTAATTCATTGTTTAGTTGGTTATAAAGTTATAGCTCTTTCGCAAGGTGTTACTAACCCACTGCTACTTTCGCTTATAATCGTGTCTAAATGTTCCTGGTTTGTTTACTCATAGCGATTCGTTAGAGTTAATTTTATAGTATGGTGCAACAATTTTAATGCGTTGGGCGGTGGTTAAACGACCCATATTGTAAAATGACAAGGCAAGAACTAACTACCTGTTACTATGGAAGACAGATGGGTTTGACAGATGCCATATGGCAGGGATGTGAAATCTCAACCTTGAAATGAAAAACTATACCACTGCACATTATCCTCCCCACATCCAGGGTTACCCCCGAGTGATTTGAAAATGTTGCCCTGTAGGTTTAAAATTACCTAAATCAAATCAAGCAAGACTATTTAAATGTTTTTTTTTTTAAATTCCAAAAATATCATATTTTGCAAAACTTGGTGACCTCCCATATGTCAAATAGATATTGACCGAAATCGGCAGATTTATAGCCGAGAAGTAGTCAATTTCCAAAAGAAAACTGTCTTAAGTAGGTAAAACACCGTTGTATACAAATTTGTTGTCAAAAACTTGATACTTTGATAGCCTTTTGTTAGCATTGTACATCTTTACATACGTGTATTATAAAATTGAAAATGATTCTCTGCGAAAATATTTCAAGCTATGGATAATTATTGTACGTCATCTGGGAACTGAGCAGCGAGAAGTATTTTTTTTTTGTTTCGTTTACATGATACGGAATATTTCTCACCTTAATCTCAGGAAATGGAACAATACTATGAACTATGAATTTCTAAAACAGGCTTATAAGTCTCTTAACAGAAATGCCACAGTAGTGTACTGGATGGCCTTTTGGCACGGCGAAGTCGGCCTAGTCTGCTATTATGTAACTATGGAGGCAACTTTCTAAGTTCGCGGAATGGGATATAAAAAAATGTATATATTTCAATTTTATATTTATTTCTTTTTTTTTCAATATGATCTTGAACACTTCTAGATTAATTTTCCTAAGCTTTCATAAAAATAACTCTCCTGTTTGCCTTCAAAATGCTCGTTTACGGCTACCTGTAGTGATTCATCTTCATCAAAATGCTTTTCACATATGAGTAAGTCTTTCTTCAAATTTGGTGACAGATAATAATCACTAGGTGCCAGGTTAGGGCTGTAAGGCGGATGAGCTAATTCCTGGAAACCACATGACTTCATAGCAGCCATGGCAATTTGAGCCTTGTGAATCGGTGCGTTGTCATGAAGTAAGAGCACGCCTTTCGTTACATCCCCCTTCCTTTTTATTTACTTTAATATATTCTCTTAAGCGTCTTAAAACATTAGCGTAGTATTATCCTATGATGCTAGTGCCTAGGACTGGATCACCCCTTTTAAGCCACTGTTTTGATAACTTCTGCTGGATTGTCACCACACATCTCCTAAAACCGCTTACAACATTCCACACGGTATTTTTTTTTTGATGCGGCGTTAGCATTCTGGGCACCCACTTTAAGCTGATTTTTGATATCCCAGGATGATGTGTAGTATCTTGAATCTCGTTGTTTTGGATATTTTGAACCTTTCTGCAATTTCTTTTAGTTTGAGTCGGCTATCTTTCATGCGGGCATATCCAACTTTTAGAACCATTTCATGTGTTGTGACGTCTCTTGATCTTCAATGGTGGTCATCATCTTCTAATGATTCTCTACCTTGTTTAAGCAAGCCCCACCACTTTTAAACCATCGTTTCATCGTAAAATGTTCCATTAACTGTTTAATGTGCTTCAGAATTTTTAAATTAAAAATAAAAAGTATTAAAGACTTCAATGAAATTTGTTTACTGTTTTAAATTATGTATGGAATACAATATCAGTTAAATGGCCGCCACGGGAGTTTTTGCAAACTTCGATTCTTCTGAGGTAATTCTCGATGAGTTTTCAGCATATTTTTGAGTGTACTGCGGCCATAACTTGGTTTTTAAGTGCTTCAACGGTTGGAAATTGTCTGCATAAATACGATCTTTAGCATAGCTTCACAAAGAAAAAAAATGAACGGGTGGCCAATTAATGTCGCCAAATCTGGTAAATCAACATGAGAAATTCACATTTATTCCTAAAAAGAATTACCTGACAATAAATAAATAATTCTAACCCCTTTCTACCTCCACCCCTATTAACTTAAAAGTCTTCACTGTATTAGGGTAATAAATTAAAATTGTGACCCCATAAACCCCAGATATGAAGTTTGAAATATGTTATAACAAAATTAATCAAAATCTTAAGATCGAAATTTTCCACGAAATATCCAAATGGAAAATAACGATTTAAATCGCCCAAAGGTAACCTTGACTGGACTGAATCTAATAGCCAGAAAGAACACTGTAAAATCTTGAAAATCACATTAAAATCGGTTCGGCATTTTTCGACTTCATTCCCAAAAACGGTCTCATGTCGCAAAACTCAGTCTTATAATAGTAGGGCAGTTATTGAGATATCCCAAATTTCTGTTAAAAAATTATATTCACTCGTAATACGCATATATTTTAATTTAATAAATCTTAAAAATATTTCAAACTACTTGCAGCTCCAGGAGCTGTACCTTGCACCCCCGAATGGTTGTGTGCACGACCGTTTAAGAACCTCTGCTTTAAAGTCCGCTTTCAGCAATTTCGAGATGCAAATTCAAAAAAACGATTTATTTATTTAGTATTCCCAGAAACTTATGCAAGGAATCACAATTAATGCGCATTGTCATCTCATTCTCTATTGTTAAGTCCTAAGAGCTGGAGGAAAATGAGAAGAAAAAAAAAAACACATTAGATATGTACTTTGATAGTTTTTACCTGCTTCAATTTATTTCGGTTGTAGTTGTTCTGTATTAAAGACCATCGAAGATCAAACTTTTGAACAGATTTCATAGATTTTATCACTTCTTAGCAACTGCCGTGTTTTCAGTTTGACATTATTTTCCTATAACTTCCAGCTCAAGTAATTTTTATATCCACTTAACTTTTTATAGCGTTTAATCCATGAGTAGACCATTAAAAGGTAATTTATATGTCTAAAACGCAATACTTTGAACTTTCATTAAACATACAAATGTTCTGGTAAATATGAACATCAAAATATACGTTTATACATGCACTACGCCCATGTAACCATTTTTCATGTAATCAGCTTATAAACCACCCGAGTTTGTATAAATTAAGGCAATCCATTGGTCTCCAGTTAACGCTTTTTATGGCACAAAATCCATTCGCACAAGTGCACTTTTGTTTTTTTGCTTATCAACTTCAAAACATTTTTTGTTATTTATTTAACTATTTATAGTTTACAACAAAATATCTTAATCATAAGCAAGAACGGCATGTTGTTTTCATTTTATTTTTTTAATTTCACAATATTTGTCCAAGTTTTCTAATTTTTTGTTGTTACCTTCCCAACGACGACGATCGGCATTATGACTTCGAACTTTTTCTTGTAGACTATCATGGTCGGTGTTCTACAAAAACAAAAAGGTTTCACCCGTTACCAATGCGCGAATATTTTGCCACACGTTACCAACCAGTAGACATTTTAAATCCACAGTCCACAAAATTGGAAACGTGTGAACAAAAATCGATCAACCACCATAAAGCAGTTAATATTGATCCAGCAATTTGCAACCAAACCAATCGAATCATTCGGACATATCTGCTGGAGGAGCACGTACCTACTCTATCAGAACTTACAGGTTGCTTTGTTGTTTTTTTTTTTTTTTTTGTCTTCCTCCAAAGTACACTTAGATTTGATATCTTCTTCTAAACATGGAGTGTTGTACATGTGTATATTTTTTTCGTTAAGAGGAAAGTACTAGTATTGGCAGTTGCTAGGGATCAATAAAACACATTTAAATCGGTTTTTTTTTGTGAGTGTCGCCCTGTTTATGACATCCACTGGAGTAGAGCTCAATTTAATCTGATTGTTGTCAGAAAATTAATAATAAATTATTAGTTCACTTAATCGCGCGGGAGGGGACTGTTTTTGTGTATTTCGCACGCGCAAATAATTAGCTTTGAAGGAACTAAAAAAACGTAGATACTCGTATTCAGTCTAGCTGGATTACAGTTGTCACTAAAAGCCATTCGAAATAGTACCGACGACGCTGCCGGCAGTAAAACGTTCTTTAAGTGCATTTAGCTTGGACAAAAGTGCCGATTTTATTCTCCAGTAAGATCGTTAATTCCGTTCTATAGGTCATGGTGAAAGAGCAAAAATGCTAAATGGTAGCTTCTGTTATCAGCAGGGTGCACTTTTAAATCATCTTATCTCTGTGCTTGCCTTGAGGGGACACCTAAAGAGGATGTAGGTATATGTATAATATTTGTGCAAGGTGATATAATTTAGTAGAGATGCATGTGCGGTGATTCCTACTGTAAGCTGATAATTTATTTGTTTTTAATCTATTTACGACACCACATTCGGTTTGATGCTAGAATTACTTTGCTGTGAATGTTCAGATACAGTGTAATAGGTCATCAAATGCAAGCGTGCTTGGATGTTGAATAATGTTTTGTTTACTTTATCAGCTGACTTGGTATTTGGATTATTATTTATTATTTATATAATTCGGTCAATTGCTTTTAAGTTGGCAATTCCGCTTTGTAGTCTAATTCGTATTATCCATGACTTCAAACTGACATGACTAACTGCAACCCAATCTATGGTTTTTCTGGTTTTATCCTCTAAACTACAGAGTGCACAACTTGTTAATTGATCTATTGATAAGGCATGGTGAAAAACGGCTGCTGAAATCAGGACACACTATTATTGATGATATGCAGTGTTTTAAAATCTTTCGACTAAATTGTAATTATTTGTAGGGTAGGTTGTGACGGTTTTCGATTTAAGCACCAAGTGGAATGCAAAACTAGGCTGATTACAGAACAAATTTCTTTTTATTCTATTATCTTTGGCCCAGAAATAGTAGAAAAAATAATTTATAAACAATTTATATGTCGGGGAATGTCGGAAGATTTCACATCCCTGCCATATGACATCTGTCAAATCCATCTGTCATCCATAGTGACAGGTAGTTGATTCTTGCCTTGTAATTTTACAATATGAATCGTTTAACCACCGCTCAACGCATTAAAACTGTTGCATCTTACTACAATACAAAAATAACAGTTCTGTAATATCTGTTTATCGCAATTTAAGGACAGATTATGGTCGTCATAATCACCCAACTGAGCACAAACAATTCGAAAGATAATCATCAAGTTCAAACAAATCGGTAGTGTTCTTGATGTCGTAAGGCCACCGGCGATAGTTTGGTGCGCGCTATTACGGTGAATTCTCTGTGCTGTAGTCAAATGATAAGCAATTTTTTTTAGCCTGAGTTTGAAGACATTGATGTGAGCGACATATGGTTGGGGCTACGTGCCACACAACACAGAGAAATTTGGTTCTATTGTACCAAAAGTTCCCACGTCATTTAATTTTGAGATTTAGCGACATCAATTGGGCACCAAAATCGTGTGATCTGACCACGTTGGATTTATTTTTGTGGGGCTATGCTAAAGATCGTGTCTATGCAGACAATCCTAAACTTTGGAGCACTTAAAGACCAATATCCGTGAGGTTATGGCCGCTATAAAGCCAGAAATTTACCGTGAATTTATCGAAAATTACCTAACAAGAATCGATGTTGTACATATTGTAAAAAAAATTCATTGAAGTTTTTAATACTTTTTATTTTATTTCAATTTTAAATTCTAAAGCACAAAATTCGTTTCTATGTTAATTTGTTGCCTTCATTAACTAAACATTTCATCTGTGTAAGAAACAAAAATATTAATAATTTAGTTACATTCTGGCAATGCTGTTTATGTCAAAATCTGACCCGATCAGAACGGAAAATCGTTCATATTTTCGATAAGTGCAAGATCAGTTTTACTTTCGGTCAGTTGAGTTTTGGAGAATACACGACGTTAATAAAGTTATCGATTTTGTGTGAATTCTTCTGTAATTATAACGGTTTTTTTTTCTTAAATGTGGTGTAGTGCAGAACCTTTATTGTATTACTGCCGGAATTTTTGTTTGGACTTGAAGGGGTCTATGCAGAAAGGGATTAAGATATTATACGCTTTCATATTCAGTCATTTCAATTCTGTGTTTACCAAGGTTTCGTTTTATCAAAAAACATGGTTTTCTTGTATTCGCCCTTTCTTTATTTTCTACCTTGACCTCCTCACAAAAGTAATAGTCAGCGTTTTAGAAATCCCAAATGGTTTAACACACTTTTCAGCCATAGCTGAGGGGATAAAAAATAGTAAATAATTCGGCTTATAGGTCTTCAACTCCAGTACCCTTATGTTAGCTTGAATGAATGACATGAATATTTATTATCATTGTTCGTGTTAAATTGAGCATCCTGCCAGACTGCGTAGTTTTGGACATTATCGTCGTTTAACAGTCAACGGGAGTGTTCTTTCTCAACACCAACTGTGGCTCTACTAATAGGCTTACTTACGATACAATGGTCTTAGGTAAGCACTGCGCTCTAGATCTATTTTGCTGACCCAGTGGTTAGGCCCAGGTGATAGATTGAGGCCCTTGATAAACCTCAGTAGAGCTCTAGGTTCCATGTTCTAAATGTATGTTGGACCGCGTTATATTGAGTAGTCTTTCCTTTGCGGCCAACGGGCAATCGCAGAAAATATGTTTTGTTGTCTCTGTATCTGATAGTCCTATTTTATGTAGATAACTCGATCCAGTCAGGTATCCCGTTAAGATCCTTAAGTCTTGCTTGTTCTTTTTCAATGGAATACTGGGTACTGGGGAAGTAGACCATTTTCCTCACGAAATATTTTCCAATTTCGTTCCAAATGCTGCAAAGCGAATCATCTTTGAATCATTTCTGAACTCAGATTTTCCTTATCGCTCACTGTTTTGTAAAAGCCGCCTCTCTTTTAGGTATTCAGGGGGAGTTATTTCTAATGCCTCACTTTTCCCGGAAGCGTTTCGAGATACATACATTATGTAGAACAAAATCCATTCATAAACAAAGTTGTAGCATTCGTAGGGCAAAGTTGTTAGGAAAATACTAGCAATAAACAAACAATACTCGTAGAATAGGGAATGCCAAAATAGATTAATCGACTCAGTTTCCAATTAGTAAATAAAAATGATGCAACTAGTAATTTTTTTTTTTTTTTTTTTTTTCAAAATGGCTCGATTAATTTATTTAAAAGACTTTACTCGCATTGCAGCGGAACAGTAGGGTGGTTTAGTTTTAAAATTGCGTTATCAATTAGCATGCCAATCTCACGAACTTTCTTCACAAAGTTGCGAACATCAGGCACGGTTGGTGCATTATTTCAACCGAAATATATTTTCAAAATTCGCACTGTTTCGGCAACACATCACTCACTTTGGAAATAAGTTTTCAATTTTTCCCAACAGTGTTCAAGTGTAAATCGATTCATTACGTACTGCGGAGATATGATACTGTGTTTCTGTAAATTTTTTGAGCGCGAAGTAGCTGTCAAGTGTCAATATGACATCTAATTTAAAAAGAGACCAGCAGATGACCCACCCGTTATAAACATTGCAAAGATGATGCCGTTTCGAAGTTATAGTATCTGACTTGATTTAATGAAGCTTCTCTTGAAAAATAGACTTTCAGATGTTTGTCAGACATTCGCGAGAGTTGGTACCGTGAAAGAAGTTTAATTCGAACCCGTACTCAAGTTCGTCAACATGCTGCATAGTCCAAAGTATGAACCACTGGGACCACGATGGGTCACACTTTAAGAAACGCTACACTACCAAATATAACATTTCCCAAAGTGGGGTGCGGCAAACAATTGTATTATGGCGCAAACTCCCTTGGTTTACATACGCGAGACAAGTCTGGTTACGAATACATTTTTACAAAACCAAAAGCCTACTAGGCATAGTAGACAGCAGCACTTCTACGAGTATATATGGCATACTAATGAAATGTGTCTCAAAAAACTTTATGACATCGCTAAACTGAACTTTGGCCTAAAAAAAATACCCACCTATCTTAACATATCATTCTTGTTTTCTTCATTATCGTAGCCGCTTTTCAAGCCCTAATGATCTTATGGAAAATTCTCTTGTTACTTACAAGCCCTTAGGATGCCTAAAATATTTCTGTTTGAACTTTAAAGGGTCTATTAATGCTGACTGCAAACACGTCTAGCTCATATGACTCAAGCTCTTCACTTCAAAGACATACCAGAAAAAGATTATGGGAACACACAGCCATCGCCTTTGGACATTGCCTTAAATGGAACCATTTTTCCACACTGCCCCATAATACTCAGCAGTTTAGATGTACGCATTTTAAAACCTTATTAGAATTTGTGAAGGTATATTGCTGTACTTGGTGTTATGGTTGTACAGAGTTTTTCAATAAGGACATAACAATTTTGTATTTAAATAAAACACCGAATTATTGAGATATAGGGCTGCAATTTATTCCAGGTGTAGTACACATATTAAATTTAAGTATGGAATTCGATCTCGTGATCATGACCACCGCGAGCACGTTTGCAGCGATCGATTCTTTGGCACCAATTTTCTACCATTCTTTCGCACATATCGGCCGAAACGTTGGCAATTTCGCCTTCGATATTGTTCCGGAGCTCCTTTAACGTTGTTGGCTTGTTGGCATGAACCAACGGCTTAACATAACCCCATAAATATAAATCCATCGGCGTTAAATCGCATGAGAGAGCTGGCCATTCCGGACCATTTCTCGAGATTACACGATTACCGAACTTCCCCTTCAATAGATCAATTGTTTGACCAGCTGTGTGGCATGGAGCATCATCTTGTTGGAACCACATATCACTGATGCCAAATCCATCCAATTCTGGTCAAAAATAGTCTTCTAACACAGCACGATAGCGAACTCCATTGACCGTAACATGACGAAAAAATACGGTCCAATCACACCTCCGGCATGAAATCCACACCACACGGTGACTTTTTTTGGATGCTAAGGAGATGTTTGTTGCTGTCCAATAACGCATATTGTGCTTATTGATAAAGCCATTAAGTCAAAAATGAGCTTCATCGCTGAAGATGATTTTTCGATGAAATTCAGGATTTTCTTCAAACTTTTGCAGAGCCTAATCGGAGAGGTTTCGGCGCTTCAAGGCCAAGATCTTTATGTAAAATTCGCCACAATGTGGACTGAGAAATTCCCAATTCCTGTGAACGGCGTGGAATCGACTGATTTGGTTCATTTTGAACTGAATCACTCACGGCTATAATATTTTCGGTACTTCCACCGGTGTGTTGTCTCACTGCCATAGGAACATTCAATAGTGAATATGTTGACTCGAATTTATCCACTATGGCATGCACAGCCTGTCTGGTGGGTCGATTATTACGACCGAAAATTGAAGTAAGCGCTCTTAAAGTTGCGACCACCGACTCAGATTTTCGGTAGTAATTTTTAATAATTTCCAAACGTTGCTCGTTCGTGTGCTTCACCATGATAAAAACGTAAACCTTGACATTAACAGATCATAAAAAAAGTTTAAGCGTGCGTTTTTATTAAAATACAAAATTGTTATGTACCTATTGAAAAACCCTTCATATTTGGAACGTTGGAAAATTTTTTTTTTTTAATGTTTTCTTGGAATCTTAAGTCTCCCGCTCAGTGATCGCACACTTACATTGAACCGTGGTGCTGTAGTCGTATTTTAAGATGCTTGATATTAATTACGATTTTTGGTGGTAAATATTTAAAATCTGGTAGTAAATATTGAGCAAAGCAATTTCTCTACTGTTCGAAATCCACTGGCTTGTAAAATGCTGATGAAACCTAAAATATGCATCATTAATAATTAATACATGCAAAGCTATGTGAATTAGCTAGTTGTACATAAAATAACATCCATTTGTCTGACTTAAATTTCATCATCATATTTACTAAACAGTGGACAAAACATTTCACTAGAGGATCCCTATCTTTGAATATCGAATGGCAAATATACAAGTCAAAGAGTCTACAACAAACACATGGTTCTAAAATAAGGAACGTGAACCGAATGGCGATAAGAAAGAAGAGAAATTATAAATAAATTGAATTAATTTGCTACAAAATTTCAGTTCAAAAAATCAGTTTGCCAATCTTTCTCCTTCTACAGACACTTAACCTTACCCTTATCAATCGAATATTCAAATTTGATAAAGAAAATACATACAAAATAATTCTTTTCAGTATCTGGATGGACCCTAAGTTCCACTATTGAATTCTATTCTAAGTATCCGTACATTCCTTGTTATATTATCTCTGAAACAAACAAAAAATTCAATCAGAATTCGTTAACTTCTCCACAGCACTCAAGTAGAAAATATTAAAATTATTTTTTTTTCAAATTCAAAACAAACAAAAAAAAAAAAACCTTTTTACACTAGATCAACTCAAAATGATGCAGAACAACACGATGAAATCGGCACCGATGATTCCGATGAGACACACACCACCACACCGAGTCACTCTATTCAAAATCGTGTCCAGTACCGAGCAAAGCGTAAAAAGATCGAAAGTGTTGTTGAACTAGATAACGATGATGCCTGCAGTGAAGATGCTTTCATAAGTAGAATTGCATCGGCAACAGCAACGAATAATACAGCAATCAGCAACACGACAATTCTGCCATCGCCAACAACAAAGTAAGGATAACAATACTATGTACAATTTATTTTTACATTTTCTTATTCGTAGACCACTGAGTGCTTTTATTCGTTGCTTTGTACTACCTAAGTTTCTACTTGTAAAAAACTAAAATACAACTCATTTCATATTCATTACTAACTCATTAAGCTTAGTTTGCAACTAAAAGACAAATTCAAGCTGGCCTCTGCATGATGTGGAATGTAAATTTTGTCGAAATTCGTTGGACTATTGGAAAATAATAAACTTATGGGTCTTTTTCTCTTTGCAGATACATTTCAAATGGAGTTAAAACAGCTGCCCGTGTCGGACACAAGCGTCAACCTGCAGCATCCCTAAATAATGTAGCTACCTCATCGAATGGTCGAGTACAGCTTGAGATTTTATCACAACCCGAACAGCAGCACAGGGCTAGGTATGGTTCGGAAAATGTGAAACGAATCGAATTTGAAAATTGTTAAAGTTTATTCCATGGTTTACAGATATCAAACAGAAGGCAGCCGTGGTGCTGTAAAGGATCGCAGTGGGAATGGCTTCCCCATCGTTCGACTGGTTGGCTATAATAAGCCTGCCTTACTGCAAGTATTCATTGGAACAGACATTGGTCGTGTGGCGCCGCATATGTTCTACCAGGCGTGTAAAGTTGCTGGAAAAAACTCAACGCAGTGCAATGAGAAAAAAGTCGATGGTACAATGATTATTGAGATTGATTTTAAGCCAGAATCGGATATGACAGTCACATGCGATTGTGTAGGAATCTTGAAGGTAAGTCATAAGAAAGAAGATCTGAGAGCTTTGAAGGATGATGACTTGGGCTGTTATTCAAATTTTCCTATCGTGGCTCGATAATGATTTGTGCATTTCTCTCTCCACTCATCTAAATATATATAACCTCACCACATTCTGCAATAGGTAGGTTACAGGTGGTAGATAGGGACGCATCCCTTTGTCACCCGGTGAGATATAACCACATCTTGCTATAGATTCCGTGAAGTAGTCGTAATTACGTTTCTGAACTTGGCAGATGGAGCGATACTACAGGCATCTCGGGGCTCCGGTCAAGATTCTTTTATAAACTTCTAGAGAGGGTAAATTGATGTCGTCTTTCTAGTAAAGACCCCAGACAGCTTATTCTATATGGACCATATATTCTGGAGATCTCGTCACTTACTAGACTATAAGTAGTTTGTTGGTCTTGCATTATCTTGTAAGAAAGTCAGTTGGCATTCGTAGCCTATTTTTCTTTAAAGCGGTATGACTCTTAGGCTTTTTCGAGCTAGTGTGTGGATCCCGCTGCTCATCTTTAGTCTTTAACAGGAGTGGCAGATGTAACACAGACTACACTAGATTTCCCTCACTATCTCGAACAGTTTAATTTATGGGCGAAAGCCAGCTTCGAATGTTTTAATACCCGAAGCTAGAATACGCCATCAAATAAGTCATCATAAAGTGTTTTATGCTTGTAAATTTGAATGAAATTACTAACTTAAACATTCTTCCCCATAGGAACGCAATGTCGACGTAGAGCATCGTTTTCCCGATCATTTGGCTCAGAAAAGCAAAAAGAAATCGACACGCTGCCGCATGGTATTTCGCACACAATTAGCCTATGACGATGGAACAATGGAAACACTTCAAGTGTGTTCAAATCCAATTATTTGCAGTAAGTTGTGATACAATAAATCCATCATGATGGAATTTAATTATTATACCTATTAATAGCACAACCACCTGGTGTTCCGGAAATATGTAAAAAATCACTTAACTCTTGCCCAGTGGATGGTGGTCTTGAACTATTTATTATTGGAAAAAATTTCCTCAAAGACACACATGTATTATTTCAAGAAACTCTCGAAGATCTACGATCGTCAAATGAATTGGTATCCATTGGTCCGTTGTGGGAGGAATCTGTTTTACCAGATAAAGAGTATTTACAGCAGGTAAGGAGTGTGAGTTGTCTTGTGTGTGGAACGTGTGTCAGAATAGAATACCATTGAGAGCAGTTTCAGCAGATACAATGAAGATCGCTCAAAAGAAAAAAGGCCCTCTCAATAATGATCTATTGCGCAAACTCTCTTTCGTAACACATGTCGAGTAGTCTTAGGAACTTCTTAATATAATCATAACAAATTAATTTCATTTCCATTTCTAGACTCATCTAATTTGCACAGTACCACCGTACATCCACCAGAACATCCACAAACCAGTGACCGTTCAGTTGTCGATAATTTCCAGTGGAAAAAAGAGCGAATCCCATACGTTCACATACACTCCAAAGGGAACTTATACCACACTATCGGCCGCCACAACGTTAAGTACATTGCATGGTTCAATGTCAGGACAAGGTATTTACTAATTCAAGTTCGAAATTCGTTCAAATTCAAGAGGCATATGCGCGTTTTTCGACGCGCACACACACTCGCCTTCTTGAGTTTGAATTTGAGTTTCAGTTTAGATTAGGGACGACAGCAAACAAAATATGTATGATGCGATATATAATATTTCACGCTGCCAAGCAACTTGCGATATTTTCGAAATGCATTTTTTTGGAATAACTCTAACTTCTTTCTGTTCGAAAAGAAAACACGACAAATTTTTTTTTGCTCAAAATTATGAATATCGCAAGCTTCTGAAAATATACCGTACATACAGTTTAATTTGAACTCAGATTTCCTCAAAATCTGAATCGAAATCTTTTTTTCAAAACATTCCACATTCGCATTTTGAATGAAATCAGTTTAAGGTCTCTTTTTTTTCAATCGACCACGACTACGAGAGATGACTACAACAATCAACAATTCCTAGCCAAAAGTAATCTGGACAACTCTGTGGTGTGAGCGTTTTCTACAATATCCTTTAAGTTGACTGTTTATGTTGTAATTTGATTCAATTCAATTCAATCAATCATCGCGTTTTCTTATTACAAAATTCTTAACGAACGAGTTTTACAAAATTCTAATTCAGTTATGCGTTTTCTTTCATGTTTTTTGTTTTTTTTTTTTTTTTTGTTTTGCTATATTCTCATGTGTGAATGGGGAAAAATTGTCTGAATGAACTATATAGTATACATGTGTGAATGGTGGACAGAGTTTTCCGGATTATCCTTTTGCGCTGTTTATACGAGTACATCGAGAACTTCTATATAAATTTCCTTCTCTTATGAGTTTCAAAAAAAAAAAGAAAAAAAAAAGATACAAATTTGAAATGAAAACACAAGCAAACAGAAAATCTGTAAATTAACAATATTTTGTGATTAGGAGAGTTCAAAATCAAATCATAAGCTTCAATTTGCAATGCAAGTGCTTGAAAATTATTAATACCGCCCCAGGGTCAGGAGAGAAGAGAAATGTTTTTTTGTTTTTTTTAATCAAGGTTGAGGGTTTTTGTTTTTCAAAACGCTAATCACAAAATGTTATTTTTTTCGTTTATTTTTCCTTCTCTTAGCACTTTAGGTTGCGTGTAAGAATATAATTGAAAAGAAAATGGATTTCCATATCCCATCTATCAATCGAATCTCAGTATCCACAATATTCACGTGTGCTTTTACTTAATGGACGCAGGGAGGCTCCAGAGGACAGCGCAACGTTAGCAACAGTTCTTCAGTGCATCTGTACATTAGGGTACTGGTTAATAAAAAAAAAAAAAAAATCAAAACTAATTTTGAATTAAAAAAAAAGAAATTTTACATTGAATTACATTTTATCGGTAGATTTGATTATTTTTGGGTATACAAGATTTTGGTTCGGTGAAATCGGTCGAATTAATCTAAATCGGTACTCGTGTGTAATTTTTTGTTTAACAACATCGCCTTTAATGGAACTAAATATGAGTAGGGAATGAGTACCTCAAAAGAGACCCAATCGTTGGAATTATAAATACTGCCTATTCGCATAATATGAAACTATTTGACGACGGTTCAGCGATATGAACCTTATTGCCGATTTGTGTCTCGAAAGCGACAAGGGAATTTCCCCGCTCTGCCTCGTTTTTTAATTTACGGCTTTCAGTATATTTACATTACAAAGACTTGTGTGTGAAGTTTTGATGTGTACCCGCAGGAATGCTACGATAGTGCTGACTCGTGCAGTGATCCACTCATCTGCCATAGACTCTAATTGAAAAGGAAAATGTTGATCTGAATGTGAAATGAATCGTGTTCTATTCACGCGAATGTTGCGCTCAAAAGTTAAAGAGTTCAGAATTTTCTACACCACCTCCCTCCACGGTGTAAGAGTGGAAGATCTTCTGAATGCAGGGAACAAACAAAACGAGTAGTACTTCCTTGTTCATAGTTGTATGTATTGCTATTGCATGTATGATATTCAGCAGGTTCATTAAACACAAAAAGGAACCTGTCAATGAAGAAGTGGGCAATTTAAAAAAAATAATAATAAATGGATTTCTTCGATTTAATTTGCTGATTTTCTTTTATATCTACACTAGCTCCCCATCTGCTTCGTCAGCCCTGTACAAACGAATATATTCCCCGCCTGGGGTTGTAGATTTACATTACTGCCCTTTTTTGAACATCGATTTGTTCTATAACGTCGTTGTTTATAATATACAGTACATACAGATATATATATAATGTAAATCTATTTCCCGCCAGTGGCTGCGGTACTCGCTGCTTGAAAATTTGTGATGTTAAAATCAAATTTATGTTGCTGATTAATTGGCTTCAGTATAATTTATGAGGATGATTTATATCTTAAAAAATTCATTTACTTATAATATAATAGTTAA
Organism: Pocota personata; assembly: GCA_963082735.1. Taxonomy (NCBI): domain Eukaryota; kingdom Metazoa; phylum Arthropoda; class Insecta; order Diptera; family Syrphidae; genus Pocota; species Pocota personata. Next base: position 7,407,304 of record OY720430.1, read on the forward strand.
AAAAATGCATTTAAATGATTGTTAGCGTTTTAACCTTATAAAGTTATAATTGGTAAACTTCTGTAGAGCGGAGCTTGATTCTTAGGTATCCATAAATATTCCTTAACGAATTTTCTAATCAACAAAGTAAATAACATCGAAATCGGTTCAGCTGTTCTTGTGTTACACGGCTATAACGCATACAACTGAACAACATACCACTTAACGACCTCCGAATTCATGGTAGTTCAGAAGTATACTTACTTTACTTTGAACTTCCATACACTGTCACTCACTAAATTTTTGAATCCAAAGAACCAACATTTTCTCAACAAATATCGCCTTTGATCGTCGAAAATAAAAAATGTGTGCCACTGGTCGTCGTAGTTGTTTTTTTAAAAGTGAAAAGCGGCATCGGTAATAAGGGAACTATCTTCAAATCGCCTATCCACAACTGCAAACTTTTGTAATTCAGATTTCCTGTGATTGAGACATAACATTGCTGACACTCCTTTTAGTTAATTTTTTTACGAAGTTTCTAATTTTGGCATTCAATTTCATCATAGAGTGCAAGAACCAATAGACTATGTAAATGATGAACTCCGTACCTTTCGAAAATTACAAAAATTACAGATGGCTGCACGAATCGCGATCGTAAGATCGTGTTTTGGTATTTTTTTTTGTTTTGGAACGAGCCTTTGCAAATTTAAATCATCATTTCCTACGACATTTGAAATTGTACTTATTTGAGTTCCATTAAAGTGTGTTTTTTAATTAATGCTTACGCAAAATTTAAATTTCATTTAACATAAACTCGCGCAATAACTATAAAAAAAAAAAAAAAAAAATATTAAAAAAAAACGGAACGAAATTTTCGGTATTTTTTGGATATACAATTTTTGTTTACCTCGTTATTTAACATTCAAAACAAATTTATATTATTTATTTTAACGTAAACTATTGGTTCCAGCTGTATGGTCAAAAAGATCGGAAGTCAACGTTGGTCGCACGCATTCCTCTTTGTTTCCTAAAATTTTTTTTTTTAAATCTTTCAGGCCATAAGTTGGTACACGCTGCAGTTTAAGTTTAAGTTTAATCCTCATACATTTTATCGATCACTTTGAATTGTGTCTGTTTTCCGAATGTCTGCTAGAGATGTCGCTAGTTATTGTTCAATTTGTACGAAATTTAGTACTTTTTTTTATATGCTTTGATTAGACTTTGAAATGTTTACAAACTATAGATTGGGAATTGGCTAGGTGTATGTTCTGTGTAAAAGAGTGTGAATGGAGTGTGCATTCAAGGTGGTCACTTTCATCATCCAAAAATTTTTATAAGAAAAGCAATTGAAACGAATTGGCAAACAAATTTATTGGTTGATGAGAGGGTAGTTCGTAAGATGAAGTAGTTTTATAACGCCCCCTGACTCCCTTCCCCTTAGGAATAGTTTTTATCTTTAAGAATTTAGTATTAAGTTTCCGGTATTTTTTTATTTATTTTTTTTTTTTTTTTTTATTTGTGACATGATTCCAATTCTCGTGCGTGCTAATACGAACTTTCTTTGTAGATACTCGGTACATGGACACGAGTGTGGTACAATCGTGCTCTCCGAATGCCGCTGTCGTGCAACAAATGTGGAACGAAACAAAGCATGAAATTGATGCGGACATGATGCCACCACCTACGAGCACACAAATACCGATGAATGTACGGCGATCTTCACTAAACAATGCCATGATCACCGATCAGATGGTTCAAATCGGTGGACTAAAGACTGAAATTCTGGATGAAAACTCACAGAATTCCATTGCGGATGCTATGCAGTCCGATTCATTGGATCGCTTTCCTGTTGTGGCGAATGACAGTGGTCTGGTGGTCGACACAAATCCGCTGAAGGAAGTAATGCAGTATCAGCGTTTGCGGAAGCAAAGCATTGACATGTTGGATATGCGGTCAATGTCTCTACTGAACGAGAGTAATAGTTTGCCCAGCTTTCCCACACACCACAGCGAGATGAATGCAGCTGCTGCCGCAGCAGCAGCAGCCGCCGTTGATATAGCTGTGAAAAATGAACAAATTGCCAAGGAGATTCTAAGTGCTGCCGCCGTGCATCAGGGGCAACAGACAGTTGACAAGTTTTTGTCGAGCTTAAGCCCGACGTCAGCACCACAAATGGAGCAGAATTCCATTTTTGTCACTGGCACCGGTGGTGGATCGGGAGTAATATTTCCGACGCAGTCTACCAACAGCCTAGTGATGACATCAAACACCGCCAACAGTATTGATCAAACGCTAAACAATATTTTGGCAGTAGCCAACCACTCTCCTCCGAGTGATATGCAGTCAATACCATTGGTCCGGAGTTCGTCTGTGTCAAGTACGTCGTCTTCATCCTCATTATCATCTTCATCATCGTCGAGTGGGTCTCCAGCTGCAGCTATTACCTCAGTGAGTATGCAACAGATGCTGGGTGGTGGTGAAGCGGCAGCGGTAGCGGTAGCGGATCACATCCCCACTGAAATGATTTTAAATTCAAATGTCTCGCCAACAACAATTCTTTGCCCACCGAACTCAGTGCCTAATCTGATGGTCAATCAAGTAACACTTCTCAATGGAATGGGGATGCAACCTCAATCGTCGCAAGATTCCCTCTTGAATACAATAATAATGACACCACCGTCGAATTCACCGCCAATACAACAGCAGGCATCACCTCAGTCGCAGCAGCAAGTACAGCAACAATCATCACCTCGGCAAGTTCCAGCTGCCGCACAGCAGCAGGATCCACAGGTAACAGCAACCTCGACAGCTGTTAGCAACATGATAATCAAGGCGGCTGCTGACTTTATCTCGAACCATGAAAACAACCCGCAGTCAACAATTAATGCTCTAATGAGCTTAAACGCTAATCCCATCCAAACTCAGTCACAGGTCTCCCAAATGCTCGCCGCACCCATAACAACAAACTCATTGGTGCCGAATGCCCAAACAGGTCTGTGCCCATCGACACAATTTCTTGCCAACACTAGGCATCATCAAATGCTAGAGACGCGGCCGCAGGAGACTGTTCCATTGGTGAATATCCTCCTCAACCATGACGTGCAGAATGTGACGGGACCGGGTGGGGCTGCCAATGTACAGACACAGTTTCTGCAGAGTCTACAAAAATCCAATCAGCTGGCTATGAGTGTTGCGTAAGTTTTGAATTTGTTTACAAGGTTTGAGCGTTAATGTTTTCTTTTTGCAGGCCACAATCGAATCAGGAATCTCTCATTCAAGCGGTGACTTTGGCAGAGACTGCTCTTCAAAAAACCAATACTGGTGTAACACAACAACAAATGGGTGGTATTTTGCCGAGTGTTTCATTGACGGGACCCCAAACGCCAGTGCCAATAGCTCCAACCACCACGGCCATTCCTCAGGAATTAACCACAATGTCGGATCAAGACTTGATAAGCTACATCAACCCAAGCACTTTTGATCAGAGTAAGTGTACATATCCACAGAAAACTAAATTACCTCGTTCCTTGCTTAATCATGGAGCAGATCGTTTGTCATTCTGCTCGCCTTCTTCACATTCTACTAGTGCAAGCGGAACCTTAGGTTTTACACATTTTTTTATTTTCGCTCGAAGGGTGCTTATGATAGATCTTCAAGTGAAGGGGTACAAAGGCGGTTGTTTCTCAATTGTGTTCCCAACTCAAAGGCGTGTGGCGCTCAGTGCTAGGATAAGGCGTTTACTACCTCGAAGATAACCTGTCTATCAACATTTTGAACACCGATTTTGTGTGTTCGATATTTTTTATCCGCAGACTAAACACTCGTTTGTGGCTTCTATTACAGTAGTCACAAATATGCCACAATAAGCGCGTGTTTATGTAATCTTTAGACATTTGTAAATTCTCTAAATGGAGCAGAAAAAAAAACACGGGCTTGGTGGCGGCGTTGCCAGTTCTGGTCCACTGTCTACATTGAACACCTTTATGCCCAAAACGCAATTTGGCGTTCGCGCGGTTTCTACTCAATATGCCAAAGCGAGAGCGTCACTTTTTGTTATCTCTAATATTCTTGCGCGAAAGTACTTGTCTCCCCGAGGCAAGAACAAGAGGGACTCTGCTATAAGTGCAAAATTTGCAGTAATCTTCCATTATTCGGCCTGAATAATGGAACATTATTGCCCGAAGAAATGTTCGCGCGGGCTTTAAATCTACTAAATTCGCCGTCATGAATTCGCGTTAAGAAATTTATTTCTAAAAACGGAGTTGTTTTACCGGTCGCAGAGATCATAACATAAACATTGATCAGCTGCGGCAACCAAGCATCTTCATTGTTAAATATTCCGTTTATCAGAATGTTGGTGGAACCGAAACGAAATAGATTTTCGTTGCGCTCTCTGATCACCAATATGATATTTCGACGGAGTTCTTTGACTCATCGTATGTGGTTAAACGAAATGGCTGCTGCTGAACAAGCAGTGAGAGAGGTGGGGGAGTTTTGATAGCTGTCTCACCTCTCTTTCGAAGTAAACAAATCTCATTAGAGCATCGATCGGTTGATGTTGAACAGATGTGTGTGTGTGGGTGTCAATTTTGTTGATGACGTTCGTTATTGGTTATTTATATTTGTCTCCTACATCCCACCAATCAGTGTTGCCAATGTGTACAAAAATGTGCTTTTTGTGTTAGTAGTGTAGTCACTCAACTAGCTTGTGTATTGGGTGACTTCAATATTGGCTATGTCACTTGGAAGGATGTGAATGGTGATACAAGCAGGCTTACAGATTTCTTGTAACTTTATTTAATAAGCTGCTTCAGGTTTCGGATCTCTGAATTCAGCATCCTTATCTCCGGTTCGTTTCAGTCAGTAAATTTAATACCCAGAAAATTCACCGTAACAGTGGCGCCTTCGCCGTTTCCAATAAAAAATCCGTGTTACCCGAGGTGGATGCAATGGCCTCTCAAATTGAGAGTCTCAACGGTCACATTTAGATTCTCAGAACCCCCTAAGTCTACAATTTTGTTTCTCTACGTAGCTGTCGAACGTGAAATTGACCTCATTGCTGATTTTTTTTCGAAAAATTGGCATCAACTTGTTGCACAAAGTAGTGTAGTGTAGTAAGATGCAACAATTTTAATGCGTTAAGCGGTGGTTAAACGATCCATATTGTAAAATGGCAAGGCAAGAACTAACTACTTGTCACTATGGATGACATATGAATTTGACAGATGCCATATGGCAGACATGTGAAATCCCAACCTGGAAATGAATAACCCTTTACTCCTGTCATTTTTTTTAAAAAAAAGGGTGTGACAAATGCCTTTTTTCAGAAACAGAAAAATTTTCCAACACTATTGGAGTAATACCATCAGGACCTGAGGAGTAATCATCTTTCAGATGAGATATAACTTTAGAGATGGTTTCTAAATTTCTAGAGAAACGTCAGTAAAACAAGTTTGGGGACGATTTCGAAGTATTCGAGATCAATACCAAAAGAAACATTGCTAAACGATTTAAAAAAAAGTTCTTTATCAATCGATTTGTTGTCATTATTTCCAAATTTCCAAAAAACCTCATTACTTAGGCAGTGTTCCATTTGGCTTAAATAGTTACTGTATAAGCTACTGGAAAGCATTTTGAATTCGTTGAAGAACTTTTTGAAGTCAGATGGACAGAGACTTTTTAGAACACTTTCCTCAACTTTTGGCCTTCTTGAGCATACCAGAGAATACGCTCTGGCTAACAAACTGATATATTTATCCATGGCATTTGCAACTACATATTAAATCTAAATATTTATTGTTTTGTCTTTATTTTATTTTCTTTTTCTTTTTCAGTATAAGCCATCTCCAATGTCGGCATCAAATTGGCTTTCATCACTTCAAAGTCTTTAAGACTATGTGACTACTGCTACACCGGAAAATACAAAATTTATTTTTAGCAACCCTAGAAAGGTGGATTTTTATTCGGGCCCAATTTAACTAAAATGAACGTATTTCAAAAATTTGCGAAACAAAAATTCTACCACACATTACTCAATAAAAAAATAAATTACTTGTAAGCAAATACATTGAATCCTATTTATTAAAAAAAAAAAAAAAACATAATAAATAAAAAAAGCATCTTATCATCCACCAATAATATTAAAGTAATAAAAAAAAAGTATTTCTTTTTTTATAAACAAATCCTAACACAACAATTACAACTGTAAACAAAAGATCTGATATTCTTTTATAGCTATTATTATTATGTTTCTTAATTTTAAACAAGTAAATCAATGACTGCCATATTAAAATTAAAAAATTATCATAAAAATATTTATTAAACAAAAAATATATATATGTATACATATGTTTTATAATCAACCTTTTGAAGAAAAATTTTAAAGGAAAATTACATTTTAGTCATAAAGAAAGATTTACGCAAAAAGTGTCTTATTCAGAAAAACAAAAAAAGAAAGGAACAAACTCCAACTATTACAACTGAGCTACTAAACACAAAGTAAATTAAATTTAAACAAACAAAAATATACATATGCATATATTCTCTTTTATAATAAAAGTTAACATTAAATTTAATGTTAATATCTGTTTTTTATGTTTGTATTCCACCTCATTTGCTCTGTAATTTTATTTTGAAAAACAAAGTCTGATTTTTATTATTATTATTTTTTTTTTTTTTTCCTTTTGTTATTTCTAAGTAATAATATATAATTCTTTTTTCTTAACTTTTAAGCGTTTCTTTTATTCATCATAAAGCAGCTGGAAACAAAATGAAAGCAAAAATAAATATCAAACCACTGATAAAAGAAACAAACAAAAGACTTTTGAATTTTTTTTCAAGTTTTTCAACAAAAAAATAAATAAATAAAATTCTAAAAAAAAAAAAACTAGCTTAATTGCTTTCTTATGATGGCCTAATATAATTCGAAATTATTTTTTACACTAGACCTAAGATATGTTAATTAAAAGGTTACAAACAAAAAAATATCAGATTTAACATCAGTTTTGAAATTTTATTCATTCTATTACATTTTACCCGGGATTTAATGTTTAGCTATTGTGATTGGTGAACACCTAACAGAAAACAAAACTTTGTAAAACAAATTTAACAGGAAGATTTAAGAATTATTATTAATTGTGAAATTAGACTAAGTTGCTACTATACATACATAAAAGAAACTGTTATACACATGCTTAGTTGTTAAGTAAAAATTATAAAAAAAAAGAATACAAATATATTTGAATGTTATCAGTTGTTGTAATTTATATATTTCTTTAATAATTATATAATAATGAGAAAAAAATAAAATAAAATCATACATACATATAAATAGAATGATGTTTGCAAGTTTATTGGGCGAATATCGCATCATATTTGGATTTTTATTAGAAATGACGAGGAGTGCCATCGTCTGAAAAATAAGTGCAGTTTCGACACCGAGACTCGGAATTATTAAACCTTTTGCTAACGTACTCGGAATAGAATTCGATTTTTATATGAGTGGAGGTCTTCTTAACTATGGGGAAAAAGTGAATCTGAAGGTGGTCTGCTATTAATGCTCTTAAAAGCACGCAGAGTTTTCATATCCTGCAAATTTCACGGTGATAGGTTATTGGCGGCCATCTTTAGGACTAGAGTAAGACAAATTAGAAATTATAGAAGGGTGGGCCATCTGATGGTTTCTTTTAAAAATTGCTATAAAAGAATCCGTTTAATATCTTTCAAAGTTTTCTGCTTTATTGAAGAGAAATAGTACACTTTCTGATTATTTATGGAATACAACTTCATTTAAATGGCTGCCGCGACATCCTGTCAACCGAATTTTGCAATATATTTTCGATGGTTCGGGGCTCTATTTCACGAATAGCTCTGAAATTGTCAGAATAACATCGATTTTTAACGGAACCCCATAAAAAAAGTATAATCGCAACTCCGCGGAAGCTAAGCAACGTCATCAAAACGGCTAATTACAAAATTATTAAACTCAGTGCGCAAAAGATCTATTGTTGGTCGGCTTATATGGCACGTAGTGCCGTCTTGCTGGAACTAGACATCATCCAAGTTCATTTCCTTAGTTTCTGGCAAAAAAAAAAAAAATCCGTTATCATGCCTCAGTAGCTCTCTTCGTTGACCGTAACGTTGTTGCCATCTTCACCTTCGAAGAAAAATGGACCAATAATGCCTCCATTCCTCAAACCACACCAAACAGTCACAAGCTGAGCAATATTCTCGGCTAAGCGCACAGGACGAACACGAGGATAACTTGTGCTATCAACTAGCATGCCAATCTCACAAAATTTCTTCACAAACTTGCGTATACTCGTAGCATGCACGGTTGGTGCATTATTTCGACTGAAATGTGTTTTCAAAATTCGCACTGTTTCGACAACACAGCACTCACTTTGTAAATAGTTTTCAATATTTCCCAACGTTGTTCAAACGTTAATCGATTCATTACGTACCGCGTAGATATGATACTGTGTTTCTGTCAATTTTTTGAGCGCGAAAGAGCTGTCAGTGTCAAAATAACATGTAATTTAAAAATAAATCAGCAGATGAGCATAAAAAGAGCATAAAACCTGTCACAAAGTCAGTTACCGTCAACAGGCAGGCAAAGAACTTAGCCAAACTGATGATTTGACGGTTGGTAGACTTTTTAAAAATTTCACAATTTCTTGTGAAATTGTGAACGAGTGAGAACAAATGGTGAATTAACTGCGCCAACTAATAAGGTAAGTTTCGATTTGGTTGGGGGCCAGCAACCTGTTAAAAAAGGAAAGACTATGAAGCGCAGATCAATTAGTTCGTTGATGACATTTGACTACGGACTATCGAATTACGATATGATTTTGGAACTTTAATAATTTTATCGACTCTAGTGCAGTGCCTTCAAAACTCTAGAAGCTTCCAATTTTGTTTAGTTTTTTTTTTTTATTAGAGCTTTATTTGCCAATGTGTATAAGTCATGACATAGTATAGAAGAAAGTGTCACTATTTCTGTCTGTATGAACGCGCTACTCTCGAAATGCACTCGTTCTGATTTTAATGCAGGTGAGAAATGAACATAAACGTGCAGCAACGCACGGTAAAAATTATGTTAGTGCAAAAAGAACTTAAGGCGTGGCCAAAATTACAGTGGATGATCATATTACAAGAGCCACCTGTATTAATACTCGATTTTTCATTTGAGCATCTGATTGTTTGAAAGCCTGGTTTCAATGTTGGTGACACGTTCGCTGACTACAGTGCATGAGTAGTTCCTAACAGTGCATATACCTTACTTCATGATTCTGCTTAATGTTGTAAAGCCAAAAATGGCAGAGAGCTTGTAAAAGACAGAAGACGTGTTGTTTTATCAAGTGTTTATTATACATATGTATTATACATATGTATGTCTAGGAATGAGCCTATAGAGGTAAATTGGTCCAAATGAAAGTGCTCAAACGCATAGAGTCGCTAAATGTTATTTTTTTCAATATTTATACCTAACTAATATTTCTAAAGTACAAATTAAACAAACAATTAAGTAGCTCAAACAATATTTTTTCTTATAGTAGCTCTAATAATATGATCACCCACTGTAAACTTTTACAGTTATACAAAAAAGCCAGTGTAGCATACAACCCAGATCAATAGGTAGCTCACAATTAGCAGTCAATTTTGTTTTGTTTTTCAGATTGATCGCGCTAATTAGTTATACAGCGATATCGTTCTAGACAGAAGGGTTCGATTAAGATAGATAGGACATGTAGAGCAAATGGTGTGCAAAACTGGAATTGGCTAGCACAACTACGAGCTGGTTGGAGACGATTGTTGGTTGAGGCCAAGGCGCCACCTAAAGTAAAGTCAAGTAAGAAGGCGCTAATCCAGAGAACTAACGAATGAATTTTAAAGGGGTTTTCACTATCCGATAGCATATTTTTTTTTAAAGTTTCATGTACATATATAAAAATACGTACAGCAAGCCGCAAAAACAATACTGTTGATGGAGGGCAAACTTAAGGCGCTAGAGAACTATAGGAGATACAGCGAAAAGTTGTATGGGAGCATGGACCCCAGACCTAAAGGTAACTCACTATCATTCATTTGTTAGCTCGTTTGAAGCCGCGCATGTCTGCTAGTACAGTCACCTCAGTCGTTGGATCTTCACTCTCCTTGCTAAGTCGATGTCGCTGAACAGCCCGTACAGTTCGTCGTTGTATCTCCTCCTCCACTCACCATCTATTCAGACGGAACCAAAAATCACCCGAAGAATTTTCCTCGCGAAACAGCCAAGAGCAACCTCATCCACTTTTGATAAAGTCCATGCCTCTGCGCCATAGAGTAGGACTGGGATGATTAGGGTTTTATAAAGAGTCACTTTAGTTGTCCGAGAGAGGGCTTTGCTATTCAATTACCTTCTTACCCCAAAGAAGCAGCGGTTGGCACGAGTTTTTCTTAGTTTGATCGAGCGCTCATGTCGTTGTCTGAATTTAGGAGCCTAGGTAGACGAAGTCCCTACCTACCTCAAAATTATATCTATCTACGGTGACGTTCTGCCCGAGACGTCGATTGTCCTTTCTTGTTGACAGCATATACTTGGTCTTGCCCTCATTGACCGTTAAACGCATATTCGCCGCTTCCGCCTCAATACTCACGAAAGCGCCACTGACATCACGCTGCGTTCTTCCAATTATGTCATATCGTCGTCGTATGCGAGTAATGGGACGATCTTTTGAAAGATTGTGCCTCTGGTATTGGCGCGTGAGTTTTGCGCTATTCTTTCAAGAACGATGTTAAAGAAATCGCATGACAGCGCGTCGCCTTGTCTGAATCCTTTTTTGACATCAAAGGTCTCGGTGAGGTCTTTACCGACCTTGATGGAGCAGCGTGCGTTTTCTATCGTCATCCTGCACAGACGGATGAGTTTGGCGGGGATGACAAAAATAGACATTGCTCTATATAGCTCGTCTCTATAAATGCTGTCGTATGCAGCCTTAAAATCAATGAAAATATGGTGGGTATCGATTTGAAGTTCCTAGGTTTTTTCCAAGATCTGCCGTAGTGTGAATATTTGGTCGATGGTGGACTTTCCTGGCCTAAAGCCACCCTGATATGGACCAATCAGCTTCATGATGAACGGCTTCAGGCGTTCACACAACACGGCAGATAAGATCTTATAGTCTACGTTAAGGAGACTCATGCCTCTGTAGTTGACGCAGTTCGATCGGGCACACAATATTGAGGTTATATCCACAGTGAATTCAAAATCACGTTCACTGTTATACCTGTGAACATAAATTCACTATTTAGCCTAAGTCTAACATCGACTATATGAATCAACGAGCTACAGAATTGAAATTGATTTGTGGTTGCCCAGTATGTACTTACTGTCTGATTTTGCATACTCCCCCACCCAAACAAATTTCCAGTTTTTGCTTAAGAACTCATAGTTTAGGTATTGAAGATTTCATTTAATCCTCTTTTTTGAGAAATTGTTGTTGTGGGAATGATCAAACCGTTCCTTTCAACTTTTAACAATGAACGCCTTCAGTTAAGCGACAGTATGAAGTTTCAACCTCCAACCCGTCCTGTCTTCTAGGATATTTGTAGAGAACACCTGAAAGAAACTCCAGCTTGCAATAAAGAAAAAAAAAACAACTCACAGCTGATAATTATTACTCTTTATTGGACACTATAAGATTCACATATTGAAAAATTAAAAACCTTCCCCCTTTATACCTTCAAACGTTTCAAGAAGAAAGTCTGTGCTTGCAGCTCAAGATCGGTCAACTTGCGTACGGTTGGTCCCAACTGATCGACGTGGTCCTTATAGCCAGTTCCTGTATTCAAATTCTTTTGTCCATACACCACTTTTCCATCGAAATCGTTGAGTGGTACTTTAACATCCTTGCCGACCTGTGTAATGGTCACGTTCAAATGCTCCTCGATTTCGCCCAGAAGATTCTTCTCGTTGTACCAAATACAACAACCACCGTTGTCCGTCAAGTTAGTGTTCTTGCAGCTTCTTCCACGACTCGGGCACCACTCTCCGTGATACCACACCTTTTCTGGAACTGTCGACACTAAGCTGATAGCCAGACCCATGCGTTCGGCGCGACCAACCCTTCCGATTCTATGGACATAGCTCGACTTCTCATCGGGCAGGGTCATGTTAATCATAAACGGAAGACCAGTTATGTCCAATCCTCTAGCAGCGACATCAGTACAAATCAAAAACTTGACCTCACTCTTCTTGAAAGTCTCCAAGTTGGCCTTTCGTTCGAAGGGCTTACGATCGCCATGGAGGCACACACATGAGTAGTTCTTGCCACCACGTTGCTTGAGATACCTCTCAAGGTTGTCACAATCCAACTTTGTCCTGCAAAATATGATGGCTCTGTCCATCTTATGCTCCTCAATGGCCTGAATGCAATACTCGCCTTTCAGCATCTTTATGGCCTCGGAATAGGTTTCTGGTGTTTGACGGGTGGGGTGAGCACCGTCTCTTTCATGCACACCATCGGTTTGGATGCGTTGCCTCAGGCTATGCCAGGTGTTGTCTCTTTGTGGGTCTACCATGCAGACGACATGGTGAACTGTCTCTGGAACGGCATCCTCGCCTTTGAGATCCACCCAGGTAGGGAAGTGCATGAGTCTGTCTGCCATTTTCTTCACCTCGAATGCGTGAAGAGTGGCCGAGCATACGACCATCTGCAAGCGACGCCCGTCAAAGGTTAGCTTGGGAATCTGTTTGTGCAAACGATCGATCAGATCACCATAACCCTGTTTTAGGAGCCCATCAGCTTCGTCTAGAACGAAGAAGCGGCAATGCGTCAGTTGGACGAATCCACTGCTTATCATCTCTTCCAGGCGTCCTGGGGTGCCCACTACAATGTGAACACCGGCCTGTAAAACGTTCCTTTGCTGCTCCAACTTAACGCCACCGATGAGCAGCAACGACTTGACCACCGGGTCACTCAGATGCTTCTTGAACTTCTCAATCTGTTCGTAGGTCTGCTCGGCCAACTCCCGACTTGGTTCAATAATTATAGCCTGCGGGGCATTAGGTGCTTGCTTCGAGTTTGCTGACGAGCTATCCGGAGAAGCCAATGGATTAGGCTTCGTATTGCGAACCTCTGCTTTGCAAGCAGCCACAAATCCTTGAGGCGGTTTGTACTTGAAATCGGTTTTACCAAAGTTGAACATCATTTCGGCGTTTTTCAGTACAACCGCCGGATAGAACGTTTCGTTCTTCAGATTGTCCGCGATTTTGAAAGCCATTCCCAGTGGAGAGCCATTTTTCGTGTAACTGACTTCGTACTTGTCCAGATCGATGCAACATCCTATGACATCCTGCATACCAAAGGCATCTCCGTAGTCGTCAAACTGCCGATTATTCGACTTTTTACCAGTTCCACCGAAACCATAACCAAAGCGGTCTGTTCCCAGATCCAGATTAGCTTGAGTGGTGGACCAACCAACCCGACACAGCCCCTCATCCGTTACAGTAGCTTCGTAGTAATACTTGCCACCTCCACGGACGCCGGTCGTTCCTCGCGACCCATGCCACTCCTTGAACTCTCTCGACTGACAGCGAGTACCATCGGGCGTTACAGCCAAAGCAGAGCCACGATCAAAGAACGACATAGTCCATGGTGCAACTGCTGCGGTTGTCCCAGTGCCAGTTCCCTTACCTTCTGCGATATCACGCAACGTCTCCGAAACAATCTGCAGAATGGGCAAGCAAAATGCACCAGTTTTGCCGGAACCAGTCTCTGCGGCCATCAGAACATCACCTCCACCCAGAATCAGTGGGATAGCTTCAGCTTGCACGTCTGTCGGCAGAGTCCATTCCATTTCGTCGATAGCTTTCGCAATTTCCGGTAAAACACCAAATTCTTCAAATGCAGTCATTGTGGAATCGCTTTCGATAGACTTTTAGTAGGTTTTATTAGAGAAACAATTAAAAGTTAGGAACAGCCAGAGATGATTTTTGTGAAAAACTACCGGTGATATCATTCAGCGAAGGAAAAACAAAAAATTGACATTTGAAGTTTGAGACAGATACCATTGGCAGCATCCAGGGTGTTGTTGGAATTCGAGCTCGTTTAGTAAAGTACAGTCAAATACCTTAACATTGAGCGGTTTCAAACTTTGACACAATTGCTGAAATTTATCTTCAAGTTGAGGGTTTAAGGCTAAGACTACACCATCCGAGTAGATTAAATTCATATGATTTTGCTAATATTTGTTCCTAGGCTTAATCAGGCAAAAATGGGTCAATATTAGGGCTAATGCGGACCACCCAATGAAAATGAAAAAAATAGAAGTAAATTTTGAAGCATTTTTGTTTTATTGTTATTAACTTTTTAATAATAAAAAACTCTTATGCCCGATTTCACCAATATACACTAAAAATGGTTTTAGCTAATAGCGTCCAAATTCGCGAATGTAAGTACTAATTGTCTAAAAATTTTCATATTTTTCTAAAAGAAAAACTCACAGCTATATTGATTTATGCGCATTATGAATTTCCTGTACAGAGTTTGAAGTATGTAGGTACTGCTTTGAGGGGTTCAGATTGAAGAAAAGAGACTAATGTGAACATGAAACCGACTGGAAATGCATGTTAAAAAGCAGAGTTTTGAATAGAAAATCTTGCTGATTTTTTCAGAATATATTTCAGGGTCAGGTCTAATGTACCTGTTACACGTCCCGTTAGTAGGTCTGATCGGTAACATTCTGTGGAAGGGAAAATCCTATCCAGATTATGAAAAGAACAGAAATGCTTTTGGGATGCTTCGTGACAAAAAAACAGACACTTCAACTCTTGTTTATGTGCACTACAAAATAAACATAAGCTAGTCAAGTTACAGAGTTATAGGCAGAAAACCGGAAAAGGAAACTGATAGTTGATCACCTATGCTAGTTATACAGCTAGAGTGAGATCAATAATCTCTCTCACCCAAAAATTGTGCTTCTTGCCTAAAGAAATTAAGTCCGAATTCGTTGAAACTCGTCATACTTTCCATTACTGGCTGCCGACTTTTCACTAATATATTATTATATTGTTAGCATATACATACGTATTTAAATATATATTTTTCTATCTATATTTATTGTGCACCTAATCGTAATACTTTCAGACATATCTGATCAGAAAAGACAAAGTCCGGCAAATTGGTGTAAATCTGATCGTATTTTGAAAGTTGTTTCCATGTATGAAAGTCCAGTAGCTAGAACTGGGATAATTTGGGCAGAAGGGGGAATTAAAGCTTTGGATTTTGGGCTTAAGAAAAAGCAAAGGAACATAGTTTGGGCATTTTGACAATAAAAGCTAAGAATGAAAAAAAATCACCTAAATTTTCTTCATAACATTTGTTTTGTTCTTTTAGCCTCCTACCTTCCACCGTACTGTACATAGAACATAAAGAATAAAAACCTCTGGTGGGAGTATTGGATACAATATCAAAAAGTATTGCTGCTAACGCTATCCATTGGTTTGTTTTGATATTAAATAAAAATTTTCCGGCAGAATTTTTTTTTTTTTTTTCCTATATTATTGGAACCCATAGCAACGACCGTTGCAAGTTTCATTAAGTTCAAAAAAAAAAATACAGGTATTGGTAGGCAGGAGGTTAAGTAAAGCTTTGAATTGCCGAAAATACTATAATACATTTTTCAATTCAACGACAGTTTTTAAGATTCGAGTTGAATAGTCATTTTTTCTGTTATCTTTCTAGATTCAGCGGCCAAGCGTATACAGATAGTTGTCGAATCTCTTAATAAATGAGAATGGAAATTGAGCTCACTGTGAGTTTTTCGTTTCGTGTACATTGGTAATTTTCTCACAGTTGCGGAAACCTCAAATGTATTGATTATTTCTTCTACTTATCCAGCAAAGATGATTCGTTCAACTTTTGTCCTTAAAAATTCTTAGAATTTTGAGCGCTGCGAAATTAGGCCGCAGGAAATAAAGCCCCAAAAAATTAAATAGGGCCCCAAAATTATACTCGCAGTGCAATAACAACAAAAATATGACATATTTTACGTGTAATCTAATTTGTTGGGGCTTTATCTCATTTTTTTTAATTTTTTTGAAATACAGAATTAAAATATGGGAAAAGTTTAATAAATTAAAATTAAAATGTGAATCAAACAGTACTTGGGTGGCGCCAAAAAAAAAACTATGATTTCGATTACTCTATAAATAGTTATGTTTCCATGTTTTCTTTATTCTACAGAAGAAAAAGCGTGATGAAGACACTAATTATCTTTATAATACAATTTATACTACTAATTTAGTAGTGGCAAATTATAAATTATAAAATATTATACAATTTTTTTTGTGAGACCTAATTGAACTTTATATAATGTTACAAAGAAACGAGGCTAATATCAAAATTTACTGAATCTGTCTACCCAGTTAGTTGTTGTTCTTGTTTGTCATAATTTTTTTTCTGAACTGGGGATAATTTTCGGAAAGAAACACAGTTATTTTTAAATTGGAGACTTTTTCTATACAAAAGACAAAATGTTGTTTCTAGATGGTAGATACTTGAACATACAACCCCCCCTGATGAAATCAACATACTATCCAGTACACGATTGCCACACGCACTATTTATTTTAAAGAAAAATATCCGCGGTTTGGATAACAAAATCCTCAGTGAGAGCATTTCGAATTCGACTTCACTGAAAAGTGAAAAAGTTCTTCTTGCTTTAGATGTCGCTACAGTCCAGAGTGGACCTAGGCCTCAACCAACAAGTGTCTCCAGCCAGCTCGATCTTGTGAGAGCCACCTCCAGTTTTGCATCCGAAGTAGGTTAATGTCTTTTTCCACTTGTGTACGACACCAATGTTAATGTCCATGTCCTAGCCATGTTAGGCAATGTATTTGAATTATTTTGACTACGTCGATTTCACTGTACAACTTGTATAGTTCGTTGTTGTGTTTTCTCCTTCATTCCCTGTCTATACAAATGGGACCGAAAATAATTTTTCTTTCAAAACAACCAAGGGTGTTCTGATCCGCCTTTGATAACTTCCATGCTTCTGCTCCGCTTAGCAGGACTGGAATAAGTAGGGCCTCATATAAAGTCACACTAGTTGTCCGCTACTCAATTGCCTTCTTAGTCCAAAGAACCAGGGTTTGACAAGAGTGATTCTTGACCTCTGTCGTGGTATTGTTTGAATTTGTAGCGAAATCTAGGTATACAGAATTGTTGACTGTCCTTTTTTGATGACAGCATTTATTTTGTTCTGCCCTCCTTAACCGCTAGACCCATTTTCGCCCCTTCTGTTAAATAAGTATAACAGTAAATAAAGTGCAACTGTAATATTTATCCAAGATTCAATCCCACCACCGACACCGACTGTTAACATTCTACTACCGCAAATCTCGCATTTATCTGATGCAATAACCACATTGCATTCGATTCGAATCGGTTCATAAATGTTATTGGACAAAATTATTGTGCTGTTGACACAACTGCGCACCTTCTTCAGGTACCCGTTCGCGTACCTTCATGACAATATTCGTTCACCACATCGTACAGACGTACACACAAGCTTCAGTCGACCAACGATACTTCGCGAGTTTGGACGTAACGCGCGGGTAATTTATTTCTGATACACAATCTTTCGTCGCCGTCACCCACCCCTTTCGAGAGTGGTTTCGAGTTTTTTTTTCCCCAACTTTTTGTTTTAAAGGTTACATTGCACGTTTTGTTTACCAACAAGGTTCGCGTATACTACGAAAACTTTTTGAGGTAACCCGTAGTAACCGTTGTTTCTTTGCGGTTTTTTGTTTTTAATGTGAAGAGTGAATTGTTCCGAAAAAAATTCAATTGTTATAATAAAAAATGAAATATTAAAAACCCAAACTAGTTCACAAAACAAATTTTTTTTTTGTTTACACATAAAAGCTATTTAATATTCTTCTTAAGTGGATATCATCATTTTGAATAAAGTAAGTGTTATACTCCTGGAATACGTTACACTTGCGAATGACCTATTTTCATATTTTTATCTAAGATCGTGGTAAATCTTTGTAGATGAACTATAACAATACCTGTTTGGATGCATCCAAACACTCTATGTGTTCGTTCGAATTTTATTACCTTCATGACCTCTCCTGCTGTTTAAATAGGTAGTTGCGGCTTGTCGACAGCTTAAAAAGGATAATTAATGGATGGTCATATATGGGGAATAGGTTTTTTTTTTTTTGTTTAGATGATGCACAGGGGAGAGGGCGAGGATTAATGCAGGTTCTTAGGAAATCCGTTAAATAAATTTCATCATTGTTTTGAGAGATTAACATTGTGGATGGGAACAGGAAACATACCTGTGTGGCTTAGTGGAATGTTTTGATTTTAATTTAATGGTTCTCTGCATGTAGCTGAGCAGGGGTGGTTTTATACATTTCTTTTATGAAATTTCTTTTGTTATTAATTACGTCATCTGACGGTTGGAGATTTTATTTTTTGAATTAAGCGGATTTTGTGATTAATAATATTGAAATGGGTCGTTGAGTTTGACTGAATGGAAATGTTAGACGTGAAATGTTTTTGGGTTTGGTTTTAAGGTAAATGAAATGTTATAGAGAATTTTGATTTTGATATGTAGATAGTGTGTACGATTGGGAGTCTACAATTATTACTTTAAGCTTCTTATACATGAAATCAGAAAATCAGAGATCCCAATTCGGTAATAATAAGCAGAAATCTGCAAACTCAAAAATTAAAACCTCCTTCGGGGTGTGCATTGGGCGCCATCTTGAAGAAGATGGACTGAAATGGGGACTTCACAAATAATTTGTTACGCGTTAATTGTGAGGAAAATGTGGTGTTAGGTACATTACTGGACAAATTTAGGGGAACGCAAATAAAAGTTGCGAAATTATGACAATATTTTGTAGTTTGATCATTTATTGTTTCAAGACGATATCACAAGATTGTTTTACTTTGTTTTAAGGAAAAAAAAAACTGAAAAACATAAATTTGGATAAAAATTAAAAAAAAAAAGAAATGCATCAGTACTTAGGGCGAGATTGACAGTCAGTTGAAAGTCTTTGATGTGATTATCATTGCCTAGACAACAAAGGCGACTTAGACCGGTCTAAATTTAATTGATCTAAATCTAATCGGTCTAAATCTAATTGATAAAAAGGGCGATATTGATAGTCGAAATTTAGGTTAGTCTAAGTTTCCTTTGCTGTCAAAGCAATAATTTTCTGTGAAATGAACAAAACTATCACATCAAAGTACACGTTCTTTTTTTGACTTGGACTTAGTTCAGTCTTAGTCACGATTTTGATGACTTTCAACTGTCTAAAATAAAAAAAATATTGTTTTGGAAAGTAGTACTTTGAACTCAAACTTGCTGACATAAATTGAGTTTCCCGTCTCATAATACTTTCAGCTACTTAAGTACAGTTCCACTTTTCCTTAAAATAAAGGAGATTGCTCGGTCAAATCAAATATTTTATTAGAAAATTTGTCGACTAAATCCGAACTGAATCTAAGTCAAAAAAAATTGGCACTTTGACATAAAAGTTTTGTTTATTTTAGAGAAAATGGTTCTTTAGACAGCAAAGCTGACTTATTTTTTTTTAAGGGAATTCCCAAATCTCGGAGCACTCAGACTCATACGAAGTCCATTGTACTACCAAGCAGAAACTCCTTTTTGGTGTAGTGGTTGGAGAAACTTGGATTTTATTCGTTTCTCTTTTATGCTCATGTGGCTGCGGTTCCTGTTCCCCGTCCGGGCTTGAACCTGCACAGTTCGCGTTACAAGCGCACACACTACCCACTAGACCATGGTCACCTTCAAAGCCGACTTAGACCGACATAAGTCTTGACTATCAATCACGTACTTAGTGTTCCCCCCATTTTCTTTTATAACTGATTATAGCCTCCTTGACTGTAGTATTCGGTTCCATTGTTATAGTAACGCAATCATAAGCTCTTCTAACGTAAATATTGCTGGATCCCTTGGAGTCTGAGTGCTCCGGGAATAGCGGTAGAAATATGAGGACGATAGTTATCTTGCATTAAAAGAAAATGTATGAAGCGAATGACACTACAATTACATTTAAAATATGTCCCTTACATATCACTCTGCTGTTAAAGAACCTCCTTTAAGATTTAAAGCTTGGTGCTTTTTTTTATAATTTGCACATGTGAAAGGGGATATGAATACCCTTATACTAATTTTAGGACACGGACGTTTTGTGGAAAGGGTAAAAGACAGATTGGTGTAGTTGGTTTGAAACTCAGGTGGCTTGCTTCCAAACAAACGTCACCCCACACCATGGCTGACCCTCCACCCTAAGCCAACTTAGAAATGATTTTACACTATGTATTCAGATGCCTTCTCTTTTATCGTCAAATCTGGCGTCAAAAGAGCACTCGGTTCTAGTACTCCTCAGACCAATCTTGGTACATTGTTTCGAGCAATAAATGCACAGGATACCCTATGACTTGCGGTAAGTCTGTACGATCTCATTTCAGACTCCTTAATTCTTATTTTTTCTAATTTGACTTGACACTTCCGGACACTTGTCGCACTTACTGAAGCCCATTTCTTAGGTCAGTTGCTATTGTAGATCTGTCCGTCAGTGCGTAGCTCATGATTAATGTGTCCTCTCTATATCTTGTAACGTCTTTTATCAGCTTCCATTTCCCGATAAAGTTTTACGTTGCAAAAAATAACGGATTGACACCCAACATTAAGGCCACTTGTTGGTACGTACTCCCACTATTGATAAGAGTACATTATCACTTAAATTGTTTACCTAAGGAATAAACAATTTACAAAAGACGAAAAAAACACATTAAAATGGGGTTCTCTTCCTGGTTGTACAATGGACCTGTTTTTGAGTCTGGGTGCTCCAGTAGGGCGTACCCGCCCCGACAAAAAAAAAAGGAATAAACAGTACCTGGACAACAATTCCTGCCTACGAAAAGAAGTACAGAAGTTATAGCCGCGAGAAATCTAAGAATTACGCACAACTGAATGTAGAAGATGTTTCCTTCTTACAAAATGCTCCTCTCTTATAGATGATCAAGCTTTGGGCCGTATTAGATTAAAACAAATTAAAAATAAATATAAATATAAAAACAAATAATAAAATCGTAACTCCAAGTTAAGAAGAGTGTTGTTTTGAAATTTCTCCGGTGCAAGTAGTCTTCTCCACTGACTTGATGTCCGAGGAACTCCCCGGCTAGTCGATAACTTGGATTTCCTAGTCTTCTTGATATTATGGCATAAGGTAGAAATGTAAAAAGGTAAAGGTAGATACCTACCTACTAAATATTATGAGAATCGTACATAGATACTTAGTCCTATAAAACAGATATTTCTTATATCTATAGTCTCTATCCTATAAACCGATGCAATTTTCATCACACCTTACACCATAATGATGCAACTTTGGTCTACTTTGACAGGATCCAATATAAACATACATATATTTCAATCTTAAAACCCGTCTTCCACTTACATAATTACAAAAGAAAAAAAAAAAATAAAATTAAATAAATTCAGAAAATCCAAAAATATCGCGCAAGACATCGCAGTAAATAAACCCGATTCCATGGTATTTTAAACAACGACAACCTCTCATGAATTTGTAATTCGAAGATAAACACCACTGCCGCTGTTGCCGCGAAAAAGATGTTAATGTAACATTTTATTTCTGCAATCAACAGTGTTTGACCTGTTTTTTCAACGTAATATTGCGTCCGTCTTAACCACGCCACACCACACCATTTGATTCGTCTGCCGAAATTATTTAAATGCACAAGAGTGTTGCTAAACTTCATCAAAAGCAATTTGTACGAGTATCTACAACATTAACATAATCGGAAGCCAGCCGGCATCCGAAATGCTGAGTCTCATGCTACTTATGCTGTTCGTTGCAAATGACAGGTTATGATGTCAGGAAGGCATGTTACGTTTTACCAGTCAAAATGCTATCTCATGCGCAACGGATACTGGCAATTTGTGCAAATTTAGTAAAAATCAAATAAAAAAAAAGCCACAACATCAGGTTTTGGATTACCCATTTTAAGTGAACAAATCATTGACCCGAACGAGCCATCTCTCTGTCTCTGGTGCAGTCAGACCTTAAGTCCGAAATCGGACTCAGCTAAGTTTATAATTAGAGTTCAAGGTAAAATAAAATAAAGTTCCGAAATCGCTTCCCGTCAAAATGTCCTTTGTGACATTTTAACGATATCCGCGAAGAGGCATTCAAAGAATTTTGAGAATTTGTTTCTTTTTTTTATGATTATTGTTTAAAAATGAATGTTTTTGGGGATGGGTTCTCAGAAATGTGATGCTAATGAACTTGAGTTGGAGTCAACGGATAAAATCAAATACATATGTTATAGTAACGCAATCATAAGCTCTTCTAACGTAAATATTGCTGGATCCCTTGGAGTCTGAGTGCTCCGGGAATAGCGGTAGAAATATGAGGACGATAGTTATCTTGCATTAAAAGAAAATGTATGAAGCGAATG
This sequence comes from Pocota personata, assembly GCA_963082735.1. Lineage (NCBI taxonomy): Eukaryota > Metazoa > Arthropoda > Insecta > Diptera > Syrphidae > Pocota > Pocota personata. The sequence continues at coordinate 7,429,791 of OY720430.1, forward strand.
ACACTACAATTACATTTAAAATATGTCCCTTACATATCACTCTGCTGTTAAAGAACCTCCTTTAAGATTTAAAGCTTGGTGCTTTTTTTTATAATTTGCACATGTGAAAGGGGATATGAATACCCTTATACTAATTTTAGGACACGGACGTTTTGTGGAAAGGGTAAAAGACAGATTGGTGTAGTTGGTTTGAAACTCAGGTGGCTTGCTTCCAAACAAACGTCACCCCACACCATGGCTGACCCTCCACCCTAAGCCAACTTAGAAATGATTTTACACTATGTATTCAGATGCCTTCTCTTTTATCGTCAAATCTGGCGTCAAAAGAGCACTCGGTTCTAGTACTCCTCAGACCAATCTTGGTACATTGTTTCGAGCAATAAATGCACAGGATACCCTATGACTTGCGGTAAGTCTGTACGATCTCATTTCAGACTCCTTAATTCTTATTTTTTCTAATTTGACTTGACACTTCCGGACACTTGTCGCACTTACTGAAGCCCATTTCTTAGGTCAGTTGCTATTGTAGATCTGTCCGTCAGTGCGTAGCTCATGATTAATGTGTCCTCTCTATATCTTGTAACGTCTTTTATCAGCTTCCATTTCCCGATAAAGTTTTACGTTGCAAAAAATAACGGATTGACACCCAACATTAAGGCCACTTGTTGGTACGTACTCCCACTATTGATAAGAGTACATTATCACTTAAATTGTTTACCTAAGGAATAAACAATTTACAAAAGACGAAAAAAACACATTAAAATGGGGTTCTCTTCCTGGTTGTACAATGGACCTGTTTTTGAGTCTGGGTGCTCCAGTAGGGCGTACCCGCCCCGACAAAAAAAAAAGGAATAAACAGTACCTGGACAACAATTCCTGCCTACGAAAAGAAGTACAGAAGTTATAGCCGCGAGAAATCTAAGAATTACGCACAACTGAATGTAGAAGATGTTTCCTTCTTACAAAATGCTCCTCTCTTATAGATGATCAAGCTTTGGGCCGTATTAGATTAAAACAAATTAAAAATAAATATAAACATAAAAACAAATAATAAAATCGTAACTCCAAGTTAAGAAGAGTGTTGTTTTGAAATTTCTCCGGTGCAAGTAGTCTTCTCCACTGACTTGATGTCCGAGGAACTCCCCGGCTAGTCGATAACTTGGATTTCCTAGTCTTCTTGATATTATGGCATAAGGTAGAAATGTAAAAAGGTAAAGGTAGATACCTACCTACTAAATATTATGAGAATCGTACATAGATACTTAGTCCTATAAAACAGATATTTCTTATATCTATAGTCTCTATCCTATAAACCGATGCAATTTTCATCACACCTTACACCATAATGATGCAACTTTGGTCTACTTTGACAGGATCCAATATAAACATACATATATTTCAATCTTAAAACCCGTCTTCCACTTACATAATTACAAAAGAAAAAAAAAAAATAAAATTAAATAAATTCAGAAAATCCAAAAATATCGCGCAAGACATCGCAGTAAATAAACCCGATTCCATGGTATTTTAAACAACGACAACCTCTCATGAATTTGTAATTCGAAGATAAACACCACTGCCGCTGTTGCCGCGAAAAAGATGTTAATGTAACATTTTATTTCTGCAATCAACAGTGTTTGACCTGTTTTTTCAACGTAATATTGCGTCCGTCTTAACCACGCCACACCACACCATTTGATTCGTCTGCCGAAATTATTTAAATGCACAAGAGTGTTGCTAAACTTCATCAAAAGCAATTTGTACGAGTATCTACAACATTAACATAATCGGAAGCCAGCCGGCATCCGAAATGCTGAGTCTCATGCTACTTATGCTGTTCGTTGCAAATGACAGGTTATGATGTCAGGAAGGCATGTTACGTTTTACCAGTCAAAATGCTATCTCATGCGCAACGGATACTGGCAATTTGTGCAAATTTAGTAAAAATCAAATAAAAAAAAAGCCACAACATCAGGTTTTGGATTACCCATTTTAAGTGAACAAATCATTGACCCGAACGAGCCATCTCTCTGTCTCTGGTGCAGTCAGACCTTAAGTCCGAAATCGGACTCAGCTAAGTTTATAATTAGAGTTCAAGGTAAAATAAAATAAAGTTCCGAAATCGCTTCCCGTCAAAATGTCCTTTGTGACATTTTAACGATATCCGCGAAGAGGCATTCAAAGAATTTTGAGAATTTGTTTCTTTTTTTTATGATTATTGTTTAAAAATGAATGTTTTTGGGGATGGGTTCTCAGAAATGTGATGCTAATGAACTTGAGTTGGAGTCAACGGATAAAATCAAATACATATGTACGAGTACACACATGTAAGCCATTAAAAAAAATTCGTAATTAACAAATGTTTATCAGCCGTTTGTTTATATTTTTATTTTAGCCATTTCGCGTCATTTCGAGGCGAATGAGTAATAAATTTGGAGCTAAAAACACCACCTTGTAGAATTAGGGTTATTTATTGTCATTCTTTATCTAATCAGAAGTTTTTTGTATGATTAAAGTGATAGTCTGTGTTAACTAATGGAAATAAATTTGCGATTCTATGTGATTGTATATACTTGCACTTTAAGCGGATCTACTGTGTCCATACTATCTTGGCAGTTAGAAATGTCACATGCGCACAATTTAGATGGCTTTGTCCCCATGTACCTTTTGTATAATGTGTTGTATATTTTAGAAGCAAATAGTGACTTACCAGGCTGTACTTGCAGCAAAGTCTCTTGAGAGACACATTTATAGGGAAACATTTTGGTGTAGCGGCTTAGATTTTAGTCAATCCTTTTAATACTCAGTGGATAGGAGTCTGGTAGGAACGTTATTTTTAAACGAAAGGTGGTTGATAGCTCTTGCATCAACATTAAAACATTTTACCCATTAATACCCCTTAATCAAAGCAATATGCCTATGAGTTGTGTGAATAAAACGAGTTCGAGTTCACAGGTATGCCACTGCTTGCATAACGTAAGCAGGCTATGTCCAGTCATAAGGCACAAAAGTTAATAAGAGTCATTGTTGCAACACTGATAACAATAGAAAGGGTGACAGATAAGGTATATGTATAAACAATCGCTGCATCGTAAAATAAGAGAAGCGGGGGAAGAGTACTGAATGAGAAATTTGAAGGAAAAGAAAGATTAAAGAAATATAGAGAAAAACATACACGAAAGTTACAATCCGTCTAACGGATCGTATGATACAGTATCCCTCATCTTTAAACTCACCCCTAATAAAGTGAGAATGGCGGTGCGAAATTTTTAAAACACATGGAATGATATTTTTCTATTCAGACGATATTTCCGCGATTTCTAAGAAATTTTATCACAAAAATATTGTTACAAGTTTTTCTTAGCAGAAAGTGGGCGTGGCTCCCAACATTTTTAACCAAAGTTCACTTATTCTTGTGAGATATTCAGAATAAGACTTAGCCATCACCGTAAATAGCTTTGAAAAAGTAATATATGTTTTTTTTTTTTAAGAAAACGAAACCAAAAAGTGGGCGTGGCCATGTATAATGTATGGAAGAAATGTAGAGAAAGTCAACATCTACAGTTTCTATCAAAAATATTGAGATAAACGACAAAGTGGGCGTGTCTGTTTAAACAATTTTTACACTTGTACTGTTTCGGATTCCTAAAAGTTTATATACCAAATTTCGTGATTCTAGTTCAAAATTTAAGGCCCAAAAAGTGAAGACATACGGTCGGATAGAGGGACATGCCTACATCGATATAAGTTTTGATGCTGATCACAAATATATGTACTTTGCGGGTCTATCGTTATTATTTCTCTGCGTTGTAAAGAAAAAGAGCCGACTTTAAGTTTCACTTCAAAGATAGAGGGATTTTATAGGGCAGCTCAGCAACTGGCACCTGGTTTCAATGTCGGTGAGCGAGCTATTGAAATAAGGAGAGAATGGTGAATGGATTTATACAGCACTTTCAACAGCTATGAAATTGGCATCAAGCAGACAGTGTGATAGAGTGCTTAGAAGCACTAAATTCAATTAGAAAATAATCATTTCCCCACATAGTATACAAGCTAATAGCATTAAAAGCTGCCAGTTTCAATGGTCCACCATTAAATGGGCAAATTTGGTGGTGATGCTTTGGTAAATTGCAAATGGCCGATCCTATCATACGTAAATGTATGTACATAAAGTTGCACTGTCATGAACTACTGAGGCATATCTTTTCTAAATGTTACGTACAATATTCTATTTAACGTACTTGGTATGTGAACTAATATTTCAGTGTGCCTCGGCAATAGACAGTAAATACAATTTTCACGTTAACACAAATCTTGGAAAAGAAAACCGAATTTCAAGGAAATCCTCCACACAGCTGTGTGTTATAGTATTCATCAGCTAGCTGGAGCTTGGTCTCTAAGATAGTATAGCTGATTTCGGGATTCCAAGATAATTGAGGGTCGTGTAACACTTGAAGATATACAATGTAGTGTGTAATTAGTTCCTCGCAGGTGCTGGAGGTGTTAAATAGGCTTTTACAGCAATTGATAATAACAATCAGATGAAAAGGGTCGGTCTTGAAGTAAAGGAAACCTAGACTGGCTTCCTCATAGAAAGGCTCTTTCATTTTGGTCTCATGCATTTTTTGCTAAATCGCTTCGTCAAGTCCCCTGGAAAAACGACAAAAAAATTGTCTATCCTTCAGAAAAGTCCAGAAGTTATGTGAATAAAAATTCCCATTTCGCATTGAGGTATGACTTCCACTTCACTGACCCTACATATGGAGTTTGAATAAAATGAATTTGTCGAGACGGTTGGTCAGTATTCTGAAGTACGAACAATTAACATTAATTTTACACATGATACGAGGTATCTACTAGTTGCTTTTTCAAAATCCAAAATACATAACTATCTCACGTCCACTGTAATAAAGTCACTATTTAAGAAACTTGGAAGTATCCGGTACCGTTTCAACTTCTAAACAGTACATTTGCTCAAATTAAATCTGAGTTGAATGCTGTTTACGAGAACTCTGCCCCATCATTTGCCACAGTGAAAAGATGGTAAGCTGATGATAGTTCAGAACAGCCAACAACTGCGAATACCACCGATAACATTGAACACAAAATGATACTGGATGACCGCCGAATCAAAGTTAGAGAGATTGCAGAGGCTGTGATATCAAAGGAACGCATTAATCATATTTTACACGGAGAATTGAATATAGGATAGCTGCCTGTGCGTTGGGTGCCGCGCTTGCTCACTATGGACCAAAAACGCATTCGACTAAACTTGGCTGAACATGGCTAAAAATTTCCGGATTGCGGTTCGAACTGATGCAGACTGAGGCTTTTTTCTGTTTCCTGAGACTTTTTTCTGTTTCCTAAACTCAAAGTTTGGCTCGAAGAATAGACATTTTCATCAAAGGAGTAGGTCATCGCATGCGTAGACGGTTATTTTGCAGACCAAGACACCAACTACTATTAGACGGAGTTGGAGCATCGCTGGAAAAAGTACTATATATCGAATTAAAGAGAGATTGTGTTGAAAAATAAAATTGAATTTAATCGAGAAAATGAGTATTTGTTTTTCTGTTAGGCTCAAAACTTTTCAAACCACATCGTAGTGTAGAAATTGTAGAAATTAGAACAATCAAAAAGTCCTGGGCCTTTTTTAAGGGTGTGGACCTATTGCCCACCTGCCTCAGGGTGTTAACATCTGTACGGATAGTTCAACTGCCTTAAAGACTTTCCAAAGTCAAAAAACTAATAAGTTTAATTAATTATTTCAAATGAGAGCATTGTTTTGCGCTCCAGTTAGCAGAATGCGGTAAATATCTGACCCCCTAAGGTGAGATGTGCACCAACCGAAGAAGATAACCGCATTATCCGTCGCGGATGGATTGGTTCTATAAGATTGCCTAATCTATCTTCTAATATAAATCGTTCTTTACTCATTATTTTTATTTCGATTATTCAAATACTTATAACTGTTGCTATTATCTTCTCCCACATTATATTTTATATCTCGATATTCCCACGAGAGTATTCCGAATTTTTACGTAATTTTAACAGTTTTTCATAAAACTGTTCAAATTAGTTAATGAGAACTCCCAAACAGTAGATAAACCGAAAGTAAAACTATTTCACTAATTATTTCATCTAATTCTTCTTTATTTTCTTTTCCACTTCTCTTTCAGATACATACCTACCGAAACGACTTCAAAGTGAAATTCAGCGAACTTAGCCGCACTACTGAACTGTAGTAGTTTCAGAAAAAAAAAACATTCAACCTAATTAAGTAATTTTATTCGTCTAATTTTAATCGGGCCGGCAAAGCAAAATCAAATCACTTTCATTCGGTCCAGTCCGCCCGGGTTTGTCAATTAAACATCGGTAACTGACGCAATTAAGCCACCAATAACCAACAATTATCCAATAGTGCATTTGAAAGTAAAGTGAGCGTAAGTGCACTTAAAAGATACTCGTACATACACCACTAAGTACCGGAGAAAAGTATCTGGGGTACAAAAACACCTATCACTCGCCGTGCGTCTTAAGATTGCGTGATTTGTATCTTCCGTGTTGCTTTTCTTATTCCAAGACGCAATCAAATAAAAAAAAATCTTAATAATATTTATGTCTAATGCGTTTTTAGTGCAAATATTTACAAAATGAAATATAGTAAGTGAAATTGCTGTTCCAAATTTGAATTGCATGTGAATATGAAATGAATACACCACCGTAACGTCACACCTAACTTTCTTTAAATGAATGGTTTATTGTCAGCCGTCTGACAGATCAACTTTAAGCCAAAAAAATATATTGTTACAGAGCATCAACAGCGACTTAACACGAACACAATGGATACATCTTCGAACACGGACAACAGTTCCGATCAATTGTCGTTTTGTTTCATTCGGGTAAGTTTGAATATTTTTTTTTTTTTTTTTTTTCATTTAACAAATTATTTTATACAAAGATGTGTGTTGTTAACAGCATTTTATGCTGACCAATTTGTAGTGGTTTTACTTCTTCACCTTCACACATTCCACTGACCAGACGAAATAAAAAAAAATTTAATATTAGCACCTGTTACCACCTGATGGTTTGTTTTCAAAATAAACAAATCTAAGCTGACATTTAAAATGCAAGAATCTGTATAACAACAAAATAAAAACTCATACTAAATGCCGGAGGCGATATCTATAAATATATTCTTAAAGTGGTACTTGATTTGCGTGTGTTGTTGGCTATAATTTCCGGTTTTTGCGGAATTCATGAAAGAAATTTAGAGCTTTTTTGTAATAAAGACCCAAGGGTTATTAAATGGTGTTGGATCATGATCAACGAGCTGACTAGAATTCGGGACAGGTCGAAAGGTTTAAAACTTTAAGACTTAAAGCATCATCAGTCAAAAAAAGTAATTTTAGTAAAAGTGCGTTACTCGTACGTTATAAAAAATCGGAAATGGAAATTATCTAATTTTCATATATTTTCTCATTTGCTAAATTATCTCATTATTGTTATGGCAAATAGTTCAACAAGGGAAACATACCTTTTATTGAATTGAATTGAATAGAATAAATTATGATATTTGGAGGTCGTTTAATTACGGGAACAATAGCTTTATTTGCAGTGTCATTTCTGACGTCTCTGAGGTTATAATTGAATAATGCCCATGCATTGCTTGATTATTATCTTATGCATACATATAAACTCTAGAAATGTCAGATTTGCTCGCGTATAAGAGGAGTAACGACTGGTGTCCCAAGTTACACTCTTAACATGTTCTCGTGCTTCAAGCTGCAACGCCTTCGTGTTGTTTCAATTGTCGAATAAAATGAGCTGAATATAATAGAAACACTTCGAAATGAATCATTTGAATTCATCTCATTTGGCGTTAGAAGTTTGTGGATCCTGATTCTATTTGTGTAGGTGCTGTGCATCACACACATGGAACTGATCAACATTCGCACCAAAAATCGTAATTGAGAAGCTTTTAATGACAATTTCACTCCCGGAGTTTTGTCAGACCGGGAAAAAATGTATTTTGATATTAATTTTTTATTTTGCACTCGGGTCGAACCTTGAACCCATCGCTCAGTAGTCCAATGCACCAAAATTGGGCATAATCAGTTACATAAGTAATCAATTACTCATACAGTTACAATAATTAAAAATTACGAAATAATTGAATTACTTGATAATCAAGATTTTACGTAATCATTACATAGTAATTCCAGTGTTAATTATATGTAATTTTCATTACTGGTAACCAGTAAATAATTATTTTGATTATTATTTTCGCACTTCAGCTACTACAGTAGGATCCTGCAATTTAGTTTCGCTAATATACATTTAGCGGACTTCCATGAGATTGCAAGTTGAATTATTAGGGACTTAATTCATTGGACATTTTTTTACGATGTGTGGGTAGAAATGGATGAAATATCATCCGCCCATCACGCACTCCATTTTGACTTACGCATTCTAAAAAGTACAACCATAGTTTTTAAACTCAATTTCCACCCTAACATTCTCCGAAATATCCCATAAAGAATTACCTCACTTTCCATACTCCAAATCCACCACAACAAATACATACTTCCTCTTGAAATTGTGATGTAATTTTGTTATAATCGATTACGATTACAATTACAAATTAGAGTAATCGCGATCTTCTGTGATTATCGATTAATTTGTAATTGTAATTTCGGCAAGATAATAACAGATTACAAAAAGTAATCGTAATTTATAAAATCTGATAGATTACATTGTAATCATGTAATCGGTAATCGATTACAATTTACCGATCTTTGCAACGCATTAACCACTGAGCAATGCCCAAAAATACCATTTATGTAGTCTTCTCAAATACAACCTATGTATTTACATACAGTTGTTATTCAATCGTTTGATGCGCTCGCAGTCGAATTAATTACCTATCTTGTTTTCCCCATAAAATATTTCGTCATTCCGGCTTGTTCAGGCCGAATGGTATCATGTTCATTCATTATCTCAGACTTGTTAAGCCGATTTTAATATCTTAGTTCAAACTTTTCACATTAATTATTTATCTCGCATTCTATTAGTTATTCGATAATCCGATCTGGACAAGTCGATATATTGATTGCAACCAGCGGCGGTTGCATTGATTGATTGGCTACATTCTTGGAGGAAATGAAACGTAATTGCCCTGTGTTACGAGTACAATATTATCAACATTCATATACGTACATTTTTCAATAAAAGGAAGAGGATGCCTGCGTTTACATGAAACATTTTGAAATGAATTGGACTCCAAAATATCCCCTGCAATGAGCAGGTTCTAACAGGGGAACTGAAATCTATTCCTTTTTTATTTCTACCAAATTCTGAACTTTTCATCAATATTTCACTTTTTTCATGACAATTTTACTCGGATGTCAGGCGTTCGCAAGAGGTGGAACCGTGAGAAATTTTTTTTTTATTTTTGTGATTTTTTGGATTCAAACCTTGAACCTCTCGCTCAGTGATCGCGCACTTAACCACTGAGCCACGGCTCCCATTCATTGCATGGATGCTATAAAAACCATCAGTTCTACATCCTGATTAGTCAAGGAACCTTGTCATGTTCGGTGTGAAATTTAAAATCTAAAATCTAAATTTTCCTAATCAGCCCACTTTTTTCTCTGATCTTAGTCCGCATTTAGAGATACGAAGTCCGAATCCTGGCAATGAGTGGGGGGTTTTCCGGTTTGTTGCTGTGAGAAGACAGTGGCCTTTGAATTTTAACCTGGAACTCCGCTTCGATAAGTTGCCAAAGTCGAATTTCTATTGCCTGCGACGTGTCTAGAGGTCGCAGCCTCATTCCACTGCAAAGTCGAGCTATGTATCGGACTGCACCCAAGAAAGGTCAAAGTTGGCTTTTGATCGCACATCCAATGTGTGTGATCGTGTCGTGTCATTCTGGATGTACTTTCCGTTCTAATTAAAACACATGTGTTTACACAATTATGTTTTAAAGACAAATCTACATGCTCTAGAAAAACTCAGACGAAGTTGACTCATATCGAAATCCCTTCGCTCCAATTTCCACCCAATTTAATCCCATTTTATCGCCAATAACTCAAAATAGATTTGGGTCTCGACCACATCGAACGGTACCATAAATCAGCTTCCAATTCAATTTGTAAGCCCTACATCGCGGGACTCAAAACTGTTAAAATCGATTATACTCCCGCAAAAGACTCAATGGATCGAACTAATGCGGTTAGTCACCAGCGAAAATGTCCAAGTGATTGCGCAAAAAAAAAAAAAAATGAGAGCAATACACTTTTTATGGTCCATATTGCTGGCCATCGCCAGTTCTGGTCTCAATTCAAGCATCACGTCGTCTGGGAAATACGTTATTAATCCAATTTGCTGGTCGAAAACCTGTGAAATACTTTTCCCGCGCCTAATTTGAAATTTGAGACCAACTTCATATTGCGATAGATATGCGGCTTTGTGCGCGGTTTCTTGACTTCTATAGAAAGTCTCACTTGAAAGAGTTTGCGGTTAAGTTCATATTACTACCTTGGGAATATGGAATGCGTACCTTACCTATCTTTTAGCAAAAAATCTGAACGCATTAAATCTTTGGCTGCATGACGTGGCATGTCAACTCGCCGGTTGTTAATCGTAAATCGCCTGCAAGAACTTCTTCGGTCTCCTCTGCCCACTTACACTGGTCAGGTAGTGGAACTGCATGTATTACACTTGAAACTCACTCGATTGTAAAATTCTTGGCGCATCAGGTGGGCAGACGTTCTGTCAGCCATAACCTGACGGCAATTAAGCAGGCATCCAGCCCGAAACTGACGTGGGGGAGTGTTAATAAACGAACAAGAAAGAACAAACGGCACGAAAATCTTAACTCGAACGGAGCGGGGAGCCGTATGGTTTACGATTCGTTGACCTTTTTGGCAGGTGAAACACCTCTTGACAGTGATGATGATCATTCCTTGGGTCAACATTATGCATCGGTGCGGTAATGTCCTATAAGAAATTCAAGAACCATTGGTAAATTTACCATGACGGTTAGAGTACATGAGGTGGAAAGGAAGCACCCAATCGTTTTCGAATTATCGCGAGGTCTGAAGTAGACGCGACGAGTACCTAACTCTTATGGTTTGGTTAATTTATTTTTGGGTAAATTTGTTTATGTGGAGAAAATAATTGCTTGGCAAAGCATATTGTTCCTTCAAATTGCGTGTGAAATTGAGTTTTCAAGTGACAAATGCGGTGAGCATTTGCCAGAGACAATGTAAATATGCGGTTGTTGATGTGTTTTGTGACAATGAAGATACATAGGGTTTTTTTGGATCATAAGTCATAACTCATCCGCATAATATATGTTTGCTTACTTCTGTTATTACGTTGACAAAGTTCGATGGCATTGTTTTGTGGTTGGTAGGTAGACGACACGTTTTTTTCGATCGATTTTGTGAGACAGCAAGTTGTCTAAAACAGAATCATGACGGTGATACAAAGGGTATTATAGTCAATGGAAAATTTTTTGTGTCCTTGTACGCATATTAGTAGGTAGAAGTAGTGGTTCAGGCATTCTTGCACGAAACTCAGCCAACCCTAACTCCACTTTGTGGAGCTTAGAAAAACTGTCAGCAACCCAAATCTGTCTCTCTGCAACTCCTTAAGGTTTTTACCCAGGCATGACAGCAAAGAAGGACGTATTGCGGTAATAAAAGCTGCTTTAAAGTACTAGAATGAGTGTATAATCCTACAAATGCATTTCATACGGCTTCCCAAAATTTGAAGACCATTAATATGCACAAACTGGCAGCAACAGCTGTCTTACATAAATCGAATTTTAGACGTAGATAGAGCGAAATTGAGTCACTCAAGGTAGTGCTCCAAATCATCCTTCAGTCTGCGAAAAGCCTCCAGGATTGCTTAAAACTCCACCAGGAAGATACTGACAGTCAATCTGAATGAGGAATTCATTGCTCATCATAATAGATATCGCGACCGCGGGGGCTATGAACTTAAATATGTGTGGGCACTCTAAAAGTCTCAAATGTCTGCAGACAAAATTATCTTTGGAGTCGAAGCAAAGAGAAATGTCTTAAGATAGTTTAATCCCTGCTTCGCGCAGCGGAGAAACAGCCTGCGAGCAGTCGTGTCGGACTGTTAGCTATTCTGTCTAGCATGTGTCTGAACACAAATTTGTTTTCAGACAAAAAGTTTTTGGTGTTGCAAAATATTCGTTGACGCATAACTGTTATTAGTAAGCCCTTTTGATGTCTTTCGTTCGAATTGTAGGACGACAAAATTGTCCTCGGTGTGCGCGGTGCTTAAACTATTACAAGTTAATAAAAAAAAATAGATTCAAAGTTGAATCAATGCACTGGAAATGTAGTCTAATGCAGTTTAAGTCTTAAAAATGTATTGTACTTGTCACAGATTGTACATAATACAAAAAATATTAAACCCTGCAAAGCCTTGGACCGAAAATCGTATATGAGTGCTCTCTTATTTGGAAATTTCCTTAAGCAACAACAAATATATCCAGGATCGATAGATAATCAGAATTACTTCTGCATTTGCTTTCCAAAGAATCTTATGAATTCCAATCATCGCCTATTTGATGTTGACACAGTTCGTTTGTACATATTATTCAATTAATCTTCGAAATGTTCTTGTATTTTCTTTGAAATTTTGTTAAAACAAAGTGATACATTTTCGTCCATCATAGTAAATTTGGAGAAATCTTTTCCTCTACAAAACCTAGTGGATATCGAATTTCTATCCTCAGAAATAAATAAACAACCGAGACAGACCTCCATCCCACTCAGCGGAGTTTCACTGTATTATAGGATGGATACTCATATTCATTTCAATCAGACTGAGTATCATGGCGAGTCACAGTTTGATGTCTGTTATTATGAGCCGACTAGCAACCGTTTAAAGCCCCAGGCTTGGAAGATACACAAAAAAAATTCAACGAATTTCCGATGCTTTCATTTGTACCTACTATCAAGATGGCAGGCAACCACTATAAACAGAAACAAAATTAACATTACAATCAAATTATATAACACAACGAGAAGAATATAAAAAAAATCAACTTATATACGAGTAGGTACTTTATGCAAATGAGTCGGGGTCATTAAAGAATACACCCAAGTGTACATAATTATTCCACAAAACCTGAGATATAAGTTTCGGAAAAACCAAAGGAAACTGTTTATCTTGCTATCTTGCCTGGCTTATACACTTTTCTTTCCATTTTCTTCCCATCATGATAAACAAACCACTTTTATATAGAATCGAGACCACTCGCATCTTTCATTCAATGAAAAGAAGAGGAATCTGAGAAAAACTAATTTATTCATCGAGTCCATTTTTCTTCAAAGCGTCCATCCATAGTTCATTTAGCCGTCGTTGGTTTCCTAGTTTTTCCAGTTAAAGTGAAAATCCGTGTTCCCCATCTGCAGCCATCCGACAAACGAATGACAAATATGCATTTTTGAAAAAAAAAGAGAAAAAAAGCATCCCCACACATCATAGTGCGAAAATTGCACTTTCCGCAAATACTCGTAGTTGCAAATGTATCCATGAGGTACGAAAAAAAATGTAGGTGAGACTGCCTCATCGCATGCAAAGAAGACGATCTTTTCCCAGTTTCTCTGCACGTCTCTTTTTCATCTCGCGTAGTTGGAATATCGTTTCACTCGGAAAAAAAATAGACACCCAACCAGAGATGCTTACCATTTGAGCCGCTGTACCGCCACCACCACGCAGATGGGGGGATACCAGTACCCACTATTATGAACAGCAAAATACGGCGAGCGAGGTAATAAAAACAAAAACTCGAATATCCATTCGATCGACAAGTTTAGCACTTTCAGTGTCGTTTGGTGGGGGGCTTAATTCGAAGGAGAAAGTTACACTACTGGCTTTGGTTGGTATTTTTTTCAATCTGAACAAAATATCGAATATTCGTGCAAATAGCGGATAACTTTTGTCACTGTGTGTACAGAACTGTGAGGTGATGATTTGGGTGCCGCTCCACGCTTTGAATTCCGGGAATAGTTTCTACCGTACGGTGTCAGGTTGGGCGCGCATTAATTATTTGATGCTTCAATAGAGCTGCCCGCCACGGAGATTGAGACATCTTTAGTTGGGGGTACCCTGCTAATAAGTTGATAATTGGATTCCGGAAAGGTGTTTATGCTTTCGTTTTGTGGAAGTTTTGGCTGTTAATGCTTACTAATAAGTGAGAGTTTTCGTAGTTGTTGCCCGATGATTTGATTCGTTTCATGTGGTTGCATTACGGATGGCAAACGGATCAGAGATAAAACGCGTGTCTCAACATAGAAAGAACATAGTTTTTGTTAATGAAAGTTATGGAACTAATAATAGCTGACATACAATTTTATTACAAGTTTAGACTCTCAATTTACTTTCCAAGAGAAAAGTCAATTTGTTCTGCTACCTTCTCTGAGGTAGAATAACTCTAATACAGGAAGTACCAATAGCACTTCTTTCCAAAATGACAGTTCAATAAGAGTTTTCATCCTGGTATCAAGACCCCAGTACAAGACCAAAAGACTGTTAGTAAATAACGTTGCCGTTGATTGGGAAAAGATCACTCACCATATTCGGGCCAGCAGGAATCGGTTAGGTTGACATGGAAATTTCGAGGGCAAGGTATCTATCGGCAGTTGTATCAAAAATGCATGCACAGAATATAATTTTGGCTGTATAAAGCGATTTTGCGACCCATTCTAGCTTATGTAAGAGCCATATTGCGGCATGACGGATGGCTCTTGACAAAAACTGCTACCTTTAAAGCCTGAAGAAATGTAAGGACATCCTGCATTGGGATAACAGGATCCCCTGGAAATGACACCTAAATGAGATATCAATAGCAAATGTGTTGGCCATATGCTCTTGGTACATGGATACCCCGGGCAAAGGAAAGTATGTAAACACATTCCTCGTATTTTCTTCTCTTTAGAAGAATTCCCATCAGAACTCTAAATAAAAGTCCGCGTTGATCTCGTTACACAGTTCTTAGAAGAGAACAATTTTTTTATAAACTCTTTAAGCTACAGCAAAGTCAAAATCATTTGCCTTAAGCTCAAAACAGAATACGTTGTTCTACAAACGGCGCGGCGTGATGCTGACTGTCAGCTGTCAAAAAAGCAAATAAAAAATATTATGACTTTAACAGTCGCAAATTTTTTAGCTACTCAACCTTTTATTTATGGACTATTTCAACAGTGTTATCAACCTAATGACAGCTGTCGTAAGGGAAGGCTTTGTGTCACTTATTTGGAGTAGATAAAATAGAGATTGTCGTCCGTGACGGTGGAATCCTAGGATGGTGCCAATTGGTTTAGCAAGCTTTGACGTACCTAAATTATATAATTGTAGCACAGCTGGAAGCTTATAAATATCAAGTTTCATCATTAGTACAGGATAATTAGTATAATACGTGGATATTTTCAATAACAAACTGTCCCAAGAGATCTTTGGAAAACAGTCGCCATATTGTTTTTTGCCGCCATATTAGGTATTGTTCGTTTTTCCCCATTTACAAGACAACTGAAAGTGCTAAAGTTATCCGTTATTTTCTTTGTTTATTTTTGTTGATTCCTTATAAAGGGTTATTAAATTGGAGATTAAAATTTAAATTCGGCACTACTGTAGTTCTGTCAAAGATATTTTATATATACAATTACTAAGCATTGATATTTGTAATTATGGAGCGATATACGAGAGAAAAACGAATTTTAATTGTTAAAACTGATCTCTGAAATGGGAGAAATTTAACCAACACGATTCGCGCATTGTGAAATAATGTCGGTATTAATACTCGTAACCGTCCATCTCGGGCCGCAGTTAAGAAATTAATAAAAAAATTCTATCGAACCGGGTCAGTGTTGGGTGTGCAAAAACTAGTGTGTCCTCTTAGTGGCCAGTTACGCGAAAATATCGCCGCAATGAGTAACAGTATTCGTGACAATTCATCAAAATCTATTCGCCATCGTTCCCAGCAATTGAACCTTTCCTTCAGCTGCATGCCGCGTATTTGAATAAAAGATCTGTATCTGCATGCAGCCAATTGATTCAGAATTTAAAGCCAGCAGATCATCAACAACATGGTGACTTCGTTAATTGGGTATTAGAGAACCACCAAGTTGATGGCGATTTTTCGAACAAAATCATCTTCAGTAATGAGCATCATTTTCAACTGGAAAACATGTGGTTTCAACCAGCCGATGCCACCTACCACACAGCGTGAGAAACAATGCAGTTATTGCACACAAAGTTTCCCGGCCGTGTTATCTCTCGTTTCGGCGACCAAAATTGACCACTAAGATCGCGCGATATCAACCCGTTAAACGTCAAATTCATTGCCTTTGCGATGGAAAGCAATCATTGCCTTCCATCTGGCGGGCAATATTGCCATTGCCATTGCTTGAGCGTCCACACTAGGAAATTTTAAGGCAATGACAAAGGCAATTGCAATGGCAAGTTATTGCCTCGAATATTGCCTGTGGAGACGCAGTGTTAGATTTGTTCTTTTGTGTTACTACCCGAACACAATGGAGAAGCGCTGCAGCAGATGAAGTCGCTGTAGTACAAATTGTCAAATAAGTCGCTCACTGAAGTAGCAATGCACGTACACAATGGTGAGGCGCAGCTCGATTGCTCAAGCTGTCAAAACGGAAAGCTAATCGCGCTGTGTTTCGTGAAAATGTTTTTTGTGGTGGATTTTATAATTATAATTTTTATAATAATGACTGAGGAAGAAGAAATCGCATGCTATGAATTTCTCCGTAGACGGCTCTGCCATTTTGGTTTTTTTTTTTTAACTGTCATTTTTTTTTTTTTTTTTTCTTAACTGTCAAAAAGTAGTGCTGCTCGTTTGGAAGTTGAAGTTCACTAAACTTGTGCTGCTGCTACTTTTCGTACTTCAACTGCAGCTTCGCATTTTGGGCGTGCTTTTATCCTGCCACTTTAGTTAGTTAATTGATGTCATAAATATATTTCCGTGCAGCTATAACTACTTAATGCTTCGTATTCATATCTGGTTCGTATGTACTTGAGAAAGAATATAGAAAATTCCATGTCTCAACACGAGACAATCCAATATGACACGATGGAGATACAAACATTATTGTCTATGGTATGAGTTCCGTTAAGAAGATCATAACTTACACATAATGTTTACATAACCGACAGTTTAAAATCATTGTATCCAACCAAAGGCCTTACAATTTTATGAATGAAAAATATTAACAAATTCCACCAACAAAGATACTCACGATTCAAAAATCAGTTAACTAAAATAAAAGCCTTTCTTATTTTTTAATACACAAAAGGAGAACAGCAAATAGTTATAATTTTTTTTTTTCTTATAATAACCCATAACTAATGTGATTTGCTTGTATTCACTGTCCACTCCAGTTTGTTCATTTGAAAGCCCAAGTGAACCCTCGACATTTTCTCTGGTTTGCCACCACTTACCCAGTTGTTGGCCTGTTTCAGTCATTTCGCTTCTTATTTTTGCATTAACAATGGAAAAGAAAGCATTTTTTAAGCATTTTACTTTTCTTCTTTTTTTTTCTAAATTATTATTATTATTATTACTAAGTATAAAGCCTTTTAAATGACATCTCAGTGGGGCATTTGGGAATACTTCAAAGAGAAGGGTTAATAAACTTTGTGAAAAGTGATTTCTTCTCTATGGAGTCAGAGATGAATTATGATGTTTTAATCTATCATTTTACTGACAGAGAGGAATAGTTGTCTTATGCAACAAAAGAAAGCCAACAGACTTAAGGAATTTAAGTGCGCAAAACGAATTTTTGAATTTTTAATTTCAAATATCCGTCAGATGTCCGGCAATTTCCATAAATGAAATACACTCCAAAACGCCCTCGATATGTTGCATGTGTCGGAGCCGAAGTCATGTTAAAGCAATTACGGGAAAATTAGACTTAAATCTCTTAGGCGTGAGTATATTAAGACGCCAATTAGCAAAGCTTTTCGGCGTTACCCAAAAATGGAAATCGGCATTTTGTTTACGGAATGTATTCACTTCACACTTTGATTGTGGGTTGATCACACGTGTGAGATACGTCCATGGGCCATCTAGGGTTT
This sequence comes from Pocota personata, assembly GCA_963082735.1. NCBI lineage: Eukaryota > Metazoa > Arthropoda > Insecta > Diptera > Syrphidae > Pocota > Pocota personata. Next base: position 7,447,932 of record OY720430.1, read on the forward strand.
ATGTAAATTTAATGATGTGAATGAATAAGGCCGGTTTTTCGAGGGGCCCCTTAAATGGCAATGGGTCTAGCTAAATTTTATGATAAATTTTGATAGCAGCTAAAACATATTTGATTTTTTCGGTAATTACGCAAATGAAGTAGGTTCTGGGCCCCATTTCGTATGTCAAAAGGACATACTCGTATCCATACGATGCGGACCAATGCAACTTTTATTTTTGATGAGATTTCTCATTCATTAGCGAATTAGTTACCGAAAACTTTAAACCCATCAAACTCTTGGAATACATATGTATATACATAATTACTTTTTGAAATGAATTTGCCGCCACAAAAATATGAGAAAAATTGCGCAATTATTGTTCATAAAACAGCGCACACACACATTCCTCAAACAATGCGGAAAAATAGTGCGTGAATAGTATAATAAACGAACGTTTTTTGTTATTTTTTCATGTTCACCTTGCGACGTGTTAGGGCTTTTTTTTGGGCTCTTTATTTGGTCGCTGTTTTATTAGCTTATACCCCACAATAAATGGTATTTGTGCAATTGTGGGTGTTGCCTTATGAAAAACCAGTTCAACAGTAAACCAAAGTACATATACGCTTAGAAAGATACGAGTGCTCGTAGATAGGTTGGATAAGGTAAATTATAATTAATCGATTGGGGTTAGCAAAGGACATGGTTTATTGTTGTGTAGGTTGTGTGATTGTAGTTAATAAACATTTTTATCAAAATATTGTTAGTAGATGGATTTCATTGATGGCATTGTATGTGGGATATTCAAATTATCAATTATCTTTTGAACATTTGTAAATTTGTTGATTGTCGATTTTTGATAAAAATGTGTATGCAAAGTACAACTTAAATGTACCAAGTAGCGATGAGTACCAATGAAAGAAAAGAACGGCCTAGGATCACGCAAAATGTGGGTCCTTAGACCTTAAGAATGAAGGGGAGTGTAAAAGAGATAAACTTTGGAAAAAGCTCTGGGTTCAGAGGAAAATAGGACCTGCAGATTTTGCAAGGATGTTGAGGGAGCCCCAGCGCATCTTTACAAGGAAAGTGGAGCATTGATTCACAAAAGAAGGGACTATTTGAGGGCCTATATATTAGAATTAGAAGATGCTCCGGACCATAATTCAATTTTACGGGGGAGTTGCTCTAGAACGAGTATATTTCATCAACTAGAGCTTCACTGATCTATTAAAGAGTTGATTTTTTATTTTATTTTTTTGTTTTTGGATTAAGCCTGGAAGATATACAGGTGGTTCTTTCTGAAAAACAGAAAAAATTTAATGAAGTTTATTTTGTCAAACCAGTGTTTTCATTTTGAACAAACACGACCCTTCTCAAGTTTGTATTTATTCATAAGCTATAGATATCCGGCGTCATATACATATATGGCGTTGAATATATGACGATGGATATCCTACTCGAAGGATATACCTATAAGTCAATAAGAGCGTTCATACATATATGAACGCTCTTATTGACTTATATTTTCGGCACCGAATATACAACCTCAGTTCAATTCGTCGTATGACAAAATCGTCGGATACAAAATTGCTGGGTTAGTCCCGTTTCACAAAAGTTTTTGTGTGGACAATCCAATTAAATCGGTTTTTGCGGAAATCACACATGTGATATTTTTAAGGGTAGGTAAGCTGTGTTTCTTTTTAAATTTGCTTTAAAAAAATTAAATAGAATACACTCCGATTATTTATGGAAAATAATTTAATTTAAATGGCTAAAGTGCGTTCAATTGCGTTATTTTTGCTCTATATTGAATTTTCAAAAAAAAAAAAATTAATGTGAGACTTAAATGGTTTTTTTTTTTCTACGCCGTGTATTTATCTAGGAAAAGAGTACAATAATGCATTTTTAACTCAAAACCGTCAAAAATTTCACAATTTTCGCTTCTGAAATAACTGATTCAATTTATACCCACTTAGAGGTGAATATCGGCAGGTGTATATCCGATGCAATTTTTAAGATATAGCATTCTTTGTTGGTTATTCCATTGCAGAAATCACGTTTGAAGCAGACCGAAGCAATACTTTTCAAAAATGTAGTACATTTTGCAGCGTCATTTACATCTTCGAGTTACAATTTTACTTTATTTCGCAATTTTAAAAAAAAAAACACATTCCCTGTATATTCGAGTAAAGTTTCAGTATACTTACATTTGCGATAGTTACCTGATTAAAACCACATTGATAACAAAAAGGGTAAAGGGCATGACTAGGTTGCACGTTCATAATTGCTATATGTACTCTTCATTCGTATATTACTCAGATTTCAAATTTATGCAAAGTTAATAAGAGACGACTAAATTGAAATTTTCAAAAAATACGTTAAAATGCTGTAAAACCTTAACCACATGTTCTCACGTATCTCGAAAATTTCGAATAAAATCTTCTAATTCGTATTCGAGATATAGCTAATTTGTGGACATCTGCTAATAAATAAAGTACCTACAGCTATTCGAGTTTTCAGTAAAACACATCTATATTATCCTAAATATGAATTTTGATGAAAATCTTTGGGCCGTTTTTGAGAAAATTTAAATTTTTCAAAATTGGCGGTACCAAAACTGCCCTAATTTTCAGCTTAAAATGAAAATTCTGATTCTTCCTTCGACAAAACCTGAAATTTGGTATTAGGCTGCAGTAGGAGTTACATACAGACGGACCAAATTGCGAGTAAAAAACAAAAAAGCGTCAAGCACTTCTATACTTTAATCTATCCATCCTTCTTCATGTACGCATACGAAAGCGCCTTAAGTTCTACTAAAATGCTAGAAACAGCCCGAAATCTATTCATTTACTTTTCGACAGTGACAAGAAGAGAGAATTAACAACTAGAGAGTATTCTCTCTGTGCTTGAATGTGCTCCAACAAATTCTTCTGGCAGAAACTGGTAAACGTCAAATAAAAACAGCTGATAGCAAAAGAGAAAAAATTGCAAAGTTGTAAATTCGAATTAAGACTTAATTTTGATGCTAATCGGTCGATTCGTCGAAGAATAAATATTGGCAATGAATTACTTATATTTCGTAACCCAGATAGAATCGAAATTTCGTGGTTTGATAACTAGCAATACAAGAAAACAAAGAACAACTTTTAGTGATACTTTGACACTTTACTAAGACATCCTCTGAGACTTTTCCCTATCAATCTTGTGCATTTGACAGTTTATAAGTTTTTTGCTAAAAAAGTACCTTAATGGACTTAGAATTTGAGATACGATTTGACTGTACCTAATTTCATAATCAATGTCTGGATTTTGTGTCTGGAAGCAGGGTTTCCAATCTCATGTCATAGGTCTTTTGAAAGTCAATTCATCACTTAGCTGAATTTTGAATAAAAAACAGGCCTTTCAGGCACAGAATTAAATCACATTCTTATAACTTCGAACCTAGTAAATGCCCTACAGAAAACGATGCCAATGCACAACAATTTTAACGTATCTAATCTCGTAGATCTACAAACTTATCTAATGCCACATGCTACGGCATATAAAATCTGACCTAATATGCCAAATTTATGTAAATTGGTTATCCAAAAATATTTTGCTTATATTTACCAAATTCCATGCTAATAAATATTCAATCAAGATATGTTTACCATCAATTTTATGCTCGGGCGACAGGGCCAAAATATACAAACAAACATCGAACTTTGGTTATGGTGGACTGGAAACAAACGGAAGCCTTTCTAACCAGAAGCCATCCAATTGACTAAATCAATCCAAATGCGAAATAATAAGTGTCCCATTTCAGCATTGGAAATATAGGCACATCTAGTTACTGAACAACCTATTTGGAGAGCAGTTATGAGTTCCGTCTTTGAGCTTAACTGCCAATAATTAGAGAGATTTACAAGAGTCTTTTTTTTCTATTGCACATTTATGGCCAAAGCTGACTGATAATTGTATACGCATCCGTGTTTCTCCTTGAAGTTGGACAAGTTTCAGCCGCCTTGTGGTGTCTCTTTAAGGAAATCATCTTTCCGGGTGCGTACTTGTTGTTGTTGGTACGGCAATGGCATGGTATGGCGTGCAGCATTATTTGCTGTTTTGCTTTTTTTTTTAGTGAAAACTTGCGGAGGCATTTCATTTCTTGTTGCTGGTGTTGTTAGCCTTGCTTTTCATTTTATATTTGCGACACAGCAAAACAGGTGACTTTCTACTTGGACACGAGCCTGATGAGATGGCTTAGGGGGCACTTTCAGTGCGTAGTATGGTTTGCATACCTAAACCACAATCAATTGAGTGTTGCGTGCGACCAAGGCATTAAGAATCGGATTCAGAAACTTGTTTTTTAGAAATTGATATTGATACTAGTACACTGGAATAGAAAAAAAGCTAATGATGAGTGTGTGTGCTCTAATAAATGTGAGAATACGCCTTCGGATTATTAGCAGGCAATTAAGACTCTGTTAGATTAGATGAGTTTTTCCTTTGTGTACCATCTGAAGTAGAGAGTGTTTGACCTACTTTCTAAGTGGGTAGCCTGTTCTGTTAGTTGTTGATGGGTTTGGCGGATGATTTACGCTCTTTACAGGATCCAGCGTCTCATGATGCTAATTATTATGAGAGGAGATAATTAATATGAAGCTATCGCTCAAGGTATTTGATTTCCAATCCATCTGTCTGCGCAATCGCTAGCAGCTACCAGTACAGCTACTTGCGAAAGACAATTGGATTTGGTTTTTAAAGTTCATCAGACTCTTTAGTTTCTTAAGCCGACCTTCTTTCATAGGAGGTGCGTATCATTTTAATTTCAAAGTCTTGTAAGGCGAGTTTGACAAAATTTTTCCATTGTCTTCGAAATACATATAGACATCTTCGATCGAATGAAAGAAAGAAATATTTGTTGAAGAATTGCACAGAGAAGAAAACAGAGGTGCATAGGCAGGGATCGAATCTGTGATAGATTTGGTTTTAGCCAACAATTCTCTACCAACTGGGCTATCGTCATACGTGTATTAATTCATCATGTAAACATTTTCGTTAGAGACTTAATTGAGGATAATTATTTACCAAATAACCGCAGTATGCGTGTGTGAAATCTGAAATCTAGGAAGTTGGAGTAATTTTTTCAGGGTTTTGTTGTTAAAAGGGATGATCTAGTGGGGTCGGCTTTGATTATTTGAGGGAATCATTCTTATTTTTTTAATCTTTTCTTATTTTTATGGTTGGGGTACAAGTAGTATGTATTTAGTTTAATTGACTTTTTTCTAAGAGAATACCAATATTCAATTTTTTAGGGCGTGTACGAGTATATGAGGTTTTTTTTTTTATTTGTGTCGGCCCAATTTCTCGCACTGTGATTTGGGAGATCCATCTCATTATTAGCTAAAGTTTTCCACCTTCCTGGTAACGTATTGTCATCGAATTTAAAAAAAATTATGTCACCTTGTTGGCAAAATTATGTCACATGACATAATCCTCCTTTGTCTATGTCTTTCACATTTCCTCCTTCATTTGCCGGAAAATACGAGGGTGGGTCAATAAGTCCCTGAAATTTAACATAAATTGTGTCGTCACCTTAAATTTATTTTTTTTGTTTTTGTTAAGAATCATCTTTCAAAAGAACGCATCCAAATTTTCAGACAGATCTGTCAAATAGCATTTTCGTTAAAATGGAAAAAAGTGAATTTCGAGTGCTCATTAAACACTATTTTTTGCGAGAAAAAACAATCACGCAAACCAAACAAAAGCTTGACAAATATTATGGGGACTCTTCACCATCGATTGGAACCATTCACCACTGGTTTACTCATTTTCGGTGCGGTCGTTCAAGCACACGTGACGCCGAACGTTCTTAAAATCAAAAAATATGTCACAGTTAGCCCAAACGACAAAAACAAAAAACAAATGTATGCAATTTTCCATCAACGAGGTCGTTGAAGGAATGACTATAATTTAAGGAGAATCTCGTCCTAGACCCGAGGTGGTGAAATGGAAGTGCTTGTGAAGACTAGCATAGCTTGCATTTGGATGTGGACCAGTATTTCGGTTAAGCCCAGAGATTCGGTGATATTAGAAAACAGACAGTCGGGCATACACATTTCGGCCAAACGTTGTATCTGTTCCAGCTTTATTAAGGACATTAAGTTCTTAGAAGGAACGTGATGTGATTATCCAAAGTTTTATTCATACATTTTAGCTGGAATGTAGTGTTTAACGAGGCTTACTGTAAAGTATACACAAGGTTATTTATCAAATTTTAAATTTAAATAAAGTAAGACTTCTAAAGACTTCAATGAAAATTGTACCCGCGAGAAATGGGCCTCATAGCTGAAGATTTTATTCGAAACATCAGCGTCAACTTGTTGATTTTCCAGCACACTATCGGCGTATGGTCAGAAGGCAATAATTTTAATGCATTGAATGGTAGTTAAACGATCCATATTATAAAATGGCAAGGCAAAAACTAACTACTTGTTACTATGGATGACAGATGGATTTGACAGATGTCGTATAACAGGGATGTGAAATCCCAACCTCGGAATGAATAACCCTTTATATGTGTATTTAAACCAAAGTTTGTATGTGTCGGTCTTTAATTAGTTCCAATATTGCATTCCAAATATAACCATGACAAATGTAGCTTCTTCGCTTTAAATCCGTTAGGACTGACCTTAAACTTCACAGCGTGCAATCGAAACCGCATTCGAATAAGCCATTACGTTAAACCGCTTGAATTCCATGAGTTTCTTTCCCAATCACGTAATCTGAGATTGCCCTATCAATCACAAAACAATAAACTAACTTGACGTGAATTTCAACACTTTTTATTTTTATTATATGAAACATCGCCTAAGCCCTAACCACGTAAAATTCAAAACCATCTCTGCACTTATGCGCACCTCTAAAGTTGACCTCGAAATCGGGAAATTTCCTAAAACTCGATCGTTCAACTATTACTGGCGTGGAAGTGTAAAGAAACAAAATCTATATGAAAGGGAGAAACAAAAACAAATTAAAGAAATAAATAAAACACAAACTTCAACTAACCTTCGTGCTTAACAGAATTTCTGTTTTAATTTCAAAATGCAACGTCTGCGGTTGTTTATGCTTTTAACCGTCGTAATGCCACCGCACTTCGAGTGGTGTTGTCACTTTATTGGCAAGTATACCTATACAATGATATAACCTAGGTCTAGCGTAGCTAGGTTTCAAGTTCAGTCACTTAAGTAGCAGGCATTGTTCACAGAGAGTACTGACTTGAGAAGAAAGTAAACAAAACAAAGTAATTATGCACTCGGAATCGGATATCTGTTCTGGCGGCATGACCCTTGGTATTGATAAAAACCCAAATTGCAAGGTGAATGCACAGTGTACATGTTCGGCTATCGATACCTATAAATTAAAGACTTGACGTTAAGAGATAATTTTAAGGCATTTTCGAACGCAGAGAAAATATGACAACCAATTGATTTGCAGGCTAATTGAAACCACTTAGGCATGCTCAGTTGATACTGCTTCGGACAGCTAACGCTTGCATATGACAAATTAATTACTTATTCAATTTTCTACGAGCATTTGGACGTAAATAAATCTTATTAAATGGTTATGTATTTACATTTCTATTTATTTATGGCTTGTTTATGCAAATGTTCTCACTAAAGAGGTTAAGCCTCTGCGATAGCTGTTTTTGTACCCGCATCGACGTATAGGGCATTGGCAATTAAGAGCCATTCTCGCTTATACGTTCTGTGCGAGTTCTTTTGAAAAAACGTTTAATTGTTTCTTCGTATTTTAATTACTGTAGATAAGCATTGAATGCAATTATATTTTGTTACGTCTGTGCTTTTTTCTGTCGAATTTTTTATTGTGATTATTGCAATTAAATTTGTTCGTGTAATTGGTAGTTATACCCGTATTGCGCCATTTGTGAAAGGGGTAAAGTTTATCGTACTGAGTAGATGCGTAGTTAGGGAAAAAATTCAATTATTGTTGATTGTTGGCAATAAGATATCAATGAACTCCAAAACGTAACAGTGTTGACGGGAAAGTAGGTAGCTTAGTCCACCGTCGCTCTAGTTTAAGTTGAGCTATTAGATCAATTGAATTGAGAAATACTAAAACATTCTTAGTCAGTAGTTTTAAGACGCCAGAAGTAATTCATTAATGGTGGTAAAACTGGGATAATTTTGTAATTTTCATACCGGCTCGAAGTCAGAATTTTCAAATGCAGAATGCCACTTTTTTTTATTTCATTGGGCGCCATTTTTATAACGCCTTTTTTGAATTTGAAAATTCTGAAAACTTTGTGTATCTCGCTATAGATTTTTGCTTCCTGTTTAATATGGAGGATGATGAAAGCAATCATTGATCACCAATATAAAATTCGAGTCAAAATAAATACATTTTGTTCTCTGTCCTTTAAATGTTTGTCACACAACTAACTCAACAATCACTTTACGCATATGATTTATTTCTTTAGTGTACATACAATTATAGTGTGTGTTTTGGGATTGTTTGATGATTTTTTTTCTTTTTTTCTGTTCATTGATCTTTCGCGCTAACTAGGGCCTGCTTAAGCTTATATTGTGCTCTATTCAAACATTCGTAGTTTTAGCAATTACTTTCGTTGTTTAGCAAATACAATAACCTTTTCGTATTTTTGTAAGGAACAATTTTTCGACTAGATGGCGTTGAAACGATGACCACCTAGTATCATGATACTTCTCCCCAGGAAAATCATTCTGCACAAATAAATATATTGCATAGCTGGTTGGGTCCTAACTCTTACTGTTGGGGTACAGTATCTAAACTTACCGCAACACGGATTTTTCATTTTATGTCGTACCCCAACTACTAAAAAAAGACCTCAAACCAAATTAAAAAGTTTTATCAGAATAAATTCATCGCATTCCCGTCATAAAAAAATCAACCCCAGAAAAACGGATAGAAGAAGACAAAGATACCTGTTTTGAACACACACAAGGCAAACGCATCTACTGCAGCACCGCTGTTGGCAGTGATACCCGCAAATTAAAAAAAAAATTCAACTATGACTCTTTTTCTGCTTTTTCCAGTGATTCGGTATCCGGCGAGAATTTTAAAATCTTGATTTTTCATTTTCATTTTACGATACACCGTTTTCCAGATTTTCACAGTCATTTTCACTGCGAACCGTAGATACGAGTACATATGAAGCGAATAGGAATTATACTTTATGCACCAATTGTTTGTGCACATTTCGTTTCTATATAAAAGCAACGTACCTATTCAATATACATGCAGACAAGTATTCCATGTTACCCTTAAGATGAGGTGAGCACGTGCCGTTTGCTCATTCTATACAATTAGCGATAGGATGTTTTTTTTTATTGTTTCATTCCCTTACAATATCTTTTCTGCAATACTGTTAGTAAAAGATGTTGTTGCCAACATTATGCAAATTGAAACAAACAAATTGTGAAAGAATACCTTCAAAATATTTAGGAATGGGAAATCTGGTGCTCCTATTTAAGAACCCCTACTACTTGTTTGTATATTTTTTTAGACACATGATCCTCACTGTTCGGCCATAAAAGAACCAAAATCCTGACTGGAATCTGGAAATTTCAAATTAAACTTAACCAGAGAACTATAACAACAATGTATAATAAGAACCCTCCAAAGTAGGCTAACAATCAGTACATTAAAAAAACCGATTCTCAGAGGATTATTATATTCCTTACCTGGAATTGGGACTCCACCTAACCATGATCGCAGAGAAAAGAACCCAATTTGTGTCGTGTCCCACATAATCTCGATCGCGTGTCGACAAAGATCGAAAGAACAATCATCCAATACAACATCCTGAATGATTATGCAAATGATCGCGCGGAGAGAAACCCCATCAAATAAACTGCTCGGCATTATTGTTATTATAAAACTCTCCTCTCCCGTTGTGTTCTTTTTTTTTTTTTTTGAATTCAATCGAAAGTTGACGTACGATACGATCCACTGCTCGGCCCAGATGCATCCGATAGATAGAACTTACAACTCAAATGCGAGACGCACACGCATAGGCACAGCCAGGGGAATACGTAATTCAAGTGCATTCGGATTCGGATTACACAATTTCTTAACGAAGCAGAAAATTGAATTTTTCTTTATTTGTTGTTATTGTCATTGGGGAAGCAGCATCAAATCAAAGAACCTATATACGCGTGCGCGCGCGCATTGTCATCTCTAGAAATAGAGGAGCAGTGATTTGTTCTTCCACTGCAATTACATTAATTTCCTCGAGTTTGCTCGAGTGCGATTGCATTTGAATGAGTACAGCATTGAAAGAAAGAATGAATGAATGATTTGTTAGCATATCAAATCGACATGATTGCTTCAAATCGGAAAATGAACAAGACGACAACGACGAAGAAATCGGATTGGGTTACAACACGTTTTTTCCCCTTCTCTATGTGTTGTCACTTTGTGTTCGTATGGAGGTAAATGGCACACGGTGGGTATTGCACTAGAGTTCCCTAGAACTAGCGTTCATTCTTTTACTCTAGAAACTGCCAACCGAAAAGGAAAAACAAATGGAGGCGTGCCAGTTACTCGATATTCCATGCGGAAGTTACACAATTTATTAAAAAAAAAAAATGAAATTTGATAAGTATTTGAAAAGTTGTAAGCGGGTCTACTCAAATGACGTCGAACATTCATGCGATAACCTAAAAATTTTGACAGTTCTCTTCGATCAGTTGACATGAGTTTGACACATTCCACATTATGTCATAAGCAAAATGAAAATTCCATACAATTGTCACAGTCCAATGGGTATACGGGACTGTAGCCAACAAGTGCGGTTTTGTGGACAGTCCATCTATGGTGGACTGACGGTGACAGGAAATACGAAGCTATCATGCACCGCAGCATTTGTCGCCAGAAGTTCGATGGTAACTTGGCGTTCCGATTGATTTGGTCAGTTTGCGGTTGGACTTTGTGCAGTGGTTGGCATTCGTTATCCGTTAGCAATTTCCATTACCTACGTTTGAATGTGAGGTGTGTACGAATACTGCTTCCGGCTAGTTGTCAATTAATGCTGCACTTCCAATCAGTGGAATATGAGGAGCGTGTGTGCGTGCTCGCGTAATCGAGATGAAACAGAGGAAGTGATAATTTCTTCGGTTAGCTGAAGAGAGGGCATCAAGGGTTGTAAGCGAAGGCAGTTGTGCATCTTAATTGGTTTATGTTGGGCAGCAGCTGTGGATTATGCTGATAAATTCGTTTGCACGTGCAGGAAATTTGTCCTTTTTGTTTTTAATCGTTTAGTTGGTACATTGTATTGTTGTATCGATATGGTAATAATACAGCCAGTTTATAGATACCTTCTGAGAGAAAAAAATCCATACATGAATGTAGCATAAATGGAAATAGTGCAATCAATATATCACAGAGAATCCATACCAGAAAAGCCAAACCTTTTTAGTTAGACTATATGTACAAGTACATATCCTAGTTTTCATACAGCAACTAATATTTAAGTGTCTACGAGCCTTCTGGAGAACAATTGTCATGAGAAGCTCTACTGGCGCCAGTAAATTACTGCACGTGTAAATTATGAAAACACGCTTTTGTTCTTAAATCGTTACGTTGACTTATTACACAAATATTTTTTACTTCTTCCAGAAATAACATTCAGATCGTGCATTTAAGCAAAAGCTTACTTCATGAGCAACATTTTGAGCTTAAGTATGTATACATATCTAGCGTGTTCTTTTTTTTAAATCTTGTTTTGTTTTTCTAAAATATTGCGGTTTTTTGGGGTCCAAATGAAAATTCAGGTTTCACTTCGAATTGTGAACTCACAGATCGCAGATATAAAATTGGAAAAAAATCCATTTAGCCATTATATTCTACAATCAGCTGTACCTTCATTCAAACGCATCAACAGACTAAATTGAGGGAACCACGTTTTTAACTTTCTTTATCTAAATACCAATACTTGCCCTTCATAAGAGCAAGTGGTAATGAGAGTTGAGTTGAAGTTGAAAAAAGTATTTCAGATTTACTGGATTCCAAAATACAGAATTCTGTTCAAACAGAATTCTGGAGTACGCTTCCGTATTTGTCACTTTATATTTGACAGCTGTCAACTAGGCACATGGCATTGGCTAACGAAAACGAGTTGCTCGTTTTTTTTTGAATTAATGCATACAACCCTTCATTTGATGCCCGTTTTGTGTACATACATATTTACAACTTTTATTTTCGAACTATCTGCGTATTAGCAAAACTTACCCTTTGTCCAAACTTTCTATGCCAAATGGTTCAAAAATTATGAGGCTATAGCAGATGTACAGACAATTGACTCTCATTACAAGGGTTTCATTCTTACTTTCTTTCACCTTGAAAGTACTGGTACCCTAAAGAGGAGAAGAAAAATAGCCTTTGCAACACATTGCAGCATAAAATCAAAATTTGACTACATAAGATTCTGCCCTATGATCCTTTCAACTAGTCTGCAACTTCTGGAAATATGTCTTTTGAGAGTGAATTCCAAAGTTTACTTGTTCGTGCGGTTGCCAGGTGAACATAGAGGTGATGGTCCCTGGTGGCGATCAAATATATAGGAACCATTTCATTGAGGTCTGTGGAATGATAGTATCTGTAGAAAAGGCATAAGTCTACTATCAGTTTTCGATGAGCTAACGTCTGGGAGAAAGTACGGGTTCTTTTATCAAACGAGTTGCTCGTCTTTGTATGCAGTAGAGCAGATGAAGAGAATGTTTTAGGGCCGAGCTCCAAACTTGATAACAATACTGAAGTCCTGGTCTATTATACAGTAGTGCTTTATATAGTAGAAGGAGTTGTTACACTGTAAAACTACTGTAAGATTTTGGGCAAATCTTCATTAAATGAGTTGATTGGATCGCATCTATGGCGACGTGATGTATTTGCATTTACGAGCATCCTGTTAGAGCAAGATGAAATTAAGGTGTTATAATTGGCAAAACTTAAGATCTTGTTGTTTGTAGAAACAGGTATGGTGAAAGTATAGAACCCTGAGGCACTCCATCGTTTACGGTCGTCTATGTCATCTGCACGATTCTCGAGGGGTGCGGGAAAAGACAGGAACATTGTGAAATTGTACATATTTCCGAAGGCAACAAATTGTTTGCAATACATATTACGAAACTTATAAATCTGGCAACGTTAAGATGTTTTCTAAGATCGAGCTGTCTTTTAACAAATTCGCTTAAATTTAAAATCAAATCAACTTGGAGATAAATGGTAAAGAGATGCAGAAGAAAAACGTTGTGGGTAACACGCTTTATTTAGAAAATCAAATTTTGATTGCATCAGTGCTTATTTTAAGTGTGTAAAGTTTTCACTTTTTAGGTTATACAGATCCTCCCGTAGATAGCAATAAAGAACGTATGCGACTAAAAAAATTAGTCAGCTTTCAGAAATTATCCTCTTTGCTCCAAATAACCATGAAGCAATAGTTTTCTAATTGAACAGGCTTCAGACACGAAACTTTTAAAACAATTCAAGCGTTGTTATGTGTGCATTTTGCGTTTTTGCGGAAAAAACCATGACGCGCATTTATTAGTCATCTTTAACTAAGACATATCTGTAAGCTTTCAGCCATACGTTATTTATTTCGAAATTCGCCAAAAAAAAAATGGGATGTACATATGTACCTATTGTGCCATTTAAGATATTTATCCACTGACGTAGCAAAATATTGTTTTTGACTCAAAAACCTGATCAAATGGAACGATCTACACCACTTTAGAACGTTTAACAGAATAACACACCAATTATACGGTGTTTACCCAAATATTTACTTCATATGAGGCTTACGTTAGATTTCGGTTCTTTAGACTTAGCTAGTATTACAACTCATTTTGAAAAATACAGTTCCTAACGCTTTACTATGCTCTTTGAACGGTCCCCGAAAAAGGATTTCCTTACACTGGCAATTCTCATGTTTCTAACATTTGTAAATATTTCACTTTACTCCGACGGATTCCGAAATGTAAGCCGCCCATATCATACGAAAGTAACTTAAATATTTTTATTTAATTTTTTACAACTAACAAAAGGACGGTTATTCCTTCATATTTAAAACGAAAAATATTGATTGCTTATATAACCATGCCTTTGTGGCAAATTGGACATGCAAACTCAAGCCACTTAACTGGAACAAAACGATTATACACATCGAAGTTCACTTGGCTCGAGAACTACGAAATATATTGGTAATAAAATTTGTGTGTGTTTTATTTTATCTTTCAAAATCATACAAATCTTCAGGCCCGTATAGAGCTCTTCAAGTACACCAATCAATATAGGCCATTCCTAATCAACGTAACGATTAACCTCTGCGAATACCTTAAAACAAAAGGATTTCAGAACCCCTATGCTATAATTTTTCTGAACATGATGGCAGAGTTCACGAATATCAATCATAGCTGTCCTTTAACGGTGAGGAGGAGTAAAGAAAAAGCATAACTTAATCCTAAAGGATTGTTGGACTTTTGTTTTCAGGGCATTTTAAGAGCTAAGGACTTATATTTCGATCAGAAAATCTCGAATTATATCTTTCCTACTGGAAAGTTTATGTTTAGGCTTACATTCTACGATGGATTTCCTTATGTAACTGTGGGAACCATTAAAGTTGTTTTTATTGTAAGCCATCAGGGCCTGTTCGAGAAATAGAAGTCCAAAAGCTTATTTTGGTTTTCCAGGATAGCGGCGTTATGATTTCAATAAAATATTTGTTATATAATACTGAGGTTGTGTTTTTCTTTTTTTCTTTTTAGTTATTATGTTCTAGATCTTTCATATGAGTCAACGTACACTGAAGTGACGTGGCATTACATATTTTTAAATTGGTTTGTGTGTTCGTGTCAGTCATATTATTGCCAGATCACATGCCACGTCACTTAGATTGCACTGTGCCTTAAAGGTAAGATCCGACAGTTCAGAGACAACCATCAAAAATGTACAACTTTCCTATGAAATTTGTCGTCACTATATGTATAACAGCACCGAATCCTCCAAAATGTCTTCAATAGTTTTCGAGCGAGTTGAGTGAGGACAAACGTACATTTAAAATGACGGTTTGGACATTAGTTTGTTGTTTTTGATTTTCCTTATTTTTAAATTAACTCTTACTCAACTTGCTCTACACACAAATGTAGAGCACTCATCTTACGACTTATAATTTGCCTAAGACATCTGAATAAATAATAAATAACTTTTAAGAAAAGTTTGAACCGTTATTCTCCATCTTGATTTTTTAATGGTTTCCAATTTTTTCTGTAATATTTCTAACAATTAGACAAAAATTGCCAGAATTTGCCACCTTAATCACTTAAACCGGTTAAAAAACATACATTTCGTCGAATAGTTTGGACAGTTATTGCTTCCGCCATCTTGGATTTTTTATGGTTTTAGTATCTATGATTATTTAGATTACATTTATACTGGGGTAGCTTAATATAATTTTCAGGTACACGATTGACTTCTTGGTTCTAAAGGGCTGGAAGTGAAGTTCAATTTATCTCAACTTCTTGCAGCGCTGCAAATTTGACATTTATGAATTTATGAATTTTCATAAGTGAAGACTGACTTATAATATATAAATATGTTGGTGCTAACAGCCCATTAGGGGGCTGACTTAGCTTTTAGTGCTCACTTGTCCGTTACGCCGTTTCTGAAGGACATTTTTTTTTTCTTGATTGAGAGAGGTCTCGGATTTTTATCAGACATTCGCGAGAGGTGGTACTTTTTTTGTATTTTCTTGGATTTGAACCTTCAATCTCCTGTTTAGTAATCGCGATCACTTAACCACTGAGCGACGACACCCACTTTGAGGTAACTTAGAACTTAAATATCAACAGGCTGAAATTTATTTTCAAACCTCCAGAGTTAAATACCACATTCTAAAAAAAAATCATGATAAAAACAATTTATTCCCCTTCGTTCATTATACTGGTATTAATATTTTACGGTTTCAAATTTAACACCTAATTGTACTCTGTTTTACGAAGCATCAACCCGCGCGGCATCATCGCTACTCAGACTCAAGGCTGAACTATAATAGAAGAATGGTTTCGTACGACCACTTCCGAAACAGTACGAATACAAAGGATTTGTATTGTGTGACCATAATAGCTTTTTGCTTCGATTCGTTAAGTTTTCGTTCACTTTGGCTCACTTGTGTATGTACGCAAATTTGAGAAGCGGACCCCCATCTAAGTACTAACCGTGCCCGACGATGCTTGATTTCGGTGATTGGACGAGAACCTTTGCTTCCGAACACGTACGCTTATTATGGGCTACTTGACCAATTGACAGTACTGAAGGAAACTTAACGTAGAATTATGACATTAGCTTCTGATTGCTCCCTACTATTATAGTTCAGCCTTCAGATGTAGGTGCGCATTCTGATCAGTATTTCGTAATGGTCAGTACTAACCCGAAGTTGGTTGGAGTTGATTCACAGCGTCAGTTAAAGTTAGGCTTAACTAACTATTGAGGGTGCAGTCTCAACCAAAATTAATTTCTTTTCCTGCAGAGTTATTGAACATACTACAGATTTTAGATTTTTGTCTATAACGTACTAAGCTTGCTCTACAAGTTGACATGCCTCTACGACTTGTAGTTTGTCTTAATATTAATAAGAGTTGTTAAACAAAAATACCTAAGCTTGTACGCACTGGTTTGCAAAACTAACGATGTTTCTAATCCCTTTAAACTCCACTTCAAGTGCACTCTATAAAATGCGCTAAGGAATAAGCTATTCCACTCATTAAACATCGCCTTAACATTCCTTCTTAAAGACTTCTTAAATGCACAAGGTTGGGTCAGTACACCATCTTTATACCTACAACAATCAACATTAATTCCAATTATATGCAATTGGACAGCAGCTGTGGATTATGCTGATAAATTCGTTTGCACGTGCAGGAAGTTTGGCCTTTTTGTTTTTAATCGTTTAGTTGGTACATTGTATTGTTGTATCGATATGATAATACTACAGCCAGTTTATAGATAACTTCGGAGGGAAAAACCCATACAAGAAATGTAGCATGAATAAAAATAGTGCAATCAATATATCACAGAGAATCCATACCAGAAAAGCCAAACCTTTTTAGTTAGACTATATGTACAAGTTCGTACATATCCTAGTTTCCATACAGCAACTCGTAATTAAGTGTCTACGTAGTGACACGCCTGACAAGCCTCCTAGAGCATAAGTGGCATGAGAAGCTCTGCTGGCGTCAGTAAATCACTGCATGTGTAAATCATGAAAACACACTTTTGTTCTTAAATTCCCACACAAATATTTTTTACTTCTTGCAGAAATAACATTCAGATCTTGCATTTAAGCAACATTTTAAGCTAAAGTATGTCTAGCGTGTTCTAGTTTTTTTAAATCTTGTTTGGTTTTTCTAAAATATTACAGTTTTTTGGGGTTCAAATGAAAATAAAATTGTGAACCCTCAGATCCCAGATATAAAATTTGAAGAAAATCCATTTAGCCATTATATTCTACAATCAGCTGTACCTTCATTCAAACGCATCGACAGACTGAGTTGAGGAACCCACGTTTTTCACTTTCTTTATCTAAATACCAATACTTGCCCTTCATAAGAGCAAGTGATAATGAGGATCGTATTTCAGAAGTTGAAAAAAGTATTTCGGATTTACTGGATTCTAAAATACAGCATTTTGTTCAAACAGAATTCTGTAGTACGCTTCCGTTTTAGTCACTTCATATTTGACAGCTGTCAACTAGGCACATGGTATTGGGAACACCTTATTGGCTTTTCCCGTTTTTTTTAATCACTGTTACAACCTTTCATTTGATGCCCATTTTGTATACATACATATGTACTCGTATATAAAAAAGAAAACACTTTTTTCACTTTACCAAAATTTTACTTTCGAACTATCTGCGTATCAGCTAAACTCACCCTTTGTCCAAACTTTCTATGTCAAATTGTTCAAAAGTTATGAGGCTATGGCAGATGTACAGACAATCGACTCTCATTACAAGGGTTTCATTCTTACTTTCTTTCACCTTGTAAGTGCTGGAACCCTAAAAAGAACAGCTATGACAATCAAAATTTGGCTACATAAGATCCTGCCCTATGATCCTTTCAACTAGTCTGCAACTTTTCTTTTTCTTATAATCTTGTCTCAAGAGAAGCAACCTATAACGCTGAGCCAGCGCCCCCAATTATTTGTAGATGCCTATTGATTCTGCTGTTGAGTTTTTGGGGATTAAAGGCTTCTGGAAATATGTCTCTTGAGAGTGAATTCCAAAGTTTACTTGTCCATGCGGTTGCCAGGTAAACATTAAGGTGATGGTTCCTGGTGGCGATCAAATATATAGGGACCATTCCATTGAGGTCTATGGAATGATAGTCTACTATCAGTCTTCGATGAGCTAACGGTTGGATATTGGAAGTAAGTGCGGGTTCTTTTATCAAACGAGTTGCTCGTCTTTGTCTGCAGTTGAGCAGATGAAGAGAATGTTTTAGGGCCGAGCTCCAAACGTGATAACAATACTGAAGTCCTGGTGCTTTATACAGTAGAAGGAGTTGTTACACTGTAAAACTACTGTAAGATTTTGGGCAGATCTTCATTTAATGAAGTGATTTAGTCGCATCTATGGCGACGTGATGTATTTGCATTTACGAGCATGCTGTTAGAGCAAGATGAATTTATTTAGCGTATGGCAGATACATTATTACAATGAACTTTAACTACAGACTTAAAACTATACATACATAAATATGAAGTATTACATAGACAATAAGTTAATAAGTTATATTGCACAGTGACTCAAAATTGAATGTCAAGGTTCTGTAGCCATTGGATAGCAGCGGGAGAGACAGTGATGAAGTCGGTTGGTTCGCCGTGATACTTTCGGAATTCGCATTTTGTGGTCACGTGTTTTATGTTCTGTATTGCAGCGCCACAATCGCAGTGTGGTGAATCGGACGCTCCCCATTTGTAGAGTGTTGCTGCACATCTGTCATGGTTCGTTCGCAAACGGTTAAGACTCCCCCATGTTTTCATCTGTAAGTCGTAGCCTGCTGGCATGGATGTAGGGTCAAGTATATTAAATAAGTCGTTCGAAGAAGAGGAACTCTACTCATTCTTCCATACTTCCGTTGCGCTGAAGTAGCTGGAGTTAAGCTCTAGTGCCAGACTTAGGGGAGGGTGCCGTGATTTAAGTCGAGATCTTGAACTAGACTCGATGTTGTTGTGGATTGGCAAGAGAAAGTTGGCATTAAGTTTGTGGAACTCGCGCAGTAAGGCATTTTGGCGACGGAGGTTAGCTGGGAGGATGTTGCTCAATACCGGGAGAAACCTCGTTGGGGTTGAACTGATAGTGCCTGTGATTATACGCATTGAAGTATTTAGCTGCACGTCTAATTTATTGGTGTGAGCGCTATTTAGCCAGACGAGGGCGCAGTATTCGGCGGTGGAAAAGACCAACCCCAGGGAGGCGGAGCGTAGTGTTTTAGCGGGAGCGTCTCACGTCGTTGAGGCCAACTTTTGTATAATGTTGTTGCGGGATTTGAGTTTCGCTGCAGTGTAAGTGAGATGTTGTTTGAACGACGATCCAGATTCCAAGATATTTTGGTGAAAAGTTGTGGATAAGCTGGATGTTATTAAATGTTACCGACAATGTAGTGTTGGCAAGTTTATTGTTAAGATGAAAACAAGTAACTTCCGTTTTGCTCATGCTTGGACGCAGTCTACACTTTTTGAAGTACGAACCTAGTGTGACAAGGTCTTCCGTTAGTACTGCTTCCGTTTTAAACATTGATTGGTCTTGTGTTGCTATGGCGAGGTCGCCGCGTATGCAAATTTTCTTGATAGTGTAATTGGGAGGTCATACGTGTACAAGTTGAAAAGCAGAGGTGCCAGCACTGATCCTTGAGGGAGTCCATTGTTCAGTTTTCTGCGTGAACTATGCGCCTCGTTTAGGGAGACTTGGAATGGTCTGTCGCTAAGCATGTTGTTCAGTATGGTGGCTATTTTTGGATCAGCTATCGCGTTCGGGCTGGTTGATGGTTTTTTGAGTGGCTATTGGCGTACTGCTGCCGAGTTTGCGGAGCAGGCTCCAGGCTTTACGGCTGGAGTGCACAAAATTTGTATTTTCGACCGTGTGCTTCCATTTTTCGCTACGTGCCTTGTCGAGGGACTGGAGTAGCTTATCCGCCGTTTCGGGCAAGCCATTCGCTTCTAACTCTTTGTAAAGGCGATCGCTTTCTTCCGACCAACCAGGGATGTATTGTTTTCGATATCCTCTCGGAACGTATTTCTTAGCTGTGGAAAGAATAGTGCCAACGAGTCGGTGTATTCATCTTATATTGGCGTCCAGGTCTTTTGTGTACCCGTCCCAGGAGGCTTTGGTGAAATGCCATCTAAGTTGGGCAACGAATTCAACAATAGGTATCTGAATGCCGATGTCAATGACAATGGGTCTATGCTGGCTATGGGGGAAGTTCCCGAGGACTTGACGACTGGTTTGAAGAGGGCGTAAGTCGCGATTGTAGCTCACAAATGTATGATCGGGGTTGTAGTCCCTAAGGCACCATCTAGAATGAAAGAGCCGGCATCCTTATTGTCGAACACGAGGTGGAGACTGTTGACTTCGGACCACTCCAGTAGTTCAAGCCCGTTATGATCGTTAATTGGGTATCTCCATTGATATATGGTGACTATTAAAGTCGCCCGCATAAACAGCTGGGTGTTCAAAGAGTGGTATGACATTTCGTGGCCAAGGTATGGATGGAGGCTTGTATACGTTGGTGATGTGAGTGCTAGCGACTTCTACGGTTATGCAGAATGCGTTGTCTATGGAGCTTTGCTGGATTAGCCTCGCGTTCTTAACGTCGTTGCGAATAAAAGTGGCAGAACCATATACTTGGTGGAATAACACTCCGATGGCTGTGTACCCATGGATTTCGCCTCTTTTTCTAAAATCATCTTCCGAAGCCGAATGAGTCTCTTATATAACTGCTACGTCGATGGCATTGTCCTTAAGAATCTTTGAGAGGTATTCGCCTTTGGACTTGCTTATACCTTCAATATTTAGTTGGAGAATGCGGACTGAAGGTCCGATTCTCTTTGTCAGGAAGCTCTAAGAAGAACCGTTTCTTGTGTTAGAATTTATTGACTGCATTTAGTTTCGGTAGTAATCTTGATTGCCAGGAGATCAGTGGTATAATTTGATTGTTTGGCAGCCTTGTTGTGATAGATCATTTAGCATTACCCAGGATGCACCACGTGGAGGTGATCTATCATTGCATCCCAAGCAAGATGAAATTAAGGTGTTATAATAAGCGAAACTTAAGAACTTGTTGTTTGTAGAAACAGATATCGTGAAAGTATAGAACCCTGAGGTACTCTATCGTTTACGGTCGTCTATGTCATCTGGAGGATTCTTGAAGGGTGCGGGAAAAGACAGGAACATTGCGAAATTGTACATATTTCCGAAGGCAACAAATTGTTTGCAATACATATTACGAAACTTATAAATCTGACAACGTTAAGATGTTTTCTAAGATCAAACTGTCTTTTAACAAATTCGCTTAAATTTAAAATCAAATCAACTTGGAGATAAATGGTAAAGAGATGCAGAAGAAAAACGTTGTGGGTAACACGCTTTATTTAGAAAATCAAATTTTGATTGCATCAGTGCTTACTTTAAGTGTGTCAAGTTTTCACTTTTTAGGTTATACAGATCCTCCCGTAGAAAACAATAAAGAACGTATGCGACTAAAAAAATTAGTCAGATTTCAGAAATTATCCTCTTTTCTCCAGATAACCATGAAGCAATAGTTTTTTAATTGAACAGGCTTTAGACACGAAACTTTTAAAACAATTCAAGCGTTGTTATGTGTGCATTTTGCGTTTTTGCGGAAAAAACCATGACGCCCATTTATTAGACATCTTCAACTAAGGCATACGTTATTTATTTCGAAATTCGCCTAAAGTTCGTGGGATGTACATATGTACCTATTGTACCATTTAAGATATTTATCCACTTACGTAGCAAAATATTGTTTTTGACTCAAAAACCTGTTCAAATGGAACGATCTACACCACTTTAGAACGTTTAACAGAATAACACACCAATTATACGGTATTTACCCAAATATTTACTTCATATGAGCCTTACGTTAGATTTCGGTTCTTTAGACTTAGCTAGTATTACAACTCATTTTGAAAAATACAATTCCTAACGCTTTACTATGCTCTTTGAACGGTCCCCGAAAAAGGATTTCCTTACACTGGCAATTCTCATGTTTCTAACATTTGTAAATATTTCACTTTACTCCGACGGATTCCGAAATGTAAGCCGCCCATATCATACGAAAGTAACTTAAATATTTCCATTTTATTTTTTACAATTAACAAAAGGACGGTTATTCCTTCATATTTAAAACGAAAAAATTGGATTGCTTATTTAACCATGCCCTAGTGGCAAATTGGACATGCAAACTCAAGCCACTTAACTGGAACAAAACGATTATACACATCGAAGTTCACTTGGCTCGAGAACTACGAAATATATTGGTAATAAAATTTGTGTGTGTTTTATTTTATCTTTCAAAATCATACAAATCTTCAGGCCCGTATAGAGCTCTTCAAGTACACCAATCAATATAGGCCATTCCTAATCAACGTAACGATTAACCTCTGCGAATACCTTAAAACAAAAGGATTTCAGAATCCCTATGCTATAATTTTTCTGAACATGATGGCAGAGTACACGAATATCAATCATAGCTGTCCTTTAACGGTGAGGAGGAGTAAAGAAAAAGCATAACTTAATCCTAAAGGATTGTTGGACTTTTGTTTTCAGGGCATTTTAAGAGCAAAGGACTTATATTTCGATCAGAAAGTCTCGAATTATATCTTTCCTACTGGAAAGTTTATGTTTCGGCTTACATTCTACGAGGGATTTCCTAATGTAACTGTGGGAACCCTTAAAGTTGTTTTTATTGTAAGCCATCAGGGCCTGTTCGAGAAATAGAAGTCCAAAAGCTTATTTTGTTTTTCCAGGATAGCAGAGTTACGATTTCAATAAAATATTTGTTATATAATACTGAGATTGTGTTTTTTTGTTTTTGTTTTTAGTTATTATGTTCTAGATCTTTCATATTAGTCAACGTACACTGAAGTGACGTGGCATTACATATTTTTACATTGGTTTGTGTGTTCGTGTCAGTCATATTATTGCCAGGTCACATGCCACGTCACTTGGATTACACTGGGCCTTAAAGGTAAGATCCGACAGTTCAGAGACAACCATCAGAAATGTGCAACTTTCTTATGAAATTTGTCGTCACTATATGTATAACAGCACCGAATCCACGTTTAAGCAAAACAGTCGTAGCTTGATGTACGAGTATAATATAATTACGCTATTCATGCGAATTGGAGACGACATTCGACTGCACACATTCTATACTACATACCAATGTCGGCTGAGATAATGCAGGAAGTTCTGTATCTAGACTTGCCGTTGTTAGTAAGGCTATAGTATAATTTTACAGTCTACTTCTATGCAGTACATGTTATTACGGATTCTCGTGATGGTATACCGGCTCAGGAATTTTGAGCTTCTTGACTTTGGGGCATAGAGTAAAATCTTCCCTCCATCTTTGTAGTTGATCTTCATTCTGAAAATCTTCACCACTCAAGCAGTGACTAGTTATCAGCCGTTACTATATACTCTGACCCTATACTCATACCCTATCAACTTTCCTCACCTTCATACTCATACTTCTATCCAACTCTCTTATTTACATTTTATTTTATCAAATAAATTGAAGCACAATATTGTGCCCGCCTGTAGCTTCAAAGCAGGGATACCGTAGGCAACATATACATGTCATTTGGCGACTTTTTGACTGTCAAGACCCTTGGCGACCACATTTCAAAATTTTGTATTTTGGACCCTTCTAAATTCAGCTTTCTTCTCCTATTTGTCGGAAGACATCGAATACAGTGGCGAAGCAATATGAAGAATATGAATATGAAGAAAAGGGACAGCAATAGCACGTTATGTCTTTCCAATGTCATACGAAGCCGATCAAAAGCTTTTAGTACGTAACTTAGTTTTTATGAATTGTAAGTTTTTAGTATTTCAAACAAGAATGGTATAAACGGAACACTAATGGATCTACCTATGCGTCCATCACATGTTTGTAACTTTTGAACCGTTTGACCTAGAGACCTGAAATTGCACAAAAATAGAATGTGGTGGACCAATAGTAATCGAGGAAAAAAAAATTGTAAAATATATTTTTATGGGAAGCTTTTGATCTTTAAAAAAAATAAATAAAAATATCTTTACACCCCTTCATGCGACATTATGAATTCGAACAATTTTAAAAAAAAATTGGTGACATGTAAAGTTATGAGCAGGTAAGATGAAAATTGAAATTAGAGCAAATCCTCCGGCATAAATAGTTCTTGAAAAATACTGGAGTACGTGGAGTGAAAAGTTACTCCACCATATCTTACTCCGTCTTCGTACTATTTTAATGATTTTCAGAAGAAAATGACATAACTTTAAACCCAAACTTCATCAAAATCTTGAGTTAGTTATATGGGAACAAATATTCGAAAAAGTTTTAAATCCCTCCTCAAACCTGACTCCAATGCATTCGATTTCGATCATTTTCAAGTGGAACTACTGACGTACCGGTTTAAGGTCTGCCTACATGCCAAATTTTATCGAAACCCTTCCAGGAATTTTTGAGTTAGGTGGCTAACAAAGATGATTTAAGGACTTTTTAAACCCCGCCACACTTGATCCGATTTTGACAGTTCTTATGGCCTACGTATCAGGATATATGTATGTACTTATCTACATACAAATTAAATGTCAACAAAATGTCTTCAATGGTTCTCGAGCGAGTTGAGTGAGGACAAACGTACATTTAAAATGACGGTTTGGACACTAGTTTGTTGTTTTTGATTTTCCTTATTTTTAAATTAACTGTTACTCAACTTGCTCTACACACAAATGTAGAGCACTCATCTTACGACTTATAATTTGCCTAAGATATCTGAATAAATAATAAATAACTTTTAAGAAAAGTTTGAACCGTTATCCTCCATCTTGATTTTTTAATGGTTTCCAATTTTTTCTGTAATATTTCTAACAATTAGACAAAAATTGCAAGAATCTGCCACTCTTAAACACTTAAACCGGTTAAAAAACATATATTTCGTGGAATAGTTTGGGCAGTTATTGCTTCCGCCATCTTGGATTTTTTTGGTTTCAGTATCTATGATTATTTAGATTAAATTTATAGTAGGGTAGCTTAATATAACTTTCAGATACACGATTGACTTTTTGGTTCTAAAGGGCTGGAGTGAAGTGAAGTTCAATTTATCTCAATTTCTGTCGGCGCTGCAAATTTGACATTTATGAATTTATGAATTTTCATAAGTGAAGACTGACTTATAATATATAAATATTTTGGGGCTAACAGCCCATTACGGGGCTGGCTTAGCTTCTAGTACTCACTTGTCCGTTATGCCGTTTCCGAAGGACATTTTTTTTTTTGATTGAGAGAAGTCTCGGATTTTTATCAGACATTCGCGAGAGGTGGTACTTTTTTTGTATTTTCTTGGATTCGAACCTTGAATCTCCTGTTCAGTAATCGCGATCACTTAACCACTGAGCGACGACACCCACTTTGAGGTAACTTAGAACTTAAATATCAACAGGCTGAAATTTATTTTCAAACCTCCAGAGTTAAATACCTCATTCTCAAAAAATATCATAATAAAAACAATTTATTCCCCTTTGTTCATTGTACTTGTCAGGGGTGAACACAGAAAATATTTTACGGTTTCAAATTTAACACCTAACTGAATTCTGTTTCACGGAGCAGCAACCCGCGCGGCATCATCGCTACTCAGACTCAAGGCTGAACTATAAAAGAAGAATGATTTCGTACGACCACTTCCGAAACAGTACGAATACAAAGGATTTGTATTGTGTGACCATAATAGCTTTTTGCTTCGATTCGTTAAGTTTTCGTTCACTTTGGCTCACTTGTGTATTTACGAAAATTTGACAAGCGGACCCCCATCTAAGTACTAACCGTGCCCGACGATGCTTGATTTCGGTGATTGGACGAGAACCTTTGCTTCCGAACACGTACGCTTATTATGGGCTACTTGACCAATTGACAGTACTGAAGGAAACTTAACGTAGAATTATGACATTAGCTTCTGATTGCTCCCTACTATTATAGTTCAGCCTTCAGATGTAGGTGCGCATTCTGATCAGTATTTCGTAATGGTCAGTACTAACCCGAAGTTGGTTGGAGTTGATTCACAGCGTCAGTTAAAGTTAGGCTTAACTAACAATTCCTGCAGTCTCAACCAAAATTAATTTCTTTTCCTGCAGAGTTATTGAATTTACTACAGATTTTAGATTTTTGTCTATAACGTACTAAGCTTGCTCTACAAGTTGACATGCCTCTACGACTTGTAGTTTGTCTTAATATTAATAAGAGTTGTTAAACAAAAATACCTAAGCTTGTACGCACTGGTTTGCAAAACTAACGATGGTTCTAATACCCTTAAACTCCACTTCAAGTGCACTCTTTAAAATGTGCTAAGGAATAAGCTATTCCACTCATTAAACATCGCCTTAACATTCCTTCTTAAATGCACAAGGTTGGGTCAATACACCCTCTATATACCTACAACAATGAACATTAATTCCAACGAAGAAAGGTTTTTTTTTTTTTTGTCATTTTATATGCAGTCAGTTTATTTTGTTTACTCAGTTTTAAGGTTTCCATGTCAAGCTGATTGCTGGGTGAGTCATGACTGACAGTTTTCATGTACTAAGGATGTTTCCTTGTTCTATGACTATGAAGTATCACTCACCGGGGGTGACTTCGTACACGTATGTTAATAAATGCGACATTTTAATGTAAAAAACGAAGATTTGATGTACGTTATATCGTCATATAAATCGGTTTATTGTTGAATTAATATGTGGAACATAACTGAAAATTAAATCTCGTATGCTGCATGCGCTGTTCTATGGTTTCTTGATAAATGGCAGTAGCAGTCACTCTTACATAAAACTTCTTTCGAGATTTGAATGTGAAAAGAGGTTACTTTCCGCACCAAGTTGGTTTATACGAAAAATTTTAATCGATACTTTGGTGATATTTTTGGAGCTTATTGCTGCATGTGGCGGTAATGATGGTGGAATTAAATAAATAGTTTCTAGTCACGCAAGTTAAAATTCATTTTTGGAAAACAACGGAATTGCGTCATTCTCTTTAGATATTAATATTTGAGTACATAGGTATAAGCACTGATATAATCTAGGAAATGGGATGACAAAATATAATTTTTTTGTGAACGCGGTGGTAGTAGGTTTTAGAAGTTTCAAATTAGCTGTAATTAGGGACAATTTGTTCGATATAAATCTAAAAACTATTTTTCAAGGTACTTCACAGTTTTAGAATACCAAAATATTCTCCAGCGGAAAGGGTGTACCAGTGAAACATTTTTAAACAGTTTTTCGTGTAGGTAATAGGTATACGGGTAGTCCGTGTATAATTCTATTTGCACGACATACCTACTTTAATAACCTAACCTTGGGAGATTATAACAAACTTTTAACAAATAAATATTACAGGGCAATGGTTTTGAACAGGCATGAATAAGTAACCACCTGGCTTCTGATATTTCGAATGGAATTTCAAAAACCAGTATTTCTGGAATCGAAAATCCGGCTCATGTAGCTTCTACTCTCCAGACCAGGGTTTCTGAAAAATTCTAAACCTGGGATATGAATAAGGGTGGTTCATAATGTGTATAAGTTGTGCAAAATTTTAGCTTTCTAGCTCACCCGGACTATTTTGAAGGAAAATTCACACGCAATAGAACTTCTTCTAGGAAACTTATTTTTTGTGCCGAATCAAATAAGCACCTTTGCGACTACAATAAATCGCTAAACGATATCACAAGGTTTATATGAAAAGTAGTCCGGTTAATATCGACTAGTTTCATAAGGGGGACATTTTCAGAAATATTGGGGATCCTTGTAATAATATCGGACAGCTCTCATCATTAAAGTCCAAGATCATGAAACTGTTATTGAGATGCTTGATATGGCCGCAGGTCGGACTTGCATCTCTGACATCAACACCAGACTATGGGTATTTGCAGTCCCGATGAGGTGGTCGTTATTTCATTTGCTGTCAATTTTGAAGCCGTCAAATATTTTGTGTGTTCACTTCTGAAATTCACAATGAACGAAGGGGAAGAAATTATTTTTACTCGTGTTATGAATTTTTTGAGAAAGTTTTATCTAATAGAATTATTAAAAAAAAATGGGCGCGTTCTTGAAAGGTAAAAAAGAAAGTTTTTTGAGATAAACTTTCAAAATCTAAAGGTACGTGACAAGGTCTTTGCTTTGGCGGCCTATTGAAATGAAAGTTCTATGTCAACATTTATTTATTAACCTCATCTGCTTATTAAAATCTCAAATTTTCTTGTCTTCTACATGAAAATTATGTGAAAGTTATGTGCTAATTGGATTAAATATAAGTTGAAGTTCACGAATCACGATTCACGCTGCAACTTTCATATACGAGTACATAGGTATAACTTTTTAACAGCTTGCGTCGCAGATGCAGAGTTAAACGCAGATGTAAATTCTGATCAGCCCTTAAATCTAGAACTTGTAGTTTGTGGACTACATTTTGTTATCACGAAGGCTTTCGTGATAAATTACTCGAGACTGAGCCTACTACTCGTCGGTGTGTTTCAGAATCGCAAGTTTTCCCCACCACTGTCACAGCAGTATATCGTTGATCGTTACCAAACCCATATCTTCAGTGAAGAGGTCTCTATGTCTTCGCGCTGCTAAATTCTTGTTTTCGTATACTTACAGCGATGGTAATGTTTGTTGCATGGAACTATTTTAACTTCTTTATCTGGTAGAAGGTGCTAAATTCCATTCGAAAAAATAAATAAATTATTTAGATATTTGTAGATACATTTGCGTAGCTTCGTGTGCGAAACATGAGCAAATGAAAATCACTGTACAGTCCGCGACTTCAATCACTTACCAGTTTAATCACTTACGTGTAGCTCCGTGTGCGATCGGTTCCATGTGTTGTTCTTCCAATTGGATAGCTGCAACCACTCTTTCCTCCTCTCATTTTTTTTTGCTTTTTTGGACTCCAGGAATGTTAGCCTTAGACGCACAACCATGTCTCGTATTTGAAACAGGAGGTAGTTTCAGTCAGTAAAGACAAGGCTTCTTGTACTACATAGGAACATAGTCGTAAGTTTAGGCCCACGTTGGGCCCATTTCAATTTTCGCCGTTCTCACTGTGAGTCCTGCCACAAGTTGTTATTATATCTGAAATGAAGAAGCTACAAATTCTGGCAGGAAAGACACGTTTTCGAAATCTTTCTGTGCTTGAATTGAGTCTCTTTATCGTTTTTGTTTTGCTTTTTGACGTGTTTCACTTTTGAACAGTGACTAATTATTGTCTCAGCACTATCTGATCTGACATTTAAACATATCTTATCAAAATATAAGATTCCTAGCTGCCAAGTAATAAGGCTATGTGGTATATTTTTCTTTTTTTTTCGTAGTTAAATATTTGCTTTCGACCAAGTTTACCCTTCTTTAACAATCTCACAAATATTTAACGTTCCGCTTTTAAAGCATCACCCTCTCTCCGTTAACTTATCTTCTTCAAGGAAAGATAACAACCAGAGAAAAAAAGAACAATGAGACAATCTTAAAACAAAATTAACTCTACCCTGACCAACTGTGTTGGTCATCACTCTTACTCTCTGCTTGAATGCACTTGACGTCACTAAAACACCCCATTACCAGGCTGACGAAGCCGCCACTTCAACAGACCGTGTCACGTGAGTCCATCTCTTTAAGTATTCCAATTAGTGTATCCTCTAAGCGATAATACATTCATTCTCATTCTTATATTCATCCTCATCCTTTCCGGTTCACCGTCTGTCGAATGCAATCAGCACTGGCACTAGCACCGACACTGTCACCGGCGCTGACGCTGACGATAAACGCCCAGTTTCACTTCAGCGAACAGTCAGTTGGTGATGGTCAAGTGGATTCGCATCTATTTCTCTTATGTATTTGCTGGAAATGCGTAATTAGTCTAGATGTTCTGCAATCAACGAACAAATCGTTGTCATTGGAAGAAGGGAGAGGAAATGCCTCAAGGGGTCCCTATAAATCCGTCGCAATTACTCTTGCCAATAACGATGCAAATTTGCTTTTTCTAGCAATTTTGTTGGAATTGCCACCATTTTGACACCATTTCAACAATTTTTAATTTTGTCAATAAAAAAAAGTGTCCACTACTTCAGGCATCAGTCCTGAAGTAGCAAAAAACTTAACGCTCGCAGGGTGGTAATTTACTTTCGCAATTTCACCAACGTGGATTGATAATTTTCTGCATCAATAGCATTCGTATCGGAGAGATACAATTTGAATGGAATTCGAATAGGAAATAGGAATAGCTAGTCTTTTTTTGAAAAACCTGTCACGTTTTTTTCGTGGAATTTTAGAAGAAAATAAATTCATTGTGTTGTGTAATGCATCGCCAATTTTCTTCAGTCTCCAAATTGCGCAGATACTTAGTTTTATCTCTGTACCAGATTTTATATCCAACGGGTTGAGGTAAATATTATTTTAACAAAGTTATCGCTTTTCCGGCGATGGTAATTTGGTGATGTTACGCAAACTTTCGATATACTCGTAGGTATGTACACCAACAAACTAAGCATACATAGGTACTCTTTGTATAATTAAGTAATTTTAGATTGCGTGTGTATCGTTAAGTTAGTGTCTCTGGAAATTACTCAGTTGGCCAAAGGGTTCTAATGGAAGACATCCGAACAGTTACTGTAGTACAGGTAGAATAAATTATGAGTAGATACTTTTATTGAAGTTTCTGAAAGCGATTCAATTGTAATATGGATTGTCTGTAATTTGCGGTCAATTAGGGTTTTAACATTGCCTTACCTTTTTTTTGTCTTCTTTTATACATCCATTCACTTCGTTGTTTACTTAAAATTTACCTTCAATGTTCGAGTTGATTTAATATTTTTTTTATTTTGTTATTTTCCTTTCAGGTAAGCACGATGTATTTTGATATATCTTCAATTAGACACGTGGAGGTCAAATTCAGATGGCAGTGAGTTTATAAACTTAATTCCAAAGTAATAGGAATCAGTTTCAATATGAAAGTCATGTTTACATGACATGTTATTAATTTATTTTTAGGTTTACACGTTGAATAAGCAGTAATATTTGTTTTTTAGTATTTGATTACATTTGTTCGGAAAATTAATTGAGTCGATTTCAAAATTAATGATGTGTTGGTGATTGGAACATATTTTGAGGAAAATACATGGAATGAATATTATTAAACAAATTTTATCAAATCTGAGGTCTGGAGAGATTAGAAAAAAAGATTCTTCTCGCCCGGTGTCGATAAGAATACTCTCCGAGTCGCATACGAGTCAATGATTTCGAATGTCAAAAAGCTTTCGATTACATCGTTTCCAGCATGCGAGGACTTTACTACTTAATTACCGTTTCAAGCTAAAGAAACAGGGATTTTGTAAAATGATTCTTCGCTTAAGAGGTCATCCATAAATTACGCCATGCAATTTCAAGTAATTTTTTACCTCCTCCCCCTATTATCACACTTCGTCACGCAAACCTAAACACCCAACGTGACACATTCTTACTTTTGTTCCTTCCTCCTAAAACCAAATTGTCTTGGTCGCTCATACTTGCCCCTGTATGTTGTTTGTTTGCAAAACAATTAACAATGAGAACGAGCCAATTTTCATAAACCGGTAAATAAATAAAGTACCGTTACACGTATTTTTATTACCACACCATCTTATAGCATATGCTCACCACAATCCAAATATAAAATTTTATCAAAATCATGAGAGCCGATTACGAAAAATAGTTTTTTTTCCTTTTCAAAATCGACCATTAGTAAATTACCGTTAATTTTGGGGTTAAAATGAAAATTCCGACTTTACGAAAATTTTCAGGAAACCAATGCTTGCCCTTATGGTGCAAGTAAAGAATTTAGTGCATGGAGTTCTCATGCTTGGGAAATTAAATTTCTTCTCATTATTCTCACCACCAAAATTGGTTAAGCCCTCTCTGAGATATAGTCAATTTTCAAAAGTTAAGTTGTATGCATTTTTTTTTTTGACAAATTAAACCAAATCCCGGAGCAGCCAGACTCTATTTCGGCCCACTTTACTACCCGGTAGAAATGCCTTTTCGCTTTGTTGATTGCTTTCCACCGATGGAAGAAAAGTATCAAAATTTTATCGAACTTTGCTAGCCGCTTTTGAGATATGACAATTTTCTACCAATACCGTTATGTGCACTTTTTTCCAAAAACTTTGAGTTCCATTTTGTTGTATGAATCCAAACTAACTTAAATGCCAAATTAGGTTCATATGTGGAGAGAAAATAAGTGTTTTACCTTTTCGTTACACCCGAAGCGTTACATTTTTTTTCTTACACCCGAACAAATTTACTTAAAGTTTCTTTCATACATTCCTTTCTAAAAACCTTGAATGTCAATTTGTAGGGGATGTAAACTAACTAAAATACTAAAGGTAATAAGCGTTTTAAATTTTCGTTCCACTCAAAGTGTCGTTGTAAGTTTTTTTTTTAAAAAAAACCTTGAATGCCAAAATAGTCAAAATAGTTGAAGTCAATTTCGAGAAAATAAGCGTTTCACTTTAGGGTTACACTTTTCTGTAAGTTTACACTACTGTCTCGCTTTAGTAATACTAGATTCACATGTCTCTATAACTGCATTCTGAAAAATTGTGCAAATGAGAAAGGGCTACAAATTTAAGTCCGTTCGGGTACTTTTCCAAAAGAAAAATTAAAATGTGAGTAACGTCAATTTCAGGCAGTTGTCAAATTGAATCAAATTTATTGAACTTCTTTTTACGCAAAATTGATTCCACAAATTTATTTGTTTTCATTCGAGATCCATGAAACATTTCAATTGTCATGCTTTGGAAATATTCATTTTTTGTGAGGCGAAATTCACCAGAAAGAAAATTACAGAAAAATTAAAGAAAATAAATTCATATCGTTTTCACTTTCGTTAAGTCTTTAAGTACGTGAACGGTTTTCGGATGTTTTCAGAAAAAAGCGTTACACAATTTTCGTCAATACTCTTACGCTCTTAGACACTCACTTCGAAATTATAAATAATCCATAATGCTTTGATACTTGTATTTCTTTCCTTCGGTTTGTAACATAGGAATATATGAGACGATCATGGGCTTGGTTGTTTGCTATGAAATTTTTAAATTAATTTACTCTATGTACACTATCCTAACTTCTGTCACTCTGAACAAAATTTAAATAAAATTGGATCACTGATAAATTTGTCTGTGAAGATGGTCTTCTTTTGTCCATTCTGTGGATTCCTAGCCGCGAGATTGTAGCGAAACAGTGTAAAGGCTGAACTATAACAGTCGGAAGCAATCGGAAGCTAATGTCATAATTCTACGTTAAGTTTCCTTCCACCGCTTGTCAAGTTTTCATATGTTCACTTACGAAAAAGCGAATTCATTCGCTCTTTCGTAAGTGAGTAAAAGTGAACGAAACTTAACGAATCGAAGCAAAAAGCTATTATGGTCACACAATACAAATCCTGTGTATTCGCTCTGTTTCGGAAGTGGTCGTACGAAAGCATTCTACTATTATAGTTCAGCCTTAAGATGACAGATCTTTAGTGAGCGAGAGAGAATTTCGCTAAATATCACTACCCAAAGACCTGTCAGCTAGGAACAAAATGTTGTTTCGTTAGAATCCTCTGCTGATCTGACGATAGTTGACGACTGTTTATATGCAAAAAGCGATATGGAAAGAATGAATTCTAAACACTCTGGATTTATTCATTCACTACATTTATCTAAAGAGCAGCTATCTTTATCTGCCCTGAAACTCACACCGTGTAGGCGTGTTTTTTTGTAAAAATTAACCCTAGCTCGGAAAAATTTCGCATTACAAATAAGTACAACAATTAACTGTGTATGCAGTGTTAGTAACTTTTGATGTTATAAATAATTAACTGAGTATAGCAAACTTCAACGGCGCATAAAGGTATTTCGTTCAGACGAAAAGAAAGTGTAATTTGATATCTTCAATTGTTGAATGATGCTTAAAACACTAACATTCTTTGAACCCTAATCCGTGACTAAATCAGTACTGCCAAATTTCAAAATAAATAGAATACCATTTTCTTGTGGAATCATTTTCTTCGTCACATTGGAAGATGCTTTCTTCCATCCCTTTCCAATGAGTGAATGTCATTTGTATTTATTAAACCATAGGCTGAATATGCAGAGATAGAGATGGTCCTCGCCTTATATAAAGGTGAACCCCCGAAATTATATCTCACCAGCCGCCACTGGGGTAAATCCGTACAACGCAGTCATATACTCTATTTTTTGACGTAATCCGCCCAAGTTGAAGTTTATGGAATTTTTGTATAATTAATGCAGTACACCACCAATAACACCTTTGATTGCCCACATGTGCTCGTTTGTTCAAGTGTAGCCTCAGAATCTGCTACCTGCTGGCTAAAATTAATAACTATCAAGAAATCCCACTTAAAAGTGGTTGGCATTGAAGCGATTAAAATTGCACAATTGGTGTATAAAATCAATTCAATTAGAGGTAATTTAACACATATTGCAATTTTCGGATGAATTATTATGAATTCAACAAATTGGCAGGGGGTATATACTCATAGTCTGATACCATTTGCATTTCGCATCAAATGCAGATAATCTGGAAACTGAAAACTGGTTAACTATTTAGTTTCCTCTTAAGATTAGGCTGCTTTTATGTCATCATTTAGAACAGTTTCCTAATAAAAATGGAAATTTATATAAGCTGGAAATAAATTCTCATTTTATTCTAAAGCAAATTACTTAACAAACAAACAACCGCTCCAATGCAATTAGATAAACATACAAAATGCAGTTTTTATTCGTATTTTTCACGACAGGTTTGCCACCATAATATCCCAGTGTTCCACTTTGATAGCTCACTTCACTCTTTATCTTAATAGCCTACTTTAAATTAAAAGCAGAACAACCAGTAGCTAGTATGGAGCTACCACCATCGTTCTAATCAGTGCGCCATCAAAATAACATTACCGCCACACACCGGTCGATGTATCTACTCGGCTCATTGAATGGAATGTGTGCCTCTAATTGACGTCCGAAGTGGATGGATTGGATGGTAAGGTGCCCGTACTGACAAGCTGTGTACAAGTACCTCTGGCATTATGGTTAGCCTGCACCATATCGGTCTTCAGTTGCACATAATTTCAGCGAGCACAACTGTGAATTCCCCGTTTTCGGAACTAGCTAGCGAGAAAAGAAAGAGAAAAGTCGTACGGGGAGCTACATAATATGTTATGATAGTAGGTGACCGAGTATCTAATGCATGGTGATGGCAACTTCTGTGAACGGTATCACCAGTGTCACGTTTTGTACAGATGGATGTGTGTGTATGTTTGCTCCAAAGATCTACAATGTTCGGCTGGATTTTCTCGTGAAAAAAAAAATAAATTAACCATGCAACCAACATAGAGAGTAATTATGCCTGACGGGTGTAATTTCTTCGTTAGTGGGCTTAATTGTTGCAATTTAGTCGGGTTTTAGTCAGCAATTTAAATGCATGATACCGCTAATGATCTGTCAATGATGGTGGTGCATGCTGTTTTTAATGCAACCGTAATGCGAAGGGAAGTTATATTGTCTATTATTCAACCAGGAGTGTTATTTCCAGGTAATTTTGAAACTTTAATCATTCAACAAAAACGAGGTAAGAATAGCTCAGGAATTTTAAACGTATGTTGCTTAAAGATTGGCGATTGCATTGTTCATACGTGCTAGCAATAGTATAGTGGTGCACGGTGACTTTTCTAAATAATTCCTCCTGATCTAAACAATAATATTCAAACCAGTAATTAGAGTGAGAGCTCGTTCTCACATATGACTGGGATATCTAAACAATATTTAATATCGATATCTAAACAATATTTAATATATACAAGGTCATAGCATACTAAATTTTAAAACATTTCGAATTGAAACGAACTTTTTGGGAAAAGAAATAATTTTAACAATTTTATTTAAATTTCAAAGAACGTGCAACAGTGAATAGTAACAACCAATAGAATATCTCATCCCTCAAACATAACCAAATGTCAAAGTCGGTTCGAGTAAAGGCCAAATCTCAATGACTCATTACGGCGTTCGCTATCTGACAGTTGAAGTCGAAATAATGCGTTGATGTGCAGCAATAACAAGTGAGGCGTTCGTTTTTGAGAGACGTTTGATCGTAAATATCGTAAAGTTTCACAAAACTCCGGAGGAGAGCAATTCAGGCCAAATCACAATGACGCGTTACGGCGCCCGCACTCTGACAGTTGAAGCAGAAACAACGCGAAATTATTCTAAAAAAAAAAAAAACAAATACAAAATAAATCGTTATTATTGGTTTAAATTTTCCGAAATGACAAAGTCGGAGCTCAGCATTTGGGTATCCACAAAATTTGCATTCTGCAGATAAAATGAACAAGGTTATGATAAAGTTACACAAAAGCTACTGATTTCGGAACGCGTAATTGTGATTCAGCCTTAAAGAAATTCTCTATTCCGGTGTTTTTGCGATATCTACGATAAAATGTCTCTCAAAACTTAAAGTGTCATTTGGTTTTACTGTCGTGGTCGAAGTAAGAAAATAGCAAATTATCTTAGGAGCGCCAGTGAACAAAGTACCGTTATTCAAATTTTTAGCGAAAAACTGAGTAGACAGTTATAGTGCACAGATACGTATTAAAAATAATAATATTTTGGCGCTAACAGCCCAATGTAGGGCCTGGCCTAGCTTCTCGCAGCCACTCGTGCTATGCGCCTCACGAATGGTTGGGACCTACAGTTTTATGCCTTTTCCGAAGGGCAATTTTTTCAATTGAGAGAAGCTTCTCATGACAGTTTTACTCTCGGATGTTTGTCAGATGTTCGCGAGAGGTGGGACCGTGAGAAAACTTTTATTTTTTATTTTTGTGTTTCTTGGATTCGAACCTTGAACCTTTCGCTCAGTGATCGCGCACTTAACCACTGAGCCGCGGCGCCCACAGATACGTATTACCTCTGATATAATTTATAATAAAACCGCTTAGGCTGCGAGGTACAAACAAACGGATAGTGTCTGTCTCTTCGTCATTTGGCAGACGGACAGAATTGAGAGACCCACTTTTTCATTACCCATTAATAGTAATGCCAAGATCTCGAGATTGAAAATTTTCACGAAAGCAATACTTGTTCTTTAGTGCAAAATGACCGCCCATTAAATCAAGCTAAGAGAAGTGTAAGATGGCTGCGAAGAAGGACTGAACAATAGCTGAACCTGACTACGTTCTAACCATTAAAATCACCACGTGCAGATGACATCTTTCATGCCCTTGCACAACAATTAAAACAAGACATCATATCACACCTGACAAGAATAACTACATAAAAGCGGTCTGACACTTGGGTCAGAGAGAAAGGCAAAGGTAATCTTCCGTCCAAAAGTGGACAAGAAAGATACATTTAATTTGAAGACCTTCAGATCTATAAGCATGATTTCATTCATACTGAAGTTTATGGAGAAAGTTGTGGATAAATATTCCAGAACATGAGTGCTACAAATGACCCCCATTTAGACCCCCGTCAGCATTCATTTCTACTCTATGAATGAACTCTGGAGGTAAAAAAAAACTCCTATATGCTCATTCTTGGTTATAGAAGGAGCTTTGACTAAACTTCAAAAGTCGAAACACTGGCGAGGCAGAGAATCATTAGGACTCGTATAAAACGGAGGTGAACTATCACCGTTGTAATTCTCAAATTCCGGTGGTTTGCATGTTGCGACTTGGATAGGAAAATATAGTCCGTGGACCCTATGGTAAAGAAATCTAAACAAATCTCAAAGTAGAAAGTAGTCAATCTAATTAGAATGATACATATATAGGTTTTCATTTTCGAAGTTGCATCAAAACAACGCCATTTAGTACCGGCATTATTCGAATATTTGAATGATTCTAATATCTTTATCGGTCACTTTAACATATCTGAGTTAGAAGTAATTTGTAAACGTTGCAACTTACTCTAGGGCAGGATGTTCATTAGAGTCCTGCTTATTTCATTCAGCAATTTATCTTGGGATTATGTTTCGGGTTTTTTAAAACATTTGCCATTGATAGACTTTTCGGAGTCTAGAGTAAGATTGTATTTTATAGAGGATAGGGATTACTTTCCAATTGTGTGTTTGAGGCAGTAGAGGCGCACCTAACTAGTAACTAGTAGTATGGATATCGAGGAGGCCTGAATTGACTTCAAGATTATACCCAAATAACAACATCGATTCCTTCAGCTTTCTGGGTACTGTGGATTTTGCAAATACCTCTAATTTGCTACGATTTCCAATGAATTATAGCTAATCGGCTTTGTATCTTTGAAAACTAAGTTAATTTACAATTTCCGTATGCCTTGATGGTACAGTTGAAAGTTGTATATTAATCAATTCTTACTATCTATTTATAATGTGCGAATAAATTCATTAGTATCTATCTTCCTAGATCCACCATATTGTGTATCTTCCTGCCTTATACAATAAAAACAACAAAATCTAATTTCAGTCGTTGGTCACGGTCCAAATAAACAGCAGTGTGAACTAGGCCAATGTTTTGAATTGAAAAAATATTTAGCCACAATGCCATGTACCTAGTTCAGATATCTATTCATACAACAATTAACTGCAACCAGGGAATCATATTCAAATAATTACTGGATTTCTCCCTAAAATCAGTTAATTTTATTAGATTTCATATCATCACTGAGTAAAGTTCAGTAGTAAACCTCAACATTACCCTCAAGGCGTTCTTAAGCAAAACTACAGATGCATACGTCTTTAAAAATTTATTACGTTCATCAAAGTTTATGTGAATATCAGTTAAACATGTTTCTTAGATTTCGTTCTTGTCTTCTTCCTCGTAGAGAAGAGCATTTTGGTATTTAATCTACAAGAACAAGCTATTATTTGAGATTCTAGTGCATACGAGGTAGCAATAAATTTTGTTTAAATTGGTACAGACGTTCTGGTTTGTTGCTGAGTATGTACGAGTAAGTATTCATTAAGAATCCGATGGATTGAATTATGATGTACTCGTATACGAAAATTGAGTGAATATATAAATCTTGAACTTGTTCACAAGTCTAAAACTTTTGTAATGGAAAGTAATAAAAACGGTTGCATTGGAGTGATAGTTTTATTATATTCTAGAGATTCTTGGTAATTCTTTTTTTTTATGTTTAAAACTTGCAACCAAAATGAGGTACATTTGATTAATTTTGTGGAGAACCCGTATTTAAACATACCTTTAAGACGTTTTATTGATGGGTAAAACATTGAATTTTAATGTGTTACTCTCTAAATGAAACGCTATTTAGATGTCCTTATGGCACTACAGAAATATTGTAGTATATAGTAACGTGTGTTCCCAATACGCATTAGAGATGCAAATTAGAAATCGTTGTTAGCTAATGTAGATAATAAGGGTTTTAGTGTTCATTATTTGTAATAATCAGCTTCTAATTCTATTATATATCTTTGGTCCCGCAAGGAAGCTTACGTACATGGACCTTTGCAAATGTGTGTGACATTTCTCGCTAGAGAAAGGGAGCAACGTATCTTGGACGTTACTCTCTTTCTCCAATCCTAAAAAAAAATTGCAACTTGTAATTTTATGTGAATCGACAAGTTCAACAATCAAACTACAGACAAGAAATTAGTTTATCGTAATGCTCTAGCGACGTGAGCATTTTGTTTATAATTCAAGAGCTGAACGTACCTGTCGACGCTTTGAACAGAGTCTGTTATTTTTATAAAGCATAGAAAAAAGCCTGACGCCCTTTAATGAATTTTATTTTTCAAAAAAGTCAGTAAAGCGAATTTTGACATTTGTCCCTGGCCCTTTAAAGTATACTCATTGATGTTACTCTCGCGCCACTTACCGTTATTTTTTGGAAGTATTATATAAACCTTTGCCGTCACTCAAATATTAGTTATCCAAAGTTTCATCTCAATTGGATGAACGGTCTTTGTGGTAATCGAGCACACTCATTCACACGCCGGTGACAGATGTCACTTCTTTAGAACTTTCGGGTTTTGAAGGTTAGAATATTTTTCCACCCATTCTCTGCTATAGTCAGGATTTTTCCCATTATTTTGGATATATACAAGTGATACTTGAACTCTTGCATCCAATTCATCAGCTCATTCTTGATGAAGTCTTTTGAACATTGTTCTGCCCAACACAGCTCGACTAAATATATTCGATTTTACCCCTGGACAAAATCCTTATAACAAAATAACTTGCCGTTCTTTGTATCATATTTTGGTTACCGGCTTGCAGTTTGTGGATTTTTTCATTAATGTTAACCAGACTAAGCATCCATACGTTAGTATTGATCTCACGTTAGCTCACTCTCTCCTCTGCAAACACAGCTTAATATCGAGAGTTAAACTGGTATTTTGGACTGTTTGATGAGAGAAATAATTTTTTTTCGAAAATTCACGATAGTCAATATAACTGGTTCGGTCTTATGTAGTTGGGTTTACCTCTCGACCGTAAAAAGCTGCCTATTTGATTAGTTTATTCAATGCACTTGGTACAAAATCTCGGTAATGATATAGGCAAATGTTTGGCAAGCAATGAATACTGCAACATCTGCGTAGGCCTTACATTCGACCCTCCAAATTTTACTAAGATTGCGTTTATGACTTCCAGCCAGAGGGGTGTCAATAGTACTCCTCCTTCCTCCGGCTGTCTATATTTTGATCGCCCAATCGCCCAACACGGATGCTATGTTTTCATCGGGATATCACTTGGCTTACCTGCTTCAGGCATGAATATTACTTTTGCTATATGCCAGACTATTGTCATGAGTTTCTACCTACCTACCATTCGTGCATGAGTGCTTGATCTACAATAAATTCTTCTTCTAAAGGTGGAGTAAGGGGTAAGCGCGGTCGGTTTTGCTAAGAAGAAGGTGTAGCTGGATTATCATCTTCATCATTACAATATGTATGGTAGCCACTACTGCGTGCCTATTTGTGACCTCGAGTCGAATGACAGGGCAATTACGAGCTCAGTCTCGTGTCGAATATATATTGGTATTTGTACACTCGAGTAAGAGCTTCTGACATGAGCTGAGTTTTGCGAATCTGAGCACACTCTAGCAACCATTACTATCTTCACTATATTTTGGTTTGAAGTTTCGCTGACAATTCTTATTTGGAAATAAATTTTGTGACTAATTATTAATTAAACAATAATAAGAATCTGAATTGGTTATTAAATAACTAAATAAGCTTAAGAAAAAAGTATTGTAGCAATAGCAATGAATAGGAAACGAGAGGACTTGGTTGGTTGGTTGGTTTGAGAGGGTGAGCTTATGCTCTTCACTTATGCATCCATTGGGCCCGTTGTGTTCCCCTCATCTGCGTAACTATAAGGAATAGTGATGTGTTTTGGGAATTATGTATTGAGAGAATTTAGGTCTAGGGATCATGGGTAGTATCAACTATATCGTATAGTGATCGGGGAATCGTAGTGTTCCAGTATATCCCCGATTCCTTTCTTATTGAGGTGTGTAATATCCGGAATCCTTGGAGATCCCAGAATTTTCAGCCTTAGCCTCGCTGTAGCGGGGCAGTGACAGAGGAAGTGTTCTATATCTTCCTCCTCCTCTTCACAGTTGGCACAGATTGCTTTATCAGCTATCCCGAGTCTGAACGAATGTTTGTTGAGATTGATGTGCCCTGTTAAAAGTCCCACCATCAATCTCAACTGTGTTCTGCTTGAGTTAAGAGCTCTTTTTACTGTGTTGTTACTCGGTTTGGTTGTTACAGATCTAAGCACTTTGCACGTGTCTAGATTCGTCCAGTAGTTATTGAACTCCTGTCGTATCTTATCATTGATTATTGTTTTAATAGTTGTCAGAGGGACCCCTATTGTACTATCCGGGTTCAGTTCTGTATTACCTGCTCCTTTCCTTGCTAGTTCGTCTGCCTTTTCGTTACCCGGTACACCCTCGTGCCCCGGTACCCATGTGAGACGGACTCTATTGCGTCTGGCAAGTAAGTTCAATTTAGTTTTGCACTCCCTTACTAGTCGTGATTTCGACCGAGCAGATGTCAATTTGCTTTTCTTCGCTGGTGTCTTCTGCGAGTATTTCGGTTGCCTTCATAATTGCATAGACTTCTGCTTGGAACACCGATACAAATGGTTCTAGGTGAATAGCAAGTTCAATCGGTGAGTTAGCACTGAAGATGCCAGCCCCTGATTCCCCTGATATGTTAGAGCCATCTGTATAAACCGATATCCCATTGGAGTTTCTTGTCGTTCTTTCATACGTCCAATATTCTCTTGCGGGAAAAATTGTTTCAAAAACGAGACGACTTACAATTTTGAAAAAAAAAAACAGGACGATGCGTGCGATAAAACGCATTAGAACTTTCGACAGCATGTAAAAGACCTCATCAGTTCATACAAATAGATCAAATTGTGTTTTTTTTACTCAAAACGCTTAAATTGGGTCATATCTAATAACGGTATACCATTATTTATATGTTCAATATCAATTTTCCTTAAAAACTTTACTGCTCGACTGTTAATTCAAAGTGGGAAATTTCTTATGTTAAAAGGGTCACAATTAGTTTAACTTTTGTAGTAAATATTCTTGTAAATAATCTGTGCAAATAAGGATTTAGATTAGTGTTACTACTCTTTAATAAAGATATCCCGCTTCAAACTTACTAATAGAATTTACTACAAGACTGAAAGTCGTTCTGCTGTCTTTCACAGCATGAAGCAAGCAATCCCTAAACTTGTTATTTTACTATCGTCATCCAACTGCATCGATTTGTCCAATAAAACTATTTAACAGCTCTTCGAAACGTCCATTTGAATGTATAAAGTGTTGAGAAATCAATTCAACGATACATCCTCAATTAACATGGTCGTCCTATAAAGTTGTACTTGGTTTATGTTCCAATAAAAATCTAATTTTACGACCCTCTAAACTGAACTCTCTCTCTGTATCTGTATTTAATGTGAAACATTTTGACGTCTTGATCTCTAATGGAGTAGCACATCAAACATTAAACCTGATGTGAATGGTTAATGTGCATCTTCTGTCAGTACTGACAGAAACTTACATTCATCGATATTTTATCATAATTTGGTCATTTGTCTTCATCACCATCGACATCCCGTACGAATTGCATCGCCCAACGGTTCAATCAGGTTCTGTGGCAGCAGCGGTGCGACTCTTTAGGCTTCTTCAATAAACACCTGACGCAAATGAATCAATCTGAGCACATAACGCTCTTCACCTCACCTTCACTGCGGGCAATCCAGATCGCTGGGTAATTAATTATTATATAATGTGTATTGTATGCGCACAACACCATCTGGCGGCAATTCGTATATACGCGTATTTTTTCCCTTCCAAACATTTCATATCAGACTCAGAGCAAAGTGCCTACATAATTATTAACTCTCATGGCGCAGCCTGCCTCAAGCCCCACTGCGCTGCCAACAAATTTTTATTTGTTTTTCGATTTTTTCTTTCTTTCTTTCTCTTTTGTGCCGTTTTGTTTTATCCCATTTTCTTAATTTACAATTATTCTCTAAACCGTTACAAATGGTACCTACCTCAGCCAGTGTAAAACGGTGAGAAAAAGAGAGTGTAGAGGAAAGAAGAAGCCGAAGAAAAGATTATCTCTGGCGACGACCGACCGACCGGCGCACAGTGGTCAATGATGACTTCTTCCATTGCGAAATGTTAATTTTTTTTTTTCAAACTGTTAAGGATTTTTAAATATTTTTTCTTCTAATATTGAAGGGTATGTGCTTATGTGGTCTCTACTATTACAGAATTTGGGTAGAAAATTTAACTGTTAACCTCTTTAAATACTGGAAAATGGAAGGCTTATAGA
This sequence comes from Pocota personata, assembly GCA_963082735.1. NCBI lineage: Eukaryota > Metazoa > Arthropoda > Insecta > Diptera > Syrphidae > Pocota > Pocota personata. Next base: position 7,492,102 of record OY720430.1, read on the forward strand.
TTGATCGGTTCAAATGCACTTATCGTGTGACAGGTACAAATACAGACGGACAGACAGACACCATGTTAAATCTACAAGTATTCCGTTTTACCATTATGGCACGGATCACTAAAAATACCAGTATGCAAGAAAAGAGTAACAAATGCACTGATAGCTCTTAAATTGATATTGACACAGGCGTCAGTTTCATTTTTTTTAACACTAGAGTTTGGCATTTCAATCAAGCTCCCTGACAGTGATGTTCCAAAGCAAGACTAAGACCAGGGCGACAATATATGTACTCCTATTGCAGTATCAAGATTGCGAGAGTTTTTCAATTCGGTTTTGTTCTTTCCTGAGACTTGCAGGCACAGCTAATTTTGATCGTACAAAAACCGAACTTAACTTTCTACCAACGCCACTATTTGCCAGAAATATTAGGTTAAATGTCTAAAAAACAAAATCCGAAATAAATAAATTTTCAAAAAAGAACTTCTCCAAGTAAACGATGTTTAAAAACAACTCTTGCTACTTAAAGAAACATAACCAGGATCCATATAATAGAAAGCAAGGACATTCAAGATCATATTCAAGGACCCAGTTTCCGATAATTTTGCCTAACGATGTCGCACCATGTATACTCTATTTCTATCATCAATTACGTCAACGATTTTTAAATTGTTTTATATAACGCTTAGGGCCAATTGTGTAAACACATTTAAACGAAGTTCGAGGCAATTGGAGCGATATACGCAGAGTAATCAGGAAAAATTGTGGTTTACCTTATCTTCGAGTCTAATGACAGACTCAACCATTGTTAACTACACTTTATGCTGAACTCGTTTCGTACAACGATTTCATCATTTGGCCCTAGTCAACTAAAATGTAAAAAAAAATCTTTTATTCGCTTTTTAATTTAACCAACTTTAACCGTCACTAAAAATCAAGTGGCTAATCTAAATATATATTTTTTTTTTTTTTTATATTCGGTTACCATCCGCATAACAAATTTACCTTGACTTTAATTTTTGTCTCTCCTTTTCTCATTTTGAACCACTGTGCGGCGCTCTAAACTGAATCTGGTGAATGTCTTTCTACTTGCAATCATTCCATTCCATGCGATCCACTATAGAGATTCTCTCGAAGAAATGTTTTTGTTTTGATCTTGAGCAAAGAATCTTTCTAAGCCACATTGCATAGATATTTACAAATACACACACACACATATGGACCTCATAGGAGATGCATGTTCTTTCTAAGTCAAGAGAATGGCAATTAAGGTTCTTACGAGAAGCGCAAAAGAATTGGTCATTTCCGTACAGACCGACCATGAAGATGCCGAAGATCCATCCAGTCGGTCGTGGGGTTTAGACGCATTTTTCCTCATCATCATCGAGGCTTGGGATTATTTTCGAATTGGTAGTCGCCGCTTTTTAAGAGATACTGTGTTACGGGAGAGATTTCATTCGGGAGTGTGTTTTGCAGATGTTTATGGAATAATTTGCGAAAATATTTGCCATCCATTAGATGTGGATTATGTTAGAATTTTGAAAAGAACTAGAATGGTATCATGGTTCTGGTGAAGTGAAGTGATGCGCTGTGTGATAATACGTTGTGGTAGTGATTTAGCAGTGAAATAAGCATTCTGGATAATAATACATTTTTGTGAGTTCTTCATGAGTGATTTAGACGTAGCAATGGGCTATTTGCTGAAACTGGAACAAATGGTTGGTATGAGATTAATTAATGTATTTTCATTGCTAGAGCTACTGCGATACGCAGCAGATTCTTTTTGTGTGAATATGGGAATATGGAATTCTATAGATGTGGCATTCTTTAGGAAGGTATTAAAGAGAAAAGAGGTATCTGTTAATGGATTAAATATTTTGACTGATGTAAAGATTATCGTGTTCATAAGGAAGCTATATGTAATATGTGTATATATGTTTGGAGTCGGGATGTAGAGCATTTCAGGGCTAAATACAACATACCTGCCAAATTACAGTTTCATACCTACCCATATTTATCTTGCAAGTTTTATAAGATTTTATTCGTCTGATGTTGATTTATTAGAATGATTGTGTTCTATGTATTTATCCATCTTTCAGTTTTTCTATTTACATTTTAAGATCGTTAAAACCCCGCTCGCTAAGAGGTATACAATGAAATCTGAACTTATTACATTTTGTCGTATACTTCCAGGTGCTGGATGTGGGTACAATATTAATTTGCAGTGCCTTCGAACTTGACATAAAGGGTTATGATTTGAACATTTCAATTAATTGAATTCATTGACATATCCTAGATATGGCATGTGCTAGATGCTATTATAAATTTACGTTGAGAAACAATGTAACTTAGGCGCCAAAGTGTACGCAATGAAAATCTTAGGTAAATTCAAAATCTACAAAATGTTTCTACTTGTAATATTATAGGTTAAGGGCGGTTTAAAAAAGCTTTGGCTATAGCCAAGCGTCGCCCGACAAGCGCATTTCGACCCCAATGGCGCAGGCTTTGTTTATGATTATGATCTGAGATGAGCTGATGATCTTGAATGAAAACAATTGATAAACCTGCTGCTGTATTATGGATAACTTTATGTGGATTCAGTAAAAAAAATACTGAAATATGCATATATCAAGTGCATTTTCTCCATATCGCTTTACTTGTCCGTATTTAATTAATTTTATTATAATCAGGGATCACCCACTCGTATTATCCCGTTCCCGACTCTTAAAAATCTTTTTGCGCACTTTTCCTTCCAATTCCGTAATTAAGGTTACTAAGCTTTACTTTAGATAGCGCACCATCAAGGTTCTAGCCAGCTTGATCCTTAGTTAGCTGGGTCTAGTTTTGTATAACATATTGGTTGAGATCCCTTTCCATGGCACCGTAAGCGATGACCTTTATGGATAAGCTGAAGTCGTTCTACAATAATTCAGTTAGTTGTCGTATCTTCTCAACCATATTCCAAAAAATCAGAATCGAAAATAACTTTTTTCATGAAATAAACATGTTTGAATCGCCTTTACACTTTCCGAGTGCATCAATGGCTTGATTTTTAGAGATTGTTTTTTTATTTGTCTAGTTTCGATTTCGATTTGGTAGTGAATGTATGAAATAAAATTGTTTATTATTTATTGTTTGTTATAATTTTCTTTCCTGAAAGGCTAAGGTGTATTCCGTAGTAGGTTTGTTTTTGACCCAAATGGCGAAGGCCCAACTTGGGTCCGCAACTAGCTAGGAACCCGAGCACAGAAGATAAACTAATAAAATCTAAATTCTTCCTACTCCGGCATTTGGTATGGAAGCTTCCTGAGTACTTACTTATTTACTTATGGCTTATCGGTCTCCAGACCTGTGATTTATGCCTGCCTTACCATTCTCGTCAAACACAAAGAAGTGGCTTTAAGTTTGCTAGGCCAAGTATTGGTGGTATCACATGGTGTTTAAAATGAAGGTTCAGCCTTCCTGTCGTCTCAAACCTAGCCGCTGAAATTTCAAGACCCTTTTTGACTGAGGCGCACGTTGTGCAATTTGTTGAATCAATATAGTCATAGGACTAAATATCTGACGGTGCCTTTTCTTATATCGTCCAACATTTGGCACCGTATAACAGAGTTAGTAGAGTCACCGATCTGTGGAGCATGAAATTTGTTTTCCAAATTATAGTAAAAACATAGTGCAGCTCCGAGTTAAGAACCAAGCGGCAATGCAAAAAATTTTTCATGTCCTCCACTATGTTTCTGTCACTTCTTCTGGGGATAACTTCAAGAGCATGGTCGAGTGTCCAACCGCAGCCTAATCGGTTGAATGGATTTACTTCAAACTTCATATCTAGACTCTGAAAATTCACAATAATTCTAGATAAAATTAGGGCTGATTTTGAAAATTCCCCATTTTCTCGAAAACGCCTCGAACGATTTTGTTTAAATTTAATGTTTAAGTTAAGGTTGGTCATATGCTACCAGATTTCGAGCAAAAAATTCGTATAGCGGTAGGTACTTTATTTATTAACGTATTTTTGAAAATTGTCTATTCGATTCGAATGATTTTCTTAATAATCGATATCTAAAGAACCAAAAATTAGAAATGTATCTAAGATAGTAGGTACCTCTTCCACGGCATACACATTCTGTCACCCAATATGGAAAACAGTAGTTTTCCCTAGTTTTGGAGGGATATCCGTGAAAAAGCATTTAATTAATTCGATGCCTCCAGCGACATCACTCTGTGTATCACTACTCAAATTGACATCAAAGGCCTAACGATTTCTTTGTCTCAACAAAATTATTCCAACCTTATCAAGCAAATTAATTAAAAGGTAAATTAGGTCCATCTAAATTTCCACTGTCATTCGAGGTATTTGACACAATTTCCCAGAAACCTACTAAAATACCAAAATCAGGCGTTCACGGTATTAAAAAGTTAATGACTTCCCAGTGGAAGATGCAGAAGAAAAAAAAATATCAAATCTCAAAACACACGTATGCGCATTAATTTGTTTAACCTATTTTACAATTTAAATTTGGTTTTATTTTTCCTTTTATTCCAATTTTTATATTCCTCTTAATTTATAACAAAAGAATACACAAAACATAATAACAGAAAGATACGCTATTATATAAGGTTCGCTTCTGGCATTCATTAAAACCCCGATCGCGACTACTTAACGCCATCTTCTCTTTCTCTGAAGAATGTATTGAATTGTATGCCTGAATGCATGCCGGAAATATGCTCGCAAATTCGCACATTTTTCCATAGATAATCAAAACAACAATCAACCAGAGGGATTAGAGAATACACATATAGAGATGCTCCTACCCTCCCTCCAGGTGAAACTTGTTCACCTTCCACTAATGCATTTGTGTTTTTTTATCTGCTTTTCAAATCAAATTTATGCAGACAGTTAGCTGATGGAAATATGCATTAGCTATTAATTTTGAGTGCAAAAATGTTGCACATACGCCTCCCTGCAGTCGAATTATTACCGCCACAAGTGTGTTACTGTCACAGAAAAACTTGTTTCACTATTAATCTTCCCCACCCGCCTATGTCCGCCTCCTCCCTGTGGAATTTCAAGCTCATAGTGCATAGATTAAAAGAAAACTATTCGTGGCCAACAGTGAATACCGATAGATACCAAAAAAGAGAGAAATAGATGCCCTCTGGCTAAGCTAAACAGCGGTAAACACAATATCATGAAAAGTATCTAAAACTAGTAGCAGCGTATAGAAGAAGCGCAGCATCTCATTTGGGTATCCCGCATTCGAAGTGATACTGTTCGTTTGATGGAGATACCGGTCTTGTAAGAGGCCCTCCTCTATTTCTGTGGAGATACAACTACTGACCTAGATATTATGCGTTTGAAGAGATTTCTAATTTGTTTTCTTGTCAAGCGAGCTTCAGATTCACACTGTCTAACTGTTGTTGGATGTTCGTCTGTGCTGTGTGCCAAAAAGTCGACGAGGTATAGTCGCACTTGCATACTGCTGCAACCAACTACCATTAACTGTTGTGAAAATTGCAAATCTAATTCGAATGGATTGATGGTACTGATGCCGCACATCTGACAAGTCAGTCGGCTTCTAGGTCAACCGTATCGGTTGATTAGCTTACCCGCTTTATGGGGCAAGTTTACACTTTTACATCGCAAAGAGGATCACTTAAAAAGTCATTTCACTTCGTGCTTACATCTTCGCCACCAACACTGTGTCTAATAGCATGGCCTCCTTGAAATTGGTATAACAACATAATACAAACTATATCTCGTATCTTTTATTTTCGAGTACAGATCTTTGTTTGTTAAATCTCCAAAGTGTTGCTCGTTATGATTGACCTTCAAAATATTGTTTTCGTTGATCATTTAAAATCCCCAATTGATCTTTGGTAGCGGTAGATACCTCACATACTGTAGATCGGATAAAAGGTAATTAATCAGTCGTTCAATTGTGTTCAGTTCATTCTGTCGAATAACTAGCTTTACTTAGTTTGAGAAGTGCTTTATCATGGACCGTACACTTAAAGTTGGAGTGAGTGTTCCGCTTCTCAAGGTTGATACTCACATTCTGAGTAATCAATATTGGTTTTGGTTAGAAGGGAATATTGTTCTGACTAAAGGAACAAAACAAAATAATAATAATTGTTTTTTTTTTTTTTTGTCGAAAAAAAGTGTTGAATAATGCAAATGAACAAACAATAAATAATAAAAAAAAATAATTATGGGAGTGTTTACTATAGCGGAACGGAATGTTTATTCGTTTTTATTAGAAGCAATTGTATATTAATTTCGAGAGATGCTACTCAAATTCGGTTAATACCCGAAGGGAAGAAGGAAAAGAGAAAGAGCTATTTGAAATAAATTTTTTAGTTGTGGTCGTTTCAGGTCGTATCTACACAAAAACTTGTTAACATGTATTGACAATTAGGTGCACATGGATGAAAAACTTGTGAATGATTTAAAATAATCTCAAATGATGAATGCAAGACTTTCAAAATCATGTCCTTACATTTTGATGGAAGGGTCGTTCTATGAAGGAAGGCGCAAACAAATTTGTAAGGCGAACTTTTTTTTGTTCTTTACCTTGATATGATTTCTGTCGCACCCTTGAACCTGCAGCTATAATATCTGATGTACCGAAAAGAATCAGGAAACATAAAATACGTCCCCCATCATCTAATTCACCCCTAATAAAGTGAGTGTGACGTTGCGAAAATTTTAAACATTGTTGTCTTTCTATACGGAAGATATTTCGCACTTTTTAAGAAATTTTATCACAAAACCGTTGTTACAACTTTTTCTTAGCAGAAAGTGGTCGTGGCTTCCATAATTTGTAACCGAAGTTCACGGATTCTGGTGAAATATTCTCAATTAGACTAACCATCACCGTAAATTCGAGTAGCTTTGAAAGCAAAATACAAATAAATACATTTTTTTAAAGAAAACGCCCCCAAAAATTGGGCGTGGCCATTTTATATAATTTGCACGTATTAAAGGGGATATGAATATCCTTATACTAATTTTTTAGGACACGGGCTTTTTTTGTGGCAAGGGGAAGAGACAGAAAGAACGACAGATTGGTGTAGTTGGTTTGAAACTCAGGTGGTAGTTAAGTTTCAGTGAACTCCAAGGGTGGCTGTCCAAATAACTGGGGAGTATTTTTTTGTTTTCGCTGTTATTGTCGTTGCTTATGATTCACAGTATTTTTTTCCATCCTCCTGATATCATCACGATCAAGTTGCATTTTAGCAATATTACCACCCTACTGCCAGTGTTATGCCTTCATAGTAAAGTTGACTTAGCTTTCGAAAGTGATCGACTTTTTTTATTTATTTCATGTGAAATAAATAGATGATTCTTGACATAAGGATTAGAACTGTGAACCAACAGCGTGACAAGCGATGATGTTACCATTACACCACGGCCACCCATGTGTAATGTATGGACAAAATGTAGAAAATTCAACATCTACATACATATTCTGCCTAGGCGATATTTTTCAAGTTCCTAGCAAAAATATTGAGAAAAATGATTTTTTTTGAAAGTGGGCCTATCTGTGGGCTGATATCAATTTTTACACTTGTACTTCTCCATGTACTAAACAGCTTATATACCAAATTTGATGTTCCTAGCTCAAAATTGAAGGCCCAAAAAGTGGTGACATGTGCATAGACGGACGGACATGATCAAAAATACCGTTATTATTTCTCTATGTTACAAATAAATCAGAATTAATATAGTCTATCATAGATAGGGTATACAAATGCATACACCAGTACCTAACTATTCCAAGAAAAAATGGATATCCCCAAAATGTATGTAAATATAATACTTTTTCTATTAAAGTTCGTTAAATAAAAATCCCGAACAGTATTTCCAATTGAAAGATACATACACCGGATGTAATACGTATATTGAACTTGAATGTATAAAACCCTATCGTACCTTCAACAGGGTTAGCACAGAAGGAAGTAGAAGTGCATCGATCTTTTGCAACTCGCCAGCTATTTCAAAAATAAGTTATTAAAACCAACAAAATTAAGTTTGTTAAGGACGGTCCTACGCAACAGTCTATCAAACATTTTTGGAGATTGTATGTGCTGCATATAAAAAGTACAAACTTTTCCATTGTCCTGGCATTTTAAAAAGGGAGAAAGCCTATTTATCATTCAAGAACTACTGAGCGGAATTCATTCAATCTTGTTCTTTACATCGGTTTATAAGTGGGGGATTAAGGGCTAAAAGCCATAACGTATTGTGATTGTCAATTAATTCTTTGTCACATGCAACTCGAAAGAAAAAATCCAACGGCGTAATATCGCACGATCTTGGTGGCCAATTTTAGCCCGGTCGGCCGAGAAACTTTGTGTGCAATTACTGAATTGTTTCTCGCGCTGTACGGCAGGTAGCACTATCTTGTTGAAATCACATATCTTTTACATCAATATCATCCAATTGTCCCAATGTCCCAATAACGTTCATCATTGACCGTTACAGCAGCACCATGAGAATTTTCAAAGAAGTCTAACCCAATCACGCCCCCGGCTCAAAATCCATGACTTTTTGTGGATTCATTCAATTGAAAGTGAGCCTCATCGCTTAAGATAATTTTGTTCGAAAAATCGCCATCAACTTGGTGATTCTCCAACAATCAATCCAGAAAGTCACGACGCAGTTCATAGTCTGCTGGCTTTAATTCCTAGGCCAATTGGATCGTGTGGGCATGCAGATGAAGATCTTTTGTCGAAATACGCTGTGTAGAACTGTAGGAAAGTTCAATTTTGACACGAACACTGTCACTCACTGCAACGATATTTTCGGTTGAAAGGCCACTTTGAGAACGCACTGGTCTTTGCACATCCAACACTGAACTGGTTCGATCGAATTGTTTTTAAATTAATTTCTTAACCGTGACACGAAATGGACGGTTATGTGCACCAATGAACAATTAAAATGCATTATTCTCTCGTATAACGCTGCATAATTACGAATATCAATGCGTCAAATATCAGCTGTTTTTGTGACAATGCCACAGTAGTACCAGATTTAAATTGTAACTTTCAATTGAATCACCCTTACTCGTAAATGAACATTGAGTAGAGATGAAGTTCTGTAGACAACCACGAGAAAGTGCTGTTCTCCTAACTTGGCAGATGTTTTTTACCTTTGCGAACACGCTTACGCAGATGGTTTATTACTAACATCATTATCTAATAACCGGATGTAATTTTGATTGGTTGATTGAAGAAGTTATTCTTGTTCATCGTAACAAGATGGTCGAAGATACGTTCATCTGTTTAATTGCACCGTGCGCACAAACTTGACCAACTTAATATATTTTTTTTTTTTTTGTTCCCCATTGCTTGTATATTCCGACTAATTATGCGCAATTCCATCATCTAATTTACTTTCACCTAAACGTTCAATTAGCAATAATTAATTATCTTTATGTTTTGAAGTTGTACTTATATACTTTCGCCTTTTTTTTTTCTTTCTTTCCTTAAATAAAATACTTTCATTCTTATTTAGTAATTATATTGTTTTTTTTTTTCTCTATCTTTCTAGGTAAGAACGGACTCTATTAAAACTTAAAGTATAAAGAACTTTGGTTGTGTATGTATAATTATGTATATTGATCGTACTTAGATATAAATATTTAAAAGCTAAATTATGTGTGCAATAAGGTTAATGGTAAGATACTTACAGCGTGTTCTAATTGGTACTCGATTTAAAATGACTTTCATTTATTGAACTTCAAGTTCTATAATATCATAGAATATCTCATTAACAACTTCAGTCTACTCGTACAGTAATACATAGAAGTAAAGAAAAAAAATAAATTAAATTGATTAAGGTTCTGTTTTAATACTTCCTGCGATTGTATTAATTTAAAATAATAAACACAGAAATATTTGTTCAAGAATTGATTATAATTCTACTACAATCCGCATTGATAATATTATCTTAAAGAGTGCTGGTGAATTAGGGAGTGTATCAGACACGGATTGGGAATAGGTACGTACCTAGTCATCGAGTTTATAAACATAAATTAAGGGTCCATAATTAAAATAAATCTAGAAGCTTGTTTTTAAGCGTATACTCGTACCATTAGTGTGAAGGCAAGTGAACTTCATCCTCAACCACAAAGCAAGTAAACAACTTCCCTCCCTTCTAAAAATACTTGAAATATTTTTTGATATTCATACAGAAGTAATTGCTGCAGATTATTGCTGTCTGAATCAAACCGCAGTCTCTTATTCCCTGTCCACAGATAGTGGCATACTGATTTTAATCCATTGTTTTCAACATTGAGTTGCGTTCTTCCTTCCGTTCGTATATAATACGCCTTCAATTCTAAGTTAGACAAATAAAAATGTTTAAGTCCATTGGATCTTAGATTTAAGTGTTTAGTTTTTTTAAAAAATGCGTGCCTACAATCATGTTAAATATCGGACAACCTCTCTTTTTTACCAGTATTCAGGACATTCATGTGAAAATATCAGTAGTTTAGGTCAACTGTTACCCCTTTTTTTCTACGGGACGGAAACATAAAATGACGTGTCGTAAGAAGTTTATAGACATAATGAAAGTTAAAAAAAAAATTGTTTTAAAAAATTTGGAAAAAAAATTTGAAAAAAAAAACATAAAATTTAGCGCCCCGACATGCCTGTAGATTCTACTCTTGAATAACTGAGGATTAAAATATTTTTTAAATATCTATGTCTTCTGGGAGTGAATTATAGCCTACATCGGTTGCTCATAAGTCTATTACAGACTAATGACCTGTGGACTTATAACCTTTTGCCAAACAAAGTCTTTTATTATCTATACTGACGAATGTACTTGGGTTTTCTGCAAGAGCTTAGGTTGAGGTGGCTGTCAGCAAAAAACCAACACACTTCGACCAGTAATAGGTCCATTGTGATACCACATGGGTTTGGGAAGCGGCCTCTAGCATACTCCTTGAAGTTTCTGGTGAAGCGTAGAAGGTCCATTCTGCAAGAGCTGCTGCAATGTAAATATCTGACCTATGGTGGACTTTCCTGTTCAAATCAGATTGTTGATAAAAGGCATTCAAAAAATATATTCTTTGAAGGCTATACGCGATGTTGAGGAGACTGATGCCTCTGTATTTGGCGCATTTCAGAGGGTATGCTTTCTTGAAGATAAAGCAAACTATGCTGAGGTTCCATTCGTGGGGCATTCTTTCAATCGACCATTTGGTGTATCTCCGTACCAAATCATCCCCAGCTTCTTTAAAAAGCTTGGTAGTTAGACCGTTGGCCTCAGCAGCATTGTTGGATTTAAGCTTAAATATTTCTACCTTCACATCACTTTGGTCGGGTTGACAGAAATGCTGCATGTTATACGGGTTGAATGGAGGATTCCGCTTGATAGCGGAGTTTTGGTCAAATTCTCAGCACCCAATACCGATTTTCTTTGTCGTCGCTGCAATACCATCTCTGTATTGATACTATTGTGCGCTTTTATCTTTTTATTTCTGTGAAGTTAACGTTCTTCTCCATACTAGTCTGCTCCAAGTTACCGCAGGCGTCTCTTAACCTTTTCTGTAGCACTGCATTGTAGGCCCCCGTTTTATTATGTATGCTTGTTAGCCCTTCTCATCAAACCAAGAGTTTCGTTGGAGTGAATAAGAGAAACCCATACCCAACACATCAGAGGAGGCGTTGATGTTATTTTGTACTTGTTGCTAGTGCCATCGGACTTCTTGAGAGGTTAAGGGGCAATAGATTGGATTGGCAAAATCTGTAGGAGCATTTTGCATCTGCAGCCGTTAGTATTTTTTATTTTTTTTTTTTTTATAAACTGCGCGCGCCGAATGGGTTATGAATACCCTTAAATAGTTTCAGGGCACGGGCGTTAGGAAAAGCAGGAAGAGGAATAGAGGAGGAGCCTGTACACGTGGCTTTAAAGGTTTGAAGGTTGTAGTGATGGCGAAATACAGAGCCGGATAGATCATTCCACATTCGTGTCGTTCGGTTTATAAACGAATACCTATATTTGACAGTAAGACCGAAATTGGTCTTAAGGGTGAACTGATGTGCATTCGAAGTATGACGCGTATTGCAGGTCCAATTTTGAAAGGGAGGAATGCAAGTGGCTGGAGCATTTTTTATAAAAAAAAAACAATAAACTAGGGAGAGACATGAGACATTTCTCCGATGTTCAAGTGAATGTATGGAATTCACAATGTCTCTATCGCCTATAAGTTTTAACGCGCGATTCTATACCCTATCAAGAATGTGCAGAACGGTCTTGGGTGCACCAGACGCGATATGGGCGTTATATTCCAGCTTGGGGCGGATGGTTGCCTTATAAATTGAGGCCAGATCAGACTGGGTAAAATAAAATAAAAAAATAAAATAAAATAAAAAAATTATGTGATACACATATTCAAATACCCGACTGCTTGGCATGCCACCCGATGAATGTCCAAAATACTGAAAGAATGCCTTACGTCGATCACAGTAATATCAATTTGATTGACAATTGGTTGATTGGATATATTGAGTAATCACAAAACAAAGCAGTCGCGTCCTGGCACAACCAGGTGTTATGTCCATGAATACTGGTGAAGGTGTGAATCAAAAATTGTCGCACTCATTCGAAGCTAATTATTCAAATGCAAATTGATGTTAACTAGGTGATAATGAACGTCACTGAAGTATTTAAAATATATACGCCCTAGAAAAAATACCTACTGTGGTAATTTACCCATTCAATGTGTACAACCTATCTGATTTAAATCACTCGCAATGAGTAAGCAACATATTATGTTCGACCATAGTTAATTGAAAGCGTAAACAATCTCCCCCGATATGCACACGCAGATCGTTCACATGATTCAACTGAAAGTGATTCCCATTTCATCGTTATTGCGTGCTGCAAAGGCATCTTTAGTCTGATCCACTATCCACTTAAATAATCTTCGTCCAAATTGCACATGATTTACAATGCAACATGCTTAAAAAATATAAATTTCATACACGAGTACACGCGCAGAAGTAAGATCGAATGAAAACACCACTTTAGTATGGTCATTACCACTAATGGTCATTAAACTCATTTAACAATCGGTAATGAAATTATTTACTAGCCAAGATGATGAAGATGGTCGGTATACAAGATGTGACCACCTAGTAGACCGAGTGCAGCTGCGTGGTGGGTAGATGCAATTTCATCGCACAAAGTGCTGCATTTACAAACCATTTGACATTGTATCTTTTACGTTAAACGCAGATTTCAACCACACTTAGATATGCGGGTAGGTGGCTGCGAAAACCTGAAAGCAGTACAATTACTTCGAATTAGCTTAAGCATAGATAGCATACATTTAAAGTGTATCATCATTTGAGTGCTGGTTTGGGTACAATGTACGACTTGAGGTCGTTTCCTGGCTTCGGCTCAGATCAAATGAAATGTTAACAATTTTAAGTTGCGATGATTATTTGAACAACCTTAACGAAAAATACGTGACAATATTTATAAACAAAATCGTATTCTATCTTTATTTTTATTGTGTTCTCTAGAACGCTTTTATTTTGGATCATAAATAATTTGTAGCACGAGTAAGATAAACACTGAAGTTAACTGAGCTACATATGTAATTATTTGTGACTAATTGACATTGTTGTCGGCGCGATTATAGTGGGCGGTTGAAGGACATTTCTTACTGAAGGATTGTGAATAGGAAGTTGGAGTGTACGAGTATTTTAGATAATGCGGGTGTTAATGTGACTGTTTCCGGTCGTTTAGAATAGGGTGGGAAAGTGCGTTTAGTACTTTTTAGTGTTCTACATTGTAAAAGGGAACATCTAAAGAGGTAAATGAGAACTTTTAGAACCAATACGATAGCTGTATAAAGTCAGTAAGCCGATTGAATTCACTGCTTCAATACCTGGTTTCGATGTGGAACCGTTCCATTACATATTTGTTCTTCGTTGTACTTGAAGGACGGAGGCAGGAACTTAGTCCCTCCTGACGATTAAATGTTCGCAGTATCTATGGTGTTGTTTGTAGTGTTGTTCTTCTTAATAATATCAGCATCAACTTTGTACCGATTTTGGTGTTTCTTTTTCTAATCAAACGATTTTACAGACAGACAGATAGACAGAACCACTTTTTTTTAGTTCCTCTATTATAGTAATGTTAATATTAATTAAAATGTCGAGATCGAACATTTTCACGAAAACAATACTTCCTCTATAGGAGCAAGGAAAAACGGGAAAATATGTCATATTTGTCACCGTTTTTCACTGGTCTTTCCCTCAATAGAGTTGGGAAATCCAAAATTGCAACTTTCCAGGACAGTATTTCTAGCAGTCTTAGGCCCGTTTGCTGATACGATTCTTAAATATTTAAGTATCACTTATACGCCTAAGTAACACTTAATAGGTTGCACGAAATACAAAGTAAGTCTTAAATATCAGTAAGTTAAACTTCTAAGTGCTAAGATGCACTTAAATATTTTCCAGCAACTGGAAATAAGCTATGATGATCTTTAGGTTTAAGTTCAACATAGCACTAAGTATTACTTAGATAACACACCATTTTATGACTAGTACCAGCAAATGAAACTTAGAAAGACACCCAGGTAGTGGTAAGTGAGAGTAAAATATTTCTTGCAACACTTTGTATTTCAATATTCGGTTTGCATCATATACAAGTCATAAAGGGACTTTTGAAGGGAGTGAAAGAACAGACACATTTTTAAATTTATATGCAGGGTGAGTTTCATACAAATGTCGCCTTGCTCTCCTCGGTAACCGCTTGAGATGCGTAAGAGAAAAATACTTCTGGTCAAAGTTGTAGAAGTCATTTAGAAGTCATGGCTCTGAATGTCCTTAGTTTTAAGGTGAATGGGAAGAGATAATTCTGATAACTAGTCGAAACGTATTAGAAACGTAATCAACTTTTGCATGGAGACAGCTTTCGAAAAGTGAACAGTGCATTTTAAGGATGTAAACAGACCGCAATTTAGAAGAAAGTAACGCATTTATGCTGTCTGCAAAGCTTACAAGGTTTTATAAATTAAATTAGTGAACATTTCGATAGATTGTACTCTGTGGTATCTCACAATCGGATGGATTTTCGAAAAAATTCTATACAAGAGATAATTGATTTTCTATGTTCTGCGCACTGGTAACGACATTCAAGGATATTTAAAGTCACCATGCAGCTTTTTCCTCTGAGCTTTACCACTTTGGTCATAACCGTTTTCGAGCAATACGAGGTAACATTTTCAATAACTCGAAATCTCAGGGATAGAATTTGAAGCGCATTTCCATACAAATATTCTAAGATGCTCTCTAAATATTCCGGCTATTTTCATTCGTGGCATCTCTGGGACCAAGCACTAAATATAAATGTAAATATATGTACATAGGTCTGAGTGCTGTGTACTACATCTATTGGATTACTATATACACGAATGCAGAAGGTCTTTTGTATGAATATAACATTCACAGTTATTTATGTACACTTTTTTTGGTATTGTGGATTTGGGGTGGATCTGAGCCTCAAGCAACAAGCGTCTCCAGCCATCTCGATCTTGTGTCAGTCATCTCCAGTTATGCACACAATATTGGCTGAAAGTCCCTTTCCACTAGTGTACGCCACGTTAGATGAGGTCTTCCTTTACCGCGTCGTCCCTCCGGGATGGATTCGAAGACTTTCCGGGCCAGGGTGCTGACATCCATTCGCTCTACATGTCCTAGCTATCTTAGGTGATACATTTAAACCTTTCTGGCTAGATTGATGTCACTGTACAACCGGTATAGTCCGTTGTTGTATCTTTTCCTCCATTCCCTGTCGATGTAAACGGAACCAAAAATCACTTGAAGAATTTGTTTTTCATATCAACCAAGGGTGTTTTCATCCGCCTTTGATAACGTGCATGCTTTTGTGCTGTATAGATGATAAGGGTCTTTTATAAATTCACCTTAGTTGTCCCTGAGCGGTCTTTGCTGCTCATTTACCTTCTTATACCAAAGAAACAGCGGTTGTTAAAAGTTATTCTTCGCTTGATTTCTACATTAATGCCTGGATAGACAGAGTCTTTATCTACCTCAAAATTATAGCTCTGTTCAAGTCACCAATGTTGTTTGTCCTCTTCTGATGACAACTTATATTTTGTTTTGCCTTCGTTAACCGGTAAACCCATTTTCTTGTGTTTCAATACTCACGAAAGCACCACTGACAGCCAGCTGCATTCTTCCAATTATATGAATGTCATCGACGTACGCGAGCTTGAAGATTTTGTACAATCCATTCAAGAACGATGTTACATGATAGGACATCACCTTATCATAGTCCTTTTTCTGACATCAATTGCATCCGCGATGTTATTACCGACCTTGATGGGGTAGCGTGCATTCTCCATCGTCATCCTGTACAGACATGACTCTGTATAGATTGTCTATATAGACGCCATCATAGGCAACTTTAAAATCGATGAAAAGATGATGTATCGATTTGGAGTTCCTGTGTTTTTTTTTTTTCCAAGATTTGCCACAATGTGAATACCTGATTTATGGTGGATTTCTCTGGCCCAAAACTACACTGACGCGGACTAGTCGGATTGTTGACAAAGGGTTTAAGGCGTTCACATAAAATGGTAGATAAAACCTTATACGCGATGTTGAGGAGACTAATACCTCGCAGTTTAGAGGGGCTCCTTTCTTGGCAATCGGGAAAAAAACGTCCACTCCTTCTAGTATCTTAAGCAATACACCTTCATCTCTGCTATTTGGGAACCACATTGACTGCAAGTAAGCCTGTCTATTACCATAAAAAAAACAGTCTTCTTCTTTTAGTGCCCATAATTAATCATTGCAACCTGACTTATTTGTTCTCCTTTCCTTCTTGCAAATGGTCACCTCAACTGAGATTCAGATAAGAGTACGATATGCCCAAAACAATTCCATTCAAAGAATTCCTTGCACACAACTAGAGAATAACTTTGTTCCTCATATCAGTACAATCCCCAGGGTATTTCATCTCCTTGCAATAAATAAATAAAACAAATTCCAATCTTCTTCATTTCACAACAAAGTAATCCGACCCGCTTGTATATTTTATCATTGGTTATACACTACGCTATAGCATCGTACTCATATCTCTCGCCAGACGCTGCACACTCAAGGAGGACACACGTATAAATAATTTATTGCGAGTATCGAGTAATTGCAATCAAAACAACCCCAGGCCCATTTCCAATTCTAGATCTGCGTCGTGTCGTGGCGCTGCACTGTATTGCCTGTCAGTAATAAAAATTAATTTGTAATTAAAATCGCATGTATCCGTGCGCCATGGTAGGATGCCCCTACACACAAAAGGACCCCAGTCGGCACTTCGGCACACCTCCAACTGTAGACTCGTAGACCAGCCCGATTAGGAAGTACTACACTTTTAAAAAAAAAAAATAGACCCCAAGTTACTGTGTTACGTAACAAAGTGGAATCAGGCGGTATTGTAGTGTTGAAATCAGACAAAATGCTATTCACCTCTGGAAGAGTTACACGCACCTTGTCACGGTCAGGAATCGGTAGAAACAAGGCACGCAATTCTATTTAAAGACACTCACACTGGGAAGGAACGGGGAGTCGTTGTGGCCTAGTGGGTGCTCCACGGAGTCGATTTTGAATTTGTAATGTGAATGGAATTTATTATTATTCAAGTGCGTGTCGTTGGTATTAGTTTTGTATTCGACTTTGAACTCCACAATATCATCATTATCACTTCCGAGTGGGGTGGACTGAGGAGGTGCTTCCTTCAACTTGAGACAATCAATATGCCATAAAGTACATCGCTCCACGACGACAATGGCTGAGCTTGAATTTTTAATTAAGCGGGAGAACTGAATGCGTAATGAATGTTTGTTTTGTTTGAAAAGAACTAAAATCATGACTGCAAGGTACTTGTATGAGTTTCCGTTTTAAATTAAACCCATATGCGGTTGCTGGTCATCATGATGGTGACTTGTACGAAAATTGTGTCTGGAGCTTTTGAGGTTTGTACGAGTAGATTGTTTTTTGTGATTTTCTCATAACAAACGTCGGGACTTTTCTTTTGATTAGTTTTGTACGTCATTAAATGTTGACTAAATGGGCAAAGAAAACAGATTTAAGGCGAATTCCGCGCTGCTTTCTTTTCGTTATGATGGAATTACATTACCTTTGATGGTTCTCCAAAATTAGTCTTAATTTGAAAAAGCTGGAAAGGCTCGGGAGTTTGGCCTTTACAGAAGTAATAATGCCGTATGTCCCTATAAACCTGACAAAACAGAGAAAAAAGTTGGAGTGTTAGACAAGATATAATTAGTTGCAGCTTCGTTGGTAGACAAAAACTAAAGAAATCAGCAAAGATCAAAAGCACGATGAGTCCAACGATTAGCTGGTACACTACACAAAACATTGGCTTGATTGTCGTCCTAAAGTCACCTGTACGAGTATCTCCCATCCAAATTTATATTTTACCCTCTTTTTCGTGCAAACACTATCCACTCAAAACATTACAGACCGAGACTGACTGCAGCATAAGCTCTCAGGTGACTTCTTGCTCACATATTGCTTAAATAAATATTTCTTGACAATTATACCCTCCAATGAAGACTGAACATAGCAATACCTTACTCGATTCCATCCTATAGCGGATGAATACAAAATAACTTAAGATAGTGCGTCAACATCCCTCATCGGTGCTAAACGTATCGTGTCAGCAAAAGCCACTAGACAAACCATATGAAAAGCGTTTCCATCTAAATGTTATTTAATCCGTTCTAATATGATTCTAGCTATTATCTTGGATAAGGTCAGGAGAACGCATATACCTCTCCGATTTCCACAATCCATCAGATTTCCCTTATTAGGAAGCTTGATGATCCACCCTCTTTTCCACTCCTGCGGAAATTGCTCATTTTCTTACGCTCTTCGTATGAGCGGGTGTAGCAGTTCTGCTGACGTATGTGGCGCAGCTTGAAATAGTTCAGTAGGGAACCACCGCTGACAGACATTCTGTCACACCTGCTTGCTGCTTCTTCTGCCCTTGAGGCAAGTGAGTCGATATACTGACGTTTGTGACATCTCACTCAACGCTGCACTCCCTTCTTTTTTACGTGATATTGGGCTTTTAGCTCGGTTATCTCTACTGCTGAGGCCGCTACAATCTGAGCCTACAGGAAGCTCATCGATTCGTCTCCAGGCAGGTGCGTGCCCCAACTACAAAAACATTTTCCACAGCATTTCAGTGGTCGTCCACACTCTCCTGCATTGTGCAGCTGATTGTTTCTGCTTCTAAGGCAAGATGGTCCCTTAATTGTTGGCTCCCTGAGCCTGTCGGTATTGAACTTGGTAATATTAAGCAAGTTTGAGCAGTTGCTGTTGACGGATGGAGTACGAAGGCGTATAAAAGCTAACATAAAATGGTGACCGCGTTCTTGTCCGATGCCGACTCCATGTCTATTTCGGACGTCTAGGAGATAATTTTTAAAGCAGCGGTTGATCGCAAAATGTTTGGATATTCGCAGCCTGTCAGTTGAGACTCAACTGATCTTGTAGTATTTCAGAAGTCCACAATCCGCTCACCGTTGTTATTCCGGTCTGCAAGGCCGTGAACTCCCATCACGTTGGCGTTAAAATCCCCCATCACCATTGTGATGTCCCCATTTGGCATTTGGCTATAGACGGAACGGAAATGGCTATAGAAATTGTCCTTATCACATCAGTTACATCTTCGGAGCGTAACACTGTATGATGGTAATACTGTGAGGTTTCCAGGGTATGAGGCTGCTTCAGGATGCTGGAGTTAGCATCAGTCCTATTCCGAACCTTCGCGCGCTCTAGCTAGTCTACCATAGTAAAGCTTGAGTGTTTTTTGTTGTGGAGTGGTATTCCCCAGCATTGAACTAGCTTACCTCACTCAGCCCAAAGATGTCTATCTTATATCGCGTGAATTCACGTTCTAGTGGGTGGAATCTGGCATTTTGAGACCCTTCCTTGAGTGAGTCGAAGACGATTTTGACATTCCAGAAACCGATCGTTGTCCGTGCAATTTGGGCCACAGACAACCGACGCTTATCCCATTTTGTCGCGCAGGAGGCTCGCCATTCATCCTCTCCCGTTCACAATTTACGAAGAAATTCCCAGATGGCCCCGCGAGGAGGTTGGAGTAGGGCTTATTAACTGAGCTGCTAGAGAGCTCCTTCTCGTTATTTAGCGGACCAACACCTATCGGCAGATGGTGCTCCTACAAGTCCTTTGTTAGTCGTCTACCATCCATAATGTCATGAAATTGGAGTCACTTAACTCTCAATCCCTAGTCGATAATTTATGTTTCGTCAAGACTACAAAGAAATTTTTCTAGGTGTTTCTTCATACCTCATCTCTGTCATGGCTGAGCGCTGGAGATAAAGCAGGTTTGTCACCTCCAAATCAATCACTCACGAGATGCAATAATGCAATGCATTTAGTTGTGTTTTTCCGATCTGTCCTTGTAAAGTTCTCGAATCTATCGGTTATGCGCTGTTAAAAGGTTGTTTAGGCATACTTTTCATTGACTTTTATTTATTGCTTTTGTCAATATTGGTTGGATTAAAGGAAAGTTGGGAAGTAACGTCAGTCATCATACTGCAAATTCCTTACCTTATATAAATCGAAAACGTGAAACATTTTAAAAGAAGTTTTATTCAGCTGTGTATTTAAAGCCATAAAATTGTGTAGCCAAACCAAACATTATTCTAGTGTTATTACGAAACGCTTTGTACCTTCAAATGAAGACATCTTTTTAGCAATTTCATCGCCATTAGCATGGCAATCGCCGCGCATACCCCGAACTAATCAGCATCAACATCACGATCAATTGCCAAGAGGCGCATGCAAGTTTAAAGTTTCTTTTCGTGAAAAAAGTAAAAGTTACTTAAAATCCATCATTAAACGCGAGATAGTCGAGAGCATGATGATGAGATTGACTCATCGTCTGCGCGCCAACAGCGAAAACAATAAACAAAACTCTGTAAGCCAGCCAGCTAGTCAGCACCTGATCGGAACACTAAAATAGCAGAAGAATCATCATCATCATCCTTTACCTGCAGCCAGCATAGCTGTGGCCAAGAAAGTCAACTGCATGTGCGCTACTCCGGACGTGGACAAAATTTCTGATCGTCGTACTACGGAATCAGAAAATTTCTCTCAAGGTGTATTACCCGCGAAATTGGATGGTCATATTAATTCCTTTTTTCGGATTTGGTTTTAGCTGAAATTCAGAAGAAAGAAAACTGTTTTCCCCATACCTATTCTACAATGTTTTATACACTTTATGGCGGTCATGGAAAAGCGTGATGATTTACAATGGAAAGAAGAAGAAACTCTTAAAAGTGTTTAACCTTTAGAGCGCTGGAGTCGGGTCAGAGTCATGTTGTTGACTCTTTTTTGTTGCGATTTTTCTCGCTGTATGCTTAGTCATGGAAACAACGATATATCTGAAATCTTTTGGTGTGGACAATTTGGTACAGGCGTTAAAATCCAAGTCGAATAACCAACACTTGGTGCTGGCAGCTGCTGCTGCTGCTGCTACTGCTAGTTGCAATCGATCGTTTCGCTTCCCTCCATTTTAAATTCTCTGCGCTTTTCACACGTGTTATTTTCTAAGAAATTTCTATTTATGTGAAACGAATGCATTAATGCTGGACTTGAAGTACTTAGTATTTACTAGTTAGATGTAGAATTGTTGTTGAATGCTTTTGAGAGAAAGGGAAAATGAGCCTATTGTTTGGTTGGCATGCGAATAGGATGATGAATTGCTTTAACAGTCGCAACACGTAAACCGATTTCGTTTTCTTCAATTAGACGCTGCTTAGTTTAGCATAAAATTGCTTATTTGACTCAATTATTCACTAGAAATGCTTGAAAAAGTAATACTCTTTAACATTTTACTCGCCTTATTGCAGAATTGTTTGGACGTGATTTGACTCAACGATAAACTACCAACAAAGACCTTGTGTCATCGTGTAGATGTCCACCACCCTCGACTGTCATTTGCCAAGTCGTTCAAGGACGATCTATCTTGGGCTATGAAGTTGGATCTCGCATGTATTCTTTTTTTAAGCTGTTTCTATCAGAAGACTGTTCGTTAAAGAGATATATGTGTAGATAGTTATCAAATAAAACTCAACCAAATTCTGTAGGTTCCTAGTGACATTGATGGTAATTTCAATGCTCAAGACTTCAAGACCTTGCCGTACGATCGAAGTACGTTAACCATACACATACTAGCCTCCACCCTCTCTAGCATCAAACTACACTCTACCCATAGAATGCAGCAAATAACATTTGCGTAAATTACCTTGATAACTACCATGATCAGTTTGTCCGGGATGTAATGCACGCTGTCAAGGTATACCATCAAGTTTTGTTGCTTTGTTTACTTCAGGGCTTTTTTCATGGCAAGGTTTTATTAACTACATTACTCCTTAATTGAAGTTTGGGAAATATTTTGCTGTCAGTTTTCCTAATCTGAGGGAAGACAAATTATGTCACCTGGTTAACAAAATGTCACATGACATACTCCTCCACAAAATTTGAAGACAAAAAAAAACCCAAACTCTTCATGTAAAAAAAAAATGTCCAAAAGTATGTCATCTTTACATAATTTAGCTCAAACGACCAAAACAAAAAAAAAACAGATGCACAATATTGTGAATTTCCAAAAACATCCCAACCAAACCCAAGAGTTATCAGTAGAGATTTTGTCCATTTATTCTGAAAATAAATATGTCACCAGTAACATAAATTATGTCATGATGACAACACTGGAGTGGAATGGAAAAACAGTACTCGTAGAGTGATAAAATATTTCCCCACAGTCATTTTCAGAAAGGTTCAAAGACTGGTACGAGTATGCAAACATTGAATTCAATTTTTAAGTGCTTTTTAATTTTTGCGCAAAATTACATTCAATACCTGATAACCATGAAATGAAGCTACACGAAAAAAAAGTTAAAAGCAATGGTACCCTAATTAGGCATAGCTAGGGAAATTTCTTCTGATTGGTGGATTGGCTCACGTAACTACCTAGTAATTTCCTCTTAGGGTAGACAATTTTACCCGACATATAGAGAACAGCTGATTTATTTCAACATCTGCTGGCGCGTTTCGTATTTTTTGGAATTTTTTTTTGAAAAGTGGGAGTTTTAATGAAATATAAGAATTAGAAGGCATTCTGAAATCTGGAGCAAAACTAGTTCGGCATCCCTAACTAGGGTCTTGGAATCAGCGCTACTATTTTGCTATGATCGTAGTAAATTTGCTACTTAAAAAAGAAAAAAATTTCACTAAATTTATGGATTTTGCTACGACTTATTCTTACTTTAATATATTTTTCTTTTCATTTCTTACAATATAAAACTCTGACTAAACCATTTTTCTAATGAAAACCTCTTTCGCGTATTCCGTTCAGACCGGCAAAGGATTTTTTTGGGATTTTATTTATTAGCATCTCGAACAACTCCCAAATAATTTCCAAAAGGTCCCATTTCGTTATCTCAAATGTCTAGGTTTGAGCTAAATCTGAACTAATTTGACTGCGCCATTTGTGGTTTAACATTTGTGGTCTATATTCCTAACACAACCGGAATGACAGTTTCCAGATTAATAAAGGTTGTTTGAAATGAAAGCTATAAAGTACTTAAACATTTCAGGACGTGAGTCTTTTCAAGTAAAAGTATAAGGTACTGGTACTGGTAATACTCGTAGATAAATGACAAATACTTGGGCATAAGTTCTAAATATCACCTACTTAAATACTTTCAAGTGTATTTCAAGTATTTTCAAGTATTTTTAAGAAGCTATTATTTAAATTTCATATTTAGGGTCTGTGGGGTACTGCCTAAAAGTGAAATCTGTGCCCCTCCCGGTACTGGTACTTATATTTGAAATTTTACAGCTCTGTTTAAAATCGATTCAAAGACATATGCAAGTCACAGGCTTCAACAAAATGGAGGACTGTAGATACCATTTTGTCCACTTAGAAGACGTATTTCCACCTAGAGCCTAAGAGACTGAAACGATTTTAATGAAAATAAATCCAATTGTCGGGTGTAGAACTTATTTGTTTTACAGTTTTCAAGATATTGGTTCAATTTTTTTATTATAGGAAAGCTAGGTGTTGGAATATTTCCACAAGAATGATGTCAACATGTTATGCTGAATATTATGGATAAGTACTTGAGCTGTGGAATTTCATCAAAATCATGAAGAATGATATATGAGAATATTTTGAAGGTCTTCAAATAAAAACCCAAAAGGTTTTAACTGCGTTTTATACAATCTTTAAAATTCCGATATCTTTTTATAGTGCAGATTTAATTTTAAATGTTAACCACAAAACTGTATTTCAAGATTAAATATTTCGAAGACCATGAATCGCATTAAAGAATGCTGAACAATAAATAATTTTAAAATTTCTGGCTTTCTATGGTCTATAACATTATTCATAAGGTTGATTTGCATGTCAAAACATTTAACATTATTTTGTTTATCTCCTTCAAATGTCAAACTTGCTATGACCGACAGAAATTTATTTTTTCCCACATTGCGTTCTTAATTTTATTCGTTGACTTGCTCCACTGGTCACAAGTTTTTTAATTGTTAATTCTTGTGGTAAAAACATTGTCATGCTTCATGTAAAACACATGCTCGTATGCACGCAAAACTTTCAATGTCTCCTTGTTTTGAATACAAAAACAAGTGAAGAGTAAAATAATTTGCATGTATCCAGATGCATCTACATTACATTGAACAAGTTCATCACACAGTTCAATGCACACAAGAGTTGTTGACAAGCTTCATGTCGCAATTAATCAAACTCTTGTCCGGAGACCACTTGAAAGCAACAAAATGCAGAAAATCCTTGCTAAAATTATCCTTCTTCGACTCTTGTAACTGACATCAATCAAAATAACAATAACAACACCAACATGTTGACTACTATGCGACTTATGTCGCACGTCTGGAATTCCAACGTCGGAATGTTGTTCCAAGGAGAACAAGTTGCTACACACCGTCTAACAATCTGATTGCAAACATTGATGGACCTATCAAGAGAGTAGCACTGACTTGTTGTTGCTGGTGGTGGAAGTAGTCATGTATTCCGGCCATCAAGTGGTGCAGTGCAGCATGCAATCGCTGCCACTCCTACAAAGTGGCATTAGAGAGAGGTTGGAGAAATAGCTTTGGAAATGTTTACACATTTTTCAATAGAGGCCTGACTCTAATTTCATGTGAAAGCATTGGTTGCAACTATGAGGCAAACCAAATGACTCTCTGGCCAAATGTCAAGATAGTGTGGTTAGGTTGGGAATGTTTTGTTGCCAGGATGATTTGTGATGATGAGCTCATTCTGGTGGACTTAAATTGACGCTATTAAATATTAAATTATTACCATTAGAACCGCAATTACTAAGATGATAATGCAGAGGAAACTGCGTAGGAGGATTTTATTCTAATGGAGATGGATGGAGTTGTCAGTTTCAATTAGGAAGCGCTCTTAGGAACTCAACGTTTTAAATCTTGGTGCTAGGCCAATAAGTGAAACCAAGTAAAATTTCAAAAATTTTGAGTAGTTATTTTTATAATTTTTGTTTCTGAATACACTGAGCAGTCAAGTGAGGTCAAATTCAAAGATTTTGAATTTGTTCTTTGTGAGGTTTTGTTTGGCTTTTGACTCCTCCTCAATTCGTCCCGTCGACAATTCATTCAGCGATACATTCATTTGTCTTAACAAAATTATACTCTACAAAGCAGAAGTAAGACCGCAGTTTTAGTGTTGTTCTCATGTATATACGTATTTTTTGGCAAAAACTCAAATATCAAATTTGATCCAAATCGTTTGAATCGTTTTCGAGCATATCGATTTTTTTCAAATTCGGCCATTAGTAAAGTAAATTTAATTTTGCGATTTGAGAATGAAAATTCTGATATTCCCGTCAATTGTGACTCTATTGACCCTAGATATGTGGTTTAAAGACAATCCGTCCATCCTTTAGGCTGCAGTCGACTTGACAAATCCACTTTATTGAGTTTCTCTATCATAGTAATGTCAAGTTTGATCAAATCGTAGATTTTCAGAAAACCAGTGTTTACCCTTATACATAGGTGCAAGTAAAAAAGCAAACCATTTTTTTCTAACGAAGGACCTTTTTATAACAATCCCATTTGTTCTACAACAATGAAGATGTAAACGAACTGTCGCAATAAATGCCGAGCTGCCACAAAGTCGTATTTGTGAAACTGTATCCAATCTCAAAACCTACCGATTCCAACGTCATCATCCTTGGTAAAACCTAACCACAATTTTATTCTTTTATTGACACGCTTCAAAGACTTTCGGTTAGCAAAGACAAAAACCTTATTCGTGTTTGCTTTGTAAAAATATTTATCTATATATTTTTGCAAAAAAAAATCCCCTACTGATTGATCGCTATCTAGCGGAAAACTTAGCCGTAAATACAAAGGTCGTCTACCCGCTATTGAGAGCACGTATAGTTAGTGGCAGCTATGTGTATTCGCGAGTAGTTGCCCAGGTCGAATGGAACGGTGTTACTACTGCGATCAGTGATATCAGATCGTGAATTCGAAAAAATTCCAAAATTGAGTATGAAAATTCAATTTATCCCATTCAGTAAAACTAAAAATACCTCAAAGAAATCGTATACAAAATTGCAAATAAAACATCTGACAACCGATGTCACAGTTCTCCCTTGTGCTAAATTTTGGAACTAGGGACGACTTTAAAAGTTTACTGGAACACACTAATCTATTCGATTTTGATTATTTTTTATTAAGACATTCGAAGTAAGAAAAGAAAAGATCGAAGGTAAGAGACCAAACATTTTTCTATTATTAAAAATGATCACCTAGTACTCTCCGAATTACAAGTAGGAATCAATAACCAAATTCAACCTGAATTCGGGCCTCGGACATCGGACCTTTTACAAAGTCATTTTAACTTTTCCTAATTTTTCAAAGTTGAATCGTCAATTTCCAAATATGAATTAGTAGATTGTAATAGAATTAGATTAAATAATAGAATTAGATTAAGTAATTTAAAGTTTTGGAGACGCCCACTATTTGGGCATCTGTCATCACTGACTGCGGTAGCACCTGCTTTTTGCTCGATCACGAGCTTCTTAAGTTTTATTCTTAACTTTCGTCGAAGTTGGTATTCCTTACTCCTCTTCTGATCTTACTCCTTACAAATTTAAACCGGAAACATTACGAAATTGTTTTTTTGGTTCTCTAGCCCGGGGAACTGAAATCTAGCATTTTTTTCTACCAAATTTTAACCAAAATCTGAAATTTCAGTCTGCGTTTTCAAAATGAAAATTACACACTGTGCGTTTCATTTTACGAATACCATACAAGCTATAAGTTCTAAGAAGATGTTTATTAAAATTTAAGATCTACCCCGGATCTACATTTAGTCCCCATTTTCTTTGATTCTAACCATCTCTTAAAGACAAGAAGAAGCCCACTGATCCATTTACCCAAACTAAATTTTTAGCACAACTTCACAGTAATTTTCCGTCCAGAGTAGACAGAGAAAGCGGTGAAGTCATAAAGAATATTAAAACAGCAATTTATATCGACGGTTCAAAGATGGACTGTGGGGTCGGTGCGGGAATCTTTTCGGAAACACTGAAAATATCCCGATTCATCCAGTGTCTTCTCTTATGTAAATGAAAAGGAAACTCTCTTCCACTTCCTTTGCGGGTGTCCGGCTTTAAGTAGAGCCCAGCATCGAGCTCTAGGCAAACTCTTTTTTGACAACCTTAAGGAAATTTCAAAGTATCATAGAGTTAATCAGTTTCTTGAATGTCATAGGATGGATTTGAAACCATTTCCTTTTAACAACCTATTAATACTACGTACATATATCTAACAGACAAGATCACATGAGTTGTGGTACTCAAAATGGAACTTAAGTGCTGATTGGCCTGCAGTGCAGTGCGCAGCAGCAACTTTTACTTCTACCTACCTAACCTATCCATCAGTAAAACTTGTACGATACCTACGAGTAAGTTCACGTACACTTATTAAACTATATTCGTTTTTGGTTTAGGATGATGTATCAACAACCACAGCCAGCTACTATGAAATTTTAGGTTTTAAAATTCTCTGCAAGGTACCAATTCATTACGAATTCGTTTCGGATGGATTTTTGTATAACAAAACTTTTGAAATACTGTTCCTATCAGAGGTTGAACTCTAAAGAAGTTAATCGGAGTAGCATATATCACCACTCACCGCTGGAGTAGTTATAGTTATGTATACAAATGTATACAGTTCCTTGTTCGCATTTGATGACTCACTGCACTAAAATGCCTGGTTAAAGATGCTTCACATAAGAACCCTAAAATTATACGAAATTCCCTTGCTTCTACGTATAAGAAAAATTCAAAGAATACCGCTCCGCGGATATGACTAACAAAATGTAGGCATGTGAAGCAAAGACCTTCTGCAGCAATAAAACTAAAGTGTCACAACCATCTAAAGTCACCGCAACTTCAAAGAAAGGGGTTACAAAATTTCCTTCCAACCCATGAGACCTTAACAATTTCTAGTGTAAACAACGTAGCAATAATTATTTCACAATCTGTTTTTGTTCATCATTCCAGTGGGACATGATTAAACCTTCCGGTTTATCCTTGTGTCGCAACGTAATAGTTATTTTGTTTATAATGCTTACAAAATACTGACGGCCTTAGTTGTCAATACTTTCAATGACTAACGCCGGGCAAGACGTTTATGAGTAACTAAGTGGCTGATAAACCTGATAAGACAAGTATCTTATCCTATTTAGTTTACGCCCTCCGATTTGTTCTTGAACGACGACGCACTTATCTTGGATTACATGCAATTGAGGTTGACATCATTATCGATTATTTCCTAACATTCCACTGATAACCGAATTGCCCCATCAATTTTTCATGGCCGAAATTAACTCTTATATGAAATTGTGCAACAAAGATTGCCTCCACGGCTACCTCAGAGTTGCACCCTAGTCGTAAAAACCAAAATCATCTTCTTCAACAACATTCTAACCAAAAAATTTAATTTGAAATTTGAACTACTCCGTGATATCATATTTCCGCATGCATGTGATGAAAATGTGAACATGGCCTAATACAAACCGCCATAGTACGAGTATGTCTAATGGACAGATTACATTATTCAAAAGCTAACATCACCGATTGAGTGGTATCAGCGATACGGTAAGAGAATACCATCTTAGACCAACATACCTTACAATCAGTGATGAAGTGGATGTGTACGCATCCGGCAAGTGGACAAACCCGATACGATCAGAAAGAGGAAGAAAAAAGGCGCGCTCTGCATCTCGTAATTAATGGCGTTAACGTCCATAAAAAAGGTGCCCCCTTTGATGTATGTAGCCTTTAATACACAACGTCAAAGTGTTGTTTGTGTCTAACATCTCACTCAAAATGAGATCACAGTAATAAACAGTGATTGCAGATGTGCCATAAAACTTGAGATTCATCTAAAGAAGAGGAACAGAAAACCCTCCAAAGCAAATGAACTGAACGTTCGTAGAGATGAGGATGGCAGAGATAAGAACCCAGCCTCAGACCTCCAACACCTTTCGACCGGCACACATAGAAAAACAGAAAAAAAATATTTTTTAATAAACGTAAGAGAAGGTAAATATGTTTCCAGTTTTATGGACGAGTATAAGTGTGGGTCTTCTAGATAGGTGCCTGTGTACAAAATTACACATAATTACTATAGAATGTTGAAATAGTAAATTGGAGCATATAATGAGCGCAAATTTGGGAATTAGCACTTGGAAATCTTAAAAGGCGGATGTGACTAATGGTGGAACACTGCAACCCAATTTAAGAGATCCCCAAATGGGCCAACAGATTCGAGAAATTCTAATTGGACACCCACATAAATGTGCAAATCATTTGAGACTAAGATGAAGTTTTAAAGATACTTATCGCAAGTGAAGACCAAAAGACAATTTGTTTTTGTTCTTTTTGAAAATATCAGTAGACCTTTGTATCTTTTCTTCCTGCTTTAGATTGGAAATTGTCTTAATAATTTTAAAACAATTTTCGTATTTTTAAGTTGACCCCACAGTACTTGGTGATTTGATTCGCGACACTTATTTCTGAGAATTGACGGCACAATGCCTTTTCTTCTTTGTATTTGTTTTACACCCTATGTACCCTGCATTAATTTTGATACATACGAATAGTTTGTAATATAGAGAAATTATAACTGTAGATGCCAAAAGTATATACATTTCTGATTGTTATCAAAAGTTATATCGATTTAGTCATGTCCGCCCAGCTCACCATATGTCACCACTTTTTGGGCATTCAATTTTGAGCTAGGAACAAGAAATTTGGTATATACACTTTCTAGAATACGAAACAGTACAAGTGTTAAAATTTGGAATGAAATTCACTCACTGATACTCCCATTTTTTCAAAAATTTAGTTTTTCTCATTATTTTTGCTAGAAACTGGAAAATGTCTAGGTAAAATATAGAGACGTTGATTTGTATTCTATTCCCCGTCCGGGTTTGGACCTGCACAGTTCACATCACAAGCGAACACACTACCCACTATGGGGTATCATACCACCCGTTTTAGATGGATTGTAACTTTCCTGTATGTTTTTTTTTTTTTAAGGAAATTTCCAAATGCCGGAGCACTCAAACTCGTATTTCGGTCCATTGTTCTACCAGGCATTCTTCTCTACACCCTTTTTGGTGTAGTAATTGGAGAAACTTAGATTTTGTTCATTTCTCATATATTCTCGGTGACTGTTGATTGTTGTTCCCCGTTCGGGCTCAAACCTAGACGCCTCGAGTCACAAGCAAACAAACTGCTCATTATACCGTAACCAGCACTACTTTGAAATTAGTACAACGTACAATTGTACAGTGTATACGAACGTTATCGTCACTATAAGCTGTCAAGACCTTACAAAATTCCAGTAGTCGAATGCATATTACCATTTTTCATATCTATTTTTTATTGTGAAGTAACGATGACCGTTATGTGTACTGAATCTATCATCATTTCGTCTGACATATTTGACATTTCGTATTTCTATCAAGCTCAAGCCAGGCTTTAAATAATGTCAAAGTTTTTTTTGTTTTAAGTAGCATACTTTTCGGTTTACATGCATTTACGCAACATCACTTACCGTTGATGTTTGTAATCAATGATGCAAACATCAACGTACATCATTACGTACTCATGTACCATATCAACGGTACAATACGATCCGTTTCTCCTACGATCGTAGCGTGCAGGTATTGGTTTTGTGAGAATTTTCAATCTAGATATTTTGATCAATTTAGGGCCTTTCAATCGCCACGCGCCTAAACTTTGACAGCCGATTGTGGTTATGTTTAAAATGACAGTGTTGTCATTCTATAAATATTGTCTTTTGTCATAGTTGCCATTTAATTATTAAAAAATATGTACATGGTACAACAACGAGTCGAAATTGTGAAAATTTATTATAAAAATTCGTATTCTGTTACATGAGCGTCCTGCCGAGAAAAAATCGAGTTTGTCTCTAATTTACTAGGAATTTGTTCTAACATTATGTGCACTGGGTATCTAGTGTTCGATTTGAAGTACAATTGTTAAAACTGATACATATTTTGTGGAGATAGAGCCGAGTTAAGAGGATGGTAAAATACATAAAATCCGGTATAACTCCATAATGGTAAAAGGAGGATCCATACTCAAAGAAAACGGACAGTCGGACGGACAGACAACTGACTCACTGTTATTGTTCCTTTCTTGCTTTTTGTTACCTTATAAGTACCGGAATCCTGAAAGATACATGGAGAAGCCAGGTAGAGAGAACAGAAGAAAGAACAATTTATTACTGCCAAGGCTGCAAGGGCCAAACAGAAGTCTGCTAGGTTGAAGTTAGACCCTTAGTTATGGAATTACAGTCGCTATTAAAAAGCTAGACATAGAAAACACTCTTAAAGAACAATAACAACCAAAACTCCATTGTCAGACAGAATACCCCACACCCATTCGACGACCAACTTTTTCCTGAACCTGGTCGAAGTTGGCTGAAGAAAGCAACATCCAAGCTCAATTCCAACTAACCTGGTGGAAAAGCCAATGGCCTAGCTGCCGAACTACACATATGTTCATATTTATAGCTACGGGGATGATTTGATATACCTAGAACAAGTAATGTTTATCCTAACATTCGTAGTTTATTAACTTTTTTAACGTCTTTTAGGCCAAACAATCAAAAATAATTTCATGGAAATCCAAGATTACTTTCATAAAATAAAATCAAACCTGAAAATTACCATTTTCCTTTCCGAATCACGTATATTAAACACACTATCAAATTACAATCTTCCCACGACATCTATGGGTATCATCATCATCTCTATCTAATTCCCCCCCCCCACCTCCCCCGCCACCCCAAAAAAAAACGGACACCCCACAAGGAATTCAATATCATAGTCAAAAATTTCAGAACTGTTGGCATTATTGCCTCACATTTGTTCAAGCCTACAACATTGTCTAAACAATTCAAGTCAACACTTAATTACGTGGGCAGGAACTTGAAGTTGTAACTCACTGCAGTCGGCCTGCCTAATACAAAATTGCCTTGCCACTCAAGTCCATACACACATATCCACGACAATCACCGCTTTTATTCTACTCAATAGATACTTTATTACCATTAAGTCAAATGGTACAAACACAACCGCTCATAGGCACGTTTTGACGGGACCTTACCTCTTACCAGGCACACACATAAGAAAAGTGTTTCCACAGATACGTACAACGTTTCTAATGCAATACACTACGCTGTTGTGGGGGTGGGGTACTGGAACCTTGCCTACAAACTACCGAACCAAACAAGAATAAGGTTGTTGACACTTCAACTTCTAAGAGTTCTTCATATCACGAGCAAACAAACAAAAACAAAATAAAATAAAAAATAAGCGTGTAAAAGTGGAGACAATATCGGAATAAAAAACAATGTACGCTTTCCTGCACCGCCGCCCGCGCTACTCGAACTCCAGCAGCTTGAGTAACTCCACCAATGCTATGTGGAAAGGTTTTGTAAATGTCTCTTGGAAAACTTGTGGCAGAGGTTATGGTGGAGGCTGGTGGCTGGTGGCTGGTGGCAGCGACGGCATTTAGAAGTTGGTACCCATAAAGGAGTTGAATGTGGATTTATACCTCTCGGGTGACGTTTATCTTGGTGGTTTAGTGTCTCTAGAGATTTTCTTCGTTCAATCGACCTTTTTTTTCTCCTTTTGTCATCCACTCCTTTAGCCCTTGTTGATATTTCATGGTGCCGACGATGACGACGACGCTGCCGCACGCCGCCGTCACAGAGTTTTGTAACTTTCAGCCCACACTTTGGTATACTACTTCCATATGAAAGAACGGATGTTACTTGTGTGATGTGATAATATTTACATTCTCATAGGAACTTGGAGTCGAGAGTAGCGTGAGATTGCAGGATTTAATTGGAGAAAATCTCAGATGCGATATGCTGAATGAAATGAGATTAAGTGGAATTATTTAACATTAAACCATAGCCAACAAGCTCCTCTTCACCTCGATCCTTTCTAGAAATACGAGTAAGTAGACCGGGAAAACAAAAATGTTCTCCAAAAAAAATGTTAATTTGAAGATAAACATTGTAGTTTGCTGTCTCAACGTCAAATATTGTCATATTCGAAATATCTTCTGTCGATTATCTGCAAATTGGTAATCGACTAACAAAGGTCGTGTAAAAGTAGCTTCTGCCGATAGGTGCTGATTTGCAAAATTAAAAGATAGAGTTCATCTGAATCTCTAGCTGCTCTGCTTCTCATACCTGCACGTGACATCTAGAAACCTCTTTAAAAATCAGTTTTCTGCGACAAATGACAGAATACGTTTCGGTTTTATAGTAGGCTATCTAGGCAGCTAACCCATACCTGCAAATAACCGTTGACAACCGTTGGCTATTGAATAAGAACTATGATAGGATTTTCGAATGCTAGAACTTTTCTGGACTCTAGGTATGAAGGTTCCCAAAATGCCGGATTTTTCCCATGTATAGCATGATTTTATGCTGTATAAAAGCAATGCCTTGGGACTAGGTGAAATGGGATGGTACAATCTGGTAGAGAATAATTTACTAATCTGCTAGGAACTGCAAGAAGAAAAACATCGTTCGTAGCAAATAGTTGTTTCTAGCTGTTTTTTTAGTAAACCAATATAAAAGACTCACTGCCTTGTGAGGAATCGAACTTAGGAACTTACATACTACCATCGAGGTTTTGACGCAACGCCTTAACCATAATGATTACGACGGCATTGCTGATGGCTATATCAGAAGTGATACTTGTATTCATTCGTAATGTGACTTGTTATATTTCCCTCGTGAATGTACGGTTTTTATTGGCGTTTCGGAACGGTTTTGAGAAGCAATTGTCTTTACGGCAATTTTAGTCTTGGAGGCTGGAGAAATATGTTATTGTTTTCTGCGATTCGAAACCTGAACCTCCGCTTAGTAACCCAAACCACTAATCACTGATCCAGGGTACCACTATATAGGTACAAGAGCAATAAAACAAATTTTACTACTTAGTTACACTTAAGATACGTAGATATGCAAATACATATACCAAAAAAGTTTCAATTGTTATTCTTTAATAACATCTCCTGTATTTTTTTAAAACATCCGCTGTATCGTAAATCATAGAATTAACTGTGAAAAATAGCCATTGTTGCTATTTTTAAATAGCTATTTTACAATTGTTATGTAGGTAAGCTGAAGTAATATTCTTAAATAACTTATTCCGAACTGTTCTAAAACAACACGGTTATTATGTAAATTGGAGAATTAGCAATGGAAATAGCCAGTATGCATATCCTTCTATGATATAAAATTATACAATGTGGTGGGCAAATGACATTATCTGCAGTTCTTAATTCTTAATTTCTTACGCTGTTTTAGCTATTAAAAAGTACACAACACCCGAATTTGTGTGTGATGTTTAGTATTTTTCAATACTAGAAATGGCATATTTAGCAACACAAATACTATATATGTAAATAGCGACCTACTTTTTTCACACTCACAGATGGAACCATTGTTATGTTTTATAGCAAAATTCAAGAAACACGTACCTAAAGTTGTGCGAGCAACAATGTAGTACCTGATTTCGATGCTGCATTTTTCACTTTCAAAACTCCTGTGTTTTCAGAATAATCCTCTGCAAAATGCATATTTTTAGTACTCACGACTGCCAACCTTATGATGACAAAATATATGCCATTGACATGTTGTACTGCAAAAAAAAAAAAAAAAAAACATTTAAAAACTGGCAGTTTAAGCATCAGCATCGTTTCTTATTAAGTAACGTCTAATCTTTCCAGCTTCTGCGGCATCTTTTGGAAAACTTGTGAAAATACATACTATTTACCATTTTATTTAACGTATATAAAACGTGCTTTACATAAATTCTATTCTTACTGCACTAATTCATGTCATGCCTAAAATAATAGCTTTACTTTCTATCCCTACCTCAAGCTAATTATATTTTAATACAATTCTCGTAAACTTGTTATCCTTTCAGGGATCTGATCCTCGAGCGGCTACATGTCGTGGTAAACTTCAAACTCGACGTTGTAAATTGAATCAGGAGATCAACAAAGAATTACGATTACGTGCCGGAGCCGAAAATCTATTCAAGGTAAGAAGTGAAATCTTTATTACCCTATTATTCCTACCAAGTTATCACCATAAAGCCCTCCATGTCAATTAAAGAGTAAACTTGCCTACTTTGACATTTAAACTGTCCTTTATTCCAGGCAACCACAAATCGAAAACTACGCGACACAGTCGCCCTCGAACTCAGCTTTGTGAATTCTAACCTCCAACTGCTGAAGGAACAATTAGCCGAGTTAAATTCATCGGTGGAAATATACCAAAATGATAGGTGAGTACACGCAGGGACCCACCGAGTGCAGACCATTTAAAATTCCTCAGAAAACGGACAACAAGCGAAGGTGGACTACTCCTTCGCCTGCTCACGTGCGTCCAGCTATTATCTGCATAAGGAAATTTAAATAAATACCAATTGACCCTTGTGTGCGCTAGTGCGCGATTGTCGTCGTTGATGTTGTAAATTTAATTTAAAATAAATACTCTTCGATCCGCACAATTATCCTCCTAAACAGCCAACAACGAGAATAGATATAGGTACCTACCAAACGAAAGACGGACCTCCCTGAGACAACTATCCAATTATTTTCAACTTCATCCGATATCCCTTGGCCCAAAGTAGTTGTCGTCATCGTATTCGTCGTCGTCGCCGTCGCGCAGTCATCGTTTTCCGCGACGCTGAACTAGTAGAACGATATTGTAATACCAACGATAGACGTGTTATGTAAATTTCCTTTAATGATCGTTACTCGCAAGGAGTCACAGTCGGAGTGTGCAACTTAAACGCTGAGGCCTGTCGAATGTTACGAGTATAGGCAGACGCGCGCGCAATCCCTTTCATGGATTCATTTAAAATGCATGAAATGACATGGTCTACGTGTGATGGCATTAATTCAGTTGCATTGCATACAGAGTGATCATCATGCAAAGATACTCTCGCTGTCGTACGCTTCTCGTTTATGTTTCGTTTTGTTCTGAAATCCTACTCTCTTTGGAAGGAGAAAGAGAGGAAGCACCGGCAACAATTGCACAAGGTGGATGTCTGTCTGTGTCTTCTATGCATGTTCTTGGAACTCATTCGATAGCTTGACGTTCCCAAGAAGAAACCTTATCTTAAATGGTACTTTATGGGTTTTCGTCGAATCGTTATTTCGTGCATTGCGGTGACAGTTAGAATCTGGAATCTCTATTGGGCATTTTCACGAAATTGGTAACTTTGTATTTGTACAATGGGAAAAGTATCTAAATTTGAATTGCATACTAAATTACGGCACAGCGTTTGGGTTAAACTATCCTTTGTATGCGAAACTTTCTTTGAAAACACAAAAATTAGGAAACTAGTCACTGTCGATGATTTTCTGCTATCCCCACAAGAGAGATCTGCCTTTAATCATTTCCCTACGGTATATACTTCTATATCGATTTATTCTAACACATTTAACGAAACTAAGCCTCCATCCACTCGCTTACGTTTCCAACATTTTAGCGAATTATAATATCCAATATCGAAACCAATTATGTAGCATTTCAACTGTTTTCTGATAGATGCCTCTAGTATTTTTTTTTTTTTTTTGTTGACTTGTTGACGTAGACCTTTCCCTTCAAGAACCCCAAGTAGAGAAGTCGGTGCCAATCGATATCACCTCTGTTTGACATTATGCGGCCGGGGAATATTTCTTCTAAAATATCCATCGTATCGTTAGATGTATGTGATGTGACATCATCCTCTTGGAAACACATCTGTTGTAGGCCCGATCAATTCAATTTGGGTACCAAGAAATTATGCGACATGTCACGATAGCGATCACCAGTAATTGTTACAGCATGCCTCTTGGGTCTTCAAAAAAATGTAGCCTAATAATCCCGCCGGCTCATATGGTTCACCATACAGTAACTCTACCAGGGTGTAAAGGTCTTTGGTGTATCAATTAGAGATTTTCAGTGTCCCAATAGTGAATATTTTATTTATTATCAATGATGATTTTTTTTTCCAAAAATTGGATTCGTCAATTGAATTTTATATGCAAATAGTTTTTAATTATTTTAAACCAACTTGCCAGAGACATTCCAAATTCTTCTGCTCTGCGTCTATCTTTTTCTAACCCTTTTTTGTGTGCCATTTTGAGATTGAAAATTCTAATTTTAGATGTGGATTTACCAACCTTTAAAAAATAAAAACTTTCTGACTTTGGATTTGGATTCAGCGACCCCGAAAACGCCTTACCCAACATTACATTAATCTACGAAGAAAATTTAATTTACTTATATATTAGGGTTTTGTCCGCCATTATTAATTCGCCATTTTTACTTACTTGTTTTAATGTTAATGTTCTCCACCACTTAAAATCGTGTTCTTTGTAAAACGCAGTAATAGAGTGAAAGGAAATGGTTTAAGGAAGGGTTCAAGAGAGTGAGGTAATGATGCGCGTTAATTTTAAATCTTTTCAAATTATAAATTTCTGAAAGGCAGGTTATTTTCATGTTGAATGGCTAAAAAATGATGTACTCGTACATTCATCTGCATAATGGAGTAATAAACAACTAAATCCTGCACATATTTTCGCGAACTTTTAATATGTTGTTTGTTTGTTATATTTTCTAAGGAATTTTTGAGAAAAAAATTAGCTAGTTGCAGAAACTGCGGGGTATTTTCCGTTGTTTGATTTTATAAACTGAGTGAATATCTCGTAGCTGACACGTCATATCAAAATATGATTGCCATTTCTTTAATCAGTAGAAAAAAGAGAAATTGATATTTTAGGTAAAACCTTGTTGACTAGAGTTTTTTTTTTTTCATTGGCACACTTTGGTTATTTAGCAAAGACTTTCATTTCCTTACAAAAAAAATAAATGTTTTTTTAGCAAATGCAAAAACCGTTTCGTTCTTTCCTTCCAAAGGCAATAACTGGTCAAAGAAAAAATTGCTCTACTAAAATGATCTCCATCTAGTGGAAAACTTAACCATAACTACACAACTCATCTACCAGCTGCTGAGAGCATGTATAGTTGATGTCAGCTGCATCTACCTGCGAGTACTTGGCGAGGCAGAATGGAATGCGGCTAACAATTCAAGTGTGTTTACAGGTTCACTCATATACTTTTTCGAGTTAAAACTTATAAACTGTCAAATATAGTAAATTGAGAGAAAAGTTCTCACAAGGTGGCAAATTGGCAAATCGCCACGCCTTCTTTATGTTTAGCAGCACCAAAATTACAGCAACATCGTTTTAAAACTGTGCAATATTTTCTTTTTCGTCAACTGTCAACAGTGGCAGAAACAATTCTTCGAGGGCATTCAAGCTCACTACTAATCACTTGAAATGCGAATGTATTTCAACATTCTACTGCAATGGTTTAGAATAGCGTTTAATAGAGTACGTTCGATGAAGCTACAGTTCGGGACGGTCTCAACTAACAAACCTCAGTTCGATCTTTTGCCAGATGCTTGAAATTGCGTAGAAGATGAGCTCTGCCTCTTTTGCTTTATTATACTGCTATCCCGTTCACCGAAATCAATCGTTTCATCCCAGAACTGACGCTCGCCTCAAAACTTTTACAAAGCATAAAATATCAAGAAGTCAATTCAACGTTTCGACAGCCACCTCCACCATTCTGTAGATAATAAAGATGATAAAGCATACTTTACTTGGCTATCAGAGT
Organism: Pocota personata; assembly: GCA_963082735.1. Lineage (NCBI taxonomy): Eukaryota > Metazoa > Arthropoda > Insecta > Diptera > Syrphidae > Pocota > Pocota personata. The sequence continues at coordinate 7,531,510 of OY720430.1, forward strand.
AAAAGTCGGGATTTTTCCCAACGCCACTATTACTACTATTACAGCTGTAGTTTGCTTTCGAAGCACTATGCATTGTCTGTAGAAATGGGAGGGACTCAAACGCATCCCTACTACTACCCCTTCTTTGTGAGATAAGCTTTGTTTCATTATTTAAAAAAAAATATTTCATGGTCATGGTTGTTTAAAGCGGAACAATATAATTCAGTACGTGGCGTAGCGCGGCTTATTAAGGCTTGGTCTCAAGGTCCAAATAACAATTTCCTGACGCTTAGTGATTTAACTTTTCCAGTAGAAGCCATCAGAATGATAAAATGTTCTTAGAATTTAAAATGCTCAAGCACTGGTAGATTTCTTCTCGAAGGCTTTGTGTTCTTTGACAACAGTTCCATAAGTACCTCTAAATTTCATAATACAAAACGTGGGTGATGTAGTAGTAGCAGATATATACGTAAGCAGAATCTTAATTTAGATTGAGCCCATGCCAAAAGGGAAGCCAAAAATCACACTAACTCACAAAAGCCATTACCAACTATAAGTCTCCAAGTAGGTCAATTGATTCTGTTTCGCACTTTTATTTTACTTTACAACTGTAGTAAGTCCCATAAAATCTACTTTACCGTAGAGAATTTTATATCTGATACACCATTTCTGTATATAGATACACAATCTTTAGGAACAGATTAACACACTTAGAAGACTCTGGCCAGAGTCGTAAAATGTCCAAAATTTTGCAGTGCGGTCAAAGTACCTAATCCTTTTAGAATATTTCTTAGAACGATTCTGCCATCAATCATCGCTGACAAGAGATGAAAGATTATTTTAAGCGTACAATTCAAATGGAATTCGTGAGAATAATATTCTGAAGATGAGCCACTCCCGCGAGACAACACTCCCTTATGTGACAGTGTCAAATGGCTTAAATCTCAACCCCTCAGAAATATTAAGTTAAATTGATTTGTTGAACCTCACAGTGCCCCGTCCTTTAAAACACACTCGTGTGTTAAATCCGCTTAACGTTGGATCCAACCGGCAATTAAATTTATTCTGACAACTTTGGTCTTAAGGGGATGACCAAGTTCAATCAATTCCTCTACCACATTGCGATTGAAATTGGTTTGTAATTGCGCAATTCGTTAAACTTGTTTTGCTACTCGATCTCGATGATGTTATGACGAGGGATGGCATTTTAATCGTTGGCAATCAGAACAGTCGATTGGTTTCTATTTTGTACCGTGTCGTCGCCATAAACAAATGTACAACTCATCCCGCTCCCTGTATCTGCACTTGTATCGCTCATGATACGCTCATGATGATTGTACTCCGTTGTATACTCGTAAATAAAATTCTCGCATTTTTTCACGTTTCATGGTGAGGAAATGTATACGCCATAGGTCTGTCTTGTTCTACTTCGTGAATAACAATTAGTTTAGACGGTTAAATGTACACAGTGCACATTTAAATTGGCTAAAGGATTTAATAAAGTGTTTTATAAGTTCAGTATTATTTAACGCCAAACAAGTGTTAAATATTTTAATCGGTATTGTAGTGTCCACACGAGTTTTAGTTAAGGAACATGGATCTAGATAACAATTATGTATGTACATATGTCTAATTGGATTTGTTTGGTAACAATATTGGCGCCAAAAATGTCTGGATAAACTTTTACATGTTCAAAACCATTGTATCGAGCGAGATGTACAGGAAAGGTGACTTATTAGTCGACAAAGTAAATCCATTTTGTTGTTACCAGATAATGATAAAATACTTCACTATAAGAAGTTTAACTTTAGACATAGCTTTCCTAATAGCAACTCCTACAGAAGTCATTATTGTAGATGCCCATCATTTGAGCGTGCATAGTGCATACCTAGAAAGTATTGCCCAGCTATGGCGTTAGTGCGCCTAGAGATAATTGTTCTCTCCTGTACTGGATCGTAGCCTGTCTTTCTCAGAGACATGCAAACACCTGACTTAGCTATTCTTATTCAGTTTATACCTGAAACCTGCTTGTAATCTCTAGGACGCATGGTGTTTTAGAGATAACTTTCCGCAGTGTTGTGTGTTGCAGAAGTTACGTTGGGCCCTTCAGACCTCTTTACTCAAATGTATCAGGCTGGTCTTGTAGGACTCCGATTTTGCGTAGTATAACGTGGAAAGTCAGGAGTATTCAATCGCGTACCGGTGTTGTGAACCATTGCATTGGTGGAATACTCGTATAAGCCTTTATGCAGGGGTCCTACCGCAACCGCTAGTTCCGATTGATAAGCCGGCGATATAGATGTGCCTCGTTATGCTGGCAATAACAGCATCCATGTTCCTTTTTTTTATGTGTGGTTCGGTGTCCATATCTAATGTTTTTTTGTTGAAAAATGTTGATCTGACAAGTAGCTAGGGAAATTTTGTTAATCTTCATAAAGCCAGAGGACGCTTAGTATTTGAAGTCCAAAGGTATAAGATGTAAGGAATTGGAGTGGAGAGATAGATCAGACTGGATAGAGGGGATTATCGCTTCGGTTTCGGTGCCTTATCAAGGCATTTTTTTGAACCCCATACCGAGTCAGGATAATCTAAGAAACTTCTTTTGTTGTAATCTCAACATTTCCTTTTTTTCCTGGAAGTGTCATGGGTTCATGCCATTGAATAACAATATTACTGACAAGGGATCAGAAATGCAGGCAAGCTAAATCTGACTCATGCAATACCTGAACTCGGAACCAATTAAATTATAATAATTTGATGACCCAATATGTTCAATAAATATCTAACAATCGCAACTACAAAGCCCCCCACTGAGTACCTAGTCCTGGATTGAGCTGACATTTTATAAAGACAAATTCCTCATACCCGGCCCGCATGAATAGCTTTTCGTAGCGCAAAAAAAAAAAATAAAAATAATACTTTAAATAAAACTACGCCAATACCAATGACAGGTGATTACGTTCCAGTAGTTAGCCATGTTCGGTGCTTTTGCACTTTTTTTTTCTGCACCAACATGGCTAATATCTCATCGGTATCTGGACTGAAGGCTGGTGGTATTAGGCGCGCGAGCTCAGCACTAAAACCCAACCTCATTTCTCGCTGTGAGATCAAAAATAGATTTAATTTTTTTGTTGTATCTACTTTCTGTTACCGGTTCCAGTTGGTTGCGATATTTCGCGCTTGACCGTGCGATTAACGCAAAAAAAGCGGAGAAAAAAAAACTTGCCACTATAGTGTTTAGATGAATGTAATGCTGGACAAAAGGCGAAGATTGAATTCCTATATGTACTCGTACATGGACAATGTTTTATAACTATTTTGACCACTAAATACTGCGCAATCGACTTGGACGTTGAAGTGGATAGGATTTGTGGTTGATTTGAGACTTGTATAGATCCTTTTTAGGTTTCGATTGGTTTTGAAGAGATTAAGAACAGAACAATCAATCCATTCGTGATTGTGGAATGTGTTTGTTTTTTTCTATAAGTTAAGCTTTAGTAAGTCGTCAAGATAATTTTTTAAATCTAAATTAAAAGTGATATAGGTGAACAAAGATACGCCGCAGTTGTATAATGCAGGCATTACTCTATGGAATATCTTCATTTTTGCAAAACGAAACTATACTTAGAGTTTAATTATACGAGTACCTACCACTCTTCCCTCCTAACCTTTAACTTTAAGTGTCTAGCGATTTCAAAACAAATACGCCTTTTTTACGATTTACCTCTTAACTGATCGTTTATGCACAACAACGGCTTGATTCAAAGATACATAAACAATCTTATCATAAAAAAGGAAATAATTCCGCACACTATGTAGATACATCGTTACCCACTGAGTACCGAGTCTTCAGCTTATGATGGATTGAGTTGCATTTGCACTTTATGTGGCAATTAAACATTTATCTTATCCACGTGTTCATCTCAATTAATTTATTCACTCATGCCATTGCTAATTTAACTTTATTTTCTTTATCTTTTTTTTTATTACAGTCAGGACAGTGTTATGCCAATGATACCACTTGGATTGAAAGAGACAAAAGAAATAAACTTTTTAGAGCCATTCTCGGATTTTATATTGGAACACTATAGTGAGGAACCATCGATGTATATTGATGCAATTGCTGATATAACAGATACACGACAGGTATAATTAAGGATACTTTTATGGAGTGTAATAAATCAGTATGTTTTCTTCAGGCATCCAAAACACCATCAAGAGACCTACAAGGTGTCGCCTTGCTCTTTCGCTATTACAATCTACTGTACTATGTCGAAAGGAGATTTTTTCCACCAGACCGAAATTTGGGCGTTTACTTTGAGTGGTATGATTCGTTAACAGGTAAGGATAACATAAAATTTATATATGGCAGTGCTACTTCTTTAAAGGCATAGATAATATTTCTTTGAATGCAGTGTTGCTATTCATTGGAATTCGTAACCTGAGCACTAGGCTCTACTCGTATACCCCACTGTAACTGAATACTTAATTTGTTATTCGATACCTAGAGACTCTTTCCTACCCGTGGATAATGGGCAACCTTTGACCTCTTTTGTTTAAGCTACCGAAATCTTGGCTTTAATGTTCGAGCATGCAATTGGCTTTCATTTGGCCTGCATAATGAGTACAGACAGTCTTAAAATATAAAAGATATTTGATTTTAAGACGGATTTCTTTAGAGCGATGAGTAAATACATATTTATGAGCATCTATACAACACAAATGCAGACACACAATCGTAGGAGAAATTTTCTTTACCTATAAGACAGGCGAAAATGTTTTAAAACATTCTTAAGACAACAGACTGTGGGTTTCAGCGCCGGTACTTTCTGGTAATTACGAGTATCGGGCCCGTAGTCTGCGCACATCTACAATGCCGTGCATATAATTAGAAACGCCGTTTTTACCCGTAGTATACTGACATTTTTATTGAAATTTGTGAAATGATTGTTTAATCGTCAGATTATTACAATACTTTCATATCACAGGTTAAATTTGGGAAAAACATATAAAACAGGTCGTGCATGTAATTAAAAACACCTGCAATATATTGATAAATGTGATATTTTATTTCAGTTTTTTCTAATATTTAATGGAATAAACATGATTATTACAATATACGCGGTGTAGATTCAATTAAATTTTCACATAATGACTTTGGAATGGACTCTCAAACCCCTTTGGTGTCTTCATAAAGACAGTGAAGATTTCTGATTTTCTTGTGGCTCATCTTCCTTTTGCAATACTGCCACAGGTTCTCAATATGCCAGTTCAATTAAATTAATACTATTGTCTTCTTATGTAAGTAGCTGCCTGCAACGGTTCGTTACTCCCACCTCCGCTTCCAAATTACTGGTAGTTACTTGTCTGCATACGAGTATAGCAGCATTGCCTTCTCAAGAATACTATAATACTGGAACCTATCCATATGTCCCTCAATTTTGTGAATTTGACCAACGCCGACCACAGATGCAGCACCCATATCATTGCACTACCACTATCGTGTTTGACGGTGGGGTGAGTGTACCTTGAATTAAAGTCCAAAGCCCTTGGATCAAAGACCTTTTCCATCAGATTAAATGCTGTTTATCTTAGTTTTATTTCAAACGCTTTTTTCCCTTTTTCGCTCAGTCGACAACGACTTCTTCCTAGCTATGCGTCCAAGAAGTCCTGCTTTACGCAACATACGTTTCAACAGATGACTGGATGAATGGATATGTAATTGGATCCCCTTTGTCACCAATTCACGTATACCACCAAGTACGTAAAATATGCAGAGTTATTCATTTTGTGCTTTAGGATTTTTAATTTAAATGATGTAGAAAGTTTTAATGATTTCAATGGAATTTGTTTATTAATTTTAAATTAAATCGGCGTCAACTTGTTGATTTTCCAGCTCCCAATTGACGTATGTTCTACGCATTCCATGGTCAGTGTAAGCTAGACCTTATAGGATGAAGCAATAGAAAATGCCCAAAAATGCGGCGTAGAATTGACAATATCGGGTTTTCGGCTACTGAGGCCTTCACAGCAATACGATGATGCACGGGCCTTACGACATCACAAACACTACCTATTTATTCGAATTTGGTGATTGATTTTCGAATTGTTTGCTCAGTTGGGTTATTATGACGACCATAATCTGTCCTTAAATTACGATACACAGATATTACAGAACTGTTATTCTTGTAGGAAGGTGCAACAATTTTAATGCGTTGAGCGGTGGTTAAACGATCCATGTTGTAAAATGGCAGGGCAAGAACTAACTACCTGTCATTATGGATGACAGATGTCATATGACAGAGATTTGTAATCCCAACCTCGAAATGAATAACCCTTTATAATAAACTAAGTGTCGCTTACTCAAGAGCCTTGATTGTCGCTTGAATCTAAATCTGCATTGTAATTACCTTGCCGACATATATTCCCTAATTACGCCAGTGAAGATATTTTATTTCATTTTTTTACTTCACGGCTTTAAACCCGTAATTTTTTGTTTTATTTATATCCACAAACAACGAAATAGTGAAATAAACTTCGTTAAATTAAGGAATAGTTAAGCATTAAAAAAAATAAAAATAATAATCAAGGACCAGTAAAGGTTCAGATTTTATGGAAAATGTATTGGTATTAACGTTAAAGTGTGTCAAAATGTCTTCAAATCCCAGTTCGGAGGTTCGAGACGATAAAAGTTTTGAAGGCCGCAGTTTTAAAATACGTACAGTTGGTTCCTTGTATCCAGAGGCAATTAAAATTTTCGAGTATGATTGATTTCGTACTTCGACCCTCTCTTTGGCGTCCTGCATTTGGAATTTTTCATCTGGCTACTACTCGTATTTCACCCATGCCTTTTATATTTTCTTTTTCCTCTTTTGTTTCTACTGTCTGAGGTGTAATAGCAACTTTCTTGAATTTGCGATGCTTCGCCCCCACCCTGCACTTCTCAGATGAACCCCAACTCCCAAAGCAAATATGTAAATAAATTTTATTTCTTTTTATAGGAGTCCCATCATGTCAACGTACTATCGCCTTCGAAAAAGCCTGCACGCTCTTCAACTTGGGAGCAATTTACACACAAATCGGAGCACGTCACGATCGAACCACAGAGAAAGGACTCGATGCGGCCGTCGACAGTTTCCTCAGAGCAGCTGGAATATTCCGTCACATATACGATACATTCACAAATGCTCCATCTATGGATCTGAAACCACAGGTGCTAGACGTTTTGGTTTCACTAATGCTGGCACAAGCCCGTGAATGTCTCTTCGAAAAGCTACAACTCCAAATCGAGTCTCTATCATTAACCGACTCCAGTCATGTAAGTCTCATCTATGACCACCTCCACTAATTTGTGAAATTAGCATGCTAATATTACCGCCCCCCACAGCTCTTTAAAGACCTTGCCGGTGAGGCGGCTCAACTCACAATGGAATACAATGAGATGCACAAAAACATTCAGTTGAACGATACCCACACGTATCTGCCCGAATGTTGGGCTGGCTTAGTGCCCCTGAAAGCTGAATTCTACAAAGGTGAGGAGTTACTCACCCACCTCCATCAATTTCTATCTATTACTAACTGTGTGTGTTGTTTACAGCATTATCACATCATTATGAGTCGCGGAGTATCGATGCGAATGCAGACAGCGCGTCATCACTTGGAACCAGTGGGAAACGTAGCCAAACCACGGTGGAGTCATTCATCGGTAATGCAGAGGAGGATGCTGCAAGCAGTAGCATCTATGAGGATGGTAGGAGTGCGAGTGCCTTGAAACGGGCACACCTCAAAGAATCACTGGCTAGTCATGAGGAGGCACAGAGACTGCAACGTATGTGTCGGTATTTAAAGGTGAGTTTGGGAGGAAAACCATTTAAGGTAGCAATGGTGTGCGAGTATTATTGTAACATAATTCTGGAAAAGTACAGAAATGACAATAGTTTCATTTGCCTCCGTTTCAGAACAAAATATCACTAACACAGGTGCTAAAGGAAGCCCACTACAAAACCCAAGATGAATATGAGAAATACGAAGAGGAGAAAGTCGAAAAGGACATTGATGAGGACTTTGATTTGATAGACGTCATTGTTGAAGGTGAGGACCTATTTAAGCACTTTATACTAAGTCAGGCTTAATTCTATATTTTCTAACAGCATGTTCAAAGTTCACACTCTCGCTCACCGGGCCCGACTTCACATCGTACAAGGTCGATGATCCCTTCAAGCGACTAGGCCCTATTGCAATCTTCTCTGCACGACGACATTGGACCGCACCGAGATGCGTTCGTTTGCAAAAGGGCTCCACAGTATATCGCAACGGAACCGTCTACCATTGTCATTGTCCTGCGGCAGACCAACACGAAGTTGGTTGCAGTCTATACAAAGATGACGTGGAAAGCTTTGGCTTTCACGTAAGAGGAGATGCACCAGTGATTATTGCCCATGTCGAGATGCATTCACTAGCGGATGTAAGTTCTAAAGACACATACCAAGAAAATTTGTAATCAACATTCCTTTTCAGTTGGGTGGCATTAAGGAAGGCGACTTCATCGTTGAAGTCTCTGGCATCGATGTAAAATGGTATTCCCACCAACAAGTTGTCCGTGTAATACAATCCGCTGGCTCAACTCTAGAATTAAAAGTCATCACACCAATGGATAGGAATTATCTTAAGGTTAATTCTAAAAATCTAATCTCATCCGAAGCATTTTTTCACATTTTTTTTTATGCTTTTAGCCACTTTCATCGAAAGGATCGATATCCACTTTGTCAGCTGCCAGTTCATCTGGAGTCTCGTCAGGTTCATCCAGTCCCACAGGTACGACAAGTTCAAAGCCCAAACTCCGATGTAAAACACCAAAGAGTCGCCTGGGTAGCCTCTCGTCCAGTTCATGGAATCCTTTTCGACGCACTCACAGTTTGGGTAAAATATTTTAGCACAAAGCTCACCCGCTTAAGTGAGTGTGAATTTTTACAGTGGCCATTCTTTTTCAGTTGGATTATTTCTTATCAAACTTACCGCTTAGAAAAAAATGTATCTTCCGCTCCCCCATCTCCCAAATGTATAAATATTCTTATTCTTAAGTTTAAGCAGCAACTATATCTATATCTATGCATTTTATGTATTTAATTAGAATTACAATTTTTTCTTACAATTATTATTATTAATTTTCTGTTTGCATGTTTTTATTTTTGGATTATTGTTTTATTTTCGTTTATTTTCCATACGAGGGGAAAATATTAAAATTGTAAAATACACCAAGTAACACACAAATAAAGACGGGCTTCCGGAAGAATAGACAAGGAGACAGGGTAAAAAGATAATTGAAAAATTAAATATATTGTTAATTATTTATTTATAATCGATAGAATATATAGTTTTTTTTTTTATTAGTGAGCAAACCCAAATTGTACATGTATAATATTTTTTTGTAATTACCAGACGAAGCATAAAGTAATGCATCGCCATTTTTATGTAGGAAAGCGATATAATGTAAATGATTAAATGTTAAATACGACTATATATATACAAATGAAATAAATATATAATAAAAATAATTTGTAAAACCATTGATAATTTTTATTGACGTCAACATTTCGTATAGTAAAAGAGACCTCTGGCTGATGCAACAACATTTTTGAAAAATTTAACAAAGAAGAAAACATTGGATCCAACGGTTTTAACCACCAATACTCTATCAGCTAAGTTATGCCTGTGACCTCACGTTTTTCATTTGTAAAGAAAAACGTAATGCTACGTAACGAAACTCTAACCTGAGGCAAAAATTGAGATGAGCTGAACTTTGCTTGCTTTGACAAATGAGCAGACAAAAAAAATGTAAACAAACTAATTCAAAGCGCTCACAGGACGAATGGTACGTAACGAGACGAAGCTGAGGTCGAGGTGATATTGTGTTTTAAGCATTATTCAATCGATTTTATCAAGTTTACCAGCTGTTCGGTCTCAATTTGTTCCCATTCTTCAACAAGAGTTTGTTTCAGTTCTGCAGGTGTCTCAAATTGTCGATTTTCGATTGAATATTTTCTTTCTATTGGGTTCAGATCAGAGGAGCATGCTAAGCCAACCTATTGTCTCATTGTTGTGAATCCTGGCATTATCCTGCTGGAAAATCCATTTTTTTTTTTCTATTATAACCTACAAATTGAATAAGGCTGCTTTGGAGAACTTGAATATAATCTGCACTCTTCACATTTGCAGATGTGAAGTGAATTATTAAGCACCCATTTGAAGACAATGCACCCCACATCGTCACCGAACCACAAAATTTCTCGTTGAGAAAATTACGGTCTGTTTAAATTCAACCTTAGAAATAATTTAAAACAAAAATATTTATTAATATTCAAATACAACGACGATTTTACATACAAATGTCCAATCTAAAGCTACTCGTACCTAGCATGGACAATAGTACTGTTACACACATTTATTTCTATAAAATAAAGACCTCAAAATATAATTTAATATAACTCAGAATTTATTCAAATATGTATTCTGAATATAAAAATCGAAACTTTATTTAAAAAGACTTCTCTTGGTCTTAATGCAAGTCTTTAGTCGTTTTGGCCACTCATCAATCACAATACCCATCTCATTAATTGGGAAATTGGCCACAGCTTCGGTCAGAGCTTGTTCCATGTTAGGGTATTGTGGCACATAATTTCCTTTAAGGCAGTCCACAATTTGTGATCAAGTGGAAGGGTAGTCTTTGTACCAATAAAACGGTGTACATTTCTCTAGAGCCAGGTATGGGTAGTTTTCGCCTTATGAGCTGACGCACGATCTTGCTGGAATGTTCCCTCCTTTTTTTTGGAATAGAGTATGGTTTGGAGGTTCCACAAAGGGTTCTTAAATGGTTTGCTGGTGCACTTTGGCCTATGTTTCTATGCTTTTTTCGCAAAAATGCAGGTTAGTGACTCCGTCATAAGAGACTACCCAGCACACCATGGCTAACTCTGGGGAGTGTCCTTTGAGAATGGCTCTAACACCCTGCTATGATCATGTGCGAGGAGCCTAAGGCAAACTGTCAAGCTACATTTTGTATAGACAAAATAGGAAATAAAGTAACAATTGTTAAAAAAGAGCTGTGCATTTCAATACACCCTATCATTTTATTTGTTTATTATCTTCTGCATCGTGAAGATTATCTCATCGGTAAACAGAATTTTTCTGTACAGAACAGCAGCGTATTCCACCAAGAGTCGCTTTGGTTTTTGGATCCAGATTTTGTAAAAGTCACAGTCAGCATTTTTTCAGTATGGCGCTTTCTCAGAAAGCTTTCGTTTTCTTCCTGCTCGCTTGACAGTCCCATAAGATTCGGAATCTTTCAAAAAATTGCTAACAACACGACGACTCCGATCGATTGTTCTTACAATTGGACTCACACTATGGTTTTCTCTTTTAATGCTAAAATGTTTCCTTTTTCAATATCGGACAATGAGGTACACATTTCATTTTTACGCCATCTGTACGAGTAGTTCTCACCACTTGAGTTTATTGTGGGTTATAAATATAAAACGCATTAATACAGGGAAATACTACGTTATCTCCTAAAATGATCCTCCTTTCGTAAGAACAAAGAAATACGAAAAATAGCGGTATTGTTGACTGATATTATTCTATAAGCGTTATCTCTCTTAATTCCCTCTTCTGTTCGCAACTTTTCTCAAATCCTATTGGAAGGTAAAAATCGAACTCGAAGTGGGTTATATATAGAGACGGACATAATTACTCGTATTCACACATGAGCATATTCTCTAGTAAAATCGTTAACAAATTAAAAGTAAGTTAGGGGTCGAATTACCGCGTCAGTCAACGAATGTCTCGTCACATAATTTGCATTATGCTGTTGCTAGGTCTACCAACAACACAATAGAAATTACGTGAAGAGCAATACGTTCACTGATGCCGTAATTCGAGCCCATATTTTAATTTTTTATTGACATTTATTTATTCATTACAATTTTGTTCAGTGATTGATAATAAAAAAACTTAAATTGTTAAATCTGAGGATTGGGGGAAGTTGGAAAGAGATTATGGGGTACATAGTAATTGATCCACATACGCACTATGTGATCAGTCTGTTTGGGATGGAAAAATAAACTGTTACCAAGATCTAATTTCTGCACACTGGTGGAGGTTTTCTTTTAAAATGTTACTCAATGGGTCGTATGCAAAAAGATGAGTTCAAGCTTTTTATTCAATTTTCTGAGATCTTTCTTAACATGGTATGCAAAAAAACAACCGAGTTAGATCGCATGTTGTGAGCTCGATCTCAAAGTGTTGAGATCAGTCACAAATTGAAAGCTCGATGTGAGAAAGAGCTTGTTTTGATATGCAAAAAGATGAGAAATCTATTGTATGCATGAGATCGATGTCATAAATAGTTAAGCATGGTATTTCCCTTACTAAGTTCATATACAACTGTCAAGATGGCCGAATTTCAGCTAAATTTCGTTACAAATCGAATTTATAAAAATAGAAGGTGTCCATTTGGTGAAGATTTTCATTGGCTCTCTCTTCCTCGCCTTAAACATTCATGATTGTGATTTTTCGAGCAAAATTTTATTTTCCTTCAGTTATTTAACCAAAAATTTATTAAAGTGATCCAAGAAGACATTTTTACTTTTTTTATTTAATTTGCCGCTAAGAAATTCTAATCACAACTAAATAAGACAGAGAGCCTTGAGATTCGACTCAAATCAATCTCGTCAGAGCCATTGAGAACGATCTTTTTTTGCATATGAAACTGAGTCCGAGTTCCGCTTTGCACAATCGATCTCACATGTGAGTTCAAGCCCGTCAGCTCTGACTCTGAGATCGTGCTCGTCTTTTTGCATATGACACATTGTCCCGTCAATGAACACCAAGTTGCCTACACCACTTGCCGCCATACAGCCCCATACCATAATCCCCCACCTCCGTGCTCACTATATTATTTTTTTCAAACTCGGTATTCGGCTTATTCTCCCATCTGATTGAAATATATTAAACTTGCTTTCATCTGAGAAGAGTACATTGACCCAGAAAGCTGTAGACTTATTTTTGAACCTTTTTTCGATTCTAACCTCTTGTTTTGATTTGCCTTGCTTATCAGAGGTTTCTACTTTGACACTTTGGAATTGTAACCAGCACGATGCAGAGTTCTACGGACAGTTTTATTATGAATTTCCTTACCTATATCTTACTTTAATTCCTCCGATACTTTAGATGACGTAATTTTTGGATCCTTCCTAACTAGAAGTCTTTCATCATTTGCAGTCAGATTTCGTGGAAGTCCACTATACAGACGGCTTCTGAGGTTCGAGGAGTTTTTGAAACGTTTTATGATGCTGCAAATCGTGAATCGGCTTCTTTTTTTTATGATGTATAACGTCAACATTAAAAGTTGCAAGTGTGTGAATAATTGTATCCATGATAATAAAGGTAGTTACCCACATTTGTGCTTATTTCTTTTGACTAAGCTAATTGAACAAGATTGTAATAAATAAAAAAATGGCAAAGAAAAATCTGATTTAATTTGTAATTTGTTAAAGATTTAACTAGAGAATACGCCTATGTGTGAATAATTATGTCCGTCTCTGTATATGAAACCGACTGTATAGTTCTACCAATTTTCTTTTCCGCAGATCTGGGGCCCTACTCTGTATTTCGTTTCGAAAGTAAAATTTTCCGAAAACGAATATTTTGTACTGTCTATTTCAAAAGCGGAATGAAATCTACTACTTTCGGATTTACAATTCCGAAAGTGGAATTTTGGTACCTAGCAACTCGTCAAAAGCATTGAAATACGGAAAATTTGTTTCTACAACAAATGCGATAACGGAACGTTTTTTAAGAAAATCTTAGTGATAATAACAATTTAAGCAAACAAATTTTAATTTACAGGGCTTCTTCAAACAAAAGTTTACGAAACAAAAATAATTCGAGATTTTGGTGGAGTTCATGTGTGCAAATCCAGATTTGGCCAAAGGACAAATAAAAAACGCACATAATTTGTGGAAAAGGATAGCGTCCGATTTCAATGTTTTATTTCGCTCATTTTGAAATTTCACTTATTTCCATAATATTTGATTTTTCCCGTATAATTTTCCGCTCAATGTGTTCTTCACTAGTTTCATCGTCCATCCAAAGTGCAACAGAATCGATTTTCTTTTGCAATATTAAATTCTTTCTTTAAAAATCGCAATTTTTCCTTTTTCGATTTTCACCTATTTCATATTTGTATTTGTTTTGGTTTGTTTATTTGACAAATCTCGAAAGAAATAAATCGAGACTCGACAAAGAAAAATCCGTAAGTGGAAAAAGCGTCTAGTACTATTTTTTACATTTCGAAAGTGTTACAGAGTACCAATTCAAAAACGAAACGAAAAGCAATTTCGAATAGCATTGACTTTCGGACTGAAATAGAGAGTAGGACCCCTGGTCAAATTCTTTGACGACTCAGCGATTTAACAATAAACTCAAAAGAAAAGGAAATAAAATCCACAAACGTATTTTTAAAGACGAGGTTTATTTCAATAATATTTTCACTTGTATCTAGTTTGCTTTTTGTTTTTTTTACTTTGTTTCCTTTTTGTTTTCCTCACCAAGTGACTTGTGGTTTATTCGGGTTTTCCTTCCTTTTTTTTATATTTCTCTAAAATGACGAAAGACATAAAATATTTTTTTTTGTTTTTTTTTTTGTTTTACATATTATTTTTCTTTGAATTACACACACATACACATTGCAAGAAATTTGTTACGTTTTTTTTTAAAAATGTTTTTAAACTTATTATTAAACTGTAATTAATTTAATTTTATTATTTTATTGAGTTAGTCGAAGTGTTAGAGTTCTCTTCTTCACTGTCCAATTGATAATAAGGTTTAACGTTTTTTTTTTTCTTCTTCTTCTTCTTCCTCTTAGCCCCTTTGGAAAGGTTAATTATGTAATTATAATTAAAAATTATTAGTTTGACGCTTAAACGTTAGTACATCCATTTAATTTAAGTTAGTAAATTATTTTCTAATTATTTTTTTTTTTTGTAATTTTTTTTTATATGCTTTTTTTTCTTTATTTTTGTTATAATACTGAAACACGACTAGAATTCTTTATGTCATAATTATTATTAATCTTCTTGGAGGAACACTCACAGTCCCCGCCTCACGACCACACTCAGTGATTTTTATGTTTTTAATTCATTTAAATGATTTTCTTTTTTCTTTACTTAAAATTAATATACAGTTAATATCGAGATAGATATACATATATATATATATATAAGTAGATATTTAGGTTTTCTTTTAATTATTATTTCTGTTTTCTTTTAAAAATTAATTTAAATAGTATTTTTTTCATCTTTGGTTTTTTCTATTTTTTATTTATTAATAAATAAATTGTTTTACATTTATATATTTCACTGGTTTTTTTTTTTCTTCAATATATGTATATATAATAAATTTTGTTTATATATATAATTTGTTGTTTTAGGTACTTTTAAAAAATTATTACTTATTATTTTATTTCTTGTTTTAATTCTTTAGAAAAATGAAAAAGAACTTATACGTATGTATATATAATATATATTTTTTTGTTTTCACATTTATATATAAATTTGTTGGTTTTTTGTTGAAAATAAAAAATATCGTATAACAAATAAGGAAAAAAAGATTGCGTCAATAAAAATGGTGTATTCTGTTAGTACATACAAATATAATAATTAAAAATTTAATAATAAATAGATTTGAAAAATATATAGATCACGATATCGATAAAGTTAAAATTTATTTTGTTCTTATTTTGTTGAGAAAAATAAATGTACATTGTTTTCTGGAGGGTTTTTTGTGTCCGCGCGCAGCGGTAAACACTTAGATAAATGGTATGACACGTTGAGAAAATTACATTTGCTATCTATGGAAACGAAAGTTTATTTTCTTTTTTTTTTCTAAAACACATACATATAAATCTACGAAGCGTAAAGGAACACTACTTACATTACTACACGGCTAAATTTCTAACATTTTGTTTTTTTTTTTTGTTTACTTAAAAATACTGTTTTGATAAAATTATCTGATCGAAACAGATGAGTTGTGCGATGAGATAAAAAGAAAAAACCACCACAGACAGATATTAACAGGTGTTGAAAACAAAAAATTATAATTTCTTAACTGCAAGAACAATCGTTGTTCAGTTGGATGTGTATCTTCTCAGAAACATTCTATTGCTCAGATTTACAGGTACATGGCTTTACTAGTACTAAAACAGAAAATCAGTTGGCCTAGTTCATCTGTATGCATCTGCCTGTGGTTATACGTATTAACAGACAACAATTTAACAACTCCATTTATGTTACACTACAAATAATTCGAGATAAATTACAAATTTTACGTTCAGCTAAATAAATTTTTACTTTTTATTGACCTACACACCTTTTTTTCACATAAGAATGATTTTTAAACAAAATTGTCATTAAACTACGTTAAAACTTAGAAGTAAAAAAAATAACTACTATACTTATGCTATGCACTTCGAGCTGATTGCACGTGAATTTAACATAAAATTAGATTATGGTGATAACAACCATGAGCTTGAGTCTTTGCTAAGATATTGATTCAAAGAAGAGGAATCAAAGTGGTTACAAATAAAACGATTTCAATTACACTTTGAAGAAATATACAATTTTTGAACTAAGCTTCGAGCTTGCAATTATTACATAGTTGAGATCGGCAGTACGGTTACCTTCTTACATATAGTACCAACACAAGATTTGCATGACGAAAAATAAATGCCTCAAACATTGAACAAAAAAATAATTTTAGATGACTTAACAAGTTCTCACCAATTTTTAAAGATATCTACCAGACTACCATCTCAATTGCTTTTTATGATTTCGTTTACGAAGAGTGGAATTCCGATGGTGTACATGGAAGAAAACAATTATTAGATGTCGAGATCAGGGTACCTCAGGGAACTATTTTAGGTCCTATACTTTTGTCCGTATATCAATGATGAATTGCCAACTGGTGCTATTCGCTGATGATAGTCTTCTATCCTTGACAGATGATAGGTTAGAGCTGTGTTTCTCAAAATGTGGTTCGAATTTTATACAGGTAACCTATCAGAGACTCACCGGTTTAGACGGAAGAAACTTGGTATTTATACATGTAAAAAAAATCTTAATCCTAAATAATATAAAAAGCTAAACTCACTGATTCATTCATCACCGTATCTGATAAAAACCCTTGGGAATAGAAACTTGTAATTTGGCATTGCTCTACAAAATGGGGGTTTGAAAGACCTAAAAAATACTGATCTTACCGATATTTCCCCCATAAATGTTTGGGCGCAATATAGAGTTGTGTCCCGCCCGTCCGTCTGTTTAATCGTAATACACGTGTATCCCTTCGCCCTCACCAATCATAGTAAATAGTTTTTAGCCAATCAAAAATGCAATAACTTCCCTTCCCCAGTATTTCCAGAAACCTACAACTTGCAAAGATTTAAAATTGACGAGCATCGTTACCCCCTCTTTATCCTTATCTGTCCACTCTTTAACTCTTCCCTATGCCTTTTCCTAGTTCTAAGTGGTGGAGAACATTTAAAAAAAAAAAAAGATTATCCGATTTGAATACAATTTTTTTTTTAGATCACTAATCTTCGATAATTTTGAGCTATAAATCAATAAATCATATTTCTTGTCCAGAAACTAAGTTATCAGTAAAGTAATGAAGGTCAACGGATACCATTGTCCCAAGCGGTGCACTCGTGTGGTTAATGCGGTTGTGTGGTTGATAACATTTACAAATAATACGTCGAGAATAGGAAGCTACATTGCGTTCACTTGTACGGAACACGTGAGGCCTCTACAATCCCTCCGACGAGGATAATTCAATGTCTGCGAAACGATAGAAGCTGATCGAACATACGAAGCCAAAGAAATAGTAACACATATGTACACTCGAGGGATATCGGACGGTTCAGCTAGTATTTACAAATATATGAAACAAATACTTTGTAACTTATTAAGATATTTCTTCAGAAATTAAATCTAAGTTCTGGAAAATATGTATAAATATGTTGATATGATGTGATGACTCAAAATATAGTTCTTTTTATTTATAATAAGATGCTGATGCTCTACTACTTCAACATCAGCACTGGAAATACTTCTACACATACTGTCGCTAGACATCTACAGCATACTGGCATATTTTAAGAAGAAAAAAAACTGGCTACTTGCAAACTAAGTAAGTTGCTGAATATAGTAAGATTCTGAGTGTACGACACCGACAAAGACGCATTTTATGACTTCTCAGCTTTCAGAACAACTCCCAACAAAAATTATTTCACAAGAATCCACATAGCATGGAAGACTAGGTTAACTTATTCCCTGCACCATCCGCAAAGGTAAACACTGACACCTGAAGTGTTTAAAACCGAATCACAAAGTCATGTTAGGTAATTCACGTAGTAGTTCTCTGGCTTTTGTGTAAAAAATAAACCGAATACATGAGGCAAAACGAAGTGCCTTGTAAATATTGTAAAATTATTCACAACGCCCGAGTACACCTGCTTTCTATTAGGCCGGGCGTTCGACGGCCCATTCACATTTCTATTAATTTTTTTCTGATGGCAAATAAAGTACAGGACTGAGTTCCACGTTTGTGCCTGCACTCATGTCGTGTTCATCAAATCACTCAAATTTGAACGGCAAGTATTGGTTTTCTGAAAGATTTTCATCTCGAGATTTTGATCAAACTTGACTTGCTATGAGTAATTCAAAAAAGTAGCTCTCAAACCTATCTCTTTGCATGTATGGCCGACTGTAGCTCAAACGGTTGGACGGAATTTCTTCCAACTGTTTTGGACCACCATTGTATTGTTTTTACCTTATGAGTTCTGATGTTTCTTTGGATGACCGGGAATAGACTCTGTCATTTTGCTTATTGAACGATTCCTCAATAGTAACCATTTTTCATCCGTGAACAACATTTTCCTGCGACCATTTTACACGTACCGGTGGCGTAGAGTTTTCGATCTTTCATTCCGTTTTTGCTTTAATTGGACTGAGAGTAAGTAGCCAATGTGCATTTGACATGCGTTGAGTCCCAAACCTTGTTTGATAATGCGAGACATGGATTTATGCGATATTTTTATTTGTCGTGACAAATTTTCTGTCTATTTCAGTAATCCTGGCTTTAACAGCTTTGATCGCCTGTGGAGTTTTGACAGCGTGAGCGCATCCGGATTTTTGACGATCAGTTACCCCACTTGTGTCGTCAAACATTTAAAAATTTCGATACACAAAATTCCGGGTGATTCCATGCGGTCGCAAGGTCCGGAAAATATCGCCTATTTCCATATTACACTTGAGAAGGCCAATTACTACAACACGGTTTTCAATATCGTTACACTCCATATTTACAAAAGACTTTTGTGTAAATCATTGAATACTTGTTAATATAGAGTGGATGTGTTAGAATTCCTATTTCGCTTCGAATTGTGATCCCGTAGATGTCAGATTCCAGCCATTTAGGCTGCAGTCAGCCATACACACACAGTATTGGCATACACACTTTTTCGAGTAATATGCACCAAAATTGGTCAAAATCTCGCGATAGAAATGTTTCACAAAATCAATATTTGCCCTATAGTAGCAAGTAAAGGAAAAAAAAAATATTTATTCTATCTTTGCCGATCATTTGTATTAAACGGCTTAATTCGAGGAAAACTTGATTGCCTTATTGTACGCAACGTGTTTATTTACCATCCTGCAAAAGTTCAACGCTTAAGCTCTCAAGGCAAAATTTCATTTAGGAAGTAAAAACTATCGCTTCCAGAAGGAATTAATCGTAAATTCATAATGCCAAAGAGGTACAGATTGTTCCAAATCACCTGAAATCCTACTGCGCAGAACTCTCTTACTTGCGCACTTTTTTCTCATTTTTACTCACAAGAGAGGAAAATAGCAAAAGTAGCAACAACTGCAACATGAATAAATTGAAGAAAATTATAATAAAGAGAACATACAGGGTTTTGTTAGAACGAAGATGGTTTAAACCTTTAACTATTATTCCATACGAAAAGCAGAGGGCGCGTTCTGTCGGCCATTTTCTTTAATAACTTCTGAATTAATGAATCGATTTTATTGAATTTTGTTGGTTAAAGGATAGATAGTATCTTTTTTTTCGGGCGCTCCTTCGGGACACAAGGGGAAGCGATATGAAATAACTGCTAAAACAAGATGGCAGACGGTAGATACCGTTTTGTCTGTCATTAACATTTATAGAAATATTTCGAAACCCGACATACGAGTATGTATCAAAATGAAAATAGTTTTCCAGTATTTTTTACACCGATTTGATGTATCTCCTATAGTTTTAGCAGCGCCTTAAATTACTCGTGCATCAACAGCAATTTGTTTGTGATTTGTTGTACATTTTATGTTTACTGTTCAGTCCCATTAAGGCACAGAGTAGAGTACAGAGTGTATGAAGGAGAGTGAAAACATCCGCATCCAAATCCGTGCAATGATTCTCGAGATTAGCGCTTCCATTCAGACAAACAGGCAGGTATACAGACAGACAGACAGACAGACAGACATAGCGATATTTCTTTTTATAATATGTATACAAAATAAATATAAATACAGTAAGGCATAGCAAGTTACATACATATTGTCGTAAAGAGAATAATGCCAAGTTATACAATCCTCCAAAATAAAAATGTTTATACAAATTTGAACCACCCTAATGCTCTAGTAATTTATCACGAATGCCAAACGGACCGTCATTAAAATACACAAGCAATGATACACAAACTACAAGCTGGTCAGGTTTCAATCTCTTTTGTGTAGCTCCGTGTGCGAACGGCCTAAAGCTTATATTCGTCAGCTTATACACGTTTGAGCAGGAAGTGCGACAAAACATGTAGACTGCAATCCTATACCGGCACACACACCATAATTGTTCGGCGTTCTCACCAGTTAGTCTGTTTTAGTCCGAAATCAAACCAAAGCGCATGGAAGATCAGGATGAAAATCGAATATTTATTATAATACATACGTCCTTGTCGGCGACCAGAATCAGAGGCTATCGTATCCCCTGACAATAATTATTTTTAAGCCGCCATTCGGATAAGTTTGACAAAAAGTTTTGCTATCCCTCATTACCTGATCAGGTAATGAGGTGATCTAATAAAATTGACAACATTTGCAACACTTTAATTACCTTAGCAAAATTTAACAAACTATTTCATGATCTTTGATATAGTATATGCAAACCACATTTATATTATTAGTTCAAGCAAAAGCGCTCCAATAAAACCATAAACTTATATTTAAGAACACTAGCTTATTTCATCTGTCTATCTTCGTATCTTCGATATTAACAAATCCTTTCTCAAATTGGATATAACAACAAAATAAAAAGGCATGCAGATCAATATACATCTACGGTCATGGAATTTTGATTGCCTCTTCGTCTAATACCCAAAAAAAAAAAAAAACAACAATTTTGTTTAAACATGCATGCGTAACACTACAACTTTTTCGGTCTACGTTTTTTTTTTTTTTTTGGATACTTATATATTTTTTAGATACCTCATCCCATTTATCTTTAGTTACCTGCTGCTGCGAGAAAGAACTCCTCATGTCACAGTACGTTTAGTTTGGTGGAAAGATAAGATTATGCATGCATTTGCGCTAAAAATCGACAACAACGACGACGACGACGACGACGACATATGATTTACTTTTGTTAATTGTAAATAAAATTGGCAGGATCACAGAGTGCGTCGCTGTCATCATCGAATTTGCCGTTGATCGTGTAACCGGTACCGGTGCCATACACCCACTCCTTCTTGATGAAATCCCCATCGGTGGTGGACGATTGTAGGCCCAGCGAGCTATGGTCCAGCCGAAAGTCATCTGGATCGTCCGGGTAGAGGTCATCTGGAATGCTGTCTGGAATCGAGTTCGGTTCGAAGAGATTCGAGTAAGGTAACGAATGCGTTAGATCGTGTGCGTCGACCAGGTCGTCGCCGTCGAAGTTCGTGTGGAATTTCGAGGTCGGTGGAGAATTCTGTGACGGTGCCGAGCACTCGTCGAATATAATTTCCTTCTTGATGAACATGTCAACGGAATTATCACCTGAGGAGTAAAGATTTGGTTCGCTTTTGATTATTAGGGCCGTTGTGGCTAGGGACGGTGAGTTCTCGTTCGTGTGTCTTATAGACGTGGATGATACAGATGATAGAGATGTGTGAGCAGCAGCAGCTCCAGATGTTGAGGCCGTGCCGAGAGATACCGGCGATGAGGCCGACGATGACGAAGACGATGACGATGATGGTGATGGCGATGGAGAGATGATCAACGACGATGGCGACTGCGACAACGATGACATCGATGTGGTGGTGGACTTAATTATTGCTGAGACTCGTTGGTACTGGTGGTTATGTTGCTGCCGCAAGTGTTGCAGTTGCGGCTGCTGTTGTGCGTATGTAACCTGAGTAGGAGGCCCGTTTTGTACATCGTTCTTTATCACAAGTGTCATGTTATTATCATGATGAGATTCGTTCGAGGATTCCTCGGTGGTGGTACTGGTGGTTGCGTTGGCTGTTGTTATGCTAATGTTATTGTTAATGTGATTGTGTGACATTTGAATATCTTCATCTGTTTCATTGTTCCCGTGCTGCTGCTCCTGCTTGGGCTGAATAAGCATCTCATGCTGATGGAGCAGTTGCTGATGGTGTTGCAACTCCTGCTGTTGATGTTCCTGTTGAGATTGATCGAGTGGTTCGAGTTTAACCTTGACGGCGATAAGCGGTTCATATTTTATGGTTGTAGTCACCTGGCTGGTTTGATCTTTCTGATGGGTCTGCATGTGTGTTTGCAAACTGGACTGCGTGTGGAGTTTCTTCTTGCAGATCTTACATTCGAACGGAAAGTCACCGGTATGAGTGCGAGCATGGATTTTCAGGTTGTATCGTTGGCCGAAGCCTTTGCCACAGACGTCACATCTGAGAATAAATTTAGAAAAATAAAACAATACATTAGGCATTAACAGAAATGTTGGAACAGCGCTATAGAAATTAATATCAAACGGCCACATAAAGGTGTGGTAAAGGGATAGTTACTTAGATATTCGAAATAGACGTAGAACTGTCATCGAAATGGAACGACCACCAGCTTATGGTAGCTTGCATTTGCCTTTGTGCTACAGTCACCTGAACCAGCTAGAGAACCTTGCTTCTCTTCGGATGTATGACACCGGTATACTAAGGGACCTTCTTACTCAAAGAACAGAGACAATTAGTAGTGCCATGACACTGAATATATCTATAGAGGAACACTGGAGTACTGTAAAAAATTAAATTGTAACCGGAACAAAAAATGATATCTGGAGATCTCAGAGAACCCATAGAACGGTTGATTGACTGCAGATACCTGGAGACATACCGAGAAGCCAAAACAACTTAGTTTGCATTGCAGCCAACCAAGAATACGATAGAAGCGAACTTAAGTCACAATACTTCGTGAAAATGATGCGAAAAAGCAGCAAGTATGTAGATGGGACAGCAGATCCAGAATCACCAAAAAGCTTATATGTAGGTGGTCACAGCTTTATATTTTCTGTTGATTTTGTATGAGAATCGGCTACGAAGATGGAGGCAGCATTTTTCCACTATTTTAAACCACATCCGCTCAAAGATCTCCAAATAATCAAGGCGACAGGCCTAAAGACCTTCAAAGATGCACCAGTGAAGCTCTACAAAACTTCGTCCACTTCTGCATAGAAAAAGGGAAATCGAGACCTTCCCTGACGAATGGAGGAAAGGAATAATTGCCAAGGTACCAACGAAATGTAACCTAACAAAGTGTGAGAACTAGAGAGTTCTCGTTGGACTCACTTTTCAGTGACTTTGAGAAGGCGATCGATAGCGGAATTCGACAAGGTTGTGTATTATCGCTACTACTTTTTCTGACGATAATTAGTGACGTTATTCGGAGCGCTTTCTCGTTGCGAGGTTGTGCAATCCAATGGAATCTTTTTTCTTTAAAAAAAAGGAAGCCAAACACTCAAACTCGATTTCGGTCTATTTTATTACCCCTTTTTTTGTTGTAATGGTTGCAGTAGTTTCTCTTTATACTCAACCCAATGGGGTTGAACTTAAGAAGTCGAATCGGAAAAGCAATGTCACAACGAAGCTCTCAAAAACAAATTGCGCCTATTCTGGTCAAACCGAACTGCTATATCAGCTAACAGGTGAAATAATACAGAAGTGAAAACTGCAACTTCTTGGTCACACTCCACGAAAGGATGTAAACACAGCACACAAGTCCTTGCATTGGAATTCACATAGACGATTTTTGGATATATCTGAAGTATTTACCATCCCTCATATCTTTACTTAAGCCCCTTCCAAACTACACTACTTTTGAAGAAATATTGAAACCTCACCTCACTTCATTAACTTCACTAACTCAAATATTAGACCAATTTTAAGTACCAATGATAAATTCATTTCGCCTTCATTCAACACCAAAAGCATTCATGAAAACCTCCGGTATAAGTCTTAGGCCATGAGAAGTGGTCAGTTTATGTCGGAAAAAATGGAAAACCAGCGTGTGCTCCAATGAAGGCGGCATCCGGGACAGGTTAAAGCATCCGGAAAATTCAGGCCTTCTTTAAAAAAATGTCGATCAGGGCCGGATGGTCAATAGAAGGAGCGACAAATGGATGTATGCAGAGCCTTCTAATGTCCCCAGTGTGATGCAGGCTACGTTTCCAGTGTGATGGTCTTTGGAGTAGTGAGCAGTGAACGTCATATTATGCCTCCCTAGTTCTTTCAACAAGGGCTTCCACTGAATACTGCCGGTTAAATCGAGTTGCTAGAGGCACTTGTTAAGCCAGCAGATGGCCCACCCGCTACAAGTGTATTTGCTGTGGCGAACCGTTTTATTTCATAAAAGTGGCTGCGATACCACATTTTTTGCAGACATTGCTTCACTTTGGGCACAATTTTAAAAATTATTTCAGACAGATTAGACGCGCCAGCGAGAGCAATAGGGTTCCGTCGTCTATTCCCGAAACACTGAAAAGCAAGTTCCCAGAGAGATCGCTCAACTGAATGATTCTCAACTGTGGACTCTCGCCATGGAATGGTCTAACAATGAGAATGGCATCGCTGCCGTAGCGCTTCATAAGAGTGGTGTGAATGAAGTTCATATTTTCAAAACGTTGCAGCCGCTGGAGATACCCCAAATGTTTGCTTATCGTCGTTTATCGCCCACACCCCAAGTCATCAAAGTCTTCAAGACACGAATTCAAAGAAATCCTCTCCGAAAGCAAAAAACACTGGCTCGTGAGATGAATATAATGCAATCACTCGAGAAAGATATGGGGATGGGAGTAAGTACACTAAATAGTGACTAACAATCCAAACGAACTTTATATGAAATCTACATTCGATAGACTTCCCGATCAGCACAAGAACTGAACTTAGAATTCGCCAAAAGTATAATAATAATTGCGGAACATCTCTCTATCTCTCCCTCTCCATCTGACCGCCTGACCAAATCAAATCGTCCGTTGACAGCATTTACCCCGTGTTGCCAGATAATCGCTGATGAGATCTGTCTGTCTATCAATACCTAATCTGGTCAGACTAATTGTCGGACCGCCAAAGTCAGATCGTTGGTAGGTGGCTTAAGTAACCTGCACCACTGCAAGATTGCCAAAGAGATGGAGATAACACTCTCTTCACATTCTTTCGAGATTTCCGAGTTACCGCCGCAACGGTTTGTCTCCTAGAAAACTTTGCTTACCAGAGCAGATGCTAAGCTTTCTAAAAATTACCACAGTGCCACAGGTATTCCGTTCACCAGTCCTATCCAATCTAATCTAAAAGTTATGTAGTAAATCACACGCGCTACGATTACGCGCGCAAATAGGCGATGACCTTGAAACTGTAAAGTTGTGATAACTAGAAATGACCAATCGCGTGATTATGTAAAGATTAGTGTCCTTAGCCACACGGCCTATTATTAAATTTCCATTCCCAAGCATGCTTCCACTTTCACTTCATTCACTTCAACAACAATCATCCCCCAATTACACGAAAACAAAAACCCCCATTCCACTTACTTGTGTAGTTTAACTCCGGAATGCAGCTTGGAATGGCCTCGCAACGATGCCAACGCACTGAATACCTTCCCGCAAATCTCACAGGTCAAGTTCACGTTATCGTTGTGGATCTTCTTGTGCACCTTGAAGTACTCGAAGCTCATGAACTCCTTCAAGCAGACGTCGCATTTGTATTTGTGCCGCTCGGACTGCTGGCCAGTATGCACCCGCATGTGTTTGATGAAGTTTGGCCGGAAGCGAACCACACGTCCGCAGATTTGGCACTCATATGGCTTGCACCGCAAGCAGTGTTTCTCGTAGTTTTTCAAGCTCTTCAGCACCATGTTGCAAATGGCGCATTTCATGTTGTTCGCATGCCCGGTCTTGTGGATCTCGAAGAGCTCCTTGTTGTCGAACTTTTCGATGCACTCGAAACACTGGTATTCTTGCGGAGTCGGTGGTGCCGCTTGAGGTGGTGCAGCGATGACAGTGCTGCTGCTGGTGCTGCTGCAGCTACTGCTGCCGCCGCTGGTGGTGGGTGCCTGTTCAATCGATGATGTCCGACGGTGGTGATAGTTGCTGGTGGTCACTGTGGATATTCCACTGTTTCTGGCGCTCAAATAGAACGCTTGCGGTCGGTTGAGTTGTACCTGCACCGACGAACTGGACACCGATGACGATGATGGCGATATGCCATCCTCTTCAATGTCATCGTCTGAGACAACTGCTGCTGCCATCAACGATACACATCCGCCATCGTCCGTGTTGGTGCTGATGCTAGCCGTATTAAGTGTGGTGATCTCCTCCTCACGACCCACATCATCGTCCTCGTCCATTCGTTCCACTTTTATCACCGTGGAATCCATCAACTGGTACTCACCACCTTCAACGTCCGCCGCCTCACAAGCAGCCATTCGTGACGACGAAGACGACGACGACGTATTGACTAGATACCCATTCGAGTCCAGGTTCAACTTCGGAGTCGCTGGTGGCGTTCTGTCCGGAATCGGATCCTGGAGAATAAATTCGATTTGTTGCGACAACGAGCTATCGTTCAGCGACATAATGCTATCCACATCGTTCTTCAGCTCGATGAAGAGTGGCATCGATGCGACCCCAGTCAAGGTGCTGTCCATTGCTTCGCGAATTCTGCTGGCGATGCTCTTTACCACTTTCGGGCTTCTCACTCACCTTCGTCGTGGTGTGTGTATGTACAGGGGGATGGTGACTCTGGCGGGGGGGGTAGCAGCAGAAAAAATTCACAACTTTTCTTCGTTTTTCCTTCGTTCTTATTCCTACTTTTCCACTAATGGATGTGCGTTGGTATGTATGTGCGTGTGTGTGTGTGTGTGTGAATTTTTTCTTCGATTCACAACGCGATATAAATGCTCTTTTTGAAAAATTACAAAAAACAAAAAGAAAATAACAACAACAACGAGGATTTTATCTCACTTGTAACATTTTTGAAATTTTTCTTTTGTGCATTTTGTTTTCACTTTTGGGGGGACACAATTTTCTCGTTGGACACGATGGAGAAAATTTTTTTTCTTCTTTTTGGGGAGAGATTTGGTTTTTTTTTTTGTCGTTTTTCTTGCTGTTAAAAAAGTGGAAAAATTGACATTCCCTTTCGGTGTGACGTTTGGAAGTGAAGGATAAAAGACGCGGATAAAAATGGCTCCAGTTAGGGGTTTGTATTATCCGGATGCTGTGAAGGTTGGCTGCGACGAGATGCGTCTCATTGGACTTCTTATTGGAATCATGTGTTGGTGCTAGGCAGAGATAGATGGCGGTAGCGAGGTAATGGGGGTGGGGCAGCCTTTTTATCCGGAGTTCCGCTAGTGGGACGTCATATGAGCGACATTTGAGTTTTGTAAATGTACCTATAGATGGGGGTAGGTGGAGAGTTTTGAGAAGTCTGGCTTTTTAGACGAGTATGCATACGCAATATAAATGATCAATGTAATGTTATGCATTATCATATTAAGAGTAGAAATAAATTCTATTATGACGTTGTTGAAGTAGACTAGCGTTCATAAGTTTAAAACCACCACTATTTCTTTGATTGCATCAAACCATATACTTTTTTGGTGGCGCTACAGTTCGCGGTGAAGCTAGGCCTCAACCAAAAAACCTCTCCTGTTAGCCCGGTTCTTAGCCAACTGCCTCCAGTTGCGCACTCCACGTTGATTGAAGTCCCCTCCGTCACCTCAAACGACTAATAATTAGTTTAAGAATTTTTTTCTCTCGAAATGACCAAGGATATCTTTATCCGGTCACGATATAGACCATGCTTCAGCGCTAAAGTCTCCTTAGGTCTTCGGTTTAGAGCTTACTAGTCAATCGCCTTCTCAGCCCAAAGAAAGAGCGATTGGCAAGAGTTATTCTTCGTTTGATTTCTGCCCTGATGGTATTGTCTGATGCGACAGCAGAGCCAAGGTATGCAAAGACCCTAACATCCTCGAAGTTTTAGCTGCCACTGTCGATTGTTGACTTTCCTGGCATAAAACCGCACTGATAGGAGCCAATCAGGTTGTTGACGAAAGGTTTCAGGGGTTCACACAATATGGCAGATATGTACGCGATGCTGAGGAGACTGATACATCTGTAGTAGGAGCAGTTGAGGGGGTGTCGTTTCTTGTAGATCGGGCAACCGGTGCTGAAATTTCAACCTGGAATCAGCGGAGAGATCAGCAGGAATAGCGAAATTCCAGTCTCCGTTATAAGAATCAAAAGGTGTCTTCGGAAGGCAAATTTGTTTGAACGTGTTGCTAAAAAAAACTGCTACTTTATCAAAATTGGAACATTGAGGACTGGAGAAGAGTTCTTTGGACTGATAAACCCAAGTTCTAACTGTTTAGTACGAAAATAAGGGATTTCGTTCGACGTTCCACTGAACAAACTGCTTTGCCGCAATGTGTTGTGCCCACCGTAAAGCATGGAGGTGGATCGATTTTGGTGTGAGGAGCTTTTTCATTCAGCGGAACTAGTGATCTCTTTCGTATCGAAGGCATTTTGAACAAAAGAGGACTACAGAACCATTCTAGATGATAATGATATTTCAAGTGTGCTTCGACTGATAGGAGAGAGATTCGTCTTTCAACAAGATAACGAAACTTCTGAAACAGAATGACACCTGGAATAGCATTACAACCAAAATAATATCAAAATTGATAGAGAGAAAGCCCGGACATGCTAAAGCTGTTATAAAAGCTCGAGAAGGATACGAAGTTAAATTTTAATAACTTTTTTAGAAATAATTTCTTTTGTTCATTTGAGGTTCCTAATTTAAAATGTGACTATTTAGTGTACTCCAATAAATGAAAATAAGGGGACAAAATAGTTTACCACTTCTTTGCAATAATACCTTTTCATAGAACTTATTGGTGGACTTAAGCTTATGAACATTAGTGTACATAGTCAATTATTGCCAATTTTCAGCTCCATTTCAGATCCCCTTCTTAGAGCAACTCAACTCTGACATTAATGCAATCATCAACTACAGTTCGAAAATTGGAAAATTAAGTTTATGTATGTATGTATGTTAGCCCACACCTTCGATGGAACCAGCAGATTATTGATGCTGCAAGAAGTGGTGCTTGATGCCTAGGACTCCTTTAAAGCTTATTTTCTTTCGAAACTTGAATATAACTCATATATTTGGCCGGAAGCTCGTTCAGCTTTTTCAGCGACAAACTTGTAGACTAATCGATAATCAGTCTATATGCAGCCAAACCCCTTCGCACAAACATTGACGAAATGATGAATGCTCAGCGCTCCTGTACCATTATTTCCACTGTCCCCCTGTTCGTCTGCATTGATCATACCTTAGAGCTTAATTTCGTTCGCACCAATCACCGAATATCGTTTTTAGCTATTCAACAAGAATGCCTTCTTCAGTATTTCCAGACACCTACAGGTTGCAAAGATCTAAAATTAACGCGCTTTGTTACTCAAATTGTGTTCCTTGCTTGTCCACTCTTTGAATCTTTCTTAAATCTTTTTCTTTCATAATACCACTGGTTTTACAAACTTCAAAGAACATAATTCTAAGTGGAGGAGAACATTAAAAAAATGTGTTTCCTGGGATTTTTTAATGGATATTATGAAAAAAGTATTTTTTAACATTTTTCGGTCGCATTTTGGTTAAAGAAAATGATTTTAGGTGTGAGATCTTAGCTTATTTTTACAACTGGCAGTGAAAGCGTTTTCCAGATGTCAGCTACAAATAAGTACTTATACCCATAAATAAGTCTAGAAAATAATGTATTTTGCAGGAGTATATTCTGCTTCTCATGATTTTCGATTGGTCACTTCAGATTTTGATCTTAAATTTTAAATTTCGTACAATCGAGCATGAAAACGATATTTTTTTCTTTGTTATTTCCTTGTTATTTGCTTGTATTTCAAATGAATTCCGTTTCCATTACTGCTTCGTCATATAAGATTACACAAAACTCTAAATCTGACTGGATGATAAGGTAAACGACAAACCATTTTATTTCCACCTTTTTGAAAAGAAAAACAGTTTTATATACATAGATACAAAAGACGGTCAAGCATGAAACTGCTTTATGTGCCGAGGGTTCTGTAGCCGCATATCTTACGCTTTTTCTTACAGTTATTATATTTTATACTGTACTTTATACTAGCTGTTAATATCTAGACCCAAGCGAAGGACGTGTTTGCATATGTGGTTGTAATCATACGCACATATTTTACTTCCTGGTGCCTAAATAGATGGACCGATTTAAAAGGATATCAAACGATTTGCCCTATTATCGCGAGTGTGAATATATATTCGGTTGTAGAGAACTAAGTTGTAGAAAAATAATTTATGTTACTGTATCTCTTACATGATTTATTAGTAGTTTTTCATTTTCTAATTTTTAATTTTTTATTTCAGGAGGTAGTTCATTGAACAATTTTAAACCACGACATGAGATAATGCTTTGGGTTCTTGAGTCTCTTCAAAGTTGTAGTCTAAAGTTGGAATTAGATCTCAAGTCATATGGCTGGCAGTCCCTCGTGTATCGCAAATTTTTTGATAGATAGTCAGGAACCATGCCTTGCTTCATTCTAAACACGAATGTTAGTACATTAAAGTTGATCTGCTGATTGATGTTCATCCATTTCATGTATGATAATATCAGTACAATGGGTGTGTAGCTACAGCATTTGAGAATTGTTCTCATGTCCTAATTCTGCAGCACACAAGTTAATGTGTTCAATATTTTTCATAAATAAGATCGTTGAGCAAAACTCAAAGTAAAGGTTAATTATGGTGTAGTATGATAGCACAGAAAGTAGATATATTTTTAATATATATATTATAATATCTTATATATTAAACTATATAAAGAAGTCAAAAAAATCACACGAATAAACAATTTAGCTGAATGCTTTTTTTTTTGGAAATGCAAAATTTTTATATGCATTTGAAAATTTCTTGAAAAGTTCCTGCCAATTTCCGACCCGTTCGCTTTTCATAATAACCCAAAAAAAAAGCGAAACAAATTTGAAAAAGCGGATTGAATATGATCCGCTTCGCTTTGCATAATCGGGGCCCTGGCTTTATATTAAACAAAACTTTTAAGTACTGATCTGTTTATTTAATTGCTTTATAACAGATTGTCACTCTTTATAGCCGAATCCCTCCAGGTTAATGCACAGCAGGTCCCTGCGAAGCCTATATTTTTTTCCCCACAAATTGGTCGAGTTGGATATAGTTTTATAGTTGAATTCTCCAGTTTTAGTGATATGCTATGGGACTCATTTATAATATATTGTTCACTCTTTGCTTTAAAGCATTTTAAATATTGTAATATGCGAGCTACGGCTCGAGTAGATAAAACAATTATTCTGTGAAATTATTTCTTTATTTTCTACTCTATAGAACAATTCAAGTTCACACTATACTATTCTTCGCAAATTCTTTTCTTACAATGTCTCTTTCCTCTCAAATCACTTTATCTCCTTTCAATTACTTAATTCACAAATTCAAACTAATTACTTTTTCTTGTTTACTCTCAACTTTCAATTTATCACCAAATTACAACTTCGCCCGTTATCACTTTTCCAATCTCTTCGCCACGGTTCTAAAACCAACTGTGTCTTTTTTGATCGCCATCTGTCCTTATATAGCAGAAGTTTCTGATAGCCAGAAACTTCTAGCAAATTCTTCGACCACTGGAACAAGAGAAATAATTCTTGCAGTTTCAATTCCCTTTTATCCCTGATATTATTCGTCTCTTTCGTTGACATGAGCTGTGGAGACTTCGTCCCAGACACGAACCTCGAATGAAAGGACAGTACGAACCAAAATTCTGCCAGAATGAAGTCACTTCGGAATTTGTTGCGTCATATTTTAGGGGGCGTAGTTATTATTATGTTACACTGCCCCCCTCTTAGACGTGTTCGTCCCGAACAAGTGCATCCTCATTTCGGCCATTGTATCGACTCAGTCGGTCCACATGAACCACTTTCATTTTGGCCCTTGGTCCTCGCTGGATGCGGTAGACAACATCGTTGATGCGGGTTACTATTCTGTAGGGACCTTCCCAGTTCCGCTGTAACTTAGGTGATTTCCCCTTTTGGCGATGGGGATTATACAGCCACACCAGATCTCCTTCCTGGAATCCTGACGTTGTTGCCTTGGCATCATACCTGGTCTTCATGCGGTCGCTCGTCATCTTAATCTGGCTTCTGGTCCTTTGGTGTATGTCCCTAAGCCTTTCCCTAAGGTCCGCCACGTACTCTTCTTCATTTCTGGGCTCATTGGTAGGAGATCCAAATTTCACCTCACTGGGTAAACGAGCTATTCCACCAAATAAGATTTCGAACGGCGTATGTCGAGTAGTGCTATGCACGGCACTTCTATAGGCCATCAAAAACAAGGGAATCTGCCGGTCCCAATCCCGTTGGTAGTCACCTACGACCTTCGAGAGATGTTCGTCCAAAGTCCTATTGAAACGCTCCACCATACCGTCCGACTGTGGATGAAGCGGGGTTGTCCTTGTCTTTTTGATTCCGAGTAGTTGACACATCTCTTGGAAGATTCTTGACTCGAAGTTCCGCCCTTGGTCAGAATGCAATTCCAAGGGCACACCGAATCTGCTAACCCAATTGTAGACGATCTGCTCCGCCACGGTTCTGGCTTCCTGGTTAGGGATCGGAAACGCTTCCGGCCACTTACTGAAGTAGTCCATCACTACGAGTATATACCGATTACCATTGTCGGTTTCCGGAAAGGGCCCTGCGATGTCAATGGCGATTCGTTCGAAAGGTGCTCCCACGTTGTATTGGTGCATCTTACCTCGAGTTTTGATTCTCGGACCCTTGCTAGCTGCACACACGTCGCATTTTCTGCACCAGTCTTCGATATCTTCCTTCGCTTTTAACCAATAAAAACGTTCTCGTACCCTTTCTAGCGTCTTATTCACTCCCAAGTGGCCTCCGGTCGCCCCGCCATGCATTTCCTGTAACACCTCCTTGACCCTCGTCCGCGGTACTACAAGCTGCATTACAAACGATTTTCCGTCGGAGGATTCCCATTTTCTTCTCAGAACACCTTCTTGGACATGGAGGGAGTCCCACTGCGCAAAATATGCCTTTAAGGTCGGGCTTCTGTGAGAGATGTCCTGATGATCCGGTTTCTCCATGTTCTCCTTCCAGGCCAGAATCGGCTCGATATCGGGGTCTTCCTTCTGAGCGTTCCGGATCTCATCTACGCTCCAGCCGGCGATAGGTTCGGCTCTCATTCTTTGGATGGAAACCAGCTCCCGTTCTTCCTGACGCGCACAATGTTTACAATCCGTTCTGCATGGTCTCCGGGACAGTGCATCCGCATTAGAGTGGAGTTTTCCTTTACGATGCTGTATTTCGTAGTCGTAGATTTGCAGCCTTTCGATCCATCTTGCGACCTGACCCTCAGGACTCTTGAACTGTAATAGCCATTTTAATGCTGCATGGTCTGTGCGAAGAACGAACTTCCTCCCGTAGAGGTATTTGTGAAAATGCTTCGTAGCCAAGATCAAAGCTAGAAGTTCCCGCCTTGTCACGCAGTAGTTCCTTTCTGGCTTAGAGAGCACCTTGCTGAAGTACGCAACCACCTTCTCTTGGCCGTCATGCACCTGGGAGAGTACGGCTCCTACCCCGACATTACTAGCATCTGCATCCACAACGAACGTTTCCCCGGGAGTGGGGTAAGCCAGTATCGGGGCATCGCATAGCCGTTGTTTAAGTGCCTTGAAGCTCTTCTCGCACTCAATTGACCATTTGAATTGTTTTCCCTTTTCCGTCAACTGGTGCAGGTTCTTTGCGATCCCGGCAAAATCCTTCACGAACCGTCTGTAGTAGGTGGCTAGGCCCAGGAAGCTCCTTAGTTGGTGTTTGTCTTTGGGGACTGGCCAGTTTTTCACCGCTTCGACCTTCTCCGGATCGGTTCTCACTCCTTTCGCTGAAATTATGTGTCCCAGGTACTTGACTTCCGCTCTAAACAGGGCGCACTTCTTGGGGTTGAGCTTCAGGTGGGCACTTCGAAGCCTTTGAAACACATCCCTTAGATTGTCTCGGTGTTGCGCAAACGTTTTTCCTACGACGATGACATCATCCAAGTATACCAAACAGGTTTTCCATGTTAACCCTTGCAGGACACATTCCATCAATCGCTCGAAAGTCGCCGGAGCATTGCACAGCCCGAATGGCATTACCGTGAATTGCCATAGCCCATTTCCTGCGGTGAAGGCGGTTTTCTCCCGGTCTTCTGGATGGATCTGTACCTGCCAGTAGCCACTCTTCAAGTCGAGAGTGGAAAACCATCGGGCTCCTGATAGTGTGTCTAGCGTGTCGTCAATCCGTGGCAGAGGGTAGCTGTCTTTCTTGGTGACGTAATTGAGCTGCCGATAGTCCACGCAGAACCGCGTGCTGCCATCTTTCTTCTTAACCAGTACAACCGGTGATGCCCACGGACTTTTGGAACTTTCAATCAGACCTTCTTTCTCCATTGCCGACACCATCTCTGCAACTTCTGTCTGCTTTGCCAATGGAAGGCGCCTAGCAGGCTGACGAATTGGTCTAGTATCACCAGTGTCTATTCGATGTTGTACCAGGTGTGTTCGGCCGTATTCTCCGTCCTGTGAGGCAAATACATCAGCGTACTCATTGATAAGATTCTCTGCCATAGTTCGCTGCTCCTGATTCAGCTCACTGGACTGGAGAATCGTCTCTCTCGCTTCCGCTGTCCAAGGTGATGGGAGAAGTTTTGGAGCATCACGTTCAGATATTGTTGCGACGGCGGTAATCGGCGTGCATTTTCCAGTCACCTCCCCTCGCCTTAGTTTGACAGTGTGTGGTCTTGCGTTCAAAACCCTCACTGGAACCATGGTGTTCTTTGGTTCGACTAACGTCTTTCCCACGATGTAGTCTTGAGAATTCTTCTCTGGGTCTGGTTCTACTATGTAGAATCGGTGGCTCCCAAGATCACCTTCCAGCTTCGTCCAAATGATTGTCTCTGAAGACGGCGGCAAAACTTCGTCTTTGCTGATGACTGTCCTGAGAGTTACGGCATTCTCATTTCCGTACACCATCGGAATCTCCACATTTCGATACCTCAGTACTTGCATCCCGATGTCCAAGATTACTTCATTTGCTTTCATGAAGTCTACTCCGATGATGCACTCGTCGCATATATCTGCCACCAGAAACGCATGGGAGAACGTCAGTCCTGCCAGAGTAATCGTAAGACGAACTTCTCCAAATACCTTCGCCATTTCCCCTGTTGCAGTCTTCAGGCAGTAGCTGTTGGTGTTGTGCAGCCAGGAGCTTTTGACGATATCTCTTCTTACAATGGAGGCAGTGGCACCTGTGTCGATGGTGGCTACGCACTTCTTCTCGTTGATTAGTGCCTCCACTGTCAGGCTCTTGTTACCCCGTTTGGTTTGCGAAACTTGAATGGTGGTCCTGGGGGCCTCGATTCCAGTAACCAACTTCTGCCCCGCGAAGTTGGTCCTTACGCATTTCCCGACTGCTGGTTTTGCGAAGTCTGACTGACAGGATGGATGTTATCACCGCCAGATGCTTCCTCTCTGCTTCTCCTACTTCCGCAATGTGAACAATTTCCTCGTCTAGGTGCACTTCTGCACTGCCGTTGTAGGTGTCCCGTTTGGTTGCAATTCCAGCAACGGATTTGACTTCCGCGAGCTCTGTCTTCATCCATGACGGCTGTTCTCTGGCATGAGCATTCCACGACGGACATTTCCCTGACACGGTGTATTCCCTGGTATGCTTGGTCCGCAGCCTTCATTGACAAAGCGAATGCCAATGCCTCGGGGAGTGTTCGTTTTTCAGCCATCCTTACAGCCATTTGCAGTTGTCTGTCCTCTATGGCCTGAATAAAAGCTTCCACCGCCATTTCGTTGATAAGCTCCTCACCGGCTTTAGGGTATGAAAGATGGGCTAGTCGCTCTATATCCGCTTGCAACTGTTGGAGCGTTTCCCCCCTTTTCTGGACTCGACTACGCAGCTGAACCCTGTACACCTGCTGCATGTGTTCATCCCCAAACCGCATCTCGATAGCCTGAACCAGAGAGTCGTAGTTCTGCTGTTTATCTTCCGGGATGGTCTGCAAGAGCTCCGCAGCTGGACCCCTCAGTGCAAGTGTGAGTGCAATGGACTTCTCTTCATCGTCCCAGCTATTGGTCATTGCGGCCGCTTCGAATTGCCTTTTATAAATTGGCCATGATGTTTGACCATCGAAGATAGGAGGCTGCATCTCCTTTCTTCTCAGACCGTCAGTGGAATATTCCCGTGCTTTCTGTCTCTTCACGTTGCTGAGCTCCTTAGCAAGATTTTCGACTTGCTTTCCTACTATCTCGAATTGCGTATCCACTTTTTCAAACTGAGTCTCTATCTTCCCGAACTGAGTTTCATGTTTCTCAAAATTTTCATCGAATCTAATTTCGACTTTTTCGAGT
Organism: Pocota personata; assembly: GCA_963082735.1. Lineage (NCBI taxonomy): Eukaryota > Metazoa > Arthropoda > Insecta > Diptera > Syrphidae > Pocota > Pocota personata. Next base: position 7,568,577 of record OY720430.1, read on the forward strand.
TGCGTCTCGACCTTCTCGATTTTTTCTTCGATCACTTCGAATTTGGATTCCAAGTTCTTGTTTTGCTCATCAAGTTTACTTTCCAGAGCATCTAGAGAATTCTTTTGTTCGTCCATTGCTTTCTTTTGTTCGTCCAGCTTAAGTTCTAGAGAATTCCTTTGGTCGCCCATTGCTTTCTTTTGTTCGTCCATCGCTTTCTTTTGTTCATCCAGCTTAAGTTCTAGAGAATTCTTTTGTTCGTCCATTGCTTTCTTTTGTTCGTCCAGCTTAAGTTCTAGAGAATTCCTTTGGTCATCGAGCTTATGACTTTGATCTTCTATTGCTTTCTTTTGTTCGTCCATGACTAACTTAAGTTGCAGGAGCAGACTTGTTATACCCGGGTCGGCTACTGTACTTGCTGGTTCCTCTTCCACGTCAAACTCTATGTCATGCGGATTTTCACCTTCCTGCGTTACTGCTTCTTCCAGACGAATCAGTAGGGCATCTTTTCCCCCAGTTGTGTCGAGGTTCCGCTTACTGAGTTCTGCCTTTAGTTGAGTTATAGTTAGTTTTCCCAATTTGCGACCCATTTTGCGCAACTAATTAACTCAACACAGAAATCGTTTTTTTTTTTTTTTTTTTTTTTTTTTGTGCAATTTCACACCACGGAAATAGTTATTCACAGAATAAGTTTTATCCCACTTCTGACACCAATGTAATATGCGAGCTACGGCTCGAGTAGATAAAACAATTATTCTGTGAAATTATTTCTTTATTTTCTACTCTATAGAACAATTCAAGTTCACACTATACTATTCTTCGCAAATTCTTTTCTTACAATGTCTCTTTCCTCTCAAATCACTTTATCTCCTTTCAATTACTTAATTCACAAATTCAAACTAATTACTTTTTCTTGTTTACTCTCAACTTTCAATTTATCACCAAATTACAACTTCGCCCGTTATCACTTTTCCAATCTCTTCGCCACGGTTCTAAAACCAACTGTGTCTTTTTTGATCGCCATCTGTCCTTATATAGCAGAAGTTTCTGATAGCCAGAAACTTCTAGCAAATTCTTCGACCACTGGAACAAGAGAAATAATTCTTGCAGTTTCAATTCCCTTTTATCCCTGATATTATTCGTCTCTTTCGTTGACATGAGCTGTGGAGACTTCGTCCCAGACACGAACCTCGAATGAAAGGACAGTACGAACCAAAATTCTGCCAGAATGAAGTCACTTCGGAATTTGTTGCGTCATATTTTAGGGGGCGTAGTTATTATTATGTTACAATATTTTAATAGTGGAATAGATGTGAGCAAAGCCGTGAGCAACAGCTGGTTAAATAATAAATATTGAAGATTTTTAGATGGACAGGTCAAGAAAATAATCCAACATTTATAAAAATTGTGGTTCTTGTTCCACACACGTAAAAATAATATATATATTGGACAAAGATTCTTTCACCTTGTGCTTACAAGAATTTGTACCTCCATTAGGCACATCGAACATATTCTTGATAAGAAATTGTTGTTGTACTGTTCTATATCCTCAATCGTATTTGGTGGCTATGTTACGTCTGACTCTACGATGCAATAAAATAAGTGCGAATACTTGTAATTTTGAAACACAATTTATAAAAACAAAACAAAAGTTTAAGTTAAATTCCAGAACACTATTCACCTGTTTATCCGCCCGTGCATTCTTCAACAACTGGCAACTCCCCCGCTCAACCAAACCCATATTCACCTTATCCGAGAAAAATGGCTACTTACATGCGCCAAAGGGAGACAGCTCCAGGCAGCTGTCCCATTTCAACTGCAACCACTGGCTTGCACAAAACACCAACCAACAACAAAACGAACAAGAAAAAGCAGAAGAGCAACAGAAAATCCGAAAAAAATCACTCTCCTCTTCCATTTCCAGCACTGTGCACACACAAAAAACCAGTCAGTAGAGAAAAGTTGACATTTGTGGCGAAAAGTGGTGAGTGACGGACGATCGACTCGACGACGGCCGAAATCGTGACGAAGACGACGACGCGAGTGCTTGTGCTCAGCGAGAGAATGTGATTACCGTGCGTTCGCACACGTTCGAGCAAAAGGTTTCCCCGTGCAAAAAGCAATTTAACACATTCAGCCATTTAAATGGAAAACTTTTCCTTCAATCACACAATTTGAGAGAAAAAAAAATCAATCGCCAAGTGGAAAACGGGAAAAAAAAATCCCAAAGAAAATTCACCTCTAAATCGGTTTATCTCGGTCTATCGCATCGCGTTCGCAAGTACTGCCAAGTAGTGTTGTTTCTTTCTCTCCCGTTGAAAAATTTCTCTCCCAAATCAGTTTTTTGATTTTTTTTTGTTCATCCTCCCCGTGTGTGTGACGAAATAAGAAGAAGCAAAAGCAAACCCAACAAACAAACAAGAAACAACCTGCCCAAAAGTTGGAGTGAGAGAGAGAGAGAAACCAGTAAAAAGGATTATCCAAGTGCAGGAAGAAAAAAAAGAAATGAAATTCGTTATCGATATGCAATTGGAAAATTAACAAAAGAAGAAGAATTTTTCAAATACGTCCCGCTGTGATTTCCACCTCCTTTTTCTGAGTGTTTTCCTCGTCCCTGATACTCATATTGTTGTTGTCTTTTCTAACTCCTCTGTGTATGTGCTCGGAGCACATATTTTACACTATACACCTCCACCATTTGGGTTTTCCTTTCCTTTCTCTGCTTGTTTTCGTTCGTTCCGTCGTGTGTTTTGATGATGTTTACATGAAAATCAATGAAAATTCGTTGAAAAAAAAAGGTAACCCTGTAACGGGCATCGTGGTTTTTCCTTTCTCTGTAATTCATACCAAGAGTTACACAATAGTAATTCAAAAATCAACAGAAATGTGCAATAAAATTCATTAAAGTTCCACTTTTTGTCGGTTGTTTTTAAATTTTATTTTTTATTGTGTACTTGTGTGGTGAAGAAAAATAAAAGAAATTCACAAAAAAATCCTTTTGCAAATCAATAGTGGAAGGAAGAAAAAAAAAAAATTCCTCCACGTCGTGGTTTTCTTTTTGGTTTGTCCAATTCCCCCCTCACCCCACCCCTCTCAAGAAGCAGCAAAAAAAAAAAAAAGGATTAACAAAGCAACGTAGGAAAAAAATACATACTTACACACACTAGAAAAAAAAAAAAAATCTCCGCCTTTCTTTTGGTTTAACAACGCAACGAAGTAGTAGCTCGGCAAACGAAAAAAGAAGAAGATAATTCACAAGATGTCTTCAACGTCCGTTGAAACACCTTCACCAACCACCCCGCCACCCTCGCATCCGACAACAGTGGTGGCTGCAACATCTATTATTTCAGCTGGGGGTTGTGGGGGTGTGACAACAACAACAACAACCACTACCACCACTTCAACCCCCAACAGCATTAAAAAGACAACAGCCACACAGAAGGTGTCTCGGACTATTCCAGCTGATAAGGTAAGTTAGGGATGAAATTTCCCAATTTGAAGGATCCGCACAGGTGATCTCTTTCGCATAAGTCTTTGTTTTTGCAAAAGTCAACTTGACCTGTATTCTTGTGTTTTGTGTTGAATACGTACGTACACACTTCAAAAAAGAAAAATCCTTAAAAAAAAAAAATAAAAGAACCAACAAGCGTTTGACGTCGTCCTCGCCTTGTTACGAAGAGTCGACACAAAGGAAAGCGGAATGCAAGAGTGGTGTATGTGTCATGCCAGAGCTCTTAAAGAATGCAGATTGTTTGGCAGGAAGCTTGCCATTGCCTGCTGGCGTCTAGGGAACGCAAATGTGTAGACAGTGTTTTTTTTTTTTTTTTTAGTTTTCGGAGGATGCCAGAGCACTTGTTATAGGGTGAGTGCTTGAGATGTTTGTGATGGGAAACACATTTAATTAAAAGGATATGTTTAGCAATGCGGACTGTTGGTTCACTTGTAACTTCCGAAAGCTTTGACGGATAGTTTAAGGGTTGAATATGATTTTTTAATTGTATTTTTGTAGGCAAATAAAGTTGACTCCGGGGATTCTCATATTTTTCTTTCTACTTGTACACTCCTCGGCACATGATTGAAGTCAAGTAAAGTTTAATAAGCAAAGGCCTGCAATTTATATTATAATGTTTTTTTTTTTTGACCAGCAAAATTAAATTATTTGATCAACATAACATTTTTACTTACTATAAGGGCACGTATTGGTTTCCTGAAAATGTTCGATCTCGAGATTTTGATCAAACTTGACATTACTATGATAGATAAACGCAATAAAGTGGGTCTCTCCTTTTCTATCTGTCGGTCTGTATGCACGACTGCAGCCTAAACGGCTGGGGTGGATTTTCTTTAAACTTCATATCTGGGTTTAGTAGGGTCACAATTCGAGGTGAAATGGTAATTTTCATTCTAACCCTAAAATTAACTGTACATTATTAATGGCCGATTTTCTCGAAAACGGCTCTGACGGTGTTGATCGAATTTAATATTTGGCTTATGGTAGACATATGCTATCAGATGGCGTACCAAGTTTTTTTTTTTCTCGGCTATAATTCAATCGATTTTGTTCGAAATAAATATTTGACATAGAGTTTGTTCGTAGGCAAACAAAATGCATTTTCCAGAAAGACATAAAGATCTACGATACTTGATCATAGCCGCATTGGTTGGCTAAACAATTAAACGAAGAAGGCTAATCGAATAGAGAAATTGCGCCAAACGAAATCAACAGAAGTCGTGGTAATGTCGAGAATTATTTCAAACGCTTCAAGAACAACAAGACAGATAATATAAGAAAGTGGAACTTCAGCAAGTATGCAGATGCTGAAACTAATTACAGGGTCTTTCAATAAGGAAATAACAATTTTGTACCTAAATAAAACGCAGAATAATTGAGATATGAGGATGATTTATTGCAGGTGTAGTACACATGTTAAATTTACGTATGGAATCCGATCTCGTTCATATGACCACCGCGAACATGTTTGCAGCAATCGATTCTTTGGAGTCAATTTTCCACAACTCTTCCACACATATCGGCCGGAACGTTGGCAATTTCGCGTTCGATATTGTTCCTGGGCTCCTGTAACGTTGACTTGTTGGCATACACCAACTACTTAACGTAACCCCATAAAAAGAAATCCATCGGCGTTAAATCGCATGAGTGAGCTGGCCATTCGACCGGATCATTTATCGAGATTACTACGACCGAAAATTGGAGTAAGCGCTCTTAAGTTGCGACCACTGACTCAGAATTTAGGTAGTAATTTTTAATAATTTTCAAACGTTGCTCGTTCGTGAACTTCACCATGATAAAAATGTAATCCTTGACTGATGTTTTGACATTGACAGATCATAAAAAAAATTTAAGTGTGCATTTGTATTAAAATACAAAATTGTTATGTGCCTATTGAAAAACCCTTTATAAAGAAGTCAAAAAATAGACTTAAATTTGCAAGAAACCACATGACATGGAAGGACAAATGGAACAATGTTGAATGTTCCTGGGAAAAAGCTTTACAACCAATGGTCTGGAGAGCAATATGCCTTAATAGAATTGTTGATCTAAAAATTGTTTGTGGGGGACAAACTGCTAATGTTTATAAGAAACAGGAAGCACTGAGTCAGGGTTTTCCATCAAAATCAACGCGCAATTCACACAGCTGAAGTGGTTAGAAGATAGTTGGCGAGGAAAACGTAAATGTACTTGTTTGACCTTATCTTAATGCCTTAATAATATTGAAAACATTTGAGAGTGGACAAGAAAAACACCTAGAACATGCCACAATTTGTATGATTCTAAAAATCTTCCATAATTCTGTTTTGTGTGTAACAGAATAAGTAAGGTAATAACTAAATAAGGAGGTAATACCCATTATTAAATACTTAAAGAAAAGAAAATCAACTTTTGTCTTTCTTTTAAAGTGGCTACAATTAAGCGTCTCATATTTGTATACCATTTTTTCGAAAAATATTTCTTTTTTTTTACCTGCGGAATTAAAAAATATTTTGAACGAATAGATATTCATGAGGCAATCAAATAATAATAATAAAAATGACAGGTTTTTCCACTTTAGAGGGATAATTAAGAATTTTTACTTGGCTACAATCATATGTCGAGGAGTGTACCTACCGAATGCAAGATTTGTGTTAGGTGCGGAAGCTCAAGAGAGAAGTTCTTTCCCCAGATTTGGATACTGTAAGAATTTTAGACACTAGCTAGTCATTTATCACTGAATAAATGGAAGATTTGCCACAGCATAGTCTAGTTGCAGATTTATAAATAGCACATTGTATTCGTTCATCCATTTTAAGCGTTACTAACTTCACAGAAGTCATCTCATTTTAAGAACATGTCCCAATGACAGATCGGGAATGGCGGTCATTTCCGTGTTGGGTTTCCCAACAGTCATTTCAATTGAGCATACAAAATAAAATGATTCAACATCATCTCAGGCTTATGGTTGTAAAAGCGCTAAAATACACTCAATAAAAACAGTAGTATTAAAATATGCCCAATAAGTCTCTGCCTTCAGATAACCTTCCTCCATCCGCGTTGTCAAATGATAGCTCAATCCTCTCTCTATTCCGCCATCAGACACAGCATAGCTGCCACTTCATCTGTTTTTCCAGCAACATTTTTCGACTTTCCAGTCATCAGGTGCTATTCTGCCAGCAAGCACCGCATCGACTGTTTAATCATCAACAGCAACCAGCAGACTATTTAGAAATTACCCAATCGCCAGTAGTCCTTCCACTAGGCAATGCTTCGTTTCTTGGCCAGTCGTCACCAATATAATTTTTTCCAAATCCTGGAGCACTCAGACTTGATTTACGAGAGACTGTTGAACATACATATTCTCTGCCTTTGTAATAAATTTGGATAAAAATGACAACAAAAGGTGCAAAGTGTATTTCATTGAATGTTGCTTAACACGTCATTACATGCAGCTCCATTGAAATACATGTGATGCACCTACAGTTCGCCTTTTGACTCACACATACAAAAAACAAACCCATGGATATCTGACTTTAATTCATTGTGAATGTGGGCTTTCATTCGCTGGTGGAGAAGCATAAAACAACTTTTAGCATTTATTTACCCGAATTCACTTGTGTATGCGTTTAACGCTCTGTGCTTCACTTTTCAAAACAATCTACATTCTTAACCCCTATCAACACTAGAAAAACGTCAAACATCAAAACGCAATCGTCCAAATATTTGCAGCCTCTATAACAATCAATCCACCCATCCCAATTGTTCAATCAACAATCGAAATATGTCAACTGAAAACCCATTAAATTCTGTGGCAGAAGAAATAAAAGGTCAGAAATGGAACAAACAAGGCAGACAGAAACGGGAACAGGATATCCCTCATAGTCCTGTACAAACTTGCATTCACTCACTCACTCGTCGGTTACTCTTCCTCTTTTAAACGCTTTCCACACTTATCCGAAGGACAAATTTAATTGTTCTGGCCATTACCATCATCATCATCATCAACGGACAAAGTCTCTGTCTGCAGAGAAATTCCAATTCATCATCATCATCATCATCAGCTTCGTGTGCTTCTCTCCTGCCTGCTGCATTAGGTTATCATTAGAATTGAAATCAAACAAAGCAGAGGCAAACGCAGAGTGGCTTTTTTCTACCATCGTCCGTCACTCCTCCTTTAGCCAGAGTTAAAGCACGAACGACCGACCGACCAGGTAGAGGTACATAGGTATTTGCAGAGCTGATGATGATCTCAGTCCCCAATCATGCAAGCTGAAATCTTATCTCTGGAGGTTTATAATTAAAAAGGGATGCGGCAACGGGAGGGAGTTGTGAGAGTTGAGTTGGCAAAGCATGCAGCGGCAAAAGAAGATAAAAAACACAACACAAATACCAAAAGGGATCATTTGAAACAGAAATAGAAGACGAATAAGTGAATTGGTCAAGCCAAAGCGAAAAACAAACGCCAATCGTCCAGAGTGGAGAGCCCGAGGGTGGAGACAAAAACAAACGACTAAAATGGAGCGAAAAAGGCAGCTAGCCAACGTTATGGTTTGGCTGGTTGGATGGCTGAGTTAGAAAAATGGACGCCATCGTCAGAAAAGAACCTCACCAGTACAAAAAAAAGCGATAAAAAGGGATACAAACCAGAAGAGGGACCCATACGCGCGGGAGACTTTTTAGCGTTTCATTCCTTTTTTTTTCTAGATTATTCGCGAAAGTGGAAGCAATAGCGAATAACTTTCGAATGAAGCAAGTGGACTGGACGCACCTTATTTTTTTGCAAATGTTAAGGCTGCCATTAAATGGTGGTTATAAAAAAAGTAATTTCGTCGAAAGGGATCTCCTTTTTGTAAATTCTAATGCAAGAAACTTGATGTACATATGTATGTGGTGCAAATAAATTCTATCTGTTAGTGCTGGCAACACAAAACTATAAGTTAGGTACCAAAAAATAAAGGCAGACGGCTAATGAATAACGATTGTTTTTGTATTTGGAAACGAGTTAAGTTTATTTTTAAATGATTTAATAGACTAAAATGACATACGGCGTAGTAACTGGTAACTACTAGCAAGTTGTTGAACAGCTTTAAACCCTGTTATATCGAAATAAGTCTTAACGGCGTAATTTATTATGTTTGGCATTATCTATGTTTGAAAAGGTATATTTGCATAATCTGTACTCAATAGATAGCAAATATGAAATATTAGTTGAGATCCGTAAGCAAGCTCTAATAAATGGAATCATAGTCTTATAGCCACTTATTGTGGCAGTTATCTGTGAACGAACAGTCGTACCAATGCTTTCTCTCAGAATCTCATCTTATGTGATCGGCGTTGCATAGGGTGACGAGAGAAGCTTACGACATCTAGAAGCAGAAGAGATAGGAAGAGCACAAGCTTCGAAGAAAGAAGAAGAAGTAATATTTAAAACGCGAGATCGAGTCAATGGAGAGGTGTTGTAGCAGAAACGATTTTCGAAACTATTACCGGAAAATAAAAAAGGCATGCCAAGGCTATAAAGCTGAAACCGAAGCCTGTAGGAAAGAAGGGAATCTAGTAGTAGAGTCAATCACTTCTGCAGACTGTTAAACAGCGGTGACGACCATCATTTCGCTGTCAGGCAAAATGCTGGATTCTATCTGGCGATGACTGCCGAGCGATTTAAAGCAGCTGGGGAAGATTTTTTAGGGATCCTACATCAACTCATCTGTAAGATATGGTCGGATGAAAGTATCCCCGAAAGGAGAGCCCCTGAACTTCGACAACTATAATACTATCTGCAATATTATGGGGACGGCTTAAACCTTTTGTCAACAATCTTATTAGTTCGTATCAGTGTGGTTTTAGACCAGGAAAGTGTATCATAGATCAGATATTTACATTACGGCAGAACTGAGGAACTCTAAATCGATACTCACCACCTGTTCATCGATTTTAAATTCGCCTATGATAGCGACTATAGAGACGAGCTTTGCAGTGCCATGTCCAGTTCTGGCATCCCTGCCAAACTAGTCCGCCTGTGCAGGATGACGCTGGAGAATGCATACTGCTCCATCAAAGCCGGTAAAAAAAGGAAAAGGACGACGGCAAGGTAACGGGATGTCATGTGATTTTTTTTATCATCGTACTTGAAAGGATTGTATAAAAAGTTAAAACTAACATCAGGGGTACCATCTTTCAACACACAATTGGATGAACGAAGCGGGCATTGAAACAGAATCGGCGATAATGCGTTAACGAGGGCAGAACAAAATATATGTTGTCATCATAGAACGACAGTCATCATCGGCGGCAGCGCAGAAATCAAGCGAAGAATCGCTCTTGCCAACCGCTTTTTCGATGGGCAAAAATTGAGTAGCAAAGTCCTTTCGCGGATAAGTAAGATGCCTTAATATTAGATCCTCATCATCCCATTTCTGTTATACGGTGCAGAAGCATGGACGTTTTCAAAGGCGGATGAAAACTTCTTTGGTTTGTATCGACGGGGAATGCGGGAGAAAATTGAACAACGAACTATACCGGTCGTACGGAAACATCGACTTAGTCAGAAGGGTTCGAATTCACCGCCTAAAATGGTTAGGACATGTAGAGCGAATGGACATCAGCTAAATTTCTCCTACCACTGCATCAAAAAGTGGTTTCTGCCTGGTAGTACAATGGACCGCAAATCGAGTTGAATGCTACGAGATTTGGAAATTTCCTTTTTTTTTTAAACAAAAAAAAGAAGTCTACTCCACTACATCAGCCACATATGCTTTTACTCCCTCATATAGGAGTAAGGCGATAACACTAAGGATTGTTTCTGCGAGCTTAAGATCTAGGACCGAGATAACTACGCCTTTAGAATATGCCTCAGTTATTTCCATGCTAACTCCGATAAAGTGGATATCTTTGATAAGATCATCGAAAAATACAGCCTGAACGACACATCCTCCGGACTCAAACAAAGACACTAATTACAAATCACAGTGCATCACGTTGACCATCGAAGTCACGTATTTAATGAAAATGTCTCAGTCCACAATCATAGAATGACACACCCATTTCAATCTTAATCTACAAGTTTCGTCTTAGCCAGTAAATTATTTCATCTGCGAACATATATTCCTTTCTGCTCAACAAAGACATTGTGTAGTTTTTCTTCATGTCTGAAACAATTTTATCATATTTACATTATGAATAACTATGCCCCGACCAAAAGTAAACTGAAATGAGATAAATATTTATTTTAATAACAGACCACATTTCTACACATAAACATGGCAGCATTTTTGTGATAAAAAAAAATAAACAATCATACACTGAAATGTGTAACAACGAAAACTATTTCAAACAAATACCTCGTGTGCGATAACTACCTAGTCGTGTCATAAATACTGGTAAACGTTTAAACGCACTCATCGTGAAACTAGTATTGAACACATCCATTCTATGTTGACAGGTATTCAATGAGTGACATTTATACTGATTTAACGCGCAAAAAGATTTACACAAAAGTCGTTTGAAAATATGGAGTGGGTCGATATTGAAAACCGTGTTGTGGTAATTGGCCTTCACAAGTGTAATATGGAAAAAGGCGATATATTCCAGACGTTGCGACCGCTTGGAATCACCCGGAATTTTGTGTATCAAACTGCTAAATTGTTTGAGGACACTGGTGGAGTAACCGACCGTCAAAGATCCGACGCTCTTGCTCTGTTAAAGCCAAGATTAATCGGAAACCGCGGCGAAAGGAAAAAATCTTGTCTCGAGGAATGAATGCATTATCAAACAAGGTTTGCGACTAAACGTATATAAAAGAAACACTGGCCACTTATTCACTTTTCAACAAGACTCCACGCCAGCTCATAAGGCAAAATAATATGCCGAACTTCATAGCAACAGACTATTGACCGACAGGCAGTCCAGATCTCAATCCTTTGGATTATAAACTGTGGCCTATTTTAAAGGCGACGGCTTGATCTACTCGATGCCCAAATATTGAGTTGAACTTATCCGTGCAGTGGATAATTCTCCAATGGGCGAAGTGGGTTCTGCGTTCGATGAGTGGCCAGAGCGACTCAAGGCCTGCATGAATTCAAATGGCGGCCATTTCAAATAAATTGGTTAAATATTGTTTCCTAAATAATCAAAGTTTTACAGACAAAAAAAAAAAAACAAAAAATTTTTGTTCGTTTTTATTTTATCACCAAAAATGTGTGTTGTATACCTACATGATTAGGTATACAACTTAAAATAAAACTACAATTAACATTCATCAGAGCATACAACCCTTAACCACAAATTAGACAAAAAGTGACAGCACAAGTACTTGTAGGTCAATTGTCAATTATCAGTGCGATAATTTCATTCCAAACATGTTAGAGCAGTAAACAACCCACGAAAGTTGAGAGCAATTTTAACAACAGATTTCATCTGGAGCCTTCTTCACACTTGTACGCTGAGGCCAGCCCAGCCCAACACAGCCCTGCCAGCAGCCCAAGGAAAGATTACGTTTTGTGAAAATTCAATTTGGCAGCTACACAATTTATTGCTGCCCGTTTCTCGTTATCACTGAACGTGACCGACAGTTCCGAACATTCGTATCCACACATACACTAAGAGATACGTACATATATCACTTTAGAAAATAATTCAAATTTCATTTGTTCACCACAAGGGGTGATGGTGGGTTGCTGAAATGGAACACAATAACAACATGGAAGATGAAGAATGCTTCTGCATTTTTCCACGAAATTAAATATCTGTTTAGATATTCCCGGTGGTCACAGAACTAGAACTGCATAAACAAACGAAAGAGAACAGAAAAACCATGAGAAAGTGGTGGAAACTAGGACAGACAGCATTATAATTGTCGGTATATAGTAGAAAGTGGAGAATTCATTTTGAAATTAATTTCAAGGATATTTTCCTTCGAAAGATATCGTATGAAGGAAGAGAAACATTTAATATTTCCCCCCTGTGCTGCTGAGTACGACCATCATTATTTTGGAATTAGTAATTCCAATTAGGAAGGAAAAACACGCTCCAATGTCAAAGGATTATTATTATCATGGGGGTCATCACGAAAGTTTTTTTTTTCTATATAAAAGTTGGGTAGGTGTCCTTATTGGTGTTTGAATTCCATGCATTTCTCCTTGAACTTTCTTTATGTAATATACTTGCATGTAGTACTTGACTTGATGCCCGAAGCAGAACACACTCAGGTGGTTTTTTTTTATTTGAGCAAACGATAAGTCAAAAACGACTTGATGTCGGTTTTAAGGTCAAGAGTTTTATTTCCAAAATTGAAAACTCTCGTGTATAGTTGTTGGTATTTTTTTTTTTTCAATTTCAACCTACTCCTGCTCTATCCAAAGAAGGGCAGGTACTTCACCAGACCCATCAAGACCTTTAAAGTCTGTAAAAAAATATTCCCTATCTACCTTACACTTCGAGAAAAATTAGGCACTCCTACACCTGCAGCACTGGTGAAAATTGTTGTCTTGAAGGGATTTGGGTAGCGTGTCGCCACGTAACCGTTTGTATCGTATCCACATATTGCTGTCTGCGCTGCTCCCGACAACTTACTCAACCTGGAAAACTTCCCATCAATCGTGTAGCAAATCAGATGTGTTTGATAAATTCAGCTACCATCCATATAAGGTTTTTTTTTTTTTGTATTGCAATCACACATTATGAACAATAATGTATTGAACATGATGTCTGTCTGTCACCCGCATGTAACTTTTGAATCGGTTGAGCCAGCAAAATAATCAAGGAACAAAATTGTAAAAAAATATTTTGATGGCATAATGTATTCCAAGAAAAAGAAAATATTTTTGTTGGATATAGTTTCTTAAACAAAAAAGCTCAAAACCATGGCATTCGATTTCAATTATTTTCAACTGGCACTACTAACGTCTAAGTCTACAATACTAATTTCATTGAAACCCGTTCAGGAGTTCTTGACTTAGGCGGCTAATAAAGATGATTTAAAGATTTTTGATCCACTTATCAGGACTTTAGTGGTTCTCGAACGAACAATGTGGAAACAAAAATATGGGCAGTCAAGGAACAAAAAGTGTTTGTATAACTTGACCTTTGCAAGTATGATCAAAGTTTTCAGTTTTTCCACGGATTAACGAGAAAGCAAAATGAAGATGCAATTGAAATAACGATACGGAACACTAACCGCGAGAGGACCGACTCGCAATTGACTAATTTGTTCTATGCTGATATTGTTTAAAAATGAGGGTAGGAGTGGGAAAGCGCCAGATGTATATCCACCCTCAACCCTCTGGCCTTAGGTTAGCCCGCACAGGGCGGCACTATGGGACGGCACGTGAACCTGTAGCGTGACAAGCGATGATGTTACCACTACACCACGGCCACTCTTAACTTTAAGCATTATCCACGCTGCCAGATAATGCTTCGTCTCCACCTGTATTTGAGAGCGTCAAATTTTCCATGGGGCAAGTCCACTTTCCAAAGGTCTTAACATACACAAATCCGCTGGTCCAGATGGTATCCCCCCCCATAGTTCTGAAGAGGTGTTCTTCTATGCTGGCAAAACCTCTGCGTAAGCTTTTCTGTCTATCCTACTTTTCAGGGCTCTTTCCGAGTAGATGGAAAACAGCATTTGTCCAGCCCGTCCCCAAAAAAGGCGAATCTTCCTCCCCGTCCAATTACCGACCCATTGCACTTACGTCCCTTCTTTCCAAGGTCATGGAAACGCTGATAAATCGTCAGCTTATGAAATATCTCGATTCACGAAAACTCCTTAATGACCGGCAGTATGGTTTTCGTAGCAACAGGTCCACTGGTGATTTGATGGCATATCTCACCGAGAAGTGGAACCAATCTCTCCATCACTTCGGTGAAACCAAGATGGTTGCGCTTGATATTTCAAAGGCATTTGACAGAGTTTGGCATTAGGCTCTTTTGTCGAAAATGCGTGCATATGGCGTCGTTGAGTCTCTTCTTCAATGGATTAGAAATTACCTTTCGGGGCGTTCAATACAAGTTGTTTTGGACGGCTTCAAGTCTGCAATTCACCAAATAAATGCTGGTGTTCCCCAAAGCTCTGTTTTGTCTCCGACTCTCTTTCTTATTTTTATAAATGATCTCTTGTCTGCAACTTCTAATCCAATCCATTCCTTCGCTGATGACAGTACCCTCAGTTTTTCATATTCGTTCCCTAACTCACGTCCTTGCTCTTCGGCCGTAGAAGGGGAACGGCAACGTATGTTAAACACATTAAATTCCGACCTGGACAGCATAATTAAATGGGGTTCAACCAACAGAGTGGAATTTAATGCTTCCAAAACACAATGCTGTCTTCTGTCTCTCAAGCGAAACCAAAACCCTCAACCATTATCCATGGATGGTACTTGCATCATTGAAACCGAAAGACTTGCCATTCTCGGTATGTGTATTAATAACCATCTTCGATGGAACGATCACATATTCGAGGTCGCCAAAAATGCTGCAAAATGTCTAGGATTCCTTAAACGGTGCAAGAAATATTTTACCCCGTCTGATCTGGCCTCGATTTATAAGGCATTCATTCGCCCTAAGCTGGAATATAACGCCCATATCTGGTCTGGTGCACCCAAGACCGTTCTGCACATTCTTATAGAGACATTGTGAATTCCATTCATTCACTAGAACATCGGAGAAATGTCTCCTGTCTCTCCCTGTTTTATCGTTTTTTTAATAAAAAATGCTCCAGCGAAATAGCCAGTTGCATTCCTCCCCTTCAAAACTTCACCCGCAATACGCGACATGCTTCGAATGCACATCAGTTCACCCTAAAGCCTAACTTCGGTCGTACTGTTAAATATAGGGATTCGTTTATAAGCCGAACGACACGAATGTGGAATGATCTACCAAGCTCTGTATTTCCCCATCACTACAACCTTCAAACATTTAAAGCCAACGTGCATAGGCTTCTCCTCTGTTCCTCTTCTCCCTTTCCTTAAAAGCCCGTTCCCTGTAACAGTATAAAGGTATTCGATCGTAGGGTTATAACCCTACGGTCCTAGGGTTACAGCAGTCACTAGAATGATTTGGCACTTCATGTGTGTGGTATTCAACTACTCTTCGAGGAAGTATGTCTGAGGGCTGTGGTGGTACTGAACGAGCTTTACGGGTATATTCCATCCTATAAAATTCGCCTAACAACTGTAAGATGGATGAAGCTGTTACAAGAAAATATCCAACATCTCTCCAAAGAAGAAGCAGACTTTGTCCTATTCCAAGAATTATAGATGATCAACAAAATGGTGAGGGGGTGGTAGAAATTATTCGCTGAAGAGTATCAGCTCACCAAAAGGGCGACATCTAAAAGGGATGCGCTTATCATCGGAATGGATGTCAACGATCTACCTCAAGATGTAAATGTTTTCGTGACTTTCTAAATATAGACAGCCACTGGGCTGAGTCACAGTTCCAAAGAAAATAGATAATAAAGCTTACGAGAAGTCTAAAAGACCGGCAGAAGAACGAAGAACTTAACGAACGCCACGAATGCAGCGCGGATCAAAGAGATCATTTCGATGAACTTCTCCAATATAACAATGGGGAAACAGGAAGACCTCAAAATTACTTATGAAAGCTCACTTACCAAGAATTGTCCCTAATATGGCCCTAGGATATACAGGTTTACTCATTCCGTGCTTTGGAATTTTAATTCAAATAAAATAAAAAGTATTAAAGATTTCAAAGAAATTTGTTTACTGTTTTCAATTTTGAACTATGTCGTTATGTATGGAATACAACATCGGTTAAATGGCTTTTGACGTAATTTTCCATGACTTTTCGACACATTGCTGGCTGTATTGCGGCCATAACTTCATGGATGTGCTCCAAAAATTGGGGATTGTCTGCATGGAGACGGTCTTTGGCGCTCACCAAACTATGTATTATCTGTGTTAGATGCAAGGGCCTCTCAACGATCACATTTGGATTCTCAGAACCCCAAATTCTGAAATTTTGTTTGCTTAAGTAGTCGCCGAGCGAGAAACGGGCCTCATCGTTGAAGAAGATTTTGTTCGAAAAATCGGCGTCAACTTACAGGCACACAGATATTACAGAGCTGTTATGAACTAACTACTCGTCACCATGGATGACAGATGGATTTGACAGGTGCTAATGGCAGAAATGTGAAATCCTAACCTCGAAATGAATACCCCCTTTACACTGACGCAAAGGAAACTGGTAATTTCTAGTATTCCGCAACAGTAAAACGGATCACAAATTTTAGGCCCGAACAGATTTTATTGATAGTTGTTTTCGTTTCCGGGTCGTACTCATAGAACCAAGATTCATCACCTGTTACAGTTATATTAAAGGAGCTCCACTCTCCTTTTTCACATTCGGGCAAAAAGAACATGCGCTTTTTTGCTTGTCATTTAAATTCAAAAACTAATAAATTAACGCCAACTTAGAGAACTTTTGTTATTCTCTCCGTAAGGTGTACACTCAAATAGTACAACCGTCTCCTATTCCATCTGGGAAATACTCCCATTACCGCCAGGATCGAAGGAAGAGTCGATGTCAAATTACAAACTTTTCAAGATTACAAAATTAACCAGCAACCTCGTTCAGCTTGACAGGGGTTTACAAAATATCAGGCATTCCCAAAAGATTTATTTTCGACAGCATTTCATTATTTTGAAACAAAGACTTATTGTTTTAAAAAATTAACCATCTTTTTCGTACAAAAATTAATTACAACTTCGAAAGAACATAATCCAAATCTAACCCTTTTCAGAACAACAGAAAAAAAAGATCATAAATATTTTAAGCATTTCGCTGTCCCCATCACCGACACTTCTCATCCATTTAAAAAAAAAAAAATCTCTTGGGGATTTCCCTCGCGATTCAAATATTCTAATCGCAATATTTGATGTATAAACAACACAAAAATTCAGTACACATACCCCAGTGACAGACCGAACCCATCATATTGGCGGGACATGTGACATAACCGCCACCGACACATTTCCGTTTATTAGTACGTTTTTGGGGAATTTTTTTCTGTTCTTACTGTCAAATAAACCACAAATTCAAACATAAAATAAAAATGTTTTTCTATTTTTTTTTCTGTACTCTTATCTAAACGAATGAGTGGCCATATCTAGGCGTGTTTGGAGATACAGAACCGCAACCAAACATCTGGTCGTCGTCGTCGTAGTCGTTGTCGGAGGCGTAAATAGAAACGCACTTTCTAAATGTTTGTCGTGAATTGAGTGCGGCTGAGTTTTCGAATCGATATATGACGGTTTTACGGTTTACGGTTTATTTTTATTTCTGTTGGTGTTTTGACATTTTAATTGATTTGCAGTCGAGGGACCGTGCGTAGGTGGGTGGGTGGTGTATGGTATGCGCTGGAATGGATGCATTATGTTTATTGATTCGGATGGCAGAGGAGGCAAATAAAGACTTAATGGTAATTGAATCAATACGGTTGATGGTGTGCGCATGGGAGAGGATGGGAAATTGAATGGGCCACAGGAAGGGCTTCTTGGAAAATCATTGTCAATCACAATCAGTAATCAAGTGGTTGACACAGCATATAAGCCGCATTGCTTGTGGGGACTGGGGAGTATGTCAAAGCGATAAATGGACACAAGCTAAGGGTGTCCCCTTTGTTGTGGCTTTCAATTAGAAATGATTTGCTGAATGGTATAGATGGTAGATAAGAAGTTGTTCTTCAATCAAAGGAGACTCGGGAGAATTGAAATTAATAACTTTTTCGAGAGAAGTTTTTCAAGTGCATACCTCATAAGCATTGCATGCTTTTTTAATCTTACTTTAGATGGCGCTATAGTGGGGTTGGGCCATGGCCTCAACCAACGAGTGTCTCCATCCAGCTCGATCTTGTGCCAGCCGCCTCCAGTTTTGCACACGAAGTTAGTTGAAATTCCGTTCCACTTGTCTGCGCCACCTTAGGTGAGGTCTTTCTTTACCGTGTCGACCATCCGGGATGAATTCGAACACTTTCCGGGCCGGAACGTTGATGTCCATTCGCTCTACATGTCCTAGCCACTTCAAGTGATGAATTTGAACCCTTCTGACTAGTTTGATGTCGCTGTACAACCTGTACAGTTCGTCCATTCCCCTGATTTCAAAACAACCAATGGTGTTTTCATCCACCGTTGATAATGCTGCTGCGCCGTATAGCAGGACTGGAATGATGAGGGTTTTCTTAGCCCAAAGAAACAGCCATTGGCAAGAATGGTTCTTCGGTTGATCTCTGTGCTGGTATCATTGTTTAAATTTGCAACGGAACCTGGGTGAGGTCTTTCTTAACTACCTCAAAATTGTTGTTGCTGACTATTGCGACGTTCTGTCTAAGTCGCCGATGTTGGCTGTCTTTATTTGATGACAGCATATATTTTGTTTAGCCTTGTTAACCGCTAAAACTATACTTTTTTGACTTAAAGTATAGTTTGTAGGTATTAGGATTGTATAAGTCTCCGCTTGAAAGACAGACGAATGTTTACCTAACGAAAAGTGAAGCCTAATGCTGTCGTCCTCCACTAAGGATGGGAAGGAATGTCAAGAGAAGGGAAGTTCACCCCCGTGGAACTATTCTTTGGAGTTTAGTGAGAGAACAGTGAGATATTTTCGCGTCTGTAATATACTTTAGCAAAACAACCGACGCATATGCTAAGAAAGGTCTTACCATTGCCGTGTAGATCTTGACTTGACTATAGACTTGAACCTATAAGTCTTCACTTTGCATTATAATAAAGTTGATAAATAAGCATAATAAGTGTGAGTACAATATGCGGGTACCGCTTCAAACAGTGGTGCATCAGTCGATGGGTTTGTATGGTTGTGTATGCTCAGAACAAGTTTCTTTTGTTTGTTTTTTTTTTTTCCTTCTGTTCTGTCTTTTACGTAGCGAGAATGGAAAAGTATAATTATTTTGATTATATAAGTTTTTGTCGTAGGATACACGAAATAGTTACAATCAAACAAGTGAAGAAATATTTCGCTACCAGTTGTTCTTTCGACTGCCTGCTTGATAAATCGTTTTTCATTCAATTGTTTTATTATTGTCATCGATCACTTCACTGCACATTTGCGGGCTGAACTTCAAAACCCTGCCAGCACGCTTAAATTGTTTGCCGAGAGCCAAATACCCCGAAATTAATGGTGCGGACTTCATTTGCTGAAGTCTTTTGTAATACCAGCACCTGTTTTGCGGTCTCTTGTGTCTTGGAATTTGTGGAACTATACACTAGCCACATGATATTTTCGAAGTTCCACTCATCTCTTCAAAAACTTGTTTTTTTCCTCCTCATATGTATGTATGTATATACTTTAATTTCCATTTATAGGTAGTTCAATCCCATGAGATATTCGACATTAGAATTAGTATGCGATCACAAATAAACTGGTCTGTTCCACTATATTTGGAAATATTTTCTGGGATTATATCCGGTGCTAACTCCCTAAATTCGGACTGTTAATTTGACTCTTTTAAGCACCTATCTAGATTTATTTTGTTTTAAATTTACATAATCTATTATTTGTAATATTCGATAGATCACATATTAGAGTTGTGTTGTCTTCTAAAATTTAAAAAAAAAAATTCTAAATTTATATCTACAAGTATATGAACATTGTTCTAAAGTGTGACCAAATTTTTATTACTTGAGTTTTGCATATGAAATACTATGCTGTAAATCACTTTAATCATCTTTTTTTCTAATCGTTAATCTACTTTCTAAAACCCATTCATAGGCATTTTATTAACACTCAACAAAATGACCCACTTCCGGCTACCAAAGGCCCCAAAATATAATTTCCCATCATTAAAATATTTTTAACAATGGCTTCTCTTCTTGCATAATTCATTAAATCATATTTTTTTATTTTTTCTCTTTACAGGTAATTAAAACAAATGCAATATGAAGGAAGTAAGTACCATTGAACGTTGCTTACTTAACGGAAGCCATTCCGATGAGTACTCAATAGGAAACGGAAGAGTACTTGATACCGTTTGGAAAAATATTCATCAAACAAAAGGCCTTTGCAGTCTCTCTATGTGTGTAGTCAATGATTTATACTCAAGAATAATCATTTTAACGGTAATTATCTTCTTCATGGTGCCATAGAAGTACATACGCACCAACGGAGATGCATACATACTCGTATACGTATATAGAAAAAGGAAAAACAAAACTAATTAATAACCATTATGAGACGTTCGGCTGCGTTCAACATGCGCAACGCAAAATTACTCTCATGCTTGTCTAATCTTTTGACCGAAAAAAAAAAAATAAAAAATTCTACTCTGAACCCTCCTCACATGTGAGAAGAAAACAATGAGAAAGCATAGAAAAATAACCGTTTTGTTAATCACACACAAACTAAAACAAAAAGCGCCATTGCATTATGCATACTTAGTTTCTGTCATTATTCAGTCTTTCCACTTACGAACTGTCAGATTGTTCAGTGCTCAAACTCACTGTGAAAATAAGCCTTAATGTCAGAAGAGATGTCATAATTATAAGGGCATTGGAGCAAAGTGAAATTAACAAGATCTCCATTAAAAGAGATACGTCAAGCTCATCCGTCTTTATATACGAACGACATAAGCTTTAGCTACAGTAGGTGACAGAAAAATCGAACGAAATGGGACAGACGCTATTTTTTTTTTCTCTGCCCGATCTGTAGATATCCTCTTTATTCACACACAACGCACAATGGCGTACGCATATCTTCTTTAATCTGCCATTCACGGTAGACAGCGTTAACTGTAACTCTGTAGTTTTCAGGTGAAATCTCTTCCATTCACTGCTTTCAATTTGTATGTCACCTTATTAAATAGTATTTCTGTCATTTTACGCTTTACTTTACGCTCTACTGGCTGTGTTGTGTGTGCCATTGCATCGTCATGGCAAACGAGTCTTCTAGAAGATGACGTGCATCTTTGACGTTTCTGTCAAGTTGCCAGGTCAATCAGCCGTGTGGCTTTATGTGTTGTACCTGTGTAGGTGGATAGATGATATAGTTTCATGCGAGTGACAGGAATTTCCTTAAGATGACATTTTTACAATGACTTTTGCAAAGAGTTGTTGGCGTGTATTTGATTTCTTTTTTTTGACATTTTCGATCGAACCAGGTAACGAAATAAATTGTGAGGGTTGTTTCTAGTCTTTTAAATAAATAAATAATGACGCTGTGAAAATCGATATATTAAATTGGTTTTCTTATGAATTGTATTAGATGGGTGTTAATCGGAAATGAGGCCAGATCTGGTTGAATGGAGAGATGAATCGTTATTTTTTTGGAGGCTTTTTTTGTTGAATTTAAGTGTGTACATAATTTATTTTTCATACTCGTACATAGTTTTCGGCGTAAATAGATGCTTTTAAAACTAACCTTCTAATGAAGACGTGTGATGGCTTTCGTAGTGTGTATTGTTAAGATACAGCTTTATTTGGTACTACGTGATGTTGAAAATTGATAATGAAGGGCCTGTCTTCTCGTAGCCATTCGTTCTGTGGGTGTTATATTTTACATGAATGGAATGTACCTACAGAGCATAATTGGGAAGCATTTCATAATAGTTTTACTTTTAGATGATTGTCAGACGTTTGCAAGAAGTGGGATCAGAAAAAACCGTAATGAGAGATTAATATTAAGTCTTAAACACTTGAATGGACTAAGGGAGTGCGATATAATATGGAAAACTTCACTTAAGCTGAAGGTAAGAAGACCTAAATAAACCTCTTCTGCAATGAAAACCATTAAAAGAGTCGATCATTGTAGTGAAAACAAGTATATGCCATACGTATTTATCTGTATACTCTAAACTTAAACGTAAAATTGGATGGGTGCAGAATGTGGAAAAACGTCCGTGCTTAAAGTACAGAATTTGACTCTGATAACCAGCTGCTACTCAAAAACACTGCAGTTCAAAGCCAAAAAATCAAAAATTCGTCATTAAACAATTTCAAAGTGGGAAAATCCGAATTCATCTGAGAGCACCTTGAGGTCCGGGGAAGGGTTTGCCTAAATCATATTATCTGGCTTTGGCTAGTGCCGGAAATCAATATAGAAAGCGTATTCATAGTAAATTTTGAAAAAAAAACCTACAAAATGCTAAAATTTGTTGATTTACTTGTTTTTAAAGTCCTCTCTCGCATAAAAATGAAGACTTATAAACAATGTTGCCTACCGTTGCATAAGAAATTAAAAATTGTCTTTTCAAGCTTAGTTATTAATTTTCGTTATGCAGTTAAGGAGCTAAAGCAGTATAAGTGCTTCAAGCCAAACGAACTTTTATACTCTACAGTTTGAGAAGGGGATTGTGTTTGTCTGCAAAAAGTTTTTGCGCAATATATTTGACAAATTTGTATGAAGAGCGGCAGGTTAGGTCCTGTAAGGGTTATTATCACGGAGCTCACAGTTTGGCGTAGATTTTTTTTTTAAGAGGAATGTGCCCACGCCCAAATGGCATGTAGGCACTGTGACCAGAAAGATCTATTGTGCTAGAGACCACTTTTTAGGGCAGCAGTACTTCCAGTACCTCCTTATGAAAGCTATAATTACTGCGGAGGAGTTCCTTAAGACCCATTTGCTGATACTAGTCATAAAATTGTGTCTTATCTAAGTAATACTTAGTGCTATATTGAACTTAAACCTAAAGATCATCAAGTGCATCTTAGCAAAGACGCACTTTTATTTTTCATATTTAAAACTTACTTTGTATTTCGTGCAACCCGTTAAGTATTACTTAGGTGTATAAGTGATACTTAAATATTTGAGACTCGTATCGGCCAACGGGCCTAAGTCTAATGGAGATATTACCTCCTTACGGAAGAAGCTTCTTCTACTTCTACACAGAGCTACACACTTACATAGTACGTGCTCTGCAGTTTCGTCTTCTTCTAGGCAGAGGCGGCAGGTGATATCCTCTGAAATTCTCATATTATTAAGGTGGTAGAGTAATTGACAATGATCAATAAGGAAGTTCACAAGCCTTCTTATGTCGTTTCTGCTATATTTTAGGATATCAACTGGCTTTTTTTGGAAGGTTTGGGCAGCTCTTTTAGTTTGAGTTAGAGTTATTCCAATGGGAAATGCACATGTTGCGTTCTCAACTGTTTAGGGTCAGTTTAAAGGCAGAATCAGGTGGGAGATCAGTATGTATATGTGTGTTTGATGCCTGAGTGTAAGTTTATATTAGCACAGGTCTCGATAGCGTAAAGCTCGGCCTGGAAAACACTAGGACTCTTTCCAAGTGATTTCGTAATCTTATAATTGGGTCCATACACACCGCGCGAACTCCTGGATCCATTTTTGATTCATCGGTATACCAAACGATTCCTTTTTGATCAAACAACGGTCCGCCATTATTCCATATATCACGGCTTGGGATCTCAATCTCAAGCCTTCTACCAAAGTAGAGTGATTTGGGCGTAAAGTCTGAAACTGTCCTGAGCATATCTAGCTCGGGGAAGTAGGTTAATAAATCCATAAGGTTTGGCTTGGATTCATTTTGAATCACTGGTGCTAGACGTATAGCCCGTCTTGCTCTGAATCTAGGTGTAACAGACAGCAGGCGGGTAGATTATGTCTTTCAAGACGAATGAGCTATTTGAGCTACAGTTTTTTTTTTTTTTTTTGCGACTTTACCTTATGTCGCAATGTCGCGGTAGGTCGTTCTCGTTCTGACAGATTTTGTAGAAACAACGCATACATACATACATACGGAGTTAAACGAAATCTGACCTCAAGCTTTTGATCGTAAATATTGTAAAGTACTTTCTACTAGGTTGGACGTTCTGACAGTTTCGCAGGTGTGTTCGAATGGAATTTATTTGTTATTGACTACTTCTTGCGATGTTAATATTATTTAGTTTTCTGCTTCAGATTTTTTTTTGATTGTCGCATTTTGTGCGTAGGCGCATTTTATGTTTAATTATTTTGAACTTGAACACTTGAACTATTTATATGCGCGGATAATATTGGGTTTATAACTTAATTCGTGCGGTTTTTTTGTCAAAATTTGAACGTTTTTTTAAAAAAAACATGTACAATAGTATTATTCAAAGTATTGCCCATCTGAAGCTATGACTTTTTCCCATCTTTCTGGCAATTTGTGGATCCCATCCCAAAAGAACTGCGCCGGCTTGGCAGCCAAGAATGAATCAAGCCAATTTTTGATATTCTGCTTTGATGTGAACCGTATTTCAGTGAGGGCGTTCTGCATCGACCGAAACAAATGGTAGTCAGAAGGGGCAAGGTCTGGGCTATAAGGCGGGTGGGGTAAAACTTCCCATCCACTGTTTTCCAAATAGTTCTTAACCGGAATAGCAACGTGGAGCCGAGCGTTGTACTGATGGAAAATTATTGCCTCGTGTCTGGTCGCATATTCCGGGCATTTTTCGGCTACTGCTCTCTTCAAACGGATTAATTGTGTTCGGTAGCGTTGTCCATTGATGGTTTCACCCGGTTTTAGCAGCTCATAATACAGCACACCCTTCTGATCCCACCAAATACAGAGCATTACCTTCGCGCCATGGATATTCGGCTTTGCCGTTGATTTGGCTGGTTGGCCGGGTTTCACATATGATTTTTTGCGCTTGGGGTTGTCGTAATGGATCCATTTTTCATCACCAGTAACAATCCGATGCAAAAATGACTTCCTTTTGTGGCGTTCCAGCAGCATTTCGGACATGCAAAACCGCCTTTCGACGTCTCTCGGCTTGAGTTCATGTGGAACCCAATTTCCTTGCTTTTGAATATATCCAGCTGCTTTTAAACGTTTTGAAATGGCTGCTTGAGTGACACCCAAAGATTCTGCGATCTCTTCTTGTGTTTGGCAACAATCTTCATAGAGTAATGCTTCCAGTTCTTCATCTTCAAACTTTTTTGGCTGCCCAGGACGTTCATCGTCTTTCAAGCCAAAATCACCTTTTCAGGCACAAAGTTCGACATATTTGAGTGAAAAAAAATTATTGTTGTTTACCCTTCAAATGAATGACATATACTGAAATGACGTACAATGACAGTAGCTTTCCAACGCATGTTCCAATGGAATAATACAAGTTACGCCATCTCTTAGTTATTGACCCAATAATTAAAATGAAAAGAGTGACCTAAAGCGAAAATGCATTTTGGTCATTATGGGTTAAGAAACAAAGGACAAGCAATTTTAAAGAAAGACAGCAAGTGGTAGATAATTTCTCTGAATCTGCTTAACCCTCAACCTCTCAGCGATAGTCTGCTACACTTGTGCTCTTTCTAATGGACGGACGTTACAGCGCGTAGTGCTGTCCGTACACGTTTTTCAGTTTATTGCAACTGTTGATGTAGATTAGGAATTGTGTAGCTGTATTACGTATGTAGCTGGTAGTGTGAGGGCTTCAATGACAGAATTGTCAATTTCATGAGAAGAAAAGTCAAATTTTGTCAAATGTTATTTTGTATTCAGGATGTGCAGTGTGCGCCTGCATTTCGTATAAGCCTGCGTCTTCATTTAAGGATATTCACAAATATCTGCTAGGCAAAATGTTATGCATGCATGTAATCATGTTCACGTTTTACCTTTAGGAACTAAACGGCTCGACCGATGTTTATGGAAAAGCATCACAATTCGATTTGATAGGCAAATAAATTATGGTCGCAATTTGCCTTAAGTTCATTCGAAAGTTATGAGGCTGTCATGTTAAGAGTTTCGTTCTTAATTTCGTTTATCTCGTAAGTAACTTAGCTATAAAAGGGTCAGTAAAAAACTTGAAGTAAGCTTGAGCTTCAAGTTGGTTGGGATTCACTTCGACTTGCACCTGTATTGCCAGTGTAGTCCCTCACGAAGGGAATTTTTTGGTTTCATTCACTATACACAATTTAGGTACATACATACATACATATGTCTTTTTTTTTGCAACTTTGTACACATCACAGCAATGTTTCACAAAAAAGAGTGGAAATGGTGCTCCGAGCACAAATATGTTGTCAATAGCATCAACATTAAATCGCTGCGACTACTCGGGTTTTATTCTTGTTGCTGAATCTCTGCTTGCAAATCTCTGTTGTAATGTGCAAAAAAAAAAATCACTGAAAAATGATTAAAATCAATCTATTTACCTTCGTATCGAACCTTCTTATTTGACATCTTGAGTTACGCTGAATGCCATCAACCACAGAAGGATCGTCTTTCACTTGAACAACATGTAAAACGTTTTTTCTGTTATGTTTGTATTTTCAAAAGTTCTTCTTTCAATACAAACTAAATAAAATCTACAAACTTTCGAGTCATGTTTCAAAATAGGAACTTCAGTGTTGTCTATCCTTCAAATTTGCATCGCTTGGAAACTACTTCAAAAGTTACATGAAGTTCTCCCACAATTTTCCATTTTCCCTTAAGAATGTTTAATATGAAATGATCAACTTTTAGCTTTTTGGAACGCCGCAAGTGATATTTCATCTGCTGTATTTGATGTCATGTGGTTTGCGTCATTAAATTTCACTTCAAAACAAATCTTTAACTTCAAGTTGGTGAAAGGGGGATCCTTTCATATCCAACTTTATAGCCACAAAGAATATTGCATAAAATGAAAAATCAATCCCTGATACCACCAACCACCTTGGCACAGGCAATTCTCAAATCACACTTGTCTCTCAAATTAACCGCATAAACAATAGAAGTTCCACACATCAAAGTAACACGATATTTGTACCTCACCAGACGTTGATATAATTACTTCAGCGGTAGCAGCATAATACGTCGTATACTCTGGTAAACCCACTTAACAAATTTCTCTCTCAATTTCCAAGCGGAATTTTTCCAAAGGCCTTGCATTACAGCAAACCACAAACAGCAAGCCTCTCTGTAAAGAAAAAACCTTCAAAGTTGCAAACGAACGTCTTCCTGCATCTTATATCATCGACATTTGCAAATGAGCATAGTACTCGTACATAGTATCTGCACTTTTCATTTGCCGTTCCCATACAACTCCATCGATTATAATGAAGTTATTTCTCTCGCTCTGTGGTACCGATGGTATCAGCGTTCACAAATGCACTTAGTTTCATTTCCCTTCGCCGCTAGTCCAAGTTTGTTTTATTTTTTTTAATCCACTCTGCCGATATTCGAATCACCGCTTCCGATATTCGTTGAAATTCAATAACTTTGACTTTCCACTGCAAACAGTATGGCAATGCTAGAGAGGAGGCCACAAAAATCGCCAACTCTATCGAAATTTTTCCATCGATACGATATTGCATGTTCATTTCCTGTGGTGGTGCCGCCATCGCCCAAATCAACGAACCATCGCAAAACCTCAAATATTCACATACTCACTATGCAGATACATAGTTGAGGATTGAGAAGGCACAAATAGGTTTCCATTTCTAGCCGATGCCATCCTCATTGGAAAACTGTACTCGTATCTTTGTTTCTGTGTCCGTATCTCACTGTGTGTGGAAAAAGAAAACGTGATTTATGCATCACAAATCAGAGAGCTAAGCTACGAGTAGATACTTTTTTTTTTTTTTTTCTAAACGAAAAAGGTTAAGCCCATTAAACAAGGTCAATTAGGTAGCCATAGCAAATATCTATCCACAAACAAACACGTGCGCTCCATCGGAAATTAGATACCGAAAAGATAAAAAAACAAAAAAATAAATAAATGGATTGCTCCTGTCCAGATGGGGGCCAAAATTCAATTGAAGTTCATTAGCACCTTTGCGGGGAGTTATCTGCTGCTAGGTATCTGCTCCTGATGATCACAAATTGTAGCGCAATTTTTGTTTTGCTCCTTGAAGTGGAAAGATTTAGCTTTTGTGGCAATTCTCAGTGGAATTAGAAATTCCCCGACTTGGTTGAACATTGCCACAAATGGTCGACATCGGTTGCCGCTTTGTGGTCTGTTTTGGAATTGTTCAAATTAATTATTTTATGTAAATTAAATCATACGGTGTCGTGTGTGCGAAGGTGATTGAACTGTGAATATGTTTAGTTTACACTGACCTAGTAACTTCAATTGTGGGTGGTTCTTGGAATTTAAAATGTGCTGCTGTGACTCATAGCGAGAACGATGATGTCAAAGTGAGTACGGGTAATTAGAAGGAATTCAAGCAGTTAATGGTGCTTGAAAGGTTGTCTCCCAAATGAGTTAGGTTGCATATTCCTTAGTTGGATTGTGTGTGGTTGTCTGGTTGTGGGAGTGAATTTAACCGCACACACATTGTGGTCTCCCATGATGGACATTACATAGTGAGATGAAGTACATTTGCTGAAGATTGTTACGGAAGGTTGGAAACATGTACAGCAGTGAAGTAACTCTTGGTAGAATACACTGTTGTTGAATGTCATTAAATATTCAAATCAAATTCAAATGGACTTCTCAAGAGTCCAGGTAACCACCACCGGTCGCTTACTTGTTCTACTTTTGGGGTTTTTTTATTAATGTAATTCGTAGAAAGAAGAGAGTTTACGATGAAACCATTTCAACCCATATTGATAGTAGTAGATTTTGATGATTCCGTGTGGAGGTAACACAACGACAAAGTAACCCAAAATAACCCCCGACAAAATAGCACGTGACAAATTAACACAAAGACAAAGTGACCCACGAGAAAGTTGCTTAGCGACAAAATAATTAAACAATTGACTACTTAACGTATCCAAGTTGAATCACCAAAAAAATCCCACCGTAAAGACTTCAAGAAAAGTAGCTTCTTTATGGTTCGAAAACAGGAAGTCATGATGTGATCTTTTGGGGTGAATCAGTTAGCCGGCTGGCGTGCTTTCCACGTAGGAACTCCCAGTATTTAAAATACCATGGGTTCAATTGATTTTCAATTTCGATTTAAAGTACACAATATTTTCAGAATGTAAAGTCGTGATAGGAGCAGGCAATATGAGTTGTGACCTTGTGTTGGGAAATACTCCATCTTTTTAACATCCTGTATGTTTTTTTTTTTTTTTTGGATTGCGCCAGGGATGTGTAATCTTCATAGATACTAGTAGCCCGAGTGCTACTAGCATGCACGATTCGCAAACCTGAGTACTCGATGCCAGGAATACGCCTACGTACTAAACACACACCCTACACACTTCAACCACTCTCCCCGCGGGACTGCCGTTAGGTATTACTTCGCGGGGCTGGTTAGTAATTCATGCTATGCTTCTTGTATTGCTGCTTCTGATGCTTCTGTTGCTTCTGCTGCTCTTCTTAGCTTTTCTATTCTCCGCAACTCTTTTTGTAGAGTTGTTACGAAAGAACATATTGCCATCCAATTTTCTTCCAACCGTAACATATGGTCGAGGAGTAATGACGGACTTGGCAGAGTAATTCTCCATGCCGTGAAACGTGTGCAGTAAAACACTGCGTGCTCCGTATCCTCATCTTCACCTGGGCATTCCGGGCAGGATGGTGAGTTGTCGTGTCCGAATCGGTGTAGATATTTGCGGTAGCCACCGTGGCCAGACAGGAACTGCGTTAGTTGGTAGTTGCAGTCTCCATGCTTTCGACTTATCCAATCTTGGATTGTCGGTATAAGTTTGTATGTCCATCTGCCTTTTGTTGTATTAGCCCAACGAGCTTGCCACATAGCTGCTGACGCTGCCCTTTCTTCAATTTTTATCACCTTGATACCAGTGGCGTCGTGATGACTCAATGCTCTTCTGTTATATATCCTCAGCATTTCATCTGCGAGAATATCGATGGGGACCATTCCAGCTATGACAAATGCAGCTTCGTCAGAGATGGTTCGAAAGCCGCTGATTGTCCGTAGCGCACAGAGTCTGTATGATGACGATAGTTTCCTTTTGGTCTCCTCCATAACATCCTGTATGTGCAATTGGTATTTTGTGTATTTCAAAACTAAATGTACACAATATTAGCACGGATGGTAATGCTGACGAGTTTGACTCTTTCAATCTCTTATTTATTTAATTTTCTGTTACTAGCAAGTGGGAATTGGGCAACGAGTGAATATTCTGGGAGCATTGATGATAGTTGCGCAGATGCTGGAATGCTTGCGCGCCCTCGTGATCTCAGTCACTCGCTGGCCGCCGCGAACTTTCAGCTACTTGTGTGCGTAAAGGAGAGATCCTTGTCTTTATCGATCCTTCTCATCTTCTTCATCACTTGCCTAGTTTTAATGTCTGCCGTCTAAACTAACGATTTGTTGCTCCTGTTGTTTTTGTCCTCGGCATCATATTATTTTACACTTGTGACACTACTGGAATTAGGTTTATTACATTTTAGTGTGTAAAAATCGTCCAAAGATCTCCGCGATATAGCTTTTGAGAAATCATTTTTAGTGTTCCTTACCAGAATGGTATATACGGAACACTAATGGATTCAACACGGCGTCTGTCTGTCCGTCTATCACACGCCTGTAACTTTTGAACTTTTTGAAAATAGTATGCGGTAGACCAAAAATAATCAGGAACAACAAATTATAAAAAAAATATGTTTGTGGGAGGCTTTGGGTGTATAATGTACCTCAAGATAGGGACCTGAAACCACCTCATATCTTACCTCGCCTTCATCCGATTTTGATGATTTTCAGATATTTACATTTCCACTCTAATTTCATCAAAATCGGTTGGGTGGTTCTTGAGTTAGACATATATATAACAAAAGTGATGCCAACGTGTTTTAAGCCCTTCCTCATATTTTACTCTCACTCCATTCGATTTCGGTTAAATTTTGGTTGAAACTACTATCATTATAAACTACGCATTAGCCTACATGCCATTTCATCCAAATACGTTCAGGATTTCTTGGGTTAGGCGGTTAAAAATGATGATTTAAAGATTTTTCAAATCCCGCCTCCCACAACCCACTCACACTTGATCCGATTTTAACAGTTTTTAGATGAAATGACATATGTATCAAAATGTACGTACTTACAAATTAATTTACATCAAAATGTCTTTACTGGTTCTCGAGCTAGCCGTGTACGGAACACTAGCCCTGCGAGGCCCAACTTATACTTGACGAATTTTTACCTACTTGAGCACCTTCACCACGGCAAGATATGTAATCGCAAGGGGGTTGTCAAACTCGACATTACTTCCCGGGCGATGGAAAAGCCAAAGGAGGGTCAAATGATTCGATCCCCAAGTGTCGCTGGCTATATTGCTATTCGAGTAATCTAATATGGCGGACAGTAATAGGCGCCATTTTGTCAAATTAAATTTTGAGAGGTGCTTCAAAGTCAAACGAAAGGGCTTGGAATAAAGATATCAACAATATGTATGTACATAAACATTTTATTTTTCAACATAGACTCCTTTTAACTCTATACACTTCATCCAACGTTTCTCCAATTTGTTGATGCCCTCCAAATAATACGATTTCTCGAGCCCCTCAAAATAAGCGTTTGTTTCAGCGATGACCTCTTCATTCGACGCAAATCTCTTACCTCCGAGCCATTTCTTCATGTTTGGAAACAAGAAATAGTCGCAGGGGGCTAAATCTGGGGAATATGCTGGATGAGGGAGTAGTTCGTAGCCTAACTCATGCAATTTTGCCATTGCGACTGCCGACTTGTGCGCCGGTGCACTGTCCTGGTGAAAAATAACTTTTTTCTTCGCCAAATGCGGCCGTTTTTGCTTCAAATCGGCATGGAATCGATCCAGCAGGTCTGCGTAATATGCGCCGGTGAACGCCGATATGAATAACACCGCGCGCATCCCAAAAAACTGTCGCCATGACCTTGTTTGCTGACAAACCCGTCTTGGCCTTCTTCGGCTCCGATTCACCAGGAGATGTCCATTGTTTTGACGGTTCCTTGGTTTCTGGTGTGTTGTGGTGAGTCCAGGTTTCACCCACGGTTACGAAACGTCGCAAAAACTTAGCCGAATTTTTCTGGAACATCGCCAAACATATCTTTGAAGTTGTCAAATGAATGCGTTTGTTGTCGATTGTCAGCAAACGCGGCACCCATCTTGCGGAAAGCTTTTTTTTGTTTTTCATGTCCAAATATTTATGTAAAATCGAAATCACTGAGCCATGTGATAAGCCTGTGGCCTCTTCAAGCTCGCACAGTTTCACTCGCCGATCGTCCATTATCAAACCATGGATTTTGTCGACCATTTCTGGTGTGGTGACCTCAATTGGGCGACCAGAACGTTCGGCGTCACTTGTGCTTGAACGACCGCACCGAAATTGAGTAAACCAGTGGTGAATGGTTCCAATCGATGGTGAAGAGTCCCCATAACATTTGTCAAGCTTTTTTTTGGTTTGCGTGATAGTTTTTTCTCGCAAAAAATAGTGTTTAATGAGCACTCGAAATTCACTTTTTTCCATTTTAACGAAAATGCTAGTAGGCGTCTATATAAAATGGCTGCCACAACAAAACTATTTGACAGATCTGTGTTAAAATTTGGGTGCGTTCTTTTAAAAGATGATTCTTGACAAAAAAAAAAAAATTAAATTTAGGGTGACGACACAATTTGTGTTAATTTTCAGGGACTTATTGACCCACCCTCGTACATCTCGGGGGTCTATCACAGCCTTATACATAGGTTTGCTTTTCCTGAGAGAAGTTTATAAAAAAAAACAGAAAGCGTACGAAGTATTATAAAGTAGCTGAGTACAGGCGTCATTTTGTTTAATTTGTTGAACCAGAGATGATATAGCACAGCGGGTGACATTGGGGCAAACAAAACAATATGGCGGACAGTAGACGGCATTTTGTGCCATTAAACAAATCTGAGTCGATTGGAACCTATCAGGCGGAGTATCCCTATTACAACGCGCAATTTGAGGAGCCACAAATGTTTTACCAACGATTTGTCTTGATATCGCGATCCACATTTGGATAAGTAAAATAGTTGTCCCATTACCACTGAATTATACTGGGTATATGAACATTTTTGAACAAGAAAGTGGCAAATGTTGGCTTACTTTAGCGACAACATGCGTCGAAGAAGTCGTGTTAAAAATTGTTCTTGCTATTCCACCATTCTTAAATTTTTCATAACACTAAACCCCACTTACGAACATATCCACAAAGACTACTTAAATACCCAACTTGCTCACCCAATCGACAAATATGTTCATAATTAAATATGCTGTCACATAATACTCTAGCTATCCTATAGATTCATTTATTAAATATGAGTAGCTTTCCAAATTACACCATTTAATTTTTCCACACACTTTCATGGATTTACCACTGAATCCAATAAAACTGCATACACAAGGCTACAGTCGCTGCGGCAAAGCAGCACTTAGATGCTATGCTATCGGGAACCGAAAGATTATTATTTTAGATTAAGTTGGAGAGACAATTTCTGCAAATTCATCCCACGACCAATGAACTCAAAAATACTGGAATTAATTAACATCCGTTACTCTTACTTGAAATAGTAAATTTTTTCCTTGTGGACCAACTTTCCACACGACTTTGATTATTATTAGTATCTTCTCCGTACATTAGCTACAATCGATAAATGAAGTGTGAAAGCAGAGAACGATATTAATTTTCCCTTTTTGTTATCGATATCATCATCGTGTTTCGCTTGCTTTTTTTTCTGACCCAAAGAAAAATATCTAATAGATATAGCAAAAAGTAAATGGTGCGTGTGAATGGGCGCTACTGTGTATCTTTAGTAATCAAGTCGATTACATGGCCAGTAATTTCATCAAAGACTGATTTAGGCAGAAAGAAAAAACCAAAACACAGAGAAAATAAAATTAATAATAAGGGAAGAGCAAGCTGTCTGCCTGCCTGGCTGGCTGGCGGGCTGGCTGACCGCTGCTGAAATAGAAAATCAATTTTTATTATATTTTTAATATTTTTTGCATTTTTTATCTCTGACTATAAATACCAAGGGTGATGACCAGTCTGCATGGAAGGAAAGCATTTTTTTTTTTCGTAATTAAAGTTGCGGAAAGTTCTGAGAAATCGAGCTCTAAATACAAAGATCACGCGATCAAAGACATTTTGAATGGGGAAAGCGAAGTTTGCTTAAATTTTTTTTTTTTTTTTTTGTATTTCCAAATAAAAGCAGATTAGCTTAGCCAGTCCCGGATTGGCGGCGTTTAGCATTTTTTAACATCGGTGTGGTAACTTTCGCTTTCTACTATTTTATCTGGCACTTAAATTCCCTTTCATTATCATCAATACACTTAAGCGTATGCAAAGGTCATGTAAATTGGTAATATAAAACTTGGTGTTGGCCATTAAATTACGAAGTTAAGAGTACATTTACATTTTTCCGATTGTTATAGATAGGTGTTGCCGTGGGTGAGAATATTTGTTATGTAGAAGACCGGTTAATGTTTAATAAACATATTGAGGGAGTGGACCATGTTATGGTTATTTTTAGCGAATGAAGCATCTTCATTTGCATCTGCTTACTTACCTAGTTGTACTGAATGTACTCCTGCCTGTTGAGATACTTTGTTTGCAGATCGCTAGATCAAGCCTCCAGGGATCTGCATTTGTTTGGTTGTTATAGCAAAGGTAGCAGATAGATCTTTTGCAGTATTAAGCGAAAGACTCAATTACGCACTTCTCACTATTAGTTATGTTAATAATTAGGCCGGTAGCCGAGGTCTGCCTGAGAGTCAATCCATCAAAAGATCAATCCCTGAATCCAAAATTTCTATTTTTTTTTTCCTAAAATTTCAAGGACAGCAAGATATTTAAGTGTAATTTTAGATTTCAAACTAAATTGGATGAAGAACCCCGGTGATTACGTTAAGACGTGCTTAACCATCTACTCATGTAAAAGGTAGATGGTTACGCACTTGGCCTGGTGGAAAACCTTTAATCATATGGCATAAGAACGACGCCAATAAAATTTGATTCCTAGTCTTTGACAGAAGACTCACAACCAGAATTCTTGACAGAAATGACTGAGTTGTCCAGAAAGTCATTTGCAAAGAGGAACTGGACTTCTATACTATTGGTTCCAAAATGGATGTCGGTAAAAAGTTGTATTTTAGGATGAAACGCTGGGAGTTTTCTAGTGATGGGAACTATCAAAAAAAAAAAAAAAAAAACTATCGATTTATTCCACAGTATCGAAATATTCATTCATTCGATAGTTATTAAAATTCATTCATCCTATTTTTCTTTCATTCAATTAATGTCATTCGATTGTTTGCTAAATTGGCTGAGTATCACGCAACTGTGAAAAATGTCCGACATTACTACGAATCGAATCTAATGGAAATCGTTTTTCAGCCTGAATATCTCCGAACCGTATCGAAATTGGAGAATTTTCGAAATATTTCAGAATTGTAAAAATGAAATCTTCGAAAACGTCCGACTTTCCCCGAAGTTAATGGAAATCGTTTATAAATGGGAATATCTCGAAAACGGTGTGTCCTACTAGAAAAATTAGATCGTAGTAGTAGGTTTTGAAACCTCCAACAGGATGAATGCCGACTTTTTTTTTTAAATTCTCGTAAATTGTAGGTTCACAATTTTGAAAAATGTCTGACTTTACCATGAAGTTTATTATTAACTCGGTTTTTGAGTGCGAAAATCTCGAAATACGAGACAAATCATTTCAATAAAAATGTTAGTTTTCGAAATTCTCTACAAGATGCATGCCGAATTTTATAAAAATATTAACAAGTGTATGCAATATTCCTAAATGTGTGTTCGACTTTACCCCGAAGTTATTTTTTTTTGTTTTTACAAATGCGAACTGAACGAGACGTCACTGAACTGGGTACGGAGTTTTTTTTTTTACGCAATGGACCTCATTTCTTCTCTTTTTTTGCAATTTTTTTTTTTCGTAAATTTACATTGAGATAGTTATCTGCGACTCACTTAGGTCTCTAAGGGTGTGAGTAAACTCTCCTATTTCAGAAGGCAATCCACCTAACTGTTACAGTTGTCAAGTTTACATGAATGTTAACTGATAACTGCCATAGCAGTTAGAATTTATATCTACTTGTATGCCTAGATTTGTCTTGCAAAAAATAAATCTACGAGTAGGAAGACAAATCCAGATATGCACCTTCCTATGCAATTTACGCTCATAAAGAAATAGTTCCCGAACTAAACAGCCTGTACACTTTTGGACACTCCATAGTCACGACCTAAATACAAAATCCTTCTTCATTTCAGTACATATGCCTTTTTAGCCACAGATGCATGTGGCATCAGCTGATGATTGCAAATACCAAAAGACCCATTTGACACATTTTTTCCGCAACTTTTTCCAACTTTTATCTAATTGCAACCAAACAGACGCACACAGACACAGACGATATGTATCTCATGTGGCAGATCATAAACAAAAACAGATTAAGCACAATCTAGTTTGCAGCAAAAGCCAAAAGTAGAAACTAGAACCGGTCGTAGGAAGAGGACGACACACG
This sequence comes from Pocota personata, assembly GCA_963082735.1. Classification (NCBI taxonomy): domain Eukaryota; kingdom Metazoa; phylum Arthropoda; class Insecta; order Diptera; family Syrphidae; genus Pocota; species Pocota personata. The sequence continues at coordinate 7,605,366 of OY720430.1, forward strand.
ACTTGTTCCTCCATCTCTCTGTGTGTGCTGCTGGTTGAATGGGATTTAAATCCAAATGCGGCTCCTCCACCATATCGTGTATAACTTTGGCCTTCATAGAACGGAAAAATAAGGTCAACTACGACAGAATCGTATAGAAAATTAAAAATAAAAGAGGAAAAGAAAAACAATGAAACACCACAATGGGAGAGAATAAACAAAAAGGAACGAGTACGAGTACGAGAAACACAAATTGAAAGAGCCAGCACAAGTAGAGTAAGTGTCTATGTGCAATAATAATGCGGAAGGAGTTGAGAGGTGGTTCGGAGGTTGGTTGGTTGAATTGGAAAGAAGCTATATTCAATGCACGTTCCATTTTGAATGTGTAACTCCAACCGTCGTCGTCGTTGGCATTCGAGGGTGAATTTACTGCATCCGAGGAAATATTAGAGTGATCCTTCTCTCTATCCTGCATCCCCCCCTCACCCGGCCGGTTACTTCGTTCTATAAATCTATCCTGTCCTTCGGCTGGCATTGTGTAAAGTAGTCTCCCGACACTCTCTATCGATAGAATACTACACGAGTAGACTGGCGATGGGACGGGAGTAAAACTACAGATGGGATGGTTTCTGGTTATGCTTCGATGGAAAAGTTACCGTGTGGTTACGGGAAAACAGATTGGTTCCGGATTGAGAGCCAAGACGGGAGGACGACGACAACGACCATGATGATGGTGTGCTACTGCCACTGTGTGTAGTTTGCTTTTGTAATAATGTAATTCACCCACCACCCTTAAAACGGTTTGTCACTGTGATAACATTTTCCTCTCTCTCCTCCTTGCTCCTTCTTCTTTTTGCCACACCATGTTTTACTAACGAGTAAAAGGTATAAATTGAGTGAAATTGAGAAAAATCGATTGACACGAACAAAAGGGGGAAAAAAAAAAACAAGTAGACAATCACCCTCAGTACATACCTACTGTTTGGTACGCTCACACCCTCTTCCTTAGAAGTTGGCCATCAAATTACTTTGCACCACATTTTTCCCTCCCAGATTGTGAATCCCCCTCTTGGTTCTATTTGTACTCGTATGTATTTATGTGTTTGTTTTGGCAGCCAAATTTTCTTCTGTTTTTCTTTTTTTCTTTTTTTTTTTTGCTGAAAAGGACGACCGACCGACCAAATAAATATTTCTTTTGTTTGTCCCCAGCCTCTTTGTTTTCTCTGTGAGTCGTACTTATGTGTGATGACGACAGATTTTGAATTTTATTAGAAATTCATGTTCACAAATTTAACATGTATGCGAGAGATATTTCCGAGACGACGGCAACAGTGGTAACACTTGTTCGTTACTATTTGCAGAATGGCGGCGACACATCGCAAGTATTGAATGAAAAGTTATTTTTAATAAAATCCGTTTTATTATTTATTGTTTACTCGAAAAATTGACGAGTCTTATACAAAGGCCATAGAGATAGAAATAAAAATAGAAATAGTTACGCTGTTAACCTTTATTGTTTACGCGAAGATTTGCCGAACCATATACGCGAAGGTCATGACTATGGAAACAAAATTGGAAATAGATACTCTATTAACCTTCAACTTGAGGGCTCTAATTCTGCGATGAAGTTCAAAGGAATGATGAGAAAAGCTTTATAAATACGAATGTTATGGAAGTGGAAGACTTTTAATTGACAGATACTCTTAAATTAAAATAAATTTACTTGCTTACATAACTTCTGATGACGCATGTCAGAATGCCTTCTGCAACCTTTGCTTGTCCAAGTTTGGAAGGAAAAACGTTTAGTAGACGACTGACAGGGGTTCACATTACCATAAAAAAAAAAAAGAAGACCTTTCAAGAAAGTCGGACATTTTGAATATGTTCCTACAATTTTGGAAAAAAAAAAAAAAAAAAACGACATCCGTTTTCTAGAGAATTCAAAAACATAAGTTTTTAACTAGTAATTTCGTTCGTAGGATTCGCAATTAAAAAACGATTTCAATTAACTTCCGGTTATAAGTAGTTCTAAAAATTCGGCAACCACCTTCTTGAGGATTTCAAAACATTGAACGCACCGTTTTTGATATATTAGCCCTCAAAAATTGGTCTAAAATTGGACATTTTTGATGAGTTCCTACTATTGTCGAAAATTTTAGAAATTCGGCATCAACAAATTTCAAAATCGTTAATACTATTTTCCGAAAAAGACACCGTTTACGAAATATTCGCACTTAAAAACGATTTGACTTAAGTTCAGAGCAAAGTCCGAAATTTTGAATATGTTCTGAAACTTTTCGAAAATTTAAAAAAAACTCGGCATCCATCTTCTAAAGAATTTCAAAACCTAAATTTTGCGCAACTATGTTCTCGTTGTTTGTCAAGAGATGGCTCAAGCAGTAAGTGCTGGTCGATTTTGACATATTCAAAACGTCATGAACCGAGCTTAGACATATGGCAAACAAACTCTTTTGACACTTTAGTGATTTTGTTCTGGCGTCATATACTTTTGGTTGTGTGAAAATGTCTGATTTTGTGCCAAATAATCGTCATTTTCGGGAAGTGTTGATTTTCTTCTTTCATTCGAAGAAAACGGCGGCTAAAGCTCATCGAGAGCTCCAAAAAGTTTACGGAGATGCTGCTCTAAGTGAAACAACGTGCCGTGATTGGTTCCGTCACTTCAAAGACTGTGATTTCGATGTTGACGACCGTCCGCGTTAAGGAAGGCCAGAATCCTTCGAAGACGCTGAATTGGAGGCATTGCTCGATGAGGATCCGTTCCCAACGCAAGAACAGATTGCTTCAGCATTAGAAGTTACCCGTCAAGCCATTTCTAAGCGATTGCATGCGTTTGGAATGATTCAAAAACAAGGAACTTGGGTTCCTTATGATTTGAAGCCAAGGGACGTTGAGCGTCTTTTTTTCGCCTGTGAACAACTGCTCCAGCGGCAAAAAAGGAAGGATTTTCTTCATCGCATCGTGACGGGTGATGAAAATGGATTCATTACAGCAACCCATGGAAAAGAAAGTCATACGGACTGCCCGGTCATGCTTCTACGTCGTCGGCTCGTCCGAATATTCACGCTGCGAAGATTATGCTGTGTATTTGGTGGGACCAGGTCGGTGTCATTTATTATGAAGTATTGAAACCCAACGAAACCATCACTGGGAAACGGTATCGACTTCAATTGATGCGATTGAGCCGAGCACTGTGCGAAAAACGGCCACAATACGAGCAGAGGTACGAAGAAGTGATTCTACAGAATGACAACGCTCGGCCTCACGTTGCCAAACCCGAAGTCCTACCCCACCCGCCATATTCCCCAAATATTGCGCCATCCGATTATTACTTGTTCTTGATGGTCTGGCTGATCAGCAGTTCCATTCATATGAAGACATCAAAAAATCGCCTGATTCGTGCATAGCCTCAAAAGATGAACACTTTTACCGTAACGGTATTCGAGCTCTGCCAGAAAGATGGGAAAAAGTTGTAGCTATCGATGGGCAATACTTTGAATGATTCATTTGTAACCATTTTTTCACAATAAAGTTGCATTTTCATCAAAAAAAACTTAGTTGTGCACCTAATATATAAATTTTTTGAGATATGCACACTTAAAACGATTTCCATTAAGTTCGGGATAAAATCTGACATTTTGTATTTTTCAAAAATTCGACATCACCATGTAGAGAATATGAAAATTCAAATTTCCGGCCGTAGTAATTTTTTCCTTGCGTCTATTAGTTTCGTGAAAAATAATGGAGAATACAAACAAGTAGCTTAAACGGTTGGACGGATTTTCTTCAAACCTCATATCTGGGGTCTGTGGGTTCACAAATCGAGGAGAAATCGGAATTTTAATTCTAACTCCAAAATTAACGGTACTTTATGAATTGTCGAATCGATGTTCTCAAAAAGGGTTCTTACGATTTTGTTTAAATTTAATATTTGAGTTACAGTGGGTATATGTCAACAGATGGCGTACCAGGTTCGTGTACAAACAAATGAGTATAACGGTACAGCTTTTTGGAAATTTGCTATTTGTCGGCTATGACTCAATCGATTTCGTTCGAAATCAATATTTGAACAAAATTTGACATGTATAAGATTATGGTATACCGTACCGGTTTCGGACATGGTAGACATCTATTTATTCGCAAACCGTAGCACATCTAAAAAAGTGCTTCCAAAATTACAGCTGACAATGATTGAGTTTTGCCTATTGCGTCAATGCATTCTATTTTCAAAATCTGAACTCTGACGGCGATGACAAGGAGAGAGGAAACATCTCCCTGGGGACACTCTCGAGTTGTAGACGCCGTACTTTTTATATCAAATGCATAGAATCCAGCTAAATAAATGTGAAAGGGTAAAGAACAAATGTATCTTACGTAAAGCTGACGTTTCTCTTTCTAATTCGATGTTTGGTCCTCATTGGTGTTCATTCCTAAAGTAGTGGATTCGTCAAAGGCAAGAACCTTATCTAGACGGCAACTGAAAGATATTCCTGAAATACCCTCATAAGATCGTCTAACTAAATGATTCCTCTTTCGCCATTTTGATTTCTTTGTTGTATTTGCACTAAAGTATACGTTTTATAGTCACCATTGTTTGGCTCTTTTGAACTGTTTCCTCACGTGGCCGCCGTGGCTCATACTGACGAGCTTGTTCGAATGCAGCACCATCTCTCACAAAGCGTCAGTATAACAAAAGAAATTCTCGATTATATTGTGGTAAAAGTATGTAGACAAACTATACTGTCCATTAGGACGTGCATCTAAAATGATTTAATACCAGATTCTCTCTAACAGACATCATTACCTGCGACTAGGTCAATCTCCGTATAATTAACCTAAAAGCTTCAAAGAATTTAATTCACAAAACCTTGCCAAAGAAAACATTATTATGCATATTATCCTTACAAAGCTACTCGTTATCCTTCTTTCACAGTTCTTTGTAGTTCATCAGCAGAATTTTTTTCCATTTCTGTTTATGCAACCGAAAATAGTTCTCTAAATTTCCAGAACCTGGTAAAAGCATCTCCATGGCCATTTTTCCTGCAACAATGCCAATCAAAAATATTTATCTTTCCTCCATCTCAAGAAAATAAATGAAAAATAAAAAATTTAAAGTAGAGAAAGAAACTTTCCTCCTCTGTTGGATAAATTTACACCGCAGTGCATAAAACTTTTTACCCTCTCCTTTTGCCTCCTCGATTACTTCACAAAAAAAAAAAAAAAATCCTGCAACCATGCCAAACTACGTCTGCCCTTAGTTGCAACTTATTTCCTCCACTATCGACCTAATTTGTGGAAATTCCAAGTGCAAACAAAAGTACCTACTGCAACATTTTTGCATCCTTTTACACCCATCAGCTATTTCGATTCCACCCGCCAGTCACAGCAATGCAAGACATTCAAATAAAACCTCTGTCCAGATAGAGGAAGAACAGAATTGCTGGAATCAGGATAATTTTATGGCTATCCAACTACGAGAGGATATCCAAAGAGGAAAACGAGAAGAAGGAAAAAATGCAAAAAATTGGGTCAATCCGACGTGATTACCTACCCCCCACATATTCGCATATTTCATCTGCAATTACAAACATTCTCATAAATTTCACTGCGAAGGTTGTGGGTAAACTTTGGAATGCCTTAAATCTTTTGAGGTACGAGTACTCCTTCCAGCGCAACAACCACAAGAACAACAACAACAACGGGGTTTACAGCTGTATTTTGCAAAAGAAAACATTACTTTTATTCGCAATGAAGTCCTTTTTCGCAACGACCACCCACTACCACCCGCCCTTTTTTACTGGCGCTGCATAATAACACACTTGTGTGTGTATCACATATGCATAAAGTGCAACATCTCATTTCACTTGTATATTTCTACCATCTGGCTACACTGGATGGTTAAAAAATTTCATTCCTTCATCTCCATTCTCTCACTGAAGTACTTTCGACCATATGCCATCGAAGTGGTTGTTGGGAATGTCACTACTACTATCGCTATTGCTACTGGTAATGCTACTGCTGCTGCTTCTGCTATTACCATCGTCCATTTGAAGAAGCCGTGCGGAAAAAAACGAATGGCACCAGTGGTTCTAATTGTGTGTGTCTGTCCCAGAGAGTACCTATTACAGTGTGGTACTCGTATCTTTTACCTAGAACATGCATCTGTTGGGTAGCATTCAAATTTTGCAAAGAATTGTGTAACGAAAAATGCCAAAAAGAAAATAAGTTTATTAAGTCTCATTCTATAGGGTGTATAGGGTTTGTTCTACAGTTTTGGAACAGAAAAAGGAGATTCAAAGAAATCGATCTCTGTTCTATGCCACAAACTCTATTAATAAAAAAATAGAGCAATCCTTACGCTTTAAAGCCGCGTCCATACTATGTATGACCAAAGCGGATCGGCAAGACTGCCTCAGTTGTAAAACAATAACTTTATCGGCCGACTACCCTGCTGCATGTAAACTAACAACAGTCGGTTTGGAATCGGATTTAACTGAACAAAATAGACTCAACAAACGTCTCTACGGGGAAATGTGCGTTTGACGTGCTATAACTCGAGACCCGTTGTACTGATTATGTTCAAACTTTCACTGAAATGTTGGTAAGGAACACAAGTGAATTTTAAAATAAAGAGCAAGACGACACACATAGTGTATAAAGTGTCCAGGAATTTTCGAAATGTAAATAAAGGCCGACTTTTGAAATCGTTTAAAAAAATATATTGTGAGGAGATTTTGGTATTTACTCGTACATAACTGAAATCTAACAAAAGGTGATCGTCGCCTAACCCCTCTGTCCTATCAGGCTCATGTCTTCCATTTTTAAGAAAGAAAGGCAGACAAACATATTCGGTAAAACGATGTTTGACTGAACGAATCCATACAACTCCATCCATGGCTAAATGAACTGAGTTCGCCTTTTACGACTTAGTGTCTAGATTGAAGTTTTCATTAGTCGCAGGGAAAGATGCCTTTTTTGCTTTTCTGAACATGGGGGGAACAATCAAGTGCTCGTCCTATGAGCACCAATTGGGCTCTTTTCAAAATAAATATAATGCTCTCAGGGAGGTGTTCGCTCGCTCGTTCATTCTACCTATATAGCCCTTGTCGTTGTAAGCTTGCATAAGTCTAACATAGCAATCACCATCAGAAGAAATTTTGTTTAAGAGGTTCCACAATTCAGAGATGGTGCGTTAACGAACCACAAAAAGAAGAAAACTGTATTTCTCCACTGGTCTTTTTCCCGACTATTTAAGTCTCACAGTAAGCCAAGTAATTGGGAGTTGTTTTCGAATCTATCGAATCTGCGGAACCAATTTGGGTTTTATTTATAAGCAATACAATGCATCCACCGTCATTTCAACTAAGAAATAGTTATGATTTAAGATGATCTTAGGCGACATGTTGCCTTAAACTGCTTCAACGAAAACCTCTTAATAGTTATCCTTTCCAGGGAAAACTGTGAGAATTTCGAACTGCATCCCTCACATATACAAAGATAGAAATTGGTACTGGCATATTTTGGGAATCATCTTGTGTGAACTTTTCAATCAGTCTTGGTAAACATTCGTCCATATTGAAGGCAGAGTTCTTTGCTATTACGTATGCGAGAATTGATTGAACCTCTTAGGTCCTAGATAAAACAATATTTAGTTATATCTAAGCTCTTTTGGAAACATCAAAAAATAACTTAATCGACCTTCACACTGGATTACGGTTATTGTTGGACCCATCTTATAAGCGCTGAATCCTTTTGGCGTGTTGTCAAAAGTCACTTCAAAATCCGTGTGAAGAGTCTCTCCTTATGCAAATCGAACGAAGCCTGCACTAACTGCTATTTCCTAAATTTTTACAGAGAAAATATGATTTCCTAGTGAACCAGAGATCCTTCCAGACATAATCAGAATCAGAATTTATTGCGAGTGATGATACCTCTATCCACATACTTTGAGAGTATCTAGCTCTCTTTAGTTTTAGAATTAATACAACGTGTCACCAAATACAAAAAGGCACAAAACACATGTTCAAAATTTTCTTCTATCAGAGATATGTAGATAGTCCTGCAGGAGATCGCAAAGTGGCCATATCGAGTTTAAATTACAGCCACCCACACAGAGAGCAGAAGTAATCCTGTAATGCATGAATATGAACTAAGTTTAACGTAACATGCGCCATGCCAAAGATATTTTATGAACGGCCTGAGTGAACAATTCAAGTAAATGCGACATTAAAATCGTGCAAAGAATGACTAGAAAGCTGATACGTGATCACTGCTTGTAAAAACACTGTGAAGAGTTTAACAGTGGAGCATAATAGCGGCTCGCTTTGGTGGTATTTGTATCGAGCTGAACAAAGCTTCGCCAACTAAATCGAAAAACCTTCTGCCAAAAAGTAATTGCATATTTTCCGTAACCAATCTACCATAAACATTGTAAGCTCCGTTATGAGACATCCAGCATTGAGCACATCAACGCATCGTTATGTGTAGATTTCTACTAAACTTACGAGTACTTCAAAAAGGATTTTGAGCACGCTCACGAGCTATTTAGAAATAGACTATCAAAGGAAATTAAAAAGTGGTATCCCGCAAGGCTGTATACAATGGCCACCTTTTTTTTCTTGTAGTTTCCAGTAACGTGCTTCGACTTGTTTTGTCGGTGGGAGGCTGTGGAAACCAATTAACTTTTAAGGCGCATCCACACTTTTTTTAGCGGGTTCGTACATACAGCAACTCTATCGCTTTATCATTCCATATTGTAAACAAAACAGTATCTGCTGAAGGGTCTCTGAAGCCAGGTAGACATGTATATACTAGGTTATTCGATTCGATTATGCGGAGTTACAGAGACCGAATGCACGATTTCACTAAATTCCGCACACTCGATTGATGCCAATCGGCATATCTAGGTTTTGAGAATAAACTTGTTATAAATGTTTGTCTATTACTTTAAAACTATACGTTGATGCTGGGTAATCAGTTTAAACTACGAATGTGTTTCTTAAATTAGAAGTTGGTGCTGTTACTCGTATATATGGCTACACCACTTGAAAACTTATTTTGCTCGTCCTCTCAAAAGTATACAGCGGGTGTATTTGCTGAACCTTAACTCAAATGAAGAAGTGTAGATAACCATGAGAGACAGTGCCAGAAAGTTATACTCGTAGATGCCATCACACAGAAGCGAAAGTTACAGCAGGTTGACGATTGATCACATCACTCGAATCTGTAACGGCTAAGAAGCAAAAGCTGCTAAATAAAGAAGAAAATGTGTGGGTCGCTCTCGATAAACTTGGCAATGAACTGTCGAAAAGAAGTGCCAGCAACTGGGGTAGGCGTTTCCTTCAAACAGTTGCAAGTTGACCTTTGTATTTCTAAAAGGAAGAATTTCATCTCGAATAGGGTACACTATAACCCACCCCTCACAGCTTTTATCTTTTGTGTGCCTTCTTCTTTATAATTGATTTTTCATGTACCTACAAAGTTGTGGCAAAAATTAGGATGCTCTTTCCGGATTGTTGTTATTTATTTGCTGTTTCTTTCGTCGTACACAACGATGTATGTAGGTTAATCAATAATAACCTTATAAAGAGGAATTGGGAAGAACATGGCCCTGAAAGAAATGGATAATAAAAATTCTGTGACATTTAAAAGAAGCCTTAAATTAAGTTTCATTTTTCTGTTCTTGTATGTCTCTTCGGGGGATTGCTGTACAATGGGGAGACATAAATTTCAGTTTGAATGGATGGGTGTTTCAAAAATAAATACAGAAAAGTGAGTGACTTTTGATAAAAAAAAAAATATGAAATTTATGTTGAAAGAATGCACGCAAGGTTTGTTAGTCCATTTGGAACAGCTTAAAAAGTGTTTGAACGTTGTACTAGGTTTCGAAATTTAGACCAGTCACTTAGACTTAGAGAGCTGGAACTTTGCACACTCACAGCACAAACCACGGTGTAGATTGATACTGAGCTGATTATGTAATTTTCGAAATATAGTGTTTCGGACAGTATTTTTCAAAATCCTGCGTGGATTTGCATATTTCCATATCTTACAGAAGCTCCGAACTACCTAGAAATATCCAACTTTGTACACTTTCCGTACAGGCTACGTAACGGTGAAGAATCAAAATACAGGGTATAAAAAAAAAAAAAACACTAATATGATTTACCAGTGGGTATGTGTACAGCTGTGAACAAAAAAAATAGCAGTGTTTGGAAAGAAATAAAAAAAACTCAATTTTTCATCCAAGAGCCACAGTATTCAGGAACATTATATTTTTTCTTAATATTTACAATAGAAGGTACAAACTAATTCAAAGTATAATATTAATCAGAACATTAATAACAAAAAAAAAAAAAAATATAAAAATTAAATGTAATTCAATGTTTAACAAAATAATAGCAGTGTTTCAAATTTAATACAAATATTCCTAAAATTAAAGTGAAATCAATTTTTTTGTACTTGCATAGGTCTAAGTACTTCGTCGAAAAACCTTTGCAGTCAATGACAGCCTTGCATCTTCGAGTCATGGAGTCCACAAGACCCTGATACCGACTTTGTGGTATGCTGGACCAAGTGCGCTTAACAATTTCCCATAACTCCAAGACATCCGACGGTTTGGCATCATAAACAGCACGTTTAACATCGCTCCAAAGATTTTCGATAGGATTCAAATCTGGAGATTGAGCAGGCCACTCCATGACTTGTATCCCTTTTTGCCGTAACCATTCTTTCGCTTTGCGGCTGGTATGTTTTGGGTCATTATCTTGCTGCAGGACCCATCTGAGTGGCATATCCTCTTCACAGTATGGCAACATCACAGTTTCCAGAATGTTCACGTAAACGTGCTGATCCATTGTGCCCTCAATTTTATAGATAGGCCCCATACCATGATAGGAAAAACACCCCCATACCATAATAGAACATTTCCCATGTTTAATAGTTTTCAGCGTGTAACGCGGGACCAGTTCGGTGTTTGGAGGACGTCGCACATATTGACGAGTACCAGCACCACCAAATAACACAATTTTGGACTCATCGGTCCATAAAATGTTTCGCCACTTTGAGACCGGCCAGTTGAGATGTTCTTTGGCGAAATCGAGCCTTTTCACAGTGTGTTTTTTTGTTAGAAGTGGTTTTTTCTGGGACTTCGTGCATTTAAATTTGCTTCCAGAAGGCGTCTACGGACTGTCATACTGCAAACAGGCAAATCCAGCTCAGTTCTGATCTCCACGGCGGACTTTAATGGATATTTTTTGCTCACGCTCAGTATCTTACGATCCTCTAAGGCACTTGTTTTTTTCTTACGACCTCTTGTTTCGGGTTTTGCTTCATATTTTATTGCATTCGATATCATTTTTGCCGTTGACCTGCGGCGCGAAGAATAAGGATTTGTTTTCTTTGTTCCTCTGTGCAGTGTTTGCCTCGTCCCACTGAGATGTAATATAAAATAAGATGTCTGAATATGTTTGTAGTTATTAACTACGTTTTGTACAACTTACTTTTTGTTTAAAATAAGCGTTATTTTCAAAATATTTAAAATAATGATATGCACTGCTATTTTTTTGTTCGACCAGAGACTGACATACAAATTTTACAGTTACCGTTATCTTTTGATTCGACAGCAGATACATTTTTTGTTCTTGCTATCCCATTCTACTATAGATATACTTTTCCTGGATGCATTCATTATAATGGACGACTTCAACATTAAGTGCATTATAGTTTTAAAAATTTTAACTGATTGCACTGCTATTATTTTGTTCACAGCTGTATATGTGTCTTTTTACACTTTTAAGACCGCCCGAATGACCTAGGAAGATACAAATTTTTACACTTTTGTGCCTTTCTTAATAAAATTTCCCAATTCTACAATTTCCAGGACCGGATTACCTCGAAAGTTAAAACTTTGTGCCCGTATAGCATGGTGATTCCAAGAAAATCAGTTCTAATCATCAAACAGTAATTTTATGATAAGTAAAAAATATTTGTTTGATCTGTAGAAAATAGAAAACAAAATCAGAAGAATATGTAAATGATTAACATTAAAAATCAAAGATGAGTTCACAAAAAAATAAAATATTTGATCAGCAGAAAGAAACAATGCTTCAAGAAAAAGAAAACTAACAGGAGGAAACAGTGTTACTTCCTTTCCATTTTATTTTTGCTTATGAATCTTAACATTTTTGTATTTTTTTTTTTACTTTTCTGCTGAAATTTTATTTGCTAATCATCAAAAAACTACATACTATATATTAACAATTAACATACAAATTTGTTTCAGCTCATCTTTTATTTTTTTACTGATTTTGTTTTTAATTTTTTGCAGATAAAGAAATTATTTTCTTATGATCAAAGAACTTAAATGATAGCTTTAATTTAATGCAAGGTCCTTTAAAATTAGCTTGAAAAATCAGTCAGTGTCTATTTCTTTTTGTCTTTTCTATTTTTTTTATATTTTTCTGTCTGTCCAATATTTTAGAACATAGCTGCTCTGTCTTGAGATAGTTGTAGAAGTCTAGTCATGAGTGCTGTATATTATATAATTAGCTTCGATTTAAGCGTCAAGTGCATCTCATTGCTATTCACCCATAACAATGTTAGCAGGGTACAACCTGCAAGCACATTTTTTCGAGGAAAAAATTCTTTCTACATACAATTGTCGTCGTCCTCGGTAAAGACAAAGTATATTCGAGTCCATTGTCAGAGAAAAATTCACGTTTTTCAGGGTATTTTTTTTTTTTTTTTTATAGAAGGTATTCCTGTAAAATACAGGGCCTATGACCACGAAGATTTTCGATGTTCAGAGCACAGGGCGTTACATAAAAAATTCCCTAATGTCTGTCTTTCTGAGACACGTCTGGCTGCCAAGAAAGATAAATCTTTCTACAATTACAGCACAGACTATGGTGTAGAACTTTACGTAACCAGATTTCGATCTTGAAAATACAGGCTGTTACAAAGAATAATATTTCTCAATGTGTGTGTGCGCCGTTCCACTACTTTCAAGACTTCACTTATAGTACATAACTCGGAGCCGAACCTTACTTAAGGCTCCGTCAAACAGAGAGTTCTTAACCGCGGCGTTAAGGACGCCACGTCAAAATAATCTAACCGCCGCGTAAAATGACCTCACCGCGGCGTTAAAAACGCTCTCTGTTTGACGTAGCCTTTAGACGGATTTTCAAATTTCCAAATACAGCATACTACAAAATACATTTTTAAAATCTCTTTACAGCAAGTTTCTAATGTGTAATTTCGATCATCTGTGCTTCTATTTTAAAAACAAATATATGTAGGTACAAACTTTCTTTGAAAAATTTTATGAAGATATTTCAATACAAAACATCTTAAAGATTTATGATGGATTATTAATATAAAATTTGTAGAAAACATGTGATATGTGAAATGTTATGAAAAATTTTACGAATAATGAATTTTCAAATCATTTGGCGCATAGAAATGAAGGCTGCTATAAACAGTGTTGCATTCCGTTGGATACAATATTCAATTGTCTTTTAATTGACAGACCTCACATTATTTTCCATTATACCATTGAAGTGTAAAACCAGTGTAAGTGGTTTGAGTCAAATAACATTTTAGCCTCCATAGTTAGCAACGGGGTGATAGAAGAATAGAATAATAATAACATTTCTATATTTAATTAGGATATTACTTGATCTTTTTATTGTTTATATGTATGAGAATATTACGACACGAAATGTTGTCAAAAGGATTGAGAAAACACTCGAATATTATTTCCACGTCACCGATAATCTGTCATCCATTATCAGAACCATCAAAATTATTTCACTCTCTTTTCTAGTAGATGTCGCTGCCGTTTGATTAGGTGTTGCCTGGTACATACTGGAAGTTTCTGTTCTTAAATTCTCATTGTCCAATATTCTGATGCATTTCGTCATATAAGACAACTTTATTATAACTCATCCTTCGATTAAACCAACTTTAGGGGTTTTTGCTACATTAAATTCCACAAAAAAAAAAAAGTTTAAATGACATCTAAATGTAAGCTTCATAGATTTGATCACAGAAAACAACAAATCAACTTAACCTTGTAACCCACAGCAAGAGATATTTCAATATCTATTCAATGTCTCGCAATATCCGTTGACCCTCAGAACATTTCTATTCTCATCTCCGCAGGGAATACAGTTTTGCCTTTTCAGCTTTTTTTTACATCATCATCAGAATAATGTCGTCAAACACGAAGAATTACACCAGCAAAAGTCAAGGAAAATTGAATTTCTTCAAGTCAAAAAGAAAATTCGATTCCCCCGAGGCGAGCAGGGTTGAAGGACATCCCTTCTCACACAAAACTGGACACATTATATTCGCTATAAAGCATTTATTTTACTTAACGCGAAATTTTCCTACATATTCCCAGAGCAAAAGTTTATCATTAAACAAATTAGAAAATTACAAATGTTGGTCGGAAAAAAACGAAGATCCAATGCGACCAGGACACACTTTTTGGATAAATTATCGCCTTAATGGCTCCCCTTTGCCACAAAATTAACACAATCAAGCCTAGCTGTTCCACCTCACACAAATTCTGTATACTCATGCAATTCCTAATCTATTTGGCCGTATCAGGACCAGACCAATGTGAAGTATACAACCCTCCTTCCGCACATCCTTTCGATTTGAATGTGTATCCTGGTGCCACTGGTGTGTGGTGGCATGTTTTGAGTAATCGAAATGTGTTTCATGAATGAGCGCAAAAGTTAAGGATATGTACGTATAACCCTTAGAATGAGTATCCTGCCCATAGGGGAAGTTTCCTTTTTTTTTTCTATCGTAAAATCAACCGCCTCCTCCTCCTTTTTCGGCTCATCCCGCTTTGTTGAATCACGTGGTAGAGTCGTTTGTCGTCCTCGTGTTCAATTGCCACACGAACTTTTCGGAGAGTGGGGTTAATTTCATTTTCATAGGACCAAAGATCGAGGGAGTCATTTAACTGGCGCGAGAAAAAGGGTGGAAAATTGTTCACACAAACTTTGTCACCATCGGTTGAGGAGAGTTACTTTCTTTCGTGTGTAAACTCACTACCGCCACCTGAGGTTGTTTTTGATGTTGTTGTCGGACCCATTGAAGTGTCCCTTTCGACCTCTTAAGCTTATTTTCGGAAATTATGTGACATAAATTTCGGGAAGTCTTTCTCTCCCTCTTTGGTATAATATTATAATTTTCTCCTCCGGAGGGTGAGCAGTTAACTCATGTATTTTGTGTGTGCATGATAGTGAAAGATGGAGTCGCTGTGGAAGTAACGATATAATGAATTTCGAGACAAGAAGCCAAAGTAATTAATTAAAGCTTCAGCCGAATACATGGGTAATTTGAATTTGAAGGACAAGACTTCTAAGAATGTATCGAACTAGAAAAACGGGAAAAGGAATGATTATGATATTACCCTTTTTTGACGTCAACTTTACGAGCAAGGATGTATAGTTCACATGTTGTTCTAGGTAATATGTCAGTAGGTACATTTCTTGGTAACTCGCGTTACATTCAGAGTCCTAATTGAGATAATTATTGGTTTGGTTAATGCAATATTTACACGTTACTACCATTCTGTGATAGTTATAGATGATTTATTTAGAAAAGCATTTTACTTAATGATAACTCGCGTTACAACTTTAGTAACTTGTAACAAGTAACAGATTCTGCTTAATTAACCAATTAAAAAATTTAAGTTTACAGATATTGTCACATTAGAAACAAATAACATTGGTAAGTTATGAACGTAAAATATGATTGAGTAATTTAGGAGAAAATCCAAATTTTTCAGTATAGTTATTTTTCATTAGCGTATCGTTGCAGCAGAACAGAAAAGTCGCTCCGCACCCAGTATCATTTGTGGGTAGAGGAGGACCGTGATTCAATGTTTCACCAAGATCGTCAGTCTAATGGACTAATTAGAGAAAATTACTTTAAAATGGTTTCTAGTAGAGGGCCGTAATTTCATATGGAACAACAATTATATAATTTCCGAAATATAAAACTGACTTTTGCACACCATGTCCAGGTTTTGGCCTACTGTATGCCGTGAATAGAACTTATCAAGATGTTTGCCATGAAGTGCGTTACAATAAACATATTTGGCTCCATTTGAACTGATTACTTTCATTTACAGATATTTTTAAGGTGAAGGGCTTCAGAAATAACCTACAAATCTCTTGCACCGCTTCTTTTCCTCTCCCACATCGTTACAATTCACACTACGAAAACATTCCTGGTCGTATTTTTCAGAGATGTGGTTTGCCAGTTAATATTATTGATTTTCAAAATACAGGGTGTTGCGCACAACATTTTTCTTCTGATTTACACGCTGTTTCCCCCTGTCTGCGAAATTTTCCAATGTGAGTGCGTTTTCCAGAAGTTTCTGGTATACGAGTAGCTACATAGTCGTAGAGCTATGTATACATGTATTTGAAAATATCGCTAGGTCTTATCAGAAATCAATCAAAAAAATGCTAGATTTAAGCGCATTTAATCGGTTACTTGATTTTTAGAATTTTTAGAAAATCCTTCTATTCCCAAGAAATTCAAATTCACTACATTCCTCCATAAACGTAGTACATTTTCAGTGTTTTCTTTACTTTAGAAGGAGTTACAGTCTGGAGTGTGTGTATATTTTAGCCAAAAGCCTCTTCAGGTAGTACAATCCTCAGCTAGAAAATGTTCGAAATATATCTGCTCCACTGGAGTTGAATGTCAAAACCCATTTCGAACATTCTCTGAAATTATTTCAATCCATTAGTTTTTGACTGAAAAATCGCAAGATCTGGAAAAGCACCCGTCGGTCAGGTATAAATAGTGAGTCATGGACAACATCTGGTACATGGAGATAAAACCCGTTTCAAATGTGCAATAAAACAGAACATATTTGCGAAAGTTCAATCAGTTCATTCAAGTAATCAATGCGTCGTGACTATTCATTAACTTGACTGTTGATTGTGGAAATAGTACATTATTTTACTGACGTACGTGCCACTACAGGTCAAGTAAAATCGTTCTTAAAATGTGTTACAAAGGTGAGGAGATTAATTTGCATTTACTCCAATGATTGATGGATAATGATACATATGAAGTGGCACGATATATCAAACAAATGCAGGAACTACTGGAGAAAATAATATTTGTACCTTATTTGCATATAAAATTATTATTATTGCAAATAAATATATACATGTGCAAATATATTCCAATTAAATTAATTTGTTACTGAAATCAGTGATCCAATATTATGGAAAACATACACTATCCAGCATTCAAATCAAGGATCATCATCGATGCATTTAATAACCATTAAAGAATATCCATATAAATAACTTCAAAATGGCACCATTCCATCTGCATTCCGATGGATGGGCTACTGCCAATACAATAGTAAATTCGAACGAAGAGAAGAGAAATCCAATTGCAAGTATCAATCTACAATGGTACACCATTACAATACAATTTGTATCTGATATCCAATTGCTCATTCAAAATTAGAACATCTGTTTTCCCATATCTACCCACCCACCCAATAGCAATGAAGTTGACACACTTCAACTTACACAGTGTCGATGCAGTTTTGTATCGATTTCAGACAGAGAACCAACCAAGTTCTGAACAGAATCATGAAACTTGTTGTGGATTACGTACGACAATATCATTCAATAGTATAAGGAAATCTCGGAAAAGGAAAATATCCACTAGAAAGCTAAGGATATGCACAAGAGGAGGTAAAATAAAAATTCTATGCAAAACGACAAGGTAGTGGATGCCGTGATGTGAATCCGCTTCCAAGACGACGACACATGTTAGTGTCATGTTATTTGCACAGACATAGCGAAAGACTCTTTTGATTCGGAGCCATGTCAAATGGAATAACTATTTTCCAAAAGAAACGATTCACTGGGAGAAATGGAATTAATTATTATCCAAACGCTAAATCGAAATCGGATTGTATCTCCAGTTGGATGGGTAAATATTGAAGAAAGACCATGTATGGCTGACCATGAGGTTTAACAAAATAAAAATGTGGTTTCTTTGATTTTGAGTTCTTATTCCTTGAATTTTTTCTAAAAGAAATAACAAATAAAAAACTATCGATGCTTATTTACCTTCTTAACGTACATTAAAGTTATTTGACGGCACTTCCAACTAATTCAGTTCCATTGATGTCGCATGTAAAGGGTTATTAATTTCGAGGTTACGATTTCACATCCCTGCCATATGACATCTGTCAAATCCTTCTGTCATCTATAGTGACAGGTAGTTAGTTCGTGCCTTGCCATTTTACAGTATGAATCATGTGACAACCGCTCAACGCATTAAAATTGGCATCTTACCACAAAGACTGTCATCAGCACCATGAGAATTTTCGAAAAAGTATAACCGAATAACGCCGTCGCTGGTTCAAAATCCACACCAAACAGTGACTTTTGTGGATGCATTTGTTGTTCGTGAATGTCCCGTGGTTTTTCATGACCCCAAAGCGACAATTTTGTTTGAGTAGCCATTCAATTGAAATGAGCCTCTTCGCTCAAGATCATTTTGTTCGAAAAATCCCCATCAACAACACTGCAGCAGATCTTTTGTTAAAATGCGCTGCGTGGTTGTTGGGAACGACGACGAATGGATTTTGACAGATTGTCACGAACATTGTGTAAAGGGTGCCTTAAATACGATAAAACTTTAAATAAAATATATATATAACTCTTAATTACTTGTATAACACTCGATTTTTATTCCTGTTGCGCTACTACACTTTGACTGACTCCCTGCATCGATCATCGGTAGCTCCTTTCTCTCTTCATTCGCTCTTTATTTTCCCTGACATTACTCTCTTCATACTTTGGCCTGCTACAATTGTTAGTGAGTGACACTCCGGCGATATTTTCGAGTGACCTGCCACTACGAGAACGCATTGGTCTTTGCACCTCCAATACTGACCCGGTTCGAACGAATTTTTCAATTAATTTCTTAACCTCTGAACGAGGTGGGCAATTGTATAATATAATACGTATACCGACAATGCGCGAAACGTGTTGGTTAAACTACTCCCATTTTGGAGATGGTTTTGACAATTAAAATGCGTTTTTCTCTCGTATTATCGCTTCATAATTAAAAATGTATTAGTATTCACAGATGTCAAATATCAGTTTATCTTTGACAGAACCACAGTAGTGCCAGATTTAAATTGTAACCTCCAATTGAATCACCGTTTATTTGACAGAGATTATACTCCTAAGATATCTTCTGTTTCTCTTGCATTTGACACTCGACTAATTGATTTCTTTTGTCTCTTTTTTTTTTCTTTTCAGGTAATACTTGCTACAAATTGTCTAACTGAACAAATTGAATTACATAGTTGGTAAATATAATGAACAAAAATAAAGAAAACAAATATTATTATACTAAAAGCCCGATCCAAGGGTAGTACCTAGAGTGGATGGAGTACTCCACAACAAATTCCGAACTGTCAATTATTTATCATTAGTGACAGTGACACAATAGCAGCATACGCGTTCCTCCTTCTCCCACCAATGGGGGGAAAAAACCCAATGTCATTTATTACTTCCGAAGTTCGTTTCCAATTTGACAGCATTTCATTCGCATCACCGTTTCGGACCATCAATCAATCAATTAAGGGAACTTCAACAAATCTTATAAAAAGAAAAGAATCGAGAACGAAAAAACAAAAAAAAACCTATAAGGCCAAGGTTTACTCAAAATGTTTCGAGATCAATTTACGATTTTGACTTTTCTCGGTCACACAAGTTCACTACCACACACGTCGCCAAACACGTGCAATTTACAAAATCGGTTCCGAATAGGATTTTTATTTTACTTCACCATTATCCACCCACCCAATCCACACTTGCACTACCGCACACAAAACACATCCATTAAAACATAATGCAAGAGCAACACACAAAGAAGAATCACAGAAAACGAAAACACGAATATAAAAATGCAAAAAAAAAAAGCTAAATTCGTTACGTTACATGTACCAAAAGGTACTTGATGCTACATCCCTTTGCGTCGCTCGCTCTAAAGCCGAGCCCGCACTATAGTATTACTGCATTCTCAGCGTAATAAATTTTTTCCCACCACCCTGTGCTTGTGTGCGAGTGTGTTTGTATCATATAATGCTAACATTACGATGTGGGAAAACTTTCAGTTGCGAAAAATACGAAAACAGGAAGAGCTTGGTATAACAAAAAAAAAGTTTAAAAGCAGAAAACGCTTTGGTCCTTTGTTATTCGGATTTGATTTTTCTTTGTTTCTGTTTTGTTAATGTGAATACGGAAAAAACGCGATGACAAACAGTATTATTTGTGTGTGTATGGTGTACTCCTCAGATCCTTTTTTATATCTTTTGCGTGCGTTGGAGGTATTTTCCTTTTGACGTTCATAGGTGACGTATGCTGGTTACGTTTGCTGACACAGGATATAAAATTGCAAAAAGGTTTTTTTTTTTTTTTAAAATTTTCCAATCGAAATGAAATTTATTTGGTGGGGGATCTTATCCACCCATACACACAGTGTGTGTAATATAATATTTATATTTATTTACCTATTATAAGTACTTTTTTGCCCATTCATAAATAATTATTGATTAGCCATCTTTGTTGTAAATCCCAGGAGTGAAATAGGCGTGATCGTAAAGCGTTAGGTTAACGACTGGTAATCATGCATATCGGGGTTTGTTCGTAGATAAATTGGAACTTTCGCCACGTTTCAGCAATAGCTGAAAGCCTGAATATTTGATGTTTTTTTTTTTTTACGTTGATATGCAGGGTAATGGTGGGAAAAAACGTTAAAGTTTGATGACTTGCTGGAAGAGGATGGGCAGGTTGATTTTTTATGAAGAGAATGTTGAAATCTTAAAAAAAATTGGTTTATGAGCTTGAAAATGCATTTGTTCACTTTGAGAAATATGTTAGGTGTAATGAGAGTATAATACGTTTTCTCCTTTCTGTCTGTCCCAAGATTGCCGTAGGTAGTTATTAAGTCACTTAAACATGAGGATAGCGACACACAAAAGTAGCAGAAGGAATCCTATGGTATTCTTTAATTTATATGAATTGGCTATGATTTTTGCAAATGGCGTCTCATGTCATCGTGATATTGACAGTTGTGCAGTTAACGGCAGCAAAGAACACGATGAATAACAGTGGAACGCAATACGTAGAATAATTGTGTTGATTTTTTTTGTATTCATCGGTGATAAGAACGCAGCGTTAATTTCGTCTAAGATTTCCCCACCGTTCGACACCGACGGTCGCACAATTCGACTCCAAGCCGTACGCCTCGGAAGAGACTGGCGCAAAAAAAATGACGAGCCACGCAATTGGGCATTTGCAGGCGGTCTCTGCAGTGTATTTTGGTGAAAGACTTAAAGGACTTAAAGGCATACAACTCAGATGGTGCCTGCAGACCAGCATGCCCGTCTGAGCCAGTGCATCAAAGTGCCAACCATGAAGAGGACGATTTTTCTTCTCTCCGGAAATGTCAACAAACAGAATACTTACTTTTGGAGCTTTGGAAACCCGCATATTATTCAAGAATCGCCTTTACATTCATTGAAAGTTATGTATCGCTCGGCGTCTGTGCTGAATGGGTGATTGGGGCCTACTTTTTCGAAGTCGCTGCTGGCAACGCGATAATAACTGTCGCTGGCGAGTGCTACAGAACCATGTAACGTGACTTTTTGATACCCGATTTGGATGAATTGGAGTTGGAGCACATGTGACTTCAACAAGACTACATACACAGCGGGCAACACAAAGAACTTAGCGAATGACACTTTTCCAGGTTATGTTATCTCCCAATTTGGCAATCTGTATTGGCCCGCGAGATCACCCGATCTGACCAATCCAGACTTCTTTGTTTAGGGTTATTCGACGTCATTGGTCTACGTGAATAAGCCCACAGTCTTTCGCAGCCCTGAAAGACAACACTAAGAACATACCGGCCGGAAGTATTGAGAAAAATTATGGGGAATGTCATAAAAAGAGCTCAAATTTGATATTTCTGCGGAGATCATGTCTTAAGCAATCTTTAGCGCAAACCACAATTTCATTTTTTTCGCTAGGAAAATTAAAGTGGGACATTTGAGAGAGACTGCTAGGTTTGCTATCTCAGCCCTACCCACATGTAAACGTGATTCCATCTGAAAATTTCTTCGAAAACAATGGACGGGAAAGAACAAACTGAGTCTGCGCCAAATAATAACTTATTTCCAGTTTGTTTGTGGACCAGCGGTAGTACAAGCGTCAAGCTCAGAAAAGTAAAGGTACTTCGTCGACGACCTTCGCCTATAGAATAAGGGCTTTTTAGAGTATTGAGCAACGTTAGGACTCTTTCAACTCTCGGCAAAAATGTGCCAAAAGTAAGGGTTGAAGGAGGCTGTAACTATCTCTATCTCGGTTTCTTCATCCGTAGAGTAGAAGACGACTGAAAAGTATTTGTAATTGAAATTGCAGTGAATGAAGTAAAGGTCTTTTTTTGTGCCCTATGTGGTGAAAGTATTGGTTGTAACGAAATTCAACTAAACAGGAAGGCAAGGCCCTGCGCTTATATCTTTTCTCACCGTACTCCAACTTTTATGAAGTGTTCATGGAAGTAATGTTTGCATTGTACTTCGTGAGGACAGTTTTCAGATTTTGATCAGCTCCAGAGCATGAAGGTGTAAGCTACAGATGTGCAGGAGTATACCACATATCTCATGTTATATTCCAGGGACGTTTAAGGTCGTCTTGTCAGTCGTATGTCTCATAGCTACAGTTCCTTAGTTAGCCTTAGTTCTTAAAATAAGTGCTTGGGTGTCAGTAACCTTTTAGGGAATGCGAACGCTGCCAATCTTGATTCAACACATATAAGATAGTTTTCGTATAGGGACGATACCCTCTGTATATTGCTACATACTTTCACCTCCACGCGTTGAAGTCCGAGGGCGAGGTATCTCGACAGAAGGTAAAATTTAGATAGAGTTGGTTGATCTAGGCGATAACTGCAACTCTCCCAATGAAAGGCGAAAACTTAACGAGATCTTATTATTTAGAACGATTTGCAATTCAATTGCAAAACGAAAACAAGGTGTTAACAAGACCCCAAACTTCAATTTAAACATTGCCAATCTTACTTCATCCCCAGCTCAACATTTTTCGACCAATGTATAGGTACAGTGTTGTGCAAAACATACCGGATTTTTATTGAATATTTTTCATTGATGAATTCTAGGGGATAGGAATACAGTAGGTAAACTTGTTTTGTAACTGTAACTAACGGATTTTTAAAAGCACCGTATTTTCTTGCTCTACATCTTACTGTTAACAGTTTGGCTGTCATTTGGATTGAGTTACAGACTGAACAAAACCAAGCAAAAAAAACATCTCCAAATTGTTTACTATTAAAATGGCCAAAAATAAATACAATGGTGTGATTAAAAATCAGGTCGTGGTAGATTTAAGGCAGGGCTAAAACAAAAATGTATAGCCAAAAAGTATAAAATGCCATCATCAACAGTGTGTGACATTATAAAAAAGTTTCGGAATGGAAAACCGGTCGAAACTATTCACTGTGGAGGACGTTCGAGGAAAATGAATGTCCGAACCGATCGCCAATTTAAAAAATGATCCTTAAAAATCCTTTCTTGTCTTCAAGAAAGATTGTTAGCGAGCTCAATCTTTCAATTGAATCAAGCGCCGTACGCAGGCGTTTAAAAGAAGCTGATTTTTGTTCTTTTAGACCACCAAAAAAGCCTCTACTTACTCTTAAGCATAAACAAAAAAGGTACCATTTTATTATTCTAACAAGTCTTTGAATTGGTCAGCAACAAAGTGGAAAAATGTACTCTTTAGCGATGAGAGTAAGTTTAATTTGATTGCCTCTGATGGAAGTATTCATGTTAAACGAAAGAAGGGGACACATCTTCAGCCACGACATTGTCATCCAAACGTAAAGCATGGAGGAGGCTCTGCTTGGTGTGGGGATCTTTTTCTGCTGAAGGATGTGGTCCACTACATGAAGTTAGTGGTATTATGGATCACTATAGGGATATACTGGAATCCGTAATGCTACCATACGCTGAAGAGGAGATGCCACTGCGTTGGGTTTATCAAAACAATAATGACCCAAAACACTCTTCAAAGTTGGTTAAGGAGTGGTTTAAGGAGAAAAATGTTGTTGTGCTGGAATGGCCCTCTCAATTGCCCGACTAAAACCCTGTCGAGAACTTGTGAGCCATTTTAAAAAGACGGGTAGGGTCAAAAAGGCACACATCTAAAAACGCACTTATGACGTCACTGAAGAATGAATGGGAGAACATTCCAAAAGATATTCTTGAGAATTTGGTGTCATCCATGCCTAAGGGATGCGAGGAGGTCTTAAAAAACAACGCTTACTGGATTTTGTCCAGTCAGTGTTAGGCAAAACAAAACATCAGGTTGTTTTGCACAAGAAGTTATCGAGTTAGACTAAGTTTTTTTTATATTAAAACATGTTATCAGAAAACGTTTTTTTTTTTTTTTATTTGTAAACTTATACAATAAGCTTTCTTATATCGACAACAAATTTTACCTAGGTTCATTCAGTCCCTTAGAATTCACCGAAGAAAAGCGTTCTATAAAAATCCGGTATGTTTTGCACAACACTGTACATATGTTTGGTTAAAATTTTAACTCAAATGAGTCCATTTTGAATTTTCAACAAATTGCTATTCTCCTCTAGCGTTGTACTAGACATCCATTCCGACAGTTAAATTAAATTTTACTTTATCCATCCATCCTTACGGGCATTCATGTACACTTTGGAACATAAATCTCCATGCATCCTGTTGGGCAAGTAACACAAAATTGTGTGCCCTATTATTTATTATCAACCAAATTCCAAGAGAATTATAGCATTCAACAGTATTTACACAGGACGGATGACAATTTCCTTGAAATTTACTTGTAATTAGCACAACAAAACTATCAGCAAACTAAGTAATTTGCCAAGCACTTAAATATCCGACGTACCTACCAAAGAAACAAAAAAAGTTTACGACGCCCTTAAAATAATCTCTCTAACAACTATTTGCATCCATAAATTTCCACTTAAATATGCATAAAAAACGGAATCTAATAGCAGTGTCTACCCGCACACAGGAGTCCACTTGTTTTCGTCCTTCCTTGTCACACCCTATCATCGGATTGGCAAAGCTGATGAAAGAATGACGAAGGTTTTGGTTCAGAACGATACAGAAAAGAAAAAAAAAAAAAAAAATAAAGAAACAACAAAACCCTGGCCCCTATTTGCATTGCATTAAAATGGAAAACAAAATACTTTGCATGTTCAAATTTACAAGCCACCACCGACGAAAAATAGAAGCAACCAGATGGATGCTGAAGGGAGGGGTGGGGGAATGTAAGTTCTGAAAGCCCCCATGGATTACAATGCAAAAGTGAGAGGGTTTGACAGGCAAGAAGGCATTCACTTAAAACTGAAAGCAAGCACACATCGATCCGGATTAAAGGGAGGCTCTACTGCATCACCTCCACAGCACTCAAAGCCTCCCGCTTCTGTCAGACATCATGATGGAAAAATATAATCATTTTAGCCCTTGACCTATTAAATGAGGACCTCTCGATTTTCCCCCTTTAAACATTTTTTTTTTTGGTTTCTTTAAGGCTTTCAGCAGACTTGTAGGCGCTGCCAGGTTTATGTGTAAGGTTGCATATACCTACATACATGTGGATGTGGTAGATTTATTTTTTATTTTATTTTTATTTTTTTTTTTTTTCAACCCCTAGGTTCAATGTGTTTGTTCCCTTCAAGCATTGTGTGCCGATTTTCAAGTTGTATCCCACTGAAAACAGCGAATTATCTTTAAGGAAATAATGGAAATCTGTAGGCTCTAGGCTTGATTTACATTACTTCATCGTCTACTTTTTGGAATTTTATCCTTCTTCCCTCCTCATTCCTTAGAGGTGATTACTTCCCACTCTGTTGGCGAAGAAGTAATAATACCCACTTACTTTAGAGAGGCGCCATAGCAGAGCGAGGAGTAGCAAAAAGGAAATCGAGGCAGAGGAAAATTGCGGAAGCCAAAAAGAAAGGAGGAAACGAGGCACAGAATATATTTTAATTTGCCTGTGTACTCAAAGTAACCGAAAATCCCTCAAGTGTACGTGAAATTGTGTATTTATTACATTTTTTTTCGGTTCTCCTTAGTGCTCGGTGCTTGGTACTTGGTGCTCTTCTTTCCCATTTTTTATTTTACTCCCTCTGTCTTGCTCTTCTGTTTGCATCGTAATAAGTCTTGTACATTAGACTGAAGGGATTTTAAGACTGACGGGGACGGCTAAGGGGATGAAATTTAAATTTTCTGCGAGCGGAAGTTTTAAATAAGTTCGCCTTTTTTTTTTTTTATTTTTTTTGGATGGGATTTTTGTGTTTTCTCTGTGAGACAGGTTCTTTGATATGACAAGAGTACGTCAGAAGCCAATTAGGAGGAGTTGGATGAAAACTGAGAACATTTGCTGGATGGGTCGATGCTATCGAAGTTGGTGAATTAAATGCTTAAGTATTGATTACATTGCAAAAAAGGTCTGAACTTGATTAAGTTTTACGTTAACGAGTGGACTCAAGGTTATACATTTAGAAAGTTCTGTAGGGTTTATAGGTTTATGTCGCATGTTCTTTTACAGATGCTATTGAGTAAAGAGCGAAGACAAGGTATTGTCGAGAGCCAGGGAAAGCTTAAACTGAAAAGGTCCCTATGACGGCCGCATGTATTGCACTGATAAAATTCTCCTTACCATTCGGCTCGGCAATCGCTTTTCTACATGACGAGTTAACACAGTGGGTGGTATTCGAAAAGATAAGTTTACTCATTTTTCTGACGATTTGTTTAACATGGTATGCAAAAAAGATGCACTGTCCGAGTTAGTGCTCATGTTGTGAGATTGATCTCATTTCGAGAGCTCAATGTAAGTCATTTCTTGCATTCTACAAAAAATGGTTGCTTACATGAGATCTTGCTCATAAATTGTTAAGCATGGTATATTCTTTACTCAGTTCATATACAGCCGTGTAGATGACCGTAGAAAGTGTAAATTTGATAGCATTTTGGTAATTATTTAGAAAAAAAAGACTCCTTCCGATTTTTATGAATTTTAGTGCCACCAAATGTTTTTTTTTTTTTTCACTTCTTGGGAATAAACATAGAGAGTACCAAAAAACTCAGAACAATGATCTCCAGAGCATACTAAAATTTCATCAAAATCGGTAAGGAAGCCATTTTTCTTTTTTCGCGGATGATAGTGTCATCGTAAATAGCGACGCGACAGCTCATCAGAACACATTTAATAATTGGTTTAAGGCGTTTGAAGATAACGACGCTAAAACAGAACATTTGCATTGCCGTTTTTCTGAACCTCCAAACCCGTCGCCGGATATCCTGTTAAATGGAGTTATTGTTACGAAATGTGATAAATTTAAATATTTGGGCTCAAGCGTAAATGATCAAGGAAATTGTGGTGACGATATTGCACATCGAGTGAGTGTGGGATGGTTAAAATAGCGCGACAACTCTGCAGTACTTTGTGATCGAAAAATGCCACTTAAACTCAAAGGTTTGCTTTATACGACAGTTGTAAGTCCGGTGTCAACGTACGGATCGCAATGTTGGACGATGTATGGAAAATATAAAGGAAAAGTGACAGCGACGGAGATGCAAATGTCAGGGGGAGTATTAAAACGAGGCCTAAATAGAAGTAAGCGTATCCGCGGAAGCCTCCATGTAAAGAAACCGATTGTATAAAAGCTCCAGACAGAGCATTGTGTGCCGATTTTCAAGTTGTATCCCACTGAAAACAGCGAATTATCTTTAAGGAAATAATGGAAATCTGTAGGCTCTAGGCTTGATTTACATTACTTCATCGTCTACTTTTTGGAATTTTATCCTTCTTCCCTCCTCATTCCTTAGAGGTGATTACTTCCCACTCTGTTGGCGAAGAAGTAATAATACCCACTTACTTTAGAGAGGCGCCATAGCAGAGCGAGGAGTAGCAAAAAGGAAATCGAGGCAGAGGAAAATTGCGGAAGCCAAAAAGAAAGGAGGAAACGAGGCACAGAATATATTTTAATTTGCCTGTGTACTCAAAGTAACCGAAAATCCCTCAAGTGTACGTGAAATTGTGTATTTATTACATTTTTTTTCGGTTCTCCTTAGTGCTCGGTGCTTGGTACTTGGTGCTCTTCTTTCCCATTTTTTATTTTACTCCCTCTGTCTTGCTCTTCTGTTTGCATCGTAATAAGTCTTGTACATTAGACTGAAGGGATTTTAAGACTGACGGGGACGGCTAAGGGGATGAAATTTAAATTTTCTGCGAGCGGAAGTTTTAAATAAGTTCGCCTTTTTTTTTTTTTATTTTTTTTGGATGGGATTTTTGTGTTTTCTCTGTGAGACAGGTTCTTTGATATGACAAGAGTACGTCAGAAGCCAATTAGGAGGAGTTGGATGAAAACTGAGAACATTTGCTGGATGGGTCGATGCTATCGAAGTTGGTGAATTAAATGCTTAAGTATTGATTACATTGCAAAAAAGGTCTGAACTTGATTAAGTTTTACGTTAACGAGTGGACTCAAGGTTATACATTTAGAAAGTTCTGTAGGGTTTATAGGTTTATGTCGCATGTTCTTTTACAGATGCTATTGAGTAAAGAGCGAAGACAAGGTATTGTCGAGAGCCAGGGAAAGCTTAAACTGAAAAGGTCCCTATGACGGCCGCATGTATTGCACTGATAAAATTCTCCTTACCATTCGGCTCGGCAATCGCTTTTCTACATGACGAGTTAACACAGTGGGTGGTATTCGAAAAGATAAGTTTACTCATTTTTCTGACGATTTGTTTAACATGGTATGCAAAAAAGATGCACTGTCCGAGTTAGTGCTCATGTTGTGAGATTGATCTCATTTCGAGAGCTCAATGTAAGTCATTTCTTGCATTCTACAAAAAATGGTTGCTTACATGAGATCTTGCTCATAAATTGTTAAGCATGGTATATTCTTTACTCAGTTCATATACAGCCGTGTAGATGACCGTAGAAAGTGTAAATTTGATAGCATTTTGGTAATTATTTAGAAAAAAAAGACTCCTTCCGATTTTTATGAATTTTAGTGCCACCAAATGTTTTTTTTTTTTTTCACTTCTTGGGAATAAACATAGAGAGTACCAAAAAACTCAGAACAATGATCTCCAGAGCATACTAAAATTTCATCAAAATCGGTAAGGAAGCCATTTTTCTTTTTTCGCGGATGATAGTGTCATCGTAAATAGCGACGCGACAGCTCATCAGAACACATTTAATAATTGGTTTAAGGCGTTTGAAGATAACGACGCTAAAACAGAACATTTGCATTGCCGTTTTTCTGAACCTCCAAACCCGTCGCCGGATATCCTGTTAAATGGAGTTATTGTTACGAAATGTGATAAATTTAAATATTTGGGCTCAAGCGTAAATGATCAAGGAAATTGTGGTGACGATATTGCACATCGAGTGAGTGTGGGATGGTTAAAATAGCGCGACAACTCTGCAGTACTTTGTGATCGAAAAATGCCACTTAAACTCAAAGGTTTGCTTTATACGACAGTTGTAAGTCCGGTGTCAACGTACGGATCGCAATGTTGGACGATGTATGGAAAATATAAAGGAAAAGTGACAGCGACGGAGATGCAAATGTCAGGGGGAGTATTAAAACGAGGCCTAAATAGAAGTAAGCGTATCCGCGGAAGCCTCCATGTAAAGAAACCGATTGTATAAAAGCTCCAGACAGAGCGCAGCAGCTGATACTGTCATATACAAGGTGAATGAATTGTCCATAATTTTTGCAAATGGCGTCTCCTGTCAACGTGATATTGACAATTGTGTAGTAATATGCGAAAAAACACGACGAATAATAACGCTATACTTCTCAAGAACGTGGAATAATTGTGTCGAGTTTTAATTCATCAGTGATATTCGTCGAATTTTGTCGAAGATCTTCCCACCTTTCGGCAGCGACTGGTTGCACAATTCGACGAAAAGTAGGTCGCCTCAAAGAAAATGTTCCAACACGAGAACAGGTCGTTCAGCCGAGAATATTGATGTTGTGCGCGAGGATGTGGAAGAGTGATCAGAAACATTAACGAGACGACGGCTCACGCAATTTGACAATTGTGGTCTCTGCAGTGTATTTTGGTGAAAGACTTGAAGGTGTTTGCGCATAAAACTCAGATAATGCCTCAGCTGCTGCCTGTCTGTAATATAGCCAGCGCATTATAAGCATCAACTATGAAGAGGACGATTTTTCTTCAAAATTAATCATGCGTGACGAAGCACATTTTTTCTCTCCCGACATGTGATGTGATTGTGATTGGACCCTACTTTTTCTAAGACGCTGCTGACAACGCGGTAACTCACTAGCGAGCGCTACAGAAACATGTTAGGTAACTTTTAATACCCGAATTTGACGAATTGAGGTTGGAACACACAGCGGGTACCGAAATTGGCTTAGTGAAGTACACTTTCCCTGCCCGTGTTAGCTCTCATTTTGATGATTTGCATTGGTCCGCAAGAACACCTGATCTGAGGCGAAAATTATAACAAATCCTCTGGCATAAACAGTTCTTGGAAAAATGTTAGAATACATGGGGTGAAAAGTCAGTCTTACCCGCCTCCATCTGTTTTCAATAATTGTCAGACGTATCTACATATCTGACATAACTCAAAACTAAAATTTCATTAAAAATCGTTCGATGGTTCTTGAGTTAGACGTATGGGAAACATGATTTGAAAATATCTTCAAACTCTCCCCATGTCTTACTTGCACTCTTTTTGATTTCGGTCAATTTAAAGTGGAACTACTAACGTATCACTTTTAAGTTAGAGTTTCTGAGTTAGTACACTAACAATGATGATTTAAAGATAACAAACTGAATAACCCTGTACGAGTATATTTCCTCTCATTCTAGCTAAATTTCCCTTTTCAATTCTATGTAATAATTTGGATTTATTCCCATACACTGTAAACTTATATCGTGGAATTAAATAACATAACGCCTAAAGAACATTATTAGAATATCACGTATTTAATTGAAATTAAATTTTCAGCGGGAATTGAATTCTAACTTCATTTGAATTGATCAACTCGCTGCAGTGATTCAAATTCGAATTCATGATTCTAGGTATAAGACTTTATCAAAACTCTTCTTCTAATGAATTGAAAATGGAAATATATCAAGTGGCGAAAATCAAGTGGCGCTTTGCAAGTTGACACTGTAATTGACCTTAAGTGTTACTTGTAGAATAATAAATAGAAAGTACGGATAGATATCAATATCAACGTTTAACACCTAGTCAAGTCATAAATGGTACACGCATTTTTGGTGATAAAATAAAAACTAATTTGGGAAACAATATTTAAACAATTTATTCGAAATGACCGGCATTTGCATTTATGCAGGCTTTCAGTCGCTCTGGACACTAATTGATCGCAGCACGCATCTCGTCCATTGGCAAATTGTCGACTGCACAGATAAGTGCGCGATTCAAGGACTCAATATTTGGATGTCGAGTAGAACAATCCAACCCAACGATTGAGGTATGAACTGTCTGACAGCCAATCGTCTGCTGCTATGAAGTCCGGCATATTTTGGAGCCATTTAATTTCTTGTTGGAAAATCTACCGGTTTTTTGAAAACAATTGTTGGTTACGTCCCTTCACAACGCCTTCCAGAACGGTCGATTTTTGCCGATATTTTTACTCCCTTCTCGAAAAAATGAAGGTTGGTAACTCCGTCTTATCTGACTCCCCACCAAACTGCCACAGATGCGGGATGGTGGCCCCGTTCGACTCGCAGAATGAGTTATTATGCATCTTTGGTTAACCGAGCATAGACTCTGTCATTTTACTTATTGGACGATTCCTCAATAGTATCATTCGTCAACAAAATTTTTCTGTGACCATGTTGCGCGTATCGGCGGCGTAGAACTTTCGATCAGTTTTCGCTGTGAGTAAGTGGCCAGTGTGTGTTTTATATGCGTTGAGTCCCAATTTGCTAATGCGAGACATGGATTTTTGCGATATCTTTATTTCTCGTGAAAAGTTTTTCTGCTTTTGCAGAGGTTTCCGATTAATCCTGGCTTTAATAGCTTTGATCGCCTGTGGAGCTCTGATAGTGCGAGGGCGTCTGGATCTTTAACCGTCAGTTACTCCACCAGTGTCCTCAAGCAGTTTGATACATAAACTTGCGGGTGATCCCAAGCGGTGAGGTCCGGAAAATATCGCCTCTCTATATTATACTTGTGAAGGCCAATTACCACAAGACGGTTTTCAATATCACCCCACTCCAAATTTACAAACGACTCTTATGTAAATCTTTCTGCGCGTTATAACTTGGTATAAATGCCACTCATTGAATACCTGTCAATATAGAACGGATGTGTTCAATATTAGTTTCACGATTAGTGCGTTTGCACGTGTACCAGTATTTATGACATGACTAGGTAACATGAAAGTACATACTTCCCTCAAATGTAATGCTCTCACTTTTTAATAATGACACGTCTTGAAAAATAGTTCAAACTGTACAGAGAACCCCATAACCTAAATACAATTCAGCTTATAGATTGAAAACGTGTGTTCTGTCCTGAAAATCCATTTAAAAAATGCAATAAAATACTCCTTGAGTTCGCTTTCAACAACCCTAAGTGCCGAAGAAGCAGCTATAACCTCCCAAAAAAAAGAACACCCACTCAACGATCAATAGAATTCATATTTCATATAAGGAGACGATGGTGGATGAAGTCTTATGCTTGTCTTCCTTCTGCTTCATGTGCTGAATGAAATGTCCAAAAGCGATTCCTTAATGGTCATAAATTTGTTCCTTCTCCTTTTTGTGTGATTGCCTATAAGTCGTTTCGAGTAGTTTTTTTTTTTTTTTTTTTTTTCTTTTTTTGAAATCGATTCCATGTCAAAGACAATCCCTTGTTCATTTCAAAGTTCGAGGCATGTGCCTGACATGGACAGAAAGATACTTCCCAAAACGACTGCTGCTGCTGCAAGTCGAGAACCTCAGAAAGAGCAACGAAAGCGAATCTCGAGTAAATTTCCGATTAAAAGTGTGGTGACCGAAAAGGAAATGGTGTCATCTGCTCTGTCATGTTTTTCGATGCAACAGGGGTGGGGAGAAAGAGAAAGCATAAATTTTGACACAAAAAATAACCTCTGAGGCGCCCTTCAATCAATCATCATTAATTATATCGTTAGGTTCAAACAGGGGGAGTAATGGGCAGAAGATGTTACTGAGATGACACATAAGAGGGTGGCGGCGGATTGACATTCATTTTTTTTTGCTTGGAGATTGCATCGGTGGAGGATTTCTCTGGGCTGATGAGACCTTGTGGCGGCGGCGACGACTTTCGGATCATAATTTCGTGCAGGATTCTTAAAAACCAGAAATTCGTTTATATTCATGAATTACTACGTTCGATGGGTGTAATTTTTTGGATAAAGATTTATTTATTGCTACGTGGGGTGAGAGTGTCGTAGAGGACTTCAGGGGATTAACTTAAATTTATCGCGAGGCTTTAAAATATTGTTCTCTTTGTGTTAGGGGATAATGGGAAGATGTTTCTTTTCTTCTTTTTAATTTAAGGATAAGGACAAAGATTTTAGATGGCGAAGTGGTCGAAGAAATATGAAGTGAACTCAATCAAGTGCGAGGTATGACGGTTGGGGGAGATATTGATTGCTACAAAATCCTCTTTTTTATAGCCTACCCAGTGTTTCGGTTGAACACATTTATGAGCCATTTTTAATTAAAGCCTTAGGTACCTGCAACAAGTTGACTGTCGCCACACATCGACTTATGTACACTGTCGGACAAAATAAAGTGCAAAACTAAACTTAGAACCATTTTTTAATTTTTTTAGCGTTATTACGCAAATTTTTTATTAATTTTTTTTTTTAAATAATTTATTTTATATGTACAGATTGTTGAACTTTTTTCATTTACAAAATTGAAATGTGAATTTAAAAGATATTACAATATTAAAAAAAATGAAATTTATGGAAGAAGACAAAATAAAGTGCAAATCCAAAAAAAGTAACAAAAACAAATAAAATCTTTAAATTCAGTTTTAGAAATTAAAAGAACTTAATAGTTAGTGGCTCCTCCTTTACTTTGAATTAATGCCGCAAGTCGCTTGGGCATGCTGGAAACCAGGTTTTTTAGCATGTCCCCTGGAATATTCTCCCATTAATTTTGGAGGCTTTCCCAAAAAGATGCTAAGTTGCGACGCTTATCCAATGGAATCCTTTCGTCCAAAATGGACTAAAGGTGCTCAATTGGGTTAAGGTCTGGAGACTGAGGTGGCCACTCCAACATATCAATATTATTTTGGGCAAAAAACTCCTTAGCTACTTTGCTTGTATGCTTTGGGTCGTTATCTTGTTGGAAAATATAACTTCCCAAATCCATTCTAGAAGCGGAAGGAGCTAAATTGTCCCTAACAATGTTGGCGTAAGTTGGACCAGTCATTTTGGAGTCGATTTTGACGAGATTTCCAACGCCGCTTAGGAGAAACATCCCCAGATCATTATTGACCCTCCTCCGTGTTTTACGGTTTTTTGTATGCACCTTTGGCTGAGTCTTTCGGATGGTTTGCACCAAACTCGCTTTCTGTTTTTGGGGTTTTTCAACTCGAATTTGGATTCATCGGATCAAATTACAGTTTGCCAGAATGTTTCCGGCTTCAA
Source organism: Pocota personata (assembly GCA_963082735.1). Classification (NCBI taxonomy): domain Eukaryota; kingdom Metazoa; phylum Arthropoda; class Insecta; order Diptera; family Syrphidae; genus Pocota; species Pocota personata. Next base: position 7,640,166 of record OY720430.1, read on the forward strand.
AAGAAACTTCCCTACGAAAGCGAGGCGTTTTCTGATGTTTATTGGACGAAGCATAGGCTTTTTCTTCGCAAAAAAGCTTTTCAAGCCGCTTTCCTGGAGTCGCCTTTGTACTGTTCTGGGTACTACATTTAATTGCAAAGTTTCTCTGATATGTCTGGCCGAAGATAAAGGGTTTTTCCTGGCCTCAATTTTAATTCTCCGGTCATCTGTCGCTGTGGTCTTTCGCTTCCTTCCGCAAGAACTCTTAAAGCTGGCAACTGTTCCTCGTTTTTCATAGTTTACGCAGATCTTCCTTGCTCCAGAAAATGAAATTCCATATTTTTCCGCTAGATTTTGGAATGTCAATCCACTTTGACGATCCAAAAACAGAAATTCCTTCACTTCGGGTGTAAGCGATTTCATATCAAAGCCTACCAAGTAAAACAAAACTTAGCATTCAAAATGAGATTTCAAATTTTGGTTTAATGCTTCTACCTTTTAATTTGTTGTTGTTAGCGAAGATTTGCCCAGAAAAATTGTAAAATTTCTGAAAATATTGCAGCGCTCAGCACATAAAACACAAAATGCACTTTATTTTGTCGCGTGCCAAATACAACTGCTGTAGAATTCCTACAACTGATAAGAAATACAAAGAAGCAATTTACCGCTAGTTTTCACAAAACTGTGAAGACATGGGTAGATGACGTCAGAACATAACAATTGAGCCATAAAAGCTTTTTCCTTTTAACTAACGGCATTTTGAAAATGAATCAACTGCTTTCGCACTTTATTTTGTCCGACTGTGTATATTACATGGTATTGTGATGTTTACGAAATCAGGTCCCTACCATGCTTTCTTCCCTGGAGTAATCGGATCATAGGAAGAACACGACAGTTTAAAGTCAACGTTTCGTGTTTGGAAAGCAATTCAGCAAAAACAATTCACCACGAAAAGTGCACCGTGGTCTTCACGAAATAGTAATTAACTAAAGGGCATATGTGCTGTTCTTTCGTATATTGTTCAGATTTAAAATTCCTGAGAGAAAATTAAAAAAGAGACTACAACATTAATATTTTCGAAAATATGAGTGCTCCTGGACTTGATTTTCCCCTTCTTTTTACGCGTTTGAACTCTGTAACTCAAAAGTGGTTGAACCGATTTCGATGTCCATGTCGTTTGCTTTCTTTGTTAAAGAATTCAGGAAAAGTTTAGACCAGCTAAGCATCACGCACCGTTTTGTAAAAGGTAACAAATTATATAGAATATACACTCAAGACACTTTCAATGCAATTTTTGTCTGTCTGTCCGTGTATACAATCGTCTTTATATACGTTATCCTGAACATGAGCAATAGGGGAAATAAGTTTCGTTTCTTTATGAATTCAATCAGAAAATATTACTACCACCAGCTGGCTCAGCAGTGGATAGCTTTGTGTGGTTGTATGTGCGTGAATTACGTTTTTAATTTCTGTTTGACTGTTTGGAAAACATCTTAAGAATTTTTTTACGAGAGATGTAGTAGCGTTGAAATGGTACAAGTTAATGTTCCAAAAATTTTTTTTGTACAACATGTAAATATGTTCATTTGTACGGAATGGATGAAGTCGACAGGGATCAACTATGAAATAATAAGATTAAACTACAACACACGGGCGAGTACATACCATGGGTACAAGCTGCCAGGGTTTTCTACTATGGTCACAGTGAACTTGATTGTTTATCTACGTGAGCCAATGACTAATGACACAGCGAGCTCATCATGATTCTCGAAGGACACAAGCCATGTCTAAACCCCTGCGTACTACACCTACAAAGAATACCAAAGCCTTGGAAATTCTAAGCTCATCCCCAAACAAATTAATAATGCAAGCATTTTAGGGTACGAGATTTAAGTCTGCATGTGCACCATGTAGAACTGATTATCTTTAGAAAAATCCAACACTTGATTCAGACAAAAATTGAAAAGTTGTGCTCCTTTTCAATTTTCTTCCGTTTAACCTCAAAGGCACTCAAAGGAGTTACTTTCTCCGTCTGGTCGTCCATAATGAACACGCAATAAAAACCAAGGCAAGGTAAACTTTAAACACATGTCTGCCATGGGGCCATTTAAAATGCGACTCCTTTTGAAAATGGAACACAATTATCCAGTCTCCCCGCCGTCTTTCGGCGTCACAGCTATCGCAATAAAAGTGAAATTTCCTTAAGTACGAGTACACCCCCCGCTATATAGTCTACGCACTTAAATGGCACGCAATCTGTGTGTGTACATCTCCCATATTCACATACAAGCCAAACGAACTTCTAGGCATGACACACATATAAATCAACACACAACATCCACTTTACTGGATCTGGTTCCCCCATATCTTCTATTCTTCGACATGTAGCCGCAATCATGCGTAAGAGGAGAACATTTCTTTTCAAGCTTTTCCCCCCCCCCCCCCCCCCCTCTTCCTCCTTTCATAAATCTTTATTACTATCAGTGGGTGAAGTCATCTCTCTCTCCTGGTGGTATTGGTATTACAATCACTTTTCTATTAACCATCCCAGGACAGGAGCGCACCCCTTTTTTTATGCTGCACGGGTGGAGATAACATTTATCGGCAGTGTACGCGCACCACTGAGCCCAGGAGGAAGGCATATTGTGAGCTTGACTGGGTCTCTGCTCCAACAATGGGTAGTATAGTGGGTACTTGTGTGGGGTGGTTCGTCGCAGCTCACCCATCAGATGTCGTAGAAATTAATTTTTTTTTTTTTTTTTTTCTACAAAAAATAGGAATTAAAATCTCGCAAGTGAATCAACGAACAGAAGACATAAACCAATTAGGCAGGCAAGGACCGGACCCCACGTGTGTCGTTCAATCAGAAAGTACCACCACTCGCCTCGACAAATGCGTGCCATATGCGCGCTCTTGACAAACCTCTTAAGGGGGCCAGCCGCAGTTCTAATTTTGTTCTTTCATTAAAATGTTCTCAAAGAAAAAAAAGACGGGAACGGGATTTCTTTCTTTTTAAGGGTAGAACAACAAACGAGCGCAGAGCAGACAAAAGAAAGATGGAAAAACACTTTAAATCAATTAAGAAACAACGACAAGGGCCTTCGAGAGAAGATTTGCCTACGCCATTGTCTGCGACAAATGTCTAAATTCTAAATTCATAATTGATGAGTGGTACTTTGCGGGGTGTGAAGCTAATGAATGAATCACTGTAGGGGTTCCACAGAGACGCACAGACAACGAACCATAAATGAGTTTGACTGGTAAATTCAATTTTAATGATTATTGGGTCACAAATAAGTCATTGTTGCTGGGAGCAGAGTTTCAGTAAATCTGATTAATTAGTGATTTAGTCGCGAATGGGGATGTAGCACTGAAGCACTTCCTTTTAGATTTTTTTTTTTTTTTTTTTTTCAAATCTGACTTATAGAGTTGCTTATTTATGAAGGCGAATTAATTTTGTTGTATTTTTTACGATTATTCTTTTACGGCCTGTCGTCAGTGGAATTGAGAAAAAGAACAATTCTAAATGTTGATAGAAGTAGTAGTTGTCGACATTGAGATGACAGGTGTGTGGTATGGGCAGCAAGGAAAAGGAGAGGAGAAGATTGGTTATTGTTAATTAAGCAGAAGTGGTTTTTAATTTTTATATTTGTGTATTTTATTGTAATAGGGATTAGAAAAGTAAAACGATGGCAATTTGCTTTGTTAAGAGATTTATTAGAAAGCTGTGGATTTTATGAGGGGTTTTGTGAGAATTAATAGCACTGATGCTACGGGGTTCGAACGAGTATGAGTAACACTCGGAAGGAGCCAAAAATGCCAGCATGAATCGTTTTTTACATCATCTTGTGTTTCGAGGGGAAAAATCAAGTGGTACCAACACGAAAATCCTTTGCTATACGAGCAAGAGAAAATGACAATCATCTTCGGGCATCCACGTGGATTTTGAGATTCTTAGCAGAGCAAGTGCAACCGAGCGGCAATCCTAGACTGCTATTAAGAAGATAACACGGCCATCCAAGAAGTTCGATCGGATGATTGCATAAAGGGTGATCACATTGGTTTTCGATAAACTGCTGATATTTTTATGTCAATATAATGTTGAGACATTGACTAAAGCGTCTCCAACCTTTTATAGAAGGAAATAATCTTATTCCTGACCACCAGTTTGGGTTCAGAAGTAAGCATTCGACAATTGACCAGGTGTATAGAATTACTGACGTAATCGAGAAAGCACTTGAAGAGAAAAAAGATATGCTCAAGCGTATTTCTTGACGTCTCGCAAGCCTTTGATAAGGTGTGGCATGATGGCTTGAATTGCAAATTATGACAAGTTCTCCCTGTATGCCTATACGACATTCTAGAATCATATCTCGGGAATAGACTCTTCCGTGTTAGACATGGAAATGAATACTCGGAGCTCAAAGCAATTTCGGCCGGTGTACCGCAAGGAAGCGTTCTTGGGCCACTTCTCTATCTGTTATATACTCGAGATATACCGAAAGAAGATGGCACTATCGTTGAGGTAGAAGATGGCACTGGCTACGTTTGCCGATGACACCGCTATCCTAGCCGTAGGTAAAACAATCAAAGAAACGACTGCAAAACTGCAAAATGCACTGAATAAAGTAAATGAATGGACGAGTTACTGGCGGATCGCCCTCAACGAATCTAAATCTGTTCACGTGAAATTTACTTATAAGAAAATTAATGTCTTGCCAATTTTCCTAAACTTGGCCTGAATACCTTTTGCAAACGAGGCCAAATACCTTGGAATAACACTCGACGCAAAATTGAAATGGAATTCGCATGTGAAAATGAAACGTAAAGAACTCGAAATCAAATATAGAGAAATGAACTGGTTGCTCGGAAAACACTCCCAGCTCAGTACTGAGAACAAACTGCTTTTATACAAGCAAGTGCTAAAGCCGGTGTGGACTTACGGTATACAACTTTGGGGCTGTACCAAGAAAACAAACGCCAATATTTTACAAACTTTTCAAAATAAAGTGCTAAGAGAAATTGTCCACGCACCGTGGTATACTAGAAACGATGATATCCACAGGGATCTCGGAATTCCGACAATCGTAGCTGATATTAGAAGCTTCGCGAGAAAGCATAGAAACCGACTAATCGGACATGTCAACAATACAATCCTACAAATTCTGGATGAAAGCAATTTATTGCGCCGACTACAAAGGACGAAACCTTTCGACTTGGCGAGATAAGAATCCACCGCGCCTAGATTGCGGAACATGCAGAATCTTTCAGTGGAAAGTAACCTGCAAAACGAGTTTTTTTCATGATAGAAAAATTGCTTGATAAGGTCCATCCAACGGCGTGATAGCGCACACATCTTGGTGGCCAATTTTGTGTCGCCGAAACGAAAGATGAAACTTTGTGTGCAATAACTGCATTGTTTCTGGCGCTGTTTTGTTAAAAGCACATATCTTCACATCAATATCCTCCAATTGGTGTATAAAATAACTTGTTATCATGTCTAGGTAACGATCACCATTAACGGTTACAACAGTACCTTGAGAATTTTCGAAGAAGTACGACCCAATGAGTGACTTTTTGTGGATGTATTGGTTAGTCGTGAATGGGCCGTGGATTTTCATGATCCCAAATGCGACAATTTTGTTTGTGTAACCATTCAGTTGAAAGTGAGAAAAGTCGCCATCAACTTGGTGGTTCTTTAACACCTAATCAACGAAGTCACGGCGCTGTTCCTGGTCTACTGGTTTCAATTTCTGAGTCAATTATGAATCATGAATTGCTTCCTGGAATGGGGGAACCATGGAAGCTCTAATTTTGGTTACTAAGTCATTGAGTGCTGACCCGGTTGATATGCGTGTTCATAGTCACACAGTACGAAGCCTAGAGTGCTTTTACCCTTATGTGCTTATCAATGGACGGAACGATTTTGGACTTGAGTCCGAAGCTCTGCTGGCCTGGGGAAGATATAATAGTCCAAATGGTAAGCTGCAGCTGGACAGCTTGGAGAGTCTGCGAGCTATGATATCAGCCCCTGTTAAAGTAATGCCGAAAATATACGATCTTCGCCGACAGCTTTAAAAGGTTTCATGGCATCGGCATTACAAATTTCAATCTCCCCTTGTCGGCAGATTGTACTGTTCTCGTTGGGGTGATGGTCTATTTGAGATAGGATCAACTATGATTGTCCCTGGGAAATTAGTGTTTAGTAAGAGTTCAAGCGTTTCTTCCCTAGTTTGGGTCTGACTTTCATTCTCTTTCGTGCGTGATGCCAAGGGGGTGGTCCTGTCAGAGGCAAAACTTTGCGCAGACGACATCCCTGCCGAATAACATATATTTGTGTTATTGAATGCAATAAATTCGATCCGTCTATAACTGCGGTCTTAGTACGCCCTAACCTATTGTTCTTGGAGGAGGAGTTTGTAGAAACAATCTCTGGTGCTCTCACGTTTCTTCTCTCTGAGTGCCTTTAAGCGAAATGTCATCAGGCATTCGCTTACAAATACAAGGCCTCTTGCATAATGCTGATAAATCAGCGTCCAATATGTAAAGGGTGATCCAATTGGGGGTTACAATTTAAATCTGGCACTACTGTGATTCTGTAAGATAAACAGCTGATATTTGGCATCTGTGAGTGCTAAGCATTGACATTTGTAATTATGAAGCAGTATACGAGACAATAACGCATTTTAATTGTTAAAGGGTACCCATTTAACCAACACGATTTCGAAATAATCTCGGTATACAAAACCGTCCATCTCGTGCCGCGGTTAAGGAATTAATGAAAAAATTCGTCACGAAAATTCACGGGTCATTCGCGAACAACCAATGCATCCACAAAAAGTCACTATTTGGCGTGATTAGGCCGTACTTCCACAAAAATTATCATGGTGCTGCTGTAGTCTATGGTAAACGTTATGATAATAAATTAGTTTATACACCAATTGGACGATATTGATGTGGAAGACATGTGGTTGAACAAGACGGTGCCACCTGCCACACAGCGCCAGAAACAATGCAGTTATTATACACAAAGTTTTCCGGCCACCAATATCATGCGACATCACGCCGTTGGATTTTGTTCTTTGGGGTAATGTGAAGCAGAAGATGTACGCCAATTATCCCCAAACAATTTCAAAGCTAAAGGATCAGATTCGACTCGTTATTCATGACCTACCGGAGTATTTATGCCGAAAAGTAATCAAAAAGGCGAAAGTCTGCAAGACCATCCCTGGTGCGGTATCATTTATCATGTTAAATGTCAATGTCGCAACATTATATTGACATAAAAATATCAGCAGGTTTATCAAAAATAAACGTAATGTGTTTTATTTAAAATTTAAATTGTAACCTTCAACTGAAGCACCCTTTACTTATGCATTTGCCGAGTCGAATATAAATAAAATTTTAAAATCCGTTTTTATGGCACATAATAGCTACCTAACCTACCTACCTATCACACTAAGTTCGACCTTCCCATCTTATTATTCATTAAGCATTGAGGTTGCTGCAGAAAACGAGACAAAATTCTGCGAAAACCTGTAAAAGTACACTTAGAACAATATGCGCCCATTAAAAGTTCGTCTTTATCCCTTTCGACCCAATTTTTCTTTCTCTTTCATTTTTTGAAGTAAGTAGATATCCAATTGTGTCACCCCCAAGAATTTATAATAAAAATTCCATCGCCAAACAACAGACCCCGACCCGATCCGCCAGCCAGCGCCTTGTTCTCTTTTTTTTTCTCCAACGTCCCACAACATTCCATAACCACCACCCTCAGGCGCTTCCATCATAACTTGCAGCAGCAGCAATGGTCTTAACACTACTACTATTTACACAATCCATTCGGGGCAGACTTAAAGCAGGTAAAATATTAAGTGCGGCTTCTAAGTGGAAATACAACGGTGGCACAGTTGGCAACAACCCCTCTGCGCGCAATTTCAAGAATAGAAAATACATAGCTATCCAAAGCCTCCCCATCCACCCACCGTCATCAATAGCGGGGTGGGCTTTTAGATAAAACAAAGCCCAAGAAAAATACTGAGTGGGACTGAAGAGAAGCAAAATAAGTATATTATGTGTACAACATCCAGCTGGGAGGGTTCGACGGGTTTGCACGCCACATAAATCAATAGAATCAAGGCGAGTTTTATGGCATTTTAAATGAACTGACTTTGACCCAGGACAGTGCTGCGAAGGGTGGTTGGTGGTGGCGACATGGTGCTGGAAGGCTGGCGCCTAGGGCAGCATGTAGGGGGCGGTATTGAGGTCTATTTAGAGCGCATAATATGGCATTTGCATTATTTTTTTTATGTGAATGCATAAAAATCTCATTAAATTTGTCAGATTCCTTCTTTTATTGGTGTCGTCGCCGTCTCCAGTTCGATGGTGGTGGACTTAAAATCAAAAAGTTGTCATCAGAGGTTTGAGTACCTACGTATATAGCTTTTATTTGAGCGTAATTCGGTTAGGATATGTAAAATTTAGTAAGGTCATGCGAATGACAAATTGTATTCAGGTAGCATAAATGAAAAAAGGACTAGGAGAATGTTTGAGAGTTTGGAGATCTTAATGTTTGGAAATACCACATTTGTCTATTCAGCAAACCAGGGAACATGTTATTGTGTTATAGATCCAGACAGTATTAATAGACGAAGAATGAAGACGTCAAAAATGTGTATCTGGTCGCCTGCAATGCGGTCTGGTCTGTCTAATGTTTGCTTAGGTCGACTCACTCTTTTTTGCCAAATTGGATAAGGCGATTCCACTTCATGGTATTGTCGAATTGTAATTTCTATAGTTTTCTTATGGGTTCCCGCATACAACTGCTCATTTGAGATGCGAATTGTCCAGAAAATCCTTAAGATGCAATGAAGATATCTGTTTAACTGCCACCTGCGAGTGACAATAGCAGCAATGTCTCTAAATGCGGGACAAGTTGTTTCGAAATGCTAGAGGGACCTTAAAAATTTCAATTTTTAGGGCCAAATTCTTCAGACGCCTTAGCATTCAGCAAGACATGACACTTAGTATCCTAATTGGTACTCAAAAAATGTTAGCCAACATTACATCGCCGCGATATCTATAAAAGCAGATTTTATACTCACATCGGAGCTTGGAAGGACTTGGATACGCAGTCAGTGCCGAATATCTTTAACGAACATTTGTATAGATTGTTAAACAAAGCTTAGTATCCTAATTGGTACTCAAAAAATGTTAACCAATATAACATCGCCGCGATATCTATAAAAGAAGATTTTATACTCACATCGGAGCTTGGTACGCAGTCAGTGCCGAAGCTTAATACGCAGTCAGTGCCGAATATCTGGAACGAACATTTGTGTAGATTGTTAAACGGCGACGAAAGCCAACTTTCCACTGTAAAGCAGGCTGATTCTGTTTCTCTAAATCTATACTTCAAACCACCCGAAACAAAGCTGCTGGCTAAGACGGTATAGTGGCTGGCGGTGGCCATTTGCAAAATATGGTTCTTCAATCTTGTGTTTGAGATGATAGTGCGGAACTCTCAGGTCAGATACTATTTTCTATAATTCAATCCAACTTCTTGGATACGCGGAAGACATCGACATCATCTAGTTGAGCAGTCACTAGGGCACATTCGCGAGCATCGAATCAGAAACAGCTTAATTGGACCTGTTCATGAACAAGGACAATTCGAGGTATATGCTGCAAACAAATAATGTTTTACAACTCTGACGCCTTGACCAAAACGTCACGGTGGACAACTATAACTGCTTGGTAGTGAAGGCATTCCTTTACATAGGCTCTGCTGTTAATTTTGTCAACGTGCGGAAATCGAACGGAGAACCACTCTTGCCAATTGCTGTTTCTTTGGGCTAACAAGTTGGCCTATCGAGAATAATAAATAAGCCACTGTATAAGACCCTACTCATCCCCGTCCGATCGAATGATAGTGCCCGCGGAGTCTTCGAGTGAAAAGTTCTACGTACAATCTAAGGATCTACAAGTATCTGCATTGATGTTAGGAGAAGATCCCATAACGAACTGTATGGGCCATACAGCATACAGCGACATCGAACTCTGCACTGAAGGTCGTTAGGTCGAGCGGTTGAACAACAATGCTTCGGCTTGAACAGAAGAGCTTTTGATTTCATCCCAGAGGGACAAAGCAAAAGAATCTTCCGTGATTGGAAGGGGACCTCAACCACCTCAGCGTACTCAACTGGAAGGTTGTTGGTTGAGATCTTTGGTAACCGCAGGAAAAACGCAAATACCTATCCAGTTTCCCCACTTCATAGAGAAAACTTGCAGTTTCCAATGCATTCTTTATGAGCGGATAAAGAAGCTAAGTCGATGATTTTGGTACTGCTTGAAAAAGTTTGAAAAGTTTACCAAGAAGCCCGACTGCATTATTCTTCGTAAGTGTTTTAATCACGGATTGACTCTCTGTGTTACTGAAAGGCCTGCTGTGTAATCGTCTGCTTGTAGCTTCGGATAGCTCATTTGAGTTTGCAACTATGACATTATTTAGTACCGTGGCGAAATGCTGATGGGTGTGTGCACTGGTTGAAAGAATGTTACGAGTATTCGCAAGTTTCGGACGGATGCGCTACGAAGGTTGCTTTATAAGATGATCACATATCCTTCGAATGTCGACCCCACGATTTTATCGGCCGCCTAAGAAGCAAATTTAAAAACTGGTTCTAGATCTGGATCTATTTTCGATGCAACAAATCGTGTGGCAGATTTTGTGCAATTATCGATTTGCATTGCAGAAGTCAGCAAACGGCATCCGCTCCCAAGCCGTGACTACATCTGGAGTAAAAATAAAAAGCTGTTCTAGACTTCATCAAAGGACGGCATAATAGGCTTCTTAGACAAACCACAGTGTCAGAGTTGTTCACACATTTCTCCCATATAACAATCTAATCTAAATCACTGCGGTTGCGGTTTTTCTTTCTCAGTAAAAATGCCTCTGAATCAATGAATTCTCTTCTTCTATGCATTTAACCTGACAACTTGCAATGATTCACTTGTTTTCCCATAGAAATTTCTACATGTGATAAAGTACCCACTCTCGTTACCCAAGTTTTATTTATCGATTCAAAGATACAGTTATCGTCCCAGTAAGCTCATTTTAAATGCACATATTAAAATAATTTTTCGCACTCTGACACAAACAATGAAACTCATTGTTGAACTTTCTTCATCGTCGTTTCTTCGCGTCATTTTCTGGCCCCGTAACTTTGAAACAGATTAAGAGCTTCCGTCGAAAATGAGTCAGTAAAGTCAATTGAACCAAATTTTAATTGAAAGTGAAACCACTTTACATTGAATTTCATTGCATTATGCTGCTGGTCTGAACGAATTTTTCATAAATACAAAACAGCACTTAAGTGCACTTTTCACAACTCTTTCCACTCATCTATCTGATGAATTATCATCACCATTTCAACGGCATCATCATCGAGAGAGAGAGAGATACATAATTATATTTGAATCAACGTCGTCGCGGTAATGAACCACAGAATCGAAATAATTATTGCACAACCATATCCACGTTTTTATCAGCATCATCATCATCATCGCCATCATCAGCATTATAATCATCGACATCGGTGCGTGTATGCGATATGAAGTCACACTTTGGTTCGCATTTTTCTTTATGGTAACATAAAATAAAGTATAGTAAGCCGAGGCAGAAATGACGCACATTGATGCCAGACGTGCAATCAGACGGAAATCATTGTCAGAATAGGAAGTGCTAAAAATAAAATCAATTGATGTGTGAATATGTTGCTGCGATGAATCTCTATGTTGTTATTTTTATTTTGATCATACTCATAAGGACAATGAAGTGTGTTGTTGTTTTGCTTTCTTGTATTGTATGTCAAAGAACTTTGACATCTGAGTGGATGCATTCGATTGCGGAATGTTTTTTGACATTGGTGACAGTATGTGTAAATACGCAAGAGTTCGCAACTGGTTGGATTTGACAGCTGTCATCTTTTCCACTTTATTGCCAACTTTTGAAAACTTTCAGCAAAATTCCATGGAAATGTCAGTTCTTTCGAAAACTTCAGAATTGTAAATTTATGTTTCGTATTCTCTATAGGTGATATGACACTTTGAGAGTAAGTACTTGTTAATTGGTTGGTTGACAGCAATCTATTTTTGGCGGACATTTTGTAATGGCAGGCTTTGTTATAAAAAGGGGATTACTAATGTACATATACCGCGAAATTCATGCAAAAACATCGACAGTCGAGGAAAAATCGAGTTGTCTTCGCTAAGTCCCTATAACTGTATACTAGTCGTCATTTAACTATAAACTTAAATTAAATTAAAATGGTTTGATTACGTCCATTGGTGATAAAGCAGCGCGACTTTTTTTGTACCAGTAAAACCGTTTATGCCAGAAAATTCCTGACTTACCTAATAAAAACGAGTCACGTGGAAGCATTTTTAAAATCTTCAGATTTTTTCAAAAAAAACTCAACCATTATAGAGTCCCACTCGTAGGAACTCAACGTCTTAACCGTTTCTTGGCTATCTGTAAGTACGAGTATATGGATACATGCGCCTTTGCTAACGGTCTTCAGATTGGTCCATACTTAGATCCTACGCACGTGTATGATTTTCTGGCGAAGTGTCACAGCACTTCCCTATAGAGATTCCTTTTTCGTCTGTCCATCGTCTTGGTTAATTGGGTTTCATTTCATGATCTAGCGAGGTGTCCTTTCTCAAGGTGTGATCAATCCACTGTTACTTTCGTCAGGGATACGGTTTGGGCAGAATGCACGCAATTTATTTCTGCCTGAGGTAACGATTAACAAAAGTTTGTAGCTCTTTTGTAACATTAGTGGTCATTATCCAGATCTTGCAGCCATATAACAGCACTAACTCTACGTTTAAGCTGGACAGTCGCAACTTAGTGCTTAAGCTGATAGCACTGCTTTTCCAGTTCTTAGAACGCATACCGCCAAGTTTGGTACCATTGTCAACTAAGAATGTACTTCCAAGGTACCGAATAGTCTGTACTCTGTTAACCCGTTGCCCAGTAATGCTTTTTTTGAATAAAAAAATCCTAAAACACTTGAATTAATTTCGGTCTATTGTACTAGGTGTACCTATTAGGTGTAGGGGTTGAAAAAACCTAGATGCTTACTTGTAAGGTTGGTGGGTGAGGTTTTAGTTTTTTTGGCATAGTCAAAGGGTTTGAGATAGATTGTAAGACTTCATTGTATTCCACCGCTTCGCACCGGCAAAGTACACAGAATCATGTAGTGATTACGGCTGATAAAAGTTGTCCTAAGCTTAATGTTATCATTCATGGCAGCGCCAGCGTCTTGTTTGAAGACAAACTTTTTGCTTAACATTCAATGCCTCCCTTCCTGGATTTCATAGTTTTTAGACAGTCAGTGGCATAACTCTATTAGAAGAGAGGACAATTTTGCTCTTTTTTCCTCTGAAACTTATGTAGATACCACCGTCCCTGTCTTCAGCTCTATAATATGTTCTCAGCTGACGAATAGGTAGGCCACTAGACGGCTGTAACACCAGAGCAATATGAAACAAGCAACTGGCAGCTGGGAATAGTAAGAAGCACTATTATTTTGACCTTCTTTCAAACTGAGTCAATAGAAAACTAGCAAATTTGTTATGCTCGGAGCGGTTATACTCGTAATAGAGGGGGAAAAGTCTGAGGACATCGAATATATCAAATAATTCACTAGAATTCTTTGTAAATATAACCAAATACCGAAATATTGCTCTAGCAAAGCAATGCGATATGGCTTTTTGATATGTCTGCTTCATCGCCTAAAACTTCTTTCTAAAAAAGAACAAGTGATATCGTGTAACTTGGATGTGAGACTACCTACAGATTTAAATCCATTGCTAGTTGTTGCTAGTTGCTGGTTGCTTATTGCCTGTTGCTCCGGTGTGAGAGGCTCCTAAATATGAAGGTGTTGTCACTGGTTACTTGAAAAAAAATATTTTTTTTTATGGTTTAAGGTTTTAAAAGGTATCCATTTTTCACTAACATCACGTTCACTCCTACAAACATACAAAGACAAGCCAGCCCGAATAATGTGAGCATGGACATGTGGGCCTAACGACTCAGTTACTTGACTCAATTTCGGTGAAACCGCCTTGTGTTTTTTCAATCTTAGACCTGACACACAGTTATTTGGGTGAAGATGGCCCTGCCTTCACTTTGGTGGGATTGCTCATCTTAGCTTTGCGCTGGTGGATGTTGTTTCTGAGTCGCATATTCTTCTCATCAGTTCCATTCTTGCGGTACATTTTGCGATAGCGTTTTTTCACTCAGCCATACACACGGACTTCACGGAGCTTGCGTCGGCTTCTTTAAGGGCGGACAAATCCTCCTCTTCCCTTCTTTTATCGGTATAAGAGGTTGAAAGTGGTCCTCATGGCTGCGATCTCTCTCAATGTTTTTTGGATCATTGTAGGAAATGTTGGTTGCCGAAATTATCAGAAAATACAATCATCCTCAGCTGAATCTGATACACCGAGACAAGGCTAGTCGAAATCGATGTATGTATGTAGAAGTATCGATAGCACAAATAAACTCCCCTTCGGGAAGGATATTGTAATTTGACAGGTGTCAAAAATTCTCAAATTATCGAATAGTATTGTCAAAAAATGTACTTGTGTGCATATTTATATTTAACCGCCAACTTAATTCATACACATACATATTATCGTACAATATTGCACTAAGCATACATACTCGTAGATATCTAATAATTTTCGCTTATACAATTTTTCTTTTTAACGTTTACCGGGTTGTTTGTTTACAAAACGTAGGAAATAATTACTAGCAATTAGTTATTATGATTCAGGCTAAATCATCCACACCGTACATTTAATTCCGGGAACACCTCATCATCAAGCCCCCATCCATTCAACTTTACTAGCAAAGAGTGCAATTAAATTCAATTTCGCACTCTCGTGTGCACTTAACATTAGCCAACCACACACATACACACGCCTACATAAATTATTTTTCCGATTTTGTGAAAATTTCTCCAGGCACGCACAATGAGAGCCGGTGCCGATACCTCTGCTTCTACCGCCATTGTCCTCCGTTTTGACGCATACTCGTAATGCAGGTGTTTTCATGATACTAACCACACCACATCGCATTCCATGTCCAACACCATTACCATCTCTAGTGTAGATAATAATATTCCCGATGCAATTTGAAAATTACACCGATGATCATGTTGGGTCCTTCTCCCTTTTGGTCCAATAAATTACCTGTACGGGAGGGGAAGTAGATAAAAATGTGACGTGTACCTGTTATTGGGCGCCGCTGACAAAACACCATTGCGCTGCAAGGTGAATGTGATTTACTCATTCACTGGTACATGTGGATGCACAATATTTTACGTGAAATTTAATTTAAAATAAAAAAAATGTTAACGATTAAGTGGATCACCCTGTATTAGTACAGCACCATTATGATTTTATTTAATGGCTTAATTGCTTGAATACTTTCAAAATGTGCACAAGTGTGTGTGTTTTGTTGGCGGGTTTCGCATACGAACTTGACCCTTATGTGCATTTGACGAGGCAATGGCTCTAAATTAATGCGAGGTGGCTTTTATTTTTTGTTTCTACTTTCCGATTTGATTTTGTTATGCAAAATGTAATTTAAATTAAAACAAAAGCATTTACGTGAATAATGTGTATGGCTTTGACAATTCAATGACAGCGTTCAGTGAATGTTTTCAAAATTATTCTCACACAGCGGGTGTTGTTTTATAAGGCAATTCATTGTTTATTCTGTGATTTTTTTAGTGCATGTCCCGCAGCGTAGTTGCTTCGAAGAGATGGTACAATTTTTTATGTAAAATCCCTAAAATGGTAATGAAAAAAAGTCCACGATATTTGATCTGTTCTACTTGAACATAAATCTCATATTTATTGCGGTCTTTTCATATTAAAAACCTCGAATGAAACATATCTTAATGTTTTTTTGCGAATGAATAGTTCCCGGTCATGTGATTGATAGATTACTAATGACTGCTTGATAGGTAATGCTTCGCCGATGTTACTCCGACATGGCTACTTATTTGTACCCCGTCTTTGGGGATTAGTCGCTGTTGTTATTGGTACTCTGTCATGACTAATTAGTAATCTGACGTAATTTTTGGTTGGAGCTCAGTCATGACTAGTTCGTACTCTCCCGTCTCTGGAAGTCGTTCGGCGACGGTTCCTCTATCATAGCATAGTCGTTTCTGGTAGTCATTTGTGGTAGGTACTTGGCAGGTGGTAGGTGCAGGTTCGAAACTCATTAGAAACATCGAAAAGTTTAATCACGGTCTCACCTGTGGCGAATGTCTGACAAACACACGACAGTAAAATTGTCATGAAGAAGCTTCTCAATTTCGCAATAAAACTGTATGTCCCTACCATTCGTACAAAAAATATAACACGCACAACGCGAATGGCTATAAGAAACTAGGCCCTGGGCTGTTTGCGCCCAGAACATATGGAAAGAACTATGTCTGGCATATCGGCAAGGTACAAGTGCTAGTCAACAACTTGCGCCAATCTTCTTCAAAAGTTGGTTCTGCATTCAGCTTGGACATTTCTCGAAACATTGTTTAAGTTCACCCTGTTTCTGCACAGTCAAATTACTACAGCAATGAATTGAGGCTGATGGAGTTGGCTGTGGCACGGTACTTAGTATTATAGATAAGTACTTATGTAGTACCAGATGCGAACTGTGCAGAGGGCTTAGGCAGCTATGTATTGGTGTGGTTCTGTCAAAGGTAAACAGCTGATAATTGACAGCTATGAATACTAAGCATTATACGAGTCCACGGTCCATTCACTAACAACCAATGCATCCACAAAAAGTCACTGTTTGGAGCGGATTTTGTGCCGGCCGACTGCGTGATTGAGCGGTACTTTTTCGAAAATTCTCGTGATGCTGCTGTATCAGATAGTTTCATCCTTTGTAATCATTTATCTAATTCTTTACGCCAATATCTTAAGGTTTGCAAAGGGGGGTCACCCTAGTGCACGGTGCCTGGCTCTGGCTACTGCCTTCCTTCTCATTCTCATCTCCAGCTTAAGTATGTGATCCCCAACTAGCCAATGTAAGCCACAATCCTAGTAAATCTTGTTTTAATCGGAACTTTTTATCTGTGCTCCTTGTCAAAACTTGAAGACAAAAATGTCAAGCATGTCGTACATGCTATAAAAATCATGAGTTCTAAATTCTGACTACGAGTAGTTTATAAATCTTGTGTTGACATGTTCAGTGTAAATTGACAAACTAGGTGAAGGACTTTATTCAAATTTAAAATCTAGCCCACAAGCTTCCCATTTAGTCCCCTTTGTTCCCTGATTTTAGCCCGCAGATATGAAGTCCGAGCTCTGGTAGCCCATCTACAAAGCTCCGAAACGTAATCACGATTAATATGGTGGTATCTCACTGGGCAACAAGAGGATGTACCTACTCCGTTGGAGATCCCTTAATAACGAGTCCGAAATGTTACTGTGACCATAAGGTTAGCAGTCCACCACACTATTTTTTAATGTGCAGGTTTATAATGTTTACCTCAGTGCAGGTACAAGAGGCTAATATTGGATCAGACCACTTGCTTCTCGTATTTAAATTAAGATTTATTTTTTAAATGCATAAAAGTTTGCATGAAACTGACACTTTCTACAACGATGATCTGCTTCTAGAAAGTCCAATACCTACCACAGAGAGTGCAATCATCATGATTTTGAACTGTCTGATCTCCACGAGAGCGAGTTTATGATTACTTCGATGTAGGTGAATTCCTTAAATACTTCAAAATATAAGATGCTTCTTTGCATGTTTTGTCCTCGATTGTTTCATGACAGACTCTCTTCGTTGTAACTAAGCTACTGGACAGATTTACTACCTATAGTACAAAAGGGGGCACTATTATATTTCCGTATAGGGAATTCTGCAGAACTAATGTAAAATGCGCAATACGCCTTTGGGAAATGACCATGCAATTGACACACTTTAATAAAGGAACCAACATCTTCTCGCAGAAATTCGCAACATTATTTCAGCCTCAGCAGCGACGCCTTCGTCTAATCCAATTTGTCCACCTCTCGTCCAAAAACGTCATTGTAACTTCCTAAGTTGACCACCTTATTTTTAAATCTGGTACACTTAGAGATAACTCGCTCAAAAACAAAAATTGAAAATAAATTCCATTTTTAAGGACTGCATCACTTTCAACAAAATAGAAAACGTCCATACCACCCAATGCACCGCACCAATAGGTCAAAGAAGTGCTTTGTGGAACATTATTCAAACCACTCCCTAGCGTTGCATCAAAAACGAGAGCCATTGACGTACTTTGTTTTCCAAATAAATGCAGCAACTTAAATATGCAAAGTGCCACCGAATCTGGGATTGGTTGGATATCTAGCCAAATGTATTTCGTATGCAGGAACACTTGAGCATAGTACACATCATGTTGGGCGCACATTTAAAATGTCCAAAACCACTCGTATCGGTGGTAGACAATTGAAACGGAATAAGAAAGTGCCGCGCCTTGTTTTAGTTCAACAAAAGAGAGAAAGTTATCGTCTGGTTGTGAATGTGCCATTTGTTTTGGTTTCCTCAAAAGTCACGTTATACTCTGGATGACACTAGTGTAGCGTGTTTGATTGAAGTAATAACCAGGGTTGTTATACAGAATATACCGCATGCGCAACACTTGAAAATGTAACGATTCTGGTCTTATATCATGCAAATGTCAAATGGTGCTCTTATTTTCGCGACTTCATTAAATTTGCGCGCTAACTGCACGACATTTTTATGTCGTTGTTGATGGTCGCAACACAGATGGTTCAGTTTCTTTTCGGCTGTTTTTTTTTTTTTTTTACTGCTTGGTGGAGATGTCGTCTCATTTTGATCAGGCTGGGTGGAAGGGAGAGATTTTTCTTTCGTCTGCGTGACTGGCTCATTTTGGTGCGAGTCTTCTTTCATGCCACCACACTACCAGTTGACAAATGTAATTGGCTTATTATGCAATTTCGTTTTCGTTTCGTAATGGAAATGGAAATGAGTTAATGTGATTTTAAGATCGTCAAATTGGGTAATTTCAAGTGTGCTAAAGTTGGGACAGAAAAACGAAAAAGAAGAAGGGTAGAGATGGAGAGAAACAGCGTCACATTAGTGGTTTGCGTTGAGAGATTTATGTTAAGTAATGGCGCTAATTGCTGTCAGAAAATGGGCGAAGGAATTATTGTTTTCTTTTTCGGATGAATTTTGCTCCTTCCTATTTTGCGGGTGTCTGGTGAGAGTGGAATTTTTTCTTCATTAAGTTCTGCTAATTAATCATTACAAATTATATACGTGACTGTTGAGATGCTTGGTGCGGTATGAAGGCAACATTAATAACTGTTTGTATAGTTGATCGATATCACATGTCGGAATACGATTCAATCAGTCGGTGGAAATTTTCTTGTCTTTGGCAACTCCTCTCAGATTCTCAGAATTATATGACCAACAAACTGGTTGAAAATACATATTTTGAAAAACTCGTACTAAAGCGGTTTTGGTTGGAGGAAATTTGAATCACTGATTAGAATTTATGAACTTCTTGTTTCTAATTAGGATTTCTACTCATTAGCCTGAGGTAAAGAATAAACCTTTGTGGAGAGCATTCATCGCCTCTCGCAATTTGTAATTTCACTACCCAATTCCTTCTTTAAAGACCAGTTTTCTTGTTTAATCGTTAGGCCCTTTTAAGTGGTTTTAATATTTTTCGTTGCAGGGGTTTAAGTAAGTCTAATGCACTGCGACCTAAGAAGATGTATTGTGCACCCCTAATGGTGCTGGTTGAGGTTTACGATCACACGTGCATTCTCGAATCTTGGCGTAGAGACGTCAGTTAGCATAGTAATCAATCAGTTCCTCACGAGCAGGATTACCAACATAAAATAAAGCGGCGCGGCACATTTTCGCGTTGTATTCTCAGTAGAAACATATTGCAAGGTAGGGAAGTGTTAAAGTCAGTTAAGAAGTGGGCCTCTCAGGACCACCCTATCGATTGCACTTGACATTCTGTTTCGTCATCTGTTAACCATCGACAATTTTTGCAAAAAGTTGACAGCTAGCTCTGTCATCCGACGTAAAGCCTCTCGGTGATCTTGCTTGCATACTGGCCACTTTATGATTTTGAAAAACTTAGAATTCATTCCAAAAACATGTAACATATTATCTTTTCACCAAACAAATTTAGACTACTATCCCTTCTAGACTTTATAAGGAAGGAGAAATGTCGACAGAAAATATATATCAAGGAGTTTTCCCTGACGATCTAATTGTTATCGTCTCTTTCCGCTTCCCAATTCACTGCAACTTATTTCAGGCAGAAATAATGACGATCTAGGCAACTTTGTCATGTCTGGAATCTAGTCCCTGGAATCAGTCTTCTTCAATTCTAGGTCGGCTTGTCTCTTAGGTCTGTCGCACATGGAACTACACAAAAGTGATCATACTGGTAAGTGATTGAAGTCAAGGACTGGCCAGTAATTTGTATTTGCCATGAACCTCACGTTCGTGACTGAAGAAATAAAGCTAGATAAATAATTTGAACTAGTTCGCTGTATGTATAAGCAAACAAGCTCAGCACGCTAAAAAGATTGGTCTATTATCAAACGATTTACGCAGAAGCTGCAATGGCGAGGAGGAAGAAGACACAATTCCCCATATTCTTTACACTTGTCCAGACCTCTCCAAGCATTTTTCTTCGACAACCTTGGCGACTTGGCAAACATGGATGTCAGATGCCGCCAACGTGTCATATATAGCTTTAGCTGGCTTTGCGGGTAAATCTGGGGAATACCAGAATTCTTTTGGTCTTAAAATAGACTTACTTCATGACAATTTTACTACAGGATGTTATGTGGTTCTGGTACACGACCTCATATCGGGTACAAAAGTCCACAAACCCCATAATCGATTCCTGGCATACATATAACACATTACTGACAACAATTCACGCCATTAGTGTAACATTTCAAAGAATTTGTATTTCCTTAGTTTCAATTGTAATTTGTAAATTATTCAAAATTAAATCCAACTGTCAACTGTCTTGATATTTACAAAATTGACAACTGAAAAGAACCGCATTGCCACCTATTTGGATTTAAACAAGCCTGATATTCCTGTCACGTTCCTTGACTATGACAATAACAACTAAAAAATCAGACATCAAAATAAAATCACTGATAGCTGTCAGTCATCCTTCCTTACCTTTGTTCTCTTTCTGTATACAAAATCACCTTAACATATTTTTAAGTTCACTCACGCTATAATTTGTTCGATTATCTTTTACTAATAATATAACTTTTTTTTTCGATTACAGATAAATCTCCGATTAATACTCGTTAGCGGTAAGACAAAAGAATTCCTATTCAGTCCCTCAGACTCAGCTGGTGATATCGCACAAACAGTATTCGATAATTGGCCCGATGGTGAGTACGATTACTTCTTTTCACCCCCTTTCCATAATATAAAAGTTTTAAATATTTTAACCTTGGGTACTTGAGAGCTTATCACTAATAGTACAGCTATCATCTTTGTTTTTTTTTTTTTTTTAATCGATTAAAAAACAAAACGCACACCTTTGGCAACAACATGAAGTAAAAAGGAAAAAAAAAAAACGAATCTCGAACCCAGCATTGCCATACAAACAATTTAATTGGAGGCGAATATTTCACATACGTATGTACATATCCGGAGCGTTGAGTACATACCACGGTTCTGTTTACGCTTTTGTTGTGTTCGGGGGCGGCAGCAGTACGATGTACACACTGGCATTGTGTTTGCCTAATTAATTAATCTGCAACGTGGTTCATTTACATAAATTATTCCGTACACATCCCCGTAGTCGTCGACAATGGATTTCGATGTCGATGTCGATACCGATTGATCCTGAGTGCTCCACACCCTGTGGATGGAGGCAGGATGAACACTCTGGCTGAACCGTTTGTGTTGCTCCTGTTTCACTAAATTTTTCACCGCAAACTCACCCGCAACAATACTCTGGTGTCGAGGTGTGTGTTATCGATTTTTTTTTTTTTTTTTTTATCGATAAGAGTCTTATTTTTATGTTCTCTTTTATATTTTATTTATTTTTGTTTGTTTATAAATTTTATTTTCTGTTGGTTGAGGGTAGGGGAACGTGTTGTGGATACACGCTCTTCCTCATTTTTTATTAATTTTTCGCGGAGCACTCATTTTTGTTGACCTATTATTGAGGCAATTAAGCGAGGGTATTATTGTACGTAGTCGTGTTGAGTGTATATACGTATGTGGGAAATTGATTGTCAGGGGTCACGGAATCGTGCTGTTTTCCATTCTTTTAAAATGAAAATTATTGCAATATTTTCTTTTGCACTATTCTTTGGTCTTCCACGGAATCTAGTTGCAATTTGTTTTTTTTTTTTTAAACTTGAAAAGGAAGGAATTAGGGGGGTACAATGAAATCTGATTCTGAACTGTTGTTTCAATCGACTAACAGTAGCAATAAATTAGGAAGGAGTCATCTACAATGTTTCATGTTTGGTATTTCCCTCCTTGAAAGTTGTTTGCTTTTTATGACTCCAAATAATACAGCTAGCATAGGATTCCCACATCTTAGTATTCGTAAGGTCAGGTGGTAGTTTCCTGATCAACAAACTGTCAACCGGATCGATCACATCGTCAGAGATGCGACCAAATCTACTCAATTAATGAATATCTGCAGGAATTCTTTTTTTCTTATATAATTAGCGTGCGCCAAAGAGGATATGAATACTCTTATACTATTACAGGACACGGGCGTAGTGAAGAAGAGAGAGAGAGAGAAAGAAAGATTTTAGTGTAGTGGTTTGGATCTCAGATGGTATTAAGTTTCTGTAAACTCCAAGGGTAGCGTCCAGATAACTGGGGAGCTTATTTGTTTTGCTTTTTTGTCGTTGCTCATGATTCACAGTATTTTTTTCCGTCCTCCTGATATCATCACGGTTGCATTTTCAGCCATATGACCACTCTACTGCCAGTGTTATGCCTTCTCAGTAGAGTTGACTTAGCTTTCGCAATTGATCGATTTTTTTATTTGATGTGGGGAAAAGCAACCGCACCGTCTTTTTCGTGAAAGACTCGTCTACTGTTCCACAGCTTCAAATGGACAAACAAATTATGCAACCCTAGGAAACCATGCATCTTTTTGGCGTCACAGTCAACTCTGGGTTACGATGGCACGACCACATATGAGTATCTAACATCGCAAAGTCGGCGTCCATGAATTTGAGCCACCTGTTTAGAGCAAAGAGATACATTACAGCGCAACAGCTCCGTCTCTTCAACAAAGCATAAGTTAGTATTGTTCTCACGTTTTGAATTTGGGGCAAAACATTCTCTTCATCTCTGTCGAGTAGATACAGAGACGAGCAGATCGCTTAATAGAATATCCCGAACTTAAATTTAATCTCCAACCATAAGCTGGTAGCCGTCCTATGCATATCATATAGATACTACTACGGCAGATGTTCCGAAGACCTCAATGAAATGATCCCTAGAAATGCTACATTTAAGTTTTGTACTAGACAAACCGGTAAGGCACCTTTGTGTCCACCTGCCAACCGCGCGATATTCTCTCTATCCTTACTTCTGCTACTGAACAAGTAATCTTTAGAATTCAGTCCCAGGAGAAATATTTCCTGAAGCTTCTAATCTCAGAGGATCTGTCCCAGCGTTATTGGTTCACCTGCCCTGAGAGAAAATTGAAAAAAAAAAAAATACAATACAATGAAGTAGAACACATGACGCAGAACAGTTGAAGAGGAATCACGGAAAATGGGGACGAGTTGAATAGAGCTTAAGTGCATTTCCGGAAACCTCAGTCGTTGGCGCTTAGACATTGTTGAGGGAAAACAGAACCTAAGTCGTTGATGTATATGCTTTTATTTCTTCGTCGTGACCGAGTCCTTGTATGTAGGTATTGACTCCATTTTCTTCTATTTGAAACACTTGCTTCGCTGTGCTATATTCGCGCCGTCAACCAAGACAATATTAAAAAATTTAAAGGTGCTTTTCGAACTTTCAAAGAGTAATCCTTTACTTTGTTCTACCCCACAACGATTATGTAAGTGTTCATACGCTCTACTTGACCTTCTAGTCCATTGCAGTCCCAGTTCTAACACCGGTCCATGTTCGTACAAATCTGTGAATTGTTCTCCAAATCTATTCCCTATCATGGTGAAGGAGACAAGCAGTTGGCCTCTTCCAACTTTTTAACTGTATTGTACTGGGTTCGACTTGAGTGGACTTGGCGAGATAAGTATTCTTGCAACTTTCCTAAGATGTTCTAGTCCCGGAATTTGGCCGGCCAGTGCATAACAGTCCATTTTTTTCCGGAATACCGAGCTTTACTGCTCTAGACTCACGTCGTTTTAAGGCTGCATCATGCTTTGGTTGCTGTAAGGAGAGCATATCTTTTGCGAATCTTGGTGAACGTCTTGAAATAATTGACTCCTTTCTCAAGTCATTGTAATAATAACGATAGCCATCAGGATCTAAATTGAATGTCGCTGAAAATAACTTTGTGCCATCCTGTACTCCAGGCCATTCGATTTCGTGCAAACTCTAAACGATTTGAAAGCTTTTTTGTCTTTGAGATGTTCAGAGCTCTGAATCGCACGATGGACAGTTGCTCTACTCAAGTTAGCACAAAATGCCGGTTACGTTGTTCTTCTACATATAAAACTGGTACTTTATTTCCTTTCTGTAATTCGCGGGTATCTGACAACAATCACGGGCCATAGAGCCCTTCTCCAAAATCGATACTCTTGTCTCAAGGATGCCCTGTCAAACTTCACATTATAACTCCCTTCATTTATGTTCGTCCTATGTATGTACACATTTTGTGATCCCAAAATTGCTCTGATTACTGCGCTGAAGCCCACCCAATAAGCAAGGTCTTTGACAAACACACGCTCCATAAAGCATTCAAATTATCGAACAGCCACCACAGGCGTCATCGTAAAAGGATTCTGTGTGCCACTTGCTGAATTATCAAATTCATTTGCGGCCATCACCCCTTTATCTTCCATTCCAGATAAATTCTTTTGAGAGCACAACCCACCACTAGCAATAGCAAATGGTTAATCGAGCGGAAAGAATGACCGATTTTCTGCTTTGCGCCTCCTGACTCACAGAAGATCAAGAGAAAACTAGAGATAGTGTAGTGGAATCCTTTCGCCTTCTATATTGGTCTTTGTGTGTGACATCACCTGGGTAGGAAGGAAAATAAATTGAAAGAACCAACCAATTCTACCCCCCCTCAACCTATCGACAAGAGTCGCTTCGTGCTACCGTTCTATAGCGAGCACTACTGTCAACAAAAGTGTAATGGAGCATTTAAGAGACTTCGTTGTTTGTATTCCGCCTTAGTGGGTACGGTCTCCATTTATTCACACGGAATTACCATATATACACGTTTTTAGCGCATTAAAATTTTGTCCGGGTACTGTGGCACACAACAATCCGCTGTCGTCCCACCGGCCACAATGACGTTCTAGCCGCAAACACACATTTTCCAGTGGCTATCGATTGCCCTCCCCAATGAAGTGGCAATACTCGCAGACCCAGGGAATAAATCACAGCATCGCACAAAATGCGTTGCTCGGTCAGAATACTAATTTTGCTAAAAAAAAAAAAAAATTCAACATTTTCAACTGCGTTGCTCAAGTATTTTATCTAAAGAGTTCTCGCGCACGATGGATGAATGTGGGAGTAGATTACTTTGCGGAACAGTTTTTGCTTTTATTGTGCTCGCGTTAGTTTATTTGCCGTCAAATTATAATATGGTGCGCAATTACACGCTTTTGAAAGCCATCCATGTGGCGGCAGCGGCGACATGAATTTGAAGGTGTTCCCTGACAGATAGTAGATACATAAGTTTCCGAATTTAGAAACCGGAAAATGATTATTGAAATTTGGTTTTGTGCCTTAGTTACGTGATTGGAGTAATTCAGTTAATCACTGAAGTGTAGTCTCGTAGAAACCGCATTTGTTTTTTACCATAAAAAAAAATAAAAAATCAAACATCTAGTTTACGGAATTTCACTTAATTTGCATGTGATGTGAATTTTAAAAAAAGAATCTAAAGTTGCTTATAAACGTTGTCAATTTGTTCGTATCACAAATTCTTAAGGGTGGCGCTGAAACTGGTGATGTCGAAAGTAATCTAACCTGTTTCTCTGACCAGATACACTTCATTTGGTTTTATTGTTACGCCGGCTTTTAGTTTGACATTTGACTAACATCCACTAATAAAATAACGATCTGATTATATTCGGCCAACTTCCAAATAACGAACTCAACATACATTTTAGTTAGTAAATTGATAAAAAAAAAACAGTAGGGCTTGGTTCAGCGGATGCATACTAAGCTTCATCCTGTGGATTTTTGCAATGCCAACCGCCTTGTGATAGGTGGCACCATGTTTGAGCACAAGACCTGCCACAAAGTCAGCTGGGTTTCCAACGACAGACAAGCAACCTCCAATCAAATTGACCATTTTGCTATCAGCCGCCGCTTTACAAGTAGTCTCCTGGACGTCCGAAACAGGCAAGGGGCAGATGTGGGAATAGTACGAGATCACCATCTTATGATAGCTACTCTTCAACTACGCACTGCTGCCGTTCGAAGATCCCTCGACAATACAAGAATGCCCAGGTTCAACATCGATAGACTTAGTGATCCCTCAGTGCGCCAAAAATTAAGGGAGCACATTTCGCAAGGTGTGGAAGCAATCAGCAGCTCACTGCCCACAACCATCCAAGACCATTGGTGTGCTGTGAAAAATGTTTTTACATCTGGTGCTGAAAGAATTGTCGGTCGATCACAGGAAAGGCATAGGGCGTGGCTTTCCGAGGATACCTGGAGACGGATTGACGAACGGAAACAGCCGAAAATTCGCATTGCAGCCGCTCCAGCAGCAGGGAGTAATGAGCTAGAGTCCCTATATCGCATGAAGATGAGAGAAGTTCAGCGTAGCGTGCGACGTGACAGGCGCAACTACATCAACGCGCTGGCTACAGAAGCAGAAGATGTTGCACGAAGGTGCGATAGTAGGACTGTCTACAGAATCACTAAAGAGCTGGCAGGTGGACGCAGTTCCAGCCAACACCCAGTGAAAAGCCTAGACGGTTCCTTGCTTATTTCGGATGAGGACCAGCTTAAGAGATGGAAGGAGCATTTTGCTACGGTTTTAAACCGTGTATTCGCCAGCGATATGTTCCCAAATCAGAATGAGGTGTCCGAGGTAAGAAATGCCCGAATACGCACCGCGCCTCCCAGTAAGGATGAGATCACTACCGCGATCAAAGCACTTAAAACCAACAAGGCGGTCGGACTTCACGGTATTCCCGCAGAGCTCTTACGAGCAGCGCCAACAACATCGGCTGAACTTCTGCTTCCACTTATAGAGAGAGCTTGGGAAGCCGAGAACTTTCCTGACGCGTGGAAAAAGGGAATGATCGTCAAGCTTCCTAAGAAAGGTAGTTTAATGGAGTGCGAAAACTGGAGAGGTATCTGCGTTCTGCCTGCTGTAGCTAAGATAATAGCTAAAATCATCCTGGAGCGAATCAAACAACATCTCGAAGACACACTCGATGCCGAACAAGCAGGTTTCCGCTCTGGACCCTCCTGTGTCGACCACATCAACACCCTGCGGATTATCATCGAACAGTGCGCTGAATATCGATCGCCACTTCGCCTGCTGTTCATCGATTTTGAGAAGCCGTTCGATAGTGTTAACAGGGAGTTTATTTGGCGTGCCTTACGCAGGAGAGGTATTCCTGATAAATTAATTGCTATTGTCAATGCTACTTACGAAGGGTCCAAATGTCACGTTTTACACAGAGAAAGGTTGTCTGAGGAATTTGAGATCCAACGTGGGGTAAGACAAGGCTGCATTTTTTCACCAATACTATTCCTATTGGTGATTAGCGATGTGCTTCGTGCAGCTTTGTCGACGGGAAACGGAGGAATTCGATGGACTCTCACATTCCAACTTAAACATCTCGACTACGCTGACGACGTATGCTTACTCTCTCATAGAATTATGGACATCCACCAAATGACAGCAGATGTGGAGAGGGAGGCTGGCGTCTTCGGGCTGAAAATTAATACCGCAAAAACTAAAATTATCAGTCTTGGAACGAACTCATCGGTTCAAATATGCATTGCTGGACAACCGGTAGAGAGAGTGGAGGATTTCCAGTATCTTGGGAGTATTGTCTCGACCGATGGTGGAACCGAACTGGATATAGCCAACAGAATCGCCAAAGCAAAGTCCGCGTTCGGGATGTTGTCCAAAATATGGCGAAGCAATGCAATCAGTTTGAACCCCAAGCTAAGACTGTTCCGCTCCAACGTTGAATCCGTGCTGTTATATGGATGCAGCACGTGGAGAGTGACCACCGCTGTCACCAGAAACAACCATCCAACGACGGAAGTGGCAGTGGATTGGTCACACGCTCCGAAAGGGTGACAGCTCCATTGCGAACCATGCTGTGCAATGGAACCACTTAACTCAGGACGGCAGAAGATCTGGTGGTCCAAGGAGAACATGACGCAGAGCAGTCGAGAAGGAAGCACGGCAGTTGGGGAAAAGCTGGGGAGAGCTGAGACACATTGCCAGAAATGGCGCGTAGGCGTAGTCGAGGCCCTAGGACCCACAAGGGGATATAGGACATAAAGGAAGGAGTTTTGTTCCCTGAGTTAGAAGTTTATTGTTATGTCAAAACGAAGAAGCAATAGTTTCCTAGGGCCAGTAGTCGTCGGATGTCATTTGTGGAGTTGCTGTTTACTCCGAGGTAGATGCGAGTACATTCCTTAATTTATCAACAGCGACTTGTGGACGGATGCTCCCTGCGCGCTGTCTGTTTAAGCAAGAGATTACATGACAACGCATGTTATTGTCGAAATCCGGTCCAAGTTTCGAAAAACTTGGATGAGTTGTTGCCAAATTGCATAGTACACCTCGTGTTTTCCAGCCTCACCCGGGCAGCTAAGTTGATTTGTTCGGGATGCCATAGCCTTGTAGAGTTTTGGACGATGTGTGCTATATCCTATACCGCTTTGTGGATAGATGCTGTGTTTCGAAATGAAAATTAATCTTTTCCAGAACTTGTTTTAGTGTGGAAATTTGGTCGATTGGCAGGCCCTAGGCCGCCCTGGTATAAACCACTCAGTATGGCGCGGTAAGGCTTTAAACGTTCACACAATCCAGTGTATTGTGTGAACGTTTAAAGCCTTACCGGATCTTGGATCCAGTAAGGCTATCTGATAAATCTTTATCAGATATAAGCTTTGGTAATTCGTTCTAGACAATCGGGCTAATATTCCAGTCAGACATGCTTTTGTCTAAACATACATCATTTTAATAACTGTGTCGACTTCTTCTATCTTCTTGCCCAATCATTTGTTCATTTAGCAGGTTACTTGAAGCTACCTGCGTTCCGGCCATAATTCCAGAAGCAATTTATTTTACTTTCTTGTAGAACCTCTGAATGTTGTTTAGATCGCGGGACTCTTTGACTTCCTTGAACTGGGAGGCAGTGTGCAACCTCTTTTTTCTATGAAGCATTTTCTTCTGACTCGGGATTCTTCTTTTGCTGCTTTTGTACATATTCTGCTGCAGAGTCTGCAAATATCACTCTTCACTCAGAGTCACCCTTTCTAGATGTGCACACTTTTCATGAAGCACACGTTATTTTCTTTCATATATACGTACATCTTTGATGCTAGTGCGACACTGGGATTACTGGTCATTGGTTTGACATCCGTAAGTGGTGGTGGAATATTGAAGCGTGCCTCTGGCTACTCCAAGCTTGCTAAAGCGTTCAGTTTTTAATTGATTCTTTTAAACGCTGTGAGCTTGTTCTCGTTGGACAGTTAACCTCTGAAATGGGCTCAAAGTCGACATTGGCCCACTCAATGTGTGTAGATCCAGTATATTTGATGCTTGTTTAGCATCAATTAGCATGTGGTCGACTTGATTCTTGGTTTGACCATTTACAGATACCCAGATTGCTGTGTGAAGTCGAAGATGAGAAAATCTAGTTTTATGATACTTATCACCCATAACCCGAAATGGGGACAATTTAACCAACACGATTGCGAAATAATGTGAGTATACAAAACCGTCCATCTCATGCCACGGTTAAGAAATGAATGGAAAAAATCGCCATGAAATTCCACGGGTAATTCGCGAACAACCACAGAAAGTCACTGGATATGAATTTTGTACCAGCGACAAATTATTTTCGGCGCCAATTGAATGATGCAATGAAACAATGTAGTTGTTGCACATACAGTTTTCCGGTCGCGTCGTCTCTAGTTTCAGCGACCAAAATTCGCCACCAAAATCGTGCGAAAATGACACCGTTGTATTTTTTTCTTTGGTGCTAACGAGATTCGGCGCTTTATTTATGAACTGTCGCAGGATTCATGCCGAAAAGTAATGGAAAATTTCATCAAAAAGGTGGAAATCTAATAGGCCAGCCTTGTGGCACCCATTTGGCCGATTTAATTTTTCATGTTTAATGTCAATGTCTCAGCATTATATTGACATAAAAATATCGGTTTCAGTAGTTTAACAAAAACCACTGTGTTTTATTTGAAATTTAAATTGTAACCTCCAATTGAATCACCCTTTACGAGGGTGGGTCAATAAGTCCCTGAAAAATGAAATAAGGAACACTCTTTTCGGTATAAAAACATTTTATTTTTCAACAAAGTCTCCTTTTAGCTCTATACACTTCATCCAACGTTTCTCCAATTTTTTGATGCCCTCCAAATAATACGATTTCTCAAGCCCTTCAAAATAAGCGTTTGTTTCAGCGATGACCTCTTCATTCGACCCAAATCTCTTACTTTCGAGCTATTTCTTCATGTTTGGAAACAAGAAATAGTCGCAGGGGCTAAATCTGGGGAATATGCTGGATGAGGGAGGAGTTCGTAGCCTAACTCATGCAATTTTGCCACTGCGACTGCGGACTTGTGCGCCGGTGCGTTGTCCTGGTGAAAAAGAACTTTTTTCTTCACCAAATGCGGCCGTTTTTCCTTCAAATCGACTTGGAATCGATCCAGAAGCTCTGCGTAATATGCGCCGGTGATCGTTTTGCTCTTTTCAAGGTAATCGATGTGAACAACACTGCGCGCATCCCAAAAAACTGTCGCCATGACCTTGTTTGCTGACACACCCGCCTTGGCCTTCTTCGGCTTCGATTCACCAGGAGAAGTCCATTGTTTTGACTGTTCCTTGGTTTCTGGTGTATTGTGGTGAGTCCAGGTTTCATCCACGGTTACGAAACGTAGCAAAAACTTAGCCGAATTTTTTTGGAACATCGCCAAACATACCTTTGAAGTTGTCAAATGAATGCGTTTGTTGTCGATTGTCAGCAAACGCGGCACCCATCTTGCGGAAAGCTTTTTCATGTCCACGTATTTATGTAAAATCGAAGTCACTGAGCCGTGTGATAAGCCTGTGGCCTCTTCAAGCTCGCGCAGTTTCACTCGCCGATCGTCCATTATCAAACCATGGATTTTGTCGACCATTTCTGGTGTGGTGACCTCAATTGGGCGACCCGAACGTTCGGCGTCACTTGTGCTTGAACGACCGCACCGAAATTGAGTAAACCAGTGATGAATGGTTCCAATCGATGGTGAAGAGTCCCCATAATATTTGTCAAGGTTTTGTTTGGTTTGCATGTTTAATGAGCACTCGAAATTCACTTTTTTCCATTTTAACGAAAATGTTAGTAGGCGTCTATAGAAAATGGCTGCCACAACAAAACTATTTGACAGATCTGTGTTAAAATTTGGGTGCGTTCTTTTGAAAGATGATTTTTGACAAAAAAAAAAAAATTAAATTTAAGGAGACGACACAATTTGTGTTAATTTTCAGAGACTTATTGACCCACTCTCGTATTTTCGTTCATTACTATAGTTTGATTTTTATTCAATCCATTTTTTTTTTTTGTTCAGTTTATTTCATTCTACTGTTTGTTGAATGAGCTGAATAGGTCATCTTCCAAAAACTCCGTCTTTACCCCGAAATTATATAAAATTAATGTGGAGAATATAATCCGTGCCGACGAGATTTGAACTTGTGACTCTCGACGCTATGTTGTCCATGGCATTCTGAAAAGCTATACTGGTCATTCAAGTACGCGATGCACTTAAAATTAAATAATTTTTGAGGGTGAATATCGATCGAAATTTCAAGTTTTAAAATTTTCTACAAAATGGGTGCCACATTTTTTTTTTTTTTAAAGCATCGAAAATTTTAGGTCCGCACTTTTCCCAAATGTCGCACTTTACCACGAAGTTAATAGTGGAAATCATTTCTCAGTGTAAATATCTCCTACGAGAAAAATTACGATCGAAATTTTAGGTTTTGAAATTTTCTACAAGATGAATCCGACTATTTTAAAATTATCGGTACGCAATCCTCAAACTTGTCCGATAATACGAGTATAGCAAGCAACATTCATACAGCTTTGAAATGACACAATTCGCAGCATCTCGGCCACGCTTGTCTTACGCATGCTGCACGATGATGCAATGAGAAAAAATCCCAATAAGTTCAAAAAATACAAATTTCCACCCACCCACTCACATTCTTTGTTCCTAATCATTTACTTACATCACGATCATAAATCAAAAGAATAAACAAATCAGGAGCACAACGCATACAGCTCAGTGCTATTTATTGCATTTGTCTTATGATAAAAACTTTTATCAACTAAAAAACAAAGGCAAAATGCGAAAAGATAAAAAAAAAAGCAAAGAACTAACTCTTATATTTGTCAGTTATAAACAATTACAAAAATAAATCACCAACTCGTAAAATAAAATCTTGGATCCCGTCCAATTCCATTCCCAATTGTGATTCACATTTTCGTGCAAAAATATTTAATTCATTATTCTGAGGAGATAGAGAGGGAGAGATTTTTTTTTTCTTTTAAATAAATTTAGCATTTCAACGAGAATCCAACTGAATACTAATGGACCCGCCTTTAAGTCTAAAGGTCTGCTCACAGTAAAGAGAGAGAAACAGAATAAAAAGCGAAAATTTTCTGACGGGTGAAAGTGACTTGAACCTTTTAACTGAAAAATGGTCGTTTCGTAACTTTTTCATTACGTAAAAAACAAAAATCTTCAAATAGAAGAAATTGTACGCATTGATGCGTATCTTTTTTTTTCTATTAAAACCCACCACACAACTCAAGTGGCAATTAAGTAACAAAAAAATAAGAAAGAAAGGGGGCAGACAAAATGATAGAAAGAAAAAAATTACAAGTACAATTTACAATCAATCACATTTATCTCATTTTGTTGTATTATTCACTGCAGCCGCAACGCCATTATTACAACTTATTTAGTTTTGCAATAAAATTAAACACGATTCCTAGCAGTGACCATTTCCGCCTTTGGTCGTTACCATTTCTCTCCACTTTTCTTTGCTTTTATGCCGCGTTTTGTTTATCTTTTATTGTTCTGGGTATAGTTTTTCTTTGCATTTCATATGCACCAACGAAATGGAAAAAATCAAAAAAGCGCACGTCAAAGTCAGGGCAGTGCCCTTCAAAGTGGCAACGATGATGACAACATTGTTGGGGGCGGCTGCCGCAATATGCAGTGCAGTGTCATTCCCAATAAAGTGTATTATTAACTATTCTATTGTGTGAATTGTTGACTCACTCCTTTTGCTGTCAAAAAGTAGAAAAAGAATACTATATTATGCTGCGTTGTTTCAATTAATTTTCTTGTCGTTCAGCATACAAAGTGGAGATTACGAGCTGTCAGGCAGCCAGTAGTGATGGAGAAAATAAATACATCCTGGTATTTTGACATTCTCAACTCAATGCAAACATAATAATTAAGATAATTAAGCGAGAGCGCGGCGGCGCCCCACTTCCATCTCCGTAATTCTTACTCGCCAAAAAAAAAAAAAACGTCTCCAAAAAGCAGTTCAAGTTTCCTCACTTTGAAAGCCAATCAATTCTTTTATTTTTTATTTCTTGTTTTTGTACCTCCTGGGGTAGTACATACATATATTCAATATTGTATAGTTATTTTGATGCAGAAATCATCCCTGACTAAGCAGCCAGTCAGCAGCACAGAGACGTGTTTCAATGGTGCCTGCTTGTTTTCGAAAGTGATTAGCATAATTTACATACGACGACGACGACAACGACGTCGATGTCTTATTTACCTTTTTGGCACGACCAACAAAACAACTCTTGGTACGTGTGATAAACGCATACTCTCCTCGAATATTTCGTTTATTTGGTTTTCGGTTAGTCTTCGTGCAAATTAATTAAATTAAATTGAGTTAAGGTGAGAGCACATTGGTGGCTGCACGCAATTTTTCTGCTACAATACCAAAAAATGATATCATACGAGTAACTCACTTATTAAAACCTTATGATTTGGGTGGGTTTTCTAAACTAAACAAATGACGTTGTCTGATTTCTTAAAATAGAAAACCTGCAGATAAGTTTACATCAGAGGCTAACTACAAACACGACTGCGGTTTGTTGTGAGTTATTGTAGAGTTAAGTAAGAATGCAATCTTAGCGTGTGGTAGGTATTCTGATATTTAACGTAATGAGTTTAAAAACAATGTGACACGGCCTACTGTCATTCATGTCTATCTAATTCATGGTCAGTGTCGTTTGCTCGTAAGTTATAAGTCGTCCGCAGGCCGCAGATTTAATGCATGTGAAGCCGTATATGAGTTGAGTAGAATGACGGTCGACGAATGGCTTAGATTTTTTTTCTGACTGCAATGTAACATGGTGCAATCACGCGGATGAGAAACAAGTACGAAAAGCAAAAGCTGTAATGCCTTTTAAGCATAGGTATTTTGTAATTATTCATGTGCTCCTTTTTTAGTTTTGACATTTAAAGTAATAGTATATTGAAGAATAATAGGCCACACCAAGTCCTTGTGCATTGTAATTTAACATTTCTACACCAATTTCAGTAGCTGTAGGCCATAGGGACCACTTTCTCGTGCCTGTGACTGCTGGGGTTTAAAATCTGACGCAATCCACTAACAAATTAGCGCGAAATAATTAAATTGTTTTGCAAAAAATATTTTCGAATTTCGATAAACATTTTAATTGCAACAAACTTAATTTCTTACCTAAAATTGGTAAAACGTAATACTTATGTATTCAACACGGTTGCTAACTGTGTGTCCATGTGTTTGTTACAGGGTTATATTTGAAACGTAGTTGAACTACCAAGATACCGGAAATTTTTTAAATTCTATCTCGACCTGTTACCCAGTTGTTAGTAAGGCTGAGAATATATGTTTTGATGGAGTCTATCTTTAGCCTTATTCTGTACGAATCAACTCATACTTTGATTGAGATAGGTTTTAAAACACCTTTATATTCCACCTTTATGTGACAAGCTTACTCTTTGAGCTATGACACAAGCTTACATTCTGAGCTAGCGTTCGTGAAAGGTGGCACCGTGAAAGAAGTTGTTTTTTCGTGTTTCCCGGGACTCGAAGTCTCCCGCTCAGTGATCACACGCATTTCCCTGAACGTACATACGAGTAGAACCTTAAAAATTAATGCAGATGTAATGCCTGGAGTACAGGCAAAAGATAAAATGAAAAAAAATTATACTTTTCAAAATAGTTTTCAGAAAATGGATGGGAGAAGGAAGCGTGGCCATATCGTATGTGTAACATAAAGGCTATGATGGTGTCGGAACTCTAGCTGACATCCTCGAATCTCGGTTTATCTACTATACAACATAGCATATGTGTCGACCAGGGAGAACGAATAATCCTGGAAGCTGAATTTTACCTGATGTTCAAATGGGAAAAACAGAAAATTCCCTATTCGTTGTTTTCTTTTTCACTTAAACCGAAAGCTAATAAGGTCCGAAATCCTTCATTCACCCCAATTGCGTCGGGGTTAACAGGGTTGCCCGCACCGCAAGGTGGCGTTCATGGTGGTTGACTCTCTGCTAAACATTCTCAACAGCTCTAACATCTACGCTCAGGCATACACAGATAAAGTTGCCGTACTTTATATTGGGGCACGCCTAGAGATTGTCTGCAGCAAGATGACCCTAGACGTGATCGGTAAATGATTCACTAGGAATGGGTTTTCGGTTAATCCTCACAAAACTGAGAACGAGGAAGTTGGTCGGTCTGACTCAGCCACCGTTCAAAAGCGTCACTATCCGAATCTCAAATGAAGCAAGTATATAGGAGTAATCCTGGATAGTAAAATTCTTTGGTCAAAACATGTGTTGAGTCGAAGACAGCCAACGCGCTCTCAGTTTTCGGTAAGACATTGGCTCTTTTTTTTAGCATATGCGTCGGTTGTTTGGTGGGAAAGTGAGACCACTGGAAATGAAATCTCCGATGAACTTGTTCGGAGGAAGACTTCTCAGAACCGGAAGCTACTTTGGGTGTTTCTGCATCCTCGGTTAAGACTTCCATTGACGGTTGGGTTCCCTATGAACATAATCGTGGATGGCATGACTCTTGAGGATATAGACAGACTAAGAGAATGCTCCCGAACGTCTAAGAAACCTGCGGCATTCTTGCCTTACTTACTGACATTCTTACGGGCAATTTCTCTTTTGCCAAGCATCTTAATGTGCTAGGCAGTCTGCGACGTCTGTGGAAAGAGCGACGATACTGCGAAAAACTTCCCTCGCGATTGCTCTGCCTTTGCTGGTGTCAGGTGGCAGATTTTGTATACCATAAGCTTCTCATCACTGAAGCTCTTACTCGCCTTTCTACGAAATTATGTTCTGAGGTAGAGTCAAGCTTAGAAAATATTTCTTCAGACTTACGCAGACCACATATATACGTCCAATGAAATAATTAATATGAGATTACAATAAAATTTATATCCAAGGCTAGTTACCGAATTAGCAAACTGAATTTTAGTGTTAGGTTCATAAAGTTGTTGAGATTGCTTGGGTTTTAACTAGATTGAGAGTATGCTCATTAGCAATAGACCAGTTGTATAAGCCAGAGAGGACTTCAATTATTCGGCGCAAAAATTATTCATACAGACTAATTGTTCTTAACATGTATACTTGAACATCATCTGCGTATAAATGAAGTAAGACATTTTTGCATACATTCGGTAGATCGTTTATAGAAATGCAAAAAAGAGTAGGACCTAAAATTGATCCATGAGGAACTCCAGTTTAAAAGTGCCGCTTGTTAGAAAATCTATTACCTATCACAACACTCAGAAATCGATATGTCAAATAATTTTTAATGAAACAGCTCTTTCAGTGAAATTGAAGTAAAACCGCAATTTATCGCAAAGAATGTAGAATGTTATGATTTACATTGTCAAAGGCCTTAGTAAAGGCAGGGACCCACAACATCGTAAGGTGATCTCGATTAAACTGTGCTCTAATATCCTCAATAATCTTAACCATAGCAGTGGAGCAGCTTGATTTCACCTGAAACCGGGTTGGAGCGGAGATAACAGCTTATTGCGATCAAGGTGAACCACAATCTGTTTAGCCAGTATCCTCTGAATTAAAAATGTATGGCATAACCAGTTTCACAAAGCGAAATGGTATTCCTTCCTTCCCTATATCATTTGATTTGAGAGTCACAATACTTTGCGCAAATATTTATTTCACTTACAACATATTCCTAACAGGGTCTATAAGACTACAAGGTACAAACATATTTATTTAAAAAATGTCTTCTTTTATTTTCAGATTGGGAACGTGAAATTGTTTCGAAAGCCGAAATACTTCGTCTCATATACCAAGGTAGATTTTTACATTGCAATGTAACATTAGGTGCACTAGGACTTCCATTGGGCAAAACGACTGTAATGCATTTAGTTCCGCGTGATAATCTGCCAGAACCTAATTCGCAAGGTAAAATTTAATCTTAAAAACTATTATTCTTAATTTTTTTTAACAAAAATGTTAAACCCCTCAGATCAACGGCAAAAAAGCAAAGGTGGATCCAGTAGATGCTGTTCAACGACATGCTGTATTTTGTAACTAGATGTAATAAATCGTTTATTTTTTTTATATATATTAAATTTATTTTTTATTAAATATAATTTAAATTTAGTTTTAATTTAAATGCAAAATATAAAAATCGTTACGTTTCTTGTTTAATTTGTTGATTCAATCGAAATTTTCTGTTTTTCTTTTTATGGAAAAAAATACTATACAAAATTTAAAATAAAAAACAAAATTAAAATTAATAATACATTTTCTTTTTGTCCGCTTTACTTTTGCAAATGCATATATAAATATATATATTATACATATACAGAAAATAAGAAAAAACAAAACCTAACTGAAAAAATGTATATTTACTAAAGTAAACTTTAGATTACTGAATGTGAGATTAGATTAATATATATATATATATATATATAAAAAAAACCGAAACAGAAAACAAAAAAAAAGGCTATTTAGATGAATTTAAGGAAATGAATACGGAGAAGAGTGATTTAAAGAATGATTGTAATAAAAAGAAAGAAAACGAAAAACTTTAATAACAAAACCTATGCATATACACACATTCACATAGTTATTTTTTAAGTAAAATCATAAGAGAAAAATGAAGGATAATAACTATATATAACTGAAATAAGCTGTCAAAAAAAAAAAAATACTACAAAAACGAGATATAAAATAAAATTATACACATAACTAGTGAGATAAAACCGATAATACACAATAGGTATGTATACACATAAACAAATTCAAACAAATAAAACAATATTTATTTATTAAAAGCTGCGAACAAAAACAGTACTAAGAAAAACTTTTCAACAAAAGATAATTATGAAAATAATTTAATAAGTACATACTTAGATAACACAAAAACTTACAACTGCGCATCGAAACGAATTAGAAACAAAAGAAAATAATATTAACACATTTTAAAAAAAAAAAAAAAACAATTTTTATTTGAATATAGTGTCACCTTATTTACACATAAATGCATACATATGTATATTTATACCTTATACCTACCCTTTTTTTTTTATTTGCGATGTACAATTTTTAAAATGTTAACCTTAACCGAATGGCGGTAACCCTGTTAAATTTATACGTCATGAAAGCTACGACAGCTGGAGTAAAAAAAAAAGAAGAAGAGATATATAGCAAAATATACTATGGTGCAAATGAGTGTCCTGATGAAAATAAATTGTAAATTATTCTTGTTAAATCCTTATCTTATTTATCTACATGTATGTACATACTTATTTAGGACGTGTAAAAGATACAATTTTATTTTTAAAATTTTTTAGTATCGAAGAAAAGCTCAAATATTGCTTCATTCTTTTTCATTTTCTTATGACATCCGTAGAATATTTCTTATACAAAATAAATTACAAACAAAAAAAAACCATAACTTGTGGATTTAAGCACATGGCGCCCAATGCAGGAAGACTACGTTAATTTCTTTGAGGTTCTTAAAAGTTGTCTGTCGGTCAAAAGTTTCCTCAATATGTACTTATTGGAGATGATTGGAAATTGGAATTTCATGATATGTCGATCGGGGTGACAATAGTTGTTTGGGATGAAAATGTCTGTATTGTGTAAAACGTAAATAACTCAGTTTGTCACTTTTGTCCGTTGTCTACTTGTTATAATTTTACGACAGTTGAAGTTTATGCTTCGACTCTTTACTTACATAGTTAAAAAATTAGACCTTTATACCCACGACAGACCAAAATAATTAATCACGCGATCGCTTTGTCACCTATGACTTAACTTTGGGAAAATGGGAGTAGATTTGATTTATTGTACTGGGGAAAATCAAAGTCCTAGTAAACTATAGTTGCAACTACTATTCAAAAAAGATTATCAACGTTTTTAAACTAAACATCAACATCTTTTTTGGTCGGAAATTATTATTATTAATTGTGACAGTATTATTATTATATTATATTATTGTGACAGTAAAAAATACATAAATATCCTTG
The DNA here is from genome assembly GCA_963082735.1 of Pocota personata. NCBI lineage: Eukaryota > Metazoa > Arthropoda > Insecta > Diptera > Syrphidae > Pocota > Pocota personata. The sequence goes on from OY720430.1 coordinate 7,680,186, forward strand.
TTTTTATTTTTTCTTCATTTTCATTGTTCACCTATTTAAACAAATTTAATAATGGAATTCCCCTATTTTCTAGTAGACTTAATTTTATGTGAAGTAAATCTACTCCTACTGCAGTCAAAATGGTATCGATGGTGCAGAGTTAAATTGGGGATTAAGGTTAAGCGAGATCGAAAGTTAATCGTGATCAATTTTGGTCTGTCACGGGTTTTTAGAATAATACAGGGAGTAGAGAACATTAATGCTAAGGTTACTACGCATGTATATAACTGTCTGGACACTCTGTGTATAGCCTCTGCTATACATTTACATTATTTCAATGCAATTCAAGCACGACTTTTGATTGTATCCGTTTTTTATCAAACTGTAGACGTTCTCATAATTTCAACGACCTTTGGCAGTTCGCATGTTTTCCCCCTGTATGCCATAATGGACGACTACAGCGCCTTCAAAAATATACAAAAGTGAGATGAGAATCACATACGACGGCTGACATTTGGTTCGATGTGCGGCTTCTGAATCGGAATTCCATAACTTTTTCGGTACGACAGAGTTATAATACAATTCTGGACAGTAAAGGGAAAGAATACGAGTATCTGTTGAAAATTGACACAACGTATTCGGTAAAACTACAACTAATATCGAAGTGAGTGTGTCACTTCAACTTCGGGACTAAGAATAAAGCTAACAGAGCTAAAACAATTTCAATATTGTTTTTGAAACTCGTTAGCCGTTTTTTAGTTCACCAACCATAGTCCCAAGTAGCGAATGGTTGACGATGTGCGGAATCTATTTTACACTTTTGAGTTAGTTGTGTAATGTCGTAGCTGACTTAATTAAATCTTCTACCCGGTCGAGTCGTGAGTGGAATTACCAATAAACTGTTCCGAAACTACACCATAAACTAATAATTTCGCCAAACTTATTAATTGATTAACGAAATTAGTTCTGCAACTCGCCACACCAGGAAACTCATTGCCCAATCCACAACGCAAAACCATTTTCAAAAAAAAAAAAAAAAAATTAAATGTGTAACTTATGATCGCTTAAATATTTAATTATTAACAAAAGCAAATACATTTATATATAGGAAATGAAAAACAAAAAGAAAACTTAAACGGTGTCGTATATATTTCCCTAATAATCTACTCACATTCTTTAATTGAATGGAATTCGTGGTAAAACAGAAAAATAAAAAAATTAGAATAAATTAAATTTTAATTATCGTAATGATAAAAAAAAAATTGTATATAATGCAAACATACTCTTAGGTTTTTGGTTCATTCTGATTCAAAATAGACAAGGTAAATACATATATTTAGTATATGTATATATATTTATTAGTAACTAACACACAAGACAAAAAAAGGAAAACAAATAGATAAATGTTTAAAGTATTTTTAATAAATATTAAAAGAGAAAAAAATTGTTTCGTTTGTATTATTTGAATAGTATTAATTGAAGATTTCTCCCCTATATACATATATATATATACACATATATATATTTATATTGTTCATTGTTTTTTACAGATAGACTTTTTTTGTGCAAATGCTATTGTAAAAAATTATAAAGAAAAAAATGTACTAATTGCAAAGAGAATAGACGAAAAAACTATCGTCATCACACACTGCTATGATTAATGAAAACTGTGCGAAATATTTAACGTCCTCATCTTGTTCTGATAGACAAAACTTACTTGTCTCTACTAGTATTACTAATTTTTTTCTTTTTTCTTGTTCATACAAAAAGAAAGCAAACACAAGAATGTAGAACATCAAACAAAGTTATAAGAAAAAAAAACAACAACTAAAAGAACATATCATTACTGAAATCATTAATTTTAGGCTTTAAGTGTTTAATTTAAAAAAAAAAGAAAGAAACAATTTTTATCATTCTTTATTGAATTTTAATTAATTTTTTTTTAATTCCTCTTTTTTGTTATTATATTTACACTTAACACTCATTTTATTTAACCTGTGATATACCAGTTAAAATGCAAAAAAAAAAAATTAAAAGAAATTCATATTTTTTTATCTTCCGTACTTGTTTTATTTCGCATTTTACTCTTTTTTTTTTTTCTTCTCTACTCTTTCTCTTTATCAGAACAAGATTTAAGTAAACAAAAATTATTAAATAAATAATTGACTTAAATGTTATACTAAGAATGGAGTAAGATTTTTTATATAAAAAAAAATATCTGATAAACGGCGAAAGAATGTGTTAAAAGTGTAAAATTTAAAACAACATTCTTTTCAATAAAAAACAAAAAAAAAAACGAGAGAAACTTCTTAATTTGAATGTAACAAAACTAAACTAAATCAAGTAAGACAAAAAAGCTATAATTAAATATTAGGCGTAATTATTAAACATAAACTTTAATAATAAATGAAAAAAAATATTAAAAATTAATTTTAAATAAAAAGGAAAAAGAAAATTAAACGAAAAATAAATCGTAGATAATGTGTAATATTATTTTTAATTTTAATTAATATTAAATGAGATGAGAAATGCAAATAACAACTACCTTTTCGTTAAACGTGTTAAAATAATAATAAAAGAAAACAAACAAAATGAAAAATCTTACAAAAATAATTGCCTTTTATTTAATGGAATTTTATTAATTTATGAACTTTACAGCGTTTGCGGCTAGAAGAAGTTTTATATTCAGTAAGTAACTGTAACTTTGAAAATTTGGAAACTTGAAAACTTTATAGAAACGCTCTGGAAACGCACGGCGCATACTTAACATATTTTCTAGTGTTTCCACTAAAACCACTAGCTGTTACAAAAAACAAGGCGTGGCTGGAGCCAAACATGAGCAAAACTCCAATTCCAAACCATTATTTCTAGCTTTTCAGAAGCAAAACAACATTTTTGAAGAAAAAGATTTTTAAAACTGGGCGTGATTATAAATATACACTTTTAACGCACTCATCGTGAAACTTGTATTGAACACATCCATTCTATATTGACAGGTATTCAATAAGTGACATTTATACTAAGTTAACGCAAAAGTCGATGATTTACCCAAAAGTCGTTTATAAATATGGAGTGGATGAGATATTGAAAACTGTGTTGTCTTATTTGGCCTTCACAAGTGTAGTATTGAAAAAGTCGTTATTTTCCGGACCTTACGACCGCTTGGAATCACCCAGAATTTTGTGTATCGACCTGTTAAATTGCTTGAGGACACTATTAAAGCTCTGATTAATCGGAAACCCTTGCTAAAGTAGAAAATCTTGTGACGAGAAATTAAGATATCGCGGAAATCCATGTCTTGCCACTTATAGCCCAATTAAAGCAAAAACGGGATGAAAGATCGAAAGCTCTACGTTGCCTGTGTACGCAAATTGGTCACAGGGAAATTTTGTCCATGGATGAAAAAAATGTTGCTATTGAGGAATCGTTCAATAAGCAAAATGACAGAGTCTATGTCCGGGCATCCAAAGAAGCATCAGAACTCATTCCGTGAATCGAACGCCAACTCATAAGACAAAAACAAAACAAGGGTGACTTCAAAACAATGTGCCGGACTTCATAGCGGCAGGGGATTGGCCGTCAGGAAGTCCAGACCTCATATCTTTGAATTATAATCTGTAGTCTGTTCTAGAGGGAATGGCTTGTTCTTCTCGACACCCAAAGAGCGCACTTATCAGTGCAGTAGACAATTTTCCAATAGACGAGGTGCGTGCTGCGATCGATGAGTGGCCAGAGCAACTCAAGGCCTGGATTAATACAAATTTCGGCCACTTCGTACAATTCGTTTCAAATAAATAAATAAATATTTTGGAAGTAACAGCCCAATACAGGGCCTGGCCTAGCTTCTCGTAGCCACTTGTGTTGTGCGCCGCACAATTGGGACCTACAGTTTATGCCGTTTCCGAAGGGTAATTTTTTCGATTGAGAAAAGTTTCTCATGGGATCGTGAGAAAAATTTTTTTTTGTGTTTTATTAGATTCGAACCTTGAACATCTCGCTCAGTGATAGCGCACTTAACCACTGAGCCACGGCGTTTCAATAATCAACTAGTTTTATAGAAAAAAAAAATCAAAAAATACTTTTACTTACTACATTTTTATTTTATCACCAAAAATGCGTGTGCCAGTATTTATGACTTGACTCGGTTTGACTCAATTTTTGTTTTAACCATCAGCATGCATGATGGCATTACTGTAATAGAGAAATTCGAAAAATTGGCAATACCGGAATCTTCATTCTAACCTCAAAATTGACTGTATTTTACTTCAGTCGAGTCAAAATTACCGATTTTGCTTTAATATGAAATCTGGACAAATTTACGAATGAACAGCATATACGGAACAAGTACTTGCCCAGTAACCTTTATTTTATTTGATGCAGAAAAAAGATTTTTGAAGAAAACCAAGTGGGCGTGTATATACAAACTAAAACTGTAAACTACATATACAATGAAAGAATACATATTTTGTTAAAATTATTTTTTACTTTCACCTGTAGGGAAAGCTTATTATAAGATCTTATAATAAGCTTATAAGTAAGATCTTATCTGCTGTATTATGTGAACGCCTTAAACCTTTTTTCAACAATGTGCTTACTCCAGATATTCACATTGCTTCAGATCTTGGGAAAAGTTCTCCAAATCGATACTCATCACCCTTTCGTCGATTTTAAAGTCGCCTACAATAGCGTCTATAGAGACGAGCTTACTGAGCCATGTCTAGTTTTGGCATCCTTGCCAAACTCGTCCGTTTGTTCAGGATGACGATGGAGAATGCATGCTGCTCCATCAAGGTCGGTAACAACATCACCTATGCCTTTTATGTCAGAAAAGGACTACGACAAGGTGACGCGCTGCCGTGTGACTTTTTTAACATCGTACTTGAAAGGATTGTACAAAATTCTTAGCTAACATCAGGGGTACGATCTCTCAAAAGTCTGTACAACTGTACAACTTTGATATAATTTGAAAAACGCAGCGTGGCTTTAGTGAGTATTGAAACAGAAACAGCTACAACTTTGAGGTAGCTAAGGACTTTGTCTACATAGGTTTCGCTGTAAATTCAAACAACCGCTGTTTCGTTTGGACGAAGAAGGCAATTGGAGAGCAAAGCCCTCTCACGGACAATTAAGGTGACTTTATATAAGACCCTCATCTTCCCAGTCCTGCTATACGACATAAAAGCATGGACGAGTAATTTTTGGTCCTGTTTGTATCGACGGGGAATAGAAGAGAAGATACAGCAACGAACTCCACCGGTTTTCGAATCCATTCCAGAGGTAACGACGCGGTAAAGAAAGACCTCACCTTAGATGTCGCTGAAAGTGTGAAGGGACTTCAACCAACTTGGTGTGCAAAACTGGAAGCAGCTAGCACAAAATCGAGCTGGCTGGAGACGCTTGTTGGTTGAGGCGCAGGTTCACCCCGGACAATAGCGCCATCTAAAGTAAAGTAAGTTAAGATGTTTTCATAAAAGTTAAACCTGATGAAAGGTACCATTGGTCCTACATTTAACGTGGTTTTCAACCGATCTAAAAAAATCAAACACTATTAAATCCAAAAATCAGGGCCCTTAGTAATAGGAATACTAAAAACAACTCTTAAAATCGTTGTTTGTTAGATTTAGAAGAAGTCGTTGACCGAATTGCGAATTTCTACGAAATTTTACGAAAATATGTCAAATTCACAAGGATCACTGAGTACGAACAATTTTCGTCAAATTTAATTTTCTTTTTTTTAATTTTTTCAAAACCTCGCATGCTCTTCGCTTAAGGTAGAAAATTCTTTAGATGTCGATTTCGGAGATATACTGCCTCGAATTTTGATTCCACAGAACCCCAAATATAAACTTTGAAGAAAATACGTTCAGCCGTTTAGGATCAGTCAACCGTATATACTCGTACAGGCAGCGCAAATTACGAGACAGTTTTTTAACACCAATACTTGGACTTTGTGAGAACAAGTAAATTGAATAGATGTAGGTTCCGTGTATTGTAACAATAACTCAACGATAATATAACCCAACGCAACAAAGTAACTCGCGTATTTTTCGGGAGTCAGCTGGGTGCATTGCCCGCGGAATATTCTCATAATTCTTGAACAGTTCTGAGTAATCGAACCTTTGATTACGGGAAATAAAAGTATTCAGGTCCGTGGAAATGAAAATATCATACCAGGAATCAGATCAAAAGAAAACTCTTACTTCACAGCACCTAGAGTCTTTCAAATTTATACTCAAAATAATACTCCAAAAGGAAAAATTGAAAAGTGGCCCCATATTTTCTCTCGAATCAAATTTTATTGAACTCAAAAATAGCACTACATTCAATAAAGCTTCTTATACATATGTCAGCATAATTAATTATTCCTCCAACATTGTCTGCAAGAGTGTGAAATATGACATCGATGTACTGAGAATCTGCAAAAGAATCCTTATTAATAAAGTCGATTCAACAAAATCATTTGTACGCATCTCACCTTTGTAAAACTCTGCAGGGATAAAGCTGAAAATTTCATAGCGGTAATCTCCAATGGTTTCTGACTTCGCAATATCATGAATTTCAATTTCATATTAAAGTCATTTCCAGCAGCACAACTCTTTACTGAATCTATCTCTTCACCATCATCATCCAAAATTGATATGCGTCCACCTTCCCAGTTGCATGCATACAAATGCCAAGCGGTTTCTATAGACTGAAAGGAAATGGCAATTTATGGTACGGATACACTGCATCAAACCTACATCCCTTACACTTTGTATTAAATTATCCCCATTCCAGCACAAGATGAACAACTGTGATAACGCTGATAGAATGTACACCAAGAACTTTACATAATCTCCAATAAACATTTTGCCCTAAATAAGAAAACCTATTAATAAACTGAGCTGGAAAGGATGCGAGCAACTTATTCACTTACTGTTACCAATTGAAATCCAACCATACAAATTAAGATCGAACTAATCGAAAAGTTTGCCAACATGTGAGGACTATTGAATGACTCCAGACTTTTCGAGAAACTGCAATGAAACTAAATGTAGATCATGAAGCCATATTAAGGGTCACTCTCTTACTCGATGATCTCATTATGCCGTCGAGCTATGGCCTGTAACCGTTGAACATACTCCTTTTGAAAGCAAGCTTCAGGTACTGCATCCTGCCCGTATTCGGCAACTACCTTGCGATGGGCATCAGGAATAAGTTTCCCAATATCCTGATGCAAGATGCGAAACTGGCCACAAGTGTAAGTCACAAAGAATCCAAAGAGGGAATCCTCGGAGAAAAGTGTTGTTACTACACACACTCCAGCATATGAGGTGAAAATATAGGTGAAAACATACTTCAAGCCGTGGTTTGCATCAAAGAAAAATATCATTTTGTATGGAAATGGCTTCTCTTCAGAATTTGGATTCGAAAATAATTCGATCAGCGGCATAAAACAGTACATGAGAATCAAGGACATCAGCATTATAGACATCAGACGGAAAATTTGCATTTTCGATTGACACTCGCGTTCGATCTTTGGATTGGAACCTCTGAAAAGAAAAGAAGATAATTAAATTAGAAAACGCTTTAGATTTTTTTTTTGCAAGATGAGACCCTAATCTTTCCTCCTGTATACTGGACTAAACTGTCTCAGGACCCTGCCAAGAATCAACCAGGACATCTATTGCGATAGTGTTGAGTCTCCAGTGAGTGGACAAATTGAGTGACTGACTGTTTTTCTGTGATTGCGAGTGATTCTGTGATCGAGACACCCAATATTGGTGAGCAACTTTAATGGTACGCAAATGCAAATTTGAAAAAGTATTTCTACGTCTGAAATGCAAAATAAATTTAGAAAAATACTAAAAAGAAATGTTGATGCAGAAAATGCTAAAGAACTGTTTAATTTTTGGTCTCTTTTTCTTCGCCACTCGTGTGACCATTTATGTATCCTAATAAAAACTAAAACTATCACGGATATGTAGCTCGAGGTCATCCCAAAGCCAAGGAGTCAGATCCCGGACAGACCGAGTGTTCACTCCTGAATAACTGCTAACACCTGGATTCTATAACAATCTCACATAATCACCAATATCAGCAACCCACTGGTTCTGACTTACAATTAAAAGATGAGTAAGTTGGAGCAGCCGAATGGAGTCTACAGATCCCTAGTTGTTGGGATCAATAAAGTGCAGTTTTCTCTTTTCAGCGAAACTGATGGTCAGATCAATTTTGGTTTCAGAGCCATAAACGTTTAATTATACAAAATGAAGGAAGAGGAAAAGAACCCCACTGAATTCATTTCTGACATAAAGGCAGAGACAATTTGAATAAGCCGCTCATACTATTTAGGACACTTTGGCATTTCTTGACAGGATCTTCTCAATATTATCGTGCTAGACCTGGTAGTTCTCTTCCAGAATGCACCTAGATTGCTGCTAATCTTTAAATAAATTTGAAATGTTCAACTTTAAGGCTGATGAACTTGCCAGACATGGAACATCTTGACACTGCCAATAAATGAATGTGTGAATAAAAACATACAGAAAAGTTGCAATCCATCTAGAACGGATCGTATGCCCTACCCTCCTCTTTTAACTCATCCCTAATAAAGTGAGGGTGGCGTTGTGAAATTTTTAAAACAGATGCAATGATATCTTCCTATACAGATGATATTTCCGCGATTTTTAAGAAATTTTATCTGAAAACTGTTATTACACTTTTTACTTAGCTGGAAGTGGGCGTGGCTCCCAAAATTTGTAACCGAAATTCATAGATTGTGATGAGATATTCACATTAAAACTTAGCCATCACTGTAAATAGCTCTGAAAAAGCAATATATCGTTTTTTAAAGAAACGCCCCCAAAAAGATGGCGTGGTCATGCATAATGTATGAAAGAAATGAAGAGAAAGTCAACGTACATATGTATACATACGAGTATTTTATTTAGACAATATTTTTCAGTTTCTAGCAAAAATATTGAGAAAACCAACTTTTTTTTTTAAAAGTACTGCTTTGAATTCTAGGAAGCTTATGTATCATACATAATAATGTTTCTAGATCAAAATACAAAAGTGGTGACCAACGGACGGATGAACGTCACTAGATCGACATAACTTTTGATGCTGATCACAAATATGCTTTTCTATCATTATTATTTCTATATGCTACAAAATATTGTATGTATCAAACCTAATACATCCTGAAATGGATAAGGTATAAAAAGCTAAAACCTGTCCCAACATCCTATGAAGTCCACAGGAAACCACTCGAATTAACCTTTTTTTTAACGACTGTTACCTTCGATCTTAAAGTCGGCAAAACATGCCTGATTTCCTCCTGAAATTCAAAAAAACAACATTTCAATTGTATTCATTTCATTAATTTTCTTCTTTACATTTTGCCAGCTAATAAGAAGAACACTTTGGCTTTACTTTTCGATTCCAATTTGTTCTGACAGTTTTCACTCATTTGTGCTATAATTTCCTGTTCTGTGTAACTTTTGGTCATTGAACAAAGCTATAATAAAACGTCTGAAATTGTCTGAAAACTGTACGAGTTACATCGGAATTAACGACTGACGACGTAACAATAGATAATAAACCAAGAATATAATTGGTGTGAAAAATATATTTAGGTCGAAGACATTGTATCAAAGATAGAAATGATCACGCCGTTTGAAATACCATTTCAATAAACAGCATATTCGATATCCAAAACAATATATATTATATCCTCTGCATCCAGAAATATATAAACGCATCCAGAAATATATAAACGCACTCATCATCCAAAAAAACAGAATTCCAATTCCGCTCTTCAACCACTTGTCATCTATTTAATTTTTTGCATGTATTAGAGTTTAAATTTGTCAAAGTTTTTCACGTTTAATTGTGCATTTGCATACATGGTTACGCAAATGAGCTCTTCATTTAAAGCGGGATAATGCATAGTGGAAAATCGGCAGCCAATAAAGGCATTACGAATTCCAAGGAATTTAGACGTAGTTCTTTAGTCAAGAAGCACAATTTTGTTTCCTTTTCTAGCGTGACGTTGTAAACCCGCTCATGCTGCGTAGCGTGACCATGTAAATCCACCATAACTGACAACTACTTATTTTACGCGTCCTGGTAAACTTAACTAAATTGAAAGAGATGACTTTTTTTCATTTTTCTGTAATATTCTTACAGAGGAATTTCGCCTCATGAAAAAAATTAAAACTGTCAAATAAGTTACAGCTGATAGGTTTGACAGCAAAAAGGATTTAAGGTTAAAAAGGTCGAAAGAATTTCTAATAAATTCACATGGATGCATGTGAGATCGTAATATTTATGCATATTTTACCCTCTAGTGCCTAAACATTTGCTCCTATTTTTATAAAAAGGTTATCAATATTCGGATATCCAGCAAAAACAAAACAGCGGGCAGTAGATGCCATTTTATCTATCTCTCACATTTGTATAATTTTTTCGAAAACCTTTGGAGCTGACACACTCAGAACTTTTAAAAATTGATTGGTTCAGCAGTTTCAGAGATAAGGGGGGTATACCTTTAAAGCAGTTTTTTTAACTTTGCTCGAAATTCGGCAAAGGAAAATAAATGGAACATTTTTTTTAAATCAGCTCATTCTCGCCTTTCATTTGACACAAATACAAGGTGGCGCAAAATTAATCATCCTATCTGAAGATGTTATAATTTTTGCCATGGCGTCGTACGTCAATCATATTTGACATTTGTGAACTAGACAGCTGCAGTATACAAACAGACAAGCAATGGAGCGCTATACTCCGCAAGAACGTGGAATAATTGTGCCGCAATCTCAACAACGAAGAGAACGATTTTGTGTCGAAAATCATCATGAGCAACTGGGCGCATTTCCACTTAAGCGGTTACGTCAATAAGCAAAATCTTAGTTTCTGGGGCACTGAAAATCCGCGTGTGATGCACGAAGAGCCATTACATCCACTCAAAGCCACTATGTGGTGCGGCGTTCACTTTGAGGACGTTCATTTTGAGGACTCCATCGGCAATACGGTCACTGTTACTGGAGAACGCTACAGGGCCATGATAAACGACTTATTACTGCCTTAATTGGATGAGCGGGGCTTGGTGAATATGTAGTTTCAACAAGACGGTGCAACCGCACACACAGCACGAGCCACAATGGATATTGTGAAGGAAGCGTTTCCTGGTCGCGTAATCTCCCGTTTTGGCGATTTGGCATGGCCAGCAAGATCGCCCGATTTAACCGTCACAGACTTTTTTCTTTGGGGCTACTTGAAGTCGCGGGTTTATGCCAACAAGCCTCAGACATTCGCAACCCTTAAGGAGAATATTCGACAGGAATGCGAACAGTTATCACCGGAAATCTTGCGGAAAGTCATGGAAAATGCGATAAAACGAGCACAAATGTGTATCAACACTGGCGGCAACCACTTGGCGGATATCATCTTTTCCACTTAACAGACAAAAATTGTAAAGATCCAAATAAAGATTTTTGTCACTCAAATCATTTCTTTTATTTAGTAAAAAATTGATTCAAAAACAGAATTGGATGAATAATTTTGCGCCACCTTGCAGTAAATATATTTACAATCAAAAATTGTTTACTTTTTCTCTAAACTGGAACTTTTTTGATTTTTCACTTTTCATAAATTTTACTTTGGAACTGCGAGGTAATAAAACTCAACACTGGTCCAAACTTTAACCTTCTTCGTCTAACGATACAAAAATTATGAGGCTGCGATAGACTGATGGACAGACAGATAGACAACTCACTCTTTTTATAAAGATTTAGTCCTTCCGTCCTTTTTAGTACCGGAACACTGGAAAGGCTTAATTAAAGTGATATAATATGATCTGTGAATCTGTGATTTATTTGTTTGAAAAACATAAACTGTCTTCTACGTAACTTTTCTTTTTATTCTCACAACTATTTCAGTAACTGAGATTTCACACCATACGGAATAAGTTTTATGCAACTTCTGACAACAATGTGATGTTTAAGCAAAACTAATTTCTGTGTGATTAAACCTTTTTATTTAGCCTAAAGCGGGACATTTGGACTTGTTTTACACATAATACTACGTCGAGCATCTGAATACGTTTGAAATATAAAACACATCTATTAATGACAACACCTATTTTCCTACTTTAATGCAAACTTACTTCGGAATCCAAATATATTGTACAAAATCCCCAAGAATCTTCTTGAACTGCTTCTGATGCATTTTCAAGTGAACAATCCGAATAAAGTTGAGGCAACCCATGAAAGTTGTACAACAGTTTTCAGTTGTCTTGAGGATGTCCCCGAAAGTAAATATCAGAAATACCGTCTGAAAGTAGATAGTTATGCACACCGAAAATACCACATACCAGGACCACGCGTTATAGGCGTTACAAAATATGCGATTTTTCGTTTCGACTGGCCAAGAACCATTTAATTTTAGCCAAATGCACTGTAGAGGAAATTTAAATTCGCTGCCATCCTTTGGCTTCGGATTGAACATGGTTTCAATTATACTTTGACTTCCTGCTCACAGATTCACTCATATTTATGGGGTTGGACATTTTATTAAAAATGCTGTTTGGTTTAGTGAAAAAACAATTTAATGAGGAAGATAATTGCAGGGTAGGCATGGCTGTTGCTGCTTAATAACAGACTTTCTTAAATGCTGAAATTGGAGGCCCAGCAAGTAATTTTAAATTTATTCTACAGGAATTCTATCTAGAAATTCAATTAGTGGTAGTTATATCTATCTGCTTTATTTCAATAATTTAAAGCTATTGCTAATATTTTAACTTTGCATTTTCATCAGAATGTACTCCCATTCATAAGAGAAAAGCAATCTGGACGTTTTAATAGTATTAATGAGGAAATATTGTGGCTTGCGATATTTCACGATATTCCGTTAACAAAAATGTCACGTTCAGATCAGATGTGCAAATGTATAAATATTCCGACGTCTCCCACTCATGTTGACACTGCTTATTTTAACCAGAAATCGTCAGTTACGTTGGCTCCGCATTCATGAGATCACTATTTCATGAAAGCTGCTGGAAGTATTTGATAATTTGGTATTAGGTTTGGTTGTAGTCCTCAGTGAGGCTTGAAGTAGTAGTAGTGAGGACATCAAAGGTAAATTGTTGAGCGACTAGGGGAGACGATGATGGTGCTTCAGCTTCTAAAAAAAGTCTTGGCACAAAAACCTTTGCTACTTATCATGCCAACTTAAGATGTAGTACCTGACGATGAAAATGATGTCAGATGATTGTCAGCTTACTTGTAGATATTTTGTCCTATCTATGTAATTTGTCAGTAGAAATCGCTGGAATGGCACCCTGACTGCCGAATGCTTTTCATGACTACCATTTGTGCCGTTAGCTGTAGTCGTAGTCATCTTAAGACTTTTCTAGCTGAATTGTATCTCGAACAGTTGGGGCATTGATACACGAGGCGAAGGTTGAATTCTTCTATCGGTTGAGTTCCATTATCACTATTGTTACTGTAGAAACCCTAGAGCTTTTGTATTTTTGCAGATTTGAATGTTTTCCATAATTTCTTTGCATTTTATGAGAGACTTTTACGCGAAATTTTGCTTCGGCTGATTATACACATCCCTATTTTAGCTACATTTTGTAAAAAAAATTTGACCTCGAGGTTTTGATCAATATAGATAATGCTATAATGGAGAATCTAAAAAAAAATTAACCATGCTTTACTAATGGCTGATTTGGTAAAAATGGATTTTCTCGAAAATGGCTGCAATGATTTCCAGGATACACTGTTTAACAGATGTAGCAACAGGTTTTGACAAAAAATTGGTATTCGATAAACAAGTACCATTACTTGATAAATATTTTGGCATACGTACCGTGTACTTAAGTATATTCAAGTAGGTTGCAAAGTAACTTTTGCCTGTGTGAGAAATAAGTTTGTAGTTGATTACTTTGAAACCAGAGTGTAGGGTAAAACAGGGCAATGTCAAAAAATATATAAATAAATAAGTCAAAAAATATATAGTGCAATATACTATACTACACTATAGGTATTCATATTATGAATAAAAAAAAGTCAAGGGTACATACAACCACTTCAAATGCGGTTCTTTCACAGCATACTAAACACGACTGCTGGAATTCAGTACACAGTTTATGTTCATATTTTTGAGTAAATTGCTTTGAATAGACTGTAGATTTATTTATCAATTATTGTTCGATATTTGAGTTAATACTGAGAAAATCTGAATTAAATGGAATGTTTCGAAAATGGAAAGCGATTTTTATCATTCACTCTCCAGTATCTTTAAGGCGGAAATCACGCGACTAGAACATGTGGCCAATTAAACCTCGGCAAACAAGATATTTCGATTATAACATAAAAATTTACTTAACAGAAAATAATAAATAATTTACCAAAAATAAAAATAAATAATTAATCGCATCACCAAAGCCTTGTGAACATAAAATAATATACCAGAAATAATCTTGGATAGGACAAAATTTAAAGCTCAGTGTTATCACCGAAAGTATTCTTTTGGCTGCTGATGATGCTGAACGAACTGAAATTCTTTCACATATGGCATTACTGTGCAAGGCTAAAAAGTTTCATCCGTTTCATATTTACTTAAAACAAATCAACAATTTTAAAGGAAATCCACACATCAACTTCCTTTTTTTTATTCATATTTTCATAATAAAAAAGATCCTTTCCCACAATTTTGTTGTTCACCTAAAAATACACATATTTAAACAAATTTGGCATATTTAATGAAAATAATGGAATTCTCTTATTACCACCTTACAGTCCTGACCTGTCACCTAGTGACTATTACCTGTTCCCAAATTTGAAGAAAAACTTATGCGGAAAGTATTTTATGGCTTCAGGTAGCCGTAAACTAGCATTTTAAAGGCAAACCGGAGAATTATTTTTATGAAAGCTTAGAAGAATTTATCTATAGATCTAAGAAGTATTCAAGGAGACTTATATTGAAAAAAATATATATAATTCAAATATATCCATCTCTTTCTACCCCATTCCACGAACTTAAAAAATTGCCCTCGTATATAATGATTATGAAATAAGTGATTTAAAGAAATACAAAATATTTCTAACCGAGGAAATATCTGAAAAGTACCAAAATTCAGAATTTGATGAAAGTGAGTAGCAAAGTGGCAGCGCTGTTCTTGAACAAAGATCATCGTAGACCTGGCACCACTGTCCAGTGTTATCAGCTCTGACTTTTTGCTGTTCTCATCGATTCAGCAGCATCGACCACCACGGTCAGTATTTTGAAAAGACAATTTGTGAAGGTTGCTTCTTTATGTGACATTGCAGCTCGAAAAGTACTCTAAGTTGGTTGTCTATTTATACTTTAATTCTCCTAATTTTCTTGTGAAAGTGTTAACTTTAATTACTTATTCGTAACAGATAGGTAAGTGTACGTCGAATTACATTCCCCCCTCCCCCAAAAACGCTGCGTGCGCTTTCCTTTGTTTATTGTAAAAAATTAAAAACAAAAACTGTAATACGCAATTTTACTATAATTACGCCATTTTTATTTTATTATCTTAAAAAATTTACAATCGCATCTCTCGTTGCAACAAAAAGATTGTAAAACAGAAAATATGAAGCATTTTGCTTTAGTTTTTATTGCACTTGTTGTACATGCTTCAGCCGAGACGAATCTGCTTTCCGACGAATTTATCGATGTTGTTCGTTCAAAGGCAAAAACCTGGGAGGTGAGTCAGTTGATAATACTGCAAAAAAAAAAACAGACAAAAACCAAATTCACTTTAACTTGATTTTTAGGTTGGCCGTAATTTCCACGCCTCTGTATCTGAATCATACATCAAAGGATTGATGGGAGTACATCCGGACGCCTATAAATTTGCTCTGCCACCAAAGCAACAGGAATTCTCTGCTAGCGGAGATGATCTTCCAGAGAATTTCGATGCCCGCAAGCAATGGCCTAATTGTCCCACTATCGCAGAGATTCGTGATCAAGGATCTTGCGGTTCATGCTGGGCATTTGGAGCCGTGGAAGCAATGTCGGATCGTGTAAGTTGATAAAGATTATAAGTAAATAGACGACGAAATGTTTATTGAAACAAAGAAAATTTGGCGAAGCTATCTGTTTGACCCTTATCGCTATAGAAAATTGATTTTCTTTCGAATTTAGCTTTGTGTTTGTTGATAAGAGAAATCAATACATCAGCAGGTTGGGTTAGGCCGTATTTGTTCATTATTTTGCTTGTTTATATAAGAAGATTATAGAGGCATGCATGTAGTATGTTCTGATGATTTTTTTTTGTTTTTCTTTTTTCGTGACGTGGTCGTTCAATGGATTGCTTTGTTGTTGACGTAGCGAGCAGCGATTCAGAGAATCTTCTCGTTATCTGCTGTTCCACTCATATTGAAAACGACTTAAAAATTCATCATTTATCTACATCTGCTTTTCAGATCTCTTCCGCTAAATAACAGACCTATACATAATTAAGTTATGAAATGTGTTGTTGCAGGTATTGTTTTTCGTAATTTGTTGACGCTTTATATTCCTATTCTTCGTATGGTCTCTCCTCTTGGGAAGTTGGATATCATCCTTCTTTCACGTGAGGTGACGCATTGGTGGCATTCTTCACCAGTAACTAAAATTGCCCATTCACATTGTCCGTTGTCTATCGACCGCTCTCCCTTCGTTTAAAAAGGGTTATTCATTTCGAGGTTGGGATTTCACATTCCTCTCAAATCCATCTGTCGTCCATAGTGACAGGTAGTTAGTTCCTGCCTTGCCATATCACAATATGGATCGTTTAACTACCGCTCAGCGCATTAAAAAATGTGCATAATATACTCCGATCCGGTGTTGGAAAATCAACAGGTTGACGCCGGTTTTTCGAACAAAATCTTCAGCGATGAGGCCCATTTCTCTCGGCGGCTACGTAGACTAAATTGTAGAATTTTTGGTTCTGAGAATGATCGTTGAGAGCCTATTGCATCCACCACGGGTGACATTTTGGTGCGTGCTGTGGACCGGCAGCGTGATCGAGTCGTAGCTACACAACACAGTCAAATTTGGCTCTTTTGCACGAAATGTTCTCCGGCAGTTTAATTTCGAAATTTGGCGATTGTGTAATCTGGCCCCATTGGATTTTCTTTTTGTGCTGGTATGCTAAAGATTGGGGCACTTAAAAACCAACATCCATGATGTTATGACGGCAATACCGCCAGAAATGTGCCGAAAAGTCATCGAAAAACTACCTCACACGAATCTAAGTTTGCAAAAATTCCCTATGCAGCCATTTAGCCGTTCATTGAAAGCTACTCAAGTCTGTTCGATTTCTACTTTATTTCTTGAGGAGAATCTGCTTTGCGGTCAAACTGAGTGCCTAGGTATTTAATTTTGTAGACACGGTCGATGTTGGTGCTTCCCAATGTCCGGACACTACCATGAATTTCTTTTTCATGTGTTAATCCTGAGTCTTTACTTGCTCGGTCTATTTTGTTCATCATAGCATTCAATTCTCTCACATTTTTTACAATGATAACAGAGTCGTCTGCGTACCCTCCTCTCAACATTTCGTTTTCCTCTGATTGTAATCTTTGCTATCAAATCCCGATGTCCGTAGCATTTTCTGATCGCAGACTTTATCGAAAGCTTTCGTATAAACTGTTCTCACCTATATTTTGGGAATTCCCCTATTCTTCTTTCTCCGAATTTGAGTGTGGTCGATAGTAAAACGAGTTTTTAATCCCAAAAAATCACGGTTCAAATTGTGATGTCAAGAATCATCTATTTATTTCGCATAAAAAAAAAAATAAAAAAGTCGATCAATTGTGAGAACTTTTGTCAACTCTCTACTGCGAAGGAATAACACTGGCAGTATACTGATCATATGGCTGGAAATGCAATTTGATCGTGATATCAGAAGGACAGAAAAAATACTGTGAATCATAAAGCAACGACAATAACAGTAAATCAAATCGCCAGTTATCTGCGGCCTTAATACATATTACGAGACGAGAGGCATTATAAACGATATCCACGAGTTGCAATGATTATATGTAAGCAGAACGATGGCAAAAAAAAACATTCTATGCTTTTTCGAAGCGCAGATAACTTTCATAGACATATGTCAAAGAAACTAAGAAAACAGTCGGCCAATTTCGACCCTACTTGATTGTTCGCATATAATTCTTTCCGATTTTGTGGCTTCTCTCTATAAGATAAACCATCATACAACTTACAATATTCACACAATGCATTCGACAGGATCTTGCATTTAACTATCGACAGGGATATGTCAATGCTTGATCATAGGGTTATATTTTTTGGAGATGGGGTATATGAAGTTGGTATGCTTGCTTGAAAGGAGTTTTGGTTTTGTCTCCATAGCTAAACCCACCTCGTTTATTTTAGATAAATTTCCGTAGGTGATAATTCGTGCGGAATTATACGAACCTTCACTTTTGTGTGTACTCTCATAGACCCTCAAGGTGTCAGTTGAATGGACTAAAAAGAAAATACATTTTTTCCTGTCACCTCATTTTCAGGTGACACGATTATGGTGAATACCAAAGGGCAATATCTTTTGACGACAGCCCTTTATTATTGTGACATTGTTTCTTAAGTTTAAAGTGCTTGCTTCTTTGTAGGTATGCATCCACTCTGGTGGCAAGATAAACTTCCACTTCTCTGCTGATGACTTAGTGTCATGCTGCCATACTTGCGGCTTTGGATGCAATGGTGGTTTCCCTGGTGCTGCCTGGAGCTACTGGACTCGCAAGGGTATTGTGAGTGGAGGTTCATTTGGATCAAATCAGGTAATTGGGTCTCTATTTCTATGAAGGCTTTATTCAAACCTATTTTTTATTATGAATAGGGTTGCCGTCCATACGAAATCGCACCATGCGAACATCATGTGAACGGAACTCGACCAGCCTGTGATGGTGAACATGGCAAAACACCACGTTGTCAACATCAATGCCAGAGCTCATACAAAGTCAAATACAACGACGACAAACACTATGGAAAGAAAGCCTATTCAGTGACACGTAATGTCCAGGAAATCCAAAAGGAAATTCAAACCAATGGACCCGTCGAGGGAGCTTTCACAGTTTATGAGGATTTGATTTTGTACAAAAGCGGTGAGTATACATTTTCTATTTTTTATACAATAGATTTGAATTATTTGTCTTTTAAATAGGAGTCTACCAACACGTTCATGGCAAAGCTCTTGGTGGTCATGCCATCCGCATCATTGGATGGGGTGTGGAAAATGAAACACCATACTGGCTAATTGCCAATTCATGGAACTCCGATTGGGGTGATAATGGCACCTTTAAAATCCTCCGTGGAAGCGATCACTGCGGTATTGAAAGTGAAATTTCTGCTGGCATACCAGCCTAATGTCCATTCCATATATAATTTTGTTGACAAACTAATGTTTGTGTAGTTTATGTTTATCATAATTTTATTGTCTGTTGAATTCGACTTTGAAAAATATCAATCAAAATGGCTCTGGTGATAAAAAAATGTGTGAAGCAGATTAGAAATAAAAACTCTTTAATTTGTAAAAAAAAAAAAGAATAAAATGAAATAAAAAGTGTGTCAACGTATATATGTATTTTTAAGCACATTTACAGGAACAATGTTGTAAACGGGGTAAACCAAGCGCGCAAAGGAGAATAAACTTATGCAAGAACAGAGCACGGCCCCGTAATTGAAATTGTTTTAACCACTGATCCGTGGGTGTCTTCTCCCTTGATCAATTCTGCAACATTGCAATTCGATCTTTACTGATTTGAGAGCGAATTTTCCTTCAAAAAAGAATTGCCCAGTGCTTGGAATAGTTTACTAAGACATTTTACTTTGCCTTGATGAGAGAAACTTCACTACTTATAGCCAGCCCAACCTTTTTAAAACATTTTGCTTATTTCGCAAATATTTCTTAGACGATCTTAATCAAACAATGCTTGACATATTCAAGAGTATAGCGAACCAAATTCCAGTGGCGTAGCGTGGGTTGGGGCCGCCCGGGGCAGACCCAATTTATGCCGCCCCTAGTCATTTTTTCACACACTAAAAAAAAAAAAAACCCTTTGTCTACGGTGTCAACTTGGTAAAATTTCTCTTCAAAATTTTGTCAACTGTTGTTCTACTACTTTCTAGCAAGTGAAGCAAAAATGAAGCCGCAAATTTAAAATGTTTCCATTTTCCGATTTCCCAATCTCTAAGCGAATAAAAATTACTTACCTCAGTTATTATACCTACTTTAATTATCTAAATTAAAATTCTTCAGAAAAACGGGATTCCCCCCTGCAAGGTCGGGATTAGAATAGGTCAGGATTAGGTATGCCTGTAATGTATGCTTGTCGTAAGAGCAGACTAAAATCCGCCGAAAGAAGTAATCTTCATGATGTTATAAGCGATGCTGTCAGGAGCATGTACTCTTGGTAGGGCCACCCTTTGACAGTAAGGTTATAACTGAAAGATGAACCTGAAGGATAAACCCATAAAACCAGGAGTGTCTGATGCATATTGTGCGGCATACTGATCAGCGTCTGACCCCATAGGGGCGGCTGAATTTAAACTGTAAATCCCCTTCCGGATAGGGGACTAGAATAAACCTGAGGTAAGGCATGCCTGTCATAGAAGGCGACTTAAATCCAAAAAGGTTTAAACTTTTCACAAAAGTTAAAAAAAAAGTATGCAATAAACAAAACAGAAGGAATTAATACCCCAGGTGGTACGCCAGGTAAACTGGTAAATCCACCCTCTTCCGAGGTCGGTTCCATGGATTCTGGGGGGAACCATTTATTGCTAAAAGATGACCCTTTCATAAAGAGTCGTAGAATGGTAAGAACACCACTATCCCAACCAACAAAAGATGATTCAACATGCTGTTAATAAAGTCCACGCTTAGACGAATTCTTGGCGTATTGTGCTAAACGAAAGCAAATCTACCCACGTAAACTTTACCTACAAAAAATTGGATAGATTACCCGTATATTTAAATTCGGCTCAAATACCGTACGCGAACTAAGCAAAATATCTAGGAATGACTCTAGATGTTAAGCTTAAATGGAAATCGCACGTAAAAAAGAAACGCGACGAGCTCGAAAACAAATACCGACAAATGTACTGGCTACTCGGAAAACATTCGAAGCTGAGCCTACATAACAAACTGCTTATCTATGAGCAAGTGCTAAAGCCAGTGTGGACGTATGGTCTACAACTAGGGGGTTGTACCTGGAAAAGCAATAGAAACATCTTACAAACTTTTGAATATAAAGTTCTTAGAACGATCGTTAGCACACCGTGGTACATACGTCACGAAGATATTCATCGGGACCTGGGAATTCCCAGCGTCGTCGTTTTGCTCGTAAACACAAAGATCGTGTTCACGGCCATTGTAACCGTACCGTCATTCAACTAGTTGACGCGAACAATTCAATTCGTCGTCTGCAAAGGACAAAACCTTTTGACCTCGCGTCATAGTATATGCCGGTCGTGAAAACAGCAGGAACTTTCATTGGAATTTAACCTGTCTAAAGCGCTACATTCTTTTTAAATTACATACGAACATCTTTTTCCAAAAATCACGAGTCTCGTAAGCGAAAATAAAACTGCTGGATATTAATCTTGAAGAGTGGTGTTTTTAGTGAGTAAAAATCTCACACTACCATAAGCACGAGCGGTCGGGCCTTATGGTGTCTTTAGAAGATTTTCACCCTCTCGACAAAAAAATAAAAAAAAATACAAGAAACTTTTTTATTTATTTGCACAAAACTTCTTTAAAATTTTATTTTCCTACTTTTCATCAGGGCAAAATCTCTTATTATTCTTTCAGTATCGATGGTCTCTGTGATTTCCTGCTCTATAGCCATGATACCCAGATTAGATAGCCTTAAAGTGTTCATTGTGGACCTTAAATAATTTTTAATAAGCTTCAATCACAGCCGGCATTACTTATTGCAATAGTGAGAAAAAGACGAAGCATTATTGTTATGTTAGGCAGACTAACTTCCAGTCTAAACTGTAATATATATTTTAATAGTTCAAGTTGTTATGCCTGTAGAAGACATAATTGCTCTTAACCGTACGCGTTCGATCTCAATTTCATCCTTATCAATGTCATCCTCATGAGGTGCAACATCTGAATTGCTTTCATAGTTTTTATCTTCTAGCAAGAAAAGAGAAAAAGAGTATTTTCGAATGCAGATGTTGTGTACTGTGTTATAATTTGTGTGTGCTGTACAGGGTTGTCATTTCTGATAAAATGTAGTTGCATACTAGGGAGCAACGTTCATTGGATTTTGTTGTTAAGCAACACAAGGAATGTCTGATTACTTACTGTGAAGCAGTGTTAATGCTGGTAAACTTTGTAAATAAATTCGTTGGACTGAAAAAAGAATCCGTTTTGTAAATTTTACATATTTAAAAAAAAATTTAACCGCTTCAAATTGGGGCCTGTGCAAAAATCCAATCACACCCCAGACGAACTCAAACAACACTCCTTGGAATTACTGAACACAAAACACCCAGAAACAGAATGGCTCAGGGTATGCACGGACGGTTCGAAACTAAATCACAACAGCAACGCGGGAGCGGGCGTTCACTGCACTCTCTTCAGCCACTACATCCCCCTGAGCACCAACAACACAGTAGCTACAGCCAATACAGCCCTGCAAGGACTAATACCTCGAATTCATCAAATAAAAAATATAGTCCTTCTGATCGACTCGAAAACCGCCATCCAATCGGTAATATCTTACGATCAACCTGCTAACAGAACTATAACAGACATAAAACAGAAACTCAAATTCATCTCCAAACAAAATAAATATATAGTTCTTCAATGGATACCGTCCCATGTAGGACTGAGCGGAAATGAAGCAGCCGACGACCTTGCTAAAAAAAAAGCAACCAGACTCAACACGATTAACACAAAGGAAAAACCTTTCGCCAGAATAAAAAACAACATAACAAAAACATTAAACACAATAGACATAGAAGAACACAAACAAATAGCTGACACCAAATGCTGGAAGAACATTAAAGAGCTGGGCAAGGCAAACTCTGACGCGCCAAGAAGAGACGCAGTGGCGCAGTTGAGAATGACTACTAAACATGATTGTCTACCCCACCACCTATTCAGAATCGGGTTAAACCGAATGCCAACTGCCCACTCTCTAACGAAACCAATGCCGACCAACAACACCTCACCTGCCCGAACCTCAACCAGCAACACCAACAAGAAAACAACCTAACAGCGCTATACTGGGAAGCCCGAAGGAAAATGGAGTAAAACCCAACCCTGCCATTGGAAACAAACAAACTGGTTTAAATTTAGAAAAATCTATTAAGCATAAAAGTGCTTAATAGAAAAAGAAAGAGCCGTCGAAAAAATTACTGAAACGTGCATAAATTGCATAGAAGACGTTGTAACTCAAAAAACTATAGCTAATCCAGTTTAAATATTTAAATTCAGTGTAAAGCGTTATACTGAAGGCAAAAAGCGTGTTAGCCAAATCGTTTCTTTAAACTGAAATTAACTCCAAACTATATAAAATTAACTAAAAGAAATGAAGTATCCATCATTGAAGGCTAGAATGGGGCTGAAAATACATAAAATCGCTAAATTGCCCTTACGGGCGAATTCAGATTTTTGAGGGCTAAATATAGCCCCAAAAGTTCTAAATTGGCATCCCTGGGTTATCGCTAGCAATTATCCCATTACGATCTCCGAATCTTCGGCTTTCCCCCGCGACAGTTATGACTAGGTGCCTGGAAATTATGCTGCAGCGGTTTAATCTTTTACGGCTCGACTTGTCGAAAGGGAACGTTTCAAATGTTATTTTAAACATAGTTCCTCCTTGATTTAGTATGGTTTTCTCAACGGTTCTAGAGCGAATGTTCCGAATTCGACTTTGGCTGGATTTTATACTGCTTTCTCAACTTCCTTATTTTATTTAATTATGGTTTTATAAAAATAAATATTTTTGCTCTAACAGTTCATGCAAGGCGTAGCTTCTCGCTTCCATTCGTGACAGACGAATAAGGAGGGGGACCTGTAGTTTTATGCAGTTTCTGAAGGGCAATTGTGTCGATTGAGAGATATACGTCATGACAATATTACTCTCGGATATTGGCCAGAGGTTGGCGAGACGTAGGACCATGAAACAACTTCTTGGTATTTGACGGGACACGGAACTTGAGTGATCGCTCACTGAACCTGAGCCACGGTACCCTCTAAAAAATACTTTCTAAAATCCCTTTCCCTTGTTCTTATTTTTCCAGATTAAACGCCTTCATCCATTGTCGTCCGTTCAATACAGATTACGTCCACGTACCAAAGTTCAAAACAACAGATAAAAAAACAAAATTATTTATTACTGCTAATTTCTAATATCACATAGCTTGCTACTGGTAAAACCATTATTCTAATATCTCCTCACACATACGGATTCCAATTGCTGCCATCCTCAGGAAGCAGGTTATTTGTTATCAGTAAAATAACATCAATAACCCACCAGACACCAACTCCTCCGATTGTTAGAAGCTTCCCCACCGCAGTGCCTGTCTGGCCAAGACAGAATCTATCCATGCCAAGGAATCCAAGCAGAATACTGTATATTAGTGTCGTGACAAAGTAATGATCGGTGTACTTAACACAGGGTACACCATCTCGAAGAAACGTTCTCGGCCCATAGCAATCGATGTCGGCGAAGACGGTGCATTCAACTTTCGTGTGTTCCACATCGTCATACCATATTCCACCAAATTTCACGCAACCATAGCCGAGTTCCTTGCGTGCAGTCTCATTTCCCCGATGGTCGAAGGGATCCATGCAGTCTAGAAACTCCTTCGAAAGGAAGTTACACTTGACCAACGCGCCAAGTGGATTGAATTCCAGAGCAGAAGGGGTCGACTGTTGTATCGATATATCTTTGTCATTGCGAGCGTGAATTGAGTGACTTAGGTATATTAATTCGTAAAATATCGAAAGAAATATTAGTAATTTCATAGCTTTTTAATTAATTGAGGAAAGTATGTTTAATCACTTGGATTTGTAGAATTGTCAAAAATGTCATCGCAGAAATGTCAAAATGCAATTGGTTGCGATCTTAGCTTGAGCTTGGGGCATTTCACATTCAGATGGTGCGTGTGGATTTGGGAAATTTTTTTTCAAAATGTGACAATTATGACGAATGTTTCAAATTGCCCCGAAATTATATGTCAGCGGTTTAATTTTTCACGGCTCGACTTACCGAGAGGGAACGCTTCTAATGTTATTTTAAAGATAATTCCTTCTTGATTTATTACGGTTTTCTATGGGGAACGTTCCGAATTCGATTTGGTAGTGAAGTCAAGTACGGGAACAGACATAATAACATTTTGAATTTGACTTCTGCTAAAACTGCTTTATTAAAAATTTAAAAAGAGCTTACAATTTAAAGACAGCTTACAATCATATAATTAACATCGACTTTAGGAGTTGCTTTTAGTATTTCTATTAATAAGGGCCAAAGAGTTTCGGGCTTGCTTACATGTCCCGCAATTTTGTCCAGTTCTTCTTCAATATCAACTGGTAATAACACATAAACCATTAAAAATATTTCAGCCTATTTTCACCTAGGATTTTAGTGGTACTCCAATGTCAATGCTTCTTATTTTAGAAGAAAAGATTATCCAAATCGGACTTTAAGTGATGAAGATTAGTCTGTATGATGTCCTTCTCCATTTTATGTCTGCCAACGACTTGTTGAAATTGTAGACTTTCCCAATCTTGTCACCTGGCCAATTTTTAGACATGCCTAATGCCAAACCTTAAATCGTAGTCTGTGAACAAACTTGGTCATCTACGTCATCTATTGGTACACAACTAAATTAAAACCCCTCGTTTTCTGAAGATCAGCATAGATCAGAACACGTAAGAAAGAAGTCCTTTGAGAACTGACCCTTGCAATTGATTACCCAATATTCCCTAACAATCTCGCCGGAAATCAAAACAGAACAAGAGTCTCTTTTGGCTTATGAGCAGATGGAATATTAGAATCTGCAATAATTTCTTTGTTGTTCCACGGCTCCCTTATCGTTCTGTAAGCAGTGGAGAGCTCTTGCACAAGTGCAATTTGAATGTGATCACTGACCGCTGCCTAGGATTGTAGATTTCCATGGCTGTTTATTTTCCGTTTAGCATGCACGGTTTCGTAGTCTAGTTAAAGTGTATGTAGCTTCGTTTCTAGAAATTTATTATACGGTCCCCATTATCGGTCACTTCTTTCCAAGCGATCTTGGTTAGAATGAAAAAGGACTACTAGTACAGATCTTGAAGTTTTAATTTTTCCTTAATGTCTGGAACTCTCAGCGCGGTCCCCTTTTTTGTTGGCTTAGTGTAGCAGCTCTGATTTATAATATTTAGTTTCCAGGAAACTAAGTTTCATCCCGGCAGAGTCGATATACTGGATCAAAAGACGTAGCCTCTACCCCATAATAACAGGAGAGTAGGTCTGGAGCCATAAGTTATCTTTCATTGCAATTTATAGGTAATATGGAACTGTCGTTTCAGAGTTTTCAATAAAAGAAACCAATTTGTTAGTTAAATACATTTACTCTCTATGGATGCGTTTATCAAAAATAAAAATACAAGTTTCTAATCTTCATACTTTTATAGTTGAAGACTTTAAGCTATATACTGGAAGCATCCATCACACAAAACTTCCTACTAAGTACAAATGCTATTAAATGGAAAATTAATCACAGGTTAAAACAAATATCAGCTTATCCTATGGTGGTGCAAGTGGAGTATCTTCAAAAGAAGTGACTCTCGCTTTTATAATCTAAGTACACTCAGTGTTAATACGGGGTAAATTCTTCTGTGATTGAGATTACACACAGTAATACAATTTTATGGTGCCACTAGACCACCAAATAAAACAGATAACTGCACATGAATATCCAATGGCTGAGAAAATCCAATGACATCCACTCGTTGAGTCCTGCCTGTATCGAGAAACGACTTGCCTGGGCATTGGGCGAACTTGTTCCGTCCAACATTATGCCCAAGTAGGCCAAATGCATCACAGTCAACAAACCGAACACCGAATTCATGACCAAACTGAATGCAGATTTCCACTTGTGCTCGTGTGAGCACACCCGGTTGCGGCACGCGTTTGGCAAGATACAGGCGTTAAATATACTGGCAACTTTGGCACGTAGCTTGTACTCCACGAACGTGAAGATACCCAGCGACAATAATACTGCGTAGATTTGGAAGTGTAGTCCATGCAAGAGGGAGGACACTAGATATGTGGCGATGATAGCGAGAAGGGCACTCCTTCCCTTGATTGTTCGAAAGACGTATGTCTTGAGCCAGCGATGCATCGGAATATTCCAGTTTCGTACCAAGTCTGTCAGCGAGCGGGGGAACTCAATGGCACAGGGCTTCGTGATCAAATTTCCAAACAACGGCGACACTTCGGTGGGATGAAGGTGACCTCCGATACCAGCTGCGGCCATTGTAGCCTGGGACAGAAATGAGATAAAATAATGACTGCATCGGAATGACAGAGCATCACGGAAGGCGACAATCCACTTCCAGGCGTAGTCCGTGCACAGGAGCGCTACAAAACAGTTCGAGAGCAAAAGGAATCCCATAGCCGCAATGCTATTACACACTGTCCACAGAATCCATCGGAAATCCATTTTCATTTGGTTTAAACTTTGTGTGTACTCGTCGTAGGCAACCCATGGCCCGAGCACTACATTTGCCGGGCACAGCATGTATCCCAGAAAGGGAAACAACGCCGGATTGCGAATCTGCTTCTTCGCATCCAAGTCAAACGCCAGTGAGACCACTTTCATGGTGGCTATCATTTGTACTCCCCGAATTTTATGCCACACCGTGGGATTGTCCGCCAGCAGTTCATAGGTGACCAGTGACACAATGCAAATAGATCCAAGGATATAACCCATTCTCCTCGACTGCCTGTATTCCAGAATACTTAAGATCACATAGGACACCATGGCGAAGAGCAAAACTATTAGGAAATCCAAACCGATTGTGTGATAGAGGACACCGCATCCGCAGGCAAATGAGATTATATGATCCATCCAGGGACGAATGCGGACGCATTTCGCAAAGATCCAGGCGAGGCGACAAAGAAGATTCCATCCGAGTATAGTGCCTGCGTACGATGTGATCTGACTCAAGGATGGTATTACACAGTTCTTAAGCGTTTCCACCAGCGTTTGCTTGTTAAATCGGAAGAGGAGCTTATGCTCAAAGTCGTAATCTTCGAAGAGGTCTTCCTCGTATTCGTCGAAGTAATCCTCCATTTTCAGAGTGAGACGATATTCAGTATTGTATGGTCACTAGCGCTTCTGGATGCGAAATGATAATGGATTCAGAGGAATTTGATAAAAATAACATTTTCCCTGCTGAAATGGAATCAATTTATATTTACAAACAAAAAAAAAGAAAATGAATGGAAGATGTCAAACGGTAAGCAGATATGTGCAAGGAGGGTGAAAGCAAATAGGGAACATGTATGGGCTAATTGAAAAATGTACTAGAACGCATTGAAATCATCAAGTTATCCTTTTTTGTCCGATTGATAGTTGCGAAATGAAAGTGAGACTGAGAATTGAACCCATTGTGATTTTTCAATTTAAAGTGGACTAAACATTTGTGACGGAGTCCAACGTAACAGAGCATTCACCCTTGAGGATTCTCCAAATGAATGTAATATACAAGTTGAGCCCAATTAGGGAGGTAGAACTGAAGCTACTGTCGTTTTCTATAGGACAAAAATAATGCTCCTTTCTCTTTTCCGCAGCAAAAGCTATTCTGAAAGCGTTCCATTTGCACTACAGAATCCTTTTCCAAACGTTCTTAGATGAGTTTTTCAATTCCAGATTTCTATTCAGATTTCTTTTGTTTTGAAAAAATATTTTTTTTGTACACACATATCTATAAATACACTAAGAATTGAGCAGAGGCGATTCTCATGTTCCATTGGAAAACAGAAGATTAGATATCTTGAGTGAAATCAATGGAAAAAGACATAGGTAATTGGGAAATCTATATGTGGACAATTTGTTGCGATAAATTGTCAAATTATGTACAAAAATTATGGTGCACGATGTCAGATTGGAAGCATGTGGCTTAAAGTAACTTCACACTGTACAACCAAGCACAAAACTTTTCATACAACATGGCAAATGTCATCAGATTGTATAGTGTGAAAGTGAAATTTGATTTGAATTTGATTGTCCTTCTGATGGACCATCTAATCGAATGAAAAGTCTGATCGGTACCATTTTTCATGCAACATTCTGATAAAAAGAAAAGCTTAGAAATTACAATAACAAAGAATGCGCTAAAAATGCTGTTAGCTAAAAATTTAAGTTTTTAATAGATTTGTGATAATTGACAACAAAAGAACGTAGTATTTAGGACAGAAGAATACAGCAATTTATTTGTGGAGCTGTATGTGTAATTTAAATATATTTAATATCGTGAACCTAAAAAATTTTGTGCGAAAATTCAAATACAAAAGCCGTTTGATTTTCCTCACAACGAGTGCTGCTAGATGTCGCATGTTTGGTTATATAGTGTGAAGGGACTTTTGGACTACAAAAGACCATACTAAAGCGCTGGATAACGTCACTGTATATTACGTTAAAAACTATGCACCTTATATATAAAGCCCCGACTTTATTTTTAGTTTATTAAAATTGGATGAGATTTAAAAATCAAAGCAAGCACAAATCATATAATTTTAATGAAATAAAACCTGCATTAGTTGAGGTATTGAGTAGTTTTTTTTTTTTTGTTTGTTTGTCCTTTTATATTCAACGCATTTCCTAGCTTTCGCAATCGTTCGTCCCAACAAGCTTATTTCTGGAAGTTTCTCACTTGCAGCAAGTTCTGAGATTTATTAGAAACTTGCAGAATTTAACTTTCTGCTACTGTTTATATTCAACTGGTGCTTACTCTAACTTCCATAAGTTTTATAGCTAAAGGAAAGAGCTGTGAGCTATAATAAGATAGATCTCGTGTACCATTTCCGGTTCCATGTAATAATAACCAAAAATTATAACAACCCCCGTTTTAATTCTCCGGCATTCCATTTTCAGTTTCCAATTCAGTTCTATTTTTTATTTGTGGTGAAGTTTATGATATATTGAGAAGCTTTAATTTATTTGCCGGGAGCTATTTTGTCGTCGTGTTAGTTTGGCATGGGTTATTTTGTGTGAGTTTTTTTTATTTTTTGTTGGGTTCTTACATATCATCGCACAGACATATCTAAATGAGCAATTAGCATTCAGTTGCATTTTATCACTAAACAAATTAAAAAAAATGGAAAACTCAAATCATGTACAAATTAAAAATTTTAATAAAAGAAATCGTGTATTGATTGGGATATTGAGAGGATTTCTATCGGGTATAAATATATGTACGTGAAAATTGCATTTTTAAAATTTTGTTTTGAACCATATCTCAAAAAAACACAAATTATTGCTGACTGCTGATATTTCCTCCTTCTTTCTTTGACCTTGTGAGACAGTTCAAAAGGAATAGGGTCAAGTATTCTAAATGAATAAGATTCAGAATGAATAAAGAAACGTGTCCATTGCATAGGTGTAGTAGTATTCCCACACAAATACAAATTAAGTGATTACTGATCAGGCAGCGTCGTTGTCAAATTTAATTGGGGGTAACCGTTCGTCTTTGCTGTGTCTCGATTTCCGATCACATCCATGAGCGTGGAATTTTTGTGCTCGCCTTTGTTTAGATGCCTAGGTTTTCTAAAACGCGCGCTGTATTCTCATATATCATCTAGGTACAAATATTTTCAATAAAATTTAAAAGAATTTTTGCAACGCTTACGCAAAAAAACGAAAAATGTATTTAATCAATTCGATAAACACGAATTACCGATTTGTGGCACTATTTCATGATTTCTATTTAATATTAGGTTTGTTCGATGCCGGTGCAAACTAGAACATCGAACCCAAAAATGTTGCCCTGAAAGCAGTTCTTAGTTATTCGCAAATAAATCTATGTTGCTTTATATTTTCGGAGACAAAATTTTTTTTATGGCTGCATCTCATAATTTTACATTTTTATTAAAATTTTCCACAGAAAGTAAAGCCTCACAAATATCATCACTAACGAATGACGAAAGAAAATATTTGCGATGAATCCAATGCGCACACAGTGCACACTTCGAATGCAATGCTGCAAAATTCAATGCGAATTTAGCTCAGCATCCACGAACATGGAACACATTAGTAGAAAACCAGTGCGCTCATCAAACAAACCTATTAACAATCTAGCTTTAAAAACATAGACTTAAGTTAGCTTTGGTTGACATTCAGTCAATTCAAACAAAATGCAGAATGTTGACACTAGGCTCAATTTTTGATTTATTAAATCATTTGTATGGAAGTGGTAGTATTTATGTATGTTTTAGGAAATCGAGCCTTTAAAAGTAACTTGACACTAGATAACCGCGCACACAACATGGCGAATGTCAGAAAATCGAATAGTGTGAAAGTGACAATTGACTATCCATTTCAAAAACGAATGACAAGTCTGACCCAGCATTTTTATAGCAAGAGAAGCTTAGAATTTACCAAAAAGAAAGAAGATACAAAAAAAATTAAATTTTTAATAAATTTGTGATAATTAACAATAACAAAATATGGTATTTAGGACAGAGGAAGCCAGCAATTTTAGAATAGATCTATATGAGTAATTTTAATATCTCCCATGGGACAAGAAAATAGATAAAGTTTTGTCGAATAGAGTGAACTTGAAAAATTTTGTTGTTAGAAAATTCAAATAAATAAGCCGTGCTTGCAACGAGTTGTGCAAGTTGTAGTATGAAGGGACTTTAGGTGATAGCAACTAAAAGGAAAATGAACAGGTAAATTTATTATTTCATGAATTTTGATAGTAACGCTACTGCCTTACATTTCGGCTCCGATTCCATTTACCCAAAATACAGTACTAGATCGGCATTCGAACTCAACTTCATATATCACCCACCAGGTGTCGCCACGCTCACCTATCACTACCCATTTCGCCCGAAAACACAAAGCGGTTACCGGCGAATCAGTAGACGAACGAACATAATCCTAACAAAAAATAAAAAAAGGAAAATAAAATAAATGGTGATTGGTGTGATCCAGCAGCGGGCTATCTTTTGAATTCAACCAAAAGTCGGCCGAAAGTGTTTTCGTTTTCAAATCAAATCGAATTATTTCCGTACTTTCCCATCCTGAAGCTAAACATTCGTCTTTTGTTTTGTATGTTCGCTTGGAGAATTGAGAAGAATTGAATTCGCAACGAAATGGTACGCATTTGCAAAATTTATCTTCTGTTCTGTGTAAATTGTCAAAGAGGAGGCGAGAGAAAAAAAAATCTTTTTTTTTTTTTTGTTGATTCTCTTAGAAGAGAATAAAAACAAGAATTGCGTTAATTTTTGCAATTTATTATCGACGCATTCCTCCGAAAGTGACTGAATAAAAATTAATATTTAGTTTTCTATTATAAAAGTCGGGGTGTTTCTTTTGTTAACAATCCACCGCACACAGATCCAGGGGGGACTATCGAACAAATAACCAAGAGGAATTGATTTTTTTTTGCTCTTGCTTCAGCAGGGTTCATCATTATTAAGTGAAAGTGCGACCGAGTTCGGGAGGATCAAATCGAACTATGCAGGTTGAACTATGATTATATTTTATTTAATGTATTCTTGTTGATATTTATGAAGGATAGCCAGGGAGGGTATTGTCTTGTTTTTAAAGAAATTCATTCACATAACCTTAAATTTGAAGGCGGAATCGCAAAAGGGGTTCTGTTTTATAGTTCTTAATTGTATTTAATGATTGGGTTGGAATATGCCATGAATTAGATTTGCATTGATGGAAGCAACGCACAGCTATTGGAATAGAACGATAGATGGTTGTGATTTCTGCTATTAGTTAGGGAAGTGTTTTTTTTTTTTTTTTTTTTTTTTTTATATGTATTCAATTTCACAAGGAGTAGTGTAGTTAGGTACTTCAGTCATCACTATCAGTTTATCGTCAGAATCTTCAATATTATCATTATTTATTTGTTCTTACAACATTCCCTGGTTGCTATAATAAGTAACAAGTTAGTCGATTTTCAAATGCGTAATAAGGCTGTCAAGATGACTGGGTCAACGAGGTCAACACGCAGTCAAGTTATCATTCACTTAGGTACGCAATCTTTGGACTATTATCGATGTCCTAAATGGCACATTTACTTGACTTTTAGTGCCTTATATACATTTGGTTAACGGTATTCCAAGTATGAGTGACTCAGTAGCCAGTAGGAAATTTAACACACTTTAATACTTTCCAACTTGATTCCGTAAGTCCTGTTGCTGAGAAACCATCATTTACTCTTCCTATTACAGGATCGATCACATTTACATACGGCTGTTTTTTTATGTTCCAGGTCAATGTTTTTTTTTTTCTTTTTTTTAAACTACACTCCGGGACAAAACGCTAAGACACTCTACAAATTCTTAAGAAAAAAATGTGAGTAACATTCGCCAGATCTGATTGAATCATTAGGTAACAGTATGTATTTAGACCACACTGCCACAAAATAATTTAAAAACCGAAAACTGGGTGGGACAGAAAGAAAGGACATGTTAATCATTTTGTATCGAACTTCGTTCTAAACTTGGTGTTAAATTTGATAAACCTTTTTCAAGAAAGTAATATGGGACACGGAAAGCAGAAGTACAAACAATTTTGAAATTTAGGTGTGCAGGGTGGAGTATTTCTAATAGATTAGTGGAGAGAAGTCGAACAGTAGTGACAAATTTAATAAACGATCCCGAATGAAAGTCTCCAAAAAGAGAAAGACTCCAAGAGGAAAATGTGTGATTTTGCGGGAAGTTTTAAATTCTTCTTTAACGGCTCGTCAAATCACAGTTAAAACGAAAATAAAAAATGTGACGAGAGTTTTACAATAATGCGAACATCTGCAAATGTGAAAACTGCTACAGAATCCACTTTTAACCGCCATTGCTATTGTAAATTGAGAGGTTTGCTTCAATTATTGCCGAGGAAAACTTCATTTTTGAACAGGATTAGGAGTACTACCCGTCTAGTTAAGGAGTACTTTAACTCATAAAACATATCCCTTCTTAACTGACCAGCAAGATCACCTGACTTAAATATAATTGAGAACATGTGGTGGGATATTGCTCGAGCAATTTACGCAGGTGGAAAGCAGTACAACAATATTTCGGAATTAAAAGAATTCATTAGTACAAATGGGACAAGATGGATAAAAAATATATAAAAAAATTGTTCAAAAGAATGCCTAAGCGAATGTTAGAAGTTGTAGAAAATAAAGGAGCTGGTACACTAATAAAATAAAATATTGTATTTTTCGTGTTATTTAATTTTAAAATCCACCTGTCCTATCTTTGTCCCATCCAGTTTTCGGTTTTTCCCCCCAAAACAATTAAATGAAGGATTTTTTCCAGAAATTATTTTATGGCAGTTCGGTCTAAATACATCTTGTTTGGCAATCAGATTTTGCAAATGTTATGCACACTTTATTTCTTACGAATTTGTGGGGGTGTCTTATCATTTTGTCCCGTAGTGTATGTATGGAATTTTATATCGGCCAAATGACCGTATCTGGTTGCGGTGCAGGTAAGTGCTCTTTTGGTAGATTTCGGGGGTTATTTCACCAATTTCTTAAATAATGTCCTTTAGCATTGGGATTATGGTTGGCCTGTTGCCGTAGACTTCCCTTTAAGTACCTCCAAAGGAAAAAGTTGGGGACGGTTTGAGTCGTCAATATGAAGCTTTTCACTCCATTTTCACCGGGGCATATGGTAATTTTGCATTAGTTGTTGAGTCAATTGAATTTTATACAAATTTTATAAACAATTCCTGTGCACAGCGTCTAACGGAAGTGCCCGGACTTTCATTAATACGTATGTACGCTACAAACAGCCGGACTTCAGTTTACCTGTATGTTCAGTTTCAATGTTATTCATTATACACTGAATGGTTGACTTGCTAGGCACATGATTTATACCAAAAAACTCCGTGTTTTCACAATGGAACGATTATTAGAAGCTCCATAATATACTGTTATCGACTGCTCTTCACGACCGTCAAATGAGTACAGACAAATGCCAACCAAATCGTTCAAAAAAAACGTTTAGATCATATGTACCCACTCAAGTTGTAAATACTGGTACACACATTTTGCGACCCAAAATGTAGAGGGCAGAGAAAAGTACAGAACGGGGTCAGGTTTTCTATGAAATTCGTATAAAGAATATTTCTTCGTAAAATCCGTATATATTTCTAAATTGAATCCCAAAAAAAAAAAAAACAAAATTCCCACAAATAAAAATCGAATTATCATAGCTAAATTACCCAAATAAAAGTAAAATTGTTACTCGGTACCATTTCGATACTTGCATACTTTAGGTATCAATAAATGTTCGACATGTTGATTGTTTTAATTTAACGAAATTGAGTCAAAAAAGAAGAAAAGTATTACCTGATATATAAAGGTATATATTGGATCTTTCAAGGGCAAAGTTCATTTTGATTGAACTGTTTAAATTTGTATTTTTTGCAGTTTCAAAGTAAGTTTAACATTTTACAACGCATATATAATCACTTTGATGAATAAACTGGCAACAAGATCTCGCTTCTTACCACAGGTCGATTAGAAAGGCGAACATATTAAGCAAAGTGATTTATAAGATTTTAAATGTCTTGAAATCCAAAACATTTCAGATTTATATCATTTACAAATTAATTTGCCAAATTGGAATTTTCCTCCTATGAAATGCAAAATATTTGCTGTTAGTTTTATATATATCCCTAAAAAAATTATTTGTTAGCAAAACAATAAATAAAAATGAACTAAAATTTTTGCGAATTTGGAAATTCCAATTCACCAGATTAATTTCGATCGAAATGTTGAACACCTAATTTCACTTTCACAATTGAAATTCCCAAAAAGTTAAATGCAGAACATAAGATAGCTGCATACATGTGTGAAAATATGTGCATACATGCTTATGAAGTTTTCACAAAAGAAAATCGTATGAAAATTTGTTTTTATAAAAAAAATTTTTAAAAATTCGCTCATACACACATTTTGCTCCTTTTCGTGGTCTGTCTGTCACTTTCTAGCTTCTAAACTATAAACGCTATATGCATGGTTTTTACCCAAACACAATAGGTATGTTCCCTTACTATCTGCACTAAAATTAGTTAAATCTCAAATTTCAAGAAATGGGGGAACAATCTCAGATAAAGATGAAAGTTACAAAAAAGTTAAGAGCCGACCGACGGAAACCGGTATGTGTGAAAGCGCTCTTCGGGAACGCAATATGTATGTTCTCCTTTTTTAACGTTCAGTTTGTTTTCTACCATATAACTTGAGAGCAGCTTAAACGATTACGATGCAGTTTTATTACACATGTTAACTATTTATATGTGAAGGAATGAAGATACATTTCGTTATTGGTTGACATTAAGAAGTTCAGTACTCAAGTTGGGAGAAAATTATTTGTCAAATTAATGGACATTTTTGTTTTGTTTATAAAGTCTGCGAGAGCTGTATGTAACTCAGATTAATGGAAAATGCACAATAAGCATTTAAATATTTTGAAAATATTCACACGTATAACTTCAGAATGTCTTAGTTCATTTAAATGTAATTTATTTTATGATTTGCTGTTTAATTAAAGCATTATCTGGGAACTGTGCAGCGGACAGAAAAAACTTTATTTTTTCCCACCTCAAATAAACCTACAATCTTACACAACTAAGGAGTGCCACTGCACGTGCGCGAAAATAAGTTGATAGTTTTAGTCATGTCTTTGTCTGCTCAGTTTTTTTTTCGGCCTTAGGTACGTACATACTCTGTTTATGTACACGGAAAATTGAGTTGATGGATATATAATATGTAATAGTCCACGTAAAGGATACCCAACATTTATCACCTCAATCGTAAAAAATAGAACAATATCATGATCTATGAATTTCTAAAACAGGCTACAATCTCTAAACAAAAGGCCACATGAAGATGCCTTGTGACTTTTTGGGCTGGCGAAACCGGGCGGGTCTGCTAATCCATAAATAAAAGACACTCCATATGTACTGATCGTTCTTAAATTGTTCAAATTTCAAATTTAGGAAAAATCGAAACAGTTGGAGTTTTTGAAAAATCTATGAAAAAACTAAAAAACAATTATTTTTAGATCATATATGTGTACATACATATACATATAGGATACTTTTTCATACAAGTGTCACATTTTATTTGGGAAGGCATTGGAACAAGTTAAACTTAGTAGACTTTTTATCTCACTCCTTTTCGTGGCCGAATTGTTACAGAATTTTTGTACTAGAAAACGTGGTCCCTTCTTACGGTAATGTTTTTGGTGAGATGTCAATACTTTTGCAAGGATTATGTATGTATGTAATGTAAAAATTTAGTGACTAAAACAAACCATCGGTAAGCAATCCCCAGGTAAGACTTCGGGTTCTTGAGCCATTTTTACCGCAAATCTATCTGCATTACAAGAACGTTTGATTTTATTAATAACTATTGAACTACATGGTTCGTATCAACGCCTATAATATACCGCATGAAGATATGTCGCAATGATTAACATATGGCACCGACCCTTCACATTTTCAGCATTTGTCCCAAGTACAACCTCTGTATCAATCTGCAAGATTCTACGTCAACTGGATATGGAGCATATTGATACACCAACTCCTTGCCCATTTTTTGAAGACAATATTTAAAAGTTAATTTTATTTAATTAATCCTTTGTCTATACCGCAAGCACTACCTACTCTACTCGTATGTACCAACTTTGAAGTGTTGCTTTGAACCAATTTTCAAGATTCTATGATATGTTGAGGGGAAGTACCCTATACATAAGTTTAGATGATTAGGAGTCAGTACATATTAGGGTTGCTAATATGTATAATCTTAACACGATATACAATGTTTGTGTTCCTATCATTATTGGAAGCCGAGCTAAATGTTCTAAAATGTTTCGTGTAAATAAGGTGGTAGTGTATAAACTGGCGGTGTACTACAGTGCACCTTGTTATGTATATGTAAAATTGTACTGTAAATAAAGCACCACAGGACGGCTTTTTTTATATTAAAGCTGTTTAATATTATTCCTGTCTAACTCGGTAGATAGAACCATGCTTTTCAAGCTTGCCACCCTGAAAGCACTAAATGAGGAAAAAGTATCATCAATTTGAAATGGAATTGATGTATACAGCGAGTTTTCCACAGGGTTGCTAAACGGAGGCATAACTTTCAAGAACATCACCATTAAATGCTACGATTTTTCCTGAAACCACACTTATTCTTTGTTTTGTGAGTAATTTAATTAGTGCGCGGAACTCAATATTTGATATTTTTAAAATTACCACAGACTTTAACTCATTCTTTTAACTACTGTAGGCGAACTAATTGGTAAATCAACATGAAACTTCATGACAATAAAAAAATAATTCTAACCCCACCCCTTTCTGCCTTCATCCCTATACCTCTAAGTTAAAAAATCCCCTCTGTAAATCTGTCTAATC
This sequence comes from Pocota personata, assembly GCA_963082735.1. Lineage (NCBI taxonomy): Eukaryota > Metazoa > Arthropoda > Insecta > Diptera > Syrphidae > Pocota > Pocota personata. Next base: position 7,718,805 of record OY720430.1, read on the forward strand.
TAATCCATCGATTGCTGCCTAACGCTAGTTGTTCGACAATTTAAATATAAATCTTAATCGACTGTCCTTTAACAGTTTTATGTTGTTGCAATCGAATCGCTTGAAAGAGCACGTAGTCTTTTAAAGAAGGACTACGAATCGTTTGTGTGTAATATGCTTTAAAGCCAATAACTTGTGGTGTAAACACCGTTCTTATTATTGCACCAGATCTATTAGTAGTATACATTGTGATATCCTTTTGTGGATAGAGCAAAGAGTAAGATATGTGGCGTTGTCATAGGATCAATGAACACAACTAAAAACATACGAGTAATATATTGTTTCAAATTTCTTTGCAGGAAATTCATCAGCTTGAAATCTTATGCAAGCAACTGTACGAAGCAACAGACTCAGTTATTCGTTCCGAGGCTGAGAAAGCACTTGTCGCCTTTGTAAGCAGCCAAGATGCTCTACCGAAATGTCAGATGCTCTTGGACCGAGCCGACTCAAGTTATGCTCAACTTCTTGCAGCAACAACTCTAACAAAATTGATACAGGGTTTGAATTTGGAGCAAAGAATCGATATAAGGTTTGATAATCGAATTTTTTTTTATAACTGTTGGGTAGTTTCATGCATTTGTTTCCAGGAGTTATATATTGAACTATCTAGCAACCCGCCCAAATTTACAGAATTTCGTTGTACAAGCACTTGTAACCCTTTTGGCAAAGATAACAAAATACGGATGGTTTGACACGTACAAGAACGAGTATATATTTCAAAATATCCTTGAAGATGTTAAGAAGTTTCTCCAGGTATGCATATCGAGTCAAACTAGCTTGGAATTTGGCTTTTAATATGAATATCTGTTTTGCATCTTTTAGCAGGGATCAGCTGAGCACTGTACAATAGGTGTGCAAATTCTATCGCAATTGGTATGCGAAATGAACTCAATTGTAGAGGCAGATGTGAATTTGTCCTTCTCAAAGAATCGCAAAATTGCCACATCGTTCCGTGATCAACAGTTGTACGATATCTTTCTGCTCTCTTGTTCGTTATTGGTAACGGCAAGAGACAATAACAAGAGCTTGAACTTTATGGATGAGTCACAACAAGCGTAAGCAATTATTGGAATTTATTTATTTAAGTATGAAATTCGAGTTCTGAATTTCAGTCTTATATCACATGTCCTGCGACTGACTAAGAACTGTTTGAGCTTCGATTTTATTGGGAGCTCCACTGATGAGTCTTCGGATGATATGAACAGTGTTCAAGTGAGTTTTGATAAATCTAATGGTAATTTTGATTTGAGTTTTAAAAAAATTTACAGATTCCTACCTCCTGGAGACCCGCATTTCTTGATTCAAATACATTGAAGTTGTTCTTTGATCTCTATCAGATTCTTCCCAATGGGTTGGCTAGCTATTCGTTGTCATGTTTGGTGCAGGTGAGTTTTTTTTTTTTTTTTCTTTTTCTTTTCGTTTGTCTCTTTTATTGAAAAACAATACTATTTGTAGATGACATCAGTTCGTCGATCTCTTTTTAACAACCCTGAACGTACAAAATTTCTTACTCATCTCCTCGAGGGCGTAAAGAATATTCTGACCAATTTACACGTAAGTTTTTAAAACTTAAAAGGTAAGATTTATATGTGTTCTGAATAGCACATTTACGAATATTCAAATATTCAAAGCTACATATAACAAAATATTTTGAGAGTGGTGAGTGCCGAACGTCTAGGCTAGGTCGGCGCATGTATGTAAAAGTACGGCGATACGCATCCTAATATAAATATACCAGGAAATTACAGGGAAAACAGTTGAGATTAAAACTCCACAATTAGAAGCGAGCATAATTTAATCCAGCCACTCCTAGAGAACTAAAGGCAGCCCTACCCTCTGAGCCAGCAGATTGGATTTAAGCTAGGAAATTACAGGAAAAACAGATGAGATCAAAACTCCACAATTAGAAGCCACAGGAATTCAAGGCAACAGTTGTTAAGCTTAAATCCAATCTGCTGGCTCAGACGGTAGGGTTGATTTTAGTTCTCTAGGAGTGGTTGAATAAAATTATGCCCGTATGGAACCTTAGTACCATTTGCCTGATCCATAAGAAAGGAGAGCATAGAGATCTTCAATATCACCAGATGTTCAATGCAGCTTTTGTTCTGAAAAATTTAATGCGAAACTCCCAGGCAAACATATTGGTCAATAGCCTAGCTATTCGGACGATCTTGTCATCATTAGCAGAACGAATTGCGGGTGTGATTATAAACGAAGATAAGGCTATGCATGTACATATATTATGCATGCTATAAGCAAATACTCAGAGGACACAAAGGTTCGAGCTAATGTATGTCGGATTTTTACATCACAGGCTACCACCGACGGTTTAAATTAAGTCCCACCAGTCAAAGTGCAATGACGCACACCAGTGAGTGGACAGATCGCGCGAACTCTTTGTTAAATAGTTCGCATACGTTTGGTGTGCGGAAGGCTTGAAGCGCCACGATGGACAGATATAACTTAAAAGTAATTAGAAGCCATAACAAGCAGCCCTCAGATCATAGCTATAAGGTTCACAATCTTGTGTTAATAAAATTATGCAACAACTACAAGCTTTGTAAATTATAATATGAATGTCAACGAATTCAACAAACGATATAAGTATGACTTTCGGATGCAATGGTGGACGTCGTGATTCAATTGTTAAGTGCGCGATCACTGAGCAAGGGGTTCGAATCCAAGAAAACAGAAAAAGAAAAGTTTTCTCACGGTCCCACCTCTCGTGAACGTCTCACAAACATCAGAGTAAAAATTGTCATGAGAAGCTTCTTTCAATCGAAAAATTTCCCTTCGGAAACGGCATCAAAATGTAGGTCCCAACCATTTGTGCGAGAAGCTAGGCCAGGCCCAGTATTGGGCTGTTAGCGCCAATATATTTATTTATTATTCCGATGCAATGATCAGAAACGGTTCTGATCAACACATATCACCAAGTTCAGTTCAAGCGCAACCTCTAGACTGCCACAAAGCATGTGATATGGACCGGACAGGGAAAAAGAAAAATGAAAAAGTGTGACATCTATTACGATGAGCGCCACGGGAACAGGGATGAGGATTTGACAAGTACAATAGTTTTGGTGTTTCAGGCATGCAAACGAACACCTAATGACAATCACACCTCCTTAGAGAATAAATGAATGTCACCAAAGACTGCTTCTACTCGCTTGTTTGCAAACCTTACGAGCAATATCCTAAATATGGCCTTAAGATCGTGCTTGGCGATTTTAACGCAATAATAGGAAAAGATGGTATATATAGTGACACAGTCACGATAAGGTCAATAGAAAGGTGTTAAATTAGGAATGATAGCTTCACCAGAACATGCCACGAAGGGCATTTAGTAGTAGATAAACAGTCGGTGCTGAGAATCTGGAAAGATCAATTCTGCAGACTGTTTAACTATGAAAACCAAAATTCCGCTGTTTGATAGAAGGTACGACTTCAATGTTATGTACAGCGGACATTCAATAATACTCCGACCCGTGGGAACGTAAATAGAGTCAGAGCGTTAAAAATTTTGTTTAGAATCTGAGGAGGAATTGGAAAGCAACCAAAGACCAGTGCGACATCCTAAAATGGCTTTATAAGTTCAGAGGCTGATACGAAAAATGAATGGAGCCTACGAAGAGAATTGCGTCGATTGGTCAGAATTATAAAGAGCGACAAATCGTTGTTAGCAAGATCACGCGATTGCTCATGAAAAGGATAGAGATAAGATAACGACGTCCTAAAATGTTTAGTAGAAGTTTTATATTCCTGCATTTTTATTTCCTTTTGAATTATTTAGGTGGATGAAGAGCTGGCACAAAAATGATTTATGTTTTTCTATCGATTTTAGGGTCTCAGTGATCCTGACAATTACCATGAATTCTGTAGACTGCTCGCCCGCCTCAAATCGAATTACCAATTGGGAGAACTAATCACAGTCGAATGTTATCCAGAAGCCATACAGTTGATAGCTAAATTCACTGTTCAATCGTTGCAGGTTTGAGATACATCAATAGACAAGGGCTATCGCTGTTATATTTATGTGAATTTATTTGCTCTTAGATGTGGCAATTCGCTCCCAATAGTGTACATTATCTGCTTACCCTGTGGCAAAGGATGGTCGCCTCAGTACCATATGTAAAATCGCCTGAACCTCATCTGCTTGGTACATACACACCCGAAGTAACCAAAGCGTACATCACTTCTCGCCTGGAAGCTGTACCCGTGATTGTCAGAGATAATTTAGAAGATCCCCTAGATGACCTCTGTATGGTACAACAGCAACTGGAGCAGCTATCTGTCATCGAACGTTGTGAATATGACAAAACATGTACGCTGCTCGTACAACATTTTGATCAAAAGGCGCGAGAGTATCAAGAACTCTTACAGAGTCCATCGCCTAATCCCATGGACGTGACAATCCACGAACTACAATTGACGTGGCTGGTGTACATAATCGGCTCAGCTATTGTTGGCAGATTGTCGTTCAATTCGAACGATGAACAGGACACTATGGATGGAGAACTTGTGATACGGGTATGTAATATTTAATACAGTATGACTTCGGTGAGTTATTCCTCCTTTTTATTAGGTACTGCAACTAATGAGCTTAACAGATGCGAGACTCCCGCAAGCCGGCTGTGAAAAACTCGAGTTGGCTATACTTAGTTTCCTCGAGCAAGTGCGTAAAATGCACATTTGTGAGCAGGCCCAGAAGGCGCACGTCTACAAAAGGCTGTCCGAGGTATTTGGTCTAAGCGATGAACAAATGTTGTTGAGTTTAATCAATAGGAAAATGTAAGCGAACGATTTTTAGAGCCCTTCCTTTATTTCTGAGTCCTGTGTTTCGTTGTAGAATAACAAATTTAAAGTTTTGGGGACGCTCCGAACCGATTATAAACAAGACTCTAATGCTGCTATCAGAGCTTTCTGTGAACTTCAACTCTCTACGAAAGTTGGCCAAGTTAGAAGAGATTCAATTTATGTTGACACATCACACAGTAAGCTAAAAACAACACTGATCTACCGATGATTTTTAAATCTCTAACCTTTCGCAGAGTGAACATTTTCCTTTTCTGGGTACAAATTCATCACTTACTGAGATGCGTTGCCGAACAATGTTCTACACGTCGCTGGGGAGGCTATTAATGTTTGATCTGGGCGAGGATGAGGAGCGTTTCTATAATTTCTTAACACCGCTAACGAGTCAGTGATAGTAACATTAATCTCATGTTGATGTAACCGTTTTTTTTTCCATTCACAGATCAATTTGAATCGCTTGGTTCTGTACTTATGGACGGGAACAGTTTTCCCAATGAGGAAGCGAAAAAGGCAATAATTGGTTTGGCACGTGATCTACGTGGTCTGGCACTACCCTTGAATGCCAGGGTTCCCTACACAATGCTCTTCGAATGGATGTAATGTTACAAAACAAAAAAAAAAAAAAAACTAAGCTATGATGTTTGTAATATTTATTTTTATCTTTCAGTTATCCCGATTATATTCCAATATTGATACGTGCAGTTGAGCTTTGGGCCCATGATCCAGCTGTGACAACGCCAGTACTGAAGCTTTTCGCTGAGCTCGTGCATTGTCGAACACAACGTCTGCAGGGCAATGTATCTAGTCCAATGGGAATATTATTGTTTCGTGAAGCATCTAAGCTGATATGCATCTACGGCAATAGAAGTCTTCATTTGGACGTGCCTCGAGACCAGCAGTATGCAATGAAATTGAAAGGCATTTCCATATGTTTTCTCATATTGAAGAATGCGCTCAGCGGGAACTATGTAAATTTTGGGGTATTCAAGTTGTATCGTGACGATACATTGGACAACGTTTTGAATATTGCTGCGAAATTGATTATGTCTATTCAACAAAACGATTTATTGGTAAATTGAATTTAATTGTTGGAACTTTGAATGTTATTTAAGTCTGCATAGTAATCCACAGAGTGATTCATAGTCAGCCTTTTATTGCTAAACTCTTTCTTTTCTTATTCTTTAAAGGAATATCCAAAACTAGCTTCAGCATATTATGGTCTACTTAATTGCTTATCACAGGATCATATAACATTTTTGGCTTCCTTGGAGCCGCGCGCATTTATTTATATTTTAGAAAGTTTGTCTAAGGGACTAACGGCGTTGGGTGAGTGTTGTTAAGCTTTTTGTAATTGCTTTTTGAATTTTGTGTAATCAATTTTTCAACTCTCAGATTCGACCATCTTTATTTGCTGCTGTTCAATACTGGACTGTGTAGTGTCATATATATTTAAGCAACTTCAACTTAAAGGTGAGATTTAAACACTTTGATTTAATATGAAATTAGTGCTTTCGAATTTACTGAATACTTATAACAATTTGTTTTCGGAATCGAGCAGAGAATTTTTGAGAATTTGTGATTGTAAGTTCTCTAATTGCTTTTATTATAGACAATCACCGCGATTTTCGTCGGCGTTTTTCGATTTTCTGTGATTGTCGTTTGAGCCATTGCGTAAGCTTGCCAACTATAGTCGTTTGTTTGTCGTCTAAAATTGTTATTACATATCTGTTGTATCGAAGAAGGTCTAGAAATCTAGTTCAACTTCACTTTGCTTGCTTCGGCCTCTGAATTGTGTACAATTTGATTCAGTGAGGTCCATTTTTCTGTGCGAAAAAGAAATGAATACCTTCAGCGTAGTCTAGATGTTTAAGGTCGGGGCAGCATGCAGGAACACCAGGTATAACAATGGTGACAGGTTGTAAATTTGTTTTATCAAACAGATAACTATCTAGCTATCACATGAAAAAAAACGATTTTTTGACTACACGTTGTCGCAAATCATCAATTAGATGATTCTACCCCCTACAGTTGAATCAAAATGTTCTTTGATTCGTTTCAGAAATATTATAGCTACTATTTTTGCAACTGCAAGAAGAAGGTAATTGTTGCAGTTTCTGTACCTCATTAGGTTATCGCTGTCTTCCGTGGAATATAAATCTTGTGTAGCAATGGCTTGAGCAATGACAGTAACTGAAAAATTCGTTCTCTCTAAGTTTTCTTCATGTAATATTATAGTGTACTACTCGTATGTCTGGTAATCACTGCTACGATAATGGACAAATAACCCCTATTTCTTTTTGTAGAAGTCTCTTAGGTCTGGCCCTATCATTTATCGCTCAAAGTTTTCTCGTTATTATGCGAGAGAGTTCCACTTGTTAACTGCAGTTTACAAAACGAGTTCTAGCGCTAAGCCTTTTCTTATCAGTTAATAAGCGGTCTCTTTCCCTGGTATATCTCTATGACCAGGTACCAGGCATAGTTTTATTCATTCTGCATAGCAAGAACCTTGAGCTCATCGAAACAGAAGCTTCAATTTAATTTCTGTTTGCTTGGTAGCAAGTAGAAGATAGGTTGAAGTCCCGCTGTCGTTGCGGTTCTCATTGCACTTGTTGTCTCAGTGGCACTTTAAGCTGCAAAGTTCCGCATGAGTAGGTCTATGGTAGCAAGTGGAGGATAGGTTGAAGTCCCGCTGTCATTGTATTCCCCTTTGCACTAGTTGTCCCAGTGCATGCCAGCCTTTGTATCAGCTTAAGAAGCTGCATTATGTTGGTTTAACATCCCGCACTATCGACGTCTCGAAGTCAACATATCCGATCTGACCCGAAGCTTTTGGAAGAGAGCTTTTTAATGTTAAGTCATGTCTATTCCATATGTTCATTCCCTTTTTAACAGAAAGTAAGAGAACTGGTTATAAATTAAATCATTTCAATAATTCTTGTTTATTTTCAGTTTCGACATTCCCTAACAAAAAGCTCCGCAATATCACACCGGAGAACTCACAGTTCCTTAAGGTAGGTTTTCGAAACACATTATTATACGTTTTCCAAATTTAAACACTTCTCTTTGGTCGTTTCAGGTAGTTGAAATGAATTCTGAAATTCTTCAGGGTATAATGTCAACACTACTCAACATGGTAATGTCAGAAGACTGCAAAAATCAATGGTCTATGTCCCGTCCGCTTCTAGTACTCATTCTGTTATATGAAGACTATTTTAGGTACTTTCTCTTATTTTTTTCTGTGATGACAAACGGATTTCCATGCTTAATTTATTTTCAAAGATCGCTCAAAGAAAACATAATCCGATCGCAACCCATAGATAAGCAACAAACAATGGCACTGTGGTTTGATGGACTGATGGATGGTATCGAAAGAAATGTGGCCAACAAGAATCGAGAGAGGTTTGTTATTTGTTATTAGAATTAAATAACCAATTATTTATTGTTACGTTTTTATTTTAGATTCACGCAGAATCTATCACTATTCCGGCGTGATGTGGTCCACTTACCGAAGGTTTCTAGTTTCAATCCTGGTTCGTCTCTTATTGATATTATTGATGATTATACATAAGTTTATTTATTTGACCGTTAGATGGCAGGCTAATTTAGTTCTTTATTTTTTTTATTTAATACCATTTTTTTCTATAAAACATAAAATATGTTTTTCGATTATTTATGTTAAACAATAATTATCGTTTTAACTTTTTATTTGAATAAAACTCCTTTTAGGTGATGTAGGTTTTTGTTTTAAGAAGATTTTCGAAATTGCCAAATGTTAGAGAAAGAGAAAGAAAGAGTTGGAAAATTTAACCGAATAAAACTTGACAGAAAGACATTCGGATTGCTAATTTTCGTAAAGGACATTTTCTCGCGACTATCTCACAATCAATTTCATCTTCAAGTATTCATTAACATAATAAAACGTAACTGTTCTCATTGGCAAAATTAAATTTAGGGTCATTTTTAAGGTTTTGCTCGATAGCCTTATCTTTATGTTATTGCAAAGTTATTGAGTTTCTTATATTTCTTTCGAATAAGATCTAAAATCATCGCTTAATGAATAGGGCGATTTTCAAAAATGCAAATTTAGTTTTACATAATTGCTTCATGTAATGAATTTGTTCCGATTATTTACCACCAGAGTTCTAAAAAAATTAAGCCTGGTGAATCATGGTTCCGCAACTAAGATTAAGTATATTGTTACGCTTGATGACGTTCCACAAATAAAAACAAAAATAGATTTACAAAATGAGTTCCACACGCGGGCTGGATTTTTGACTGGGAATTTGCCTTCGGTATTTCCTTTGTGTATATCGAACGGAAAAAGAAACACAAACTAATGAAAAGAACTGCCGGACAACAACCGATGAACAACAAAAAAAAAATTAACAATTTTAATTTAACTGTAATCAATTTATTTATCTATCTTGTGACAGGTCTAAAAGTAAACTCAAGCATTTATTTCTTATTCACTAGTACTTATCATCTACCTTAAACTGCACTACTTTGTGCTGACCTATGCGTTAATGTACTTTTCTGCATCGTGAACGTTGTTTGCTTAGGTGTCCGTTTGTGAAATTTTATACGACGAAATTCCTCTGTTGAAGTTTTGTGTGAAAACAATTTCTGTGGGAAATTGTTTAGTTCTACACTGACATATTTTTTTATCTTCGTTAACATTGCACCTTCATAACAATATAATTACTTCAATACGAACAAATTTGAAACAGTTATAAGAATTCTCTAGGACTGTGATAAAAATAGTAAAATACTTTTCATTTCAAATATTCAGGTTTTTTTTTTTTTTTTTTTTTGTAGAAGTTCTGACATTTTGACTCTATAAAATCTTCAAAGGCCTTTATGACCTCTGCTCGGTTTCCGAATACTTTGTGTCTGCAAAATGACTCCAAGGTGCGGAAAAGGTGATAATCTGTTGGACATACATCAGGAGAGTACGGTGGATGAGGAAGAATTTCAAACGCAACTGTAACAGTTTTTGCACCGTTACGCTTGAGGTATGGGGTCTAGCAATAGGATCCGACCATGCCTATTGATCAACGCAAGCCAATTTTGCATGCATTATGTCGATTTCCTCACAATATTCGATGGCGTTTATCGTTTCCCTTGGTTGAAGACATGAAAAGTGAATTGGTTCCTTCGATATCCACAAAATTGTTACCATAATCTTATCTGGGTGTCATGTCACCATAATCGCGGGGGTATGTTTTGGTTTTTCGTCTGCATCCCAGGTCTTTTATGGTTGTCATACATAATCCACTTTTCACCACAGGTGATTATCCGGTGAAAAATCGGTACACTTAGTTGTCTTAAGCTATACGATGCACAGATTTCTAGGAGCCGTAGTTTCTTCGTCGTGTTTCTTTACCTTTCGATTGTCATGGCGGATACTCCCATATTCTGTGAAATGGTCCGCTCCGATTTTCGCTAAATACCCAATTGCGTCATTAAGTTTTTTCGCTGCCACAGAGGCATTATGTCCCAGTGTAAAGAAAGAGAGAGTCCGAATTTGAACTGCCGACTGCATGTTAAGCAATTCGTAGAAAAATATGACTGTACTTGTAACGAACCCTAAAAGTCTTACACGTCAAACACACGTAATACTTTATCTTGTAAAAAAAGAAATTATTCTTAATCGAAAAAATTGCCTTTCGGAACGGCATAAAACTGTAGGTCCATATCATTTTTGTGTCGTACAGTACGAATGGCTGCGAGAAACTAGACCATGTCCTACATGGCTTACTAGCGCCAAAATATTTAAATAATTTTTTTTATTTACGTAAATACGAGTTCGTGAGTTTACTCCTTTACTGCAAGGAATATTCATCCAGTATAATCTATTTTAAATTTGAAGAAAATCCAACTAGTCGTTAGGCTGTGAATTTCGAGACCAACTTTTTCGTGTTCCAATATAATACTCGTAGTAATACTCGAGATATACCTTGCTCTCAAGTGAAGAATTAATAAATAATCATAATCCGCTCTATCTGTTCTTAAAGCAACCTTAAACGCATATTATTTCAAACTGTCTAAATTTTGCAGTCAGATAGTCCTTTTAGATGCAGGACCGTAAATTACTTAGAGCATATGAATTTTTGAATAAAAGAAATTGTATACCAAAGACTTGCTTAAAGGAAAAAATAAACTGCAAAGAAAAGTTCACTTTTTAGTTGCGTTAATCTGGAAGTGGCGTTTGTAAAATTTGTAAAATAGCGGAAATAATTTAGTAACTTTATTTTCTTTTTCACAGTTTTATTACCCATGTACACCACATTGCATGCATTAAATTTAGCAGTTTGGTTAAACAGAAAGTGCAACCTTAACGAAATAGGCAATTTTCAGAAAACGTATTCCATTAAATGGATTTTCGCGATTTAATTCGAACAGGATTTCATAGTAATTTAGCGAGTAGCAAAAAAATAAATGACCAATAATCCATATCCAATCAGCAAAGTGTAGTTTTTTGATCTGCAGAAAATAAAAAAAAAATCTGCAGATAAAGTAAATGACTAGCAAAAACTTATTATTTAATTAACAGAAAGAAACAATTGGTCAGTTCAGAATTACATCTCCTAAACCCTAATCGCTTAATGACCAACTGTACCCATTTTGTAGATTATTTCTTACTTTTCCTGCTAATCAAAAAAAAATATATATTCTTCTGAGCAAATATTTTTTTTTTGTTGCTGAAAATACAATTTTTCAAACGATTTATTAACGTCTGTTTTTTCTGCTCATAAAAAATTGCGTTTTATATATTCTGCTGATCAAATAATTTATTTTTTCGCTGAGAAACAAATACAATCCACAAAAGGCGAAGCGGTAAAACTCACCCAGATAAATTGTGTAATATCAAATCGTCACTATCGCTTTTTTGCAGAGTCGAAAGTGGCATTCATAATAAGTAGCCAATTTTCCAATTTTCCAGATGAAGGTTCTCCTTATTTTTAGTGTTTTTTACCAGAATGGCAAAACGGAACACTAATACATTCAGAACGTTTACCAGCGTGCTGAAACTTTCCACATGATGAACTGAAAGCAATCAAAGAAAAATTTATACAAATGAAAGCTGGAATATCCAAATTTGTAAAAGTATGGTTTTTTGAACGAAAAATCTCAATAACCTTCGCTAAAGGGATACCGTCGCTTATGTTTCAAACACATATTTTCTAATCAAAGATAATCACGTATTTATATTTTTGTAAGGAAAAAATATTTAAATAGATGGCGCTGAATCGATTGCCACCTAATAGACACTTAGCAGCAGCTGATAGCGTGTCTATTTGGAGGTTCACCCAGCTATTACTGTGGTTTTACTTGAATGAATAATCTATCTATTGTGCCTCCGATAGAAAAGTGAGCATCTTCATACGCTTTCATCGAGATTTCGATGTGCATAGCAGCGTGTGCTGCTTTCCTTTGGCAAAGTACTTTATTTTCGTACTTTAGTCTAACTTCTTTAAGACGCTTCAACATTTAATTTAAATTCAACTTAGAACTAAGTCATTTGAAGCTGGAAAAAGAGTGTGGTAACGATGCGAGTTAATTTTAAATCTGCAAATTATAGGTTTCTGGAAAGGTAATGTGCCTTTCCAGAAACCTACAATTTGCAGATGATTCTCTAAGATGAATTGAAAAATCTGACGACCCTTCTGCTCCAATTTGCATTTAATCATTTTACTTGAAAGGAAGTTCCCACTGCCGAAAAGGTTTACGCTGCAGATAGTTCTGCAAGAACAGGGAAGGTGGTAGGATTTGCCTGGAGTTTATTCTTCGTCTTCATTGCGATATGTGACTTGGCACTGTCGTGATGAAAAACAGCACCTTTCCTGTTATGGGGGCAGCACGAAGATGCTGAAAAATTTTCATTCAAAAGGATCAGTTTGTGACCAACTGAGGTCTGCTGTAACCGTTTAATCTGTCTCAAATAACTGCTAATGGTCTGGGCCGCTACAATCTGACCAGATGCACAGTAACAGTTTTTGTATGCACTTATGCCTGGCCTGAGTCTCGTCTTACAAAGTCATATTGCCGGACTTAAACCTAATGAACCATCTTTTTGACCAAAAACGGTGCATAAATTTGTATAAGCCTGCAATTCATTTTGCCCGAGATGGAACCCACCTATTGGGAACCACTGCTCTAAAGTGTATGCATGTGTAGAATATATAAACAGACGGACAGGGAGGACACAACTATATGGTGGTGTCAATACCTGTACAGAGCAGCGAAGGAATTTGGCTGCACATAGACTGATTACAAATCAATCGACAAGTCCGTCACAATAAATTTGCATTTTTGAAAGACCATTGTAATATTATTTTTAAATTTGTTAAATTTGAATAGACGCCGTACTGTCTTCTGTTAGCACTACTGTTCACATTTCCTTATTGTTTTCTATTGACACACAAATTATAAATTAAAATTCTTATATATTTGCAGAGAATGCAAATGAAACATTCTTAAGCGATGATTTACTTACCACTGATGCTGTAGAAATTGAGTATATGAAGGGGTAACTTTTCTTCAATTAAAGTAAAAAAAAAAAGAAAGTACTATACATATTTATTTATCTATTTATTTTTTTTTTTTTTTTTTTTAAAACTTTATTTTTTTTAATATTTGTTTGCATTGATTTCTTTATCTACCAACTAGTTGTCTTTAATATTTTTTGTTTTGTACATAACAGGACGTTCGAATAAATCAATTTTACGAATTTGAATAAATCCAGCAAAAAACAAAGAACGTAATGTGTGTATAGATGTTTAGATTTGGCAGCTGTGCATTTTTGGTTGCAATCTACAGGTGACTATAATGTCAAGATTAAAGCTTTTCTATCTTGGTACGTTTTTTTAAAAAAAAAAAAAAGTTACGCTTGGTGTGCTAATTAGACGATAGTTTCTTGTGATTTTATAACGTTTCTTGAAATATTTTAACTCTTTTTTCTTTAAATTTAATTATGTTTGTAAATCCAAACATGCAACGGTCATCTTTAAGATAGTACCGAATAACTCATCTCTCTTTCTAGTACAATCATGGTCTTTAACTTGTAAAGAATTTTATACATATACTTACCAACGATCTTTGGTTTGGTTCAATATAGCCAAACTTTTGGAATATAAAAAATATGTACTATAACTTGTATAACTATGTAACTCAAAAATAGTAACATTCAAATTTGAATTATCCTAGCACGTCATTTCCGTATCAAACACGACCGTTAGATCAGATACCTTATTGTGTGTTTCAACCATATCAACCGTTTTATGAAGAACAGTTTCTATCATTCGATTTGTGAAATCCCTACCCATATTTTACCGCAACTCAGTCTTAACTTGAAATCCAAATTTCATCAAAATGCATTCACACATTCTTGAGTGAGGCGGCTAAAAAAGATGATTAAAAGATTTCTGAAAACCCTCATTATTATATTAACATTGACTCCAACGGAGAATAAACTACTTATGTTTTTTTTATTCTTTTCGTAGGAACATGGGTCCCTCTTTCTCTTAGCTAAATTTCCAAATAGATGTCTAAATTGTTGAAAAACCCAGAAAAGTTACAATCCTTTTGGAACGGATCGTATGGTTATCGTACGCACCCCTCATATTTTTACTCAACCATAAAAAGCCGGAATACAATGATATCTTTTGTTTAGAGATGATGTCCTCCATTTTTAAGAAATTTGATCAGAAAAGCATTGTTAAGACATTTTCCTAAAAATAGTGATTCTGTAAATGTAGCTTATAAAATGTAAAAAACTTGATTTTTTTATTTTTTTTTTTTAAAGAAATCTCCAAAATGCGGGCGCGTCCACGTTACGTAATTTACATTGTATTATTGGTAGATTTACCAACGACATAATACAAATTACGTATCTAGTCATCCGTTCACTGATGCGATAATTTGGCCTCAGGGCATACATTTTGCACACCCGTCGATAATTTTTGGAAAAAGTATGAACCGTTTATTTTGCAATAATAAGCCATTTTTATTTGTACCTGTAAGAGTACGTAATGGTTTCGTGAAAGGTTCAATGTCGAGATTTTGATCAATTTTTATATTACAAAGAATTTAAAAAAAAGTTTGTATCAATTTTGTCTGTTCGTCGTAAAGTGCCGATTTTTTGGGGTTAGAATGAAAATTCCGAATTCGTCTCGAATATTGAACCCACCATCGAGCCCAGTTATAAAGTTTTATCAAAATCTCCCAAGCCGTTTAGACTGCAGTCGACCATACATGTAAACAGACAGAATTGAAAGATCCACTTTTTTTAGTTTCTCTATTACATATATGTATATAGTAATGTCAAGTTTGATCAAAATCTTGAGATTAGTGAGCATCAACGACATCAAATATCAGCTAATATGGGGGTAATGAATTTATATTTCGAGTAGTAAAGTGGGCGTGTTTGTGGGCGGATAAAAATGTTCGCACTTATATTGTATATACTGCCACAAAGCTTACAAATGTAGTTCACATGTTGGTATTGATAGGGTTTACCGTTATTATTTCTCTATTTTACAAGCAGTATCAAAATAAATATACCCTAGGAGGTAGGGTATAAAAATAGGTGTTGTCATGCTAAAGGACTGTGTGATCGCTTCCCTAGTTTTGTATATTTCGCACATAGAGGTGTTATTTAGTAATGTCAAATATTTTAAAGATAATTTGCTCTAAATTCAGATATTTTTGGCAAGTGAGAGACTGGTGGCATTAGGATGCTGAACTGTGTGAAACTTTACTGCATCATTTGTGAAAATTTGTTTATTATATTTGAACGCTTCATTCTAAAACACCCATAACTTAGGCATTTATAAATATTCGATTTTAAAAATTCAATTAAAAGTAATACAGGGTGTTCCAATAAGGGGTGATCTATTTATGTTTACTATTTAGTGTTAGTTTCGTGAAAATTTTCATTTTCGAGGTTTTGGTAAACCGTGATATTACTATAATAGAAAATCCTAAGGAAATTGGTTTCTCAATTCTGTCTGTCTGTCCATCTTTGTTTATGTACTGCAGTCCACTGCAGACTAAATGGATGGACGGATCTACTTCAAATCTGAGGTTTTATTAATGATCGATCTGAAAAAAAATATTTTCTCGAAATGTTTAAACGACTTTATTTCAATTATCTTACACATATGACGGCATACCACATGTTTTGGGGAAAAATTCGCATGACGGTATTTCAATTATTGGCCGTTTTTTTGAAAATTGACTATTTCCTGAAATTAATACATATCTAGACAATATTTGACATACTTGTATGCAAGGTCATAGTGTACCAGGAAAATGTTCAAAATAAGATTTTTGCTTACTGCTTTTTAAAAAAAATCTAATCATTTTAACAATTTTGCCTAAATTTTAGATCCAAGTGATTTGGAAATGAACAACACATACAAATGTATGTACATGTATTGTGCACTTTATTTCTTATAAAATATTTTTTTTATTTTATAACAATTTGTTACACGGAAAGTACATAAATATTAATTGTGTTATACATATTCTATTATAACGCCTTAAATATCTGCTTCTTTATTACTGGAAATCGTCGTGAAATAATCGAGTTATTTCACTCCAAATTTCCTGGTATACACCAATTGGAGCAATCTGACGCCGCTGGAATCTGTTTCTTTAGTGTGACATGATGGAAAAATCCACACCAATGTTCAGGAGACAATATAAAACGTCAAATACAACATTCGATCTATTATTGGGAAATCCAAAATCATATTTACGAAAACGACAGGATAACGATTTCCATCAAGAACGAAGCGTAACATTTTTACTTTCAATGGGCATACAAATTTCAACAATTTTTTAATAAAAATGCGTTTTGTAAAAAAAAGAATATTGGAGCACCCTGTATTTAGTTTTTCTGTCAGCTCTGCTAGTAATAAACTGATTAATATCTGACTACATTACGTTGACAAGCTTGGTTTATTCGAAAGTTTAACAAAAAATATGCATTAATTTTCTTTACGACTTAATTTTTCTTTTATTTATCTAACTATATCTATTGCTAACCCTTTGCTTTT
Source organism: Pocota personata (assembly GCA_963082735.1). NCBI lineage: Eukaryota > Metazoa > Arthropoda > Insecta > Diptera > Syrphidae > Pocota > Pocota personata. Next base: position 7,735,718 of record OY720430.1, read on the forward strand.
AAATTTCAATAACCATGCCGTTAATAATACTTATCTTGTTACAAAATAGTTTTGTCAATAAATTTATTCCGTTCTCAATTTCATTTCGGCTTCGAGGTTTGCAAAACTTTAAATCAAGTTACAAGATCATAGGAAAGGACTATAAACAACTAACTACTTAAATAACATTTTTAAAATATTCATACATATATGAAATTTGTCTAGATTATAAATTTTACTAACATCAAAGAGAATAAATCAGAATTTATTATCATTTCTTTATTTGTTGATTATTATCTCGTGTTTTTTTTTTTGTCGTACCTACTTTTCGCTCAAGATATCAAGAAAATACATTACAAAAAAAAAAAACTATATATAAACAATTCAATAAATACTTTTTTCTCTCTCTCTCTACTTAATTTTTTTTTTCAGACGATTCTTATCAGGTCTATAGTGAGACAAATTATTCTGTTTCTGTATAGATGCTCCCAACAATATTAATAACTATTTTTCCAATGGACGCCCAAACGAAATATGTGAAAGAGTAAAAAAAAAAACATATATATATTGAATTCCCACAACATAAGAACACTCCCCTCCTCAATATAAATTTTCTATAATAATCGTAAATAATTGTTTAAAGAAAAAAATGTTAATTTGTCATATTATTACATTTTTTGTAATCCTATTAATTTTTTAAAGAAAGTCTTAGGTTTTGACTCTTGTTTAAAATTTGATTTCGTTTCATTTTAAGTCTAGTTTATTATTATTAATTTTTCTTTACGTTTTTTTTTTAATTATTGTCCGGCATGTAGTGTGTATGAATGCGAAGAAGAAAATATTTTGTTTGGGTTTTTTTTTTTTATTTATAAATGTGCATAATGCGAAGGAAAGAATAATAAAACAAACAAAAAAAAAATCAAATAAACAGAAAAATGATTATATATTGCAAATAAAACAATTATAATAAAAAAAACAACAATTTAAATATTTTTATGACGTTTGTAGAGATATTATGTAAGAATTATTAAGAGAACTAAGAAAGAAATTATATATATTATATTATCTCTAATTTTTTTGCAAATAAAGTTTTATTTCAAAATGTTTTGTAAAATATTTTGAAAAAAGTAGTTGTTTTATTTTTTTGTGTATAGGAATGCTTGTGTACATTATAGTTGTTGACATCTGAATTCTCTTAGTAATGGGAGAAAAATTTAAAGGGACACTATGTATGAATATACCTACATATAGCGATTTAATATTGACCAGAGAGTGGTGACATATATTTTTTTATCACAAAAGCATTTTTTTCCAGAACCCACCGCCACTTCTAAAAAAGAACGCCAATTTTTTGTTCAATAGGCCATTGTCTTCTAAAAAAAAAAAACTGTATGGTGAATCTTCTAAAATGTCTGACTATACCCCGAGTTTCGGGGAAAATGTTTTTGATTCTGAATATTTCAACAATTTTAAAAATTGAAAATTCTTATAAAACGTCGGACTTCACCCAAAACGTTCCGGGAACGTCCTATAAAATTATTACCTTCGAAATTTGTTTACTTGTTTACTATAAGGGCATGTATTAGTTTCCTGAAAATGCTCGATACCGAAATTTTAAAAACTTGACATTACTATTATAGGGAATCTCAAAAAAGTGGATCTGTCAATTCAATCTGTCTGTATACATACATATATGGCCTACTGCAACCTAAACAGCTGGACAGATTTACTTCAAACTTCATATTTGGGGTCTGTGGGTGAAATTGGAATTTGAACTTTTATACGATTTTGTAAAATAATCTTTTTTCTCCGAAAGTGCTTCTACGCCTTAAGGGGAGCTTGCAGGGAAAAAAAAATCAACTTTTCGTTTTCGACTGATTATTAAAGTTTATATTTTTCTAAAAAAAAAACTAGAAAAATCTATCAACAAAAGATTGTAAAAGAAATGACACATTATTGTTGTAAACAAATTGGTTTCCTGAAAAATCATGTTTTTTGAAGCGTTTGCCCCGTTTTCTCGCCAACCGCTTATCAGAATTCATGAATCTTTTTTTTGTTTTCTTTGTTTTGAATAAAGGAATTGGTTTATCGAAGATTATTAAATTTAAATAACCCGGTACCGGCCTGTAGTCTACAAAGTATGGTTAAAAAAGTATCGAAATTTGAACAGCTGTTATAAAAAAAGTACGTAGATTTTTTTAAAATGCTTCGATTAAGTAATAGTACTAACAGAGCTTTACAAATAAATAAAAATACAGTGTTACGATTAGCGGTTTAAAAGAAAATGGGTTTCAAAAATGGCCATTTTTGCACACCCTACAGGTTCCCCTTAAGCTACACTAAAATGCTCGAAACATCCCTAAATGCATTCGATTATCTGCCAAAAGTGACAAAAATAGAGAAATGACGGCTGATTCTTTCTCAGTAGGTATGTTCCACTTACCGATCCCTCGGAGACCTCTGAGGGATCCGCTGTTCCAAATATCGTAAAAATTCGCGACTCTGGTCAAGTACGGGAACAGACCTAATACCAAAATCCTCCGTATTCGATACCATCATCTCAATTTTCTTTCAAATATCGCCACACAATAATTTTGAAGATTTGTCTTCCCATAGGACGTGCATTATGATGTGCAATTAAAGAAGCCAACAATTATTGCTACACGAACTGCTCCGAACTGCCTTCAATAATTGAATATTTGAATGCAAGACAGCATTGAGCTTTCTAGCAGTCTTAATATTTAAAAGGTTAGCTGCGCATCAATTGCGTGAATTGCGCTGTCGACTGAATTCTTGAAAGCACCCAGAAGCGTCCTTAAAATGGTATGCGCTGTCAACAAACAGCAATTCCTATTATCGACGTAGATGTAACTTCGAGGTATACAAGGATTTTGTCTAACTAGTCACATACAGCAGCCTATTAACACTCCCAACGGCATTAGTGCGGAAAGAAAAGGGACACTTACTTGCCATTGTTTCTTTGGGTTAAAAAGGCAATTAAGTGGCGATGCCTTATCGAGAAGAACTAAGGAGATGCTAAATGAAACCCTTATACTAGCTCAGCTCATGGTGCAGTAGCGCTTGGGCATTGTCAAAGTTGGATCGAAGGCCCCTTGCCTGGAGTCTTCGAGAGAAAAATGGGTTTTAGCTTGGCTGAGCATTAATACCAATAACCTTAGTCCATTTAAATAGATACGCAAGTAAGACTATTGAATTCATATAAATAAAGCTATTTATTCTTAAGTTCCATTAGAATTCGCAAAAAAGGCAGATATACCCTTAACAATAAGACGGTCATTAAAACGATTTACTACTATATAGGTTGAGCTGTTTCCTCCTTAGATTCAGTTAAGGCTCTCGCTTGATGAATGAACACAGGAACATTTATGCCCTACAAGTGTAGACAAGTTATACATTTGGATGTAGTTATTTTTATTACCTCTTATCTTACCTGCATTTTAGCAGATCGAATGAATCCTTTATTAGATGTCACAGTCACTGCTTTCATTATAATACCAAAAGCGAAGATTTTCAAGCTCCTAGGATTTATTTTCCCACCAACATTGATCACAGATATTTCGTGAGGAATTTCCTTCACATCAGGGTGTATTTCCACGCGATCCATTAAGGCTTTAGCTCGTTGCTTTTCCAATGGCCCGGCCAGTAGGTTAACTATGTCTTGAAATGATTGAAAAGCCGTTTCACAGCAAATTAATCGTTTCCCGTCAAAGGCTTTGTCCAACACCGGCTTGAGAGGCGATTCTCTTTCTCTCTCTGCTTGTTCAGTAAGAATAGGTTCCTTAAAAGTCCAATTTATACTGCCATTTGTCAGGCAACTAATGTAGGCTAGCATAGTAGTGATGTCTAGATTCAGGGTACTGACATTTGCAAAGTCCGTATTTTCTCCATCACTTAGGACAGTGCTGGTTAGTGGTTGTTTGTTAACTGAGAGTGTTTCAACGCCGATCTCTTTCAGATCCTCAAGCAGTTCATTTTCGATGTCATGGCTGAAGTAGAAAACTATCTGAAAAGGGAAGATGGTTCAATTAAAAGTTTTCCTTTTAGTTTAGTGATGTCAAAGTTATGGACACCGTTTATTATAATACTATTTTCCTCGCATGAATAACAAAATCGTTCGATTGTTGAAATCATTCAGATACTAACAATCAATATGTAGTCGAATTCATTCGACAGTGACCAATACTACTTATCCTTTTGTTTCATACGTACTTTGGGTCGTTCAAACATACAGAGATTCTGATTGGCGGCATAAACAAATTCCTCAGCTTGATCGAGGATACTTTTTGCTCCATAACTGGCACGACCCTTGGCCGCATCAGTCAGTGATTTAGAGTTCCTAGCAATGACTGAGAGTATTAAGGTTTAGCTTTTTTAAGACGATAAGTACTAAATGCAATCTCTAACCCTTTATCCATTTTAGTCCATTGTCGCATACGATGTCCACTCTCAAGGGATTGTTGCGCTCCTCGACAGGGAATCCACAATCGACATGCACCACATCCTTTTGGAGCTCCAGTACTTTTACCAGAAATTCATAATGCGTTAAATTGCTGCACATTACATGGTTTAGCTTGACGGAGTTTGCCGAGATGACCTAGAGTGGGATGCCTTTGTTTATCTCTATGAAGTCAACCAGATGGACATACCTTTTGCAAAAATTTGATTTCTTGATTGATTTTCCTTTGAATCTTTTGCACACCCGGAATTGTTTTGAAGTGATCCAGCTGCGCTATTAAATTATTTCCTAAGAAGACCTTTTCTTCTGCTAGATTTTGGAGATTTTCATCGCCGTTTTCCATTATTTACAAGTATAAAAGTATGTTGAGCTGAATTAATTTGGCTTGACAGAAAACCCTGACAGACAGGTCATCAAAAAATCAGCTGTGAAGGCTTAACAAAATACAGAAATGCCAGGTTGCACTAAAATGTGGAAAACAAGTGTAACAATCTGTGTGTGCGACAGCCTTTTATGTTTTTAATAATTCGTAGTCGTTATCCACTGATTGTTTTTATTTGTTTCCATTTTAAAGGCATTTTATAGTCAATTGTTTTTTACATATTTTTATTTAGAATAGATAAGTTCAAGTAGTGGTAAATAGTGTATCTTCTGACACCTTGGCTGCAAACGCTGGGGTGCCTTATACTCGCGACAGACCTATTACCTCCCAACTCCACTTAACCTTAATCCTGCTTAGCAATTTAACCCTGTTACACCGAAACAAGATGAGCCTGAAATGCACCGATAGGAACGCTACCACTTTGACTAGGATAGGAGAAGATTCAATCCGTATTAAATGAAGTCTATTGCTTTTTTTTTAATTCTTCAGAACAAACAGGCGCTTTGAATTTCATATTTTAATTAATTATTCTAAATTCGTTGATATAGGTATATTTCTAGGCGAACAATAGAAATGAGAAAAAACGTATATTGTATATTGTTTTTTTTTTTCAGTTCCTACCAACTATCATAGAAAAGTATTCAATAAAATTGCAGAAAAGGATCTTTAATTGATAAGATACATGCGATGGAGCCAAAAGAATAATCTCGGCGATATCACAGCCCTAAGATACTCTTTTTTTCATGTTTGTCCTATTCGGAGGTATATTATTTTGATGGTCAATTGGAGGTCCAATGCTTCAGCCATATTTTTTTTATTTGTACTTTATTCTTAAACTGCTGATTTTCATTGAATTTTCACTGCTGGCGCTGCAAAATTAAATTATTCCTACAGATAAACACAATTTATTTGCACATTAGATTGTAATGTGCCAAGATAGATTGATTCCTTTTTGTTTTTTTTTTGGTAAAATAGGAACAAAATATTTGGTTTATAATATGACGACTATATGCGCTTTTTACAACGCTTTGATAATGACTAATTATTTGTTTCTATTTTAGGTAAATTATTATTTTTTTTTTTCTGTGTAAGCCCAGCAACTAAAATCTACACACATACATAAAAATGTATATATATATATATATATATATATATGTACAAATAAATATTAACAGTAATTGGCTTCAATTTTGCAATTAATTTGGAGCTTAGCAAAAGGTTCATTTTTCTCATATAATGTATTAATCTGGATTTATTGAATAATAATAAAAAAAAAACTCCAATATTTACTAGGACTGCAATAAAACAAATCTATAGCAATAAAACAAATCTATAGTCCGTCACGACTGCTATGGATCTATACATTCCGTATTTGTTAACTTCGGCAAAAAATGGGGTACACAAAGATTTGAGAAGACTTTCCAAATAGTCCTAAGTAGATTTTACACTGTGTTACCCTCACTCTTGCCAGCCACTGATCCACTGCGCTAAGAAATTAATTCAGTAGCAAACCCTTACGGGCACCCAGGAATCTATACGACCTAATCCTAAATGGGTCCACAACCAATTTTATGAGCCAAGTTTGAGGAATCTGACTAAGTATCGATCTTGTTGAAAAGACTTATTAATTGAAGCCAATATTCACCCGGACTATGGCGTCATCCTAAATAATCTAGAAAATACCACCTAAAAAAGCTCCGGGCTGAGCGCATAAGCTGGTACTTCCATATAAAGGGTAATTCAATTGGAGGTTACAATTTAAATTTGAGATAGAACGCATTGGTTTTTGTTAAACAATTAATATTTGTATGTCAAAATAATGTTGAGACATTGACATTAAACATGAAAAATGATATCGGCCACATTGGCGACATGGCTGCTTTCAAACCTTTTGATTAAATTTTTCATTGCTTTTCGGCATAAATATAGCGGCCTATAGAATGGTATTGACGTCTGCAAACTTAGAATCTCACAAGCGGCACAGCAGCAAAACTGATATGTGAAGGAAATACTTAAAATTTAATAATAAGATGTTAATAAAAGAAGACACGTAGTATTTTGGAAATTTTCGTTAAATCTAAAAACTTTCAAGAAAGCAGATGAAGCATACTTTTTTTTTCTTTTTTCTGAATCTTACACGATTGCAAAAAAGATGGGGTTCAGATTGATTAATAGGTCTGTGCGGGTACTTTTCTAAGTATTTGTGGATTTTTAAACAGTTCCGTTTCCAAAACAAGGTGCATTTATTAACCCACCCATACGTAATTACTATTGTGAAACATTTTTGAAAAATAAGTCACAACTAAAATACCTGACAGCTGCCAGAAGAAAATCACTTTGACAGTTCTTTTAGGCACATGGCTGCATAGTGCTCTGTTTTTGTTTCTCCTACCGAATTTTAATAACTGCCTTTACTACTTATTCCTCTTCATTTCCATTCAAATAAACAAATAATATTAAAAATGGAAGTTGAAAATATTAAAGCCGATGTCTTTCTGCCTGCGAAAGAAATGAAAAAGGGAAAAAAGCGTTCTGCAAACGACGACAACGATCAGATGCAAATTGACGAGTCAACAGGCATTGAGGGAATCACAAAATCGCAAACAGCGCCCAGAGCGAAGCGAAACAGAAGTGATATTCGTAAAATTGGAGTACCTCCACACAGGTATAGACTTATATAAAATAAAGTTTTAAAAGTCCTCCCTTTACTAAAAGTATGACTCCACAGATACTCTTCTCTCAAAGAGCACTGGATGAAGATCTTTACTCCCGTTGTTGAGCATATGAAACTACAAATTCGTTTCAACACAAAGGGACGACAAGTTGAGCTTCGGATAAGTCCAGAGACACCCGACATTTCAAATTTACAAAAAGGCGCCGATTTTGTCAAGGCTTTCCTTTGTGGCTTTGAGGTTGATGATGCACTGGCGCTCCTGCGTTTGGAAGACTTGTTTGTGGAGAGTTTCGAAATTAAGGATGTTAAGACGCTCAAAGGTGATCACATGAGTCGAGCGATTGGTCGTTTAGCTGGCAAGGGTGGGCGGACAAAGTTCACAATCGAGAACGTTACCAAGACGCGTATTGTCCTGGCCGACAGTAAAATCCATATCCTAGGCAGCTATCAAAATATTCAACTTGCAAGGCGGGCTATTTGCAATCTCATTCTGGGCTCACCTCCAAACAAGGTATATGGTAACCTGAGATCCGTGGCGTCTCGCTTAGCTGAAAGGATGTGAGAACAACAAGCGGATATTTGATTTTCTTTATTAAATTACAGTTAAAATAAATACGATTGAAATAGAAATGTTTAAGACAAACGGAAGTAACTCTTTTTTTTTTTAGAGTTTTGTAAATATCAGTAGGAGCAGCATAAAAAGAGTTACTCCCGCCAACACCATAATGCAGCACATCTTGCGGTTTTTTCGTTGATACATCTCGGCTCGCTGTAGTTGTTTGAGACCATCGGTCACTCGAGTTTGTGTCTGCTCGACATTGTAATCGATTCTATCTAATACTGTACCCTGTTCCTGAACCATGTGTGAAAGATCCTTGAAGATGTCGTTCAAATCGAAAATCGATTTGACGATCTTCGAAACTTCCTGCTCGCGATGTTCGGCTAACTTGGAGTTTTCCTCTTCGAACAGCAAGAGCTGCTGTTGAGTCATTCGATTCGCCACTGGCCGTTGGAAGTGTTCGTCGATCTGGTCGTCGGTTTCTTCATAATACCCGCTGGTGGTAGAACTCGTTGCCGGTTGAAGGAAATTATCGAAAGATTCGACGAAGTTGCTCTGGCTCTTACTGTCCAAATCAATTGTGGTAAAATCAGGTGTCTCAAAGTACTTTTGTGAGCGTTCCTCACGCGAATTTAGTTGTCTTATGTACCCACTCTGACTGTTGCGGAACTTGAAAGTGAGCTCCTGCAACGACAGCAACAGGTAGGTGACAACATTCGCAGTTAGTCGCTGTTCCGTCTTATTGCCAACACCTAGACTGGAGCGAATGCATTGAATGTGCCTGTGTGTTGATGTGATTAGTTTCGAGATCTCCTGGGAGAGTACGTCAATCTGTTGTTCTTCATCACAGTTCTCATCGAATGCCGGTCGTAGAAGATGCCGTGCATGCAGCGAACCCAGTTCATCCAATTTTGGTTTAATCCTACGCAAATTGAATGTGCATGACGTATAGAAATGATAAATAAGAGTCTTTACTTGGACATAGTGTACTGTGCCTCCTCCAGTTTGTCCACCCATACTGGTGGTGAACCATACTCGTCACGCATTTCCATTCCTTCTTCGGCATCATGCAAGGACCTTTTGAGAAGTTTTTCTGCATCGCTACCACGCTAAATCAGACAATATTATAGGAAATTCCTCAGCAGCTGGAATAATCAACAATTTATCGATATTTACCCTATCGTCAGAGTACAAGTTTCGATTCTTAGACGCGTTATTACGCATTATAACGAAAACTTCCGTAAGATTCCGTGATGTCATTTTGCAATCAGAAAGAAATGCGTACTTTAAAATGAAACTAATTACAAATTATAAAGAATTATTTGTAGAAAACTGATGAAAATTAATTTGCAAACAAAAAAACTATTTTGGACAGAAACTTTTGCCTTGAAGGTTGTCAAACAAATTTCCATGCTGATGACCTTTTTATCATGATGGAGCGCGTCGGGTTGTAGAGAATTGACAGCTCAGTTCAGAGATCTAGGCCGTGTGTGCGTGAGAAGCGGAAAAAAAAACAATAAAATTTTTTGAAAATTAAGCGCCGAACAGTATGATTCCGTTCCGATCGATCCATTCCTGTGCTTCCGAAAAGTTGAACATTTACTTACTCTACTCTAGATGGCGCTACAGTCCGGGATGGACCTGGGCTTCAACCAACAAGCGTATCAAGCCAGCACACGAAGTTAGTTGAGGTCCCTTTCCACTTGTGTGTTCCACCTTATGTGAAGTCTTCCTTTGCCGCGTTGAACCTCCGAGATAGATTTAAAGGCTTTCTGGGCTGAAGCGTTAACGTTCACGCGCTCTATATACCCTAGCCATCTACAACGATAGATTTGGCCCCTCCGACTAGTTCGATGTCGCTGGGCAAACGGTCTCCATTCCCCGTCAATACAAACGGGACCAAAACTCACTCAAAGAATTTTTCTTTTTATACCCGCCTTTAATAGCATCCATTCTTCTGAGTCGTATGGCAGGACTGGGATGATGAGAATCTTCGCTTCATCTCTGCGCTGGTGTCATTTTTGAATTTACGGAGGAGTCTACGTAGACCGGCAAACCCAATTTCGCCGCTTCTGCTTCAATACCACTGACAGCCTGCTGCGTTTTTCCAATTATGTTAATGTCCAATTATTAAATTTTCTGTTTTTTTGCTTATTTTGAGTAATAGCAAAACGCCAGAAATGCCAGATCGGATCAGAAGCATTCTGTTCAGTACTGTTACCGGAACCAACAGATCATACAGAACGTATCGGAATCTTCCTGCTCGGCGGTTTGCTGTCCGAATTAGCTTAAATTTTGACAGGGTATAGACTTTTCACAGGTTGATGATGGAAATGTTTGGGATGGAAATTACACCTTACTGCTATTTTCACTACCAAAATATTCTACTTTTTTGTTAGATATACATTTTTCATTATGAATTTTTATTTTTATTTTTTTGAATTTTTTTGCTCGACGCGTCTTAAAATCACCGCAATTGATTCTGGGTAAGTCGCATACCAGAACTACTAAAGCAGACGATTCGATGACCTCAATGAGATGATCACTGGGCCAACACTTGTATGTCCTTTAAGACAACCGCGAGAACACTTCTCTATCAAAATTCCTTCTGCTACAGAATAAGAAAACTGTAGAGTTTTGAAAAATAAATGCTTACTGGCGAAATGTCAAATGACGATGGAACCGGAGACAATAGACTCGTTCGAAGCAGTGTGACCAAAAACTTCCCTCAAAAATATTTTTCTCAATAGAAAATTAAATTAAGAATAATTGTCTTTTTTTTTAGTGGCATTTTTCAAAAGCCGAGTAGTAATTTTGTACCGTGTTGGGGAGTTAATTTAGATACACAGTATTGAACATTTATAGATGACTTAATTATAATTATAATTTCTTAAAAATAATGTAGCGCACATATCATGATATATTATTTAGCAATTTATAAAACTGCTGTTTCCCTTGCTTTTTAATTAACTGAAACAGCAACAAAGTGTTAAAGCTTCCTAACCATCAACTTTGACGAATTTTGATAGATTAAAATCTCAGAAACTTTGAAAAGTACTCGAATGGAATTTGTGCTTTAAAACATGACTTACGATATAATTGCCGCTAATTTCCAACTATGCAAATGGTTTTTGCAATCAATATTATTGATATGTGAATGCGCCTTGTAAACAAATCGCGAAAGCAAATTATTTGTGATGGCATTGGTATTTGTCTACACTTTGTGAAAAGCCTTGGGAAAACTAGAATTTTACAAATCACGAAAAAAGCAAAAGTTTGCGATTGGGTTTTGTACTAAAACTTGTCAAACGCCAAATGACTTTACCCCTTGCTATCTTACTTTGTACGCGTATAACTTTTTTGAGAATTGGTGAAGAAAAGTTGTCAATATTTTTGGCTTATATCAAAAGCATGTACATTATTCAAATAATGCCACTAAATCTGGGAAACAACAACCGGAATATACTGGAGTACGGTATTAAAGTGTTGAAGAAGGTACAAGAAGAGCACTGATAATATTAAAGTGGTATAACTGTTCGTTTGTATTAACAGGAGTCGCACACGTACTGAATTTCGGTATACTCTAGACCCAGTCGGATCGTTCAGAACGTATGCTACTTCTCAGAATATCCTGTTAGTTACTTCGTAGACATTTGGCATTTATTCAGGCTCCCAATAAAATACATATTTTAATTTTTGTTTAAAAAAAAATAATTCAAAAAATATTAAATCGAGAAAATTTGTTTTTGCACAGCTGATTTCCTGCTTAGCGGAAAATTTTCGTTTCTTTTTACAAATATTAAAATATTATTCGCTGACCTCTGAGGAATCCGTAATTGGAACATACTTGTTGGGCCAGTAAGTTTAAGTTTGATTTCCATTTAGAAAGACTGTGTGCGAAAATAAGACAGATAGGTTAGCTCCGAAGAATTAGAAAAAGTGTATCAACGACCTGTGCGCAAATTATTTATGATACAGTTATTCTCCCACATTTTAACCATTGTTGCTCTATTTTGTACATGTGTTCCATTGAAAATCAAAACAAACTTAAAATTCTCCAAAACCGAGCGATGAGAATTATAAAAATAAAAATAAATAAAATATTATTCGCTGACCTCTAAGGAATCCGTAATTGGAACACACGAGCGATGAGAATTATATAAAAAAGTGGAAGGATTTCCCCTTGCCTTTCATACTTCTGGCCTATAAAAACAGTTCGACAACTGATGCAATAAAACTAACGTTGAATAGACAATTGTGTACACAATTTTTGTCTCGGGACCTCCGGGTCAGACAGAATAGATCGAAAGGATCCTGTTCCGGTTAATTTCAACAAAAAAGACCTTCCTATAATGTACTGAATACGTTCATTTTAAGCGCCCTCTTGAAACTGTCACATTTTTTTGTTTACAAACATCAGCCGCCAAAAATGCCATCACGAATGACGTGTAAACAGAAAATTTATCTTTCCCCAAAATTACTGTCGTATTGATTTTACAACAACCTCATAAAACAATAATAACAATGACCACAGCTTCATAAATAAAACCAAAGAATCTTACGGAGAACCAAAGCAGCCATGGCTAGAAACGTGTTACAGAGTAGTTTGCTAAATGCGGGATTCAGCATTGTCTTCCAGGTAAGCTATCCTCTATGATATTATGGAGCAGTGACTCAGAACAGAACATTTATGTTTTGTAAAGATTTATATTTGTTAGTACAGGCGTCGATTATGTAAGCACATTGTTCTCTTAGATCCTTTGCAGATTTGTTACATTTGGAATCAACGCTTTCATTGTTCGCAATGTTGGCCGAGATGTGCTCGGCGTTATGAATGTGCGCCTGCTGCTGCTCGAGAGTACACTTCTATTTTTGTCCCGTGAAGCTATTAATCGTGCCGCGTTGAGTGCTACCTCACAACGAAAAGGCAAATGTTCTTGGCCACAGTTAGTCAACCAAATGTGGTTGACGTAAGTTCTTTCACCCTTCCCCGAAGTGTGTGTTATTTTGAATGAATTTTGTGTCATTTTGCAGAGTACCCACCTGTATTGCCCTATGCATTCCTTGTACATACATCTGGCTGGAGATGCTATCCCCGGTCGATGATTACCTTAAAAGTCAGTATAGATTCGCCTGCTACGCTGTCGCATTATCTTGTGTGATCGAGTTGTGCGCCGAGGCGCCAGTCTTTATCACACAGGTTTTCTGCTTTGTCAAATTGAAAATTTTCCTCAACACCCTGCACATATTGGTGCGATCGGTTATTTTCATTTGGATCGTCTTAAATAATAAAAGTATTGCTATTGATGCTTTTGCAATAGCTCAGCTAGCCAGTGCCGTAGTGATATTCATAGGACATTATGCATTTTTTTATTTTTACATGAGGAGGTTTAATGAATACAAATTGGTTGCAAATAGGAGGGAGCCAAAAGTGTCTGCTCCTTCGAAGTTTGAAGAGGAACTTTTCAAAAGCATGGATGATTTTCCCTTCCAAAGTGTTACGGAAATGGTGCCATTTGTTATGAAAAATGAGGTAAAATACTTCATGGGTGGGTGTGGAGTGTGTTGTCGGCATGATGATGATTGTTCATATTCTAGGAAGCGTACTTCAACCCGAAATTGCAAGTTTTAACACTGAGCTTTGTTAAGCAAGGAGTTCTCAAGCAGATACTCACTGAGGGTGAAAAGTATGTCATGTCGATGAGTCCCGTACTCTCCTTCAGTGAACAGGCGACCTATGACGTAGTCAATAATCTGGGAAGCCTGGCAGCGAGATTCATTTTTCGACCCATCGAAGAGAGCAGTTATTTTTACTTCACTCAAACTATATCAAGAGACGTTCAACTGGAGAAGCAGAATTTAGTACGCATTTTAAATTTTGTTTTGCAATTAAAATACATACTAACCTATTTTTTTGTTTTTAGGAGAAAGTACAAGAAGCTGGGAAGGTCTTGAAAACACTTTGTCTAGGAGTCACTTCAATTGGTCTACTTGCCTTCACATTCGGGCAAAGTTACTCACATACTGTACTACTTTTTTACGGTGGAGCAGATTTCGTGGCTGGTGGTTTACCAGAGAGCCTTCTAAAGTGGCACTGCTTGGCAATATGCTTCATGGCTGTCAATGGCATTACTGAAGGCTATATGTTTGCAACGAACACGAGTAAAGACATTGACAAGTACAATTACCTTATGGCTATATTCTCCATAAGTTTCCTAGTTTTGTCGTACATACTCACAACTTTCTTTGGGCCTGTTGGTTTCATTTTTGCCAATTGCATAAATATGTTTTGCAGGATTTGCTATAGCACAAAATATATACTCCACCAGTATAAGCCGTTGGGGATGAATCCTATTTTAGGGATTATACCCGGTAAATTCTTCACGCTGGCATTGATTACGAGTGGCTTGCTTTGCAAATACTCGATGGTAAGGGTAGGGATGGTTATTCTGTGATAATGTATAACAATGTTTTTTTTCTTTTTACAGATAACAAAGAATTCATTTCTGATACATTTGTGTATCGGAGTAGTTGGAGTTTTGGTGTGTCTCGGTGGCTGGGTATTGGAAAATGTTGATTTGGTCAAAATGGTTTGGAAATACGGGAAAAAATTGAAAATTAAGAAAAGTTAATTAACCCGCACAGTAAGATAGAAAAGATATTGTCTAAAAAAAAGTAAACAAAGTTTCCTTAAAACGAATAAATTTTATTTTATAAAATAAAATATTAAATTATTTGGAGTGATATCACGGACCTAGGGCTATTTCTTCTAACCATGTATGTAACGCCTTAATACATTCATTCATCAATTCGAACGTGCCTTTCGATTTCGATAGACGACATCGTCAATGAGTTGACCATATCGAATACTTTCTTCACTATCAGTGGTGTTTTATTGCGCCTGGGGAAGTGTTTATTAAGAGGTCTGCAATGAATGTCTTTAAACCAGTTCCAAGACATCCGTTATATGTCAAGTACACTTCATTATTGTACTCACAGCTTGAAAAGTAAAATGAATGAATCAACTGATATGGAAAGTGATTGCTATGAGTATTAAAGCCATTTTAAACCAAATACACTGCAGTGTACTCATAAAAAACGGGTATTCTTAAAAAAAAAAAAAAGTGTACACTACACTGAGTCCACCGTTATATGCTAGAAATTCGCTCGAATACTCCTGCAACAGTTCCCTCAACTATTCTCGAATCATCTGTATACCATTTTATGGTAGGGCTGTTGATTGTGGAGACCTTAGCTGAGATCCAACGGACTAATAGATGAAGCGGCCATAGTAAAGTTTGGTAATTGACAGATATGTACATACATTATATTCACAATTTTATTTTGAAATTAAATTGGTGGTGAATATATGAAATCAAATTTGGCATAACTCCCCTTGATAAATCGTGAAAGCCGTACAAAATTAATCCGCAGTCCAGTTTAATGGGTCATTTTACACTGGTATTCTTGTATCGGTTAACAACAGTAAACGTTTCTACAGATATTCTCGCATCAGCAAAGAACAGCCGAGGCTATCAACAAATGAAAGTTCCTGATGTTCTTATTTTGCCTGTATTTCAATGAATATCTAATGTATGAATGTATAAAATGATTATACAGCCATATATAAAACCAGAATGCATTCAACAATTTGATTAACAAATTTGAATTTGGATTAATAACCTAACTTTAACAAGGAAACACGTAAAATGTAAATACCTGATTTTTTTGACTTGCTACGAATTGTAGCAGAGATTTTCCTGCTATAATTTTGCGTAGCAACGTCGCTACGCTGCAACGGATATTGGACATACAGATTGATAAACCAATAACGGATTTAAACGCGTCTTAAACATAATCAGGAGACTTCTCTCGAATCTACTACATTTACTGTCAAAGTATGTACGTAGTTTACAATTGCCATTTCTAATTCTGAATAAGTTTGTGGCTAAAATTTATTCGAACTTCTAAAGAAATAAATATTGATCTATTTTTATTTGAGTCATCGAATCTCCCTGAAATTACGGTCACGAATGTGGGGAATTCTGTGAAAACCGAGTTGAACGCAACCTGTTGTAACGACTTTTAAATAAAAAGGTTAGCTGTGAATAAGTACTTATTTAATAATAAACAAGCAGCGGATATTGAGTAGGTGTGGAGGAATTTGCAATTTGGTTTAATCTTAAGTGATGTAGAAATTTAAGAAGAAAAAATAAATAAAGGAGTATTATGGGCCTTGCAGACAAATTATCTAATCAAGTACCATTTGTTAATTTATTTCACTACCTTCCGTATAACAGGGTTGCCGATTCATACAAACTAATACTTTTAGATTACCGTATTATTATCATACCATTGTTTATTCTTTTCTACTTTTTTTTTTGTTTTATTAAAAAAAAAAAAAAATTAGTACATTTTCCTACAAACTCGATCATTGTATAAGTACTTCTGGAGAATTTTGAGGAACATTTTAATATAAGATAGGAAACGACATATTCGAAAATGTGACATAAGTATTTATGTGTTAGCAAATACAAACCAAGGACTTGTTCTCCAACGTATAACAATTATATTTTTACTTGCACCTATAAAGGCAAGTATTGGTTTGAAAACTTTCGATCTCCAGATTTTGATCAAACTTGACATTGTACGCACAACTGCAGCCTAAACTACTAGAAGGATTTTCTCCAACTTTATATCTGAAGTCTATGGGGCAACAATAGGGACAAATTTTAATGTTAACCCCCAAATTAACGGTACCTTATTATATACATATAGCGGTCCTTTCAAATTAAAATTGATATTTGAATAATATTTGATGTATGTATGCAAGGTCATGTCATACCAAGTTTAAGAAAAGTTTTAAAATTTTTTTTGAATTTCAACGGATTGTCAAAAAACTTTTTTTTAATTATTGCAGATGAACAACATATAGGTGCAAGTACATGCGACCAAGTCGTGTACTTTATTTGATTAGTTCGTCTTTCTTACTATGTACGTAGGTTATATTTCAGTTCTGTATCTGTGCTGATAAAAATTGCAATATCAATGATAAAAGCTCCACTTGCGTTTGTTTGGTGTTTATTTTTATTTTGAAGCCTGCTACATACAATCATGGTTTAAACTAGATACATTTCAGTTCCTCCTTCTGTCGCGATCACTGAGTGGGAGATTAAAGGTTCGAATGCAAGAAAACACAACAAAATAAAATAAAGTTTTTCTCACGGGCTCACCTATCGCGAACGGTCTGACAAACATCCGAGGGTAAAATTGTCATGAGAAATTTCTCTCAATCGAGAAAAATGGCCTTCAGAAACAACGTAAAACTGTAGGTCCCAACCATTCGTGTGTATTGGGTTTTTTACTTTATTTTGATATATGTATATCAATAATTTGGGCATCCCTTACAAATCTCAAAAAATTGTCTTTTGCGGATGACACACAGATTTTTATTCACGGGAAAAATATACTCTTCTACAGCGGGAATTGAAGGGGATGTTTGGTTGCCTATGCACAAATAAATTAAAGAATAACCTAAAAAAGACTAAATGTATGTGTATAAACGCTGGTGGGGTAGACACGAAAATAAAAATAAACTGTGAAACAATAGAGTGAGTAGAGTCAAAGAAATTAAATACTTATATAGGTGTGAATTCAACGAAATCTATCAATGAACTGTGTTTTGACTGTATATAATACCATCATTTTTCTATTGTTCCTCAATCTTATAAATATGTAACCAAGAGGACCAAAGCAAGTTTCAACTTCTACAGAATAAAGCTATGAGGGTCGTTTTAAAATACGACCAACACCAGTCGCAAATATGTTACAATTACTACAATGGATAAGTGTTATTCAGCGCCTATAATTCAACACCTTAGTTATGGTAATTATTATAATTAACAATAACACAAAGCTACCTGAGTTATCAACTTCGTAATGATGGCGATTTTCTATTATTTTTATACAGGAGAGCGCATTCCCACAATAACATATTCTGTGAAGGTCTTCAACTGTTTAATAATCTTTCCACAAATGTTAAAAATTTGCAAAATTTAAATTCATTTAAATCTAAACTGATTTTCTTACTAAAAAATTAATTCCTTATAAATATTTGTAATAACTATGTACTTATCTATAAAAATTTCTTTCAAATTAATAAAAAAAAAAGAAAAAAGTACTTTCTTTTTGCTGCATTATAAGTACCGGAACAATGGGAACACAAACTTTTGTTTTTTATAATTCAAGCTCTGCTCCGAGCTAAAAGAGAAAAACGCCTATTGTAACCTCGGTAGCAAATTGTTGCTTGGGGTTATAAAAAGATTTTGAATGGAGTTCCTATTAACTGCAATAATTTGTTTAATTACCCTTAATTACCTCCGTAATTAGCAACTGCACAATGTAATAGGGAACTGCTATAATACAAGCGCCACCTAGATTTGAGAATGCCTCTTTGCTTTTTTAACCACAACGGTACATGAATCTAGTACAATATCCCAGAAAAGGTTTCTGCTGACAGCGTTCGCTATCGTCGCTTTTAACAAAAATATTTATTTTGATGTTGGACGTGTCGCCGGCTAGATATCCGTGAACTCCACTTCTTATGTGAGGAGAGCGTCCCACGAATAAGAATTAAAGTAATCAGCATATCAAGTACAAGTCAGAAGACTTAGTTTTATATCTAAATTCGGTAGCTAAAGGGAACAAAAACTCAAAAAGGTGAGCGTCGTATACAAGAATCTAAAGTCACATAATATTCAAAAAGGCGGTAAATTGTTAATGCGGACAAACGTAAACAATTTGTCCATATCACTTAAAATATCGCAAAAGAATGCCTTTTATGGGCACTAGTTGCGTTTGGATGTATAAAAAATTCCATATCTAGTACATTTTCTATTGAACTATTTTTATCACAAATTTTATTTATTGAGCGCAATTTGTTTTAGATGAAAAAAGTAGCTAGACTGCGTAATCCCGAAGAAATTACAGCCAATACCGAACGAATGGCTGTGCGCACAACTGGGCGAATAAAGGTGATTGAATATTATTCTGATTGTATGAACAAAAGTCTAACTATTGTCTTTAGAAAGCAAAAATTGTCTTCGATCCATCGGACAACTATTTACCAAGATATCAACGCGCTTCAGCAGGTTCTGTGAACAGCAATCCACCACACTCGGATAATCCAAGTGACTCATCGAATGAGCGACGACCAAGGGAGGAAAAGGCTCGCGTTATTTCTGTTGATCCTTTGGATGGCATCAGTTGCTACATCTGCGGACGTAGGGAACCGAAGAAAGGGAAAGCAAAGTTGATCTCTTGCAAAGACTGTGAACATAAAGGTGAGTTATGAAAAGAAAACAAAGTAATTTGTGTATAGAAGTAAGTTTTTCCTTAACATAACGCCACTGAATCGCTTCATAGGGAAAATATAGAAATCGCCGGAGCTTTAATTGCGAATCTCGGACAGTGGAAAAAGATATGTTCCGAATTTTTGTGCATCCTGCCACAGAAACGGTGTAGAAAAGCCCAGAAGCATCCATGTATAGTTATCATTTGGCTTGTCTTTCTTTTCTGCTAATGTATTGTCGATGAATTTCATCTGCGACTTCTGCCAATAATAGTCTACTACTCTGTCTAGGCCCTCCTATGTTTGTCATTATTCTTAATAAGGCATCATTCACTCCAGCTGTCTTACCGCATGAGTTTTGCAGATGCTCCTGCTTCCGTTTTGTGTTCGGCTAAGTCAAATTATCTAAAATAAGAAGACCATGCATCTTCTTGGCGTCACAGACAACTCTGGTGTAACATGGCATTCAACAAAGTCAGCGTCCATTAAATTGATGCCTATAGAATGACTCCTAGATTCATACACAATTATTATGCATTTACATATATGTAATTACCCTCTCTGATTATCACAATTCATAGGCGCTTTACCCTTTTATGGTTTGCCTCTGAGCCACCTCAAAGGGGAGCTGAACTACTGAAACAACAAGAACTACTCTGTAGTACTCCTTACAAGGCCTTCTTCATCTCCATAAACTTGGCAAAACTTCTTCAGATTTATGCCGACTGGCTCGTATCAGAAACAGACACCTTGGAAAGGGATTCGTTTCTCCCCCTGAGTTCCGAAAATTGCAATAATCACTCTCAGACTCCTTCAAGTCCTGGATCATATGCAAGATTAAATCTAACTTTATTTTGCCTTTAAAGCGTAGGGGAAGAACGCAAACGATCTTGTCGTCAACAACAAATAATGATAATAATTTGTCTATTTTCAGCTCACATCACATGCCTTCAACTTGACTTTGAAGATTTAAATAAACTCCGCGAGAACTATCGCTGTGAGGTTTGCCAAATATGCTCTTCATGTTACGAAGGACCTGAAGATGTAAGGTTTACATCATATTATCTAAATTTCCAATTTATTCACTCTATTCTATTCACAGGGTGAACTAATCACGTGCACAAAGTGTGTAAAATCTTTCCACTTTGCATGTCACATACCGAGTATGGCCAGATTTCCAACACAATCTAAGTGGTTCTGTTCCAAGTGTACAATTCCTAAAACCAAGTTACTACTCAAAGTCGAGGAAAGCGAAATGCCACCTTCCAATACTATTGACAACAAAGAAGTTCGAGTTGAAGTACAGGAAATTAACGAAGTCAACAATATTCGAGCTGAAATACAGAAAATTAATGAAGTCAGTAGTGTATTAGAGAAGAAAGCCAATGCGCCGCCGCTGGCAAATGGTAATAAATTGGTGCGAATCACTCCCAATGATTTGTGCGAAATTCCAAATGTTAAGAACTGGTCCGCTGGTGAGGTGATGGAGTTCTTTAAAAAGTTCTTTCCTGAAGAGGCTTACATATTCAAAGACCACGATATCGATGGACAGTCGTTGTTGTTGATTAAGCGGTCAGATGTTGTAAATAAATTGGCCATCAAGTTGGGACCAGCGTTGAGAATATACAACTTGATCTTAAAAATACAATCGCAATCGACTGATCCAACCCTAGGCTGGTAGTCTTAATTTTATTTTTTATTTACAAAACTATGTAGTATTCCATACATGTACACATGAATTCCCATACAGGAACGTTATATATTCAATTCAAATGAAGTTTTAAGTTTTATTTTTTCATAAACAATGTTCTGTTTTCTTGATAACAGATGTTCCAATTTTAATTGTTTTTTCTGAAGTTTAATTATAAAGTTGTACTCTCTAAATGGAATTAATAAAAAATGTTTAACGTAAAGCGTTGTATACATGTATTTAATACATGTATGTGCAAGAAGATGTATGGGACGCTGTTCAAACAAAGATTAAAATTTGCCATACAAAAGATGTCCTGTCTACCAGTACTACAGTCCAGCGCACATACATACAGACAGACAAAATGGCGAGATCCACTTTTTTGGATTGAACAAAATCTCAAGGCCGAGTTTGTTCACGAAGTCGGCTACGCCGATGTTGTTTATGGTATGGTCAAAATCTATACTAGTCATTCAAGCACGCGATATATTTAATAAGTAAATAATCATAATCAAACACATGCATGTGTACATATGTATATGTAGAAACATACTGCGGTCATTTTGACACGGAACAATATGGAACGTCGACTTTAGCAAACATTTTTAAAGATACATATATCAAACTAAACCATCTATTCATAGTCGTGTCACCATCAAATTAAAGTGACAGAAGCATTCGAATTCGCATAGTCCGATCATATTTACATTGGCACGATTTCTACAGGCTTGAATAGGCTGTCACCTTTCTTGAAAGAAAGGTAGAAGAACTTTCCGACTGGAAAAAACAACACCGAACAGTTCAAGAGTAAGAATCAGAGTTTGGGGAAGATTCGGAGATAAATTAAGTAGATCAACATAACTGCTCGGAAAGCAAGGCTATGTTAGATGTTACCTTGGAAAATGGCTACTGTACTATCCATTTCTATCTTATCTTTCTTGGTATAGTGTAACGTCAGTTTAATTATCATTTTGGTTTGTTTGCATTTCTCTATAAGTATATCTCTATATTTCTATAATACTAACCCTCACTTAGCCCTCTTTTAAGTGATCCATTGTGTGCAGCAGAGCCACTATCTTGGCTTGGTGCACTAATACTTTTGTCTCCAGATTAAGATGGGTGCAATGTTTGGGAACTTGATGGAGGTAGTCGAGGTTCAAGTATGTCGCTCCAAGTAGATCTTAGTGAAAATCTTATCGATTTTAGTTATGCGCTGCCGAACACAACTGCGAGTGTATTGGATTAAATATTTCACAAATTTCAATGAGCGAACTGGAAAACTCTTCTCAAAATGAAAAATAATAAGGTTGCAAGCGTAGACGGCATTCCATTGGAATTTCTTAAAAATGCTACTGAGCCTTTTCAAACAATACCTGTTGCAATTTTGCAATAAGCTGGAGCCTTTTATGTT
Organism: Pocota personata; assembly: GCA_963082735.1. NCBI lineage: Eukaryota > Metazoa > Arthropoda > Insecta > Diptera > Syrphidae > Pocota > Pocota personata. Next base: position 7,758,240 of record OY720430.1, read on the forward strand.
CAATTATTCTCGTTACCTAGGTATCGTAACGATAAAATTGGGCTTAAGTGTTACAATTTCGGGCAAATCTATGGTTAGCGTTACGAGAATGGTATCTGTCATACCACATCTCATAGCACGTCATCAAGTGTTAATTGTCATTTGCCATTGTGTTTCTGATGTGATTGTTTGGAAAATATACCTATTGAAAATAAGAAGAAAATAAGAAAATAGAAAGAAAGATTGTGAAAATGTTAGAATATATCATATTCCACAAAAAATGCTCCAACGAAATAGCCAGTTGCATTCCTCCCCTTCAAAATTTCACCCGCAATACGCGACATGCTTCGAATGCACATCAGTTTTCCCTAAAGCCTAACTTCGGTCGTACTGTTAAATATAGGGATTCCTTCATAAGCCGAACGACACGAATGTGGTGATCTACCAAGTTCTGTATTTCCCCATCACTACAACCTTCAAACATTTAAAGCCAACGTGCATAGGCTTCTCCTCTGTTGCTCTTCCCCTTGTCCTTAAAAGCCCGTGCCCTGTAACTGTATAAAGGTATTCATATTCCTTTTGGCGCGCGCGAATTATAAAAAAAAAACTATTTATTTTCACAATCAAGCAGGAGCGAAAACAAAAACCGACTATTTAAATTTTCTTTTTTTTTAACACATGTCTTTGAAGGCTAAGTTAGTTGCGCTTCTAAAAAGCATGTTTTTTTCAGCTGGAAACATTTTTTTTGCACTCGTTCTCGTTACATAGGTATAATCATTGCAAATCGTGGACATCGTTTGTCATGCCTCTCGTCTCGTTGTTTGTAATAAGGCCCCTGTATCGCGACTCATGCGCGTCCTTCATCTTTTATGCTCCAAAGCTGTGTTTCACACCGTAAATGGGCAAGCATTGATTTTCAAGTTAGCATCTAAGCGTCTCCAGTAAGTTTCTTTGAATGCAAGTTATGGGAGCACTGTTCGAAATGAGAACGGAAAGACATCATCAAGACTCGACAGAATCAAGTTCGTTTACATAGGAAATGTAACTTAACAAATTTCTCAACATTCATAAACCCACCGGCACAAATGGTTCATGTTTCGCTACACGCCCAACATGTAAATGCAATACGAGAAGCATCAAGTTCCAGTCGATTCCAGTCCACATGCACAACATAAAAAATGCAACGAAAACAAAAATAAACCGAGTCTTGGCGAGTTGCTTCTTATAAATAAATAAATAAATCAAATTATAATTATGTTCAGTTCTCTTTCTAACGTTCTAGTAGAATATTTTAAATCCCTCATAGAGGAAAAACTGAGAACAGTTTCTTTTATTGTTCTTAAATAAGTTTGTTTTAGTTAAATTTTTTCTTGTATACTCAGTTTTTGACATCACCTAGTGCAGCAGTGTGGAATAGTTCTATAGTGTCAGTTTGGTTTGAAACTACAGCAGGTGAACCAGAAGGTTACATTCTTAGCCCTATTCTTTTTGCTCTATTTATTGACATTTGTGAAATCCTACCAGGTGGAGTACTTTTCGCTGGCACACTAACTAAAGTTCTACTTTACGCTGACGACTAAGTACTGTTGGCTGATAGTTCCTTCGCCCTCCACTCACAAATAAATAGACTGCAGTCTGACTGTCTATTTGGGAATTTAAATGTTCGCGAACATGTAAAGCAAAAAAAAAACATTAAGCCAGCATTAAATATAATGTGGTCAACATTTTTCTCCAACCGGCATATTGACGTTTCCTCAAAATATCGAGTCTTCAACGGTACACTCATGTACATACACACAAGGAAAAAGTATTGGCACAGATACCATTTCTCAAACCAAATGCTTTCAGGACAAAAATAATCAAAAAATTTATACAAATTTGTTGGATATTGTGTCATTTATTAATTCTTTATAACAAATTACAGAAAAAAAAATTAACGCTCAGCTTAACAAATAAATAAAAAAAATGATTACTAAATTAGATTTTGATTTTTCTGATGAAAAAAGAATTGGCACAACATTAGTTTTTAACTATTAAGTCAGTCAAATTAACTGATAAATCTTGTTATTTGTTCCTACAACCAGAAAATATCGTCGGTTATTCCTCTTGAGTGTTTTGTGAAATACCGTTAGTCGAATTTTACGCATTGTCATTCAAGGGTGCAGTGATAAAGGCGTAGATGGCAGGCAAAGGGAAGGAAATTACTTTGTGTGCAAGAAGAATTATTTTGGAACTTCGTTTCAAGGGAAAAACAATGACTGAAATTGGTGACATAGTGGGCAAAAGTCGATTTACAGTTCGCAGTGCTATAAACCATTTTAAATGTTTGAAAACTTTAGAAAATTCACCCAGGAGTTGCCGCCCCAAAAAGCTCTCTGGAAAAGATGAAAGGTCCATTGTGAAAATTATTAAAAAAACCCCTAAAACAACTTCTTCAGCACAGTTAGTTGAGAATTTCGATAAAACTGTTGCACCCACAACGGTGCGAAATATCACAATTGAAAGATATACTCGCTGATGAGTGGAGTAAAATTGAACCCGATGTCACCAAAAAGCTAGTTTTTTCTATGCAAATTAGATTGAAAGAACATATTAAGAGAAAAACTATGGCAATTCATTATTAATTTCTATGCATTATATAATTTAGTTCAGAAATATGAACTGCGCCAAAACTTTTTACCTCAGAAAAAACTAGGTCTCATTGATTAATTATTTTTTTTATTTATTTCACAAGCTGAGCAATAATTTTTTTTTCTGTAATTTGTTAAAGAATTAATAAATGAATATTGAAAAGTTACATAACTTTTTAATTTTTTTTTTTTTAACTGGAGGCATTTGTTTCGAGAAATGTTGTTTATGCCAATACTTTTTTCCGTGTGTGCATGTGTTACGGCGTAAAATCTTTCGAAAAGTTTGAAACAATTCAAAGGTTTTTTATTCAAGCCCTTGTTCCGATTGCCAAATACGACACCAATTTACACAATCCAGGGAGAGTCCGGTTTACCACCAACCTATTTACGCAACCTAAAACTACAGGCTGATTATTTAACAAAAGTTTTGAAGAAGTCCGGAAATAATGTACAAATCGGTCATATTAAGTTGTTTGCGAACAAATGCTTCCCCTTTTAAGGAATGGACCAATCTTGCTTGATCCCATGAAAATTTCACCGAGGAAAATGAAAATGAATGGCAAAAAATAGTTTCCGATATAGTATCAAAAATCGATGAAAGCTTGTACATTTAACCCCTAAATAGACCATATTTGTCGACCACGAGAAATATTTATACAAATTTAAATCATCGCTTGTTTACTGACAATAGCTACTTCTGTAAAGATCCAACGGTTGAAGTAATAAACACTATTTTTAGACCCAGAGTAGAACGGTATACCCTATCGAACCGATCTTCCTATTAGGTGTAATCTATGTAACAGAAACAAAGGAGAAGATATTATTTTAATGAAGTTTATGATAATTAATGCTCTTGGAAATCTTATTTTCCATTCCGAAAATTGTCAGGGGTTGGAATCCTGGATTTTACTTCGACATCAAGCATGTAAAACGCAATAATTAGAGCTTTTCAGCATTTGAGCCAGCGACCCAGATACTTCCCGTGTCCGACCCAGATTTAGTGTATAAGTACAAAGCCAAGATAATTAAAAAAAGTAAAGTTTATTATATAAAATATTCATACTTCAAAATAAGATTCTATAAACATTTTTTTTTTGTCCTCTTAATATTTGTTGACACACTACACTTTCTTTTACATCATAAGATATACATATAATAATAAAGGCTAGGGTACGCTATCGGGCCGCATGACAAAACCCCCAAAAGTGGGCTTTAAATCGATCTTCATATACTTAACATAAATAACAATTTGTTGCACCGCATTTCGCCACTTCACCGCTTTGTCCACTCGTAATTCTCTACTGCTATTGACCGTTAAAAATTCTTATACGCACAAATCAGACAACCGCTAGATTATGTATGCGTGAGACTACGTGAGTATGATGCTTCATATGAAATGTATGTTAAAATGTACAATGCGGCTCGGTATAGTGTACACTAGTCATACATATTACATTTTAAGTAAACCGACCATCGGGTATAATCGAATAAATATAGAAATAGGGATAGTACACTTCTTGAAGCCTTCTACTGAAACTCATTCAAGTGCGATATGGGAACTGGATTGGAGGAAGATCAAAAAAATTAAAACAAGTCGTTTAATCTGTGTGCAGAACAACCAAAGCACGCAACCAAGAGTGTAATAGATAATGATCACGTTATCGAGAAATCAGTCTTCACCCGCAACAGTGAGTTAATACAACATCATTATAATATCCGTCTCGAAATACAATACAAAATCTTACAATTTAAGGAACAATTTTAGTGCAGAATAACCTATTTAGTTTGCTATAAAAAAAAATAATAAAAAATACTGGCGACATTATATGTATGATAGGGTTCACTCGCGTGTGATATGCTACATTGATAAAATAAATTACATAGGGAATGGTTTTACCTGTTTCTGACCTGAGGAATATACATATCTCTTACTCGTTATACTCGAGGTAGGAGTTTCTCTTCGTCCAAAGGAGGACGTAACACCGGCTTGGCTCCCTTTTTTGGATCAAAGCCATACAAAAAGATCGAAGCTATCACCAGTGCAGCACCGAAAGAGAATTGCAGGGTCAAATTGAATCCGAAAAGATATATCGATGCAATACATGATATAATGATTGCTAGGGAAGTGGCAAAGCCCTTCAGTATATTGTCAGCATATTTAACAACGACAGCCACAATAAGACCACCTCCTGCCTGCAGGAGAATCAAATACCAAACGAACCCATCATACCCGAAGAAGAAACCGTCTTTTGCGATGCGATGACCATCGTTCACGAAGCATGTGATTGCACCGAATGGAATGCTTAGCAAGCTAAGCTGAACATTTCGCATCCAAACCGATATGTCTGCACCCTTGAGAATTTTCTCAAAATATATACCTGCAAAGCCTGACAAGAAGCATGCTCCTATAGCCGCCCATAGACCGAGCATTCGGTTTTGCTCTGGTCCAGCAGCCACTGAAGCAGAACCAGCCACTGGTTCACCAGTTTGAGCTAGTTGCACGAGAACGATGCCAACCACTAATAGGACTAGTGCTCCCCATTGAGTTGTGAGTAGTTTTCGTCGTAAAATAACCACAGCGAACATTGCAGTCGTGAGAATTTTCAACTGATACGTAACTTGATATGTCGCCGCATCTAAATGAGATGCCGATACGTAGAGCAAATTGTTCTGCACTACGTACACCATTGATGGTACGCACACCTTCAACGTGTCTATAGGGTTCTCGATGATGGTCTTGTGTAGAGTTTTCACAAACTTGCGCGCATCTTTGCCCTCCTCGTTGAACACCAACACTAAGCATGTTATCAGTTTTGCCACTTCCGCCATTAGTACCGCTGTGTGAAGGAAGACTTCAATTAGCTTGTCAGCTTTATGGTTAACTGCTTATCTTACCAGTGGAACTGAGGAAAATATCGCCAGATCGTGTTCTTGCGTATCGCATACTCAGGCCAAGGACAGCATTTTGCAACGTTAGAGTGATTAGACTCACGTACTTTAAAGTGTTGCTATTGGCTGAAATTGGAACGAAGCGTTAGGGAATTCGGCAGTTATTTGATAGGCTGTGCTTCTATCACCGTGTATAACCATGGCTGGTCAGAATTGATAAACTACTGAGTGGTTAAATTTAAACTATAAATTCGGTCACCTGCCGCCACTGCTGAACATTACAGAAAGCCTACACGTAAACAGAAATTTCACTGACAGATGTCAAATTGGCAGATAAGAAAAGTGCCATTTTTCAATTACAGAATTGGCATAGAGGCTGTTTGATGCTCGGAGACTTGCCAGTATTGTGGGTTTACCAAACTTTGTGCAAAAAAAGGATGCAGTAATCCAGCGAATAGGGCTGAAATGAACACAATTTGTGATTCCATATGTAAATGTGCTACTCACGGATCAATTAGAGGATGATTTCAGCTCCCTAAAAAGTTAAATTAGGTAGCGAAATATATAAGTGTAGTACAGAATATTAGCTGGTATTTATATGCGGGTGACTTGTAAATAATCGTGAAATTTGTAATGTGAGAGGCAGACTGCTGGGATTGATACCATAGTAAAGCAATACAATGTTCAACGCCACGTGTCTCTCTCGACAATACCACGGTGGTATACGACTTTCCATACGTGGTATTGGAACTCGGAAAATTTACGTGGTATACCATACATATTACAAATCGTAACGCATACATATTACAAATCGTAACTCTTACTACTCTCCGCTACTATGGGATTGGAGTAAAATTGAAATGACAATAACTTCGTTCATTTTAATTCATTTATTCTTTGGCACATTACCGTAAATATACAATACAATTTAAAATATGTATATGTAATTAATTTGCTAAAGTGAGTAAACGGAAAAAAGGGGATAATTTCGCCAAGAACTGAATTCATCAGCTGCTCGTGGGCATACATGATGATCACAATGAAATCGGAATTCTTTTTTCGACAGCGGAGCTGCCACTTTTTGAAAATGGGATCGGAGAAGAATCGGAAAAATGCGAGTATCACTTTGCTAAGTTCCAAACTACCTGAAAAATTGAAACCAATGCTAATTTGTATAGGGTTTTGTCTATAATACATACATTTTCATATATTAAAAATTCCTTCAAATTCCATTACAGTTTTAGTTTTTGTTGTCAAAATGATTAATTGTTAATAAAATGTTAGAGAAATGTTTGTGAAGATTTTAGTTGTGGCTTAAATTATTGCATGACTTCTGAGCTTTACCTAAAATAAAAAAATAATAATTAAACTTTTCATCAATTGAAAAATAGCGCATGTAGTCTTATTGCAAATCAAATGTTAAATTTCCGAGCGCCAGCAGTGCAAATCCAATAAAAATTAGCAGTTTAAAAATAGAGTACATATTAAAATGAAATAATAATATGGCTGTCGCATTGAACACCGAATTGAATTGAAATAATATACCTCCTAATAGAACAATAATAAAAAAAAAATGGAGATTTGGGTTGTGATATCGCCGAAATTATTCTTTTGGATTCTGATGATGCTGAACGAATTAAATTTCCTTCGCTTCCGTTCCATGTTTACATAAGACAATCAGGGTTCTTAGAGGAAATCATAACACCAACATCTTATTGTTATTTATTAACGCATTGAAAAGTTAATTGCAGTTTGCTTTCGCATTGAATAATGAATAAATAATAATTCAAGATCCTTCTCTGCAATTTTGTTGAATACTTTTCTATACCTTCGTTATTTTCTTTAATTTTCATTGTTCACTTAGAAATATATAAATTACTTCATGACCCCACAAATAAAATATTAGAGAGCGTTTAAATTCGCTTTTCACGTACATACATATGCACATACCTAAACTAAATTTTAGATATTTAAGGGAAAATTTAAATCAAATCAATTTTATTGAGTCTTTTTTACCGCAAAAATTTATTAAACAAATTCTGTTCTCTTGATTTTAAAGACATTTTGTGGTTGTCGATTATTGATCGACAAACGATGTTTAGTGACCGTCGTTGGATTTTGTATTTTGATTATAGTCTACATTAGGTCTGTTCCGTACTTCACAAAAAACGCGATTTTTTCGGAATTTTACGAAAATTAGTCAAATCCTGTTACCACATACCTGTGGATTTGACCAATTTCCGTCAAATTTCGTAGAAACTCGCAACTTGTTCAAGTACGGGAGCAGATCTATTACTGCTGATTTTTTAGTCAATCATAATTTACTAAATTTTGATCTGCAGAAAATAAAAAAAAAACAGTCAGCAGAAAAAAAATGATTAGCGAGAAAAATGAGATGAAAATGTTTTCTTAGCAAAAATAGATTATTTGATCAGCATGAAGAAAGAATGCTTCAAGAAAAAAATAAAATGGAAATAATTTTTGAAGCTTGTCATTTATTCCTCTTTCTAATAATTTTCAAATCTTTACTTGCACCTATAGGGCAAGTAGGAACATTTTCGAAATCGGGATTTTGATCAATTCTGATATTACTAGTATAGAGGAACTCGAAAAAGTGAGTCTGCTAATTCTGTGTGTCTGCTTGTATAAATAGATTTTGCTCAAACTTCATATCTCGGGTCTGTAGGGTCACAGATCCAAAGCGAAATCGGAATATTTATTTTAATCCAACAATTAATGGTACTTCACAAATTACCGAAAATGGCTGTAACGATTCTGTTTAAATTGAATTTCAGTTGAGCTACTAAACGGCTTATCAAGTTTTTGGAAAAAAACCCACAACGGTATTTTACTTATTGATGAAAATTGGTTATTTCACGGATATATAGTTTGTTTTTGTCGAAAATAGACGTCTAAGCAATGTTTCACATATGCGAGGATATGGCATACAAAATTTTGAGAAATTAACAAAATATTCAAGAAAAAACAGGGTATATTTCAACAATTTCGGTTAAATTTCAAATCTGTATGATTTGCAAATGAACCGCACACATGTTAAAATACGTGAGGTTAAGTCGTGCATTTTATTTTTATTTTGTGCAGTTAAAAAAACACTATTTTCTGATGACCAACAAAATACGAAATTGCTTATCAAATAATTTAGTTTTGCTGATCAAAAACCCTTTACCGATTCGATTATATTAAATTAAATTTCCTGTCAGCAGGAGGCCCTCTTATTAGGTATTAAAAGTTAAAAATCAGTTGTAACTTAAGGGTTGTAGAAAGAGGTTCCTCTGAGAAATTAAAAATTATGTTCTAATCACATTCCTATTTAAGAAATTTGTTTGGGTATAATCCGGGAACAACGCTCTGAAAATGGAACCGATGACCTTTTGGAAGATGTTACGTAACTATTTTTGTTGCTGACCGTTTAATTTTTATTCATATATTTTTAAAATATAAACTGATTACAACTCTTAAAACTAATATTCACTAATGCGAAATGACTCATGATGAAAAGATTTCTTCTTCTATTTCAGTGCTCTTCTCGTCTTTTTTATATGACAAGAGCATAACATTGTCCGGTGACTTAAGTTTGTAAATAGTCTTCAAATGATTTCGCAAATTGCTATTGCGAACAAAATCCTTTTTTTTCACAAAGTGCACATTTAAAAATTTCGTATCGTCTTCAGGTGTATGTTTACACAGTTCAGTTGATTTTTCGCAGAGTACTAACACTCATGGGACTTTCTTATGTGCGAAATGAGAAATGAAAGTATGGCAATAAATAGACACACGTGTCGTCAAGAGGCAGTTCAAGTATCATGTTTTCCAATTGCATCCCCGAAGCAGCAGGAGAAGTAAACTGTGTGATGACGAATGAACCGCTTCCATCGACTGTCTTTTTGTTTGCAATATACTTCCCGCTTTGGTTCACCTGGCTCCATGTTGACGGTTTCATAGTTAGACAGTAAGGTCGAAACCCTTTTGGTTAGGACCATTTTGGGGGATTTAGTATACTTCTTTTTTACAGCATGTATTTCCGAGTCAGTTATTAAATTCTTTTCTTCTGGACACTCAGCATCTATTTTGAGTTCTTTAACGATATGCGCTTTTGTATCTTCCAATATTTTGCGTTCCTCTTCATGAGTGAATATCTCCTCAATTTGTTGTGAGCTCTGAACTATCGCCTTCTCTTCTGTGTCTTCTTGCGATACTACGAGTATTTCTTCTTCGCAGACAATTGGGGACTCCCGTGGTGGTTGTGTACGGAACAAATTTAAGATTCTTGCATCTGCTTGTTGAATTTTCTCCGCAAACAGATAACTTTGAACTAGGTTGTGTGTGCATGCTTCGCAAATCATTTCTGGTGCATTCCCACACACCACTATCTTTTAAATAAAAAAGCCAATTAGCAGCTTGTGGCATATTTTTTTTTTTATAAATTACCTCAATATCGGAAAATCTTTGAAACATCTTTTCTATGAGGATGTTATCTCCTTGTACATTCACCTGGTGATCATTAAGGCAAAAGTGTCCAGTTTTAAAGCATATACGACAAAGCATTTGTATCTCCATTCCTAGTTTATTTTAAAGTTAAAACATTGCAATCATTTTGGAAAACAACTTTGTAAATCCAAAAAAATTAAACCTTTTTTGTTCACCGCAGTGTTACCAGATGATTTTGTCCTAAAATCGTAAATACGATCTTTTAACGATACAAACACAACATCAACAAATTATAATTCATTGAAGAAAATATAAAGGTAACAAAAAAATCATACTTTAATTATTGCTAATTAGAAAAAGTTTTCATTAAGTATGTGATTCAGTCATACATACATTGAGCAACACCAGTGCAGCAAGTACTTTTAGAATGTTTCAAAATTTTCTAATGCAAAAGAACTTTTTACAGGACCAAAAATCACTCGAAGAATATTTTTTTTTTAAATCAACCAAGGGTGTTTTCATTCGCCTTTGATAAAGTTTATGCCTCTGCGCCGTATGGCAGAACTGGGATGATGAGGGTCTTATATAAAGTCACCTTAGTTGTCCGTGAGAGAGATTTGCTACAGAATTGCTTTCTTAGCCCAAAGAGGGGTTCGGAAGAATGATCTCATTGGTCTCATTTTTTGAATTAACAGCTAAGCTTTACAGCTGTTAATTCAAAAAATTGTAGCTATCTATTGTGACGTTCTGTCAAAGTCACCGATGTTGTTAAGCCAATTTTCGCCGCTTCTGTTTCAATACGCACGAAAACACCACTGGACTTTCCTGGCCTAAAACCACACTGATACAGACTAATCAGATTGTTGACAAAAGGTTTAAGGTGTTCACATCATATGCCAAATAAGATTTTATACATGATGTTGAGGAGATTAATACCTCTATAGTTGAGCAAGTTAAATCGTCTCCTTTCTTAAGTATTCGGAAAACGATGCTGAGGTTCCATTCGTCAGGCATTCTTTCATCCGGCCATATTTTACAGATGAGTTAATGTAATGCTGCTAGCTCGGCATTACCGTCGACTCCAACAGATTTGTTAGATTTAAGCTTAGATATTTCATTTTTGTTGGGTGGACGAAGTTGTTAATAACTTTCTGTTGGCATACAAAAATCTTTTGCTTCAAAACTTTGTTATTATAAATACTGTCAGTATAAAGTATACCTACTTACGGATCCTTTAGTTTAGATGTATTGAGATTATCTGTCAAAAATGCTCGTCAACATTTATAGAAAATAGACTACAATTGACACTCTATTGAACGATAAATATATAAAAATCTAAGAACGTCAAGCTCCATAGTTGTGGAAAATGTCCTTAATCTATGAATAATAAAACGTAACGTTTTCTCACGGTCCCACCTCTCGCAAACGTCTGATAACCATCCAATTCGAAAATTGCCATGAGAAGCTTTTCTTAATCGGAAAACTGTCCTTCCGAAACGGACCTGTATAGGTTGTTAGTCTCAAAATATTTATATATTTGTTTATAACTAAAACAATAAGCTGAGAAAATATTTTCCTTGGAAATGTGAAATAGTAAAAATTGACGAAAAAATCGATTTAGAGGCAAAATAAATCGCACAATATGGCAGCGCTGGTTGAGCCGTTAAGCGCAGATGACAAATGGGATCATTAGGTCCGTTCCGTTAGTAGAAAATTAGTACGAATCTGTACGAATTTTTACGAATTCTAGTCCAAATCACTCATGTCACTTTCAAATTGCTTATTCAGTGATTTTTATATTTAATCGATTGAAATAAGTGCAGTAGTAAACAGGAAAATAAAATAAATAAAAAATAATAGATACAAGTTTTAACATGCCACAAAAACCAAGCAGAAGCCAGTAGGGACGAAGAAGGAAATCTAGTAGTAGAGACTATTAAATGGTGGTGACGTCCCAAACCCTGCCGCCTGGCATAATTCCGTCCATCCGATCAAAGTGAGCTGAAGATAACAATATCTAAAATTAAATATAACAAGGCTGCTGGAGCTGACGGTTTAATTGGAGCATACGTTAACGTATCTGTAAGATATGTTCGAATGAAAGAATGTTAGACGAATGGAATCTGAGCATTGTTTGCCGATTCTCAAGAAAGGAGACCCTCTGAACGCCTTAAATCTTTTGTCAACGGCCTGATTAGTGCGCATCAGTGTGGTTTTAGGCCAGGAAAGTCCATCGTAGATCATTGACATAATTAGAAGCGAGCTGTCAGTAATGCTTTCGCGAAACAGAAGCGGCTAAAATGGGTTTAGCTTTTAAGGGGGGCAAAATAAAGTACATATATTCTGTCATTAATAATGGACGGGGAAAATCAGCGCCTTGACAAAACGTCACAACGGACAGTTACAATTTTGAGGTAGTTAAGGATTTTGTCTACCTAGGCTCCGCTGTAAATTTAAAAATAGACACCATCGCAGAGATTAAGCGAAGAATCACTTTTGCCAAGCGATATTTCTTTGGAATAAGAAGGCAATTGAATAGCAAAGCCCTCTCACGGAAAACTAAGGTGACTTAATATAAGACCCTCATCATCTAAGTCCTGCTATACGGCGCAGAAGCGTGGATCAAAGTCGTATGAAAACACCCTTGGTTGTTTTGAAAGACGAATTTGTCGAGTATGGTCCCGTTTATATCGACGGTGAATGAAGAAGATACAACAACGACGACGAATCCATTCCGAAGTGATGATGTGGTAAAGGAAGATCTCACCTAAGGTGGCGCACACAAGTAGACAACCAACTTCGTGTGCAAACTGGATGCGGGTAGCAAAAGATCGAGCTGACTGGGGTAGCTTGTTGGTTAAGGCCCAGGTCCATCCTGGACTGTAGCGCCTTGCAAAGTAAAAATAAGTAAAAGGTAATATTTCATAAAACATTACTAGTAACTAATAAAAACTCAAAATACAAAAAAAATACTCTAAGAAAGGAATGTTAACTAGTTCTGTTGCTGAACAATTGTTTTTCCATATATTTTTGAAATATAAATAGATTATAACTCTTAAAACTTATTTTCACTAAAACGACAGGCCTCAGGGTGAAAAATTTCTTACTCTACTTCAGTGCTCTTCTTATCTTTTATATACGACAATAGCGCAACATTAGCAGGAACTTTAAGTTTGTGAACAGTTCTCAAATGATTTCGCAAATTGCCGTTACTAACGAAATCTTTCTCACAAATTACACATTTGAAAGTTGTATGTTCTTCCCGTATATGCTTATACAGTTCAGTCGATTTTTCGAACAATTTCGCACAATATAAGCAACCATGGGACTTCCTTACGTGCGAAATGAGAAATGCTGAAGATGAGAACGCCTGCGGACAATACTGACACAAATAGACACGCTTCTCATCAATAGGCAATTCACCTTGGTCATCCTCCATAATTACGTTCATGTTATTGGCTTTTACCTCAACAGTTTCGAAATTCATTGTCCGTATATCACTTAGTGCAACCTCATCGGTATCATCGGATATCATGTTTTCCAATTGAATCTTTGAAGCAGTAGAAGAAGTAAACTGTGCGATCACAAATGAACCGCTTCTATCGACTTCCTTATTCCTCGTGTCTTTTTTTCTACAATAAACTTTTTGCTTTGGTTCGTCTGGCTCCTCTTTGACGGTTTCATAGTTGGGCAGTAAATTTGAAACCCCTTCGGTTAGGACAATTTGAGGGGATTTAGCATATTTCCTCTTTACAGAAAATCTTCCCTGTCCAGCTATTAAATCGTTTTCTTCTGCGCACTGAGCATTTAAGTAGATTTCTTCTATGATATGCGCTTTTGTATCTTCCTTCGTGATGTCTTCGTCTTCATCAGTAAATCTCTCCTGATTTTCATGTGAGCTCTCCTCTTGCGGGTCCTTTTGTGATAGCACTTCTTCTTTGCAGACAATAATTGTTGGCTCCTGTAGTTGTGTACGGAACAAATTTAAGATTCTTGCATCTGCTTGTTGAATTTTCTCCGCAAACAGATAACTTTGAACTAGATCGTGTGTGCATGCTTCGCAAATCATTTCTGGTGCATTCCCATCCACCACTATCTTTTAAATAGAAAAGCCAATTAGCCGCTTGTGGTATATTTTTTATAGATTACCTTAATATCGGAAAATCTTTGGATCATCTTTTCTACGGACAAGTTATTTCCTTGTACATTCATCTCGTAACCATTAAGGCAAAAATGTCCCATTTCAAAGCATATACGACAAAGCATTTGTGTCTCCATCGCTCGTTTATTTTAAAGTTAAAAATTGCAACAATTTTGAAAAACAACTTCGTAAATGAAAAAAGAAAACATTCGTTGTTGACAGTAGCGTTGACAACTGACAGTACTAATGGTGCAATTTGTGTTTCTAGTTGAGGGAAATCTCTCTTTTTATTGAGGAAATTATATTCAGTTTTATTCCAATTTTTTTTTTAACGTTAGCTATTATTCATCAAGCTTGAGTAATTCTATTTATTTAAGGGCACTGATCTCCAACAATGGATAAAACAGAAGTGACCACCACCATTTTTGTTAAAAGGACATGTTTGTAAATTGTTGGTTAATGGAGTGAAGTTAGGAACATTTCATTATGTGGTTTTCTATTGGGCACTTAAGACTTTAATCTCCGATTTCAGCGGCTTGCTTTGCACGGTTTTTTTTCGAATTATCAATAGAGAACGTTCCGAATTCGATTTAGTTGGGTACGATTCCAATGCCCTTTTTGGTCGATTTGCACACGTGACCATCTAATAATTTCCCCTTCGAGCTAGAGTAAATAAATCCTACCTAACACATAGGGAACAGCTGATTTTAAGACAACCTGATTTATTTTGTTGGTGCGTTTCATATTTATTTGGTATTTGCAAATTTTCTTTGAAAAATTGGGGTTGTAATGAATTATATCACAGAAATATGTTTAAGTCCAATGAACAATAATAATAATGATAAATGTTCATATGGCTCTTTAACAGCACTAACTGTGTACGCGTTCGGAAAACAAGGGGTTAACTAAATGTGTAATTCAATTAGAGGTGGCAATCTAAATCTGACATTACTGTGGTTCTGTTAAAGATAAACAGCCGATATTTGATATTAACATTTGTAAGTACGGAGCAGTATAGGAGCGAACATCGTATTTTAATTGACAAACACATCTACAAAATGGGGAAACTTACCCAAAGCGAATCATGCATTGTGAATGTTGGTCCATTTCGTGCCGCGGTTAAGAAATTAATGGAAAAATTCGATCGAACCGGGTCAGTGTTGGTTGTGTCACGTGAAAATATCGCCGCAATGAGTAACTGTGTTCGTGACAATTTGTCAAAATCCAATCGCCGCTGTTTCCAGCCATTGAACGTAGCTCTTTTTAACAAAGGATCTGAATATGCATGTTTGCACGATCCAATTGACTCAGGAATTGAAACCAGCAAACCATGAACAGCTTTGTTGGGTATTAAAGAACCACCAAATTGATGACGATTTTTCAAACAAAATAACATTCAGCGATGAGGCTCATTTTCAACTGAATGTTACGTTTGGGGTCATGAAACTAACGAACAACCATTGCATTCATAGAGTCACTGTTTGGTGCGGATTTTAAGGCGGTGAAAATTCCCGTGGTGCTACTGTAACAGTCTATAGTGAGCGTTATTGGGGCATAATTAATTTTGACACGAATTGGACGGTATTGATGCAGAAGGCATGTGGTTTCAACAAGACGATGCCACCTGTGACCCGCTCGAGAAACAATTCATTTATTGCACAACAAATTCCACAACTGCGCCATCACTCGTTTCGGCGATCAAAATTGGCCATCAAGATCTTGTGTTATCACGCTGTTGAATTTTTTTCTTCGGGGTTAAGTTAAGCAGAAGATGTATGCCAATGACCCAGAGCTAAAGGACGAGATTCGACGCGTTATTTATGAACTACCGCATGATTTATACCGAAACTTAATAGCAAATTTGATCAAAAGGCCGGTAATCTATAAGGCCAACCATGGCGCACATTTGGCCATGTCAATGTCTCAACATTATTTTGTTTTTTTTTTTTTCTGTTTGGATTTCAAAAGCCTGAAGAGATGATTTCGTTTAGGACTGATCATATAATATTTTGTTAAAACTTCCTGCAATAAAGCAAACTTTGAAATGATGTATACAAACGACGCTAATGGTAGAATGTATTGATATTATTGAATGAAAGGGTAGGTATATCTCTAATAAAAAAAATCTATATTCAGAGAAAAAGCCAGATAAAACAATCATGAATGGTTTTGGGAAATTTGGTATTTCTCGGCTATGACAATCAACTTTGTTTGAAATTAATTTTTGAACAATATTTGATATATACAAGTTTATGACATACCAAGTTTTGACATTTTGTGAAAAATTTTACTTTGCGGGAAAAAAACTGACTGCTCTTTCAAAAACTGGAATTGAATGTTTCTTTTTTTTTTCCTCGCACGTGTTTCTGACATTTCTGTCATGCACAGTTTTTGTTTAAATGCGTTCCAGTACTTTTTTGCATTTTTTTGCTTTTTCTGCTAGTCGAAATTTGACATTTTTCAAATTTAAGCAAAGTACCGTTATACTCACTTTCTAACGGAAACCTGGTATATCATATGTCCATTGTGACTCAAATATTAAATTTGAACAAAATCAGCTATTAGCAAAGTATCGTTAATTTTGGGGTCGAATTGTAAACCCACAGTTCTCATGAAGAACAGACGGACAAATAGACATAATTGGGAGACTCACTTTTTTAGATTCTCCATTTTAGTAATACCAAGATTAATAGAAAACCTCGAGGTGCAAGTAAAAACGAAACGGTATAAAAAATTATTTACAGAAAATAGTTCCTTCTTATTCTGAAGAATTTCGGCGTCATTTTCGAATATCCAAAATCTTTTTTAAACGTTTTTATGTCTCGGATGATATAATGGTTGTTGGGAGGTTTTAGTGAATATAGGGTCCTTTATGATGGAGACAACCTTGACGCTCACGATGCAGAGGAAGACGGTTTAAAATATCAATAACTTTGAACCTGCTTTTGTGGAGCCAATCTCGACGACCACGATGCACAGGAAACCGACATTTGGAAAAGTAAAAAGTTGAAACTGATTCAACATTACGACGTGGGCGTCGCTTTTGTTTTATAAGTTGTTATATAACTCAATATTTGCTTTACAACTTGATGCATAAATCATCGTGAACGTAGCGTCGTGAACGTCGAGACTGCCTCCGGGAATAAAATTCGGTATACGCTTTTTATTGCCGGGTGATATAACTACATTCTTAACTAGTGGAACACCATTGTGTTCTGTCGTTGTAGACGTAGTCGCTGTCACTTGAGGTCGCGCGCCGATGTCGCACATCCTCTCAAAAGGTTCGTCCACAATGAAGTCGTATAC
Source organism: Pocota personata (assembly GCA_963082735.1). Lineage (NCBI taxonomy): Eukaryota > Metazoa > Arthropoda > Insecta > Diptera > Syrphidae > Pocota > Pocota personata. Next base: position 7,775,634 of record OY720430.1, read on the forward strand.
TACATTTACATTTTTACATTTTTATAAAGCTGATGTGATGAATTCCACAATATTTGATGTTCTTTAACCATTTCTATAAATTTTCCAGTACGACAAAAGATAAAAGTTGTCCAACTCATACGACTACGACCACGATTACGACAGCGACTCATTGTATTCACATTTATACATTTGCGTGTATTTCAACTTTTGACAGCACGTACGAACGCGACTACGGCTACAACAGAGACGTCATTGTGTTCCAGTAGTAATGACCACGCCAGAAATCAGCTGACTTAAAAAGTTCACTGCTCCCGAAGTGATCTGAAAAGACTCCTTGGTCGCTGAAGCGGTCAACCTTAGTCCACGATCATGAAGAATTTGTTCGTCTAGATATTCAGTCAACCAATTCACAACCGGCCCTCTAGCAGGTTCCAAACAATAGTATTGAAGACAATAGGCATGAATACTTCTTAGATATCGCAGCCTATCTACTCTGTCGTATGAGGTAGCTGCAAGTCTGAGAATTTTTCGTTTTGGTCCTTTTTTTTGGAAAAGGAAATTTCTAAATCCCAGAGCACTCAGACTCAATTTTCGGTCCATTGCACTACCAGGCAGAAACCCCATTTCGATGTAGTGGTTGGAGAAACTTAGATATTATTCGGTTCTATTTTATGCTCGGTGGCTGTTCCCCGTTCGGGTCACAAATAAATACACTACCGACTACACCGTGGCAACCGGCTTTCATTCTTACAACGTCCTTCTCCCCACTTGGTCATTTGGTGGAAATTTCTGTTCGTGTGAGGCAAGCAGTTGTCATCGGCATATTCAAGGCGTTTGAGGAAGGATATAATGAGTTCCTATGTTAGCGGCCAGTAAGTATTCCGATCTACATGGAAATTGATAAGCCTTTGATTTGGTTTACTTTTGTTCTATTGCGTATATAGCAGTTGAAAATCGTTCGGCCAAACTACATGAACCGGTCGTTCCTTTGAGAGATTTTAAATTCTGTTCTAAAGATCTTTGCTAACCAACATCTAGATTCTTATTTGAGAAATCTCCCGTAATTTGGATATAGTCCGGAAACAACGCTCTGAAAACCGAACCGACAACTTTAGGAAAGGAATGTTAACTAGTTATGTCGTTGATCAATTCATTTTTCTCCATATATTTTTAAAATATAAATAGATTTCAACACTTAAAACTAAAATTCACTAATACGAAAGGCCTCAAGACGAAAATAGTTCCTCGTCTACTTCAGTGTCCTTGTCATCTTTTTTATACGACAACAACGCAACATTAGCAGGTACTTTAAGTTTATGGATAGTCTTCAAATGATTTCGCAAATTGCTATTGCTAACAAAATCTTTTTCACAAACTACACATTTAAAAGTTGTATGTTCTTCCCGTATATGTTTGTACAGTTGAGTTGATTTTTCGAACATTTTCGCACAATATTTGCACCCATGGGACTTTCTTACGTGTGAAATGAGAAATGGCGAGGATGAGAACGCCTTCGGACAGTATTGGCATAAATAGACACGCGTGTCATCAATAGGCAGTTCACCTTGGTCATCCTCGTTAATTACGCTCATATTACCGGCTTTTACTTCCACAGTTTCGAAATTCATTGTCCGTATATCACTTAGTGCAACCTCATCGGTATCATCGGATATCATGTTTTCCAATTGCATCTTTGAAGCAGTAGAAGAAGTAAACTGTGTGATCACGAAAGAACCGCTTCCATTGACTTCTTTATTTCTCTTGCCCTTTCTTCTACAATATACTTTCCGCTTTGGTTCATCTGACTCCTCTTCGTTGGCTTCATAGTTGGACAGTAAAGTGGAAACTCCTTCGGTTAGGACAATTTGGGGTACTTTAGTGTATTTCCTCTTTACAGGAAGGATTTCTGGGGCAGGTATTAAATCGTCGTTATCTTCCAGACACTCATCATCTATGTAGATTTCTTCGACGATATGTGCATTGGTATCGTCCTCCGTGATGTTTTCCTCTTCATCAGTAAATCTCTCCTCAATTTCTGGTGAGCTTTGAATTATCTCTTCCTCTTCTGGATTATTTTCTGATAGTTCTTCTTCTTCGTAGACAATTGGTGGCTCTTGTGGTTGTGTACAAAACAAATTTAAGATTCTTGCATCTGCTTGTTGAATTTTCTCCGCAAACAGATAACTTTGGACTAGGTCGTGTGTGCAGGTTTCGCAAATCATTTCTGGTGCATTCCCATCAACTACCTTTTAGATATAAAAGTCGATTAGTATAGTAGATTTTTGTAAACGGGTTGGATATTCACCCGTTCTTGTATCTGTAGTTAGAGACACTGATATTCAGGCACGGGTGCTAATACTCGGGTTACAGGTTTTAATTTTTGTCTTCAAGGTAATAATTTAGCGGCACGGGTTTTGTGCAGAGACGGGATAGACTTTCGTATCTATAGAGAGGCACGGGTATACAGATTTTTTTATTTCAGAAAGTACCTACATACAAGGGTTTCCAGTAGAGGACACTCATTTCTTGTAGATACTGATCCAACTTCCGTTTCTGCATCTTATGTAAATTTGATTAGTAAACTATACCCAAAATATTAATGTAAAAAAACGGGTTAAGCTACTAAATACAAAAATTCTGCAACTACTATTCGGTCATAAAAAAAGAATACCCGGGAATTTTAATCAAAGAAAATATTTCAAAGATTAATTTTTGCTGCAAAAAATTATTGTTTAACATGTGATCGTAAGAAGTATGAAAGGTATTGGCACTATTTTGTGTGAAAACTTTAGTACACAATAACAATTTCCGGAAACTTTTTATTAACACAATGAATTTTCCGCGGTGAAGTACACACAAAGTATGAGCACGATTGCAGCTGTGACACACATTGTATATATGTATATATTAGGGTTATAGGGAGCCTATGTATTCATGAATTATTAAGAACAAATGTGGATAATAATTTGTTTTATTTTGTTACCTTGAATGTCTTATATTTTACTCAAATGATAGAAAGAAGTAAACAGGGACCGAACCTGCGATAGACTTGGGTTTTATCCACCAATGCGCTACCAACTGAGCTATCCGTGTACTTCTTCTTCCTACATTACCTCTTCAAAATCACTATTTTGCTATCATGTGTTGTTTTATATTTCGATAGTTTTTTGTTGTTGTTGTTAATAGGTTTCATTCAAACAATTAATAATATAATTCAAGTTATAATAATAATATCCAGGCACCTGGTAATTGCGATATCCCGGGAAACTGTAAGGTTGATAACAATGTTTATTCGGTATAAACAGCAGGCGTATAGATGTCAACTGTAAAGTAATTGACTCGCGCTGATGCAGTGGAAACCGTAAGTGGACACATTTTAATACTTGCAACACTTCCAGGCTAATAAGTAGAGATACGATCTCCAAACTGACAAAGGTCATCACCGGACCAGAGACTGTGCATTGCAAGCAATGATTTCTGCAAGAGCTGTAGAGGCAGGAAGAGAAGACTCTAGTTTATTTCCTCTGCGCGTGTCCTTCAACTGCCCATATCAGAAGGGCTAAAAAGGATCGTAAACTATGTTTCATGGTAGTATCACAATTAAGTTATGTTGACGACCTACAATACTTTTTGATTTTAAAATTTACATAACATTTATATTTGAGAAAACCTACTATGCATGAAAGGTTTAATGGATTATATACAAGTGCTTCTTATACAGATAAGAAAGTTGGATTTGTGTCTACAAGGACCTCTAATGGGTTGTTTTTTATGTAAGTAAATGCCTCCTGAAAGTTATATACCCGTGCCTCTAGTGCAGATACGCAGGTTCAGCCTGTGCGTCTAAATTATTATTTTAAAGACGCAAACTAAACCCCGTATTCCTTGTATTACCCGCGGTGTCTCTGTTGCGAGACACTGAGATTGCAACCGCATGTGCAAGGGACCCTTGTCCCTGTATTAGTCCCCTGTCTCTAATTAGAAACAAGGCAATGGGCAAATATATTCAGCTTTTTATAAATTACCTCAATATCGGAAAATCTTTGAATCATCTTTTCTATGGAGATGTTATTTCCTTGTACATTTACCTCGTAACCATTAAGGCAAAAATGTCCCATTTCAAAGCATATACGACAAAGCATTTGTGTCTCCATCGCTAGTTTATTTTAAAGTTAGAAAATTGCAACAATTTTAAGAAAACACAGCTTTGTAAATGAAAATAGAAAACATTTGTAATTGACAGCAGCTTTGACAAGTGACAATTCACTGGAATCTGCATTTCCAGTCGAGGGAAATTTCTCTTTTTTTTTTAGGAAATTTTTGTACTCAGTTTTAATAGAGTCAGCGCTGCCACTTTATTTAAAGGCAAATATAGTCTATTTATCCAATTTCAAATGAAAAGTAGCAAAATTTATTATTTTGTTTAAATAATTATATCATTAATATTGCCTGTCCTTTTTGATGACAGTATATATTCTGTTTTGAACTCGTTAAGCACTAAGCTCATTTTCGCCGCTTCTGTTTCAATACTCCCGAAAGCACCATTGTCGTCAGCGTATAGGAGTAGCTGTACAGACATTTGAAAAATCATACTCCTTACATTAGCTTATTTTCTTATTTATTTGTTTCCAAAACTTCTTTACGTGGATACAATTTTTTAAGCGTTTTTAGCCACAACAAATTCATTCTATAACTAAATATCTAATAATTATTAAGAACGAAATCTAAATTCAATAATAAAACAAAAGAGAACTCTTTGAAAAAAATTTGCATTCAAATTCTATTTAAATTTATTAAAAATGAGAATAAAAAAGAAGTCATGAAGAAAATAGAATAAGGAATCGAATATAAATGTTTCCTTAGAATAAATAAATGGAAACATCAAAAGTAACAACAGAGGGAAGAATTGTGGGTAATTATTTAGAACTGCAAATTGCATTGTGCTAACACACTTGAATACTTTTAACAGAAATATATTCTCTGTAAATTGCTTGGTAGAAACAGGCTCTTAGACATACAATACATAAAAATAACTTACTAGATATGGATATATTCCCCATCAACAAATTTAAATTTCATACGGAAGCTTAACACCTTTCGAAAGCTCTTCAGATAGCTGAATGTTTTCCACCCACAAAAATCTAACATAAAAGAAGATGTCTAAAAACATTAGGCTACCTAAATTATTTGTTAACTTTTTTAATGCGACCCACAATTCTACCATGTCGCTATTTTGAGTTCCTCATTTTAAAAGTGACTCATTAGCGCCAATGTTCCAATTCTAAATTGAATTAACATGGTAGGCTCACTTCCCGATGCTATCTTCTAAGTATGTAAATACTTTAAGATTTGGACATTTAACTCACAAAGCGACAGGGCTAAAGAATTTATTTATTTAGCTTTAAAAAATAAAATTGATAAAACGCACATGCCCGCTAAAGAACACCATCATAGAAACTTGCAGCAACCACATCTCAATGAGACTTTAGCAATCAGCTGTTTATTAAAACTGGAAAAAGAAAATTGTTTGGAAAAACAATAATTATATGTAAAACGCAAAGCATATAATTTCAATGAAAGAAAATATGTATTGATGGAGTAGTTCATCCATTATTTTAGTCCCTTCTTTGATTACAATTAAGAAAAAAATGTGAAATTATTTATCTACAAAGAATAAATGAATTGACAAATTGAAACTAACAGGTGGTAGACAGCGATCCACCCCTTCGTCGCCAGGTGTGATACCACCACATCTTGCTATAGGCTCCGTGAAGTATTCGTGATTACGCTTCAGAGCTTGGCAAATATACCGGCACTGCAAGGACCTCTGGGCCTGATTTTGACGAGCTGTCACTTTTTTGTTGGTCATCAAAATTCAATGCAGTTTCCAGAATTGTTATGAGTATTAAATTATAAACGTAAGATGTGTGCCAATTTTTTTTACTACAATAGTTCAACAGTTATATCATAAAAAGTGATGGGGTGGAAATAGATCCTGCCTACTAACCTAAGACAGGCTGGATATAAGCTTATAAGACTCGGAGAGTTTAACTTTCATTGTTTCCATGGATGTTTGAAATTAGTTTTGATAAAATTATATTTTTATTCTCTGGTTTTAGATCATAAATTAATCGCCGGGAATGTTGTACTTAACTTATTCCTTAAAAGAAACTTCACACCGTACAACCACGCACACAACTTTTCGCACAACTTGGCGAATGTCAAGAAATCGAGAAATCGAGGTGGCGAGCACCCCCTAGTAAATAAGATATTAGTACTATAAATAATTTTTTTATGGAATTAAAAATACAAGGAATACATATGTAATTATTCAAACAAGAAATGAATTTCATGTGTTTTGTTTTCAATGTTTCTTACACCGACATATTGTGTTGCTAAGTTAGTAATTTTTGGCCAGCAATAGCGAATTTAGAACTTAGGTTTAACGTTTAAGTTCCTGTTGCTGTGGTCGTTGTGTTCTGTCCCATTGAAAACCATTTGTTCTACAAATTTCGCTGCGGCTTTCAAAGTTGCTGTGTCAATCTGTTTCTTGTTTTAGCAAAAAATGAAAGTTTTTAATAAATTTTTAATTTTAATATTTACGGCGGTACAAGAAAATGGATAAAGTTGTGTCGAACGTAAAAAACTTTGTTGTGCCAGATGTTGGGTGTATAGTAGGTGTTTTTTTTTGTGAAATGTTTCTATGGCATAAAAGAATGATCACACTGAAATAAGCACACACCACAACAAAATACTGGATCCTCCCTTAATTTGCAGTAGTAAAATGTACTCTTCGGCAATCAGTGCTTTCTTCGTATTATGTATCCAAAACTAGCCTTTCCTCAGTGATAAATGCTTGTAATGTGAATTCGAACATTCCTGGGTATACAGTTCACAAAAAAAAAAACAGGCTTAATGTGAAAGGCCTTTAAAGGGTGTAAGAAAGTTAATTTCTATTTCATATCTACAAATAAATTTGGCGCTAATAGTCCATACCGGACCAGGCCTAGTTTCTCGCAGACATTCCTGCTGTGCTACACACGAATGATAGAGATCCTTTCAGAAGATCAATTTATTTTTTCAATTGAGAGAAATTAATTTTTGTACTTTTTTGGACTCAAAGCTTGAATACACCAGTCAGTGATCTCGCACTTAAGCATTGAGCCACGGAGCCAATATTTTTCTTAAGAATGCTAAAAAGGTAAAATTTTAAGTCGGGGACTCGCACTGTGATATGTAAACATCTGTCCCGCTTTTGTTAACACAACAGTATTGTAATTATTATAATTCCTAGCTTCTCCCGAGTTTATAATTTATTTATGCACATACATAAGTATGCACATATGTATAGCTACATATTCCCGACATGTAAATCTTCATAAGTTACCAACCTCTTCAACACGTGTGTATAATATAATAAAAAAGGATTCATCAAGATCTTTTCATAACAGATATTGATCACAAAAGCAAAAGTCTACATATCCATTCAAAATACATATTGTAATATGCGAGCTACGGCTCGAGTAGATAAAACAATTATTCTGTGAAATTATTTCTTTATTTTCTACTCTATAGAACAATTCAAGTTCACACTATACTATTCTTCGCAAATTCTTTTCTTACAAGGTCTCTTTCCTCTCAAATCACTTTATCTCCTTTCAATTACTTAATTCACAAATCCAAACTAATTACTTTTTCTTGTTCACTCTCAACTTTCAATTTATCACCAAATTACAACTTCGCCCATTATCACTTTTCCAATCTCTTCGCCACGGTTCTAAACCAACTGTCACTTTTTTTGATCGCCATCTGCCCTTATATAGCAGAAGTTTCTGATAGCCAGAAACTTCTAGCAAATTCTTCGACCACTGGAACAAGAGAAATAATTCTTGCAGTTATAATTCCCTTTTATCCCTGATATTATTCGTCTCTTTCGTTGACATAAGCTGTGGAGACTTCGTCCCAGACACGAACCTCGAATGAAAGGACAGTTCGAACCAAAATTCTGCCAGAATGAAAAGTCACTTCGGAATTTGTTGCGTCATATTTTTAGGGGGCGTAGTTATTATTATGCTACACTGCCCCCCTCTTAGACGTGTTCGTCCCGAACAAGTGCATCCTCATTTCGGCCATTGTATCGACTCAGTCGGTCCACATGAACCACTTTCATTTTGGCCCTCGGTCCTCGCTGGATGCGGTAGACAACATCGTTGATGCGGGTTACTATTCTGTAGGGACCTTCCCAGTTCCGCTGTAATTTAGGTGATTTCCCCTTTTGGCGATGGGGATTATACAGCCACACCAGATCTCCTTCCTGGAATCCTGACGTTGTTGCCTTGGCATCATACCTGGTCTTCATGCGGTCGCTCGTCATCTTAATCTGGCTTCTGGTCCTTTGGTGTATGTCCCTAAGCCTTTCCCTAAGGTCCGCCACGTACTCTTCTTCATTTCTGGGCTCATTGGTAGGAGATCCAAATTTCACCTCACTGGGTAAATGAGCTATTCTACCAAATAAGATTTCGAACGGCGTATGTCGAGTAGTGCTATGCACGGCACTTCTATAGGCCATCAAAAACAAGGGAATCTGCCGGTCCCAATCCCGTTGGTAGTCACCTACGACCTTCGAGAGATGTTCGTCCAAAGTCCTATTGAAACGCTCCACCATACCGTCCGACTGTGGATGAAGCGGGGTTGTCCTTGTCTTTTTGATTCCGAGTAGTTGACACATCTCTTGGAAGATTCTTGACTCGAAGTTCCGCCCTTGGTCAGAATGCAATTCCAAGGGCACACCGAATCTGCTAACCCAATTGTAGACGATCTGCTCCGCCACGGTTCTGGCTTCCTGGTTAGGGATCGGAAACGCTTCCGGCCACTTACTGAAGTAGTCCATCACTACGAGTATATACCGATTACCATTGTCGGTTTCCGGAAAGGGACCTGCGATGTCAATGGCGATTCGTTCGAAAGGTGTTCCCACGTTGTATTGGTGCATCTTACCTCGAGTTTTGATTCTCGGATCCTTGCTAGCTGCACACACGTCGCATTTTCTGCACCAGTCTTCGATATCTTCCTTCGCTTTTAACCAATAAAAACGTTCTCGTACCTTTTCTAGCGTCTTATTCACTCCCAAGTGGCCTCCGCCCCGCCATGCATTTCCTGTAACACCTCCTTGACCCTCGTCCGCGGTACGACAAGCTGCATTACAAACGACTTTCCGTCGGAGGATTCCCATTTTCTTCTCAGAACACCTTCTTGGACATGGAGGGAGTCCCACTGCGCAAAATATGCCTTTAAGGTCGGGCTTCTGTGAGAAATGTCCTGATGATCCGGTTTCTCCATGTTCTCCTTCCAGGCCAAAATCGGCTCGATATCCGGGTCTTCCTTCTGAGCGTTCCGGATCTCATCTACGCTCCAGCCGGTGATAAGTTCGGCTCTCATTCTTTGGATGGAAACCAGCTCCCGTTCTTCCTGACGCGCACAATGTTTACAATCCGTTCTGCATGGTCTCCGGGACAGTGCATCCGCATTAGAGTGGAGTTTTCCTTTACGATGCTGTATTTCGTAGTCGTAGATTTGCAGCCTTTCGATCCATCTTGCGACCTGACCCTCAGGACTCTTGAACTGTAATAGCCATTTTAAGGCTGCATGGTCTGTGCGAAGAACGAACTTCCTCCCGTAGAGGTATTTGTGAAAATGCTTCGTAGCCAAGATCAAAGCTAGAAGTTCCCGCCTTGTCACGCAGTAGTTCCTTTCTGGCTTAGAGAGCACCTTGCTGAAGTACGCAACCACCTTCTCTTGGCCGTCATGCACCTGGGAGAGTACGGCTCCTACCCCGACATTACTAGCATCTGCATCCACAACGAACGTTTCCCCGGGAGTGGGGTAAGCCAGTATCGGGGCATCGCATAGCCGTTGTTTAAGTGCCTTGAAGCTCTTCTCGCACTCAATTGACCATTTGAATTGTTTTCCCTTTTCCGTCAACTGGTGCAGGTTCTTTGCGATCCCGGCAAAATCCTTCATGAACCGTCTGTAGTAGGTGGCTAGGCCCAGGAAGCTCCTTAGTTGGTGTTTGTCTTTGGGGACTGGCCAGTTTTTCACCGCTTCGACCTTCTCCGGATCGGTTCTCACTCCTTTCGCTGAAATTATGTGTCCCAGGTACTTGACTTCCGCTCTAAACAGGGCGCACTTCTTGGGGTTGAGCTTCAGGTGGGCACTTCGAAGCCTTTAAAACACATCCCTTAGATTGTCTCGGTGTTGCGCAAACGTTTTTCCTACGACGATGACATCATCCAAGTATACCAAACAGGTTTTCCATGTTAACCCTTGCAGGACACATTCCATCAATCGCTCGAAAGTCGCCGGAGCATTGCACAGCCCGAATGGCATTACCGTGAATTGCCATAGCCCATTTCCTGCGGTGAAGGCGGTTTTCTCCCGGTCTTCTGGATGGATCTGTACCTGCCAGTAGCCACTCTTCAAGTCGAGAGTGGAAAACCATCGGGCTCCTGATAGTGTGTCTAGCGTGTCGTCAATCCGTGGCAGAGGGTAGCTGTCTTTCTTGGTGACGTAATTGAGCTGCCGATAGTCCACGCAGAACCGCGTGCTGCCATCTTTCTTCTTAACCAGTACAACCGGTGATGCCCACGGACTTTTGGAACTTTCAATCAGATCTTCTTTCTCCATTGCCGACACCATCTCTGCAACTTCTGTCTGCTTTGCCAATGGAAGGCGTCTAGCAGGCTGACGAATTGGTCTAGTATCACCAGTGTCTATTCGATGTTGTACCAGGTGTGTTCGGCCGTATTCTCCGTCCTGTGAGGCAAATACATCAGCGTACTCATTGATAAGATTCTCTGCCATAGTTCGCTGCTCCTGATTCAGCTCACTGGACTGGAGAATCGTCTCTCTCGCTTCCGCTGTCCAAGGTGATGGGAGAGGTTTGGAGCATCACGTTCAGATATTGTTGCGACGGCGGTAATCGGCGTGCATTTTCCAGTCACCTCCCCTCGCCTTAGTTTGACAGTGTGTGGTCTTGCGTTCAAAACCCTCACTGGAACCATGGTGTTCTTTGGTTCGACTAACGTCTTTCCCACGATGTAGTCTTGAGAATTCTTCTCTGGGTCTGGTTCTACTATGTAGAATCGGTGGCTCCCAAGATCACCTTCCAGCTTCGTCCAAATGATTGTCTCTGAAGACGGCGGCAAAACTTCGTCTTTGCTGATGACTGTCCTGAGAGTTACGGCATTCTCATTTCCGTACACCATCGGAATCTCCACATTTCGATACCTCAGTACTTGCATCCCGATGTCCAAGATTACTTCATTTGCTTTCATGAAGTCTACTCCGATGATGCACTCGTCGCATATATCTGCCACCAGAAACGCATGGGAGAACGTCAGTCCTGCCAGAGTAATCGTAAGACGAACTTCTCCAAATACCTTCGCCATTTCCCCTGTTGCAGTCTTCAGGCAGTAGCTGTTGGTGTTGTGCAGCCAGGAGCTTCTGACGATATCTCTTCTTACAATGGAGGCGGTGGCACCTGTGTCGATGGTGGCTACGCACTTCTTCTTGTTGATTAGTGCCTCCACTGTCAGGCTCTTGTTACCCCGTTTGATTTGCGAAACTTGAATGGTGGTCCTGGGGGCCTCGATTCCAGTAACCAACTTCTGCCCCGCGAAGTTGGTCCTTACGCATCTCCCGACTGCTGGTTTTGGGAAGTCTGACCGACAGGATGCTTCCTCTCTGCTTCTCCTACTTCCGCAATGTGGACAATTTCCTCGTCTAGGTGCACTTCTGCACTGCCGTTGTAGGTGTCCGGTTTGGTTGCAATTCCAGCAACGGATTTGACTTCCGCGAGCTCTGTCTTCATCCATGACGGCTGTTCTCTGGCATGAGCATTCCACGACGGACATTTCCCTGACACGGTGTATTCCCTGGTATGCTTGGTCCGCAGCCTTCATTGACAAAGCGAATGCCAATGCCTCGGGGAGTGTTCGCTTTTCAGCCATCCTTACAGCCATTTGCAGTTGTCTGTCCTCTATGGCCTGAATAAAAGCTTCCACCGTCATTTCGTTGATAAGCTCCTCACCGGCTTTAGGGTATGAAAGATGGGCTAGTCGCTCTATATCCGCTTGCAACTGTTGGAGCGTTTCCCCCCTTTTCTGGACTCGACTACGCAGCTGAACCCTGTACACCTGCTGCATGTGTTCATCCCCAAACCGCATCTCGATAGCCTGAACCAGAGAGTCTTAGTTCTGCTGTTTATCTTCCGGGATGGTCTGCAAGAGCTCCGCAGTTGGACCCCTCAGTGCAAGTGTGAGTGCAATGGACTTCTCTTCATCGTCCCAGCTATTGGTCATTGCGGCCGCTTCGAATTGCCTTTTATAAATTGGCCATGATGTTTGACCATCGAAGATAGGAGGCTGCATCTCCTTTCTTCTCAGACCGTCAGTGGAATATTCCCGTGCTTTCTGTCTCTTCACATTGCTGAGCTCCTTAGCAAGATTTTCGACTTGCTTCCCTACTATCTCGAATTGCGTATCCACTTTTTCAAACTGAGTCTCTATTTTCCCGAACTGAGTTTCATGTTTCTCAAAATTTTCATCGAATCTAGTTTCGACTTTTCCGAGTTGCGTCTCGACCTTCTCGATTTTCTCTTCGATCACTTCGAATTTGGATTCCAAGTTCTTGTTTTGCTCATCAAGTTTACTTTCCAGAGCATCTAGAGAATTCTTTTGTTCATCCAGCTTAAGTTCTAGAGAATTCTTTTGTTCGTCCATTGCTTTCTTTTGTTCGTCCATTGCTGTCTTTTGTTCATCCAGCTTAAGTTCTAGAGAATTCTTTTGTTCGTCCAGCTTAAGTTCTATAGAATTCCTTTGGTCTTCTATTGCTTTCTTTTGTTCGTCCATGACTAACTTAAGTTGCAGGAGCAGACTCGTTATACCCGGGTCGGCTGCTGTACTTGCTGGTTCCTCTTCCACGTCAAACTCTACGTCGTGCGGATTTTCACCTTCCTGCGTTACTGCTTCTTCCAGACGAATCAGCAGGGCATCTTTTCCCCCAGTTGTGTCGAGGTTCCGCTTACTGAGTTCTGCCTTTAGTTGAGTTATAGTTAGTTTTCCCAATTTGCGACCCATTTTGCGCAACTAATTAACTCAACACAGAAATCGTTTTTTTTTTTTTTTTTTGCTTGTGCAATTTCACACCACGGAAATAGTTATTCACAGAATAAGTTTTATCCCGCTTCTGACACCAATGTAATATGCGAGCTACGGCTCGAGTAGATAAAACAATTATTCTGTGAAATTATTTCTTTATTTTCTACTCTATAGAACAATTCAAGTTCACACTATACTATTCTTCGCAAATTCTTTTCTTACAAGGTCTCTTTCCTCTCAAATCACTTTATCTCCTTTCAATTACTTAATTCACAAATCCAAACTAATTACTTTTTCTTGTTCACTCTCAACTTTCAATTTATCACCAAATTACAACTTCGCCCATTATCACTTTTCCAATCTCTTCGCCACGGTTCTAAACCAACTGTCACTTTTTTGATCGCCATCTGCCCTTATATAGCAGAAGTTTCTGATAGCCAGAAACTTCTAGCAAATTCTTCGACCACTGGAACAAGAGAAATAATTCTTGCAGTTATAATTCCCTTTTATCCCTGATATTATTCGTCTCTTTCGTTGACATAAGCTGTGGAGACTTCGTCCCAGACACGAACCTCGAATGAAAGGACAGTTCGAACCAAAATTCTGCCAGAATGAAAAGTCACTTCGGAATTTGTTGCGTCATATTTTTAGGGGGCGTAGTTATTATTATGCTACAATATGTTCGTCTTCCTACCTGTCTCATTCACGTTGTATGCAATCCCATTCCAAAGAAACAGAAGAAAGTCGCATCTCAATTTTTCAAAAGATATTAGTGGATATCTCATTATATCTCTCCGTGAACCTCTGTTACAAAAGATGGCAGCTACACACACTTACTTTTAAGAAAAGAGTTGTAACAACAGTTTTTCTGGTAAAATCTCATAAAAATCGCGGAAATGTCCTTTGATATGAAAGATGTCATTGCATTTGAGTTAATAAGTTTTCAACAATACGTCCACTTTATTAGGGATAGGATAGAAGATGATGATTATATGATTCATTCCAGACGGATTCCAACTTTTGTGAAGCATTTTTTTTATGATTTGTTTTTATTTTTTGATTTATTATTTTCTTATTTTTTAAATTTCTTTATACATGTATACATATATTTAAAAAAAAAGCAAATGAATATACTGAAAACTGGAATAAAGGAGAAGTTATTTATATAGATTGTGGGCGTAACAGTAGGCGTTTTTTTCTCAATTCAAACAATCTATTAAATCTAAGGCCCAAGAACATATGAAATACAAAGTTTGATTCATTCAGCTCAAAAGGCTTTAAAACCTGCTACATACTGACGAACGGACATTACTCAAGTCATATATATGTATATATGTACTGTACAGGGTGTATATTTATTATTTCTCTAAGCTATAACCTTTGTGTTAAAATCAGTATACATACCACTAACTGTGGATAGGGTGTAAAAGACTATTCGCATACTTAATCATCAAAGTTACTAATATCATTATTCAATTAGAGAATACGAAGTCCAATCCATGACAAATGAGTTCAACTTGTTGATTAATTCATAAAACCACCATATTAATGCCATGATTACTGAAATTCCCATCGTCGAATTGCCAAATTTAAGTACATACCCCAAAAAAAAAAAAACCTATTTACTTGATATGAGAAACAGCTGTCTTCCTTTTCATAAAATTCGCAGTTACCAGACTTATTTTTAGCGGTGTACTGAAATATTACCATTCATTTCTTTTCAATCACATCGATATAGCGTGCCAATGATTTCTTTCTTTCAGATTCCCATGGTGGTTGTTTTGAAACCAACAACAATTAACTGCCTATTGGCTGTGAAAGTAGTAATCACGATAAAGGTTTTTCAACTTTCAACCCCCAGACCCGATTCCATCGAACCACCATAATGCCGGTAAATGGTTGCTATGTCACCCCAGTAAAAAGAAAATTTTGTAAACAATATAGCTTAGAAAAAAAAAAACCATTCTGTCAGTAACAAAAACATTTGACCACCGAAACAATCCCTTTTTCTACTTTTCATTTATTTATTTTTTATTCAAAAGTAATACATTCTAAAATTAGAACACAAAGCAATAATTCAGTTCAAAACTACCTCAGTGAAATTTGATTTTATACATCATCACACATTGTACATTAATTATAGTGTTGTCAATCAAAATAAAATAAAAATTTAAAAAAAAAAGGAACAACCATAAAACACCTTCACTCGTAAGATACACGTTTTCGTAATAGCTTCCGTGCAAAGAACTATCATGAAATGTGCTGATTTTCGTCCTTGTTTGTAAATAATAGTACGTAAATCTATTTCGTATTCAGTGGCAAGTCTCCGGAAGAAGCTACAGCCGTTTGGATAGGTTTCAAATTCGTTTTGATTCCACGAGTATTTCGTGTGTGATTCTCTAAAATATACAAGTATCTCATTTGATTTCGGTTCGGTGTTGTAAGCTGATGCCCGAGAAGTAATCGATCTAACAATAACCACTATTTCATAGGCAAGAGAGTGTTTGCACAATGTATCGCTTTGGTGAATAGATTATTAACAGTGTATCTAGTTGCAACGGAAGTGTCGTTAACGGGTTGTTTGCGAGCAGTAATAGTGTGGAAAATATTGGTAAATCTTTGGTGTATAACTGAAACCGTAACGAAGATGACGACTAAAAATAAGCCCCAGGAGAAGCATAAAATGTCCGAAATTGATGATCATATTCTGAAGTACTTCGATATAAAGAAGGTAAGTAAATAGTTGGCTGTTGAAGGGTTTAGTTTTTGAAATTCTTTCAAGATTTTTTTTACTAAGTCTGTGCGGGTACTTTTCTGAAAGAAAAATTAAAAAACTAAAATTTCTCAAATCGTGAGAGAATTCTCTCAAATTCAAGAAAAGTACCCACAAAAATCTATCTTTTTAATTTCAAACCATTTTTGGTGTCAACTCTATCAGCTGTAACTGATTTGACAGTTTTAATTTGTTTGTGAGGCAAAATTCCTCTGGAATGAAATTATAAAAAAAAAAAATCATCTCTCAATTTTGTTAAGTCTCTCAGTACGCGTACGGTTTGCAGACGTTTTCAGGCGTAATACGCTCGCATACGTTTGCATATGAGTACCCGAACGAAAATACTATTAGATACAAAGTATTCGTCTGATAGTTTTTGGAGACACACACCATACATACATATGTATATTAATTAGTGAAAATACCTAGTCGAGCAAGTAATTAAATCGATTATTTCATTTATTACTGTATAAAACATGACCGAATAAATTGAAAGCAAACCAAGGAAACCCTTTGCGCTTCATTTAATTAAACTTAACGTCTTTTAGCCAATTCCCAACTTCAGTCTTACTTCCCTTGTCTTCAGCGTACTACATATTTGCTGCATTTTTCGTTCTATTATATTTTTACTTGCAGATTCGCCCGGCTTCTGCGTGCTAAGAAGCTATAAGGCACTTTCACGTGGACTTTTTTCAGGGTTCTGTATACAGACCACGGACTTAAATGGCTGTACATTTTCGAATGAAATGATGAGCCATAAGATGATGAAGCTTGTCTTTGAAGCAGCATCGACTTTAAAACAAAATCCTTGATTTTAAATTTTCTGAGAAGTATCCATCTATTCAAACTACACGGAAACAATTTTAGCATTCTTGCAGGAACTATAAAGTGTTTTTCTAACTCTGGAGAGCTCTTTTCACCAATCTATCACATGTCCATTTATGTACATAAGAAAGAAATTCTTTCACTTCGACTTTTAGTTTTACGCGCCACAAAAATAATGGTTTTCCAATATGTTTTGAAGCGTACATATAGCAAGCAGCTTAAGAGCTAGAAGATGACAACAATAAGATCGACAGACAGTCGCACGAGCGAGAGTAATAGGTTCTACGTAGTAAGAACCTGAATTGAAGTTGAAATTCAGATAATGGAACACTTACTTGAGATGTTACTTTTTTTTCTAATCTCGTGAATAAGAAAATCAAATTTTCAGTCTTTTTTTAAAGTTCAATTTCCCATCAGGTCTATATGAACATGTACATAGTAGGTACATAGGTATTTAGAAAGAAATTGTATTTACCTTTCAAAAGCAGATAAAAAGAAATTTTTTCAAAAAAACAATCCATTTACCTGTTTCTTCGCGAACGATTTTTTTTTCCATTTTTGAAAACATAAACCTGTTTTTAGTGTTCCGTACCAAGATGATAAAACGGAATACTTATGCATTCATCAAGGTGCATGTCTGTCAGATCGTGTGTAGCTTTTCAATTGTTTGACCTTGAAAGCTGAAATTTTCAAAAAAGATATATACATAGTATGTGGTGAATAGGGAACATGGGGAACATTTTTAAAAAGTATACTTTTGCGGGAGGTTTTGGGGCATCATTGGGACACCATTATTTTTTTTTTTTTTTTACAATTTGCACGTGTTAAAGGGGATATGAATACCCTTATACTAATTAAAAAAAGACAGAGAGAAAGACAGAGTGGTGTAGTTTGAAACTCAGGTGGTATTAAGTTTCTGTAAACTCCAAGGGTGACTGTCCAGATAACTGGGGAGTATTTTGTTTGTTTTCGCTTTTATTGTCGTTGCTTATGATTCACAGCATTTTTTTCCTTCCTCCTAATGTCATCATCACGATCGAGTTGCATTTTAGCCATATGACCACCCTATTGCCAGTGTTATGCCTTCACAGTAGAGTTGACTTAGTTTTCGCAAGTGATCGACTTTTTTATTTATTTCATGCGAAATAAATAGATGATTTTTGACATCAGGATTCGAAGCGTGAATCAACAGCGTGACAAGCGATGATGTTACCACTACACCACGGCCACCCTGCATTTTATGAACTCAAGGAAAGGTGAACAAATTAAAATATGTACATACATATGTATGTTAAAAAAACATTTTTCTGATCAAATTTGTTGCGCCAAAAGCCGAAAAATCATTACAAAAAGGAGTCTCCACACACCTCTATTTCCGAAAGGATTAACGGAAAATGTCTTTAAAAAAAAGAGCATGTTAAGTCATAGGTAACGTATAAGAAAATTATAAGATATCGTGTAGAACAAGCATTTAAAAAAACAAGAAACGTCGGAACATTAGAGCTAAATAGGACGGTTAACAAGGATGATTTAAAGAAACTCTGCCCCCAGACACCTTACGTTCAATCCATTTTTAGAGCAAATAACCCAAATATAAGAAGAAATATACGAACTAAATTTCATCAAAATCTCTTCAGCGGTTATTGAGTGAGAAGTGTGAGACTAAACAAACATACAGGCATACATGGAACACGATGTATTTATTTCGACTTGACCCTTTCAAAAACGGTCATTGACTTTGGCTATTCTACGCTTATTACATTAAAATAATGGCGCGAGGCTTGACTCGGATTTTGAGGAATTTTTTTTTGTTTGTGTTTCATTTTGAAATTGCAATTTTTGGAGAATAAAAACCTCTGATGTGGCTCCAGTACAACCAAACGTCGCAATACTCGTAAAAAATTTTCTTTGTTCTTATAACGTCTTGAAAGAGCGACAAAAAAAAAAATATCGAGATTTTCCAAGAAAATTCTCTAACCAAAGTTCATCGAAATCAGTTCAATAATTTAGAAGTTTTGAAGAGAACGACGGACCGAACGCCCTGTTTGCCTTTCGTATGGAATAACTAGTAATAATCTGTCATTATTAGTTAGAGGGTTGAGCTGGGTGCGATCGAAATAATTGTTTCTTATCCCCTTACCAAAATTCTTATGAGTTATTAGCTTCCACTACCGTTAGCGGTTCCTTTTTTTTTTCCAAATTGCATATTAAAATGAAAGATAGTTACGAGGTTATATTTTTTAAACCGTTGTTTTTTTTATTTATACTACGAACGGTGACGTTAAGTTTTTCGAAATACATACATAAACAAAATTAAAGAAACAATTTTAAACGATTGTTTGGGCATTGTTTCCTTTATTTTTTAGCGACTTGGAAAAGGTGCATATGGGATTGTGTGGAAGGCTATAGACAAGAAAACTAATCAAACACTGGCTGTAAAGAAGATTTTTGATGCTTTTCGGGACGAAACGGATGCACAACGAACGTTTCGTGAGATAATGTTTCTTCGAGCTTTTCGAAACCATCCAAATGTTATTCAGTTGCAAAATGTTTACAGGTAGGTCACTCTACAGTACCTATACACGAAATTAATAAATTTGTAATTTTATAGGGCTACAAACAATCTGGATATATATCTTTCCTTCGAATTTATGGAGAGCGATCTACATAATGTCATCAAAAAAGGCAACATACTAAAAGATGTTCACAAGAGATACATTATGTATCAACTGTTAAACGCAATCAAGTACATTCATTCCGGAAATGTTATTCACAGGGATTTAAAACCTAGTAACGTCTTGATTGACACCAAGTGCAGGTAGGTTAATATAATTTAATCTATTTAGCTACTATAAGATAATTCACGACAAAATCTAGATGCAAGTTGGCTGACTTTGGTCTAGCGCGATCTGTATCGAACCAGCAAATGCGTGATCCTACAGATGCCAATGAATCAATCGAACCAGTACTAACCGATTATGTAGCTACTAGGTGGTATCGGGCTCCAGAAATTTTAGTGGCAAGTAAAAGGTAAAGACATACAAGAACCAATATAACAGTAAATTAAAATGAGAAAACTAAACTGCATTTAGGTATACAAAAGGCATAGATATGTGGAGTCTTGGATGCATACTTGGTGAAATGATTCGTAGTAAGCCCATCTTTCAAGGAAGCAGCACAGTGAATCAAGTAAACGTTTAAAAGGTTTTTAACGTAAAATTTCACATTTTAAGTTAATATTACATCTAGATTGAAAAAATTGTCTCGGCCTTGCCGGAAATAACTGAGCAGGACATATTAGCAGTTGGCGCTGGTTTTGGTACGGCACTTTTGAATAAACAGATATCTACCAATAGGTAGGTAATATAGAAATAGAAAACTTAAATATTTTCTAAATTTGAATTCACTATTATAGTAGCACGACAACACTTGATGAACTACTAATCGATGGCACCAATGATGCTAACAACCTTGTTAAGCGCCTCCTCGTTCTAGATCCTTTGGCAAGACTTACTGCTACCGAAGCGCTTAATCACAGATATGTCGAAAAGTACGAAATACACGCATAAAAGATTCCAAAAGAGACATTAATTTAATAACACTTTTACAGGTTTCGGCATTCCATCCAAGAGATAGAGTTAAATGTTGACGTGCGACCACCCTTTCGTGATGATGTTCGTTTGAGTGTAACCGAATATCGATCAAAACTTTATGAAATTGTTCAACAGACAGAGAAATCCAATGTGGGGAAACCTTCTAACTATAATCGTAAAAGGTTTGTATTTGTCACGCCTTTCGCTTAATTATCCTAACAGAGTTTTAATCACGATTATGTGGAGAAACAGACATTTTAATGTATGCACCAAATGAAGTCATTTCACGCTATTAGTTAGACATGTCTGTCTTTCATTTTGATTGTTGCTATTTCTTATTCTGATTAACTTTATTTTATTTGCAGGGAACCAAGAGCCAATAATAAATCATACGATAATATTCCTTCTAAGTTTAACGTTTCTGAAGATAAGTCCAAACGAAGTATATGTAGATCACAAGAACGAAAATCTTATATTCCTAATACCTGCAATGATGCAACGATAGCTTCGAAAGTTATAGTTACTAGTAGTCATAACAAAGTTCAAATAATAACTCCACCGGCTTCAAATAGTGGAACAATTCCCAAGACTCAAAGTATTACGAATCTCACCACCCACCAGAATCACACAGATGCCAAAATTCAAGCAATGCTCTCAAAAACGAAATACATCATTAAGTCGACAGTCAGACATGCCCAAAACGCTGTAACTAAGAACACAATTTCATCCCCCGAAATAAATAGTCTGCAACGAACACCCTCCAGATCGAAAAGACCTATTGTAGATAAACGTCATTCTATCGACGGAAGTTATAACTACGATATGCCTTCCAGCACAGTAGCCTACCAAGGTAACCAGCTCACTGAAAAGGATAAACGAACAAATACGTTGCACAACAGCTACTGCTCAATAAACAAACAAAATGATAAATCGAAACTTTCTAGCTCTAGAGTACGGAGCAGTAGTCAGAATCTTTATTATGCAGGACAAAGAAACAATAGCGCATCACCAGAAGAAAGGGAAGCAAAAAGGGTGGGCACAAACAAATTTGAAGACTATCGAGATGTAAACGATGGAAGCAATTACTACGAAAAAAGACTGAGAAGACTAGAAGAACAAATTGAAAAGCATAAAAGAGATGTCAAAGCATTTTGTAGTGAAAACACCAAATACTCAAAATCAATGACATTCAATCGTAATTCTGATCCGGTATCAGAACACAGAATGTCATACAAAGACAAGTACTCTGTGATGAGTACTGGAAGTAGCAAAGCTTTGCGACTTCCTTCCAAAGTCACAAATGGCTCTTACAAAAATTCCGCAAAACACGGTTCAAATAGTCGGTTTGAATATTTATATGCAGGTGGTGACGATATTGATCATCGTCAAGAAATGACTTCAAAATATGAGGATAGAAAATCATCTAAAATTATTTAGTCTTAAATAGATATATTTACCTGATTTTCAAACGTTTTATTTTTCTAGTCATTTATATTTGTTGTATATACGATGATTATAACATTCAAGAAATACATATACATTTTTAATGGCTTTCATACGTAGATTGGTTACACATTCTATCTCGTGGCCCTTTAGAGTGCATTCATAGAAATCAGACTTTTTGCGTCTATTTGCTTTGAATATCGCGTTCATTTCGGGTGAGAAACTCGATTCTTTCGAAATAGATCAATGTAGTTTTATACGCGATTTTGAATTGAATTGAAGTGAGCACAGCAAAATATTGGGAGCTTAAAACCTTTGTCACGAGCAAAGCGAACCACGCACCCCAACTGACTCAAAAAAAAAAAAAAAAAAACAAGTGTTATTTCTTGATTCCATGTACAATAGTAATAACCCAACGTGACAAAATATCCCAATAACAAAATAACCTGCGACAAAATAACGTACGACAAACACTGCATAGCCCGCTGTTAATAGATGCAGTCCGGTACGAGCAATATTGTTCTCATGCAAACGGTCTTGTTAAAGAAACCTAAAAGTCATTCGTTTACTCGAAAATTGTGAGTAGTTGTTTAATTTAGCCCTTGGCAAGTATTATTAGACCAGCCGCACTTCAAAGAAGCAAGCAGCACAATCAAGCAAGTAGCTTTTGATGCTCCCATATATTTGCGTACTGACATAGCACACTTAACCCAAAACACATATCCAGACTTAGTGTGGAGCGAAATTAAGCCCCCTAAAGAATAGTTCTGCTCCGTCCGATCTGAATCGGAGGTAATGGATTGCTACACACAATGCTTTCTATCAGATCCGTGGTTTGACACGTATAACACCAACAAAAACAATTCAAATTGTGTTTATAGGTTACTTAAAATAGAACCCATATAAAATTCATGGGCTATCGAATTTTCAACTTTTCCGGAATCAATGGATCTGACAAAATGGAAGCATTCTGTTCGGCGCTTTAGAAGACCCATGTATGAGTTAGAGTTGAATTGTAGTTGACTTTAAAAATTTATTTTAACCCATCTTGTAGTGGCCATTCGCAATTGAACTCCAACTTAACCGAGTTGAATCCTGAGGTTAGATTTTGTAAGGCTTTTTGTCTTCCGAATAATATAAACTGCAGGTATGCATAACTATAGGCAGTCTACTATTCTACTACGTAGCAACTCCATTTTACTACACTTTAGACAAGTGATGAACATATCTGCATGCGTTCGCTAATAATCGATAAAAACAATGGAAAAATAATGCGTAAAAAAGCATCCAGTTATGATGTTTCGATTAATTTGACGTTTTTTTTACCATAAAAATTAATTTATTGATAAAAACAAATATTAATATTTAACTTTTTATAAAAAATATATCACAGAAGGGTAGCAGCATCACTTATTGGGCACTTCAGACTTTGATCTCATAACTTAAAGTTATGAGTCTGTGCCACTATTAAGAGCCGAACTGAATGCTTCTGATCCAAGCCGTTCCGGTGCTTCCGTAAAGTTGAACAACTGACAGCGCATATATTTTGAATGGCTTGCGGTAAAGCTTCACCCAATCCACGGGTCGAATCGAAAAGGTGGCATTTGGAAATCCAGAAGAAAGAAATTGAGATTATGTTCACACAAAACAGACACACTATCTTCCTTAATGTATTGTTTTTGTTTGGTTGTGCACACAATACGTGTCATACATGTGCAAAAACATTTGAAAAAGGTCCAATTATTCATTTTGCATTTATAATTTTCCTGTTTTTCGAATATTTTGAGTTAAATGCCGGATCGGATCGGAAGCATTATATTCGGCGCGTAAGGGTTTCGTTATTAATTTTTGTTACCTTGTAAGTATTTACACCCTCAAAATTAACAGAGTGGCTGTCTATTTGTGCACAAATGAAATGTGTCTTATTGGCATCACTGATTTTGAGAATATCTAATTTTTTTAAGAACAAAAATATAGACTAGTTACCAAGGTACTCCTTATAGTTGCCGATGTTATTGTGAATTCGACGTACTCTAATTTACTACTGTGAATTGACTATCTGACATTGACAGTTTGCTGAAGAAATTTCCATGCAACTCGCCGACAGGGTTTTACATCATCGACTTTAAGTTGAATTTTGATACAGAAAATGTTACGAACACGCTTAATTTCGTTAAGAAATCAAAAACATAACTTCTTAACAAACATCTTGAGATGTCAAAGCACACAATCAAATCCTGAACATGCCGAACAGACATCCCCAAGTGTGGACACTTACAAAAACTATTCGGGAGTTAAGACTGCACCGACTCCGTCGGGAAAATTGCCTCAAAGACATCCTCTCGTTAAGAATTTTTTTGTAGGAAAAGTTGACAAGGAATTGCTGGCCTTTCCTGAAGTAATAAGTCGAGAAGACATGGCTAAATTGCGCGAAAATACTGCAGGAATTCAGAACTTCTTTGATACGGTGGATGATAGAACATTTGATTCCGATAAGGGTATTCCAAAGGACGTTCACGAGAATGTTAAAGGACTTGGTTTATACGGTATTAATGTACCTGATGAATACGGTGGGCGTAATTGGCAATGGAGTCAGACATTGATTGCGTCCGAAGCAGAAGCTGGTGCAACTGATGTCGCTTCTGGGTTGTTATCCCATCGTGTGGTCATTGATACGCTGAATGAGATTGGTACAGATGTTCAGAAGGATCTTTTCTTGCATAAACTGGCAAATGGTAATTGCTTTATTTTAAAATTAGGAAGGCATGCTATTTCATTCAATTCCAGGCTCGGTATTGGCAACCGAGGCTATATTTGAGTACAATGACGCTGAAGATGGCATTTTTAATACAACTGCTCAGTACGATGCCAACGAAGGAGTCTGGACTCTGAATGGAGAAAAAGCTTTTGTATCAAATGGACCAAACGCCGGCCTATTCCTAGTAATTGCCCAGACATTAAAGTTGAACATGGCCGAAGATGTTGGTAGGACGACTACCATTTTCTTGGTCGATAAAGCGACTCCTGGCGTAAAAGTTGGGGAGCAGCACCTAACAATTGGATGTCGAGGACTGCCTACATCAAGAGTGCAGTTTGATAATGTAAAATTGCCAGAAAGTAAGTGGAGTAGTCCCTTCTAGATAGTCTGTAGTTCAGATTTGACTTTGTTTAAGGTTCCGTTGTTGGCTCACCAAATGAGGGAAACTTGGCAGCTGACGTTATTTTGCGGAGCTCTAGACTACGATGTTCCATGATTGGCTTGGGGCTATCGAAAAGGATTCTCAATGAACTAACCCAGCACTGTATCCGAGCCAAACAATCGGGAGTTGCTTTGAAGTAAGTAGCAGTAGTATTTACTCATAGATCTCCTACATCAGTGTTTCCCCTCTTTTATGTGTGATCATTTTATTTCCATTAAAAACTTGAAACTGTCGCTCGCTTTTGTGGAGCGTAGGACGAAGTTGGTGATTTTGTTCATCCAAATGGATCAGTTAGTCACAGCAGAGGTTTGCTATAATCTGTCTACAATCTCAGCGGATTGGGCCGCAGATTATTTTTTTTTAAAACAGTCCTAGCAGCCTCGATTTCAAAATTCATATTACCGGACTTGAACCTAGTGAACCATCTTTGAATGGTACAATAAATCAAAGTACCTTACCAAAAACTGCATACATTTTTATGAGCCTGCGATTTATTATGCCCGAGCTGTAACTCGAAAAGCATAGTATGTCGGAAAGCTTCCTATTCTATGTTATTTAACTCCTTTATTAACGGTACAAATTTCGGAGAAATAAAAAAAGCTTTCAAATGTGCTGAGGCACGTCTTATTCGCTTATGAGTGAGCAAATTAATTAGTGCAACAGAAGAACGGCAAAACTTCCTTGCCAACCTATTAATATCCTTGTGACAAATGTGAATTTTCATTTCGCTTGAACGGACTACCAAGCCAAAGAAAATGATTACACATTTTGAACTCCCAAGAGCTGCTTCTAGCAATTCTTTGTCCAAATTTGTTTAATAATGTTATCCCACCCGCCCGCGTCCCATTAAAAAACTTCGGACCCCACCGGTCCACCGGAAACCACTGTCCTACATGAATGTTTCTTTTAGAGATCTAGAGGGTACAAGAAAGCACATCTCAAAGCTGATCACCAGTACATACGCCATGGAAAGTATGATCTACCTAACAGCAGGATTACTAGACGAATTTGAAGCACAGGATGTAGGCATGGAATCAGCAATAACAAAAGTAAAACGTAGTAAATTTGTACATTTATTGGCTACTAAAAAAATATGTCCTTCCAGTACTATACTCTCACGCGGCTTTATGAGAACTCATCGAAAAGCATGGACATAATTGGGCCAAAATCACTACTTTCAGGGCAATCAACTGAAGTCGCTTTTCGTAATGCACTCCAACTATACACGCAGGGGGAACCCCTTGATTCTCTGCGAATGTACATCTCTTTAACTGGTCTACAACATTCAGGCATTGTTCTAAACGAAACAATAAGGAAATCAAGAAACCCCCTATTCCATCCGGGACATATATTTTCAAAATTCATGGAAACTTCCAGTATAGAAAATCCAAAATCAAAACTTCGTTTGGGAGAAGCGCTACATCCGTCGCTAGAGCCAGCAGCACAATGCATAGAACACTCGATAATACGTTTGCAGATGGCTGTAGAATTACTCCTTACAAAGTATGGTCAGGAAATCATAGAGAAACACATTGAAATCCAGCGTTTGTCCGATATGGTTGCACATATTTACGCGATGTTTGCAAGTACGTCACGGGCGTCAAGAGCCTATTGTATTGGCTTAAAATTGGCCGACCATGAGCTGCTACTTGCACTGACTATATGCGCTGAGGGTGAGTCCAAAGTCAAATCGCTGACATATGAAATTTTCAATGGTCCCTACGTGAATAATGATAATAACGTGAATCGACTTACGAAGCAAGTTTTCAAGAGCGGCGGCTATTTCCCTGAGCATCCGCTGACGTTTAATTTTTAAGATGAAGTCATTTGTATTGTTGTTAAATAAATAAATATAATAGTTTTATTTATAAAAGAAAAATAACACATCTAAAAGCATGCAACGTTTGTTACACATTTGATATGACTTTTCAGAGTTCTAGGTATATCTGCATCGAGAAAATATATTCGAGAGGGAGGATTCGGTTTAAATATGTTGAAAAATTGGGAAAGTTGAGTAGTTGCTCTAGATGGCTTCGGTAACGCAAAATGGGTGACGAGGTTTGTCAGTAATCGATCAATACAAGTTGTATTGGATGGATGTGCGTACATAAATCTTGTTCTTAACTAGTGCTGGGGTACCCGAGGCCCTGGTCTTCGCCACCCAATCCATTCAAACGACGACGACATCACTCTTGACTTCGCCTATTTTTAATGAATCAACAACAAGCACCCCAATTTATAGAGTTCCAACAGCAGCGAATGTCTACCGAACTCAATTCTGATATTTGTAATCAATTGAATTGCGAAAAACCGAGTTGAATTCAACGTGCCCAAAACTGATTGCTGTCTCCTGTCTATATATGAAGTGGCATACTATAATATAGCCAAACTAAAAATGAATGCAGTTGATGTTGAGGAATCAAATGGTATCTTAATAGTTGGTATGCTGGAAAGTCGTACCTTCGCTGGAATGAACAGATTACAGATTCAGCCAGTGTGCCTCGGATTCCTCAAAATATGTAAACGATTTTTCACTCCCACAGACTTGGATACGATCATCTAAGCATTGAGTATAACCCGCATATTTGTGCAAGAGCTCCGGCCACATTCGAACGATATAGGTATGTACCTCTGTGATATACATGTGGCGTTCTCTGCACATTCGTATACATTACGCTCTACTTTCGGTTGCTCGTTTTAATTCATATCATTCTTTATTCATTCAACTTGAATGTGGAATAGCTTGCCTCTCAATATTTTCAACTTGCAGAGCTACATAACCGTCAAGTCACTCTTTTCTCTCTCTCCACAATTGGGTTTTATTAACTTTAAATGAATGGTCCTAAGTGGTGAAGGACACAAACAAAAAAAAACCTATGTGTGTACATCGTGAATAGCCAGGAACAAAGAGTAGCTTTTCTACATGAGTTGCTTAAAATGATTCGGCGCAGTTGATACACTTTGCTTGTCTACGAAACCTTCAACTAGCACTCAAGACTCAATTTGGTTCTTCGTCGATTTAGTGGTTGGAAAAAGTTCGATTTATTCGTTTCTCTTTTACACTAGTGGGTAGCCGTTACTATCCCTAAAATTGCACGGTTTGAGTCACCACTCAAACGCCACTCTGATTTACAATACTTTTTGCAAAACCTAGACGAACAAGCCTGCAACTTCTGCAGAAAAAGAATCCTTAAATCGGGGCAGAAACTAATCGTTCTCTTCGGTAGCTTTTATATACTGGACTAACGGTAGGTGTTGACTAGCTGAGACAACTAAGTTCTCTTCTCAGGAATCAATTATGTAAAGACATCTATAACGGAGACAGAGATGGTTTGTCTTATCTGTGCTTATTGTTCCTACGGGATTTGTATAATCCTAAACAAAAAAAAAAAAAAACAAAAAAAATTAAATCCTAAACATCGCTTAACAAATTGTGTAGGGACTGGTATTTACTTTTTAAATGTTTTTGTTGCCGTTCTGATCACATTACACTAGATTCTGTATAAGACACAAAAATAATAACCATACTCATTTGGAGAGCCTCTAAAGTGCTTTAACCGCAGAAGCGTTGTCCATGCCACTGGAAACCGTACGTTTCGCCGTAGTCCAGTGGCCACATCGTTTGGCCTGCGTTGAAGCAAAAGGCTGTCACTTTGAATAAACCGCCTTTTTTTAATTGCCTACTATTTAAGCAAATGAATTTTATAAATACTAATCACAAATATTTTGTTTCATTTTTATAACGTTTTGCACTTGTAACAGACCTTATGGCAGGAACATACCAAGCACTTACAAACCATCAGATTCCTCTACATCAGCCCCGTTACTTCTTAGTTTGTACACGGAAGTACGATAATAGCAGCAACAAAATTTAATAGGTAGTCATTCCCTTAAGACTCTACAACCTAGTTGTCTTGCAAATGAGTCTTTAAAGAATACGCGAAGTCCAGACTGTTGTCATCGGAGAAGTAGAGTCCTATGTACGTAGCTAGTAGAAATGATTTTTTTCCGGTCGCATTTGTCTTATTTTTGCTCTTTAATACTACTGTTAAAAGAATATACTGGTACGAGTACAAATATTAAAATATAAATCTAGTACAGATTATCTAAGGCACTAAAATAGGGTAGGTATACTAATCTATGAAATTGTTTTCACAGGTAGGTACCTATTTACTGGACGGAAAAAAAAAAAAAAAAATGCATCATCATGCAAATGCACACGTAAGTCATCTAAACATAGCCCTGTTGGCTACGCGATTGACCTTGATGTCGTGGTGCCTGGTAACCTGGCTCCAGCATTACCATTTGCACTACGAGAGTTTTATTCTGTTCACGTAACTCATATGCCTCCTTAGCTTCGCGATAAAGAATGAGAGCTGCAAAAGCCAAGATGATAAAAGAGAGTACAGCTAAAGAATATGACCAAGATAACACATTGAATTTCGGATACATAAGCCAGTCGCGACGATAAGCGGACCCACCGAATATTGCAACAGCCAGGAACATAAGTAAGCCTACAATTGGAATTAGTAGGACGTGTCCATTTCTTTATCACTAAATTCACTTACTTGCAATAGCGCAGCAAATAAACGAGATCTTTGTTAAGATCCATTCGTGTTGCAGAATTCCTTTCAGTGGAACTCGAATGATCACCAAGGACAAGATCCCCAAGCAGGCGTACGTTAAAACGAACGCCATGGTTACGAGTACTTGCACAGACATTAACCAGCCAGGTAGGAGCCACTCTCTTATGACATAGTATTCCTAAAACAAAAAATTAGATCTAAAGTACACCTTCGACCACTACAAAAGGACTAACATGACTAAATATATTATGACAGCCGGTGAATTGCCTCGGGAACTGGTAGTAGGGATAAACAAATTGCTTAAAGCAATACTGCCAGAGACCCATATTTAAAAAACTACTATTCGACTCCTCGTAGGATACCAACCAGTAGGGAGAGCACAGTGACATCAAAAGGGCGGTGGAACCAGCAAACGTAACTACAGCTGCAAAGACTATGCCATCTATTTATGATTTTCAAAGAAAACCGCATTCAATTGAAAGCCAGAGAGATTATTGTGAGGACGGAATAATTACTTGACGCCTTTGGATAGTTGTTTTTGCCAGATTTGTCCTCACTTTGTAACTTTTCCATAATAAACGATCGTAATATCGAATTCGTCGTAAAGGTCAGTATGCAACGGAATACAAAAAGACAATTATGACATCTCTACAGCGAACCACCCTAAAATATGGTGTTAATGGTGGAAACACAATTAATTTGGAATAGTGTTGCCGATTTTCGAAAAGTATTCCCAAACTCTGCGGATCTTTTTTTGAACGGCTTTCTCAACTTGTAGAGAGGGAACTGGATTCATTTTGGACGGTGACTCCATCTTTTTCATGTTATCTGCGTCCTCTGTCCGTTTTTTTATTGGTCGCGTTCTAATTGGTTACACTACCAATAACTTCTAAAAGTGTTATTACAAATAAGCAGTAAACTATTTTGTTCCCTTATTTTTATTTATTGGAATACACTATATAGATAGGAAACATAAATGAAGGAAAGAAATTATTTCTAAAATAAACCATTAAAGTTTAACTTTGTCGAAGTATCCTCCTCGAGCCTTTATAACAGCTTTAATAAGTCTGGACATTCTATCTATTAATTTTGATGTTGTTTCGATACGAAGTTATTTCCGCTAATTCTACAAATAGCAAATTTATGGGTGATGCCTTCCGACCTATCCGGCAAAGGCCGACCTTACCGATTCGGTGTGTTCATAAGGCGTGGTACTTAATTTGTTATTTTAAACGTTAAAATATTGCTCTCTAGATTCTTGAGAGAGAGAGAGAGAGAGAGTGAGGAGACGAATCCAAACAAAATTAGTCTCAGAAAACGCAAAAATCTACAGCTGAGGGATTAACTGGAACAGCGAATCGGCTTGCTGTCAAACGTCAAACGTTGCACTTCGCTAAGGCAATAATCGCTTAATGACCAACTGAACAGGTCTAGTAATCATTTATATTATCCTCTTCGCCCTGATCACTTTTCTAAGTTTTCTTGGATAAACATTAACATTTGTCTACAAAAATGAAGTGTAATTACTGCACTATTAATTTAAGATCAAAGATGACTCTTAATAGGACCGACGGAAAATGAATAACACTTTTTCTACGCTTCAAAATTCATGTAGCGATGCAAGTAAGCGATGAATAAAAAATGGTGTTCAGTGAGTAATCACTTAAATCGCTTCAGAAATATTGGAGCGCTTTAACCAACAGGAGCGCCATATTTTTCAGTGAAAACCACTACTTTAAGTTGATAATTGAAACATACTTTCTAGCACTGATTAATTATTTGTTTGTTAACTTAAGGGGAACACGCTCATTTGTGCTGCACCGCTTTAGTGTAAACAAATTATAGAGGCACCAACGAGGTGTGGTGTAAACATTTTGAAGACAATTACTTTGCATAGAAAAATTGCGATAAATACGTACAAAAAAGTGGTAAGAATTTCATAAATTTATGCTTTAACACACATGACTTTTGTGCTTTTTAGATTACTCATAATGTCGGGTCAAAATAAAAATTCATTCCCACGACTCTGTCCATCATCCAACAAAAGGAATATCTTCAAATGTACTGATCATGCAAATAACATTTCGAAGAAACTGCAAACTTTTTACGAGAAAAAGGAATTCTTCGACATACTTCTGATCGCTGGAGTTGATAATGTTAAAGTGCAGGCGCATCGGATTGTTCTCTCCGCTTCAAGTGACTACTTTCTGGCAATGTTTCGTAGTACATTCCAGGAAGCTAGCGCCGACGAGGTCGTATTGAAGGAAATCGATGGCGCCACAATGAAGTTGATAATCGATTTTATGTATACAGCTTCAATTGAAATCTGCTCTGAAACGGTAGAGAGTATATTGAGAGCCGCAGACTTCCTCCAAATGAGCACACTGACAACCGCCTGCTGTGACTTCATGGGAGAGCAGTTGGATGCCAGTAATTGTTTGGGTATTGCCTTGTTTGCAGAGCAACACAGTTGCAAAGCCCTTCATAAGAAAGCCTCTTCATTTGCGTTCAAACACTTTGAGAAGGTCTGGATTGAGAAGGAGTTTATTCAGCTAAACGAGGATCAGCTTAGCAAATACCTTTCTAGTGATGATCTCTTTGCGCACTCAGAGGACAAGGTGTTCCAGAGTCTTCTGGCATGGGTTGAATATGATAAGGAAAATCGTGAAAAATGTATTTTCAAACTTTTGTCCCATGTTCGTTTCACGTCTCTAAAACCAAAATTTATTATAGAAAATATGCATTCAGTATGTAAAACGGTAGAGTGCTACAAATTGATTTGCAGTTGGCTACTGTGGCACTTGTCACCTGAAAGTCGTTCGAAATTTCCAATAGAGCATACAAAAAGAAGAAAAACACACCAGAAACTTACTTTAGTAAGTGGAGAATCTACCAGTGATCTGAAAGTTCAGACCTTTAATGCAGACTTGAATACTTGGTTATATGAAGGGGTGCCGAGTCCACCAAAACAGATATCCGAATACAGGGCGATTAGCATAAATAAAAAATTGATAATCGCTGGAGGTAAAATTGATGGTGTTATAACAAACAGCGTTCAAAGTTTCGACTTCGAAACAAAGGAATGGACTGATTTACCTCCAATGAGGTTAGGGAGGAGCTATCCTGCGGTGGCTGAATTGAGTGGAGATTTGTACATTGTAGGTGGTCAAATTGATGGAATTTGGTCACGTTCCGTGGAGAAATATGATTTTTCCACACGCGAATGGCAAGATGTGACGTCGTTGAGTTCGCAATTTCAATGGATCACGGTAGCAGTTCATGATGGATTTATATACGCTGTTGGCAATGGTAGTCATACCATGGAATGTTATGATTCCAGTGCAAATAAATGGACCCAGAGAACATTTGCGGAAGGAAAATTGGAATTTATAAACATGGCAACGGTTGACGAACACTTATATATTGTTGGAGGTTATTACAATAATGCGCAGAGAAATAGGGTGGACCGCTACCACCCTGCTACAGACACCTGGAAATTCGTAAAGTCATTAAAAATACTTGTCATTACTTTTACAACCGAACCACATTATTGATTTGCGTTTTACTTTAGACTGCGCTACAGTTCGGATTGGACCTGTCTTTCAACCAACGTGTATGTTTTCGTATTCTCGAATGGTGTCATCTATGCAGCTTATTTCTAAAAAGCTAGAATAACTCTTGCCAACAGGTAAGATTTGGAAGCCAATAGGTACATACATATGTATGTAGATGCTTGTTGTAGAGAATAAGTAGAAGCTTTAGCTTCTCGCAGCCGAAGGGCATTTTTTTCGCTTGAGTGAAGCTTCTCATACTAGTTTTACTCGTGAGTTTGCGAGCGGTGGCACCGTGAAAAAACTGTTTGGTATTTTCCGGGACTCGAACCTTGAGTCTCCCTCTCAGTGCACTGAACCACGGTGTTCACACCATTACCAAGCAATATTTCTATCAATATGGATTGGCTGTGCTATTGCGCTGTTGGATGAATAGATAAACTTGGAATCGGAACATTACTCCGGAGATAGATGGATAAATAGAACGCTCAATGGAGGAACCAAGTATTTAAAATAAAACGCCAAAACTAGATCTCCAAAAGAAAGTATTTACGGAAACGAACAATCAAACCAAGTAAGCTCCAGAAAAACACTGAAATGCCGTTAATTATTATATCTTTGATTCATTGAATTTCTAAATTATTTGTAAAACAATACATTCTTACTTTCTACCAATACACGTGAGAATATTATCAGCACTATACTCTACCTTACATACCCTGCTCAAGTTATGACTGGAAAAAGCCACAGGAGTTATAGTACTTAAAGCGTTCAGCGTCAAAGCATTACTGCTCTCGCCATTGCCACGGAGTCCATCAAGCTTGTTGACGTTCCAGATTCTCAAAGTACCGTCGCTGCATCCCGACGCAATCTTCTCACCGCTACTACTCCATGCAATGCTTGTCACACTAGTGGTGTGCTCCTTGAACTCGCACAATTGTTGTCCAGCGGCGAGATCTAACACTCGAATTTTTCTCTCCTCGCCGGCTGCTGCGAGAAACTTCCCATCGGGACTAAAAGCTATCGATGTGATTGGCTGCTTCGATTCAGAAAATACTCTAAACACTTTGCCACTTGCGACAGACCAGAGGCGAATGGAGAAGTCATCGGAACCGGTTGCAATGTAACTGCCGTTGGGATGAAATGCCACACAATTTATGTCCTGAGTATGCCCTATATAGGTTATTAGTGGGAATTCCCTTTCAAGGCTCCATAGGCGAGCTGTTAGATCTTTGGATCCGGTTGCGACGTACGAACTGATGGGACTCTCGTTGACACACCATATAGGATTGTTGTGGCCACTATATATCCTGGAACATTGATAATTGTTCGCTGACCAGCAACGCATTGATTCGTCCTTTGAGACTGTCAATAGAATGGGATAGTGTGACGAGAAGCGAAGATCTGTAATGCCTCTACTGTGACCTCGAAGGAGAATCTCTCCAGCGATCGATTGATTGTTTATGCCCCCAGGGAATTCATCATCGTCCTCTTCCTCCTCGGTGAAGTGGTTGTTTACATTCCATGGACAAATTGCTTCACTAAAGGTGGAATAGACGTTTTTGCCGCGCAAAGATTGACTGCTATGCTGCCAAAGCTTAACAACCGAATCATCAAATCCAGCAGCCACATGACACTGATTCTTATCGCAGTGCCCCGAAGTTAAGAACTTGTTTGGATCGAATACCTTAACATAGTGTGGATAGTCCTGTTGGACTTTCTTCATCTCGCGCGCTATATAGTCGATGTTCCTCAACGCGATTTTGAAGATATTTGGTTGAACTTTAGGAACTTCTGCCAATTCCTTTTTAATGGCCTTCACGGGCAATGGTGGTTTCATCTCTGTAAGTTGCCGCCTCTCTTTTTCCTTAATAAATATCAAGTTATCGGATTTATTGTCCCTCACATCTATTACGTTTATGTGAATCCAAGTGTGAATGGTGCTGAGAAGCAGGACATTTGCATGATTCTTGAGAAAGTTATTCAAAATCTGTATTGCATCGATGTTCACATCGATTTCGAACTTAGAACTCCGGAAAGCAATGATTTCGCGCACATTCTCAGCTGCATCAAGAGTCGGACAAGTGGATAAGAGTTTTACGAGGTTTATGAAGTACATTCCCTTGAAATTGGCATTGGTATCGGCATCGGGGTTCTTCACTCTAACAATAGGGTCCACGTCGGACGGCACATGATGGGCATTCTTACGAAGAAAGTCTACAGCATGCGAGGACTCTCGACTCTTGAGGATCTCCAAGTATAAATGGCAAATGAGAGGTCCATAGAGCCTACGCAATTGTGTTTTGATGTCAAGTTTCTGGCCGTCTACGAAATCTGTGAATTTACAGAACTGCTCATCGATAGACTTGTAGTTGTTGGATATGCACGTCACATTGGAGAAAAGGAAGAAATTATTGATGAAGACGTCGTTCTTGACCATTTTGTTGAAGAAGAACTGTTTATTTACTTGCGAGAGATTTAAGTCGGTTCTACGAATTTTCTTGGAAATGGTGTACTTCTTGTCCTTCATGTAGGAACAGACTGCTAGACGAATAAATTCGGTCCTCGCCCTTTTGCTTTTTTGGTCCTCGGTTGGAGTTTTATGCCTTTTTAAATGATTCATGGTGATGGTGGGTGTTTCTTTGATTTATTTCTAATTTGTGTGGATCGTATGCGAGAGATATTTATGTTTTTTATTTTGGTTTGTAATTTTGCAACTTGGGGCCAAACTCGACTGATCTGTCAAAGTTGGTGTGTTAAAAAAGTGACAGCGCGACAGGGATGTCCGTTGTAAATGTCAGGCATTCTATTTCAATACAAAGTATTTAGAGTTGGTTTTTACATTAAAGCAAATGTGTCGAGTCTAGCGGCGCGTTTCACCTATGTAATCTCCATAAACTTCAAATACTCGTATACTCCCTTGAATATTTCCGTGGAGAACCTTTAGGAATCTAACCGAAGAATTCAAATTGTTGGTTAAAATTTAAATTATGTTATTAAAAATATAATGTGTTTAAAAAAAAAAACATTATCAAAAAATTTCCTACTCATCGACATAATGATGTCGAATGAAGTAATAATTGTCACGTAACCTATGGAAAATTTGCCGAATCAAATGGAACAGTTTAAAAAGACAATTTGTGAAAACACAATTCAACAAATCTAAATAAATGCAGATCTTTTAATGGTGTGGACAATTGACAGATGGACTAGAATCATTTAAAAAACACTCAACAAACAAAATTGGAAAAACACAATTTCGTCAAGTGACTGGAGTTGGAAGTATAGAAGAAAGTGTTTTCACCATGCATTTCTGAATATTTGCAGAACGATGATTGAGGGTGAATTGTACAATTTTTTGTATTTCTTCGAGCTGCAAAAATTCCATTTCTTTTTTGTTCCTGTTTGACATATCTTCCACACAAATTTAAAAAATAAAGAAAAATATGTTTTTAAAATGATTTGATAATGCATGTGAATGTGTAGTGGTCAATTAGTTCTGTGTTTAATTTCATTTTTATTGTGATTTTTGCTGTCACCCTACATTTATGTTTGTAAAATTTTACTAAGCTCACACATCATATGTGGTTAATTTAAAAAAATCGAAAAAAGACAACATACGTACATATGGATATAGATTTTCAATTCAACAGTGTAAAGCGCCGAATACAATGCTTGCGATCCGTTCCGATGCTTTTGAAAAGTTGAACAGTTGACAATCCATGTATTTTGTATGTCGTGGCGGAGAGCTACAGACAATGAACGGATCGGATCGAAAAGGTTGACCTTTATTGGATAGAATAGGGCAGAAGGCATGAATTTGCTAATTGTTGGTAGAATTGGCGCAAATAACTTCATAAAGTATTTTCTAGAACAATTTTAAGAGTTTGTACAGAATATTAAATTGCAGTTGGGAACCCATAAGAAATGTATTAATGTTATTTTCACAAAAATCAGTCACCATCTTTGTTAATGAATTGTTTTTGTTTCCTTGTACACACACTACGTGCCATAAATGTGCAAAATCACTTTAAGAACTTCCCTTTATTAATTTTACACTTATAATTTTCCTGTTTTTTTTTTGCCTATTATGAGTAATGGTGCAAAGTCAAATGACGGATCGGATCTGAAGTATTCTGTGCAGCACTTTTGCCCAGGCCAACGGATCAGATCGGAAGCATTCTGTTGGGCTCTAGGTATTGAACCGTCAACAAATAATGACAAATTCAACATTTTTAAAGTGTCATGTCTTTTAAAAGCATTGTGTACTAATTATAAAGTAATCATTACCAAATATCATGGAGAATTATAGAAAGACTGTGTGTGCTTCTATTTTCATGTAAATTTAATTTTATCCTCAAGCACCGAACAGAATGATTTACACTTTTGATCCGATCCGGCATTTACCGTTTCGCCATTACTCAATACTCAATCAAAAAAAAAAAAAAAACAGCAAAATTATAATTAAAAAATTTATAATCGAACCTTTGGAAAATGTTTTTACACATTTATGACACGTATTGTATTATACGCCAGTAAGGTGAGTTTATTTTGTGTGAACATAACCTCAATTCCTTTGTTGTGGGTTCCCTAACGCAATTTAATTTCTTTAACAAACTATTCCGTTGTTCAAGTTGTTCTGAAAAACCGGCATCGTGCTTTAAGCTGCGTATTTATCCACGAACTACGGTCGATACAAACACGAACATGGTTGATCTTTTGTAGATGATAACCTGGTCGTTGATTTTGTTTGATTTTTCATCGTACATCGTGATCTTCTAAATGTAGATGCATCAGATGCGCTTAGCGCCAAGTTTGCCAGTGATGCGCTGTAACGATGTGTTATACTTTTATTATGAACGTGGTAGCTTTAGACATAGCTAGTGTATACTTTATCGAAATAGCGTCACATGTTGTAACTCAAAGCACCTTTAGAATTGAGAGAGAAAAATGTGTATACATATTTGTATTTGCACGTAGCGCTTATTACATGTTGTGTATCATGACACCCTGAGTTGGTACGTACTCCTACTTTGGGGACTGCTTTCCAAATGCATTTTTCATTGTTGATTACAATACATGTACTTCTAAGTACAAACTATTATTGACGTGGCTCACTGCATTTTAACATGTCCCTTCGCAGCACTTGTACTACATTACAGCGAAGAAACATCTTTTTAAATTAAACTGTCTAAAAATTAAAATCCATTTGACTTTGTGTATCTCGACGTACTCGTAGAGGCGATTGGTATACATACGGATATAAACATTATTTTTATAGTTTGTTCATGGTTACTTCATATATACTCGGTTAAAATAATGGGTGAGGGTCAAGAATTCCAAACAATGGGATGCTCCCACAGATGATTTTGGTTTTATGTATGAATGTACACATATTGGTCAAAAAAATAGTATTATTCTCTACCATTTTTGATAATTTTCTTCTATGCAAATGATCGACAAGGCATATTTCCGAAAAGCGCAGGCTCTATTGATTGACACAAAAATGTTCATTAATGAAACTTAAAAAAAACAAAAGAAAAAGAAAATAAACAACTAAGTTTTTACAAAAACAAAGGTATTGAAAACGTTATAAAAAAGAACAGGATCACATCTTCACTTTAGCCTATATAATCACGAAATAATGGAAAAGTTTTATGTTTCGAATCGAATGTGGAAAATAAAAATCATTATTGGGCATTGTATACATTATCCGAATAATTTATTGTTGTGTAAACAAAATATGCACAAGTACACAAAATTTTCCTCTCCAGTTCGCTCCAACCAAATCTGTTTCCCACCTATATTTCGGAAATTGAATGTACTCAGTATCTAGTTGTAATTTGGTAACGAAAAGGTGTTGATCTCTATTTAAAAATTGCTAAACAAAAATTCGTGAAAGTGAAAAGTTATCTCTCTTAAGAAACAAAAGATTACAAATTTATTCAATGAATAGCACCTATAAGAAAGAACGTCTTTATTACATACAATTGATATGGATCTAAGGAAAATGTCTGAAAAAGATATCGAAGAAAATCTCAAGGAATTACTCGACAAGGAATCGAGAGTGAGTCTGCAAAAATGATTTATATACAAAAAGAAAATGGTCTTGACTCTGCTGCATACCATTATTCTCATTTATACTTTCCTATTTCAAGAAAATGTGTTTTCGTTTTAATGAAAATAAATATATTTCCTTTAAAAAACGATTTACGCACAGTAAATTGTTAATTGCGTAGCGTGCGCAAGCTTTTGAAACATGCCGCATTACTAAAAATAAAACTATTTCCTTCCTCACCGAGGACAGCACAACGAGCTGGATCTTGTTTAGCTTACAAGAGAGTTAATTACACCAAGTGAATATATAAATAAATTCTTATTGAGGTACATGATTGAAAGAGTGCAGATATCAATTAGAATTCTTCCACAAGCGCTTAGACAGGTGTTTTGAATGTTTACAAAAGATAAATAGCGGATGTTGCACCGATAAACAAAAATATAAACTCGAGTTCTAATGAATAATTTTGTTCCGTATTTTGTTTAGATTTTAAGTGTGTTGCTTTGCGCAATTCATTAACACTCGTCACACATCGAATGTTCATCAGCTTACATTTACGCCGATATTGATCTTCAGACGTACTGTGATGCATACGTGTGATTGTGATATATCTATTGATCTGGGATGTATATCCCCACTAATCAAAAGCAAACCAAAGCAGCATGGCAATGAAACCAATTTACACGCATACACATACCGAAGTTGCTCAACATGTCATATTTTTACATTTGCTTCAAATGAAGTTGCATGCCAGATTTCATATCGTTGCTTAAGTGAGTGAGCTTTGTAACTCCAATCCATTGTTTCAATGTACCTATCACACATACATATCTCCCATAGTCATGCAACTTCTTCGTGCATCAAAAGTACTATTTCCTGACTTGCTGGACTTTTATGTTCACTACTCAACACTCTAAAGACACAAGGACAATTTTTATATACATATGTACCTTCCCCGTAGAACAAGCTAACAAGCTAACACTTCCTTTAGTATATAGTAGACCCCACTCGCAAATATTCGCTGATCGCGCTGTTGTTTTATCAGATTTCAATGAAACTATATGAAAACAAAAATATTACGTCTACTCGAGTACCTATCAACAATGTGCATTTTTGCTATACTCGTATGAAGGAACTTGTTCAATTATTTTCATGATAGCCTTTCGAGAAATTGAACGATGAGAGATAGTCATAGAATACCGAATAGAATGCTTCTGATCCGATCCGTTTCGTCCAATCCGGTATCATCCATCTCTTTTCGATCCGATTTGTTCATTGCACAGGTTTTAGACAAGTTATACATATGTACATATAAAGTACTATGAATTTTTCAACAAAATAATTGTGTTTAGCACTTAAGTCTTTTCCGCACCCAACACATTTCTTCAACTACAAATTTGGTTGTGAAGGAACTTACTGTATGTCAAATTAGGAAAATGTGAAATCTTAACAAATCATGGAGTATTCAAATATAAGAGGCAGAACCAGAAAGTTTAGCCATTTCATTGCATTCGTTCCCTTATAGCACCTCAAATTCGATTGTTAACAACATTAGTGAGTTTTCACAAGGACAAATATTTGCACAAAATTGCGTATATCTTTAAAACCATTGATCAATATGTATCGAATGTTCATTAAAAAAAATAATCTGCAAAAAGGATAATTGAAATCGGCGTATTTTGACAAAAGTTATCGAAAGAAAAACAGGGAGCAAAACTGCACCAAATTAACTGTAGTTTATAATCACTGATTGACACCGAAAGCAATAGGTCTCAAGTCCTTGTTCGGATAAGCATTTTGCCAAAGACTATCATTCGTTGTGCGCATAGACTGCGAGATGTTATGGGTTCATTCGGGTATTCATACTCGTATGCAGACGTATGCAAACGTAATATTGCATAATATTGAAAATCGTGGATACTGTCAAAGCGGATGCAAATATTCTAGGTTGTTTGAGCGAAAAATTCTAATGTATGATCTTCGGTCCTGTTAGTATCGACACAGTGTGGACGAGAAGGTTTAGAAGGCTAAACAGCGATATAAAACTAGTGAAAAAAGTCAGAAATCATCGGTTAAGATGGCTAGGACATATACCGGGCATGAACACTAACACACGAGCCCGGAGAATCTTTGAATCCACTCCAGAGGGACAACGCGCTAGAGAAAGATCTTAACTAAAGTGGCGTGCGCAGTTAGAATGGAACTTCAATCAACTCGGCGTACAAAACTGAAGGCAGCTATCAAAAGATCGAGCTGGCTGGAGAGGCATGTTGGTTGAGGCTCAGGTCCGCCCCGGACTGTAAGCACCATATAAAGTAAAGTAAGTAATGAATACCGGCATTGAAGGCCAAGCCTTCAGTATTTACGCCAACGGTATCCTCAAAAACAGTACATATTTTATACGTCCTATCTAATTAATTAAGTAGGTAACTCAAACCTCGTTGATTTTTTATTCATCATGCTGCCAATTTTCAGCAGTTATAATAGTCCTTCATTGTCGTCTATAGTTCTACTACAAATCTGCGTCAATTGTGAAAACCGATTCAGAAACTACACTACGATTAAAACGACAATTGTCCAGTGACGGAAAATGATAACAGGGCCAAGTAATATTCTAGCTCTGGTTCAAAAGATGAAATTGTTTTCTGTCTAACTCTTTATTTAACAGTCGACAAGTTTACTTTCTGAAAATTGAACATAAATTCGCTTTATTTCCTAGGCATGTTTTTTATGACTCTAAATACATCACAGCAGAAATTAAGATTGCTGTGGGTTGAATGCTGCTTCGTATACAAAATTCTGACCAGCAAATTCGACATTCTCCACTAGATGGTATTATTTATCAAATGGTGTCAAAACCTATGAGATATCAACCGGTTGAGTTTCGAAGCTTTTGTGGGTTGCATGATAGACTTCGTGTTTCTGTTGAATGGTTCGTGTTCATATTTGTTGGTGGTAATCGATTTAGGTATGATAAGAATCGGAAGCTGCGCCATTGTAAATTTATGCTCGTGGGTATTCACAATGGGTATTTGTCCGAACAAGGACTTGACACCGAAAGCAATAGGTCTCAAGTCCTTGCTCGGAAAAGAATTTTGCAGAAAACTGTCATCCATATCGTTGTGCGCACAGACTGCGGACCTTGTATGTTAGTTCGGGTACTCATGTGCAGACGTATGCAAACGTAATATTACATCTGAGAACATCAGCAAACCGCCCACGTAATTTATTCCAGATTATTTTGCCTCACAAAAATATAAAAACTGTTAAATGAATTACAGCTTATAGGTTTGATAGCAATAATTTTTTACTTAAAATCAAAAAAATCAAATTTGTAGAATAAATTTGAATTCAAAAAGGCTTAATAAAGTTGACTTGATGTGATTTGTACAATCTGTGATTTATTTGTTTGAGTAAACAAATGTTTCCAATTGACATTCATTTGAAAACAGTTGTTTCTAATCAAGAATAATAGAATATAAGACTAGGCATTGCGGATGTCCGCCATGTTTTTTTCTTCTGACAACTGTGTAACGTCACAGGGGACCTGTCAACTTTTCGTTCTCGTAATTTTCTGTGATATTTACAGCAAAAACAAACAGCTGTCAAATCTGAATGTACAACAAAAACAAACAGCTGTCAAATCTCGGGTACCCTGTGACGTCATGCGCAGAAGGTGCTATTTTTTATACCTAACTGCGCAATCTTGTATTCTATCATTCTTGGTTTCTAATTATTTAATACAAATAGCTTACTGGTACTTTTCTTGAATTTGAGAGAATTCTCTCCCGATTTATGAAATTTCACATTCAACAACAGATAATGGCTTTTTTTTATACATTATGGTTCTTAAAAAAAATAGAGTTCTATCTAGATATTCCTACTTTCAATTGAATAAGAAACAGTTTTTCAAATAAACATAAAAAGGAATACATCCTGCAAAAACAAAATATTGCCACTACAAAAGTTCCTTTTATAATTTTGGCCATATCTTCCACATTTTAAAAGCGGACATCGTGTCGAATAACACTTTTTTTCTTATCTGAACTGACCATGCTAGGCCTCCTTTAAAATTAATAAGACAAATTTATTAAGTCTGTCCCTGTCCCAGGCCTCGAGTCGTTAGTGTTTCCTTAATTTTGCTTCCTCGTTAATCCAAGGAACTAGGCCTCAAACAGACCGAATGCGGCTTAAAAATTATCACCGTCAGCCGCAAAACTCAGGAACGTCTGAACGGTTTTTGATTAGATTTTGCTTATAAGTCAAGTCTGACAGACTAATAGCCCCACTTAAATTTACTGCGCTTTCAATGGTGTTTGAGGTTTTTTGTTCAACAAATTTTACCAGAAAGAAAAAAATTTTATATTTTTCAATTCATATAATAATTTGTATTTTTTTTATATTTTTTAAGTTGTACTAAATTTGTAGAAAATTTCACCTCTCTAGATCAAGTAGTTCAAAAGTTAGAAACGTCTGCCAGACGCACGGAAATCGAGTTGAATCCACGAGTATA
Source organism: Pocota personata (assembly GCA_963082735.1). Taxonomy (NCBI): domain Eukaryota; kingdom Metazoa; phylum Arthropoda; class Insecta; order Diptera; family Syrphidae; genus Pocota; species Pocota personata. The sequence goes on from OY720430.1 coordinate 7,819,315, forward strand.
AGTGTTCCATTTTACTATTTTATTACGGAACACTAAAAATTAAGTCGTGCGATAAATTCTGTACTTTCTCGTATCAGTGATTATAATTAACACATATTTTTTCCATGCCACATACTCCCACTTTTAGGTTGAGGTTTGATTGTCTCTAGCTCACACTATGCTATTGATAGCACGTTTGTGCCGCATGTTCTGTATAGTTAGGAAAATGATCTTGCATTATTTGTAACCAGGAGGAAGGTGTGAGGAAAGAATCCAGAAATAGATAATTTATAGGTTTTCTTAAGCAATATTATTATACTTATACACGATGATTGCTAGATCGGTGTGAACTCGTAATTTACTTCAAGAGATCAGACAAGTTTATTAATTGCAAAACGCGCTACCAGGAAATAAATACAAATTTTGTGATTGGAATTCCAATTAATCGATTTATGGGTAGTTCGGTGTGGATATGCATAGATATTAAACCATTTTGTTGCTGTAATACCAAGAACAATGTTCTACTAAAATCAATTTGAAATTTAGAAAGCAATTACAATTAATTGTTTCCGACAATGAGAGCTTCCGGCAACATGATCATTTTCATTTTACTGGTCAAAATGGGAAAACAATTTTGATCTTTCTTAGATTTCGTCTTTTAACTTAATTCCATTTAGTAAATAAAATAATTGAATATATTCTGATGAGACGTAATAATAACTTAATGACAAAATAACTTTCAGAAATTAACCATGGCACTTAACCATGTTGTAAACTGAAAGTGAATCGAATGTGAGAAGGCAATGAGATTCAGCGGTTTTAACGATTCCGATTTTCGAGTTTTGTGAATTGTTCCCCCGGAATAATTTTTCGTGGATTATTTTTTTTTTTGTCGCATAGGCTTATTTTGCTTTGGGTTATTATTACATGTAACCTGCATTTCAGAGTTAAATAATGCATTTACAGACAACAGATTCATTAAAATAAAAGCAAAATAAGAACATCAGAAACTTTCGACTATCTTCTTACAAGAGTCTCAGTTTTTTTTTGTGCTACACCAATCATAATTAGTAAAAGACTTTCAGCAGTTTGTCAGAAAATCTTACGCCATAGCATCACATTGCTAAACAAGTTCTTAATACCAACCTGCACAATACATATTACCCTTTTCGTGTCCTAATTAAGTAGGTTTATTAAACAAATATATTTTTGATATATACATATACAGCTTTCATCTGTTTTTGCTGAGGAGTTTAAAATAAAAATACATAGAATAAGGAAACAATAAACGTGTTCCACTTACGGTTCCCTAAGAGACCTCTGCGGAATCCGCTGTTAGATTTAAGTTTTCAGCTGAGGAATCGAAGATTAATTTTCTAAGACTAAAAATTGCCTCCTCTCCTGAATTTGAAGAACGATATTTTGACGCTTAAAAATGACAAATTAGAGCCATAGCATTTGATAGTGAAATAGATTCTTGTGATCAGACATATAATATATATTAATCATTTTTATTTCATTGAAATATCCATTGTGAATACCCACGAGCATAAATTTACAATGGCTTCCGATTCTTGTCGCACCCAAATCGATTACAACCAACAGATATAGTGGACACGAACCGTGCAATAGAAACACAAAGCCCATCATGCAGCCGATAAAAGTTTCGAAACTCAACCAGTTGGTATTTCAAAAGTTCTGACACCATCTAATAAATAATGCCATCTGGTATGGAATGTCGAAGTTGCTGGTCAGAATTTTGTACACGAAGCAGCATTCAACCCACAGCAATCTTAATTTCTGCTGTGATGTATTTAAAGTCACAAAAAACATGCCTAGGAAATAAAGCGAATTTATGTTCAATTTTCAGAAAGTAAACTTGTGAACTGTTAAATACAGAACACAGAAAACAGTTTTATCTTTCGAGCCAGAGCTAGAATATTACTTGGCCCTGTTATCAGATATGTAGTAGAACTATAGACGACAAAAAATGGCAGCATGATAAATAAAAGACCAACCGGGTTTGAGTTACTTAATTAATTAGATAAGACATGCACGTATAAAATATGTACTGTCTTTCAGGATATCGTTGGCGTAAATACCATGGACTGGCCTTCAATGTTGATGTCGTTGATTTTAAAAAAAATATGCGGAAGGGCGATGTGTGTGAGAAATACGCATCGTTGTGTTTCTCTTTGAAACCGATCTACAATTGTAGACGAAATACAAAAACGAAGAGTAGAAGAAAAGGATTCATAGGAATTCGGAATAATCCCCTTCTTCTAAGTTATCCAATTCTACATTATTCCCATTCGCAACTTAGGTACTCTAACTATATTTTCTAATTTAAGTCTATAACTAATAATAAAATCGTTAGCCTTTGAAATTAAAATTTAGTTACAATTTTTTCTATGAAGGTTTAGTATCTTGTTAGGGAGTATTCGCTGTTTAAACGTATATAAAAATTAATGAAATGGAAAGTTGTCTTTTTTTTATTTACTGATTCTGATCTAATAATTTTTATTATGCAGGTACATACGAGTATGTATAGACGATGCTTGTTCATGAATTAAAGAAATAACTTTATCGACGTATTTTTGGACAACGAATACTATGAGTATATCTAGGGAATGAAAATATTTGCGGGAACATCCAAGAAAAATTGCACTGTAACATACAAACTATGTATGCTTCGCTTCACTTTGTTGTGGTTGTGTGGCAGGCTGATCGGGGTGGGATTATTTTGAGGAAAAGTCAGTGGTTTTATTTCAGTGGCAATTTTTGAAATTGAGTAGCATGAACCTATGTACAGGCAGCAGTGTCCTCAAAAAAGCTCTCCCATAAGGCCTGTACTGACAATATTTGTAAGACAAACTATAGTGATAATATATTTCACTCAAAAAGTAGAAGCAAAACAACGTTTCAGAGCTTGGTAGATGGGCCGGTCCTAAAAGCATCTAATAAAACAAAATCGCTCACATGAAATCAATAGACTTATTTTCCCACGTCTACAATGTATGGATCTTATCTAACATGTATACAGTGCTGGCACGCTAATTAACACACCCTCATAAAAGAATAAACTTGTGCCTTATTTCATAATACAACATAATTTATAAATTATTATATGTCCATATTACATATTTAACAATCTCTAATCACATTTTGAAATGTTCAAATTTTGAAATTTTGAAACAGATTGCCTTTTGCATTGGCATTTTAATTAGCACACCCAAACAAAAAATTGCGTTTCATTTAAAGCCGTTATTTTTCATTCATCCTATTGTTGTGGTGAGTTATAAAGTATTATTTTGAAGTGTTTAAGTGCATTTAGAAATAGTTATGGGATTAAACAAGAGTTCTACGCCGGAGGAGAGGAGGTTAATATGGCTAATGTTCCAGAAGGAGCAAAACGTCAGCAAAATTGCACGGAACATAGATTGTTCGCGAAAAAAAGTGCAAAACGCTTTGAAGCATTATGAAACCCATGGAACATTTGCGGATAAAAGAAAATGCAGACCTAGAAAAACAACGAAAAGAGAGGATTCCATTATAGTCCGACATGCTCTTAGAGATCCTTTTGCCACTTCTTCTGAAATTAGAGCGCGCATGGAGCAAGAATATGGTGTAAACATCGCGGCTAGGACGGTGCGACAACGGCTTTTGGAGAACATCCTTCGAGGATGCCAGAGTCTTAAGAAACCGAAGGTAACAGATGGTAATAGGAAGAAGCGAATTGCATTCGCAAGAGGCCATTTGGATTCTCCTTCATCTTTATGGAATTCAGTGATATGGAGCGATGAATCCAAATTTAATATCTGTGGTTCTGATGGAAGAACTTTTGTACGACGACCTCCAAACAAGCAACTAGATCCCAAGTACACCAAAAAGACGGTAAAGTTTGGTGGAGGAAGCGTAATGGTATGGGGTTGTTTTAGCTCTCATGGTGTTGGACCTCTAGTCCTTATAAAAGGTAAATTAGATGCTCTAGCATAAAACTATGTTGTCGAACCACCTCATACCATATCTTGAGAGTTTACCGCTATCATTGTACCGGGAAGCTGTTTTCCAGCAGGACAATGCGCCTTGCCATAAGGCCAGGTCTGTAAAAGAGTGGTTTGAAGAACACCAAATATCGGTAATGGATTGGCCCCCTCTGAGCCCAGACCTAAGCCTAATCGAAAATTTGTGGGCTATTATTAAGAGACGTGTCATGGCTTTAAAACCGAGAAATGTGAAGGAGTTATGGGACACAATCCATCAAGAATGGTTTAAGATACCAAAGGAAGAGTGCGCACGCCTCACGTGCTCCTTGAATAAACGATGTGCCGCCGGAATTACCCAAAAAGGGTACCCAACTAAGTACTAGGTAAGTTTACATAAGTTAATTTTAATTTTAACTTGTTATTATTTATTTTTTTATATTTTCAGAGACGAGACTCTGGTGTGTTACGAAAACACATATTTTTTTTTTTTTTATTTTTTTATTTTTTTTTATTGTTTTTTTTAAATTTTTTTTTATAAATTAATTAAGTATTAATATCAATAAAAGCAAACATTGAAGATCGTTATTAAATTGTTTTACTTTAACATTTGTTTTATCTTATCATAACTTTGTATGATAGGGTGCGCTAATTAGCGTGCCAGCACTGTATATTTCATTACGAGTTATTTCCAACAGGCGCCCAACACGCGGTCTATTTTTGAAAAAATAAATAAATAACCACTTCTTTATAATTTTCTTTATAGGAGGAGCGAAAAGCAAATGGACGTCTTGTGGCTGTGATAGTTGCATCATTTGTAATTTTCCTGGCGATTTACCATGCATGGATAAGAAAAACCGCTGTTTTGGCTGGTATTTTAGTACCCGCGCTAATAATGATACTCTACGGTGGATGGGTAGTGATTTTAGCAAAACGTGATAAAAGAAAAAGAGAGATGTTTGTAAGTATATTATATTGTAACCTCAAAAAACCAAAGTATTGAATTTAGTTTACCATCTTTTAGGAGAAAAAAATTGAAGAAGTTGCTCGAACACAAAAGATAAACAAAGCAGAACTTGGAGAAACCCAAACAAAATCTACACCAAAAACCAATACCACTCAGGTTACAAGCAAAGATGAAAAACAACCATCCGAAGAAGAAAAGCCCTCAACATCTAGAAACAAGAAACGATCTATAAAAACAGGTTCGCCAGTCAAGTCCCCTACTTTGCACAAGACTTCTAAAACTTCTTCACCTCATCGTAAAAAAATAAAAACCAAGCGTCCAAGCATACGACAGAAACTCTTTCGACAAAATGCTGTCATTGAAACTCCAAATGCGAAAATCGTGATATCCTGTAAGGAGGAACGCAAGAAACATCCATTCGTTAGGACTTCTTCAGCGCCATAATAAAAAAACTACATAATACTTTTCTCACTTGTTCTCTACACTTTTTTATACGAATATTTTATATACTTTTACTTAACGGTAACGAAATTTAATATCACATACTTTGTTGCTATCCGTATCTTGATTTTTTTCTTTACAAAAAAAAAAAAAATGTAAATTCTTGTAAAAAAATATGCACCATCGAATTTTTGTGATGAATCTAGTGCATGGAACAATTTAAGTCTCCAATTGACGAGATTTAAGTCTTTGGCACTTTGGGCAGTCAAATTGTGCCTTCCAGCAATTGTAATGAAAACATGAGCCACATTTATCGCAGCGTAATACTTTTGATTGCCATGGATATATAACGGTTTCCTTGCGACAGAATTCACATATAAATCCACGCGCTGTACAGAGCTGGAAAAAAAAATTCAAACAAAACATAATAATGGAGACTTGTAAGAATTACCACACAACTGAAAATGTGATCCTCGCATTTCCGTATCAAATCGTGCAGGGATTTGTGTATAGTCTTCGTTTTGGCATCAATTAGATCAGACATAGACCATGTATCAGGATCAGTTGATATATAGTCTGGTACCGACGCAAAATACATTCGTTCACTAAAAAAACGACAATAAGCTTCCATATTATGCGCATGAGTATTTCGCGCAAACTTACTTTTCCGCAAAGCGACAAGCTGTGATAAATTCTTTTACAAACTGCGTTTGCAACCTTTTCAGTCTTGCATTTCTTAGAGCTCTACTTTTGGCATAAAGTGTAGGATTCAAGTCGGGAACATAGAATAGAGGATACGTCCACATTTGTTCAAGTAAGCGATAAGCAAACACACTGACAGGATAAAAATTAAAATCCCACCTAAAATAAAAATTCAAGTTAACTGATTTTAGTTTGAAAAGTTTCTGTAAGCATTACAAATGTAAGACTTTGGATGGAATCGCTGATATTTGATTCCGATGACACCCAGTACAATGATACTTTCCCAGGTAGGTACAATAACGAAAACTCTTAATGTGACTGGTGGACACTCGCATTCCGCAGCCAGCACAGCGATAGTTTTGCTTTTGAATCAGGATCTTCCTTCTAGAAATTAGACTAAAGTTATGGTGCTTCAAAGATGTGGAAACAAAAATAATTACTTTGGAGTAGGATGGTTTGTAAAGATAATCTGCTGCCTAGGTGGCGCCCAATACCGAGTACCCCTAGTAACCATCGGCATGACATTATCATCTGGGTTGTTCGATTGCTGGGGCATTGGTAGGAGCTGTTGAGGTGTATCCTATAAAGAAAATACTAGTGCGTATTAATAGGACATGCTAGAGACAATATTTGCTTACCTCCTCCGATACGAGCCATTTTAAATCAGACACCTTTGGAAGATGTTTATCGTTAAATTTCGATATCAAAGATAGTCCAATATTTTCTGCAGATCGTAGATCATCCAGAGAGCTTTCACCTAGTTCAGCATAGGGCATGTGTTCACTTATGTCTGCATTTTCCTAAATATTTTTAAGGTGAGTCATATTTCTTATGTTGTTATAGGAAAAAAAAAGTACCTCAACTGTGCTTGTAGCCTCCCGATTAGATTCCTCTGTATCCTCCGTACTACAGTCTTTAATAGGATCCAAACATTCGTAAGCTTGTGATGAAGTTCCAGGGTGACCTACTGTAAAACTTATGTTTTAGTACTAAACAAAATAAAAAGGAAGATGCACTCAAACAGACCCCCAAATCGAACACGCATTAAAGAGAACTTAGCTAAAATTCTTCAAAATATCACAATGACCAGCGATAAATGACAATAACACCAAATGATCTAGCGGCACACCCTCATCAAATAACCAAAAAACGAAAGTACCTGGTATGATCAAGAGTGTGTATAGAAAAAAGACAAATGACCGTAAGTCTGTAGCTAGGTGACTTCAGAATATTAAAGATAATTCTGTAATCGAGGCGCGGTTATTTGAAAATATGCGAATTATTATACTAAACCCTACAATAACTTGCTCAACTCTTAAAAGACCGAGATCGTCTTCTGCACTAGAAAAAGCTGATTTCCCCTGTTCAAACAGGCTGACAGTTAAATTTTTACGACATCAAGATATCTAGACGTAATTTAAGATTCATTTGAAATGGTATTAGAACATCGATTGCAATATATATTGTGTGACTTTTTACTAATACCTGAAAGCATGGTATACTAGTTGTACATTGCAGTTGTAGGACCCATTCTAACATATGGCTCTGCGGTGTGGTGGAAGGTACTTATAAACAAATGCTGTTTTTCAACCTACAACGTTTCTGAATCGCTACCACCATAGCAGGGCATCTAAAACAGTACTTACACTCAGGAACGAGATCATGAGTGATCACGCTTATATTGTGTTAGTGATAGGCTTCGTTGAAGCCGACAGAAAACGACTACTTGACTCCGGTACTAATCTTCGACAAGAAGTTGTCTGTTCAATTTGCAGCAGAAAAGACTGAACAAATCGGTAAGTCATTAGTATCATTATTGGCATTCGAATTCTGGTTTACCTTTCTGATATAATTACAAGTAAATTTGTAGCGAAATATTAAGTCATTTCATCTCAGCTTTCATATTCGACAATTGTAACAAATCATATAAAACACAAACTTACCTTTATTATCACCCAGCTTTTTCGTATTCTTGACTGTTTCATCTGATTCCAATTTCTGACACTTAATTCGTTCGATTGCAGAAATAATCGCTTCACAAATACGAAAATGTGCATTCTCCCTTTCGAGCTCGGTGTTATGCCTCGAAAACTGTGTGGTTTGTAAAAATGCAGCCAAACTCTGATCACCAACAGACTGGCCCTCTGCTAACATTTTTGTATTCAACGAAGAATTTGAATCCTCAAACAAATTACTTGACTTTCGTGGAGGTAATTTTTCGCCACATCGCGGTAGAAATGAATTTAGAACACTATCGTTCTGTGCCGATGATGAATAACACATCGATGTAGAACTCTCATTCCAGCTACTTCCCGAGTGTCCACGAAACGATGAAACTGAAAATATATTCGAGAGAAAACTGTTTATAGGACTGGGACTGCTGCACGACTGCGATCGTATTTCACAATTCATATCGAGAGATGATGTTCCGACAGTTGGTGATATTTTATCAGCCTGTGAGTCTCCTGTATTCTGACTGAAATTGTGATCTACCCAAATTTTAATGTCGTCGCATTTGATTAGTTCTATGCCAATCGACGAACTACTATGCGATTCGGTGGTAGTTTTACTATACCCCGACGAAGAGGTCGATTGGAGAGATTCTGCATGTTGTTCATGTGGTTTTTTCTTATCGTGTATGTCTAGCGCTTTGTGGAGTCTTCCAATGTTCACAGATACATCTCGAACATTTCCCATAGTTTGACTTCTGGCGCGTTTCTTTGTCTCTTGTTGCCTCAATGCGGGCAGACTGTTCCATTTGCGGATTGAGCTTCGTTGTCGTAAATATTTCACAGACGACGATGAATCAGATGTGTCTAGGCTAAATTTGACTGGCGTTCTCTTTGGTGGTGACATCGATAGGTTCGGGTGTGATGTAGCACGTTTGGCTTTCATCAGGCCCTCTGTGAAAAGTGTCGCATCGATTTGAGTTAGTAACGAACTGCGATTTAATTCCACCGCTGAAATGCAAATGAAAAGTGCCGTTGCGTATTTTTCATTTCGTAAAAATGAGTATTCTGTGTAATAAGTGTTAAGTATCTCCTTATCGGTGACTAGCATTTGCAGACAAGAGCACAGACAGTTGTCTTTTAGATTTTCTTGCACCCATATTGTAAAGAAGCTTCTAGGGCTTAGAGATTCCGATTTTGATAATGGACTTGCATTCATCACCTGAACGGATGCCCTTAGCCATCGCAAGTCCTCCACGAATTTTTTTAATCGAGCTTTATTTGGAGATTGCTGTGAAAATGCAAATAGAAAATACAAAGTTAAATAAAGTATATCACACAGTAAGAACAATGAGCACAATAATTTGTGACAAATTCGATATTGAATGAGAGAAATTAAAAAATTAACGTTATAACGTTCCGAGTCGAGGAAATTCGAAAACACGGTACAAAGACAAGCTTCTGGTTTCGCTATTACATATGGAAATTTATCATACTTTAGATTATCTAGATAAGCAATAGGTGTGACCTTAAAAGACGAAAAGCGAATTCAGTTAAAGTTATAGAGACAAATAAGCTGTACCACTTAACATTTGGAAATAAGCATTTGCATATTCTTCTGGAGAACGTGGATGCATGGAAACATTATGTTACGAATGAGCGATCAATACTATAGAAACTTGTTGCTAAATAGGTCGTCGGAATTTGACACGTTTCCAACTAAATCGATACATTAACCATGCTTAGGATAACGAGCGATCTCATGCGAGTAATGACGATCTTTTGGATATAGGATAAGGGTTGATTTCTGAAATATGAGGACGGACATCGGACTAATTAAAATGCTGGTATACGTCAATATATAACGACTAAAGTACTGCGTACGGTCATTACGTCGTGGCGGTGAGCTGATGCACACAAAGTACAATGGAAGTGCCTACACCGCTTACATTGTTCTTTATATGCATCACCGATTAGTCTACAAGCCTGGCGATGAATACGATCAAACATGTGACGGCAGCTCCCACCCAAATGTGCGATTTATATTCAAGATGAAGATAAGCTTTATAAATTGTGGCCAAATCCACACGAGTGAAAAACTGTTTGCACCTTATGAGGAATTCTAGATATCCAGTTTCACCTTTTGCAGCACGAGTAATCTACTGGTTCCCCCGATCGTCTAACATACATGCCTAGCATTGACAGACCATTAGATTTCTCATATTCCGTTTCATAGACAGACAGACAATACAAAATGGAATGATCGACAAACTTAAAGAAAACGTCAATACACTTCACGAAAATGTCATCGACACCATGAGCTTCAAGCTTGTTAACAAGAGCGCTATGCCACACTCTATCGAAAGCTTTAAATATCATATATCAAGAACTACAATTCTGCATTCACCATGATGATGAATGCACTGGTCTAATTTTTTGGACAAGTAGGTTATTAAGCCCCTGTAGAACTCTGTTGAAATAAACCATACTGGACAGCATTGACGTTAATTGGTTTGTACTTAGAAGAGGAGACTTTTTGTGGAATACGATAAGTGGAAAGGTTAACGCTGTGGTCTGGCCAGGATAGAAAATCGTCTCTTCTAGGCAAGGGGAAAAATCCCATTTACTTGTTACTGTTGAGATCGAAATATTGGTTTCAAATAATATTGAAGCAAATTGAGCAGTTAGATACGACTTTCCAAGAGGTGTAAAAAGAGAGGTTAGGAACAGGTCTAGAGTGCTCTTGCTGTTACTGCTATCATCAGGAATGCGTGTCCGTTTGTTGAGTAAGGTTGCTTAACTCAGCGAAGTTCTCAGAGTATAAGCCTTTAGGTGTTGGTATACCAAAGTGGCGAACAATGAATTCAGTTCTGTGATTGCGAGAAAGAATACTAGGTAACGAATTTAGAAAGTTGGTCGAGGTGGTTAAAAGTCGAAAGTTTGGCTAAATTTGATCAAAAAGAATTGGGATGGGTTATCTGAGATACAAAACTGGGGCTGCACTTGAAACCTCACTTAATTTCTAAGATAGAGCGTGATACATTTATGTGCTACACTACGAATAATCTAAGCATTATCTTCTTCAAATGAGCTTAACTTATGGCATACCAAGTTTTTTTTTAATCTGATTGATTTGATGATAAACAACATGTAGATGCAAGTAGGTGCGACCCAGTCGTGCACTTTATTAAATTACTTATTTATTATATATTTATATTTATTGGTTAACGAAGAATCGCTGTACATGTAAGAGCAAAACACTTATTAATAGTACAGGTAAGTTAGCAAATAAACATATTAAAAAACAAAGATCTTAGGAAAACTTATGATTCATATAAAATTTAAAGAAACGAAAGATTCAAAAGTAATTTAATATACACCAAGTAGACTAAAAGAATTAAAAAAGGAATGTGAGTAATTTTAGTTAGGATACAAAATGAGAAAAACACGCTATATTCGATTATTGACTTCAACTGGTGAGGCAGATGGTTCCAAAGACGAACAGCATGAATAAAAAACTGTCTGCGGGATGTCAAGCAGGTATGTATATATGGTCTTATTGTAATACAGCGGATAGACTGAGAGAAGGTGAGTTTGTTGTAAAGATACTCAGGTAGCTGTGAATAATCTTGAAGAGCAAGATGCAAGACCGATATTTTAGGAAAGAATCAATGTCGCAATCAAGAAGATGAAACATGGTCATATCTACGAAGATTGAAAACATAGCGAGCTGTTGAATTAAGTGCTCTTTTTAGCTTTAGAATAGAAGCGTAATCACAGTCAGCAAAGAATGCACAGCCAAAGGAAATAAGAGGTCAAATAACTGCTTTTGCAAGTTTTAATTTAACTTCAGCAGGTAGTATTGTTTTGCTGACTGATAGACCTCTAAGCGATGCATATATTTTGGATACTATGCTGGCATGTTATTTCTTAACATTATACTTGAAAGGATTGTACAAAATTCTCAAGCTAACAACAGGGGTACGATCTTTCAAAAAAGTCTGTACAACTACTCAAGTACGCCGACGACATTAACATAATTGGAAGAACGCAGCTGGCTGTCAGTGGTGCTTTAGGGCGTATTGAAACACAAGCGGCGAAAATACTTTTAGTGGTTAACGACGACAAAACAAAATATATGCTGTCATCAAAATAGAACTGTCCACATCGGCGACTTGTACAGAACGTCACTTCGTTATTAATTCAAAAATTTATGCCAGAATCCCTCATGCCAACCGCAAGAAGGCAATTGAGTAGCAAAGCCCTTTGACAGACAACTAAGGTGACTTTATATAATACCCTCATCTTTCCTGACCTGCTATACAGCGCAAATGCATAAACATTATTAAAGGCGGATGAAAACACTCTTTGTTTTGGAAGAAAAAAATAAACAATATTGTAATTTTGCTACAGTAAAATTTCTGGCTAAGACACTGGTCAAAGATAGCCCATTTTAAGAAAGATCGGATTTTCGAAAAGTTAGTAGCCATTATAGATTTTGAGTAGCCCGATTAAAAGTCCAACCTGGTAACGCTGTCGCTAGGTAACAGGTTTGTTCTACGTCCCCAGAGCACCAATACGCCCTGAATCAAACAAACCTAGGTGCATATAAACAATAACGATTTCCTCGAAATGACAAAATTCCAGATAAGGCGTTATAGTACAGGAGAAATGGTCTTCCCCTGTGACAGTAAATAACTCTATAAGAAATGTCTGAATATTCTCTGTTATTATTTTCGCCACCTCTGTACATCGCTGGTCTATTAAGAGTTTCACCGTCGTTATTCGAGTTAAATGATCAAAGTAAGCTATTACAAAATAAAGTCCATCAGGCCTATCAAAAGAAATTTATCGAAGTGGGCAGCACCGTGACCAGCATTTGGAATGGATTAGAGAAAGCGCACACGCAACACGCACTAGATTCATAATTAAAGTACTGTATTTGTTGTGATTTTATCGATTTATAAGTGGAAACTAATGACTTACCATACTCAATTGTAAACCATCGGAGATGATTGCAACGATTGCATTCTGTATATCCGAATATAAATCGTCCCATTCATCGTCCATTTGATCACGTCTACCGAGAAACCATAATTCAATCGATTTCCTTAAATTTACTAAAAGTATTCGATGATTTATTTGTGGTTGCAAGGGCACAGATGACTGCATTTTCAGATTTTTATTTTCTTTGCTCGTGAATTTTAGAAAGTTGCAATGCGCTCAGTCGTTTTTTATAGAGTATTTCATGTCTGTTTATATGTAATAGTAAAATTCAATTTGTCGATCGGTTTCATATCAGTCAAAAATAAAACTTTATCACAATTTCAGACGAAAAACATAAAATAAGTGTCCACACAAAATTAGAAGAGAAGAGTTACAACATGACATCACAACAATTAATTTTATTTTTTTCTTGTTCGTTATTGACGTTCTGAATATGGGGCAGCATGGCTGGCGCTTATAAACAAATCTGTTTGATTTGATTTGATTGATTAGGTTGCAGGCAGTGTTGCCACGATTACTTCGGATGAATGTTTTTAGTTTTTCTTAATTTTATGTTACGTTCCATCGAAGTGAAATGTAAATTTTCGCGGAAACAATTTCGAAATACAAATAAAGTATTTCCACCAAACTTAAAAAGTTTCATCTTCCTTTTTACTTGCTTCTTAAAAATGTTTGATATTGAGAATTTGATCAAAAATTTGATGTCTGGCTGTCCGTTTGTTCGATTGTCTGCTTTGATATATTGTATGATCTTCAAAATTTATATCTGGAATCGGTGGGTTCACAATTTGAGTTTTAATTATAATCCCGAAATTAAGGGAACTTTATGACCTTGGATAATATTTTGCTTCGATTTGTAACAGATTTAAAAAAAAAGATTATTTAAGTATTTTAATGTTTTTGTTTAAATTTTAAGTCTAAAGTCCAGTATACACCTAAATACAATTGCCCGCAAACATTTAAGCAAATATATAAAAACTGTGAAAACAGTGTGAAACCTGTTTAAAACCTTAAAAATATCTAAACAGTTGCCAGCGTGTTTCTTGTTCTCCATTCTCAATGGAAAACATTTGCTTTTTGCGTGTTTTAGGACAAATGGTTTTTGTAGTGTGCAAAGCGAATACTGTCAATACATATTATACAAAATTAAAGAAGTTAAATATACAAAGAGTAAAAACAAATAAATAAAATGTCACTATTGCCGACATAGAAATAAATTCAATCTCAAGAAAATTGGTGTGTAATTACATGTTTTCAAACGAATTTTCTATGGTGTAGATACTAAGTTGTTTTTCAATTTTAAAATTGTTTTCTGAAAACTTATTTGCGTGCGAATGTACATAGGTATGTACGAAGCTTAAGTGAATTGCCAAAGAATATATACCTGCAAGTATGTGCAATCCAGTCGTGCACTTTATTTTTTAGAATATTTGCTGTCATCCATAGCCTGAGTTCGTTGCAATTTGTCTTAAAAAAGCAGTAAGACCTTTGGAAATACTTTGAAATATTGAATAAGAAATGATATATATGCTTGAGAATAATATTTGACAGCCATTTTAAATAGTTAAAGATAAAAGTGTCATATTATGGGTTTCGAAATGTATCAAATGTATTTTGACTGAAATCATTCGTGTCATTTTAAACTTTTTGGAGGGGAACAGAAAAGTAAAAAATTCATTTATTTATTTTCAAGTTTCCCAGGTCGATGTTTTGTGCAAAATTTTTTAAATTTATTGGAATAATAAGTGTTTCTAAATTTATAACAATCTATTACTTGTTTTTAAATTAACAAGCAACCCAGATTGAGTTTTTTTGTTGTCTTAGAGGGCAAATTTGTTGCACCATAGAAAAACTCATGGCAACAATTTCAGACAAAAATGTGACCTCAATGAGTTCTGCCCTTTTAATGTTTTAGAAGAAAATAAAAACAAGAAATTGAGTTCAATTTTTTTTTTTTTCAGAATAGAACGAACGAAAAAAGGCAGCCTTTGGTCAAAATCTCTTAGTAATTTCCTACAAGAAGGCGGTACTACCAGCTCTGTTCGAGCTCTGAAGATACTGTGAAGGGCACTTTAGCTGAATATGATTTCTTGGTGCATAAATCAAACATTACTGACAGCTGTCACTAACTCAGATGTTGCTTTAAAAATTTGGGTGTTGTGAGGTTATTTTCGCCAAAAATATGTCTGTAATATCAAAAAATGTCAATTTATTGAGAAATTTAGTCCTTGACTTTTCACGATTAAGGTAGTTCTTATAAATATTGCCATTTCTTTGAAATAACACCCATTTTACAGAGTTTCTCCGGCTCTAATTCAAGTACGAGAAAAGGGTCACTTAAACAGGCCAAGACTTCGTAATCCCTACTGGTTTGTACGCAAAAATCGAGTGGTATGTATTAGATAACATAAAAGGAACCCTTTAATTAATAATACATTTTACACAGATCCACGATGATAACATAACCCCTGAAAACAAAGTTTTCGTCAAGGAACTAATTCACGATACCTTTGGTCCACCGGCTATTATAAAAGGTGTCCAGACCTACGATCAGTCGAATAAGCTAAGTCTTTTGAAAACTGAAAAACAGGAGAACGTAGAATGGACAGCACAAAGTCGACGAACAGGACTGGTTGCGCGAAAGATCGGTCAATATCCTCTTTGGTTGAAGAATGGAAAGCGTGTCAGAACCACTTTGCTGCATATAGTTGATAACCATGTTATAAAATACACACCGCCCGGGGAATATAATCCAACACAGAAGCCATCGGTAGTGAATATAAATAAATATGGTTGCTTGCTGGTGGGTGCTGAGAGTGCAGATCCATCACTGCTTACGAAGGAGTATTGTGGGCTTTTCAAAGATTCCGGAGTAATGCCAAAAAAAAATATTGCACGATTCTTGGTGACACCAAATGCTGCTATTAATCCTGGAACTAGGCTGGATGTAACGCATTTCCGCGTTGGTGATTTTGTTGACGTTAGGGGAAAAACGTAAGTTAAAACGGGTCGGAAAACGCACAGTGAAAACCTTCATAGACAATATGAAGATCGGCAGCGCGTGCTCATAGTAGTGTGAGCATCTTACTTAAAAACAACTCCCTTCTTCTTGTTGACTATAACTAAGTAACCTTATCAATTAGTTAAAGTTTCAAAAAATATTCATGTAGGGTAGGTAGCTTTCCAGCAAAATCGCCTATTGAACGGTTTCATTCATTCTCTGTAGTCGGCGTACAAAGTTTTTCACTTCGAGAAATTGGAGACAAGTACGGAGTTTACGAGTAAAGTTGTGTACCATAGTATACCATAGTTCCATATAGGATTCAGTAATAGTTTATATAAAATTGGAATGTCTTCTAACAAGTCAATACTTTGTCCCGTTTGCGTACTGTATTTGTGCCGAGTTAATGCAAATAGGAATGTTGTTTATTATGTATACGTAATGTGAACATGCGTTGGATCTCGTTAAAAAGAAATGCGTCAAATTTTTGTCCATCGGAAAATGTCATCCAAATCTCCATGGAGCTTTTTAATTGCTGAATCAACTGAATTCTCGAGTGTCAGTATAGCCGTATCATTCGTGCACGTGGTTTCAAAGAATGTAGAGTAAGGACAATACCGGACCAAGAACACTTCCTAGCTGAACTCCGGTAGCGATTTCCTTAAATTCTGAGTATTCGCTTTCGTGTTTGTTCGAAAGAACCTGTTTTAGCTTATACTTCAATCCTTCGGGCCATTCCTTGTCGAAGGCTTGATAGACGACAAGAAAAGCGGTAGAACATATCTTTCTCCCTTCTAGGGCTATCTCGACTTCATTAATTATTCTATAAACGTCGTGGTCAATTTGATGCTTACTCCTGAAGTCGAATCGATGATCAGGAATTAAAAGTCTTTCTTTAATTACCAGTTGTGGGGTGTTTCAACAGGAGTTTTTCAAATACCTTTGATATTATCGGCAGGAGCGATATCAGTCTAGGTTTTTCAAAAGTTTGAAGATTTTCCCGTTTTTGGAACCATTATAACTTTGGCGACTTTGCATTGTCTTGGAACGTATAATAGTCTTAGCTAAGCATTTACATATAAGAAAAGGAGTTTGATTAGTGCTTTCTGTGGCACTTCCTTGAGGATCTGTCCGTTTATTAAATCTTATCCAGGGGTCTTGTTATTTTTCATTTTTTTGCCTGGCATAGTTGACTTTTTTCTAAAGTTGTCAGGTGTAATCGTACCATTAAGAACCTTTATCAATGCCTGTGCGTCAAATGGCTTAAACGATTCTTCTTCCAGAACCTAACAGAACCGCTTGGGAATATGGAGAAATTTTGAATGATTCTGCGATGGAGATACATATATACAGATGTATCTAAAACAGTGCAGGAGTATTCTCCAGTGCACCTGGCGTAAATATTACCAGACGACTACTGGATCACTGTAGTGTATTTCAAGCGGAAATTACGGCAATCTAAACATAGATACGGAGCAGAAATTGGTTAACACCGTAACGGTTACCCATTTTTATTTCCCTTTAGGAATTAACTAGTCATGTAGGGTTTATAGTGCCGGTAATCCGGTTCTTTTTGTGGTATCACAATGGACCTATCTTTTGTCTAAGTGTCCTTGCCTGAGCGGGGACAGCAACCTAACCTAACAGTTTTGCTGCGTTTCCATAGGTATTTTTTTTCTATTGAGAGATGTTTGTCAGACGTTCACTAGAGGCGAGACCGAAAAAACGTTTTGCTATTTTTTGGGACTCGAAACCTTGTGTTAACAAACAAACCCCTTTTGATCCTAAGGTTGTATTAGTGTAGGTTCTTCAACAAGCAGCTCTGGTATGTGGAATTCGTATTGATCTTATCCAGTTTGATTTCAACGTGTGCCAAAAAGGCGCATATCCGAGGTCAGTCTCGTGTTTTTCTTATGCTTATACTTGTCTCCCGCTCAATGACCATGCACTTAACCAAAATCTTTCCAAGATATGCAATTATATGTTGTCTTCGATTTCAGTGTAGATCATGGCTTCCAAGGAGTAGTAAAACGTCACGGCTTTAAAGGCATGCCAGCCTCTCATGGTGTCACAAAAACTCACCGGCGTCCCGGCAACATTGGTGGTGGAGGTGAAAAGGGTCGCGTCTGGCCAGGAACTAAACTACCCGGTCATATGGGTAACCGATACAGAAAAGTAAAAGGTCTCAGAATATGGCGCATCAACACTAAATACAATGTTATGTGGGTGCAAGGAAGTGCTGTACCAGGAGCAACTAATGGCCTCGTCTACATTTACGATACTATTCTTCCGCTTAGAAAACCAATAGATAATGGACCGCCAGTGCCGACAAACTTTAATGATGAGGCGAACGAACCGTTACCTGAAGATATTTGGTTTGAAGATGTGCACTGTTTTAAGGATCCTACAATAACATACGAAGCGGAATAAAAATATTTATTAAGAAATAAAAAATTAACACTTTAACTTGTTGTTTATATTTTATAAAGAACTTTTTCTGTTAGCGGATATTTGCCATCGAGTGTTGGTAAGGTCATCATTGAGGTCGTTGGGACCTACTTGTTCCAAAATGCCTTCTCTCTTCAGTTTTTGAACGTGGTGTCCAACGTTATAGGCAGCAGCTGGCCAAAGCGCCTCTGGAGTCTCTTTGTATACACTTTTCACCACGTCCATTGCGGTGTGGCCACCCTGAGTGTTCACTTGGAAGAATTGAATAATCTGCTCCTCTCTTTGGTTTCGATGGTGGATGTAATACTCAATCTTATCAACTGGATCCTGAAAAGGAATTGCTCTTTAGGATGATTCTATTGAAGAGATTCTCCTAGTTACTCTAATAATATTCCCGTGACCAGGGTAAATGATTGAAGGTTTAATTTTCAGAATATGATCCAAGCTGTTCATGTAATCGTACAAATCCTCAAAAACTGCCGTCCCTTCCCCTACAAATATTGCTATAATAATTTCTGTGAAGGAGGCACCTTTCTGGCTCACCTAGAATACAATCTCCACTGAAGAGAGTGCCATCGTTCATTGTTAGTATTACATGATCGGTAGTGTGCCCAGGAGTGTGAACAATTTTCACACTAGCACCTTCAACGGAAAATTCCTGACCATTCTCAAGTTTTGCTACTTTAATATCACTTGGTATTTCTGGGCAAGTGTCCGCCGCATCAGTTCTCGGAAACTTCCATACATCACATGCTAGAAAAATACAAATATGAATGTAAATAAGTGTTCAAAAGCAATTTGCATTTTTTAGGCCAAATGACATCCACTGTAACTGCAGATAAGCGTTATTTACTCGGACTTGTTTTTTAGAGAATCGACTTTTTCTAGTTCTTTGAGATAATGGATCGGCATAACACAAATAGACACAACTTTCCTTTGACCCTAGGGGTTGTTGCACTGGCCTTGTGTCTGATTTCGTTGTTCGAAACTAGTTTTCGACTTGTGTAATCTCCAACAGAAATTGCTTTGTCAGCCTGAAGTGGCTGTGAACAAATTACCTTGTTGGGAAAGTTTAAAAATATCCTTCACCCCGCCAACATGATCATGGTGCCAGTGCGTTAATATAACCGTGCCTATCGTTGCCTTTTCTTCGTCCAACACCTGCTTCAGGTTATCGACATATTCTGGAACATTTTCATCACCGGTGTCGATAAGAATTCGTCTGCAATAAAGGTACACATTGGACTTTGTAACGATGACTTGGGCTTCTTTCTACCCACTTCTTCCCGGTTCCCAGTAAATAGGTATTGGTGCCTTGCAGTGTCATCGGACTGGGATTACATCCCAATACGCGGATTATTGACGCCGATAGTCGGGATATATTTGGGATTTTCTGTGCCATTGAACTTAAAAAAAAATATAAGAAAAGCGAAACGAAAGAACCACGGAAATCGCAAAATGTACAAATCGCACTAATGTCAAATTTGACAGCTGTTATCAGTTGTAATAGATTTCTAGTTTTTTTGTTTAGTACTCTTACTGCGTAGAGGTATCATGAGATAGAGTAAACTGTTATACGTGCGAATTATGAGTGATGTTAAATTTACATACCCCATTTCGGCTACTTTGCTTTTCTTTATTTTAGATGGCGCGCCAGTGAGGGGTAGATCTGGGCAACAACCAGCAAGCGTCTGCAGCCAACTCGATATTGTGTTAGCCGCTTCCAGTTTTGCACACAAAGTTGGCAGAAGTGCATCGTCCCTCTGAGGCGGACTCGAAGACTTTCCGGACCTGAGAGTTGATGTCCATTCGCTCTACATTTCTTAGTCATTTCAGGCGATTAATTCGAACCCTTCTAAAACTTGTTCGATCTCACTGAACAACCGATAGAGTTCGTTGATGTAAGTGAAAGACTTTGCTACTCAATTATCTTCTTAACCCAAAGATTGGCAAGAATGATTCATCGATTGATCTCTACGCTAGCATTACTATTTGAATTTACAGCACACAAAGTCGCGGTGCGGCTAGATGGCTACGAAACGGCACGCCGTGGCTCAGAAGAAATCTCTTTGGAAACGGCATACAAATTTATGTTCCAACCATTAGTGCGGCGCACTAAACTCAACCCAGATATTTTCGCGGGGCAAGAAAAAAGTGCTGTTAAGACCAAATACGTTGCGTTGTATAGGAAAATATTAATAAAAATGTGTAAATGTGAGATGCAAACATTTATAAAAAATAAAGTCAAATCGCTGCACTTGTAAAGAATGACAGCTTTCAGGGCAACTGTGTTCAGCGTAATATAGAATTTGTGGGATTGCTTTAGGTTTTTTTACAGTCATGGAATTGCGTTGATACTACCCAGGACGAACTGGTTTTGGAGACATCGAATAACCCTGTTGTTACCGAACTTGATGGAGCAGGGTGCACTTTCCGTCGTCATACTGCGCAGACTATTGAGTTTGGCAGGGATGTTAAGACTAAACATGGCTCTGTGTAGCTACGTCGGCTACAATAATACGAAAATTGCCCGGATTGTCCACATACATACCTATAGATAGATACGTTGAAAGGGTGTAAGTGTATTCTTATTCGAGCTAGAATAAGTTACTGTAATGAACCGAAGTATTTGTAGTGGGTCCAATGATGATAAGTCTAATTCTGGGAGTTGATAGACTCACAGGTAGTCCCTTTTTCTATGAGTCAGTACTCCACGTCTTTTAAGCAAGTGCGCTGGGGTTTCCTCAAGAGACATTGAGAAAACCCCAGATGAAGACTGCAGTATTTGTTTTTGTCTACACCTAATTTCCTGAGTGGGCCGCTAGGAAGCCTGTTGGAATGCGAAGCCGGTTTTTGTTTATTTTTACGCAGACTTTAATTCTTTTCCGCTTATAGTTCGCGACAAATTCCTTGACCTGTCAGGACTTGAAAAGTTTATACCAATATTTGGCTTTCTGCACTCCTCTTCCTATCATAGCTCTAACTGTATTTTGTGCGGTCTCAATCTATAGAATGGTCCCGGTTCAACAAAGGTGATCTTCGAATCCTTCCTTGCTAGATCATGAGCTGCTAAATTTCCTTCTGCTCCCACGTGGCCTTGTAACTAGTAGAGGTTGACTTTGTTGTTCTATCCCAGTCATTTTTCTTTCACTATTTTCTCTTTAATTATTCTTAATATGCACGTCCCAAGATCACCTGTAGTGCCGCTGTGGGAGAGCTTCTCAAAGCACCTGTTAAGCAAATGAAAGTCATTCTTTTTCAAGAATTTTGTTATCTTCCGAAGAACTACGACTCACAGTTTCTTTATTAATATATATACATATATTTGTCGCTAACAGCCCAATACAGGGCCTGGCCTACCGTTCTTTACTGCTTACGCATATTTGGTGCCAGGTTCCGGCCTATGTTTCTTTGTTATGGGGCAGGACCGACTATTATGAACTGTCAATTGCAGGGTTTAAGGTTGGCTCCTTCGGGATGCGTAATTTTATTCCTTCCCCCTTCTTTGCTCTTGGTTCCCGGAATGGGTGCTACTGTCTAGGTTTTGCCCTCCTGGACTTTCAATCTAGCCTCTTCAGGTTTGAAGCCTTACTCTAAGGAAGCGCAGATATAATTTGTTGTAAGACCATGGTTACTCTCAGATCCTGCCTGGTTTTAGAGCGGTTACGTTCGAATACAGCCCGTATACTCCCTAGCCGCAAAGTATCCAAAGGACAGCCACGTTGCTCCTCAGTTAGATTCGAGTGAGGCACTGTAACTTAAGCCATTGCAACGTATCAATTTGCCTGCAGAGAGAAGTATTTAATGTATTCAATACTCCTATCAGCATTCAATGTATTTGATTTTATTATTTTACTTATACTGAAAATCAAGTATTTTAAATTGTCACGTTTTTGCAGTCGACGTGCGATATGTTCACTTAAGATCGGACCACTCTAATGGCTAATTTAAAACCAGATAAAGAGGTTTTGCCCTCCTTCGTGGTCTAGTTGGTAGTACGCAAGTTCACCGAGTTTAATAAAATAAGACCTCCACCTCCTCCACTTCCGTAGGCTAAGCTCCTGATGTTTCCTCTCCATTTGCCATCCACGTCTTCGACTAAGGAATTCTTGTCCGATCGGCTTTAATATTTATCAAGCTTCCAGTACTTGTTTACGCGTCTGGTAGAGTTGTATTTGTTTATTATTTGCGTCACTCACGTTTTTCCAGATTTGCTTATTTTGATGACATCATATTCGAGTAAGCATTAACCAGGGAATTTGGGTTTATTCTTGATTAGTTTTGCATAGGTTTATAATAGGAAAACCAGATGTCTGGGAACAAAAATAGCACAACATTCTAGGAATTAAATTAACGTGTCTTCACTGTGTGTGGTTTTTCATAAACAGGTGAACTTTTATTCCATTACAGACTTAATTGGAAATCTACTTTAGTTAAGAATACCTACTTGTATGTCTTAACATTAATTATAATAATAAATACCTGAACAAATTACATGCCAAGTGAAGTAATGATAGCATACGAGCACATACTCCCGAGCAAAAAACTACTTAACCGACTTTGATGAAACAAGCAGACGTATTTCGTGAGATCTAGTGCTAACTTCGCACTAATTTCCCCCACTGTGAGAGCAAATGTTAAATTCGTGAAACATATTTTTAAAATCCCTCATGTAACCATATACGAGTACTCGTACATATGTACATATACGGTGGTTATTTTTTAGAGTATTGATGAAAATTTTCCCGGGCGGCCCTCCAAGTCAGCTTCAAATAATTAAAAAAAAACAACTCTATCGTCCTGAAACCTCTCCTTGTGGGGGGATGAAAATTAAACAAATAATAATAATTAATATTAACTTTGATAAATAGCTTGTAACATAGAGGAATAATACCGTTAATTTCCTACCGTATGTCCGCACGTCACAATTTGTTGAGCCTTCAATTTTGAGATAAGATGAAATTTAATATATTTATAATTTTTTTTTTCTGAATCTGAAGCAGTACAAATTTGTTTTTTTTTTTTTTTTAAATATTCTCAAAAACACGACCACTTTAAAAAAAAAAAATGGTGTTTTCAATATTTTTTACTAAAAACTAAAAAATATTGCTTTAACGAAGCATGTAGAAGTTGACTTTCTCTACAATATTTTTAGCTTTTTCTTTAAATTTCATTTTTTGATATTATAAAGTTATTTACGGTGATTATGATAATGAATATTACAACACAATCTTCCAAGAAGTCGAATGAAGTTTTTCTGATAAAATCTCTTAAAAATAACAAAACTTCACAGCAACACGCCAACTTTATCAGGGAAGGGTTAGAAGATAAAGAATATCGAAAATTTTGAAACCTTCTGACTTTTCCAATTTATGTAAGCAAAGATCAAAATGGTGCGCCAATAAAGGTTTACACATGTTTATTTCTACTGCATCTGAAAACATTTTCATCTCAAAATTAAAATTGATTTGGCAAATATTAGTAGGCCTCACACAAGGGGTATCTTATGAGAAGTGAGAGACTGAAACAGTTTGTCTTCGTGAATTGTCAGGAATCCTCGCGGTCTTTTGAATGGATCTGTAACCTGCTAGTAACTTAAGGCCAATTTTAAAAGAAATCCAATTTTCTCAAAAACAGGTCTAACAATTTCGATAGAAATTCATATCTGGGGTAATACGGAAGTTTACAATAAGATTGCGTACTCAACGGCAGTTTACTTATTAGCAGTATTGCGAAATATTTCTCGGATATGGCTGGGTCGATTTTATTCAAAATTTATACCTACGTCATTTTTGACATATGTAAGAACATGGCATTGGCATTTTTGACATATGGTCTACAATAATTCAAAAAATATATCACTATATCATTAGAGTAAAAAAAAAAAAACTCCAAGTTAAGAGGACGGTCTAAGAAACAAAAATTACTATGATTCCAGATTTAATTGTAGTATTAACAGGGCGAGGTTCACCTCGTTTTACTCGGAAATGGTTAGAGATATGAAAATAAAATTGGTCAAGTGAGAGTCGGTCCCGCACGATTTTCATATAGTTATTTTATCTGTATCCTGATTTGGCTTCCTCCTAAATCCGGAAAAAAGGAATATATATGAATATATACGAAAATTCTTTGATAAATATTTAAATCATATTTATTGGCTGCCTAATTCAAGAATGTCTGAATAGATTTAAATATAAAGGGTGGTTAAGTTTTAAGGGCCGATGTTGATTTTGAATAAAACACAAATTATTTAGGAAATTACTGTCATTTCTTTTTATTATGATAAATTGGTATGGTTCAATTATGTATGGAACAAAATATCGGCCAAATGGCCGCCGCGACCTTGGCGGCACACCTCCATCCGATGATCCAAATTTTCGATGACGCTGAGGCATAATTGAGGTTCTATGCCGTTAATGTGCCGAATTATCTCACCCTTTAGCTCTTGAATTGTTGCTGGCTTATCGATGTACACCTTTTCTTTCAAATAACCCCAAAGAAAGAAGTCCAACGGTGTCAAATCACATGATCTTGGCGGCCAATTGACATCGCCACCACGTGAGATAACACGGCAATTGAATTTGTCGCGCAAAAGAGCCATTGTTTCGTTAGCTGTGTGGCAAGTGGCACCATCCTGTTGAAACCACATATCGTCCACATCCATATCTTCAAATTCGGGCCATAAAAAGTTCGTTATCATCTCACGATAGCGAACACCATTCACAGTAACTGCCTGACCGGCCTCATTTTGGAAAAAATACGGCCCGATGATGCCGCCAGCCCATAAACCGCACCAAACAGTCACTCTTTGTGGGTGCATTGGTTTTTCGACAATCACTCTTGGATTATCATTCGCCCAAATGCGGCAATTCTGCTTATTGACGAATCCACTGAGGTGAAAATGTGCCTCATCACTGAAGATGATTTTCTTCGAAAATTGATTATCCACTGTTGCCATTTCTTGCCACCATTGTGACCGTTGACGACGCTTGAAATGGTCAAGAGGCTTTAGTTCTTGAGTCAATTGCACCTTGTAAGCGCGTAAATGCAAGTCTTTATGTATAATGTTCATCAACGACGAGCGTGAGAGGTGCAATTGTTGGGCACGACGACGAGTTGAGGTGTACGGCTCTTTAGCCACACTATCGCGAACAGCAGCAATATTTTCTGCAGTACGAGCTGTACGAGCATGCACTGGTGTTTTCACATCTCCTACAGACCCGGTTTGCACAAATTTTTGCACGATTTTTCCGATTGTACGCACATTTGGACGATTAAATTGACCGAAAGAATCACGAAATGCACGATATGCATTTTGATTTGAACGCCCATTTTCATAATAAGCCTGAATAACTTTAACGCGTTGCTCGATTATGTATCTTTCCATGGTTCAAATTGAGTTAGTCTGAAATTGAGAAATGTCAAATGAAATGCAGAAAAAAACTTGTGGTTCACATTCAACATCGGCCTATAAAATTTAACCACCCTTTAGTTCGGCCCGTAAGCTAAAACTCTTACGGTAGTTGTTTCACCTGAAAATAATCCAAATCTGATGAAGTTGGGGTAAGATAAGCGGAGGTGTTTAACAAAATCTTCCAATCATCTTCCTCACACATATAGCTCAAGACCCACTTACAGGTTGTAATACAATTTGCTTCACAAGCTAAGCCGGATATAACGATGTGTTCGCTCTAAAATCATACAAATTGGACAGAGCAGAGATAAGATATAGTGGGGTGATTTTTAACCCCTTGTCTTTTAGTCATCTAGAAGCAATATGTATGTGCTTTCATTGGGTGCGTCATGCACCCAACAAAATATTTTTGTTCAATTTACCTTCCTACATAATTAAAAAGGCTCACCACACACCACATACTAATTTTGTGCAAAATTTCAGATTTCTATGTCTAACGGTTCAAAAGTTACAACCGTAAGACACCATGTTGAATCCATTAAATAAATAAATATAGGGCCAGAGGACTAGCTACTTACAGCCACTTGTGCTGTGCGCCACACGAA
This sequence comes from Pocota personata, assembly GCA_963082735.1. NCBI lineage: Eukaryota > Metazoa > Arthropoda > Insecta > Diptera > Syrphidae > Pocota > Pocota personata. The sequence goes on from OY720430.1 coordinate 7,845,811, forward strand.
TAGTTGGGACCTACAGTTTTATGCCGATTGAGAGAAGCTTCGCATGACAATTTTACTCTCGTATGATTGTCAGACGTTCGCGACTTGAGAAAACAACTTTTTTATTTTGTATTTTCCTGGATTTGAACATTGAATCTCTTGCACAGTGATCGCGCACTTAACCAATGAGCCACGGCGCTCATAGAAGTTGAATCCATTTTGGTACGAAAGACTAAAACCACTTATGATCAAAAGTTATATGAAACAGAAGGATAGATTATTTAGTGACCTTGAGGGTCCTTGCATGACCTTCACTTATGCAACTTTAATGGGTTAAGTCGACCTCTAATCGCTCGTGGGGTTTTGTTGATATGCAAGCAAAATAATTTCCGCAACCAAAAAACCCACTCTTCTTTGAATAATACGTGCAACAAAAACCAACCGTGACTAATACATATGTATGTATATCCAAAAATAAGAGTGATTTGAGTTCAATTTTCTGTATAATTGCCGGTGTGCAAAATTTTAAAAGTAAATCATATTACGTAAGTGCTAAATCAATTATCATAAATTACTTTTGACAGTAAATTCCCTGCAAACTGTAAAGATGTCGAAGTTAATGATGAATCTAGTTAATAGCCAATACCGGCAAAACATGGTGTAATAGTTGTTTATTGGAAGCAGGTGTGTACCTCCTACGAGAAGGGTGTGGGACGAAATGCGTTATATTTTAAAAACATAAAACCACCGTTTCCTGCAAAGTGTACGTGCGACTTACCTGTTATACAATATTTTTACAATTCCATAATGTACCTAGTTATACAAGCATCTCTGCTTCATTAAAGATTATTTATCTGTATATGAATAATAAATGTAAATAGTTTCGTGGGAGAATCCCCTTTATGAGCAGAAATTAATCATTCTCTCGAGTGCGAATGCAAAATGATAATTCCCAATTTAAACAAGCAGCCACATGTGCAAGATACAATCTAAACTTCCATTTATTTGAAACTGCACGAGCGAGATAGATAAAAAAAACAACAACTATAATTTATGCCCATAAACACTTACAATAAATTCATTATTTCCTCATTTAAAGCGTTGCTGGCGAACTGGTTTTCATCTCACTAAACGAGACCTAGACGGCTAATTAAAATGCCTTTCTTAATTGCTATCAGTTTTTGAACTTACTGGACAATTACGACTCCTCTCTCTGTCTCAATGAAAAGGGGAAGATTTTACGCTTTCATTCGAGATAAGTAGGTCAAGTCCGTCAGATAGTTCAACCCCCCTGAAACACAGATAGTACACCAGAGTAGAGATTAATAACAAAAATAAAATAAAATAAATCTTCAATACTACAGCACAGCACGTGCTTTCGATTGTAGTCTTCTTTTTTTTGAATGGCCCGCGTGTTGCCGCGTAGCAAATCCCAGTTTTTCTCGTACCATACCATTTCAGTTGGCTAACCAGTTACCACAATCTCCATTTCCATAAAGCGTCGTAATATAACAGAGGCCTATTTCACTGGCGAAAAGCGACAAGCAGCAAACTTATATCGGTTACGACATTTCGCTGTCGCCCTTCAGACTCGCTGGTCGTGTGTGTTGTGTGGTACACACGGGAAAACAACAAATAACAGAATAAAAAAATAAAAGTTTTACGCGAAAAACCCCCTATTCTGTGCCATTCATGTACCTGCGTATATAACAGTTAGTATATATTCGTATATGTGTCTCTCTCACCATATCACATTTGTGTGCTACTACACAACTGTCTTTTTCAGAGTTGTCAATTTTGACCTTCAAGGTTCCTTCAAAACGACGGCAGCAATAGTATAGTGGGCAAAAAAAAAGCTAACAACGAGTGAAACTTTTCGAAAAAAAAAACACGAATTCGAGCAAAGCAAAGAAACAGCATCACAAGAAAAAAGATGGATAAAGAGATCAGCGCCGCGCTAGAAACGATTGCTATTAATAGTGAATTAAGCAAAGAGAAATACAAATGCAAAGAAAAGTCAAAAACTTGTGCAGCGGCGACGATCACTAGTGAAAAATCAAAAATGATTCGCGAGCAATGCAAAGAGCTAATCCTAACCGATGAGCAAATAACGGAGTTGAATTACCGCATTTTGCACGAGATAAAACGTGGCCTGGCTAAGGACACCCACGACCGCGCCAATGTAAAGTGTTTTGTAACGTACGTGCAGGACCTGCCCAACGGCAACGAGAGGGGTAAATTCCTGGCCCTCGATTTGGGTGGAACCAACTTCCGGGTGCTGCTGATTCATCTAAAGGGTGAGAATGACTTTCAAATGGAGTCACGTATCTACGCAATACCGCAGCACATTATGATTGGCACTGGAATCCAACTTTTTGATCATATCGCTGAGTGTTTGTCGAATTTCATGAACGAGCATGACGTGTACAAAGAGCGCCTGCCACTTGGTTTCACATTTTCATTTCCTCTGCGGCAGTTGGGCCTGACCAAGGGTCTGCTGGTCACCTGGACGAAGGGTTTCAATTGTGATGGGGTGGTTGACGAGGATGTGGTGCAGTTGCTAAAAGATGCCATCGCAAGGCGTGGTGATGTGCAGATCGATGTGTGTGCCATTCTCAACGATACCACGGGAACTCTGATGTCATGTGCCTGGAAGAATCACAACTGCAAGATTGGCCTCATCGTGGGTACAGGCAGTAATGCCTGCTATGTGGAGCGAGTCGACGAGGCCGAGCTATTCGATGTGAAGGACAACCAAAAGTCACACGTACTCATCAACACCGAGTGGGGTGCCTTCGGCGACAATGGAGCTCTGGACTTTGTGCGTACCGAGTATGACGATGACGTGGACAAGCACAGTATTAACCCGGGTAAGCAAACTTTTGAGAAAATGATTTCTGGCATGTATATGGGCGAGTTGGTGCGCCTAGTACTGGTGAAATTCGCCAAAGCCGGTTTGCTCTTCAAAGGTCAAGAGTCTGACGTTCTAATGACTCGTGGTACATTCTTCACCAAGTACGTGTCTGAAATCGAAGCCGAAGAAATGGGAGTCTATACAAACTGCCGAGGAGTGCTCGAAGAAATGGGTCTCACCAATGCCACCGATGAGGACTGTGAGGATGTGCGCTTCATATGCGAGTGTGTGTCGACACGTGCCGCCCACTTGGTCAGCTGCGGCATTGCCACTCTCATCAACAAGATGAACGAACCAATGGTCACCGTCGGAGTGGATGGCTCCGTTTATCGTTTCCATCCGAAATTCCACAATCTTATGGTGAAAAAAATCAAGAAGCTCGTCAAGCCAGGCATTCACTTTGATTTGATGCTCTCAGAGGATGGTTCGGGACGAGGTGCCGCCCTGGTGGCGGCTGTCGCTTGCCGGGAGGACAAGGAAGACGACGATTAGAGGGCAAACATACAAAAATACGCCTCTCCAACCCCGCGCAGCACCACAAACACTTAAAATTGGATGAATGACGGCATATAGAGGAATGATTTTTTTTTTCTTTTTTTGGAGCATAGTACATAATTATACATCGTTGGACGTCAGAGAGGAAGCGCAAACAGAAACATCATTGTTATATATATCTAGAGTATAATCAAATAATTTCACTTTATATTTGGATTTGTTGTACCGTATTGGTTAGTCTATTTAGCTATAAAGTGGATCTTAATTTTTTTTTTAAAAAAAGCAACACGTTTTATTTTATTTTTTTTTAGTTTTAGGTTTATTTTTGAGCAGTTTTTATTTATATACATGGTACAGAGAGAAAAACGCTGCTGCTGTTGCTGCTTGTTCGTTATTCGTAGAAAAATTGTATTTAAAGTATTTATTTAAAAATAAAAGAACAACTACACACCTCAACCAAAAGACATTGGAAAGATTTAAATAAATGTTTTAACTACTGGTTTGGCTACAGAAAAACAGAGAACAGAACATGTTTTCATTCAAGGCGACCGGGGGGTGGGAAGAGTTGCTTTTTCGACGAAATGGTGTCCTTGAGTTTGTCCTTTGTGTATGACGGCGGCTGTGACTTCGTCTCGTGCTGTCTTTCAATTAGATGCAGCGTCGTTGGCTGGGATTGTAACAACTGTTCGAATTGGCCGCTCAATTGCTTGGCAGCGTGCAGTGTTTGATTGAAATTTTGCATTTCATTGAGAAATCTCGAGTACGTGCCGGCCACTTGGTTGAGGATGTCCATCTGTTGTCCGATTATTTGAAGTTCATCATTTTTGTGATGGTAATCGTATTTGTTGCGCGCAAAGTGTGCTTGTTGGCGCAACTCTGCTATTTTAATGTCGATTCGCTTTTGAGTCTCCTTGAGGTCGGTCATTTCAGTTATTTTCAGCGTGGAATGGGCCAAGAGGTGGGGTGAATTTCACAAATTCAAGGAAAAAGGCATCAGCTCTCAGCAAGTGGAAGGATTTTTTGTTTATAATAGTTTTTTTTTATTTTTGAATTTGACATATGTAACTGGGATATATGTCAGGGAGGTTGGAATAGTGATGCCAAGTTTAGACTCAGTTTGTGTTTCTTGTACAGTAATGGAGCAAAATAGAAAAATAGGCCTAGGTGACATTTCCTTTCGTTTTACGTCAGAGACAATCGTATAAACTGAGGAATAAAAATCTCAGATAAATGTTATCTACAGTTTTCACAGAAATCGGGGCTGGGCTTTTCATTATGCATTCCCTAAAAAAAAAAATGTTTTGTTTCACATTGCCTATAAAATACGAAGATAAAAATAATTTTGTGCGGAAACTTTTATTAACAATTTTATAAACAATCAGCTTATATTCAATGTACTAAGTAGGATAACAGGCTGATTTTCCTTCATTTATGCTAAATAATAACATTAGTGTACCCCGCGGCTCAGTGCATGATCAGTGAGTGGGAGGTTCAAGGTTAACTAATCTCAATCCAAAAAATTGCCCTTCGGAAACGACTTAAAACTGTAGGTCTATTGCAGAATTGACAACGAAAAGTAAAAATTGCCCTTCGGAAACGACTTAAAACTGTAGGTCTATTGCAGAATTGACAACGAAAAGTTATGTCATCCTAAAAGTATGCTTCACTTGTAAGACCTTTTCACTGAAGGCTTTGTATCAGAAAGTATTTGTGTGAAAGAAGATGTTGCATGATTGTTTTTTTCAAACAATGTTGGATATTGAAAGTATCCATTAGTAGCAAAAAAGTAAAAATGGTGTGATCCTAAAAATATACATCACTTTTAAGACCTATTCATTGAAATCCTTGCAAACATAAAGTATTTGCATGAAAGAAGCTGTGGGTATTCATGCCCGAAAATGTAATACTGGAGTTTTAGATCCTGGCTGCAAATACTCCAGCTTGTCATATATAGATATTTCAACTACCCCAACTTGATGTAGGTCAAGTAACTATACCAATTAGCAAGAAATGTTGCTACTCTAAAGTAATGTGGAGAAAAACGATTTACGTTGCAATTTGCTCATTTCATTACATTCTTCTAATAAGATGCCTAACGAAAGTGACAATATTTCAAGCGATGCCCTTCAGCCGGTAAGCGTAAAATGGCGTTATATTCAACCGAAATTAAAAGCGGGGGAACTCGTGGTTTATCAACCATGTTAATTCTGGATCTAAAGTGAAATCACTATTCTATCTCACCCAAAATTGTGCATAATGTCTAAAGAACACAGGACGTCATGTACTTGTAGAAATATGCAGTTCATTTGCAAATAACTGAAATATAAATTTTAGGCATTTTTTTTTCTGTAATCTTCTAAAAAAATTAAAACTGTGAAATAAGTTACAGCTGACAGTTTTGACAGCAAAAAGGATCTAAAATCAAAAGAAACAATTTTATGGAATAGATTTTTGAATTACAAAAATTGATTTGATATGATTTGTGGAATCTGACATTTATTTGAAAACCACTCAAGTTCTCTCTTGATTTTTGAAATTTTACGTTTTCAGCTTTTTTTTCAGGAAAGTACCCGCACAGACCTATTACTTTGCATGATGTCAAATATTGTTTAAATATTAATTTGGAGAAAATGGACTGAGTCATAGCCGAGCAATAATCAATTTTCATAAAATCTTGTTTTTTGCCAAAAGCTTGATAGTCGGGCTGTGAAGCTGATAGTCAAAATATTTTTTTTTTTAGCTCCAGATAAGATGGCTGTCACTTATTGACGAAAGTTTTCATGTAATAGGTATTTAGCTGTTATTTGACAAAAATGGTATTTCCTGTCCAATTAAAAAAAAAAAAAGATTCCACACGACGGGACATCATCACCAAATTACATCTCGAAATTGCTAGCACTTCCAGTATTTTGAAAATTTTGTCGTAGTCACTTTACATAGAGCCGTTTAATTTGGGGTTAGAACTAAAGTTCGCAAAGTTGAACCCATTTTGATTTCTAGCAGCGCCGCAAATTTGAAGTTTGAATCCGACGCAGATGCACATTTAAGCTCGTACGAGGTTTTTTTGCCGTCCATTAAATGTATGTATGTTCCCGTATTGATCGTATAATTTTTCAGAATTTTCACCTACGGGAACAGGCATAAAAAGTGAAGTGACAATCTGCCACTTCAACCGCGGAAATAAGGGTAAATATACGCGTTCGACAACATGGCGTAACAGACAATTTACATTTTCATAGCACCGCACGCGGTTAATCCTGCTACTGGTTTAGACTTTCTGATTGGTTACTACGCCATAGTACCATATTGCCAAATGCACGCAATGACAAGCATCTCAAGTATTGTACCCATGAATCAGTACTGATTTCACACTGAATTGGGACAGTTATGTTTTTGTTCTTGTGTTCAAAACATTGCTTTCCCATATACTTCACAGTCTCCTGTATATATAATAGCTTTTACTTTCCAAAAATACTTACTTATGGGTCTAATTGGTCGTCTAAATCTTCAAGGGCGGGACTCGAGAACTCTATTAGTCTGACTGTTTGTTGCTCTTCGCTGGCCAATGCAGTCGTAGGGACTTGTATTTTAGGACGACATCCGTAACTTGGAGCTTACAGACATCGCGGTTATGTCCTCTACTCCATTCGACCCGCTCTGGAAAGGACCTAACACAGGTTTAGTTTTCCAGTTAATACATAGTCAAGCATTTGAAACCAATTATTAGAATTGGAAAGAATATCGATCGGTAGAACATCAATTTTATTCTCCGAGTTATGGGTTTTGAACCCAGTTGTTTTACCAAACCGAAGCAGCGGCAGCTTCACTTGTGCAGGTGGAGTTCATGTCTGCTTTGAGGTAGATGAAGTCCTAAATTATTTGAAAGTTATAAGTAGCTCTTCGTTTGTCGATAGCATGTATTTGGTTTTGTCCTCGTTTATCAAACTGCTCCAGATAACAACTACACACATACATACATACATAGATTTTTTGTTTGTAATTAGAGAGGACATATATTTCTGTTAAAATGACAAAATGACACACACAATGATTATTGTCCCCCTTGCACTCGCTGTACAATCCGAGGGCGAACTAGAAACTTATTTTAATTACAAAACTTATAAATTTATTCTTCGAATAATCCTAAATAAAAATTTAAAATGTGATTGATTCGACTGCGGATTGCAGACGACTTGTAAATAAAAATCTTAAACAAACAAAAAATTTAAACCTAAATTTAAAACATGTGTTACACCAGAGCGATTTTTTATTTTTTTTGTTTTAATTATTTTTTCTGCAACTGGTAACTCATTATTGCGTTATGATTCTTTGTCACTTAGTTTAGATTTGTTTTTCGGTTTTTTTTTTCTTTTATAATTTAATCCCCCAATCTATAGTTTAATGTTTTTTTTTTTTTGTATTTGCTATTTAATAGTCGATTAGTCGATTTGTTTATACTAAAAGTAGATTTGTACATGATTTTTCTCACCCCGTAAGTTTTTTTTTGTTTTTTTATTTTATCGTATTTTTCCCATGAATCAGAATGAAAGTAGACAAACAAACACTTGCTGTAGGCTCTGATGCGCCTGGCATTGGAGCAGATCAAGGTTTGATGGAGGTCCTAGAACCGCTGAACTAGATGGCGGGTCTGCTTAGAGCCATCACACGATCGCACACGAATAATAAAACTTATAAATGTGATCGTGCGTGGTAGAGCTAGCGTTGGTTTTTTTCGCACACGCGCAGGCCTCCTGCATCACGCCTCAAAATTTTGTAAGTTTCAACGTTTGCAATTATTTTTTTGGTTAGGAATTGTAGATTGGACAATGAACGTGAATAAATATTTATAATTAATAAAATAAAATGTGTAATTAGATCATTAAATCAAATGTTGGCAATGGGTGCGCCTGCTGTGTATTTACTTGTGTGCGCCTCATAATCGTTTGAGAATACGTTTCTTTTCTTTTATGAGCTTTTCTTTTTTCTTGTCCTGAAGTTTTTTGTCGACAGCGTGCTTTTTGGAGGAGGGCCCGTCATCGTCTTTGGTGTCTGTAGTCTTTGGAGGCTGCAACAGAAAGAGCAGATGATTTATTCAAAACACAATTTTATATACAGTATGTTTAAAAGAAATGTGTCCAAAATTACTTCTTCCTACCTGCTTGCACATACTACATGTGCATGCCTATGTGTGATGCCAAATTAGTTTCTGTATACTACTACTTATAATGCTTTGACATTTAGTCATGTCATAAATACTGGTACATGTTTAAACGCACTCATCGTGAAACTAGTTTTGAACACATCCATTCTATATTGGCAGGTATTCAACGAGTGAGAGATTTACATAAAAGTCGTTTGTAAATATGGAGGGATGCAATTGGAAACTGTGTTGTGGTAATTGACCTTTACAATTGTAATATGGAAACAGGTGATACTTTCCGGACCTTCTGACCGCTTGAAATCACCCGGAATTTTTTGTATTCAATTGTTAAGTTGTTTGAGGACTCTAGTGGAGTAACTAACTGTCAAAGATCTGAACGTCTTTGCATTGTCAGAACTCCCCAGGCGATTAAAGCTGTTAAAGCCAGGTGCGAGCGAAATGGTCACTGGACAATTTTGTTCACGAATGAAAAAAATGTTTACTATTGAGGAATCGATCAATAAGCAAAATGACAGAGTCTATGTCTGATCATCCAAAGAAGCATCAGAACTCATTCCGCGAGTCGAACACGCCAGCTCATAATGCAAAAACAACACAACGGTGGCTCCAAAACATTGTGCTGGACGTCATAGCAGCAAATGATTGGCCGTCAGGCAGTCCAGACCACTGTGGTCTGGACTGCCTGACTGTGGTCTATTTTAAAAGGCGTTGGCTTGTTCTACTCGACATCCAAATATTGAGTCCTTGAAGCGCGCACCTATCCGTGCAGTGGACAATTTTCCAATGGGCGAGGTGCGTGCTTCGACCGATAAGTGTCCAGAGCGACTTAAGGCCTGCATAAATGCAAATGGCCGTCATTTCGAATAAAGTGTTCAAATATTGTAATCAACAAAAGTTTTACAGAAAAATGCGTGTACCAGTATCTATGACTTGACTAGGTATTAATTTGTTCAGTAATGCCAGATCATTTGTAAAAGCAACACGATTTCGGAATGAGTTCTTCGTGTAAGCAGCGATTCGAAATTGAATTTTTGGTTGCACATCCAGAAGATCGCAAAATAAATACCATCTGTCTCATGTGCGAAAATGTGGATAATGCGGTATAAAGAGAGATGATGATGAGCTAGAGGCTATAACATAGGTACCTCCAAAAAGGTGGGTTAACTTATCCCCAAAAATAAGTATGAGGCAGGCCAGGAAACATTTAATTTTTATTTAAATGTTCGAATCTGACATCACAAACAGTAAATCGTTGCTGACCGAAAAACAGAGAAAAAAAAGACTAACAGAAAATGGGAAAACAACTTTGGACCGATCGTCGCAGAAACTTTGTAGATTTTAAAAACGATAATTCCGTTTACGGAGGATTTAATAAAAGTTCGCTGAGTAGATGTTAATTTATTAACAGTTCTCTTTTAACTTGTGCGGCATTTTTCTGTCGCAAAGAATTATCGAGTTTTCTAGCCATTTCATCCATCCTACGCTCTATGCCTTACTTCGTCGTTACAGTTTCCTCCTTGGTTTACGACGAAGCCCAAGTATTTGGAATTTGAGCACTTAGGAAGAACTATTCTGCTCGAAAGATTATCTGGTGCAGGCCTTAGTGGGTCGGAGAACAAACAAGTTAAGTGATTCTGAATCCGTTTTCTCCTAGGACAATCTTCCATTTATTAAGCCCATTTTGTTGGCATTATCTTTCAAAAAATAATCTAAAACCACGTTAAAGAGGTAAAGTCCACGGACGCTGCCCATGTGCACGCCGACATTGACCGGAAAATCCTTGGTTATTCTTACCGCGCACCTCACTTTAATATACGTGCCTGAAACCTTTCGTGTCCTCAGCGTTGTTTATATGAGATCTCTAGGAACCCTAGTAAACGCTTCCTCGAGATCGATGAAAACCGGTTGTTTCTCCATCAAGACTTTGGATTGTGTCCACGGTCAACTTGCCTTTAATAAATCCGCATTAGTTGTCGGTCAGCCCAATTATTTGACAAATTCGGGCGTTTAACATTCTTTCAGCGTTCCGAAGACCTCAATAGAATGATCCTAAAGAATGCGACATTTGAGCGTTCAACTAGGTAAATCTCTAGGCCCGCTTCCTTTATGCTCACCTGGCAACCGCGCGAATAGCTCTATCAAAATGCCTTCTGCTATAGGACAAGTGAACTTCGGAATTCATTGCAACAGAGATATTTCCAGCAGCTTAAAATCTTCAATCTACAGGCATCTCGGGGTATTGGTTCACTTCGACTGAGATTACAGGAAAAATAGAGACTAATAGGTTCTGAATCCCCAGGTTTTCTGTGCATAGCTAGACGATTACCACGACCCAAAGGAAATAAGGTCAGGTCGGAGTTATATGACCACGGAGCAGGAGTAGTTGATAGAGCTGAGAAGATGTGCACCACAAGTTCTCTAATTGAAAAGAGTCAGACGAGAAGGTCACTGCCCATGCACATGCCTATTCTACCTTTTTTGTACAAACATCAACATACATTAACGTAGGTTGTGAAGGACACGGGGACCTATTCGTCCATTATGATTCACCTTAGATTATGGTTCCTAGTCTAACACTGTTTCTAGTTGAGAGGATCCTGTTCGAACCTGCGTGTGCTTCTAATGAATCGCATTAAGTGGAACTTGCATAAGCTCAACCCAGTTTTCCAAAGTCTTTTTGCCATATGGTGAAGACGACAGTTTTCGAGATTTGGGCAGACACAAAGAAATTGTTTGACGGTCTCTATTTCTTCCTCATCCTGACAGCTAGTAGTCCGGCGAGTCTATTGACTATAGAGCCGATCGCGCAATGCCCGTCAATACCGCCTATCAAGATGAGGATTTCATTTTTCCCCACAGGCAATAAACTTCTGGTTCAGCCCATAGGTTGCAGAATATAACAGATTCATTTCTGCACTACCAAGCGGTGTTAGTTAGTTCCTTCATCCTTAATTTTATCTTCACTTTCACTACATCAATAGGGATATTTAATAGTTTGTGTGTGTTTTGTGCCTAGTGTTGATCTTTTCCTTGCCAGTTCATCTACTATCTGATTCCCTTCTATAAATCAACATACATAGATTAACCACGTAGATATTGCATAGTTTATTCAGGGTTTGACGACATTTACACACTGTTCTAGATATTATGGACTCAGTGCCTTGATTCCTGCCCGACTGTCCACAAAGATTGTAATCCGAGTTGGATTTATTTTCCTTGTGAGTATTGTCAATGCTACCCTACCAATGGCGAATATTTCAGCTGAAAATACACTACAACTGTATCTGTAGAAACTTGCAGAAAACTCCTACTCCGGTTCCTATTTCTATTTTAGACCCATCAGTGTAGAACTGCCAGTCTCGTCGTTTGGGAATAAGGATGGAAGGAAACATCAACAACAGGCTATTCAATTTTATGAACGCTGAGGTCACTTCACAAAGATGACAGTCCTTTATCACTAGTCTACCTCACTATGGTCCATAAAACAAAATTTACTCAACTTACCTGCGCATGAATTTCGGTCATCATTTTCGCCCTCTGTGAATAATCATCGTATCGCTCCAACAGCATCTTACCAGCCTCCTCGTTCAAGGCTGATTCTGCATTCGGTACAATCAAAAGGCATTTAATGGTGAGGAGGATGTGTTTAATGCCCAAGTCTGGCTTCCAGTCTTTCTTCAGTGTATTGACACAAATTTCTCCATTTGATGCGACGTTGGGATGGAAAATCTTTGTTAGGAAAAATGCTTTTGGTGGTGTTTGTGGAAAGTCTTTTCCGAGTGTTAGCTTTACACGAAATGCTCCACCACTGTATGGTGTTCCAGCTGAAAGAATATTTAACGTTTCATGCTTTCTAGATAAATTCTAGGTACACATACATGGACCTTCGATGACAGCCTGAATGTCCGTTACATCCGTGTCGTTAATTTGAATTTTAATGCCCTCTAGCGGACTGTCAATCAACGAACGCATCTCCTTCATGACCTGGCGAATTGTCTGAGGTGAAAGATTCTCGACATTGGAGATCTGCAAGCGGAAAACAGACAAATGCCGTATACTTCTCGTTTGCAATTTTTGCATATTGTGCCAGTAAGCACAATTTAAATGCCATTTAATAAAACACAAACGCAGCAAACAGCTTGCACAGCCAGAAAACTTACAGAACTCATTTTTGTTAGATTGGTTTATCGATCGATTTTTCCAACACTTCCGCGTATAATTTGGCCACGATTTTTATATCAAATTGTTGAGAAAATATTTAGAAATTTAAAACGCGATTTGTTATTGGTAAATTTGCTAGAGGACTCGGGAAATTAACAATACAAATAAATTGAAATTAATCGAGAGGCCTCGATTTGTTACAAATAATTATGCGAGCGCTAGATTGGCTTTGACAGATGCATGAAGTTGTGTATGGGCGAGTCATTTTAGCTACGAATGTGATAGATGGGCCATATTGTTGGATCGATTTTGAAAATTCGTTTAAGCCGGCTGCAAATGATAACACATTTATGTTCGCGGACCGATTAGAACACACAATTTCGAGACACATATCATACTTAAAATTATCTCATTGGCCGTGATTACCAGAGATTAGGTATAATGAGGTGGTCAACTTGCAATGCACTTCCCTGCGCACCAAAAACTTAAATCGAGTGGATTTATTTCTCAATTTGTATGTCTGTGAATACGTGTAAATAATATTTTCATAAAAATGCGCGGTTTTCAAGATAGCCACCGTATTTATAAGTATTGTCTATGCATGCGTGACACATTACTTTTTGCAGGCAACTATCCACTTTGAAACTCATTTGTTTCTTAAGTTTGTAGGCAGAAAGAGAGTACTGTTGAGGTCTAAACACGACTGTAGTGATTATGCACAGTTTGTCGCTGAAATATCTAGAGAATATTTCTATCAATTCGAGATTAAAATAAAAAAAAAGCATTAATGTGCCTGCAGTAATTGAAAAATAAATAAAATAAAGTGCATGACTCGTAAACTTTGAAAACTACTCAGATTTTAAACTTAAGGGAAATTGTTAAAATATTTTTTTTTTGAATGCGATAAAGCAAAAAATTTGTATATACTGCTTAGGCGTCGATTTGCAACAAAATCGTTTAAGTCATATCAGAGAAATAAGCAATTTTCCAAAATTCATTAATAAGTGAACTTCAACTTCTTTTTTTTAAAAAACTTGGTACGCCATCTACTGACATATATGCAACTTAACCCAAATATAAAATTTAAGCAAAATAATTGCGGCTGTTTTTGGAAAATTAATTTTTTTTCAAAATCGGCCTTTAGTCAATTTTGGGGAAAGAATGTAAACGCATAACCCTCAGATATCCGCAGTAGAGCGCAAATACATATATTCAGACAGACTGACAGAAAAACAGAATTGAGAAACCCACTTTTTTGAGTTTCTTTATTATTACAAAACTGATCAAAATATCGAGTTCGTAAACTTTCACGAAACCGGTACTTGCCTCAAAAGTGCAAGTGAAAATGCATGAAACTATTGTGGTGTAAATATTTATTTGCAAAATAAATTTATTTTCACCTAAATAAAAAAAAATATTACCAAAATTCATCAATTACTTAAGCAATATTTACATAAGTGGGTATTATTTAGAAATAATTGCACTTTGAAGAAGCTTTTTACCGTGTTGCGAAGGCGGAAAGGTAAAAAAAAACTGTTGATGTTGGTGTTTTGCACTTTTGGTGATTGCATTTTCAAATAAACAATATGTATCCTATACAATACGTATGTTGATTACATATGCCAAGTATTAGAGAATAACATGATTGCAGTCAGACCCGATTCCGTGGTCAGGAGGGTTAATTGTTTAAATTAAATAAGTGCGTGAAGCTTTCATTAAAATTGGTTTACATTCAAGGTATAAACGGCACCATAAAATTATATGGGGTTAATATTAATTTTTGTGACTAGGGTTACAATCCGTGCGAATTAATATTCATTCCAGGCGCATGTGGGTGAGGATTTCAAAGAGTTGATCCATTTTGGATGCTGATCACAAATATGTGTACTTATGCATAAAAATACTTTTCGGGGTGCATTGTTATTATTTCTCCATGATACGAATTTATTATTATATTTAATATTTATTTATTTAAGGAAACAGAAGTAATACGGAGTTAATAGGGGAAACAATTATACCTACATACCTACATAAATTAAGTGTAATACCCAGTCATCGACTATCTCAAGCCGGCAACATCGATTACGATCGCACTATGTTCTGTTCGCTTTTTTTGGTTGGTATCTTTTCCCGCTATTTTCATAGCTACTAATTCCGGTTCACTCTTTCTCTCTTAACACGTTATAGAGATTATCAAATAATACCTATATAGTGAGTGATTTATATATGTATATACTATGGCCTTAGGTCAACGTGTACCTTCGGGGAATCGATTTAGCGGGCTGGATCCAGATCCGCTAATCGAACCTAAAAATAAAAAAAATGCAAAAAACCTGTGTCTCCTGCCACTGAATTCAATTACGCCCTTCCTACCCACTCTACATCATCTAACCCCAAATTCATTGTGATCTCTCCGTCGAATGCGGAAAAACCCCTGATGTCCTTCAGTGTCTTTCTTCTTAAAAAAGCAACAGACAATATAAGCACTGCCTGCGAATATATTACCCAACTACGAGATGGAAATCTCTTAATTCTGGTGAAATCACAACGGATAGCTGACCTATTCCTAACCAAAAAATCTTTCTCCAATCTATGCCTAATCTCGGTATCCCTTCACACGAACCTCAACTCATCTAAAGGGACAGTATATGCTCCATGCCTGATCAATGTACCCGAAAGCGAAATTGTTGACGAGATGAAAGCACAAGGAGTCACGGAAGTGTTTAAATTCAAAAAATCAATGGATGGCAACCAACGCGCCACTGGCCTAGTTCTATTTAATTTCGACCTCTTCCTTCCCCCAAGTACAGTCAACATTGGTTGGTACAATCTTAAAGTCGAGGAATATTGGCAACGCAACGTGCGAAACCTGTAACTTACCACCTCACGCCCCCAACAAATGTGCACGCGTGTCTTGTGCTAACTGCTCTGAAGAGCACCCAGTGTTCTCGAAAACACATGTAAACGTTATCTGCAAGCCGAAGAAACTCTAAAAGCTAAAACCATAAGAAAATGCACCATGGCAGAAGCCAAGAAAATATTTCGGGAGCAAAATCCAATCGCCTCAATCCAATGCACGTACTCTGCAGTTGCGAAAAATGCAACGCAAGTACAACCAGCTCAAACACCGAGCGGAAGTAACCGGATTGCCGCTTCCACTGTGTCTCATTCTAAAATTGAAATAAAAATACAACGGAATCAGAATCATCTAATGAAATTAAAAATCATCCAATTCATCGCAATATTTCTGAATCCCAGAATTCTCTCACTCCAAACAATCTATCAAAAACTACAACAAAAACATCGATCTCACATATAAATAAATACCACTCAAGCCATTAACAAATTCACAAATAACACACCAACACCAAACCCACGCTCTCTCGGTGCTAACCAACTAACTAACCCTAAGCCCAACACTCAAACAATCATAAATGAATCAAACTTACCTACCACTCAATTTACTTCAACTTACCCCAACCAAAATACATCTGATGCAAGCTTCACCAGTACAAGCAATTCGCCTTCCCATCAAAATAATTATACCACAATCCCAAACCCTTCACCCATGTCGTCAGTCACGCAATCTGTTATTAACTCTAATCAATACTACCTGCAATCGCTGTAGGATGATGATAGCAATTCAAGATAATATTGACAGCCAAGCTTCTGACTCAGCCCTTCGTAGTCTGAATCATTCGACCTCAATACGGTGCTCCGGTGGTTCAGACTTTGTGGGGCAGAGTCAGAGACTTTCTCACCTCCAATTTTTCCACAGCAGACTTTGCACAGTATAACCGAGCTTATACTGTACCAAACTCTCGGTTAATAATCAAATCTTCATTAAAGATTCTTCAATGGAACCTCAAAGGTTATTACAATAATTTCCATGAGCTTCAACTTTTAATAAAGGATCATAATCCATCCATTATATCTCTTCAAGAAACCCGTCTACAAGCTAATATTACACACACAGGCCCCAAACAGTACGCATTTTATTTTTACAACTTTCCAGTTAATACTTACGCAAAACAGGGTATAGGGCTTATGGTCCACAAATCTATACCTCACAAAATTCAAAATATCACCTCAAACATTGCAGCACTAGCCGTTGAAATAGAATTAAAATTGAAACTCACAGTTCATTGTATCATTGTATCATTGTATATACCACCTGATCAAAATTTCTCTTCAAAGGACATCGTAACATTTGTAACACTTTCAAACTCCTATTCTTGTCACGGGTGACTTCAGTGCATGGAGCCCGCACTGGAGAGCCCCCTGCACTAACCTTCGAAAATAATTGAGACTTCTTGTTAAACACCAACTTAATTATTCTGAACCACGGCCGACCCACCCATTTCTCAACCCATTAACACACTTACTCACGTCAATTTATCATTTCTATCCCACCCAACTAGGCGCAACCACAAATTGGGTAGTTCTCTTGGACTTGCACGAGAGTGATCACTTCCCCATTATCACCACTATATCTTCCGGGTGCTCTCATCTTAATACCCAACTATCTTCAAAATTCCAGACTGATAGAGCGGATTGGGAATGTTTTGAATCCAACGATAATCAATTTTTAGCAAATAGGGCGGCATTTTCTTAGCTATCCCGCAAACCCATAAGTGCACACAAAAATTAGTCGTCCCCTAATGAAGTAAAGAGATTCACATCTTTCGACAAAACAAACAAGAGCTGTGGAAAAAGTTTAAAAATTTTCCAAGTGATACCCCATCTAATTGTGTACCGAAAAGCCAACGCTCTCTTCCCCAAAGCGGCCAAATTGTCGAAAAAGGCCAGCTTTGAACAATTTACCTCTAAAAAATAATAATGTGAAGACATTAAGATGTCAAGACAAAATGATGTCCAAATGTATAACGGCGATCCCGCCTTCACCAGGCATAATTCATATGACGAGAACGCAAAATCCCAGATATAATTCGTTTTTAGACACCTATGCCTGTATTTATGTCATGTATTCTTTGAAGGCATAAACACTGACATCATTTTGACATTCGAGGTTTGGCATCTAGTTTTACCATTTTCTGTAAAGTTTAGAATGCTAAACATGGTAAACTGGTGAATCTCATAATATACAGCAATATTCAAAACATAATGATGTTCATGATCTTGTCAAGACATAACGATATCAGGGCATAAACCTTCCAAAGTTATAAATATTGTACAACAAATTTACCTTACAGTTTGCTTTTCTGACATGTGGTTTTCAGGCTATGTCCAAACTACTTAAAGTGCACCACAATTATTGATTCAATTTTAACATAATTCTTTTGTTTAGGACAAATTCTAAGTCGAATTTTATGTATGAAAGTATTTCGAGGTACACAAAATTACAGATAGGAATTATATATGGAATAACTGCATGCGGTAACATTTAGTTCCCCTTGGCCCCTTCGAAAATAAGAGTATTACAAATTGAGAAACATTTTTTTTTTAATTTTTAATTAATTATCACATTTCTGACACTATAAGACCAATTTCCAACCCATTATTACCAAGAGACGCTAACTTGATTTTAGCCTTTTGTAAGTGAAAAGACTGGTTCCACATATTTCATTAATTAAACCAACATTCATCGCTGCAAGTCACCGTAATAACACTAAAGGTCTCTGCCATTGTAGACGAATCATTTCTAATTGTAATGGAAATTACCTGCATCTATAGCTAGGTACTACCGTCCTAACTGGCCCTATTGTCTCTTACCACATTTTTGTTTTTCGTTCATCAGTTTACCCACCACACAAAAGTAAGAGATGAATCTTGCAACGGAAACTGAGTTATGTCATTTACCTCTCCATTGGAGAAGTTACACACATTTGGCTTTGGGAAAACTTTCGCTTGGGGGGTTCTCTGACGCACGTACTTTACTGCTCCATCAGCGGAGAAATTCTTCGACACGCACTTCTCGATTGTTTATTACACAAATGGGGGTCATGCAGAACAAGTGTTTTCAGCTTTGCTTGAGTGGTTTAGTGCAGCGATAGTGCTTTGTCAGCATGCTTGCAAAGTTGGGCACACATTTGAATTCGACATTATAGTTGAGAAGGTTGGAAATTCTGCTCAGTGTACTTTCGTCCGTTACACTGTATGGTCACGCAATTGGAGAAGCAAGTTCAACGTACGACCAATGGCTATCAACAATAATAAAGGTGAACACAAATTTCCCTTCGAGATAATTCAAGTGGATCCGGATATTAACGCTGAACTGTTGGAGTATTTTCATGGTAAATCTCTAGGTGGGGTATTAAAATAAAATCTAAAGGCATCGTATTCTAGGTGAACGCACAGGATTCGTCCAAGTTGGTCCGGAGAAATACTTCTTCCCACAGAAATATAAGCATGCAGCTGAGGCTTTTTACAATTTTGAAGCGAGAGAGAGTGATGTGTGGGTTGCGTCTTTTCCCAGATCAGGAACTACGTGGACTCAAGAGATGGTTTGGTTAATTGCTAATGATTTGAACTTCAAGAAGGCGAGAGTGCAACCTCTTACCCACAGATTCCCTTTCTTTGAGTAAGTAAAATTTTGTGTACTTTTTGAAATTTGAAAAATCTCAAATATTCTTTGAAGATTTTCAAATTTTGTACATCCCGAAGTGAAAGATGAACTTTTAAAGGAAAATGCTGGATCTCCTGAGAAGCTAAACTTCATCGAGGAAATTTCGCGTCCAGGATGTGAATTTTTGAAGAAAGTCACAGATCAGAGATTCATTAAAACCCACTTTCCATTTTCATTACTTCCACCTACCGTTATGGAACAACAGTGTAAGGTACTGTTTGGTGTTGTCCTTAGATAAATACCAACAAGAGTTCATTTTGAAAAACGATTTTTTTAGGTTGTTTATGTTGCCCGGAATCCAAAGGATGTCGCTGTATCCTACTACCATCTGAACAGGCTTTACAGAACTCAAGGATATGTAGGAGATTTCGAACGTTACTGGAATTGTTTTGAAAATGGATTAAGTAAGTACAGATCTAGACCGAAGATAAACCAAAATTCCATACTGGGTCTAATTCCAGATCCATGGATGCCGTATTGGAGCCATATAAAGGAGGGATGGGAGCATCGTAACCACCCGAATGTTCTTTTCTTGTTTTATGAAGACATGGTCAAAGATCTAAAGAAAGCCCTACATAAACTTTCTCAATTTCTGGGAAAAGAGCTCTCCAATGAAGGAATGGAAAATCTTATCAATCATCTAAATATTTGTAATTTCAAAAATAACCCGTCTGTTAACGGTCAAGAAATGAGAGACGTTGGAGTTTTAAATGAAGGCGAAGCTGGTTTTGTTAGGAATGGAGCTTCTGTGGATGGATGGCAGGCGGAATATAGTGAACAACTGAAGATTAGAGCTGATCAGTGGATAAGGAAGAATTTAGAAAAAACCGACATTGTGTTCCCTAAGTGATGTGTTTTTTATTGTTTATATTTGTTTGTAAGTTTGTGTATAGAAGCTTTTGCGCTTAGTATTTTTTTGCTTATAATTTAAATATACTATATAATATTGCTTTTGTTATAGTAGTTTTGATTGTAAAGAAAAATCGGTTTACCGCGTTTGTCAGCAGGTGCATAGGGTAACTGGGGGATATTGGATGAGGGTTAGAAGTTTCAAGAGTCATGCATATTTGAATATAAGTAACTTGTTATACAACGTCTCCGCCTCACCCACCTCCACTGACATCTATCATAGATAGGCGAAGCAATAAGTTGGTTTTGATACCAGTGTCTTATTGAGATTGTGCAAGTACGTGCAGGTATATTTTGAATGGAACGCATGCCTCACCTCATTGATACCTATGTTCTTAACACAAAATTTAATTTCTACTTGCACCTATAACGCAAGTACTGATTTCGTGAACAAATTCGACCTCAAGATTTTCATCAATATTGATATTACTAGAATAGAGAATCTATAAAAACTGGGTTCCGCAATTCCGTCTGTTTGTCTGGCTGTCTGTATGTATGGTCAACTGCAGCCTAGACGGTTGGACGAATTTGCTTCAAAGTTCATATTTTTTTTTATAATTATTTGCGCGCGCCAAAGAGGATATGAATACTCTTATACTATTGTAGGACACGGGCGTGTGTGAAGGAGAGAGAGAGAAGGAAAGATTTAGTGTAGTGGTTTGAGACTTAGATGGTATTAAGTTTCTGTAAACTCCAAGGGTAGAGTCCAGATAACTGGGCAGCTTGTTTGTTTTGCTTTTGTCGTTGCTCATGATTCAAAGTAATTTTTTCCGTCCTCCTGATGTCATCATCACGATCAAGTTGCACTATCAGCCATATGACCGCTCTACTGTCAGTGCTATGCCTTCGCAGTAGAGTTGACTTAGCTTTCGCAATTGATCGACTTTTTTATTTATTTCAGACGAAATAAATAGATGATTGTTGACGTCAGGATTTGAGCCGTGAACCAAGAGCGTGACAAGAGTTGATGTTACCACTACACCACGGTCACCTTTAATATCATATCTGGGATCCGTGGTTAACAATTCCAGTCAAAATTAGAGTATTCATTTATACTAATACCCGATTTTGTAAAAAATCGGTTTTCTCTAAAAATGCTCCAAAGATTTTGTTCAAATTTATGGCAGGCATACCAGGACTTGTGTATAGCGATTTTATTTCGCGGCTATGATTCAATCGATTTTGTTCGAAACCAATACTTGACATATACAAGATTATGACATACTAAGTTTTGGAAAATCTCCAAATTTTTTTAAAATTTTTTTTTTTAAACCGCGTAAAAATAAAAAAAAATTTAATGATTTTGTTTAAATTTTGAATCTGAGTGATCTGTGGATAAACAACATCCAGGTGCAAGTACGTACCCCATTGTGCACAAACAACTTTTTCGTATTTTTCTAGTAAATACATTTATCTCGGTATCTACTCTTTGTTTGGAAAGTTCGACTATTAGGTGATGCTCCATTGATCTCAATCTAGTACAAAACATAACGGCAATTGCAGATTCAAAATAGTATCAGAGACAGCTATGTTTTGATATTTTTTTCATCCTTGAGGAAAAGACTTACCTGGCAAAAAGATTTTGAATGCATTCACTACAAAAATATAAGAAAACAAGTCTCTCGCAACTTCGATTTGCCTCTCCACTAAGTTTTTATCTTAGTGAACCATTTCTTGTTTGCAACGCTTTGTAATTGTTGTCTACTGGAGCAAGTCAAAAATGTTGTACTATGAGTGGCGAACCGACAAAGTGTCGACAAATCCCTACCTAGCGATTCCGCTCAGTGCTTATACCATTCACGACATACATGAAAATCTTTCGATGAATGGGGTTTTAATAAGGCGGAGGAATGGACACATCAGTATTTGTCTACTTGCAGAGAAAGTCGACGATGTAACAGGAAAGATCTAAAACTCTAAAAATAAAAAAAAATAAAAATCCAAGATAGAGCGGACAATATGTGTGCATTATATTAGGATGATTCTTATTTAGAGTTTTAACGAATATTTGTCGGGCCGTAATCCCAAATAGATTCCAAATGATTAGACTTTTATTTTTAATTTTCAGCTTTCTATCTCCAACCTAAATCTTTCTTCATAAGTGGTGAACTTTCACATATAATGCAATGGTTTTACTAAATTTTGAGTACATATTATTCTCCATCTTCTTCTTGTAGCATTACAGCTTGAGGTGACCGTTAGCGTCCACTGCTTTTAGCTTCTTATTCCAAGGGTCCTGGCATCGTTACTTACGTATCAATCCATGGGGTTCTGGGTCATTCTTGGCGCCTGTTGTGAAGTGGCGTGTACTCAATTTTTGGCGGTGTAGTTGCATCCATTCTGGTGGCATAGCCAGTCCATCGCAGACATTGTGCCTTGACGAATTTTACAACATCTTTTCATCCGCACAGTTGAAGTATTTCTTGTTAACATCTCATGTAATACTCGCATAGATGCAAAACTTGCGTTCGAGATCAACTGCAATTTAGAAACTTGAATGTGACCATTGTGTGCCTTGTTTGCTGCGAATGCAATTTTAACCCAAATCAACTTAGCCAGGTTTTCAATGGAGCAGAACATAATGGCCCCAGCAACAGCAACTTCAACTTCAACGTTGAGGGTGGCCAAGATGTAGTGGGCAATGTGATTGCTTGTGGCCCGAAATCTGCAGGTTCGCACCCGAATGGGGAACAGCAAGCAAACGCCACCCGAGGATGAAAGAGAATCGAATAAAATCTAATTTTCTCCAAGCCACTACACCTGCCTGTTATTAAAATGGACCGAAATCGAGTCAGAGTGCTCTGTGATCTAGAAATTTCCTTTTATAAAAAAAAAAACTTCAACTCTAGACCTGAGTTCTAAATTCGCTGTTGTTTAAATGTTAGCAAACTAGCGACGTCATTTTTCAGTAGTGAAAACATTGAAATACTTCGAAATCAAAGTGACAGCAATCGGAAAAAACAAAACATACTCACAATTCATTTCTTATTTCAATCAAGAGAAAAGTTTAGGGTGAGGGTGGAAAGCTGAAATTTTGTAAATAAAAAGTAGGATCGATCTTTAGCAATTTCTCCCAGTTACAGTTTTCTTTTGACAAATAACTAAACCCGTTATAAAACACATACTAACAATTTAGCAATATTCTCCGTATTGTATGGGAAAATTCACCCCTTGTGGGTGAAGGTTTAAGGGGGAAACATAAAGCTGAAATTTTAAAGCAATATCCCTCTAATTATTTGGAGCCTATATGCACTGCAGTCAGTGGTGCTTTCGGGAGTGTTAAAATAAAAGCGGCGAAAACGGCTTTAGCTGTTAACGAGGGCAAAACAAAATATTATGCTGTCATCCAAAAAGGACAGTCAAGATCGACGACTTGGAGAGAACGTCACAATAGACAGTTACAATTTTGAGGATTCTACATAGGCTTCAAAAAATGAAACCAACGCAGAGATCAAGCGAAGTATCACACTTGCCAACCGTTGTTTCTTTCGGTTAAGAAGAAAACGTGGGGATGTTACGCTTCTACTGGAACTTTTTTCTTTCAAAATTATATTTCCCATGTTTTTCGTCGGAAACAAAAACAATTGATACAATATGCAGTATTTTTAAATGTGGAAAAATATTCGCAGTTTTTTTAAGCCATACAACATATTATTATTAAGATACACAAGTGAAATAAAATTGACAATATACTTGAGCAACATCATAATAGACCACATCTCTATTCACGGCTTTCATGTTTACTTAAACTTTATAAACTATGCAATACAATTGACAATATAATGCATTGTTACGTGTAGAAATTTAGTCTGGGCACGTTCAGTGTTCTAGGGACTAAGTAAACAGTTGGCTCTGATTGTTTAAGAGGCATCGATTTGACTGCAAAAGCAAAGAGTTTTTTGTGAGGTAGGGGACTAGATTCTCAGTAAACAAATAGGGAATTTTCAGTATTCTAGGGACTAACTAGTCAATCGACTCTGATCGGTCGAGAACAATCGGTTTGACTACAAAACTAATAAGCTTTTTGTGAGGTAGTGGACTGGATTCTAAGTTCAACAATTTTCCTTAAAATTTTAATCAGTTCCAGAAATGTCAAAATTAGCTGGTTACGAAATTTATTTTTGTGTATATTGCTTTGCGGACTATTTTGCTTCCAATTTTCTTTCTATAACTCGTCTATAATTAATTTTGGTGGATGCGCACTAATGAAACTAATAGAAATTTAAGGCTAAAAACTAACTAAAAAGCTCCCATTTTGACATATACATACATACATATGGAGTTGACTAAATTCTTAGTCACTTTGTGTTCAATATGAGAGGCTTTGACTGAAATTTTAGTCTCTAGAATACTAAACGTGCCCATTCCCCTTAAAATGTTAGTTAGCTCTAAAAATGTCAAAATTAACTGGTTCCGAAAACAATTTTGGGTAAATTATTTTTGTTCAGAATTTCGTTTTTAAAAGGGGTATACATCTACAATGTAATTGCCAATATATTTGAACAACGTCATAATAGACCAAATTTATACACATATGGTAATGCAGTGCATTTTCTTGTCATTTATATTGCGCAGTGTACACCCCTTTAATTAGTTTGTAATTATTTTAATGGCAGGTACACACTAATAGAAACGATTTCAGCGCTAAAATTAACAAAAAAATCTGCGAGAATTATAAATATTTTGCGTAGATTTTTGGCGTTTTCTTTTGTGTTTTGATTTCCATAATTCCAAACGTGTCAACATATTTTTTTTTATTTCCAAGCTGCTGAAGGCTGAATACCTCCAAGATTTCCGACTATATGCCGGTAGCTGTGTTATTGTGTGGCTTCTTCACTTATGGTATCTGGATATTCCTTGCGTCCTATCACTATCTATAATCCTTTAAGTACATAGCTGCTGGAAGTGCTTTCTAAATGCGATTATCAGTGCCTTGAATGGCCTGCGTTCTATGGTGATGGTGGTGGTGCCTGTCTGTTCCCATTTAGGAATGCGGGCGTAGTAGCCTTTAAATTTTTAGGGCCCATCCGGCACTATCCGCCACCATCCTCCCCTTCT
Organism: Pocota personata; assembly: GCA_963082735.1. NCBI lineage: Eukaryota > Metazoa > Arthropoda > Insecta > Diptera > Syrphidae > Pocota > Pocota personata. The sequence continues at coordinate 7,871,074 of OY720430.1, forward strand.
TCACGAACACTAGCTCAGTAGTGAATAGACCTTAAGATCTAAGCTCTTTATATCTCTATGAATATGATTCTCTGGCCCAAATCTCTATGTCAAACTGTTCAAAAGTTACGAGTCTATGACCATACTGTGACAGAAAAACGGACATACGGTCCCTTCCATTCTTATTCAGTTATAAGCAGACCTGTAAAGTAATTAAGTATTTTGGTACTGAAGTACAACTTACGTGCAATTACCTTGCACTTATTTTTTTTTTAAGTACAAGTACAATTCCTTGGTACTCTTACTTAAAAAGTGCATGTACCAGTACCGGGAATTGTACTTGTACTTGCTTCCTTCGAAGCATTTAAAAAACTTGTTAAGTACTTAGACATTGACACAAATAGTGACGAAGGTATGAAAAATAAATTTTCATTGAGAAGTGCTTCATTCAAGCAACATTGATATAAAAGCTAATAATACCGTTTTGCCAATTGATAAAAACATCATTAGAAAATATGTTGCAGAAACCGGTTATGTATCATACATAACCAGTTTTTCAAGTGCTTCGAAGGAATTGCAGTAAGTAAAAGAACCAAGGAATTGTAATTGTACTTAAAAAAAAATAAGTACGAGGTAATTGTACTTGTACTTGTACCTACTTGAATTTTATAGCTCTGGTTAGAAGTAATAAGCTTTAATTCTACGATAATGAAATTGTGTTGCTACTATAGAACATGCGTATTTCCGTTCCTGGAAATACATTGAAATTATTGTAAAATTAAAGGAAGAATAGCCAAGTTAAAAAAAAAAAATTTGCTTTATTACACATATCCAATGTGGGCGTTGAAACACAAAATAGAAAGCAAAAACTTATAAGTACAAATTAAGCCCATCGGAAAGGGCATAGAATTCTAGGTCGCTTATCAAGTATCGAACGTCTCAGATGCAAACGTTTCTCTTCTATCTACAGATTCAGTGTAAATCCTTAAAATAATGTTTCGTCATTTTGAATGCGTCATATTCAAACGTTCGTTTCTACCTACAGAGTCGATATAATTAACTAAGTTGAGTCTACACAATCTTGAAATTACAAAAACGCATAATATATATTAATCATTTTCAGGTGACACAAATATGAGAATAAGATCTTTAATGTATGCCATTTATTACTGCTCAATAAAACCTTGCACTCTTCGCACTTATTCTCCATTCAACCAAAACTATTTAACCAAATGGGAAAAACACATTTTCAAAGTTCCAAACGCACCCTAAATTATTTTCAAACTGAGCAAAATGTCAGTGTCAAATTGTAAATACCACGGAATAATTTCCCTTATTGTCCACAATTGTAAATAAAAACCTATTGCAGAGTATTTGATGTATGTAAGTATAAATGAAAAAGGTGTATTAACTATCTAATATTTATTAGAAAAATTCTATAGCTACTGATGTTCCACCGCCTGAATGGAATAGCTCTTCGTCTTCCTCATTATCTTCCTCTTCGTCTTCTTTTGAGACCAGCACTTATTCAAGCACGCAAACACTACAAACATTTTATAAAAAGGCCCGACTTAATGGACATATTTTCCGCCAATGAGTTTCAGAGCAGGTTTCGGCTATCAAAATTGATGGTAAACTAATTACTCGAACGGATCGGTCACAAACTGTCGTATTTTAATCGTAAAAACTACTCAGTTCCTGCACGAGATCAAATTCTTGTAATGGTGCGATACTACGCAACCAGCAGCTCTCAAATAGTGACATCGGTCTCCTTTGAAGTAAGGTGAAGTTCACAGCTGATGAAAATTGTATCTCTCTTTTAATTTTGAGAATGCTTGGGTCCGCTCATAAAGCGGAAGTATTATTGGTTGGTGAATAGTTTCATGAAGCTAATAGTTTAACCTCAGAAACAATTTCGACATTCGCGACGATATGCTCACGGCGAGTTACACAACAAGATGTTAGAAAATGGTGAGTTATATGAAACCACATAGAAACGGGCAAACATGTCGGCATGACGTTAAAATGTTGGCTCAACTTTAACATTTTACGCATCCAAATGTCAGTTTCGTGCTCTCAGCTGTTTGTTTTTTGGTGGACAAATTTTAATTTAATATATATGTATATATACATAATAAAACACTAATTAAATTGAACTAATTCGGTGACATTTCAATCCGCTGCGTCTTTGTCGCGTTCGTCGGGAGCATCCAGATTGCCCCATTAACCATTAACACGTTCGTTCACAGTGACGTGTATATAGGTTTTTTTTTCCATTGCTGCTGTTCTACTGTAAATTTTACCGATATTATGCCTGCAGTGCAATTACAATAGGATGTCTCTAAGTGCAATAGTTTCTGAAATATTGAAAGTGCACCACCGCAAGTCAACAATAATTCATGCTGTGCCCGAACGTGTTATTATTATTGTTTGCCTTATATGGCTTACAAAGCTAGTAGTACAAGATTGTTCGGTGACACCGGCCTTAAACACTTTTTTTCCCATGTAAACAGGGTCAAATATCATTAACACTACCTTATCCTATATGCAGCGGTTCTCTCTTACCCAAAATCACAGCTTGAGAACAGTTCGTGTGAGCGAGATAACACCACAATAGCACTTGGGCACTGGCGGCGCACAAACAAAACAAAGTACCAAAAAAAGAGCGAAAAAAAAACGTCGTGCAAAAACTCAGAAAACTGCCGCAAACGATTCGTTCCCTAGAAACAGATTTGAAATTTTAACTTTTTTCATTAACGCTATAATCGTTCATCATCAAGGGTAAGTTTTCTATTGAAGCGGCTTGGACTCGTTAGGCACTCCGTTAGATAAGACGCAATAATCGTAATTATTGAAAAAAAAAAAAAAAGATTCACATTTCGTGCGGACATCGAATTTGCTTTAGAAATGTCACAAGTGGACCAGGTAAGGAGGGTGACTCGCCCGAAATCAATATCCTTAGGGAAAAAAAATTTAATTTTGTTTTTCCGTGACACAGAAGCGAGCTTTCAATAAATTGAAACATGACTTGGAAGGATGGCGTGAACTGATCGTCCACACCAACTCGTTCCTCAAGTGGGAGAAGAAATTCTATCCGGGCGTCATTTTCGGAGCCACTTCATTGGTGTTCTTGGTATTGTGGTACTTGGACATGTCCACATTGACTATGGCATCTCTGGGCGCTCTGTTGGTGGTCATCTTTGACTATGGTTACGGAATTTTGTCACGTTTTCTCTTTAATGCGGATAATTGGTCGGGTAACATGGAAAATCAATTTGAGGAGGTTTGCAACGAGATATGCGCTACAAAAATGAAGCTATGTTCGTGGTATACATTCTTGTTCACCGCTAAGGAGCAGAAATCAACTATGGTAAGGCTGTTCTCTAGTAACAATGAACTCTTAAGACATTCTCCTTCTTTTGCAGTTCCTGATAGTTGTAAGCACAGTCCTACTATGCTTCGCTTGGATCGGTGCTGTCATAGATAATCTCCTCCTCAGCTACTTGGTTACTTTGTTTGTGGTCATGTACCCGGGGCTACATCATCACGGCTTCATTGGCACAGTGAAACATCATGTCGGCAGTCTAGTCACCTCGAAGATTCAACAATTCAAAGAGAAGGCAACTAAAACAGAGTAAAACAATTTTCGATTTACTTTTAATAACTGCTTCAGCTTGCTGCACCCGCGCGTAACCAAAAAATAAAACAAAAAGTATTTTCTTTTTTATCCATTAAGAATTAATTGTCGTTTATGCGTGCCATCTATAAAAAAAAGAAAGAAGAGAAAGAATTGATGAATGTAATTTAGTTTGTACGTGTGATTATGTAGGAAGCGTTAAAAGACTTCAATGCTCACTTTTAACATGACACCTCATAGTTTTATTTGTAATACCTCATGAAATATTCTTCACCATAATGTATGATGTTTTTTTTTATATCCTTTCTCTTGCATTTATATACTTTCATTCGGCATGTTCATGGGGGGGCGAGTCTCTCGCTCCTCCTCGAATGAATAGATCATTTCACATACATACACACATTAGGAGTAAGGTATTTCATTTGTGATTTATAATTAAATTATTAATAATTAATATTTAACAGAAAAAATTAACGTAATCCAATGAATTCAATCAATAAAAAAAAAAAAAAAAAACTAATAAAGCTGGAATAGAGTGTTGTAACTAATGATGGGCATTGGGGCCTTCGTTACAGAGCTCTCAGGAGGTAGAGTAATATGCGAAGAACATTTCACTACGAAAAGGAAAATAGCGATTGATGGGTGAAAGTTTCATGTCTTACATAAAGCATGTAACAACAACTCTTGCCCTAGCAGTCGAACTTGAAAGAAAGCCAGGGGTTTCTGGTGCAATCCAGAGCTAAGACAAAAGCCGGCTTAAAGATATTTCAGTTCCGGGCCATGTTTTTCTCTGGGTCGCTGCATCTGCTAAGATTGTTGATCTCCACGTGCCAAGACGTTCTTAGTCTAACCCGCCGTACATAGAGGATTCCATTCGATGGACTGCTTCGCTTGCTTAGAATGTGATCAATCTAGTGTCACTTGTTGACCTATCTCGGTGTCTAACAGATCCCGATAAGTTTTACACCACAATTCCTGGTTGTATATAATCTGCGTTCAGCGAATCTTTAGGTTGTATTGCAGACAGCGAAAGCTTGCAATTTGCTCGTGATGTTTGCTGAGACTTTCCAAGTTTCACAGGCATTCAATAGCACGGATTTAACGTTGGATTCGAACAGTCTCAACTTAATACGTAAGGAGACTTAACTTAGATGCCATGTCTCTGTGAGGTAACGGTCATCGTTGTGTTTGTATACTCCACCAGCTGAGGCATCTGACTTCTCTTAGTTATTATGGGGGCTTTATCTCGATGTGTTGCCAAATGTATCATGGAACGATCGCACTCTTAACAGACTGCTTGCGTCGATTTGTCAGCGGAGATCCTGAATTGCTATAAATTACTGGAAGGACAAAATTCACCAAAATCAGGCTCATTTGCGCTCACTGCCCTTCAGTGGAAAAACACGATGATACCGAGTACTGGACACAGTACAAGAGCTTGGTCATTTTGTTGGACAGTGGTTAGTGTATTTTCTTGACGTTTAAAACATTCTAAAAAATTAGAACTATTGCAACGCCGGATTAACCCTGAGACTACAAAAAACATAGTAGGGCCAGTTATCAGCTCTATGCATAGAAAAGGAGATATGAAAAACGAGTGCTTAGGAGGAAGTAAAAAGAGCATTAGTGGAAAGATATCGAAGAAATGGAATCTTTTTAAACAGACAAGTTACGCTCGCCTACACAGGTGGTATTTGGAAAGGTCATTACGAAGACGAAAACAAAAATCTTGCTGTCAGGCAGTCTGATAACTTCAATCTGGATTCCAACCAACTTTAAATCCAATATCGTTGCTGATTCATACGGTCTAAAAAACTGTTAAAGGCTGGCGGGAGATGATTTTGTAGTGGGCGCATACTTGGTCATTCACATTCACACATATTTAAGCCGGTGTATCGGTCTGAATACATTACATTTTGTGAAAATTTTAACTTTTCTCCTTACGATAATCGATGGAATGGCGTCTTGTTCATAGGGAGTATGCAATGAAATGGTCCAATTTTTAATAGAGTTAACCCATGACGTCCGCTGAACTTTCAGGTGCAGTAGCACGATAAATCCATGGCACCAGTGAAAGTATGCAATGCAAATGTTAACTTTGTTCTCTGAGGAATTTTCATGCTATACTTACAGGCGGACAGAACAAATACAGCTGGAAGTATGCAATGAACTGGAAGAATGGATTAGAATCTTTTCTATTGCATATATTTTGGTGCTATGTGACCGCTAAGTAGGGCTACCATTTTTAGAAGTCCTTTTGAAAAAACGCAATGGAATTGATACATACATCAAGCCTGAATCCCAATGAATGCGATCATCTGAATTATGACTATGCTAACCCCTTAAACATTTTCATTGGTTTAAATCAGTGCGTTCTTAGCCTAGGAAAGTCCGCATTCACATTACAGCAGAGCTTAGAGAAAACTAAGGAGCTCCAAATTGGTTTCATAAATTTTTATGGTGCCTATTACAGTGTTTATGAAGACAAGCTATACAGAGCAGTGTCTAGTTTTGACATCCCTGCCATACGATGGAGAATGCACTAATGGTCTAAGACAAGATCACGCGCTGTCATATGATTTTTTTAACATCATAACTTGAAAGGATTTTGAAAAATTTTCAAATCAAGGAACGATATTTAAAAAGTAAGTGCAACTACTCGCGTACTGCAACAACATAGACATAATTGGAACAACACAACTATGCTACAGAGTTAATAGTTAACGAGGGTATAACAAAATATCCCCAGAATCTTCGAATCCGAGTCGCAGGTAGACGGAGAGCACTCAAGTGGAAAGAGACCTCAACCAACTTGGTGTGCAAGACTTAATGTCGCCAACTAAAGACCGAGCTGAATTGAGAGACTTGGTTTGGTTGGTATTTCAATCTTATCGCTCGATGTGACCGAGCTGACTTAGTTGTCGGTCTCTGAAGTATGTGGTTGTCACATTCTGTTATGGTTCACAGAGATCACGGTTGTGCCTTTTTTAAAAGTTGCCCTCCCCGTACATAGTATCAGATTCACATCTTTTTAACAGCTGAACAGATCCCTTCCTTATTGACTGGATTTAGATCTGGGCTTATTCGGGCCCTATCACTCTCTCTACTAGATGCCCATTTATAGCGCCTCTCATAGTGCTATCCAAATAATTCTGCTGAGTATCAATAACTAGATTTTCCCATTTGATTATGACATGGACGTTGCAGGTTCGAGCCACAGAGGGGAATAGCAACCAACAGCCACCCGAGAATAAAAAAAAAACGAATAAAATCGAAGTCGAAACTCCATCCTTACGCTCATAGTCTTTTATGGCATTTCTGATCCTATCTTTCGGATCTCCTGAAAGGGGACTTATTCAGGATTCTAAGCAACTCCAATGACGCCATTAGATTCAAGAAAGTCAGCCTTAGTCGGACACACTTCTGAACTACATATTAACGAGGTTGAAATGGAACTATATCTCCAGACATTCACAAATGAATCACAAATGGCTATTGTCAATCTTAGCTACTCGTAAATAGGTGGATGAAAATATTTACTATCAATTGTGCCTTCTTCACCTCCCACACAACAATAAATTCAATTCGATACAATCCGTCATGAAATCTTCGCACAAGAATGCTAATTTACTTTCAATTTTCCTAGGATAAAAAGCACTCCAGATCCTACATAGTTTGACTGTTCGCTTAGTTTGGAGGACTTTTTTTCTAGAGGCACTTGTGGGCTCAACAACGAACACAAACTATGCAAAATGTCATAGAACAAAAACATTTAAATTAAATATTCATGCAATCAAGTAAAAAACTCTCAAACTTTGCCCAGAACCAGACCCAGATTTGAGTTGCACAAGAATACCTTCCCAAGTTGGTGCTGGTGCCTGTACTGTTTCAGCATTCATGCTTTGTATTCAAATATGCTAAGTGCCATCAACTTCATCAGAATTAAAAACAAAAACATCCTCTGGGACTGAGACAACACGAACGGCCGCCGCCGTCACCACCCATCCACCCATCTGAATGGAAATTTAATTGTTTCCCTTGTCCGACTTTACAAAAAAAAAAAAAAAACTACAACAGTGCACCAGAGTCCTGGATACGATGAGCTCCCTATTTATGCAACACTCTCCGCAAGCGATGACCTTTCTCAGTGTTCTGGGTGCCTTGGGCGTGTATCCATTTCAATTACACGGCCTATTTCTGTTGAATGGTCGATTCCATGAGAAAATGAAAACTGGTAATCAGCTTTTAATGAGGTGCGTTGTATCCCTACTGCAGTCCATCCTTATTATAGCTGTTGCTATAATATTTCGCTCGACTGTTGAGCATGATTTACCAGTGTGCTGAGTAAGTGGTGCGCGATAATTCATGAAAGGGTGGTAGGGTTTGCTCCTGCTTGTATTTGTATATCAGGTCCTGACCACCCCTGTGTATGTGTGTGAAACAGAATGCGTGCATTTAATATTCAGTCAATGCACGAGTTCACATCATTTTCAATTAAACTTCGCAAAGTTGTAAATTGTTAATTTGGATCCCGCAGCGTGAAACCGAACACCTCCAGCCTGGGAGGACTCTACTGCAGACTGCAGCGTAAATCATTCGCTGCCTTCCATCATCCCACTCCGCTACTATACATGATTTGTTGGCGGCGAGGGGATGACTTGTTTCAAATGCCTTCGTGCGCACACACATCCCCTTCCTATCCTGGCCAGAGATTTTGGATGCACATCCGATGCACTACCAGTTGAAAATCACACACGGCCTGGATAAGTTGATGCGGTGGTAAAGTTGTAAGCCTAATTAGCTACGTGACTTGGTTAGCAAATTGCCCCAAACGACGAATGTTTTGGCCCACTGATTGTGGTAGATACTTCTCTAAACCAATGACAATGAGGTGCACATTACGAGTATATTCAATCAATGCACTGTTAAATTGAAAAATTCAATTAACTTCTTATTTAAATTAATTTGTGCGTGCCAGCAGTTGAATTAGGAGATTTTGCAGTCGTGGAAAGCATAATTAACGTAGAAACGCACCTTTTGTTGGATTCACGGATGTATAACTATGCCCTGAAACGCTATATACATTGGTAAGAGGTACATTAATGGGAGTTATACGAGTACAGTTCTTGTACCTAAGGCCGCACCGCAGAAGGGAAATATTCACCTGGCTGAGAGCTTTTATCTTGGCCTGAGGCTGAGAGCTTTTATCTTGGCCATATTAATATTCAGTCCCACTTTGTTTGCTTCAACTTCCCAACTACGGACCAGTTGGTGCAAGGGCCTTATTCTTTGACAATCAAATGTCGTCAGCGTAGTCTAGGTGGTTTAGGCAAGATGACATCCTCAATTGTATATTCTACAAGGAAAGGTCATGGTTTTCGTTCATCAGGGCTGCAGTGGTGACAATATGCAACTTTACCGCGTCCCGCTTTGGGCTTCAAAGTTTTTCGAAAGGTATGTTGTGCTTATAGAGCAGGTGAAGGGAAGACCTATACTCTTATTATAAGGTGTTCTTCGATTCTATACAGAACTATTTCTAAACTAACTTCAGTTTCAGCAGTCCTTCAAGTTACCCTCACTTAGTAAGTAAACGGAACTTTAAAACTTGATTACCATCCCTTTTTTCTATTTGTCTTGAAAGTTTTCAGTTTGCCATGCATTCTTTATGAGAGGATGCGGAAGCTCTGTTAGATTGGAGAAGCTCGGAAGGTTTATCAAGCCCCACCATTTACTCATTTCGAGTGCTCTGATCGCTGAATCTTTATGTTACTAAGAGGACTTAAGCGAGTCTGTCGTTTTAACAGTTCCAGAACGAGGCAATATGCCTTGATTTTCATTCAAAAGAAGCAAAAAAAAAACACCTGACTCTTTACTGGGCCTTATTACGCTTTGTGATTTGGACATTAATACTTTATAGTTACTTAATACTTACACTTATGTCCCGGGATTCGAGCCAGACTATCTCTATTGTTGTGAAACCTGAATTTCTAGCTTTGAACGCTGTGACAAGTTGTGGTGGTACTCGTATATGTATGTGACCGGTTAAACGTGCTTTGAATTCTGATTACTTTGTCTCTATGGTCTCTACATTTTTCATACACTAAGGGATCGTGAAGCCTGTTGGTATAGTACCGACATATTCGTGTCATTATATCGAACCGATGCAGTAAGAGGGGGTATGAGAGCTGTCATAAGTTGGTGATAGTTTGCCTCTCCAATGCCGTTTGGCGCTAGTCACGGATGCGAGGCTACTTCTGAATTCCCGGTTGATGGTGTAGTGATCATTTTGGTTGAGAGCCGCAGTTTTGTATTCGAATAGAGTGCCTCCAATAATAAGGCTGGTAACATTGCAGAAGTCAATAAATACTCGTAGTTCGTTCTTGTCATTTAGGTTTCCGAGACCGCAGTTTCTCATGATATGCTTAAGCGCTGTGATGTTATCAAATTATATACAGTCGCATTCTGGCAAACGCCGTGTATAGACGTGTTTGAGAGCGATATCCTTCTCTTTTTTTCATTGCACTTGAAGTGTCATTTCTATTGCCACACACGTGGTCCCAATAAAACAAATCCCATTTATCTCTAACTAACTTTGTCAAACGAATTGATATGATGAATTTTCTGACCTTACCCAATATGAAGGGGGGTACGGACCCCCCATATCAAAACCGATTTATGAAACTTGATTCGGACGGTCCTATAAATCGGCATTCCAAATCTAAACGGAAAAAGACGATCGAAAGTTTTCCAACATTACCGGCAATTACCACAAATGACGACAGCATCCCCCGGTACATAGTGATTTCGGGAACGGAAAAAAAAGGTGAAAACCTGCGACCTCTCTCCTCATATAATCCCTTCCAAATTAATCGCGGCTTGGAATTTATTTCTAAAGACGTTTTGGAAGTCAAAGCCATACGATCGGGCGACCTCTTGGTTAAAGTGTCTAACCTCAATACAGCAGAAAAATTCCTAAAGGCTAAGTTAATTGACTCTATACCAGTTAAAATAACATCTCACGTTAGTTTGAATTCAGTGCAAGGCAGAATTTTTTCCAGGCATATTATCGACATACCTGAAGACGAGTTGTTAAGTGAGTTAAAAAAATACAAAGTGATTGGTGTAAAAAAAATTCAAAGAAACGTAAGCAGCCATCTTGTTGCTACAGGCGCTGCAATCTTAACATTCGATCTAATCCGTCGCCCAAAAGACATTAAAGTAGGATGGGTTAATTGTAAAGTCGATGAATATATCCCAAATCAAATGAGGTGTATCTTATGCCAAAAATTGGGCCACACAAAAAACCGGTGCTCTAACGCAGTAACATGTAAAGAATGTTGCCTCCCCCCACCTCACGATAAGTGTACACGGGTATATTGCATCAACTGCGATGCAGAAAACCACACTCCCTACGACCCTACTTGCCCAAGCTTTCTTCGCCACAAGGCAGTGAACAAGATTAAGATAGATAGGCGTTGTACCGTCCGCGAGGCATGGCAAATATTTAACGAGAACCCCAGCTTACACCAACTACCCGTTCCTAGAAAACATCCGGCTAAACCCACCGTAGCCGAAATTATAAAAACTAGACACGTAGTACCCAATAAATCTACGAATCCAACTCTTCCCCCCACTATCTCAAACACACCAGTTAACCCCCGCTCCACCCCTAACCCACAATACTCACCTAAGAAAATCGCCATTCGTCCATTCGAAGGGCATATTGTCAACCCCGAAACTAGCAATTCAATAAGCGATGCCCAAAATTCAACTACTCCACCCACCATACTCTGTACACAAACTCAACTTTCAACCAAAACATCTAACACAAATAGTTCACCTACACCACACACCCTTATATCAAACTTTACACAAAACTCTCCAACCAAATCCTCCAACACCAATATTACACCAATTACTTACTCACCTATATCAACTGTTACACAAAATCTTTTATAAAGGAATGAATACTTCCTCAACAATCCAGAAATGGATGATGATGCATAATAATAATATGCATATTCCAAACCCGGACTCTGCTGGCAGGGGATTGGGGCATTCGGGCTCTCCAGGGAGTCCGAATGCACCAACATCATGGCAACGGAGTCAACATAGATCACGCACCCGCCACTCTTCACCCCCTATCTATACACACAAACCTCAGGAATTCAAAGCTCTCCAGTGGAATATACAAGGGTATATTAACAACTTCGACAAGCTAAACATATTAATCAAAGAACTATCGCCTTGTGCTATATCTCTGCAAGAGACACATTGCGCGTTTCAGTCTATACCATTAACCCCTAAAGCATATATTGGTTGCTTCAATAACCTCCCACAAAACGTAACAGCTAAGCAAGGTATTGGGGTCCTAATCAAAAAAAACATTCCGCACAAGCAACTAAACATCAACTCTAACATCCTAACATTGGCCATAGAAATTAATTTGTCTTTTACTTTCACTATTATCTCAATTTATATACCTCCGAAACAGACTTTCTCTCGCGTTGACCTTGATAACATTTTAAACCAAATTCACAGTCCTGTATTACTTGTTGGGGATGTTAACTCCTGGAGCGTTCTCTGGGGCTCAACATCCACTAACTACAGAGGTTCCCTGTGGGAAGATTTTATCCTTAACTCCAACCTGATGATTCTAAATGACGGCTCCGCCACCCACTTCTCTACACACAGCACTCTAACTCACGTCGACCTGTCTTGTTGCTCGCCCACGCTCTTTCCACGCACATCTTGGAAAATACTAGAAGATCTCCACAATAGCGACCATTTCCCGATTACCATATCCATATCAATGGGTTCTGTTAAATCCAATACGCTCTCCACACCCAAGTTTAAAACTGACTTGGCCGACTGGGATAAATTCCAAAAAAAGCATTAAAGATTATCTGTCTGAAATCCCCCCATCTTCCAATAATAACAAAGAAGCTGCTGTTCTTCTAAAAGCTATTCGATCCGCTGCCAATCAATCTGTTCCCCAAAGCGTTCACTTCACCACTAAACCGTCAGTCCCTTGGTGGAACTCGGAGTTGAAAAATTTGAGGGACCAGAAAGTACATGCCTGGAGGTATTTTAAAAAACGCCCAACTCAATCAAACTTAATTGCCTACGAAAAAGCTAATGCTTTGTTCAGAAGAGAAGTCAAAATTAGCAAAACCAAAAGCCTAATGGCCTTTACCTCAATGATTGGCCCTAACTCCTCCCCGCCAAAGATCTGGCAAAACATTCGATGCCTCACTGGTACTTATGTGCCACGACAAATTCGTTGCATGGAGACTCCAACAGGGTCCATCTGTTGCTCTCTAGACATCAGTAAATTTTTCGCACAAACTTGGTCCAACCTCTCTAACGACGATAATTTTTCCCAAAATTTTAACACAACGAAATATAATAGCCTTCGGCCCTCAATTTCTCAAGACACTTGCAGCCCATCAGCGAGGCATATCGAAGGCCTCATATCGGAGTTAGAATTGGATAGTTGTTTTAGGAAACTAAAAGGTAAAACACCAAGCAAGGACCGGATATCTTACTCCATGCTCAAAAATCTACCTCCTCCGACCAAACAACGTCTTATCGGTCTTTATAATAATATATTCGAAACCGGAGTCATCCCTCAGAGCTGGAAATCAGCTATAGTTTTACCCCTTCCTAAACCCAAGAAGGCAATTAACTACATCGAGAGCTACCGCCCAATATCACTCATTCCCTGCATGTCAAAGGGTCTCGAGAAAATAGTAGCAAGACGTCTACTCTGGTACATCGAATCTAATAGACTTATCAACGTCAATCAAGTAGCCTTTAAAACCAATAAGGGTTGCTCCGACGCGCTTTTATACATTGACGCTTACATCTCCAAAGCCTTATCGGCTCGGAACCACGTAACGCTACTTTCGCTAGATTTTGAAAGAGCTTTTGACAGAGTAGGTACACATTTAATACTGTAACATAATAATAACTACGCCCCCTAAAATATGACGCAACAAATTCCGAAGTGACTTCATTCTGGCAGAATTTTGGTTCGTACTGTCCTTTCATTCGAGGTTCGTGTCTGGGACGAAGTCTCCACAGCTCATGTCAACGAAAGAGACGAATAATATCAGGGATAAAAGGGAATTGAAACTGCAAGAATTATTTCTCTTGTTCCAGTGGTCGAAGAATTTGCTAGAAGTTTCTGGCTATCAGAAACTTCTGCTATATAAGGACAGATGGCGATCAAAAAAGACACTGTTGGTTTTAGAACCGTGGCGAAGAGATTGGAAAAGTGATAACGGGCGAAGTTGTAATTTGGTGATAAATTGAAAGTTGAGAGTAAACAAGAAAAAGTAATTAGTTTGAATTTGTGAATTAAGTAATTGAAAGGAGATAAAGTGATTTGAGAGGAAAGAGACATTGTAAGAAAAGAATTTGCGAAGAATAGTATAGTGTGAACTTGAATTGTTCTATAGAGTAGAAAATAAAGAAATAATTTCACAGAATAATTGTTTTATCTACTCGAGCCGTAGCTCGCATATTACATTGGTGTCAGAAGTGGGATAAAACTTATTCTGTGAATAACTATTTCCGTGGTGTGAAATTGCACAAAAAAAAAAAAAAAAAAAAAAACGATTTCTGTGTTGAGTTAATTAGTTGCGCAAAATGGGTCGCAAATTGGGAAAACTAACTATAACTCAACTAAAGGCAGAACTCAGTAAGCGGAACCTCGACACAACTGGGGGAAAAGATGCCCTACTGATTCGTCTGGAAGAAGCAGTAACGCAGGAAGGTGAAAATCCGCATGACATAGAGTTTGACGTGGAAGAGGAACCAGCAAGTACAGTAGCCGACCCGGGTATAACAAGTCTGCTCCTGCAACTTAAGTTAGTCATGGACGAACAAAAGAAAGCAATAGAAGATCAAAGTCATAAGCTCGATGACCAAAGGAATTCTCTAGAACTTAAGCTGGACGAACAAAAGAAAGCAATGGACGAACAAAAGAATTCTCTAGAACTTAAGCTGGATGAACAAAAGAAAGCGATGGACGAACAAAAGAAAGCAATGGGCGACCAAAGGAATTCTCTAGAACTTAAGCTGGACGAACAAAAGAAAGCAATGGACGAACAAAAGAATTCTCTAGATGCTCTGGAAAGTAAACTTGATGAGCAAAACAAGAACTTGGAATCCAAATTCGAAGTGATCGAAGAAAAAATCGAGAAGGTCGAGACGCAACTCGAAAAAGTCGAAATTAGATTCGATGAAAATTTTGAGAAACATGAAACTCAGTTCGGGAAGATAGAGACTCAGTTTGAAAAAGTGGATACGCAATTCGAGATAGTAGGAAAGCAAGTCGAAAATCTTGCTAAGGAGCTCAGCAACGTGAAGAGACAGAAAGCACGGGAATATTCCACTGACGGTCTGAGAAGAAAGGAGATGCAGCCTCCTATCTTCGATGGTCAAACATCATGGCCAATTTATAAAAGGCAATTCGAAGCGGCCGCAATGACCAATAGCTGGGACGATGAAGAGAAGTCCATTGCACTCACACTTGCACTGAGGGGTCCAGCTGCGGAGCTCTTGCAGACCATCCCGGAAGATAAACAGCAGAACTACGACTCTCTGGTTCAGGCTATCGAGATGCGGTTTGGGGATGAACACATGCAGCAGGTGTACAGGGTTCAGCTGCGTAGTCGAGTCCAGAAAAGGGGGGAAACGCTCCAACAGTTGCAAGCGGATATAGAGCGACTAGCCCATCTTTCATACCCTAAAGCCGGTGAGGAGCTTATCAACGAAATGGCGGTGGAAGCTTTTATTCAGGCCATAGAGGACAGACAACTGCAAATGGCTGTAAGGATGGCTGAAAAACGAACACTCCCCGAGGCATTGGCATTCGCTTTGTCAATGAAGGCTGCGGACCAAGCATACCAGGGAATACACCGTGTCAGGGAAATGTCCGTCGTGGAATGCTCATGCCAGAGAACAGCCGTCATGGATGAAGACAGAGCTCGCGGAAGTCAAATCCGTTGCTGGAATTGCAACCAAACGGGACACCTACAACGGCAGTGCAGAAGTGCACCTAGACGAGGAAATTGTTCACATTGCGGAAGTAGGAGAAGCAGAGAGGAAGCATCTGGCGGTGATAACATCCATCCTGTCAGTCAGACTTCGCAAAACCAGCAGTCGGGAAATGCGTAAGGACCAACTTCGCGGGGCAGAAGTTGGTTACTGGAATCGAGGCCCCCAGGACCACCATTCAAGTTTCGCAAACCAAACGGGGTAACAAGAGCCTGACAGTGGAGGCACTAATCAACGAGAAGAAGTGCGTAGCCACCATCGACACAGGTGCCACTGCCTCCATTGTAAGAAGAGATATCGTCAAAAGCTCCTGGCTGCACAACACCAACAGCTACTGCCTGAAGACTGCAACAGGGGAAATGGCGAAGGTATTTGGAGAAGTTCGTCTTACGATTACTCTGGCAGGACTGACGTTCTCCCATGCGTTTCTGGTGGCAGATATATGCGACGAGTGCATCATCGGAGTAGACTTCATGAAAGCAAATGAAGTAATCTTGGACATCGGGATGCAAGTACTGAGGTATCGAAATGTGGAGATTCCGATGGTGTACGGAAATGAGAATGCCGTAACTCTCAGGACAGTCATCAGCAAAGACGAAGTTTTGCCGCCGTCTTCAGAGACAATCATTTGGACGAAGCTGGAAGGTGATCTTGGGAGCCACCGATTCTACATAGTAGAACCAGACCCAGAGAAGAATTCTCAAGACTACATCGTGGGAAAGACGTTAGTCGAACCAAAGAACACCATGGTTCCAGTGAGGGTTTTGAACGCAAGACCACACACTGTCAAACTAAGGCGAGGGGAGGTGACTGGAAAATGCACGCCGATTACCGCCGTCGCAACAATATCTGAACGTGATGCTCCAAAACTTCTCCCATCACCTTGGACAGCGGAAGCGAGAGAGACGATTCTCCAGTCCAGTGAGCTGAATCAGGAGCAGCGAACTATGGCAGAGAATCTTATCAATGAGTACGCTGATGTATTTGCCTCACAGGACGGAGAATACGGCCGAACACACCTGGTACAACATCGAATAGACACTGGTGATACTAGACCAATTCGTCAGCCTGCTAGGCGCCTTCCATTGGCAAAGCAGACAGAAGTTGCAGAGATGGTGTCGGCAATGGAGAAAGAAGGTCTGATTGAAAGTTCCAAAAGTCCGTGGGCATCACCGGTTGTACTGGTTAAGAAGAAAGATGGCAGCACGCGGTTCTGCGTGGACTATCGGCAGCTCAATTACGTCACCAAGAAAGACAGCTACCCTCTGCCACGGATTGACGACACGCTAGACACACTATCAGGAGCCCGATGGTTTTCCACTCTCGACTTGAAGAGTGGCTACTGGCAGGTACAGATCCATCCAGAAGACCGGGAGAAAACCGCCTTCACCGCAGGAAATGGGCTATGGCAATTCACGGTAATGCCATTCGGGCTGTGCAATGCTCCGGCGACTTTCGAGCGATTGATGGAATGTGTCCTGCAAGGGTTAACATGGAAAACCTGTTTGGTATACTTGGATGATGTCATCGTCGTAGGAAAAACGTTTGCGCAACACCGAGACAATCTAAGGGATGTGTTTCAAAGGCTTCGAAGTGCCCACCTGAAGCTCAACCCCAAGAAGTGCGCCCTGTTTAGAGCGGAAGTCAAGTACCTGGGACACATAATTTCAGCGAAAGGAGTGAGAACCGATCCGGAGAAGGTCGAAGCGGTGAAAAACTGGCCAGTCCCCAAAGACAAACACCAACTAAGGAGCTTCCTGGGCCTAGCCACCTACTACAGACGGTTCGTGAAGGATTTTGCCGGGATCGCAAAGAACCTGCACCAGTTGACGGAAAAGGGAAAACAATTCAAATGGTCAATTGAGTGCGAGAAGAGCTTCAAGGCACTTAAACAACGGCTATGCGATGCCCCGATACTGGCTTACCCCACTCCCGGGGAAACGTTCGTTGTGGATGCAGATGCTAGTAATGTCGGGGTAGGAGCCGTACTCTCCCAGGTGCATGACGGCCAAGAGAAGGTGGTTGCGTACTTCAGCAAGGTGCTCTCTAAGCCAGAAAGGAACTACTGCGTGACAAGGCGGGAACTTCTAGCTTTGATCTTGGCTACGAAGCATTTTCACAAATACCTCTACGGGAGGAAGTTCGTTCTTCGCACAGACCATGCAGCATTAAAATGGCTATTACAGTTCAAGAGTCCTGAGGGTCAGGTCGCAAGATGGATCGAAAGGCTGCAAATCTACGACTACGAAATACAGCATCGTAAAGGAAAACTCCACTCTAATGCGGATGCACTGTCCCGGAGACCATGCAGAACGGATTGTAAACATTGTGCGCGTCAGGAAGAACGGGAGCTGGTTTCCATCCAAAGAATGAGAGCCGAACCTATCGCCGGCTGGAGCGTAGATGAGATCCGGAACGCTCAGAAGGAAGACCCCGATATCGAGCCGATTCTGGCCTGGAAGGAGAACATGGAGAAACCGGATCATCAGGACATCTCTCACAGAAGCCCGACCTTAAAGGCATATTTTGCGCAGTGGGACTCCCTCCATGTCCAAGAAGGTGTTCTGAGAAGAAAATGGGAATCCTCCGACGGAAAATCGTTTGTAATGCAGCTTGTAGTACCGCGGACGAGGGTCAAGGAGGTGTTACAGGAAATGCATGGCGGGGCGACCGGAGGCCACTTGGGAGTGAATAAGACGCTAGAAAGGGTACGAGAACGTTTTTATTGGTTAAAAGCGAAGGAAGATATCGAAGACTGGTGCAGAAAATGCGACGTGTGTGCAGCTAGCAAGGGTCCGAGAATCAAAACTCGAGGTAAGATGCACCAATACAACGTGGGAGCACCTTTCGAACGAATCGCCATTGACATCGCAGGGCCCTTTCCGGAAACCGACAATGGTAATCGGTATATACTCGTAGTGATGGACTACTTCAGTAAGTGGCCGGAAGCGTTTCCGATCCCTAACCAGGAAGCCAGAACCGTGGCGGAGCAGATCGTCTACAATTGGGTTAGCAGATTCGGTGTGCCCTTGGAATTGCATTCTGACCAAGGGCGGAACTTCGAGTCAAGAATCTTCCAAGAGATGTGTCAACTACTCGGAATCAAAAAGACAAGGACAACCCCGCTTCATCCACAGTCGGACGGTATGGTGGAGCGTTTCAATAGGACTTTGGACGAACATCTCTCGAAGGTCGTAGGTGACTACCAACGGGATTGGGACCGGCAGATTCCCTTGTTTTTGATGGCCTATAGAAGTGCCGTGCATAGCACTACTCGACATACGCCGTTCGAAATCTTATTTGGTGGAATAGCTCGTTTACCCAGTGAGGTGAAATTTGGATCTCCTACCAATGAGCCCAGAAATGAAGAAGAGTACGTGGCGGACCTTAGGGAAAGGCTTAGGGACATACACCAAAGGACCAGAAGCCAGATTAAGATGACGAGCGACCGCATGAAGACCAGGTATGATGCCAAGGCAACAACGTCAGGATTCCAGGAAGGAGATCTGGTGTGGCTGTATAATCCCCATCGCCAAAAGGGGAAATCACCTAAGTTACAGCGGAACTGGGAAGGTCCCTACAGAATAGTAACCCGCATCAACGATGTTGTCTACCGCATCCAGCGAGGACCAAGGGCCAAAATGAAAGTGGTTCATGTGGACCGACTGAGTCGATACAATGGCCGAAATGAGGATGCACTTGTTCGGGACGAACACGTCTAAGAGGGGGGCAGTGTAACATAATAATAACTACGCCCCCTAAAATATGACGCAACAAATTCCGAAGTGACTTCATTCTGGCAGAATTTTGGTTCGTACTGTCCTTTCATTCGAGGTTCGTGTCTGGGACGAAGTCTCCACAGCTCATGTCAACGAAAGAGACGAATAATATCAGGGATAAAAGGGAATTGAAACTGCAAGAATTATTTCTCTTGTTCCAGTGGTCGAAGAATTTGCTAGAAGTTTCTGGCTATCAGAAACTTCTGCTATATAAGGACAGATGGCGATCAAAAAAGACACAGTTGGTTTTAGAACCGTGGCGAAGAGATTGGAAAAGTGATAACGGGCGAAGTTGTAATTTGGTGATAAATTGAAAGTTGAGAGTAAACAAGAAAAAGTAATTAGTTTGAATTTGTGAATTAAGTAATTGAAAGGAGATAAAGTGATTTGAGAGGAAAGAGACATTGTAAGAAAAGAATTTGCGAAGAATAGTATAGTGTGAACTTGAATTGTTCTATAGAGTAGAAAATAAAGAAATAATTTCACAGAATAATTGTTTTATCTACTCGAGCCGTAGCTCGCATATTACAATACTTAACAAACTACAAACATGGCGCATTGGGCCAAAAATGTTCCAATACATAAAGTCCTTCCTTTCTAATAGAAAGTTCTGTGTCAAAGTTAACAACGAATTCTCGTCCTCTCATCCACTCCACAACGGAATCCCGCAAGGGTCTCAACTGTCGGTGGTCCTATTCATCATAGCGTTCAATGATATAAGTACGGTAATAAATGAGCACAGTCTTCTAGATCACTGCATATATGCGGACGACCTTCACATTTTGTGTAAACTGAACGATATTGAAAGGAGCAAACAAATTCTAACCGATGTACTGAAAGATATATTAACTTGGTCCAGCACCTCGGGTGCCAAACTCTCCTTAGAGAAATGTAAATTATTACATGTTTGTCGGAAAATTTCTTGTCCGCAACTTACGATACACCTAAATAGTGTTAATATCCAAAACACTAATACTCTAAAAATCCTAGGATTAACTATAAATCATAGATATAATTGGAAAACACATTGTCTAGAATTAAAAAAGAGCCTGGCTGCTAGGGCCGATATCATTAACTATTTAGCTAGTAAAAAACTTAATGTTCATGTTAATACCCTTTGTAACATTACTAGATCTTTAGTTCTAAGTAAGATTGATTATGGCTTCATCATATATGGTAAATGCGCTAAGTCAACACTTAATCTTTTAAAAACACCATACCACCATGCTGCTAGAAGGAGTATTAATGCACTTCGTACAACGCGGATCCAGAACATAATGGCAGAAGCGGGACTACCAACACTAGAAGAACGACAATCAAGTGTTTTCATCAATCTTTTCACTAAACTCTCATTCTCCACCGACTCCATTATCGACAAATACATTGCATCCGCAATCACCGCCAAAAAATCATATCGGATTCAGTCTTCAATAGCTAAAACCATCCAAGCCGCACAGCAAATGGAGCTCCCCCTAAAACTTTCAAAGGACCACTTCCCCACTTATCCACCTTGGTGCATCAAACCTGACTCCATACTACTCAATCTGTCTCTACTCTGCAAAAGAAGCACAAACTGCGATATCTATCGAGCTATCTTCCTTAAAACCATGGCAGACCTAAAATCAGATGGTTGGAACCCAGTCTTTACTGACGGCTCTAAATCTGCTAATAACACATCCTTCGCCGCCGCCTTGGAAAACGGGACCGTTTTAAGAATCGGACTTTTGCCAGATTACACTTCAATATTTACTGCAGAAGCGATCGCCATACTCGAGACAACTAAATATTTAGTAAAACTCCGCTATAAATCGGTAATTTGTCCAGACAGCCTGTCGGTGTTAAAAGCTATCCTTAATCCAAACCATAAATCTGGTCTCATAACTAACATCAGGGATCTCTTGATAAAGAATTCCAATAAAATAAAACTTATTTGAGTACCAAGCCACAGTGGGATACAAGGCAACGAGCTTGTCGACATGGCCGCAAAATTATGCTATAGAGCGCCGGTCTACACCTTCGACATTTTTTCAAAAAAAGACCTTCAAAACCTTGTCAACCAAAAGATAAAAAAGGAAAGGTCCTTAAACTGGTGTAACTACCATCATCACTACTCCAAAATTAACATCGACGGTAGCATGCCCATCTACCCCACAACAACATCGAAAGCAGCCAACATCACTTTTACCAGGTTGCGCCTAGGGCACACTATAATTACACACAAATACATTTATGAAAATGAAACACCTCCTACGTGTCCAACCTGCAACAACATCTTAAACATTGATCACATCATCGGACTAATCCAATGCCCGGTATCCAAGGAATTTAATAAAATCCTGCAACCAAATCAATCAGCGTACGACATACTCAAGATAGCAAACCATTCTAACATATTGTAATATACGAGCTACGGCTCGAGTAGATAAAACGATATTCTGTGAAATTTATTTCTTTATTTTCTAGTCTATAGAACAATTCAAGTTCACACTATACTATTCTTCGCAAATTCTTTTCTTACAAGGTCTCTTTCCTCTCAAATCACTTTATCTCCTTTCAATTACTTAATTCACAAATCCAACTAATTACTTTTTCTTGTTTACTCTCCACTTTCAATTTATCACCAAATTACAACTTCGCCCATTATCACTTTTCCAATCTCTTCGCCACGGTTCTAAACCAACTGTGTCTTTTTTTGATCGCCATCTGTCCTTATATAGCAGAAGTTTCTGATAGCCAGAAACTTCTAGCAAATTCTTCGACCACTGGAACAAGAGAAATAATTCTTGCAGTTTTAATTCCCTTTTATCCCTGATATTATTCGTCTCTTTCGTTGACATGAGCTGTGGAGACTTCGTCCCAGACACGAACCTCGAATGAAAGGACAGTACGAACCAAAATTTTGCCAGAATGAAAAGTCACTTCGGAATTTGTTGCGTCATATTTTTAGGGGGCGTAGTTATTATTATGCTACACTGCCCCCCTCTTAGACGTGTTCGTCCCGAACAAGTGCATCCTCATTTCGGCCATTGTATCGACTCAGTCGGTCCACATGAACCACTTTCATTTTGGCCCTCGGTCCTCGCTGGATGCGGTAGACAACATCGTTGATGCGGGTTACTATTCTGTAGGGACCTTCCCAGTTCCGCTGTAATTTAGGTGATTTCCCCTTTTGGCGATGGGGATTATACAGCCACACCAGATCTCCTTCCTGGAATCCTGACGTTGTTGCCTTGGCATCATACCTGGTCTTCATGCGGTCGCTCGTCATCTTAATCTGGCTTCTGGTCCTTTGGTGTATGTCCCTAAGCCTTTCCCTAAGGTCCGCCACGTACTCTTCTTCATTTCTGGGCTCATTGGTAGGAGATCCAAATTTCACCTCACTGGGTAAACGAGCTATTCCACCAAATAAGATTTCGAACGGCGTATGTCGAGTAGTGCTATGCACGGCACTTCTATAGGCCATCAAAAACAAGGGAATCTGCCGGTCCCAATCCCGTTGGTAGTCACCTACGACCTTCGAGAGATGTTCGTCCAAAGTCCTATTGAAACGCTCCACCATACCGTCCGACTGTGGATGAAGCGGGGTTGTCCTTGTCTTTTTGATTCCGAGTAGTTGACACATCTCTTGGAAGATTCTTGACTCGAAGTTCCGCCCTTGGTCAGAATGCAATTCCAAGGGCACACCGAATCTGCTAACCCAATTGTAGACGATCTGCTCCGCCACGGTTCTGGCTTCCTGGTTAGGGATCGGAAACGCTTCCGGCCACTTACTGAAGTAGTCCATCACTACGAGTATATACCGATTACCATTGTCGGTTTCCGGAAAGGGCCCTGCGATGTCAATGGCGATTCGTTCGAAAGGTGTTCCCACGTTGTATTGGTGCATCTTACCTCGAGTTTTGATTCTCGGACCCTTGCTAGCTGCACACACGTCGCATTTTCTGCACCAGTCTTCGATATCTTCCTTCGCTTTTAACCAATAAAAACGTTCTCGTACCTTTTCTAGCGTCTTATTCACTCCCAAGTGGCCTCCGGTCGCCCGCCATGCATTTCCTGTAACACCTCCTTGACCCTCGTCCGCGGTACGACAAGCTGCATTACAAACGACTTTCCGTCGGAGGATTCCCATTTTCTTCTCAGAACACCTTCTTGGACATGGAGGGAGTCCCACTGCGCAAAATATGCCTTTAAGGTCGGGCTTCTGTGAGAAATGTCCTGATGATCCGGTTTCTCCATGTTCTCCTTCCAGGCCAGAATCGGCTCGATATCCGGGTCTTCCTTCTGAGCGTTCCGGATCTCATCTACGCTCCAGCCGGTGATAGGTTCGGCTCTCATTCTTTGGATGGAAACCAGCTCCCGTTCTTCCTGACGCGCACAATGTTTACAATCCGTTCTGCATGGTCTCCGGGACAGTGCATCCGCATTAGAGTGGAGTTTTCCTTTACGATGCTGTATTTCGTAGTCGTAGATTTGCAGCCTTTCGATCCATCTTGCGACCTGACCCTCAGGACTCTTGAACTGTAATAGCCATTTTAAGGCTGCATGGTCTGTGCGAAGAACGAACTTCCTCCCGTAGAGGTATTTGTGAAAATGCTTCGTAGCCAAGATCAAAGCTAGAAGTTCCCGCCTTGTCACGCAGTAGTACCTTTCTGGCTTAGAGAGCACCTTGCTGAAGTACGCAACCACCTTCTCTTGGCCGTCATGCACCTGGGAGAGTACGGCTCCTACCCCGACATTACTAGCATCTGCATCCACAACGAACGTTTCCCCGGGAGTGGGGTAAGCCAGTATCGGGGCATCGCATAGCCGTTGTTTAAGTGCCTTGAAGCTCTTCTCGCACTCAATTGACCATTTGAATTGTTTTCCCTTTTCCGTCAACTGGTGCAGGTTCTTTGCGATCCCGGCAAAATCCTTCACGAACCGTCTGTAGTAGGTGGCTAGGCCCAGGAAGCTCCTTAGTTGGTGTTTGTCTTTGGGGACTGGCCAGTTTTTCACCGCTTCGACCTTCTCCGGATCGGTTCTCACTCCTTTCGCTGAAATTATGTGTCCCAGGTACTTGACTTCCGCTCTAAACAGGGCGCACTTCTTGGGGTTGAGCTTCAGGTGGGCACTTCGAAGCCTTTGAAACACATCCCTTAGATTGTCTCGGTGTTGCGCAAACGTTTTTCCTACGACGATGACATCATCCAAGTATACCAAACAGGTTTTCCATGTTAACCCTTGCAGGACACATTCCATCAATCGCTCGAAAGTCGCCGGAGCATTGCACAGCCCGAATGGCATTACCGTGAATTGCCATAGCCCATTTCCTGCGGTGAAGGCGGTTTTCTCCCGGTCTTCTGGATGGATCTGTACCTGCCAGTAGCCACTCTTCAAGTCGAGAGTGGAAAACCATCGGGCTCCTGATAGTGTGTCTAGCGTGTCGTCAATCCGTGGCAGAGGGTAGCTGTCTTTCTTGGTGACGTAATTGAGCTGCCGATAGTCCACGCAGAACCGCGTGCTGCCATCTTTCTTCTTAACCAGTACAACCGGTGATGCCCACGGACTTTTGGAACTTTCAATCAGACCTTCTTTCTCCATTGCCGACACCATCTCTGCAACTTCTGTCTGCTTTGCCAATGGAAGGCGCCTAGCAGGCTGACGAATTGGTCTAGTATCACCAGTGTCTATTCGATGTTGTACCAGGTGTGTTCGGCCGTATTCACCGTCCTGTGAGGCAAATACATCAGCGTACTCATTGATAAGATTCTCTGCCATAGTTCGCTGCTCCTGATTCAGCTCACTGGACTGGAGAATCGTCTCTCTCGTTTCCGCTGTCCAAGGTGATGGAGGTTTTGGAGCATCACGTTCAGATATTGTTGCGACGGCGGTAATCGGCGTGCATTTTCCAGTCACCTCCCCTCGCCTTAGTTTGACAGTGTGTGGTCTTGCGTTCAAAACTCTTACTGGAACCATGGTGTTCTTTGGTTCGACTAACGTTTTTCCCACGATGTAGTCTTGAGAATTCTTCTCTGGGTCTGGTTCTACTATGTAGAATCGGTGGCTCCCAAGATCACCTTCCAGCTTCGTCCAAATGATTGTCTCTGAAGACGGCGGCAAAACTTCGTCTTTGCTGATGACTGTCCTGAGAGTTACGGCACTCTCGTTTCCGTACACCATCGGAATCTCCACATTTCGATACCTCAGTACTTGCATCCCGATGTCCAGGATTACTTCATTTGCTTTCATGAAGTCTATTCCGATGATGCACTCGTCGCATATATCTGCCACCAGAAACGCATGGGAGAACGTCAGTCCCGCCAGAGTAATCGTAAGACGAACTTCTCCAAACACTTTCGCCATTTCCCCTGTTGCAGTCTTCAGGCAGTAGCTGTTGGTGTTGTGCAGCCAGGCGCTTCTGACAATATCTCTTCTTACAATGGAGGCAGTGGCGCCTGTGTCGATGGTGGCTACGCACTTCTTCTTGTTGATTAGTGCCTCCACTGTCAGGCTCTTGTTACCCCGTTTGGTTTGCGAAACTTGAATGGTGGTCCTGGGGGCCTCGATTCCAGTAACCAACTTCTGCCCCGCGAAGTTGGTCCTTACGCATTTCCCGACTGCTGGTTTTGGGAAGTCTGACTGAATGTTATCACCGCCAGATGCTTCCTCTCTGCTTCTCCTACTTCCGCAATGTGGACAATTTCCTCGTCTAGGTGCACTTCTGCACTGCCGTTGTAGGTGTCCGGTTTGGTTGCAATTCCAGCAACGGATTTGACTTCCGCGAGCTTTGTCTTCATCCAAGACGGCTGTTCTCTGGCATGAGCATTCCACGACGGACATTTCCCTGACACGGTGTATTCCCTGGTATGCTTGGTCCGCAGCCTTCATTGACAAAGCGAATGCCAATGCCTCGGGGAGTGTTCGCTTTTCAGCCATCCTTACAGCCATTTGCAGTTGTCTGTCCTCTATGGCCTGAATAAAAGCTTCCACCGCCATTTCGTTGATAAGCTCCTCACCGGCTTTAGGGTATGAAAGATGGGCTAGTCGCTCTATATCCGCTTGCAACTGTTGGAGCGTTTCCCCCCTTTTCTGGACTCGACTACGCAGCTGAACCCTGTACACCTGCTGCATGTGTTCATCCCCAAACCGCATCTCGATAGTCTGAACCAGAGAGTCGTAGTTCTGCTGTTTATCTTCCGGGATGGTCTGCAAGAGCTCCGCAGCTGGACCCCTCAGTGCAAGTGTGAGTGCAATGGACTTCTCTTCATCGTCCCAGCTATTGGTCATTGCGGCCGCTTCGAATTGCCTTTTATAAATTGGCCATGATGTTTGACCATCGAAGATAGGAGGCTGCATCTCCTTTCTTCTCAGACCGTCAGTGGAATATTCCCGTGCTTTCTGTCTCTTCACGTTGCTGAGCTCCTTAGCAAGATTTTCGACTTGCTTTCCTACTATCTCGAATTTCGTATCCACTTTTTCAAACTGCGTCTCTATCTTCCCGAACTGAGTTTCATGTTTCTCAAAATTTTCATCGAATCTAGTTTCGACTTTTTCGAGTTGCGTCTCGACCTTCTCGATTTTCTCTTCGATCACTTCGAATTTGGATTCCAAGTTCTTGTTTTGCTCATCAAGTTTACTTTCCAGAGCATCTAGAGAATTCTTTTGTTCGTCCATTGCTTTCTTTTGTTCATCCAGCTTAAGTTCTAGAGAATTCTTTTGTTCGTCCATTGCTTTCTTTTGTTCGTCCAGCTTAAGTTCTAGAGAATTCCTTTGGTCGCCCATTGCTTTCTTTTATTCGTCCATCGCTTTCTTTTGTTCGTCCAGCTTAAGTTCTAGAGAATTCCTTTGATCTTCTATTGCTTTCTTTTGTTCGTCCATGACTAACTTAAGTTGCAGGAGCAGACTTGTTATACCCGGGTCGGCTGCTGTACTTGCTGGTTCCTCTTCCACGTCAAACTCTACGTCGTGCGGATTTTCACCTTCCTGCGTTACTGCTTCTTCCAGACGAATCAGTAGGGCATCTTTTCCCCCAGTTGTGTCGAGGTTCCGCTTACTGAGTTCTGCCTTTAGTTGAGTTATAGTTAGTTTTCCCAATTTGCGACCCATTTTGCGCAACTAATTAACTCAACACAGAAATCGTTTTTTTTTTTTTTTTTTGTGCAATTTCACACCACGGAAATAGTTATTCACAGAATAAGTTTTATCCCAGCTTCTGACACGAATGTAATATGCGAGCTACGGCTCGAGTAGATAAAACGATATTCTGTGAAATTTATTTCTTTATTTTCTAGTCTATAGAACAATTCAAGTTCACACTATACTATTCTTCGCAAATTCTTTTCTTACAAGGTCTCTTTCCTCTCAAATCACTTTATCTCCTTTCAATTACTTAATTCACAAATCCAACTAATTACTTTTTCTTGTTTACTCTCCACTTTCAATTTATCACCAAATTACAACTTCGCCCATTATCACTTTTCCAATCTCTTCGCCACGGTTCTAAACCAACTGTGTCTTTTTTTGATCGCCATCTGTCCTTATATAGCAGAAGTTTCTGATAGCCAGAAACTTCTAGCAAATTCTTCGACCACTGGAACAAGAGAAATAATTCTTGCAGTTTTAATTCCCTTTTATCCCTGATATTATTCGTCTCTTTCGTTGACATGAGCTGTGGAGACTTCGTCCCAGACACGAACCTCGAATGAAAGGACAGTTTGAACCAAAATTCTGCCAGAATGGAAAGTCACTTCGGAATTTGCTGCATAGACATAGGAGCGTAGTTATTATTATGCTACAATATTGTAGCATAATAATAACTACGCCCCCTAAAAATATGACGCAACAAATTCCGAAGTGACTTTCCATTCTGGCAGAATTTTGGTTCAGATGGCGATCAAAAAAAGACACAGTTGGTTTAGAACCGTGGCGAAGAGATTGGAAAAGTGATAATGGGCGAAATTGTAATTTGGTGATAAATTGAAAGTTGAGAGTGAACAAGAAAAAGTAATTAGTTTGGATTTGTGAATTAAGTAATTGAAAGGAGATAAAGTGATTTGAGAGGAAGGAGACCTTGTAAGAAAAGAATTTGCGAAGAATAGTATAGTGTGAACTTGAATTGTTCTATAGAGTAGAAAATAAAGAAATAATTTCACAGAATAATTGTTTTATCTACTCGAGCCGTAGCTCGCATATTACAATATCTAAAGTCAATGATTTTATCAGCCGCACACGTCTCACCATATAGAGCCACTTGAATTGTATTTCACATCTATACTTTGATTTATTTCACTTTAAGTAGTTTATATTTATTTTTGTTTAGAGCCGAAAGCCCAGCAGCTTGTTGCTCTCTCTTTATAAAATTAACTTGTAATTTGTAATTACCTGTTTAATAAATAATAATAATAATAATGATATCAAATTATAAGCGGCACCCAGAGGACTATAAAACTTATCCTTTTCATCGAGGTGTAACACTAACCAAGCCATTCACCCTCTTCGAATATGCTACCAGAATTACTAAAATGTCTACAGGATGTTTGATTGTAGTGGCTCTTCTTCGTTATTTTATGAACTAATGAGTGGGTCAGTGGTTTCTTTTCAAATTGCATGTTATTTGGCAGCTCTTTCGCGTTCAAAAAATTGACAGAAACACAGTATCATACTCGAATCTCCTTGGTACGAAATTAATCGAATTACGCTTGAACAACTTTAAGAAATATTGAAAACCTATTCCCAAATTGAGGGCTGGGTTGCCGGAACAGTGCGAATTTTGAAAAGATATCTGGGTCGAAATAATGCATCAACCGTTTGTGAAGAAAGTTCGTGATAACACTAGTTGATAACAACTGAGTAAATTAACTTGGATGATCTCTGGTTTCAGCAAGACGACACTACCTGCAATACAAGCCGTCCGACAATAGATCTTTTGCGCACTAAGTTTAATAATCGTGGTGATGGTGGTTGCTGTTGCCGTTGGACTTAGTTTTTGTTGGGTGCCGTTAAAGATCGATGTTATGCTGGCTATCTAGAAGCGGTTCAGGCACTTAAGCACAATATTGACCGATTTATTCGTGAAATAGAGCATCGAACCATTGAAAATATATTGCAAAATTGGGTTCATAGGATGGCCTTCTGCTAAGCCAGCTGCGGCAGGAAAGTGAACTGTTCTTAATAAAGCAAAAAACTTTGAAAAATTAAGCCAACAGATGGCCCACCCTTTAGAACGTATCGGAAGATGTTTCTGTTAGTTATTTGCCATCAGCTTTGATTGGCCATATCTTGGTCTGTATTTCAAGGGAAGAATTGTTCATCCGCTACTAATGCCTTGTTCGATTTCAGAATCAGTTAACTAATTCCCAGATGATACGGCTGTCCAGCAAAGCTTGCTTCAGAGAATGAGTTACTTGTTAAATGATGAGAATTTTCTATATCATTGTATTTATCTCCAGTTGCACATAATTCTTCACACTTCAAGTCATTTGAAGGTCACGGGTTTCATTCTTTTGGCGAGCATTTGAAGATGTACCCCGCGTAAGGCAGAAATAAAAACTGAGTACTTTACTTGACGAGCGTCATTTTCGGTAAATGAAATCTACACGATGAGGAACTGGTAGATATACACATTTAGAGCTCCACCTTGCTAATATCCTGCACTTTAAAAAAGTTAGGTTAACAGCGGATATCAGTTTTGTCGCTTGCTAAATCCCAGAGAACTCGACAACTACAACGAAAAATGAAACTACTTACGTCTACCAGATAGTTCTTCTACGCTTTTGAAGATTCACTCATTTAACTTTATATATATATGTATCTATGTACTTATGACCAGTTTGTTGATAGCTATAAATATTTAAAAGGCAGCTGGAAGTTAATAATTGTCCCTAATTGTTCCCCATGGAATAGCTCTTAGACTGTTAGAATTACGCGTGAAGATTATAACGAAAGCCCCTCAATGAGCTTAACTTGTTTACTTACAGAATTTGTTCATACTTATCATCTCATGATGATGGCACGCGCCTACCGTTCTCCCTATCTTTTTGCTTCATAAATAATTATTATCGGCCGCATCATTTATTTACCAACGATCTCTTACAATCGTCCTTGCCACGTGCACATTTAGCAAAATTGAGTTTAATAGCTCAGTGGATACACGACTGTAAATATGCTAAAGGCAATGGGTATCCAAATCGTTGCGAAATATTCACAACAAAATTATAAATCAACAATTGAGCGGATTTTAGAAAAATTAAGCACGACGAGGGTCAAAAAATACTCATAAAATATTAGTCTTCCGTGTGAACATTAAAACGTCAACATTTACCGTCCCTGAGGCTTTCTATTGGCAAAAGGTCCCTTTTTTTCCTGGGGAATTTGGGGTGGTTTTTAGTGCAATCTTCAGCTTTAGGAAATCTTTAGGTCCACAACAGATTGAGATAATTAACTAGGAGTGTGAACAAAATGCTCATAAATTTAATTACATTTTTTTTCTTTCATTTCATTCCATTTATTCCGTGCTCTACAAATAGGAAAAAATCGAGAAAAATGAAAAAAACGGAATGGAAACATCCTTTCTTCCTAATTTTTTTGGGGTGAGATTAATGTTCATTTGCGCTGTCATTAAAATTTAATCTCGACATCAATGATGGATATCCGTGCAATTCATTGAATTCACCGCTGAGACTACCCGCACTGTCGTTGAAGTGGCTGACAGATCGGTATCCGATAAGTCCTTCCGGGTGTTTATAAGCATAAACAAAATGCCCCGTATTGGTGTACACGTACAGTACATACAGCAATTACAAGGGATTGTCCTGCCATCCCAGTCGTGTATCGTAGGAATAGTAACCTCGCGCACTTAATAACAACAACAACAACGGTTGTAGTATCTAATACAAAGTCCCTTTCCGCTGTCATACAAGACCCAAAATTGCCTCATTAGTGGCGTACAATGCAAATTGCTAATTTCTTCGTTAAAATTCACTTAGAGAGCGCCATTAAAGCGCATGCATCCTGACGAAAGCTTTGCGCGCGAAAAAGCTTCCCTCTCTCAAAACTGCTCGAAATTTGGAATTTGTTGTAGCTTATTTCAGTATGGGAATGAAATGGGAATAGAAAATCCTTCCCACCGTTGTTGATGTCATTTTACCGAAAAATGGGCGCCCATCCTAATGGTGGTAAGGACGTTTAGATTTGGATGTTTCTTTTCGTTTTTTATGGAGCTTTGTTAAATTTCATGTTCACACAATTGTTTGTTATTAGTTGCTTGGAAGTAGGTAGGCTTTTGTTTTTTTTTTGTTTTTTTTTGTTTTTCCTTTTAGCTGAAGAGATGATTAATGCGGATAGGTGAGTATTTATTCGTTTAGTATACCGCGCTATGTATTTGTTTTATGTTTTTTCTATTTTATTTTGTGTTGCATGGCGATGGGATATCTATACATTCAAGATGTTTCGATTTAATCTGTTCCGAAGTCTACTTTTATGGTAAATACTCATTGACTTGAATGGAATGTATTATGGAACGATAAGTACGATGGTCAGATAGCCCATCCATGATTTTTGATGAAATTTGTTTTATGTAATAGAAAACATTTGGAATTTCTCCTTCTAGCAATTGCAAAAATTAAGTCGGTAGATTATTAAAAAAATTCGTGATTGTGGTCATAAAATAATTGGTGGAAGTGGCTGTAATGGTATGAGTATGCTCTTTATGAAGTGAATTGCAATTAAATTAGCGCTGAAAATGAATTAGAGTTTCGCTGCTAAATATGAATGGATGGTTTAGATATTTGAAGTTTTTGGCTCAAAATAGTATTACAATTTATTACAAATTAAATGTCTGCCACGGAATTATAAACTTCAAAAAACCTACATATGTACATATGTACTCGCACAATCAGCCAAAACTTTAAACCCGATAACTCCTTTTTTAAACTATTTGAATTCTCTGCACTTTTTTTTTGTCTGTGCTACCCAGCACTACGGTTCTAAGCACAACACAGTTGATAGTTCTACTACGTATTTGCAAAATTTCTGAAATATAGTACCTTGCTACTACCTTAAGTAGTGCATTTATTATCATAGCTTCATAAATATCTTTTGAAACTACCATCGGGCAAAACAAAACTTGTAGATACAGACATGTATAAAACATAAACATTTGTAGTTATTTTTAAGATTTATTTAATTTTCCTAAATAGTCAACATTACAAAAGTTGTTTAAAATTATTGCAATTGCAATCAAAATAATGAAACAAGATAATGAAACAAAAAAAAAATTAAAATCATTGGAAAACAATGAACTAAAAACAAACATTGGAGAATGGTAAAATGAAAAACGTAAAATTTCAGAAAATAAAGAATTCACTCAAATTCAAGAAAAGTAGCTGTACGCTTCTCTTATTGAATCTTGAGAAACGTCACTTTAAGGTGGTTTTCAAATAATACGGTGTTTTTTTTTTAATGCGAATGAATCGCAGGTTTCACAAAATCACATGAAATATTATAAAATGTATTAAGGTTTTTTTAATTAATTTTTTTTTCTTTACAAATTTACTACTTTTGATTTTAAATTTTGTTTGTCGTCAAACCTATCAGCTGTTGATTCATTTGACAGAAAAATTTAAAAAAAGTACATATCTCTCAGCTTTGTCAAATCTCTCAGAATTTCCATCATTATACCTATTATTATTATTATTATATTATTATTCAATTATTCAATTCTTAAATTATTAACAACAGGAATCTGCGAAGCCCTTAAGAGAAGGTGGTTTTTTAAAATATAAATTACAGTGTATTACAATGCATACTTGGTAAACAATTTCTCAACATATATAAATTTTAAAGATTAATCCGGTTTTAGAAAATGTTAATTTTAAATTTAATATTTATGGTAGAAATTTAATAGAATATAACGGATATTATGTATTTAATAGAAAGATTTTTCTAAGGCCCTCTGATGAAACGTTGTCTAACTCGCTGGGTAGTTTGTGAAAGTGATGAAAGTGATAATTATTGCCTACCGTATTAATTGTTGCATTTCGGTGTTTGTTAACATTGTGTTCGAGAGGCCTGTTATACTGTTGATCATAGTAGTATTCCTCAATTACCATGAAACAATTGTTTAAGACTTAAAAGTTACAGCTTAGAGTGCAGCGTTTGGGTATTTCTTCGCCAATTTGGTCCAAATTGCGTGCGTATTAAGATTTTTAAAATCTGGTTCTGCAATCGCTGAACATCCATTAATTAGCTCAAAGGCGTATTACCTCATATTAGTACGCCATATCTTAGACTCCACAATAGAAAAGTACACTTGTTTGAGACACTGTAGTCGGTATTGTTGCTTAGGGGATGCATAGCATAGACAACTTTCCGAAGCCGTTTGCGCTAAGTGTAGATCCCTACTTCCACTTTGTATAAGGTATTTGTAGCTCCACATGTTTTCAATGATGTCTGTGCAATCATCATCCGGATTTCGATGTTCTTATTGTGTGTTGTGGTGTAGACATTGTGTACATTTGATATGCATTAATTTGCTTTTTTTTTTTAATTGATGACAAGTCCAAAATCGTGGCACCAACGAACTAATAAGTCGAACTTCGACTGCATAGTTATAATTACTGTTGTTAAATTTTTGTGACTTACTACTATTGCCGTATCATCCGCATACGCAAATACCACGTTTTTCCACAGAACAGTTAACGGACCGTTTACATATGTTTTGAACAACAATGGTCATCAAATTGAGCCTTGAGGCACTCCATATGTTACTTTGTTTTTCAAAAAAAATGATTTTCAAGTTCGCAGAGAAAGCTAACCATGCCTTCGTGCTTCTCGAAGTTCTAAAATGATAGCTAAAATAACTCTCGATTGTGTAGTAAATGAACATCCAGAAAGCACAACTTTGCTTCCAGACGCCAATGATCCTCATAAACTTCCACTCTTTCTGTGATATAATGTTTGGTTTTATTAAATTTTGCAAGAAATAAGGTATATTTCAACCTACTTTAGCTTCTGCATGTAGCATTTCGCATGGAAATTAATAGCTCGATCTTTGAGTTGTACAATGAAGAGATTAGTTAGAGTGAGTACCATCGGTTTTTATTATTCGAATCATTTAATAGTACTCACCCGAACTAAATTGTAAAATATTGATTATTTTATTTATTTATTATTGATTTATATATTATTTTCCACGTAAAGCACTAAAAATAATGGACCTGATACTTTGCTTATCTAACAATACCCGTCTAAAGGCAAAGGGTACAAATCTAAACGCTCCATTAATATTCAGTTTTTTCTTTACATTCGTTAATTTGACATTTCTTCCGAGTAACGGTTTTTGTTCTAGTACCTGTTTTAGTACACTATTGGAGTACATTTTTAATAGCAATAGAGCTATGGATTTTGTAATTATAAGGTTGTAAGGGAAAGAATTCAAGGTTAGAAGAACGAAATCTTGTGATTTTTAACTATTAAAAATGTGAAAAGTACCAAAAAATACTGTAGGTGATATTGTTTGGTTAAATTCGATTAAAATTCGCTAGAAAACATCATATCTTTGTAGACGAAAACAAATACTATCTCTTCGGGTCTGATGGAAGAGTAATAGTGAGGCGGAAGGCAAATGAAGAGCTCAAAAGTCGAAACATCAAACCAACGGTTAAGCATGGAGGAGGCCACGTAATGGAATGGGGCTGTGTATTGGCTAAAGGTATTCTTGGTGTTTATAGACGGGATTATGAATAAGAAGTCCTATTTGAACATATTGAATCAACATTTTTGACAAAGTGCTGAAAGAATGGAATTTTTGCAAACTTTTAAATTTTACCAGGATAACGACACGAAGCACAAGGCTACTTTACAACTGCACTAAAGTCACCGAAATACCTCCACAACCTCCGGACTTGAACCCCATTAAGAATTTCGTGAGAATCCTGTTTCATCTGTAAGCGGATTGAAGGCTCAATTGTAGGAAGTATTGGGTGAAATCGACACGAAATATACACACAAAATTGTAAGAAATATGGCACAATATCTTAATGTGGTCATAAGAAACCAAAGAAAATATTAAATTAAATTTACAGTAAGTTTTCTGAAACATTTTAAAAAAGTAACTGAATATTAATAGAGTGTTTAGTTAGTTACTTTATCTTTTATTTGGAAAAAAAATAATTTACAATAAAAAATAAAACTCATTTAATTTAGAAACAAAGATTTTGAATACGTTTGATTTAAAACTAAATTTTTCGAATTGTAGTCAGAGACAAAGAAAAATCGAATAGTACTGCCACTCACTGTAAATATGTGGTAAAAACTGCACGTGATTATCAGCTATGATTAGAATATACAGTACCCGTTAACAGTAAGTAACACTTGGCAAGAATTGAGTGACATTCTCAATCAAAAATTTAAAAGCCCGTGGTATTTCCTGTACTCAGTGATGAAGTTTCTACAAAGGCCAATTTGTGAATAACGAAAAAGTTTTACAAAGCAAACTTTCAAATTCCCTTAATTTCGTTCAAGTCTTTTAGTACGTTAACTGAACCCTTAAACGAACCAATCCTTAAAAAGGAAGCACAAAAGAAAACTTGAAACTTGCGGCAAACATGGAGAGAAAAATGCCACCAACTTAATTACTCATTTATCAATGCCGCGTTAATTAAAATCGACTTCATTAAAAATTTCCCACAGATTCTTCTTCTTCTTCAATGTTGGTGAATATTGATCGTTCCTCGTGCTACGCATCCCCAACAAAACCACAACTCCTTTTCCTACCCCTACCACACCAAAAGCACTTTAGTGACATCCCACAAATTCGCAGAAGTGCTCCAAATTAGCCTAAGATATTAAAAGCCTCTCAAAATAACCGAGAGGATATGTATCCATCGACCGACCCACTTTACTCTTGACTGCGTCAAACTTTCTTCAAAGGAGCCGTCACCGCATGTAAACAAAAAATTACATTTTCTTTAATGGAAAACAATTAAAAACAAAAAAAAAAAAAAATTCACGAAACTTCATTAGCTATATGAGAGCAGTTCACGCATCAATCGACAAGGATCTTCAAGACGACGCACGATAAAAATCCTCGAGGTGAGAATCGGGACACCTTAACCCTGGCAAAGTTCAAAGCAGAATATGGGTAAATCAAATAGAAATTTAATTAACCCCTTTCTCCTTCTCCCCGTTCGTGTGCACCACACAAATTCAACCTCGTGCGTGTCCCACACTCCAGCAGACACCGTAACAGGAAGATCTCATTCTGACAACAGTGCCACTCGAAACTCACTGAATCGTATCCCATGCCACGAGGTCTCTTTGGGAATCATTCGTTGCCTGGAGCAGAACCCAGGCTCCTGTGGATTGTCTTTCGCTGACGGATTTATACAGGATATGCGTTCTTTCTCGAGCACAATAGAGAACCTTCGCAAGTCGTCCTCATCAGTACCTTCGTGTCGTGTTGAACAATACACGAAGAGCATTATGGCTACCACAGAGGCGGCGCCAAACCTCCGCGGCTTGATGTTAGTTAAATTGAGTAATTTTAATCAAAATTCGGTTCAGTGCTTCGGCAAGATGTGGAAAGAATCGTATTTCCCAATATAATGTATGTGTGCGCTCCTGCCAAACGAATTGGAGAGCTTGTTTTGTTAAAGAAATTCAAAATGTTTACATCTACATCTACATTCCCCCCGTGTCACATGGTTGCGGGGGTGGACATTTTAATATCGTAAGATTGCAAATTTATGTGAACTCACATGTGGAGCACTAAGCGTTGGGGGCGGAAGGATAATGGGAGACGGCATGTGCTTGTCTCTAATGTCGTTGTCAGGAAAGTCTTTTTTGAATCTCAAAGGAGAGGACCGATGTGCGGGAGAATAATTTGCATAATGTCAAACTCAAACATAAGTTTGAATATTAATCATTCATTGTTTGCTAATTAATAATAGCGTATCTTGTGATTAAAAAGCCTTACGCAGTTTTATTCATATGTATGTGTATATTTGTTCCAGATCACGGTACAAAGGAGCATCTTATCACTGTGTATAACAACAAAAAGACCAACAACAAGATAAAGCATTTTGTATTTGTTTTCTTTGTAAATAATTTATGCACACAAAATCTACAAAACGTGGCTTTTTCAGATGTACACTTGAACTCAAGATACACTCTTCTGCTCTAAGTAATGAAAGTTGAGACTATATGGCATGTAGTTGGTAAGTGGTAGAAAGTTTGGCCAAAATGATATGCATCGCGGACATTTTTTGTTTTTAGAAGTTTTCTCCTCTCTGTTGCATGAGTGTTTTTCTTTGTTTAGTATTAACTGGAGCAAAACTGCATAAATGGATGGCAAGGATTAGCGTCGACTAATGTGTCCTTCACATCAGATGCTTTTAGTTTATGTTGGTTGCATGGTTCAAGCGATTTTCTGCGGTTCTGGGTTTTAGTGTTATTACTTAATAAAATTATGTATTCAAAAGTTTTGTGCGTATACGCAGTGTCGGGGAATATCACGATGTAGGCAGGCACTTAAACATGCAAATATGCTAATCGTAAAGTGAGTTCACCACGCCTTATGGGGAAACAATAAAATTATCATAATTTTGTGCAAAAGTAGTGGATTTATGATTCTATGGTACTAAAAGGAGCAACTTCATTCTGTTCTAAGAGTTAAGATGTGATTTTAATCTCAAAGAATTTATAAGCACTTGAAGCTAAATTGTATTCCAAAAATGTCAGGGAATACACGGAATAGACAACATAGTTTTCAAGAGTTAAAACGATGAACGTGGGTGTTTTTGCTGGGTTTTAGAATCATAAGTTACTTTTGCAGATCAGGGGAATATGAGGAAACTAGAAGTAAACAAGCTAACTTTTGGCAACACAAAATTAGATTGAATATGGTAAACTTTATGCCTGAGAAGGGGATAATACAAGTGGGAAATTTATCATTATTAGTACTTGTAGTGTCTGTTCCATAAAAATAAAAACTATTTTTCGTAGAACTTAAGTATGAATCATATTTGATGGATAGTTCAGGTAAATACCTTAAACTAAATCGTAAAATGTTAAATTTTTGCACACCGATTACTCAAAGATTCCTAAATTTTTAGATCTCTGAAAGCTGGAATTCTACTGCGATTAATTGTCCCAGTGGCTTGAAGTCGTTTTTTCCTTTATTATTTACAGAATTTTATTCACATTTAAGAGACCTCTAGATTGTAATCTCACAACATAATCATTTTTATTTTACTTTTTTTTTGTTCGGAAAACTTTTTTGCAAATTTCAAATACCAATACTTAGTGAGCCAGTATTACGTCTACTTTTTATGGCGATGAGTATATTCAGCCATTGTACTAAATACACATTGTCAACTGGTTAAGAACATACATTCTTTACCGTTATCCAGATGGAGAAGATCGCTGCACTAACTATGAAATTTGAGGAAGTGTCAAAAGTAGTGCATTTTTGTTTGGACAATAAAATAAATAGATTTTCAAATTCAATATAAGAGATATTTTCGAAAGTGGTTGAGTGAAAATTATTAAATAATGATTAGACTTTACTAAATTATTAAAGTAAACTCAAATTTACTAGCGCACAAAATAGGCTGCAAAAAGCACTGCACCACTGAAGAAGCAAAGGTAATAAAAATATTGAAAGGTAAAAAAAAAACATGAGAGAAGAGGCTAAGACATAGGAAAACGACAAAAAAATTGGACGAGAGAGAGAGAGGAACCAGAAAGGATCCATTCGTCTCGTCAGGCGTCATTTTAAAAACCATAAATCCAGATGTGTCTTCGAGGACAATAAGGAGAAGGTTGGTGGAATACAAACTATTAGCAAAGTCGCCCAGGAAGGTATCACTTCTTAATAAGAAATGTCTGGAAAATAGACTGGACTTTTCTATTACACATCTAATCTGGAGATGAAAGCATGTAAAAATGGAGAAACATATTCTGGACGGAATCGAATTTTTGGATTCGATGGTAGGCGCTTCGTCAGGCGTCCGTCCGATTCCGCATATGATCCACACTACACGAAAAAGACCATGAAATACGGCGGTGGTAACATAATAGTTTGGGCAGTGTTTTCTTGGTATGGAGTTAATCTCATCTACTCAATAAAGGGGACATTGGCTAAGGAATATATTAATATATTGCATAACGTATTTCTCCCTTATGCAGAAGACAATATTCCCCTAATTTGGACAGCCACAAAAAACTGGATCACCACTAATGGAATTAGAGTTCTACATTGGCCGCCTTATTCTCCGGACCTTAAACCGGTGGACAACTTGTGGAGAGAAGTGAAGGATGTTGTAGGTAAAACATATAACCTTTGCTTTCCGTTAAATAAAACTGAATTGAATGAATAAGAATGCACTAAAAATGAATGTTATGCTTTCGCAGTAGAACTGACATATTCTTTAGCAATTGATCGAATATTTAATTTATTTCATCCGTGACAAGCCATTATGATGACATTACCACTACCCCATGGGCGCCACACATAAAGACTAAACATCCTCGAGACCAAACATTTTGCACGAAATCAAGGCCAATAGGAACAAGTAAAAATATACAAAGAAAGAGATTTTGTTTTGTTTGTTTTGCGTTAGAAGTTGAAAATCATCGAAAGACATTGAAGCCGCGAGTGCTTGCAAATAGTGTGGGACATAAACCTGAACTAAAAACACCTCCCTTGGAAGACAGCGTTCCGTCAGTTGCACCTAGTCGTTATAATAATTAGCAATTTGTTTTTGTTAATTTAAAATGTGAATTTTAAGTATTCATAAGTGGACAGTTAAATATTGTTTTAGCAACATTAGTCACATTTTTGTCGTGACACAAAGTTTTCAGCCTTTTCAGTATTCTAACTAAATTATCATTATTCAGAAGTAACTTCTACGTTGCCATGGTTGCGAATCCTAGTCGACCTCTTTGACTTCATCGTCTACCGATTTTATTCCGCTCTGTGCAGATCAGAGTACTAACGATGTTTCGTAGAATTCTTTTAAAGAATTGTATTCTTTTTAGATTTAATCTGTTTGTGCATCCCCAAAGTTGGAGCCCGTAAGTCCATTCAGGTTTTAGAATTTGCTTATGTATATAGCAGAAGTTTGCTATATACGAGTATTGAGAGACATGTGTATCTCTCAAAAAGCCAATACATTTTGTTGAATTGTATGTTTAGTTTCTCTCGTTTTTTCTTTACGTCAATTTTCCATCGTAATTTTGCGTCCAGAGTCTTCCCCAGATATTTCGATGAGTTCAAGTATAGAACTTTAAGCGTTTCCTGTGAGGTGTTTGCAATCGTGGAACAACGCTACGTCAGAATGTGACGTTAAAATGCTTTTTGTTTGACAGAGCCTTAAATCTCTGGTAGCATTTGATAATTGACAGGTGTCATTCATATCTTTATTTTTCAAACTAGATATGAGGCAGAATTCTCCTAATTTTCTGTTAAAGATACCTTTAAAATATACGGATATATACGAGTAAGTGCAGAAAATAAAATTCTAAATTTCAGTTGTTAATCGTTGGGAAAAATGCTGCCAAATTACTTAAATTTTTTTTTTTTTTAATATTGGATGATTTGAACCAATTCAGTTCAATAATAAAACGCGGCTATTATATACCTTAAGGTTCTATCTCTATTATATTCTTGTTACAAAGTATTCATTGAAATATTTCTACTCGTACTTATGCTGGATTGTGGTAATAAAAGCGTTCTAATAAAACTAATTTCGTTAAGTAATGACGCTAGGCATATTTTGAATTACATTTTCACTAAAGCCAAATGA
This sequence comes from Pocota personata, assembly GCA_963082735.1. Taxonomy (NCBI): domain Eukaryota; kingdom Metazoa; phylum Arthropoda; class Insecta; order Diptera; family Syrphidae; genus Pocota; species Pocota personata. Next base: position 7,912,320 of record OY720430.1, read on the forward strand.
GGTGATTTCAAATGACTCATTTGGATGCGTTTTCGTTACATTCACCTCACATGCTTTGATAATAGACATAACTAGAGGACGTTCCAGGTTCATTTACAAGAACATACATAATAAGTGTGTAACTTTGGAGACCAATTGTTACTCCTCTCATAGGTGAGCTATCCTTGATACAAATGATTACATATGTATTGTTTGATTATTACCCCAGAGATGTTAGACATGCCACTTCAAATAAAGATATATATTGTTTCCCTGCTGGAACATGAAACGACGTCTTAATATCATTTTTTTTAAACAGTTTTCCATTCAATTCAGTTCAATAAAAGGTACTTTGTTATGTACTCATTTGCAATTTCATTTGCTGGAAATGACATAATTTAGCAAGTGAGGAAATGTGTGCTAAATGAGATAATTTAGTACCTCGTTAGCGATTTATTTTACTCTAAAAAACAAAAACAACTCATACCCCCTTTTCTCCTTCTGCCCCAAAGAACCAAAAAAAAAAGTTTTTCGACTCCTGTAATGCAAAAAAACCGCCCCGCTTGGAATACTGTTTGGGGGCTTCGTCTTAATGAAGAATTATTGCATGTGAATTTGCAAAAATATGTTCCCTAATGACAGGCGTCTACTTCTATTCATTTGTGGGAAAGTTATTTTTTACCTAAATTTGTTTCACCCTCCACCCTAAGTTGAACATTCACCAATTTTATGTGTGTGGATACATTAAGCGAATTGTGGTTCTGTTCCGTGGTTTTCACAACAAATTTCTAGAATGTTAAAATGACCTTTTTTCCTCTGTTCTGCAGCAACAGCAATTTAATGCTTTTGGGTTATCGGGAGTGTTGTGGAAAAAATAAAATAAAATTTAAACCGGAAATATTTTCAACCGACATTCGCAGTAGCAACCCATCCAGCGTGCAGCGATAATTAATTATTTCCTTCACTCCGAGTGGGTGTATCTAAATTCAAAACTACACAAGTAAAAAATAGAATACAAAACAAAAAAAAAAAAAAATCCACCTTAACGTAGTGAGACCACAATGTTTGTCCTAGTTTTTGTCGGACCTGTTTCGATCCTTGTGCTCAAGGTCGTTAATTTTAAATGGAAATTGAAATGGAAACTCCGCTTCGAAATTGCGGTGGCAGCAGTGTTAGTGGTGCTCTCATGATGTTGCTCGATTCGGTCGGGGGAACCATTATGAATTCATTATATGTATGTTGGGGAGGGCGTTCTTTTTTCTGTTCCCCTATCCTGTGATCTTTCCGTCTGGAACCGGAGATAGAACACAACTTGCCACAAAAGTTTCTGTGAACGGTACACAATGTTTTGACGTTTCGACTAAGGAAAAAAAAATGCAATTTTTCCGTTTCCTATGTGAATGGCAAATTAGACACAAATGGTTTTTGTTTTTAAGGCGACAGATTTTGCTGTTTGTTCATTAATATTTATTGTTTGTTCTTTTTGGGGTTAGCCTTGTTGGGGTGTCGTGGTGTTATTTAAGTATAAATATTTGCATGACATTGGAAAGATGGGGCTATGCTAACGTTTGATTAAGTGATATTGTGTGCAGGCCATAGGGGGAAAACAATCGCAAATGTGCTGCACAGTGTGGTTGTGTCAGGGACGGCGGTGTTAAAAAAAAAAGATAATCCAATGATAAATCGGTGCATCTGTTAAGCGGTCGGGGATGAGGTGGTAAATTGTGTTTGTTCTGTGTGACCTTTTGCTCAGTGAGAGGCGCTTTAAGAAAATAAAATATTCAAATTTTAAATAGTATTTACTTTACGTACGTATTTATTTTCATTTAAAGGTTAGTAGATTCATTGGCGCTCATGCCAGAATAAATGAAAAGACCTAGGAACGAAATACAACGTTCAAAATCCTTAAAGTTTTGTACGCCAAAGCCTACCATCTCAGACGATAATTTCCATTCAATATTGGGAAATATCAAATGAAATGTGATATCTATTTCTAATAAAAATGTTTTTCGATAAAAATTGTCCAAAAGAAAAGCACAAAAAGCATGACAAAAGCAGAACCGTTCTCACCATATTCACAAAAGTAATAATGTCGTAATTTATAAAAACTGAGAGTATGTAAAGTCATGAGGAGGTTACGAGCAAATTATAAGACATAATCTGACAGAAGCATTTCTTAAATAAAATCGTTACCTACCATTTTTAGACGAAGCTACGTATGTACTCATACATATCAGAACAAAAATACAAACCAAATTTCATCAAAATCTCTTCAGTGGTTTTTGAGAGAGTTGTGTGAGAGCAAAGTCACAGGCAGACATGCAACAAAAAGTGTTTCCTGTGGCGTGCCCTTTTGAAGAACGGTCATAGTTTCTTCTTATCCATCACATTGAGCTCCTCGGGAGATCAGCTATGGTTGTGTATTTTTTTTGAATCTTAGCTAGCCAGTGGCTGTCAGAAAAGTCAAATTCTACACGTAAAAAAAGTACGACAACCGACTGGTTACTAGCCTTGCTTTTCTCCACAGCAAAAAGCAACTGTTATGACTCCTCACATATAGATGGCATGATTTTATTTATGGACATTGGTACGCATGCGAAACTTTCAGTTATGCAGGAACTTGTTCGTAAAGTGAAGTTGGTCGAAAAAAGAAAATTTTATTTGACGAGTACTGTAAGTACTTTTATTTAATGAAGTAGTTTTATCACTTTGTGTGTTAAATATGCAAAAAAAAAAAAAAAAACATTAAACAATTGTTTGAGATGAAGAAAACCTGATCCGTCATCTGATAGGATGACTTCTTAAACTTCTTTCGAACTACTTTACACGACATCATATACGCAATAATTAATTAAAAGTATTGTATTCACTCACTCTGTATATGTAGGTATACACAAATCAAAGCAAATAATATTATCCTCGCATTCACACGATTTGCTCTGTGCAACTGTACCAATTCGTTTTGGATTGCAGAGGAAAAACAAATGTTGTAACACCTATACCATTCCTGAAAATGTAATTTCAAAAATTGGGACTATGCAGGCATATACCACAGTAAAACTTTAATGTAGAAATTGAATGTACTTATTTATTTTTTATACTATGTTTTATTGTTTTTATTTTTACTTAACTGTGCAGTCGCCATAGGTATAACTGAATTTAATAAACTTTTATGTTTTTTTGTTATTAAATTACTTTTTATTCTACTTTGATGCTGTTTTTGAGAAAATGGTTTGGTGCTTAAGAGGTCAAAATTGACGCTGAGAATTTTAGGAACGATACTCAAATGCTAGAATGACTTGGCAACACTGGTTACAACCGCCATTGCCTCTCCTTTCAATTTTCACCATAGCCAACCTCAGAAAATCCTTTGCCCTTAATAATTGCCTCCATAAGTACTTTAAATACTGGTTACCCCTTTTACAGCCACCATACGAACATAGACCCTTCTTGGGCTAAACCTTTGACAATTGACAGCTAATGTCATAATACCTGCAGGCAGAAGTACCAATCTTCAAACAGAAAATATAAAAAATCTCATTGGCTAAGAATCGTTTTAATGAACCACTGACTAGGTTTCATAAAAAATCATTATATGTATATAGGTAGTAGAAGCATAAGTTGGGCGTAAGTTTGGGATTTTTTATTAAGCAAAATACTAATACTTGCTTGCTGTCGAGGAAATCAAGGTAATGTTTTGGAGCCGTGCTCCAACTGTGAGATCCCAGTCTAACTAATCCTTTGTACAAGAGCAGGAACTGCTCTAAAGATGTAGTTCAACTGCATGGACGTTAATTTTACACTGTTGGATATCTGATCGTGCTATGTTACCTCTTGTGCGTTAAAGCCATCATGCTTCTCCCCTCCTTTCGAAAAGTCTAACAAATTCGCAGCCACTAGGGTCGTTGAATGGTGGTGGCCATCTGCTCGTGTTTTCCGATAAAGGTATTTGTTAGTGTCGCGGATGGACCAGACAGAAAGGAGAATAACAACTGACGCAACAACTTATCAGGCATGCGCGTAGCCCTTTAAGGACCAGTCCAAACATTAGTGAGTTTTAAATGATGTGCAATAAAACCTGCAGAAGTTGGGTTCTCAAAAGTTATATTGCGGAAACTAATCTGGATGTTCTTATACGTGTACCATAACTCGGAGAATCCACTTCCTAGGAGACAAAGAGCCTTACACTCTGAACTACCAAGTTAGGCGAGTTGCAGATATATCTACCCGTCATTAAAATAAAGGAATAAATAAATGTTAAGCCTAAACAGCTCTAGCTTCTCACAATTTACGGTTTTGTTTATCCCACTCTCCCATCCCTCCACGGGTGTAGTTTATCATTTCAAGTTATAACTCCTATTTTAAAAGGGATATTACAGATGTCTAATACAAATTGAAAAGTCTAGTATTATCTCGGAAGAACCAAATCCATCATAAACGCTGTAATAAAACGAACCAAAGTAGTTTTATTTTTCAAAGAGTCAGCGATTAATTTGATTAACTAATCCAAAGTCGTCATTCCTACTATCACTTGTTTATAACCTGATGGTGCAAAATTCGTGAAGCTTTAAGCCCATAATTTGGAAATTCCCCTCCTCTAAAGCATTAAAGGCGAGACTTATGGGCCATAATTTGGTAATAAAATCATCCCTTGATACGGGCCATGGCAGTGTGCCACCCTCTATTTATTTGGCGGCACAGTTCCCAGTACCCCACGTAAAAAAAAACGAAAAACAAAAATAGTACTCCCTGCCTTAGTGACAGAAATTCTAATAAAAACAACGATATAACGACGAAAAAATTGCTATAAAAAAAAACTCACAAAAAACATTGAAAAATTCCGTTGCGAAAATAAAAGTAGAAAAACGCAAAAGGCGACATCCCCCATTCCTTAAAAATAATTGCCGTCAATTTATCAGGCAAAGAGGATGGCGAATGGAAAAACATGACTCTTTCAGTTATGAAGACTTCCTGTGAAATGAAGCCGCTTTGCAGACGCCCTGACGTCGCCGAGGACGACGACGACAAAACCATGCAGCCGTTAGAATGATGAGTCGATTTTTTATTTGCTCCTGGTGTAATATAGCTTTGAAACATCACTGCCGCCATAGAACAAGAAAATGAAGGCGCTGCTTCCGCTTCCGTTCACCGGGATTACATGAGACTCGGTTGTCGTAGGGATGAAAGCATCAAAGCCTCTGATGAGTTTTTGAAGTTTCGGTTAATCGAACTTTCAAGAGTTGAAACATGAAGAAGACGGATGTGGCTGATGTGTCTGCTGCCATCGATGGTGGAGTGAGATTTATGGGTGTGATGTTCGCGAAGTTTCTGTTTTTTCCTGTAATTTTCACTGAATCCGTTAAAATTTTGTATCAAAAGAGGGGCTGTTTTCGGTTTAACATGGTTAATTATTCTACGGAAGAGGAGATACATAGAGGGGATAAAATCAATAAGAAGGATGTTTCCTCGGTAAGAAGTTTATTGGAGAATTTGTTTTAAAGAATTTTATAATGTACTGTCAATGGGTATGATTAGTCGAAGAGAATTTGAAAATGAGTTGAGTACACGTACACGTCAAAGGAAATGGATCCGATCCATAGAATGATGAACATTTTACTTAATTGTAAATGCACAGGGAATACGATACTATTCCATACATACATATGTACATAGACAATCCTTTCACAAGGTGCAGTCTGTAATATTAAACTACCAGTGCAATTCTGCAGAAGCGGATGTGAATCTACAAGTACCTTGCAACAACAAAAGGATGCAGTAACACAAATCTGAGTACAAGGGCATTTTCATGCGAAATTAAATTTGGGAAACTCTGCTTCCTTGCAAATGGTGATATGAAGACCAACCAGTTTGTAATCCGGAAAATCTTAGTTTGCCGAAATATGCCAAATGGAAATGGTTTAGAAATGTTCAGAAAGTGTTTCCATCTGGAATATGTGCTGGGTTTCAAATAACAGGTATCTAGTTTTATTACTTTCTGAGAAGAGGATTCATTAAAGCCTTAATGAAACGATTACATCTGAATTGTTAAAGGAATTTTTTTCTGATATTTTTTTTTATTTTTATAGATGAACATACACATTTTCCTGGTTCGTGCAACAAGCCCATAAATTATTGTGGCTACCACTATAAAATCAACTGGAAATGAACCATTATTTTGTTTCCTGTTTAATCACGAAGAACGTTGAATGGAAAGGAGAGTTGATTGCATAGAACTAGGAAAGTTTATTGTTATTATTTGATTTGAAAAATGTATTGTTATACTTGTATTTGTTAAGAAAATATTCTATATGTATATCATTTAAAGTCTCAATACTGTAGGTACATACATATATCCACACATATGATACAATAATAAAATAAAGATGCCAAATGTCTGTAAGGATGTGCGGATGTACGTAATGAACTCGAAACTACAGACTATTTTAATAAAATTTCCAAGTTTCTACAGGATGTTCATTATGAGTGGTTATAGGTTATAAATAATCTTAAACGGTGTTCAGGGAACTGAGCAGGAACGAAAAATGTAAGTAAAGGTCGGTAATATATTTAAAAAACTACGAGTAGACTTTTCTCCTACTTTACTAGCTGTACCGTCTTCTTGAAAATATTCATAGAGCTTTTCAAGCTTTCAAGCAATGTGTTTGCTGCTGGCAATGTCAGCGAACCCGACTAAATATTAGATCAAAACATATAGCATGATACGACACAGCGCTTTCTCGTACTAAATTTAACAAACATAAATAAATGTTAATAGGATCCGAAGCACTACAAGTGTAAAAAGTTTTTAAAAAATGCCGTTTTACAAATATTTTTACCAGAAATTGAAAAAATATATATTTTGGGGGCGATTTCTTCATGCCACGCCCACTTTCTTTTAAGAAAAAGCTACAAATTATGTGATAAAATATCTTAAAAATCAACAGAACACTCTCTGAATAGAAAGATGTCATTGCATTTGAACCAAAAGCTTCGCAAAAAAAGGTTAGGTTAGGAATGGCTTAGAAGATAAGGGATAGGGTATCGTATGATCAGTTTCAGGCGGATTGTAACCTTTCTGTATGTTCTTCTTGTTTTTTTTTTTGTTCTCGAAAAATGTCGAAAAATTTTGTGAAGATAATTTGAGCTAATTTGACTTCGGTATGTTTCTATAGAAGTCGGCCACTTTCCTTTCAACCAGTTTTTCTCTCCACACCACTTGATCACTAAGTTCTAGGTTTGCTATAGCTTTTTTTATTTTTAATTTCCAAATGCGAGAGCACTCAGACACGATTTCCCGCTCATTGTATTTTCAGGCAGAAACCCCATTTTGGTGAAGCGATTGGAGAAACTTTGACTTTATTCATTTATTGGTTGCTGTGATTGCTGTTCCCCGAAAGGGTTCGAACTTGTACAGTTCGGGTAGTAAGCAAACGCAATACCAACTACTCTTTGACCATCCCTTACTCGATACATTATACGAGTACGTGTGGGATAATTGGATGTAGCGACCATGGGGCGATGACTGTTCGATCAGAATTTTTAAGTAATTTGGAAGTTAGTTGTTGGGTCGAAAAGGCTATGATAGTAAAAATAAAAATAATTAATTGATTTTAATACAGCTGTTCGGTTTTTTTATTGTTGTTCTCAAAATATGTTTATGAGTTAAAATTAAATTCCATTTGGGCTATCAAAACTAGTCGATAGCAAACGACTAGTAAAATTGTAAAATGCAAATTTTGAGCTCTCAGAGGCCAAAGGTTCTAAAAAATTGTGATTTGCAACTTAATCTTTGTCACACTTTGGTGTTTTGGTTTAGCCCCTATATAGGTTTTAAAATAAAGGAAAATATTCTTTGGTATACGTTTTGATCACAATAAAACTAAACGATGTACGCATGTACATAAATGCAAAATTAGGTGGACATGGAGCAAGATATGCGGGAAGGAGTTTCAAATCTCAATAGACTCAAGTGTCGATCGAATTTTGATTCTAAGTATGTTGTAGCATGTGAATGGTAAATGTAGAAAATATAGTTAATCAGATGCAGTTACTATAAGATTTGGGGATGTCTTAGAGCTTCATCACTTGAAAATGGATCTCCACTGAAAAATGTAGGTAGATAATAAGGCTCAGACTAAAACGGAAAAAGAATACAGGAAGGAACTAATAATTCCCGAAAATACCTAATAAAAGAGGCATGTAATTTCAGGCGTTTTACAAGGTGCTCAGTATCGTATGCATCACGAATGTACGTGAATATATGTACGATCTTATAAAATCATAATGCACGAATACTTTTAACATTTAAATGAATTAAGCCAATAGCCATAGTTTGGTTGGAAAAACATATGCAAATATTATTAAATCCTCTGTACGAAATCCCAGATTTGGATATTTTGAGGAATCTAATCTAGCATCAGAAATCTGCTTATTCTCGAGAAGGTTACATTATTGTCAATCGTAGAGAAAACAAACAAACTACCTATAGTTATCAATAACTATAATTATGAAGGCGACACCTAAATTGCTGTCACATGAAAGCTGTCGTAGAATAGTGATAGTCAATATAATTATCACCTTACATGGAACAAAAAACATGATTTTGATTATCAATGAGGTCGTACTTTTCACTAGAGAAAGATTACTTCAAACCACTAGGTATCCATAAGGTTGACGATGGTCTAAATTTATATGGGCATGCAAGAAAAATAATCTATTCAACCTGCTTTGCGAATGTCCTGCCCTGGCCAACAAGAGAGGGCTCTTGGCAGTAACTTCTCAGACTTACTAAACGTTGAGCATTTCTATTTGGGTGGTTCCAATCCAGCGGTTTTTCTTTTTAAGTTCCCATAATATACGAGAATGGGCACAATGGAACCGACTGTTGGTCTAAGTGAGCAGAGACTGTTGTCATAGGGCATCAATCCACCTAACCTATCCGGACATTAATTTTTCAAGCTTGGCTTAAAGGAAACTGCTATGGAAATCCCGAGCAACAAAAGGGCGAAGCAGTATAAGTGTACAAATTGTTAAAATCCGGCAAAAATCCGGGTAATATATATAGCCGTTGACTTTTTCTACATTTCGTCCATACATTATATAGTGGGGGTTTTCTTAAAAAGACCATATATTGGTTTTCAAAACTATTTACTGTGATGGTTAAGTCTTATTATGAATATCTTATCAGAATCAGGAAACTTCGGTTACAAATTGTGGGAGCCACGCCCACTTTGAGTAACTGACTACTTTTGTAATCAATTATGCCCAACTCTGGTTGATGTTGAGGAACTTAATGCCAGCTCTGACCTTCACTGGAATCAGCAGATTACAGAAGCTGCTAAAGCTGGTGCTAGCGGCCTCGGGTTCGTCAAAGGCTGTAAACGATTTTTCACTCCCATAGACTTGGTTACATTCTATAAAGCTTACAATCGGCAAAGACTTCAATATAACTCACATATTAAAGGACATAGCCCTAAGTGGTTCGTGATATTTTTTTTTTAAAAAAAAGCCAACGATCATTGAGAATTTTTTTTTATCTCCAAAGTTTATATGCATTCGATGTCGTAAATGATAAAGTGGTTATTTTTTAGCCAGTGGTAGAGTTAATCCAGCTTTTTACACTTTTTTCTCAGAAATATTTTTCATTAGTTTTCATACTAGATTACGTCATATTTCTTACAAGATTAATGGACTCAACCGTGTTCTTAAATTACAGTTTCCTTCAGTTCTTTAATATTTGTCTTCTAGTTTCGTTTTTTTTTAGAGTGAAGTATGCATCAACTTTTTGCTACTTTTTTCCTCCACTACTACTGGCTTAGCATTAACAGGAATTTAATATGCACGTTTTCTTCCCTGTACCATAGAGTAGGTATCCCTATTTAGGACAATGGATCCATTTTGTTTCTTAACAAAAAATAAAATAAAACAAAAAAATACCTTTGCTTTACCTTTGCTAGTATAAAACGCACCAAGAGTGGAATCCTTCATCAGAGTAACCTGAACTCCTTGTTGCCAATGAATTATTTTCCCTGCACTCGACAACGACGAAGACAAAGCTTGTGTGTCGTTTTTACTTCATCAAAATTGAAAAACTTTTTTTTTTTTTTCTTAAATCATTCCTCCTCCATTTCCGTTTCCTGTGCGCGACTCACTCACTCAATGCTAATCAGAAAAGTTGCTTTCACTGCACCCTCGGTTTTTGTTTTGCTTTGTAAACCATCTCTAATTAAATAAAGGATTGAATTTTATGCCCGGCTAGCAGAAAGGAAAAAATAAAACCAGAAACCCCTTTTTGGCCATTTTTTTCCTTCGTCCGCTAAATAAGGAAAAAAAGAGGAGGTGGAAAAGGTATTATGAATGGCCAGCCATTAAGTAAATAAGCGCTTTCATAAATCCAGCAGCTATGTAAATATCTTTTAGATACAAAAGAAGCTAACGAGAGTCATGGAGATGATGACGACTTTAAAATCTGAAGAAACGGGTGGGAGTCCTTTTTTTAGATTGAAAATCCAATTTGACACATGTAATGTTGACACAATAGAATGCCCACTTCGCAGCGGTAGACCATAATAATGAGCAATTTTCCTCGAAGCGAAAACAATCAAAATTCTGTTCTCGAATGTGAATGGGCGGATGCCTCCTTTGTTCGCTCGGTTGGTGACACATGTGCCACGGCCACCCCAGGCAGGCAGTGCACACGAAGCCAACTTTTAATTGCTCTTGACTCTTGACTCGGGGGCAAGAGCATGTGTTTACAATCTATTCAAACATCCTGAGACTAATTGTTAACACATTCATCCTTCTCCTGGTTGGGACAAAAGTTTTATCTTTCCGTGGTAGTTTTGGTTATCTCTGATGGTGATAAACATACAATAATTTCAGCACCTCCATTTTAAGGACGAAAAACACGAAAACATGAAAACAGGAAAACAGGAAAACACTCCATCATCCTAAAATGTAATGGTCTTAGAAGACAAAGCACGAGTGAGGGGCACACCTACTAACCTATGTTGCCGGCAGCGTTATTACATTCCGTCATGTCATTGCAAACAACAATCCATTGAATGTCTTATTTTGGTGACAGAAACGCACGACGCAGATAGAAGACGATATGGCAGGATGGGGGGATCCAGAAACTGAGGCCTTCAAGAGGGAGTATAACATGTATTTGCTTTGTGTCAACATTACTACCGACATCGTCATCGTCACTGCCACTAATCGAGCAACATGGCGGAGGTAAATAGAGCGATGAAGGGATCCTATTCTTACTTCGCCTTCAAATTGGGTTAATGGATTTGTACATGTGAGTGTGTTCCTTTTGGGGGTGGAATGCTACGTAGGTACACATACTTTTGGCAGATACTTTCCGCCTCATTAGCGAATTCATGCTAGTAACTCACTTAATTATTCATCATCTATTGATGGAGTGATAGAGTCTTTATGCACCATCATCCTTGAATGGCTTTTCGAAGAAAGAAGGGAAAAATCGTGACAGTAGAGGAATACTTTGAATGACTTGTGGTAGTAATTGCTTCAAAGCAGGGGAATGGCATCTTTATTAGCAGAAAGTCTGAAAAGAAGAAATACTGCTGGATTCAAATGAAGAGAGTGCATCATGGAAGAGTTCTGAGAACCGTCAATGGGACGAAGTAGTCTTAAGTTTTTGAATAATTCTGGAAAATAAATGAATAAATATCAGGGGAAGAATTTTTTGTGTTGCAATAAAAGAAGAGGGGCTTTAAAAATAAATTTCTTTGTAAAGATTTATATTTAAATGTCAGAGAGGTTGAATCCAACTTTGAAGGCTGTTATTTATTTTTTTTACCAACGATGTTTCAATTACTTGGCAACCTGGAGATCAAAGAAGCAAATTGAATAAAAGACAGCATAAAGAATTATTCGTCATGTTCATCGAAAATACTTGACAATAACTTGGTTGTTTGTTCCCCTTAAGTGGTCTTAAAGTATAAACCACGCCAACGTGCCATAGGTTGTGATTCAATAATTGCCGAGATTCCTCCTCGACCATCGTACGACAGGTTTGACAAGGATTTGGACGGAAAGCATCACATATAATATACGGAACATCGGTAAGCAAAATTCGTGAGTTTTCTTGTTGCACCGATGGTAGCTGTGCACTGCTTCTCTAGATTTTAGCTATAGTGACGTGGTAGTGACATTGCATCTTCAATTTGGATCCAATGTAGACATATGAGTCAACGTATTTGTCACACAGTTTAGGTTCGACATACCGAATGAGCGCTTTCCTTTCCCGAATCCACTGCGTACTTTTAATTTAATTACACCATCAATGATTCTAATAGGCAAGTGAATGTAATAGGCAAGTGGATGTTCATTAAAAAGATTCAGTGACTCTTCTGAACCCAAGTTGGGTTCGTATAGACGCTTGGCATTTGTTCACATTTAGAAAAAGCTGTGTGCTGTCTAAATGATTCCATGGTGTTATCAATATTCTCACAATATCAGGCTTTCCTGATATCCATTCTGATGTCTAATGAAGCTGACCGTACCTTGGGCTTGTGATGCCAGCAGCTTGACGCAGCCAATTTGCCATCTTGCTCAACTCCTTTTCAGCTTTCTTGTTTAGACGTTTAAGGATATACAACACATGTGCTAGCTTCCTGTTGTTGTAGCTACATTTTGTGCGAGTCGAGTATAAAAGCAGAGATTGGGTTGTATGGGCTGTGGCAGTTGATATTTGCTACCTCCTGTGACATTGATTAAAGCCATGCTCATGAGTTCGTTAGGCTAATCTGTCTTACTTTATCTGGTAATCACTAAAACTTTAAGCAGATAGAAAGAAAGTTAAATGAAGTTATGACAATGTTTTTATTTAAGAGCGGCAATCTCCGTAGAACACTTTCCAGATGATAAAAAGTAATAAATGAGTGTTTAATATTTAAAGTATACTTACAGGAAGCTTAATCAAATTACTTTCACAGTTAAAACACAAACGTCCAATGAAGTGAGAAGTGAGTGTTGCTGTCATTTAGAGAAAACGGATTTAATAGATTTCCAGTGAACGAATGATGAATTCTTCTCAAATGTATTTTTCTTTTTTGAAAAACTTAATACACGACAGATTTGCAACTGACAGTTATAAATCACCACAATAATGACATTTGTGTTGACGTTTAAGGCCCCCAATTGCTATCTGTCAAAGTATTCGAATTTAAGATTGAAATTCTGCAATTCAATGTTGAAATGTCATCGACATGTGAGTAGTACATAGTTCTTATAAAACTTAGTTAATTTTCCAGTCATAAGTCTGGAAAGTTCCTCCTCAATGCCTTTGGTCCATAGTCGACATCATCATCAAGAAAAAAAATCCTCCCTTAAATGATTAATGAGTCTATGGATGCTATGTTTGTCCCCTTTTAATGACATCGGCTTGGTAATTAGGTGACTAAATTTATTGTGTGAGAATTGTGCAATTGTGAAAGGCAAATTAGTTTGCGCGATCATGCCATTGAAGCTGGCCTTCATTAAAATACACACACACATACACACCAAAGGACGAATGAGTAGGAGAATAAAAAACGGCAAATGGCTATTTACCAGGAGGTACTCGCTGCCTGAATGTAATTAGGAGCAAGTAACTTGGGGTAGTCTCCAACACTGCTTTGGCTGTTAAATGGTGCGACGTGATTTAATTACACGACCAGGATACATGCCGCCGCGCCGCCATGAGAAAATTCGTTGCTAGAATTGTGGCGAAGCAAATTAAATCTCGGCCGTTTGTTATGTTGAATTTCATTTGAATTTTCGCGACCATTCCCTTGTCATTAACAGCTGAAATGTTGGCTTAATGTAGTGAATAAAATGGAGCTCTGAAAATGACATTTCACTACATTGGCTTGTTGTGCAAAGCCATTCTTGATAACTTGTTGATGATTATTCATAGAAGAGAGTTATGTTGTCATTTACATCTTAAGACAGATTAACATCTGTCTTATGTTTTCTAAAAGAAAAAGTTTCGTCATGTCAGCTGTCAATTTTCAACTCAGTAAACAATACGCATCATCATAACAAAGTCACCTCATCCCACTATTCTTTGGGGGAAAACATTTAGATACAAATCACCCTGCCTAATGAAGTCGCCAACAAGATGACAGTTTGTCATAAAGTTTGCAACGTAATCAAATTGTGATTTAATTGAACAACGTAATGAGACAGTATCTACTGATTTATTGCTATTGTCGTTTTTTTTTCGCCTTGAAGGCATGTCAGTGACAGGATGTCGATAAAGCGGAGTACCCATAAAGCTAATATAACAGATGGTGTTGTAAAGCGATTTGTGTTATTGACTTCAAAGAATACCGAGGGGGATGGTTTGAAATGTTCGCAGTGAGTAATGGAAAAATGTTTTGCTTTTCAGTCCCAACAAGAATCCTGTTGTCTATAGTCCACGTGTTACAGTTTAGGGCTTTTTCCACTTTAGTCAACGTGACGACTATGTAGATAAGTTTTGAAGACCTGTAACCCGGTACTCATTTTGAATAAAATTCAAAATATCTTCCACACTTGGAAATAAATTTGAGTTTTGTTACAGGTTCCTTCTCACTTTAACTCAAAGTGAGAAGGAACCTGTAAGAATCGGATTACTAAGTAAGGAAACTATCGACTGTCGCACGAGATTTTAAGAAAAAAAAAGTGCTTCAAAAAATGCCAGAATGTTAGAATGGATTAAACACGGTTTCTGTATGTCAATATGTCACATGCTTGTTATTTAGACTTAGAGAGAAACAAATTAGAAAACATGTTGGTAGGACTTTTGGTATCCTAAAAAAAAACATTTTGTCACTCCACCGTGCAATATTTCAAACGAAAGCTAGAGTTCCAAACAATTTGAATATGTTTTTTGGATAAAGTTTATTGAACAAAAACCTTAAAAGCCAAAGTAAAACTCGAAAAACCTGCACAAATTTAGAGCTTGACGTTTCCTGGCATATCATTTTTCAAGAAAAAAATGGAAGATTTGGGGTTACAAATGCTGATGTTTTTCGGGCACACAGATCTAACTCAAGTCCCAAATGTCATCAAAATCCATTAACCCATTAACCCATTAACCGCTGGAGTTAAAAAATTAACAAGTATTTATTTGTATTATTGAAATTGTCATTTATTTTTTCTAAGCTAAAGACAAGTACGCTGTTCGCTTGAAATTAAATTGTCCGTACAAATTTTCCATCGTGACATATCAAATGTCAATTTTCTTCCTGAAATTTCACTGAACGGTACGTAGTTCAAGAGTGGAATAGTTTCGATGAAAACCAATGGTTGGTGGCATCGCTAAATCTCTACACAGAACTTCCACAGACATTTAATTTTGACATTTCAACGCGAAAAGATAATAAGAATAACAAAAATAGCATGGAAGAAGAATATCCGGAGTAAGAGATGTAGAGCCAGAATTAATGAAAATGCTGAGTGAATTTAATTGAAAGCATTCACATGAGCTCATTTTTCCTCTTTTTGTCAGAAAACAAAACATTTCATAGAGGAATATGTAAATATAAAGAAAAGATTAGATAGATATATAGATAGATATTTATTTCGTATTATAATTTACATTATGATTGCCACAGCACATTTTACAATACAGAGTTACGATATGTTTATATCTTTCTACTGAAATATTATTTTAACAATTTTTGAAAGCAATCTTTATTTAAAAATAAAGATTTCTTAAAGGAAGGTACGAGAAAAACCTTCAATTAAATAAGGAAAAGATTCAAATTTAACAAAAATCGTCAAGTGCGTCGGATCTCATGTCACTCGCAGGAAAAGTGACAGCTATGGTTATACTTGAAAAGGCCAGGTTAAGCAAACACTTTATGTTCCATGTCTGCCCATATATCTATCTTCACACTGCTAGCTCGAGAACCACTAAGGACATTTTGATAAAATTTAATTTGTATGCATGTAAAAGGATATTCATTTCGAGGTTGGAATTTTACATCTCTGCAATATGGCATCTGTTAAACCCATTTGCCGTCCATAGTGATATTTAGTTAGATCTTGTCTTGCCATTTTGCAGTATGGATCGTTTAATCACCGCTTAATGCATTAAATGCAGTAGAAGTTGTCTAAGAAAACATAGAATGCGAATGTTAAGGCTGCCTGTGAAAGCACAAAAAGCGCTGATATGGGCTGACCAGCAGAAAACGAAACTCCCCGGTGAAGGCCCTTTCGGAAAGTACTACCAACTGCAAGCCTTCATTAAAAAGGCGACTCCAAAAGAGTGGACCTGGCCTTTTCAAACAAAAAAGAGAGTCCTCGTACATGTCTGGAGTATTCAAAACTTGTAACTGCAGTACAACCAAACAATAAGTGAATCAAGAAATCAGGATGCACTTTGGCTGGAACAGCTTATTTTGTAAGTTTGAAGCCCAGATTTCTGAGGAAGGGAAGGACCAACATACGTCCCGACGGTGAGTATACATATGAATATACGAGTATGGTTTTTGGATTAGATTAATTCGTCCATGCATATATCGTTTGGAGGTCTTAAATTTAGAGTTGGACGAATCAAACTTGGAACAAGTTGCGATGCGAACGTGTGAAGTGAAACAAATTTTCAGATCATGAATGGTATTCCGATAGTGGTACATGGATGAACGCAGTATATACATATAGGTATATCCGCAACAAGCCCGACCGCAAGGTTATCTTTGAATTCGTCGTCTCAAACATAGACACAAACACATAAAAGTTTAATAGACATCACTACTTCAACAGCATCTAATAAAGTTTGTATCTATGAATATACATATCTGCCCCTGGATATGTCCGCTAATTTAATTTATACTAGACTTTCAGTCAACCCACTTTAAATTTAATTCAACTGTGCAACAACCAGCGGCATACTTCTAATAAAGGCTACCTCCCTAGTAGTCCCATCGTTTCAATTCATAATTCTGTCATTAAATAAATTCAATAAATTTTCCACGAACCAACTAATGTAAGTCTCACTATACACTGCACGCTCTCATTAGCCACAATGGATCTGCAAATGCATCAGAAATTCAAATTACATCCATCGTGGAGCTGGCTAACACCACCCTACAGGAGGATAACCAAAACCACTTACATAGAGTTGTGTTTGCTTCGCGGATAAAGCGTGCAACTCAAATTTATTATACAAGGCTTTAGCCCCGGCCATGGACATAAAGTTTCATTTAAAACAACACTAGAGCTCCCGTTGCGCTCCGCCGCCTTGCCTACCATAAATCATCGTCCAGGTTTCGCGAGCGTTTTTTTTTCCACCAAAATTCAGGGCGCTTCAAGGAATTTTCATACAATTCTCACCGAAATGTCATAATAAATAATCACAGCTGCAATAGACGGAGGTACGTTCTCGTGCCGACTGAATTTGCTGAATACCAGAGGATTATACGGAAGCACCACCCCCATCCATCCGGCCGGTCGGTCATAGAAGTGGAAAATTATATTTTCCGTGCATAATTGCGTGGCAATTTTATTCCGCAGATACACTCGTTTTGGG
Organism: Pocota personata; assembly: GCA_963082735.1. Taxonomy (NCBI): domain Eukaryota; kingdom Metazoa; phylum Arthropoda; class Insecta; order Diptera; family Syrphidae; genus Pocota; species Pocota personata. The sequence goes on from OY720430.1 coordinate 7,929,826, forward strand.
CATTTTATTTGTACAGAGGGTAATTAGGGAACATGGCACAGAAAAAGTGAGGCTACCTCCAGTATAAAGCTGGATTAAGAGCGCAAGCTTCACTCGGAGTGTACATAACCTAGATTCTGTGTGTGTATGCGAATGGATAATTTAGAAGTGCTTAGAGGAGCATCACTGCCGCATATAAATTTTAATTTAAACCCACCACTAATCCCATGTACCTTCTAAATGAAGTATAAACCACTGAGCCATATTTCAGGTGATTGTCGGAATGGGCAGCAGAAGCAGAATGGAGAAATTTACGGATTAGCGACTGAAGGCCGGCACACATCGTGGGCACGCTATTCGGCGATAAGAGACCTGCCCAGGTTAGAAAAAAAAAAACAACCTGATCAGAGTGTAATCCTTTTGGCACACATTCTTCGGATCACACAGAACGGGAAAAACAAATCCGGAGTAATGGACTGAGTCTGAGACCATTATGGCAAGGTAACCATACATGAGTGTGTAGCTGCTGATACAAAACAATTGCAGAACAATTCCGTCATCAAATGGACAGAGTAGGAGGTACTCGTAAAGTATATCTGTGTCTGTGCATGCATACGAAAGGGATATTCTGTTCTATATAACACGGAGAGGTCGACCAACTTTTTATCTTGTTTTTAATTGTGTACAGAGCGAAGGAGCTATGAATAGAAGGAGTATGATGGAAGAGGAAACATTTGTAGATGCAATCCGACAGAGAGAAACAAACATGGGTTGTAAAAGGCACCCCAAAGCTACATATGTCCTACATTCAGTTGAATATGAAATTCGCAGTAGCTTTGCTTGCTGCTTCCACATCTAGGGACGAAACCTCTGCAAGGAATAAAGCAGAGTTGCTGGTCCGATACATCATGCATGGTATACATAATTCATGTTGGTTCACCCCGGCAGAAAGCCAAATAGTTCTGACCGAGAGCAAATGTAAGCACAACCCGTTTAGAATATGGAAATGTCGGCGGTCAGTGGTTGATTCTGGGGCATTCTCGTGCAAAATTACAACGACGACGATGACGACGATTGGATTGAAGTAGACAAAGGAGTACGACTAGGAGTAGAAGGAAGAGCGAAGTTATCGTCGAGGACCACATATATCCGTTCATGAAAAATGAATTCGTCCAGAGAGCGAGAGAACGAACTGCAAAAAGGATGTGTGTTTCTGGTTCTCCTGACGGCCAGCTGCAATCACCAGCAGCAGCGGTACCACACGTCTGAACATCTCTTTTAAGTAGTGTTTGGATTTTCTTTTCATCTTCGTTCGGTTGGAAGGAGGGAGGTAGGTCCAGATTTTTCATTGAAATTTCCAAAGTTTGGGTAATTTTTAAATGCATTTTTAAATTTGAGCTAAACTGGGGTTATTTGTTTAAAAAGAAACATTCCGTCTTCGTAGATATTAATTTGTATTTTTTTTTATCTTTTTGGGCTTGTTTTGAAGTTAAGAGTGGTAGTTATAGGTTTGCATTCGTTAAAGCTCGATGAAGTTCCACATAAGTATGTACATAGTATGTATTTAAGGTTTCTTAAAGTGGGCAAAAGCTAAGCTAAAAATGAGCATAATGACTATTAGCCATCTGTAGATCAAATGGGGGCCCATTTGGAATTACTGGCTTCACGAGAGCCAGAAGGTGACAGTGAGCAAGCTTATAGGATAAAATAAATCGACAAGTGCGAGCCAGGCCTCGCGCCGATAGTGTTCCGTCCGTTAATCCGGAGTCTAATTGAAGGCCCACACTTCATCCATATTTGATGGAGCGTGATTAAGAAGTGGGTGCACATAGTGTTTCACGTAATCAAATATCAACGACGTATGCATTTAATGTCCCAATGCATTTAAAGGCCACGATGCACACGTCACTTAAGATTCCCTCAATTTCTTTCCAATCGTTTGCTATTATATTCACTCTGCGGGCTTTATTAGGTACATTTTATTTATTTTAGGCTAATTATATTAGTTTTCTAGTACTCTGTACCAGAATGGTATAAACGGAAAACTTATGGATTCAATACGGTGTCCGTCTGCTGGTCTGTCGAATTTAACCCCCGATTTTTATAGTTTTTAGAGAAAGCATGAGACAAAAAGTGTTTGCTTGACCAGACCCTTTCAAGTATGACCATAGCTTTCTCTTTTCTGCGAATTAATGAGAAATACAAGTTAAGTTACAGTTAAAATAACGATAATGTACACTAACCCCACCAGGCCCGACTCGCACTCCTACCAAGAAACAAACAACTTAGACCACGAATTTGACATTTGGATGCGTAAAAAGTTGAAATTGAATCAACATTACAACGTCGTGGAGGTCGCGTCCATCACGAAGTCGTCGAGTTTGCTCTTTGTATATATTTTCATATTGCCTCTGGTGTTAAAGCGTGTAAGACACAAGGACACGTATTTAATTACACTAATATCACTATCAATACTTAATGAAATATGATAAGGGTGATTTAGCTTCAACTACAATTTAAATCTGGCAGTACTGTGGTTCCGTTAAAGATAGACAGCTGATATTTGACATCTGTGAACACTAAGCATTGACATTTGTAATTATGGTTCGGAATATGGTATTAATCAACATGATTGGTGCATTGCGAAATAATATCAGTAAACATAATCGTCCATTTCCTATCGCGGCTAAGAAATTAATTGAAAATTCGATCGAACCAATTCAGTATAATAAATAAAGAAGGCCCATGAGTACCTAATATAATTTTCATTACATTTTTTGTCAGTTTGGATATTTGGATGTATTCCTACAGTAATAATTTGACCCTTTAAAATACTTTTGAACATTTATAGCAAGTATTGTGTGCACAACCAAACAAAAATGATGCATTAACAGAGAAGGTGTCTATTTTGGGTGAACTTAACCTCACCTTTTTCATTGTGGTTTCCAAATGAAATATAATTTTCTAAACTCTTTCTTTGTATAAAATGCCCTGCAAAACATTATACGAACTCATTTGCATTGAATCTACCTATAAATAGTAAATTTATTTATGATATGTTCCGACCTATCCGTCCAAGCTTGAACCTTCCGATCCGATCCGTCCATTGTGTGCACCTTTCCGGCAAGTCATATAAAATGCATGGGCTGTCAAATTTGTCGGAACTAATTGGATCGGAAGCTTCTGTTCGGCGCTTTAAGCACGTGCCATTCTGCTCTTTCCAGACAATTAGTGGAATATTTCGCTATCTTGCTTCAATCCCCTGCGATATCATGTCTGTATCGATGTTAGCAAAATGCGATGTTGTCAAATGTACAAATATACGCACAGCTGAAGTTTAAACCGACATCAACCAAGTCAACTTTTTTTTTTGGCTTGGAAAATAATTCTCAATGAAATAGATAGTAAGCAGTGCTCCCATTTCCATACACAGCTTCTAAGAAAAACATGAAATAACTATTTGACGTCGAAAACCGTTTTATTAATAAAAAAGCTTTATCGAATGAATGAGGTCCATTTGCTGATACGAGTCAAAGTGGATCTTAAATGTTACTAAGTTGAATTTAAATTATTGGACAAAATAGGAGGTCATAAGGCATTTAAGTAGTGTTTACGTAGATTTGAAGGTTACGAGTATGTTTCATCGGTGGCACTTCAGCAGTTTGTGAATTGTTATGTGAAAAATAAATATTTATGAACCTACGAATATATACATCTATGTATTATTTTAAACTTTAAAAAAAAGTTATCTTTAACTGACGACTCAGACATATTTGGCATTATGGAACTTAGAAACCCTTGCCAAATTTCGGAGAGAGTGAATACTTTTTGTTTGCTTTGATGTACTTTCTTTTTGCAAATGATTTTGTTTAGCCAGAAATATGACTTTGTTTTAAAATAGCATACAATTTGTTTGAAAGGTCAGAGAAATTATAAAGAACACATGGTTCTTCCTAGAAATACTCAATTGCTCCCGGAAATCTTGTCTTTTGTTGCCCCTGGTAATAATTTTATCATTGCCGATTGCAGATGAATGTATATTTCTACAGCTTCAAATATGCATTATGTACATATGTATATTATTTTATGGCAATAGAGATATTTTAAATTTACAGACACATCTTCTGAAATTACTAAAGAAAAAGGAGAATTTATGACATTTTGCGTTCGACATTTGGCATTTAACAATGAACTGAAGTTGGCGGCATTGCATTGAAGTGTGTCTTTGCTAAGATGATCTTAAATATTTCGGAGCAACACAAAACAAGATGAACTTAGTTGTGATGCAGATTTATGAACAGTATGAGCAGATGGACCTAAGTTCTTTAAAGAACGAATAGCCAAAAGGTTGCTTAACGATGGAATAAGGGCGTTTGGTTTTAATAAGTCTGTAAACGTTTACGAGACATTTTTTGAAACTAGATTGTCAAGATAACTTTGACATTTATTTTTCCTCCAACAAGTAAGCTACTTTTTACCTGGAATCGAATCTGATGAACAAAGATAAAGTAGGAGTTTTTTCTATTACACAATGTTACGGGTATACTCATTTATTTAGTAAGAAAAGGATAAAAATCATTAGAACCTTACAGCTTTATTTAAAACATACTATTCGTTCAAATGTAATGAACACTGTAACATACAAATTGTCCAATTTCACTATTTGGCATTATTCCTCGGTTTTACTTATATCTAAAATCCGTTCCACACCGAAACCTACATCTACGATTGTTACGGTCCAGTAGGCATAAAATTCGGAAATAAAATTCATGTAGGCACTTTCCGAAATATTTCCCATCTACTTAATATGGACGTCATTGCAAGAATTTCAAACCTTACATTCCATGCAAAACCTCCTCATCCTCTCCAATCTCATTACACACACGTTACAAACCACAGGCCTAATTCAACAGAAAATTTTCAAATTAAAATGTTTTGGTTTCAACACAAAAGCTGCTGCATAGCATGCGTCCTTGCACTTTCTGTTTGTATTTGCATTCTATTCACTTAACCCTGCTGCTTGTTCTATTCCTCCTAATTTTGAAAAGAGCCTAGGTTTCCACAACAAAAGCAAAAAAAAAAAACAGCAACTCTAAGCAAAATCTAAAATTTCAGAACGAAGAGCAACCACCGTCAACCTCCACTCCACCATTACCAGCAACTTCAAGTGCTTCCATTGGAGGTATACAAAAACCGATGAACACGAAATGACGATACAGAAAGGATGCATTCGAGAACGTAATTGCGATACGAGAACATAAAGGCGAACTTAGCTTCGCTTGGAATTACCGTCAGAAAGGAGTTTCTCCCTTCCTTTTTTTTTTAAATTCACTTTTTCGGGTTAAAGAGGCACCAACCGAAGTGTCAGTTGAAGTTTGAAAGAATGAAACGTTTTTGACATTGACAGGACTCACTAAAGTCGAAAGCCCTTTTGATTGCGTATTGAATCACCGTGGGAAAGCATCGGCACATATAGCCCGGAATTAAATGGCTTTGCTTAGCACTCCGTGAAAATGAACATCGCTTTGCTCTCAGCGCCTCACTTACTGTATCGAAGCGCAATTCAATGGCCTGGCGGACCTTTCCTGGACTCAACCATGCGGCTTATCCAACAAACAGCCACTCAGACAGGCAACGTGCAATACCAATTGGTCGGTTTTTTTTTTTTTTAGCTTAAGGCTGTACGGACTGATATTTGTATACTTCCACCCGCCTCTGCCGTTTGGTATGTGGTATTTATTTCGTTTTAGTGCCAAAGGGGCCAGCATTCGCAAAAGGACTTACCTATCATGAAAAAAAAAAAAAAAAAAAAAATCAAAGTTTTCCAAGCGTATTGACCGGGTTTCGGAGGAAAGACTGGTGGGTATTCCACTGGGTTTTGGTACCGATACAGAATTGTCGATAGCCTCCATAACACCCCGGGGCCCCGTAGAAGAATACAAGAGAACCACCAAGCTCTCAAGTAATGGAATTCACGGTGAGCATGATAATGAGCCTTTCGGAAGGATGGTGCACCCTAAAGTGGGCTGCATAATTAACTTGTTTCAATACATCTATACGTATACGCCCGCCCGCTGTTGGACGTTTTTATTGAGTTGCTTTGCTGAGAAGACATCTCTGACAAATGCGCTGCGATTATTAATGACTTGGAACTGGCTACGTATTGATGTGAACCATTTCGCATTTCGAATGGAAATTTCATCCTCCCTGCCCGTCCAAGCTTATATTGCGATAAGGGTAAGATGAATGGAGGAGTAGTACTTACAAAGTAAATGTTGTGTTACTTCATGACCGAGAAGCTCATTAATTTGCGTATGCTAGAGTGCACTGGCCTGCACTCTTGCATGAGTGCCTTAAATCAATAAATAATTGCATGGAAGAGGACCAGATATATGTTTGGAAATTATGCACATGAGGAGAGGAAAATACCGGAATAGTAGAGGGGATGCAATAGAATTATATTCAATGGCAAGGAAAACCATGTACAGGGGTGACTTCACACTGGTAGTCTGCAGAAAGGAAAGATAAGAAAACTAACACTAAAACATGAACATGAACTTCTAAAGATACATTTTGTAAGGATGAGATAGGTGCTGTACTGTATCCATATGCAGAGAATGGTTGTTCTTTGAAATGGCAATGTTTTTAAAGTTATCTCTGATGGCTGTATCCAAGTGGGAGAATGTTTTGCAGAAATGGGTACGCATGTCGATGCACATTTGAATTACTACATCGAAGGCTTTCAATGAAGTAGAATTTGTTTTGGAAAAGCAAAACAAAACATGTACTCCTCAGTGCGACGATATAAGCGTCAAATGGTTTTGAAAACCAGCAATCAACTTTAGATTTGTGGAGTTGGGGAGAATATTTGGGAAATAAAGTGCAAAAGGGCAATGTATATGAGTTAAGAGTGTGAAGGAAGAAAGGAAAGGATAAAAATCCAATCTACTATACCCAACCCATAAAAGTAAATAACTTTAGTTAAAAGTGGTTGAAAATACTATTTCTGAATCCTCAAAGTGGTTCATTTAGAACCACTCCAACGGCAATAATAGACGATGTGATATCCTTAGACAGGGCAGCTGGTAGTAAGTGCAGTATTGAACTTTAAGGCACCTCATATTGATCAAGCATCCTAACAAGCACCTACTGCGATACGCCCTACATAGATCAAGCTGGGATAGAGAAAGAGTTTTCTGTAACAAGACTTGACTTAGATGAAGTGGAATGTAAAGCTGGAATTATCATCATTTTTAAAGTGTTATTTTAAAACCCAGTAACATCGAGTAATTTATTTAGGCCGCAGGTTAGTTCCAATGGTCTCACTAGAGGTATGTCCTCCAACTCAGGCGTGTTATCTATAAAAACAATAGAATCCTTTCTTTGGTCCACTAAATGATAGGCTTCCTCCAATTTGACAATTTATTCTGAAGAGAAGAAAGCATTTTATCGAAGGGCAAGATAACGTTTCACCAAATAAGTCATCCTTGGACGTTTTATTGCTCGGTTAGCGCAGCAAAAAATTCATGAGCCACGGGATTCTTACCAGGTTGTGGCATTGGTATATATAGTATAATGCAACACCCATCAACTTCTTTAGAGTTGAACTATGACAGGATCAGCATCTTAAAAGTCGAAAATACTGGAAACATTTCGACATTTTATAAAAAAACGCACAGACGAATTCTTAAGTTTATTTATTTAAAAGTTAAAAACAAAAAAAAAAAAACAAATAAGTTCGAAAAAAAAGTTAAGTACAAGTTTTGCAACAATAGAATCCGTTCTCTAATTTTGTTTAGTGTTCCGTATCAAAATGGTATAAAACGGAACACTAATGGATTCAGTATGGTGTCTGTCTGTTAGTAAGTCTATCATACGCTAGAGAGCTGCAATTTTACACAAAAATATAGAATGTGGTGAATCGAAAGCAATCAATTGAAAAATTAAAAAGAAAATAATGAAAAATAAGTTTTTAGGAGCCTTTTGAGAGCCTCTTGGTATGCACACCAAAATGAAATAAAATAGTGTCTACGCCATGAAAAATAAAACTCAAAAACCAATGCGTAAGGGTTTTCTATTTATTTCTTCGGCAAACGCATTCATAACTTTAATTTTTAGTAACCACCTTGTAGAGAATATACTATATATAGAATATAAATTTCTTTCTTAGAGCTCACCGTTTTCGAGACATTTTAATTTAAAACCGATTTCCGTAAAGTCAAACATTTGGGATGATTGCGCATCTTCAGTTTTCGAAAATCTTTAAAAATTCGGCATACATTTTATAAAGAACTTGAATACTTGAAATTTCTATCGTAATAATTTTTTTCATAGGACACACACTCTGCGCGATATTCGCACTCAAAAGATACTTTTATTAACTAAGGGTACATCTCAAACAAAGTAAAAGACTGCTGTTAACATTATCTAAACGAAAATAAATGAATTTTTAAAGAATTTTAGAATCTTAAAATTAAATGCTTACGTGGAATTTTTTAAAAGCAGAATGAGGGTTCATGTGTTCTTATGAATTCATATGAGCCGCTACTGATCGAGGGTGAGAATGTTGGTTTTTTTCATTTCGAGGTTGAGATCCATCTTGCATCCATAGCGACAGGTAGTTATATATTTACAATATCGGTAGTCAAACCATAGCTCAGTCCTGTAGTATCTGCGTATCACGACTTAAAGACAGATTATGGTCGTCATAATCAGCAAACAATTTGAAACACAATCACCAAATTCAAAAAAATCGGTAGTGTTTTTGATGTCGTAAGGCCTGTGCATTATCGTAATGCTCGATCAACAGAAAACATAGCCACTGTGAGTGCGCTGTAGCAATCATTGATGTTGACCGTGTGGGAAGAGGAATATCTCCGGTGTAGATAGAGTAGTGGACCTAGTATACTGCCTTGTGGAACTTCTGCTCGTACTGTTTATAGTTCTGAACAAGCATTCAAGACGTAGAAATGTCGTCGGTTAATTAGATTTTAATTATTAAATATATGTAAGTTGGTTAGGAGAATGTTTTTAAGTTTATGAAGTAGGCCAAAATGCCCCACGGTGTTAAATGCTTTGGCGATGTCTACAAATTGAGAATTTATTGGTCACTTTATGAATTTGTTAAATCGTTGAGTGTTGCTTTCGGAATCCGAATTGGTGGAAAGTTCCTGCGGTTTTCACGACCGGCATATACTAAGACGCGAAGTCAAAAGGTTTTATCCTTTGCAGACGACGAATTGAATTGTTCGCGTCAAGTAGTCGAATGACGGTATGGTTACAATGGCTGTGAACACGATCTTTGTATTTACGAGCAAATTTTGTTATCTCTTCGACGACGCTGGGAATTCCCAGATCCTGATGAATATCTTCGTTACGTACGTACCACGGTGCGCTAACGATCGTTCTAAGAACTTTATTTTCAAAAGTTTGTAGGATGTTTCTATTGCTTTTCCTGGTACAACCTCATAGTTGTAGACCATACGTCCACATAGGCTTCAGCACTTGCTTATAGATAAGCAGTTTGTTATGTAGGCTCAACTTCGAATGTTTTCCGAGTAGCGAATACATTTGTCGGTATTTGTTTTCGAGCTCGTCGCGTTTCTTTTTTACGTGCGATTTCCATTTAAGGTTAACATTTAGTGTCATTCCTAGATATTTTGCTTCGTTCGCGTATGGTATTTGAGCCGATTTTAAATATAAGGGTAATCTGTCCACTGTTTTGTAAGTAAAGTTGACGTGAGTAGGTTTGCTTTCGTTCAGCACAATACGCCAAGGATTCGCCAAGCGTGGACTTTATTAATAGCATATTGCAGCTTTTCAGTTGCTGCTTCAATTGTATCGCCCGTTGTCAATATCGCCGATGTTTTTTTTGTGATACCGAAGTTTTAGTGTCAGTTGGTTAATATGTTGGTTCTCCGGGGCTTATAAACTTACAGTTGTTCATTTTAAGGGCACTTAGAAGGCTTTTTCCTTTCATGTTGTTATTTTTAATCCCCAGTCCATGTGATTGACATTAAAGTCTCCCGTTATTATAAATCGCTGTCCCAGTGTTCTTACCATAAATGTCGAGATAATATATATGAGTGGATATTAGGTGGTAGAATTTAATAATGCACCGCTGTTGTGTTCTAGTTGTATTGTTGTGGATTGGATGTGGTCTGTTTTATATTTCTGTAGTTCGAATTCTTTTAATCCTGTTTTCGATTATGATCGCCGTGCCTGCATGCGCTCTTCCGTCAGGATGGTTTGTAAGATTGATGTCATAACCATGGACTTTTATGTTGGTTTTGTCTGTAAAGTGTTGTCTCTGCTATTAATAAGATGTCTATATTGTTGTCTAAAAAACTGTTCTGAAGAATAGTTGAGGTAACATATAACCCGCCGGTTCTTTCTCCGGACTTAACAGCTCCAGACTTCTTCCTAATGGGGTTATCTTATTTACGAGAATAATCTCCCGTCTATTGCAGACCTTAAAATGAACATTAAGCCCCATATATTGGCCTTGAAACCACAAACTTTGAAAAAGTGACGGAAGATTTCATCAAAAGATTGCAATTTTTATGAAAATCAAAATGGCGGTCGCCTAAAGGATATTATTTTCCATTCTTAATTTCGTAAAAAGAAGCAAAGATGAAGTTTTAATATTCTTTTAGTTTTGTTAAAATTCGTTAATTAAATAAAAAGTTATTCAAACTTAAAATTCGTTTAATATTTTTGGGCCAACCTGTACAATCTTTTTAGAATCAAAAGCAGTACAAATGTAAACATTTTTGAAATCCACCAGTAAACACGATCACTTATTTAAAAATAAATCCTTTTTTCCTATATTTTTACTTACTAGAAACTGACAAATATTTACTCTACAAAATTCTCTCCAGTTCGTCCATACAGTATATAATGTTTTGTTAGAATATTCACGGTAACGGTTAAGTCCTATTGTGAATATTTCACCAGAATCTATCACGTTTGATTACAAATGGCGACAGCCACGCCCATTGTCTTTATGGAAGAATTTCAGTAAAAAATTATATAGTAAAATCTCTTCAAAATCGCGAGAATATCCTCTGAGTAGAATGATGTCATTGCATTTGAATCACAAAGTTCACAACGCCACGTCCATTTTATTATAGATGGGTTAGAAGATCATAACTCTCCTGTATGTTTATAATAAATCTTCACAATCTCGACGCGTTGTTGAAGCTTGTAGTTTACCATGATTAAATGGTAGATTTGACAGAATGCAATCAGAATACAATCGTAACAGAATGATAGCGCTGTCATTTCAAATTTAACCAAAATCGGCTGTTAAAGTTCAGGCATGTTTTTGTGTCTATCGTTACTCGTATTATTTGACAAGCTATATTAAAATTAATACAAATAAGTAGTGGGATATGATACGCAAACCCTTGGTAAGTTTGATTGCCTTGCATTGAACTGATAGAGATGTATTTATTTGTAAAGAATACATATTATCATTCTCTCTATATACTGGTCGGAACAAAACATAAATATTGAATAAACATAGATTCAATTTCGTCCTTGGTATTCATCTCCATAAATTATACAAAATTTAATCTCCAGACATAAAATGTTCCGCATACGCTCTTCTTTATCCAAAATGACGTTCCACATCATGAAGTATTCGATAAATAAATCGTTTTTCAGTAAAAAAAAACACACCCACGCCATATACCAAGCAAACAAAGAAAATATACATAAATGTATATCAAATCGAACCGAAGACAAACTTTATGAATATCCTTATAAAAACGAAACACAAAAATTCCAGGTCCCCGTACCAATCGATAATTTCACATTATCCCTCCAACAGGACATTTTTTTTCTCTGTCCAAATTGAAGGAAATACATACTCCAACAATATTTAGAACTAATGAGCCTTGATTTTTATTGACAAACTTTTTCTTAAATTCAACTTGGCTCTGCCGATGAATAATACAACCCTCTTGGGTTCCCAAGGCGGTAGGTACCGTCATCGTCACCATGGGCAATAACGGGGTCCTTCTTTCAGTGCTTGCGTATCACGTGCGAATCACGGTTTCTTATTTCGATAATAACTCGTGCAGATAACTTTAAATCCACTGGCAATCATGAATACATATTAATCTCAAGGAGAGATGAACTTATGCGTCAGGTTGTCTGTATGTATGTATTTTAGGTGGTGAAAATGATTGAATTTAAAGCATAAAGTTGTTGAATATTCAAGATTTGACAGTATCTTCAATTAATTGACAAATTGTGGCAAGAAAAAAAGTGACAGGATGTGTTTTAATCGGTTGTAGTCCTATTTTAGCCATTAAATGGGTTTGGATTATTTAGGAGAAAGACAAATAATTTATCTGGAAGCGATTGTATGATTTGTTTACCTATATATGTACGGGTACCTTCTTAATGAACAAAGAGAACAAAAGTGGACCAAGTATAGAACCTTGAGGGACACCGACGTTAGTTGGAATAAATGAGGACAATTAAGATTTTACTGCGACGGCTTAAACATGAATAGATAAATAGGAGCGTATTAATTTACTGCTCGAGTTGGAAAAGGTGAAGTTTGTCACTAATAACGCGTCGCAATCGAGACTAGTGCATTTAATGAGAAGAAAATCAATTCTGCGGAAATGACGAAAAATTATCTCATTTGATGTTTAGGGTTGCACAAATTAGATCATGATGAGAGAAAACCAAGAAGTGAGTGGCTTGTGCTGTCTTCTCAACTGAGAAATTAAGAGCGATTAATGCATCCTTTAATATTGAGCTGGTAGCAGAGTGTAATAGATTAATATTGAAATCGACGACAAGCCTGGGTGACATACTACTTCAAGAAAATTCGATAATCAGCAATGTCCGGAGATACACAAATTACTCCAATAGTGCATTTGTTTTCCAAGAAGATATATTCGGTGTAGTGTGATTCACTAGAGCTCATAACAATTTTAGCTGGGTTAGGATTGGGGCGTAGTCAAATGGCAATATTGTTGTAATAGAGGCGCAAAATTACAAGATTCACCATCTAGAAAGTTTCAAAACCCAAAATGTATGCCGAAATAATATATTCCGTATGATGCAGTGTTCGCGAACACTATTTTATTTATTTTGGGTTTAAGTCGGACACTGAAAGATTCCGTATAATTTACGAATATTTTGATATGTCCAACTTGTAGAAAATTACAGAACCTAAAATTTTGATGACAATATTTTATTTCGTAAGATTTACCGTTTTTGAGATACTCTCTCTCAAAATACGGTTTCCATTAACTTTCGGATAAATTCAGGCATTGTGAATAATTACATATAAATTTGCAATTTTCAAAAATTTTAAAAATTTGGTTAGCAGAACTCTCAGTTTTAGAGATATTCGCACTCGAAATCGATTTGTATAAACTTCGGCGTAAAGACGGACATTTTTGAAAATAATAATTTTCAAATAATTGTAAAAATTCGGCAAGTGCCTTGCAATCAATTTAAAAACATAAAATTTCGATAATAAAAACACCAACAATTTTTTTTAAAAAAACGCTGTCAGCTAGACACCACTACTTTTGTACTACAACAGCGTCAACCCAAAATTTTATCATCTATCCGAATAATGGAGCACAAAATTAATTCACCAGAATCTTAGATGACATGTTTGAACAAAAACACTTCAGTACCTTTGCCCTGTAGGTAAGACGCTAGATCTATAAGCCCCATCTATTGCAATACGACTCTGTCTGGTATAATTCAATCAGAAGATAATTAATTGTAGCCTAGACACCATATGCAAGACAATTCCTTTCTCCCCTTGGCTCACATTTAATAATAAATCTAATTGTGAGATCGTTTATGATGCTTAAGAATAATTTAGCTATTCTTCGTTTAATTCCAGCCAACAACACATTTGCTGGAAAAAAGAGAACTAAGATACTTTAGACAAGATGCATCAACAATCCGCATTAAGTTAAATTCTCTGACAAATCAAGTCAAATGACATTTTAAAAATGTAAACATTAATTCCTATCAAGTCCTTAGCTGATTGAATTTAAACGTCATTTCAAGTTTGACAGCTGCAAAACATAACCTCAGTCTTGGTGTAGATGCTGGGTTAATATGGGGGCCACACTATTCAATAAATGGAAACCATGTTCGATGAATGTATGGTCTAACAAGAATTTTATCTACACAGGATAAAGGACTTTACTTCAGATTGAAACAAAACAGCTGATTGATTAAAACGTCAAAAGATGACTCATTTCTTAAGTGTGTCACTGCACAACGACAAACTTCACACTCGAACTGTCATTCACACAATAAGTTTAACGCCCATCACAGTTTGCTTTCGGAGGAGGAAAAACTTTCCAAATGACTCAGTACCCCACTCGAAATTGCATCTCCAAAAGAAAACTGCTGCAAAGTTATCTATCATTGGTGGTGGTGCTGTTGGTAGGTACTTTTAAGGGTGATGATGTTTCCTCTGCGAAGTGCACTCGTTGTGGTACAACTTTGGCTGAAAGAACATTTAATTCACATTACCAAATTAGTTTTTGACTCGAGCTGAAAACATCTCGTTTATCTTACTTTTGCACACTTTGACGCGCGTGGCGAACAAACAAAAATCATTTCATTCAACTTAGCGTGTACACAGGTGTGAATTGAAGGTACCCGGCAATAAACAACCTCAAACTCCCGTCGCTTGAGATGAAAGTTTCCTTCACGGTGCCGAGTTTAAAAATGAAAGAAACTTTTAGAAAACTACTAACAGACGAGACACACATGTCCCTTTGTGCCATTGAGACTGAGAAATCTACGAGTGTTTAGCGCACGCAAACTTTTCCTCGTGCATACTCGTTAAGTCAATGAAATTTAATTTCCCTCCTGAAGCAGCCATCTGTAACTGGGTAAGGCGTTACATTTCGAGTAGAGGACAGGACGCCTTTAAGTTCATTCCCCGGAATTCAGTTGAGCGTATTTCCGGCGAGGAGTTTTGTCGAAATTGGTCTTAAGCTTTCACCCCAGGTGACATTATGAATGAGTGTCATTTCCGTCAAAACACAAATTCCATCACAGGGCAGAGCAGCAGGTTTGGTTAACAGAGAAACGATTGTGGTATGTTTCGATGTCAACTTGGATCATCATCGTTTCCCATCTCCGCAGCGACAGCAGTGTAGCACACAACAACAGCATCATTTGCTAGCATCCGTTTCCGGCTAAAGAGATAAAGAGGCAGAGCAAGAGTAAAATCCACAGGAGATGACTTGTATTTTTTTTTGCCCGTTGCTAGATAAGTTTGTGCAAACAGCCATACAGAACCCCTAAGATATTGTGCAAACTTCCTTTCGCTTTGGAAAAAAGCAATAAAACTCCTTGTGAACAGAACGATAGAGGATGTGTTCATTTCTCTTCCTAAATCGAGCAAATATTTGGATTTTGACTTCCGTTCTAACCAAAGTGGGAGGAAAAATGGAAATAATCGATTAAAGTTGCCGTTGGGCGCCATTCCGTTTTTTTTTTGTTTCGTCGATGGTGTGTAGTATAATCAGGCAGTGCATGGGGAATGTTTTGGTAAAGCGATTCATAATATCATGATTTTCCTTTGTGCTTGCTAAGGAATATGTATGCATATTCGATATTTTGAGTTTGATTTGTTGATGGTTGGTTATGCATGTTATGCTTTCGTTCGTCCAATTCTGACTTATGCGAGTCCAGTATAGTGGAACACAAGCCCGTTTTATATGGAAAAACTTAGGCTATTTGAAAGAAAATGTCTTCGAGCCTGCATGCGTATGTATATAAGCGCTCATTCTGATTTTCGCCATTACGTTTCTAATAAGAGACTATTGAATGCTTCCGGCGTATCCAGAATTGACAATGTCATTCTAGATCTTGTGAGGAACCATTTTGCGCAGTCAGCGAGCGTTACGGAAAACGAACTTAGGCTTATTTTATCCCAACCCTGGGTATTTTCAAAGTACTATGGTGAGTGGTTACATCCCCTCCGAAGCATTCTTGTATCTGGATGCACATAGTTATTTGTCAGTTTCACTGAAAGTTCCCATTATTTACCATCTTGCTAGAAGGGCTACAGATAAACGTATCCTCTACGAGCCGATGGACTCAGAAGAAGGAAACGCTAACTTAAGATACTGCTTAAGCATACCTGAGCGGGATTCAGTAAACGACGACAGGTTGAATAGGGAGAGATATTGGTGGCTCGACTGGGTTGAGGCTAATACTTAGGTTAAGCAGGGCCGGACCATGATATGTGATTTTTGGAATACCGCTGAATGGCTGATTGAATGCTCTAACTCTCATTTGATTGGACTTTTAATGTATTCTAAAAGGTTTTTTTCTTAAAATGAAATAATAAAAAAAAATAATAATAAAAAAATTAAATTTGAAATTAAAAAAAAAACATCGATTAAAATTAAAACACTAGAATTAAGTTTTCTAAAAATCATATTATAAGTATTGTGCACCCCTTAGGTCAGTTACTTTAAGGAATCACAATAGTGTAGTTTTAAGTTTATTAGAACTGTAAATTATGTTAGTGTATGAGTGGAATGAAATAAACAAAAATAAAAGGGTTATGCATGTCAGAAAGTTACAGAAAATTTAATAGGAGTGAGGAGTGGAGTAGTCACGTCCACTTAAATCTGAATTGATTTGCATATTTTATTGGATGTCAGATCACTTTCCACTTTTGGTCATCATAAGTTGGCCAGGAATCCGCATTAAGTCTGGTCATTCTTCACTAGCATTGGTTTTTAGCTATGTACCTTGATGAAGAGTGATGATAGACATTTATTTCCACTAGACAATCAAGCGCATGGAGCTGACGGAAATTAAAGCATCACTAACGATGGAATGTGTCCAGAAACCCGACGAATGTGAAACTCGAAGTGCAGAGGCACTAGCTTGAGTGAAGGGACAAGGACATAGGAACCGAATGAAACTAAAAGGCGGACTGGTTGGCAAAGTAGGGTAGACCTTGGGATTTCTGGTACCTGCATAATTGGCTGCTTAAGGAACGGTGACGGACATGATGGTACAGACAAGCCAAAATGGATATTAGAATGTCGGTAGGCTCTTTCAAAAGAGAAGTTGTAAGCATCCAGCGAGGAAATATCAAATGGATAGTAGCGATATCCGCAGGACTTGACAACTTTAAATAATATGGGTTTTAAACGTGGAAGTCGTAGGATGTGGAGACAGCGGTACATACTCTTTGGAAATGGAGAAGATTAGCCAGATATCCTTCAAATAAATGCTAGAGTTGACACAAGGAATCGCGGTCAGGGAGGAACTCTTGGGAAATCCAGAGAGTAACTCTGGCTAAGATGGTTCGTGGAAGGAAAACGAAGGGAACCCACTTCCTCCTTGCAGAAGTATATACATACATAAATACATTACCATTACTTCTGCTGGGAAAACTCGCGGAATCGTCTCATTTTCTGCTGATAGTATAGTGCCCACGAATCCGTCACAGTTCTTAACAGTTGCCGGTATCTAGGACTACTGGTCGGTATTGGCTGCTGGAGAAGTCACTAAGAACTCGTTTGGATATTTGCTGTTGTCGTTCAGAGTGTTTGAATGTGGCAAAGCACAGATCGTGGTTTTAATCCTTATGCCATCAACTTGAGTAGAAAGTACCCTAGTCTTTAACGTCAAAGATGAGCACTAAGCCATTTGCTTCCGCCCAACCTCTCAATCTAACTCCGTTGTCGTATGCTCTTGGTAGTAGTAGAAGCTCCAATAGGTGAACTAAAAAGAAAAATAGATCTAAAAGTAAAAGTCACAGCTCATGGCCGACAGTGGATGAAAACAGAACAAAAAGGCTATTGGCGATGGATAAAAAAGAAATTCGAATCTTGATAGGAGCGCTAACAGGACACTGCGCGATAGGGGGAATGGTTGCTAGACTAGGCATCAACACACCGGACCACTATAGGAGCTGCCAAGATATAGAGGAGATAGAAACCATCAGACACTTGTTATGTGATTGCACAAATCTTCAAAACTGCCGCCTCTGTCATATGGGAAACAGGCTTTTTGACGAACTAGGGGATCTCGTACAAGTTTCACTTAGGAACATGATAGAGCGCACAGCAACATCATAAAGAGTGCACAGAACAGAACCGACCGCAAGACAAAAGGTTTTAAATATAGGTTCCACATAACAAAAGGGAAACACAATGGACCGTATGGTCCCCGTGATAAGCACTTAGGTGCATTTCCCTCCAACCTTACCTAACCTAATACATTCTAGAAAGCAATCTTAATCGGGGTACTGAAGAAAACTTTTATAAGCCTGTGACTATTAATTTTCCAAGGCAGCGCTGCAGGATGATAGCTTTAGTTTCTAGAGTAGAATCATTATTTTGTGAATGGTAAACGAAAGCATGCAGAACGATTTGCATGAAGTTAGTTTGAACATTGTTTAGTTTGGATAAACATCCCATGAGTTCGTTCACTCATAAATATCATCAGGTCCCCCTATAAATCAAAGCCCGAATATATTCTGAGTAGCTTCATAAAACTTCGCTATATTCGCGTTGCTCTACATACATATGTATATGCATTGTGTTCCACATCTACTCAAACCCAGTGACTGTTATCCATAAAAACTGACATCAGACACAAGGACAAATTAAACCGGCAATTTCAAATCCAGAAAAAACTATCCCCTGTTTAGCCTCATCTAAATTTCAAAATGGTATTCTAACGAACAAACAGAGTTGCAATCCGCCATCACCAACCCGACACAAGCAGAGGCAACAAAAGCCAACGACGGAACAATTTCAGTGACATGTCCCGAAATGAAATTGCGTTCCAGAGATAAGAACTTTATGCACTCATGCATCATCATTTCCTTGCACCCATACAGTCAGATAAAATAAAAGAATTTCCCTGCCAAATTAAAATTCCTTTTATCTGCTGGTAACCGTATTTTTTCCTCCAATTTTTTCCAGGATTATTTTTGACTGACAGAAGAAATGTATCACACCCAGGCTGATTCAAAATTCTGATGATAGCTGACAGTAGGAATGATTTGAAATGCATAGCAGAGCCTGCCTAGTTACCTTAAATTTGTGCACGACAAACATACACGTTCACGGACTGATGATCCAGAGGAGTCTCCCCTCCTGACAGATTGGTTTTAGAATTTAATCCTTACTAGGCGCGGATGATGGAAACAAATGACGTTCTCTCCCCCACATCATCATTTCTTTGTTGTTTACCTGAAACGCAACAGTGAACATGTTCAACAGTTCGTGTGTACTAAAGGGTTGAATGCACAACATTGATAGACCACCCTCCCGGACGCAGTGGAGTCGTCCCTGCAAAATGCAATTACTTACCTGTGGTTATGTGAGCGAGAATCTTTCGCACGCATTCCGACTCATTGAATCGTAGATAAAATTATTTCAAAGGAGCCACTACAACCAGTTTTTGCTCCTGTTGTGAAACATTCCACGAATGCTTTTCCAAGGAAACTTAACCTTCTATCGTGTGTTCTTGTGTTGTATGTATATTTACATGCCAGCTTAGGGGCCCGGGTGGTTCTTTAATTGTAAAGCAAGGGAGCATAGAGAGCAGTCAGAAAATATTTCATAAGAATGCTTTCCTGTTTCAAAGGAAAATATTATTTTGTAAAATTCTTTTATGGAGAGAAGGAGTACCATTCCCTTCATCTCCTTCCAGTGTGGAGAGTTTAAATGGGAAAATTGTATGCCTAGCAGTCCGTGAAATGATTCTAAGAACGCCATTCAATGAGAGATGATGGTTCGGAATCGATAATTGATGATTGACGATGGTAGAGAGGGTGAAATTGGAAACTTTGTTAACACAGGTGGGTTGGTGGTGGGTGGTAAATGTTCAAAAATAATGGAGAGATGTTGCTGTCACAACTGTCAGAAATCTTTCCTGAAGGATTTTGTGCTTGCTTCGCAGAAAATGTCTGCAATTGGGGTTTATGTCATAGTTTTCAAAAATCCTCATCCAGTATAAAGGACTATTCTGGAATGGAAGTGGAAGGGTTCTGTGAAATATGAATGGCAGTCATTTGCATTATGCGATCCAACTCTCACTTGTTCTTGCATTAAAAATGAGATTAGAGCAGTAAAAAAATGTTAAATGTAAAGTCCTAATAAGTGTGAGTGCATACACAACAGGCTCAACTCACCGAAAACGTCAGAAAAAATGGAAACAACATAAGAAAAATACGAGTATAATTCAGTTCACGTTTTTAATGACACTTCTCCATTTCTCTTTCCCCCAATATGGAATATTCAATTACAACTTCTAACTGCGAAATTATTCCTTGAAATTGCTACTTCGAAAAAAGAAGAAGAAGAAGGCATGTTCATATATGCACATATTTTACATAAACAAATTTATTAACAATGTCTTGACTACAGGCTTCACAAATTAATCAAAGACACAAAGCAGTACAAAAAGAAAATAGAATAACAGACAATTTTTGTTGTTGTTGTAGAGAAAAATGACAGATGAATTAAGTATTCTTGAAACGCAACTTAGGTTTGTTTTGTTATAAATGCTATTGAACCAGTTGAAGCAAAAATATTTCTGTTTCTTTTATGCGCAGTTGACATTTACTTACTTTTTAATGCAAGGGGAAATGGGAAATTAGTTTAGTGTCATTCGGGATTTATTCAGGTCCAAATTGGGTTACTGTCATCGGTATAGACGGCTGTTTATCCTAGGAATCTGGTCCTCTAGATTGGGGGTAGTGCGTCGGCGTCGATGTAACTGCTGAGTGCAGAGTGTGAATATGCGCACATTGTGCACGCACGGAATTCTTAATATATGACAATTATCTTCAAAAAGTATAAAGCAGAAAAAGTATAAGTACATTCGATGAGAATGATTCGAAATGCTAAAATGATAAAGTTGCGACATATTATTATGAAAGACTGTAGTACCTGTCAGGCTAACCAAGCGACGGACGTGGGAACTATTGTAACAGTGAAAATGACATCTGGCATGCATCTTCATTTAACGTAATGTGGGGGAGGGTGGGGTAGATTCGACATTATTTTTTTGAAAAATTTCCATAAAATGTGTTATACTGCTTTCCGTATGGTATAAAACCGAACTGTAAAAAAAATAATACGGAGTTTGTCTGTATGTCCGTCAGTAAATTGTACGCTTGCAACTTTTGAACCGTTAGACCTATAGAGCTGAAATTTTGCAGTAATATTGTATGCGGAGAACACAATCAACTGCTTTTGGAGGCATAATGTACCCCAAAATGTTCTATATACCCTACCCTATAGGGTATATATATTCCGATACATAGCTTGTGTAACATGGAGAAATAATAACGACAGACCCCAAAGAAATATATATATTTGTAGTCAGCATCGAAGCAGGTCGATCGTCCGTCCGTATGTATGCTTTTGTTTTAAATTTGTGGAGGATGAGATTTAGAAGTACCGACAGGCTTCTCGTTTTCCGATCACTTCGTCACTGAGGCTGGTATTTTTGCATTTGTGTGATCCAGTTGTTTTTTGGTCTGTCTTTTTTGTGCGATTGTATAGGAACGTTAATTGATATTGCCTTTTTGACGGGGTGCGAAGGATCTCTCCTTTGAACATGTCAATACCAACTGAGCCGGTCGTGCTCTATCTTGCTTGTGATGGGTTCTTTTACGTGAAGGCTTCCTCGAATCTTCGAACTTCTTCTTCTATCAAGCTTTGTTTCTCCTGCTGTCATGCGAAGCATCTTCATCTCAGCTACCGTTAATTTGCCTTCATACTTTTTGTACATTGTCCAGAATTGTGAAACGTATAGGAGGTATAGGGGACATTTTTCGATCACAGAAGATAGCGGAGGTTTCCCGCCCCTTCATCCACCCTATGCTTACGTGATGATTGATGTCATTATCACAAGTTGCTTCGCTATTGATCATAGATCACAGATATATAAACTTTTCGCACTTGGGAAGCACTTTTCCATTCAAGTAAATCTCTGGAATAGGCCGGTGTGGATCAGAGCACGGGAAGCACAGATACTCTGGCTTTTTTGAACTATACGGTATCCATTTCCCTTCAAAACATCCACCCATACATCAAGTGCTCGTTGCAGGGACGTTTGATTTTCACTTATGATAGCTCCATCGTCAGCAAAGAATAACTGATGCACTTTGGGGTCCGTCACTTTTCCTCCAAGCAGATAATCAAGGATCGGAATAAATAGCAAAGGTCTGAGGACGCTTCCCTTGTGTACACCGACTTTGATTGGATACTCTTCGGTGACTCCTGCGGGACATCTTATTTTTGTTCTTGCTCCCTCATACATGTCCATGATCATGCGTACGTAGGTTTCTGGAACTCCTCATTGTCTTAGTGCTACCCATTGTATAATATCATTTAGGGAGCATACCTTAAACAAATTTGATTTTGCTTTTTGAAGTTTACATAATCGTCTTAACTTAGATTTAATTGAAATCCGTTTAGTGGTTCTTGAATTAGATGTAAAATATCAGGACAAACATACAAATAAAAGTGCATCTAAATCTCCTGAGTGGTAATCGAGCGAGGCGTGCGAGGACAAAAATACGGACAGACATGAGGAGATGGGCATACAATCAAAGATACTCCATTTCCCCGAATTAAAGAGGAAACCAAATTGGAAAACAGTTAAAATTGAGGTACGGAACACAAATCTCTCGAAGTCAGACTAGCACTCGACAATTTTTTTAAGTTTACTATTTTTATTGTAAGTTAAATTCATTTCTCAAGATTTTGTATACATATGAAAGCAACTTTTTGCTGCCTCTTACTGAAGGATTCTACTATAGAAGTAGATTGTTTCCCTTTTTAATTTTCTTTAAAATCAGTTCATTTCAACATCCAAGTGAGATACCCAAGCTGCATAACATCCCTGGTGAAAAACTTCTCGAAAATAAATTGAATTCCATGATAAATTGTCATAAAATAAAAAAAGATGTCACAAAACAAGGTAGGCAAAGTACTTCAACAATTTTATATCTAAATTGTCGCATGACTTCATGAAATCTCAAGTTATAGTACTCTAGAAAGCACTCAAAATAAAATGTACAAACATAGATGCCTGTGGGTGCAACACTTTGGTTTAATAAAACACCTCCTTGACAATAACCCCATTGTCGTATCACTTGTTTATGACACCACACAAAATGACACATCTGTGACAGTGGAGGACTCGACGGAGGTCGAGATATAAATCACTTCCCCAGCTCCAATGGAATGAATCGTAAATTTAATGTCAAACGATATTTTGTGGCTTGCATACATGAATAGTACACCCAGAGCTACCATCCTCCAAAAACTCCGACGCTCCGTCATAAGCAGTGACACATTGTGGTTAATTTAAAATTATTAACATGATATCCGTACATTATAGCAATATTCACTAACACTGTAAACTCTCTGGCCACCCAAACAATATTGGTATTAACTGCTTTCTGACACTTGTCGTCCTGATCATTGTGGTTTTGGGAATTGTTTTAAATTGCAGGTATGTGGCGGAACGGTTGGTTGGTGCGTTGTTCTCTCTTTCCCTGGTCTATCACAGCAAATTGATGATGTTAGCGGTTTTTCTTTGGGTTATAGACATAACTCATACTCGTAGTTTCCATAGGATATCTGGAGGCCATGGAAATTATGGGTTTGAAAGTGGTTGCGAGGAGTTGAAGCAATTTGAATCCATAATGCGCAATGTGGTTTAATGTAGATATTAATAATTCAGCGTCATTATCCCTAGCTTCAACTGAAGCAATTAATTCAATGCTGTTATTTGTAGGTCAAAGTGTGAATAATCACGTCTTATGCAAAGGATTTGAAGTGGTACAGTGTGTAGAGGAGGTAGTTACATGAGAATTGCTTGACTTTTAAAGTGAAAATGAAAACTGTGAGTTAACTTAACTACACTGGTTCCAATAGGGGTAAGGGCTTGTACCGTGAACTGGATTTCAATTATTTTTCTTAGCTTCCTGGAATAAATTTGTTCTCATGTGTATACGAGTACTTTTAACCTTTTCAATGAAAATCGAAGAACAAATGGCAGTCGAAATTCCCTATAATCAATGTACGAGTACAACCCACTCAGCCATTGTAATCTCGCTTCGTTGTAGTTTCCTTGTCGGCAAGTGTAAGCTATATGTTTCTAAAGAATGTGTGCATCAATCTTAAGAAATCTATTCCAACAGATTAGAAATTTGACCATCAGCCAGTGCTTTAGAAGTTGTCCTATTAGAGGTCCGATACAAATCAGTTGGAAGTTAGTTGACTGCCAATTTATTTCGAAATAATTATTGTATGCTAATTCGAAATAATTTAATTTGAAATAATTACTGTATGTGTAGAGATTTTGCGATAGAGTAGTGTGGGAACTATTTCATGCCGAAGGATCCGAAATGATCAGCAGCTCATTTGAGCAGAGCTCAGATAAGGACTGACTGATTTCAATATGGTCAACAGTTTTGGAAGCCAATGCAAATTCAAATTATGGCAAAGATACTAAGCCTTTCAAACTTCAACACTTATTTTGGAAGTTTTGTTATGGGAAACAGAGTTGAGATAGCAAAGCTCTACGGGATGTTTTAAAAAAGTTCCAAGGAATGTTTTACGCCCAAAATTTAATCTGCAACTCTTTCGCTCCAATGTAGAGTCAGTAACAGGGATGTGATGGATCACACAAATATTTCATCCCCTTGAGTGAAGTCACCTTTAGAAATGATTTTTTTTTAATAAAACTATTCACGTTTTATTAAAATCGTGATCATCCGTATTCGGGTCATATAGCCACATAGACATAAGTTCCTACATGTAATTCAATTAGGAAACGTTGGCTGAGGCGCTGAATAAAATCAGAGCTGAAAGTACAAGGTAGCGCAAAAGTAATGACCCTATATGAATTGTCTATGAATTTTGCAAATGGTATCTCCTGTTATCGTGAAATTGACAGTTGTGTAGTGAGATACGAAAAACACGAAGATGAACAATGGAACGCAATACTTCTCAAGAAAGTGGAATAATTCATTAGTGATAAGAATACAAAGTGAATTTCGTCGAAAATTTCATCACCGTTCATCAAATACTTTTCGATAACAAGACGCTCGCCTCGAAGAGATTAGCTTAATACGAGATAGGGCAAGAGTTATTGATACTGTGCTCGAGTACTTGTACTTGGAAGCAATTGAGCATTTTCAGGCAGTCTGTGCAGCATATTTTTGTGAAAAACTTGAAGATGTTTTCGTATGAAACTCAGTTAGTGCATCAGCTGATACCCGCAAACCACCAAGTCCTTTTAGAATATAGCTAGAGCATTATAAGCTTCAATTGTGAACAGGACGATTTTCCTCTAAAATTAATCATGAGCGACGAAGCACATTTTCATTTCTCCGGACATGTCACTGAAAACCCGCGTATTATTCAAGAATCGCCTTTACATCCACTGAAAGTTACTGTGTGGCGCGACGTCTGTGTTGAAAGGGTGATTGGACCCAAATTTTTCAAAGACGCTGTTGGCAACGCGATAACTGTCACTGGCGAGTAATACTAAACTATGTTACGTCAGTTTTTGATATCCGAATTGGATGAATTGGGGTTGGAGTACATTTGGTTTCAACAAGAGGGTACCACTGACACAATAGACTTAGTGAAGGACACCTTTCCAGGTCGTGCAATCTTCCGATTTAGCGATTTGCATTGGTGCTCAAAATCAAGATCCTATCTGACCATTCCAGACTCCTTTAATTGGGGTTATTCGAAGTCATTGGTCTATGTTAACAAGCTACAGACTCTCACAGCTTTGAAAGACAACATTAGACAAGAAATAGCGAACATACCGGAGGAAGTATAGAACCAAGTGATGGCAAATGTCATAAAAAGGGTTCAAGTTTGCGTTAACGCCGGAGAAGTCACCGGATCATACCTTGTGAAGTCACCGGATCGAAACCAAAGAAAAGTGACGAAAGATAGTCTACACCACTTTCATGTGACAAGTTGTTGAAATTTGTTCACAAAATCGAAAGATTTTCTGCAAACTTTAACAAAAATGCTTAAATAAAATCCATGTAAGACTCTTTTCCAAGATGGAAAGTCTGTAAAAAACTGATCTTAGATCTTCTCAAAAACCCTTTGGAGCGTGGAATTATGAATTCTCCAAGATGGAAAGTCTGTAAAAAACTGATCTTAGATCTTCTCAAAAACCCTTTGGAGCGTGGAATTATGAATTCCAGAATCTTAAAATCAACGTCTATCATTACAGAAGAGGGTAGGTTTAAGAAATGGTTACGTCCTAAGAATTCTCATTGAGCAGAAAGTATAAGATTTTTTGAAGGATTTCACAGGAATTTTAAATGGAGATGAAAAGTCACATAGCATTGAACGAAAACTCGTAACGTGATTGCCCCAATATGATATTACCTTGTTTTACATAAAGACAATCCCAAAAGTTCTCATTAAAGTACAAAAAAATGTATGTTTTGATAACCAACTTATTTCCGAAAAAATCAAGGTAAACTTTTTCAAAAACTCTAACCTTAGAAACTTTGTTATCTTCAAAATGATTGGTACGAGTACAAGCCCTTTTAAAAGATGATTACTTTTCAATTGGTTATTAAAAGTAAGGACGCACTGGGTCACCAAACAACTTCAGACAACTGTTCCCTACAGCTCTGCCCATAATTTCTATCTCCTGTCTATTTAGAAACAACAAAATGTTGGCTTTGGTTTCTGACAGGTGAGAACAGGAGCATGGCTTTTACTGACAAATCTCGACTTTTTCAGTAAAATTTAATGAACCAATTGATTTCTTATCAAAATGTGTAGTAAATATACTAGAAAATAAATTAATGAAGAAAGTTCATTAAAATATCTTAAAACAAAATTTTTATGAAACATCTACTTCAGAACTTCCGTTAAGGAGCTGACCACTGGCAACTCTACGAGTACATTATCTCTCCCAAATTTATGAAGATACTGAAGCTACAAGCAAACCCATCATTTTTAATGTATTATTAGGTATAGGTTATTTAAAAAAAAAAAAACAAAAAAAACAATAAGAACACCCAATAGAACATTTTTTATTCACAAAATACGGATACGGATATTTTATTTTGGCGAATTATCTGTGGATACATATGTATATGAATGCGGATATATGGCACATTTCAGGTCAGTAATGCTACAAGGGTTTATAATACGTGGCAGATAAATCTCAATGTTACTCGTAAAGCTGTGATTCATCGTCTTCCCATAATGTTGAGGGTATTATGGCTGTATTTTGACTGACCACATTTGTAAGAGAATGCGTCACCTGAATATATAGAACCTCGACAAATAGATTGATTTTACCTTACGTCACAAATTCTGATGATCACAATTTTGAAATTCACATTTCACGCTATAAGCACCGATGTGGCACAGTGGTTAAGTGCGTGAACCACTCACTAAGCAGAACACTCACGTTCGAGTTACAGAAACACCAAACAGTTTTTCACGGTCCCGTCGCTCGCGAACGGCTGACAAACATCCGAGAGTTAACGTTGTTACTTCGGTACAATCGTAGGAAATTTACTACATATTTGGAGGAACTGATCCAGTGTTAAAATTCGTACGATTTTGAATTAGAAGAACTGGTTGTCTGTATTTCATTGTTCAATGCAAGGATACATGAAACGCTAATATTTCGTACTCTTTGGGTATGTATCAAAGGGATAGGGCGAAGGCTATACTGATGCTCTGTGGCCTAAATGTAAATAGGTATCCAAAAAAATCTCTTCACTTGAGTCTATGAGTTAATACCCTCTATGGGTATGAAACAACCGGATTTTAATCGAAAATGTAAAAAAAGATGTATACACACAAAGATGTATACACAAGTCAAACAACAGTGTTTAAGAATCATTGTTTCCTTTTGATTTATAAAAATAAATCCCCCGTCGTCGGCTAAGATTTTTTCAACTACAAAACAACCTCCCCCTTATCTATGTATATAGCTGAATTCGCTGATTGTTAGCAAAGGATACATACAGACGACACACAAAAAAGGCTCAGACAATGGCAAGCCAATACTCCACTATTCACTTTACAGTAGAATTTCGTTTGAATCGGCACAATCCTCCCCCTCCGTTGGGGCGAAACTATACAAGACTACAGCCACTTTTCTCATAAATATTTGGCCAACAATTTGAAAAACCTTTAGCCAACACCACTCCTTGGCCAAAAAGGCTTCTTCTACTCATGGGAATATTGTTGTTGAATATTTTTTTAGGGATCTAGAACTAAAGTAGTGCCACACAATCGCAAAGATTATCCCAGAATTTGTATCTAACCAGAAGGTATGTGTATAAGTGTGTGGATATAGGGTGCTGGTGCTCTTGTAATGCCTCAATGTAAACTTTCAACAAGCTCTTTATTGTTGAAAACGAAAAGTAATGCTGACGATGGTAGCAAGCAGCATCGACAAGAAGGGGTCAGATTTGAGGAAGGAGCAACTCGGGGACCGTTCTGTAAATATTTACCTGAGAAAAATCATCGAGTAGGTACCTTGGTTGGTTCATCTTAAATACACGAAAACTGAAGTGTTTTGCTCGATACCTCCATTGTGTGTGCACATACTTGTGAAAACTTTGATTGCAATAAAATATACGCTGAGAATTTTCCCTCTTCCTAGCGGCTCCGCCATCTGCTTTCGCCTGCAGCTGGAAAACTTTCAAATAAACAGGGAAACTTTTAATTGAAAATATTTCGAGTATGTGTACATGCACTGCACACGAGTTACGAGTATTGTAACTGAGAGGATTTTAAAAAAATATTTTTGTGTGTGTGGATGGCGACACGAGCTAATGTCCTGGGAGTAAATTTGAACTTAATTCCATTCGGAAAGAATTGTAAACAAGGATTCGACAATATTGAGAAAGAGTTTGAGTAATGCCCAAATGAAAATGACTGTCAAATGTTCCGGTTTTGAAGAGTGAAGAGAAAATATAAAAGGTAACGTAAAAATCTTCACTCTATTTAATAAGGCAATAACTTTGTTTGTAAATAAAAAAAGGAATTGGTTCTGTCTGATGATTGTATTTATTTAGACAATTAAATTTGTTTTCATTAAATCGCGAATATAATATCAGTCAAGTGGCCGCCGCCAGAATTGATGCACATTCAGGCTCGCTCCATAGTATTTTCCACGACTTTTCTCAAAAGTTCTGGCGATAAATTATCCAATTCTTGTCAGATGTTCACCTTTAGGGTCCCCTAGGCTTGTGGCTTATTCGTATAGCCTCACGACTTCGAAAAAAAAACAATGAAAGAAGTCTGGAGCGGTTAAATCGGGCGATCTTGCGGTCCGCAAGTGCAAATCATCAAAAAAGAAAGATTAAGCGACTTGGAGGAGGGAGGAGGACTTGCCTGTAACTTACATAGCTGATATACTGATATACTGTTTGCACTTTGTGCTGGTTAAAGACCGTCTATTGATGTCTTATTGCGTGGTCCATCATCTGGTTGGTGTTTGAGGTTCCTCTTGGACAAATAAAACTACAACAGCGATATTCTCGACCGAACGACTGCTCCAGGGCCAGCCATGTCTGCTACTGTCTCGTGTTGAACGCCGCAGTATTTGCCCAGTTCGTGCCACATGATCAGGGATTCGACGACGAAATTAACATTAAGCGAAAACCACCGACAGATTATTTGTCAAAAACACTGACAACAGTGTAAGTATTCCACGTTCTTGAAGAGTATACGAGTAACAATCCGTGGTTTGTCTACGTGTATTCTGCTTGTTTTTACGTCGCAAATGTCAGTCGCGATGACATAAGACGCCATTTGCAAACTGAGAGCATCTTCCGATAGGGTGCTGACGTTTGCGCCACCATGTAGAATTCGCCGTCTTTCAAAATCAGCAATTTTTGGTCTCTTCAGCTTTCAGATGGTTTGTTTTGGATGTAACGTCACTTTTCGTGATCTTTTGATTATAGTTGTCGGAAATGCAACGCAGAAACCAAGATTTCACTAACACATTACCATATCGATGTCTTGCTTCACACTTTCGCTAACAAGATTTACATTCTACATCAATTAGATTGAGCTTGTAGGTGTTGGTGGGGCTGCTTAGTATGCTGGTGAATTTGAGTACGCCTTGGAATTCCATCAAAAACACCACCAAGTCCTTTCGTGGTACCACTTCCTCACGACAAAGCTCCGAAACTATAATTGTTGTGAGAAATTTCTAAATTCGTTGTTCGGAGTCGGTAATAAAATAAGGAATTACGTACAATATGACTGGTCCTGTTTGGGCCTACCATTTATTTATTTATTTGTCAATCAGCTTGTCCGTGAACTGTCTATAATGCTCGTAACCGAAATATAAATAGACATCAAAAGTAATTAGACCAAGGGAACCCCTAGAGCTCTATAACCTACCGTGCCATTAGTAACATTTTTTTTCTCAAATCCTTTGTCCCTTTGGAGAGCATCCCAAATGATACCGTCATATCCAATCCCCCAAAGTAACCTAACCTTACCTAATTCTACTTTTTGAAGCAAATTTCTTTTAAAAAAAAAACTTCAATTTTCCCGACCTCATTCTCCACCACACAGATTGTTTTTCACTCTCAGGCAAAACAAAATTGAAATACCATTCAAAATTGCTTTCGCTTGGCAACGACTCATTAAATATACAAAAGACGGTTCCCAGAAAATCTCAACAAAACAAATTTCACTTTACGCAAAAACAACCTCTAAAAAGAATAATAAAATTACGTAATACGTTCCGTGCAAGGATATGAATAATTATTGTCCTTTAAACAAAACTGTTCATTCCACCCCTACTACCGCCACTTTTAAGTGCATAGCACTCATCACCACTAGCTACCGCTTCCATAAAAATGCCATTTTCTAAATATCGTACAATTAGTGGCGCGCATCCATCCCTCCCGCAGGCACTCCCATCACTTAATCAACTGAATAGTTCCAATTAGCATGCACGACCAACCGAGTTCATCATTTTCTATTTTTTATGGCTTCGCATTAAATCATAAATCCTCTTCCATTTGAGCAGCACTAATGACTCTACAACTGGTAGTGTCCTGTTGCGCTTTTCCATTCTATCCGTCGTGTCTGCCTCCTGCTTTGTCACCTCCAGGACAGTGGCAGCAACATCTACTCTATACTTTCTTCATCGCCTCAGAGTCTCTCGGGTGAGTGTGTGCAATTTGTTGGAACAAAAAAAAAAAAAAATTCCAAAATACCTCGCATGTCCTTGTGCCTTGAGATTTTCCGAGAATCCCTATGCCACGCATAGATAAATGTGTGCGGATGAGTGTGAACTTGGTAATTCATTTCGGTCTCGTAAATGTAAACACCTTTTGAAATTGTGCAAACACTTGACTCTGTGTTATGCTGCTGCTCTTGGCCACGTTAAAAGCGGGGGAAGACGAATCCAAAAAAAAAAGAAAAAAAAAAAAAAAAAAAAAAAATAGCAGAAGATGAAGGGATAAATGGAATCTCATTTCTCACTTTGATGCATGAACTGAATGCCATTCTTGTTTGTATATAGCGGCAATGCCCTAGTGCAATCACTTCTCAGTTTTATGGGTTAGGCTTTGTAGTTGAAAAAAAAACAAAAAACTCCTTTGTAGTCTTTGTGGAAGAAAGTGATGACCTAGATGAGATTTCAACTACGCGGTCTGTTTTGCATTCTGTGTGGGGTTCCGGAACTTTGAGATTTAACGACCATTTGCTTTGGAAATTATTCAGGAAATGAACTCATAATACAATTCTGGCTATAAAACATTTTTTTGCAGCCATAGATATGCCTTTTTTTTTTCATTTTGGTGAGAAAGTGCAATATGGCTTCAACGTGCCGGCCCTGGTTAAATTGTTGGTGAATTTAAGCTGAGCCTAGTGTTTAAGTGATCAAGTATCCGAGGAATCTTAACTTCAGTGGCTTTAAATCATTAAGAGCTGCAAAAAATTATCCCAGCCTTACTTCATTGTTGAAAATGCTTCCTACTCCCAGTCCTAACTGAACACCAGAACTGCTGACGGAATCAGCGGAGCAGGAACGACAGTAGCTGTTACAGACAGATCGACCGCAGCCAATGGAAGGCTCCGTTTCGGGAAATGTAGAAAGACATAAGTCCCCATTGTCAAACACCTGTAAATTAACATGCAAAGAAAAAAAGATGGTGTATGTTTCGAAAATGGTATTCTCGTGGAACATTATACATACTGGGCTTGAAAATCACTGCTCTCATGTATAATGTGGCTAAACTTATTGCACTTTCGAACACACGTATGGTGTTTATAAGACCCATTCTAACATATGGTTCTACAGTCTTGAGAAGAAATTCCGTCTTTCAAGTTTGACTAAAGGTCCAACAAAGGTCTACCCCTTCATTTCCTACCCTTTATTTCGGCATGTCTCGAGTGCGGATGTTACATGACAGGAGATTCGCTACTATTATATCCGACAAAAATGACTGACACTAACGCCTCTAAGATGGATGTCACTGGTATAGTAATCAATTGTTCCGATGGGATTCAAAATGATTGCAGCGTATCGTAAGTTTAAATCAAAGTCATCACTCAAGCTTCAAAAGTTATCAATGAGTAGGTTGGTAGCCTTAGTGACTAGACCAAAGTTGTCTCAGTAAATCGCACAATTTAACCATTTGACGGACAACAAGATCCTTTTCTTACCACCAAATGTAAACCACCAAATATACTATTTACCACCGAATGCAGTATTTTATTAGATTAAATTCGGTAAAGCTATGTAACTGGCATTGGACTGCCGGATAAAACAGTCAATTTTAAAATGTGATATAGAGAAACCTAAGGCGGAGGTTCCCCAATTTGTTGACGCAAGTTTTTAGAGGTTGTTTTCAATTTCGCAGAAGTATTTAACGGGCGGTTTATGAGTATTAGTATTCTATCAAGCGTAATACCCAAATATTTTTGGCACCAGTTATATGGTAATGTATTCTTGATGAATTCAACTTGCATAGATATTTTTACTAAATTGTTGCTGAGGTGGAAGCAAGTCATCTCGGTTTTATTCAGATTACACGCTAGTCTCCATTTTTAAAATATTCTCCCAAAGTCTTGAGATGCTCTTCAAGTATTTCTACTGTGTCTTTCATATATTTGGATCGCATTGTTAAAGCAAGGTTATCGGCGTTCTGAAACTTTCTGAATCTTGTTTCGGGTATGTCCTCGAAAAGACTGAATAATAGCGGGGATGAAATTGAGCCTTGTGGTAAACCATTATTCAGCTTTTTTGATGAAAACACCGAACCGTCTAACGACAGGAAAAAGGACAGCCACGGCCCTTATCAGCAACAGCTAATGGTAATATTATCGAACTTGCATTGTGGTCAGTAGAAACTTCAATATTTATTTAACCGCTATGGTAGTACAAGGAATGAGTCAAAATCAGAAAGATTAGGGTCATATTTGCTTGTGTTTTGACAACTCCTCGCCACTCACACCACGCACAGATCAAGCTTATCAAATCAGTGGGATCGAAATAGGACGACCTAGATGTGATAAGCTAATTGATTTTCTTTGCCATATATTTTGGACAGACTTGACTTTGCCGTTGCTGCTGATGACACGACGATACCTTCCAGATCCCCGAAACTATATCTCAACTCTCTCGACCCATGATGTCATCGGCATAATTCACACATTTAGGGAAGGATTTTACCTTTAATCCAATTCCGAATCCAATCACTAATAAGGACAATAATAGTGAAAGAATATATCCATGGTGGACTCCGATTTCGATTTTAAATTTTTTTTGATGGTCGTCATGTATGCAGAACCTTACATTTTCTGTGGTAAATACTAATGTATTTGGTAGTTTGCTAGGGTACTCTTTTGTTTAATGACGATTTGGGCAATAATCAAGCGCGTGTCCCAACCAACCATTGGGGACCCCATTTACACCCGACGACCATGCAAACAACCCAATATTCTAAGAAATATTGTATTTGCCACTAAAAGTTTTTGTAAACCACCAACAATTATTTTTAGCACCTAATTGTCCAATTGCCTTAAATACCACTAAACCAACTAGATTACATCTGCTAACCGTATGTATTACCCAGCTTGAAAGTACTAGTCTAAACACTTCAGGTCGCCTTCGAAGGCGAAGCCAATGCAAGTAGATACAAACACATCTTGCTGCTATCCGACCTGCATGCACCTCGTTTAACTGCTCCTTTCGAAATCTTATACAGCTCAGCGCAAATAAGAAAAAAAAACCGAAATCCCAACCTAACAACAGCAGCAACAAGGAAAGGTCTACATTACCGGGAGCACTTCTTGGTAAGCCTCGACTCCCACTGGAATAGATAAAAGACCGCCACTAAGTGACACGGAAAAACACGAGATAATAAATTGCAAAAATAAGTGCATTGCATTGTTTTATCGCTTCATTGGTGTTGCACAACACAAACTTAAAACTCAAACCGAAGTTTGCAATATAATCGCAAAACCACCCACAGAGTAGACCACCACCTTAAACTTTGGCTAAAAGTGAATGACCACTGTATTCTGTGCAAAAAGTTTCTCTTTCACAGCGCCAAGATAAATTGCCATCCATGCTGGTACCGAAGGAGCGTACTGTTACTAAAAGCAAAGCCATTCAGAATCTGGGGATGGCATGTGAATGCCCCAAGGGATGCACAACCTAGGTGTATTACCACTATCAACATCGTTTTGCTTAAAAGGCCAAAACGTAGAATGCAAAACCAAGGGGAATGAACACAAAATGGAAAGTTGATGACACCGAACGCGCTTAGTATTACCTAGAGAGACAGTAACTGTGAGAATGTCTGACACGTGGAACGACACGTTGGTTGCTTTTAATAAACCGTTAGATAAGTCCCATATGACGGATAAAGGCAAAAAAGGATACTTCTTCTTAAATTTCACCCAATTGGATTGGATTGTATGTAGTTATGACACTTTAAGGACGAAATCGTGTCTCAGCATCGCGTCTTGTCGTTATCTTGGCAATGAAGTTTTGAACCTCATCTTTATCCCTCCTCCTTGTGGATAGTGTTGTATAGTGATGTGCAAATGGTAAATCGATATTATGACCAAGTTATCAGTTCGTCATCGAAGTTAGAAAATATACACGATCCGGAACGATGGGACGGAGGGTTATAAAAACTGATGGCGCCTTGATTTGGTTTCCATAAAGCCGTTAATGGTAAATTTCCTAAAAGGGAAGGTTGGTAGTGTGATAGGGACCGACGCATGAATTGGGTGAGACAATTTTCGATTTCGTGCAAATTATGTTCGCTGCTGTTGATTCAGTGACATGCGGGGGGATTGGTAGATGGATGATGCCAACGAGTCTCCTCCTTTGGTTTGTCATTGCAAAGAATGTGCTTTGGAAAAAAAGTTACTGCATGTTCCCAAGTGATTTTTGTTCTTTTAACCTTTTACCCATTTTATTAGGATTGTTTGATGACATTGCTCAACGTCAAGAGAACATCAAACATTTTTTGATTTACAATCGAATTAAGATTGATATCCCAATGAAAAGTAATGCCGGCGGCGTGCAGCATAAACTGACGACGATAACTTGCTCGATTGCGAGAAGGCGATATTCGCCTGGGCGTAGTTCAGATTTAGATTGAATTCGATAGTGATAAAGTCTAAAACCTTAAGACTTTAAAAATATTCAAGTGCTTTTCTAAGACTAAGAAATATTTGAAGGTTTACCAAGGTCCAACGAAAGAAACACTGCAGCAGCCCAGAGAAGTGTGTTCGCTTGTGACCCGAACTGTGCCGGTTCAAATCCGGACGAGGAACAGCAACCACAGCCAGATCTAAGTTTCTCCAACCACAACACCAAAAGCAGTTCTGCCTGGTAGTATAATGGACACAAAAAATTGAGTCTGAGTATTCCGGGATTTGGAAATTTCCTTTCCCAATGAAGTTCCAAAATGTCACCTTATATATCGACTACATGGTGCCAGACCACGTTTTAGTCTACAGTTATGAAGTATAGGGTCATCCAGTAAGAGGCACCATTGTTGAACTGTCAACATTCAACTATCATTGCGATGACTTTTGATAAGTAAAAACTAGGAGATTATCAAATATGAATCGATACACACAACGTGTTGAAATAGTGAAAATATCGCCTTCTCGCACAGCTATAGTGAATTTAATCGATAAATTTGAACGTCAGTTGAAAATATTGCCGCCGTAGCTGAGAGTGACTGAAAACCCAGGTGTGCCCATTTCGAGACGATTACAGGAATTGGGCCTATCCGTAAACACTTTGCATCGAATTTTGCATAAAGATCTTGGCCTACATACTTACTCGTATAAGGTCCAGTTGACACAAGAATTGAAGCCAGCAGACCACGCACAACGCCGTACTTTCGTTGATTGGGTGCTGGAAATGAATGATCATGATTTTTTACACAAAAAAATTCTGAGTTATGAGGCTCATGCCATTTGTCTAGGTACGTAAACAAACAAAACTGTCGCATCTGGGGCTCCGAAAATCCAAGAGAATTAGTGGAGCAACCTCTCCATCCACAATGAGTGACGGTTTGGTGCGGTTTTTGAGCCGGCAGTGTTATTGGATCATATTTTTTTCGAAAATGATGCTGATTAATTTTTTTTTTGCCTCGATGACGTTTATTTTCAGCATAACGGCGCCACATGCCACACAGCTGGAGAAATAATGGCTCTATTGCGTGACAAATTTAATGGACGTGTTCTCGAAATGGAGATCGTGCGATTTAACACCATTCGACTTTTTTCTTTGGAGCTACGTTAAAGATAAAGTCTACGCCAATGCTCCACCAACTATTCATGCACTAAAAGAAAATATCAGAGCTGTTATTTGCGAAATACAGCCGCAATTATGCGAAATCGTGATGAAAAAAATCATCAAATGAATGACTATTTGTATGCAGAGCCGAGGACGATATTGTGTTCTAGGGATTGTACTTTAGAAAAAATAAAAATATTACCACTTTTTATAAATATGTTGCGTTTTTCTATTGATTTAAAATAACACTTCTTCTTGGATGACCCTATAGATAACATGCTTATAAAAGTGGTGGCGGCTAAAAGATATTACTACGCGTCATCAGGAAAGAGCTATGAAGATGAGAATAAACAAAAATAACCAATCTCTGGAGAATACTTTTCAAACATAGGGTAACCAAGATACTCCTCTGGAATTTTGAAGTTAATGCTCCTTAGCGATGTTTTAAGTTTACGAGTATGTTTGTCTCCACAAGACCTGTTCGAGAAGATATTTTGGTAAAAATTGTCAAAATAAGATCAAGGGTGAATAAGATGTGGGGGCGGGGTTTTGAAAATCTTTAAGTCATTTTCATTAGCCGCCTTACACAAAAACTCCTATACGGTTTTCGATGAAATTTGGTTTACTGGTTTAGTCTGATACGCTAGTAGATCCACTTGACATATATCGAAATCGAAAGGACTGTGAGCAAGATATGGGGACGAATTTAAAATATTTTCGAATCATTTTTCTTATACGATTTTTGATAAAATTTGGGATCCAGATCACATGGGATATGTAAATATGTTTACATAAAAATTATCAAAATTGGATGACAACTGACTAAGAAAGAGGGAACATTGTCTATGACATGCTTTTTGAGTTTTTTTTTTCAAGAAATTTTATTCAAAAGAACATTTTTCATATTTTTGGACTATTTCAGCTTCAATTTGATGGAGTGTAAACAAAGTACCGAAAATACACCCACAAAAATATTTTTTAACCACGTTCTAATTTTGTGCAAAATGTCAGTTTTCTAGATTAAACGGTTCAAAAGTTATAAGCGTGTGACAGACACACCGACAGGAGTACAGAATCCATTAGTGTTCCGTTTATAACATTCTGATATGGATCACTAAAAATCTATAAGGCTTGCTTCAGTTTTAGCAAAAATAGACTGCATATGCTAACGAATTTTCTTATAGGGCATTGTAAACTGAAAAAAATTGCTTACGAAGATGAGTTCAGAAAAGGACTGTAGTCAAACTACTGTACTTCGGAACTTTTTTTTATTAAACTTAAGGATACTGATTCACAAAATAATAAGTTATCTGGTGGCCTAGTACACAGTTTTGATACTCAGTGATAAATAAAGTGTCGGAGCATCTATTAAACATAAACTAGAGTGACATTTATAGTACCGGGCTATTCATTCAAATTTGCGTGTGTTTTGTGGTTCTTAGCCCTATACTATTGGAACCGCATGCCGCTCACATTAATGTCTTTAAACTCAGGCAGTCAATGGTTATTATTTGACCATAATGCAGAGAATTCACCGTAACAGTGGCGCCATCTTGTTTTCAAGAAAATTCGGCCCTATTAAGCCGGTCTACGCCATGCTCACCAAACTGTCACCCGTGGCGGATGCAATAGCCTCTCAACGATCACATTTGGTTTCACAGAATTCCAAATTCTAGTTTTGATTGCTAATATACTCGTAGACACTGAGCTAAAAATGCGTCCCATCGCTGAAAGAAGGTTTTGTTCGAAAAACCGTTGTTGATTTTCCAACACACAGTCGGCGTATGTTTTGCGCATTCTATGGTCAGCAGGCTTTAGTTGTTGTATAAGCTGACTCTTATAGGGATGAAGATGCAAATCCAAGTGCAAAATACGCCAAACGGAGCTATAGGAAATGCCCAATTGCTAGACGTGGCATGGAATTGACAATTCCGGGTTTTCGGACACAATCAGTTGATCGAGCATTACAATGATGCACAGGAATTGCGACAACACATACACTACCGATTTATTTGAATTTGGTGATAATGTTTCGAATTGTTTGCTCAGTTGCGTGAATATGACTACAATAATATTTCCTTTAATCGCGGTACACATATATAATATTGAACTGTTATTTTTGTAGCAAGATGTAACAATTAGAATGCATTGAGTGGTAGTTAAATGATCCATATTGTAAAATGGCAAGGCAAAAACTAATTATCTGTCACTTTGGTTGACAGATGGATTTGACAGATGTCAAATGAATAACCCTTTATCTCTTTACTTTTTGTGGCTGAATTGTTACAAATTATTCGTAATAGAGAACTCGGTCCCTTTTGACGGTAATGTTATTGGTGAGATTTTTATTACCTATATAAGGGCTTATTCGAATAGTCAGATGACATGCTGGCGAATGAACTGCTGGAAGTATGGAATTCAAAACGTATGACGTATGAAAGTACATAACCGAACAAAAACTAATTATCTGTCACTTTGGTTGACAGATGGATTTGACAGATGTCAAATGAATAACCCTTTATCTCTTTACTTTTTGTGGCTGAATTGTTACAAATTATTCGTAAAAGGGATTTTTATTACTCATATAAGGGCATATAAGTACATTGAATATTGGAATAGTCAGATGACATGCTGGCGAATGAACTGCTGAAAGTGTGGAATACAAAACGTAAGACAATACTTTGAGAGTACATAACCGAACACCTCGTATGTAACGAATACGAATGAAAACCTGATAGTAACCGATATTTTGTACCGAATGAATATTTTTACTACACCACTAGTGTAATTCGAAGCTGGTCTCATTAGTGGTTAGTAGTTTTTCGTCTCGGCATCTAAATTGAGTGGGTAGTGAAAATCTAGTCTGAAGGCTCTGGGATTTGAAAATTCCCCTTACAACAAAGTCTAATATGGAACAGTATTTAAAAACCGTTACACTTTTAGTTCTCCTCAACAGATCTTAAGAATTTGTAATAATTGTATTATATTCATGTCAGGTAAAATGTTCTACATAGGTTGTTATTTTTATTTTCGCCAACGATAATGAGCTTAGTAGCCTTGTTCCATTTAACCTAGGCAAGTACATGCACTTTTTCTGGGGATTAGATGTTGAATTAAATTCTCTTCTCCGCACGAAGTAAAACCTAAGCTCAACTATATTCTTCCCATAAACATGTTTCTCTTGCTGCAGACTCGTTATTTAGCACGGACATGAACCTTTTTAATAAGAACAGATTCCCCACTAGATGGCGATGAATCGATCACCTTGCAGTGGTGGAAGTTTTAGCTATGATTATGCAGTTGCATGTGTGTAGAATACATAGCTATTGTTGCATTGGTAGGTATCCTTGATGAACCTTCTAAGCTCCTAGTCCGCTTTGTGGATTATCTGATTTCTTTAAACCCATTTACTAAGAATAGTAATTAAATTGAAACCACTTCTCTTATTCACTTTCAAATATTTTCTAAGTTTAAAATTTCTCTCACAAAAATAACGTCACTTTTATTTAGATATCACTGTCATAGCATTCAATGTATTACCATCAGGGACCAAACTTAAGCGATAACAAAGACCAGCAATGAAAGAGAAATTATGAAACATTATATCCTTTTGCAAATTATGATTGTGGCGCGCCGCCACTTTGACTGCCATCGTTCATTTTTAAAAAAAAGATATATCACCCGATGTACCCAATTAAATAGCAAACCTCATTTACATAGCAAGCAATCCCATTTACACTACAGAGTTCTCATTAGACAGAATGATATCCGCAGAGCAGAATGTAAAAAGGAAGAGAAATCCCAGCCAAGTTTTCGCCTTGAATATAATTAAAGCAAGACGTAAAAGATTTGTCAACCAGGGTGAGTGGAAAAAATAAATCCTCGTTTCCGACCTCCTTACGGCACCCGCCTATATTTCCATAAACAGGATAAAAAAAATAAAAAAAATGTCACCATGACATCAAAAATTCATGATTCTTTACTTGCGAGAGCACACAGAAAACATCTGCTAGTCGTTGTCGTCGTCTCCATGGTAGCATCATAATGTCTACTCGGCACCCACCTTACATAGCTAGTCCATCTTCTTCTACTCCCATCTCGTCAGGAACACCAGGATTGGCATCAGGTTTAGGTACCGTGTTCTTCAACGAAAGAACGGATGATAATAAATTTGAGATATTTCCATAAATCGGAAGAAATGAAAAATTGAAGCCAATTCAATACCCCCTCGCCTTGCACCTTGTTTCCATCCGCATCATACGGGACGGGGATTCTGGTTCCCAAGACAACGACAACGACAACGACGACGACGACATGTTACCAACATCATGTTTACATTCTCTTGAGAAATTTCCAATGAAAAATTGAAGGCGGCGCTACAAATAAATTCTGCGATTCATATTATTTTTTCTGTTCAAAGCTACGAAAGCGTGAAGCATCTTTCCTTCAATCGTCTAATAAGGACGAGTGTACATAGTACACAGATTTGTCGTGTACTAGTATGTATAGGTAAATAGCGAGTGACACTGCTCTGAAAATGGTGTCAATTTTTCGATTAAATCAGTGGCTCATTGAATTGGATATTTTGATCTCGCTGTAAGGTAGATGTGAAGCTGTATATTGAGACCTAATTTATGAGCTAAACGTATGTAGAGTAGTTGTGTCGAACTTATCTACGACCTAAAATATTCTACAGAATCGAGGTTAAGACGACTGATGTTGTCAAAATATTTGGGGTACATAGTTCACTGCACTGCCTATAATTGAAGATTATGTCTATCAGAGAACAATAGAGGCCTTAGTCAGGCCTTAATCTATGGAAATGGTAGACTGCCTAGAATAGACTGTGCCTTGAGCATTATGACAATCAAGTGAATTGCTGAACTTATATGGTGCAACCTAAGATAAAGTTACAGCTTGCTCCATAATTTTGAAGGACTATATTGCCCCTCATTTAAAATGTCAAGTCCAAGACCAAAATTCTTAGCAAAAGCGTTTGGGAATCTGGGGAAGTTTTGAAAAACCCTTTTTTTATACCCTCATACTATTACAGGGCACGGGCGTTGGGTAGATAGGCAGAGAGAGAGAGAGAAATAAAGAAAGATTTGGTGTAGTGGCTTGAAACTCAGATGGTATTAAGTTTCTCTAAAACTCCAAAAGTAGCGTCCAGATAATTGGGAAGCATTTTTGCTTTGCCTTTATTGTCGTTGCTTATGATTCACAGTATTTTTGTCCATCCTCCTGATGTCATCATTACGATCAAGTTGCATTTTAAGTCATATGATCACTCTACTTTCAGTGTTATACCTTCGCAGTGGAATTGACTTAGCTTTCGCAATTGATCGACTTTTTTATTTATATTATGCGAAATAAAATGATATCAGGATTTGAATCGTGAACCAACAGCGTGACAAGCGATGATGTTACCACTACACCACGGTCACCTGAGCCAGCTGAGTAGGCTAGTTTCAGTTAATTTTTGAACTAAGTTGTTCCTTGTATTTAGTTTCTCAGCTCAATTTGTCGGATATTTGTTCAATGATAACGTACGGACATGTGATCTGCAGCCCAATCATGCCGCCAACATTAAATCCGAACCAAACAGTAATGTTTTGGTGATGCATTGGTTGAAGAACTACAGTAGTGCCAGATTTAAATTATAACCTTCCATTGAATCACCCTTTATGTACAAAAACATTTCACTGAATGCACTAAATAGACATGCAGCTTTCATATACTCCAGGGCCAACTGCAAGTTGGTAACCCTATCTCTGGCGTTGAACCGATGTGGTTTCCAATTTTATACCTCAGTTGAGACACAGAACAATTTTGCAGGTAAATGCAGCGCCACACAACTCTTCAGATTTGCAAGTGGGTACTCTAGATAAACCAAGACCGGCAGTGGTCGCCATCCTCCTCTCTACCGCGTGCTGTCGTTTATTCGCTCGCTCGAGCTAATTTGAATAAAAAGCATTTTGACCTGAATGATAGTTTCCCGTACCGTTTCCCAGCAGCAGCAGGGAGTACCTATCTATTCATCCATCAGCTCGAATCATGGTTTCGTGGCTCTTAACCACCCTTAATAGCAATCTCTATTTGTTTAACCTAGAATTCTAAATGTAATCTCTGCTCTCTCGATTTTAACGTTAACGATTTTTCTTTTTCTTTTTAGATCGCCCTCCCTCTTGGTGGTTCATTCGACCAGGCTAGTGGAGGAGATGCTTCTAAATGATTCTGTTTTGAATTTTTTCTTCCTCCTTCTTCCTCCTCAAGAAGTTCGGTATTCTTCCCACGCTGAGTTCACTCGAAACTGTTCAACGTAAGTAGAACGAAACCTTGGAATGCAACAAGGGTCGGGGAAGGGTAGAAGAGTTTTAAATTGACTATTGCTGGGAGAAAGATTGCGCTGCAGCTAAATTTAAAACGGTTTCCTTCCGTCTTTTGAAGTTGTATGGTCCTCTTTGTCATCCAGATTGAGCTGTTGGGTCTGTTAATTTCCATCTATTCTCGGGTGCGACCTCAAAGCGATAAGAGATTGTTGCCATAACCGTCGATCTATCGTCTTCAATGGAGCCCCAAAGGCCATCCACCTTTCTGTACACGCGCCGTTTAGTGTAGGTCACTAAGGTGGGTGAAGCGGAACATACTCGTATATTATGCTACGTAGCCTTCGGCCATAGAATGTGATTGAATCGAAGATGTGCTTCTTGGAACGATTCGTCGTCGAGACCGGTGTAGAATTGTAAATAGCAACATCAAAGGCGGAGCATACGAAGGCTGTTGCTGGTGATAATGGTGGAGGCTGGGGGTGTTACGGAACCATCGTTTGAACCATTTTTCAGGGAATTATTTGCTGGAGCTTTTGGCAAACTTGAAATTCTTTGGGGATGGTATCTCCCTATCATTCCCTTTGTGTTGCCGTTTTTTGCGTATCTAGAGCTCTGTGGTTATATTTTCCAGTTTTTGATTCTGACCATTGAAATCGACTTGGCTTTGTTTGGACATTTATCGGTGGTTGGCCGTTTTTGATGGTCTTTGGATGGTTTTTGCGTTCAGGGCTTTTATTTCACGTCGTGTTTTGTTCTGGGGGTGATTTGATTAGGGAGCAACCGAATCGGTGGAAACTGAAAAAGTGATTGATGGGCATCAAATTGGTTTATAGATATATTTGTACATTTGGGCTTTTGTGATTCCATTTCTGTTTTGGATGATTTACATAAATGATTGGAGGAGGAAGACGGGTTTTGTTTATATCGATTGGGCGTGATTTGTTTGAACTTGAATATGGTGGAAAAGATGTACAGACTGATGGTGTTGTTGTTTGGGATTTTCTAATGAATGAATTCAATTATAATTAAGTGAGCGGCATGATGTCTTTTGATGGATGTTTGTTCTTAGCAGAGATGATGAATTACCCATTCTATCTGGCGAATGAGAATTAAAAGCTACAGGAATGGGTTTGAAAGGGAAGATTATTCACCGATGGAACAATAAAATGTAGCTGTTGAACAGATGCTGTAGTTTGTGTGTTCAATCTTGTGCGCTTGGGTTTAAGCTTCTCTTGTTTGAAGTTGTTCATTTTCGTCTCTAACAAACCAAAATGAAGTCCACAGGAGTTGAAGTGGGATTGTTAAGGAAACAAAGACCAACATAATTAAACTCATATCAAGTTTTTGTTGAGTTCTAATGAATTTAGGTGGAAAAAGTGCGTCAGCAAATTAGGTCTCAGAAACTTTGGAGGCAATATAATGATGTTCTCAGGTATCGGGAGCATCCAGCACAACTGTTGTTATTGTAGCAGAACTAGGACTGGCTAAGGCTAACCCTGAGTGGCGAGGAAAGAGATTTATTAAGTCTAAAATAGGACCAAAATGTCTGACATAATCAGGTGGGTATGCAATCAAACCCAAAGAACTTGTGGACGATAAAAGAAGAGTAAAATACGTGAGGAGACGCACGATATATAGAACTGATGGTATTTTTATGACGGCAGGTCTAATAAATGAACTGGAGACTTGGGAAAAAATCACTCGAAGTCTCGTTTCACACACAATATGACTGTCTGTCTGGCGGAGCAACCTGATTTTAATCCGGTGCCGGATAACAATTATCCGTCTCCAGATATATCAAATCTTTTGCTAGTTGGATACACAATTACTGGGTCATC
The DNA here is from genome assembly GCA_963082735.1 of Pocota personata. Taxonomy (NCBI): domain Eukaryota; kingdom Metazoa; phylum Arthropoda; class Insecta; order Diptera; family Syrphidae; genus Pocota; species Pocota personata. Next base: position 7,974,788 of record OY720430.1, read on the forward strand.
ATTGGCAGCAAAGAAGTCATGAATGAACTTAATAACTACAGAATGGGTTTTGATTCAATTTGATTTCAATTTGGTTCCGTTAAACAGTCATTGAATTTGTGTGGATTGGTTGTGCCAAAACTTCCATGATTGTCAAGAACCACTCAGTGATTTTGCATCAAATTTAGTTTTATGCTTTCGTGAAGGTATCTATCTGAAACCCACAAAAATTGGATGAACAAGATAAGTATTCTTGGTGGGATTTTAAAAATAGTTCTGAATACACATATGGAAAGAGGAACACTAAGCAGATTTCAATCAATCCTGTTTTGTAAGTATAAAATAATACATAGATGGTCTTCTCTATCAATCACCAGAAATAGTAAGTTCCAAGTCTTGACTGTCCCGTGTAATGTTGGTCCAAGATGTCTCTCGCATCACAACTTTTCTTTCAACTTAAGGATACAAGGATGCTAGCAATAGTCGCAAGTATTTTCCATGAGGAGAGTAGCTTTGTTTTTCATTTTAAAGCGAAACAGTATAAATTTGAATTTAAAAGGTAATGCGGTACCTAATCCTGTAATTTTTGCATAAAATTGGTGCTTAAATTAAACCTACTGCTTTCTCTATCTTTCAACTTGCTTTGTAGGTATTTTTTCTAGGCGTTCAAGTAAGGAAATTAGGAAGATATTCAAGTATTCCCTCCTTCAAAAGCATTCCACTCAATGCATATTCATTACATCCATCATTTCATTCGAAAGTATTACGACCTTGAGTGGCTTCATCTTGTATAAATTTAAATAGCTCGTCCTCTATGGGATTGCCGCAACTTTAATTTCACAAGAATTATACTGTTTTATGTTAAAAAATAGGAGTTGAGAAGGCTGTAAAATTTGTATTTACCTATCACCGTGCATCCATTTATCAAATATTCATTTTATGCCGTGGCGCCAAAAATTCGCAATCATTATGTAGTAACTTTGTTTCTTCTGGTGATAAATTTTCCATTTCTTAGCAAATGTTCTTCTTTAGGGCCGCCAAGGTACACACCCATGATTTCAACAAAAAAAAAAACCAAAGAGAGAAGTCTGGAACGATCAAATCGGGTGATTTTGCAGGGGAGTGCAAATCGCCAAAATTAAAGATTTAGCGGCCTGTCACTCGTGTTGTGTGTGTTGCACCGTCTTGCTGGAACCACATGTTTCCAAATCCAATTTCGTCAATTTACGGCAGCAATTGATCATGGTTCTGTAGCGCTCACTAGACACAGTAACAGTGCTGCCGATGCCTAGCGTTTGCCCAGTTGGTGCTACCCGACCAGGAAATCGACGACAAAATTCACGTTGAGCCAAAACCCCCGACCGATTATTTGTCAAAAACATTGATACAATTATTCCGCGTTCTTGAAGAGCATAGTAATTCATTTGGTTTGTCAAAGTGTATTCTGCTTCTGTTTACTTCACAAATGTCAAAGTCGCGATAACATAAGACGCCATTTGCAAAAATGAGAGCATCTTCCGATAGGGTGATGACTTTTGCGTCATTTTGTGCTTCCTTCATTGCACAAAGTTCCTCCCACCAATGCCAATGCATTTGTCCATCAAGCTTTTACATCGTTCTTATAAAAAAAAGCAAAAATTCATTTCATATTTGTGAGATATTTATAGCAATTCTATATTACACTTCCGGCTAAATCTGATAAAACAACCTTTTAACCCTACCACCTGGCGCGCATTGAAAACAATTTTGCATTTCTAATGAAGTTGCTTCTTCTTTGAGGTCAGAGGTTTTTTTTTTTTTATTTATGCATCTTTGGTCGACATACACAAACACAAATACAGAAGATTCTTCCTTTGCTCCCAACAAGGGAGAAGGAGTATTTTTAGTTCTAATTAAACTTTTAACCATTAACCTCATGTGTTACTCCATTAAATCTCGAAACGGATATGTTGTTACCAAATCAATGCCATAGCGACTGCAATACCAGCAGCAGTAGCTTCGGCGTCATCATCATCATCCACATGAAGGATACTAACCAAATCCGCACCGCAATTAGTTTCTTTGTTCGACATAGAGATAGAGGTCACATGGCTAGCATACAAATATTCAAACAGTGGAGCTGAAAAGTTTTGCTATTAGTTTTTATCGAAATTTTTTTTCCATTTTTACTCTTATTCTGCTCTACTTTCCAAAATTTTCCATCTCTAGTTGAAAGTTCAACTTTCTATATTAAACTGTCGAAAAGTTATGAGAATGTAGCAAACAGATGGTTAAGCTGCCAACTAATGGGTTGCTGCGGCGTGACGGTAACTAGGGTAGAGATGGTAGAGGAAAAGTTCTTACAGCCGTCATTTCACTTTGACGCTCTAAAAAGTGGCATTATTTTTTATATAAAGAAGGTTAAGTCCCACGCCCACCGATGAATTAAAGAGGGAACTAGCATGCCAGTTAATACCCTAAGGCAACCAAAGACTCCAGTAGAAAATGGCTGACTCTCACCATAAACGGAAGTGTAATTTCTAACTCCTTTGTTTCTTCGCTAATCCGGAAAAACAGAGAAGCTATCATCGTTTCGGTGAGTACCAAGTGAAAACAAACGCTTTTTTATGCGTTTTTGTTTATTTATACGCACCGAGCTTGAGACCCAGTGAACCGATTTTGATGAAATTACAATAAAATCTGCTTTTGTATTTTGATCTGATGTAAGCAGGGTGTCCAAGTAACTATTGTTCACTAGCCTTGTTATATCGTGGGATTTTGCTTATTTCGTGGATTTTTCGACGGGTAATCTAGAGGCTTATGTATTAGGTGAGTGCGAAGGGACTTACCTACATTCGGGAATTCCATTTTTCCAGGCCCTCCGACGACTTCTGAGGTAGGCAATTTATATATATTGTGGTTACTTTCCAACACACTGTATTTCGAAAATCATAAATCCGGTTCCGTACACTCTTTGTTTCGCACTACACAAGAGTGTTCAACATTTCAACTTTCAAGTCATTTGAGGGCTCCTGTAGCTCTTTGAAAGACAATCAAGTGGGCAATTTATTAGCAAATTCCAAATTTCACAAAATTTCAGAAAGAGATTGCGAGAACAAAAAAAAATTCAAGAATATATATAAATAAGTAGAGCTTACTGGAATACAAAATCGGGTTACTGCCCATCAAATATGACACCATAAAGGAACATAAAATATGTCGATCTTCGGTTTGGTTGAATTTAATAAAAAAAATATTATTATATGATAAAATTTAATTTTTAAGTTTTATCTTCGCCGGTTTTTTCGTAGGTTTTCCAATCAAGTACATATGGATCATGAGTGAATATGGGTTTTTCACTGTTGAAACTGTTTTTTATTTTCAAAGCAACGATCTGAGAACACTGAAATGTTCATATAGGGAACGAACCTGAATTGACTCTATAAAAAAAAGTCAACTACACCCGTGTCCAGAAATGTACCAGTGTACATTAGCATTTGCGCATAGAATACAAAAATGTAATTTTTGTTGGAAATTGATAAGTGTAGTCTTATTTGAAAGGCTATAACGTTAATTCATTTCTGTTATCCTGTTTTTTTTTTTATTGAGGAGAACCAAACCTCATGAGCTAATGGTCTAAAAGCTATGGGAAAGTACTTAAAACTTTAAACTTTCCTTAAAGCGATTTTAAATATAAGAAAGAAGAATCATTTGTCCATCTTTCATAGTACTGATTGGCGTTAGAGTCTTATACTACTTGGTAACCGAAAATCAGCAAGTATCGGTACAAGAAAGAAAAGTTTTCAAAATTTTCAAATCTAAACAAAAAATTGCAATCAAAATTAAAATAATATTGGCAAATATTATTCTTTTTCTAAAAAGCAAGTTGATCTATTCTTAAATTTTCCAGATAAAATATTTTTTTTTCTACGTTTATCTTAGATTTCGAGTTATGAACGTTTCAGAAAATTCTATTTATGAAATTTTAAAATTGAAACGAGAAGTGTTTTATTAAAAAAAATATATTTGATTGACAATTTAATAATTTTTCAAGAAATTATATTTAATCTGCAGAAAAATCAAATTAAAATCTACAGAAAAAGTAAGTTAGTAGCAAAACATACAGGAGAGTTAAAATACATCCCTTATAAAGGGAGCGTAGACTTTTTAAAGAAAACGCCCCCAAAAAGTGGGTGTGGCCATATGTAATATATGGAAAATATGTAGAGAAAATCAATGTCTACAAATTTCATCTAGTTAATATTTTTCTATTTCTAGCAGAAATATTGAAAAAAACGAAACTTTTATGAAAGTGGGCGTATCTGTCTGCAGATAAAAGCTTCTATAAAATAATTTCTTGTTGCTAACTCAAAATTTAAGGCCCATCAAGTGGTAACATACGGACGGATGCACGAACATGACTAAATCGAAACAAATTTTTATGCTGATCAAATTTAATAACAAAATTAATTATGTGATTAGCAGGATATATTTTTTTAATAAGCAAAAAGGGGAGAAACAAACAGGAGAGCATATTTATTTTGACTAAAGAAACAAAACTTCAGGAGAAAAATTTAAAAAAACGTCCGAAAATTCTTTAAGTATTACATATATGCAAAAGAAAACAAAAAGGATGAAAACTTGAGCCATTGCGAATTATTTGTTTAAAAGTTTTTTTCCTTTCGCTATATTTTTCTTGTGGCATTGCTTCTCTGTGCTGACAAATAATTTATTTTTGCCAATCATTTACTTTATCTGCTGCAATCATTTTGCATTTTCTGCAGATTAAACAATCATTTTCGGTTTAATCAAAATTAAATTAGTTATTTTCTTTGCTGGTATATTTTGATGGTCTTTTAATTATTTAGCTGATCATTAATAATGCTGGCGTTTAGTTAATGTCACATCATGCAATTTAAAAGGTAGAAATTATTTACTAGCGTTTAATTGTCTGTTAGTTAAAAGATATTCATTGCTTAATTAGTAGGTAATTACAAAAAAGAGCATCCTGTCAAATTTTACAAGATGTTATCAAATTGTATTACAAATAAAAATCTTATTTTTTGCTTTCAAAAATGCAAACTTTTTGTCTGGAAAATTGACTGATATGCATTTTATTTATGGATAACTTGACAGACGAATTCAATTCGTTTTTCTAATAGGCAGGTATCCAACAACAAAACATTGGAGAATGTGCATCGACGATCAAGAATAAGGGGTTAGTTGCATTACCGTCGCTGTATCTATAAATAAAATGGATATCAGTGAATCCTTAAGGCAACAAAATATAAAGTAGGTGCAGAGAGTCTTAGAATGCATCCCATGACGCGGTAAAGACTTAAGGTGGCGCACACCAGTGAAAAAAGATCTAGACCAATCGAGATGGCTTGTTGGCTAAGGCCCAGGTGTACTCTGGATTGTAGCGCCATCTAAAGCATTTAAGAAAAGTAGGTAACTCTTTTGAACAGATTTTGATGAAATTCAGTTACAAGCTTTAACTGTCATGAATAACAGTTTTATTTATCAGAGTAGTGTTGGAATTAAAGAAAATTCAGCTAAAATGAGATTGTGTAATAAATAAAGAGAAAACAAAGTATGTATGTCAAAAGATTGTATAAACGCGACCATGACTATAACTTTGAAGTTGTCAAGAATTCTCTCCACTGTCAAAGTGCAATGAAAACAACCTTGGACTTCGAAAGGAAAATTCTCCTACTAACCTTTGCTCGATAACATATAACACTTATCTGATATCTACAGCGTTATGAATGTATTGCATGTGCGAGGTGATTTTTAGGAAGGTTCTTTCCAATATCTTCCAAACCGCTCGACGGACTTATATACATGATTTTCTTGTTAGAATGGCGTAGTTATTATCTTTGCAAATAGTATGTTTTTGAAAAAGTGTTCAATTTATAAAGTATTCGACTAACTCAAGAGTGCTCAGCGTAAGGATTATTAGGCTACGAACATTATGTAGTTATGATTGACTACTTTTTCCATGAGAATGGCAACATAACCAAAAGCTATAGAACAAAATTCTGTCAATCAAGTCGTAGATGAAAACAAATGTGTTCCTATACTCGAATATAAAATTTTGAGATGACCTTTTCACATTATTCACCAACATAAATACATTATTTTCCTCATGTTATCTCATATCAACACCTCATCTCATCATGTTCCTTGGAAATGTCAGTGTAACCGTCAATCAATTTAAAGCAGAATAAAATCTATAAAAAATTTAGGTACAGATGGTATAATGTATAATTTTGACATTTCACCTTTCCTTAAGCTAATACATTTTCATAAAAAAATTCCTATTACAAATCCGTATTCTATACGGAAGTGGTATTTAAAAACAATATTCCACCCAACACCTCTCGGGCCCTGACGCAGACGAGAAGTTATACCTACCTACTATAGATCCAACAGATCCACTTCATCTTATAATCTCGAAATTGAAAACAGGAGCAATACACACCTAACGACCCAGCCCGCAGTCTTTTGGTTATAAAAAAAATAATACGTAATTTAAAATTTAAACTTTTTTTTTTGGTATTCAAACCCTGAACCTCCAGCTCAGTAGTCTACGCTTTAACCACTGAGCCGTAGCGCCCACAAATTTCATCATAAAAGTACGAAAACTTTAAGCCCTTTCTGTGTAATCATTTTCTGCTAACTGTATGTTTCACCCCTCACTAATGCTATTTCCATAGTTGTCACATCCACAACATGTACGAGTAGGTATCTGTGTGTGTATTCAAAGAGTATCCTCTTCTCGGAAATTAAATAATGAAGCACACATTGAAGCCACCACTGCCATATGCATCGACATTTGCGGTGGTGCCCTCATCGAGATGAAAATCGATACTTAAACGCAGAATGGGTAGCACCTTTCATCCACCCACCCCCTGGCACTTATACACTACTATTCACTAGTTTGGGAATGAGAAAAAGGGCAGAAGAAGCAACCAACTAAAGGTTATCAGCATCGCCACTAGGACTTTGAAAACACACTCGTATAACCGTTGCATGAACTATAAGATCAGAGGATAATAGAGCTTCGCCGGATGGAGTGGATCCTTCAGCTCGCACTAACCATTGAACTTGTTTTGCCTTCGAGGGTGCCGCTGCTGCTGTTGTGTTTTGTATACTGCGGTGCTCTGTGCGCAAACACAGGAAATGGGAAAGTACATTAAACGGCATTTTCTGAAAATCATAAAATCATTTTTCAATCACAGTTTTCGCCAGTTTACATTAAAGTACACCCCCACCCCACTGGGAAATGTTGTCATTATCCCACCGCGAACGCTGTGAAACGACGAAAATATCGAAGGCATTGTACTTGTGTGGAAACATCCGATTACACTCATCATCGTTTTATTTCATCTTTTTATAGATACATACTTACGAGTATATACGAGTAATACATATATTTTTTGTTTACTTTTTCCGGTCGTCCTTCGGTTGGTGCTTTCGGCTCCTTTTGGCATACAATTGGTGTCGATTTTTGGGTGTGTTTGTGAGGATTGAACCCGGAGGAAAGAATATAATATCGATGGTAAAATTTTCTTTCAATTGCAATCGAAGTGTATTCGAAGTGGAATAAGATGGGACATATGAATGGGAAGGAGGAAGTAAGAAATTTCCACACATCTCTTGAGGTTTCAATCCAATAAACGAACATTTTTACGAAGCCATTTGGTGAGATTGTATCCTTGTTTTTGTATAGGGATATTTGATATGTGTGGATGAAAGTATGTTGTAATTTTGTTTGTGGTTACAAAACAAAGTGGCATAGTGGAACGTGTTGCAGGTGAAGAACACGCGCCACAATTTTAACAGATTGATTAAATAAAAACTTTCTTCGTTCTTGTCTCATACAGTATTCTGGGAAATAACTTGTGAAAGAAGTAGTAGACAGACAGCTTGTAATCTATGAACAAAGACCCGGCTGATGGAGCATCTCCCGATAGATACTTATTCTAGATAGTTTTTCATATACTTTCTTCTTCAAGTTGTTAAATTGAGTTCGTAGAGATCGAAATGGAAGGATGTTTCATTAAGGATATCATTTTGGAACATTATGATTGTCCATGGCACATGAAGGTCCAGCTTAAATGATACCTTGTATCGAGTCTGAGTGAAATAAAATGGTTTGCTGGAGGAAAGTGCTTATACCATTCCACAGCAAAAAAATTGGTCTGGTGCGAGTCGGGCCTTGCGCAATTAGTGTTGTATATAGTTATTTTAAAAATATCCCAATGTCGCTTTCTCGTTAATCCAGAAAAAGGGAATATCTATGATCGGGTGGTGCGATATATTGAGAGTCACAAGTTGAGGTAGCACCCGTAATGAACGACGTGGGTTTAGTCCCATAAGTCCAACATATTCAGCAGAATTTGCTGAAGCGTCTTTGTATTTGCATTGAGGGGCTTGATGTAAATGTCCATTGTTTTGATGTCCACAATGCCAGTTGAGATTGAACAGATTTCAAATTCAGTATCTTCTGACAAGAGAGAAGCGTTAGAGATCTTGGAACTTATATAAGTTACTAGCCCATATGATAGTTAATTCCGATTCTCATGAAGATCTTAGACCTCTTTGAAAGTTGGAAGTCATTTTCTGTTTGGGTTTCTTGAAGAAGTGATGAGTCAATTATTTTCTCGTGTAGGTGTTGGAATTTAGCATTTAGCTCAGGTTCTCAGTTGCACTGAGAAGTGCCAGTTTATGCAGTAAGGTGTGAACTAATTTTGTCAATCTTCCTTGGCTTGTCTGTGTTTTTTTTTTCTGCCTGTAATTAGCTAGAAGTTAATGAACCAGATGAAATTGGTGATCTCTGTCTAGTCTAGATGTACTAACACAACTTCCAACAATCTACGTTCTTCGTTCCGTCTTCGAATGTCACAACAGTTGAACAACCATCAATCGGGGGCATCCTTCAAATACAAGACAAAATGGAAGGAGCATTACCAGGATACCAGTGCCCCGAGGTATCTTTTGAATTGTTGGAGATTAAAGGTTTCTGAAAATATGAGCTTTATATAGGAGAAGGACATATGGCACTGTAAAGTATCTATTTGCTTTAAATAGGTAGCTCAAATTCATGGATGCTGATTTTGCAAAGTTGGATATGTGGTCGCGCCATGTTACACCAGAGTTGACTTGTGACGCCAGGAAGATGCATGGTTTCCTTGGGATTGGAAAGTTCTCTTTGGATAAAGGCGGTAAATTGGGTTTTCTTAGCATTAGAATTGACTAAGTTTGCTCTTTCCCACTGCAAGATTTAATTTAATGAGTTGATCTGGTCGCATCTCTTACGATGGACATGTTGTCATCGGCAAAACTAGAGATCTTGTTATTTGTTGACTCGAAATATGGAGTAAGAACAGAGTTGGTGACAGTATAGAACCCTAAGACACTCCAGCGTATACAGCAAATGGGAGACACTCCATCGACCGCAACTTGAAATGATCTGTTAGGAAGACAATTTCCCATCTAACCGCAAAGCTGTTGTGGTAGCCCATAGGAAGCTAGCTTTTTTAATAGAGCTCTATGCCAAACCCTATTGAATGCCTTTGAGATGTCCAGGGCAACGGCTCTTGATTCTCCGTGCTGTTCGATAGCTGAGGTATGTTATATAGTTCAACAGATCTCCAAATGAAAGGCGGCTTCAAAAATAATGCTGGTCACTTATCAGTCCGTGTTTCGATAGATATTTGATTATTTCAACATTGATGTCTTTTTCCATTACTTTAGATAGCACAACGCTATGGGACCGTAATTTTGCAGGAATCATTTCATTATCTTTTTGGGTATCAGTTGAATGTGGCAGTTTTCCTGCAAGAGAGAACCATTTTTTGCGCGTAAGGTATAGAAAAAAGTCTACAAAGGATAGATGTAAGTCCTGGTGCACATTTATTGAGGACTATGGCTGGTATACTGTCAGATCCTGTTGGCTTTTTGCAATCCAGAGTATTAAGGATGTGTCGAATTATAAGAGATCGAACCTTTACACCTAACATCGTGATAGTTGGTGGTTCTAGTGTCGAATTGCTGAGAACATAATAACGAAAATATCGGCTTTCTGCTATTGTGGATTGGCTAGTTGCCTGTTCTCTTTCACCAGAGGTGGGAATGAGGAGTGACTGAAGTTATTGCTCATCACTTTTGCTTGGACAAGAAAAGATGTGAGCCATTGGGACAATCTAGGGCCTTGGTATTGACTTTCTAATTGTAGTACTTCTTCGCGGAATGGTCTGTTATATTACAAGTATTTCGGAAACTGACGAAGCTAAATCTTGTTTTCTCTGTTGGATTGGAGCGTCATTGTCTACAGGCTCTGTTCTTGGTAGTTCTTGGTTTGTTCACAATTTCTGTTGAACGGAGGTTTGCTGGAGGATGATTTTTTGGTAGAATTTGGAATGTAAACTTCTATTCCGAGAAGAATTAAATTAGTGACAACTTCGGCGCAAACGTTGATAAAGCGATGAAACAAGCAAACAAATCGCCCGACTCATTCCAGTTAAATACAGGGTGACTGATGAATATTGCTACATTAAGAAACTCAAATAACTTGTTTCTCAATCCATATAATTTACTTATTTTTATTTCATTTAATAGATAATTAATTTTTATTATATTTTTTGTATTGCTTTTTAAAAAATACTGATTTCTAAAGTTGTTCATTACTGCTTGTAGGGTTGCAGCTGGAATTGCCTCAATTATTGCTGGTATTGATTGCTTCAAATAATTCAAATTTCGGCGTAATACTGGGAAGAAAAACTCCTTCAACATCTTCAAATAACGGTCTCCATTGACCGTTAAAGGGCGACCGTTTTCTTCAAAAATGCAAGCCGGACAATGCAGCTTGATGAAACTGCACACCACACTGTGACTCGAGCTGGATGCAGTGCCGTCTCATGGAGTATCTCTGGATTAGCGTCACTCCGTATTCGACAATTCTGTTTACATTGCCGTTTAAATCGAAATGGGCCTCGTCAGAAATAAAAACGAAGTCTAACATGTTGTTGTCCTCTCCCACCATTCGAATGATTTACTGGCAAAAGTCCAGGCGAATCGGCAAGTTTGCTGCATTCAATTTGCTTGTTATTTGAACTTTATAGGGAAATAAGCTCAAATCTTTGTGCAAAATTGTTTGCAGTGATTGTCTGCTTATTCCCATTTGAGCAGATAAGTTCCGGGTCGAAACGCTAGGATTAGTTTGTATGGCATCAGCTACAGCAGCAATCGTATCCTCTGTCCTAACTGAATGATCTCGGTGATAAGGCTTTCTTGTGACTGTCCCACGCTCAGCCTCATAATAGTCCATCTGCTAGGAGCAATGCCGCCAAAAGTCCGCCTAAACTCTCTTTGGACTAAAATTATAGACTTCAAGGCATGGTAGCTACGCACTATCCAAATTCTAATTTCATAGTTTCATTGTCCCAATTATCCATTTTTGTTAAATCTAAATGTGAATCAGTAAAAAAAAAATGGAAGCGATTAATTACAAAGAAAAGCGTTTCATCAGCCACCCAGTAGTTTGTAACTCAAATTCAGGCGATTATCATTCTGTTTCTCTATCATTGGTATTGGTAGCGGTAGTGCTGCTGGTATTGGGGCATGGTTTGATGATGATGATGTAACTAACATGCTCTGTTGCGGGAAACAGATCCAGTCTATTGAACATTAGCCCCTGTTCTCATTTCCAAACGTCGCTGGGCTTTGAATTTTATTTTTATTTTAAATCAAGCTACCTCCACTGAAAGGGTATCTTTTCAACAATTGGCTAGATTTGTCTATGCAATTCTCCTAATTTATATTTAATCGCTAAATACACAGAAAGGTCCTCCTCATCACACTGTCGTTAAATTTAAAACCTTTTTATGATGCTGATAACCTTGGCGACAAGGACCGATAAAGAATGCTATTAGTAGGCTCATAAACCAAAGCGCACCTTCTTCTCTGCTTTTATAGCAAATATCTTAAAAATATAAATCCACCAAAATAACGCGCTTAGGCAGTCGTAAAACTCTAAAATCTGATACCCCAGCATTACCAAATCGCGTTTCATCTTAAACTGCTTCAAAACAGTATTATCCAAGGACACATTTTGCGTAAACACCCACGCAATCCACCCCATATCCACAAACCACATCCATAGATCCCTGCCATCGTTTTACATTAATTTTTATCTCGTTCAACGTTAATAAGCATGATTATCCTTATCGCATGGGCTTTAAGTGCGCCGAGTAGCGTAGTGTTGTCGGAAAAATATTTCCTGGTAATGGTGATTTTAATTGATCCAAGGACGCTGCTCGATATTTATTGCCACCGTAAGTAGATGCTCGATGATGCTGCCCCATCGCCACTGCGCTAAACATTATCTATTATCGGCCTCTGGAGATGGAGTGAACTCTGCACATTATAGAGGAAGCTTTGCGTGCCAACACACTATCCTCTCCGGCAATCGATATCTCGTTCTCCTGGGCATGGTGGGAGTAATGTGTTTATATTTATGGCTATTCAAATTGGAGGCAAAATCGATGAGATGCCGGAGGTTGCGTGAAACTGGGTGAACTCTATTGACGTGGTCGACATTTAAAAAAAAAAAAAATAGGTCAAGGTCGAGCTGGATGGTTTTCAAAGTGAATTCCATGCAACTGGGGCTGTCACACACTTAATTCGTCACCTTCATCATGTCGCCGGTCCTCTTAGTTCCACTTTTCTTTCATTCATCACTTTATATTGCCGCTTGTGTTCATAGTGAGGCGGGAAAACTCTGAAATGAGGACAAAAACACCTCCTCAGCAGAATGAAAAATTATTCCCATTCAGTTGAAGAAACAAGACGAAACGGATCCTTAAGTCGAGTGTTTCTCATTTACTTGATCTGAGCGAGATTTCCCTCGGATTTCCTCTAGCGTCGCGAACAGTTTATTTTTTTCCATTAGACGACAGCGCAAAACTGATTAAACAATAAAATTGAATTTTCTTGTTTTAGTATTTGAAATAATTTACTTTCCGACAGCCTCGTCCCCGTAGGGCTGCTCTTGTGTTCGCAAGAGCCTTTCACAAATTAAAAGGAGACCAAGTTAAATAATGAAAATTATGGAGCACAACGCATGTCGGATATCCTGAGACCCCCACCACTACATACCCGTCAAAATCTCATTTGCGGGAAAATGAGAAAAATATTTTCTGAGAAAAGGAATTTTTTTTTTTTGCCAGACCACCGTTATTAAAGGGAAGGTTGATGGTGACGGTGGAGTAGAAGCACGAAAATAATTACACACGAAGCATTGCATTTTAATTTTTTTTGGTTCCTTTAAGTTCTTAAATTTTGAAAAGTTTTCATTTTCTGGAATTCTCTGTTGTACGTATAATAATACTTAAAAAACTGAATTAAGGAAATTTTATGTTTCACAGTTTTTGACTCGAAAGAATAGTTTGTTTCATACCGCTGCAGAATAAGTTTAGTTTCACAGGACGATTATTATTTCTAATTTGAGTTGGAACTTCGAGGAGACTGTGGGGTAGTTTATCAAAGGAAATAATTTGGATTGGTCCAGAAACTTTGACAACTCGAGTTTCCTCTCAACAAGCTCTTTGTCGCCAACATCAAGTGCTGAGGTGATGGGCTTCACAAAGCGGTCGCTGGTTTGATGCAGAGTGCTTAAAAAAGAACCTTGAAACAAAGAGGTTTAATTACTAAAATAATGAACTAAGAAAAATTTGTTTATTTTAATTTAAATTGGCAAAGGATAATGTAATGCAATACCTACTTTACTTTTTTACTTTAGATGGCATTACAACCCAGAGTGGACCTGAGCACTAACCAACAAGCGTCTCCAGCTAGTTCGTTCTTGTGCTAGATGTCTCCAGTTTTGCAAATGATATTGTATTGGATTGTTGGAGGTCTCACCGGTATAGTTCTTTGTTGTATCTTTGTCTCCATTTCCGGTCGATACAAATAGGACCAAACAACATTTTTCTTTCAAAACAACCAAGGGTGCACGACTGGGATGATAAGGGTCTTATATAAAGTCACCTTAGTTGCCCGTGAAAGGACTTTACTACTTAATTGCCTTCTTAGCCCAAAGAAACAACGGTTGGCAAGAGTGATTCTTCGTTTGATCTTTGTGCTGGTGTTATTGTTTGAATTTAGAATTGGGCCTAGGTAGATAAAGTCCATAACTATCTCAAAATTGTAGCTATCTATTGTGACGTTCTGTCCAAGTCGCCGATGTTGACTGTCCTTTTTGATGAGAGCACATATCGTTAGCCGCTAAACTCATTTTCCCTGCTTCTGTTTCAATACTCACGAAAGCGCCACTGACATTCCTCTGCGTTCTTCAAATTATGTCAATGGAATTGGCGGGCGCGAGTGGTTGTACTGACATATGGAAGGTTGCTAAAGAAATCACATGACCGCGAGCCACCTTTTCTTTTCTGAAATCGAAAGCTTAGGTGATATTGTTACTGACTTTTATGGAGCAGTGCGCGATCTCCACCGTAACCTTGTATAGCTCGTCTCACTGCGTGGTGAGTGTCGATTTGGAGTTCCTGGGTATTTGTTTTCCAAGATTTGCTGCAATGTGAATATCTGATCTATGGACTTTCCTGTGCTAAAACCACACTGATACGGACTAATCTGATTGTTGATAAAAAGGTTTAAGGCGTTCACATAACATAGCAGATAGGATCTTATACGCGATGTTGAGAAGAAGTATTATTCTGTAGTTGGCGTAGTTCAGATGGATTCCTTTCTGCAGGATCGGGCAAATGCTGGTGAAGCGCAATCCGTTGGACACACTTTCATCCGATCAAATTTTACAGATAAGTTGATGTATGCTTCATACCGAATCATCCCCAGCTACTTTAAATAGCTCGGCAGTTAGACCATCGGCTCCAGCAGCCTTGTTGAATTTTAACCTTAGATATTGATCTCTTCACTTCGCTTTGATCGGGTGGGCGAAATTTTGTATTGTCATCGTCGTGGTTGAGCCCAGCATTCTTTCTGACAGCGGAGTTTTGATCGTCACAGCCGTTTCACAGTCTGCAGAATTCATCTTCCCAAATTCTTAGCACCGAATGTGACCCCACTACTAGATTTTCTTCTTTATCCTTACAGCTTTGTAGTTTTGGCATGCTCTTTTTACCTCCTGGTAAAACACCTCTCCATAGACTTGATCTCGCATTTTGGTGTTCTTCCCTTCTAATTGGCTTGTAGATTTCGTAAGCTCCTCTCATCACCTTATAACCTTTATAACCTCTTCATCAACTTCATCAGAGGCAACTTTCTTCATGGCTTGCTGATAATGGTTGCAGTGGACTTCTGGAGAGATTCCGGAACAGTCGATCGGCGAAACTTCTGGTAGTCTCTCGCGATTGTAGCTGTTGAATGTTAAATTTTCTCCCAGTATTTCTTTGTTGTTTTGTTTGAGGTATCCGCATATGTACCTTAACAGCAGCATGGTAGTTATACGATTCAATGTTAGCTGCTCGAAAGGTACGAATATCCAAAATACTGGAGGTGTGCATTGAATTAATCGTGACGTGATTGATCTGGTTGACAGTTAGTTGATCCGGATAGCATCACATTGATGTTTTACGTTGCCGCAAAGGCGATTAGTCTGAGTACTGTTTCATTGTAGTGTTGGTTGTATTTTCCGAAGGTGTTTCCAAAGAAGTCCTTCTTTCCAATTTTTGCGTTAAAATCACAAGTTCGATCTTAACGTCATAACATGGACATTAGTCGTAAGTCCTGTCAAGGTTCTCATAAAACTGTCTTTGAATTCTTGCCTAAGTCTGCCTCTGATGACAAATCCGCTACTAAATAAACGCTGTTTCTGCTCATTGTAGCAGTCACTGTAGTAGATCTAACAGTTTTTAATCCCTTTTTTCTCTACCCATCCCATTGATTGGCGGTGATGTACGCTTTATAGTAGTCTAGGGGCTCCGCTAATTGTTTGACTTCACGTCGAATGTTAAGTATCCGAATATTCGTTGTCTTTATTTCTTTTGCGAATTTCGTCAACAGTTATCCGAATCTTGTGGTATTTTCGTAACCGGCATTTTTTTTCCATGATAGAGCAGTTACCCCAACGCATAACCCCTGAACGTGTTGGGCTAGATCCTTAATTAAAACCTTTGACAAGGAGTCAGATGGTTCATCTGCCATCATCTCTTTTTTAATACCCTGACTCAGTGCTGGAAATTTCCATTCACCTGAGCTCCGAAAATGTCCAAGTAGCCCATCAGCACCAAGTGGTTCGTTCTAACTGGAAATGTTGAGTCCATCTGGAGTATTCTTCTGCTGCCACCTGGATCCAGTGCCTTAGTGGGAACTTGGAGCAGTTTTTTCTATTCAATTTCCCAGTAACCGCATGGAAGTAAGAAGGAAATTATGTCCAGAGAAACGATACGTTATAGTTTCAACATAGCTTCCGACAATTTAACAAGTGATCTATTAGACATATTTCCGAATAGACATAAATTCATTTCAGTGTATCCTTGAATGATTCCTCATTCATATTCGAATAAATTAAATCACTCTAAATCCTGCTGATTTCCCAAGCATCTGTGAATATAATGTGATAATGAAATTGCAAAATGTCTGCTGAAATATTTCAACCGGACATTAGAACACAATGAAATTAATGCACATCACATACTACATGAGGCAATGAATTGAAAATAGTCTTTCTTTAATCAAATGAAACCACAAACATCATAGAAGTCCTTAATCATTTTGCATATATTCATATAAAATCTAATAAACCCAAGGACTGCATCAAATGTCTCTTCAAATTGTCCAAAAAGGTAATTCCGGCACAAAGCTTCTCACACATACAAATGTGCTTGTGTGTACATACGAGTATATATCCATTCGGGCAGAAATTTCATCCTGAATGCTGAATCGAAATTGCCGCATGAATCATCTCAAAATTACTAATTGATTTATAAGAAACGTTTCCATGGCATTAACAGGCATCCTCAACATTGGCACATGGCATCTGGACGATACATAACCTCAATTTGGTTTCATTTCAAATTCTAGACACATAAATACATATTTCTTACTCGCTCGCCATAACTCACATTCCTTTATCGCCGCCATCGTCATCGTGAAGAGCTTTGCTCATTCTACAACATGCATTCTCGTTGGCAGAAGGAAGATGTCCTTTCTAGTATTTTTTTTCCGTGTTTTGCCAAGCTCCAATCCTATCCTGTCTATCATCGGTGTTAATTTAAGATTCGTCTGAGCGTCAGACCAAAAAAGTGCTAAGTCAGCATAGCTAGCAGATTTCACTGGAGAACTGGAATTGCTTGAAGAAATTTTTTCTTTCATTTGTCACAGGCAGCAGTTGAAAAAAAAAGGGAAAACCGAGTGCCCTCTCCACCTTCCTTGATGCAGTCAACCAACATTTTTCTCTTGGCTTTGCAGATCTGGACAACGAAATGGCCATAAACGTGTATGAATTATGAAAATGACAATGAAATTCAAATTTTGCGGCGCACTGAATATGAGGAGTATCTAAACTTCCAACTGTCTATCGTAAAGTAGAGAAATTCCTTCGCAGATTGAACAGACATTTAATAATGGTTCTGGCGCCCGAAGTATTGGCCTTGTTCCCGTACACACAAGGACATCTTTGGTTAAAATAATCAACGACGGATATTTGCGGGGGAAATTATTATAGTATAAAAAAAAAAACTGTTCTGCGATTGATAGACACCCTGGCATTTTGCCGAAATGGTTCTCTTCGAAGTTTCCATCTTGTTTTAGAGTGCTTGTGTGTAGCTAAATGGATAAAAAAAGAAAATCCTATAATCATTTGAAAGGCACTGCCAGAGAGTTGTTCGGAAAAGTAGACAGGTTAAGCGCGATAGCTAGGATAGGGGGAATGTAATGACGTGACCACTTAAATGGTGTGTGCGGGCGAATGGCTCTGTTGAACTGATTTTGCGATAGAAATATTTTCTGTCAAGTTGACATGACATGAACGCTCTGTAGGAGTATTAAATTCCATTAAGGAGTCAGGAGAGTATATTTTCGTCCTGAGTGGTATGTGGGAGTAGCAATCGGAAGCAGCTTTCGTCGATTATTGAACTATATTTAGTTGCAGTTGCTATACATTGTTGATGAAGAAATAGCTATTAGAAACTTCGGAATCACTTGAAAAATAAGCTTACCTATGCATACCTTTTTAATTAGTAATTAGCTTCTAGCAGAGATAAACTTGTTAGATACAAGCACGAGCTAAGACAGCTTCTACTAAATTTGCAATTTCGCCCATAGACAACAGATATAAAGTTCGAAGAAAATCCGTCCGGCCACTTATGCTGTGATCCAAGTTACAGACAGATAGACAGAATTGTGAAAGCTACTTTTTCAAGTTTCTTTATATAGTAAGATTGATTTACATCTCCGGTTCATGGAAACAATACGTAGGGACTAACAAAAGTTCGCTTAGTTGGTGTCAATTTAGTAGTTTTTGAAAAAAAGATGCGTTTCTGTAGCTTATAATCTAACAATAATTATTTCCAAATTTCAGAAAAATGTACCTATTGGAATGGAAACGAGAGAGAGAAAAATTAGTGAGGTAAGCTCGGTTGACGCTTCACCGCCAACACAGGTAGAAATTCGGTTTGCCATTCTCTTCGGATTTCGACATCAACTCACGCCAGTCAAAATTCTGCACGAATGCCAAAATGCATACGGAATAAATGCACCATCTATTGTTACTATTTCAAAGTGGGTTCAAAGGTCGGACCAAATCCTCGACCGACGATATAAATGTGGTCCTGGTGAAAGCCAAAATTGACGAAGATACCAGGATGACACAGATTGCGAATGAACTGGGCTTGAATCCCATGGCTGTGTCACGAATTTTAAATTATCACCTGAAATATTCGAAGAAGTCAGCTCGATGGGTTCCAAAAATTTTGAATGGAGAGCAAAAAGAGGCTTGTGTTCGTTTTGCTCAATATTTCCTGGATAAGTTTGAAAATGGAGAGTCAAGCTGCTTCAATAAGATCGTTAAAAGTAATGAATCTTGGTTTTATAAGTACGACCTGGAAACCAAACAGCAGTCTATGGCAGAGGGTTGCAGAACTGTGTCATATCCAGGCAGATGTGGCCCAAGTATAACTGGAGCAGAACACAAGAGCTATTAAACAGAAACCGGGTAGATATTGCTAGAGTTCTGGCAATTAGCACTGGCCATTGGCCAATAGGGGTCCATGCAGCCAGACTAGGCATTACTTTTAATGCACTTTGTCGTAGCTGCAATATGGCCAACGGGCCTGAAACAATCATTCACTTCCTTTGTAAGTGTCCGGCCCTTAGTAGGGTCAGACACCGTATACTTGGCAGACACCTTTTTGATAATATTAGTGAGTTAGCGGAGATAAGCATCGGGAACGTTATCAGTTTCCTCAATGGCACGGGGTGGATTTAAATAATCTTTTCTCTCCTTTCCTACAAGTCCAACGTCAGTTTTTACAACAATTTAGGTCACTTGGGTTGTGGTATTAAAACGGCGCCTTTGTGCTAATTATGTTTCAGCATAGTATGCTGTCACAACCACACCTACCTACTTACCTACCTACGATTGCCCAATGTGAGACTTCCTACATTTATTGTATGAATACAGGGAAATGATACATCTAAACCATTTTTAATTTTTGAAATACAGGGTGTTGCAGTGAGATTATTTCCGCATATATTGAGGAGAACCCCGGATAAGTTACGTACGGAGAGAAATTTTAAAGTTCGCGGAATAGGGGTGAAGCTAGAATGAGAATTATTTCCTTATTATCAGGTATTCCTTTTTAGATATAAATGTGAAGTTTCATGTTGACTTTTTAATTAGTTCGCTTGCAGTAGTCAACATTTTAAAAATGTCAAACATTGAGTTCCGTGCACTAATTAAATTCCTCATAAAACAAGGAACAAGTGAAATGCAAACAGTTTACGGAAGTTCTTGACTTGGAAGTTCTTGACATGGTCGGTCTTATTCAAACAAGGTAGAGAGTCTTTAGAGATGATGACCATCCTGGAAGACCAAGAGACGTCACAACACATGAAATGTCATAAAAGTCGAATATGTCCTCAGATAGAGATAGTCGACACAAACTAAAGAAAATTGCAGAAAGGTTTAAAATATTCGAAACACCGAGTTTGAAAATTCTTGGGATGTCGAGAATCAGCTCAAGGTGGGTGTCCAGAAAAAAAAATACTATGTGGAATGGTGTAAGCAGTTTTCGGAGCTGTGTGGCGACAATCTAGCAGAAGTTATGAACAAAATTGTTACTGAAAATAAACTTAGGTTCATTATTATGACCTTGATTCAAACCAGGAGTCCATACAGTGGCGTAAGTTTAAGGTCAGCTGGGAAGATCATGGCAACAGTGTTTTGGGACTCACAAGTAATTCTATTAAACCAAAAGGTACTTATAGATCTAAGAAGTGTATTCATGTTCAAGGGGATCATGTTAAAAAATAAAATTATAAAATTGGAATATATCCATCTCTTTCTATTCCCATTTCGTGAACAAAATTGCCAAAAAATTTCCTCCGTAGGTATGATTTTAAAGATTTCAATGAATTTTTGTTAATATTTTGAATTTTGGACTAAGCCATGTATGAAATACAACATCGGTTAAATAGCCGCCATGGGAGTATTTGCAAACTTTCCATGACTTTTGATGACTTTTAGGAACGTCTCTGGCTGTATTGTGGTCATAACTTCACGGATGTTGCTTTTTAAGTGCTCCAAAGTTTGAGGATTGTCTACATAGATACGATCTCCAATCAGGTCATACAAATTTATGTTGCCAAATCTCAGTTGGGGGATTACCACGACCAAGTTAACATAGCACATGTGGGCCAAGGGATGAATGCGTGATAGTGAATCATTCTGGATTCGCTGAATCAACTTATTCAGGTGCGAACATGTTCCCACAGTACCGATGTGTTGGAATCATGTTACGCTGCACTTGGACGGTTCCAGATGCATGCGCCGTGGATTCGCATTTCATTTGCACTGCACCGGATACACGCGCCGTTCCCTAACTTATGACAAAGCGAATTGGAGGATGGAACCGACAGCTTGCTTGGAGAAGTGTGTTAGATTGTAAGTTAGTCTTAAGTCGGACGTAGCTGAATTCGGGCTAAGAATAAATTCGTGTAATTGAAATTATATTTCGTGCATTTTATTTTGATTGTAAAGTAAGTCGAACAGTTGGGGGAGGCTTCTGCCTCCCCGTTCGCGGTTTTTTTTATTTAACTACCACAATCTGTTCTTAAATCGTGATATGCAGACATTATAGAATTGTTAATTCTGTAGTAAGATGCAACAAGCATTAAGCGGTAGTTAAACGATCCATATTGTAAAATGGCAAGGCAAGGCCTAACTACCTGTTACAATAGATGATAGATGGATTCTACAGATGCCATATGGCAGGGGTATGAAATCCCAACTTCAAACTGAATAACTATTTACAGATGTATATCTCACACATATATATAAGTCAATACTATTGACTTATAACTTATAAAGGACCCGGTTTTTACTTTTTTTCTGAGAATAGATTCAGTGATAAAAAAAAAACGTTTCTGAGAAGCAACTCATTGCCTAAAATTCCCATTTTAAGTTGGTGCCACAATCAATGCTCGTTTGTGTATAAATCACCTAATATCACCTAAAATCCTCTGAACCTTTTAAGCCTCTTAATATAGCTATTTCACGTTGTCACAATATCTATCCCAATTCTATTCTCTAGCCCCAACGACAATAAATGCATATTTTTATTAACAAAAAAAAAAAAAAAAAAGATCCCACACTCGTGTTTCATTT
Organism: Pocota personata; assembly: GCA_963082735.1. Lineage (NCBI taxonomy): Eukaryota > Metazoa > Arthropoda > Insecta > Diptera > Syrphidae > Pocota > Pocota personata. The sequence goes on from OY720430.1 coordinate 7,996,617, forward strand.
TAATAAATTTCACTATCCTGGCTATCATCGACACCATGCTCCATCGATCAGGGGTCACGTAATTTAAATCAATGATCTGCGATATCCGCAGTGTCGTCCACCACCACACCAGTTGTCCTAAATGATGCCATTAGACCCGGTTTTTATCCCGCATCGATGATTATCGCTGTAACCACCATCACGTGTGTTGTCTTCTCGTCCTTGAACACACTCCGCTCATTCACATCTGTGTGTGACAAAATAGCAGCGCGTGAAACCGAAACCCTGTTGGCCCTGGTCCTCTTTGCAATCATAAATCCAATGTTATTACTTTATAACCGACCCTCTAATAAAGGCATCATTCACACCAGCAACAGCAGTAACTATGTATACAGTACTGTTGGGGTATCAACAGCTATGGATTGGATTTTTGTTCGTTCATTCATTGAAACGGGTAACCATTAGATAACGGTTATTCATGGGCTTTTGACCAGTTATATGGAACGGAATTGAGGGTTTTTTCCTCATTTTTTTGTATGAAGATATCACCCGTCAAGTGGTTAGGCGAGACAATTTTCGAAATTGTTATGAGGCCTCAGAATATATTTGCGAATATTTTTTCTTTCATCCACATGTGTGTATTTTTCTAACTATAGATTCATTTTTTACTTACAGATACAATATGCTGGTTGGATAATGTGTCCCCAGATGGATATCATCGGTGATAAATAGTTTGTAGGAGTTCCATTTCTATGGATGGTTTTGGAATAGTTTTTTGTGGGACATAACACCGAAATGTTATTATTATTTTGAAAAATGGGAAAAATGTGGAATGATTTTATTTATTCGGGTCTAAGAACGAAATACCATTACGAGAGATATATTGCGGACTTGGTGTTGAAACCAGCGATGCGGAAGCTGCCAAGGTCCGCCGAGATTATTCGAAGAAATTTGAAATTCTAAATCAGTTTTGCAGGATTTATCGGAATATGTGTGCACATATTTCTATCGATTGTTCATATGAGATATGTGGGGTACTCCTTTAACCCAAACAGTGGCACTGTGTACCCTCCGGGCTTTCAGAAGATGCAAGCCTGCTTACAAAAAATAGAAACATCAAATACCTTCATACAACTCACCTATACAATTAGGAGTCATTCCTTCGGTGCAATTTCCAGAGTTAAACGAAGGATTGAAGCGTTCAAAGCTAACATAGGACCTTAGACACTCTTAAGTAAATTGACACAACTCCTAGGCTCAAAGTATTTACATTTTCAATAAAAAAACCTTTCTAAAAAAATTCATCTGGACATAGTAGTCAAAGAATTATTGTGTGTGGATAAAAGAGTAAATCATAAAAGTGCTGACTTTATTAAACAAATTACATATGCTACTCGTATCTTTGTCTTTCAGAGTTCATTAGTAGCGACACAATGGCAATCCTGTCTAGATACATACTCGTATTATTAACAAGAGACCACCCTCAATCAAATTAAAGATTGTGCAACATGAAGGTCCAACCTCTGGAAGGAAGAAAAGCGCTATAGACCTGCAAAAAAAGCGGCTTCAAAGCGACTTAAAGACTATTAAAGGCAAACCAATAACGCAGAGCCAGCGCTTCGAGATATTTGTAGATGTCTTTTGATTTTTTTGTTGGAGATAAAACAATGAACTATATAGGTACTGGTTGTACAGCGACATCGACCTAGTCAGATGGGTTTCGAATTTTTCGTCTGAGTTGGCTAGGGCATGTATATAGAATAGACATAAGCGCTCTGGCCTGGGAAGTCTTCGAAACCATCCCGGAGAGACGACGCCGTAAAGGAAATCTTCACCTAAGGTGGCGTACATAAGTTGAAAGGGACCTCAACCAACTTCGTGTGCAAAATTGAAGGCGGCTAGTACAAGATTGAGCTGGCTGGATACGCTTGGTTGAGGATCAGGACAACCCCGGACGGTAGCGCAAGCAAGTAATCTTTCGGGACGAAAGACCACCGCCGATAAGATCCGAAAATTTCACCAAACAATAATAGATGACCGTCGATAAAAGGTTAGAGAGATCGCAGGGGCTGTGGGCATGTCAAAATAATGCATTTATCATATTTTATATGGAAAATTGAGCATGAGAAAGCTGTCTGCGCATTGGGTGCCGCACTAGCTCGCTTTGGACCAAAAACCCATTCGCTTTCCAGCACACACTTCGGCGTGGCCAAAATTCACGAATTGTCGATCGAACTAATAGAAAACCCACAGAGTTCACCAGACCAGACTTCTTTCTATTTGGCTATTAGGAGAGAGATTTTCATCGAACAAGGAGTTCATCGTATATATTGCAGAACAAAGTTGCCAACTACTACTTGGACTTGTTAAAGACGTCGGATTGCGGAAAAAGTGTATCGAATTAGAAACGGATTATGCTGAAGAAAAAAAAAAACGGAATCTGACTGAAACAATATGTGTTTCTCTTTTAGGCGCAAAAGTTTTCAAACGACTTGCTATTAGTAGAATTGATTAAAAACTCGATATAGAAAATCTTCATAAAACCAGGTGTAAGGAAAAATTCCGCTAACATCGGGGCATATGGCGGCAACAAATCTCTTCCATGTTTCTCAGTCTGCAGATAGATATTTCAGCTATGGCTTTTCCTCTGGGTCGCTGCTTCTGCTAAGACTGTTGATCTCCACTTTATTCTTGGTCTTCCAACCCGCCATGCACCGTGAAGGAAGAACTGATTCGCGATTTTGACGTTTGGCTTCCTCAGTGTGTGACCAATCGAGCTACTGACTCATTTCACGCCACAATTCTTGATTGGATATAATTTGCGGCCAGCGAATCTTTAGGATGTATCACAGACAGCGATTAACGAAAGCTTGTAACTTTCTCGTGATGTTTGCCGAGACTTTCCAGGTTTCACAGGCATACAATACCACGGATTTAACGTTGAACTCGAAGAGTCTCAACTAAGTTCGTAAGAAGATTTGACTAGATTTCCAACCTGGACCCAGGATACCAAAGGCAGCGCGAGCTTTATTTATTCTGCTTTTAGCGTCTTGCTCCGTTCCGCCATTAGATGATACAAATTTTCCCAGGTCGATCGACTTTCTCAATTGGCGTCTACTTCAGAATAATACGGCGATGTGTGGAGCAGATTATTTTTGTCTTTTTGCCATTGATCCTTAGACCAACCGACCGACTCTTCATTCACCTGCCAGCTGATGGTACCTGCTAGCTGCCAGGAAACAAATATCATCGGCATAGTCCAAATGACTTAGCCTTTCAAACAGTCTTAATTGGATGCTATGTCTTTTAGATGCACCTACGGTAACAGTCAGTACATCGTCTATCGCCAGTCGAAAAGTATTGGCGACAGAATATCCCTATGTCTCACTCCCTGTTGCACTTCGAAAGAGTCAAAGAGTTGTGCATTGTGAAGAACGAAACACCTTGCGCTATTGTAGGATTCCTTTATAAATACGAGTACAATTTTTGGGGAGATTCCTCTCCTAAGAATTAATCTCCATATGCATTCGCTATTTGGTTGGTTGGTTGGTTTAAGAGAGTGAGCTTATGCTCTTCACTTAGGCCTCCATTGGGCCCCTTGTGTTCCCCTCATCTGCGTAACTGTAAGGAATAGTGATGTGTTTTGGGAATTATGTATTGAGAGGATTTAGGTCTAGGGATCAACTATATCGTATAGTGATCGGGGAATCGTAGTGTTCGTATGGCGAACTCCAGTATATACCCGATTCCTTTCTTATTGACGTGTGTAATATCCGGAATCTTTGGAGGTGCACTGCTAGAATGTTAAGTATCGCTTCCATGGCCGCGGTTGGTGTTGAGGATTGTGCTCCTGTAATACTCAGGCAGACCACACGCTACACCTTAGTTAGCAAGTCTCTTGCATACTTTTTGCTTATCACTGGCCATCATACAACTACACCGTAGAAGATGATGGGTTTTATTACGCATTCGTATATCCAGTGAACCTGTTTCGGTTTCAAGCCCCATGACTTCCCGATGGCCCTTCTGCATATCCAATATGCTCTCTTGGCTTTGGTGACTCTTTCTTCCAGGTTCTTTCTCCAGGTCAGTTTCTGTCGCGGAGTTGTAGTGATACTATTCCGAGTTGTAGAATGTGAAAGTCACTAGTTTTGGTTTTCTTTGTAAAGAGAACCATTTCCGTTTTATTTGGATTTATTTCTAATCCATTCTCCTCCGCCCATTCTTTTATGATTCGAAGGGTGTTTTGCATAAGCTCTCCTATGATGTTCAGGTGCTTACCTCTTATCAGAACGGCTAGGTCATCTGCGTAAGCACAGGTTCCATCCAGTGCTTTTAAAAATAGCATTCGCTATTTACCTGGTCAAAGGCCTTCTCGAAATCCACGAATATGAGGTGAAGCGGTGACTTGGCTGACTTGCTTCAGAATGGTATGAAAGATGTTGATGTGACCGACGTACAATAGACCACTGTGAAAGGTCTCTTGATGCTTTTTCAGTTTTATCTAGATTCTTCTTTATCCGCTCGAGAATGATAGTTGCCATTAGTCTGAGAAAACCGGACATAATGGCAATACCACGCCAGTTATTGCGGTTCTTAAGATCCAGTCCCTGGGATTGGTTTCATTTTCACAAATGGCGTCTATTAACCAAAGTAGAATACTAGGCATTGTGGTGGGATCTGCTTTCAGGAACTCAGCTGGTATGCCAGTAAATCCAGCTGCTTTGTTGGCTTTGAGGAGATTGATCGTATTGATTGATGAACAGTGAAGCTGACTTATTAATATACCTATACCTATACTTATGCAATGATTTTTGATTATGTAAGCTTTGTACCTATATATTCTTTAAAATAGGACTTGCAGGACCATTGAAAGTATGTATAAATCTATTATTTTTTGTGCGCCATTTAAAGAGATGACTATATCAGTTGAAAAGTTGAGCAAAAATAAAGAATATTCCAGGAAAATAAATGTTGTGTATATGAATGTACATTTGTAGGTATGGTTGACCATGAAGAGGACATTATTATATTGCAAAACATACGGATACATGACTGAGCTGTTGTTCTACCACTACCAACCAAAATGGACCATAACAATAATCCATTTTGCAACGTATTGATGCCAAAAACAAAAATGATAACACAGTGCTTATATAAGGAAAACAAAAATAAATATACGGACGGAGCGTGCTATGAGTGCACACAAGACATAACTCTGCAGAGTATTTGTTGGCAAATTGTCAACAAAATGAAACAAAAGCAAAATGAAGAAATAATTTTTGTGAAACTTTTTAACTTACTGCTTTCGAGTTTACATTGATTCGTCATCACCTTCGATAGCTCAGTTGGTAGGGCGGTGGACTGTAGTTGAAATTATACTTCAGTTGAAGTATGAAGTAGAAATCCATAGGTCGCTGGTTCAAATCCGGCTCGAAGGATGATTTTTTATTTTTTTTTACAAATTTTTTAGATGCATATTGTTAATAGTTTCAATTAACCACTAATCATATGGCATCACCACTTACGTCAGACGCAACATCCGACACAAATATCGTCAATGTCTACAAACCCTCAAATTGTTATGATCGGACCAAGTCCTTCCACATAACCCTCACCCATCTAGCCACCACAAGCTCTGGCAACACACATGGTGGTCACTTGATGTTCGGTGCTAAAGATAAGGGTGCCTTTCACTCAGCCAGATGGGAAAAAGACTACGATCCTGACAAGTTAGGCCCATGAAAGCATCTCGTAAACTCAAAGCTCTTCCCAAATAGTAACACCGTCCTGTTACAATAGATTTCAGATGCAGGATCCTAATAGTTAGACTCGATACTGAAGCCCCGATTCAGAAGGCGAGCTGGACCATATTCTGTAGGAAAGTCGACGATGCCATCCAATTCATCTGTCCAATACCCCCCAACTTTGAACAAATCGCTGGCTTTCTCAAAGCTACGGCGAAGCTTTGTATCCCAGGAGGCTACCGCAAGGAATACATCCCCTGCTTGAATGAAGATTATTATATGACAGACTATATGAAGAATTTCACCAAAACGGAAATCCTAACTTTGTAAACTAGCTGATGGGAAGCCTAGAAAGAAATTGAAAGCAGGAATAGGTGAATATGGTCGACAGTGGCAATTTCAAACACTTAAGCTGGAAACCATGAAGTTTACTCCGAAAGTTAGGTCAATTATCCTTCTATACTCGGGAGTAAAGCTCCTTGAAAGCATGATTCTGAATTCAATAGGTGCTGACATCGAAAAATCCATCCCGGATGAGCAAGCAAGTTTCAGAAAGTGCAAAAGCTGCATCGACCAAATCCTGGCGAGGATGGCTTTCAATAGAAAGCGAAGATCAGTATTTCTTTTGAAGATTTAACAGCTGTCTACGACACTGTGTGAAGGGCTCCTGTGTAAGGTTCTTAAGATCATTCCATGCACAGAAACCTGCAACCTAATATGTTCAACGCTTAGTGAAAGGTTGTTTAATATTTTCCTCAACGACAAGTGCAGGAAGTTTAACATCGGTCTTCCCCAAGGGTCAGTGCTTGCTCCTATCATATTCAATTTATACATCTGCGGCCTCCCGCAAATTTAAATTCGCATTCCAACATAGGTCCTTTGACACTCTGGACAACAGACCTTAACTGTTTATCACGATATTGTAAAATGGGCGAATACTCTAAAACTAATACCAGTTGAATGGCGCCCCATGCTCTGCAAGATAGTTCCACCAGACTCGGAAAGAGAATTCTACAAAACCAAGGGAATGAGAGATTTCTACTTTGTGCAGATATTTAAAACACTGCTCCCCTGAGATTGTACTCAAGGCATCGTCCAATACAAGTTTCCAAAAAGTTGAGTGCTAATGACTTCAAGCTAGAAAAATCCCCGTCTTCATCATGGGCTAATTCTGGCAGACAAAGCCCAATATTCAGGAAGGAAAACAGTCAACCAGGATTCGAATTACCGAGGAAAGCTTGATGTAACCTAAACCGGATTAGAACTTCAATCGGCAGATGCAATGCTACCTTAACTGTGTGAAACCAAGGTGCAAAATTTTATTTAGACGAGATGTTAGAATATATAATATATAATATTGTCCCCATTGTCTTCCGTTTGCTTGAAAAAGCTGTGGTTGTTTCTACTTCAGCTCTGTACCTGTGGCATAATCTGCGTATTTTTAACCGTAGACATTTTTCCATGAGTTTCTACTTGAAAGGATTGTACAAAATTCTCAAGCTGACATCGGGAGTACGATCTTTGAAAAGTCTATACAACTAATCGCCTTCGTCGACGACACTGACATAATTGGATGAAAGTAGAGGGCTGTCAGCGGTGCTTATAGGCGACTTGGATAGAATGTTACAATAGACAGCTGCAATTTTGAGGTACTTGAAGACTTTTTAAATCTAGGCTGCGCTGTAAATTCAAACAATGACACCAGCGCAGAGATTAAGCAGACTTTTGCTACCAGCACAAGATTGAGATAGCTGAAGACTCTTGTTGGTTGAGGCCCAAGCCAAACAGGACTGTAGGAAGGAAGTGGCTGAGGGTGGCTAAGTTTCTGGACTGGAAATCGAGTCCGAGTGTTTCGGGTTTTGGAAATTTCCTTAAAAAAAAAAAAAAAAATTGACATGATAAAATATCATTGATAGTGAGTACTTATAAAGAGAATAGGACCTGAGTAACTACCCTGAGGGACACCAGATTGGACTTTAGAAAGTAAACCTCTAAATTAGACCTGATAGGACCTCGTCCTAAGATATGAACTATCTCAGAGAGGGATATAGATATACCTTACGTTTATATTCAATTATAGTGTGGAAATATGGATCCAAGGCCTTAAAAAAGGCTGTGTAGATAGAATCGACCTCTTGTCTACTTTACAAAGCCTTAGAACATTTGTGCAAAAAACTTTATAAGTTAGTAGCAGTAGACCTCATTCTGACAAAACCATTTTATAATGAATTTTTATTTTTATTTTATAATGTGAACATTGAATGGCTCCCTTACTGTCCTCCTTTGCTCATGCAGTTATTCAATCCATATTGTATGCTTTTCAGCATTTAATTACTTCTAAAAAAAACAGCGGTTGCATCCACTTCCAGGTAAATTGGTTACTCGCATCATTAATTTGTTCGAGCGCGAAGTCGCGCTGGTATACTAGTTGTGGCCAAATGCAGGACAAAGAAATTTAAATTCCAAACGTACCCTGAGAACAATCTCAAATTCTTCTGCCCTCTTGATGAAAGCCCAAGTTTTTCTTAGATTAAACTACCTGGCTCAGTGGTTAAGACCGTTCCCAAAAACACCAAAAAGTTTTTTCACGGTGCCACCTCTCACGAAAGTTCGGTAGTAAAACTGTTGTGAAAAATATTCTTTGTATACCCATATAAACCTCAAAAAATCCGTACCTGCATACATATGATGGGATACAAAAATTTCTTCAAAAAACACCTTTAAAGTCCTATGGACAGCTGCCGACAGGACCCTGTCACAAAAACATCTAATTACGACTTAAATTTTAGCAATACCCTCTTTTCTAATAAGTTTTCGTGCAAACGTAATTACGAAAAAGTATTTCCATTCAGCCATAGATCAGTTTTTCATTTCTCGCACGACCACCACCCTCCACACCAATCATTTTTAAGATACAAATACTTCCACATTCTACTTTGGTCCTTCCACTTTTAATTAGAAAATGAAAGGACTATCCTTCACTGAAGTGCAACGCAACGGTGATAATACTCGTACAAGAGTAACACAAAAAATTCGAAAAGTTTCCAATTACTCAATACGCAGACTGGATTAACCTGACATTTCGTTCATTGATTGGAGTTGATTGATTGTCAGTGCCAGACAGGTCGGATCCACACCATTATCTGATGTGTTTCCCAGCCCGCCCCCACTTTCAGTCCCAGAAAACACACACACACATAACAAATGGAGCCAACACAAGGCTGTCACAGCAGTGTTTGTAGAAATTTACGGTCTTTGCTTACCCGCCCTAATCTCCTCTCCACCAGTCAACCATTCGGATAAGATTCCAAACAAATTACTCTAACAACTTTATGTCAAAAAGGATCTGTGTTTTTGACTGCCACCGCCATCGGCCCATCTATCCTGTTTCTCCTCTCTGCTTCAGAACCAAGTGTAAACAAGAAGAAAAGATGAAGAAAACAAAAAAAAAAAAACTTTCACCAAAACAAGAGAAAGAAATTCGAAAAAAAATCCCTTTTAAGTCCTTTTTGGGAAAATCAGTCACGTATCGCCTAAACACATGTAATTTGCTTTTGCCTACGACCTTATAGCATTTACAGACTACAAGCCTTTTTGCCGATAGTTGGATGAACGTGGGTTCAAACAAGCTACGGCAACATTGTTTACGCATCCTTTAATCCTTTGCCAATACAGATAAATCATTTTGTGCACTGTGCGAAGGAATGTAAGTTTCAGATCCTGACATAATTCAACGGGGAATGTGGGTGGTTGCCTTGAGGTGCTTGCCTGTATATTTTCCAATATCAATTCTACGGCATCATAGAGTGATCAGATCGGATTTCCTCAAGTTTGCCAAAGGACACAAAAGTCAGGCAAACATTGTCCATTACCCTAGAGGAGGAGTGGCAAAAGGACAAACATTGGCAACTGTTGAGGGTAACTCAGAAAAGGTTCGATGCGGTGAAAAGTTGTTATTGAACTTGGTCCCCTGTTGAAACTATGCTCGATATCTCGGTCAAGGACACTTTGAATGTAAATCACCTATGCTACCACTTTCGGAATTGGAATCCTTTTTCCTCGTCGTTTTTTTAATTTTCTTTCTAGTGGGCCTTTTGAAATCCTTTCCACTTGAATAGTGAACAGTTTACTCAAGGCGGGGCTTAGCCTATTATCTAGACAGGTCATATCCAGTATAAAGAAGGTGGTTGTGAGGGGTGACAATGGGATGGTAATAGGCCCAAAAGTTCTGTGTTTTTATATGAAAAACACATGAACTGTTACACTTCTGTCGCGCAAGATAATGTCTCTCAACCATGGAATTCTTTTGCGGTGGGAAGAGGTATATTCGGTGAGTTTCTACCTATATCATACATCTGTGCGTCTGAAAGGTGGTAAGTATAGTATGTCGTGTGGAAATGATATCCACACAACTGAAAAAAAAACAGCATCAGGTCGTCGAGAAAAGGACACATTTTGCAAGCAAAAAGCAGGAGGCACAGCAACATGTGTCATACATATCACATGCCTTGCGGAGAAGAGCTTTAGTTATGTCGACTCGTCGACTTATGCACCTGTCTGACAAGGCGTGAAATTGTTTTGTCACATCCGATAAGCAGTTAGTTGACGTCTGTGTGTTAGTTGGTAGAATAAATTCTTTATCCTGCAGTGAGATTGGATGGCTTTTTGAATTAAATGTGACAAATTTCGTGGGGAGGTTATGAGGCGTGGAAATTAGAACGTGGAACCAACAAGTTTCTAAAAAAATGTGCGTTGTTATTACATGCAAGGCTTATCTTAGGGGAGGAAACAACGGCGATAGCTTTTTTAAAATGTAATGAGTAATCAGTCTCAAAATATTTGCAATTTTTTAAAACCACTCTACGATTTGAAAGAAAACTTTCAACCGAGATCGAATCTCAAACCTAAAAGTCCAAAGAAATTTCCACTAAGGTACTCTCCAGATGGAATCAACGGTGGCGTATACAGTTTGAGTCATATCGAACTTAGAAAACACTTTAGATAGGCTACTCAGGAATATTTTCGAGCCTAGGTTATGATTTTTGAAGAAAAAGATGGTGGTGCATGAATTACACGGACTTGGGGTTTTAACTAAGGATGTGGTCCTCCAGGTTGGGGGTTGTGAGTCGGGATAGCTGGCATGACATAGAAAAATTCTTAGAATTACGAAACAACCACAAGCCTCAGATAAGGATGTCTTTGTTATGAAGAGTAGCCTTGAGGTAACATATGCCTCTCCTTAATGATATAAGCAATGCTGTGCGAGACCTCGGTCCTTAGCAGGGAACCCCAGGAAATGCAAAAGTCAAGGTAAAATCTAGGTACTTCTGTTGCAAAAGTTGCGATAGCGTTTAACCCTAGAGCGGACAGATAGAAAATTTGTAACATCTGTAATGGTGATTGCTATAGGGCACAGTTGGAGCGTCTATTTTTGATTTTCTCCTCAGAGGCAGACTTTAACAAGAAGTCTTGAGTTTCAGGCATGGGAACGAACGTCTGATGACACTTTACTAATTTACCAACCAACCAACCAACTTGCTATATGTACTTTATTTTGAATGGCTCTACAGTCTAGGGTGGATCAGGGCCTCATCCAAAAAACATCTCCAACTAGCTCGATCTTTCGCTAGCTGCTTCTAGTTTTCACTGAGGTCCCTTACCAACTGTGTGCTCAACCTAAGGTGGGGTTTTCCTATGTTGCGTTGTTACACCGAGGTAGACTGATAGACTCTCCGGTTCGGTGCACTGCTACATATATGTTCGTTGTCACTGTAAAGCCCATATAGTTCATCGTTGAATCTTATCCTCCACATACCGTCAATACAAACTTCACAAGAAGAATCTCCCTTTAGAAACAGCTAATTGTACTTTCACGTGCTTTTGTTAACGTCTATGCTTCTGTGCCGTTTAGATAATATTTCCTTAGTCATTCTAGTGAGGGTTTTACTTCTAAATTGCCCTTTTAGCCCAAAGGAACAGCGGTTGGCAAGAATAATTCTTCGTTTGATCTCAGCACTGCGTTTTCAGAGTAAACCTTTAGACAAAATCTTTAACCACTTAATCACATAAAGAATGTCGAAACGACACAATTTCAGTTCCAGAATGATCAGCAAAGTTGATTAGAACTAGGACACGAAAACCGAAGACAGAAGTGGCGATGTAATAGTTTGTTCTCCGATCTAAAAAAAAGAACATCTAGAATGAACCGTTTATTAAGACCGAATTTTTAGCTCAACACTGTTGTCTGTTCGTCAGTATCTCACATGCGTTTTACTTTTCAACTGTTAGACACAGAGAGCTGAAATTTTGCACAAAATAAGTACGTGGTTAACTAAAAAGAGAAATTACAAGAAATATAATATGCCTCAACAAAAAGGCACTCCAATATGCAACATATTAAATAAAAGCCAGGGTTTCAAAGAACTCGAATATGTAAAAAACCATTTTGTTTAAATAAATAAAGCCTGTTTAACACAAAACTTCAAAAACCAAGGCAAAAGTGGTGTATACCCCTCTATTGTCGAAAGTATTAATGCGAAAAATCTTAAAAAAATTTAAAGCTTGTAGAGTTGAAAAATACAAATGGTCCACTGACATAAGACTTCTTCAAGAAATTTGGAAAGAATTTGGTTTAAAAATCACCCCGCCATAGCTCACTCCTGATTTAATAGATTTTGATGATTTCGGGGTAAACACATTCACATGCCCTGCTTAGTACGACGCCCAAATTTCATCAAAATCTGGTGAGAGCTTCTTGAGTTAGATTTTAGAGAAATATAATTCGAAGCTTTCTCAAATTCCTCCTCATATCTTTCCTCTATTTTATCCGCAAGAGATAATTTTATAATGAGATAAGTATTATGCGAATCTTAACGTACGAGCTAAATTTCATAAAAATCTGTTAAAACATTTTTAAGTTAGGTGGGCAGTAAATGTGATTTAAATATTATTAATAATTTCTTGACCAAACTAAGTACCTATTGGAATAAACATAAAAATCTAATTTCTTCAAAATTTCTTCAGTAGCTCTCGAGCGAGCCATGTGAGAATAAAGCACTTTATTTGATCTGACCCTTACAAATACGATCACATACCCTCCTTTTCTCAGAAACACTAATCGCGCTACACTGACCAATTTTTACAAGTCTGCAATGAAAACAACAAGTTTTTCCCCTCGTGTAAAAGCTTCCTCGTTCACGACTGATCCTTTTCGAGTGGTGAAATTGTCCCACAAATGCATGACATATGTTTAAAATGGGCAAAGGGTGACAAAGAAAAGGTGGATTTTTTGACGATCTTAGAGGTATGGCAACGACAACTGATACGAGTAACTTTAGAATAAAAAGTGTATCGTTAACCGAAATTTGCCAGACGATAAAAAAAAATTTAAAAATAATAAAGCCCCTGGCTATGATTTAATAACCGGACAAATACAAATATTTAAGAAATTGCCTAAAAAAAGCATTAATTAGACTTTTATATGTAATAAACGCTTCAATTAAACTGTTATACGTTCCAGATCCGTAGAAAGTGGCAGAAGTGATAATGATTTCGAAACCTCCAAACGATAAAAAATCGTACAGACCGATATCGCTCCTGCTACCAAAAGTATTTAAAAGACTCCTATTGAAACGTATCCAACCGGTCATTGAAGAAAGATGCCTTACACGTGATTAACAATTCGGATTTAGAATCAAGCACTCCACAATCGACCAGGTTTATAGAATAACCGATGAAATTGAAAAAGCGCTTTTCTTAACGTCTCTCAAGCCTTCGACAAGGTTTGGCAGGGTTCTTCTCAAACACTTATTTAAGATCTTAGAATCCTGCCTTGAAAACAGATTATTTGGTGTTAAACACGGAACTGAATATTCCGAGTTCAAGGAAATCGCCGCTGGAGTTCGGCAAGGAAGTGTCTTTGGTCCTGTTTTATTTTTGCTGTACACTCGGGATATACCCCAAACTGAAGGCACCGTAGTAGCTACGTTCGCGGACGATACGAATATTTTGGAAACGGAAAGTTCAATCGTGTCAGCAACTGAAAAACTCCAATGAGTTTTGGATAAAATCTGCGACTGGACAAAACTTTGGCGCATTGTTGTTAACGAGACCGAATCGACACATATTAACTTTACATACAAGAAGATAAACAATCGACACATATTAACTTTACATACAAGAAGATAAACAATCTACCCAATTTCATCAACTCGGTATAAACACCTTATGCAAATGAAGCTAAATATCTGGGGATGACACTAGATGCGAAACTTAACTGGAAACCGCACGTTAAAAAAAAGCAATGAGCTTGAAAACCGCTTTAGAGAAATGTGTTGGCTACTTGGAAGACATTCCAAGATAAGTATTTATAACAAACTGCTTTTATACATATAAGCAAGTGCTAAAGTCTACATGGACTTACGGTAACACCACTGGGGTTGTACCAAAGGCAGCAATAAATAAATTATACCATCTTTCCAAAATAAAGTGATAAGAGCAATCGTAAATGCTCCCTGGTATATTAGATATAATGATATACAAAGAAACTTAGGGATCGCAACCGTGGACGTCGAAATAACAAACTTCGTTTGCAAGCTCCATATTCGCCTTCATGGTCAGTGCAATCAACTGCGAATATTCCTCGAAGCTTAAACTACTTGATAAGGAAAACTTAGCTGTAGTAAACAAGAAAGAGAGACGGGTGAGTTTAGGTGAAGATTCTCACCTACCCACGAAAAAATATGTTGAAAAAGTTATGGCTTATTATACAGTTCATACCATATCACGCAATTAAACTTTAGGTTATAGGTGTTATTGAGACATCAAATTAAGTTCACTACTAGGTCGGCACCTACATATGTACATATGGAATGACTATCATGGCGTCGAACTATAAAAAAACGTGGGTCGTTGAAAACACCCACACCACATTCCATTTGCATCCATGGAACCTAAAAATGTCCAAACACACTCTTTACACTCAAATTATACTCTTACACCCCCAAAACATCAACCATACTCCATTTTCATCACGTCCTCTAAAACATTCTTCAAATTCCATATCCCCAATCCATATATCCTTTTGAAACTGAAATGTAATTTTTTTGTAATTGATTATGACCACAAGTTACAGTAATTGTAATTTTGTATGATTACCAATTACTTTATAATCATGTTTTCGGTAATTCAATTACAAATTACAAAAGTAATTGTAATTCATGGAATGTAATCCATTACCCAAATTTGCCGGATAGTCTTCCAATGCATCCCAGAGCTAAAGGTGGACCTCGTTTAAGATGGCACGCACAACTGCGAGGGACTTCAATCAACTTAATGAGCAAAACTGGAGGTGGTTAAATAAAGATCAAAAACAAAAAAAGTAAGTAAAATATCTATTGGGTTATCCTCCTATCTTTCATTTAACTGCAATCTGGAGCAACAGCTACCCATTTCTTTAAATTAATTTTTAAGAACTCCCATTTCATTTTCAATTAAAATTTCAAATTAAGCAAAAACGTAACGAAACCATCCGACAAAACAACCACATTTAATGCCGCAAACGTGGCTTCATTAAAACGACCCGAAAACACTCACAACTGCTGCTTCATCTTCGTTTCCTTTTTTGTCCCTTATTGCGTGCATCAAACATTTCCATTTCGCAAATCAAAGAATAATTGCCTCAAAAACGACAACAACAATACAACAAACGGAAACAATTTATATCTCATACGCTTCAACAAAATTGCCACTGATTGCCGCTTATAATGGAAAAACTTCCGCCACCATCGTCGTTGTCGTTGTCGGTCGGTGCCGTTGAATGCAAAACATGTCGAGCAGCACCAACATACAAATCATTTTGGTAAAATGCGTCCATGTATGTTATGTGATGAGGCTGTCGACTCTTGCCTTAAATATCAACTATGTAACTGCTACTGGATAATAATGACGAATGTATCTCATTTCGCCCCGTGAGTGGTGGGTCTGTGTTCAGTGTTCACAGTGTCTGCCATTTGTATTTGCCGCACCCCTAACTCTCAAGGACCCATTCATGCGGCATACTTCGTTACATGCCAACTGCAAGTAACACACAAAACATGCCAAAGAACTGTAATCAAAATCAAGTCCCGGCATTAAATACGCGCCAGCAGCCCTAATATCCTGCATAACTCCCATCACAATGGCCATCCCAACATTCCGCCAGGCAATAGAGGAGCTGCCAACCACCCGAGAGTGTCGGTTGTTTATTTAACGATACAACGATTGCCGCAATATGCGCGCCGCCTTTGCTCAGGGCTCACTCTGTAGTGGTGCGAACGTACCAACGTACCACTGGTAATGTTTATTATCCCGGATTAAGTTAAGTAGGGGAATAATAAGTAAGCGATTCATTAAAAAAAGGTTCAATTAGAATTTCTGGAAAATAGCTTAAATCACTCCTGGATGCTACGCGACGATCATTGTGCTCGAACGTAAAAAAATGTGTAGAAAACCGTCATCGTCATCGGTCTGTGCGCCCAAGGAAGTGTGAAGGATTTACAATGCGATGTGGCTTATGTGGGTCTGGCAAAAACCCATCACAGCAATCGATAAACAAGTTGCAAAACTGTAAAATGTAAGAAGACGAACGGAAATAAATAGAATTGATGAGAAAGTGGGAGTTGCCCGTTCACGCTGTAAAACTTTATGAGTGTGAGAAAATATTTACGATCTGAGAGTAATTTTAAATTTAAGGATATTTGACTATGAAATTGTAAAATTTGAAAATTCTTTTCTGGTTCATAGGAAGAAGTGCGATCGTAAAATACTCGTATTCGTTAAAACTATCCGCATATTGTTTTTCGAAGAGTTTCTACCTATACATCGTGGAAGGAATGACGGACGATCGAAAATTTTACAAAAAATAAGGAACTGATTTTAAACTTCACATTTGAAACCAACATTGTTGCTGCTAAGTTGAAAAGCTCGAACCTCAAAGTAAGGGATCCCAACATTTTGGGTCCTGTTTAAATTTCATACGCTTTGACAAGGCTTAATGAAATGAAATGGCGCCCAACGTGGGGCCATAACACTGAGATTATGAGTCACATTTTCGTCTGATAGCTATCCCTCATGACCTCGGGTACTAATTATGGTAAGACATCTTGGTGGGAGCCGTGGCTCAGAGGTTTAGATCATGATCACTGAGCGGGAAACTTAAGGTTCGAGTCCCAGAAATTCGAAACATTTTTTCAAGGTCCCACCTCTCGCGAACGTCTGACAAATATTTAAGAATAAAATTATCACGTCGGCATAAAACTGTAGTTGGGCCAGGGCCTTTTATGGGTTTCTCCAAAATATATGTTTTTTAACTGTTCTTTAAGACATGTAACGAAAATGCTGGATTAAAGTTGCCAACAAGATGTGATATACTTTGAGGTACTTGCGGGGTTAGATTAAGTTTAGTGGCTTTGACGAAATATATTATATGGTAGGGGTTAATAGAGGCTGCCCGCAAGGTAGATCATTGTCTCAACTGTTGGAGCATGGCGGCCGACTCTCTGCAAAACAGTCTCAATAGGTCTAATGTCTACGCTCAGGTAAACGCGGTTGATGTTGCCGTACTTTCTGTCGTATCATGCCTAGATACTGTCTGCAGCAGGACACAGATGGCCCTAGACGTGATCAATGAATGGTGTACTTGGAATGGGATTTCGGTTAATCCTCTCAAAACTGGGGTTGATCTCTTTACTAGAAGGAGGAAGTTGATCCGTCTAACTAAGCCAGTTCTAAAAGACGTCATTATCGGAACCTCAAATGAAGCTAAGCATTTAGAAGTAATCTTGGATAGTAAACATTTTAGTCAAAATAGGAAGACAACCAAGGCGCTCTCAATTTTCTGACAATTCGGCAAGTCATGGGGTTTATCACTAAAAAAGGTCATATGGGTCTACAAGGGAATGATAAGACCTTTCTAAGAAATATGCGTCGGTTGTTTAGTGCAAAAAACTTTCACGAAAATATGTCACTGTTTCTTTCACTAAACTCCAAAGAACAGTTTGTTTCGGCTGCACGGGACCCTTCTCTAGCACGCCTGGTTCTGGTCTAGATGCGTTGTTGAACAACCTCCTCTTGATATTTATTTGATGGGCGGAACAATAAAAGCTATCTTTCATCTTAAACGAGGTGGCTTTTGGCTCGTACTGGGAGCTTCAATGACCTTGAGTGTCACTTATCTTTCGACAATGAGACCAGTACTCCAACTGCTTCGTAAAAATAAAGACGACTTTCCTCACCCTCAGGACTGAATTTTTCCGGAATACGAGCCGGGAAGGAATTGCAGTCGAATTTTCACGGATGGCTCCAAAACTAATCAAAGGTCTGGTGCTGGAGTATTCGTTGAGGATGACAACATTAGGCTTCACTTGTCGTTAAGTAAACATGCGTTTGTTATTTAAGTGGAGATTTATATAATCAATACGGTATCTATGCATCTGTAGCGACAGCCAAGCTGCGCTTAAGGCCTTGCTCAACCCTTCAATCGCTTCCGAAATAGTTCGCGAATGCAAGAGCTCTCTGAATTCATTTTTATTACTCAGTGAGTTTTGTTTAACGAGGAATTCTCAAGACCTGAACCTGCTGTAGGTCTTCCTGTGTCCTCGGTCAGGGTTAGGTTTTGACCATAATCGTGACATAATGACTCTCCAGGATGTAGATAGACTAAACGAATTATCCTGAACGTCTGTAAGAAATCGGTATTGTCTCTCTGTAGAACAGACTTCAGACAGGGGCCATTTCACTTCAAGCATCTTAATGTGCTGGGCTTAAGCGACACGTGTCCTAATGAATCCTAATGGATACTGAGAAGAATCTGAAGATCAATCACTGAATCTGCTAATCGACGCGAACTTTCTCTACTGCGTGCCTTTTCATGAAGAAAACTCAAATCTAAACTCTTCTGACTTATTTAGTGCAAAGGTGGTAAGGTGATTTGTGAACAGTTCCGAGTTATTGAAATCACCGGAATCAGATGGCATCTTCCCATCACAATTTCAGATAGCTTTTGAAAATATAAGACGAAACATGTCCTGCATTCTGAAGGGCTGGACCGAGGAGAAGCAGACAAAATCTTATACACACTCCCCAAAGATCTAAGGCCGATTAGCTTGATGTTCTTTGTACTTAAGATTCAGTGGATAGTACCTTGCTATCCAAATCCAAATGACAACGCGCAATGATCAGTTTGGAAGCAGGTCTGCAAAGAGCTTAGCGCACCGAAGGACTCCTCAAGGGACTCTCCTGTCACCTTTGCTCTAGAATTTAGTTATCAATGAACTTTTTCTAGTGAAAGGAACACTGGTTGTAAAGGTTCTGGCTTACGTAGGCTATGTCGCTATTTCAGTATCAGGAAAGTACCCACAGACAATTGTCGATGTCCTGCAATTTGCTCTTGATAAACTGGACACTTGGAAAAATAGCTGAAGTCTCAGTCTCCATTTATTTCTGCTAAACTAAGAGCTTCCGGTGTCACTGTAACGATTTAAGATGTTCACATGATTCGTTAGGCAGGATCCTTATAAGATTTATTTAGAAGGGCTATGACTGGATAGCATTATAAGATATTGGAACGCCATTTTTGTGGATGGGTCATATAGAGTAGATATGTCGGGCATGATTCCAGAGCTTGCATTCACTCGGTCATACTTGGTTGATGATTTGGTGCATTCTGCCTACTAATAATCTCGAGCAGAGGGTACCATGATTGAAAGAATAACTTCCATAGAAAGCGCAAAACAGAGAGAGAACGAAACCATATAACGAACATAATAGTGTCCCCTCCTCACGTTACTAGCAACCTAAACGCAGTAAGGGTCTCTAAGTGTCTTCCCATGTCCAATCATCAAAAAGTTAATTTGGCATATGCTTCATGTCCGGCATGAAGATGGAAACCTGAAAAACTGGACTCATATTTCAAACTGGGGAGACATCATTTCTTATCCACCACCACCCAACTGACCCCACAGTGTGCATCTTTCTTTCCCCAAAAAACAGGGGCATATCATCCTTCTTCAGCTTTCAGGGGGCAACATAGCAAAACGAATGAAATGTTATACAAATATACTTGAATAACAGCGCTCTAAAAAGGGAAAAGAAAAATCCTCGAAATGAAAAATAACGATTCCGATCTCGTTGCAAGGATGTCTGTTTTTGTTTTTTGCTCCTTTTTGCTTGGTTAAAAAAAAGAAAACGCTCTACATTTGAACAGATAGGAAAACTCCTTGAAATGTTATCTTATGTTCGTCCCTTTCATTGTTCTGAAAACCGTACATTCCCTTAACTCTCCAAAACCAACCACTCATCTACTCCCCCGCACCTCCTAGTAACGCTGAAAGCTAGCTTGACCCTTGAGATAAGGATATGTAGCTACTCAGTTGGATTGAATGCGAACATCCGCGATATATTTTCAGCCCCTTTCCGCTGCCCTCTTACTTGAGGGAGGAATAAAAACGTACTCCATAACCAGATTGAATGTTACACTAGACCATAGATAGAGAAGTATATAATGTTATTAAAAGTAATTCCTTTAGAGAGCAGGGGCTTATCCTTGGAGCGGGAATCTTTTTGCTGTTTGTCAAGAAATGAAAATATTTCGCTTGCACACGACGACGACAATGTCGAGATGATGATTGCATGGGTGGGGCGCGCAAGCCGTTTTATTACTCATTGCCATTGTGACCCTTGGAGAAATTTTTGGGAGACCTTTTCTTTTCTTTTTTCAGGACAATTTTATCCCTTGATGTCATCATCAGCAAAGGCACTGGGAGCAATCTCCCGATGAATTCACATGATATACCCATCATCATCTATTGGCTGATGGCAGCTACGTGGGCTATCGCTTAACAACCGACCTGGCAAACAAATAACCTTTGTGCACAGGTTGGTTGCCTAGCTGGCCTGGTTGTCTCCACCGTAGTCCTGGCGAAACTATCTGGGCCAACTAATTTACTATGTAAATTAAATGGCAGGCAAGTGAACAACCACTCATTCAATTTGCGGGCGGGGTTGAAATTTGTTTCTCTTGCAAAAGTTACAACATTTTTGGGCAAAGTGTTGGCTTTAATTGAAAGCTATTCAACCAGCCCAGTATGGATGTGTGTAGTACAGTGTTGGATGACTGCAACGATGGTAGCCACATAACATGGGGCGGTGGATGAATTTTTAACTGGATTTGTGGGTAGGACCGGCAGTAGCGGAAATCAATTCAGAACAGAAGCAGTGTCTGCGATTGTTTTTCAGCGTCGTTGCTGTCGCTGATGGAAACAAGGACAATGTACACTGGGAGTGGTGACATGTGTTCGTTTTCCTTTGTCTCGTGTGAAAATTGAAAAACATTCTGTTGAATTGAATATTTTTTTTTGAAGATGAGATGTCACCTTGGTGGAGATATGGTTGTGAATGCGAGTTGAAGAGAAGTTCTCTAGAAATTTTGCTTTCAAAAAATTTAAGTTTTCTTTCCTCCTTTTGCAGATATTATGTTCAAATGGATGGACAGGGAATATTCCATCAAATTGTATCTGAATTCATAATTTATATGTACAAATGGATGAAGAAAAAAACCTTTAAAAATAGTAGCTTTATTGCTTCACATGGCTACAAGGATGTCAATGGGGAATGTTCGCCGGTTGTTTAAATTTATCGAGACCTTCAATGTCAAATTTGATTTTAAACAGTGAAAAGTGATTAGAGTCGAGATTAAGTGCTTCGATAACTATCCTTAACTGCTTTTAAAAAAGATTTACTCTGATGACACCAAGCGGGGTTTAGGTATTTTTAGGTAGATACTTCGACAAAATGTTTTGCTGTATACTTGTATTGGTTTGTGCAACACAGCGGTCTTAAAAAAGCCTCTAGTTCGCCTGGAACTAAATCATCTGGAGGTAATTGAAAAGGAACTACCTTTCAGAACCTAAGTTAAAAATACAACTTGCTTTAATCAGTGCTCCAGTGAATGGATGTTCTCAATCGTCCCTTCAAGAACTTAAAAAAAAAAGTTTTCCTGCAATAGGCGAGAATCAGCAGTAGATGGTATGTGTTTAATGAATTTCATGTCATCAGCGTAGACTGATAGATCAGAATCTCTGATTATATATTCGGCATCGTTTATAGTTAGAATAGAGATCAATGGTCCAAGATGGCTGCCTTGAGGGCGCCCAAAGTTGCTATAATAGGATCAGATACTGAAGATCTAAAACGAATTTTCCAGATACGATTTGATCCATGAAATAAGAAAACCTTGAGCTTTTAGCTTGAAAAGAATAATCTGGTGAGGAATTTTGTCAAAAGTCTGTTGCAACAACATCAACTTCATATCATCCTCCAATGGGCAGATTCCATAATCTAGAAAAAAACTTCCTGCGAGATTGATAAAGACCTAGAGCAGGTTATTTTGTGGGTGAATAGCGGCAAGATTGGGCCAATTTCGTCACTGAATAGATTAAGGCGACGGAGGGTTGGGTCGCTCTCGTGATAGAGTTATTGTGTTTTCTTTAGTGTTCCATAGCAAAATGGTAAAATGTAATGCTTACGGATTCAATAGAGTGTCTGTCTGTTTCGCGTGTCTATCATACGCTTGCCACTTTTAAACCGTTTGCCATAAAGAGCTTATATTTGAGAAAAGAAACATATTATAAGAAACAATTTTTTTAGAGGTGTTTTCGAGGGCATAGCACATCCCAAGAAAAAGAATATGTTTTTCCCCAACATCATGTGAACATTCTATTAACGGGTGAGGACTCAAGGAATCCGAATGATAAAAAAATATTTTTTTCCTAATACAATCTGTTGAACAACTACGAAGTATTACTCCGAACAATGTGAACAATTTAGAGCATGTATAGTCATGAGGAGATTATGAAAAATTTTAAGGTAGCAGTATTTTTTGTTTTTATTAAAGGAAGGCGTGGTTTGAAAGTTATTCGATGTCTTACCCCGGCTTCATACGATATTGTAACTTTCAGCTAAACACATTTTCGTGTTCGAATTAACTTAAAACCAAAATTTCATTAAAATCCGTTAATTGGTTCTGCAGTTAGGCATCTGAATTTGAGTCTGAATATTTTTCAAACATCTCCACATGCGAGTATCTCATCCTTATTTCATCCGATTTTAATAATTTGCAATTGAAGCTACTAGTGTGCCAGTTTTACAAGTAACTTGCAAACTAAATTTAATTACAATCTGTCAGATGGTGTTTAAGTAAGTTGTGTGAAAAAAGGAGACACGCAAAATAGCAAAAGATAATTAAATATTATTCGCGTTCGGTTGCATAATAACTCCAATCTAAGGCCCATAAACTTGGTGACCTAAGGTTCAGTTTCAGATCAAACGTACTTGCATCATACCAAACGTGAGACTGTAGTGACTGCTTCTTCAGCTAACGACGGACATAAATGTAATCAGAGACCTTCATTTATCTCGGTCAAGTAAGCCTTCCTTGCGGTCGTATATGCGGTGCCCATTGATTCAAGAAGCGGCTCCGGTGGAATATATTCTTCAATCGACACTCTTTCACAGCAGACACTACGCACACCAAGAGAATCTCTGCCCACTGGAATCTCTGGAAAAATGGAGATCTTGTAACCAGTGAAAGTTATAGAGGAGAAAATGCCGGATTAGTATCTATTTAAGTTCAAGTACCTGCAGGACAATCAGAAAGTACAACATCTGGTTGCAGGGACAATAACAGCTTCCAGGCCGGTCTTCTTTGACCCACCATGGCTTCCTCTTATTCATCGGATTAACGAATATTAGAATAATTTAAAATTACTGCACGGAACACTAATGGCGTGAGCTTGATTGTACTTTACCTTTGTTAGGTAACAATGTTAGTTAAAGTTATTTCTTCCAAGTTCACAAAAAAGTTAGAATTCATCGGTGAAAATTGTCTGATGTAAACATGATCGGGTTTAGTTTGCGATACTGTTCTTACATTAGTCTTGTGCTGGCGACTGTATCATATTCGAACAAATTGGTAGTGTTTGTGATATTATATTGCCTGTGCATTATCGTACTGTCCGTTCAACTGAAAATATAGCAGCTGTGAGTAACCGTAACCGAAAACCCGAAATTGTCAATTCCACTCTGCGCTCAGCAATTGGGGATTTCATACAGTTCCGTTTGGCGTATTTTGTGTTTCTTCATCTCTATGAGGTCCAACTTGCACAACAACTAAAGCCTTTTGACCATACTCGTAGAATGTGCAGACTATATGCGTTGATTTTTCGAACAACATTTTCTTCAGCGATCAGACTCGTTTCTCGTTCGGCGGCTACGTAAGTGAACAAAATTGCAGAATTTGGGGTTCTGAGAATTCAAATATGATCGTTGAGAGGCCATTGCATCTACCATGGGTGATAATTTGGTGCACGCTCTGGACCGTCGGCGAGATCGGGTCTTATTTTTTTTTTGAAAACGACGAAGGCGCCACTGTTATGGTGAATTCTCTGCTCTATGTTCAAATGATAACCGACTTTTTTGGACTGACATTGAAGACATTGATGCAAGTGCCATGTTTTTTCAATAGGATGGATCTACGTGCCATACAACACAGATTGTGTGATCTGACCACGTTTTATTTCTTTTTGTAGGGCTATGCTAAAGATCGTGCCTATGCATGTAATCCTCAAACATTGGAGCTCTTAAAAACCAATATCCGTGAAGTTATGGCTGCAATACAGCCAGAAATGTGCCGAATGGTATTTATAAGAAACCTTTTTTTTTTTTTAAATTCTGTTCCAATATCTAAAAGTTTTTTGATTTCCCACTTTTCCAAAATTGTACTTCGGAGCTGTCTGTGGATTAATAGACCGTAACTCTGGTCCAAATTTTTTGTCAGGCTGTGACGGACTGATGGGCAGGGGGGGCAGATGGACGGACAAGCAACTGACTCTCACTCTAAGAGTTCTTAATTTTTGCTTCTTGTAAGTAACTGAACCCTGAAAACAATTTTTTTTTTTGGTTAAATTTCCATTCTACCTTTTTGTTTTTTCAATTCGTTTGTACGTTATTTCCAAGATTTCGACTGGGTTTATCCTCAGGTCCAATAGTTCTGGATTTCACCCCCTGCCAAAGGACTGCCAAAGATGTCAATAAGAGCAGTAGTGGCAATAGCCAAACACAAAGCCTTGTCGAATTTCGCTTAGAATCTAAAACTCCTCTGGCCACCTAGTCCTATGTGAAAAGTGATATTTAGGACTTTTGTAACTTTCTATTACCTATCTTCTATCTGGCACAAGTTATTTTCATAAAAAGCGAAGACCTTTTCATTAATTTTTTTTTTCGAAACTTGTAACAGGTTACTATATCAAACCATTTACTACATCTCATAATAGATCTATTCCATTGAACCTCTTACAATTAGAAAGAATCCATTCGATACAATATCTTTATCACTACTCTTGATTCAAAGAAGAATTTATTACCAAAATGGATGACGACTCACTTTCTATGAATCTCCCCCATTTGGCTATCTTTAATAAGCCCAATTAATTTCCCTACAATTTATCCATTTGCAAGTCGATCAGTCATTCCAAATGGAGAAAAAAAAATAGGAAGACCCACCTACTAGAGTAGATCGCAATTGTCCGTGGTAAAAGTCATTGAATCATTGAATCAGCCATAGAGTACCATTAACAGCATCGGCGGCAGTGGCTCCATTCTTCACAGACAAAGATAGCAAAATATGTCCATTGATTGTTCGGACTCACTTAGGTATTAAAGGTCGGACGGACGATTTCAAAAGGATAATTTATGAAAAATTATTTCTTCCTCATTGTGGTGGTGGTGGGAGGCAGCTGGGTCTTTCATCGTTTTCCGCATAACCAACATGAAATATTTCACTGTATCTGATGGTTTGAATGCCCGAATCCTACGCCATTATTTGCGTTTCATTAATCCTCATTAGGCAGAGTCCTCTAGCCACCCAGCATCTCGTCCTTTGGTTTGGCGTCATCTTATGAATCGGCACTATACCACCCTCGCATCCTTCGCTATAATCCACTGAAGTTGGTTCATTTATCCCGTACAATCGCAATTAATCATTTTTCACTCCTTTTTCTATTCGCCCCCCCTCTCCAAAAACTGACAAGGATAAGAGAGCGAGAGCGGAAGAGATATCTTTTCAGGAGGATAACATTTTTGTCAGCTTACATAACTGCAAATAATAAATTACATCGAACAAAACAGGGGAAAGACGAAAGGGGCATACGAATCAATAATCGGGGCGGCAATGGGATATATCACCGAAGAGTCAAGAGATGGGATCTCCATCCAATGCGAGGGTGAACAAGAGGTGCCCTTCCATTAATTGTGGGAGTATAGCAAGCAGCTCACAGCAGTGAGTGGCGCTTGCGAGTCGGGAAAGTTTCTTTTTCTTCTTTGTTGGCGTGTCCTGTTTTTCCTCGATGTTGAGGATTATACTCTACTCTGACTTATGTGCATTTTATGTACGACTTATTTTTTTTTGCTTGCCCTCCTTGCGTTCCGGATTACCATCCAGGCGAGTGTGTGTTTTTCATGTGTTCACCCATTGTGTTCTGGTTCTGTTGACCCCCCGCCGGTAGATTGTGTGTATTATAGCCCCATCATCATCATCTTGGGTAGAGAAAACAAAAATTGATACTCGGTCATAACAAAAGAAGATAAAAGCGTTCGAAGAATGGACAAAAGGACTCTAATGGCCATGGATGCCATGCTCTCTGCAAAGGCGAACGATGGAAACAATAATCGTAATAATAACAATTAATGCAGAGTCAAATTTTTCTATTGATCAAATGACGGCTATGACAATGATGATCAAAGTGATGACGATGCTTTGTGTTGGTAGAGAAAGGGACCTTATTCAATGCCCTGGATACGCAAACATTGATTTCTGGGCTTGGAGAAAATTACTAAGGGAAATGGAATAATCTTTGGTAGTCTGATTGAATTTCGGAGAAATTCGCTTTGGGGATATTGGAAAAACCAAGGGAATTACTTATGAAAACAATACATGGATACTATTTGTAGATAGTTTTGTAAGAGGGGTTTGAAACTAATGAAGAAACCATGACTGCAGAAAGGGTGTCCAGGGAATTAGCTCCAGGAAATAAATTTGATCCTCCGTAATATCCATTACCGAGTAACTTATGGTACCCGATAACTATGGGCAGGCATAATTAAGACTAAAAGTAACGTATGACAACACCTATTAAAACATTACGTTCATATTTATGTGCTCGGATATTTGCACATTTACTTGTCGGAGGGGAATCACAAAAGTAAAGTAAAACATGCTTAGTCTCTACTAATTTCTATGAAACTTTATATAGGTATCAACGAGTTGGTATACTGGAGCTCGTTTATGTCATACGAAAAGCTGAATATATTAATACTCGTAATTTTCGGTCCCAAAGTAATCCTTTACCCTTTTGTGTTAAATGCTTGTTCCAAATTAAGTTCAATTAGCTTTGAATGGTTGTATTAAAATCATAGGTTCTGGTTATTGAAGCATTGAAAATAAAATAGATATCTAATGAGGTCATCGATATTTATATTTATAGCCGGATAGTTCAGGCTCAATTTCGGAGGATTTTTATTTATGATTCCCTTCCTCAACAACATATCAAGAGCCCTCACTGATCCGTCATCTTGAATAGTATTATACTTACGTCTAGTTTTTCGTATTTACCTCGGAAAATAAAAGGAATTTCGTCAAAAGAAACTCCGCTACATTCTGAAAGAGGAAAACTGGTCGAAAGAAAATTTATCGTTCGGAAAAAACAATTTGTATACCCCTATAAGCATATATATTTGGGATCACCATCGAAAGTTATGTAGATCTACCTATGTCCGTTTGTCCGGCCGTCTATATGTCACCACTCTATGGGCCTCAAATTTGGGGCTAGGAAGGTGACACTTCATATATTAGCTTTGCACAATCCAAAGCAGTGTAAGTGCAAGCATTTTTGAAATCCGCCTGCAGACTTTTAAAAAATATTTCTTTCAATATTTTTGCTCTAAACTGGAAAATATGTAAAACCACCTCTCTCAAACGTCTGACAAACATCCGAGCATAAAACTCTCATTCTCTCAATCGAAAAAAAATTGCCCTTCGGAAACAGCACGAGTGGCTGCGAGAAGCTAGGCCATGTCTTGCGTTGGGCTGTTAGCGCCAAAAATATAATTTATAAGGCATTCATCCGCCCTAAGCTAGAATATAACGCCCATATCTGGTCTGATGCACCCAAGACCGTTCTGCATTCTAGACAAGGTACAGAATCGCGCATTAAAGCTTTTAGCTGATAGAGACATTGTGAATTCCATACATTCACTTGAACATCGGAGAAATGTCTCATGTTTCTCCCTATTTTATCGTTTTTTTTATAAAATATGCTCCAGCGAAATAGCCAGTTGCATTCCTCCCTTTTAAAATTTTACCCGCAATATGCATCCCTCGAACGCACATGAGTTTACCTTTAAGCCCAATTTCGGTCGTACTGTCAAATATAGGGGTTCGTTTATAAGCCGAACAACACGAATGTGGAATGATCTACCAGGCTCTGTATTTCCCCATCACTACAACCTTCAAACATTTAAAGCCAACGTGTCCAAGCTCCTCCTCTGGTCGTCTTCCCCCTTTTCCTAACGCCCGTGCTCTGAAACAGTTTAAGGGTATTCATATCCCCTTCGGCGCGCGCAGATTATAAAAAAAGAAAACAAAAATGTATAAAATATTTAGGCTTGGACTTTCTTCATATTTTTTCCATAAATTATACTTAGCCACGCCCACTTTTTGGGTAAGAATTCGTGAAATTCGGTTACATATGGTAACAGCCACGCCCTCTCTCTTATAAGATGTTTTTGTTTTTATTTATTCTCTTAAATTTTTGAAAATATTATTCGAGTAGAAAAATATCATTGCGATTGATTAAGATATTTCAAAATGTCACTCCCACATTTGTGCTGGGTTAGAGAATGGAGGCATAGCAATCGTGGCCAGGAACCTGTAGAACTCATTACCAATGAAAACAAAACAAATGAAACTATCGAGACTATCGGGAGCAGAAAGTAGACGGAACCACTAGAATAAATTCATCGTGAAATATACATTTGAGGGTGTGTCAAGCTTCAAATAACTTATTATTCTCTTTACAAACGATAACAGTATGGACTACTGAATAAAAGAGCGAATCCTGGCAGCAAACAAGGTGCACTATTCTCACCTTAAACTTTTTAAATGAAAGTTGATTTCGATCATGAGACCTGTTCTCACATACGGCTTTGAGTTGTGGTCTTTGACAATTGCGGATGATCAAAACCTGTGGATCTCCGAAAGACAAATTCTACGAAAAATACTTGGTCCCAAACTGGACGATAACGGTAACGAATATCGCATGAAATATAACCAACAGATACTCCAACTATGCACAACGTCTCCGATGGACTGGTCATGTCGCCAGATCGGATGTAAGCTGACCGCAAACAACTTTAATGGTGTACACGCTACTTCACAACGGGCATCACAGACAACCAAGAACCCGATGGATTGACTTCATAAATAATGTTTCCAAGACGCTTGGAATAAGGAACTGGCAAGTCGTGCCCCACTAATCAAGAAGTTTAGAAGAGAAAAGTTCAAGATGCTTAAGATCACCCCGACCTGTAACGCTACAAGATGAAGAAGTAACCTTACACGCTTATGTTGAAGCAGAATTGCTTATTTTATAGTTTTGTTCTCTTTGTAAAGTAGTTTGGACGTTTTAGTTAAGCTTAAGTTAAAGGCTTAGGAAAAGAATGATCTGGTACTTTGATCATGCCATCCAGAATTTGTTTCCGTAGCTATTCGTAAAATACTTAGTCCATGTGCGATAGTGCTATAAAATGACTGAAAACCTTTTCCCAGATTTTTCGAGATTTTTTCTTAAATCATAAAGGATACGCCAAAAATCTCGAACATTTTAGTCCCATTGTGATCTGGGACCTAAACACGACTGAATGCCTTCCGACTGAATTTAGAGGCCTATTGTATCTCGAACTATTTTGGAAGTAATTAAAGGGTTGAGCAAGGCTTTAAACACAGACTGGTTGTCGCTGCAGGTGCAGATACTCCGCCCCCTCCATGTATGTTATAGAAAGCTGTCTGAATTCCAAAGAAAGCAGCGGATGCGTACATCTTTCTGATGATCTTCTAGATACACTCATCCAGCTATCTTCTAAATTTGGACGTTGATTGGATATTGGATGGGTCTCACATGTATTACGTAGAGATCCTGATCGGCAATCTTCCTCTCAAAGTTGTAATTCTTTTGAATGATCTCGTAGAGATGAGATTCTCCGACTATTTCTTTAGACTACTTTCTAGAAGTACCCATGCTATGAGCTCAAAGTAAAATAAAACACCTCTCGCAAGTAATGTTTGGATTACCTGCCTGCTCCATACGGCTCTTAGCTTCGCAAGGACTAGTGTTTTACAGCCAGCACTACATGAATGCTTTTGAAAATGGATTTGTATTGACTTCCGAGCTAAATCTATACAGATATCTGGTGTATGTTAAAAAAAGGAGACCTATTTCCATCTAGGTTTTCTGTTCGTGTTTGAGCTATTTTTAACCTCCTGTCCCCGAGACGTACGCAACGTAAAAAAAAGTAAAATAAAATCGACCAGCCAAGGAAAAGGTTTTTCCTCATATTCTACTTATGGGACACTTGGTTTCAGAACGCACTATTTGAAGGTTAGAGGGCTTCCAGCAGGCACTTCGCTGCGAAATCGTGTGGGTATTCTGGGTTTCGTGATAGTAATAGTTTAAATTTGTGCTTTTATTTAAAGACACCATCCTTACACAGTTCTATTTTTAATTCCTTTAAACGACATCACCCTTCCGAGACGTATTTTTTAGAATTAATTAGATAAATGCCCTCAAACATCACTTTGTTATTTGTGCAGAATTTGAATGCTTGTTGATTCCTGTCTGTCAGTGTGGTTTTCCGTTAACGAAATTCACTATACGTAACTTATTTGAGATACTTCAAAATTATTTTTCAACTTGCTTACGAGTTAAGTACTCCTGTCGGATTTACTTTCGTCAAACAAAACCGCTAACATTGTTCAGACATTTTCATCTATAGGTAACAACTCCATGTGGCATCATATTTCGTTCGTCCTTTCCTCAAAATGTCAGGATTCCAATTTTACCTCATTAAATGTAAATTTCACTTTTCTGTTTTCACAAAAAGCAATTTCACTAGCTCAGTGCAAAAGTTTAGACTCATATTTCATAACTTTAACGCTTACGCAGCGACGTACTCGTATAGTATACAGTCGGTAAATCATCACTAATTTGAATGCTGTCAAGAGTGAAGCTTTCCCTTCGCCCTACCCAATCATATGCAAAGGAATGTGTTCCTTCTGCATAACCTTTCCTTTTCAAAATATACGAGTAAGTAACAAGCACACTACTCGTATGCTCTGGTCTCTATTCTACCTGAACACAGTCGCACATGTTGTAGAACATCATAAAGTTTCATCAAAAAACGCATGTTTGAACAATTTTCGAAAATGTTTTCACTCAAACACAAGTGAGGAAAACTACACGATTTTTCATTCGCCACCCACTCCCTTACCTTACATGACAAAGAAAAAGGAGAAATCTAAAATAGAGTTTTCCAGGACAAACTTTCCGAAACCTACTACTATTTTTCATTTATTGAGAGTGATGGTATCGTTTAGAGAAGGCAGAGGACCCAAAGGATAAGGGAAGCGCACAAAAGTTGTTTCGTAAATAAGTACCTATCCCAGAATTTATAAGCACCACTCAAACATTCGTGGATGCCCTTTCATTTGTGCGTCGTTCGGTGTAGTTTGCCTTCCATTTGAGTGCTGTAAGTATTTTTTGGGTCTTAAGCTGCTGTCAAGTGCAGTGGTAGTTTGAGGTTACTCTACGTAGAGTGGAACAAAACTGCTAGCGACACAAAGAGAACACAAAATCAACATGGCTGGAGACAACATAAAGTAAAAGAACGTTGTCGTAGTATTAAATGTCGACGTTTATGCACAACTTGTAAAGTGGCTAACAAGCCTGACAATAATGTTTAAATCAGAGGGAGTTCCACAAATGTAGTAACGTTTGCATAAAAAATGGTTGCAAGTTGCCTTTCTTTAATCCTTTTTGTTCAAATAAGGCAGAATAAAAATCAACTTCAGTTAAAGTTGCCTAATGCAGACAAATTTATAACTACTATAATTTTCAAAGCAAAACCGACTCTCCTCCCAACTTTAAGATCCAAAATATTCGAAAATATGGCTAAGTCTTAGAAATCCCTAATCTTTGAAAACACCTAAGCCAATTCCTTAAAGCACTAAATATTTCTTCACACACAGTGTTTTCTAATAATTTCATCGCCATCGCCTGATTTTTGAGAATATTGAATCAGTTTTCCACTTATGTACATAAATTTGTAAATTTTGTATCCACAATTTTCGAAAATTGTTGAGAATTTAAAATCTCACAATTTAAGCAATTTTACTGGACTCAAAATTTGGAATACTTTTTAATGGCTAAAATGCAACTTGATCGTGATGATGACATCAGGAGGACGGAAAAAATACTGTGAATCATAAGCAACGACAATAACAGCGAAACAAAAAATACTCCCCAGTTATCTGGACAGCCACCCTTGGAGTTCACTGAAACTTAATACCACCTGAGTTTCAAACCAACTACACCAATATGTCTTTCTCTCTGTCTCTTCCCCTTTGCACAAAAACTCCCGTGTCTTAAAAATTAGTATAAAGGTATTCATATCCCCTTTAACACGTGCAAATTATAAAAAAAATAGGCTCCCGAATTTATTTTAAAATAGTCACCTAGAAAATTAATCTAACTTAACATTCGAAGTTGTTCCAAAATTTAATGTTTCAATTATAAGCGCTCCGTCATGAGGACGTTTTTGGGTAGAAAATTGATCTAAGTAAGGCTCTTTACAGCCCCCTTTTTGAAATTGAAATTTTTTAGAAATACTTTTAGATTTCCTTGGGAGTCACCTAAATTATTGAAAAGCTCGATGCTCTAACCTTAAACGGATCGCCTAGAAACGGTTTTTAGTCGCTCTTTTACGAAAATAGTTAAAGGTTACTTTCGGTTTTAAATAAAATGTGAAAATTAATGCTTTAAACTTAAACGGTTCGCGTTTAAAATGAGTCTTACATTCGAGCACCTTTTGCTCGAAATTAGGAAATTAAGTGAATTTGGAAAAATCTTGAACTGTTTCACAAAATTACACCAAACTTTAAAAATTTTAGAAACAAATCCACAAAAACTTGGAATAATTTGAAAAATTTCGAAGTTTGATTTTTATGCATTAAAAATCGATTTTTTCTATTCGTTTTAACAGTTTAACATTTTTTGCAAAAGTAATTTGAAGCAATCAAAAACAAGCCTAGAATAATCTGGGAAAACTGTCAGAATTTCAAGTATTTTTTTAAAATTTGACTATGAGTATGAAAACTTCGAACAATTTAGAACAACTTCCAAAAATGTTGGTTTTCGAAAAAAAGAGGGCTAATTTCACATTTGGGGCAAAGAAAAAGAAAAATTGATCAAGTGCGAGTCGGGGTGTATCCTAATTTGGTTTCTATGTTAACACAGAGAAAAGATTATATACATATGTATATGATCATATTTGAAGGGACAGGATCAAAATAATCCCTTTTGACTCGCTCGAGAACCATTGAAGAAATGATGAATTTTGATTTGTGCATTTCTCCTGACATATATATACTAGGTAGGTAAGTATGGTAGATTCGTAAAAAAATTATCAAAATCGGATAGAGTACGGGTAAGATGTGGGGGCGGGGTATAAATATTTGAATCACATTTACGCCGCCTAACTCAAGAATTTCGAAATAGATTTTGATGAAGTTCAGTTTGTAAGTGAGAAAACTTATTTTTTATTTTTGTGTTTTCTTGGATTCGAACCTCGAACCTCTCGCTCAGTGATCGCGAACTTAACCACTGAGTCACGGCGCCCACAGGTAGACTTACTTTTCTGTAAATTTTGGATATAGTACCCTCAGAATCTGACCTTTTCTCGGACATGAGTTTCCTTAGAACACATAAAAGTAAAAACTAATTTTTGACACAAAAAATATTTACTTTCAAACAATTAAACAAAAATTATTGGTTACTAGTGCTGGGGTGGATGGCATTAGAAAATTCTGGTTATTACCCGAATGTATTTAGTTTAGCATCCAGTCATTGTCATTGGCATCCAGTGAGTCAGATTTTTAGTCTTCTGCATTTGCATTCCAGTCTATAGAATTCGTGTCGAGACTGTGAGTTGACCACTGGATCCTTTCAATTTGCACCTCCATATTCAATCAGCGATACAAATTCGGACATTACCATGTAGTAACAAGGAATGTTCACCGCCACTTAAGCCTACGAGGATATAACGTATTCCTTAAAGATGTCTTTAATGCGTCTAACATCGGTTAGGTATCCATATGAAAACAAGCGCAATACGAGCCTACATACATATTTGTCTGCACACTAATACAGACCCTCGTTAAAAACTGACCATTTAGTCACGGTTCGCTGGTATAGATGCATCTTGGCCGAGCTCTTCGGTGATCTGTGAGCACTTCTGGTAATAGACCCTTGATGAAAGTACCTAAATCAGTTTTCTTTCTACATCATGCCACTGTTTGCCGACTCACGATACCATAAACGTTAATTGACTTATCTCAAAGACTAAAAGAAAACGATTTTTCAACCCTTTCAGCTTTGCAACGATAATTCTTTCCCGTTTCTCTGCTCTTATTTGTTCCTTTTTAGCTTATTTTTACTTTCCATTTTAAGGATGTGCTCCAAAGGTGAGTTAAAGCTAGTCCAGAGAGCTCTTAATTTCGAGGACCAATATTTTTTCAAATCCACCTAAGTGATCGGCCATTTTGCTCTTAAAAGCGATCGACGAAGGAAGACTAGTTTGGTCAGCAGGCATCCAAAATTTTTTGAAACAAAAACAAACAATTTCCAAACCAAATGTGTAGACCATATTTTTTAATATCTACGCTATTAACGCTAGAATTGTTAACTCCTTTAGAATAATAAGTAACAATTTTAATTGGAGAATAATTCTAGAAAATAGTATAAACAAATTCAGAAGGCCATACTGGATATGTTGCAAAACTTTTGATAAGACGAGGGCCTTACAACAAAAGCAAGGCTCTTGGCGTTACACTTGCATTATAAAAAACGAAGCTATTTCTCAAATTTCTCGGATGCTGTAGAGACGAATTTGTCCAAAATTGATATCCGCTGCTAGCAAATGACATTGCAATTTCTTGGGTATGGATGTTCATAATAGTTCAACGCCACCCCACCTTCAATAGTGTTCAAGGCAACTGGTTTTTAAGAAAATTCCGAGGACAGCTGAATAAAAGCACTAACTTTATGCTGTAACTTCAAATAAGTTCTCCGAAATATGTGGCTGCTAAATTCTAGCCCTAATGTTAGATCCCAGGGCATGTTCTTTTCGTTGGAGTCACCATCTTCCACATTTTCTTTCGAATTATATATTAAAACTTCGTGGCCTTCGATATTTTCTGCTGAGATCATTCCCATAACATTTTTATACATATTCAAAAGTCAAGCAAATTTGCTTGCTGTCTTCATATAAAGTCAGAGAAAGTCAAATAAACAAATTCGATTAAGTCTCCCGTACTCCTTGCAAAATCTAAGTCACATGTGTTCCACGAAGTTCTTAAACTGGAGCTATTTCCAATTACAGCATACATACCTATCCTTACCTTTCTGAAAACTTTAGTATAATTTAATTTAACCAACACTTGCAAATAGTTTTTCAGCACAATAACGAAACCTGCAGACCATAGATTCTACAGACACTTTACCACAGATGCATCCTATCTCAAATGAGTTTAGATACAAAATTTAAAAGACCTCGTTTATAATCCCCCCCATATTCATATTCTTACTTTGGTCCATATGTCGCAACGAATTCGTGTTCACTATCCTATTCAAGTCAAAAGCATATGTATAGCACTGGCTTTTTTTGTAATCCACACAGGATAACACAGAAAACAGGAAACACTGGCTGGCGAAAAACTGCTTTAATCTCATAATTATTGAGGTTTGTAATTTTGGCAGTGTGTGCAAAATTTCTCGTTTATGACCAGGCCCATGAGAAACATCTGCTCTATGAATATATTATGTTGGTTGGAAAATATAAAACACTGCTGCAGTGGGAGACGACAACGACACCACGAGGACGATGAATATTACACAGCGTCCAGAAAGTCATTAAGATAAGCACTAGCGGGAAGGTTTTTTTATTCACACGTTACCGCCACACCGCCTGGAAAAACTATCGCCATCACATATCAAAGATTGGATATAAAATTCTTCTGATATCCTGTTTGCGACATATATTGTCTTTAAGTAGAATGAAAGTCCTTTTTTGGGTGCTGGGGAAATGGCTTTTCAACGACATGCTTCGAGGGAGATCGAATCCATTCATTGTTCTTGCTTTCCATGGGATACTGGCGAACATTAAAATGTTCGAGATCAAATGTGGTGTGGTAGATAGTTGTATATGAAGTTTCAATGGATTCTAGGAATTTCCCCCATCTTGATGGATTGGGACAGGAGTTACCTCGCCGCGTAAAGTGCCAGTCATTTAGTCGAGGGTAACTTTGTGAAAGTCAATAACATTGCTGTTAGGATACCACCACTGCTGATGCTATCGATTGTATAGCTTTTGGGTTGTTTTGGTGTCAATATTTGATGGATGTGTCCTTTAGTAAGTCACTAACACAACTTTTCTAACTGAATGTAGTGAATGAATAGATGGGGTTTGGTGGGGACATTGGAAGTTAATTGAATGGTCGTATACCATGTCACTAGTTCAGAGGTTATCTTGGTTGGATTTTTTTTTTTTAAATTTTGTTTGCTACTTATGAAGGATAAGAATCTGTTAATATCCGCAGGAAGAACCCTTTTCTTTTCTCTCTGTGAATGGAATTAATGATTATCCGTATTTTTGCTTGAAGGCATTGTAGTCCCTTTTTAATAAAGCCAACCAACAACCCTCGTTTAAATTTATATTATTATTACTATTTTTTTTTTTTTTTGTTTTATCTCATCGAATTATTCCACGAAGTGGGGATGGCTTAGTAGGCATATCCTTGAATATTGTAAAATATTTTGAAATATTGTCTGTGAAATTGTCACACTTAATATACGAGAAAAGGGGCATTCGTTATTTTAAGAAGGATCACTGCCTAAAGGGGACATTTGGGAACATATTTATAGAGTGAAACAAGGATGTTGTCCTGAAAAGAAATAACGTACATGACTGGAATGTTCATTAAAATTAAGGTAAAATCGATAAGAAGCATCAAATTGAAGTTTTCTTAAAATGAGTAAATGCCCAAAATGCAAAAAGTTAGTATCTATCATCTCGTCGTGTATATGTCAAATATGCTAGTAATCCTAAATATGGTGTGAACCAGTTTACAGATCCAAGAGGTTTGGAAATACGGAGTTATAGCACCATATTTTCATGGTGCAACAGTTTCTGAAAAAAAAGCTGGCCAAAGACATGAAGAAAGGATTCGACACGGTTAGTAGAAATTAAATTTGGGCAAGTCTAAGAAATAAAGGTGTGGATGAGGGTTTTTAATAGCGATTAAATACACCGATTGTCTCGACGTTGTTAGAAGCAGCAATAGAATGTCGGAGAAATTCAAAATGTCAGAAGGGGTTAGACAAGGAAGTGTTTTAAGTCCTCTTCTATTTATCATAGAGGCCTGTATATTTGCAGATGATGCAGTGTTGTTCACAAACTCAGAGAACATCCTAGAGAAGAATCTGCAAGTGTGGAAAGATATTCTGGCACACAAAGAACTCGAAGAACAAAAATATTCATATTTAAGTCGATATACCTTCCAGCATTACTGCACGAAGTACAAAATTGGACTCTCTCAGAAAGGCAAGGAAGGCAGATACAAGTCATGTAAATGATGAAACTGGATGCAGGTATAAGACAAACTGAGAGAAAAAGAAACGAAGACGTAAGGAACGAACTTAAAGTGCATCTAAAAAGACTCAAATGGTTTAGACATGCGGATGAATGAAAACAGGCAAGATACCAAAATTTGGGAAGCAGAGAGGAATACCCAGAATAACTTGGAATGGAACAGCTGAAAAGATTATAAATGAAGCTGAAAAAAGTTGCAACTCGTCCAAGATATAGAAACTACTGGAGAGAGTTCTTAAAGAAGAGGGAGACAGAATCTTGACACCCTAAGGGAAAAGAGGACCGGATTATGTATATATTTACACATATAAGTCAAATATTAATTTGAGCTGAGATATAGCCAATTTTCAAAAACAAATCAATATACAAAGTACCGTTAAACGCATTTTTAACTAAAAGCCTGGCACGCCATCTATTAGCATGAAAATTTCGATTTCGTGTCGAATTATGATATTACGAGTACAGATCCCAGGTATAAAGTTTGAAGAAAATCGGTAGGCTGTACATGTAGACCGACAGCATTGAGAGAACCACTTTTTTGAGATTCTCTAATATAGTAATGTCTAGTTTGATTAAAATCTCGATATTGTAGATGCAAGTAAAAAGTTGTGCTCTTGTCACCATTTTCAAAAATGGCGTCAAAAATAAAGTTTTTGACCACTTTTTCAAAAACCATCCATTCTATTAAAAAATGTTCAGACACGAATTACTTAGCATTGAATTATGTACAATTTATGTCATATAATTTTTTTTTGATTTGTTTTTTTTTTTGGCTTCGAACTTTTATTTTATACTGATAATTTCATGCATGTCAACAATGTCATCTGCTATATTGATAGCGAGTTGCAAATAGAGTTGCCAGGTATAAAAGCGAGAGAAGAATGATTTATTACATATTTGGGAGGGACGAACGTGCTAAAGAGGGACACAATCTTCGATCAAATGGGACGATAAGGTGGGATGTCAAAATTTGGCTTATTTGGAAAAGAATTCTTTTCAAATTACCGATTATCATAGTAATCTATTTTTCACTTACTTTCCTCTTCCGGGACATCCAACATTATTTAAATTCTTCGCGGCTAATTCTAAAGCCAAAATTCGAATGCTTCTTTACGGTGCTCCTTTTGAGTAGGTTTTTTCTGCAGAGCGCAATTACCGATTTTTTGTATGTCCATATGTCGCCCTCCGACTTTGACATTTCGGAAAATTTTAATTTCAAACCTGTAATAACGATTTATTTTATATTTTTTAGAATAATTTGAATGGAAGGAGTCCTCGACACAGTTTTTTTTTCTCCATCACTTACAACAGTGACTGGCAACAACCAATGGAAACAATCACTCATCCATTCAATGTAAAAGCAGGCTCGAGTAGAAAATTGGTCTCTGGTCTTTTGTGAAACTTTACGATCAAACGACTCTGAAAAGCTGTCAGAATTCGAACGCCATAACGCTTTTGACAGCCATTCTACCAAGTTACAATAATATTTGTCACAACGCGCGACCTCCAAATTTGCAACACCAAATGTGGCTTCAAGACGGTCGGACATTGAGAGGTTAGTATTATGATTTTAAAAGATTAAGAAATACTAGAAAAAAGAAGAAAGTTTGTTGTTGCTTGGTTGAATGCAAAACAGGAAGTGATTTATTCAAAATGGTTAGAATCAAGATACATATGACATTTGGTTTAGATAGAGATGTGTCTAATTTGATATAAATAAGAATGTGCAATAACTTGATATTATAGTAAATAGGGTATAATAGATTCTCAACAGTTAGGAATATGACAGAATTATGTTCTGTTTTCTCAAATTTCTCACACACGATTTCGTGGCAGAAAGAAGAGTAGAAATATACTCTTTTTATATGTATGGTTTGATTAGGAAACACAAATATAAGAAATAACTTCGTAAACAAATGTGTAAGAATAAAAAAATAAAAAAATAAAAACCTCTGTATTCTCTAACATAATTAATTTGTATTCAAAACCATCAATAAGCAACTAAAAATGTTTACATATTAGATGCTAATAATTCGGAGTACATACACCATACAATGACTTACTTTGTTGCTAAAATCGAGCAAGTCAAAAATAATGTCAATCCAAAACAGCTGTGAGCTGTCAAAACGCGAGATAATAGTAGAGAGTAGCTCTACTCTGACGTTGAGGTGGCGCTTATGGTATTTACGATCAAAAACCGACCAAATGCCTGAGGTCACATTTGGTGTTACCCCATAAGATCCCATTGTTTTTATTCATTCTGGCAAAGCGCGAGCACCACATTGTGTTTCTACTTTTAAAGCCAATTTCCAATAACGCGTTACAGCATTCGCGCTCTGACAGTTGAAGTAGAAACAACGCGCTTATATGGGGTAAGGGATGAAAACGAAAAAAAACTATATCCTGGACTTCTGGCATTAAAATTATTTAACAAAAATACCCGAAAAAACTAAATAAATCATCTACAGCTTAATAATACAGCCTTAAACTTTTTAAAAATTAGCTAATGCGTTCTGAAAAAAAAAAACGAACAAAGTTACGATAAAGTTACTCGAAAATTGCTGAAGTTAGAGCGCTGTCAATCGGCATTTCATTCTTTACAGTTTGCATGGATGCATTCAAAGCTTTCCTAAACATAAACGTTCAGAAATAAGGACTTTCTTTCCGTCTTTCGTGTTTTGAATAAAGATGGACTTCATCAATTTTAAGAGATTAAAGTGGTACTGTCCTCTCCAAATTGGGCCGTGTGGTAACGCTAATTATAGAGGAAAATATTCGAAGCTTTTTTTTACCAATATAAGCGTGATAAGATTCGATATACAGGGTGATTCCAATTTAAACGATTAAACTATAGAACATAATAGGCAGTACCAAAAAAGAAAATGCATTGTTGCAGAGTAGGTATTATCTCTCTGCATGATCTGCAATGGGGGCTAGAATTTTTGTTCACTTTAACCACTTATATTGACCATACTCTTCAATGGTATAACGGAGCAAATTAAATGTTATATCTAACAGTGTTCAAGGCTGTTTAGAGTTACCTGAATTTCTATGATTTGTAAATCAATTCTTTTCTTAAATGTACACATATTACATGTTTCTTCCAAATTGTGTATCAATAATTCATCATAAAACTTCCAAATATTGTTTATGATAATGTTTTCGTCAACTTTCCCGAACGACAGCTTGTAGCTACCTAAAACTGTTTTTAAAATAGAAGTACAGATGCACGAAATTAAACATTGGAAACCTGTATTTAGAAATGTACTTTGTAGCATTTTGTATTTGCAAATTTGATAATCCATTTTAATCAGGTTCTGCATCGCGGTATGTAATATAAGTGTGCAAGGTGTAATCTTTCTAACTAGTCCAGATACGAGTAGCCCTGAAAGTAGTAGAAAAGTGCAAACACACGTCGAGGAATGGTTTTAATAGATCCAAAACATGTTCTTTGTAACAGTCTGTAATTTGCAAATCGAAAATCTTCCTACGCAATATTCTACACCGTAGTCCACCCTAAAAGTGTGGAAAGCCTTATCTTGAAATTAGAGGTGTCCTAGTTGGATACACACTGGAAAATATTATTAAATAATTGCTTAAAAATATTTTATGTAGTACCCTGTGTTTTGAAAATCAAATACGAGTACTCCTCTCTATTGTGTTCTACCCTATAAATCGTGCTATATGTGCATTAAGTTCAATCAAGACAGTCCTATAAATTATGGAAAGCGAAACACACAAACTGTAAAATTTTATGAAAGAGCCCCAAAGTGTTGTATTTTACCAGCTTGTATTTCGAAAATCAAAAATCTGTTTGCATTATATCCATTTTCATAGTCCTCTCTATAAATACGCAAAGTATCATTTTCCCAGGCTATTTGAGAGGTTCTGGAAATATGCAGAGGAACATACACATACACACACTGGAAAGTCATATTGAAGTATTTTTTTCAACGCCCTGCACTTTTAATATCGAAAATCCGTCTCCGTTACGCTATAGTACGTACTCTTTACGGTAGTGGGCAGATAATCCGGGAAATATGCAATAGATTTTGAAAAATAATGCCCCTGAAGTATCCCATGGTCTGTGCTGAAAGTGGGCAAAGTATCAGCTTGTTAGGCTATCCGGTGGCTTCCAGAGGAATCGGGAAGTAAAGCACTTGCTTGCATGTGTTTGTGTATTTCACGCAGTTTGTCTCAATAAAATTTTGAAAGGTTTTAATAGAGAGTTTATAAATTAATAAATTGTATCTATACAGCAGTGTTCTGAAGAAGGGGCCACGACAGATACTTTTCAGTCGCTCTTTTAAAGTTCGGTCGAGTCAGCTTGTGTTCTGACCACCAAGTAAAAGAGTTATAATCCTACAAAGGAGATTCTCATCCCTTCCATCTCTAGCTTACCGACTTAGTCATTATGCTTCACTCCAATGTGCCCTGGTCTTGCTCAAATTATTGAGTTTGTTTGGGTATCCCCATGTCATTTTAAAACTAATTTTGAAAGCGCGTATTACTTTAATGGTAGCCTGCTCTCCCTTATATAATCAAAATGCCTTCCTTAATATGGTTGCTGTCGAAGTTAAGTTGGATATTCTTTCTGTCTTTTGCCACATATCCCTGCTCGTGTATTCTCAGCTATCTTCAAGCTGTCTGTATATTATTCATTTCAAAATACGCTATTTGACGGTATTCATTGTGGATTCATTTACCCGCGCTTTTCAGTTGAGAGTTTCGTGATGAGGCTTTTGGCAAAGCTGTATTGCTTGACCTTTTGGGCATTTGAAGTAGTGGTGCTACTTCTGTTCCTCTTTCTCTATTGCTTCTTTTGCGTGATTGCTCTTCTAGTGGCTAACTGAAATACTTTCTAGCCATCGCAGGTGTAAGGTAAAGAATTATTTCCATGCCCGCTGTAGGACGTGACCTGCACCTATTAGCAAATTTCTGCACTTTCTCTATGTTTTTCTCCGTCGTGTTCAGCTTAGCTTTTTCGTCTTTAACCATCGCACCATAGGCGATGATAAGCTTTAATATCATAGCACAGACCCAGCGTAGGATTCTGCGGCTAGATTCAAAGGTTCTATTCGCCAAGCCCTTGGAAGGGATGTGCAGTCGAGTGCATAATTACTTGGTCGCGAACGTGCCCAATATCTACTCCTGCAATCCGATAGGCTCCAAATGTGACGGTAGTACTTTTTTGGAAAATTGTTTTATAGTGATCTTGTTTGAATTCATTTTGAAATCTGTAGAGCGTCATTATTTTCTTGTTATTTTAAGTTCTACCTGTAGTGTGTCAAAGAGTGTTCCCTCAAATTTGCAGCTGGAATACTGTTCCTTCGCGGTTCTTGGGGTAGATTTGACTGTGAACGGCATACGAGTATTCATATCATCACAAGACCAGCACTGAAACCTTGAAGAGTCTTTATCAGAGAGTTAGGATCTTATCACAACAATACCTTCTTTGCTGTGATATGACATAAGGCCTTATTTAATGACTCTTTTGTTAGGATATAAGGTCTAGGCTAAGCTTGGCACTTTAGATAGTAAATTGTCTAATTTCGTATACAAAAAACAAAAATAGTATCCACGATTCTTGAATCAGGGATATTCTGAATCTATTCTTTTTTATACAGATTGGTAGGAGGCAGTCCATGTCTAAAAGTGATGGAGATTAATTTGCATAAATCATATCATCATAATGCTTGATAGATATATTTGTATTCTCCAACAAGTTGATAACGCTTCTAGCAGTAGAATCCTTAGGTAGACACAGTGCATGTCGAGTTCAGCTTAAAAGTGGTGCTTGTACTAGAAGGATTTGTACTCATCCTGCAATTTATGACTGACGCTGTTGAAAGCAAAGTGATTTACTCTCTTTCGGGTTATATGTCTTCTCTTTCCTACAGTTTGCCAGATATTCATCAATAGATGCGTATTCCGAGTTCTGATTAGTTCCACAATACTCTCTAGATTGCTCTGTATAAGAAAAAACTAAACTCTGTTCCTTGGCCTGAACCATATTTTAAGTACATCATGCAATCTTTTTCAGTTTGAAGCCGCAAG
This sequence comes from Pocota personata, assembly GCA_963082735.1. NCBI lineage: Eukaryota > Metazoa > Arthropoda > Insecta > Diptera > Syrphidae > Pocota > Pocota personata. The sequence goes on from OY720430.1 coordinate 8,040,470, forward strand.
TATTAAATAAAACTGAAATGGATGAAATTGTGGCCTCAATCAGATGTCCCTTATAAATTGTTTCATATTTGAATCCAATTACCAGAATTTGTCTCAGTGTCTTTATGTAAACTTTAAGCTAAATTTCTCTAACATTTTTTCCTTAAAACAAAAGACCTATCCACATCAGTATTGAACAACATTTTACAGAAATACTAAATATCCATCACATCATCATTAGTCTAATAGAGGCGTCTATCCGTCCTCACATTCGCACCGCAAAACGATTAAAACTCATTCACCTCTTTTCCCATGAACAGGTCAAACCTAGAAAGAAATCATTATCCTTTTTTTTCGCTAAAATGAATTTATTACTTCAGTATTGCTCCGTGCAACAAAAGATATACGACCACCAACCGTAACTTTGGTGTAAAAACCCCACGTAACCATAAATTTAACTTAATGTTCCGCAGAAAGCATTGCACAGCATCTGAAGAGATCTCTACTTTATAGAACGCAGGAGGAGGCAAAGAATAGAACAGCTTGCCTTCTCAATTGTAACATATTCACTGAGAAAAAAAAGAACACAAACAGGCACCCAACTCATGTATTCCGGAATTCCTCGCTTTCCACTTAAGCTGGCCCAACATCGTTTTAGAATTATTTCAAATTTATTGCACGGTTTAACGACTATAGAGCAGGTAAACGAGTAACTGGGGGTAGCGAGCTGAAACTATGCCAGAGAGGAGAAAATAATAAAAATGAAAATCGGTTAAGAGTAGATTGCAAGTCACTCGATACTATACGTAACCGATACCTTCCATCATGTATCTACAACACTGGAGTAGGAACTCACGAGTGGGAGCTGCACTATGGATACCCATTAAACGCATACACGCAGAAAAACTAACAACTGGTAACTGGAAACGTGTGAGAAACTTCCTGACCCAGATACATATAGTCGTTAAACTTTCACAAAGTTGTTTCAGAAAAAGGTTTCCTCACCTAACCCAAACCCATGTATTCTGAAGCCCCACTGGGCGGTAATTTAAAACGAATTATTCACCAAAAATTATTTGCATAGTTTAGTTGAATAGAATTTTTAATTATCGTTCCCCTGCGGTGTCAGGGACGAAGTTATCCTTAATAAATAAACACTATGTGCGCATAATCCAATTTTCAAACCCTCTATGCCAGGATAGCATTTCAAAGACTAATTGCCAACGAAGAGGGATTTTTTTGCGCCCCTTTTTTTCCTCGTTTGGCTATGAAATAACTAGCATTGTCGAGAATTGTGGTTCTGTCGGATGTCTGTCGTGCTTTTGGTGTCGTTCAGTGCGGTCGCAATGCGAAATAAATTTAATCAACTGACCGCATACAGATCCGACAGCATGTGAAGCGTGCTGTCATTCAGAATACGATGCGGCGCGAAGCTCATTACTATGGCAACGCAAAGGTAAGTAATGCCCGGTAACTGTGGAGCTGGATGAATGAATGCGCAACAGTGGCGACATTTCTGCACGAAGACCGACATTTCTGTTTCTGTATCCTGGAAATGCAGAAGGTAACAACACCATGCGCTGGTTAAAATGTTTGCCCTTTTGTGAACCCCGACAATCCAGATCCAATCAATTGCGTGATGTGACGAATGCACTGCAGAGGACAGCTTGACATGTGAGGAGGGCTGACAGCTTACGTGTCCTTCCATCATCGGGTGATGGAAGCACAGTGTGTGTGTGTGCTGTGCGCACATAATCTACGAGTGCGAAACAGTTTACACTACGATAGACAGGCAATTCAATTAAAATGCAAAATCACTTCAAGTGTGTACATACAGTGTGGGGCAAAGAAAAGGAAAATATGTGGGCATATTTATTTAATAAAAAAGGAAAAACTGAATTCAACGTACGATGAAGAAAGATGTACTTACAGAGAATGCTTAATTTTCTTTTCGATTTAACTTAATTTTTTTTAGATAAAGAGTTTCGTCTAAAGTCTGAATCAATGAAGCTTAAAGCATATTTCGTTGACACTTTCTGCAAGTGACTTGTAACTTTTCCTCCAACTGCCATGCTTCTTGGCGATTAGCCCCATTTCGAACCCCTAGTTTCTGCAGATATTCCAGCGCATGGTCTCTTCATTTTCTCTTTGGAAACATTGTGGAGGCTTGTTCCTGGGAATAATGGCGTTGTTCCGAAGTTCTGCTGGATTTGTAGATAAAGTGACTGGACTAATGGTCCAATTCTTGCAATTGGTTAGTTAATCCTCCTAAAATTTAGTTCAATGATGAAATACCGTTGAGCACAAAGTCATCCGCTAGGATTTTTAGTAGATGAAGGAGTGGAAGAATCTAGTGCGACTGATGCTAACATTTTCTGTAGGTCAGCGTGATGGACCGGGTGCATTCCTTTTCCAAAGAGCACTCTTAATTTTCCTATCTTAACACATAAACTGCCAGGGCTGATTTTGGCGTCATTAAGTAGTTCGTAGAATCAATTTTTCACTTCGCATACCTTATCTTCAGCTGGGGTATGCGTTAAAGTTAGGTTCAGTTGAAGAGCCTAACTCTAACTCCAGTCGTTTGTTTGTTGAGGTTTGGTTGGCTGTGGCTTTTCTCCGTGTTTTTTTCTTCCATTTATGAGTCCACTATTCATAATCGAATCCATATCCCCTGAACGGCAGCATTCGTTTTGTTTGCAAATTTTCTCTCCTAGTCGGAGCTTTTCTTGGATGGCGGTTATATCATATTTGCATATAATTCGCGAAGACGTTCCACATCTATTTCACGTAAATTCTTAAAAACCGGGACACAATCCGGAACTGTCCCGGCCAATCTGGACGGATGATCAGCCTTAATTACTATTTAACTAGTATGCCTTCTTTACTACAGGATGAAGACATAACATAAAATGACACATCGTGAAAAAAAATTAAGTGACGTGAAATAAAATCACGCGCAGGAATTACTGGCATTTGGTTAGAAAATACAGTCGTTTTGAGAAACTCCATATGAACATAAGCGTACACTGCCCACCTGTTTTTAGGGAGTACCATTGGTGAAAGCCGACCACTGTAAAAGCCTCTACGTTCCAACGTGCTGAAATGCCCCAAAGACAAGAGGCCAAGAAGGTCTTAAAGAAGTTCTAAACCTAGCATTTTTATACAAAAAAAAAAAAAAAAATCAACCGCTTGTGTGCTTGATCCTGCCAAATGGCTGGTACTGCCATCTTAATAATGAAAATGTGTACATGTTTAGAATTTTTCTAAGAAGATTATGCCCTCTGGTGTCACTGCTTATCAGTTTCGACCTCCTCTATACAGAGTCGGCATTCTCTCTCAATAGACAGATATAATTTATTTGAATAACCAGCAGTAGCCAGTCAAGAAATCCACTAGTTTCCTAATACACTCTACTACTAGGTTTTTTACTAGGACCAAATGAGGTGATTTAATATGACTTATTTTTTTTATGTAATTAGCTCATTTGATTGACAGTTGACATACAAGACAGCGTTAAAGAGTCAAACTAGAGAACATGTTAGGTGTGTAAAGTGGTACCACCAGTTGTTACTCCTCTGATAAGTGAGCTATCCTTGTCCATTTGTTAATGTATTCGAAATATCAACTCGCAAAGTTTAACATTCCCAAGATTTATGTGTATGCATGAGGTAGAGTGCACGAGTAATATCTTTTCGACAGTTTTTCTCTCAATTCAATGCAATAAAAGGTATGTTTGCCTTGTTGCCTTGTTCAACTTTTTTGTACTGATTTGCTATCTCATTTTCTTGTAATGAGATAATTTAGCAAATGAGAAAATGTATGAGAAATGTGACTTCATTTAGGAGTTTTTGCAATAATTATCTCATTTGGCTCTAGTGAAAACGTAGTATAAGAGCCATACAATGATAGTATGGCTTGATTAATCTTAAAAATATTTTTCTAGTGGAATAGCCCAAACTTGGAGTGTCATAAAAAAGCTCAGGAGCCGAGAATGCGATTATTGAACTTAAATTTCCTTTTGATCCACCATAATTTGACCTTATTATATCTGGTTAAAGATCGTTCGTTTAAGCAGCATTCAAAAAGTTTGGAGTCTATTAAGAAGGAAACTATTGCTTTAATCTATCTGAAGAGATGTGAATAATAGCGATTTTAATACCTGTATCGAAGTTAGTCCTCGCGCAAATCTCAGTGGCATGGATCTCAGCCTGGAACACTTTTAGAATCCATTTACACTTCTAGGGTCTAGTAAACAACTACCATTAGACCACTAGATGCGGCCGAAATTTTCTAGTTCATATTTCCTGTTAAAGCTCCCTGATCATAACATTAAGGACAGTACAAAACTTGCATGTTTCAGGAATGTGGTTAAGTATTTTCAGGTGTCCAATAACATTACCTATTTTGTTATAATACTTCGACACCACTCCTTGTAGCTGTTTTTCGAATAAAGTTTTGTAATGGTGAAATACCAATGACAGGTTGTAGTGCTACTGTTGAATAGGTGCATCAGTAATACTTTACCAAATTAAAATGGTTCTTATGACATGGTCTTTCCGAGTACTATAGACCAATAATGGTCGCCATCATGATATACAACCAATTGATCATTTTTGTATTAAGACCCCGAGCCCAGCCATAGAGGAACCGACTGGTTTACAAGGTTCTGGTAATATGCTCTGCAATGTAGATAAATTACCAATGACTAAAGACTTCGGGGAAACCTTTGATAGCCCTAACAAATACCGATACTCATCCAGAACAAGAAATGATTATTCCAGTTCCCAGCTTAGCCCTGATCTATCTGTTGGTCGATTCTTCGATCCCTCTATAAATAATGGCTCTTGTTGATGTTATTGAAGGCGCAATGAAGCCTCTGGATTACGCAGAAAGTCTAAACGTTGGATACTTATAGCAAGGGCTACAAGCAAGACACTGTGTTACACAAAATATTTTTCTTCTAACTTATACACAATTTCCCTACATATGTGCGTCTTTCCGCACACCTCTAGAAGCCTCCAGATGATCTAAGAAGCTAAAGGCTAGCAAACTTATATAATAAATCAGAAAAAAACTGGAGCTGAATTCCAGGTTTTCCAAATACAGCCAGTTTTTTGAATTTCGAAACACAAGGTGCTGCAATTAGTTTACTTCGAACTTATGAATGTGCATATGTAATCACTATTTTCCAATATTCGCGTTTCTTTCCGCACTCCTCAAAAATCACTCAAATGATCTAAAAGCTGAAACTTTGTAAACTTGTTGAATGTGTCATCAATTTTATAGAGGGTGGGTATTGCAAAGAAGACTTGTTCTCGAGGTTTTTTGTGAAAAAGGCATAATGTTCAAATGGCAAATTAAGGGACTTGGAATATACTGTTCTGTATATTAATTAAGGGGTATTTTAAAATTTTCAGCCGTACGTTACTTTTTGTGAAGTGAAAATTAAAAATTCCTGGGCTAACAAGGCCTGTTCTAGCTACTCACAGCCATTCATTCTAAATGTGCTACAAATACAGACCAACAGTTTATTGATGTTTCCGAAGGGCATCATTGAGAAGCTTTTTCGCGACAGTTCTATTCTTGGATGTTTGTAAGACTTTCGCGAGATGTGGGAGCTTGCAAACCTTTTTTGATATTTCTGAAACTCGAACAATGGTCCACGCAGTTGAGCACTAAGCCATATTTCAAACGTTTTCTTGTTTTTCAAAATATTGTAATATGCGAGCTACGGCTCGAATAGATAAAACTTTACTCTGTGAGATTATTTCTTTATTTTCTAGTCTATAGAACAATTCAAGTTCACACTATACTATTCTTCGCAAACTCCTTCCTTACAAGGTCTCTTTCTTCTCAAATCACTTTATCTCCTTTCAATTACTTAATTCACAAATCCAAACTAATTACTTCTTCTTGTTAACTCTCAACTTTCAATTTATCACAAAATTAAAACTTCGTCGTTTATCACTTTTCCAATCTCTTCGTGCGGTTCGAAACCCAACTGCCCTGCCTCGATCGCCATCTGTCCTTATATAGTCGCATTTCTGATAGCCAGAAACTTCTAGCAAATTCTTCGACCACTGGAACAAGAAAATTCTGATGTAATAATTCCAAGATGACAGCTGCAGCCAATAATCTCTTGCGGTTATTATTCTCTCTTAATTCTGCGACGTCGTATCCGTCTCTTACTGTGGACACGAACCTCGAATGAAAAAACACTTTGGAATGTGTTGCCTGTTTGAGGGCGTAGTTATTATACTACCATTATGTTACAATATGTATTGTCAAATGTTCAAACTTCTAGCGCTACCAAAATACTTATGTAAATCTTTTAATATTATACTTCTCAGTACGCCCCTTTTTCCATATTCGACATAAGCGATACAACTTTCTCCACATACTGTATGTGGGATTCAGGCCTCTCCTAAATCAAACATCACCTTACGGTTATAACCTCATTCTTCACCTATCGTGTTCGTCTCATTATTTCGATTGATTCTACCGAAGTGAATTTAATTCGTAATCAGTTCTATCCTCCCGGGGGAGCTTAAGTTCATCAACGTAAGAACGGGTGGGTGTGGATGGCGTAGGGATTCAGAAGCAGGCAAAATCAAATCACATTGTATAGCTCATCCGAGGGTAAGTGTTCAGGTGTTAATCCCAGATGGAGAATGCTAAGCACGCTTCTTGAAAATGATTATTCCAAGATTGAGTAATTCGTAATAATCCCCTACCTGGTGCCGTCTTTACACGAATGACCTTTGTGTCGTGTTGCCTAGTGTTTTTATGTTTCAACTTCAGTTTCTATAAAATTGATTATCAGCAGTTGGATATAATGGTAAGTTTCCCATTATTAATTTATTCTATAAATAGGATATGTTTCGGGTTGAAGAATGAACGATTCCAGATTCCCAGTATACACAAGCACCAGCATCATTGTAAAACTGAAAGTTTGATGATCCATTAATTATTTTGAAATTGTGTTTGGACTTGTGTGTGCTTCCGGTTGTGAGAGATGTAATATAATTTCGGGTCCATGGCCGGGCTCAAAGGGAGAGTTCCCAAACACACACACCCACACTGGATTGCGGGATCGAATTATTCATTGGATTTACTGTGAGTGATTGTGTTGATATTTATGTTGCTAATGGAATGCAAATTCCCTGTTAATTAATGTGATTGCTGGTTGAAAGCGCGGAACTGCAGAATCGAAATTAATAAATATTTCCAAGGTACTCGAAGGCGTATACGTAACAAATATTTTTTTTAATATGGTCAAACTCAATTAGGCACTATATGTTGCGGAAAATTGTGGATTTATCAAATTTAGGATACAATTTGGTGTATAATACCAATCGAAATTTTTTTATTTTAGTTTATACGAAATAGGGTTTAGGAGGGAACTTGTGTAAATGAATGCTCTGTGACATCAGTCATCAACTACCTAAATCGAGCACAAAAAGATGTACAAGGTGGCGTAAGTCCTCTCTCGACTTCCTAAGGTAGTAACTTTGTTTGTAAATAAAAAAGAATGGTTTGTTGATTATGTTTGTTTAGACATTAAGTCGGGAAGATAATATCGGTCAAGTGGCAGCCGCTAGAATTGATGCACATTCGAGCTCGTTTCGCAGCATTTTCCATGACTTTTCTCAAAACTTCTGGAGATAAATTCTCCACTTTTAGTCGAATGTTCTCCTTTAGGGCCGCGAAGGTCTGTGGAAAGAAAGAAGTCTGAAATGGCCAAATCGGACGTCAGTGTAAATCGCCAAAACGAGAGATTAAGCAGCCGGGAAACGCTTCTTGCAGAATGTCCACTATAGCACGTGCTGTATGTCCTGCTGGAACCACATATTCTTCAAACGCAATTCGTCAATTTACCGTAGAAAGAAGTCGCCATTATGGTTCTGCACCTCCCAATTGCATGCCCGTCATTTGGTTGATATCTGAGGGTCCTCTTCGATATCTTCAGCCACGGCAGCGATGTTCTCGACTGAATGGCTGCTCCGGGGCCGGCCACGTCTGCTATTCAGAGAATCGACGATGAAATTCACGTTGAGCCAAAACCACAGACCGATTATTTGTGTAAAACACAATTATTCCACGTTCCTGAAGAGTTTAGCAATCCATGGTTTGTCTAAGTATATTCTGCTTCTGTTTAATTCACAAATGGCAAAGCTGCGATGACATAAGATGCGAGCATCTTCCGATAGAGTGAAAATGAGAGCATTTTCCGATAGACTGATGACTTGTATTTTCGAGCACTTTCTTGCAAATTAACTTTATCGTTACCCAAGATACTTATGTACCTCGACATCCACCATTTGAGTCGCTGGATTATCTGTTGATATTTCGTTCAGGAGACGCTTGCAAGGTTTTGTTAGTACTATCCCCCTTACATCAACATTTTAACGGCCATCTGATTGTTAATGACAAGTGACTGGATGGTTTGGTGAGTCACTCCTGTCTGAAATTTTTGTAGAGCACACCCTTTCATACACTGGTACCGAAGTCAAAATTAAAGCATTGCTGTTCCATATTCCAGCTTCTGCTTCACTGAGCCTACTATTGCAGTAGAGATTCAGATTCATATTGCTTAGATTCAGACTATTATTAATGTCGGTCTTATAGATCCCTTTATTCTGGTGAAGTTTGTCCTTTGCTTGCTTTATGGAGACCTGATTCCAAACTGATGTTTCGGTGATGCATCCGCATTTTCGGTGACATTTTCAAGCCTTTAACAGACTTCACATACTCGTACATGTACTTGATGGAAAATCTTCTGATCGCTTGGTTTTTTTAGTGAGTACTGATGGACTGACAGGCTGTCGGATGAGAAACTGATGGACTAATCCACCCCAACAACAATAACTAAGGATCTAAACCGCATATTTCATAGAATATTGTCCGCTTGGTATTCTAGATAGTCTCTGCACCTGTCATGCGCCAGCCAGGATTAGATTTCTCAATTTCTCGCAGGCGGACATTTGGAACATGGAGCGGAGAGACATATTGAGATACATACAGTTCTCATAAAAAAATAAGTAATTAAATATTGTGGCGCTAACAGCTGATACAGGGCTTGGCTTAGCTTCTCGCAGCCATTTGTGCTATGCGACACACGAATAGCAGGGACATACAGTTTAATGTCGTTTCCGAAGGCAATTTACTTTGGGATGTTAGTCAGACGTTCGCCAGAGGTGGGACCATGAAAATATTGTTGGTGTTTTCTGGGACTCGAACTTTGAGTTCCCCGCTCAGTGATCACACTCTTAACCACTGAGCTACGGCGCCCACTATACGTACGACTATATATGTAGTTCCCTTGAGCTAGTCATAATATTCATGTGTTCTACCAGAACCCGAACAAATTCAAATCGACGAGGTCAGGCAAACTAAGCTGTATTCCTTCACGATCTTCGGTAATCATAGGAATGGGTCTTCCACACTGTTTACCTCGGCACAGGGTTGATTTGACTGAACTCAACATGCTACAGCTACCAATTTGTATGACGTCCGTACTTCCAAATTGTTGTTGGGACTAAATCCTAATTGCTTTGCACCGTGAACCAAAAAGTATCGATATCTCTGTCGTAAGTGGCTCCAAAATAACGATAAAAATACTTTGCTGTAACAGAACAAGACATAGGAAAGGTCCTTCCTCAATGAATACCTGAAAGTTCCAAAATAGGTATAATAACAATTTACCAACCTCCACCACAAAACCCTTAATCAGCTTCGAAAAGTTAATTGACTTTCCATTGTCATTATTTGCTCCTTCAGATTGGCATCGACCCACACGCAGAATAATATTTATTTTTACCGAAAGTCAATCTCGTGCATTATATGTATGCCTTTCATTTAATTACCCAGTTTTAATGTCCTTTCGCAGGAAGAAAAAAATTAATGAGGACTCACCAAACATTTTCCATCCTGTTGGTGGTGTGACGCAATCAGCAATGCGACAATACCCGGATTTTTCGATGCTGTTCCTTTCGCATGAACTCACCTCTTCTTCGCACGGCAGGCAGACACTGACGTGCACTGGCTCTGACTATCAAGTTGACATCATTAACGGGCCGCTTCGCACAATAAAAGATTGCTTATACACGTACGTGCTATGAAGTAATCCAATTACAGTATTTGCAGTGGGACTTCGAGCCCACCTCCTCCTCCTCGGGGGAGATATTGTTGTCATCTCATAGTCCTTATGACCTACTCCATGGAACTCACTCCAGCCTAGCCTGGTTCATCTCCAATGCATGCATTAAGTATCCATAAACTTTCTATTGGCTTCAATTTACTGTTTACAGTTATTATTATTGCTTGCACATATACAAAACCGAGCAGCAAGAGGAGGCGGAATTAACATTTTATGGGACATTGTTCGGAAATCTCCTTTGTTGGTCCATAAAGGAACCGTATATTGCCAGGCTTACTTCATAATGAGATGCTTTAGAAAATGATAAAAACAAATCTCGTCTCGTTGTCCTTCTTCCTTTTCGAATGTTGTTTGTTCAAACACAAGTAGGGGACGAGAAGTGGGCATTTATTATTGCATTCAAAGGGGGGAGTGTAAGAGTGCGTACTTAATTTGAATTTCATAAAAATGTCCTGTAGGATGTAAAATTTATGCCGGACAGAAGAACGAAGAGCAATTTGAAGGATGTTAGCTAAACACAAAAAAAAAAAAATCTGCTATTGGTCATAAATTAGTAAACTGGTAGTATGGCAGTATAATAAATTTGATACAATTTATTGCCATGGTTAAGTAATTTGGTTGTGAGGATAAAGAGGCAAAGCAAGGCATGGTTCCCGGAAGAAGGCATAGCAGTGTGAATGTGTTTTGAAGTAACTGGGTTCGATAAATTGACAATTAATACTGTAAAGAGAGCAATCTGTTTTCGCCAAGTACTTTGTGGGATAGCTTCTTGATGTAATCTGTGGTTGTTTGGTTTGATGAATTTAGTACTTGTGAATGACTGAGGCTTATAAAAGACGTAGTAGGCCATATCTGTGAATATTTTAATGATTCACGGTGGGTTTAATATTATCAGGAAGACTACCTTCTAAAGCGTAATATAACTTAAATACTTGATGGGAGTATTAACTTGGCTTGAAGCTAAAAGAAACGGGACTGTTGTCAGTCTGAGCTGGTAAAACACTTTTAGTCAGATGTTAAGACTGCTAATCTGCTGTCGCCGCCATGCTCAAAATTTTGACAAATCGGCCAAATTATTTCGACATTTATCTGACAAGGTCGATTGGATAAAACGTCATTACCCAATGACTGAAATTATTGCTCTTGGTGACCACAACGACGGCACTTAAAATTGGCTACAGTAATTAAATAGAACTGAGGTAGACAAGCTGAAGCTTTGCCATTAGTTGCAATCTCACCCAGCTTGTCAAAGAGCCCACACAGTTTCCAAACAACCCAAACAATTTCGAAAATAGTCTATAGACTACGACGTTGACCGTTTGTGCAGAAGCAGAAGAAGTAATTCGGTCTTGGTGTACAGCAGTTTTTTATTTTTTATTTTTTTATTATTTGCACGTGTTAAAGGGGATATGAATACCCTTATACTAATTTTTAGAACACGTACGTTTTTTGTGGAAAGGAAGAGATAGAGAAAAAGACGGAGTGGTGTGGTTTGAAACTCATGTGGTATTAAGTTTCTGTAAAGGGTTTCTGTCCAGATAACTGGGGAGTATTTTGTTTTGTTTTTCGCTATTATTGTCGTTGCTTATGATTCACTGTATTTCTGTCCATCCTCCTGATGTCATCATCACGATCAAGTTGCATTTTGGCCATATGACCACCCCTACTGACCACCCTACACAGTAGAGTTGTGTTAGCTTTCACAAGTGATCGACTTTTTTATTTATTTCATGCGAAATAAATAGATGATTCTTGACACCAGGATTCGAACCGTGAATCAACAGCGTGACATTACGGCCACCCTCGAACCAGTGCTTGACGTACATGATTTAGCTTTGTCCACAGATGGTGTGCTAGAGTCTGACAATGAACAATAACAGATGGGTCTTCTATTTCTATTTTAGTTTTTTGGTACAAAATTCCTCCACTGTTTCTTCCATTCGTCTTTTAGTAGGCAGGCGTTCCACAAGGAGGTGTTTTTAGTACAATATTTTTCGCATTATTTACTGATGTGTTTAACATTCCGGGAAGTTTTGATGTTAAGGTTGTACTTTATGCACACGATCTTGTTATTCTGGCTGAAAATGTAAACATGCTCCAGCTGCAAATCAACAATTTATATAGCTATTGTAGTACCTGAGGCCTTTTAAAACAACCAAATCTAAAATAATGATTTTCGAACCATCAGCTCGTAGGAGATCGACACAGAAAAACTAGCACTTGAAAGGAAGCCCATTGGGTAAGTAAAACAATTTAGGTAGTTAAGGGTCCTAATATTTAGCAAGCTTGATTTGTGTCCCTATATTAGGTATAAAATATGGAGCAGGTACTTTTATAAAAAAAAACATATGGTTATAGCTTCCAAAATTAGTATATTCAATGCTACACTCAAAAAATGTTAAAGAATGGTACAATCTTACTAACTCAGGCTAAGTAGCAAAAATCGATAGAAATTTATACCAAAAATGTTTCAATAGAGCTCAAGGATCATCAACTAGATTTTTATATAAAACACTTAGCGATGGGAACAACTACTTTAGCAGAGAGATGACAGTCAACCAAACAGGCTTTATCTGAAAAATTAGAACTCAGATCTTAGGTCCAAATTATATCTACAATCTGCAGTCTTTGCAATTGTAATGTGTCTGAAAATGTTTGCTTACCACTTCCTAGCAGTGTGTTCAATGCGGTACGCAGATTATATTTAGGTAAGAAACCAAGCAAATGTTGAACGGGTCATATGGCTGGAAGGTACTCTCTCGATTTTGTAGTAATTTTTTTAACTATCGGAATAGTTTTATGGGTATGCATTGATTTTGTTTATCATCCTTGACTTCACGTTTGCCATCCTATCATTGATTTGTTTTCGTTGATATCTGCACCAAACTTTGATTTTGAGCATAGCATCCCTTTTTCTTGTTTTAAAAATTGACATTTGCTATTTCTCCACAATTTATTTTAATTAAAAATTTTATCTGGTTCACTACTTAAACCTCGGAATCGAGATCACTTTCGAAGGGCATTTTTTGCAGTTAAGCTAAACCAGCAATGCATACAGTGATCTCACTATGTGAGTTCAAGCTTGTTAGTCCAGACTCTGAGATCACATGTTTTAGAATAGAGTTGTGGAGAGTTGAAAAGTGTTGCAGAAGTCCGAACAGGATTACAAGTTTTACGAGGGTTGAAGGGACATTATTTAGTGAGTACAACTAAATAATGGTTAATGCCTCTAGTCTGTGGTAATGATGCAAGAGGGCGCTAATGAATAAATTTGGCTGTAAACAATAAATTTAAATAAAAGAAGCGATACCATTTAAAAAAGTGAATTTTTATTTTCTGTTTTCAAAATACGTTTAAGTTTTCTTCTCCTTACAAATTTCAGCATTATTTGGTTATTTGGGTCGGAACCAATTAAACTTAATTTTTCCAAAATCAATTGTCTATCCGCGGAGCAATACTACGTGCTGATGTAGCTAATGTTTTTCAGCCTTAAATAAAAGTGAAATTGACACAACTGCAAAACATTAAAATCATTGTGAAAAGTCACTTACTCGTATGTGTTTACTTTATAAATATAATTTACAACACTTACAGGTTGAATGAATGAACACCGCTTTATGTAGCCACCTCTTCATGTAGCTTGGACTGCATGTCCAGGTACTTAATTTAAACAACTTTGCATAATGCGTTAACATTTGTCTTTTATATCTAGTTTTTCATTTGAGGTCGAAAGGTCTTTAAATTGAAGTCAATAGTTCTTTGCAATTCGTATTAAATAATACAGGGTGGCACAAAATGGCTTATGGTTTGACTTCATTATAACTTTTTTATTTCAGAGAAAATTGTATTTTTTTTTAATTACAGCATACAAATGTGGAATTTTATTGATCTAATCATGAATGATTCCATCTCACAAATTGTGACCATTTTCTGCTTCGCATTTCGTGCTCTTTCCAATACATTTTCCATCATGTTTCGTAAAATTTCAGATGTTATGACACGGATTTCATTGCGAATATTGGGTTTCAGTTGCGGGATGGTCTCTGGATTTTTAGAGTACTCTCGTTCTTTCAATTAGAATGAAAGAAAAAAGTCGAAAGCGGATAAATAAGGTGGCCAATTGAAGTCGCTAGTGCGCGAAATAATGCGCTCGTCGAAGATGTCCCGTGAGCCATTATATAGCTTGTAGTATGCGTTGTGGCTCCATCCTTTTGGAACCATAGTTGCGGATGGTTTTGCATAACTGGCCTTAAAAATTTGTCCAACATCGTTCGATGATGAGCAGTATTGACAACTGCGGCACCGGCTTAATTTTCAATGACATACGGTACAATTGTCTCTGACGAACTGCCCTTGGATTCGCCGTAGCTTCATCGCTCATTATCAAATTGTGGTTGAAATCGCGATTTTACTTTACGATTTTACTCTGGTTCTCTGTCGACTTCAATTCTTGCACAAGCTAGACTTTATATGGGAACATGTACAATGTGGTCAAAATCCTCTGAACGGACCTCCGCGATAGCCCGAGTTGAGCTGAATGTCTCCTTGTTGATATTTCTGGACTATCCTGCATACTCTTCAGTGCACTTTTAATATTTACATCCGTACGCGCCGTACATGGTCTCCTGGTACCAGGGACGTTCTTTACTGACCCTTCTTGCCGAAAACGTGCAAATAGATAATTTGCAGTTGTCACTGAGGGTGCCAAATATCGGCAATATGCGCGCTGCGTTAAAACAATTGACTGTTGGTTTTCAAAATAAAATTCGATGATTTTTGTTCGTTGTTCTGTTGTCTTATTTGTCTTATTTGCAATATTCTGAAAAAAAAAAAGAAAATATTGAAAAAAGGTCATTTTGCGCCACAATGCAGATTGTGTATCATCCTGTACATACACTACTTAAAAATAAGACAAGTTTGAAGCACATATTACTTAAATCAGCTATTTGAGGGTTTTCTTTAATAGTTTTTCTACGGCGGTATGTATTAAGTGGTTGATGCAAAATATATTATTTAGTGAACGGATAGCGGCAACCATGTTTGCTCTTCTGTCTGTTACTCTAATGGGCATGTCTTTAAAGCCTAATTCAAATTCGCTTAAAAGATGACTAACCTTGGACTTGATGTTTTTAAAAAAAGTCATCAGTGGTCTACGTTTTGTCCGTATTTGGTACCGACAGATATTAAGAACTGTGCAAAATTTTTTAAAACCGAATCTTCCACACTTTTCCACAATTTTCTATTGCCCACTATGTTTTTGCTCGTATTTTTTTTTTTGTGACCAATGTCTACCTCGGTTTTCTCTACTGTGTTATTAGTTTTTGATTTGTTTAATTTCCAGCTTTCATGTTTTATTAAATTTGAGGTGCTTTTTGCTTATAATTGTATATACAAAAACAACTTCTGCATGCTACTAAATTTTTAATTGGATCACCATTCCTATTTTCAATCACACCAAACACCTCCAAAACTTTACTTTTGCCTCTTTTATTGTTTATTTTAAATTCGCTGCTTACTTTTTGGGTTTGAATGGCTGAATTATTTAACAAGCTTACCTACCGCTGAAATATTTGAATCATTTGTTGAAACCTAATATAAATTTTAATGTAAATATGTACATATGTACAAATATTTCTAAAACCAAAAATTGACTTACTTCATTAATTTCAATTTTATCAAATAAAATCAATAGACTATGCTCGATTAAGTCTAGGGACAAACTACCCACTGCACTCATTTCAGTCAGTGCGTTCGGTGTACACTGTGTACTTAGTGTGTTATGAACTGTAAGGCTTTGGAGTAACTTGCAACAGATTGGTATTTCTAATGCTAAAAATAGCTCTAAGTGTGAATTTGAATAAGCTTTTGGTTGAGAATGGTACTGAAGAGTCAAGTTTCAATTTAACCGAAAATTGACTTACTTCATTAATTTCAATTTTATCAAATAAAATCAATAGACTATGCTCGATTAAGTCTAGGGACAAACTACCCACTGCACTCATTTCAGTCAGTGCGTTCGGTGTACACTGTGTACTTAGTGTGTTATGAACTGTAAGGCTTTGGAGTAACTTGCAACAGATTGGTATTTCTAATGCTAAAAATAGCTCTAAGTGTGAATTTGAATAAGCTTTTGGTTGAGAATGGTACTGAAGAGTCAAGTTTCAATTTAACCGAAAGCTTCAATCCATCTTTGCATTCGATAAGTGACTTTGAAGTAAAGATGGGTTACCCCTGTGTCCCACTTAACACATATCATAAACCAGTGTATCACAACGTCAACTTTTCCTAAGTCATGAAAGATTGCTAGGGTAATACCTGTTGCTAAAAAGGTCATCAGCATTTTACCGCGCTTGTCTAAAGTCTTTGAAATACTCATAGTAAAACTCTTCTTCGCTTACTGTATACGGGACAATCTGGTTTTAGAGCAAACCATAGTTGTTCCACAGCTATGGTCAACCTATTGGAAGATATGAGACAGAATTTTGTCTGTCGATTTTTCAAAGGCTTTTGATAAGTAAATCACAAAATCCTTTGTTGGAAACTAAACAAATTGTTTGGGTTCGGTGACGGTGCAGTGAGGCTTATTGGAAGTTTTCTCTGGGATAGATTTCAGAGAGTTGTAACTCGAGATTCTTTCTCAGCACTTCTTGCTGTGAAATAGGGTCTACCTCAGGCGTCTATTCTAGGCCCAATTATGTTTATAAATGACTTGGTACCTGTCTGTAAATACACCTCGGTGCACCTGTATGCAAATGATGTTCAGCTCTACTCAGCCAGTCCAATTAACAACATAACTGAGAACTCATATTAACAAAGATTTGTCTGGTATACATAGTTCGGTAAATTTTGACTGATGTGCTGCTGTCTGGGAGTAAACTTAAGGTTGGTGATACCGTAACTGGCCTAGGATTTGTTATTCATTGTAATCTTTCAGGATACAATCGCACCAACACTGCAATCAGCCGTATTTATGAATGCATTCCTGAGCTTTGGATAACTGCTAGTTTTACGCCTACTGAAACTTGGAAGTAGCATTTAATGGTACAGTAAGAGCATTCAATGGTATAGTGAGATATGTTTATGGTCAAAGAAGATATGACCATGTATCTGAATATTCAAAGAACTTGCTGGGTACCACTCTTCAACAATACGTGCTAGAAGTTGTATTTTCTTTCAAAATATTGTAAAAAACAAGACCCCGGATTATTTGTACAAAAACCTTAATTTCTCTCGTTTGCTCAAGACCCCTAGCATCATCGGTTTTTAAACTCATCTCGTCTATTCATCCATTCGATGGAATTATGGAATAGTGTCAGAAATATTTCCAATACCACACGCTTGTGTTGTTTTTGATTATTTCTCGCTTCATACTTAAATTATTGTACGTTTCCTCATTTACTCTATATTCTTCTTTCTTTGCAGAAAGGAAAGAGTGATACGTGAAACTGCGATAACTACTGTTCTGTTAAGCTGTTGTCACACACCATGAAGATCGTTGAGCGGGTATTAGATGGCCGACTGCGGAAAATAATACTGCTATCTGATGACCAGTGCGGGTTTGTCTCGGGTAAGTCAAAAACAGATGCAATCCGAAGTATAAGGATCGTAATGAAAAAAAATAGTGATTCCTTAAAGGACTTGCATATGGTGTTGGTTGATTTTGAAAAAGCTTTTGATAGGCAACCAGAGATCTCCTATGGGTGGCGCTAAGGCAACGAAGAACAGAAACCTACATGCGCAAGGACAAGAGTAAAATCTCCCGCAGGAGTCACCGAAGAGTTCCCAATCAAAGCCGGTGTACACCAGGGAAGCGTCCTTAGTCCTTTGCTATTTATTGTAGTCCTTGATTATCTGCTTGAAGGAAAAGTGACGAACCCCAGAGTGCTTCAGTTATTCTTTGCTGACGATGGAGCTATTATAAGTGAAGATCAAATATCCCTGTAATGAGCACTTGATGTATGGGTGGTTGTTTTGGAGGGAAATGTATGAATTTAAAAAGACAGAGTATCTGTGCTGCCCTTTTTTTGATCCACACCGGCCTATTCAAGTAACATTTACTTGAATGGAAAAGTGCTTGCCAAGTGCGAAAAGTTCAAATATGTGGGATCTCTAATCAATAGCGAAGCAACTTGTAAATTCCACTATCTTTTGTGATCAACAAATGTCCCCTAAGCTGAAAGGAAGGCTCTACACCGCAGTTGTACGTTCGGCGCTCACATACGGTTCACAATGCTGGACAATGTACAACAAGTATGAGGGCAAATTAACGGCAGTTGAGATGAGAATGCTTCGCACGACAGCAGGAGTAACAAAGCTTGATGGAATAAGAAGTTCGAAGATTCGAGGATGCCTTCATGTAAAAGAACCCATTGAACAGTTGGTATTGTCATGTTCATAGGAGAGGTTATTCGAACCCCGTCAAAAAAGCAATATCAATCAACGTTCCTACACAATCGCAAAAAAGGTAGACCAAAAAACAACAGGATCACCCAAATGCAAAAACACCAGCATTTGATTGGCGTTAGTGACAAAGTGAACCAAAACTAGGAAGCCTGCCGGTACTTCCTGAGGTTAAACCGGCAAACTCCATAGACGGACCAGTAGGGATGCAGTAAAGGGTTGTGATCCTCCTACTCCGGATCATAACTTCGCCGTAAGCAAAAGAAAAAGAAGGCTCTATTCCCTGATTAAATTTGTATTTTTTGTATGTTTTTAAGTTTTGTATTCAATATGATTAAACAAGTTCTAATCCTAAGTACTATAAAAGATTTTATCTTAATAAAAAAAATACATACAACCAAATTGAATTGTGTTAGGCTTGAACATGTTAAGAGAAGGCAAATCGATATATTGAATATAATCTTTTATGAAAAGATTAAGAGTGTATTTACTGAAGTAATTTTATTTTGTATGTAGGTGCTTTCCGATACTGCCTTCCTTCTGATGAATTATACCCAGATAAAGACCCATTGAAAATATTAAAATAAATGGTTGATTAATTTTTCAACAGAAACCAATCACTGGTACATAAATCGCTAGTAATCCAATGATATTTCTACTCAAAATTCCTCAACTTTACTCGTAACTACATTTTACGTCCATCCATGGTAACATTGAAATATTTTTTATCCAATTTTTTTCCACTCGGATTCACTCTTTGAATTCCGTACATCAAATCTGCATTGTTATTCCTCGACCAGGTGTATAAATCTACCAATAAAAAAATAAAAAACTTCACTTTACATATGAAATCGGGATTAACTACATTCTATCTATCTGGCTGATTCAGAACAAAATATTTGTTCAGTTTATAGGTTTCATCCACGCGCCCAAAAGCCATTATGGAAATTTAAAATCGATTTACCCACCACGTCATTGCCATGCAGTTCGAAGTTAATCTAATTTCCATCGAGCTGTGTATATTTAATCACTGAGTCACCCCAAACGATGAGTGTGTTTTCCATTTAAAGCTTTAATCTGAGTAATTTAATGCACACCCATCCCCTAACCCAGAGAGGTCAGGAATTTTTATTTCATCATCTCGTCTCTGATTTCGCTTCACAGCACCACAAAAGGAATCAAAGATCCATTTGGCACAAGCAAAAAAGGAGGAAATAATAAAGACACACAGCAAGAGCAAGAGTGAAATAAAAATGCCAGCACACCTTTTTTGACGCCACCCCAACCTCAGCCCCAACCTCAACCCCATAGAACGCTTAACGCCACGTCTACCCTTGCCGTCGCGTCAACATTGTCGATTTCAATTTCGAAGATTTTCACTGATGCCGCTCAAGCTTAAAGTGTAATACTTGAAATTTGTAAACGAAGGGAAGGCTGCCATTTGTCCCTCCTTCGCATTCTGAAAATTCTACGCATAACGCTTTGTACAAAGCGGGTGAACACTGAGCCAAAAAAAAAAAAAACCCTCCCAAAGAAAAGAATAAAAAGAGTCAACATCGCACAAAATAAGTTGAGAACTCTTGGGGAAAATGTAAATACGTTGACGGCGCGCTCTGTCAGTCAGTCATGTTTGGCTTTCGTATAATGCCGGCGCTAAACACACAACACGACAAGCAAAAAGCCAGCCAAGCGTAATCCATTTACAAGGCACCATGACGAATATATACGTTACGTATACAAGCTTGGATGACTCAAAAAATAAAAACGAAAAGAAAAAGGATACTCGTATACCCTCCCGCAGCATTTGTAAAACGCTCGAGATCCCTGGGAATAGGGCTAATAAAACGGGGATAAATGGGGAGATTTGAGGGTGAATAAGTCAAATCGAGGACACGCTCACACATACATGTGAGTAGTTGCCGCCGATCCGAATCCGAACCCTATGTTGCGCTTTCAAGGCATGCAAACAACGAGGCGCGGCACGGCGATAGCGCGGAGAATTTATTGTTCATAAATTTCTCAAGTGCGTAGTTGGTGAGGTAATTGTGTGTCCATGGATGCCACAAAGGTGGAATTGACTGAGGGACTTTACTGCATCGAGATGGTTTGTGAGTAGTTCATCTCTAAGGTCGGTGCTGGAGGATGATAATATGAAGAGCCGAGTGGAGGAGGGTAAGTGATGGGTGGGCAATAAAAGTATTTCTTTAAATTTTCAAACGTAAATTCTTTACGACCTCTTAAGCTGTGCGAGGTCTTTATTTTATACTTTAGCTTAGCAGACTGTAGTTAAATTAACCACAAGAAGAAGGATTTTCGAGATGAGTTTTCCATTTGATGAACTTAACCACAGAGATACTCAAGAGCCCTCTGTAAATGGGAATGAATGCGAGAACATTATCACCAGAGGTATTGATGTAGAATATCCATTTTATCCGAGTTAGCTGAAACTATAGAAGAGATACATCATCACCTTTTATGGAGGCCGTTGGATCTGTCCGTATAGCTATCGATAGGATCAGGCAAGAAATATTAAAGTTTGCTGTTACTTACCTTGACATGGCAGAGATGTACAGTATGACCTAGTGAATCCAAGGGTTGACTCCAAGCTAATGGGCAGTCAACTTTACACCAGTGTTGACGTGAATAAATACTGAGGCGTTGCCAGGGCAAAGGGTTAATCCAGTTGCTGACAAAACTTAAATCATGATGTACTCTGATTTTAAATGAAACGGACGCAACCGCAAATGGTGAAGAACCAGTTGTATAAGGTGTGCATCCTATATCCTATATCAACAAAACACTGGTCACATTATGATTCTTTAAAAAAGAAAATCCCTTTAATTTTAAATCCGGTTGGTAGCTGTCTGCATTAGCTACCGGACTCTGATCTTAACATACGAACACTTGTGAAAAGGTAGGATAATCTCATAATAGTTTAACATGCTTACGCTAGTAATACTCATCGAGAGGGTTTATGCGAACAAGGATTTGGCGATTATATCTCTCCCTCTCTTAAATATGGCGGTAGTTTTCAACAATATTAATAAAGAGATTGTAGCATTTGCACTCCATTGGCAAATGTCTTAGGTTTACGTAGGTATTGGATGGAGCAAATGCTAAAATCCAGGTTTATTCATACTGAGCTGGGGTGATGTCATAACTTTTACTATTGCATTCCACAATTTCATTAAAGATATTGCTTCATATAATAGGAAACCTATTACAATCAGCTCCTAATAACTTAATAAAGTGGATACACAAGGTTAATCCCGTGTTCAAGCCTTTAAAGACTCAATTATTATTGTTAACAAGAGCATTGATCGGCAGACTGTACCAGATATTATTATTATTATTATTTGTGTGGGGTTAATGGTCTATTGTGCCTCTTGATAATACCTAGGAGAGGTTTATTCCCTTATTAGAGTTACCCTCAGAATATAATTCCTTCAGAATTGTTATCGACGTTCAAACACTCTTTCTTTGCCTTGTTAAGGATAGTTCACCCTAGAGCATCCTCTATAATCCAGTTTCTAGATAGGGGATTGCTAGAATGGGGAGTTTCTTGAGAAGTACATCATATTCTTTTGAATTGTTGCATTTCTCCCTCCCGATACCCTATTTTGCCATCCTTACGATCGTCCGTTTTACGTATTGCTCAACTACAATATGAAGCGGAGTTAGTTCCAGGAATACTTCCATGGCAGCAGTTGAACATGTTCTCATGGCCTCAGTAATACAGAGACAAGTCAGTCTTTGCACTATAGTGAGTGTATTCCTCATTGTAACTAACATTGGTCTCACAATGGCGATATACAACCATTTTAGAATGCTAGGGTTAAGTCCCCAAGACTTACCCGCTAAACCCCTACATATCACGACAGCCCTTTAGGCCTTTTTGGATATATCTTCTGTGTGCCCTCTGGTCATAGTACCAGATATTGAAGAGCTAAGAAACTGAATATTCAAGCTCATGTCAGGAAGTTTCCTTTTGATCTATAAACTTGTAGAAAAGGCCCCAGTTTATCTGACATAGCCCACAGAAGTTATAACACAAGAGCGCGATTTATCCTGATGTACAACCTACTCGTCTATTGGACAATGAATGGCTTGATATTACGCATTATTTTCATGGGTTCCATATGCCATCTTTCTCCAATTATCCGTCAGGATAGCATTCAGGCTATGCTAGTTAGAGTTCACTAACGCTACGATTATAAATAGCCTTTAGCACTATATCTCTAGAAAAACCAACTAAATCGTGCTGCATATTGCTTTTGAGATCAAATACTAGAAGTCCTATAAGGACCAGGAACAATTGGATAAAATATAGTTGGAATCTCCAAGAAGTTGGTAAAATACTGCCGCAGATCATTAAATTAAATTGCAAACATACACGATGTATCCCTCTGCTGGACGTAAGGTCACAAAGACGTTTAAGGCGACTGCAGTTGAGTTGACTAAAAAGCGTACAAATTCCATGGAATCAGTAAAATTTCAGCTCGATACTGAAGCCAGGAAAATGACAAACAGTAGAGAGAACAAGACCAGCCTAAGTCTTTCATCTAGCAAAGTTTGACCAGGGCCTTACGCAGTTAGTATTCCGTGCCGCTATTTTACTTGTGTACAAATTTGGTTTCGTCGTTAATACTTTTTTTCTTCTATCTGTCAGTTTGTAAATTCTGGTGAAATTTGATTTGTGTGCTTGTCCTGATACGTATGTAGATACATATTATAAATTCGTCGAAAAATTGTCAAAATTAGATTGCGGGTAAGTTGTGGAAGTCGGTTTATAAATATTTAAATCATTTTTATTTCCCTCTTTACTCAAGAACCTCTAAACAGATTCTGTTGAAATTCAGCTCGCAATTTAAGATTAGTACCAGTTGTCTCGGCTAAAAAGTAGCCGATCATCTTTATCGTACATCTAACTCAAGAAATACTCAACGGATTTTGATGAAATTTGGTCTTCGAGCTAAGCCCCAGATATGTCGATAAACACCTATACATATATATATATATTTTTATAATTTGCTCACTCTTTACGGGATATGAATACCCTTAAACTATTTCAGGGTACGGGCGTTTAGGAAAAGGGGGAAGAGGAACAGAGGAGGACGCTGTGCACGTTGGCTTTAAATGTTTGAAGGTTGTAGTAATGGGGAAGTAGATCATTCCACATTCGTGTCATTCGGCTTATAAACTAATCCCTATATTTGACTGAATTTACAATGTCTCTATCACCTATAAGTTAACACGCTATTCTGTAAACTGTCTAGAATGTGCAAAACGATGTTGGGTGCACCAGACCAGATATGGGCGTTATATTCCAGCTTTGGGCAGATGAATGCCTTAAAAGTTGAGGCCAGATTAGATGGCATAAAATAATTTTTGCACCGCTTAGGGAATCCTAGACATTTTGCAGCATTTTTGGCGACCTCGAATATGTGATCGTTCCATCGAAGATGGTTATTAATACACATACCGACAATAGCAAGTCTTTCGGTTTCAGTGATGCAAGTACCATTCATGGATAATGGTTGAAGGTTATGGTTTGCTTGAACCCCATTTGATTATGCTGTCCAGGTCGGAATCTAATATGTTTAACATACGTTGCCGTTCCTCTTCTACGACCGAAGAGCAAGGACGTGAGTCAGGGAACAAATATGAAAAACTGAGGGTACTGTTATCAGCGAAGGAATAGATTGGTTTAGAAGTTACAGACAAGAGATCATTTATAAAAATAAGAGAGAGAGTCGGAGACAACATAGAGCCTTGGGGGACACCAGCATTTATTTGGTGGATTGCAGACTTGAAGTCGCCCAAGACAACTTGTATTGAACGCCCCGAAAGGTAATTTCTAATCCATTGAAGACAAAATTCATCGACACCACATGCACGCATTTTCGACAAAAGGGCCTGATGCCAAACTCTGTCTGATGCCTTAAAATCATAAAAATCGGATGAAAAGGGGGTTAGGTATGGTATGGGTGAATTTTAACTCCACGTCTTCCAATTTTTTTCAACATGGCTTGTGCAAGGAGACCTACAAAGTAAAAATGTTGTTGCTAAGATTTTTTGTGTTAATACATTCGGAGATAGAGAGAAGGGAGTGAGGACATCGATTTTGCTATGGTTTTTGAGGTTTTTTGTTCAACAAACTTTATTAAAAAAAATTTTCAAACTTTATAAAACATTTTTACATATTCGAATTCCTTGGATATTCAACTTTAATGTGATATGTCACATGGTGAGGTGTACAAATATTTATTTTCCTTGGGTACATTATCCCCCCAAGAGCCAAGAAAAGTTTCTTCCGGTTTCGTTCACTACGTACTATTTTTGTAAACAAATGTAAACGGGTATTCCCTTCAATGATGAGATGCTGAATAAATTTTAGTAAGGAAAACTTATTTTTCTACAAAACCTCTTGTTGCAAATGCTTTCACATATACCCGTAAATTAAGGAAGAAGCGTTAAGGTTACCCAACTTGCTCACTTAAGCAGGTGCAGAACCCAATAATGTCTGTGATGAAAAAATAGCTGGACGTTATTGTTCTTTAGCATATGCGAGCTACAGCATAGATTGATTTAGCAATTTTCAAACCATGGGCTGCTATGTATTCAGAATAGACCGCGTCAAGAACGTGAATAGTAAAATTTCTACGAATGCAAAGTTCCACTCGAATTACAGAACAACTACAGGCATAAGATTCATTTCCTGGTCAACCACTTAAACTCAAAAGCACGTCTTGGGCACTCACCCCCACCAAATAGATCACATCAAGTAGATATCTCCTATTTGGATTCCAAAATATCATTCCCATGTTTCATTTGGACATTATTCAGCACCATTATCCATCCTTATTATTGCTGCTCTGGTGGCCTATCTCCTTCATTTAAATCCTTCACCACGTTCTCTCACAATAAATCCACCTTACAGACCATAGTGTCCTGCGCCTCAGTACCTTTTAACCAGTAATCCATCGCAATAGTCCACTGCCTTCTTGCGTTGCTCCTCAGAGCATACCATGCCATTACGTTTACAACCCATTAAGTCACTCTATTGTTTATAGTTTTTATTATGTTATTCATGGCACTGCTCCTTACAGTGGTTTGTCTTTTAGTTTGTGGACTGTTTTTTTATTCACGAAGGATCATGATTTTGTTGTATACAGTCGAGTGTAAGGCAGAAAATTCAAAGCATTTTTTTCTCGCTCCCTCTCTCTCTTGATCCTTATTCTCCCTCATTACAGCCATCCATCCCAATTCATATTCCCCAGGAATGTGTGCGCTATGTGCTGTTATTTTTTTTTGCGCCTTTCACCTGAAAGATATGCTAACCACAAAATTTGTTTTTTTTTTTGACTCCTCCTTTCAGTAAAGGATCAAGAGGAATCTCATTCTGGAGAATCATGGATACTTGATTATATTAAGATAAGTGGAACGACATTCACCTGAACATAAATTGCCCTTGCTGGCGTCGGTGAGGTCGTAAAGCATTTCTATGTGGAGATGATAATGTATTACACTTGCCAACCGAGGACATTATTCTTGGGGTTCATTAAACAACGAGCTGGAATTTTAATTCGCAATTAAAAATGATTTGCTGGTTTTGTATTGGTGGAGGTGGTGGGAGTGAGTTTAATATTTTGCCGGATACGCTTACCACAGGGGACATCTCAGGTCTATAAATGATGAATTCTTTGCGTTGCTTAACTTGTATCATAGTATCGGGTAAATTTGTCCTTGCAATGAGCGAAAGACTCAGTTCGGTTAGTAAATTATTGGTCAGCAGCCATGGTCTCAGTATTAACCTTTCACAAAGAACGTTATCGTTCTGTACACTATGAAATGCTCAAGTCCCGAAATGGACTTCCCTAGCATAGGTGGGATGGGACATGTTCAGCATCAGGGTATCTATGTTTTAGTGGGGAATCTAAAAGAGGTTGGGTTGAGAACCTAGTTTGTGAGACCCATTTTAACATATGGTGCCATGGTCAAGTAGAAAGTTGTTGAGAAGAAGTCCGTCTATTAAGGCTGACCAAAATCCGAAGGGCATCCTGCATTAGGATTATCGGATGGGAGAGAAATGAGACTCTATTCTGTCGTCATTTGGTGTTCATTCGAAGCATCTGGCTGTGAATATTGCAGGAATTTGCATTGTGAATGCCCTGTCCTAGCAAAGAGAAGATTGAGAACTTTGGCCAACCCTGGGAGAACAAATATCATAAAGGTTGATTCAATTGGAGGTTTCAATATAAATCTGTCACTAAACTTGTTCTGTCAAAGATAAATAGCCGATAATTGATATCTGTGAATACTATGCATTTATATTTGTAATTATGGAGCGGTTAAGGAGAGAACAACGCATTTGAATTGTTAAAATCCATTTCCCAAATGATAATATAACCAACGCCGTTCGCCCATTGTGAAATAAAATCGGTATACACAACCGACCATCTCCTACCGCGGATAAGAAATTAATGGAAAAATTCTATCGTATTAGGTCAGTGTTTGAAGTGCAAAGACCAGTCCTCTTAGTGTCCGGTCACGTGAAAATATCGCCACAGAATTCATGAAAATCTTTCAAAATCCAGAAACTGAAACTTTCCTACAGCACCACGCAATGCATTTTAATAAAAGATCTGCATCTGCATGCCTATAAGATCCAATCGACTCAGGAATTGAAGCCAGTAGAGCATGATTAGTGTCGTGAGTTCTTTGATTGGGTGTTAGAGAACCACCAAGTTGACGACGAACAAAATCATCTTCAGCGATGAGAGTTATTCTTACTTTCAACGGAATGGCTACGTAAATAAACAAAATTGTCACATTTCGGGTCATGAAAATCTACGGACCATTCACGAATAACTAATGCATCCAGAAAAAATCCCTGTTTGGTGCAGATTTTGGGCCGTACTTCTTCGAAAATTCTCATGGGGCTGATGTAACAGTCGATGGTGAACATTATCGGGACATGATAACAAATTATTTTTGGCTATTGGCCGATATTCATGTGGAAGACATGTAGTTTTAACAAGATGGTGCCACCTACCACACAGCGCGAGAAACAATGCAGTATAACACACACAAAGTTTTCCAGCCGCGTTTTGGCGACCAAAATTGACCACCACGATGGTTGCGATATCTCGCCGTTGAATTTTTTCTTTGGGGCATTGTAAAGCAAGAGGTGTATTCCTCAATGACTCAATGAGAGGTGTATCCCCCAATGACTCTCAAACGATTTCCGAGCTAAAAGACGAGACTCGATTTATCATTTCTTGAACTTCCGCAGGATTTATGCCAAAAACAAATGGAAAATTTCTTCAAAAGAGCCGAAGTCTGCTAGGCCTGATCTATGCAATCTTATCCTTTTTCTTTTTCTTTTATTAAGCACATATGTACTCGTACACCTTAAGCTAAGTATTTCTGCCACGTATCTGCCTTGTTACTGCTCCACTTGTTGGGTTGGCTAAGTTTGCGGACCTCAGTATCATTCAACAGGCCTCCATATTTTGGATCACATCATCACTGAGGCCGAGAGATTGCAGCTGTTTTTGCATTTGAGTGATCCAATTATTTCTTCTTATACGTGGTTTTCGAGTTTCTTTTGAAACTTGAGTCGCTATTGCTTTTCGGATGGAATTTTCCGACAACCTTCCAACAGTACCAAATGATGCGTCCAGTCTGAAGGTTTTCTAGAATCGGTTTCTTTACATGGAGGCTTCCGCGATTACGCGTGTTTCTAGCTAATATTCGGTTTAATACTCTCGCTGACATCAGTAACATTTCCATCCCCATCGCTGTCATGTTTCCCTTATATTTTAATCCACTATTCAGCGTTGTGATACGTTGGAAGGGTGTCGTCGGGAAGAAAAACCTTGCTTCAAGTGTAAAGTACAGACTCTTCGAAGTGATGATGTAGGCCATAATGTGTTATACAGTGGTGTGGGGTATTTTTCAGTAGGAAGATGTATAAGAACTGTTAAGATACTTCATCAAGAAAATATTTAGAATGCCAGAAAATACACCAACCTACATGATTAGACATGACTACCTCCATTGTATATGTTTACGCTAAAGATATATTTTAAGTCACCGGCTTCCCAAGATTGTATTGTAGTAAGCCACATCCTTGTCGACAAATTCAGTACTTCAGTGAATGGTTGAGACTATGCGGTGAGCATAATGTCCCACTAATAGAAGAGAATCCGTGATCCTGGTTGTTTTAGCTGCTAGAATGAAGATAGTCTCACCCACAGTTCTGACAGCTTCCTCTACTGTCACCAAACTCTCAAAATAGTTTATCGCCAATACTGGTACTGTTCAACATAATGAACCAGGCCAGGCCAGGCCAGAGCCTGCCTAAACAAAGAACTAAGAATAATTGCTCCTAAAGTGAAAGGGTAAACCTGATTCGTGAACTCTATCTATGAATACAGAAACGCACCCAGGGATGTCGAAGTTATCTTTCACAAAATTTCGATTTATGTACTACGGTTACAAAAATCATTTTTTTTTTTTTTAAATCCCAGAACACTCAGACTCAATTTTCGGTCCTTTGTACTACAAACAGAAATCCCTTTTTGGTGTGGTGGTTGGAAAAACTTGAATTTTATTCGTTTGTACCCACTACACCATGGCCACCCTTTAATGAACACAAAATTACCGAATGGAATTATTCAGATATTGGTTTCGACAGTTTTGGACACTCACTTTAAACGGCTACATTTGTGAGCATAGATGAAGTACAGATCGGAAAGTTCTTCAGCTTCTATTTGGTCCAGGCATGAAAAAACTGCCGCAGCTTCATTTACCCAGGAAGTTCTCAATTGTGGTTCTGTGTCAAATGAATTTAATCAGTACATGGACCTGACGACTATTAAAGTTTTGGTTTGACAGTCGTCAGAGAAGGTGTACTTCTTTCGCAAATAGACAAACAAGAATTTGACATCACCTGCTTCTTCCGTTTTTTCAGAAAGATTTGCTTCAACTATATCGATATTTTTTCTATATATCGAGCACAGATATCGATATTTATTAAATATTGGATTTCCATATATGTATATCGGTTTTTCTTTTCAATGTGTGAAATCACTATATCAATCTCCTCGATTCCCCCTGAAAGAGATACGAACAAGGGCGATACCGTCGTGCTCAACTGATGCACATGAAGTATAATAAAAATGTGCACGACGACCATGTTTGCTTCGAGCGATACTGTTGTCTACATCCAATTCAATACCACTGTCCCCCAGCCGAAATTGCTTAGAGACTATCCATAGGTTACATACGGATACGACAAGTTGTACCCCCAATCCTTGTTAGAGACCTCCTCCGCATATAGCCTAGGTTAACAGATCCTAGTAGACAGTACCGGTACAGTACTTAAAAGATACCGTCCGATTCGAAAGTTTTGTGGAGTAATAAAAGTTCCGAGGCTAATTTTTGCTTTACTAGGGCGTCCTTCTTTCCATTTCTTTCAATATGTACTGCACATTCATTGAATTTCTGGGCATATTCCACCGTCAGTGATGTGATAATTTCCGTCCGCTTCATGCGAATGTTCACTGCTTGATTGTCCGATGTTATAGGATATTTTTTCCCCGCCACCTGACCCCCTATCGCAGCCACAATCTCAACTTGGCAAGGTTTTTATCCCCAGACTAGATTAATATCCTGTGATAAAGTAGTTATTACTATCTTCAGTTCATAAGGCTTTAGCGACAAAGATCGCACATTAAAAACATTTTTTCTCCATTATAAGTGCTAAATGAATCTTGTGTACAACAAAATGAAATGTACCTACATCTCCCGCTGCCCAACCTCCTACTTAATCTAAAAATAATTCTCAATTTAAAATCTACGAAAATTGAAATTTTCTACGAGCAACAGAATAAAGGAAACCCACTTTGACATCTACGAGTAAGCGTAATAAAATATTAATGAGAAATCTATTTATTTGTGTCTGTTTTTCGCAAACAAAGAGTTGTCACAGAATGCACGTGCCAGCTTCTGCCTGAAAATATAACATACTCCATTGCCCATAAAAGTAGATTTCATGCTTATCCCGAGAAATCCCCATCCTAGGCTCATCTGTCATCCTATTTGGGGGATGGCATTGTTTTTCAATTTCCCAAGCGACCGAAATTTAAGTACACACTCGCGCTGTCAACGCCTTATTGTCGCCAGTCGAGGCAGTAATTAATATTCCGGGGGAGATGTGAAATTTCATCACAACACTCGGATAATTATGGCAACACAAACTTAATTACGAAATGGGTGGGTCATATCTAGCTACGTTATTCATGTTGTCTATCCTCCCTCATACAATATGCACTACACAGAATAATCCACATACACATACTGTTCGACGTGCTTTAGATTTAGAGCTTCAAAGTGTTTAGCTGCTCAAGACATCATATTGCCTTCGGGCGGACTAGATGTGGCGGGCGAATAATCCTAACCCCTTTCGATCGATTTAACTGCCAAACAAATTTAGTGCTAGATACTGAATATCTTATATCATGCAACATCCTGTTCATACGGGGATTCATGCGCTCATCGCTTGCCCCTCATTTAAAAGGAAGCGGAAAATGTCCCATCTAATCCCCGATTGAATGTTACAATCATTTATTCCTGCTGCACCTTGGCACCCTTGATTGGAGGTCCTCTTATCCGGCGTCTAACCTGGCATTTGTTTTCCTTGGCAACGTCAGCCACTTATTCGCACATAATCTATCCAAAGTGCAGCTTTGGCATGGCACAGCAACACATCCTGGCCGGAAGATTTATACTCGTCCTGACAGCTTCCTCATCCACATCCAACACACATGCACAGCATTGTGTGCAAGTGCAAGGATATCCTTTGCAACAGAGTTGCATATTCTGTGCATGTCCTCTCCGATTGTGTGTGCGCATCATTTACTCCCAATCTCCGTGCATGTTTCGTTCTTCATTCAAACACCCACAGACGAGGGGACGGGACACAATGATGTTGGGATTTGGAATGGGAAAAACGGGGATTAAGTGGAAGGACATAATAAGATTTTCATTTTGATGCAAATTTATTTATGTCGCAAAAGAATTGCGCTCAACTTTTCATTCTGGAGAGGGCGTGGACGTGTACGTTTGTTCGTCCATTTGGATAAGGAAATGACGGGTCATGTATCCGTACCTACCCTTCCTTGCAATGATGTGAAACACAAAACCTCTCTGTGTGCCGGAATTGGAATTTTGATAGCACAAAGTCGAAATAATAACGCTCTGCTCCTTTTCCCTGGATGCTGATGTCTGCAATAAATGAATGAAATCCTGAAAATGATGAATCTCGCTGACAGAATCGTATCGGACGAAGATGGGGAGTTTCGTCTTCTGAGAAGGGTTTTGGAAGAAATCTGTTGAAGGGAATGCGAATTGAGAACGCGCTACTATACAAAATTAAGTACAGGCAAACATTCTCAACAACTAGCAGTGGTGCAGCTGGGAATGCGGGCTATCCTTTGTATGAAAGTAATCAGAAATTTGCTTTTAAAGGAGGTGGAGATGAAGCTCCTAAAATGAAATGAGAAAGTATCCTTCTGAGATAGAATTTTGGGTGGGATGAACAGTTATTTGTGGTCAAATGAACAACAATTAGGAAACAATTTGGCGCCGGAAAATGATGAATATTGTAAAGCTTTTTACCCGTTTCAATAATAGCTGACGTCTTGAGTGCGAGACGAGTCTTTGATGAGGACCTACGTCAATGTCATGATT
Organism: Pocota personata; assembly: GCA_963082735.1. Lineage (NCBI taxonomy): Eukaryota > Metazoa > Arthropoda > Insecta > Diptera > Syrphidae > Pocota > Pocota personata. The sequence goes on from OY720430.1 coordinate 8,072,766, forward strand.
GACCTTTATGATGAATGTCTAAAAATATATTTTAATTCAGTCAGAGGGCAGAGCCAGGATTGCTTTTGCCGACAGTGGCAAATAGACTTTTGCATCGTTGGTAGTGGCAGCGGCAGACTCAACAAAAAAAGAAAATCTGGGAAAAATGGTAAAAATAAAACATTCTGGTTGTTGATGGTTGTTTAGTTTTTTGGTGCATTTTTCATTTCATGAACCTTTTTCCTTAGATACGAAAGTATATTTCGTGTGGTATTATAGCAAATGTTTGACTGTGAAAAATATGTGGCTTCACGACCACTGATAGTTTTAATGGTTTCAAAAATTTTGTGTAATAGAGCCAAATTTGCCTGTGTTATGTGGTACGTAGTTGGAATGTAGTACGTAGTTGGAATCACATGTCGCTCACATCAATGTCTTCAGTTTCAGGACAAAAAAAGTTCATTATTTTACCATAGCACAGGAAATTCATGGTAACTTCATCGTTAATTAAATGTATTATCACATTTCGATTATCAAAACACCAAATGCTGCAATTTTGTTTGTTTACGTGATTGTGTTTCAAATTGTTTGGTCAGTTGGACGATTGTGACGACCATAATCTCTCCTTAAGTTGCAATACACAGGTAATACACAAGTGTTATTTTTTGTAGTAAGGTACAACAATTTTAATACGTTGAGTGGTAGTTACGACCCATATTGTAAAATTGCAAGGCAAGAACTAACCGTCTGTCACTATGGATGGCAGATGAATTTGACAGACGCCATTTGGCAGCGATGTGAAATTTTAACCTAAAAATTAATACGAGTAACTCTTTATATACTCAATTAACAGCTTAGTTTGCAAAATCGATGTTCTGTCGTCCTATTCTTCTCGAGCTTGCGAATTCGAAGATCTTCATCACTCGGGTTTGGGTCATAGTTATTTAAACCGAAATGGCAACCTTTTGATAGAGCTAGGCGTCGTTGGATCGTCAGAATAATGCACAAAACTGTTCTGAAAAAGCTTCTTAGTCTTTCTCATTCCTATTCGAGTACTTTTAAGAAATTTCCCAGGAAATAAAACTGAATCATTGGAGAAAAACTTCAACAAGAAATTTAGAGAAAAACTAAGTTGAATAGAAAAGAATCTTAATCTTAAGCTGTAACTTTTTTCGGGGCTCTAAAATTCAATGTAGTTTCCAGAATTGTTTTAAGTATTAAATTACTAATTTAAAATTGTTAGCTACCATAGGTCAATAGCTATAGCATACAAAATAATGACACCCCTAAGCAGCTCAGGACGTAGAATTCGTCCCACAACTACCAAAGTGGAGGAGATATAAAAAATATTTTTTTTCAGATGCAGCTCCTTGAACAGAAAAGCTTAAAGACCAGGGTGATGTCAAAATCCCTCCGAAATAATTATTTCGAAAAATTTTAAAAAAATTGATTGTGTGTAGATTTATGAGAAGATAAGGAGAAAATTATCACGAATCTTCTGCAATGAAGAGTTCTTGAAACATATTTTAATCTTACCTCGTTTCCATCCGATTTTGATGATTTTGGGACAGACATATCTACACGTCCGACTTATCTCAAAAACCAGACTTCATCCTCCACTTCATTTGATTTAGATCAATTTCAAGTGGACTTATTAGTACATCACTCAGAGCCTTCAAAGCCAAATTTCATCGAAATGGGTTTAGGAATTCTCAAGTTGATTTAAAGATATTTGAAATCTTGTCCCCAATATCCCACTCACACTTGATCCGGTTTTGGCATGTCTTAGACAAAATGACTTACGTATCGGGACGTATATATATATGTACGTACAACTAATGAACAACCAATGCATCTACAAAAAGTCACTTTTTGGTGCGAAATTGAGCCGGCGGAGTTATCCTAACCGTTTTTGGAAATTTGTCAAATTTAAGAAAAAATCTGAAGCTATTCTGCTAATTTCACGTATAGTGACTGCACAATCTCAACTCGATTGATATAAGTAATTCTCTCGCTGATCATTTTTTTAAAGCATTTAGCGGTGCTCCTTTTCGTATTGATCTCGAATACTTTAAGCATCTCCAAAATCGTTTCCAAACTTGTTTTAATGACATTCTTCTGAATTTAGAAACTATTTCTAAATTTATATCTCATCTGAAAGCTGATTATTCCAACTATCCTGAAGAGGTGCTATGATGTCCTAATTCTTCCTCTTTAGTATTTGTCTGAGTTATGTTTAACTTCTGTTAAATTCCTCAGTTTTTGAAAAAAAGAAGATGACAGAAGTCATATTGCCAACTGTAAACCTATTTCAAAGCTATCTTGTGTCTCAAAACTCTTTGAACAAATAGTCTGCGACAAGTTAACATTAGTCTGCCGAAATATCATATGCAACGAGTTAGTTCATACCTTAGTACGAGGTCCTATCAGGTCAAATTTAGAGATTTACTTTCCAACTCCTCTACAGCCCAAGCTGGTGTCCCTCAGGGTAGTCACTTAGGTCCTATTTTCTTTATACTCGCTAGTAATGATGTTATGTCATAGCGATATTCTCATTTATGCTGATGACATGACAATTTTTAAATGCATTAACAACCTAAACAACCGAAACCTTCATAAATCCAATATTAACAGTTTCGTCACTTGGTGTGTTAAAAACGGTCAAATCCTGAGCCCTCTCAAATGCGAAAATATAACATTTTCTAGAAGGCGTATGTCAATCGCATTTAATAATTCATTATAGCAGTAAACTCTTTGTCGTGTCTTGACTTCACAAAGTATATTAACTTCATTGTTGACAAGTCCAATTCTATGTTAGGTTTCATTAAAATATTGTCAAGAGGGTTTCAAAACCCATACGTTACTCTATCGTTGATTCGTCCGTCCCCATCTTTAATATGCTTCACAACTCCTGAAGTTCATCAAGATCGGATTGAGGATATTCAGAGAAACTTTATCCGATTTGCATTGAAAGGACTCCCATGGGACGATCCAATTAACCTTCCACCATCGCATAAAGTTAATAAAGACGGGTAAATAATGATATCATTTTTTTTACAACAACTCATATTGGGCTTAATTGATGCGTCTGATTTGTTATCCTCAGTTGGATTGAAATTATGATATGCATGAGCCAATTAGTCGCATGAGCTACTTACGTAATATAAACTCAAACCCCGTGGACTTCAATATTAATAAATGTGGTTTAAACAAATTTACGTTCCAGTGTTACAAGTTAAATGTATATTTGCATTCATTTGTCATTTTTGTGTTCCTGTTAGTGATGTTTGTCTTGTTCGTTTCGAACCACTAACACCAGCACTAAATGATGAGCCTGTGGATGCATTGTTTATGTTTTGTCAAGTCTCTGCTCGTGTGAGCTGCCAGTAATAATGACTCTACGACACAAATCTGATAGTGCTTTAAGAAAGAACTTAAAAATTGTTCATATCGGTTTGGCATTCCTATGTTATGAGCGTTGAATATTATGTTTTAAAACATCTAAGAGATACCTCGATGCCAGAGAAGAAAAAGTGAGTAAGTGGACAAACAAAAAAACATTTTCAAATCCTACCCTTCTCAGTTATGAACTTTCTTAATGTGGTCACTATTAATATCAAGCCACTCTTCAGAAAATCTTTCTTAAATCCAAGTTGTACTCTTCTATTCTTTCCTTTAACTGCATGCACAAATTTACCTTCAAAACGAGTAGCTTGCTTTCCTTAAATGTCCACTTAGTAATGAGTTTGTTCATAGAAAAAAAAAATATCCACATAAAAATATCTTCACCCACAGAAACACTAAATCATCTCAAGTTTAATTAAGTTCACAATGAAGGAGATCAGTTATTACGTGACATATGTACGAGGACACAGTGTTTCATAAAGAACACATACTGTCAACGATAAATGAATTCCGAACCCGGGAAATTATCTCAACCTAAACACTACATACTCGTAACTACAGATAACTTTCGGAAGGACACCCTCAAAGTAACTTGCTACGCGCAACGTAAAATTAATATAGTCCGCTATATCCTTTTCTCTCTATCAAAACTTCACGTTATCGTTGTTCTCCATCAAAAGCCCATAAAACTAAATACCAAAACACAGAGAGGCAGCTAAAGTATCTACCAGGCATTCCCATCTATTCGCATCGAAACAATCCGCAAATCGATGCCCCACCACCAACAACATCTGTATTTTGCGCTCCGCTCGAACCAATTAAAAGCGATTTATGCCCTTCCTAGGTCCTAGACCTACTCCAGCACGATATGCTATGTGAGTTGGGTTCTGTGGGTTTGCGATTTATTAAGCGCCAAAACGAATGCTGACTTTCACTTAATTACGCGACCATTGTCACTTGTGTCGAAGCTCGGGTCTCGGTGCCGCAGATTTTATTTTTTTCCCCTTGGTTTTCCCTTTTTTTTTGCATTGCCAGAGTACCCCAAACCAACCCCATCCGTTTTAATTTATTCCCATGCATAGGTACATATACATTTTAGCCACCTGTCATGGGAAATGATTTATGCCATTACTTTTGCTGTGCGAGAAGGAATCCGTCGGTTCGACCATTCTCCCGAATGATTTATTATTCAACAGGACACCGCTCGCTCGCGCGTCGGTTTTGTACCTTAGTTGAATACTGTGGCAGGATACACCAATATTACACGCATTTTCTAACCATAACCCGTCAGCAGAGATAGGGAGCCAAGTTTGTGTAGAGACAAAACGTGATCAAATTATTTTGTGGCTGACACTTTGAACACACGACCCGCCCGCACAAATTTTTAGGAAAATCTCAAGTATTTCTGACATTTACATCCCGTTATCCTTTGACAATAAATTAACTTATTGCGACAACCAATAGACACACAGCGAACGAGGGACCAGAAAACGAACAAAGGAAATCCCATATCCCGAAAATCCTTTATTCATTCATTCAGCGAAGGTCTGACGCTGGTGACAAATTGAAATGAAATTTTGAATAAATTCCAATTGCACCCTCCAAAAAAGGGGTGCATACTTCAACTCAAATGCGCCCAACAAAAAGTTTCACAAGCCTTCTTTCACTACCATGCAGCTCGGCCACATTAATCTTACCCCATTCATGGATGGCGGTCGGTGGTGGTGGGATGTTCCTCGTTTATTACCCAGGATACCAATCAGGAACGCTTTTCTTCCATTGTGGTGAGAAAAAAGTTTTATGTTCTTTCAGGGGTTTTTATCGCTTTGGCTTTGGCACACTACAAACTAAGATGATTTGAATCCAAGAGGGCTGCGTTGTGTGCTTTTTTATTGTGTATTCCATTCGAGGGCGTATGAGTGACATTTCATGCATGAATCATACATGAGATGGAAATTATTAATCAACATCAAACTTTCCCTGTGCATGCATAAAAGGAGTGCGCAGAGTTTTATTTCTTAAATGTTGTGTGGGTGTGTGTTTGTGGAAATGCGCATCTGAGGGAGGACACGTGCAAAATTAATGAACGGATGTGGTTGCCCTCAAGTGTTCCACTTCGTGATGATTAATTAAGCAGATGATTGAATTCAATTTTAAGCTGATAATGTCAACTCCAAACTCTCAAGACACACAGTGTTAAAGATGAACTTTTTAATACTCAGGCGTGTCGTAGAGGTGAATGTAAGATGCGGGTGCCACGATAAGGGTTTGTTTCAATTGCAAAGAACGAAAAATATAGGGGTTGTGAGAGGTAAGATGGAAAAATTATTGGAGTTTCATGTAAGAATATGCAAATACTTTTTGCGAAAAGATGATGAATGGGTGAAGCGGTGCAGGTTCATGTATGATTACAACGTTTGAGGGCGGCTTACCAGGTGAATCAGATACTTTTCGACGGTTGAATAATTTTGTATTTATATTTGCTTGGTTCTTTGGCTTATATCAAGTCTACGGATACAATTAAGAAAAAAAGTTTCAAAATCCCCTGTAAATACAGACATGAAAGTTTATCAAGCATTACACTGAAGATCAATGTAAAGATTACAAATTCCAGGAAATTTCAATCACTTTCCAGGTTCGAAGGTAACAAAAATTAAGAAAGGTTATCTGTCTATCTGTCTGTCATAGCTTCATAACTTTTGAACTGTTTGACGAGGAAAGCCAGAGATAAGTTCTGTTAATCTGCAGATAGTTGAAAAGTAAAAAAGAACAGAAGCCTGTAGTGACGAAGAAGGAAATGTAGTAGTATAGTCACAATCGGTGTTGAAAATTTGGAAAAATCATCTCTACAGACTGTTAAATGGCAGTGATGACTAAAACTTCGCTGTCAGGCAGAATACTACATCCAACGCGGATGATGATGATTAATAATTCCGTCCACCCGACCAAGGTGTAGTGAAAATAGCAATATCTAAGCTTAAATCCAACAAGACTGTTGAAGCTGACTGTTGAAGCTAACTCATCTGTTAGATATGGTCGGATGAAAGTGTGCCCGATGAAGGGAACTACAACATCGGTTGCCCGATCCTCAAGAAAGAAGACCTTTTGAACTGCGCCAACTACAAAGGTATCGGTCTCCTCAACATCGCATTTAAAATATGTACAGGGTGTTTTTTATGTTTCAGGTCGATGTTATTTGGCCATCATTTTGGTTTGGTTGACGTTTTGATGAACTTGAAGAGCTGTGGAGCATCTAACAACTTAACAATGTGTTGAAGTTATTAAAACATTTTAGCTAAATAATCGTTCAAAGCATGAAGAAATTTGCGTAATTCTTGACCCTGACAGGCAAAGCTGAAGTCCAGCCCAGTTCGTAGTTTACATTACGGCATATTGTGTTTCCTGCTACGCCGAAAGGCCAAACACTTCCTTTAGATGTCGTGTATAAGAATTCGAAATGTTTTCGGCAAGTTTTTTCAAAATAATCAAAAAAGTTTTGCCTATGTATCCATATAAAAGTCACTTGACTCAATAACTAATGAAAAATGATCGTATGCGCCAGCGAGAGTGGAGTGAAAAGGGTTTGCAGCTATCATGAAACGAAGCTCATTTTGAATTATATAACCATCGACTATAACACCAAAGACCCTTTCCCCTCCTAGAGTTACTGTGTGGTGCGCCATTTGGGCCGGGGGCATCTATAGGGGACATTTTTTTGAAGACGCAAGGGGCAACGCTGTAACAATTACTGCTAACCGCTATCGTGAAATGTTGCATAACTTCTTGGTGCCCGAATTGGATCGTGGTTCCAGGAGGATGGTGCCAAATCACACACATCTAACGATACAATGGATGGATGCTGCATCAATCCCCTGATTTGACTGCTCTCGACTTCTTCCTTTGAGGGTACTTGAAGGGAAAGGCCTACAGCAATAAGCCAACTAAAACGGACAACATTCAAGAAATTGGTAAAATATTAACAGAAATATGCCGAAATTTTATGCAAAATATGGTCGAAATAGCATGCATCTACACCGCGGTCATTTGGCCGATATAATGCTCCATACACAATTGCTATAAACCACATAATCGGTATAAAAAGAAATAAAAGATTATGTTTCATTTCGTAGTTAATCAAACAAAAAAACATCGGCCTGGAACATAAAAAACACCCGTACTCTCTGCCATATTACGTGAACGCCTTTTACCTTTTCCACACCAATGTGGTTTTAGGCCAGTAAAGTCCACAGCAGATTAGATATTGACATTGCGGCAGATCTTGGAAAAAGAACAGGAACTCCAAATCGATACTTACCATCTTGTTATCGATTTTAAAGTAGTCTATAATGGTGTCTATAGAGACGAGCTATACAGAGCCGTGTCTAGTTCTGGCGTCCCTGTCAAACACGTCCGTCTGTGCAGTATGCCGATGGATATTACATGCTGCTCCATCAAGGTCGGTAACAACATCACCGAGACTTTTGATGTCAGAAAAGTAGTACGATAAGGTAACGCCCTGTCATGTGACTTTTTTAACATCATACCTGAAAGTATTGTATACAATTTCCAAGTTAAAGTGTACGATCTTTCAAAAGTCTGTACACCTATTTGCATACCACTTGCCAATGTCACAGACCTAATTGGGAGAATGAAGCGGGCTGTTAGTGGTGCTTTCGAGAGTACTGAAATAGGAGACATAGTCCTTAACTACTCGTACTTCAAAGTTGGGGCTGTCTATTCTGATGGTCTGTCCAAGTTGCCGGTGTACTTTTTTGATCACAGCATATATTTTGTTTTGTTCTCGTTAATCGCTGAACCCAACCAAAAACCCAACAAAAAAAGAAAAATGCAACGATGAGGCATTTGGTGAGCTCAGTATAATAAAATCAACGGATACCAGTTTACCATTATGTGTTTCATTATAAATGGCACATAATCCTCAGCAGGTGAAATATATTCATGCTGACCGCCCTTTTACTTTTACTGTTCAATTCCTTAGATGAATAGTGCAATTGACTTTTGAATATCTCAAAATGCCAATGATTCACACTAAATAAATAAATAAATAAATAAATAGGTAGCTTTTAGCAGCCACACGTGCTGTGCTCCGCATGAATGGTTAGAACCTACATGTTTTCTTGGATTCGAACCTTGAACCTCTCGCTCAGTGATCGCGCACTTAACCACTGAGCTACGGTGCAATGTTTCACACTATCTAGGTCTTATTCTCCTATTATTTACAATCATTCTATAAAATTATATTTTCGGAATAGAGTGACTTCAAAGGAGGATTCGGGCATAATATTTGATCCCTGCCTTACTTTTAAAGATCATTTCGATTGGGAAGATTTTACCAATCTCTATTGACTTCCGTCAATATATCCGGACTAAGCGGACTTTCCTACTACCTGCTTGCATGGATGAGTGGCAAATACCATACCTATTAACAATTCTATATCCAACCATTTCTGATAGTCGATCTCAAGTGTAATGAATGATAGTTATCTGGTCTTGGATCAAAAGTTTTTTTCTTTGTTCAATTCTTCAAAAAGAATTATCAGTACAATAGTATAGTGGAACACGAAAAAGTGGGTCTGCCAATTCTGTCTGTCTGTCGACTGCAGTCTAAACGGTGGACATATTTTCACACAATTCGAGGCAAAATCGGAATTTTCATACTAACCTCAAGATTGGCGATACTCGTAATTAACTGCTCTGATAACTGAACTTGACTCAAACGATTTTCTAGAAAATCGATATCTAAGCCGAACTTGACATATGCAAGGATATCTCAACCAAGTTTTTGAATTTCTTTCGAGCCTTTTTTAACAGATTTTGTTTAAACAAAATTTCACATTAACAATTTCCCTTAAATTTAAAATCAAACAGTACATAGATACAAGTATGCCACTTATTATCTATTATTCATTTTATGCATATTACAATATTATTATCCCTTATCCCATTAGGTACATAGTTTGTAATGTATGATAACGATAGACACCCAAAGGTTGTTATCAGCATCGAAAGTTATGTCGATCTAGCCATGTCTGCCCATTCGTTTGTCTGTCTGCCAGTCCGTATGTGTCCAGTCGTTGGGCCTTTTATTTTGAGCTAGAAGGATGAAATTTCATACATAAACTTACATAAGCATACAGCAAAACTGGGAAAGAAAAAAACTGAGTTCGTCACCTCTGCATGAGTTTTGGTAAGCCGTGTAAGTTTGATGAGCCTTAGTTTGACCTCAACTACTTCAACGAATAACTTTAAATGCACTTTCTGAAAAAGTGCCGATGACCAATTCATTAAATTACTATCCCCCTAGCACGATTTTGCACTAGGCTTCCCAAAATGAAGGCTTTTAATTCTTCGATTCTGAACTCTCATCTCCATTTTGGTCTACCCACCAGAGACGAACTATAAAGATATGTCCAATTTCGGGAGGCACTCTCTTCCGAAGTATACGCTGAAAAACCTCGCCATTTTGTGTAGGTACATATTGGAAAATAAGCTGTCAGAAGTGAAATGCTCTGTCAAAAACTGTTGAGAGTTGCCACTTTTTTTATTTATTTTTTTATTTTTTCTGAATTCGGCAAAGAATTAAATTGTTGAGAAATTTTATTCTTTTGCAAGCGCTGTATTCGATGTAGGCTAGTTGTAATGGTTTTGGGTCAGTTAAGTTCGAAAAGTCATAAAGTTGGAAATGGTACAAATCTTTTGTATATAGATAAATACGAGTAATAAAATACCAGTTTTTTCTCCTCTGGTATTAAGGTAGTAATTAAAGACAAAAAGTAAAAACAAACAAAAATAAAGACAATTTTATATTTTATGACATAATTAATGGAAAATTAATAATTAAACCTTTTACAAATATTTTGGACATTTATAACATACAACCAAAGAAAAAAGCAATATATTATGGACGATTTATATGGTCACAAAAAACGCGCAGAAAACTTAAAATGTAAGCTGATTTTTTTTACAATCCATTTTGATTCTAAAACAAGAGTCAGATTACAAATCATACAAACAAATTTGTATTTCCCATAATTATGAGCTATTTTTGGCAGATACAATTATTCCATAGATAAGTTAATATCTTCTGCTCAGTCCATTTTTTTTGTAATAATTAAGCAGAAGCAATTTTTTTTAATGAGAAAATAGAAATCTCCCCCAAAATTGTGTTTCCTGCTTAATGAACGACAGTCAAATTTATTGGAACTTATAATGCTGCCCTACCTCGAACGAGTTTCACTCACAAACATGATGTGTTTCATCAAGAATGCAAACTGGTTTCATAAAAGGCTACATCTGTTGTTTATCGACTTCGAGAAGACTTTCGAGAGCTTGAATCGAGATGGTATTTGGCTGGCCTTGCGCAGGAGATGCATCCCGGAAAAACTTATTGCTATTATCAAGGCTACATACGAGGTCAGTAAATGTCACGTCTTACACAACGGTAAGATGTCAGAGAAATTTGGTGTCCAAAGTGGAATACGTCAAGGATGCATATTGTCACCACTATTGTTCTTGGTGGTTATCAGCGATGTACTCCGTGCAGCATTAACGGAAGGAAACAATGGAATTTGTTGGACTATGACATCTTACCTTAAACACCTAGACTACGCTGACGATGTTTGTCTACTTTCACATCGGATAATGGACCTTCATCTAATGGCCCATAATCTAGAAACTGAGGCAAACAAAGTGGGGCTCAAAATAAACACGGCCAAAACAAAAGCCCTCAGCACTTCCAACACTAACGCTCAACTTAACATTGCAGGACAGGAAGTCGAAAAAGTTGACAGCTTTCCATATTTAGGAAGTTTGGTCTCGGCTAACCGCAGTGGCACCCAACTGGACGTATGCAGTAGAATCGGGAAGGCTAAAGCTGCGTTCGGTATGCTATCCACAATCTGGAAAAGTAATGTTATCAGCTTAAGAACCAAGCTGCGACTGTTCCGCTCTAACGTAGAATCGGTATTGCTGTATGGGTGCAGTACCTGGAAGGTGGACACCACTAACACACGCAGGCTGCAAGTCTTCGTAAATAAATGTTTAAGAATCATCCTGAGGATTTTTTGGCCGAACCGGATCTCCAACGAACAGCTTTATATGAGAACAGGCCAAGAGCCTATAAACATTACTATACGAAGGAGAAAGTGGCAGTGGATTAGACACACCCTACGGCACGAAGACAACTCCATTGCGAAATACGCCATGCAGTGGAATCCGCTCACCCAAGCAGGCAGAATAGCGGGTCGCCCTAGGCAGACATGGCGCGGGACAGTTGAGGAGGAATCGAGCTCTCTAGGAATGAGTTGAAGGCAGCTCAAACACATTGCAGAAGTACGAACAAGATGGCGCGCAGGCGTTGTTGACACCCTATGACCCACGATGGGTTAAAGGACCTAAGTAAGTAAGTTCATAAAAGGCCAGCTAAAGGATAACGTAGTTAGAACTGGTGCAAGCACTGCCAAAGTGGGAGCAGACCTTTTGCTGTCATATCCCGCTTTACACGTGTAAATAATTTTGAAATCTGCCCTCAGAAACGCCCACTTTTAAAAAAATTTACAAATTTACTAAAACATGGAAAATATTTTCTTAACAAAAAAAATAGACGTTGCCATTCTCTACAATTCGCCCACGAATTGGGGTCGTTTTCTTCATAAAACCATATTCTACTCTCTTAAAATAAAGCTAAGTCTTGTTGTGAATATTTCACGAGAATACGTAACCTTTGGTTACAAATGGCGACAGGCAATCCCACTTTCTTCTAAAAAAAAATTCTTGGCAACAAATTACCTGGCAAAATCTCTTAAAAATCGCGAGAATACCCTCGGAGTAGAAAGATGTTATTGCGTTTGAATCAAAAGCTCACAATGCCCGCCCATTTTATTAGCGATGGGTAAAAAAATGAGGGATTAGGTATCATACGATCCATTCCAAACGGATTTTATCTTTTCTGTATGTTATTCCACTTTTTAAAATAATTTGATTTCTTGATTATTTTCAGTTCTGGAAAATGTCAGCCCTTTAGGTCAAATGGTTAAAAAGTTACAAGTGTGCGACAGACACAGAAACAGGTAGACAGGCACACATACACCTTGTTGAAGTCATTAGTGTTCCATTTTATGCCATTCATACAATAAGCCCATTAAGCATTTAGCATTCTGAATTTTCTTGAGGTATGTGGAAAGAAACAGAAACATTAAAAAATTATATTTAAATGACAGGACAGATGACAGGACACCACTCGACCATTTCGAAAATTCGGATCCCTGAAATCTTTTCTTGTGGTCCATGCAAATTTCCAGCATTCTACATCATTCGGGGGCTTCTGTCGAAATATAAACTCACGTTGGGAACTTTTATAGAAAACAATTTTTCTTTAAACCATCCTGTATATTGAAATATAGCTATTTGCCATTCATTAATGGTTTCAATCATTGATTACACTTCTACTTTTAATAATAAAGCGGATTAAGTGCTCAACTCTTGCAAAGTAAAATCCCGATGTACGTATGTCTGCACATGAGTCTTGTGGATTTAAATCATAAATCACTATACACGATGAAATCGAATACCTAGCACTACGAGTATCTTATAGGACTTAAAACAATAAAAATCTTGTACTTTTCTGGAACACCACTGCGTATACGTAACATTTTTTTTCCAACTTTATTTGTCCTTCCTTGGGTGAAATATGCTGCGCCACATATAAGCTTCATCGTTCAAACACTCTGACCTATATATTCTCTTTGAATTCTTGATGACCATGCTGACCCAATTTATTGCCAAGTTCGTCGTCCATTCATCCGCCCTTTGTAATCCTCGAAAAGAAACTACCCGAAGCACTCAATCGTGTGAATAAGTGCACAAACATAATACCTCCTATTTGTTATCGCAAATATTTTGAAATATGGTCGGATTACAGCTTTTTCCTCCCCCGACACTCTCCACCACTACCGCATGATCAATTTCATTTTTGGTTTAGTTCGCTCCCCCTCCCAGAGGAAGGCCCGTAAATGGCTTCCCTTCGAAGGATTATTGATTCCCCATCCGCTTTTCCCGGTTTTGCTTTCACGAAGGCGATTTATGACTGGTGTTTAAAAGTTTTTCAAAACTTTGAAGGAAGTTGTTTCTTACACCCGCCTACCTCCGCGCTGCGCTCTACTTAGTAGCACCGTCACGTCAAACAACTTTGCCCTTTATTTTCCTTTTTTTTTGGCAAGGCTTTCCGTCCAATGAGACCAATGGAAATGATGCGAGCGCTATTAAAAGTCAGACAAAAATCGGAAGGAACTTCTTTGATGTATCCACTGGTGGGGATGCGATAGGTGAAGCCGGAAACTTCAATTAACGAGGAGCTATGCAGGATTCGCCCCTCAACGACCTTTTAAGGAATTGAGAATGGAATGGTAAAACTAACTTTGAGTGCGATTGCATCTGTTAAGTTCACAATCCTATCGTTGACGATATTGGAGAGAAAACGTCGGTCGCCCTGCTGTCTGAAATCGGTGTACAAGCCCTGTCAGATTGTGCCCTTCGTTAGGCCCCTTAGAAGAGAGGCTTTTAACGAAAATTACATTTTGTCCATTAGTTCTCGGTTCAATAGTCGCTTTGATGATGGGGGAAGGACACAAGGACAAAAGTGCCACACAAACTTTGTGAGTTATCTTCACGCAGGTGTTCTGCAGACGTTATTGTTGGTCAGGGGTTGAGGTGAAATACGAAAGCCTAATCGGATGTCAAACATCATTTCGAGAGAAATATTCATGTAGCCAAACGTTCCCATCTATCCAGAAGTTCAAAGCAATTAGAGAGAACAAAGCATCAGATGAACAATTTTCGTTCTTGTCTTCTTAAAGTGAAATCGATTTAAGTGGACAGAAAAGTTCCGAGCGGTGGGGCTAATTAAAGCGAAATAAATGGCGTTCTATTTAAACTAAAGAATTGCACACCTGATGTGCTTTCTTGTGCAAGAATATAATTCAATCTTCGGTTGGAGTATAGTGATTAAGATACTTCTCAATCGGGATATCGTATAATTATACCAAGCATTTTGTGTTTGGGATTAATGTTCAAGGGTGCTCCCATCTGCAGCAATAAAGCACATGGTAATCCTGCCTAAGAAAAGGATTTCTCTTTCCCTAGATAACAGCAACAGTAACAAGAACAAAAACAGGGAAACCCCATTTCGGACAATTCAAATTAATGAGATTTATCCTGTGATGGATTATGGCGCATTCTCCTTCGAGAAGGAAACCTGGGCACAATCCTGAGGTGGTCCTCTCGAGTTGCATGTTCCTTCCTGGTTACAAGGTGACATAATCCTCCATCGTCGAAGTTAAATATTGAATCTATTCTTCTACACTGGAACAAAGACTGAAAACAATGTGCAATACATAAGGAGTTGTTGTCACTACTACCAGGGTGAAACTAGGCCAGAAGCTGAGTCGAGTAAGTGGATAGATTTGTTATTGAAATATTGTTGGGTGTGTGTGTGTTGGGGGTGGAGAGGGAATCGATTTTTCATTACGCTGAAGTGTCAATAGTAAGAGACTGTAGAGTATCAGATGAAATTGTGCCAAACATTAGCGAATATCAATTGAATGGAGTACCAGTAGAGAGTCAAAAGCTTCGAGAGTATTCCACAGATATGTACTCGTATATCAACAAGTTTTCCATGGAACTGGGTTCGAAAAATAGAGATTGCAATTTGGGAGCAACGAATCGAGAAGGATACTTCGGCTTGTGATACACAATTTGGCATGGAAGGGATTTCTATCATCGTTCTTTTGAAGTGCACTTGGGAGTTATTAAATCGAAAACCACTTGGCGAGACATTAAAATAGGGATGCGATTAACGTATGTTTCTCACCAGTAAGCACTTAAGACTGATTTTGAAAGCATCTTCTATGATAGTGAAGCGGTTGAAAAACTGTGACATCTACTACGGTGGCTGCTACAAAAAGCAGAAGTAGCGTTTATTTGGTTAAGTATTGCTTTATCGCCAGATACAGACTTAGGAAAGAAATATTGATCTTTAAGCATGTGAGGGAACGCCTCACGATAACCAACATTATGACACAAATTAAAGGCATCAGTCTATTAGCTTACGACATCTACAAGCAAAAGGGAAGGGAAAAACACCAGCTTCTAAGAAAGAAGGAGAAAAAATATGAAAAATGCGTGATCGAATCAATGGAGAAGTATTGTAGCAGAAATGATGTTCAAAAGTTTTACCAGAAGGTAATAAGAGTATGTCAAGGCTACAACGCCCAAAAAGAAGTCTGTAGGGATGTAGTAGGAAATCTAGTAGTAGAGTCACAGGATTTGAAAAAATTACGTCTGTAGACTGTTTAACGGCGGTGACGTCCTAAACTTCACTGTCAGGCAGAATGATGATCAATAATTCCATTCGACCAAACTGAAGTGAAGATAGCATTATCCAAGCTTAAGGCTGCGATAGCCGGCGATCTAACTGCCAAGCATACATCAACTCATCTGTAAGATATGAACGAAAGAACCCAGCGGGCTGTCAGTGGTGCTTTCGTGAGTATTGGACAGAATGTCACGATTTGGACAGAATGTCATAATAGATAGTTACAATTTCGAGGTATGTAGTTAAGGACTTTGTCTACCTAGGCTCCTATATAAATTCAAATAACACCATCACTCTTGCTAACCACTGTTTCTTTGGGCTAAGAAGAACAACTGAGTAGCAAAGCCATCTCACGGACAACTAAGGCTATATTATATAATATCCTTATCATTTCAATCCTGCTATATAGCACAGAAGCATGAACGTTATCAAATGCGTATGGAAACACCCTTGTTTGTTTTGAAAGAAATATTCTTCGAGTGATTTTTGGGTTTGTATCGACTGGGAAGATACAACAACGAAATACACCGGGTGAAGAACGATATCGATCGTCAGAAAGGTTAGAAGTTATTACCTAAGGTAGCTAGAACAAGTAGAGTGAATTGTTATTAACGCTTCTGATCCTTGTAGCAGTCACCGAAGTAAATGTCACAGTTGTTCATCCACTTTTTGCCCGGCCCATCCCATCCCACTTCCTAAATGACGGTGATATCCGCTTTATAGTAGTCTTGGGCATCCGCTAATTATTAAGTTGTTAAGGATTTGAGGCTTGTCAGCAGTAAAATAATCCTTATCCGAGGCTTGCGGTTGCTTCGCATCCAGCGTAGGGCAGTTACCCAACATAAAACCCCCAACCTGGAGGGCCAGATCCTTAGCTAAAAACTCTGGTCCCATTAAGGGTTCATCTGCCACTATCTCTTTTTCAACACCCTGGCTCAGTACTGAAAATCCTTATTAGCCTGAGCTCCGAATATGTCGAAGTAGCAAAAGTTCCGAATTCGAACTGTTGACGTCACCTTTGACTCCATCTAGAGACATCCTCCACTGCCTCCTGAATCCAGGGAAATGTTCCAACAACCTCTCAAAGGAGTTGGAAATCATCTCCAGTCTAGGCACCTGGGATTCATCGCTTGGAGGTGAGACTAGGAGTTGGTAGACATAATTGCTTACACCAAGTTGGTTGAATTTTCTTTACACATGCGCACTCCATCGGAGACAAGTTTTATGCAGTCTGCGTACAAAGTTCGGTGACTCTCCGGCCTGGAGTGTATTAATCCACCCTAGCTATATTGAGCGCTTAAAGCATATCCTTTGGAACACGTGAATTTCGCTTATCTATAGTCTATTTAGTTGATCTCCTCTATATGCCTTCAATGTAGGCATCTTTATCTTACGAATAATTTTTTTCTGTAAGACTTTAAGGATGTTTTCATCAGTCTTTGATAATGTCATTCTGTCCCACTCAACAAGACTATGCTGACGACGATTTTATACACAGTTTCCTTATCTCTTTTCGATATGTATTCACCACTCTTCACAAAGAGAAATCTAAGTCAAAATGATTTCCTCCAAACCACTTCCATTTGGATTTTCAAAACGTCAATCCTAAGCAGCAGTAGAATGTCTAGACTTCTAGCAATTCAGAACACAGTCAGATTACTTCACAATTCATTTGAGTATCATTACTAAGACGTACACCTTTCGAGTCTCCTTAATGAAAAATCAGATTAGGCACTCTAATAAAACTCAACCTAATTCCTATCTACATTCACCATTTATTTTTAAAAGAAATGTCCTTAATCACGACAAGCTTAAGACGGCTTAAACATGATGTCAACATTCCGGTTCTTACATCACCTACTCCGTCACTCTATCATTCGTTAACTTCATTTCGTAGATATTAGATTGTCGCTTTCTTGCGAAAACTTAATCCATGCAAATATGATCCTTTCACCGGAGGCAGCGCATTCATATGAATCTATTGCAGCGACAGGAGCTAATCCCATTCATTAAAATCCCTTACCAATATATTCTATCCGGTTATCTTCGTTGCAACCTTTTCATATTTCACATTTCAGGGATTCCACACCAGTCCTTCTTTATATGTATAATGCTCTCGCCCAATGAGGTTAGAGCTTACGCCCTCTTGCAATTAGGAATGCACTTCATTGATTCGTTTCACTTTGATCACGTGCACATCCTCTTCTAACTCTACTCCAGCGAAGTGAGTATTACTGCAGAATACCAAATGATTACTGTATGTGCTTACTCGCGTTGCCTATTGCCAGGACTATGATGATGGTTATGCTTTATGACACCACCGTATCTATACAAATCTATGTAACTGCGTTGGTGTATGTACTCGTACGAGCAGTAAATGCAATATTATCCTGAATAAGGGGATCTAAATATTTCGCTTTTGCCATAACCCTATTAGAATTATTGAAGCGCAGCTTACACACCGAATAGATTGTACTGTAGACCAGACTCCCTTCGGATTTTAAAGTAGCTCAGCGCACCGCAAGAAACCATGTTCATCCTTAATTCAAATTCAATTTAGTTCCCAGTGCCATAGGTATCGCGTACACATTCATTGGCTATTATTGGTTTCCCGTCATCATAAGTAATTCCATTTCCAACCTTTTTCGGTCCGATGTTTCAGTTCCGCACAATGGCTACACCGAACCGGAAATAATGTAATTATGATGAGCAATCGGATTATGTTTCCTGTTCTGTATCTATTTGCTTTTTCCATTTATTTTCAAGGACCCTCCCCCTCGTAGTCGCACTCAGAAATCCAATCGAGCAACCCAAAGCAATTATAATGGGCCTTCAAGTTCCGGACAACGAGAGGACGCCGATGGTGTGGAACTAGGTGATATCAAAAATTCAGTAGTATCAATTTCGTAATTCCACTCCACCTCTCCACACTTGGAGTGGCTGAGGGATGATAATTCTAGACTCTTTAATAAAACAAACGAACACAGAAACTCTCAGATACGAGTACACCCTCCCAAAACAAATAAACATGTTTTTTCAAGGTACCTACCAGGAGCCACTGCCAGTGTCCCGGAGGAGCTGTGTCAAATTACCATATATATTAATGTGGGTGTGCCTGCAGGTCGAGAGAGCAGAGTCTCAGTGGACAAACTACACATTCGCACGTCGAGCTACTGAGCTGGAATGAAGACAGCTTGGCAAGGAATAATGTTTAGGTAAACATAATCCTCCACAAAGCACACATACAGATACACACTCAGGAGCAATAGCGTCATCGTGCAGAGCCATATTAATAAATTTCAGCCAGGTTGGCCTTTACTGTGTGTATTTCCGGAATTATCTTCCCAGAGATAGAGGCCGACCATCGAATGGAAGTGGAAACCTGAGAATGCGGCGGGGAATGCGTTCTCGAGTCTTCTTGCGGCAGCAGCCTATCATCGGCTGTAAATGCAAATTAATACCAAATAACCGTAGATTCCAATTATTTAGTGCCACAAAGGATCCATTACTGTTAGTTTATCTGTGCCGGTGTGTGTGTTTGTGTGTGTGTGTGTGTGTGAGTCTGTAGGGTAGGCCTTGGGTCTGTGATTTGATACTATGCCTGACGTAGAGTGACGTAAATTAGAGACAACATTTGGTGACATGTTGCTTCAACAGCCCACAAGTTCACAGGGCTTCTGTGGATTACGAAGGCAAACTTACATCACAAACTATTTATAAAAATGAGAGTGCACATTGTGTGCCTAAGAATGACTTTAATGATGGCCAACAACATACAGACAGTGCAAATTTGTAGTGTGTACAGAGGTGTCATTGTTTTTAGCTAATAACCATTTTGAAAGGCAAACAAACGAAGATCATGTGTAGAATTAAATTCGTTAGATAGAACAACCGGTAGAGTCAAGTTATTTAGAGTCGAAGGCGATGGAATATTGACGGAACCCAAGAAGCTATCAACATGTGGTAGCTGAGATGAAGTTTAGTCGATGGTGCAAACTAAGTTGGCTTATATAGACTTGCGTAGGCTAAATTGAACTTAAGTGGACTCGAGTGAAGTTAAGTTTACTTAAGTTGATAGTCATGGTTTGGACTGCGAAGGAGACCGGGGAGAACCATGACCTGTGCTGGGATTTCAGCGACCCTGCTATTTCTCCAGTCTACTCATCCAAAAATTTATCGATATGTAGCCAGCATATAGTATATACAGATCGTGGTTCAAACAAATCCACTCAATTTCAATTAGGTTCATTTAAATTCACTTAAGTTCACCTAAGAACATATACTTACCTAAACTTAAGCCTCCTTAAGTTTGCATGTAAATATACCTA
This sequence comes from Pocota personata, assembly GCA_963082735.1. Lineage (NCBI taxonomy): Eukaryota > Metazoa > Arthropoda > Insecta > Diptera > Syrphidae > Pocota > Pocota personata. Next base: position 8,092,869 of record OY720430.1, read on the forward strand.
AGCCCACATAACTAAGATAAAATACGTAATTTACTTAAGTGATTTAATTCACTTCACATAACGTTTCTTCTACCTAGCATAGAATGTATGTTTGCGTCCTCCAGAAGATGTCTTTAACAGATTTACAAAATACTTCCATAATGCATATTTACTCGTATCTAGTACGTGCAACTTTTCGCACTCTCCATCAGATCCTAGATGATATCGAAGTGTTTTGATAACGCACATTTAAAAAAGGTTCTATATAGCGGCTGTATTCTGCGAAATGACGGCAAGACAGCTACCAGAATTTTTTTTATTATTTTCTTAATTGCATCTTGAATATGTCTAAATTATTTGCAAAAGGTACCATTTTGTTATTTCAACTTCTAGCAACCAATTGGTTAGATTTTATTCACACCAGCCATTTACTACTCCTTGTTATTCGAAGAATTGTAAAGGGTGTCTCAAAATTCACGCAAAAAGTAATTTTGACAGAAAACACGGGTTTTTAATTAAAAATTGTAAATGTTTTATTGATTTATAAAGTATACAGTATAGGGTATACGAGTAGTAAGCCTACACGGCTTTGCACTCTTTTGTCGAAATTTTCCATGACCGTTTTTCACAAATGTGGCTAAATTTCATTGATAGTGTTCAATTTGCTCCGTTAAAGCGTGGCGTGGTTGGCACAAACCTTAACTTTAAAAAATCCCAAAGAAAAAAGTCCAATGGCGTTAAATCGCATGATCTGGGCGGCCAATTCTGATCACCGAAATGGGAAGTTACACGACCAGGAAATGACTCATACAGTAATTGATTTGTTTCTCGGCCTGTATCGTATGTGGCACCGTCTTGTTTAAACCACATCCATATCTTGCGGCTCAAAAAACTGTTATTGCCTGACCAGCCTAAAATCAGCTCCAAACAGTGACGTTGGGTATGCATTTGTTTTTCAATAATCACTCTTGGATTTCCTGAACCCCAAATACGACAATTTTGACGATTAACAAAGCCATCAAGATTTGTTTGAAAAATCAGCATCCACTTGTTATTGTTCCATAAAACATTCTCTTCGCTATGCGTAGTCAGTAGGCTTCAGTTCTCGAGTCAATTGCACTTTGTATGCATGAAGATGCAAATCTTTCGTGAGGCTAAGCTGTAGAGAGCTTCTCGAAATGTCCAGTTCTTGACCACGATGACAAATTGATGTTTCTGGACTCTCAGCAACACTCTCACGAACTGCTTCGTTGTTTTGTGTTGAAGGACGACCAGAGTGACTAATTGATTCAGTCTGCCTTAATTTTTGAGTTAATCTCTTCACAGTTGCTGAAGTTAAATCACTATTCCGACCATATTTTATATGCAAATTGCGAACTGTAGCTGCCAAACCTTAATTATTTTTAAAATATTGCTCAACAATGAAAACGCGTTGTTCTTGCGTGTAGCACTCCGTTTTTAATAACCCTGAACTGTCAGCTGTCAGCTGTTTTTTTTTTCCGTTGGCATCACTTTACCGCACATATGGCGTAAAATACAAATCTTGAATGAATTTTTGGACTCCATTTATTTACTTTTCCATGCAAACAATTCCAGCCAACCATTATACAGGGTGCGACAACACAACTTCCTTTTTCCAAAACGCAATAAAATCCATTTTATGAATTAGAATTTTTTTAATTTTATTTCTATAATGTAGGCACATGTCTAGTGTTTTATTTTACATAGTTTTGAAAATCATATCAGATAGGTGACGCCCCATTGCACACACACTGAATAAACCGATTTCTGACGTTTGTCATGACCCTCACCAGCATATCAGTGGGTATGTTGACAATTTCTGCACGGATGTTGCCCTTCAGGTGTTGTAGGGTCCTTAGACAGTTGACATAAATGCGGGATTTCAAAAAACCCCACAAAAAAAAAAAAAAAAAATTGCAAGCGGTCAAATCGGGCGACCGCGCATGGATGAGGCGTTCAGGGAATTGTTCCCTCAAAACAGCCGTTGATGCCCTTGAAGTGTGAGCCGTTGTTCCGTACTGTAGGAGCCAAATGTCTTCAAAGTCCAATTCATCAAGTCGTGGAAAAAAAAAACTGGTGCAGAACGCCTTGGGGATAGTAAGATTGAAGCTCTCACTGCCTCAATGTTCTCAGGTGATCTGATTGACCGAGGGACTCCAGGGGTCGAATTACGACATCAGTTAACGAGTGAGTGAAATTCATATGCTATCGAGTGATCGAGTAACTACATTGGGATGATCACATAAGAATGGTTACGTATCGAGTGCACTTTGAAAATTGTACTAGTACATTCTACTACATTGAATTGAGATGGCTGACAAACGTGAAAAGTATTTATTTTTGTGTGAGGAAAAGTTTTGTGTAGGTATTTGTAGCCTTCAATTAAAAATGGAATGTTTACTTTATTTTTCATCTTCTGATTCAGAGAATAATCGCTATAAGTGTATTGAGGGAAGACGTTTAAAAGTTAAAAGCGATTCCTTTTCTTTACAAGCCTCTGCGTACATACTCGTATATAAAACTATAATTTTCTGAAAATAACTTTCACAACATATACTTTTGATTGCAGTTTCATTAAAACATTCAGGGTAAATAAGAGTGCCTTCTTATTTATAATGGAGAAGATAAATTTTAGAGGTTGCACCTCAACCGCTGTCCCAGCAGAGGGCTAATTTTATTTAGACTCGACCTGAAATATATTTTGAACAATAAAAAAAAAAGCAAAAATAACAGTAAACAAAGATATTCTTACATATTTCCTCCCAAATGCACCTCAGCTCGTCAGCAGGAACCATATCGAATAAATAAATACACGATCCCTGAGAGAAAGCCAAATTTCGATACTCGATATTCGATCTCTTATGCGGTCATGCCAAATCAATATTTATCAGCTCGATAAGTGATGCTGCAATTCGATCCCGGTTCTTTGTCTTGTCGTACTCGCAGTTTTTTTTTTTTTTTTTTTATAATTTGGGCGCGCCAAATGGGATATGAACACAATTAAATTATTTCAGGACACGGGCGTTTGTAGAAATTGAGAGAGAGAGAAAGAAAGATTGGTGTAGTGGGTTTGAAACTTAGGTGGTATTAAGTTTCAGTAAACTCGTCCAGATAACTGGGGAGCTTGTTTGTTTTGCTTTTTATCGTTGCTCATGATTCACAGTATTTTTTTCCGTCCTCTTGATGTCATCACCACGATTAAGTTGCATTTTAGCCATAAGACCGCCCTACTGCCAGTGTTATGCCTTCGCAGTAGAGTTGACATAAGCTTTCCCTATTGATCGACTTTTTATTTATTTCATGTGAAATAAATAGATGATTGATCAAAATTCGAACCGTGAACCTGTAGCGTGACAAGCGATGATGTTACCACTACACCACGGCCACCCTCATCCATGTAACAATTGATTTCCGATCCGGGACAGGGCCCAACGGGGTAACATTGAAGTGATTTCGGAAGGCGGCGCTGGGTTGCGAATACAGAATTTTTGTTAGAAAGGTAGGTCTCCAAAGCAAACGCACGCTCCATACGCTTCCAAGGCATGATGGCGACTAACCGGGAGAGGGAACAAACTTTAGAACCACGCATGCCTGATGAGACCACTTCCAATCCAAATTATGTTGCCGCACACTGTAGAAGTATTTGAACTATGTAATTGAAATGTATGGTATCTAACTTTTCCACAGAATACAATAATTGTATAGCAGCAAATAAAAACACGAATTTATTCAAATAAATTTGATTTTTAAAATTTAATTTATTTTTATTTTATTAATTTTTGTTTTTATATAATAACAATCACATTTACTTCTCAAATTTTTATTACCTAGCTTTAATATTCACAACTTTTCACCGTATGTATGTATCTTTTTTACTTAATTCTCCTTCAATTTTTATTTTTATTTTTAAGTTTAAGCTTAAACTTAGAATTAAATTTAATTTAATTTTATTTTTTTCTTAATTTGAATCATTATTTTCAATTTTCTTCATTTTATGCAAAAATCTCTGTAAAAATTCTACACAAGTCCGTGTCTGTGGCGCTAGCCGTGCGTCGTGTCGTCTCACGTCGTCTGTCACGTTCTGCGCTTAAATATATACGTGTATGTGTTTATTAGCTTGGCCAACAGGAGAAAAGACATCATATATTGTATTTATAGAATAAAGAGGGACAGTTTTATGGGGAGTAGGTTTGTATGCTAAGATTTATTTAATAACCTTGCAACATATAGGACGAGAAACATCTACGTACATTCTACAATCCATTATTATTATTATAATTTTTTTTTTTTTTTGTGAGTACATAAGTTGAATATAATTGAATTATTTTTGCATTTTTTTTTTTTATTTTATTTAAAAAGACATCTAACATTGTTTTAGTTTTAAAAATTTTTATTTTATTTTTTATTACGTGTTTGGGATGTTTATTTCTAGATTCTTCTGTAAATCTTTTCTTATTAGCTAAATTTTAAAATGTTATAATTTAATTTATACCTATTTGTATATATTGACACATTCGCTTAAGTTTTTCTTTATTATATTTTGCTTGGCCATTTCGTTTAGGAAAAATAAACGAAAAAAAACTAAGTTTCTTTTTTTTTTGACAATAAGTTTGACACTTTTTAAGGGTAGTAGGTATACACTTTTGTTTGCTTGGTAAATATATATAGTTTTTGTTTTTCTTTAAATATATAGAGAGTAAATATTATGTATAATATTGGTACACATCTAAATGCTTACTTTCGCTGTGGTAGGACATTGTTCTTACTGAGAAAAAAACAAAAAAAAATGTATTTTCAAGTTTAATTTTCTTAAGAGCACATTTCATATTAATTTTGTTTTCTTACTTAATTCTATAGAACGGGATTATAAATTTTTATACTTAATTTACATATTTTTCTTAGTATTTGTGTTGGCTTTTTTTATTTCTTGTATTTGTAATTTTCATAGTGTAAAAAGTTTTTTTGTATAAAAATAACATAACAACAATATAATGGGCCATAAAAAAAAAACAAAAGTTTCTTCCTTGTGGGAGAAGAAAACAAACTAAAAATGTAAACATTTCCGCCACATTGTGGATTCATTTTCGTTAACATAAATATGCAACATTTGTCATATATATACGTGGTATAGTGTAGCAACCCTTGTTGGAGCCACATCCTTGTCCGAGAAGACAATAAAAAGAATCTGTGACCATGCATTATTCAGATACAAAATATTTCCATCCACTTGCATACATTGTACGTGTATCCTTTCTTTTGAGTTTAGGATGTTTTGGTTTTTGTTTTTTTATTTATTTATACAGTCACTCAGAGTTGAATTATGGCGGTTAACCAGGGTAATTTTTTTTATATGGGATATCCGTTTTTGTGTTTTCACATTTTTGAAATCGTAGTTGGTAAGACAATGGATTTATTGGAGAAAGGAAGAATTTCTGAAATATCTTTAAGAAGAGTATTAAAGGCATTGAAGGCTTAAATGCTTTAAAATACTTTCATGATTTTAGTTTTGTGTTTTCTGCATCAAGACTTTGATAAATAAAACCTCAGGATTTAATGTAAGTAATGACCTAGTTATTTCCAGAAGCTATGCACAGCTCGCAAACAGAAGGAGTATGAACAAGGGGGCATGAGACTGAGTTTCAACCCCTTTAAATACTTCGTGGTGGACGCAAATAAGAGAGGAAGGAAAACATGGTAATGATAGGACTTTTTAGCATATGCGTGGGTTGGTTAGTACAAAAAGCTTTCGCGAATATATGCCACCGCTTCTCTCACTAAATTCCAAAGAAGAGTTTGTCTCGGGGCTTTCTCTACCACGCCTAGCTCTACTTTAGAAGCGTTGTTGAATATCCCTCATCTTGGTATTTCTATTATGGGCAGCACAATGCTTTTATTGTGCTTCTTTTGTCTCAAATTGGGCGGCTTTTGGTATAACCCGCACTGAAGCTGTGTCTTGTTTTATGGATGTGCCTTCTAACGCAATGAAACCGGATATCCAACTACTTCGTAAATTTAAAGTCGATTTTTCTCACGCTCAGGATTGAATTTTTCCGGAATCTGAGCCAGGAAGTAAATGTAGTTGACTTTTCGTTAATGGCTCCGAAACTAATCAAGTGCATGACAACATTAGGCTGCACTTCTCTTTAGGTAAACATATGCGTCTGTCTTTCAAGCGGAGACAGCTATGAACTATATTTTAAGGAGTAGGTGGAAGGGACAGCCAGGCTGCGTTTAAGGTCTTGCTCATCCCTTTAATCACTTCCAAAATAATTCGAGAATGCAAGTGTTCTCTGAATTCATGAGTCTTGTTTGTGTCCCAAGTCACCATGGGATTACTGGAAATAAGATTTCCAAGACAAGGTTCGGAGGAGGACTTTTTAGGACCTGGACCTGCCTTGAGACTTCCTGCGTTTTCTATTGCTGAGTTTTCTATGAACATGGTCGTGGGGACATGACTCTCTGGGGTGTAGACAGACTAAACGAAGGCTCCCGAACGAATGTAATAAATCTGCGGCATTCCTGCTGTCGCTTAGTAGAACAGATTGCAGACAACTTAATGTCGATTTTGCGGGCCATTTCACTTTTACCAAGTATGTTAATGTGTTGGGCTTAAGGGACACCACCATCTGCGATGCCTGTGGAGAGGGCAACGACATTATGGAACACTTCCTCTTCGCCTTTCTACTAAAGACGAAGAAATTTCATTAACAGGGGGTTGCTTTTGGTAGTACAAAAGACCGATGGAGTTTTTTCTACCCCGAAAAAAAAACGGCATCCCAAAATGGAGAGATATGTATATCCGGTCTCTAAGAGCGACAGGAGAGACAATCTAACAGCTGAAGTGTTAGATATTACCGGGTTCTCTCCTTTGATAATACGACCGGAGACGTTCACGGATGCACTTGGAGGCAGATGCGATGTGTGAGATCTGTAATTACAGCTACCATAAGGGACGGCAGATATTTGGAGTGCGAACTGAACACACTGAACAGTACTGATCTGGTCCTCCATTGCCGTCTAGGAAACTGAAACGAAGACAGAACTTGAGAAAATACAGAGACTGGCTTGAGAAAATGATCTTTCACTTCCACACATAGTAACAGAAAAAGCAGTAAATGGGGCAATAACGAGGTTCGCCTAAGAGGAAATAGGGGAGGGAAAATACCTTTAATGCAGATCCCAAATATGACATCGTCAATAAATACAGCTTCTTAGACCGGTGAATCGGCGATGCATAGCTTCAATAGCTACACCATAGAATGGTGACAGATCCAACCCCGGCAGAAATTGCCCGAAGAGGGACATTGCAAACATGTCAGACACCCATCAAAGCGTTGGGCTTATTAGAATTCCCATCTAAGGTGATATGGGAGTACTTGGACAAGCTTATCGGCCGTTTCAGGATTAACAAAATTACCTTTTACTAGGACCGGACCGGAAATCATCTTCTATGAGATGCATTACCCGAGAAGAGCTACGGAAAGAGCAGGGAATTAAAAGAGCTAAATTTCGTAGGGAACTTCCTTCCTTTCCTCGTGCAAAGGCACTCCTATGAAACCACAATCGTAAAATGTCTAAAACCTGCATCAGCTTAAGTAGGACTAAGCTTTGAATATTTACGGCCGAGAAAATTGCAGACCACATCCTTAGAGACTGTTGGAAGCCAAGTTGAATGAGGTACAATAGTCCAAGAATTACCCTGGTTAGCACCAGAAGGGAACACAATAGATAGGAATTTCCTTTTGGGGGTAACAAACGTTACGTATCTTATTCTTGCCTTTCTTTATATGGAAGTACATGATCTTCTAGGAAAAAGTATTAAGGTAGTGGACAAATATTTTCACTTCTTGTGCTAATGTCGTTTCTCGAGAGTATTCTTTTCGAGACGGACAGTAAAGAATCTAAAAGTAACAAATATATTTCATTATTCTTTTATTCTTCATGTTCTTCCCATTTCAGGTGCAATTTAAGGATGTACCTAAGTTCCTCGTAGACTTGAGCGAATTGTACAGCAGTAACTCTCAAACTTAATCAAACCATAATCAGGTCTGAAAAAGTTAGTTTAAATCTCCCTAAGCTTGGCTTCTTTTAGAACAGAAGGTGACACAGAAACTATAAATTTCTTTATAATAAAAACTTTCCCGGAACAGCAACATCATTCCCTAAATAAGGCCATCCTTGCACTGACTGATTTCTTAGTTCAGATTAAATTTATAGCTATTCTTCTACATATCAAACTATGATTAGGGTCTACATGATTGGTGTAGGTTCCCGACAACGATCGGAAGGCATTTTGCTTTTACTACAAAATTTTGTACAGTTCGGGGACGCCCAGGCAATCGCAGAGTGGAGGAGTTGGTTAAAAACGAAACAGACAATTGCTAACTTCTATGAAAATAGAATTCCCATGAAATTGAAAAATGTTCTCAAATGAAACTAAAAGAATGACAAACAGTAGGTGGAAAAATATCTGCACCTGTTTTTCATTGAGACCGAACTGATTAGATCTCTATTTGAAGAAAATAACTATAATAGATATCTGTTCCATGAGTGGTAAACTATTCAGTGGTAATAGATAAGATCACAATGGTTACCCAACTTTGTATCTCAATGAGAATGCTACATGTGAGATTCATGCTTGAGATGTGCAGATCATTTAGTCTAAGTGAAGACGAGGGTCACTCCACTGAACATAATACTTTAGAGGAGTTACGAAGTCCGTCGCCAAATAAGATAACTTCTAAAATAAGGAGGTTTGAGGAATTTTTAGTGAGGGATATGCCCATTCCACTGAAAACTGGTAGAGATTACTAGTTTTATGTGTAAGCCCCTCAAGTGTACCTAGCACTAAGTTGTGTTCACTTCGCTATTGGTGGTCCAGAATATGGAAACTAAAATGGCAAATCAGTGATATTGAAGGGCTTGGGGTTATTCTTTTGACCATTTCCAGAGGCTTAGTCTTCTTTCTTCTTTTTTCGCAAAACTTTCCTACTATTACTGGCCCACCAACACTCTTTGGGGACCTCTTTTCTAAGTTATAAAACTTAAAAGTCTGTTCCGTATCCAACTTGCCCCCGATATCAACTTCTGGCAAGAATCCAATGTTTTCATTGAATACACCCACAATCCACTCAAAAACTCTACATAAACCCTCGCCACTCGAATGAAAATCAAATATACGAGACCCAAAAATACATGAATAAAAAATTACCGTTATACGACTTCCTTTCAACCACAGATATGGAAATTGAATTGAACTATTAAAATGTAAAATTTATGGAACAATTCAAACTTTCTCGCATGCCTCCAGGACCACTCACGAATTCAATTGCACAGCTTAAACTCTGAGTAACTGTACCGAGTTTCCTTTTCTTTTACTGGCTTTTAAGTGCATTCATAACTTGACATTACACCAAACGGACATTGCTGGTGGTTTTGGTGGAGAGTAGAGTAGTGCGATGACAACTTAAAGTTGATTTAAAAAAATTATCCTCGTGTCCTTTTTCGTATATGCCACGCAGTTGCTTTAGATCTGAGTTCTGTTCTTGTGGTAATATTTGCAGTTTCCGGTTGACATCTCTGCCGTCGCCATAGCAGTTGCCAGGACCAACAGGGATGTAATCAATCTCAGATTTTATGACCCTCTTCCACCTCGGTATCCTTTCCTTTATGATTATTTCAAAAGCATTCCGGAGGGTATGTTGTACTCGAAAGAGATAAGGAAATGGAAGACAAAAACCAGAGGATGACTATGAAATGAGATAAAAAGGACAAAACGCTTGTATGTTGCTGTCGGTCGGTCTATATAGTTATAAAGGGTTTTTGGCTTTGGTCATTATCTGATGTCACGTTTTTTGGGGCAGCTTTCTTCTTCTGCAGACTTTGGAGGATGTTTAGTGGTGGAATGCATACGGTTTGCGGGGGTCTCTAGCATTAACTACTACCAGACACCTCAACCACGGTAGCAGTTGATGTTGTTGTGTGTCCTGTCATGCAGTTGCCATTGGTGTGTGGGATGTCATTTGGCGCCGCTGCCGCCACTGTTATCGTCGGTGGTGACATCACTTTCGTAGGCGTATTCATAGGCGACGTGGACGATACTATCGAGTGACTGTCGCCATTGTCGGTCTCCTCTGGTGCAATACCATTGCCGTTATGATGCTGGTGGTTTTCTGCACCCGGCGGCGGTGGTGGCGGCAGGGAGTCTAATTGATTCGTCTCCATTAGGATAATGTCGTTCATTTGTTTCATTTCCTCGGTAGACGGTGGATCCGGTAGGCTGATTATACTGTCGAATCCATTCTCGGTGTTGTCGCCATAGACAATGTTACACGTCTCTATTATAGTCGGAGCCAGTCCATTGCTTAGGTTTTCCATGGAGTTGTGTGAAGTTGCCTCATCATCGTCCTCCTCATGTCCGTTGTGGCTTAGGCCATTTGTCATCTCGTTGACAATAACTGTGTCCTGTTTCAAGAGTGCAGCGGTTATTTTTGGTTTCGACTCGACGCCATTGTGGCCATTTACATCGGAATCCGTGTCAGCCGGATAGATGGAGTCGCAGTTCGGTGTGTTTGAGGGGCCGTTTTCCAAGACATGACCATTCTCAGAATGTCCATTGCCGTCGTTGTGGTTCTCAGGCTGTGGAGGCTGCTGTTCGACGTGTGGGTGAGGTGCCTTGGTGGCAGCCGGGGACGGAGTTGTATAGTCTTGTTGTTCGATGGTGTAGAGTTCTTGATTGCCATACGAGTATCGCTTGTTCGAGTCCACCGATGACGAAGAGCTCAGATCGGATTGCGAGAGGCCGGTATTGGAGTGTTTGCTGATTTTTGGGCCTTCTTCGAATTCGTCAACTTCATCGATTTGGTGCAGGTGATTCGACTCGATTTCACCATGAATATTCACATTTTCTGGAGGTGGTGGGTGAATTTGCACCTCTTCGTGGTTTGACTGGAGATTATCTTCGCCGGCGATTTTGACGGCTGCATCTACGTTAAAGGGGCGCTTGTTAGCTGGATCGGCAATAGGGCTACCGGGCATGATTTTCGAATCAGCTCCTCTGGATACTTCCACTACGAAGACACCATCCTTCTCCGAGTTGTTGTAGTGCATTTTGGTCTCCCTAGCATCTCTGGATATATCCTAGAAGAGAAAGGAGAGATGAGGAGCTTGAAAAACGGCTAAAATGACTATCTAATAAAGTGGTAAAAATGTACCTACTTAAGAGATATAGCAAGAGAGTATATACGACAAAAATATTATTATTTACAGAGGCAAAAAAAAAAAAAAAAAAACCAAAAATCTTAAAACAGAGTTACAACACCGAGATTTTCTTTTTTCAAAACAGATGCATATCCTTTATATATATACAAGCACAAGCACACACACATACACGGGCACAACACTCAACTTACATTTCGCTCTTCAGTCTCAACAATGAGGTGATTATTTTTAAGGGTCATCGTGGTAATTGAACCGTTTGCCCCGGAATAATTGCATTGCATTGTTCCAGCAGTCGGAGTGGCGGCAGCTATCGTGGTGGTGGTGGTGGAGGATTGTGGCTGAATTGTTGGTGGTAGTGCCGTAGTGGGTTGAGCTTCAGTGTTGCAATTAACGATGAATATAGCATTTTCCTCCTGAAAATTGTCGGGGATAATTGCCTGAATACAATCGACGACGTCCAAATCCGATGCTGCTGCCCTACCATTTGCAATACAACCATTACAATCTCGACCATCACCATCGCTGGCCTTGCCGGTCACCTCGTTGGAACTCGTAATAATTTCAAGACTTGGAGAGTCTGTAGTGGCGCCAAATGCAAGTGAGGATGCACGCAACTGAAATTGCAAAAAAAAAAAACAAAAGAAATGGGAGTAGAACAAGGGTTTTGTATCTGTGGGCCGAATGGAAAAAAATTGGAATCTTTTGATGAATGAGTCGATACAACGTGGACAGAGCGAAGGATCATTAATCTATCATTACTTGTTAAATATTCTTCTTAAATATTACTCTCTGATATTTGTGGTCATGTATTGTGTTTGATTTAAGATGACCATTTAGATACCTAATTCCCGAAGCAAGAGGATCAGTCACAGATGAAAATATGACAAGGTTCAGAAAAGGATAATATTTTTGTTGACAATGACAGCAAAAAGGAATAAAGACAGTGATCTTCGGATCTTCATGTGCAACTACGGGCTGCAGGTTCATTAGACTGCTATAAAGTTGATATCATGGTCATTCAAGAAATGGAGAACGCCGAGCAAAGAAAGGATAAAATCAGTGTCCGAAGTGTAATACAACACTTGCAAGACTCGTGCTACCTTCTAAGTTTTTCGTAGCGTTGAAAAGATCCCAGCATTATAGTTGGAATGGATGGATAATCGACCAGGCAGTGTTATACTTCTACGTATGGTAAGCTTTTCAAAAAATAAAATAAAAGAAGAATGACCAAAATCAACGGCTCCTTGAAAATCCCAAAGCGGAATCAATTCATTAATTTCAAGTTACAAAACTATTCCTTTAGATAAGGCTGGGTTTTGGATGTCCTATCTATCAAAATTAGGTCTGTGAACATTCTGTTACAATGTGTCTGATTGTTTGTCATTCAGCTCAGAGGCACAGCTTGGTGAAGTTGAAACACCCTACCTATGCAGTATACTAGCACATACGCTGCAGTTGGACCATAAGCGGTTGAGTCGCACCAGTACGCTTCTGGGTAAGTAGAAGCCACCGAGAGGTGTCCTTGGGTTCACAATTTGGATCAACTATTCGTCCATTGGATTACCTATTCGCTGCTTACGTCAAATTCGGCTGAGACGAAAGCGGCGGCGGTATTAGGGTTGGTCTTCTAGATTTGAGTCTCGAAGGGTGATCTAGAATGGAGATGTCATTGTCCGGCAGCAGGTTGTAGTTTGCTATTTTGACATGTTCTCGACGGATATTTGGTGGTACGAGTATTGTGTGATTTAGTACTGGAAGCTAATGTGTTGATGTAGACTTTATGATCCGCATGGTGTTGTTAAGTTCAACTACTTTTTAAGTATGGTAGCTATCCATTCACACCGGGGAACAGTATTTAGCTGCTGAATACACAAGCCCGAGCAAAGTGATAAAGAACTAGCTCCCCATGACGTGCCAGTGAGTTTTTGGATGATGTTATTTTTTGTCCTTAGTTTTCCAACTAATTTTGTGAGATGAGCGCTGTAGTATAATGCTCTATCTAGCATCCACTCCAAGGTACTTTGAGTGTGTGTTGTGAATGAGAAGGGTGCCGTTGAAATCAGCTCTTAGTTTTAAAAATGTCAATTTAGTGTTCAGATGGAAACAAACAAACCTCAGTCTTTGTTATGCTTGGGCACAGACGCCAAGTTCAAAATACTTTCAGTTTCTTTGATATTTTCATATTGGGTGGCTATAGCAATGTCATCGGCGTACAAAAACTTTCTTGGCAAGATTGGTGGTATAACAGGGTTGGTGCCAATGCCGATCCTTGTGGTAGTTCGTTATTAAGTGTTTTCATATGACTTTTAGTATCATTTAGGAACACTTGGCACTTTCGGTTTGACATATCGGGTATAATCTTTAGGAGTTTATAGAATACGCCGTGTCTCCATACCGTATAATAAGCTGCTGTAATATCGGTAAACGCCACTGATGTCTTGAGCATTTTTTCAAACCCTATACCTGATCGGTGTAACTGGGAACAGTTCGAAAGCCAGCTTGTTCAATGGGAATTGTGCTCGTTTATGGTTGGACTGAAACAACTCATTCTATAACTTGCATCATGAACTCAGAAAGGCAATGAGGAGGTAGCTTTTTTCGAATGGTTGCTTTTCTGCTCAAGTGAGTAAAGTCAAGGCCTTCCATTGCAGTTTGCCACTTATTCAGGCGATTTTTTTTCAAGTGGCCTGAGTAGTTCAATTTCGGGATCATTACTTTCCGCAAACAATCGAGGGATCTCTGCGCTCTTTCCTGTACTTGCGTGGTATGTGGTTTTTAGCAATAGATATTACCAGTCCATAAAAGCGTTCGTAGTTGGATATCTTAGGTGGAATAAAACGGATACAGCTGCCTAATTGCATGGAGAACTGTTAGCAAGCAGCTTTGTTAAAGTTCCAGCGCGGTTTAGGTACAGAATTGATAAGTGGGACTTGAAAGCTGATTGTAATTGTAACTGGTTGGTGTTGGCTTTGCGGGAAGTCAGACACAACGCTTCAGGATACTGGATGCGTGGTTAATGTTTCATACCGTTATTTCAACTGGATCTTTACCTTTCTTTCTCGTTAATTTGCAGGATAAGAGAAAGCTATGGCATTTTTTATTTTTTAAGGAAATTTCCAAATCCCAGAGCACACAAACTAGATTTTCGGTCCTTTGTTATACCAGGCAGAACTCCTTTTGGTGTAGTGGTTGGAGAAATTTTGATTTATTCGATTCTCTTTTATTCTCGGGTGTCTGCGGTTGCTGTTCCCCGTCCGGGATCGAACCTGCACAGTTCAGGTCACAAGTGAACTTCTTGGTCCATGTTTCTCTTCACATGGTACGCTTGAGAACCACTGAGGACATTTTGAGGAAATCTAATTTCCATTCATGTACATATATCCTGATATGTTGCATTATATTCCATTTAAAAACTTCCAAACGGACTATGATGAAATTTGTCACATGGACTTAGACTGATACGTTATTAGTTCCACTTGAAATTGATCGAAATCAAATGGAGAGGGAGAAAGATATGTTGAGGGGTTTAAAACATTTTCGAATAATTTTTCTCACATGCCTAACCTAATAACCACTTACGTCAGACATGCCGATACGATTGTCTGAAAAGGTGGGGAGGCTTTTCACCCTACGTATTCCGATATTTTTCAAGAACTATTTGTGTCAGAAGACACTTTATAATTTTCACTTTAGCTACTCATAAATATTTATCGCCAATACCGGGGTTTTCGGATTTTTTTTGTTCAAGGAAATTTATCACAAAAAAATATTTTTTATATATTTGGACTCCTTGCTCAGCTTTAATTAGATATGTCACATAATTTTTTCTCAATTTTTGGTCCACCAGGTTCTATTTTGTGCAAAATTCAAGCGTGTGACAGACACACGGAGAGTCGGACAGACAGACACCGTGTTGAATCCATTAGTGTACCGTTTATAACATTCTGGTATGGAACACTAGCAAATTATGTGCACTATAGGTTTAAAATTTAAACAAAAATCTTGATACGAAACTAGCTATTTCATTGAATTTTCGAAAAATATGTTCAAGTACAAGCTAAAAAAACTTTTCTGACCATACGAGTATGTCCAAAATTTTAATGGTACGCATAACTTGAAAGTGACTTAGTACTTTCTTAACCGTAAACAGTATACTCTGGATTCCGAGGGTACTACTGTTCTATTCATCCTTCCCATGCATGGATATACCTAATCGTTTTCTAGGTTTTGGTGGAGTAGGAGTATGAACAAGATAAAAAAAGACCATCTACGCACTATCGCGGTCAGGGTATTCTTTGTTTGAAAGAATGCAATATTAGAATGAACTCAGCAGGATCTTTGATAACATGCTGCTTAAATACTTCCCCTCTAGGGATGACTGGGAGAATCACAAACCCCACCGAATTCAAAATCTGAACTCGAACTTGACCATCTTCTCGGCCAGTCTTGGTAAACACTCGTTTATAGCGCAGACTAGTGCCTTCATTTTGTATGGCTTCTCACCTTATTTAGATTGAAGGCTTCGAATTAAAAATATGCACTAGAAAAGTGGAGAAAAAAGTCTTGCAGCTACTAAAAGTACGTAGCACACCTTTGAAAAATCTAAGGTGCTCCTTGAACTGGAAACAAAAACAACTTGGTAATCTTTAATTGGATTCCAACTAATACCCTACGCTGCATATATCAACAATAAGCCTTAAAATTGTTAGGAACAATCTAAGAATAATAACTTTGATACAGAATGCCCTTGGAAAAAGCATCTACACTGCATGAAGCCTATTTACTCTCTAGATTAGACTATACCGTGAAAGTGACGACAAAGCTTCCCTCTACATCAAAAGGCATTAAAAAGCGGATATTAGCCAACTAAGTTGTCCTTTTAGAAAACCACGCTGATATCCACGCAGACATAACACATCCGGAAAAAAAAATTTAACAAATCGCATTATGTAGGTCTGGATGATTTTGATTTTGCCTTGTGCTGTGTTTGCATGCTGCAGCTCACTCAAAGATACTTGTACAATCAATATTTCTATTTATAAGCCACTTTTCTACTCCACTGCTCTCAAATTGAATTGAACGAAAAAAATCGATTTTAACTATAAAATCTCCTTCCATCCTATTTGAATGACAATAAAAGTCCTTTAAATTATTCCGCAGTCAATAGACAGCGCCCTTTTTGTCAAGGATTCTTGTTAAAAAGCAAAAACTCCAAATGGTGGCAATAAACACAACCCTCCAGAAGAGAATTTCTATCAAACTAAAATGTCAACCTCCTCCACTACACCTACTGATGCTGCAAAAAATTTCCTGCAGCAGGTACCCTGTCATTTGAGTTGAAAAAAAAAGAAGAAAATACTACCATCCCTTTGAAATAACGCAAGCCTTGTTGCGCTCGATATAAATAAACTTTAGCCAGTGTGTATTTTTGAAGGACTCACCTTCAGCAACGCAGTGAACACATGCGGTACACATTCTCCCCTTACAAGGACATTTCGAATATTTTCCTTTTTTTTTTGTTCGTGCAAAAATCGACGACAAAATTCCGAACTTTTGTCCACCGATACAGGACGATAGAGCACAAAGAGGGTAAACGTTTCACCCCTACAGCTCCAAACTTCAGTGAACACAATCGGTAGAGATACATAAATTCAGGTTCAATTCAGGAGCTCAATTGATGCGCGGTGCTGCCCATCAAATGCTGTCACGTTGCGTAACATGAAACTTCTTTTGTCGATTGTATTCGAGCAATGTTCACGTGCACATCCTGCTTCTGTTACTCATACGCCCTACTACCCACCGACACGTAACAGTAACAGATAAATGGAGCTAGCAGAGAAAAAAAATACGGTATCCTGCATGTTCCCGCCTCTTTGTTAAAATTATTGTGTACGCGCAAACTTTTTGCCGGAATTTCTGTTTCGCGCCAAGTTCTGTCGTGATACAACGAATTATTGAAAAGTTTCCCCTTTTTTGTTCGTCGTCCTGATAGAAAATTTCATTTATGAGTAAATATTGTTTCAACACTTCACCAACCAACTGAAACCACCCCCAGCCTTCAACGTTTTCGTCGATCGTGATGAGGGTGCCTATGTGGGTGTTAAGACATTGTAAGTGGGGGAGGTTTATCCCCTTACCGTGTCAGTTTATTGAGTTTGTTTCGTTGTCCTCCTCCACCTTTATGCGAGTGCTTCAGTTTTAGTTGTTGATTATGAAATACTCACACTCGGATTGCACGTCGTCATCCAAAGGGTTTATTGGACGGTTTATCATTTTCTTACGAAGTGTACAGTTGGAAACGTGTGGTAATATTGGATTTTTATGTCGAAAAAAACCGAAATATATGAACGTGCTGCAGGTAAATCAAATCAATATGAAATAGGAGACGCACACACACATATGTTTGGTGGCATATGGGAGGCCTATAACTGTTGGCAATCCAATAAAACATTTTACGACCGAATGACATAGTACCCATTAAACCTGAGATCGGAGATGTGACAAAACGTTTATGTTGTAGGCTCAAAGTGAAAAACTTCCGTCGTCGGGCGAATAAATTGAGGTAGATTCTGGGATGTGGATAGGCTGTTAATGGTGCAATATATTTCTTTACATGCCAAAGGCAATAGTTCAGATTAAAAGCTTTTGCTCCGGAAATACTGCTGAGTAGTTGTTGACAAAGCTATTCATTCATTTATAGCTTTTGCAATTGAACTTCTGTTTGGGCGACGGAGGCGAATGTGCTGGGTGAAAGAGATTCATTGTTTTTTATATCTTTTAAAATGCTATTGATTTTTTTTTTTTTATAGAAATGTGGGCCTTTGAGGTTAGCTTTAAGGCAATACATCAAGGTTTGTTAGAAAGGCTGAGGTGTGTACCTTTATTATTGAAGGATTGAAATGGTATCGCTTCACTTCACGAGTAGTAGATCTAAAGATTTTATGAGGGACAAGATTCAGTGGTTATTGTACATAAAGGGTGGTTAAATTTTAAGGGCCGATGTTGAATGTGAACCACACCTAAACGTCAAGTTTTTTTCTGCATTTCATTTGACATTTCTCAATTTCAGACTAACTCAATTTGAACCATGGAAAGATACACAATCGAGCAACGCGTTAAAGTTATTCAGGCTTATTTTGAAAATGGGCGTTCAAATCAAAATGCATATCGTGCATTTCGTGATTCTTTCGGTCAATTTAATCGTCCAAATGTGCGTACAATCGGAAAAATCGTGCAAAAATTTGTGCAAACCGGGTCTGTAGGAGATGTGAAAACACCAGTGCATGCTCGTACAGCTCGTACTGCAGAAAATATTGCTGCTGTTCGCGATAGTGTGGCTGAAAAGCCGTGTGGCTGAAGAGCCGTCCACCTCTCAACTCGTCGTCGTGCCCAACAATTTCACCTCTCACGCTCGTCGTTGATGAACATTATGCATAAGGACTTGCATTTACGCGCTTACAAGGTGCAATTGACTCAAGAACTAAAGCCTCTTGACCATTTCAAGCGTCGTCAATGGTCACAATGGTGCCAAGGAATGGCAACAGTGGATGATCAATTTTCGAAGAAAATCATCTTCAGTGTTGAGGCACATTTTCACCTCAGTGGATTCGTCAATAAGCAGAATTGCCGCATTTGGGCGAATGATAATCCAAGAGTGATTGTCGAAAAACCAATGCACCCACAAAGAGTGACTGTTTGGTGCGGTTTATGGGCTGGCGGCATCATCGGGCCGTATTTTTTCCAAAATGAGGCCGGTCAGGCAGTTACTGTGAATGGTGTTCGCTATCGTGAGATGATAACGAACTTTTTATGTCCCGAATTGGAAGATATGGATGTGGACGATATGTGGTTTCAATAGGATGGTGCCACTTGCCACACAGCTAACGAAACATTTGCGCGACAAATTCAATGGCCGTGTTATCTCACGTGGTGGCGATGTCAATTGGCCGCCAAGATCATGTAATTTGACACCGTTGGACTTCTTTCTTTGGGGTTATTTGAAAGAAAAGGTGTACGTCGATAAGCCAGCAACAAATCAAGAGCTAAAGGATGAGATAATTCGGCACATTAACGGCATAGAACCTCAATTATGCCTCAGCGTCATCGAAAATTTGGACCATCGGATGGAGGTGTGCCGCCGAGGTCGCGGCGGCCATTTGGCCGATATTTTGTTCCATACATAATTGAACCATACCAATATTATCATAATAAAAAGAAATGACAGTAATTTCCTAAATAATTTGTGTTTTATTCAAAATCAACATAGGTCCTTAAAACTTAACCACCCGTTATAACGGCTATGTGACCCAACACACAGAGATCCATTAGAGGATTCTTTCCCAAAACCGCGAAACAAGTCGAATCGAAGTCCTTGATTGTTCCTTAGTTAGGTGTGTCAAACAAAGAAGATTTTTTAAGATTTTCGCAAATTCACCTGCATATCATACTACTACTCTATCCGATCTTGTTGAGATATAGGACACCATGCCAAACTAGTTAACCAAATCCCATCAAAATCCGTTCAAAATTTGTTTGAGTTAAGTGCATTACATAGACCATTTTGAAATGCACAGAACCATCTATATTGCACGCAAGGTCATACTACTAATACTATTTTGGCGCTAGCAGCACTAGCTTCTCGCAACCACTCGTGCTATGCGCTACACGAATGGTTGGGACCTATAGTTTAATGACTTTTCCGAAGGGCAAGTCTTTTTCAGATTGAGAGAACTTCTCATGAGAATATTTACTCTCAGATGTTTATAAGACATTCGTGGGAGGTAGAAATGTGAGAAAACTTTTTTTTTTCATTTGCTTGGATTCGAACCTTGAACCTCCCGTTCAGTGATCGCGCACTTATGCAATGAGTCACGACGCCCAAAGGTCATACTAATAAACTAAATTTTATCAAAATTTATTACGTTTTCCTTGAGTTAAGCATACGAAAAGTATTCACTTGACAATCACAAATTTTGCTGATTTTTGGCACTCAACCTCTGATGTCTTATCCAAACGGGAATATGACATCGGTTAGATGGCGGCTATGGGAGTTTTTGCAAACTTCCATAGTTGTGAGCTAATTTTCGTTGACTTTTCGGTACATTTTTGACTGTATTGCGGTTATAACTTCACGGATTTTGGTTTTTAAGTGCTCCAAAGTTTGAGGATTGTCTGCATAGACACAAACTTTAGCATAGTCGTACAAAAAGAAATCCAACGGGGTTAGATCCCATGCCTCCGGTCCACAGTGTATACAAAACTCTCACTCGTGCTGGATGCAATGGATTCTCTATGATCATATTTGGATTCTCAGAACCCGAAGTTCTGCAATTTTGTTTATTTGCTTAGCTGTCGAGTGAGAAATAGGCCTCATCGCTGAAGAAGATTTGGTGTGAAAAATCGGCGTCAACTTGTTGATTCTCCAGCGTATTGGCGTATATTCTGCTCATTCTATGGTCAACAGGCTTTAGTTGTTTTGTAAGCAGGACCTTACAGGGATGAAGAATTAAATTTAAATGCCCAATTGCTGAGCATGTCATGGAATTTATAATTCCGGGTTTTCGGCCACTGAGACAGTTTCAGTTGATCAAGCTTTATGGCATCACAGACACTACCGATTTGTTCGAATTTGATGATTGTGTTTCAAATTGTTTGCTCGGTTGGCCCGTTATGTCGACCATAATCTGTCCTTAAATCGCGATACACAGATATTAAAGAACTGTTATTTTTGTAGTAAGATGTAACAATTTGAATGCATTAAGCGGGGGTTAAACTATCCATGTTTTAAAATGGCACCACAGGAACTAATTAACTGTCACTTTGGATGACAGATAGATTTGACAGATGTCAGGGATGTGAAATCCCAAACTCGAAATAAATAACCTTTAATCATTGAAATAATTGCTAAATGCACTATGCATCCTCAGTTTTCCACTGTGAAAGTTCTACAAGAATTCTGCGCATAAAAAAAATGATCTTCGACAGAGTTCCACGAGATTTTATATGGACGGCGCTAAGATTTCAAAAAGTATCGGAGACGTACGTTAAAATGATGTAAGATATGTACAATAACGTAAAATCGAAAGCAAAATTCACGTTGAATTCGAAGTTAAGGTAGGAGTGCCCCAATGTAGTTGCCTAAGTCCCTTGTTTTTCAATATTTTTTCTTGTTGAAGGGAATCATCGATGGAATTGGATCGACTTCTCTTCTTTTCACCAATAATAGTGCTATGGTAAGTATCGAAGACCTACAGAATATATTTAATAATTGGATTGAATCTTTGTTGGAAGACAAAGATTTTAAATTTAGTCGCACGAAAACAGAACATTTGCATTGCAGTATTATCCTTCCGATATGCGGTAAATTTAAATACTTGGACTCAACCGTGCATGATCAGGTAAATTGTGATAAAAATATTGCACATCGAGTGAGAGTGGGGTGGATAAAATGGAGAGAAAATTCCGCAGTCTTTTATGACCGAAAAATACCTTTTAAAATCAAAGGTTTACTTTATACGGAGTCGTACGTACAGATTGTTGTGAATGTACGCATCGCAATGGGAAAAATGACAGCGACAGAAATGAAATGTATCAAAATGAGACCTAATTAGAAGTACGCATATTCACGGAAGCCTCCATGTAAAGAAACCGATTGTTGAAAAGTTCCAGGGTGATTCAATTGAAGGCCATTGATAAACTGCTAATATTTTCATGTCAATATGATGTAGGGACATTTTTATGGAATTTTATATTACTTTTCGGTATAAATTCCAAAAATAACGTAAAGCATAAATAACGCGTCCAGTCTCGTCCTTTAACTTTTGAATAATTTCTGGGTCATTTGCTTCACATAACCAGAGATTTTGGTGGCCATCTTTGGTCGCCGACACGAGAAATGACAAAGCTGGAAAACTTTGTGTGAAATAACTGTATTGTTTCTTGCGCTGTGTGGTAAGTGGTATCCTTTTATTGAAATCACATCAATATCGTGCAATTAGTGCCAAAAATAATTTGTTATCATTTCCCGATAAAGTTCAACATTGACTGCTACAGCAGCACCAAGAGAATTTTCGATGAAGTACGGCCTAATCATTCCGCCGGCACAAAATTCGAAAAAAACAGTGACTAACAGAGTTGTTCGTGAATGGCCTGTGGATTTACATAACCCAAATGTGACATTTTTTTTTTGTTTACAAAGCCATCCAGTTGAAAGTGATCCTCATCATTGTGAGCCTCATCACCTTAGTGGTTCTCTAACACCCAATCAGCGAAACTACGATGCTTTTCATGATCTGCTGACTTCAATATCTGACTCAATTGAATCTTTTATTGTAATGCGTTGTGTGGAGCTGTAGGAAAGGTCCAATTGCTGGAAACAATGGGGAATGGATTTTTAGGAGCACTGCCATTCACTGCGGATATATTTTCGCGTGATCGGCTACTACCAAGTCGCACTGGTATTTGCGCATCCACCCAGTTCGATAGATTCTTTTAATTTCTTAACTGCGACACGAGATGGATGGTTACTGATATTATTTCGTAGTGCAAGAATCGTGTTGGTTAAATTTCCCCCATTTTGGAGGGGTTTTCACAATTAAAATGCGTTATTTTCTCGTATACTGTTCCATAATTACAAATTTCAATGCTTAGTATTCACAGATGTTAACTATTGCCTATTCATCTTTGACAGAACCACAGTAGTGCCAGATTTAAATAGTAGACTCCAACTAGATCAGTTTTTACAAAGAAGATCGTCATAAAATCCTGTCCGAAAAGCAATAGCGACTCAAGTTCCAGCCGTGGCTCGAAGAAGGGGCAGAAGTAAGAAATAATTGGATCACTGAAATACAATAACAATAGCAAATTCTCCACCTTAGTCATAGTGCGATACAAAATAGAGGAGCCTATAGAATGATACTGAGGTGCACAAACTTTGAAAACTCCACAAGCCGCACAGCAGCCAGGCAGATACGTGGGAGAAATACCTAGCAGAAAACTAAGAAAATCACATTCCTTAAGTAGATTGAAGACTCAGTGATACCAAGCAATCTCCAGTAATACATTTCTAATGCTGCTTAAAAGCTCTCGGTGTGCCTATCCCTATGAATCACTTAAAACCCTTCAGTAAAGCTGCTCTCTTCAGCTTGTGCTAACAAATAAGTTTAGTTAATGTAATTTCCCCCCCTAGCCCCTTTACAGGATAATATTTCATCTGAACAAGTAGACAAAAACTTTAATTAAAACTTCTAGACGGACCTGTGTAGAAACCATTATTACAGTAGACCTTTCATTCCATCTTTTCTTTTTGCTTTCCACTTTTGTTCTTATTCCATTTAGTTAAAAATAATACAAGCTGTGAGAACGTTGAGCTGTTTAACGCTCAGTATGAGTATGATGTGATTCAAAAGCAGATTTCATTTAGTTTTTTTTTCATTTTTCCAGCTTAGTTCCACAGCCCTTGTTCGTGTTCTTTTTTTTACTCCTTTTTTACGGAATTAATTTAGTGCAAAGTCCTGTTTCTGCTTTCTGGAGGCAGACCTACAAAGGACACTTTCCCGGAAAACTTAATTAACATTTGCAATAAGTTTTCTGATGAGCTTTGTGAGTAGAGGTACCCTTCAGTCAATCCCGTATCGTCTTCGTCCCCGTCATCGACGTCCCAGCAGAGATTACACACACACAGTGAGGAAACTATCCACTCTGCAATCGTAGAATGAAAACAAAAGAATGAGAGGAAGTATTTTAATTACCATTCCTGTATGTCCATCCTTCTAATTGCACACGCACACACACAATAGATACTGAGACCGAGGACCATTTAACACTCTTCTGTGGGCAATCATCCAATAGAAAGCCCCGACTCCTACTGCGCCCTAAACACAATCATACCAATCTGTGTGCACTTGAACTTGCTCACCTGGCCAGCTAGTACTCTTAGTGTCAGTATGCCTCTGGGTCTATTGTTCTCGAATTAAATGTATGCCAAAGTGCAAACTGCCACTTAAAGGATTTGTTACCATTAAATGCACTTAATTTAATGCACTTGTATTTGTTACACATGGAGGCGGCGATCGACCTACCAACGGCTATGCTGTCTGCTATCACTTTGATCAACATTTTAATTAAACTGGTGGAGGGGGCCATTAAAATTGCTCGCATTGTACTTCCTCATTATATGGATGTATCCGTAGGTGCATGAATGCCGGATGCATGTCGCTTTTCCTGGCAAATTCACAAATTTACCGCTCCATTAAATGCAACCGTTCCAGAGCTATTCATAGATATCACTCCCTTCCTGGTGTCTTTTTGTACGAGGGAGTGGGCTGCTCTTTCCGTTTCCGTTGGGCGCTCCACTTCTAAAGAGAGTCGAGCTATTTTCGAGATATATATCATTTCAAATGACTTAGAAATTTATTACTACGAGTGAACATTGCTCGCAAATGTCCTTGCAACAGATAACATAAATTCTGCGCCCATAAATTCAATGAGGAGAGATTGAGTGGGCCGGAGGCCGGGCTGCTTGGGCAAAAAATAAATTTCGTAGTGAATTTTCGAGATGTTTATTTATTTCTGGTTTTGCATTTGTCAGCGAGAATCGGTGTTTAATGTCCGGACAGTGGGGCCAATAGGAGAAGTGGGCAACTGGAGTAAGGTTTTAGCTTTAATTATCTATTCCGCTTAGCTTGTGCAATATTTATGAGGCAGAAATTTATGCCTGCCTTACGTTTTATTGGTCTCAAACAATATAACCTTTAACGACCAGTTACGTGATATTATTTACACTGAACATTAGAGCTTTGGTAATATGGTGTTTTATGGTACTATCGGGTGCTGTACTGCTACCATTTCCTAGCGCAGAATTGGTGCTAAGAGTATGTTCACTAGTCACGTAGTATGCCTCCAGACACTGGTTAAGACCGCGGCTCCATGCCCACTTACTTAGAGTACCTAAGAAACTTACAAGAAGTTAAGTGATGATCAGCAATTGTTTACGTGGTATTGACTTCAGCCGTTCTATCTCCAAACCCATCTATCTGGGACACCAAAGCGATGTGATATGTGATATCAAAGCAGCTTGAGAGTGGGATAGCATCGGGTATGTGCCCTCAAATTGAAAGTAATGTTAATGTATTGTATGTACTATAATTTAACAAATACTAAAGGGTTTTGTCTACATGTTACAAACTACAGTGCAAACGGATGAACCGATTTATAAAATGCATCATTTGATTCGGTTAAGTCACGCGGGTGACACAGGTTATAGGCGTCCACAAAGGTGGCTGAGGTCCATTTCCACTTCGTCCTTCTGGGGTAGATTCGAAAACTTTCCAGACCGGAGCTTTGATGTCCATTCGCTATACATATACCAGCCATCTCAAACGATGAATTCTGACTAGGTCCATGTCGCTGCACAGCTAGTGGAGTTCGTTGTTGAATCTTCTCCTCCCTTCCCAAAACAACTAAGGGTGTTTTCTTCCACTTTTGATTATGCCCATGACTCTGCGCCGCATATCAGGGCTGGGATGATGACGGTTTTATATAAAGTCACCTTAGATGTTCGTGAGAGGGTTTTGCTACTCATTTGCCTTCTTAGCCCAATGAAACAATGGTTGGCAAGACTGATTCTTCACTTGGTCTCTACGTTCATGTCATTGTTTGAATTTACAGCGGGGCCTAGGTAGACAAAGTCTTTAACTACCTCAGAATTCTAGCTGCTTTTTGTGATGTTCTGTTCAAGTCGCCGATGTAGACTGTCCTTTTTTGATGCCAGCATATATTTGGTTCTGCCCTCGTTAATCGCTCTGCGTTCTCCCAATCATGTCAATGTCGTCAGCGTACGCGCCAAGTTGTACAGACTTTTGAAAGATCATACACCTTATGTTAGTTTGAAGATTTTGTACAATTCTTTGAAGTAAAATGTTTAAGAGATCACATGACAGCACCTTACTTTGGCATCAAAGCTTCGGTGATATTGTCACCGTCCTTGATGGACCTGCGTGTATTACCCATCGTCATCCTGTATAGAAAGACGAGCTTAGCAGAGATATCAAAACTAGACATAGTTCTGTATAGCCCATGTTTATAGACGCTATCATAGGCGGCCTTAAAATTGGTGAAAAGGTGGGGAGTACTCGTATAGATTTGGAGTTCCTGGGTTTCTCCTAGATCTGCCGCAATGTGAATATCTGATCTATGGTGGACTTTCCTGGCTTAAATCCACACTGATACAGACTAATCAGATTGTTGACAAAAGGTTTAAAGCGTTCACATAATATGTCAAATCGGATGTTAAAAAGACGCAGTTTAGGGGGCTCCTTTGATAATCGTGTAGACGATGCAGAGGTTCCATTCGTCTGGCATATCTTCATATCACTGACTGTGACTCTACTACTAGATTTCCTTCATGTTCTTTATAGCCTTAGCATGTTTTTCTTACCTTCTGGTAAATATTTCGAATATCATTTCTGCTACAACACCTCTCCATTAACTCGATCTCGCGTCCTTCTTCTTTATTAGAAGCTGGCGTTCTTCCCTTCTTTTCTACTTGTAGATGTTGTATGCAGCGTTGCTCTATAAGCTTCTTGCTTTGCTGCGTGCGCTTGGCGGCACTCTACAACAAACCATGGGTGCCTTTGCAGTGGACTTAAGAAACGCGCTTGGCGTTGGCGGCATTGGACTTCTTAGGAGGTCTCTATTTGCGATTGTTTCCGTATTGTCGTGCAAAGCTGTATTTTCCGACGGTATTTCCGAAGATGGCCTCCTTTTTAGTTTTTGCGTTAAAATCGCCAAGCAACATTTTGACATTGAACATAAGTCCTGTCGGGGAGCTCATAAAAGAAATCTTTGGTCACGTCGTCCTTATCCTCTGCGGAGGCGTGAACGTATATTAGGCTAATGTTTTAGAGTTGTGCCTTAATACGGATCGTCATCAAGCGTTCACACATATGCCTAAAGCTCAAGACTTCCTCCCAAAGTCTTCCTCTGACAACAAATCAGCTTCTGTTCTCTGTAGCAGTCAAGGTAGTAGATGTCACAGTTTTCCATCCGATTTTTAGCCGGCCCAATCCACCAACACCCTGACGAGTCTTGAAAATCCCTATTGACCTGAACTACGAATATGTCGAAGTAACTCATAAAAGGTATTCGCTAAGCTGACTGTTGACGCCACCGTTGATTCCATTGAGAGAATTCTTCCGCCCCACGTTCTCCACGAAAAACTCTTGTTGGACTTCTGAGACGCAGATTATAGCCAATCTGGTGAAGATAGATGTCTAGTCTGGTTTGATACATGTATGCTGAAGTGCTTGTGCAGGTCCATGTGTTCAGCTACACACGTACAGTCAGACTCTGCATTACTCGTTTTTTTATTATTTTTTATTTTTTACTCCTGTAAACAAAATTCTTAGGGAGGCCCCCAAAATTGAGTTCGCCAAGGTCCTCAAAGACCACAATAGTGGTTCCTTTCGCTTTTCTACGTCGTACACCCTCTACATTTCACGTTATTTATCCAACAATATCAAATTTCAAGCGAATTCGTATATTATTATGCCGTTTTCACGAATAAGTTCAATTTTCGCTGACAAAACTATGACTCGAACGCGGGGAATTAAAGGATTTTAGCATGTTATTCAGTGCACTTAACTACGGCCTATTTCAACATTTTCAGCCACACCTTATTTTTTGCAACTTGACTATGGGACCTTGATGCAAACAGCCCCTAGGACTCATTGCCAAGCATCTCTAGCTTCTTCCTAAACGAAGTTGAACAACATTTTCGATGCAGTGATTCGAATGCTATGGGGTTGATAATCAGACCTACATTTATGGCACGTATGATATTTACATGAGTCTTTCATAATTTATTTAAATCTTAAAAGCAAACTTATCCAGTTTTGTCTCCATTTCCTTCTGTCCTGAAAGTTATACATATTACTGTATACCTGTACACTCCAGTAATTCATTAAAGAACAACAGTACTAAATACCAGCCTACTGAAATTGAAACTCCAACAAGGACCTCTTTGAAAAGTAAATGCATATCGTAGAATGCCTATCTTTACATAGGCTTTTCGATAGCCTTACACATACAATATTCTTCTGTAAACTTCTGTAATTCGTTTGAAATAGCAAGGATCTATTTTGTGTACAACACATGCAATTCAGTTATTATACTAAATTTTATCCACACAAAAGGAACAGTGCTTCGACTGGCATCCTTTGAAATGAGTTATTTGTACATTTGCACACTGCCAGAGTACACGATGGCTGTAAATAGACTTGAAACTGAATTAAGTTTCTTCCTTGAACTCTGTTTGTGAAAGAGGTTCACCAGATAGGTTGGAGGTAGGGAATCAATTTCCATGTAATCCACAAAAGCAAGTAAAATTGCCTTCAAGTCCAAGACATTGCCTTGTCTATCTGTAGTTCGTTCCGTTTTGCTTTCAACTTTAATTAAACTTCCTTGACTACAAACAAATCTCCGGAAGAAAACAGAAAAATATTCCTTGCGGCAATACGATCTCAAAAATACAAATCAAAGGGCGTAATCTCGACGACCGACATTTAACAATCGCCTACGGGATGGAATGTGCTTGGTATGAGGTTTCTGGGTTTTTCCGCTGCCCTTCTTCCCACTCTATCTATCTGTAGTCTGTTGATTTGGCTTCGATGACAAAGCCGATTGATCCCCGAAATTGGAAATCAACAGACCGTAAATTTGCCAACAGCAAAAAAGGCCTCGCAAGTCCATCCCGTCCGCCAGAGAGAGTGAAAATGGCCATACGCAACCTCAACCACCACTATGTGCGTAAGATAATTGGCCTTTTCACACCAAAATCAAGATACCGAGTAAATACCGTCAAATGAAAGGAAAACCAGTTACATTTCCCGGCCAAATCCAAATTTATGTATCCTTGCCAACAACAAAAAAAAAAAAAGGAGAAGTAGGAAGACGACCCTTATAATCCCTCGGTAAAAATTGGTTGGATTTGTGTTGTGGCTGTGGAATCGTATCCGACAACCGTACTCACCTCTTCGGGCGTCTCAACCCCGTCGCCGTCACCATCGCCGCCGGTACCCTTCTCAGCGTCCAAGGGATCTGTGCTACTGTTGCGACCCATAATGTTGAACGGGTTGGTTTGATACTTATGGTAAAGGTGTCTGGAAAAAAACAAAAGAACAAAGGTTAATTTAAATATTGTACGAGTATATGTGGACTAAAAGAAAAGAGTGGAACACAAACTAATTGGTCATTGGAAGCAGCGACGCCGACCGACTGTGCCAACCGAAAAACACCAAAAACACACCTTCGCGCCCACCCCCGATTGAGAAATGTAATTACATGTCCTTGAAGGGAATTTTTAATTGCTTCCTATCCGGACAACGGTGGTGGAGTCTGTGGTGACTGTGATGTTTCATCGAGAAACCGCCTCAAATTTTAATTAAATGAGATTGGTTTACTCTTTCCTCGTCGATGTTGAGGGCGACGTATACCCAGAGAGGGAGCACAGCAACGGATATTGGATAGCAACCCTTGCGGCAACGCCATTTCGAAATTGAATATCCTCTCTCTCCGACAGTTGTTCGTGTGGTTATATATAGATGTAGGATATAACATCAAAGGATATCGCGGTAGTAGAAGACAGTTTCTCGCACCGATAGCCGTACTACAGAACCACAAAAAAAAAAAAAACCTCAAAAAATAATTGAGAAAAGTTCGGAAGGAAGGTAGATGTGAGTGGATTTTCCCTGTTTTCGATTTTCCCGTGTTTTTTCTCGTGTCCCTGGACACGAATTGAATTTTCCACTAATCGGGGATAAGCCAATCGCAGGAGTTTTATTTCTGCTTTTTCGGTTCGCTGTTAATAAAAATCAGAAATTATTGCATGCAAATTGGCTTAGTATCGTGTCCTGGGTGTTTGTCTGACAGAAGGCAGTGTGTTGTGGTGAATTTCATTAAAGAAAATTTCTTATCCCTTCGAGTTGTTTCGGTCTTACTTGGGTTATTTCTGACAAACTCATTACAGAAGAAAAACACCAAAAAGAGAAAAGTCAAACAGCACAGGATTATATAAGATTGAGGTTGGCAGACAGTTGAGAGAATTTGTGGACTTGAAGTGAATAAAAGGTTTCGCATTTGCGGGTTGACTTTGATGCGAATTTTCCTAAAGAGAATTTCTCCGGAAAAGAGCAATAAGCACGAAATACATTACTTGAAACCTCCTCATAAGTAATCCATCCAATATTGAGAAAATCGAAACCTTCCACCTCACCATCAGCTTCATTACCAATTTCACCCACATTAACATGAGACGATTGAATGTAGTGGGCCAAGAAATTTGCTTTATTCCAAGACAGCTCAAGCCAGTGCAAATTTCCAGCGAATGCACCATCCCTTGTGACTGTTTTCAAGTGATTTCAAAGATTCCATGTCGGGCCTAAAATAAAGTGAGGTGTCAAGCTGACAGTCCAAGCTGTCCAGTTGATATTTCGGTTTCCAAAACTTAATGGAATACCTCTGAAACTCTCCAATGAAGTTGAGTACGAGTATCCTGGAACCATTCTTGATTCAAAGCTTACTTGGAAGCGGGACACAGAAAAACGTATACGCGTGCAAGAAAACCTTTTGTAAATCCTGGATGTACTCGTACACGGTACTTCTTACCTCTGGAGTGGTGGAATGCTATGGGCAAAATCAGTTACCTCAATAACCTCACTGAGGCTTAGCATGTAAAGGAATAACAGGAGCACTGAGATCAACACCACAAGTAGGACTTTAATTTTCTCCCCTTGTATGAGTACAGAAAATGTCTGGCAAAAGCTCAATCCGGACTATGGAAACAAAGCTCCTACGTTCACGCATCTATTCTCTACAGATACGGAATTGTTGACCATAACAATATCTAAGAGTACATCAAGAAGAACTACTCCGCACTTATCCCCAAAAGACAAGATTGGAGGTCCAATACATTAAAAACTGAAAAAGACATCCATTTTAGACTCATAAGTCCGGAACATGAGTTTACGTCTCTACAAATTAACAGACTGCCAAATAAATGATCCGGAACACTTCGCCATTGATAGAGCAATTCTTACAAAAAATAAATAAATTCATCTCGGATTACAATCTTTCTGGGCAGTCAGGTAGCCATCAAGGCACTGGACAGTGAGACCATGAATAAATTCTACATTACCCACGTGGTTATTCTCTGCTGAGTTTCCGGATATAGTGATTTAGAAGGTAATGAGTTTGCAGATGAACTCGGAAGGAAAGGATTAGTACTTGGCACAGAACATACGCTTACACTAATAAATATCCCTTTTTGTGTAGTTAAAGGGAAGACAAACTAAGGACGAAGGCAGTAAATAACATTAGAAGTGATTGTGTTATATCCCGTAGGATATGGCCATAATTGAATAATGGAAGAACCAGAAGCTTATTGGCAATAGGGCGAAAAGAAATACGCATCTCGATAGGGGTACTGACATGACATTGCGCGATCTGTTCAATGACCAATAGACCAGGCATCAACTCCCTGGACTATTGAAGGAGCTGTCAGAATGAGCAAGAAATAGAGCCCATCAAACACTTGCCCAAATCTCCAAACAATCGCCACCGTCATATGGGAAACAATCTGTTTAAGGAATTGAGTGAGTTTGTGCAAGTTCCTGCAATTTGAACGCGCACCAGCCGACTAGAGTTAGACGTGGCACAATAATTTAAGGGAAATTACAATGGACCAATAGCCCCCTGTGTTTAGTTTCCCAATATTTGTAAGTATAGATTTAATAAATAGTTTAAGTTATGTTACGTCGAAAGACATATTTTAAGCATTAGGTTTAGCTTAGAGCGCCCGCATAGGGCCATTAAGTTAGTATATAACATAGTTAAGTTAGTTAAGCTAGTTTTAAGCGTTTTTTGTGTCTAGCTGTTAAGAGTTCATAAATTCCGAAAATAAAAATGCACTAAAAACGAAAACGAAAAACGAATAGCCCCCTGTGTAAGCGCTCATCGAGGTGCGCATCCTCTCCAAAGTAACCTAATCCATTTCGGTTTGGCAAAATATTTTTGTTAAAAATGTTCTAAGTTCTAAGAAAGCCGAGCTGCAGGCTACCGGACGAGTCCACTGGTTATGGATGGTGGAACGCCCTCTAGATATGAAGGTAAGCATCGAATAAGTATCAACTCGGATTACTCGTATGACGATCAACAATTCCGTCCACCTGACCAAAGTGAAGCGAAGAATGCAATATCTACTCTTAAATGAAACAAGACTGCTGGAGCTGATGGGTGTAACTGCAGAGGTACGGAGCATATAAAGTATGCCCGATGAATGGAACATCGTTCGCCCGATCATCAAGAAAGAAACTCTCTGAATTATTATTATTATATTACAGCGGTATCAGTCTCCTCAACACCGCATATAACTATCTGTCATATTATGTGAACTTTAAACCTTTTGTCAATAATCTGATTAGGCCGTGTGTTATTAGTCCAGGAAAGTCCACCATTGATCAGATATTCAATTGCGGCAGATCTTGAAGAAAACTCAGGAACTCCAAATCGATACTCACCACCATTTCACCAATTTCAAGGTCGCCTATGATAGCGTCTATATACATGGGCTATACATAGCCACGTCTAGTTTTGACACCCCTGCAAAATTCGTCCGTCTATACAAGATGACTATGGAGAATGCACGCTGCTCCATCAAGGTCGGTCATCACAGAGACTTTCGATGTCAGAAAAGGACTACGACAATTTGAGTACTTCAAAGTATTGCACAAAATTTTCAAGCTAACATCAGGTGTACGATCTTTCAAAGAAGAATCACTCTTGCCAACCGCTGTTTCTTTGCGCTAAGCAAGGCATTGAATAACAGAACCCTCTCACGGGTAACTAAGGTTACTTTACATAAGACCCTCAGCATCCCAGCCCTGCTGTATGGCGCAGAAGCATGGGCGTTATCAAAGGCAGATGTTTTGGAAGAAAAATTCTCCGAGGGATTTTTGGTCTCGTGTGTATCGTCGGGGAATGAAGGAGAAGACATTGACCTGGTTAAAAGGATTCAAATTCATTGCTTGAGATGGCTAGGACATGTAGAGCAAATGGACATCAATATTCCATCCCGGAAAGTCTTCGAATTCATCCCGAAGGGACGACGTGGTAAAGGAAGCCCCAACTAAGGTGGCGCACACAAATGGAAAAGTGAAAAATGCTGGCTATTATGATGTTTTGCGTTCGTCGCAAAGTCGGTTAGCCTCAATCGGTTTCCGAAAGTATTGTCGTGCAGGTTATTCTTTTGGACTGTACTACCAAAGTCCCTCCGATTTTGGTATCAAAGTTGCTAAAAACGATTTGGTCGTTACTCCTTATGTCTGGATCTGCTTTGTAATAGTTTCCGTGAGCTGCACGGTAGCATGTGAATTGTTACGGTTCCGAACATTCCTACGTGCAACAGACTTATGGTTGCTCCGTAACTATGATTTTTTTCATGACAGCACAGTTACTCGGAAGCACAGCCCCAACCTGAGTTGCCAAATCGCTAGTTACAACTAGGGGCCGGGTAAACCGATGTCAGTAATGCACTACTGGAATGTCTATCTATGTTTATAGAATTAAGCTCCGAATATGTCGAAATGTCCCATATAAGGCGTAAATATATTATAAATAGTTCGACCTGACTAGAACTTGAGACACTACTCGTATCATTGATTTAATTTGGAGAATTATTCCGCTGCCATCAAGATTCAAGGAAGTGTGTCTTAGACAAGACTTTTGGAACACCGACAAGAGGAACGTTTTTCAGCTACAGAAATTGTTTAGGTGACACAATTGCTAAGGCGGGTAATTCTGCTAAAAAGTAGAGAAGTCTGTGGCAATCTTAGCTGTTTACACCACGATTTAAATATTTTCGTATAGATTAGGGTTTAAAATTGGTTTTACCGAGACATGTTCAGTAGATTGACGTGGAAACACGATAAATGATGTTAAGTTAAAATTGTTATCTATTTCACCTGTCAGTAGCTGACTTTGCGAATCATGACGCGTGCCTCAATCCTGATCTTTTTTTAAATCCATCCATGTATTTGCAGCTTTAAGTGAATTTTGAAACCAAAACTCTTACGTTTGCATTTGCAGTTAACTAAAACTTTATCCGTCAACTATGCCTCCGCCATACCCACCATGAGATACAGACTATGTATAGTCACTCCAACATCATGAGGGTGACAAATTTACATGTTTCCTGCGAATAATTTGCGAACGAATTCTCCGTCAAATGAAGAAAAACGTCGTGGAACTTTCTCATCCATATTTTGCGAGAAAAGTCGAAACTTCCTTTGGTTCACCACGATGTGCCTTGATTACAATTCCTTGTGGTTCCTCCACTTATACCCACACTTGCAAAATGTAAGAGTGTGTTTGCTATTATATTGATTCTATTGCGGCTTCAGGGGTGAATGTCTTTCCAGGGTGAGAAAGCAAAACAAAAAGGAACAAAAAAATCGCTTTTTAGCTGAACCAAAAGCTGAAGGACTAATGACAAAGAATGTCGGGCGAGACACTGACAAATGTAAATCTCTAATTATGTTGATGAGTTGTTTCTCAAGGCGGATGAAGAAGAAGGATGACAGAAAACTGTTTTGTTGCAGTTGATGTGTTGGATGGATGGTTGGTTTGGTTGGTGTAGATGAATATGAAAAGCAGACGATGCCGAAAATCACATTTTCGGTTGGTTGATGTCAGTTGGAGGGCTCTACGTTCTACGTATCTGTATGTCTGTTTTTGTCTGAAACTTTTTCATGTAAACAATGACACGAAATGACTTCGTGATGAAGAGTCTCGTAGGCGAGTTTTCTTTGAAAAGATAGTCCACAGTGAAATGGGAGCAATTTTCAATGGAAATGAGGATGTCTTATGTTTGCGCTGTGGTAGAGAATCAAGTGAGGGGACAACAGTGTCTGGGGAGACATACAAGTCAAAAGTTTTCGTAAAGCTTAGTTATATGTGCTGTTAATGCAGTGGGGGATTCTTATTAACACTAAAGCTAAAATGCGAAAACTTAGTGTTAAGTTGTTTTACTTTGATAGTTGGAGATGCCATGCAGACTTCTTAACTTAAGCGGTTGTTTGAGTGGCAATGATGGTTGGTGTGGTAGATTTCATTTTAAAAGCACAGTGGGGTTATTCTGAGGATTGTGGCCTATGTTACAAGAATTATTTTTAGTTTAGGTACAAATGTCTACTGTCCTGAGTTTCTTTGTCCACTCATTATCAATTAACATAAACCGTTTTTACTTGCCATTCGTGGAAGGAACGTACAACGTCCAACGATTTAGTTATATAATTTTTTTTACTTTGAATTTTGTTTAATCGTTTATGCAGATTTGAGTCTTTTTATGATATTTTGCGTTACTTTTCTCAATACCTCCGCCGGTATGTCCTCCCTTTCTTGTCTATTGTTGTCTTTCACGCCTGCGAGAGTCTTGAGCTTGTTCAAATGACTTCAAATAACCTCAAAGAAAGAAGTCTTTGAGCCTGGAAAAGAGCCCTTCACTAAGTCCATTGTGTAGCCCGCTGTGTATGCAGTGATACCGTCTTATTGAAACTACATGTGCTCCAACTTCAATTCATCTAATTCGGGTATCAAAAAGTCACGTAACGTGGTTCTGTAACGCTCGCCATTAACAGTTTTGGCATTGCCAGCACCGACTTCAAAAAAGTAGGGCCCAATCACCCTTTCAGCATAGACGCCGCACCACATTTTAACTTTCAGTGGATTTAAAGGCGACTGTTGAATAATAAGCGGGTTTTCAGTGCCCCAAAGGTGAGTATTCTGTTTGCTGACAAGTAGGAGAGACGGAAGTTTGCTTCGTCACTGATGAGCCAGTCTTTTCGAGGCGTACGGCTTGGCGTCGAATTGTGCGATCGGTGGGGTTATCTTCGACGAAATTCACTTTGTATTCTTATCACTGATGAATTATTCCGACACAATTATTCCACATTTTTTGAGGAGTATATGTTACATTGTTCATCGTCGTGCTATTCGAACACAACTGTCAATATCACGATGACAGAATACGCCATTTGCAAATCATATAGGGTCATTACTTTTACATAGGAAAGTCGAATATCTCTTGCTTCTTTCGGAGGGCAAAATGCCGTCTTGGTAGACCTTATATAAGAAGAATCTCCTATAAAATGACGAGAAAGACGCAGTCCTACACCTAGAGCCATTAATAGAAACAGAGGGCACTTGGGCACACATTTATTGGCCCCAATAGGTACTTACCGTCAATTAGCTTACAAGTTTTTTTTTTGTTGCTTAGCATCAGAGGCGCTGTGCTTCGAGGCAGTCGAGAGGTGAAGTTATATTGAAGTGACAAAGTGGGGCGCCTTGCAAAAGTCTTTAGATGTACTTTTAAAATTTAGTGTGAAATTCCTCTCCAACTGATTCACGTAAAAATATTCAAGTAATTTGTAATAAATGAGTAAGCATGAACAAGTTTAAACAAAATTAATAAATACAAATACTTTGGCGCTAAAAGCCCATGCAGAGCCTGGCTAAGCTGTGTTATGTTTTCTCAAACGTTCACGGAAGGTGGGACAGTGAAAAGACATTGTTGGTGTTTCTGGGACTCGAACTTGAGTCTTCCGCAAGTGGAAAAGAATTTAAAGGCAGTTTATTCTGTAAACTATTTCTATAAATAGGGTTATGGAGAAACATGTCTTTAGGTTTATTTATTTTTGTGTCGGGACCCTAGATAGATACCCGATCACGGCGCAGTCACCCGAGAGGGGCCTAATTACAGCGGAATGTCTTGTAGCCTTTACTACTCACTACTTTCAATATCACGCGATGGCAGCTGCTTCAGAAATTGCGAACGGGAGAGGATGGATGGTATGTTTGGCACTAATTCAGTATTGTCATTGGAGGCACTCTGTATGAGGGAAAAGACTTTGTTTCTTTGATGTCCAGGTTAGGCAGCAGTAGGTCAGTTGGGAAGATAATCTCGTTTTAGCTACACCAATGAATACCACTGTGATACCCATTGGTGGGAAGATGTCACTTGCTCGAAGAGCATAGCCCTTCAAAATACCTCCTTCTGGCTTTTGAATTGGAACCATCCAAAGCTTTGTTCAATCTGCAGATGTAGTTTACGAGCTTATCAGATAGTTCTTCTTTCCCATCACCCCACCTACCTACCTACCTACAGGGGTCGGCTTAACTTGGTTTTATTTTTTTTTATTGTATATGGTAGCTCATAGTATTATCACAGATAATAAACTACCTACAAATAATATTTACCCAAGAGCTATCACAAAATCACGACCGTCTTAAGAATGAGGAATGTTTTGAAAATAACATGAATATGAACAGTATAGTTAATCCACCAGATGAAGACGTAATATCAGTCAAGTTACCGCAGGTCAACGACCTTGTTACAAGATACTTTGCCGGATACTGCATCTTTAAAACAAAAAAAAATGAACAAAATCTGTGAAAATTGTGCTGAAGAAATGTCAAAAGACAAACAGAATTTCGATCTAACGGAAGTATTGATAAAATTAAAAGAATATGAAAATTCAAAAGAAAATACGGTTCTCTTATGGCCGTCGGAAAATTATTTTCAAGTATACCGTCTTCATGTATAAATATTTTCCGAATACTTTCGAAAACTACCTTTTGCATCTAACTTACGAGTAAAAGAAAATATAATCAAAGAATGTATAAAGGCAACAAATATATATTTTCCGAATTGGTTCAATGTATGGTATGACCACAAAATTAATTTAATAAATTTCCTAATAGTGGTACTCGTATTGCTCTGGAAAAATTGTAAATGGGTCATTGATAAGAATTTAAATAAAAGTAGAATTTCCAGAAATAAAATAAAAAAATTGCAAAATGTAATGAACGTTTAAAAAGTAAACTCGACAAATAGATTGACAGTGACTATTGGGAAGTTGGGAGGTTGGGAGGGTGGGGGTCGATATCCTGCCACGTTCTCGTTCCCGTAGTTCCCTGGAAACTACACCCCGCGCAACAAAAAAAGCCGCATACGGGTTTTCCATTTTTTTGCGCTAATTACCTTTAAGAAATTGAAAAGAGTATATCGCGATGTCTAAAAGGGTACAATTGAGTAAAGAA
Source organism: Pocota personata (assembly GCA_963082735.1). Lineage (NCBI taxonomy): Eukaryota > Metazoa > Arthropoda > Insecta > Diptera > Syrphidae > Pocota > Pocota personata. The sequence continues at coordinate 8,131,239 of OY720430.1, forward strand.
AATAAGGCAGTTATCGTCGCCTTATCCAAACAGAATCAGTTATTTCGTCAAATTGCTCGACAAATTGGATGCAATGAGAGTTCTGTAAGAAGATTCTGTAACAAATATCGTCGGGATCACAATCTGGACAGAAAAATTGGCACAGGATTGAAGAGATGTACCACTGTTCGGGAGGACCGGGAACTGAAGAGGATAAGCTTGAGAAACAGGTTTAAAAATACATCGGAGTTAAGAGCTGACCTGCGAGAAGCTACTGGGGCTGAAGTTAGCGTCAGAACTATCCAGAATCGTCTCAACGAGATGGGTTTGCTAGCAAGGAGACCAGCGAAAAAGCCACTTCTGACCAGCAAAATTAAGAAAACGCGCCTTAGATGGGCTAAGGAAAGGCAAAACTGGAGTGTTCAAGATTGGCCAAATGTGGTGTTCTCTGATGAGTCCAAGTTTAACCTAATCGGACCGGATAGGAAGCAGATAGTTCGTTGTAGAAAAGGGGAACGCTACAGCGACGAATGCATAGCTCACACCGTAAAACATTCTCCTTATGTTATGGTGTGGGGATGCATCACCGCAATCGGAGTTGGATCTCTAATTATGCTCGAGGGCACTGTTAACGCCATGCAGTACAAACAAATTATCTTAGATGGTGTTGTACCGTATGGAAATGATAACAGCAGAAACATCAAAACCAATTTTTCAAGATGATTCAGCACCTTGCCACCGAGCAAAATCTGTGAGTAATTCGAGGTATTTTTTTCATATTTATGGGTGTTTTGAAAATCTTATGATTTTAATTTTTAAATTTCCTCCACAGATTAAAACTTTGAAAGAAGTATTAGGACTAATTTGGCCGGGAAACAGTCCAGATCTAAACCCCATCGAAAATGTCTGTTCTCTTATGGGAAAGAAGATCCAAGATAAAAAACCAAAAACCATGCAGCGTCTAAAGAGCATCATTGAAGAAGTGTGGTTCAATGAAATTAATAACAATTACCTCGGTAATCTCTATGCCTCCATGCCAAACAGGGTTCATGACGTTGTTAGGGCGAAGGGTGGTGCTACGAAATACTAGAATCATTTTTTAGTATTATGAAAGTCTTAAATTATGTAAAAAAGATTCTTAGTTAATAAAAATATGAAAAAAGAAATTTGCTTTTCAAATTGTTGCTCTTTTTTTAATTTATGTACAATATATTGATAGTACTTGGGTAATATCTGATATTTTGTAGTCTGATCTTCACGATCATTACTTTTTTTCAATTAGGCTACGAAATGTATTGTCAAATTGGGGAATGTGTTAACTTAAATGTTAAACATCAAAAATACAAAGTGACTACGCAGTGATTAGTCATCATTTATTAGATTTCTTCCATTTTGTTAAAAATTACCATGTACGGCTTTTTTTGTTGCGCGGGGTTTACTCCATTTAAGGTGATTTAACTGCAATTTAATAGTAACCTAATTCAAGTTAATGATTATTTTGTTAAGTTAATTAGTTTTTTTTATAATAATTTCGAACATTAGTCACCTTTACTTAAGTAAGTCAAGAGCAGTGATCAGTTCTTATAAGGGCATAAATATAAAATGCAGTATGCAAAACTCATATTCATACGAGTACCCATTTTCAGAGCAAATTTGTGTCCACAAAGTTTACAGAGTTTTATTTATTAAGTCAAGTGCTGAAAATAAGGTACATACATACATACAGACAAAATAACAAGGACATAACATAAGCCCAACCATTTGCACATATATATATACGATCTATACGAGTACTCCATATCCATCCTATCAACGTTTCGGCATCAGAACTCCGTGACCGCAGTCGCACAAAATATTTTTTTTGTTTCTTTTTTCTACATCTACTAGTATAAAGATGGACACTCTGAACTTTTGTCTATTCTGGATTTGTTATAGAGTGATCAGAAGTTCCCTATTATACTCGTAATACACGTGTTTAATGAATTCCATTATGCCATTTGCTTCTATTTGAGTCTTATTCCTTGTTTCATACTTAAGTTTTCAAGGCGGGGCTTTTACTGAGTGATTGGTCAGATATTTTTCAAGCCTTAAGCTCTTCACTCCTGCTGATCACCATCTTATAATAGCTCATACTGTCTCCTCATATCACATTCTTTCGGACCTATAACTTCAGCATACCGTCAGTAGAGGCCAAAATAATTAACGATTCAATGCAGCCTATCTTGGATGACTACGGTATAGCTGCGGTAATGGTTTTGCAACATGATGGCGCTATACTCCGATGTAGACTTAGACCTTAACCAAAAAATCTCCCAATCATCACGATCTTTTGTTAGGTGCCTCCACTTGCGCGGTCGAAGTTAGTCACACGCTAGTTAGTCGAAAATAAAGCCTGTCTATTTTTGTACTTCCTCTGTGAATGATTCGAAAATATTTGCTGTTCATCCACTCTACATGACCCGAGCAGTATATCTCTTATACAGAACCATATATCTTACGAAGAATTTTTCACTCGAAGATTGTTTGTATATTTTGATCCAAGTTCTATAAGTCCTACGCTTCTGAATTACATACTAGAAGTGGGAAGATGAAGCTTATATACAGCATCTTCTTAGTTCGATAGAAATGAAGAAAGATAGAAAAAGAAAGAAACAGCGGTTGGCAAAGATCATTTGGTGCTTCTGAAGGTTTGATTGGTGTCTTTAACCTTCAAATAAACGGCATGCTTTCTCTGTCCTGCAAATGGACGAACTACGTTAACAGGAACATCAAACCTAAAAATGGTGCGATATAACTCGTCCGCATTCACGCTGTCATACACGGCCTTGAACTGATAAACATTTAGTAACAGCTTTTAATTTTTTTGTGTTTTTCAGTATCTGGTATGATGTGTGGGTCTGGAATATTCGATGGCCGAAATAGATGCCTCAATTACGAATCATTCTGTGGAGTAAGCAGGGGCCTTTTCAAAAACGACGGACACTACAGATCTGGATCTAGAAGGACACTACAAAACAGAAATGTGCCAGATACTTTATCGTACGACATCTCATAAGAATTCTAAGTTTCTTGTGTCTCTGAAGAAGCATACTCTAGGCAGCGAACTTGTCTCATCGGCCTCACTCGCTGCGTTACAGCCTGAGAACTTGATGAACTTCCCGACAGCCTCTTCAGTAAATAGAGCTCCGTAGTTGGTCTTTCCGAAAGACCGCAGCTTTAGAGTAGTATCCCTACACTTTTCAGAAAAATGATGGGGTGTCTCCAATGGATCCAATGGATCGAATTAGAAACTATTTTTCTTCACACAAATCTGCCACAATTGTTCCAACTAAACTAACTGTAAGCAGTCTCAAAAGAGTATCAGCATAGCCCAATTAGGTTAGTTGACAGCATTTCATTAATTATACTCTGCTGACGCATTTAATAAATTTCACTTTAGAAATACATATAGCTCCAGTGGGTCTGTCCGTATCTACCCCAACCCCCAGGGTGCAACAGTATAATTATTAACTAAATGAAAGCTTCTTTGAATTTTAAAAGCCCTAAGCGGCTATTTCTTGCATGTTGAACGCACCTGAGTCACTTTATTGCCATGGTCCCTCGACAACTTGTCAACCTCACCTGTGACAAGTTTTACAATATGCCTCACCTTCAGGCTTTCCCCATTTGCAAATATAACCTTCAGGCTACCATTAGCCTAATTAGTCGGTGCAAACAAAACAAGGACAAAACATGTTAATCTTCCTTTTATCGCACTTCTAATGGCGTTGGTCCCAAAAAATTATGTGAACAACTGGTTAAAGGCCCCATAAGGGAGTATCAATTATGGCACACAAAACTACACCATGACACATTACTTCTGTCGGCAGACTAATTTGTATTGTGTGTGTGTGTGTGCCTTCCGGAGAGGTGGTGACATCCGGTATCCTGCGAGGTGAATAAATCAATTTTCACTTTGTCGACTTTTAATTGAATAAAATTTCTGTTCATTTCTCCAATGATAACTTGTACCCCTTAAAGACTTGTGTCATGCCTGACCACGTACACACTCACAAATGGAAAAATCCTGGATTCAACTTAAATAAACTATTTAGTAACGGTCCGTATAACTTTCGACACGGTCACCTCGAAAAACTTTATCGGCCAACTAATCCTTTCTACGACCTTTTGCTATGGTTGCTAGTGTAAATCTAAAGTCTCATCACGTCCTCCGCGCTCAATACCCGAGCTGAGACTACTTTGGGAAACTTTCGTGTCCATGGAAAGACTTATCCAGGACGACGTGTTGGTATGAAAAGGAGAACTAAGTCCATTGCTAATTAATGGAGCCTCAGAATGGGGAAATTATTATTAATTGATCCGATGTTTGCCATGTTGCATCTAATAGTTGATGCAACTTTCCAAATGGCCAACGTAGGGTGTCGTTCTCACGGATTGGCGAAAAGGTGCACAAACTTTTAAGTAATTTAAAACGCTGTGCAGCTTGTAAAAAAGTTTTCACCAACTCGAACGAATGAAATTTTAATTTTCTTGCCTGGACATTGTTAGTTCTTAATACATAATGGAAACGGGTACATAATGGATAAGCGTTAGCCATTTGCGTGGAAAGTTCACGATTTACGACTAAAGGACATCCTACTTGATGCGAGTTAAGTGATTATTTGCGTCATGCCACACATCGACTAGTACTCGTATCTGCATAACCAAAGGAAATTTACCTAGTCCTCGGCTTAGGCCCGGAAATTGCACATCATCAACCGTATCCGGTAAGTCGTGCTAGGTACTCCTCTCATCATCACCATTATCCTGCTTCATCACTGTTGTCGTCATCATCATCATCATCATCACAGATTCACCAATGGAATATTTTATTTCCCAAACGAAGCAGAAACATAATTTCGCAGCACACCGCACACAACAACACCGCACCTGATGTGGGGGAGGCAATAGTTGCACAGTCATTGAATTGAAATGAAAAACCAGGTACAGGCAGTAGCTTACTACTCTAACGAGTCATCATCGGCGGGATGCAGGATGAATAGGCAGCGGCAGTAGCAGTGAGTTTTATAGCATTCGCAGAGGGAATTGGCTGGCTTGAGGCTCCTTTGGGGTAATTTCCTTTCTGGAACCGACTCTTTTGTATGCCGGCAATGGCTTTCACTTCATTTGGCATTGTCGAAGGATATTCAAAAGGATTTTGTGTTCCTTGTGCGCGCTCTGGTGTGTTTTGGGGATTTTTTTTTTTTTTTTAATTCGTTGCAGATGGTCACGAATCCATCGTCGTTGTCGTTATCTGTGAAATTTTTTAACCTGCTCTGCGAGACCCCTTTTTGGTCGATTTAATTTTTCTCGGCCATTGCCTTTTGGTAAACTGATGCCTGATTCATGGCTTTGGGGCGTGGTTGGGATACTGAATAAGAAATTAAATGCGCGATAATAAATGTGTAACGGGAGCGAGTTTTTGTGTTCTTTTTCGATTGGAAAGGGGACGGGGGACGGGGAACAGGGGAGTAGGGTGACTGTAATCAAAGTTAGAAGGTTCGAATTAATGAAGGAGAAATTAGATAATCGTGATGAAGCTGAATTTACGTAAAAGACGATAAGGCATGCTTCAGGAATAGAGCGATAAATAAGGACTGCCGTTCGTGACGAATAAGGTTGTAAATACAATCTGGTGGAGATAGGTCAACCGGTGGCTGAAATTAACATAAAAACGGGTCAAAAATTGGCAACGGCATATAATACAAATTTAAAGTACTCATTGGATTCGGAATATTAAATTTACGACAGGGTATGCATAATAGTTTGCTGAAAAGCTTTTAAAAATGTATATCTACCAAGCTTTCGTAGGAGTCTCAGAGGGGGTATTTGCACTCATGGGGCATAGGGTATTAAAAGAGTACGCGTTTGAGCTATCTCTAACCATTGAAACCTCCTTCTGAATCATTTAGCTGAATATTGGCCATACAAATTCTGTTGTGTGGTATATTTTACAAAGAAAATTTTCTTTGGCCCATAATAGCCACTTAAAAGTCCAACGTTCAGCTTGTCTGTGTATTGGCAGAGCACTGCGGATGACACCCTCCGCAGCTATGGGCATTCTCTTTCATTTAACACCCCTCGACATTTATGGCAGGCAAATGGCAGCTAACTCAGCGCAGTGGTCCAAAAAAGTATATGGCCACGCCTCCACCTTAAACAAGTTTAATACCTTCCCTGAAGACGTTGACTACACCATACCCAAGTTAAATTTTGACAAAAACTTCCAAGTTACCATCCCTTCCAGAGTATTCTGGGAAGAATGTGGTTTTACGACGGTTCAAAAACTAACGACGGGATGGGTGGTGGTGTCTTCTCTGATAGGATTAATTTAAACCTCTCTTTTCGTCTCCCAAACAATTGTAGCGTATTCCAGGCGGAGATAATGGCTATAAGTGAAGTCTTATCTTGGCTAAAGGAAAACGTGATATCGTCCATTGAAATCCACATCTTTTCAAACAGCCAAGCAGCAATCAAATCCTCAATAAATTCTTTAACAGCTCTAGATTGCCGATCGTCTCTTATAGAGATGGCGGAGCAGTTTAATATTCACCTAATTTGGGTGCCGGGGCATAGGGATATTCCAGGAAATTGTAAGGCTGACGAACTTGCCTGACATGGAACAAAAATACCCATACTTCCAGGCGAAAGTTCATTTGGCGATTCTTTCTAACACTAGGTGTATAGGATTCCCAATGTAATGCATATGGAAGCCAGCCTTTGTACTAATCCAAGGGTTTTCCTTATCTGATTCTTCTAGCCCATGTTACTGCTCAGTATTATATAATAGGCATGACCAGCATAGTGTGCATCCATCTTAGTGCTACTGGATTGCATCTCCAGGTTTTACCTGATATATTTCTGCACACCATGAGTGCTCGAGTTGCTTTGGCTACCACAGCTTCTTCATGTTTTTTCCAGAGAAGTTTGTTATCTAGTGTTATTCACCTGTTATTGTGGGTCGACTCTGATTCCATCCAGTGTTATTGATTGCAAGTGTTTTTCCGGTGGATAATTTAGTCAGTTAATCTCACTGGTTCTAGTTTTCTATTAGATCGGGTATGTTCATGGTATCAGCAGGCCAGAATGTCGAATGAAAGTCACAACTGTACTCCATATCCGCTTCATAGAGGCTAGAACTTCGGTTTGAAAGTCGTTGCATAAATCCGGGAGACGTATAGAAGTGGAAATACCATTTGTTTCTGAAAAGGCACCCGAACCTGTCCCCTCATTCATCTTTGACCCGCCTGTGTGGATGAAGCTAGATCTGATGGCGTTTCTCCCTGTTGGGCATTCGAATCGAGTAGCCCCGATTGAAGTTCATATACAGAGTTAGGTAATCAGTCTGAAAACTGTTATCTACAGTTGCTTTTGATATTGAACTGCGGCCATATTTTCATTTGCTAAAGTTTCTCTTATACTGGTGGCATCACGGCATGGTTAGGTAGGTGTTGACTTTGGAACACCTGTTAACCCTTTACATGGTAGTAGCCACCAAACAAAAGATTAATTTTAGCCCCAAACATTGAACTCCAAATCGGCTCTGTAAACAATGATTTGTTCGCCTTATAAAGGGTTAAGTTCAGACCAGCGTGCTCCAAACGTCCACCATACCATATTGAAATCAATACTCATTTCAATACGGCTGTATATAACCAATGCCAAATATTCATTGTTTAGTCCTAAGTTTTTACCACAGACACAGATGTGGTCTTTAGTGCCGTTGAGGCCTTTCCACTCTTCTACGTGTATAATTAACTTCCAGCTCAGCTATAAGACCGACACAGAAATTGAAGTTAAAAAAAAAAATTCTTTGAGTGTGTTGACGTCCCGTTTGTGTTGACAGAGCATAGAGAAGAAGATTCAATAACGAATTGCACGCGTTGTACAACGACGTCAACTTAGTTAGGACGAGTAGAGTGATTGGATATCAACACTCCAACCCAAAGAGTCTTTAAATCCATCTTCTAGGAAGACCTCACTGATGCGTATAAGTGAAAACGGTATCGCAGCCAACCTGGTGGAAGCGCTAAGAATGGAGTTGTTTGAGGTATCCACTCCAGACCGTAGCGCTCTGCGAAGATGATCTTCGATAACGTCAGATTCCAAGAAGTAACGTACCCTGATTACATACTACGAGTACAATGTCTCAGGCAGTATGTATTTATTTAGTTTTCAGAATAGATTCATATTGAAATTTCAGTTAAATATTTAATTTTTTTTTTTATTGTAATTCATTCTAAATTTTAAATGTTAAATCAACAATTCCCATATTAAAATACAAAGGGTAAAATTTTCAAAATGGACGAAACTATATTAGAACAGTATTTTAGTAAAAGAGATCTTCCTGAATGGTTCCGAGGATTGTCACAATTCCAAATGGATGCCGGAAGTTCTTTGCAAAATTGTATCCGTGACGATAGCGAACAAGGTACCTCTCATCGAGTGCGAGATGCCCTTATAAAAATCGGTATATCACCTCTAGTAAGTAGTGCAAAAATTAAACTCGCCATGCGTCTTAGTCGTGGAAATGACATGGCATTCTTGTGGTTCCTAATGGAGTTATACTATCGAAACATTTGCAACGATTGCGAACATAAAATAGATTTTGGATATACGGTGAATGAGCAGATAATTATGACTTTGATCGCACATTTGGATACTATAACCACGTTGAGAGAATTAGATAAGTTGCTACCAAAGCAACCTCCTCAGCCTAAGATAAGGAAGATTCCAAAGAAGAAAAAGGTAAAACAAAACTACGTTCTGCCATATTTTGAGAAACAACCTAGACCCTTTCTTTATGGCAAAAGCTTGACATTAAATGAATTAGATAATGTCGTTAATTTATGTGAATACTCAAATTATCTTAATCCGAATTATGTTGTACCTAACGAAGCTAATAGGTGGTTTGCTAACTATAAGTTAAACGAATCAGAGAGAATCGCAACACGAATTATTAAGGATCAGATCAAGGATATTGTGGCGAAGGAAGAAGCTGGTTTTTTGAGAGATGATCGTCAAAATCCGATTTATTGTGCACACGATGCATTTATGGCAGCTTTAAAGGAGAAGATGGCTAATGAGCTGCGAGTTGCTAAGAAAAAAGCCTGTGAGAAGTACTTCGATTTGGATGGACAGTTAAAAGATGTAAGTTGAGTTAATTTGATTAGGTGAAGCGCGGTGGGGTTGGGCTGTTGTATTGGCCACATGAACCATTGTAGTTTGTCTATCGGTCTTTTGTATTACTTGTGTTGCTATAAACATTTTGATTTGTCGCTACGCTGTAGTACAATGTTGCCGAATGCACACATTTATATGTACCCTCTTCCTATGAACATCAGCAATTTTCATGTAGTTGGCAAAACTCTCTCAAATTTGAATTTCTTTACCTTTTTGAGAGCCCATCACCGTGCTGCACCCAAAGTGATCCTTCAAATGGTTAATGATACCCACGTACATCACAGCAATCCTATAAACGCGTCATAGATCAGCTAGATGAAGAAATTGCAAAAGCCGAAGAATATTTCAGCAAATTTAGCACTGGTAACTTGAAAAAGGCGCACAGTAAAGTTGGCCAACAATTAGATAAGCAAAAATCCGAAATCGAAGGTAGAGAACGAGGTTCAAGCAAAAGCATTATCTCAAAGCAAGGCTGCTGTGATGACTACTTCAATAAGTACGATTTCGGACATGCTGGTGATCCGGTCATTAAAAACAAATTTTTTGAAGCTCCTTCCGGCCATAAGCCGTATAAATTCAATTATAACAAAATCTTTGACCTTGGTCCAAAAAATGTAATTAAAGATGGCATTTCAACTGCTTTACAAGGAGGTAGTTGTTGTGATATGTCAGTCGATCATACCCAAACGGTTCGGAATTGCTGCAAGGAAATTTGGATAAAGGAAGTACAAAAGTATAACGACGAGTGGAAGCAAAAGCGTAGGGAATTAAAAAAGAAAGCCCTATCGGCCAACAAAGTGGGTCTAGGATTTGACTTGCCCTACTATGATCCCCGTGACGGTCAATTAATGTCATCGATGCTGTCCAAAGCAATGCAGGAGATGAGAAAGAATAAAAAGTTCGTACTTGTTACATTGCCCAATGCGCATAAGGCTCCAGCATTTCAAGAGTTTATCAAGAAGCGATATGGAATGGTTTACAAGAGGAACGAGAAGAGAAAGTCATTTAAATTATCTAAAAAAGTCTTCCGTGTGCTGAGAAAGGATGAAATTCGTATAAAAATTCCCCAGTTAGATGATTTAGCAAAAAAACGTGTTGTGACTTATGGTTGCAAGGGCTATTTACTTAAAAAGGTAAGACTCCAGTTAATACATTTAAATTTTTTAAGATAGACTATCGAATTGTACAAAAAAATCCTCCTTTCAGACCAACTACATGAAAGACCGATACTATCACAACTTCAAGGTATCTCTTCTGGATACTACTCGAGCGTTTTGGGGAGCTGTGCGACCATATGAATGCTCGAAAGGTCCACCAAGAAATGTTGTTTTCGCTTATTTACCAGCGCGAGAAAACAATATCCATATGTTTAGACCATGGCAGGTTAATGAATACATTCATGCCAAAGAAGAATGGAATAGAAGGCAGAGGATAAAGCGAACGGCACTCTTATATTAATAAACATCCAAAATTAAGTTATGTCATTAATTTGTTGTATTCGAGTAATTGGAAAATAAACTGGTCATATAAAAACTGTAAAAGATAAGAGAGATAAGACAGTGAATTGTAAATAATTGAGGCCTCAAAATTCGCGTGACCGTTTGTTAATCATCAGTTTCTTGTTAGTCTCATTTAAATGGATTCGTTTTCCGAATTTTGTTTCTCCATTAAGCCAAGTTCAGACTAATAGTTTTTGACCTTGGCATTTGAAATATGTTACAAAATAGTAGATTTTGGAAATTATTTGAGACTTTTTCTAATTAAGAAATCTTAAAAATTTGGTCGCGCGTTTGCCACCATCTTGCAAAAACTACCGCCATATTGAATCTATGGGCTGACATGAACTGTTACTAATTCAAATAGCTGTATTTGTTTTAATTGTGAATATTTTTAATTGAATCCAAAGAAAAAAATGTTGGAAATTTATTCAAATTCAAGGATTTAATTAATATTTTCGATATGGCCACCTTTGGCATGAACAATTTCCTTGAGATGGTCACTAAATTTATTGCACGCTGCATGCAAGTGTGTCTGTGGAATGCGCTTGCATTCCCGGCGTAGCGCTGAAATGTTTGCGTGTAACAGAGCTTCCAAGACAGTTTCACGATAAACCATCGCGTTTATCTTAACGCCATGGTCGAAAAATACGAGCGAATACCGACCATCGGCAGTCACTGCGGCCGAAACCATCATAAACGATGGCGCTTTCTTCCTGGTGGCCATTCTTGGTCGAAATTATCGTCTGACCTCTCTGGCAGGTAAACTCGATCATTTTGCTTGTTGACAAGTTGATCAATTGGAAATGGTGCCTCATCAGAGAAGACGATGTTTGGCAATTGGCCACTTGCGTGCAAGCGGATCAACTCCTTTGCTCTTTTCACTCTAACTTTTTTTTTTGGTCAGGTGTGAGATCGTTCATTTTTTGGAACTTTAAGGCCTTGGGTCCGAGCTCCTTATGGATATGCTTAACTCAGAAGCCATTTTTGTTCCTCTACGCTGAGGATTTCGTTCGATTTTGGCCTTCACACTCCGAATCAATGTTGACGACATTGCTGTATTTTTAGGACCACTTCCATAGCGTTCTGCAATGCTGCCGATTTCGTTGTAACGCGATATGGTGCGATACACAAATATTTTGTTCACTTTCAAATGTTTTAGCTCACGAACAATAGCTGGTTGTGATTTTCCAGCCAAAAAAGGGCAATACCACTATTACGTTTGAATTCCATTGTCGATAGAACAAAAACTAAACACGCGATAAAAAAAAACGCTTACGCTTGTTAAACAATGAAATGAATTAATAACTGTCAAATTTTCAGCACGCTTTCATTTGTAGTTTGGCAGACACAGCGACGTGAAGTTGGTAATAGTTCATGGCAACCACCATGTATTTTCAGACATCAATAGCAATAGTAAAGTAAAATAAGACAATTTTTGTGACAGCCATTGCCATATTGCCCTGACTGTAGACGCTTAAGAGAATTTTGTACAATCAAATGACAGCGCGTTATATTGTCGTAGTAGTTTTCTGACATCAAAGGCCTCGGTGATGTTGTTACCGACCTTGATGTAGCAGCGTACATTCTCCATCGTCATTCTGCACAGACGGACGAGTTTACTTTCCTGGCCTAAAACCACACTGATATGGCCTAATCAGATTGTTGACAAAGGGTTTAAGAGGTCCACATAATATGTCACATGGGATCTTGTATGCGATGTTGAGGAGACTCATACCTTTGTAGTTGTAGCAGTTTAGAAGATCTCCTTTCTTGAGGATCGGGCAAACGATGCTGAGGTTACATTCGTTGGGTATTCTTTCTTACAGATGAAATCATCCTCTGCCTGACAGAGGAGTTTTGATCGTAACAGCCGTTTAATAGTCTACAGAAGTGATGTTTCCAAATTCTCATCACCGACTGTGACTCTGCTACTAGATTTCCTTTTTCATCCTTACAGGCTTCTGTTCGAGCTTTGTAGCCCTGGTATGCTATTTATGTGTTCTTGATGTCGGCCAATGTCGCCGCCAGAACATTTTCGCGTACACCAGTCTATTTTAAAATGTCCATCAATATCGATTTTTCCCAACGAATCTGATGGTATGAACAGCCATTCAATGTCGGGGTATTCCTGCTCTGGCTTACCGGACGACATCTTCACAATTTCTTCCACTAAAATGCAACTTCTTTCACAAAAGTTCGTGCCTTGGAACCCCACGCCGGCTAATGAACTACTTCAGAAACGAGTCTGTTGATAGCGAGGGCGAAATAATCAACGCTCATATACGTAAAGGACAGAGTGAACAGTGCTAGTCGTAGTGCACCCATGCTTGGAGGAGCTGTACTTTCTCGGCGATTATGGCGTAATTGAAAATTGTTGGTAACTGTGCTGCCCAGAGTTCGAAGGCCACTTATCGAGAAGCACTGTCGCATATTGTTCACTATGATTTTATTGTGGTGGTGGTGAAACTAACGGTGATAGAAATCAGTTACCAAGTGAGCAACTTGATGGTTGCGTGGCATTATGATCGGGAGTTTGACACTCATCGCTATTCCAGGGACCAAATCCACTCACCCTTGAAGCCGCACACAATTTCATTCTATATCGAAGTACAGACACCTGGTGCAGAAAAGGGAATGGTTGGGTCGTTTACTGTAGTTCTTACGATTGGCGTTTGCATTTCAGTTGGCGTATATTCAGCCACTGATCAATAGAAACCGTGCTGGTTAATGTGTTTGTTCCATTCGAGTCCAAGTAACCTAGCAAGTGTACTCCAGATGAGTGTTCGCCTTCACACAAAGCTATGTCGTCGTTGGGTGAATCCATTTGAAAGTTATTTCCAAGTTAGTTTAGTTTTCCACGCGAATGCCCAAGTACGACGGCGCTTCTGGAAGAAATTCTCCCCGCACCAAAGAATACCAGAATTCAAAAGGATTTATGATTCCCAAGATTTCGATGGATATCGAAGCGTGATTGGAGGTTCCAATACTATTTTAGAATGTTGAAAAGTCGGACGAGTGTAGACAAAATACGTACGAGTATTTTCAGTATTCAGAACAGTATATACAAACTCGTATGACTAAACTCTTTATTAAAGAAGTATAATATAAAAGTTAAATTTAGACAGGAATGAACAACTTATTGTTCATCCGCCTCTCCCAAGGAATGGAAGTTGAAGATGTGTCCTGACATCTGTCAACTGACATGGGGTGTCAATCATGACGTGCGCCCGAAAAGTGCTGCCAAGTTTCATCGCAACACAACCCATGCAATTCAGATTTCGCAAAACTATCTTACCTCTCGCCTAGAGCTTTAAGGAGTCCACCATGGACAGAGTGCCTAGGGGTTTTAGAAATATATAATATACGAGTACTCGTATATTCGGAGTTGAATAAAACCGTCAGTCAGTCAGCGGATTTTCTTCTTTATATAAATTAAGATTAGAATTCACTACGCGCGCCTTCTGTGATAAATCTTTACTTCGTTGATATTCGCTTTGTGTCTGGTTTTATAGATGGTTAGCAATAAAAATTTAACAGCAAATTAGTAGAAGAAGTATTCTTAAAGTAGAACCAGATATGATTCATTCAAACTTTTTTCGACAATGAGCCTGCAGCATAACCCATATAGCTTCCAATTTTGACAAAAATTTGGTTAAATTTTCTTTACTTCTCTCTCAACATATTCTATAAAAATTTCCAATTCCTCTTCCCCAAATGTAACCATATGGCTCGTCAAAGGCAAGCACCTCCTACCTCTCACTACCAAATTAACATGATATCCCCTATCTGTGGTGCCACATTCGACGGGGCGCCGTCCCCCTGACACATGTTAAAAAATATGCAAATTTCGTGGAATTTCCTTCACATGCCTACACAAAACCAAGGCACAAAGGTTTCATTTTCTTGTGTCCACACGGCGCGCGGCGACGACGTAACGCAAATCATTTTCTGCAAACGCAAACGAAAAGGAAAATCCTAATTTGAAATTCAAATTGCAGGACCAACAACACCGCGCTACCCACCACCAACAAGAACCGCCAGGATTAATGGTGCTAAATGCCACAAATGTGCTTTGGCACCAGTTTCCGGAGAAGATCTGCTCAGCTTAAGCATATGGAAAACAATATGTCCCAACCGACTTTGAGAAGGATTAACTCTGCTATTACGGATTATACGTCCAAACTAGAAAGTTGCCGCGGTTTGGTTAACGGTACTATCGCTTCTCATTAACTCGGCCCATATTAATTCCATTAATTAAAACCGACCATGTTTTGAGGTTATTATTTTGTCTAATATCAACCGGGGTACTTACCGCAGTCCGAATGCCATGACAACTGAGAGAATCAGAGGCAGTAGAGTCGCAAGGCACGCCATGAATAGGGTATGAAGGTCTGCAAAGTCTGTATAAGAGGAAGAAATACACAATTAGATTTGTGGTTAGGCGGGGGTATCCTCTTTACTTACGTAATTCTCTACCAGCTGGTGGTTCCTCCATGACCGAGTAAGCGGTTGCGTTGCCCATCTTTTCACCAATTACAGTACCATTTACTGAATCGTTGGACCGATGAAGTAAGTCATTACCATCAGTGGTTTCCGAGGAGGCAGCTAAATCCGCCGAGAGTTCATCCTTTTTTAAGTGATTTACCCGATGGCTGAGGACCATTTGAGATGAAATTGCATCGTTTCTTTGACCCAACCCAAGTGGATAGGAATCCATGTCAAACCCCGCACCCATAGCACCACCCTCATCGATGAGATCTCCACCGTATTGGATGGAGGAATCCTCCCTGTTCCCATCAAAATTCGGCATAAAGTCGATTTCCTTCAGCTCGATCTGGGGTGGTAGCTCTCCAATGACTGGTACTCCAATCGCCATTTCGGGCAGTACTGCCGGTTGTATGATGACATCCGGTGTAGATCCGGTGATAGGAGGAGCGATAGTTGTGGTTACTGTGACCTGCTCCACTTCCATAACTGATTCCCCGACGTAGCTTATGTCTAGAGGTCCACGAACCACTTTCAACGGATCCGATATCCTGTTCTTTAGAGGTGACAGTATGATGTCCTCTTCATACCTCTGAGGAGGCACTTGCTGCCGTTCTTCATAGTTTGCAGGGAAGAATTGACTCTCGAGTCGGGATTTCTTCAATTGGGCGTCATAGGTGTTCGTGGTGGGAAGGGACTCCCCAACTTTGACTTCAGTGTTGGAGATATAGAATATAGTATCTGAATCCCTGTCCGTCATTGGTTTATTGAGACCAGGTGACTGTTGGCCCACATGCGCCACAAAGAAGTCATCGGTAGACTTTTTGCGCTCCTTAGGACTGTCCTCGGGGTAGTACTTGACATTCTTGAGTTCAACTTGGGAGTCGTCGTCAGAGCGGAAAGTAAAAATCGGATTCACATTCAGATTCTCCCTGCTCGCCGAGTTCTCGGTGCTATTCAAGTTTCCATCGATGATCTCCACTACTATCTCTTCGGCTGCCTCGTTACTGGTCTCGTTCTGTGGAACTACATCGAAGGGCTTGAGAGTGATGAAATTTGTGTTTGCCGGCTTCTTGGAGGTTACTTTACGATAGTCGGACTGGCGGTATGAGAACTCCAGGTCTTCACTTTCATTTCCAAAGCCCTCGGATACATTGATGTGTATTTCAATGGCTGCCGGTTCGGGTTTGCCTGAGGCCTTGGCAACCGAGTTCGAGTCTTGAGTGGCAAAGTCAGCAGCTTTATCGACAACGTATTGAGTGAATCGCTCCTGAGGAAGGCTGTTGCTCGGAGCTTGCTTGATGGTGGTGTGCCGATGGACATCGCTGTTGTCCTTGAAGTTGGTGGCGGCCAGAATGGGTTCTACTGTGGAATCGTAAACCTCGATTTGTATGTCGGAGATCTTGGATTCCGTTTGTTCACTATCGTGAGTTGGTTTCAGAGATGGCTGATAAACAGTTGGCGAGATGGTGTAGGAATCAGTGGTGATCGTGGCAAGAGTTGGATCGGCTATTCTGGTTGTGACCGGGAAATATGTGGAAGTACCCATATCACTAATAGGAGAGGTTGTAGAGCTAGGTCCAGCAGAGGAGTCATGATGAACCAATGGTGAGGAAGTGGAACTGCGATCAGTGATCGTTGATGCATCGTCAGTGATCGGCGACAAGCTGTGATCCTTTATGGAAGCGAATATTAGCGAGGATGTGGAGCTACGATCAGTGATCATTGGGGTACCATCGGTGCTCGGTGACAAGCTTTGGACAGTGAAACTGAGATCGGGGATTGTTGGAATGTTATCGGTTGTCGGTGACAAACTGTGACCTTTGGATCTGTAATCAGTGATTTTTGAGGCATTTTCGGCAATCGATGGCAAGCTCTGATCCTTCTCCGGGATGGAGATTGCGTTCATTTTAGTTGATGTGTCATGATGAACCATTAGTGAGGATGTGGAACTGGGTTCAGTGAACGTTGGAGTACCGTCCGTGGTCGGTAACAAACTATGGTCCTTCATCGGAATGGACGTTGTTCTTGAATTTGCTGATGATTCATGATGTGAGAACATGGAGCTGCCATCAATGATCGCTGACGCATCATCTTTGATTAGAGTTCCAGTTGTGAAGTCACCATAAATCATTGATGATGGCGTGGAGCTACGATCAGTGGTCGTAGAGGCATCATTAGTAGTCGGAGACAAATTATTCTGATCAACGATAATCACTCGTTCACTCGTGATTGCGAAGGATGGAAGCTGACTCGAAGAATCATGGTAAGTTACTGAAAATGAAGTTGGCCCTTGGGTACCAAGATCAATTATTGGTATCGAATTACGATCAGTAACCAAAGGAAGTACTCGATCAATGATAGGACTTACACGATCAGTGCCCGAAGATCGTTGTTGCCCATCATCTACGTCTAAAGATCGTCCACGATCTGTTACTGGAAATCGGAAATGATCACTGACTGATGATGGAAAATGATCGGTGTCCGAAAATTGTACTCTGTCAGTGACCGATGAAAGAACATGATCAGTGACTTGATCTGGCTCAGTGCTAATAGATGGCAGCTGGTTGTCGATTGAAGGATGGTCAGCATATGATGATCGTTGACGATCACTATTAAATTCTTTCATAAGGTCTGTACTCGCTAAATACTGATCAGTGGCTGCACTTGGAACAGAGTCTGAAAATCGCAGCTGGTTAGCGAATGAAGGATGATCACCATTTGATGAATGTGAATAATCTGTAGTTGGTTGTCTAGTGGAACCCTCATCTTGATCCTCATTTATTTTGGGAACCACTGTAGACGAAGACTTTTTCTTTGATGCCCCTTCCATTGCATTGAGCACTTCTGTGTAAATTTCTCTCAGCGTTGTCTCGATTTCTCCAGCATTCATAGGTTGCATTTCTGTATCCGTAGAGGGTTTTTCGCTTATCTCCTCTCTCGCAGGTGACTTACTATCCTGTGCGAGTACTAAAAAATAAGTGGTCACTGTCTCGGATTCGATCTCCTCCTCCTTGCTTGTAGCTACTGTTGGTAGTGGAGAAGGACGAGTTGGAGCACTAGTTGTTGTAGATGTTGTTAATCTCACCGATGATGCACTGTCGATGGGAACAAACTCCGGTGGTGGAACAGAACTTTTCACCTTTATCGTCGGTTCCATTAATGCCGTGGGAGCAATAATTTCCACCAGCTTCTTATCTCGTAGCTGCTCCAAAATTGATGGCTTAGGTTTCTTACCATGATGGGATACCGAAAATGTTTTCTCCTTCATCATAATCGGTCCCAAGTAACCATTTGGGACTTCCATTAACTTTTTTCCGCTTTTTGTTGGTTTATTCTTTGACAGCGGCCTCGGATTATCTTTGGTTATCGGAAGATGCAATGAACCAGAAGGAAGCGCGGAAGGACCCACTGCTGCAATAAAATGTTTATCGAACAGCTGCTTCTTTTTTGTTATTTTTACACCATCATGCCCGACGTCTACTAGCTTTGGCAGTACAGTCGATTGTGTGAAGGACAAGGACAACGATGAGCTCACTGATGCATTCGCTGGTAATGACTTCCCGCTTGTTGGTGTGAGGGCCACTGTGGAGGAGGATATCGATTTAATATCCTGTAAAGGAGGACTTTTTGTCGACACCTTTGCAATGGGTTTCGCATTGAAATTGGGATTTTCCACGAGACTGGTTTGCATTGTTGCGGTAGTTGATGCTGCTGATGCTACTCCTGCTTTGGCGTGATATCCTTCTGTCGTCGCTGTAGCTGTTGCATAAGTCTCATCCGATTTTGTTGTACCAGCAATGGATATAAAGTCAATATCCTTGCCAGTGCCATCAACAACATCATCATCATCATCCACATTTGTGGAGCTACTCTCTGTTGTATCACTGTGCGGCGGGATGGAGTGCTGCAGGGTGATGGTATTAGTACGGGTTTTGTTAGTGTAATTTTTCGGACCATTGCCGTTGTCAACAACAGTGCCAGTGGATGATGCTTCCTTGTGGCGGCTTAAATTATCCTTTTCCACATCATAACCTGTCGAGACTAATGGTGGGGAAAAGAAAGGTTTCTCCCCAGCTCCTTTGACCCTGCCACACTTATCCTTGGTCGGCTTTTTGTAGAGATTTGATTTTGTTATATGCTTACTGCGAGATGGTTTTTGTGGCGGCCAAAGTTTGGCGTCGTTCGTTTGAGGGGGCACCATCGTTGGATGGGCGCCATCTTGCACAGACTCATTGTTAATATTCCGGAGTTCAGTAGGCGCAGAGTTGCCCAGCCCAGCGCTGTACACAAGAACCGCACAGATGAAGACTAGGAGCGATCCTGGCGCCACCATAGTAGATACTTTGGTTTTCATCCTGAATACGGAAGAAAGTGAATTCTTTTACTATGTGCCGAGGTCAAATGTATCAAATTCCCATCGGAATGGGAAAATTCCAAGCGGACCGTATGTGTTGGTATAACTCTATAATATCTGCCCGGTTGCTCAGTTAACTTTTACGGTCCAACAGCATTATTGTCCCCATTTCTCTATTTCAATGGACACAAATAAAGGAAATGTGTTGCACTTAAGTCCACTTTATGTACAGCTTCGGGGAAAAACCACACAACAGTTGTCTTGTCCTTGTGGAAGTTTTCTTTATCCTGAAAAGTTTTCCTACTCCTCGCATAGACAAACCGGGTAAAGAGTATCTAAATCGAGTCTCAACGAAGTTCCTTCACTGATGCACTCTGATGCAAGAAGGTAAAGGAATATAAAATAAGAAAAAAAAATCGTTTCTTTCTCTACCTTCCTAAGACGTCCTCGTCGTCGTCTATTCGAAGTTTCAAAGGTGGATACCGGAATGTCCGTATTGTTTAGGTGGGTTGGTTATATTCCTGACTTTTCGTTCGTTCCTTCTATATCCTTGTTGGCTGCACTCTGAAATGAGGTAAAGAGAAAATTTCAAATTAAGTACAGAAGTGAGTGAAACTCTCGGTGAAGGAAAATTCAATTTAACGGTATTGTGCAAAGTTAATTTTTTTATTTTTTTTTTTGCATATTTATGCAAAGATATACACAGCTACACATATGCACCTGAATAAATATATCCTTATGCGATATAAATTTGTAGTTGTATCCATAAATCTGGACGCGGGGAATTGAATCGCAGTCTCGTTGACTCGAAAGGAGTAGGAGTAGGAGTATATTGCTGTTTGCTGGTTTTCTTTTTATTAAAATCAGCAGGGCCAGTGAGGAGGAATTGCGGCTTTTAGGGGTGGAGAACGAGCAATTCAATGGTTGGCTGCTCGGGGATAACGGTTATCATAACGAATATTTAATATTGTGTTTTCTGTAGCGGAAGGAAAGATTAAATTAGTATTAGATGCTGAAGAAGGATATTATGTTCTAGCGCTGGTGGTGAAGTGTTTTATTGCGAGGGGATAACAGTGGAGGTGGTTGTTGGATGTATTTTTTCTTGCTGTTGCTGGGGGGAAAAAAAGAAAAGTTAGCGAGCCAGCTAAGGATATTGCTTTGGTTTCTCAAATAATATTGTTGTCGTCTTAATTTAGTTTGCTGGAGTTCTATTATTGGCTCTGTTTTCTATAGCATTTGCGATGAATAGGGAGCAAAATGGGGTTTGAGTTGTATTTATGTGGTCTATTATTAGATGTTATGGTAAGCAATCGATTTTGTAAGTTAAAAATGTTTACTTACCAGACAAATTGGAGACTATTAGGGGCGGTCCCTATTATATCAAATTAGATTTGTGCATTATTGCACTATCTATGTACATATATATATAGGTATGCTTGATTGTTTTGAAATTGCTTTGCATCTTGCAGGCTAGAGCTTCGCAAATACTTATTCAACTACAGAACAGATGCGTACGTCCTCGTCTGTGCCAAAAAAGTCCTCAGATACTCCTGTTGCATCGTATTTTATAGATTCATAGATCATGCTATTGTTCCGTGTTTTACGGTTGAGGTGAGAAATGGTGTGTTTAATTTCCGTGCATTAACAAATATTACCCCTTAATATTTTCTTAGCTACTCAATTCCAAGTAGAAAAGAGACAGAATAGAAACTAGAGGGCCAACAAAATAAAGTGCACGACTGGGTCGCAAGCACTTGCAACTACATATGTAAAGGTACAGGGTTATTCATTTTGTGCTTTAGGATTTAATAAATAAATAAAATAAAAAGTTTGAAAGATTTCAATGAAATTGTTTTACTGTTTTAAATTTTGCACAATGTATGGGATACAAGGCAGGTTTTGCAAACTTCGATTCTTGTGAGGTAATTTTCGATGACCTTTCGCCACATTTCTGGCTGTATTGTTGCCAAAACTTCACGGATGCTGGTTTTTAAATGCTAATTGTCTGCACAGACACGATCTTTAGCATATCCCCACAAAAAGAAATCCAACGGGGTCAGATCACCGAAATTAAACGGGGAACTTTCCATGCAACAGAGACAAATTTGCCTGTGTTGTGTGGCATATAGCCCCATGCTGTTGAAACCGCATGTCGCTTACATCAATGTCTTCAATCTCAGGCAAATAAAAAGTTGGTTATCATTTGACCATAGCGCAGATAATTCACCGAAGCCTTAGACGTTTTCAAAAAAAAAAAAAAAAAAATACGGCCCGATCACGCCAGCGGTCCGTAGCGCACACTAAACTTTCATCCGTAATGGATGCAATGGGCGTCATCGCTGAAGAAGATTTTGTACGAAAAATCTGTCCCTAAATCGCGATATGCGGATTTTACAAAACTGTTATTTTTTGTAGTAAGATGCAACAATTTTAATTCGTTGAGCTGTAAAATGGCAGGGCAAAAATGGATGGATTGACAGATGCCATATGGCAGGGATGCGGAATCCTAACCTCGAAATGAATAACCGTTTATATGTTAAAACAAATTTGTTAAAATAATTAAAATTTTTTTAAAAAATATCCGTTAAAGATACCTTTTTTTTGTCAAATATTGATTTCGAACAAAATCGATGAAATCATAGCTGAGAAATAGCAAATTTTCAAAAACCAGATGACAAGTGAAGTACTGTGTTATTTGAAAAAAACCAGGTACGCCATCTCTTGGCATATATCTACTGTAACTCAAATATTAAGTTTGAAGATAATCGTAAGAGCCGTTTTCGCGAAAATTGATTTTTTATGTTATCGGCCATTAGTAAACTACTGTTAATTTTGGGGTTAAAATAGAAATTCCGATTTCGCCTCGAATTGTGAATCCCCGGACCCCAGATATAAAGTTTAGGGACCCAGTCCAGCTGTTTAACCTGCAGTTATGAGTACATACAGGCATTCAGACAGACAAACAGAATTGCAAGACTCACTTTGCTTAGATTCTCTATTACAGTAATACGAAGATTGATCAAAACCTCAAAGACGAATTTTTCCACGAAACCAATACTTGCCCTTATAAGAGCAAGTAAAAATTGCATTTACTGTTTTGCGTCGCAGGTTTGGGTTTTTTTAACTTCGATCGAGTAGATAAAATCCGAATATATTTTATAAAAATGGTTTTTGGCCTGCCGGTCTTCACGCCGAATTAACATGCATCTCTGTACCTTAAAGCTACATATGGAGTACGTGCACAAAATTTGGTTTAAATGTGGGGTTAATTGTTTGTCGCGCATACTAACAAAACAGATTATGGGGAAGAAAATATTTTGGTATGGAGTCTGGAGTCTGCGCAGGATGGAACATCAGGATATCTGGATGAGAAATATAGACGAAACACTTGAGAATCTCAGAAATGGTCAAATTCAACAAAACTTGCAAAATGCACATTTTACTCGCATGGAATTTACGCAAAATTTAATTATTTCGCAGGCTATTCGTATTTCAATGGTGCAATTTTCGATATTCGTATTTTCGATAGCAAAAGGTTGATTGGATGGACGTTTAAAGCATGCGCTTGCCATGGCTATGAACTATATTTTAAGGAATAGGTTGAGACGATGGGGTATCTGTGGCCTCAATTAAGGCCTTCCTTCAGCCCTTTAATCATTTCCAAAATAGTTTTAAGCTGATCTCATTGACTCTTGTTTGGGTCCCAGGTCACAATAGGATTATTGAAAATGAGATCTCCGATGAGCTTGCTAGACAATATTCGGAGGAGAACTTCTCAGAACCTGAACCTATTTTGCCCTTTATCATTGACGGTTTTGTTTCCTATGAATATAATCGTGGGTAGCATGACTCTCCAGGATGTAGACAGCGAAGGCTTCCGAACGGCTGTAAGAAATGCGTCCCTCAGTAGAAAAGATAGCAGAAAACTTACTGACGTTCATTCCACTTTTTTCAAGTATCTTAATGCCCTAGGCGTCTCTAGCATCTGCGACGCCTGCGGGGAGGCCGACAATACTGCCGAACACTTTCTCTGCGATTGTCCTGCATATGCTCGCAACAGGTATACTATAAGCTTCCATATAAGCTTCCCATCATTGCTTCCTGGAAGTACAATGAACTGGTATCAAGTTTGAGTGGTCCAGTCGAGTATTTTTCCTAGACCGACAAAAAAAAATACCTCCCCAGCACATTCGAACAGTATCTCACCTCAGCATTATCGTTCGTAAAGGTCGATGAAAAGCCCTAGACTAAACACAGATTAAGCACTTTGTCTCTGAGTTCGACCAATGAAATAAATTAGGGTATCTATCTGGTATTGACTTGATTTCCACAAAAGAATGCCATGGTACCTAGCAGAATAGTTGGCGGACTTTAGTTATGTGTTGTTACCATTACTCATTCTCCACTTGTGCGCATTAACTTCTGAACACTCAGTCGAATTTTCCAGGAATCCATTAAGAGATTCTATAAATAGTCAATGCCACAGATTCTTAGTACTTAGGTTTGACATTAAATATTGATCGTTATAATTATTTGCACACGCTTGACTAATCAATCGAAACTTGCAAAAGTTTAACTTTCTATCTAACAATCAAATTTAATTAGAAATTGCGTAGACAAAGTAGAGGAATCCTTGAAGGAAAAAACAAAAAAAATCTTTTCCTAAGAATTTTCGTAAACAAACCTACCCTCTAAGTCCATCTGAGGAATTTGCTTTTATGAATTTCCTTGAAACAAATAAAAATAATAAACAAACAAAAAAACATACAAAGGGCAAGATAAACTCAACGACCGCTCTCACTCCCACTAATGTCCAACCATCCAACTGGGACATCAAAAATTTCATCGATTTTCGAAGGTATACATAATTCCTTCCGGCCATAACCTTTTGTACTTAATAACTTTTTATTTCTCTTTTTTTTTGTTCTGGGAGACCAGAACCCCTCTGAGAGATGAAACCATCATCCATAAAGCGACCCGAAATGGACACCAAACACCCACCACCGCTACAATGGTTATCAAAACTTTTTATTACTCACTTCGTTAATTTTGAACGGCATCCCAGCGCGAAAAAGAAACTTTTCCAAAACTCGATTCCAACTGAGGAGGACACTCAAGACATCATCATGTTCATGTTGATGTTCCCATTGATCTTCAGGTGACCTAGTTGGGAGAACTTCTCTAATTGACAATCCCGAAAGTAATTAGTGCGTAGTCTTGAGAAAACATGTTCACAAATGCTGAGTGCATCGGTATACCATTGGTTTAGAGTATCTCACCACCGACCGACCGACTTGACACAAATAGTCAATGCTCTGGAATATGTAATTGCAGAGTACTCGCCGCATGCACGTTCTAAAGTCTAACCAATCTGCATACGGGTTTCAGCAGAGAGGCAGCAGCATCTCTAACGTAACGCATTCGCCATAAAATATTAATTTCTGAGAACATATCCCTAGTGTCCTTGTTACATAAAAACAAACGCATGCACACAAAGAGGAATGCCTCAATTTCGAATTCAAACCCAGAGTGGTATACAGTGGAATACACGTGCTATTGGGAGCAAGGTTGGAACCTGGTTACCTCTGCTATGTGTACGTGTGTGTGATAGTCTCCAAGCGGAACATTTCTCTAGGATTATCTCAAGCGACGAGCGGAAGTGCTTCGCGGCGTCAATTGTATGGTAAAGTACTCGTGCATATGCATGAGCCATTAGGTGAGCGTTTGGGGGGTGACACACTGCACAGTGTGGGTGGAGCACGTCCTATACGAAAGATATTTGTCCTCCGGAGAGAATCGCATTTGAATTTAATATTTCTTTTCCTGCGTGTGGTCGTTATGTAGACTTCACTTTCGACGAAAATTTGCAATTTCATGTTCTATCTCGGATGCGAGGAATAGGACTTCCGTCATTCTAATGACGTTGCCGGATGAGAACTTCGGTTCGAAAGTGGGATATCTTGTGAGTGAGTGATGTTGCGGAGATCGTTTTACAATGGTAAGCCGGAGGGTGTTGGCAACATATTTGGCAATCAACGTGAAATGGGTTTTGGGGTACAAAGGAGGACGAACAGCTTATTATGTGTTTGACAAGAATATCATTTCAATCAGCGCAATATAGAGTGGTTCAACCTCACGTACACAATTGGTTTGAGAAAATTACCCAGGCAAGGAGGGTGAAGATTATGGAATATTTAAAACAAATATACTTGAAGTGGTAGGTTGTTATTAGAATGTATAGGAGATGATTCTGGTGGGATGTCTTCCACTCAGGATAAATGGATTGTAATAATTGTATGTGCTTTGAAGATATTATGTGGAGTATCTTCAAGAAACAATCCTCACACTTCAAAGCCAATAACGATGTAGATGGCATTAAATTCTTTTCTTTTGTCTTAAAGGTTAAGTAGCTTTCATCTCCAATTCCTAATGGAAAGAAAGGAGAGACCCACTGCATACTATTCCCATCAATGAAAAGAAAGTGCCCTAAAGAAAAGGCTAGGAATCCGAACATGGGTTTTGGGAAAACTCTGAGTGACGAAGCAACATCAGCGATCGAATAGAAGAACAGACTTCAGTATGTACGACTTAAGGAAATTTATGGATCTACAATGGCGTATTTGAAGTCTAAATAGACAGCGTGCAACTGATTAATTATTGGAGATCTTCAACGTACGAGTACGAAACTAAAAAAAGAAAATAAATAAATAGATACAAGTATTTTGGTGCTACCAGGCCTAGCCCAGCTTCTCGCAACCACACTACAGTTTTATACTCAAGGGCAATTTTTTGGATTAAGAGAAGCTTCTCATAACAATTTTACGCGTACTCTCGGATATTTGTCAGATATTCGCGAAATGCCTGTGGAGATAGTGAAACAGTATAAATACCTTGGAGTGATCATAACACTTCGAAATAATATCAGCTTGCATTTAAAGGAAAAATTAAAAGAAACAAAACGTTTAGGATACACTTCGACTACATGGTAAAGGTCCTAAATATGGAAGACACTCGCCTACCAAAAATTGTAGCGAAGTAAGCAATCATCAAAGAAGCAGCCTGTTTTGAAAAGTGGAAGGAGTCCCCTTAAAATAAGTGTAAACAATGTAGAAAATATGAAAGTTGAGCTTTACAACATCTTGAGCAACCTTAGCGATAAATTACACAACGCCTTTATAAAGAAGGCAAAAGCATCAATCCGCAGGGAATCTTATTGCTAACTTAAACACAACTTCAGCGGGATTAGTTATTTCGAAGATCACCATGGGCTGGATGCTATAACCACCATTTTCAAGGCGAGAGGAGAAATATTATTCCTAAACATCGTGCCCCATAGAACGGACCTACCTATGCAATGTAATCTTTGCAACCTGGCGGCTCGAGAAAATATAGTGCATTTCATAGAAATCTGTCCTATACTCAAGGAACTAAGGAGAATGAAAGGCAGCTGAACTTCTTGGATGCCGATTTTGCAATGTTGAATATTTGGTCGTGCGATGTTACATTAGAGTGCATCCAAAAATAATTTCGTGGCCCATCTGAAGCTGCGGTATAGTAGACGTGTTCTTTCTGGAAAAGAATCAATCAAAAAATGATTGAAATCGGTTTAGTCGTTTTCATTGTGGCCGACATCAAGAGAAATATCAACTTACTCATTCGCCTAACGATAAAGAAGTCTTGCTGTTCTCTCGAATTCGGAAAAGCCTAGAGGTCCTTAAAAAATACAGATGCATCAGACAAAGTCACCATAGCT
Source organism: Pocota personata (assembly GCA_963082735.1). NCBI lineage: Eukaryota > Metazoa > Arthropoda > Insecta > Diptera > Syrphidae > Pocota > Pocota personata. The sequence continues at coordinate 8,158,534 of OY720430.1, forward strand.
TCCATTGTTTTGGAAATTGTAGTGCGAAAATTTCACACCAATATATGGGGTTGTTTTTCAGGATTCCGGTATTTACGGTATTAACGGAACCCTTATATTGAGAGTCAGTGATCTGTCCGCAAATCATTCTATCTCTCTGTCTGACTGTCTATCTGTCACAGCCTCATAACTTCTGAACTGTTTGACGTAGATAATTAAAATTTGAACCAGGAGCGGCTAACAAGCAGATGGCTTCAAAAAAAAAGAGTTGGAGATTAGAGTGAAAGTCAGGATTTCTGTAAAAACTATTATAAATAAATACGTAACGTACTTGCACCTGCAGTATACTCGTATCTGGAAATCAATCAGATTTAAAATTTAAAAAAAAAATGAAAAGCTTTTTTTCTCGAAAAATTTGTTTAAAAAAAAAATATTTTGAAAGATTTCCAAAACTTGGTACCCCATAATCTTGCATATATAATTTTTTTTTTAAATATTGATTTTCAACAAAATCGATTGAGTAAGATAGTGAATAGCCGGAAACAGATTTTCAAAAGCCAGCTGATAAGCGGTGTACCGTTATAAGCAATTTTTGGCAAAAACTTAATATGTCATATATTAGCATATATCCACTGTAACTCAAATATTAAATTTAAGCGAAATCGTTAAAGCCGTTTTCGAGAAAATCGATTTTTTTTAAAAAATCAAGTAAGTACCGTTAACACCGAAATGTTAGAATGAAAATACTAATTTCACCTCAAATTGTGGACCCACAGACTCCAGATGTGAATTTTAAAGAAATCCGTCGAGCCACTTAGGCTGTAGTCGATCATATAAAAAGACATTCAGACAGACAGACAGACAGACTAGTCTGTCCAGAGGATGGTTTTATTACCAATTGCAGGAAAAAAAATCCCGGCGAACCATAGTCATATTGCCCAATCTCTCTACATGATATAATGGGAGAGATACTAGAAAGCCTAATATTTAGTAGATTATTCCTGGTCACTGAATCAGAAGACGCTTTGTTGGACCAACAATATGGATTCCGTAAAACTCGATCCATAATAGATGATATTGGTAAGATGGCCAAGCAGTCGATACATGGTTCCAGCTGAAGATGGCGTTCCACAGGGTTCCGTCCTCTTACCGCTTCTATCGAATATAATATCCGATGGAGTACAAATCACAAATTTCGCCGACGATATAGCGAAAGTGATTACGGCAAAACATTTAGATGAGCAAAAGTTGAATGTAAACGAGACCAAAAAAACGAGAATCAAAGAGAATAGCCTTGACAGAACACAAGATGGAGGTGGTGCTTATTAGTAGCCGCAGAATAAGAGAGGCATTAAAGTTAAGGTGGGGAGTTAAACAATGCACTCCAAAAGATGCATGAAATATATCGGAGTTATGATAGACAACAGACTAAACTTTGGCATCCACATGGAGTACATATCAAAGAAGGAATCAAATGTGCACTCGGTGCTTTCGAGAATATCCAGTACCCAATCTGGCCGGATGCGTTAATCGGTCACGGATGAATAGTGTCTATATACATAGACTAACCGCACTTAGAGGTATATCAGTTTGAACGACAATTTAGGATGAGGCAGTATAGGTCATCGATGGTGTGATCCCTATATACATCTTAGCTGGTGAAGCAATAAGAATGCGGGATGGAAGAACTGGAAACATTGCAGCTAAAGAACGAAGAAGACTAGATAGGATGGGATACCTCACACAAGGGTAGGTATCCAACCTAATCCCTACGATTGAACCCTGGATAAGTATATGACATGAAGAAGTTAATTACCAATTGACACAATTTCTGTCGGACCATGGCGACTATCGCCGATGTCCATCACTTTAAACTTGACGGGTAGCCAGAATACCCAGCATGTCCTAAATGTCATGGTTTCTTGAGGGAAGACGAAGATTGGAAAATGAAATAAATATTACACTTAATGCTGCAAATATAATGGAGGAGATGCAAAAATCAGAGAGCTAACCCGAATACGAGTACAAATCAGAGAATAGTGCTGCAAACGCAGACAAGGATGACCGTGTAAACTCGCCCCATGAAGTAATACCTAACGGTGGTCCCGCGAGGCCAGGGTCTGATCTAGTGAAGGTAAAGTTTAGTAACTAAGAATCTGAGACTACCGCGTAACCTGGAGCGTGGTGCCTATGCAATGTTCCCCCTCTGCTTACAAAAAACAAAGACAAAATTACGAGCCAACAAAAGCTATTGTAAAATAACTCCTCAAAGGCTTCTTCAAAAAATAAATCAGATAGGCGAATGGGAGAATAGCAAGGTAAAAATACGCATTGTGATTCTGATTTTCCTATTAATTTGTGATCCTTTTATTCCTCGCAAAGCCATAATATAAAAGCAAAATTCAACCCATAACAACAAACTTGAATCGTAATTCGAATTCAAAAAGAAAATTTCTTAGAATTGCTCCGTATCTCCGAACTCGCATTTCAATTACACTCCTCCATGAATTTAAATCCTCAGGTTCTTAAAAATTAATTTGAATCGCGTTCCTACGTAAATGAATAGAAAATCCGCTTTTAACCAAACCAAAGGTAGAATAAAAGGTAAAGATCCTTTTTCTTCTTCAATTTAATCAGGCCTATAACTAACAACGGCACACTCACTTGAGACATTCATTACTATCAACGGAAAATCCACATAATGAATGCACTTCTTGCATCCTATAGCTAACCGCCTCACTGAATCCTTTCGCTTCGTGTGGCATTGTTAGGAAATAATTTTCTACGAAACACAATCCGGCTGAGAAGTCGTTCCGCCATTTTTGGAATTGTGCTGCTGCAATGCAATCCATAACCAATCATACCCCCCAACTGCAGCACGTTCTTATGTGAAACCATTTTTCTCCCACATACATAGATACGAGTAGGTACACAACTAGCGACAACTCCTCCGGGAAAGTCAGACAAAGAGCATCTTCCATGTTCTCCATTTATTTACAATCATACAGCAATAAGCCATCTTCATCCTCATCCTCATAGTCATCGTCGTCATTCCTCCTCAGGCATCTTGCGTCGTCGTGGTTGTCGTTGTCGGTGCCGTTCCTCAGGTAGTACACGGGAAGAGAACAGCTGCTGCTGCGGTAGCCTTAAGGATGAAATGCAATTGCAACGGAACGATGTGCTCCAATATGCCATTTGCCAAGTCCCTGCAGGTAGCATGAGCGAACAGTTGGAGCAAATCATAGTCCCACAATGCATATTAGAGGAAATGCTTTTAATCCGCACATCTGACAGCACACCATCCCCCATACCGTTGCATTCATAGAAGAATCCATTGACAGTTCCATTAAGTACAGTCTTTTGTACCCGCAGCATGGGACAAAGCCAGGCCAGAATATTTAAAAGTTGAAAGCAACGGATGCCCCCACAAAGCTGGATTGAGGAATGAAAATATACTTCAAAGACAGGAAAAAGGATATAAACAACGGACCGCGGAAAGTTTGTCCTCATTATCGAGTTCTCTCGCTCTCTGAGTTTCATACTCGTACAACTTTTTGCCCTTTTGCCATATGCACTGCGAAGAGGACGGAGTTAGGGTGATGTTGGACAATAATTCCCAGTTGCTCCCCAAAGGACGATGACAACCGGAGAATGGATGCCATGCTTTACGGGGATACTCTTGGATTGTTGACTCCCCCACATCGACTTGTTGTTGTCGCATATAATTAAGTTGGGAATAAGTCGAATTTTCTAGGACAACACAAGCTGCAGTTCCTACCCATCTCTATTAATATTTATTTCGAGATATGAGGGTCATCTTCCTGATGACCAACCATTCAACACCCTGTCCGGCAACTAGTCAACTTTATTAGATAAAGTAATTACCCGTGTTACACTCTACTCGGGGCACTGCTAAAACCAAAGCTCCCCCAGAGGTGTTGTGTGTGAGTGACTTTGGTCGGCCTTTCTCGCAGGATGATTAATTTTTGGAAGAACCCTCTTCATCCACAATAATTCCTCCTCACAAAGGAACTAGATTGCAGGATAAGGAAAATGTAGAAGTTGTTCAACTTTGGGTGGCGGGGGGCGACCTATAGGTATATTTGTACAATCTCTCTATTTTGGCCTCACCCCATGGGGATTGTGCAAGGAACAATCCCATTTTCGGTGAAAGGTCATCCATTATAAACACGGGGGTGATGTCAATTTTTCTTTTTGTTTCCTTTATCTTCTTCTTCTTCTTCTTGTTTCTTTGTTTTCACTTTGTCTCGGTGATTGTGAAGAGCGAAAATTAATTCCCATTAACACTGAGGATTTCCTACGTTTTGACAGGTGGCGTGGGCCGGGCGATGTTGGATTGATTTTATCCGCCCCGCCAAGTGCTGTACTCTAGACGAGAAGATCTTCTTTAAATTACTATGATAAGGGTCCTTGAGAAAACTTGTGGATAAGGTAAACAAGGCGTAAGCAGGTCTATTTTTCAAAGGGGGATCAAAGCACTCGTGCCAATTGGCAAATTGGGTTGAAGCCTGTAATTACTTTGGTAATTAATTGATAAGACAGAAATGGAGTACTGATTGTGGAATGGGGAACCATCAGATACGGTAGATTGGGTAGTTTCATGTTTCCGAAGCTAGTAAATCTGTGAAGACATGGCTTGAATAATGAATGCATCGCTCAACTGAAAAATGAGATAGAACCGGCAAGTGGAGGGTAATTGATTTGGGAAAGGACAACCAAGTCAAACAAGGTCTGTCCTTGAAGAGCAGATTGTCGAAATGTGTTGAACAAATATTCAAACTAAACTGCGTAGTTTCGCCGAGAAAGTGGAAAACTCTGGAGCACTATGATTATCCAGCGAAGAATACAAAAGAAATAAAGTGTTCACAGATCCGAATTCCTCTAGTAAGTAGAATTGATCAAAATGTAGAATTCCAACATTTTCATGAAACCAATACTTTTGCCTTATAGGTACAACTTGGACTTTTGAGGACCAAGCTTTAACTTATTAAATAACGGAAACTGATATGCTGGGTAAGAGTCACTGGCAGGAATTATACCTGCAACTACTGTGACATAACCGCCATGTTCAGAGAGATCATGAGCAGATCTGAGTATAGATCTACTGGACCGCAGGACCCAGGTGAAAGTGGGCCGATTAGACACTACTTTGAAGAGGGTTTTGGTAACAAAATTAGTTTCTTTCGGGAAAACGTTAAAATAGAAGACGTCTGATACTGATAGAAATCCTTAAAATAGCGGCGAGCTCTAATAGTAAGTGCAATCCAGAGGATAGCGATGGAATCAGCTCTCGATGACGGCCAATCGTTGCAGAAAGGTACTAAGAAGTTAATCGGAGTTACCGAAACCACATCGAAATATGATGCCTAGATTGTTTATTGATGATGGGATTCGGTATGTAGTTTTCTTATAGGCGCCTTCGATTTTTGGAGGAAACATCAGAGGACTGCGGGGTCACTTTGCAATATGTATGATCTGGGGATAGATTTAGGGTTTGTGTTCTAGTGAAAAACGTGGTACAGATAATTACGCTGCCACACTTAAGTACACTAAACGTTGTGATAGTACGGGTGTGATTTAGTGTTTGTACTTTTTGTACTTTTATGACAGCCTCTGCATACATTCGGTATGAAAATTCGGAATCTCTTAGTACAAAGGACCAAAGCTTCTGGTGAAAATCTGCAAGAACAAGCCAAAAGACTGAATAATTGATTGCTATGCAAACGTAATACAGTGTGTGGTAGCACCCACTACAAATGCAGAGGAGGGGATTTACTCGAACTTGTAGTATGTAAGATTCTACCTACGTGGTGGTGTTAATAGAGGAACAGACCCGAACTTTGTAGATGCTAGGCGAAGTGAAGTTACTGATGTGACTCTATACAGTAGCAGAATGCTTGAGAGAGTGTACTACAGAAAGGCGATCGCACCTACTTTAGTGAGAAAACAAGACCCTGAAACTGAATATCCTGAAGAAGGAAGTGAGGTAGCCTTTAATGGTTTCACGCGAATGCAAGACACAGTACACAGTAATAAATATTGAAGGCGTCTTCGACAAAGTATGCTTTGAAGGTTTTGAAAAAATTAAGGCTCAACCAAATCATTGTTCCCTTTTAATCATTCCATAATCTTTAAAGATCGTCCGATTAATCAGTCAGACTCATGGCCACACTGTATTCCGATAAGTCATTATAATTTCAAGTCTCCTCGTGCTGACATCATCATTGGTCTACCGACAAGCGTTCAGCTTATGTGACCCACTATCTACAACATCTGAGTTTTTTTTTTTCTCAGGAAGTCGAGGACTAGGCAAAAAGCTCTCACGAAAAACCAGACAAGATCCACAGACGTCGTACTTCGGTTTCGTGGTTTCGGAAAATATCGGACAAAGGGACTGATCTTAATATTGTAATATTGTATAATATAGCATAATAACTACGCCCTCAAAGAGGCAACACATTCCGAAGTGTCTTCCTTCTGAACACATTCGAGGTTCGTGTCCACGGTAAGAGACGGATTATGTCTAAGACGACGTCGCGGAATTAAGAGAGAATTATAACCACAAGAGATTATTGGCTGCAGCTGTCATCTTGGAATTATTACATCAGAATTTTCTTGTTTCAGTGGTCAAAGAATTTGCTAGAAGTTTCTGGCTATCAGAAATGCGACTATATAAGGACAGATGGCGATCGAGGCAGGGCAGCTGGGTTTCGAACCGCACGAAGAGATGGGAAAAGTGATAATAGGCGAAGTTGTAATTTTGTGATAAATTGAAAATTGAGAGTTAACAAGAAGAAGTAATTAGTTTGGATTTGTGAATTAAGTAATTGAAATGAGATAAAGTGATTTGAGAAGAAAGAGACCTTGTAAGGAAAGAATTTGCGAAGAACAGTATAGTGTGAACTTGAGTTGTTATAAAGACTAGAAAATAAGGAAATAATCTCACAGAATAACGTTTTATCTACTCGAGCCGTAGCTCGCATATTACAATATGATGACCCTAGCAAACACATAAAGAACAACGGTTTGCGTTGGAATAGATCGAGCACCTGGAAAATACAGATTGGTGATAGCTTTATGCCACGTAAACCACCAAGTCATGACGATCGCAACACATTAGAGGTAAATTCCACAACATTAGCCATTAGTCAACAGGAAAGACTAGTTTTATTTTATTTGTTTCTCGAAAGACGAAAGTACGAGGTACAATATCAAAATTCGCCGTGCAGATTTCAATGCCCAATCGGAAAGGAAGACATCTTTGGCAAGACAATCGAAAAGTATTTCTACTTCCTCAAATAGATCGCCTTCTTAGTGGGAGTCTTTCCCTTTATGTCTTGAACATACGGAAGAAACGTCATCTCGGGCTATAGCCCAGTTTAAGTGAAGGTACTGTTTTAAATATCCAGCAACGAATCTACTCGAAATACCGCTGAACGAAAGTTAAATGTAGAAAGACCACCTGTTCGAAACCGCTTGTTTGTGCCACGACGCGGCTCTGAACAGAAAGAAAGGGACGAAAACACCTGATCAGGATATCGACAAAGGAGCATGAGCAACACAAGCTTAAATGGAGAGATGTTACAGCAGGAAACAAATTGGTAAATATACCGATGGGTAAAGATGATAAGATAAAATCGGGAACATCATAGTAGATACGAAAGTCTGTGTTGCAAATTTAGAGAGACCATATCTGCGAACTGTTAAACGGCAATGAAATCTAAAATCTCACCTTCAGGAACACGCACCAGCGCATCTGCAAAATGTGGTCAGACAAAAGTACTATCTACCCAATTCGATTCATAAGAGAAAGGAGATCGCCTCACCTGCACCAATTACAGGCGTAAAATTCTCCTGACTATAGCCTATTGAGTAGTGTTTAGTGGGATATGTGAACTCTTCAAACCCTATGTCGAAATCCCGACTAAACGCATTCAATTAGGCAGAAAATCGCTAGCTGCTCAGTCAAAGTTAGTATGGATATCAACGTCCAACAAGGTGACGCACTGTCATACAGCCTTTTGAATCTTGTGTTGGAAAATATAATGAGAAACTCACATGAGAAATCAATGTACTTATTTGGCTCTGCGGATGACATCTCCATCATCGGACGAATGAAGAGGGTAATTACTGAAGCCGCCAAGATGGGTCTTGTTAGAAACGAGGATAAGACGAAGTATATGCTGCCAATAAACAGTGATATTCATCGACTTATTGGACAAAGGTATAACTGCTTAGCTATAGCTTCGAAGTAGTTACGGAATTTGTCTACCCTGCTAATACCTAGGAGAGGCTTAGGAATCTCGAAGGAATCTGAGAATGAGAAAAGGGTCCATGGTTAGTATCTGAAAGTTGCCAAAGAATTTCAACCTTTTGTGGTTCAGTGCCCACAAGACTCCAGAATATGTTCTGGAGTCTCGCTGGACTCATTAGAGAATCTGCAAAGGCCTTCATTTGTTATATTATACTTAGGTTCTTTAGATCCTTCCCTAGTTTGAAAGCCTGTTAGGAGACGTAGGTTATTCTTGTTAGGACTGATGCATGCTTCGAATCTTTTCCAGTTGTAGCATCCCAGAAGTTTTTTAGCTTGCTTCCTGAATTCTTCGTGTATGGTATGATTCCCTATTCCGCAGAATGTTTCAGGTCCAATGAAGGGCTATGCTGCTCCTTGTCTTGCCAATGAGTCTGCTTCTTCGTTACTCCCTATTTCGACATGGCCAGGTACCCAATAACTCAATTCATCAAGCTTGTAAAGACATTCCCACACAAGTTTTGATTTAATGACATGAATTCTGCGAGTTGCACAGCCAAATCGACCTAGTGAGAAAGATACACAGTCAATGCTTGAGATTACTAGGTTACGTACAATTTATTAGGCAGACCTAATCTCGCTGAGTGGGAAGTAAAAGGGGACGAGTATGCAATTGGAGGCAGCGGGTTGATGTTCCGCACTGTAGCCCTAGCGAAAAAAAAAAACTTACAATCATCAGTAAGGCTTCTTCTTCTTCTTCTCCTTACGGCGAAGTTATGATCCGGAGTAAAAGGATCACAAACCTCCCACTTTACTGCATCCCTACTGGTCCGCCTGTGGGGTTTGCCAGTAAGCCTGTCTCCCATTAAAGAATATTGATGGAGTCAGATGGCCAGTGTCCCTTCTTCTCAGTACCTAAGTGTCGCAAAGTGATGGAAATTGATAGAGCTATGTATCTCAATACAAAATCTTTATTTAAATGCCCCATAGGTGCATATAGGGGCAAGGAGAAATTAAGCTCCAAACCAGAGGATGCACGAATGGTATCTCACAATTTTAAAGTGTCATTCGGATCGGTCAATGGACTGCAAGAAATTCGAATGGAAGCAAAAGAAATACCTGTCACCTTTCCGCTACGAGAATATCGTTCAGTAAGACGCTTTGTGGCCGATAAATAGCGAAAAGGACATTCCCTCTAGAATCTGACAGAAATATAAACCAATCAATTCAACTTCAATGAAAGACCAAAGCGTATTCCCCACTTCTGACGTCAAATATAAAATCGACCACTCGAAATTGTTTTAAGCCCAAACTACAATCCACCAACAACAAAGTAAACCTTTTATAATTCCTTTCAATTGCTGAGATCAACACAAATTGTTCTCCAAATTGACGGGCGGTTGCCCATCACGCTCCGATTGAATTGTGTGGGAGATAATAATTGTTTCCTAGAAGGACACCCACATCCAGACAGCTTGAACCAAAAAAAAAACAACTTTATAATCCAATCTGAGCACAATACCCATTTAATTATGAAAGGAAATTTTATTCACTTTAATGAATTACCTCTCGACTGCACTCTGAAATCCTTACACGGTAAATTATCCTTCTCTTGTCAGTAATCCACAAAAAAATGTATTATCGTTGCGCACACTTCGAAAAATACACTAAATGCACTCGGTTCTCGACAATACCTCGTTTTCTCTTAAATTTTCCGTTGTTTTTCCTTATTTAAGGACTTTTATTTTTTTTTAAGAAAAAAATACATAAAAACAACACACAGAAACGTTTCACCGAAAGCACATTGTGTGTACACACGAGTACCTCCTACGAGTACATTCCCCGGTTTCTCGAAACACAGCGCACTTCTCGTCTTGACCTACTCTAGTAAAATGCACAGCGACGCATTCTTTCGCTTAACGAAACAACAACAACAGCACTTTTCCCAAATGGAAGTGAAAAATGGGAACAATTTTCTTTTCTTTTCCGTTGAAAAACGCACACCCTCCTTCTATCGACACAAACTTCGTTCTTCGGCCCGCAGCAGGATAAAAGGATAGAGGCGTAAAATTTAAACGAAAAAGGCAAGGAAGCGCGAGTACAGACAAAACTGTTATGATGAACTTTTGAGTCCTTTATGTGCGACAATAAAAAAGAAAATTAATTATCCTTTCACAGGACTATTCATTAAATGACCGTACTCTTTGGCTGTGTGGAAAGCAAAGCGCGATTTCGACTGCAAAAAAACGCCCGAGACTGTGAGATTGCTTGCTAGTGCTTGCGAACACTTCAAGTACCGAATGGGAACTGATTGGAACGGACAGCGGTACCACGGTGGTCCTTGTGGTACAGACGCAATCATAATAGTTAATGGGAGAAGAGCGAAAGTTTTTGCATAGGAGATGGGCGCTTCTGTGATGTAACCATGGAGAAAGGAGCTTTTTTCTGGAACACCATACAAAGGATGCTGTTACGCAGGATATTTTCGCGCAGTTTTTTTTTTATTTTTTTTTTTTTATTAAAAGACTTCCAGTGGATGGTGACGAGAGGAAAAAAGCTCGTGGTTATGTTTTGTGTGTTCTGTGGGTTCGGCTAGAGCAACCCTGCTGTCACTCAACACGGACCAAGGATTGATTTGTTTATTTGCTGTTGTTGCACAGCACTGAGAATAAACATGAATGAAGTCGGCATCGGCATGTCAGGAAGTCATTGTTCTGCGTTCCTGGAAGCCATGTTCGATTCTGTCATTTAGTCGTGTTTTTAGGGCACGACAAAGTGTCTTCTCCAGTCAGATGCAAGGTCAACGCGAAGAGTAGTGGTGCCATGAACATTCAGGTAGACATTATAATTGTAAGCACTCCCCGTCATGCTTTCAGGAATAGTCTTTGAATGGGGGGATATGCATGGTTTATGTGTTATATGGTTTGCTTTCTCATTAGCTTTGTTTGCTTCAATTTAATTAGAATTAAAATGTTCCAGGACATGCGACTGTCAGACATGTGAGCACACCCATCCATCCATCTAGATCGAGGACACATCTTGTATTCGGTTGGCTTTAATTCGACAGCGTAAATTTGTGATAATTAAAAGTGGCAAAACGGGAAATATGAGGACTTAAGCCCCTTATACTTTATCCTTAAGCCATCTAAATGTTGTTGAATAGGAATGAAATGTAAATGGTGAATGGGAGGGCTGCAAAAATGACACTTTAAGTGTCGTCCATATTGTTTCGCTGATAAGGGATTGAGAGCACCGGCAGCAGTTAGCCGCCCATAAAGATAAGGGCGATTGTTTGCGCGAACGTAACGAAATGAAGGGATGAAAAAGTGATTCGGTTTGGTGATGCAAAGTGGACATAAAGCTGTGGAATAAAGGGAGTTAATATCGCTGGTTGCGGTTAATGTTGTTACTGTTGGTGTGTTGGCACATTCGCTGGGGTGATACTTTTAGAATCAAAGTTTTTACTGCGGATCATTGTTTAGTTGGATAGAGTACCATCACATACCCATGCAATGAAGTCTTATTAGAGAGCGGGGACTCTTAGTTCATTGGATGTAGATACTCAAAAGGGTTGAATTTCTTCATTTTAATTGAAAGTAAAATGAGATTTAGTGAGTGGCCTTTTACGAGGTGGAACTATAGTAGCTATCGTGCAATAGGAATGAACAGTAAGTCTGTAATATACTTTATTCGGATTTGAGACTAACTCAAGAGGTGTAATATCGTGTTTTAGTGGTTTAGTGGTGTACATGAGAAACGGTGAAATGGAAATTTACATTTTATCTCAATTTAAGGACACCAACTAACACATGCGTCTATTCCGTGGGCTTAGATATTTTTGTAGGGTGATCCTAGGCAAGAGATAAGGCCATTTATTTTTAAATCCCCTGTAAGCTTTATGATTATTTTTTTACAGATGCGGGTTGTTGGCCTGTGGTCAAACCCTGCTATTCGGCGCAGGGAACTAGCCATTCGTAATTCTTGGAGAACGAGGAGGTGATAGTAGGACCCACTGACAGTCCTACAAGATGTTCGACTGTAGTGGCTCTTTCCCATCATTTTGCGAACCTATCGGGAGGTACTACTTTTACGAGGCCTTTATTAGTAGTTTTCCATTCAATGGACGGGAAAGGGGATCGGAAAATTTCAGATATCCTTTCACTTATCCGTTGTCCATGGTAAAACTATTATTTTCTTTTCTCATAAGTTAAGAGCGGTGTAATCGATGTAAACGAAACCGAAGTATAAAGATTTTAAGCTCCAAATCATCTAAAACTGAATAATACAAGGAGGGCCAAAAGTAATGTTATAATGCGAATGTGCCATAATTTTTGCAAATGGCGTCAAATGTCATTGTGCTTTGACATTTATGTTGTAGACAGATAGAGAATTAGTTGAAAACAATGGAGTGATACACACCTGAAGAACGCGGAATTATTGTTACTGCTTTTTTGACCAATTGCCGGTCTGTTGTTTTAACGCAGCGTGATTTTCGTCGTCGTTTTCCTCGTCGCGAACAATTAAGCATTTGGCTGATCGTCTTGTGTAAACTGGGTCCGCTAGATATGTCGCAAGAAGTGACCGGCCCAGTATTGCTCGATCGGCCGGGAATATCACTGCTGTGCCCAAGGACGTCCGGGAGAGTCCACAAACATCGACGAGACAACGATGCACACAATTTGGCATCAGCAGACGTTCGTTGCGTCGAATTTTGGTGAAAGACCTGAAGATGTTCCCTTATAAAGTACAAACCGTTCACCAATTTTTACCTGCTGACCGTCAAGTGAGGTTAACTTACTCCCATGCTCTGTTAAACCTGGTGCAAGAAGAATATGATTTCGTATCCAAAATCATAATGAGGGACGAAGCCCATTTCCACTTAAGTGGTTATGTGAATAAACAAAATTTGCGTTTCTAGGGCACAGGGAATCCACATGAAATGCACGATGAGCCATTGCATCCCCTTAAAGTGACTATTTGGTGTGGCATTTGCAGTGAAAAAGTGATTGGCCCTTATTTTGTTGAGGATGCCGACGACACCACCGTAACCGTAACTGATGAGCGCTACAGACAGATGTTAAACCAGGTTTTTTTTTGCCGCAAGTTGCTGAATTGGGCCTCGAGCATTATTGGTTCCAGCAGGACAGAGTAACCGCTCACACAGCTCGGGCAACGATTCACATTATGAGATTACTTTTGCCCCACCTTGGAGTTTCCTTGATCGAATAATTTCATGAACCAAGTGCCATTCCAACTAATGTAGATGGATGGACGGGTTGTATGAGTGCAAAATTCACTGCAAAATTTGTAGTTTTATTGTGTGGGCTAGAGCACCTCCTCCATTCTAACTGCCTTGATTAACCAGAGTATCTGGAATGAATTTAGCGATAGTAGATCTCCTTCTACTAGTTGATCTGTGTTTCATATTTCTTAAGGAGGTGTGCTAGGGTTCTCTCAACATTACTGCAAAATCTGCAGTACTCACTATTTCCCAGTTTGCTGAACTTAAAGTGAACCATTTGGCGGCTTGGTAGAATTAGTAGTGCAAAAAAAGTATTCATTCGGTACATGTATTCATTCACATTCATTACATAAGTAATAAGTGTCCACACAGGTATTTATGTATTTTTGTATTCTTCGAACCACCCCATTCCAGATAAAAAAAATTAAAAGAAATTGGAATGAGTGGCAGTGAATCAAAAGAGAATTTGTTCATATTCTGTACATTTCTCTCATGAGACACCAATACTACTTCACTTTTTTTTTCCCTATGGGAGGAATTGAAGCTTGCATATACCTGCCCTTATGAGTTCTGTTCATTACATGAATGGTACAGTCTACAGTATACCGTACCACAGAATGCATCTTCTTGACGTCACAGGGAACTCTGGCGTAACATGCCACATATTTAACATTACAATATCAGCATTCATGAAGTTGAGTTACATATTTAGAGTAAAGAGAAACTTTACAGCGCAACATCTCCTTCTACAGTATAGGCCAGGATTTGAGTTTTGTTCTCAAGTTTGGAGTACGGCCCCAAAGCATGATCTTCATCTGCTTTACAGCGTACAAAGACGAGTAATTCGCTTAATAAAAGAACCCGCACTTATACTCGTATATACCTATAGATACTATCATGGCAGATGCTCCTTAATTGAATGATTCCTAGATATGCGATATTCAGCTTTCTACTCGTCAAGTCAGCATGGCCCATCAGCTCTATGCCCACCTAGCAATATCGCGAACATTCCTTTATCAAAATTCGTTCTGCCACAGGGTAAGTAGATTTTGGAATTCACTCCCAGAATCCTTCATCTATATCTTCAACAATTCAAGAGCAGAATCAATATGCATCTATAAACATCTCGGGGCTCTGGCTCAGCGTTATAGGTTCACAAGAGACAAGATTATAAAAAAACAAAAGTTAAGAACGGGCTGTGTGAACAATGCTTTAAAAGGAAGACAATCCTCAGAGTGAAGAGCATTTCTCTCGCCAATTGTGAATGAGTAGTTCTGACCTACCTTATTCTTGCAAATGAGAAGGCATGAGATTACTTTTTATGCGAGTTGTCTCCGGCATCATTACGGGGCACTGTGCCATTGGTATTCACGTGGAGCTTTGAGGGCTTATACATAACGATTGTTGCAGAAGCTGCAGATGACGAAGAAGAAATTAAGGCTATTCGTCACCTGCTTGGAAGTCATTTTTACATGGAATTGGATGATTTGAACAAAATCAAGCTAAAAAGCGTCCTGCAATTCATATCCTTATCTGTGTGGTTCTAAATTGACGGATTTCTTTTTTTCTTTTTAGATTCTGAGGGTAAAAACAACTCATATGGGTACAATGCACCCGACTGTTGGTTTAAGTGAGTAGTGACAAGCAAGTCACAGGGCACCCATCTACCTAACCTAACCTAACCTAGGGTTTCCACATATATTTCCTTATGTATTGATACCATGACAAAAATATGAAATTGGATACGGGGAAATTCGTAACAAAAATGTGCTACTAATTTTTTGTATACCATTGTTTGCACGTTTAAGTACTAAAGTGCTTATTCCCTCACTACCCACCAAAGATATTTCAAATAAAAAAACAAAACTCGGCGGATATGGTCAGGAGTGCTCCACTAAAATCATTACTCATTTCAACGGCAACCATGTGTAAGGTGGAACATTTTTTTCTTCGAGGGATACATTAAATCCCAGAAAAATTGTACTTTCTTAAAAAAAAACTCGCATTAAAAGTAGCTGAGATGGTGCATCAAAAGAAAAAATATTCTTAATGGGTTTTAACCAAATTGGCATTGGCGACAATTGCCAGTCTTGTCAAAAAACCCTATCATAAAAAACTTTCAGGAACTCGGTGAAATTCTACAGATCATTCTTTAATTCCTCCTCATAAAATAGTACTCAAGTCGAATATTATTTTCTATTCTGGTAACATCGGCATTGACCCGGTAGCAAAAATTCAAAGAAGATTTGTATTGTGCATCGGAATGGTAAAAAAAAAAATAGTCCATATTTAAACCAGCTAGAATGAAAAACTGTGTCTCGACTTTAGTATGTCCTATAATATATCCAAGATTCGCTTATATTTCCCATAAATCGATTTGTAGCTTTCGTGGTAGAATAGCCGAGGCAGCAATCATATCTTTGTAGACATCAACCAAGCTTTTTAAGGCTTAAGAAAATCAACTTTCCAAAAAATCCGAAAGCTTTTTGTTGCCAAAGTTTCCATAGCTTTTAAGTAGAAAGTTTTATAGGAGCTTAGAATCCACAGAGTTTCGAAATTGAATAAAAACCATTTAATATTTCAACCACTTTGCTTTTTCCATATGCTTCTGTTGAATTCTTCTAGATGTCACTACAAGAGGAATTTTAAACATTTAATTTTAAATGAAGCAAGTATAAAATGAAATGAATCTCTTATTTCAGGAGCTTGCAGGAAGTACATAAAACGTTTGCAATATAATTATATCCCCGGACCTTTAATTTTACGTGTATTTGCTTACATTATACATCTTGTGTTGAGAAATATACAAGGTGGCGCAAAAGTCCTCACTCGATTTCCACTAACTTTGCAAATAAAAAGAATTGATACTGTTTGTTGATTATGTTTATCTAGACGTTTAAATTTTGTTCCATTAAGTCGCAAAGATAATACAGTCAATTGGCCGCCGCCAGAATAGATGCACACTCGGGCTCGTTCCGCAGCACTTTCATGACTTTTCTCAAAAATTCTAGCGATAAATTCTCTTCTTGTCAGATGTTCTCCTTTAGGGCGGCCAAAGTCTGTGGCTTGTTCGTATAGACCTGTGACTTCAAAAAACTCAAAAGAAAGAAATATGGAACGGTCACATCGGGTTATCTTGCGGGTCAGTGCAAATTACCAAAACGTTTGCACTTTATACGGTCACATCTTGAAGTCTATCACCAAAATTCGCTGTAAAGAATGTCTATTAATGCCCAATTGCATGGCCCGTCTTCTTGTTGATGTTTAAGGGTCGTTTTGGACATCTGCAGCAACAGTAGCGATATTCTTGACAAAACGACTGCTCCGGAGCCGTCCACGTCTGCTACTGTTCCGTGTTGAGACTGTCTCCTCTAGGCGACTTGGTGGCCAATAGATGTCGCCAAATCTCGAAAACGGCCGATGAACTTTTCGTGCAATAGAGCCTGTGTTGTGTGGCACATAGCCCCGTCCTGTTGTAGTCACTTGTCGCTCACATCAATGTCTTCAAGTTCAGGTAAAAAAAAGTCAGTTTTCATTTGACCATAGCGCAGTGATTTCACCGTAACAGTAATGCCTTCGTCATTTACAAACAAATACGGCCCGATCACGCAGCTGTTCCACGGCGTGCACCAAACTATCACCCGTGGTGGATGCAATGGTTTCTCAATGATCACATTTGGATTCTCAGAACCCCTCTATAATTTTGTTTGCTTACGTAGCCGGCGAGCGAGAAATGGGCCCATCGCTGAAGAAGATTTTGATCGCAAAATTGGGCAATTATGACGACCATAATCTCTCCTTAAATCGCGATACACAGATATTACAGAACTGTTATTTTTGTAGTAAAGATGCAACAATTTTAATGTGTTGAGCTGTGGTTAAGCGATCCATATTGTAAAATGGCAAGGCAAGAACTAACAACCTGTCACTATGGATGGCAGGTGGATTTGACAGATGCCATATGGTACGGATTGTGAAATCTCAACCTCGAAATAAATAACCTTTTTATGTCTTTTTGGCGTCATCGATTTAATTAGGATGGGTTCCTCGTTCACTTTTTTATATGTAAAATTTACATGAGTAGATTTGGTTTGGTTGAGTACGATGCGCCAAAATTTTGTCCAACCATATAGCTTATCTATAGCTTGTTGCAACTATCCGGTAGTTTCTTCGATGATCCGCAAATGCGCCTATAACGGTGTCTTCTAATTGCGGTATGTCTCGCATATATAACTAGAATAAAATCGGACCAAGTACACTCTCTTGCGGTATCCCAGCCTCGATTTCTTTAAAGCAGGAGTATTCCTTACCGCGCTTAACACGGAAGAGTCCATCTTCAAGAAAAGATTTTAGAATATTACATAGCGGTCCGGTCTTTACCTGCCGTATGTTTAGTTTCAATCCTTTGTGCCACACCTTATCGAATGCTTGGGAGACATCAAGAAAAACAGTCGAGCACCTTTTTTTCCAGAGCCGATGGATAATGCTTTTAAAACTGTTTGCTTTTAAAACTGAGTTGGTGATACACGACTACAGTTCTATTTAGGGCTGTAGTCGTGTATAACAACTTGGAAATAATCAGTAATAGCGAACTTAGTCTATAAGACTTTTTGTCGTTCGGTGATTTTCCTGGTTCTGATACCATAATAACTTCCGCGTCTTTCCATTGCCTTGGTACGTATTACAATCTACGCTCATAAGGTAGAGCAGCTTAGCTAATGCTTTCATGGGCAATTCTTTACGAACCTGTCCTGTAAGTCGTAGCCAGGAGCTTTGTAGGTTTCAAGATTGCCAAATCCCGCCAGCGTTGTGAATTAACCGTCAAATGGTTTGAAAGTTCCTTTTAAATGCGCGGCCTTCTGTCGCATTGACTTTCTTCATTGACGGTGCTTGCTTTTCTGGGTTTTTTTTACGCCCTGCCTGTCTTTTCAGAGCGAATAATTTGTACCTTTTTCTGCGACTAACCCTTCAAGATAGTTATCTTTTGATTTTTATAATCTCTTATCGTTCCTTTGAGATTATTGCAGAGACGGTTTAGACATGCCTTGACCCCATGAGTACTAGTTAGCTGGCACCGCGCACGCCCTAGTCAGTATAGCCGGAAAATGGCTTAAATCAAAGCTTTCTCCGACTTTCATGTAAAGTTTAACACCCCTTTAATAACAAATCTAAGAGATCGGGTTTTTTTTTGGATCCGACGGCCTATAGGTTGGTGAGTGAAAGTCGCAGCTATATTCGCCTTAAAATTATGAGAAGACCTGCAGCGTACAAGCGACGTTGGCAGTCATTTTCTAAGTACGAAAATCACTCGAACAATAAATTCTTAGCTTAAACGTTGCTTTTTGACAGCACGTCGAGCAACGCTTTTGCTTCCCGATTCTGCTGCTTTCTGTTCCTTTTGACTTCTTCGACTAAAACAAATATTTGCACCCGCCCTCAACTTGCCCTACCTTAGCGATAATTCTAGTAAATCTTTTCTAGTTTCATCTGCATAGCAACTATGCAGAAATATTTATTTATTTAAAATTTATTTCACAGTCGTTGCGTCATTCCGCCATTGCACTTATATTTCTACCTCTACACCCCGAACGAAATGGTGACTCTTTCAAGAACCCATTAGCAAACCATCTCACCCTCATACTTCCGTTTTGGGCTCTAATTAAAGTTATGCATCAATCCATCATTCCCTGGCCTCTAATATTCAAACTCTTACCCACACATACACACTGCCACCCTTCTACTTGAGTGTCTGAGCTGAATGCCCAGCTCACACTTTAGGCAGAGAAAATCTTAACCACGGTCGCCGTGTCGCCTTTCAGAAGTATTCACGTGGAAAGTGTTTCTATTCAAAAAAAAAACATTTGCCTGCTCTTCAGTCCACCTCAGCCGAACCACCCCGCCAACTTTGAGATCTCCTTTAGCTAGACACCTTCATATAGACGATGCGATGCAATGATGATAATAATGAGGACGAGAAAGGAAGACACAGAATGCCACCCTTCGACCCTCAATTCTCGGAACAGCCAGCAGTCTATTAGTAGTGCACAATAGCAGCACAATTTCACTTTCGTTGCCGGTGTGGAGCACGAGTATTAGGGTTGGTTGCTGCTGCTGCTGCTACTACTGATGCCTGGCAGCAGCACACATACCACCCTCAGTCGGGCGCTGCACTTGACTCTCTAATGCACTAAGCAGTACACCGGGGGGGTTGACAGAGACCGTCGATGGGGAGGCAGGTACGAAGCGAAAGTGTTGTCTGTTGATTCAAGTGGCGAATGTTGTATACGTGGCGATGTATCCCCCAGATATGTTAGACGAGGAGGCGGCGAGCACACATTCACTCGTGTGCCGCTGCCGCCCCACACAGGATATGTTCGAAGTGCTTCCAGCTGGAAGGTGAACAGGATGCAGTCGGGTAGGATATGGCGACATGTATACGTGGATACGACCTCATCAAAGTTGTTGGCTGCCAGGCTGGCTGGCTGGTTAGCATGGTGGTTGATTGTTGTTGTCGTCATCGTCATCAACATATCGCCACCAGAGATGCAGGGATTGGAGCATGTGCCCCCTATGACGCAGGAGAGAGTGTAGAATTGCAATGCTGCCCTATGTTGGATTTCTTGAAGGGGATGACGACGACGACGACGACGACGACGACGACGACGACGACTTCGTGTAGTAGACACAACACGGCGCACGTACGACATTGACATTGGTTAAGTGGGAATGGGTGGGCGTGGGGGGAATTTCCCGCTTTCACTGACTCACCCACTTAAGGATCTCGTATTTTTTTTGTTCTCTTCTCCTTTTCATCCAGCTCTCTACACATTGTGTTGTGAAAATTCTTTTCTTCCGCTTGAGATTCCTAACATCATTTTTTTTTCTCGGCGAATACAAGTCCAGGGGTGGAAAAAAAAAGATGAAAAGGATGCTTAGCAGGATGTTACGGACAAAGGCAATGAATGTTTAAGATTTTCCTTTTTTTATTTCATAGCATACTTAATAGTTAGTTGAAGATGGGGGTGTGTTGTGTATGACTGCCGCCCGCCCTCTCGTGTGTCCTTAGCGTTCTCCAGATAAGTTTTTATTTCGTCCTTTGAGTCATTCATTCCTCCTGTTTCATATATTAAAAGTGAAATGATTTGCAAAAGGAGAGACTTTTGTTCGTTGGCTTGTCGGAGGCGCACTCGTTTCTTTCGTTCTAATGCCGGGTTGAATGCGAATTCTTGGTATCGTTTTGGCTCTTGAGCTTAGCTGGATGGATGGTTGGTTGAGTATGAATAGATCGGGATTCCTTTTGTGTGTGATGGGCCGCTTTAAAGATTTTTTATTCGTCCTCTGTTCTGTTGTCGACTGAGAGTTGCCTATCGGCCGTGCTATTTTCAATAATCCATTGTTATGGGGGGAGGATGTAGCTGGTACTTGTTGTAAACAAGAAGTACAGTCATTTATGGGGTTGTTAGAAAATGTCATATGCATTTGTCACAATTAACGGTTTCTAGATGATATTTCTACTGGTACTGGCATCCCAAGGGAGTAATTGGATGGAATCAGTGCTTCCTAGGGTTTACGAAAAAGGGTTGTTTGCTGATAATAATACAGTTCTTTAGTGGTGCAGAATGGTGATGGGGTCACAAACAATTCATTTGGCTATATAGCAATGTTGTTCATTATACTCTGTCCAGAATTGTTTGGCTAGAGTACCCTTTTCCTGAAAATTTACTCTCGTGACGAACTTGCAAAGACAGGCTCGTAAATTCAAGGAACTCAGCAACAGCTCGCCGGAGAAAGTTCTGTCAATTTGAAAGAGATCATCAACTCCTAGGAACTTTTTGGAGCACCATAAAGAAAGCTTGAGGACTATTGGGAAAAATCGCAGACTCTCAGCAAATTAAGGAACTGTCGGGAAATAATAAACCACATTTCTACCTCTGTGTGATGAAAAAGTTGTATCGTCACCTCTCTAAATCAATAAGGGTGGCCGTGATGTAGTGGTAACATCAGCGCTTGTCACGCTCTTGGTTCACGGTTCAAATCCTGATCTCAACAATCATCTATTTATTTCGTCTGAAATAAATAAAAAAGTCGATCAATTGCGAAAGCTTAGTCAACTCTTCTGCGAAGGCATAAAACTGGCAGTAGGGTGGTCATATGGCTAAAATGCAACTTGATCGTGATGATGACATCAGGTGGAGGGAAAAAAAATACTGTGAATCATGAACAACGACAAAAAGCAAAACAAAACAATCTCCCCAGTTATCTGGACGCCACCCTTGGAGTTTACTGAAACTTAATACCACCTAAGTTTCAAAACCAATCTTTCTTTCTCTCTCTCTCAAATTTCTACAAACGCCCGTGCCCTGAAATAGTTTAATGGTATTCATATCCCTTTTGGCGCCCGCAAATTATTAAAAAAAAAAAAAATCGTGAAACGCCACGAACAGGTGATGAGTTCATTCCAAAGAATTAAATATCAAGAGTGCTCCCAAACTTCAGGAAAGTTCCATGTCTTTCACGATAGTGTGTGTATATAGTCGAGACAGTTTTCTAAAGCGTTTGGTAAAGTTTTTGAAATTGTAATCGGTGTTTCTAATATTCATTAAGGAGAGTAGATTCAAAATCTTCCGAGATCTCTGCTGATCTCAGAACACTCACAATTGCGGATGTTATTTTCTTCAAACCCAAAGTTAAAATTTTGTATTTCATGGTTTAACTCTGATACCTCTATAACAGTCAGTTAATTCCGAAATAAGTATTTTATGCAGTTGTGTAACTCATCTATCGCTCTAGAAACTTTGCATTCAAATAAATGATTTAAATAGTAACACGTTAGTATTCTATCATTACTATTATCATTCATTCAGTTTAATTCATTCTATAGTTCGCTGAATGGGGTGGGTAGGTACGCAATTTTTAGGAGTATCGGACTTTTCCACGAAGCTAGTGGTTTGAATTGAACTCCCGACCTCATACCTCATGATTAGTGGAACGAGGAAATTACAGACTAGACAAATTGTAACTGGCAATAAGGTGCTTCAAATGGCTCTATGATGAAGTTGACATATTATAAATCTAGGGGGAATGGCATATACTCGTAGGATGGTAATGACAAGGCTGAAAGTTCTCACCAGTATCACCCCCGACAATGCTAAAGTCCTTAGTAGTGCGTATATTCCCGCAAAGACCACAGCACAGATGACATTACAAGAACTACGTCGGATGAACTATTTGCAAGAAGATAGGCGAGAGCAAACCACCTGGACCCAATGGCATCCCAAATAAGGAAGTGAAAGCGGCCGTTCAAAAGAGACCAGACATGTTAATAGTTTTTCCAGAATCATGGAAGCTACAGCATTTGGTACTGTTACCAAAAGGGAACTAGCCACCTGGAGAATCATAGTCATATCATCCAATATGCCTCCTAGACAAATTGGGAAATATGCTTGAGTGGATTATTCAAGAGAAATTGCTCGCTCATCAGTTTGGGTTTAGAAAATCGTAGTCCACGTTTGACACCATAAAAGTGGTAGCTGACCTAACAGGTAAAGCAATAAAAGGAGAAGGATGATGATGGGGGACAAGGGAATGATGGGCAGTATGGACGCTGGACATTAAAAATGCCTTTTACTCAACAAATTGGTCATTTATAAGAAGATCACTCGTCAGAATGAATACTCCATACTACTTGCGGTAGATAGTATCAAGCTACTTGACCATCAGGAAGCTGAGGTATGAAACCGACGAAGGAGTAAAGTTCTAAGTACTACAGTGACTCTGCGAGAGTCCCACAAGGATCGGTACTGAGCCCCCTCTTATGGAACATCATGTACGACGGAGTTAAAATATTAGGGTTCATTGACGATATCGCTGTTGTTACCGTAGCAAAACACATTCACTAGATAGAGTCACCCACGAACGAAGTAGTCGTTCAAATCAAAGGCTGGCTAGTACCCGCCGGTCTAGGATTAGCTGACCACGAAATGGATTCTGTCTTAATATTCAGTTGGACAGTTGGAAGTCAAACCATCAGATCGAAAGAATCTGTAAAATACCTAGGAGTAATGCTTGGCTAAGTTTTAAAGCGCAGATTAGTAGAGCAAAAAAGTCATCACTGCTGCAGGCAGCATTATCTTGAATACTGTGTAACATTGGAGGACCTGGATATGCTAGGAAGGTATTAATATCCAGAGCTGTCAGCTCAGTCCTATATACTGCCCCGCTTTGAACGTTGGCATTAGCGATGAAAAACGCAAGGTGGAAATTATCGTCAACATACAGACTCTGCACATTAAGGACGATCAGTGGTTTTCGAACGATCTCGGGCGAAGCAGCCTTTGTCATAGTCGGACTCGTTCCCATTGACATCCCCGCGAACGAGATGCTAAGGATCTACAGCAGGAGAGCCTCGAACTAACAAGAGGAAAGTGTAATTAAAAGGAGCATAGCATAAATTGCCAACCAGCCTCACGAAGTAATGCTTAACGGCAGTTTCACGGGGAGAAGTGTGCAGAGTGTGGGTTAGTACGTAGGCGTAGTCCGGGTTACTAGTATCTTTAGAAGGTTACACATCTAATGGCGCAACCAGAAAAAAGACACTAATCCGCGTAAAGAGCCTTTTCTTGTATATTCCCCGCTTTTAAATGAATGCATGAATGTATGAATGAATGAATGAATGAACGAATGAATGAATGAATGAATGAATGAATGAATGATTGAATGAATGAATGAATGAATGAATGAATGAATGAATGAATGAATAAATAAATAAATGAATGAATGAATAAATAAATGAATGAATGAATAAATCAATGAATGAAACAAATCATTCAATAATTGAAATGAAATTATTTAGTCACTAACTATGGATAGCCATCCAATAGTACCCAAGGCTGGCAGATAGGGGTTTTTGCTACTGTGTGTTACTTTGAGAAAATGTGCAGAAATACAAGCATTTCATATTCAACGTATGATTATGATAACATTATAAAAAAAAACCAACAAATGTATAGTCGTAGGATTAAATAAGGACTTCTACCTCGGGATCTTATAGACGTAGATTTAGCAGTAGGTCTATTCCAGCTAACGGTATGTATTCGAGCCTAATATTTTCAAAAAGTCTTGACTTTCCCACATGCACAAGTAGCAAAATTCACTTAGATTGGCATTGGAGCAAGTTGAACTTGGTACACTTTTAGACCTCGCTTCTTTTGGTAACTGAATAGTTATATAATTTTTATACTACATAACTTTGCTCACTTTTAGTGTACCGTACCGGAATAGAACATTAATGGATTCAGCACGGTGTCTGTCTCTCCATTTGTCACACGCTTGTAATTTTTGAACTTTTAGGATAGAGAGAAAAAAAATATTTTTGTGGGTGCTTTTGTACATCAAAAAAACAATAAAAATTTGCACATCCCTTCATGGGATATACCAAATTAAAACTGAACTTCCAAGGAGTCCAGAAATATGCAAACAATATTTTTTTTGTGATAAAGTTTTTTGAAGAAAAAAAATTCCAAATGTCCAAATTCTTGGCACAAAAAGTTCTTGAAAAATATCGGAATACATGGGGTGAAAAGTCACCCCGCCATATCCCACCCCATCCTTATCCGATTTTGATGAACAGATCTACATATCAAAAATAACTCAAAACCCAAATTTCATCACAGTTCGTTGGGTGATTCTTGAGTTAAGTGTGTGAAAATGATGATTCGAAAATGTTTTAAACCAATCCTCATATCTGACTTCCACTCCATTCGTTTTCGATTAATTCCCAGTGGAACTACTAACGTATCAGCCTTAGCCTACATTCCAACTTCTATCGAAATCCGTTTGGGATAAAGATATAATGATTGCTTGCTTTAGTAGTAATTGTTGCAGCTTCACAGAGACTTTTATTTTAGCACCGAATTCTCTCGAGTATCGTTTCTTTGTGCCAGTGTAAAAATAACTTTTACTGAAGTTGGCACTAAACCTCGTTCCTATCAAACTGAGTGAAATTCTGGAGCAGGGAATATTGAAAAGAAAGAGCGTTTTCGAAATTCTTAGTCTTAAGGGCCGAGCTATATATGTATGTATGTAGGTCTGAGGCTATGTACAGCGTCAAATTAAAGTCGGGGTAATAATTCAAAAAAGTTATTCATACATATCGTGTTACAGCATTTATATTTTTAACAGCTCATGACTTACATATATGCCAGTCTCAAGCTCAGGCGCACATTCTGTTCAGCTCTCCGGACTCCAAAAATGGTCCACACACTTTTAAAAGTCATAAAAAGGATAAATTAAAAATCCCAGAACCACATTTGCACTTAATAACAAAGATGAATGATTGCTTCACTTCCTTCATTAGTTTTAGACCACTTCCCCCAAACATCCTCAACCCATCTGCTATAATTATTCATCTCCAACATAAACATAACGTACTCGTATGTGTACATTCCACGTATAAACGCATGACTTGTTTCTACATATGAACATGCAGATACCCACCCCATCACCCACTAATATCCTTTTGTAATGAAACTTAACACACACCTAAACGTATGCAAACTAGACGGACTCATTCATTATCATCATCCAACCCCGCATTTAGTGGACCCAACTGGCCCCACAACCTCAACTTCATTTTCATCTAAAACAACCCTATCTGTGCGCATCTATCTCTAAGGCTATTATAAAAGTAATATACAACCCCATCCTGTCCAGAGAAAAAAAAAAACCCACTCGTAGTCCTGCCGTATTTGACCAAACAGTTTTCACTGCCTCTTATCGTGCCTCGGTTATTATTGCTGTTTGCTCTGCTCGCATATCCTGTGGAGAAACCCTTTTTTTTCGGTGTGTTCGCCCCGAACTAACAACTCTACATACAACTACACATCAATCATGGCAGTCTCCATTGTCACCCTATCCTCGAATACTTAGACTCATTATTTTAGAGAGTTTAGAGGACGAAATGTACGAATTTCCCCCAGCAACTACGAGTAGATGCTGTGTCTTGCTTTTCATTTCGTATTCACGCCGGCATGATATAGACAAAATACTAGAGAAGTAGCACTCGGGGCTTGTAACACATACATGCATACGATCGCACACATGTGTGTGGAGGGTACACCGGGCAATTAGGGTCTAATGATGGCAGCAGGGTGGTATAGTAGTATGAATCTTTGTCACGACTCCGTTTCTCTTTCAAATAGTAGTGGTGGTGGTGAATGCATACTACGACCAAGCCAAGTGCTTAGATCAAGGATATGGGGGATGGAATATCTCTCCGCAGGCAAATGGTTTTTATTTTTTTAGCCATCGACAAGGTACTGCGATGCCACTTCTTGTTGAACATGGACAAAGGCATGGACGGTCCAAGTGGAAGTTGGCAATAATGACGGAAGCGGCGTCTCTTCTGAATGGGGGTGGCAGCTGATAGAATGGCAAATCCACCCTTCACGAGATTAGGGATTTGAGAGCGGCGCTGTTGGGTCAGTTCTGGATTGTAATCTGACGCAACTAGCCTTGGGTTCATAAATCTGTCAGAACAACTAAGGGTTGATAGTACCGCTTTACAATCAAGATAATTACATGAAAGGGGTTTTGGTCATTAAAAGTGGTTAGGTTGCTCCACCTGGTTAAATGCACGTATGTGTGTATGTACGACAGATAAGCCAACTGTACAAACTTAAAAAAAGCCACTTATCCACGTCACATCTCTCACATAAGCCCTTAAGTTAGCAGCCCCCCTCACCATTTGCCACCGCGTATGTGCAACTTTATCTCATTGTGACACGTACTCCAGCCATTATAGGTTTTTATAACTTGTACACATCGATACGCATTAAATTTTAACATCGTTTCAATAGCGCACGCACACCCACACCCCCCTCTGTTCGAGAAACAGTTCTCCCGAGTATGCCACTCGACTTGAATGTCCTGAACAATAGCAGTGCCAGAAAAGTCCTCGTCGACGACCCCATCGAATGGGAGTGGGGCAGGTTTAGGGGGTAGTATTAGTAGTGAAAGAATCGACCTTCGCGCTTCCTTACGCTGCTGTGGGTAAATTTGAAATTTTCATTTATGCGCGCGGCAACAAAGTGCGTGCTGCGTCGTAGAATGGCGAAGAAGCTGCGAAAGAATAGCTCTAGAGCAAGGAGGTGGAGGGTCATAAATGTACATAGAATCCTTTTTTTAATGGCACTCGCGGATGTACGAGGGCGCATTAGTGCGTGTTCTTAGAATACACATTTTCAATGGCGCGCGGCAGTAGTAGTGTTGGTGGCCGTTGGGGTTGGGGCGGTGGGGGTATGTATCTCTAAGGACATTCTGAATCGTTTATGATGCTCCGCTCGCATTGGCACTGTGTGTGGCGAATGGCCCCATCTGGCCTAGCTACAAAACTACCATAAAAATCCCATTTAAAATATATGTAAGAATTTATATGCACGCAGTGACACACATAGTGGGATGCTGCTAGGTGGGAGCGAGGGTGGTAATATAGAGTATGTAAGGAGTTGTAAATAACATGAATAGATATCATTTTAAAATTGATATGGATGGGCCTGGGGATAATCGTATTTTTGTTTAGAAGGACGTGGCTTATCTAGATGTGAATTTACGCTGTGAAGGAGTAAAGGATTAAAAAGTCTTTTCATTGAAGAAGGATTCACGAAATTAGTGTTCATTCATCGGACTTAAAATAACTAATGTGCGTGATGCATACGTACATATGTATATAATTAGAAATTTGAACGGAATGGCTCAAAGGGTGGTCGTTCTATTGGATTAAAATGCATTTTACGAGATTGACGTACGAAATAAATTTTGTTGACCCCCTTGGGGATTGTGTATGGCATAACAATTCCTAAGCTCCTGCATTCGCTTGAAAGGGGAGAGCATTCCTATAATTGCTATGCGCTATTCTATACTGTATCCTGTTTCTAGCAACCCTCATCTCCTGTGTCGAGTTATTAAATGGGGAGTATAGTCCTATGTCTGAGACTGAAATGCATTTTCCACTTCATGTACTGCATTGTGAATACGATTAAGTCTGGGGAGCTCATTATTATTCGACATTTACGACCGTCAATAGCTTTATAGAATCGAATCATTTTTTCATTGTTTTGAGCATAACTACAATTGTTTGTTTTTTTCTCTAACTTTCGTCCACATTTCTTCCTCCCCAAAGATGACGTCTATAAGGAATTTTTATATTTGTCCACCATCGTAGTTCAACAACACTTTTTAGAAATTTTTAACTCCTTCAATTATTTTGCTTTCAGTGCGTTTCATAATGTACAAGTTTTCAATCTATGGAATACTTTTATTCGATTGAAAAAAGAATCGACCGAAACGGCATAAGTTAGGAGAGAGAGGGAAATAGAAATTGGTGCAGTGGTTTGAAACTCGGCTAGTATTAGGTTTAAGAAAACTCTGAGGGTGGCGTCCAGATAGCAGGGGAGAATATTTTCTCGTTATGTGTCTTGATTTATTGAAAATGTATACGATATACGGACAGATTGATAGTTGAATTTTGTGCTATCAAAAATCGTAAAGAAAAAATCTACGCACTACTTACCCGAACATGTATCCAAAGTCGCATTTGGTTCGGAAGGAGATCCGGAGCAGTTACCAGTTATTTGTTTTGTATGTAAATATTTACTTTTTACATGTAAAATTTGACTTCATTGACCAGAAATTTTTCAATAAAACACGACTTTTTCCGTTGCTTCTAATTCACAGTATTTTTTCTTTCGTCTTCCTGATGTCATCACGATCAACTGAGTGGGCATGGTGCCACCCTGCTGTCAGCGAAGTAAAGTTGACATGAGCTTTCGCAATTGATCGACTTTTTTTATTTATTTCATGCGAAATAAGCAAATGATACTTTATAACAGAATTTGATCCATGAACTCTCACTGATGATAACGTTACCACTACATCATTGCCGCCCCCTAATGGTCGATTTTGAAAAGAATTGATTTCCCCAAAAACTGCTATAACGATTTTGATTAAATTTCATACTTAAGGTACGGGTTTTTGAAAAGTGATTATTTCTCAGCTATGTCTCGAATGATTTTGGCATGGTATACCACGTTTTGGGAAATTATCAAAATAAGAGCAGCATATCCATATGTAGGAGCATTTTATTTTTGTTGGCTTGCTGAGAGGAACATCACTACATATATAGACGGCCCAACCTTTTCAAAATCCCTGTTAATTTTGTACCTATATTTTCGTTACTAGATAATATTTTGGTTTTAGCTTTTGGTTTTTCATCTGCAGCAAACTTTTTTATTCGTTTGGTAAAAGTAACAACAAATTTTTGCTCTATTTTTGTGCCGACAAATTTTTCCACTTCGATGATGTCTGTATCTCGATAAATATGTACCTTTTACTTTTATGTTCTCCGAAATATAAAAATAATGTCAAAAAAATCTTATCCGAAATAAGGTCAGATTCTGCCTCTACTATACTCAAAATTTACAGGAAAAGTTGCTTCCCGCATAGCGGCTGTGCATGTGTAATGTTGCCTTTCGCCTCTTTTGTTCACAATAACTTCTGGGAAAATATTTCAATTTGAATGATTCTTTTTGCAGAAATGCGAGATCTGTCAATTTTGGTGCAGTGATGCCAATCTAGCAACAATGTCGCTATATCTAGCTAATGTTTGAGGACAATTAAAATCGAATTAATATGTTCTTTATATAGATTTTATTATTATTCTTTGCGGATTTATTTGAATAAAATAATTTTTTTAATTTTTTGATATATCACATGATGGGCCAAGACATTTTTTTTTTCTGGTGTACGTTATGCCCCAACAATCTCCCCACAAAAATATTTTTAACAATTTTTTCCCTGATTAGATTGGTCCACCACCCACTATTTTTGTATGAAATTGCAACTCTCTATCACAAACGGTGCAAAAGTTACAAGCCTGTGACAAACACACGGATAGTCACCGTGTTAAATCCATTAGTGTTCCGTTTATACCATTAGGGTACGGAACACTAATTAAACAATAATTTAGTTTTGTTTTCTCCGCATTTATTAAGCTATTATATCTGAATTTTGATATTGAAACAAATGCTTTGAAAGTAATTTGGCAGCACTTTTTCCCCGATGTTTGACAAGTGGAGTTTAGGGGACAACAGACAAGAAGAAATCGGTTCCAAATCAGAACAAAGATGGGTTAATTTATTTTTCAGATACACTTTCTTTACATAAAAAAATTGAAGAAAGTTCCATCCCACCTTTAGGTTTATGACTGTCAACTACCAATAAATAAATGCTACCAAACTTTGGGATGCATGCCATATGGCTTCGAATCGAGTCATACAGTTCACATTACTTGTGTTGTTATTATTGTGTATGTTAAAAATGTAGGTGGGCTGAATCGCTAAAACAATGTAATCGAGCTGTGCCTTTAACTTACCTAATATTCCTAGGTATAAAAGCAAACTAGCGTTACCCCTTGTGAGTTCTAGGGCCTCTACTGCGCCATCATGAACAGTTTCTGGCAATGTGCTGTTCAGTTCTCCCCAACTTTTCTCCAATTGCCGTGCTTCCTTCTTGACTCCTTCAACCTGGGTTAAAGGGTCCCATTGCGTACTAGATATGAAACTGTCACATTTTCGGAGCGTATTACTAATCCACTGCCACTAGATGGCTATGCCTATTGCTTTTTGGCCCGTTCTCTGGTAGAGGTGTTCGTTAGGTCATACGGTTGGACCAAAAAATCCTTAAGATGTTGCGCAGGCACCTGTTTGCAGCTTACTCGTGATAGTAATGGTCACTCTCCATGTGCTGTACAACGTTGGAGTGGAACAGTCTTAGCTTGGTATTCAAACTGATGGCATTGCTTCGCTATATTTTGGATAACATCCCTGATAATTTTTTTTTTTTTTGTTTTTTAGTTTTTGTCGTATTAATTTTCAGCCCGACAACACCTTTGGTGGAGATCCATAATTCTATTCGACAGTAAGCATACATCACGATAACTTGAGCACAAATGCTGCGATCTCGATTATTCTCTGTTGTTTTTATTATCAATCAGTTCACCGTTTAATTTTTTTAAATTCCTCCTTTTTTCGATTTCGACAACTTCGATATGAAATGACTCAAGAGGGGCTGAGAGGTTTTGAAAATATACATAATTCAATTCACTGTACATTTTTTATAGCTACAGACAGACAGACGAACGGCCGAACATGGCTTAAGAAAATGATATCGACACCATTATATAGATATTTTGCTGTCGATATTTTTTGCTTAAAGCATGACTATTTCACTTAAAATGGTATAAAACGGATCGTTAATGGATTCAACTTAGTACCCGCCAGTATGTCTGACCTTGAAGCTTGAGAGCTAAAATTGTGCGAAACATAATATACATCCATATTTTTGCTCCGATACTATCGCACTGTCGATACTGTCA
The DNA here is from genome assembly GCA_963082735.1 of Pocota personata. Taxonomy (NCBI): domain Eukaryota; kingdom Metazoa; phylum Arthropoda; class Insecta; order Diptera; family Syrphidae; genus Pocota; species Pocota personata. Next base: position 8,190,457 of record OY720430.1, read on the forward strand.
AATTTACGGAGCGCCGATATCGACTATCGATATTCATCATCTGTTGTCTCTTCTCTAACATGACTCAATCGACTCGGCTGTTGACAGAGACTGATCATATACCGTGTTGCACGTAAATTAGCTCGACTCCTTCGGTATGACAGCCGCCTTAGAAAATTAAAATGTGCAAAGTGTAATTGTAAAAGAATTTGCTGGGTTTTGCTAAATAAAAGAATAACTGCAAAAAATATGTTTCATCAATTTCCAGATTTTAGTATCTAAACAACTTCAACTACAGCACTAAGACTGAGTCTTGTTCTACCGGGAACTGACAATACCACCAACTATTTACACACATAAGCCAAAACCTTTGGAAATTTATCAACAAGTGTTTGCGTGGCTGTATGGAATACTTATAGGGGAATTCAATCACTTAATCCCCTTCATAACCCTTCATTTTGATGGCTCCACCCGTAGCTCAAAGGAACCTATGTAAATGCAGCCACACAGTCTGACTGCATTTCTTGTGACTCTATTTGTTGGGCGCAGCTTTGTTCCCATCACAGTCGCCCTGACATTTTAATAACGTCTCCCCCCAAAAGCACTTCACCCCCTTGCAGTGACTGTTACCAGTGTAGTGTGGTGAAACAATAAACACCAAACAAACGTTCTCAACTAGAATCCATTCTGGGCTCGCGCGAATATCCTTTGTCCCACATAAAACGGTGCTGTTCCGGTGCCGTTTGCATTTTGTCAACTGTTTCACAACACAAAGCGTTCTAACATGATTTTAATTACAAAAAATCACCCTTGAGCTTACACACAAAAACACATTTCAACTGACACACAGAGGCATCCGGAGGGGGTGCTGCTGCTGCTGCCACTGCCGCTCTAAGCCACCCCCTAAGCCTCACCAGTACCAGCTCCGACCGACCACCTCAGCACATCCTCAAAGCGGATCCACATAATAATGATGAAAATTTCGTTGATGACTCTGTATTTTCTTTGCCATTTCCAGGGTGGGTGTATGTGTGTAGAGTTTTATTTTTTAGGTTTTAATTTAAATCCTTTCCACTTTGTGTAAGTGAGTGAGTAAGTATGTGAGCAGCACAGTGCCTGGCAAAAAGTTCTTTTAAATTTCAATCTTTTTTTTCCTCCCATAGAAGTGTAGGAAGGAACACGTCGTCTAAAAGCTTCTGTGGTTTCATACGTCCTCACAAGTCTTGTATACATATTTTCTCCTTTTCTAAAAAAAAAAGAAACAACAGAGAAACAACAACCCGGAGTCGAACACTCGTATAACCGTTAAGGCATGCTCTGCTCGTGCCCGTTCCCTTTGTGAATGTAGGTAAACATCAGTGGTGCGCGAGTCCCCGCTAGCAAGGAGCAACAAATACAGAAAACCAACGAAAAATAATTTATAAATTTTTCAAACAAAGTGAAATTTTATCCAGCAACCAGTGCCCACCCCCCATCTTCATCTAAGACCATCCCCCTTAGACCCCATCCACTATATGTAGTTGTTGTTGAGAACTTTGAAGAATGTAGCGAAAGAAAAATTCTTGCATTACCATCGGTTCTGGTTTTGTTTTTTTGGTTTTTTTTTTTTTTTTTGTGGATTGCTTGCTCTCAACTCAACTCCTTCGTTGTCAGCAGAGTCTTTTAGAAGTTTGCCACCCATTTGTTGGTTGGTTGGATTTGGAACTTTGGGAGGAACCTGGTTGTTGGAATGGAATACACTTAGAAGGGTTATGTTATAATTTCTTTCGAGTTGTCGAAGTCTTTTTTGTAATTTTTGTGTTTTTTTTTTTTCAAAAAAAAGTGCAAAAACGCTCAAAATCCTAAAATAATTAATTTTTGTTAAAAGAAGAAGAAAAATTCTTTTGAACTTTTCTAGAAGGCGAGTGCATCCTACCGCCGCTTGAGACCTTCGAATGGCTTTTGGAAAATCAAAAGATGTGCTCAATTAATGGTAAGATGGCGATGGCATTTCTTACACGTACGTATGTAGGTGTCATGCACACTTTACCTTTCTGGAAAAGTTAGTTTTACCAGAATATTTCTATCATATTGTGCAGATAGTGATAGTTGTTATTTATGTGATTCTTTAGATGGAATGTGCTCACTTAAATTCGGATCATTTTTATAGAAACTAGTAATGGGAACTATCGAATAAAAACTATCGATTTATTGGTCAAAACTTGTTGTTCTCAACAGCAATCTTCTGTTGCTTACAAGCGTAAGCTACCTTTTTGCATAACAACGGCTTTTAAAATCCTTGTTTGCTTCTACGTATGCAGTTTTGATATCGCTGGTGTTATGTACCCTAAATAGCTTTCAAAAAGCAAACGACCTGTTTCTAGCGTTAACATATTCTTTGTCAAACCATACTTTTGATCCGTGATGGCTTGTATGGTGGAACTGCATTTTTAATTACATTCATGAGCTTCTCAGTACTTAATGAAATGTTTGCCATCTGTTGGTTTCTTTTTAAATTACACGTTATTTTGACACTGACAGCTCTTTCGCGGTCAAAAAATTTACAGAAACACAGTATCATATCTCTGCGGTACGAAATAAATCGATGAAACTTATTGCCGAAGTGAATGCTGTGTTGCAGAAACAGTGCGACTTTCAAAATAATGCACGAACCGTGCCTGATGTACGCAAGTTTGTGAAGACAGTTCGAGAGATTGACATGCTAATGTCATCCTGTCCTGTGCACTCAGCCGAGAATAGTGCTGCTATTGCCGAAAGTGTGCTTCTAAACCAGATAACTTAAAGTCGCCACAGATCTCAGTAACTGAACATTAGCCACACTAGAATGAGGACGATTAGATAAAGATCTCGTATTATTCCTTACAAGATACAACTGACTCGGAAAGTGAAGCAAAATAACCACCCGCTTGGAATTGACGTCGGTTTTGCTAAAAAAGATTTTTTTTTTTCGAATGATACCACCCGCTTGGAATTGACGTCGGTTTTTTCCAAAACAGCTGAAGTGTGCAGATGTTGTACCATTATTTAAAAAAAGGTTCCATCTATACTGTACCATCTCACTTCTCCTTGTTATAAGTAAAATCTTTGAAAAGCTTGTAAAAAATAGAATCCAGCTCAATTTGGGTTTCAAAGGGTCAAATAGAACGAAGATGCATTCCTACAGTTTTGCGGGAAACTAACCTTGATGGTAAAAAGTGTACTGCTGGTTTATTTATTGATATTACCAAAGCGTTCGATATGGTCGATCACCTCATTCTACTCAAAAAAAAGTGTAAAAGATGGATCTCGTGAAACCTGAAAAGTAGGTCACATAAAATAAAGGTTGGTGATACTGATACTAGACCTCAACTTAAGAGTACCACAAGGCTCTGTCCTAGGTCCTATTCTCTTTATTATCTGCATCAACTCCCTTATTACACTTAATTTTCATGGATAATGTAGGTTCCTCATAGATCTGATTTCCACCATATTTTAAGAATTTGGCTCTCTTAACACAACTTGGTTATAAGCGCCAAAACTAAGATAATGTTTTTTTTAGTTTGTCGTCTATACTGCCAAAGATTCAAACTTCTTAGTTGCTCCTGTAAGTCTTGTTTATCTGCTCTTACGTTTAATCGCAGCCTGATCTGCAGTGAAACACGAAGTTTTGAGGATTTTTTTCCATTGCACGCTTATGCAATTTTTCTATTTGCGTAATTCTCTTCAAATATGCTGTTTAAAAATATTTATTATAGTATTTTTCACACGTAATTACTATATTCAATTGCTTGCTGGGGAGCTGCTTTTAAGAATAAAGTACTTACATCCTCTATTGACCTTACAGAAATATATCTTACGGCAAACCTGGGAGAGTTACTAGTTACTTTTTGTTTTGTGACTTAAAGATTGAGGTGATGAAGTCATGAAACTTTTCGTGCTCTGTATCTGCTTCTCCTTTCCATACTACTACGCATATCGTAATTTTTATTATATTTCGTATCGTTTATTCAACAAACTTACTCAGTTTGTCAGGATGATCAATTTACCTGGAATGTTTCTTAAACTAGTAAAAAACTGACATGTAGATGTCAACTTCGTTAGCATACAACCTCTTCTTTCTGTCTATCTGGTGTAAACTACGGCTACAGACCATAGCGCTCTGGCAAAGATGACCTTTGAGTTACAGTCCGATTGATAAAGCAATGTCAAACACAAGAAGTAATGATCCCTGATTACATACTACGAGTACAATGTCTCTGGCAGTAGGTATTCATTTAGTTTTCAAAATAAATTCATATTGAAATTTCAGTTAAATTTTGATTTTTTTTTTTTTTTTTTGTTTAATTTATCCTAAATTTAAAATGGTAAAACAACAATTCCCAAATAAAGGGAAAAGGACTAAAATTAAAAAAAAAGGCGAGACTGTAGTAGAGAAGTATTTTAGAAATAGAGATCTGCCTGAATGGTTCCGAGGATTGTCACAATTCCAAATGGATGCCGGAAGTTCTTTGCAAAATTGTATCCGTGACGATAGCGAACAAGGTACCTCTCATCGAGTGCGAGATGCCCTTATAAAAATCGGTATATCACCTCTAGTAAGTAGTGCAAAAATTAAACTCGCCATGCGTCTTAGTCGTGGAAATGACATGGCATTCTTGTGGTTCCTAATGGAGTTATACTATCGAAACATTTGCAACGATTGCGAACATAAAATAGATTTTGGATATACGGTGAATGAGCAGATAATTATGACTTTGATCGCACATTTGGATACTATAACCACGCTGAGAGAATTAGATAAGTTGCTACCAAAGCAACCTCTTCAGCCTAAGATAAGGAAGCCTCCAAAGAAGAAAAAGGTAAAACAAAACTACGTTCTGCCATATTTTGAGAAACAACCTAGACCCGTTCCTTATGGCAAAAGCTTGTCATTAAATGAATTAGATAATGCCGTTAATTTATGCGAATACTCAAATTATCTTAATCCGAATTATGTTGTACCTAACGAAGGTAATAGGTGGTTTGCTAACTATAAGTTAAACGAATCAGAGAGAATCGCAACACGAATTGTTAAGGATCAGATCAAGGATGTTGTGGCGCAGGAAGAAGCTGGCGTTTTGAAAGATGATCGTCAAAATCCGATTTATTGTGCACACGATGAAGCTATGGCAGCTTTAAAGCAGAAGATGGCTTATGAGCTGCAGGTTGCTAAGAAAAAAGCTTGTGAGAAGTACTTCGATTTGGATGGACAGTTAAAAGATGTAAGTTGAGTTAATTTGATTAGGTGAAGCGCGGTGTGGTTGGGCTGTTGTATTGGCCATTTGAACCATTGCAGTTTGTCTATCAGTCTTTAGTAATTTCTACGTAATTACGTGATCATGACTACTTGTGTTCGCATAAACATTTTGATTTGTCGCTACGCAATAGTACAATGTTGCCGAACGCACACATTTATAGGTACCCTCATGTAGTTGGTAGTTGGCAAAGCTCTCTCAGATTTGAATTTCTTTATTTTTCTGAGAGCCCACCACCGTGCTGCACCCAAAGTGATCCTTCGAAAGGTTAATGATACCCACATACATCACAGCAATCCTATAAACGGGTCATAGAAAAGCTAGATGAAGAAATTGCAAAAGCCGAAGAATATTTGAACAAATTTGGCACTGGTAAATTGAAAAAGGCGCCGAGTAAACTTGACCAAGAATTAGATAAGCAAAAATCCGAAATCGAAGGTAGAGAACGAGCTTCAAGCAATACCATTGTCTCAAACCAAAACTGCTATGATGAATACTTCAATAAGTACGATTTCGGGCATGCTGGCAATTCAGTCAATAAAAGCAAATTTTTTGAAGCTCCTTCTTGCCATAAGCCTTATAAATTCAATTATAACAAAATCTTTGACCTTGGTCCAAAAAATCCAATTAAAGATGTCATTTCAACTGCTTTACAAGGAGGTAGTAGCTGTGACATGTCTGCCGATCATAGCCAAACGGTTCGGAATTGCTGCAAGGAAATTTGGGCAAATGAAGTACAAAAGCATAACGCTGAGTCGAAGCAAAAGCGTAGGGATTTAAAAAAGAAACCCCCACCGCCCGAGAAAGTGGGCCTAGGATTTGACTTGCCCTACTATGATCCCAGTGATGATAAATTAATGGCATCGATGCTGAACGCAGCAATGCAGGAGATGAGAAAGAATAAAAAGTTCGTATTTGCTTCATTGCCCAATGCGCATAAGGCTCCAACACTTAAGGAGTTTATCAAGAATCGATATGGAAAGGTTTACAAGAGGATCGAGAAGAGAAAGTCATTTAAATTGTCTAAAAAAGTCTTCCATGTGCTGAGAAAGGATGAAATTCGTATAAAAATTCCCCAGTTAGATGATTTAGCAAAAGAACGTGTTGTGTCTTATGGTTGCAAGGACTATTTATTTAGCAAGGTAAGACTCCAGTTAATACATTTAAATTTTAAAGATACATATTGCGCTAAGCGATACATATTGCGAATTGTACAAAAAAAAAAAACCTGCTTTCAGACCAACTACTTGAAAGACCGATACCATCATAACTTCAAGATATCTCTTCTTGATACTGCTCGTGCGTTTTGGGCAATTGTGCGACCATATGAATGCTCGAAAGGTCCACCAAGAAATGTTGTTTTCGCTTATTTACCAGCGCGAGAAAACGATATTTATATGTTTAGACCATGGCAGGGTAGTGAATACATGCATGCCAAAGATGAATGGAAGAGAAGGCTGGCAAAAAGGGAGACGGCACTTTTATATTAATAAGCATCACAAATCAAGTTGCTATGTCATTAATTTGCTAACTTGTATGAATCTAACAGTAGATTCTACAAGCTAGCAAATTAATGATAATAAATGGTAATAAATAAAAAAAAAAAAAAAAAAAAAAAAACTGCTCATAATTGTAAAAAAAATCGACTCAAAATTCGCGCGGCCATTTCTTACCAAGAGTTGTGCTTCTTCTTAGGATCACTGCAGAATAGTTACACAGTAGACGACGAATAGATTCTATTTCTTCCTCGTTCCTATAGCTTCTACTATAGTCATTCTAGTCGTACGCCAACGACCGTCCGAATTTCGATTACTGGCTAATTGGTACTTGCGCTGATTAGCTTAATAGATTCTATGTCTCTTTTCCTATATAGTGTGCTAGCTTCGATTAGGGTCTGTGACCAGACCTATTTCTAGCAAGCTCATTCGAATTTTCGTTTCCGGAGACCTACATATGTACAAGTATATGTCCTGGCACCCAGTATAGCGTCACCGTGTTGATTGTTGATATCTCATTTAGTTTTATTTTGCACAGTTTTACCAGCTACGCCATTGATTGCAACGTCTTAATGGAACTGTTTCGTAGAGAAGTAGGGAAAAAGACAGAGAAATTGCCGCAACAACTAATAGGCACCTCTGATGAAGTCGACGCAACCACGGGAATGTTAAGTGAGACCCTGAAGAAAGCATACAAAAAGGCCTGTTCTCTACTGAGCTCTCTTTAGCGCGTCGAAGGCTACTAATTCCCATATTGACTGGGACCTCTACAAAGCCCAGTGCAGTGAACAGTGGTAAACGTACTTCCTGGAGTGCGTTCTCCGATATAGGAAATACTGCAGAAACAACTAGACTGAGGAAAATGCTTTCTAAGGAACCCTCAATACCAGGGTATCTTAAAGATATCAATAGGGTCTAGACAGAGTCTGGCTCAGAAACGTTGAGCCTTCTGTTATATACACACTTCCTGGGATGTATCCCACACCAAAGTGTGGATGTTGCTTGACAAGTAAGAGAATCAACAATTCCAGACGAGATTAAAACCGAAAACGAAACGAAATAAACTTTGCGATTGATACATTCTCTCCCTTCAAATCCCCCGGAGATGATGGAATCTTCCCCATTAAACTGCACCAAATAAAGGCCATAATTACACTAGTCCTTAGCAGATCATCCCAAAAGCTGGCAAATCCAGCTACACAACTTCGAAAGACTTCAGACCTATAAGCTTAACATCTTTCATTCTGAAAACATTTCTGCTCCGTATAGCTGGTGTCTATAGACTCTATCATAGGAGACCTTAAAATCGATGAAAAGGTGCCGCAATGTGAATATTTGATATGACATTCCTGGCATAAAATCGCACTGATATTGACTAATCACATTGGTGACAGAAGGTTAAAGGGATTTATGTACATAGTATGGCAGATAGGATCTTATACGCAAAGTTAAGGAGACTGATGCCGCTGTAGTTGATGGATTTCAGAGCTCGTCCTTTCCTGATGATCAGACAAACGATGTCGAAGTTCCATCCATCAGGCATACTTTCACCCGACCATACCTTGTAGACGAGTTAATGTATGCTCCATACCAAATCATACCCAGCTAATAGCTTGGCTGATAGCTAGATAGCTAGCTCCAGCAGCTTTGTTGGATTTAATGGATTATATTTTGTTCTTCACCTCTACAGGCTTCTGTTCGAGCTTTGTGGTCTTGGCAAATATTCTGTTTACCTTTTGGGTAAAACTTTCATTCCTACATTTAAAATCTACTATTCATATAACTACTTATTTTAGAATTTAACAGCAGGTACCCCCTTACAAGCGAAAATGGTGACAACATCGGGAGATGTTTATCACCTTTAAAGCTGACTGATCTCGAGATCATGATCAAATTGATGCAAAGAAGCATCTGTCCAGCACCTAGGACAAAACGTAACTGTCGACAGGTTTTAAAAACTTGGAACCGGTTAAAAAGTTCACCTACCTTGGTGTAAAACCTTACGGAGATCAATCAAATACTAACTCTGTAAAACGGTTGCTATTTTGGTATCAGAAAACAAGTGTATTAAAAACTCCTAACTAGAAGGATATAAATGTTTAATGACCCTGTAAGTACTATGAAACTGTGTATGTGTGAGTACCGAACCTACATCAAAAATCGTCTCAAATTTAAAAGCAGAAGACTCTTAGATTATAGACGGATGGAGAAGACAGAACTTTCCTTTTACACTCCGTGCCGTACCCATGCATCTTTTCTAAAAGTTATTGGCGCAAAATTTTAGTCTCTTGAAGTACACTTTAAAAACATTTTGGTCACGTGCCAAAATCTTTTCAAAGTCAAGATTAGTGTTTTCCTATTTATAGTCGACATTAATCTAATTTGTAGTTATCAGCTCGCTCTACCTTTAATACCACCAAAAGTACCTTTTAACTTTTAGAGTGAGCTTTTAACCATCTGTCATCTGTCATCTGTCATTTTTTCAAATTCAAATTTCAGCCAACTAACGAATGTAAACAATCAACAAATGTGTTCGATTTCTGTTCGATCTGTCAAATTAATTTAAATTTGATACAACATTATCCCTTAAACTGTGTTTTTTTTTTCTCAAACTTTAAATTTTTGGGTTTGTTTAACTAAAATGTGCTGTAAGTCAGTTCTAAGGTTGATACTATCATAGTTGTAGGTAGGTTAAAAATTGTTCATAATTCAATTCAAATTTAAGCACTGTCTTTAAAGTTAAAGGGCTGTTACTTAGTGGCTACTAACATTCTTTAAAATCAGATGACTATAATTTGCGCCATTGTATTTCACTGAAATTTAAATTCATATATCTATAATTTTTTTATGAGGCATTGTTCTTCATAACACTAACTACCTATTTATGGCCAAATTTCCCACAAATATGAAAAAAGTGCAAGACTCTAACAGAAAAGGGTATAAAAGAGCAATTTTTATGGTACTGCACATCAATAAAAAAAAAAAAAATATATACATATATATATTAGAGTAATTTTTTCCACTTTCTTTTATTAAAAGTAATTAAGTGAACATTAAATTACGGGGAATCCAGTTTCGATTTTTCCTTAGTACTTTGTAGCACCACCTTTAGCCTTTTTGACCGCTTACTCCCTTCGTGATATAGAGTCGTAAAGTTTTTGGTTTTCCTCTGTTGTTATATCTTTAGTCCACTCTTCCTCTATGACTCTTTTGAACTCTTCAATTGTTTTAGGTGCTTGACCACAAGTTCTCTATTATATTAAGGTCAGGGCTATTTTCTGGCCAATTTAGGGATTCAAGGACAATTACATTGGTTTATATGTTGAAAGTAAACAATATTTAGAAGTGGTTTTGAGTTTAAATTTTAGGTCAAAATTTGCTTTTACTTACGGAATGAGCCCAATGACAGGGAACGAAATCATCATAAAGTATAGGATTTGGGATGTAGCAGCATAACTCCTCTATTGTAGGAACAACACCATCAGCAATGGTTTCTTTGTATTTCGCTGCATTTACGGAACCATCCAAAAGGAAAATACGGCCAAGATCCCAATTTGTCACGCATCTCCAAACCATAATATATGGTGAATGCTTAACGATGGGAAGTAAACATTCGTCTAAATATCGCTTCTTTGCTGTCTTTCGTACTGTCTGCTTTCCATCAGGTCCAATCAAATTAAATTTGGATTCGTCAGAAAATATGACACTTTTCCAATCGTTTATGGTCTATTTCCGGTGCTGTTTGGCTTTATCTGTTTTTTTTTTTTTTTCTTAATTACTGCCGGCTTTTTTTTCAGTTCTATGAGCTTGAAGACCCACTTCATTTAGCCGGCATTGAACACTGCACGTTCACGTGGTGTTAATAGAACATCTCCTGTTCAAGTCTTTTCTCAATTCCTGGGCAGTTGTGAACCGGTTTTTCAGATGCGCTCCAAAATCCGATCTTGCTGTGTTATCGTTTTTTTGGGTCTTCTGCTCCCAGGTTGGCACTCCGTACTGCTTTTTGAGCTTCTTCTTCTTCTTAAGGCGAAATTATGATCCGGAGTAGAAGGATCACATCCCTCCAACTTTACTGCATCACTACTGGTCCGCCTGTGGGGTTTGCCGTCGAGCCTAATTTCTTCAAAAGCCTTTTCACATAAAATGTCCATAGTGCGGCTTTTTTTTGCCAAAATACCAAGATACCAAGCTATGGCAGAGAGTTTGGCCTAAAAATAACTTTCTATAGGATGATGAGAATGATGCAAAAAGCTCTAAAAAAAAACTGCTGTATCTAGTCGAGTACGATGAACATATTCCTGATCACAAAGCCTTACATACACTGGTGAATCTTTTCCTTAAATCCTTTTACATTTTGCAGTTGCATATCTTCGAAAGAAGACTATCCGCAAATCTTTCGTCATCATTGTGATAAATTGCTGGCACTTTCTGTTGATTTGAAAAAAGAAAAACCAAAATGTATTTATTTTGAAGGATAATAGAAAAGGATCCAAGCATACTTTGCATAGTGCGTCTGTCACCATTTTTCAAAAACAAATAACTCTAGCTGCAAAACCCCTTGGGATCTCTTAATTAAAACACAAAATTCATAGGACCTTCCCCGCTTAGCCAAAATCTACTCAAAAAACATATGTACACAAAATATCCGCAGTGAATTATCGCCCTCTCATATCCGTACATATACAATTAATTCGCCTCCTCGTTTATAATTCACAATCATCATGCATTATCCTACCAAAACTCAAAGCCAGAGAAAGAAAAAACCTCTTAACCAAACGAAAAATGTCGCAAAATCCTAAATTTATAATTCTAAAGCAAATAGAATCCTTTTTTCCCTCTACAACTGTGTGTGTGTGTGCTCAAAATTATTTCAATTCACCTTCCACTAGAAACAAGAGAAAAAAAACTGCAATTTTTTTTTTTTGAGACAATTAACCCCTTTTGGGTCTCCATAGACCAAGATCGCTGCCAGGAGAGCCAGAGTAGTAGTAAAAAGGAAACAATGCAGCAGCTGTAGAGAACTTTGTGCTTAGCAAGGAATCCGACATTCGAAGGATTCCCAGTTGATTGCGACAAATGGTAGTCGGACATTTTACCCCCACTCCCTCTCTCTCTATATCAGGGCATACAAAATATTAATTGTCTACACACTTGGCAGAGTGATGCAAGATGGGGATAGGACTTTAGTAGTAGGTACACCCACCCATCCCCATATTTCTATCTCTCTCTCTTGTTCTCATCCTGATTCTCATCCTCCATATTAACGCACGACGGTAAAAATTGCCAAAAAATACCGTAATGCGAATGAATTATAAAATAACATCTATACACACTCGTACGACTACCGCGGCGGGTATGTTAACCACCACCACCCCCAACTCATGGCACACCTACTCAGCTACAACGTTTTGCCGTTCATAAAATTTTTATTTTATTTAAATGTAATTATCTGCTTGAATAAAAAAAGAAAAACCCGCGCTCCAAAAAAAGGACCCAAAAAAAAAGTCCACAAAAAAATCTGCAAAAATGTACAAAAAATCCCCAACAGGAGCATAGCAAAAAAAAAAAAGGATAACGAAAGGCTCACAAGCAAAACACACGGAAAGCAGGCGGGGCTTCCATCCACACACAGTGCAGGACTCTGGCACAGAACTAGTTGAAATGATTTTTTATGAGATGGGCCTATGGCAGGTGCACTTTTTTCCGTTTTTCTGTTAACATTTTTTTAGTGTCCTTTTTTTTGGCCGAAAAAAAGTGCATTTTTATAAAAATCAACGCCAAACTCCTCCCACGAATGTGGATGCATTTTGTGCAGCGGGTGGCTTTATTTGGGCCCACATTATGCGTTCGTAATGAGCCCAATGAGGGTGAACTTCCGCCGTCGGTCTGGATGTGTATCATATCCCCTCCCACTTGGTAAAATGGAAATAAAAGTCGCCAAAAGTGCGGAGAAATAGTAAAAAAAAAAAGTTATATTGGTCCTCCCATTCCACAATATTTTGAAATTATAAATTATTGCACGTGGGGTGGGGGCTGCTCCATTTCATTATGTCATTTGCCAGAGGTTACCTGGCACATCATCCTGCTTGAGGCGCACAGGCAATCATAATTGATTTATTCCTGTACAGCCGATGTATGACATCCTGTGACGGACACACATCCACAGTACCATCATAGTACACCCGAAGCTCCTTTGCATAAGAAGAGGCTACTTACCCACTTTTCGTAAAGTGACAGTAGCCATGGCAACAGAGAAAACACGCAACCGGTCTCAAGCCCACCCAATTGCTGCCACCCTCTCTGTCTTGTCTGGCCATCATCCAAGGACGAAGACGGCAGCAACAGCAACTACGACAATGGCAACAGCAACAAATCCGGCGACGACGGGAGGTATTAACTCATATGTGGGAGTCTCTTTCTGTTTACAAGGTCAGGCAAACGAACATATTTTGTGGTCCTTTCTTCGACCGAAAATATCCGTGCGCACACACAAACAAAACGACTCACAGGACGACTCATTTTCCACTTTCAACCCCGAGCTCCGCCGCCCGTTCTCAACAGACGAACAAATTTCTGAGAAAATTATCCTCAAGTGCGGAGGCATTCAATCTTCGACGGAGTGGATGAAAATAGGTGAAAAATCAGGGATTCCCAAGGTGGGGGTGTTTGGGGAGAGGGGCCGATGGAAAGTTCGTCTTGGAGTTGGAGAAGCCCGGCACGTGGAGACAGCTTTCAGTGTTACTTCCATGCCGCCGCTTGTACGGAATAATTATAACAATGTGAAATGTATATTTTCGTTTCGAGAAAAGGTGAAGAAAAGGTGGGGAGCCAGGAAGACGCAAAGAACCAGGACAGGAGGAAACATGTGTTAATTTGTGTTTTTCTCCAAATATTTTTTTTTTTTTTTTGTCGACGCGAGGGTTAAAGTTGTTGCTGCTGTGTTGTCCTTCGACGACGTTTTGCCGTGATCTTGACCTTGACGTTGTTGGTGGAAGGTCGGGGGAATTGGCTTTTTTGAAGGCTGATGGTTGGGTTTTTGGGATGCGTTTCAGCGATATCGAATAAGAATCACAATTTCGGTGTTTCTATGGATTCGAAGGTTGTTCTATTATTTTGGGGAGGGGTGGGGGGAGGGAAATGCGTTCGATATATTTTTTTTCGATTACATAATCTCAAGGTAGCTTTTTTGCTGGCAAGGTGTCTTCTTGTTGTTGTGTTGTAGGAAATTCCCACTTAATTAGGGAGAATCGCTTAGGGGTTTTTGAAAAATTCCCCGAAATGAATTTGAGATCCGTAATTAATTACGCTTCGAGGATGGCGAGACATTGTGGAGGAGACTCCGCTAGACAGACAGATACAAAATAAGTGTAGGTGCTAGGAGAGAAATATTTAAGAATATTTCTAGAATAGCGAAAAAGAAAAATCTCATTTTTACATTTGGAAGTGAAAAAAGTGGGCTTTACAAACATACAAACTCTATACATTTTGCAACAACTTTCTTTTCTTTATTTCATTTTCAGCAAGCCTGAAGTGAAATGAGTATGCGTTATGCGCAGAGGCGTATTATACCGTAGGCGACTCAGGTGGCCGACCGCAGAGGGCCCAAAATTCCGCTTCTGCATACATAATTTTGTTATCCAAAATCATTGAATTCGCATTGCAATAGTGATCACATCCTTTTTCCTTTCGTTGAAGAAAATGTTGACAGAAAAGCGCGCTCCTCAATCCCATCATGAATCACTTCCTATTGGTAAATGGTGATTTGCCAATGTGCATCACCACCTTCGAAAGCCAAGGAAACATTTTTCCACGTCCTCTCAAAATTCCAGCTTAGTTAGTTCCAGTAGCTTAGGCATTTTTCTATATGATACTCTTGCTATTAGTATCACCCTATGCACCAGACTTTCGCCAATAATAGCCATTTTCCAGCTCTCCAGGCTTACCATGGAAATAGGTTTTATTCTAAATTGGTACTTCCCCCCATTTATTTCCCAACATTCTAAGAATGACTCTTTCCTGAGTGCGCTTCTTCTAATATAGATGAAAAAGCTCGCCTTGAAGTGATATGTAGATGTTGCAAAGGTCTCGCGAAGAAGAAGTGCGCCCAATTTCAAGCAAAAAGTATGAAAGGCCTCTATCGGGGGTTGGAGGAAATATCGTCTTCGACGTCTGTTAGGAACCAGGCCATCCAGGAGCTTCTACAAATCAACTTGAATAAGGGAGCAATTACCTTCAAAATAGCCGCGCAGAGAAAAAGAAATGCTCAGGAGATTCGTTCCCCAAAGTTCATTACCAATGCTCAAGGCCAGCTTCTTGAGGAAGACGACAGAACAGTTTCCCCGGGTATACTTTCTAAGAGCCGCTCCTCAAAATGACGAAACACCCAACATTACTGTCGAAGAAGTTAGGAATGCGGTCAAATACTCCAAAAAAAAGAGAAGCGGTTGGGCCAGACGAGATACCTCTGAGTTCTGGAAAAAGATGGGAGACATCGGGTCCAGATGGCTCATGATTCCTATCTCCAAAGATATGACCGGTGATCCAATACCGAATCAGTGGAGGGAAAGTTATCTTCGTGCTTTACACAAAGAGAAGGGCGATACGCGAAACTGCGATAACTACCGTTCTGTCAAGCTGATGTCACACACCATGAAGTTCGTTGAGCGGGTATTAGATGTCCGACTGCGGAAAATAATACGGCTATCTGATGACTAGTGCGGGTTTGTCTCGGGCAAATCAACAACAAATGCAATCCAAAGTATAAGGGTCATACTACTGTGATCGAAAAATGCCCCCTAAGCTGAAAGGAAGGCTCTACACCGCAGTTGTACGTCACACACACGGTTCACAATTCTGGACAATGTACAAAAATTATGAGGGCAAATTAACGGCAGCTGAGAAGAAGATGCTTCGCACGACAGCAGGAGTAACAAAGCTTAATAGAATAAGAAATTCAAAGATTCGAGGAAGAGATCCTTCGAACCTCGTCAAAAAGGCAACATCCATCGACGTTCCTACACAATCGCGCAAAAAAAGCAGACCAAAAAACAACTGGATCACACAAATACAAAAATACCAGCATTCAATTGGCCTCAGTGACGATTGGCCTGCCGGCACTTCCTGAGGTCTAACCGGCAAACCCCACTGTAAAGTGGGAGGCTTGTGATCCTTCTACTCCGGCTCATAACTTCGCCGTAAGGAGAAGAAGAAGAACATTCTAAGAGTAACTCTATGAAGTTTCATTCCTGTATTGCATTTAGTTCGGTTCATACACGTGCTTCAGTGAAGCAAAGTAAAGTATTTTTAAAAGTGGAAACAATTTAACCTCGTGCTGTTATAAGGTATCTGTTTAACTACTACTTTAGGGGAATTTGCCCCATCGAAAACAATAGTTAAAAAGTTGGTAGCCGAATTCAAACGTGGACGAGAGAGTGTTGAAGATGACCCACGCTGTGGAAGACCATCAACCTCAACATTGAAGCAAATTGTAATCTGCAAGATGAGTTCCGTAA
Organism: Pocota personata; assembly: GCA_963082735.1. Taxonomy (NCBI): domain Eukaryota; kingdom Metazoa; phylum Arthropoda; class Insecta; order Diptera; family Syrphidae; genus Pocota; species Pocota personata. The sequence continues at coordinate 8,206,717 of OY720430.1, forward strand.
CTACTTTCAGTTGAACAAAATCGAAATTAACTGACGATGTTGGCCAGATTTCTGATGACATACCATACATGGGTTCACCACTATACCCCTTAGACTAAATAGCAATCAAAAGAGTGGAGAAGATCTGGATCACCAGCCCTGAATAAAGCTAAAAGTTAAATTATCGGCGGATAAGGTAATGGTAATGGTATTGTGGGACTGAAAGGGTCTTTTGCATCGGCTGGAAATAAGGAAAAGCCGTCCAGGAATATTACGCAAAAGAGTTTTGTTTCTTGTCAAACCATGGCTGAAATTCATTTGGTTCCATGTGACATTCATCTGTTCCTCAATAAGAAAAAGAAACATTTGGGCAGACAGAAACTTTCAACGAATGAAGAGATTGAAGCTGCCGTAAACTTATTTTTGAAGGCGATGAGGAAATTTTTTTTTTAAACTACTGTAGCATTATAAATTTTCGAGCTTTTTTTCTAGGGCAGGCCACAAACTTTCTAATCCGCCCTCGTGCTTATCTTATAGTTAAGATATCTGCCCCCAACTGCATGTACTCTTGTTACGAGTAGCGTGAAGTTTTGCTGGGAGTTTTTTTTTTAAGTAAAAGAAATAAGTTCCTACAACTAGTTTTTAATAGAAGACCTTCATGAAACTACAGTAAAATCTTGGTTATATGAACTATCCAGATTGAAAGATTTATGCTACATATAAAGGAAAGGTTTGCACTCTAAAGAGGTAAGAGGACAAGGATTCAAATTGAATACATGGTCAAATTTAAAAATTTTAAATTATCACTGGCTTGCTTAGGTGAAGAATAGGGTGGTCTTCGGCATTATTCTCAACATGCTACCTGCGAAGCTTTCATTAAGATATGCGGCTCCATAGCTAAAAAGTATCCCTGCCTGATCGTCGATTGTGGACTAGTTGCCTCCAATTTAAGACAACAAGCTTCTTGTCACATTTTCGATTGATCTTTAGAATAGAAGTACGGTCTTCCGTCTCTAATTTGTTGGCTTGGAATTCAAAGATTATGTTGGACTAAGAACCTTGCTGTCCAGTCATTTAATGTGTCCAAGTCAATACTGTCTACGGGTTTTATCTCAACAACTTAAAACTCTTGGAGCTTACCTCAATTGCACATAAGTTGCCACCTTTTTCTCAAAGGAAAGGTAAAGAAACTTGGTAAGTAGGTATCACATGAACTGAACGAGTCCCCCAAAACTACAGCTTAAGACACCAAAGTGAACCGTTTTTGCACCGAATAATCATCTGTGATGAAAACTGGATTCTGTACGATAACCGCAAAGGACCTGGATGCATACGAAAAACTATAACACACGCCTAAACCCGGTCTTCACCCAGATAAAGATATGGTGACAATCTGGTGGACATTAGAAGGACCAACCAGTTTACATTTCTTCAACTAGGGGAAACGATTAACGCCATCAAATATTGTGAGAAAGTCGACGTAGTTACTGCAAAATTGGCTGAAAAGGAGCCTTAGTTGGTCAATAGGTATAGTCCGATTCTTTTGCATGACAATACCATACCACAACCGCAACGATACAAAAACTGTTACAGATGAGATTTTAAATTATTTCCCACACACCGTACTCTCCTGATTTTCCCCAAACGGATTATCACTGTAGAGATGCCCCTATCATAGTTATTTGATCTGTACCTCCAAAATTGTCTGCGCCCGACCCAAAAATTGAATACCTAATGCGGCACATACTGTTTAGATGAAAATTTAAAGGGTGCTCTTTTGGTCTAATATCTAGTGCCCATGTCGGTCGCGAAGAGCAGTCGATAACAATATATTATGGAGTGTCTAACGCCTCAACAATGTGTTGAAGTTATTAAAATATTTTATCTAAATAATCGTTCATCCACATTTTGGGAAAAAATCATTACGAGTGACAAAGCTCATTTCGAGTTGTCTTTGTTAATAAACAAAATATCAGCTACTAAGGCACTGAAAATCCTCAATTGATACACCAATGACAACAAAATATCAGCTACTGAGGCACTGAAAATCCTCAATTGATACACCAATGACCTTTACATCCTCGTAGTGTTACTGTATAATGCGTCTTTTGGGCCACATTTTTTTGAAGACGCAAGAGGCAATGCAGATCGCTATAGTTACATCTTGCAAAACCTTTTGATGACCGAATTCGATCCATTTGGCCTACAATACATGTGGTTCCAACACGATGGTGCCACATCGAACACAGCTAACGATATGATGGATATTTTGTGAGAATATTTTCCCGACCGAATAATGTCAAACAGAGGTGATCACTCTCGGCTTCTTAATTTGGAGGTACTTGAGGGGAAAGCCAACCACAATCCCGATGCTAAAGGTAAACATTATTCAAGAAATTGGTGAAATAACATCCGAAATGTGCCAAAATGTTACGCAAAATATGGTTGAAATAGCACTCATCTGCACTGTGGCTAGAGGCGACCATTTGGCCTATATAATATTCGACACATAATTGTTATAAACCAAATAATCGGTAAATAAAAAAATAATATTAGGTGCGCAACTAAGTTCTTTTTGATGAAAATGCAACTTTATTGTGAAAAAATGGTTACAAATGAATCACTCAAAGTATTGCGGTAAAAGTGTTCATCTTTTGAGGCTATCCACGGATCAAGCCATTTTTTGATGTCTTCATATGAGCGGAACTGCTGATCAGCCAGACCATGTGCCATCGAACGGAACAAGTAATAATCGGATGGCGCAATATCTGGGGAATATGGTGGGTGGGGTAGGACTTCCCATTTGAGCGTTTCCAGGTAGGTTTTAACGGGTTTGGCAAAGTGAGGCCGAGCGTTGTCATGCTGTAGAATCAGTTTTTCGTGCCTCTGCTCCGTATTGTGGCCGTTTTCCAAACAGTGCTCGGCTCAGTCGCATCAATTGAAGTCGATACCGTTCTCCAGTGATGTTTTCGTTGGGTTTCAACAGTTCATATTAAATGACACCGACCCAGTCCCACCAAATATACAGCATAATCTTCGCAGCGTGAATATTCGGCCGAGCCGACGACGTAGAAGCATGACCGAGCAGTCCCCATGACTTTCTTTTCTTTGGGTTGCTGTAATGAATCCATTTTTCATCACCCGTTACGATGCGATGAAGAAAACCCTTCCTTTTTTGCCGCTGGAGCAGTTGTTCACAGGCGATATTTGACATCTGTGAATAGTAAGCATTGACATTAGTAGTTATGTAGTTGTATACGAAAGAACAACGCATTTTAATTGTTAAAATCGATCTCCGAAATGGGGAAAATTTAACTAATACGATTTGCGAATTAAGAAATTAATGCCGCGATTAAGAAATTAATGGAGAAATTCGATATTACAGTATCAGTGTTGGATCTGCAAAGACCAGTGCGTTCCACAGTGAGTGACAGTGTTCGTGACAATTCATCAAAAACCATTCGCCATCGTTCCCAGCAGTTGAATCTGTCCTAAAGCTCCACGCAGCGCATTTTAATAAAAGAAACTCGCTGTTTGGTGGGAATTTTGGGCCAGGAGCGTGGTTGGGCCATACTTCTTCGAAAATTCTCTTGGTGCTGCAGTAACAGTCAATGGTTAACGTTATTGGGACATGATAATAAATTATTTTTAGCGCCAGTTAGACGCCAGCGCCACCTGCCACACAGCGCGAGAAACAATGCATAAAGTTTTCCAGGCGCATCATCTGTCGTTTCGGCGAAAAAAAATGGCCACCAAGATCATGCGATATCATTCCATTGGATTTTTTTTCTTTGCGTTGTGTGAAGCAGAAGGTGTAAGCGAATGATCCCCAAAAGATTCAAAAGCTAAAGGACGAGATTCGCTGTGCTATTTATGAAAGTAATCGTCTTCAAAGTGCGAAATCTGCAAGGCCAGCCGTGGCGCCCATTTGGCTGATATCATTTTTCATATTTAATGTCAATGTCGCAATATTATATTGACATAAAAATATCAGCAGTTCAATATAGCACTGAAGATGATGTAGTTAAAATTTTGGCCAGTATTTATGCAAATTTGAGCCTTTTTTATGGCGTTATCCATCACTTTTCTCAATATTTCCACCGGTATGAACTCTATTTCTTATTTAATGTGGTCTTTTAGGACTACAAGAGTCTGTGGCTCGTTCACATAAGCCAATGACTTCAAATAACACCAGAGAGAGAAGTCTGGAATGATCAGGTCGGGCGATCTTGAGGCTAAAGCAAATTTTTTTTTATAATTTGCACGTGTTAAAGGGGATATGAATACCCTTATACTAATTTTTTATTTTTTTTTAGAACACGTGCGTTTTTGTGGAAAGGAAGAGACAGAGAGAAAGATGGAGTGGTGTGGTTTGAAACTCAGGTGGTATTAAGTTTCTGTAAACTCCTAGGGTGGCTGTCCAGATAACTGGGGAGTATTTTGTTTGGTTTTCGCTATTATTGTCGTTGCTTATGATTCACAGTATTTTTTTCCGTCCTCCTGATGTCATCATCACGATCAAGTTGCATTTTGGCCATATGACCACCCTACTGCCAGTATTATGCCTTCACAGTGGAGTTGTCTTAGCTTTCGCAAGTGATCGATTTTTGTATTTATTTCATGTGAAATAAATAGATGATCCTTGATATCAAGATTCGAACCGTGAATCAACAGCGTGACAAACGATGATGTTACCACTACACCACGGCCACCCAATCGCTAAAACGGGCTATAACACGGCCTGGAAGTGGCACTGTCTCGTTGAAACCACATGTGCTAAAACCCCAATTCATCCATTTCAGGTATCAAAAAGTCACGTAACACGATTTTGTAGCGCTAGCCAATGAGATTTATTGCGTTGCCAGTAGCGTCTTCGAATAAGTTGGGCCCAATCACCCTTTCAGCAAAGACACCGCACCGTTTTCGCTTGTCGACATTTCATTTTGAAGAAAAATCGTCCTCTTCATGGCTGTATTCCAGACGGTCTTAGTGGTCTGCAGCAGATGCAAATATCTTTAGGCGCTGCAGAGGCCGCCTGGAAATGCTCAATTGTGTGACCCGTGGTTTCATTGATGTCGGCCGAACGTCCCGTTCTTGGTCTACCATCCTTTGCCCTATCCCGTTTTGAGTCAGTCTCTTAGAGGTGTGAGGCTTGACCTCGAATTGTGCGACCAATCGGTGCCGAATCGTGGTAAAATCTTCAGCTAAATTCACGTTGTGTGATGAATTATTCGGCAACAAAATCGAGAAACAAAATCGAGAGACATTCCACGTTCTTGAGGAGTATAACATTCCATTGTTCATAGTCGTGTTTTCCTCATCTGTTTACTACAAAACTGTCAATATCACAATGACAGGAGACGCCATTTGCAAAAATCATAGATAATACATATAGGGTCATTACTTTTGGGGCACCTTGGATATGGAAATGAAAGACGGTATTTAACTTACCATCCTACCCGAGAATAATTATTATTTTTTTCTTCTAACAAAATTGTTATTATAAAATAGTTCAGCTACTTCCAAATTGGAGTGGTTGCGAAGTCTAACTTCATGTCATATGTTGTTCATTTTTATTTGTAAAGTCAGCTTCAGTTCATTTATCATTTACTTCCCTTTGCCGTTTTTCGGTTACTTCCTTCACGCTTTTACCGACAGCAAGCAGTATCGTCTGCAAATGTGGCAACAGTAGTTTCGGCATTTTGTGGTAGGTCGTTGGCGCATAAAATGAACAAGACGGGTCCTAACGCACTACCTTGTGCTAGGCCAGCTTTTTTATGTGGAGTTTTGCATTATTCTAAATAATCGCTGCATTAATGTACCACACTTTATCGAAAGCCTGTGTTAAATGAAGGAAGATGGTAGAGCACATTTATTTCTCTTCAAAGGATTTTTCTATTTTATCGGTTATTCGGAGAACCTGAATAGCTATTTCTAAAACCGAATTGATGGTTTGGTATCAATGTTTTTTCTTCTATGGTCGGATGGAGATGATTTAGGAAGAATTTTTTCGAATAACTTAGACAGTATTGGCAGCAAGGATATCGGACGATATGACGTAACCTCACTAGGTAATTTACCGGGTTTTGGTACCATAATGGTGGAACATACCTTAGTCTGAATGCGCTGCATTTATTATCTGTGTTAGTTTTTTCATACATTTTTTAGGAGCTTTACTAGTAGCGCCCAAATAAAAGCACCTACCTTCCAACATGTGCATATATAATGTTAACATACAAAATTGGAGAAAGACCGATGGTAGTGTTCAAATTTGTATCACAGGCGGCTTTCATTGGTATTTTTCAAAACTGAATGAAAAATCGTCTTTTATATTTGAGGTATGAATAACTAGTCCTATTGTCCATTGATAGCTATTCCACCTCAACACTTTATTTTATAAAATGAACCGAAAGAATGAAATAAAACTCAGAATGATATTACATAGACAATACACCCTCACAATGGGCAATTAAAATATTAATTTAAAAAATATAATAGAACACGCAGTAGAATGCCCATTAAAACACAAAAAAAAAAAAAAACATTCCTCCGATTCATTCACAAGGATTGTAGTATAATTATGATTGCTATGTGTGCGCTTTATCAGCACATTGCAGCTCCCTGCATAAAAAACCGAGTTAAACAATAGAACACATTCTGTTGCCTAATTGGTAAAAGTGCGAGAAGCGGAACTCTTTGAAAATTATAAAACATCCGGCCACTTAGTGCCGAAGAGTGGCATTAACGAAACAATTTGCCAAGGAAAATGGGAAAATTATTGCTCAAGGCACTAATAACTTACAGCATTGTGAGAAAATTGGGTCCTTGTATGATGGCATGTACCATCAATAATGTTTGGATTTTTATTGTGCAAAGAATTTTAAATCTGCGATTATTTTTTTTAATTACTAGGACTTTGATTCATTAATACATCCTCAGGGGTATAGATATGTTTATAGGAACAAATTGGTGCCTCCGTGATCAGTACATAACTCAAGTCACCCATTTGAACAAGCTGACGGTCGGTTTACATAAATACAGATAAGACATTGCATAAGGATAACAATTAATATGAAAGGCACTAGAAGTCATAGATAGATGCGTTGCAGGCAATCTGAAAGCGAAAAGTTTCCGATACTCAAATTCATTCACAGGCTATATGACCTACTTTGGTCCCACTGACAAAGAACTGCGAAGCATGTCTCTGATTACCTGTTTTTCTAAACATTCTCTCTCACGCAGCAAAGCAAAAGGCTTATAAAGCGGCGCTGCATAGGGTAACGAGAGGAGCTTACGACATCTAAAAGCAGTCGTGAAGGAAAGGACACCAGCTTCTAGGAAAGAAGAAGAAATAATATGAAGAACGCAAGGCTACAGAGCTCTAACAGAAGCTTGTAGGGATGAAGCAGGAAAAGTAGTCGCAGTCGATGCTGAAAATTTGGAAAGATTAATTCTCTAGACTGTTAAATGGCGATAACGACCAAAACTTCGCTGTCAGGCAGAATGCTCCATTTCACCCGGATGGTGACAATCAACATCTCTCCATTCCTTTCGACGAAAGTGCGGTAAAGATAGAAGTATATAAAATCCAACCAGGCTTCTGGAGCCGACGGTCTAACTGACGAGCTATATAAAGGAGCTGGTTGTGATAAAACTCATCTGTAAAATATGGACGGATCAAAGTATGTCTGACGAATGAAACCTCAGCATCGTTTGCCTGATACTCAAAAATGCGCCAACAACAGCGGTATTAGTCTCCTCAACATTGCGTATAAGATCCTACCCGCCTTATTATTGCCTTTAACCTTTTATCAACAATGTTATTATCAAATTAACATAGCGTCAGATCTTGAAAAACCCAGAATCTTCTAATCGATACTCACGACCTTTTCATCGATTCTTAAGTCGCGTATGATAACGCCTATAGAAACGAGCTACGTATATAGAGCCATGTCTAGTTTCAGTATCCCTGGCAAACTCGTTACCAGTGCAGGGAGAATGCACGCTGATCCCTCAAAATCGGCAACAACATCTGGTGTCAGAAAAGGTAACGCGCTGTCATGTGATTTCTTTAACATCATATTTGAAGGGATTGTACACAATTTTCAAGCTAACATCAGGAGTACGACTTTTCAAAGGACATTATTGGAAGAACACATTGGCTGTGGGTGACGCTTTCAGGAGTACGAGTATTGAAAATTAAGCGGCAAAATTAGGTTTAGAGCATAACGAGAACAAAACAAAATATAAGCTGTCATAAAAAAAAGGTAAGTCAACATTATCGACTTGGGTAGAACGTCACTAAGGACTTTGTCTACCTAAGGACTTTGTAGGCCGGGCTAGTGCAGATATCAAGCCCAAAACTGCTATTCCTTTGGGTTAAGAAGGCCCCTGTAGTCTTCTCGCGGACAACTAAGCTGCCTTGGTATAAGACCCTCATCATACTAGAGCATGGACGTTATCAAAGGCAAATTAAACCTCAATTGGTTGTTTTGAAAGAAAAATTCTTCGAGTGATTTTTGATTTCGTTTGCACGTGGACGCGGAATAGAGGTGAAGACCTGTTGTACAGTGACATCGACCAAGTCAGAAGGGTTCGAATCCATTACCTGGGATACCTAGGACATGTAAAGCGAATGGAAATCAACGCTCAAGTTTTCAAACCCATCCCGGAGGGACGACGCGATAAGGGAAGACCTCATTTGGCGGCACACACAAGTGGAAAGTATGTAACTGCTCAAAAATACCAATTTGCCCGTCTTATACTCGTATTAAAAAAATAGTGAAGTTCACCATGAAATTAGAGGGTGTGCTAGCTAAAAGGGTAGTGAGATCGATTAATACATTTATGAAAAACTAGGGGACGTCGGTTTCATCTCATATGATTGGTTAATGGGTTGATGGGACAGGAGAAAATTGCACCCGTCACAATTAGATTAATGTATATCCGTTGGGTTGCGCAAGTTACGAGTATGTGGTGGTTATGCCTCCCATACTTTAGAACCTGTGAAAAATCTATGGATTTTCAAACCATCTCCAGAAAGTTCTTCTAAGTCCAGAAAATATATTTTCCAGGAATTTCATTTTTGATTTGGCAGAGCGCTGGGCAGTGACACAGAAAGTGTGGAGTGCCCTCATGCACATCTTCGTCACCACATCCTCTGCACAGGTCATTTGTGCTGAGTCTCATTTTATTTGTATGTTTTGTCCGGTGGTATCATCCACAAGAGAGGACAAAGATTTCATGTTCATCTGTAAGATTCTGTAGGTTTTTTTGTTTTTTTGTAGAGTGGCCACTTTTTCCTGGTTATGATACAGGAGTCGAGCATACTCTATCTCGTTTGCTGCTAATAGTGTTTTGTCCCCAATCGCTTGTGGGATTTTACTGTAGTATCTGCCTGATTTAGTTCAAGTGATGATATTTCGTGACAGCGACTTACAAGCTTCAATTTTATTTCTATAATTAAGTACTTACTAGTTTTAGTAAGTTTACTCGTATTTCCGTTCTCTCTTTGGTGAAATATAAAGTTACCGAAAATCGTGATAAGTTGATTAGTGATAAGTCATGGGGAAACTCTTAGTTCTTTCAATCTGTCCTAGATAACAGCAAAAAGAAAAGTGAAAAGCTCCAGAGCTTTTCAGAGTTGTCATAGTTTTCCGACGAAATAACGAAAAAGACGGATTAGCGTTGTATTGGAACAACTTTACTTGGGTCTAGGGGTGGTGAAACGTTTCCAGTCCTCTAGATTCATGAGACTAAAGTTTACGGTTTCAGCTTTTTCCAGCTTCATAAATTTCTCTGCCCGCTGTTTGTACATAATGTATAGGCGATTCATAGTGTTTGTGGTATGATCCTTGCTACCGGTAGAATGGCCACCGATCTAATGGTTTCCTTTTGAAATCGTAAGCGTCCTGTAAAGAACTAGGTATTAATTTTTAAGCCAAGCACAATTTGAGCCTCACTTTTTCTTTTAAATTCATTTCTAAAAACTGGAGCACTCAGACTCGATTTTCGGTCCATAGTACTGCCAGGCAGAAAACCCTTTTTTGGTGTAGTGGTTGGAGTTTTTTTTTTTCAAACATATAAACTTACGATAAATTACAATAAATAAATTAAAATGCTTGTTAACACTACAAATACTTACATAATTAACGAGCAGTTTGCTTATCATAATTAATGAGGAAATAAGTAAATGGCTAACAGTTTAATATATTTGGCGTAGATACATTAAATACAAAAGATTAAATAATTGTACATTATGATTACTTTTTATGTTTTCAACTAATTTGATTTACTCAATAACACCAGGATAGATGGGTTTTATCCATCCAAAGCGTTGGAGGTTTTATTCACTCCGAGCTCCTTTTTCGCTCGCTGTTGTCGCTGTATTACTCTCTCGGTTCCGGTTGCCTGGCAAGGTCTGATGGTTTTGTACGTTGCAGTCGCCTCGGAGCAGTAGGCACGTTAAGAAGATTTGTTGCTTACTCGATAACATGCACCTGGAGTCTTTTTTCGTGTGCTGTGGCCTTTGAATTGATTTCTTGGAGCCCAGTAGAAATCATTGGATCCCGATGCAGGTCACTGTTCCTGTTGTACGACGGAGCATTAACAATACTCCTAAGGACTTTATTCTGCAAACGTTGAATAACTGCAATATTGATTTGGCTGGCACATCCCCATAGCTGAGCTCCATAGTTCAACACTGGTTTTAGGACCTGTTTATATAGGAGTATTTTATTATGTGTTCGCCACTTAATGTCCAGTTCAGTTCTTCTGATTTGAATACGCTCTTTCCACCGAAGCTTGGCGTCTAGAATCATACGTAGATAAAGGGTTTTCAATAGGGACATTACAATTTTGTATTTCAATATAAACGCACCCTTAAACTTTTTTCATGATCTGTCAATGCCAAAATGTCAGTCAAGATTTATATTTTTATTTTCGTGAAGTCCACGAACAAGCAACGTTTAAAAATTATTCAAAATTACTACCGAAATTCTGAGTCGGTGGTCGCAACTTTAAGAGCGCAAAAGTTTGAAGAAAATCCTAAATTTCATCGAAAAATCATCTTCAGCGATGGAGCTAAATATGCATTATTGGACAGCAACACGCCCACATGTGCTTCAAGAGACTCCATTGTATCCACAAAGAGAGACCCTGTGGTATTTTTTCGTCGATAAAAATGATCGCCATGTTACGATTAATGGAGTTCGCTATCGTGCCTTGTTGGAAGACCTTTTTTGGCCAGAATTGGATGGACTTGACTTTCGGTGATATGTGGTTCCAATAAAATGGTGCTATATGCCACACAGCTGGCCAGACAATTGATCTATTGAAGGGTAAGTTCAGTAATCATGTAGTCTCGTTAAATGGTCCGGTTGAATGGCCAGCTCGCTCATGTGATTTAACGCCGATGGATTTATTTTTATAGGGTTACGTTAAGTCGTTGGTTTATACCAATAAGCCAGCAACGTTAGAGGAGCTCAGGAACGAGAAATTGCCGATATGTGTGGAAGAGTGGTGGCAAATTGACTCCAAAGAATCGATCGATGTAAACCTGCTCGCGATGGTCATATGAACGAGATCAAATTCCATACTTAAATCTGATATGTGTACTACACCTGGAATAAATTCCAGCCCTATATCTCAATTATTCTGTGTTTCATTTAAATACAAATTTGTTATGTCCTTACTGAAAAATCCTTGCTTGTGGTATTGAAGTGCCAATAGGATACTACGAGACAGACTTATTTGTGAAGTCAATATGTTTAGATTTGTTCGAATTTAGCCATTTTTGTGTCCAACTGATTATTTGCTCTGTAGCAGCTTGTAATTTGTACGTCTAGTCTGACGTTGATTCGCCCACCGTTAGAATCGCTGTGTCATTGGCAAAGGTTTTCAGTTTTAGTGTAAGGTGTTGTTGGTTGGTCACGGGTATAGACGAAATATAAAAGAGGACCAAGTATAGTCCCTTGTGGAACAACTGTCGCGTAACAACTGTTGCGATTTTAAATAGGATTCGATTATGTGGACGTACTGTTCCGGAAGATATACTTGAAGATGTACTTGTTCTTTTATGGAGTACTTTGTTTGAAATCCAAACTGATGATTTGGGATTAGGTTTTTCGATTCTACTATTGGTACTACCATAGCTTTGAAGGTAAGAGAAGTAGAGATACTTACCTGTATGAAGACACCTCGTGAGGGTCCTTACCTGGTTTAGGGACCATAATCACTTTGGCTACTTTCCATAAGCTTGGTACATATTCAAGACTAATTGATTTATTCATTAAAAGTGAAAGATTAAATAACCCTTTGTTTGGTAGTTGCTTCAGAACTTCTGCAGTAATCAGGTAAAAACCCAAAGCTTTTTTTCTTTTAAACATTTTATCTCCTTAGTTCACACATTGTGATCGGAGGAATTATAATACTTCAGTTTTCGTTGAGATTTAACAACTCCTCACAGGCGGCTTCATTCGTCTTAAAAGTATTTTCATCGTTACTTTTACTGATTGGAGTAAATTAGATTTTAGTCGTTTCTCTTTTATGCTAGGGTTGCTGTTGGATGCTGCTGGTCCCCGCTCGGGTTCGAACCTGCACAGTTTGGATCACAAGCAAACAAAATACCTACCATGCCGTAGCCAGTCATTCACCTGGCAAGTTATTTTGGTTTGTATTTGTACCCCCATAAAACCGAACAAGCTAATTGTAGGTAGGTAAGGCCTATTATGTTGTAGTACCATTAAAATTGATGTAGGATCCAATATTCGGCACAGAGCATCTTCATTTACCTCCCACATATTTTTTCCTCTAACTGAAATCTAATATAATAATGATGAAAATACATATCTAATATTAATCTCCCTCGTTTCGCCTTCCTTGAAAAAACAGCATCTATTGCCTAATTGAAAACTTTTTTTTTTGGTGTATTTTTCGAAGAACATCAACCGCTATAAGTACCAGCACATTCTAGCTAGCAAAACAAAAAAAAAAAAAAAAACAACTTTCAAAGGATGTATCCCGAGTTCGAGTTGGATGTTTATTCGTTCTTCCCGCACATGTGTGTGTTTTAAATTAATTTTTGTTTGCAAACGAATAAGAAAAAAAAAAAAAAAAAAACCCGAAGCCTTCTAACGACGACAAGGAAATAAGTATAAACTTCTCATCCTCTGTTCAGGGCCACCTCCTCCTATCGCCATCCCTTGGCAAAATTCAAATTTATGTTTAGTTACACTCAAGTTTTTCCCATTTTTATAAACTTTTTTCTTTTTTTTTTTAATAATGAAATACCCCCCTTCCCACTGGCACGCCTTTTAGTCGTCTCTTGTTCTTCTCATGTGCCACCGGAACTCAGTTATCCCCCCCTACCCTACTTCAAAAACAGAACGCAAATTCTATTTAAACTGTGTGTACAGAGTTATTAGAAGAAGAAACTTTCAAAGAAGAGTAAAATTTCGTCCCTCCGGCGGCATGGTGAGAATGGTTGAACAGAAAAAAAAAAAAAAAAAGGTTTGGGTCTTGATATAGGTGCCCGTTCCCCTCATGGTAATGCGTGTGGCGGTTACTCTTATCAGTTCTAAACAGTGGGGTTGATCAGTAACCCAAGTAATGGGTTAGACCAGCAATAAATACCGATGGATGAATGGAGTCAAAATAATCAAACTGGTACGGGATGGTAAACCAAATCACTAAGCCAAAATCTCCACTACGGATATGGGCGGTATAAGTTGTACTTATGTAAGAGGCGTATACTCGTATTAATTCCTTAATAAATCTCGAAAACTCTATTAGCGTGTGGATTTACACATTACAAGAGACAGAAACTATCAAATACTTGTTATGTGATTGCCCAAACCTTCAAAACCGCTTGCTCCGTCATATGGGAAACAGGCTTTTGACGAACTAGGGGATCTCGTACAAGTTCCACTTAGAAACATGAAAAGCTTCATAAAGAGGCTGGTTTGTAACAGAACTGACCGCAAGGCAAAGGTTTTAAATATAGATACCACATAACAAAAGGGAAACACAATGTACCGTATGGCCCCCGTGTTAAGCACTTTGGTGCACTTCCTTCCAACCTAACTTACATATTACAATACTGCACGTACATATGAGTATTCAACAAATGTTATCATTTTAAACTAATATTAAACATTAAACAGCATCTAAGTTTCGTAACTAGTCTTTAACAGTTGCGGTTGTTGGATGGTCTCTCGTTGAGCCTTGCAAACGCCAGCTGAAGAGTTAGCACTTCCCCAGCAGAACAGGAAGTACTCGTATGCACACCTTCCGTGATTTGCTTTATTGAGCCTTTACCAGAGATTACGAGGCAGGTCAAATTAAAAGATGGGTTCGAGACGGTGATGGTATGTACGAGTATATGGATGCTACTCATTTTGTTGACCAAGCAGAATTGAGATTAAATGCATCATATGCTAGTTCTTCAGCGAGCTTTATGGTCGGGTGCAGAGACTTTGGTTTCTGCTGAGGTAACAAAAGAGTTACAGGGTTTATCGTCGCGGGTTTTGTACGAAAGCAGTGAATGAGATTTGGATTCCGAAATCGTTTAAGACTTAAGACCCATTTGGCTTGTGGGCCACAATGCATGCAGTGAACCTCGGCGTAACGAGCTGAAATATGTCCCTGAATCTTAAAGCGAAGCAAAAGTGTTTTTCACCTCCGAGACAAATACTCGTAAAATCTCACATATCAATCCAAAGAATTTCTGCCGGGTTGAGGTCATTTTCGATTTCTTCCCTCTCACATTTCAGTCCCATCAGCTTGTCCTCCTTTATTTAAAAAAAAAAAACTAGAAAATCTTTACAGAAGCTGACGTTGACTGCACTATTCGAAGCAATTTGCTTTCAGATTCCAAACATACATGCTACAAGGAAAGTTGATAGGAACTACTTTACATTTAATAGGGATCGGTATCCAACTTTTGATGTACTGATGATGTTTGGAGGTCTATTGTTGATATTATCGACACATCGATGTTTTACACAACTCAGATCTGTTAGTAGAGGTTCACCTCAGGGCGAAGTACTACCAGCTCTTCTCTAATTATTATTGAAAACAATATTCTGCTGATTGTCGAAAATAACAATTTCAGGAGTGTTAACTATATCGATGATGTGGTTGTTATAGTCCTAAGCGAAAACCTGTCAACTATTAAATTTGATATAGACAGGTACATATGTACATTACATACGAACTACGGATTAGGGGTGAACGCCTTCAAAACTTTTCAAAAGGAAACTACAATACTCCGAAGCTATCGAGAGGAAGATGCTCTTCTAAAATGCTCTAGAATTAGCATGGATGGTCAACCAGGAATTTACTTTTCTAGTTTTCCGTGCATGCTGTGTGGCATGACCATGTTAATATACCGTTATCCATAGGTTTCTGGATTGTATACAACTCAGCAGAAAAATGTTCACTGTAACACCCTGTATCGGGTTTATTTTCGTAGTCCTTACTGGGTTACAATTTTCTAGGTCAAGCTTGTCTTCCGGAGATAGCGGTAAGGAACAAGCGGAACATTGCAAAACTTCGTAGGAAATTATTATTATCAAAACTGTATCTACGTTTTCATTCAAAAATTACTCCATTTTTAGCTGAGTATTACCTGATGTCTTACACTTTACGCCATTTTATTTTATTTTAAATATGACCGTCAACACGTCGAACCCGACTTACAAAACAGATCTCATAAAAATGCGTTCAGTGTTAGTTGCGTGACAGGGACGACTTGATGATTTTCAAAACCACTTCTCCATTTGAATTAAATGATTTTCAAACGCAGATATCTGTACACCAAAAAAAAAAAACATTGACAACAAAAAAATTTAATCAATTTTTAAAGGGTGGGCCATCTGCTGATTCCTATTTAAAATTACATGTTATTTCGACACTAACAGATCTTACGCGCTCAATAAGTTGACACACAGTACCAACACTCCGCGGTACGAAAACAATTTATTTACGCTTGAACAACGTTGGGAAATATTAAACTAAACTTATTTCTAAAGTGGTGTTCCCGAAACAGTGCGGAGTTTGAAAATAAATTTAGGACGAAATAATGCACCAACTGTGCCTTTTGTACGCAAGTTTGTATAGAATGTTCGTAAGATTGGCATGCTAATTGATACACAAGTTATCCTCGTGTTTGTAGTGCTGCTGTTGCCGAAAGTGTGATCCTAAACCCGAGAACCACAACTCACCACAGATCTCAGCAACTGAACATTAGTCGTACTAGCCTGGCGACAATTATGCACTAAGACCGCGAAGGATTGAAGAAAAATGACCACACGCTTCGTTGTTGCTTCTCTGTCCGGGCTTTAGAGGAGGTCGAAATTGCTGTCGATTTAATTAAAATAATTTTTTCGGATGAGGCGCATTTTCATCTCGGCGGCTATGCCATACTTGGGGCTCGGAAACCCACACTTAGTCGTAGAGAAGCCAATGCACCCTCAGCATATGACTGTTTGGTGTGGTTTATCGAATGGCGGCATTATTTACCCATTTTTCTTCGAAGATGAAGATGGCGACGAAATTGATTAAATAAAGTTTGACGATCTCTGGTTCCAACAAGACGGCGCTACGTGCCATACAAGCCGACCAATAATTGATCTTTTGCGCAATAAGTTTGATAATCGTATAATAATCAGTCGTTTTTGTGATGTTGCTTGGCCTCCGCGAAACTATGATTTGAAGCTGTTGACCTTTTTTTTTGTGGAGTGCCATTAAAGATCGATGTTTTGCTAACAATCCAGAAATGATTTTGGCACTTAAGTACAATATTGGTCGAGCTATACGTGAAATAGACCACCGAACCATCGTCAATTTAATGCAAAATTGAGTTGACAGGATGAGCTACTACCAAGCCAGCCGCGACAGTCATTTAAATGAAATTATTTCCCATAAATAATCGGAAAGTGTACTCTTTTCAATAAAGTAAAAAACTTTGAAAAATATTAAATGAATTTTTTTTTATAATAATTTTCAAAAGAAACCAATAGATGGCCCACCATTTAGAAATTATCTTCATCTCTTCGGACATCGGATATACTCGTAGTATGCAGCAATATTTAAAAGATTCCCATAAACTTAAACGTTCATTATTTACGAAATCGAGAGGTACATGCACCTTCCAATTGTCTACTCCTTTTAGTCCCCACAGTGCTCCCCATCTAGTTAGATACGTTTTTAAAAATCATATGTTGCCCTGCACGAGTTCTGTGTAGCTGTGTCTAACGCAATATTGCTGTAAGAAACCGCAAAAACTTTTCGCTTCTTTTTCTTATAAAGCCCCCCGCATGTAAACCGTACTGCCGCTGCTGCTGCTCAAATGTCCTTGTCTTGCTTTGCCATCACCGGCAGCCACACATCCTTGTACGCGCTCAAAGATAACAGAGATTCCCGAAAGAAGCTTGCACAGAGTGAAGGGGTAGTGTTGCGGGTACACTTATTATTTCGCGGCGTGTGTGGGAGTTTGTGTAATAAACCAACAAACTTTCGTTTTTACAAAAGAGAAGCAGCGCGGCGGGGCCGCAAAGAAGACGAAGCTAAGTAACAGTAAACCCCTCGCAAAACAGTAAAGAAGGAGCTCAATTTATGTACATGGAAATTTTCTAAAAAAAATAAGAACAAGCAACAGCAACAGCAGCAAAAGAAGAGGAAAAACTTTTCTCCTTTCTATCAAAACAAAAAAACACAGCCGCGCGTCAAGTAATGAGGATATGGGACAAAGGCATCTTTGCCTTCGAGCATATGTCGCGGTTGACTGTGTGCGTATGTGTATGCATTGCATGTGCGTGTGTTTTTCGAAAGAAGATCCTTATTACATTCTCCACCGTGGGTGGGGATGAGGTGCGTGCCTGTCTCTTCCGGGAGAGGGAGAACTTAAGTAGCTTCAAGCTACGCATAAAAAATATTTTCAATTTAAAATAATTCCATGCCTAATGCATAGAGGATTCCACCCCCATCTCGTCGTAGCGTCAGCTACTACCATACTACTACCCCCCACCCACCGACAATTCTTTTAATCAATCTTCGCGATACAACACATACTTTGCGGCGGGTGGATGAGTATCTCGTCCCAGTGAAGATGAAAAATTTACTTCAGCACTACGTTACACTGAGATAAAGAACAAAAAAGAAACCTTGAAATGCGAACAATGCCAAGTTCCCGTTGTTTGACATGCAAATCTAAATTTTTCGGCGGAACTCCGGCTCCTGCTCGTGTGTCAACATGTGGGTGGAGAGGCAGGGGTACTCAGCAGCTACGCGGATATGTGGATGCTCGAAGTGCTGATCTTAATGGAATTATTGAAACTGGGATTTAATTTTGCTAATGCTCTTGGAGCAATGGCAGCTTGTTTGCATAGGCAGGGTTCGTAGGAGCGCGGTGCGTAAAATCGAATTACCAAACCGAATCCAATGGCAAATACTAGTGATTTTAAACTAAAGCGACAAAGCTAACATTAATTCTATTTCCTGATTGGTTTTCGAATTGGATGCAAATAGGCGCTGGTTGTGTCAGACATGGTTTCACTTAGTTCGTGTCTTACTTTTCATTTCATAGGAACTTTGAAACATATGTATTCGCTGCTGAGAGCTTAAGAGTAGGTCTTGGAATCGTTTCACAGAGGTGAAGCCTTAAGTCTAGTTAGCTGCACACTGAATGTGATTGATGAAGTGACAAACAATTGGTTGGTTACTGCTCAACAGCGGACGCCTTCGGAGGTAGCAACCGCCCTAAACTTATTTCTGGCTTTCGAAAAATCTGAGTCAGGTATCACTTCTATTAACAGGTATCACTTTCAATGCCGACGGTCCCCAAATACTGCTTCAAACTCTTTTATTAACACAATTACGTCAACAAATCAAATAGTTAATAAGAGAATGCGTATGACAACTTGAAGTTAATCGCAGTAAAGTTTGCAGGACGCGAAGGTGTCACGGGAAGGAGGTGGAAACAGGGAACTGAAAAACAATAGGCATTTCATTGACATCTCTAAAAGCAGCCATAAATGAGTGCATACGACAGGGTTTTAAGAAATATTGAACAGATGTAGCAATTTGGTTTGAAGGGGGCTGAGGCTCACTTCCTTGAATCCGGGCAGCACCAGAAGAATTCTCCAGATAAAATCAACGGCAAAGTACACATTTTACATTTTTTTTAAGCTCCTTACAGCCCAGTCAAGATTAGATGATGGCCGATGAACTCTTAGTGATTCCAACTGCAGCGTTCGTTGTTCGTTACTTGCATCGATTCGCCCGGTCACTTGTCTTAACTAATGATGTATTCTTTCAATTTGGGTGTTGGGCACACCACGCAAAAAATACTGGTTGCGAATAACCACAAGTCTTAAATAAGGATGACTCAACTATTGACGGTAGCAGCAATTGAAATAAGGGTAATGACCATTGGATCTGCGCTTGTAATATTTGGCCCTCGACAGGATATGTGAAGAGGAGGTCCTAAACTGCTATAAAGTAGATATCGCCGCCATCCAATAAGTAAGATGGCGTGATCCAGGTAAAAGAAGGATGAAAACTGTTACGTCAGAGGCAGACTAAGCATGTGAACAACCGCCTTAAGGCTAAATTCACAGACATCGCAAAAATACGTGCTAATGCCCCTACAGAAAGTGAAGACAACATCAAAGATTGTTTATATGAACTGACGAAGACTGTTTGCCTCCACTTGTGCAGTACGTTAGATAATCACTCTTTAAGGGCGGCCAACAATGACTTAGTTGCTGATAAGGTACGTATTTGGATACGACATTGCCAAAGAACTACTGTGAGAGGATTTAACACATGTAGGCATAGACAA
Organism: Pocota personata; assembly: GCA_963082735.1. NCBI lineage: Eukaryota > Metazoa > Arthropoda > Insecta > Diptera > Syrphidae > Pocota > Pocota personata. Next base: position 8,226,539 of record OY720430.1, read on the forward strand.
GTCTCGAGGCCTGTTGCATTATTATCAGCATATGCTGCGTTTCTCTAATCCACATCAAAGAAAACGCCCATTTGATGAAATTAGCTGTCAAGTGTAGCAGCGAAAGAAGAGCAATATAAGGTGCTGCATAGAAGGACGAAAAGAACTCTCGACTTCTTCAAAGAAAGAAAAAAGAACATGTGGAGTCTCTTTGAAAGGAGACCCTTTGAGATGAGGCAAAAACAGACGCATCAGTCTCCTCGATATTGCGTACCATATTATATATGTCAGCTCCTTAATCCGTTTGCCAAAACTATGAAAGGTCCATAATAGTGTGGCCAGGTTATAAACCAAATATTCACATTGCGGGAAATCTTGGAGAAAACCTCGGATACTCTGATGTTCGTCTACGACAGCATTTAAAGAAACAGAGGTGCTGTTTTTTAAAATTCCCTTTAACTACTCACGTACGCCGACGGAATTGATATAACTGGAAGAACACAACGATTATCAGGAGTTAATGAAATATGTGACATGCTGTCATCGAAAAAGGACATACAGTACCTGCAAATGTCAAAATAAACAGCTTCAATTACGGACTTTGTCTTCCTAGATTCCGTTGTAAATTTTCCTGTAAACATTCGTTCTAAGATGGACAACTTTCCTTTCATTTCATGGACAACTATTGAGAATTTATCTAAGACACTAAGCATACCTGTATTGTTACACATATGACACACGGAGTAATATTCTGCGAGCACTTATCCCCAAGAGAGTACCGGACTATTTACAGAAAATAATGATGGACTATTTTAGAAATAGAATACTGTACTATTGCATCGACGACGGAATGAGGCAGTATAACGTCACAGGGGGTGTCCCCCAAGGCTCCGTACTAGGTCCACTACTCCGGAATCTAATGTACGATGACGTCCTTGGACTTCGAATCCCGAGGTCCTCGGAAATAATTGGCTTCGCCGACGATATAGCGATCGTTGTAGTGACTAAATTTCTTGAGGAGATTGAGCACGACTGTAATGAAACATTCGGGATGGTACAGGACTGGCTAGTAAGCATGGACCTAAACCTAGACCCAGTGGGCGATCACGTTGTAGTTTCCAAACCAGAGCTGAAGTACCTTTGCGTTACTATAGATGCAAGGTTGACATTTAAGCAACATCTGCAACACGCAGCTGAGAAGGCAGCAAAAACAACGACTGCCCTGGCAAGGATCATGCCAAATATTGGAGGATCCAAATAGAAGAAGAGACTGCTCTTAGCAAGAGTTGCCACGTCGATGATGCTTTACAGCCCCCAAATATGGACAAGTGCCATGAAAACGAAATCGTACAGAAGGAATACGGAGGCGGCCTACAGAACCAACGTCTTGAGAGTATGCAGCGCCTTTCGAGCAACCTCCTACGACGCGGCTAGAATGGTGCCAATAGACGTCCTCGTTAAAGAAGTCGAACGGAAATATCATGCCAACAGGACAATGGCGTCAACAGCGACGAATTGAAATTACACCGAAGTACCGTCAAGAACAAGCCTTGAAGAGTGGCAAGAGAGATGGAACTTTTCTGACAAAGGCAGATGGATGCAGAGATTGATCCCCGGTATAGATCTGGCGCAAATGCTTACTGGTCATGGATATTTCAAAGCCTACCTCAACAGATTTGGACATGAAGACAACCGTTACTGCCCAACGTGCACGGAAGCAGTCGAGGATGCAGAACACATCATGTTCCACTATGCACGATATCACGAAGTACGTGACTTGCTGACGAACAGACTGGGTGTGGAGTTAACACCAGAGAACACCACCAGACAGATGACGAGCACCCAAGAAGCTTGGGAAGTAGTAAACAAAACTGTGGCTACCATTATGAAAGAATAACGAAGACAGGAGCGACAGCGAAACGTTGCGCAGATGAGCCGAGTATGTAAGGCTGAAGCCCCTCCGCTATGAAATGCTTGACGGTTTAGTGGGTAGAAATCCCACACTGTTACTGAGTACGGGTTCAGTTTCGTCTTTGAAAGATTCCCACCTTCCAACAAAAAAAAAAAAAAAAAATAAACACATACGAGTACGCCACAGAACGCAGAGGCTTGTTCAGCTTGAAAGAAAAATTCTTCAAGTGACTTTTGGTCCCTCTTGTATAATATTTACGGAGTACGAAGGAGAAGGTGCAACAAATAGCTCTATGGATTGTATACCGGGAAGGATCGAATTCATCGCCTAGGATGGAGAGTCTTCGAATCTATCTCAGAGGCACGATGCGGTGAAGGAAGTTTTCATCAATGGTAGCGCACACAAAAAGAAACGGACCACAATTCGTGTGCAAAACTAGAGGCGGCTAGCTGAAGTTCGAGCAGGCTAAAGAGGTTTGTTGATTGAACACCATGTGCAGCCCAGATTATAGCCCCCTCTAATTTAAAAGAAAAAAAATCTCTGTTGGTACTGTAATAGTGCTGGTACAGTCACCGACGCAAAGCAAATACAATTTTGTTTTAAAATATTTTCTCAGGAGAGGTGAACCTATAATGCTTTACTTGGCCCCGAGATGCTTGTATATGTACATAAGTTTGTCCTTGAATAAGTGGACTCTGGTAGGAGTGAATTCAAGAGCCCCAGCGGCTTTCCTAGTAGAACGCTTATGTGACTCATTTCTAACATAACTCCATTCAGGTTTTCGGCACATCTGTCATGGTAGTATAGAGGTCATAGGTCTGCTACCAGACTTTCAGGAATGGTTAGACTTGTAAGTGCGGGATTTTATATTAAGCGATATGGTTTATTTCGTACTGGAGAAGGAGCTGTTGTGTTGTTAAGTACTTTTTGTTTGCTCTAAACAGGTAGCTCAACTTAATGGACGCCGATTTTGCGATGTTGAAGATGCTATCATGCGATGTTACACAAGAGTTGACTGTAATGGGAATAAGATGCATGGTCTGCTTGGGTTGGAAAAGGGGTGAATTGGGCCTTCTTCGGATTGAATTCAACCAAGTTTGCATAGTGGCATAATATAGTGATACCTTAAAAACGGAGTTTAGTAAACAATCAAGTATTCGATCCGAAATAGTGGAAGTCTCACCGAAACTAAATGTATTTATTAGAAAGTGAGCTTAAGTTAGATGCATTGAATGTCACTTCTTGGACACTGTTTTCAGAAACACCAATGGATTTCTCAATCTCACAGGCACGAACCCCAAGTAAAGACGTACTATATAATTTAGGTTAGGTTACATGATATGAATTCGATTCGACTAATGATTGTAATGTGATTGATTCTGATGCATTTTAATTCAAAATAAACATTTCGACAATTAAGAGATACTAAAACCTGTCTTGTTTATCCTCAATTTCTATTAAATCGTCGCTGTTCCTACAGCAACTTCGATAAATGGAAAAACAACAATCTAAAGCAGGAAAATGAAGATGAGTTTTTCAAACACTGAACGCATATTTTAGTAAAGAAATTTATAGAGAACTATTCTTAGATATTAAGGCTTAACTTTCTCTATATTTGTTTTTACTATAACGTCTGTTGAGTGCTTTAACTTCCTTCAAATTGGTGTTTTTTGTTTGTCAGACTTTGCAGGCGTACCGACGCAATGTACATAGATGAACAATTCATAACCTTTATAACTTGAAAATATTTATCTCCTTGTTGGTGGAGACCCAGAAGGTGACCCTCTGATAGATACCAGGGCATATGGATATCGAAGGAAACGGAAGGGCTGACGAGCTTGCTAAGAAAGGGTCGGCGCTGTACTTATCGCGGGCCCTCCCACGAACACGCCAATCAGTTCCCTACGAAATAAAACAGAAGATGAAACCACCGATCGAGCAAACAGACGGTGGGGTCATCTGGAAACATGCGCAACGGCCAGGGCACTATGGCTGGCCTTCAGCAGGAACAGATCAACTTCTCTGGTGAAACTTAGTCGCTATAATGCAGGGGTCGTTTCTGGAATAATTACTGGTCATTGTGCCATTGGCGTTCACGCGGAGCGACTCGGTGTGCTACATAACGACTATTGTTGAAGTTGCAGGGAAGAAGAAGAAATTGAATCAGTTCGTCACCTACTGTGTGATTGTCCTGCCCTATCCGTTAAAAGAATGAGGACTCTCGGAACTTACTTCTTTTCGGAATTGCAGTACTTAGGTAATGTAGAGCTGACGGACCTCCTGAGATTTATATCACTATCTGGGTGGTTCTAACAGCGGACTTTACCGCATTTCCAGGGTTAAATGATTGGACACAATGGACCCGAATTGTTGGTCTGAACAGTGATTCTATTTGTCACAAGGCACCCATCTACCTAACCTAACCTAACCATCTTCTTGCTCAGCCCAGGGAATTTCCGTGATTTGGACCTGAGCAATATTTTTTGTTGCTGCCTAAAAGAATACATTTCAAACTCTAATTAGATCTACCAACAAAACTGACGCAAGCTGTGCGGACACTAGGCAGTTGCCCTTTGGGGAAAAGAACTGCAAATCATTTCCTCTGCTATGGTAAAATTAAACTTTTATTTGGTCGAAGTGCGTTCTTTTCTTTCAACCTGGGAACAAGCGATTCATGAGAATCCTTTGAGAGGTTAAAGTACCTAATAAGGCCATTTAGCTCATTTAGTTGCTAAAAAGTTACGAGTAGGATATTACAGACCGATGCAGTTTTCGAAACATCGTCCACAAATCAAAAACATTTCGTTCCGTATCTATCCATTTTTCTGTCTCTTTTGCCTTTCCCTCACCACTACTTCATGAATCACTGAACGGATTTTGATGAAATTGAGACTTTGTGTCCACTGCAGATAGTCTCACTCAAAAATCAATCAAATTGGCCAGTGTTAGCGCCAAGAGTCGATTAAAACATTCTGTTTATCAAACAAGCTCAGGAACCACTTAGCAATTTCCAATAAATTTTGGTTCAGGTGATTTTGTCTAAAAATTATCAAACTTTTCATGCAATTGTTGTAGGATATGGGGAGGGAAGTTTGGAAAACCTTTTGAAAATTGTCCGTGTAAAGCGCCTAACTCAATAACCGGTTAACCGATTTTGATAAAATTTAATTCGACAGTTTGGTCTAGTACGCTAATTTAAAAATCATGAAAATCGGTTGTAGTGTGCGCAAAATATTATAAAAATCTTAAAAATCCCCGTCGCACGGTTTTTGATAAAATTTAGTTTGACCATGGAAATAAGATATTGTGCGGCGAAAACTGTAAGGTAGGATTTCAGAAATCTTCAAAAACGTGCCTAACTTAGGAACCACTGGTCGAATTTTTATAAATCTTGGTTTCTAAGTTTGTTGTAGCATATAGAAGGTCCGACTTATGTAAAAATCCACTAACGGTTCAACTGGTTTTAAGAACCTCCCTCTGTTTGTCAGAGGAACGCTCAACCCAGACTTTGATAAATGCCCTGTTCTTAAGCGGCGAGTGCTACTCAAACAAGATTAGTCAGTCTCAGTCATTCTTAGGTCCTCAACACCTACTTGTGCTACCGTATAACCTTCAGCACCATAGCCCCATTCACTTGTTGCATGCCCCACAGAATCAATGCAAATATTTATTCCCCACGAGCGGCTCTCCAGCTCCAAAACACCCTTTCATCTGTGTTCGCCCCCATGACTTAGCTAATATACGAAAAGATTAAAAATAAACGTTCTTTGTTGTAAACCCATCAGTATAAATCCCTTACGATATTAGAAAACCCCCTCGTGCACACATAAAACAAACCACCACTCACTTAACAAAAAACTAAACATAAACTTTTTGTTTGCTTGTTTGCATCTAATAATCCCCCCACATATACACTCCCACGCATCTGCGGCACAGCCAGTAAAAATCCTTCAAACATTTATTGCCTTTGCCTTGTGTTCTATATTCCACACCCATTTTCATCGCCTAATTTAGAGAAGAACACATATCAACTGTAGCAACGCACCACGATGCCTAAATAGATGCCTACCACTCGTGTCGGGGATGCCTATACTTGTACAACTACAACAACGACCACCACGACTACGAGGCTCTCCGACGACGACGATGACGACGACGTCACGAGCGGAAAAGCCAATCACACTATCGCAAATTATTTTAATAAATTCTAGCACATCCCTTTTTGGCGCACCCCGCACTAAAAAAAAGCCCCAAAAACCCCCCCGAAAAAGAGCGAACGAGAACGAGGGTCGCAAAAAACTACACACACCGAAACGGATCCAGAGGGCGTGTGTATCCTCTCCATCGAGAGGCATAGACAATGAAAACACAACCGGAGCTGAGCACACATACGACCTGCACAGGCAAACCACCCACACACTCGCACACTCTCGTCCATAAACAATCTCTGCACGTCGACGACTGTGGAGTAGAAATCTGATTAGACCCAAAAAACGGGATAAAAACCCGGCAACAACGGCTTGCTTGCTTGCGCCATGCATAGTGGTTGTGCTGTGGAGCACAGAGCCAGCCGTCTAAACTCGTCGTTCATAGTTGTGTTATGCGGTGGTTACATGTCGAGGATGTGTGCTCTGCGCTTATGCTCTATAAGCGCAAAATCCGTTCCCAAAATAATCTTCCCTTTGGTTAGATGTATCCTCCTAACCCTACACCCGACCGACCGCCCAGCCAACCAACCGCCAAACTAGGCAACCCTTAGTAGAGCTGCATGTGAATGAATGGTTAGATGTGTGCGGCGCGGGTCGATTCGTTTGTTGTTTTTAGAAACAACAACGACGACGATGGTCCACCATACAGTAGCAACAGCGCGTTGTGGTGGTTCACCTGGATTAGGAAGCCGTTTGCACTGTGAATGTTAAACTAACAAAAAAAAAAAAAAAAAAAACAGACCTCCCAAGGACACACATTCCTTTTCAGTAGAAGCAGATCCTTTTTTCAAGGAACTCGAGAGAGTAGCGCATTATGATAATGTGCGTACGTAGGGGTAGTGAAAAATCACATTAATTTTTGAGATATTCCAAGGGTTGTTCAACGGTGAGGGGTGGACTGGGGGGAGGGATACGAACAAAGTACGCATAAAAACGCGAATAAACGAAATAAAATGAAGAAAAGCGAGCGCCCGAGATGAAAGACAACGGGCGCGAGGAAATTACAAAAACAAGTTCTATGCGCGAATTGTCAGTGCTGGGGAAAGTGTGTGATGGCGCTCAGGGATTTATTCCTTTTTTTTTTTTTTGTCTTCTTGGTTCCATTGCTGCAAACCCCCGCGCACACGAAAGGTATAAAATGTGTGTTTACGACTTTTCATTTTATGTTTTTCTATTACTTTCTACAGTAGCTGTGCCTCGAGAAATGTAGGTTACAGGCAGGGGTCTTCTCCTGCCACGATATATAGGTATTCCCTGCGCGCTATTTTTATGAATTTCCCTTTTCTTGTATTTAAATTTGGTGACAATGGCAGAGGGAGCTGATGCTCCAACAAACTATGCGACAGAAACAATGCTCTGGAGGAGCATACCGGGTACGTGCACGACGATGGCCACGCACCAACTGCTGTTATGACAGTATTCATACAACTTTTACTATGCCATTAGAATTTTTAAAATGTGCCATTTGCTACCCCTGATCCCGATGGATCAATGGGGTTTCGTATCCGGCATGCTGAGGTCGTTTGAGAGGACGCACTTTGTCGAATGATAGTCTTGCAGAGAGACCATTCGAAGAATTAATAGCTGAAACGATGAATATTTAGTTTGGGGGCTTATTGGAAACGAGGGGCTTTTCGGGGTTGAGACGTGAATGGGCTTAGGAGGTGACTTTTTTCTGAAGTCAATTCAATGCCGAAAAAATTCCTCACGGGTATTTGAATTCTATAATAAATTTGATTATAAAACTATAGATCTTGTTATTCATGACTCAAAAATATTAACTAACCTAGTCCTTCACTATCATCACAAGGTCATAATACATACTTTGATCTAGAGGAGACCTAAAAATATGCTAAAAATATTTTCAGCACATTTTCAGCAACAGGTGGCCGAAAATTTGCATGTGCAAATGCAGGCTTGCCATTCTAAATGCAGGTATGTACATTTTGTTATTGCTATTTATTCTTATTTCATTTGATAGAGGTTCAACTGAAAATTAAAAGGAGACTCTTACTGAGAGGGCGACTATTATAAGCGAACTTTTTTATTGCATGTCTGACTAAAGTCTGTAATAGAACATAAACGCCTCATTTCCGTATCACCAATTCGGCTTTAGAAACAAACATTTTACAATCGATCAAGTGCATAAAATAACAGATATACTCGTAATTGAGAAGGCCCTGGAAGAAAACCAGTTCTGCTCTAGTGTTTTTCTTCGTGTCTTCCAAGCCTTCTATAAGGTGTTGCACACAGGATTGGAACTCAAGATACGGCAGGTCTTTCCTGGCCCGCTATGTAATATTCTACATAAAACCCTATCCTTTCGTGTTAAGCACGGTGACGAATACTTGGACTTTAAAGAAATCGCAGCTGGGATACCGCAAGGAAGTGTACTTGGTCCGATTTTATTCTTGTGTTGTACGCGTGAGACATACCTCAATGAAAAGACACCGTTATAGCCACATTTGCGAACGACACAGACATATTGGCAACGAGCAACACAGTCGAGGGAGCTACCGGAAAGTTGCAAAAAGCTGCAGATGAGCTACAGGACTGGACAAAAATTTAATGCATCGTACTCAACGAGGCCAAATCAAAAGTTTTACATACAAAAATGTGAACGAAGTCTCCATCCTAATTACTCGTAACTCGATGAAAATTCCATACCACAACGAAGCGAAATACCTGGGAATGACACTTCACGCGAAATTAAAATGGAAGTCTCACTTAAAAAATAAAAAAAAATAGATCTAGAGAACAAAAACAGAGAAATTTAATGGTTGCTCGGGCGATATTCCATACAAAACAAGCTGTTTCTGAATAAGCAAGTGCCAAAACCCATATGGACGTGGGGTTGTACTAAGAAAAGTAATAGAAACCTCAAAACAAACAAACAAACTTTTGAAAATAAAGGGTTAGGGGGAATAGTGAACATACCGTGGTATGTTCGAAATGATGATATCCACAGAGATTTAAGAGTAAAAAATTCACACAAAAACACCAATGTCGAGTCTACAGTCATTGCAAAAAGGATGTCTTTAAAATGTTGGGCAATAGAAATATAGTTAGCCGATCACAAAGGACAAAACCTAGCTCAGTAAAAAGCAATCACGCGTATCTAGCGGTACAGTATTCAAATACGTTGGAAAATGACTTGCAAAAATTTTAAATGTACGCTACTAGATAAGTTTTACTCAGTTGTAGCACTAATTACGGTTGAAGAGGCACGTTTTTAGTAAGTACGAATCTCACACTACTACGAGCACGCGATGCCGGTCCTCATAGCATCTGATGAAAGATTTTCACCTACCCTCATACAAAAAATTACATGACTGGAGAACGGACAAGTATGACTTCTAATATCGCTGTAGCCGACCTTTCTAAGACGGTATACCAATTGGAATGTATTATACTCGTAGAATAAATCCTTTAGTGCTGGTTCAGACAAGGCGATTGTAACCGCGTGGTTTGGGAAAAAATTAAACCGTATGAACCGCACGGTAGCCGGTTCGTCTATACCTATACTTACTTTGTTTTAGTGAAAATTTTCGACCTCAAGATTTTGATCAAACCTGGCATTACTAGCGTAGAGAAACTTAAATTGTAGCCTGAACGGCCGGGCAGATTTACTTCAAAATTCATATCTGGTTTGGTAGGCTCATACTCCGAGACGAAATTGTAATTTTCATTCTAGCTTAAAAATTAATGGTACTTTGTTTAGAGCCAGTTTCGAAAAATTTGCTGTGGATAGTTCGAATAAGACTGCGTACTCATACGGCGAAAAAAAACTATTTTCCGGATGCAGCTAAGTCACTTTCGACATATGTAATGGCAAGTATTGGGTATTTTGGGCATGTGGACAAAATAGTTTTTAAAGCATTTTACGGAAACCTAAATTTCTTCTTTTCTTCAATTTCCGAATGAACAGTACATTTGAGGAAGTACGTGCGATCATCTTCCCATCAATCATTGCCTTTCTATCTGCCTTGTCGAAGTACTACCCTTCATCTTACCCAAACGGATTGTGCAACAAATTTAAATTTGACAGCCAGTAGCAAACACATACAGAGTGTTTCTAAAAAACGTGGATTGGATATGTCAGTGATTCCCAAAGTGGGCTTTATTTGTCTTCTCACTGTCCGCTGATTCACGATCGCATTCCATATGAATTGTTGAAGCTGCTTTAGTCTTATTTTAAAGGCGATGAGATATTGAATTCGCAGCTTCCTTCCCTTCTTTTAATTGTAATTAATTTGATCCCCTTTTCAGTTATCAGCATTTTTTTTATAGTTGCCAAAAGAGTTCGTTTTTGATAAAATGTAATCGAAAACTCTATGTGATCATACATTTTAGATTTTTAATTCATTTTCAAATCAAATATATCTCTTTTAATGTTCCGTACCAGAACGGTATAACATGGAACACTTATGAATTAAACACGGTGTCTGTTTGTTTGTCAGTATGTCACGCGCATGTAACTTTTGAACTGTTAGCTATGTAGTGCTTAAATTTTGCACAAAAATAGTACTATATGTGGTGAACCGAAAATAATTTGAAAAAAAAAAAACATTTTTCTAGGGGTTTTTTTGGACCTTAATATACAAGTCAGAGTTCCTAGGCATTCGAATATATAAAGTAATTTATTTTTTTGGACAAAGCCATGAGATAGTTACGTGAATATAAAGGGTCTCCTGGAATAAGCCGTTTCGAAAAAACTTAGAAGACGTGGGGTTATAAATCACCCTAAGGTCATATCATACCAAGTTTTTGAAAATTTGAAAATGTTTTGATTTAAAGAAAAAAGAATTTCAAATCTGATTTTTTTCAGATAATCAACATGGCCGTGGTGTAGTGGTAACATCATCGCTTGTCACGCTGCAGGTTCACGGTTCAAATCCTGATGTCAAGAATGATCTATTTATTTCACATGAAATAAATAAAAAAGTCGATCATTTGCTCATGTCATCTCTACTGTGAAGGTATAACACTCGCAGTAGGGTAGTCATATAGCTGAAAACGCAGCTTGATCGTGATGGTGACATCAGGAGAACGGAAAAAAATACTGCAAATCATGAGCAACGACAATAAAAGCAAAACAAAAATGCTCCACAGTTATCTGGACGCTACCCTTAGAGTTTACAGAAACTTAGTACCACCTGAGTTTCAAACCACTACACCAATATTTCTTTCTTTTTCTATCACTGTCTATCTACAAAAAACGCCCGTGCCCTGTAACAGTATAAGAGTATTCATATCCCCTTTAGAGCGCAAAAATTATAAAAAAAAATAGGTGCAAGTACGTGCACTTTATTTAAACATCCATACAAAGTTTTTGAAAAAGAAATCAAACTTTTTGCATTATCAAAATGATTTTTCTTTAACTATTTACAGAATTTTGGAATATAGAATATTCGATTACAAAATTTTGGAAAAACAGAATTTTAAAAAACAAAATTTTAGATACAGAACTATAACCACAAACCTCTAAAAACACGGCGATTAAAAAAAAATAAAAATATTATTATTTTTTTAATACACACGTTGAAGGTATTTTTGAAATTTTAAGAATCACAGATAGAAAGTGTGAAAACCAGTTATTTTCGTAGATTTCAGTCTGCACATTCGCGAACAGCAGCGACAAATATTGTCGATTAAAGTACGGCTAAACCAGATTGTCCACTTTGCTTGTCCATCTGCGGCTTTATTCTTAACTCCCTCTGTGTGGATATACAAACGACTGTTGAAGAGATTTTTTAAATCTTGATACGAGGTCTGTGGGTACTCTACGAAGGGAAGATTTAAAAAAAAAACATCGATATTCCCGAAAACGGCTTCAATAAATTTATTCAAATTTAATATGTATTTCACCTACGTTACACATATGCTACCAAATGGTGTACTAAGATGTTTGTATTATATAAACTTCATACAACTGTAGGTACTTTACCTGTTGGTTGGATTTTGAATAAGAAATCGATATCTAATGAGTATTTGACATATGATAGGCCAGGGCAAATATACAGCATAAGCTCCTGTTCAAACAAGGCAAACGCACCTCGTGGTTTGGAAAATGATAAAGCTAAATATGTAGGAGCCAGTATACGTACTACCTAGTAGTATACCTTTACTTTCATGGGACTATTGTCATTGAATATTGTCAAATATGATATTAAAAGTGCATACCAATTCGACCTGTGCTTATCTTAGAAAATTTGCTGTGTTGGCTACAGTTGTCTTTCTACAGTCACGAATAGCTCGGTCAATACTGTACTTAAGTACCTGAATCGTTTCTGGATTATCAGCATAACATCGATTTTTATCGGAACCTCCCAAAAAAAAAAGGTTCAACGGCGTCAAATCGCAGCTCCGCGGACTTCAAGCAACACCACCAAAACGGCTGATTACACGCTTATTGAACTTAATTGCCAAAAGATCAATGGTTGGACGGGATGGTATGGCATGTAGACCCATCTTGTTGTAACCAGAGGTCGTCTAAGTTCATTTCCCAATTTCTGGTCAAAAAAAAAAAAATCGGTTATCATGCCTCTGTAGCACTCTCCGTTGACCGTAACGTCGTTGCCATCTTCATCTTCGAAGAAAAATGGGCCAATAATGCCGCCATACGATAAACCACACCAAACAGTCATATGCTGAGGATGCATTGGCTTCTCTGCGACTATGTGTGTCTTCCGAGCCCCAAGTATGGCATAGCCGCCGAGATGAAAATGCGCCTCATCCGAAAAAATTATTTTAATTAAATCGACAGCAATTTCGACCTGCTCTAAAGCTCGGTCATTTTCCTTCAATCTCTGAGTCAGTTGGACCTTGTAAGGGAATTTTTCCATTTCTTTACGCATAATTGTCCCCAGGTTAGTGCGACTAATGTTCAGTTGCTGAGATCTGTGGTGAGTTGAGGTTTAGAAGCACTCTTTCGGCTACACTATTCGCGGCTGAGCGCACAGGACGAAAACGAGGATAACTTGCGTTATCAAGTACCATGACAATCTCACGAACTTTCTTAGCAAACTTGAATACATGCACGGTTGGTGCATTATTTCGATTGAAATTTCTTTTCAAAAGTTCACACTGTTTCGGCGACACAGCACTCACTTTAGAAATAAGTTTTCAATATTGCCCAACGTTGTCCAAACGTAAATCGATTAATTCCGTACCGCAGTGCTAAGGCCATTATATTTCTGTCGACTTTTTGAGCTCGAAAGACCTGTCAGTGTCAAAATAACATGGCCCACCCGTTACAAACATCAATACATACTTTTTTGAGTTCATCTGCACTAGTAATAATTTTGTTAAAAATAGGTTCGACAACCATTTGACAAGTAAAGGGAATTTATTCATACACACGGGGGGGTAAATGAACCACATTTGGACGTGACCCCAACAGGATTGATCAAATATCGGGATCAACACTTTTAGCGACACCAATAATTGCCCTGAGAAAAATTAATAGTACCTATATTAGGTATAAGGAAATCGATTATTACGTAGAAATTTATCTACGAGTACGTAAGTTAGTTTTAGTAGCGACTGTTAAAGAAAAAATATCTTTTTTCAGGTCTGAACTCAAATAAGTTCCGCATAATCTCACATGCAAATCTGATCTACTAATTTAAAATTGGACGCGAATTAGCCAAACTGTGAAAAAAAGAGTCCTGCGAATTATAAACGAACTTTAATTGTACGTTACAAGCCCTTATGAGTGTTTTATGACCTCGCATTGATAGGATTTTCAATTTCAAATGGTAGTCATTTTTAAAAATGCTTAGTGAAGAGTGCAGTTATAAAAAACAAAGTTAAACAAAGGCGGCAAATGCGGAAATGAAACCCAGATTGACTACCATTTGGTAGCCAGTTTCATGAAGCCCCGGGTTAAAGATTGCTAAGTGATCCTGGGAGAGGCGATCGCCCAGCAACACTATCTCCTTCGGACAGAAATTTTTATGGAAACGGGGAAGAAAACAAATAAGCAAGCAAAGGTGGCTGAAAAAATCAATTGATACAAGATGAAAAAATGAAAAGGAGAAGCATTTATTACCAGCATGACAAATTACCTCATTACCATCATCGATGAGGTCTGTGATGAGGAGTGCACAGCACAGATATGTGGGATTCCCTGCAGCCATCTTGCTTGGAGAGAGCCAAATCACTGCTTTTGATATTGAAAGGACACAAGGCAAAAAGTATGGAAGGCCTCTATCGGGAGTTGGAGGAAATATCGTCTTCGGCGTCTGATAGGAACCAGGCTATCCAGGAGCTTCGACAAAACAACTTGAATAAGGGAGCAACTACCTTCAAAATAGCCGCGCAGAGAAAAAGAAATGCTCAGGAGATTCGTTCCCCAAAGTTCATTAACAATGCTCAAGGCCAGCTTCTTGTGGAAGACAACAGAATTCTCCAGAGATGGCACTTTCCCCGGGTATGCTTTCCAAGAGCTGCTCCTAACCATGACGAAGTATCCGAGATTACTGTCGAAGAAGTTAGGAATGCGGTCAATTACTCCAGAAAAATGAAAAGCGGTTGGGCGAAACGAGATACCCTCTGAGTTCTGGAAAAAGATGGGAGACATCGGGTCCAGATGGCTCATGATGGCCTGATCAGGGGTTGAAAAGTTTTCTTCTTGCTTTGCACAAAGGAAAAGGCGATACGCGAAACTGCGATAACTACCGTTCTGTCAAGTTGATGTCACACACCATGAAGATCGTTGAGCGGGTATTATATTATATATTATTATCCAAAGTATAAGGATCATAATGGAAAAATATCGTGATTCCTTAAAGGAGTTGCATATGGTGTTGGTTTATTTTGAAAAAGCCTTTGATAGACAACCAAGAGATCTCTTATGGGTGGGGCTAAGACAACGAGGAGTTCCAGAAACATACATGCGGAGCAAGAACAAGAGTAAGATGTCACGCAGGTGTCACCGAAGAGTTTCCAATCAAAGTTGGTGTACACCAGGCAAGCGTCCTCAGTCCTTTACTATTTATTGTAGTCTTTGATTATCTGCTTGAAGGAAAAGTGACTGACCCCAAAGTGCATCAGTTAATCTTTGCTGACGATGGAGCTATCATAAGTGAAGATCAAACGTCCCTGCAACGAACACTTGATGTATGGGTGGATGTTTTGGAGGGAAGTGGGTACCGTATTAGTTCAAAAAAGACAGAGTATTTGTGCTACCCGTTCTCTGATCCACACTGACCCATTGAATGGAAAAATGCCTCACAAGTGCGAAAAGTTCAAAAATCTGGGATCTGTGATCAATAGCGAAGCAAGTTGTGATGATGACATCAATCCTTCGCGTAAGCGTAGGGTGGATGTGATCGAAAAATGTCCTCTAAGTTGAACAGACGGCTCTACAATGCAGTGTACGTCCGGCGCTCACATAAGGTTCACAATGCTGAACAATGTACAAAAGGTATGAGGGCAAATTAACGGCAGCTAAGATGAAGATGCTTCGCATGTCAGCAGGAGTAACAAAGCTTGATAGAATAAGAAGTTCGAAGATTCGAGAAAGCCTTCATGTAAAAGAATCCATCACAAGGAAGATAGAGCATGACCGGCTCAGTTGGTATTATCATGTTCAAAGGTGAAATCCTTCGAACCCCGTCAAAAAGGCAATATCAATCAACATTCCTACACAATCGCTCAAAAAAGGCAGACCAAAAAACAACAGGATCACACAAATGCAAAAACACCAGCATTTGATTGGCCTCAGTGACGAAGTGATCTGAAACCGGGAAGTCTGGATGTACTTCCTGAGGTGAAACCGGCAAACCCCACAGGCGGACCAGTAGGGATGCAGTAAAGTGGGAGGTTTGTGATCCTTCAACTCCGGATCATAACTCCACCGTAAGGAAAAGAAGAAGATAGAAATCAGGGTTAAAATGTCTTCAAATGACGTGTTAATTTGATCCCAATTTTTATGCAAAATGCATACAAAACGCATACTAGAAGATGTCACTGACAGATCTACGTCAACCTAGCGGAGACATCTTCTAGCATTATCATCAGCTAAATGTGTTTAGCTCTCAATTCTGGCATTTTTTGTTTTCGAGTGCCAAAAAGATTATAATAGTCTCAGTTAGAATCTAGCACAGACATCTTTCAAAGCTATTATCTGCTAAACGGGTGGAGAACACAAAATAAAAACTTAGCACATAGTTCGGAGATTGAGCCTTATTTCTAATGCCTGCAGTCTGCTAAGTTGACGGGGTTACCACAACATCCAACGCAACCACTGTTCGGTCCAAATAAAAACGGCTGTAAAAAATAATATCGCCTTATATTTAGTAGATATTTAACTAGCGATTGACTTGAAGAGACTTTTTAGTTGAGATTCACGTCTATCTCGGACAGTAGCTTTTTTGAAAATCAATGATCCCAAGCAGTATACGAATAGATTGCTAATTTTACTATATCATGGAAATCATACGGAACTACTCTGGTCAAGTCTTGTTATTCACCTGATGCTATATATCATACTATATTAATTTAGTTAAAAATCCTCGGATTATTTTTGGATTTGGATGCTCTTCCATGAGCATCAGTGTTACCCTAGGGCGCCCATTTGTCTCCCAAGTGATTCCAGAAAATCCCTACCCCCACCTAACCATGTCCTATATAATTCCTCAACATGACAAGTTATTCTATTATTCAGGATTAATAATAATTTTTCAAGTTCTTTTGACATTCCTCCTCTCCTCCCCGCCGCCGCGCCACGCTGTGCCATTGCCTATTTCTGGTAGTTGGCAAATCAAGGACTCCACACAACAGTGAAATAAATTTGAATGTACTTTTAATAAAAATTCGCACCCCGTACCCGTCGCACTCTTCTCCACCCGACATCACCGTTTTGTGTGTATAAATTCATTTTTGTACAGATGCTCTCACCCAGGGACGAATGTGAGATGGATGCTATTCCGTGCACCCTCATCCGCCCGACAAGTAACCCCCTCCCCTGACACGGGGGCTTCGCCAAGCCAAACAAACACATTTTTTAATATACGAGTATTACAGCAATTTTTATGAGTGTATTTTATTGCGAAGCGGGAGATAAGCATGCCTACACGTATTTGTGTATTATGTCCTTCCATAAAAATAATATTAAACATTGTTATATCCTTTTTAACTATTTTTTTTTTTTTTTTTTTGATGCTGCTACAGCTCCTGCTCCATACCGAATATCAAATTATCCTTTTTTCATATTCTCCACCGGTTATGTGCTGCTCAGTTGGTAGCTTTTTTTTTTTTTTTTTGGAACAAAATTTTTAGCTATCGCGATGGTAGCGGGCTGAGTTCCTACCGCTTCCGTCGCTGGGGAGCAACAATCGCCCGTCTTGTAAAAAAGTGCAAAGTGAGAGCGAGAGGGGTGGGGGTGGTGGTGGTTGGTGGATGAGCCTTCTGCTCCTGGGTGGTATCCACTTTATAGTGGTGTAATTTCATTTTTTATTTCTCCCCTCACCCCACTCGCTCATTGTTTCAGCGTGGATGCCATTTTAGCCGTGTTTGCTCTCATCTCATCATCTATGTGCCGCCGCGCTCGCGATCTCTCTATTCAGTGCAAGGGATGAGGTGGGGGACCCTCTGAAGTCCTTACCATGGAATGTGTACTTTCTAGAGCTTCTGTTAACATATCCACACGAAATGAGATATTTTATTACAAAACATTACACTCGACGCGAAATTGTACCGAAATCCTTTTATCTCGCCAACGTACCATAGGGAGTGGTATCAAACCCCCTCAAGACTGTATCTAAGGTAGTGGACGTCAATGGAAAATATAAAATTTTTTTTTTTTACCTCTAAATATATCGATGGAGGCCCATTAACCTATCGCACACGCTTCACACCGGAACCGGAAGGTAATTTTAAAATCTTCTTCTTGTTCACCTCACAATCGCGAGAGGGAGTTTTAAAAAAAAAAAAAAAAAAAAATTGAGTAGGGCGGCCATAAAAACATATTCTTGGTCAAAAACCAATTTGCGGAACTTATTTACTTGTATATGGTGCCAATAAAAACTGAATATGTCATCTTTTTGTATCGGAAAATCTAATAAAAAGCGAACATCATGTGTCATAAAAATTTGTTTGAAGGAGGAGTACGGCTAAAACAGAAGAGCACAACGAGGCTGCCAGATAAAAGAAGATGTTTTGAAAATGCGGGAAATACTAGTAATAAAAATTTTCCATTTTCTCCAAACGCGGTTGGCACGGAGCGGGGGAGGGAAATTATTATTTTCCCTGATGCGAATTTGATACGGGTTAAAACACATAGCGAAGCATGCACGCGGCATATGTTTAAGGAAATGTGCCATTTTTTATGGCCGTGTTTTCTTTACGACATCATATTAATATCGTAACGTTGTTTGGCCTACTTGCACTGTTTTGCCAGAGAGATAGATAGATAGAGGCGGGGGCGGGGGCGGGCGGGCGAGCTTGCCAAGTAAATTACATTATTATCAGGGATGGTAGAGGACGGATTCGGTATCTTTATTTCAATCCTTTTACTCTAAAGTTTATGGTTTCATTTGAAAAGATTCCCATAACATGCCCTTAGGGTAAACGTGCATTGTACTACTCTGAGTATAGATTTTTTTTTTTTTTTTCCCAGGAATATTTTTTGAGGCTAGAGCTATGAAAAGTGTGATTATTTGGGCTGGGTTCTATTGTACAATATAATGTTGATTATGACTCAAAAGTAATTTTTGGCCTCGTTAAAATTATTTTACTCAAAACGTAAATGTGGGCCTATCAAATGATATGTATGCAGGTATTTAAAGTTGGTGGTTTCCTAAAATGTTCTTCCATCGAAACTTGAAAATCGGATTTTTGTTTTGCAGGTACTATCTGAGCCCCGTATTAATGAAAATATCCCCTACCTAATAACACAAAAGTATACCGAAAAGTTACAATCCGTCTGGAACTGTTACAGTGGCGGCAATCTTTCGAAATCTTTCGCAATCTTTCAAAACGTCCGTCTCTACCGGAAAGTTATGGCAGAAACTTTTTCAGTGCGAATATCTCGAAAACGATATGTCCTCCAAAAATGATTATTTCCGTCGAAATTTTAGAATTTGCATTTCTCTATAAAACAGAAGCCGAGTTTTTGAAAATTTTTGAAAATTTCCGACTTTACTAGAAAGTTAATGAAAAAAAATAACATTTGATTTCTCCAATCAAGTTCGGCAAAAATTATTATAGTCTAAATTTTAGGCTTTGAAGTTCAGTGCAAGATAGGTTTTCGAACATTTTAAGTACGCAGTGTTCAAAATGTTCGCCTTTACGCGGAAGTTAATGAAAAAATCGTTTTTGAGTACGAATATGTGTCAAATCGACATTTTTGGCTTTGAAATTTCCTACACGATGGGTGACGAATTTTTCAAAATTTCAAAAATTTAAAGTAAGCAATTTTCCACAATATGTGAGTTACCCGGGAGTTACTAAATGAATGGTTGTCTGGTGCGAATATCATAAAAACGGGAAACATTATAATAATCGAAATTTTAGGTTTTAAATTGCTCTACTAGATAGGTGCCAAAATCTTCTTGGTTTTCAAAAAATGTAGCTTCGTAACCTTTAAAATATATTCCACTTTACGCTGAAGTTAATGGAAGTCGTTTTAGAGTGCGAATATCTCGAAAACGGTGCTTAGTAGGAAAACTACTATTTCAGTAGGAATTATAGGTTCTAAAATTGTCTGCAAGATCATTGACGATTTTTTTTTTAAATGTTCTCAAATTATAGAAACGCATCCAAAATGTCAGACTTTACCCCCGGAGTTCTGTGAATAAGTCTTTAGAATAGAAATCCTAAGTTTCATATTTTTGTACATGGTGGTGAGAACAGAACAGAAAATTTTCCAAGTTATCCAAAATATATATTGAATGAATTAAATTAAATCGCTTTTCATGATGACTATTCCAAAGATGAATATTCCCTTGAATGATATATGGTACGAGTCGCCATTGAACGGATAGTATGAAACGTCATCGCTAATGTTCTTAGCCAGCCCTAACGACATACGTGCAACGAAAGATGATGAATGGCGTTGTGCAATTTTTAACTGAAATTGAATAAACCTCACAGAATCTCAAGGTATCTCGTGGAATTTCGCAAAATCTTGCTGAACCTAGCAGAGAGAATAGTAAAACTTTTTCGAAGCTCATAGAAGCCGAACGATATCGGAAAACCTCGTGGAAGCTCATTGAATAAAGGATGCAAACGAAACATCGATCTTGTTTTTATTCTCCGATGTTTCAACAGCCACCAGCAACAACAATTTACCAAAACCTGGTTTTGATTAAATTTTTTCCGAAATTTAGTTTTTTAATTAAAACAAAAAACCGGGAAAACAAAAATTTGGTTATACGTTAGCTTAGCTATCAGGTTGCAAAGAGTTTACGCGTTGCACTCCACATTCTAGGACCTTGAATGCTTGTAGCTACCGAAAACAATTCACTTTGGAATACGTAAGTGTGACACTGTAGTGACACAGCCCTAATTGACGGTGTGAAAGCCATAGTAAAATACATCACAGTACTTACGTTACATAAAGGATCGGTCAGTGTTAGTTATAAACTAGGAAGGAAACAAACAAATGCTAATATTTCAAAATGTCAAGTTAAGGATCTTGTACTTGACATTTCAAATCCAGAGGATTTGTTACTTTTATATTTATTGATTTCAAGACAATTTTTTTAAGATAAGAGCGTAAGACTTGAATTATTTTACAATTCCTTCGATACTGTGGGAAATAAAAAAAAGAAAATTTTCCTTTTTTTCCTTAGGATAGATCACTTCTTCAGACTGTTAAATGGGAGTAACGACCAAAACTTCTCTGTCAGATAGGATGCCCCACGATCAGCATTTCCATTCCCCTACTAAAATGAGGTTAATATCTAATCCTAAGGTCAACAAGGTCTAACCACCGACAGCTGGGGATGACTTGATACGGAGCATACATCAACTCATCTGTAAGATACGCCCGATGAATGGAACTTCAACATCGTTTACCCAATTCTCAAGAAAAGCGACTCAATATTGTGTATAATATCCTACTTACCTGCTGCATTATGTGAACGCCTTATATCATTTTAAGCCATGAAAGTCCACCATAAATCAGATATTCGCATTGCGGCAGATCCTGGAGAAAATCTATAAACCTTTCCATCGATGAAAGATGATACAACAAGGGGTTCGAATTCATCTAATGGATGCCAAGAAACGACGTTGTAAAGGAAGACTTCACCTAAGGTGGCTCACACAAGTAGGATGGGACCTCAACCAACTTTGTGTGGAAAACTGGAGACGGTTAGCTCACGATTGAGCTGGCTGGGGAAGCTTCTTGGTTGAGGCTCATGCCCACCACTAACTGTAGTGGAGTTAGTAAAATGACAAGTATGCTCAAAAGCAACAATTTTTAGGTTTTATTCCGTGCAGCTTGATGGGAAATTTAAATCTTCAGATGATTCCGAAGAACATCCCAGGGGGTCACCGAACTTTCCAGAAGGTCGTGGAACTTGTCATGTAGTCGTCTAAACTTTCAAGATGTTGTTGAACTTTACAGGGGGTTTCGTAATGTCGCAGAAATTTACAGGGTACCGTAGAACTTTCAATGTGCTCGTAAATCTTCCAGGAGGTCGTAGAGCATTCATTGAGCTTCCAACGAAATACAAATTCGCTGTACGTTCCAAGTTTGCATAGAACTTCCCGGGAGTTCGTGTAGGGTTCCTCGAAATCATACGACTTCCCTTGGGTTCGTAGAACATTCAACACATTCGTCGAACTTTTCAGAAAGTCTTGGAATGGCATTATGCAATATTCCAGTATTTCATAGAGTTTCCCAGGAAGTTATAAAACGTCGTGGGATATCGTAGATATTGGTAGAAGTTTGTAGTTCGTTGAATTTCGTGGTTGAACGTCGTGGGAGGTGGTTGAGGACCTTCGAATCCCATAGAACCTCGTTGGAAAATCAAAGAACATCATTGGCTTTGTTGAACTATAGATTTTAGATTCTCTTGAGCTTCGCTTAACCATGGATCGTCCTCTTGTCTTTTGCTGTTGCTATTAGGGCACCTGGTTTTATAGGCCTGCATTACAACCGTTTAAATTGTATCTATTCTGTGTTCGAATTTGAGTTATTAGTGGTGATTTGCCCATTTTTACTTGCACCTAAAAACGGCAAATATTTGTCTATTTAGAAGAATAGAAAAACTTAAAAATGTGGGTCTCTCAAAATTGTCTGTCCACCTCTCTCTCTGTGTACAACTGACCGGTTTAGTTTCTTCAATCTTCTTATCAAGTGCAAGATCCCCCGTTGAAAACACCTCATGGGATCGGCGATCCAAAAGAAAAAGTTAAACTATTTTGCCAACACTTTTCAAATGTTTTCAAACCTTTTCCACCTAGTGTAGCAAACGAAAATCTTGATTCCTATAACAGAATAGATGAAAAGGAAATTCCTTCTGTTTCGTTAAGAGAGATCAGGGCATGTACTCATAAAGTAAATAATAGAAAATCACCAGGTTATGATATTATAACTGTTCAAATCTTGAAAGATCTGCCCTCCACTGCATTGTTGAAACTCAAGCTACTCCACATCACTGGAAGATAGCAGAAATTATTGTTATACCTAAACAAGGTAAGCCTATATCAGAAGTTACCTCATATAGGCCAAACTCACTTTTACCGATATTATCGAAACTTTTCGAGAAACTCCTTCTTAAAAGACTAGACCAAATTATAGAACAAAGAAAGCTCATCCCCACCCACCAAATCGGGCTTAGAAATAGACACTCGACAATAGACCAAGTACATCATGGAAGGAAAACAAATTTGTTCTGCAATATTCTTAGAAGTTGCACAAGCTTTTGATAAAGTTTGGCATAAGGGTTTAGAGTACAAACTTCATAGGGACCTACCTAGACAGTACTATGAGATACTTAAATCTTATATAGCAGATATATTCTTTAGAGTTCGCTATGGTTCAGCGTACTCTTACAAGCAGGTGTTCCACAGGGGAGTGTTCTAGGACCCACCCTATACTTATTATACATGAGTGATATACCGCATGCGAGTGATAGCCACATTTGCAGACGACACTGCTCTTCTATCAACAGATGGATGTGTGGCTAAAGCAACAGAAAAGCTACAAAATTCAATTAACGAGATATGTGATGTGATAACCATGTAGTTCTAACAAAGCTAAGTATCTGAGTATAAATCTGGATGCTTAACTGAAATGGAAGGAACATGTTAAAAAGAAAGTAGAAGACCTAAATATTAGATATAGAAAACTTTATTGGTTGTTAGGATATAACTCAGGACTGTCCATTTAAAATAAAAAAAAAAACCTATTATATAATCAGATACTAAAACCCGTTTGGACGGTAGTCAATTATGGGGTTGTACATAAAAGACAAATGCACAAATAATACAAACATTTCAAAATAAGGTCCTTCGGGGAATTAGAAATATTAGAAATAGTGACTTGCATTGAGATTTGCAGATTGACCTCGTAACAGATGTGATTAAGAAGTACGCAATGCGTCACAACGAGCGTTTGCAGATGCATATTAATCCTGAGATAGATGACATCTTAAATGTACTAAATAATATTCGTAGGTTAAGAAGAACCAAACCTCATGAACTTTTTTTTGACAATTATGAGAGGCGTATTTAAATTATAATACCTTCTCAAAACCGACTTAATGTTGAAAACAAAATCTTTTGTCGATCACTAGTTGATTGGTCTTGATCAGGTAGGTGTTTTTAGTGCGGTTGTGTCTTTCGAGATTTTCACCTTCATTAACAAAAAAAAAAAAAAAAAATCTTATTATTTGTAGTCTGTGTGTCACATGTCAAAACGAGATGGAAATTGTCAGTCTAATGTCAAAATTAACGGTATTTTGCGAATGTCCGATTTTGAAATATCGATATTCTCAAAAACGGCTCTAACGATATGATTTAAATTCAATATTTGACTTGAGATAGTCAATTGTCATTCATAAGCTCTTCGTAGATTATTGAATTAGACCGATGCACATTCAGGCAGTAAAACCGTTTCTGAAATCCGCTAAATCGTAAATCTTAAGCCGGAATTTCAAAATTCAAAATGGCGCAGCACAAAATCTTGAAAATAAAAACAAATTAAATTTCTTTGTAAATGAATAGAGTAAATAAAAGGAAGGCGAAATCAAAATGGCGCCCAAATGTAAAAAAAAAAGTTGACATCGATAGCATTCCAAAATGTTTACTTCCTATTTGAGTTTAGCGGCCTTGAAAATGAAACTGTAATCGATGTCAATCGTAATTTTTTTCATTTTTTAGAATTCTGACTTAGGATTCAAATTTACTGACCTGAAAAAAACTTTCATCTGTACATTCCTCTTATTTCTTCATTTACACTGTCCATCTTAATCGAAATTAAGGCAACATGTCTTTTCTTCAGGGTTCTGGTTCTTTACGAGAATTCCAGTCTAAGCCGCGTTTCACTTCAACCATCATTCATTGCCCATATCAATGGACGGTGCATTTTCACCACCGATAACGTAATAATATTTCGCACAGTAAAACTCCATATATCAGCTCCATGTAAACTTCCCCACCCCCACCCAATACGCATCAACTTTCCGCATAACACTCAAATATATGGTCATTAAAGTGCCTCAATGGCACGGACAAAATATCCATACTCCCAGTGCACATCCACCCCCTCCCAATTGCAGTCATTACCAAAATGCAATGAACATCGTCACCCACATACCAAAAAAAAGGACCCTCCTACCCCAACCTGAATTGCCCCATTCCCAGATCCATTTTACAGCATTATTATAGCGAAATACATTTAATGACTAAAAAGAAATACAAAAAATAAAATCATCCTATTTTCTTCCAAAAAAAAGCAGCAACGACTAACCGAAAACAAAACGAAAAAACAAAATCTATAATAATTCTGCGTCAGTGCCCCACCCCGTCACACATGAAAATCATCATCATCAGCAGCACAGCATCATCATAATAATGCACATACGCAAACATTTCGCATTTATGTGCAACAAAACCCCCCTCGAAAAAAAAAAGAAAAACTAAAATCGGTTCCACAAAACAACGAAAAATATAAAAATTCGCACACACAGCTGGGCGAAAAAAACGAACCCCGAACACACAAAAATAGGGGGCAACTACTTAGTACATTGTTTTCAATCAGCCAATAAAAATGCAGTCATTATTCAACCTATAAAGCTCTCTCGCATCGCGAATCCACCATCCACCATCCACCACCCCCCATCCAATTTTACATTAAAAAAAAAATTCGCACAAAACAAAAAAAAGCTAAAAACGAATAAAAAATGGTACAAAAAAAAAAAAAATTCCGTGAAAAATAAAAATCAAACAAAACAACCCCCGCCACACACACGAAAAAGGAGTTAAAATCAACTATAAGCACCTCTACGCATAAAAATACGAAAAATTGGAAAAAATGCAACCCCCAAACGAGTGCACCCCGATAATGTGCATCCCCGAAAAAAATTGCCATCCTAAATTTCATCCGGATCCAGCGAGAGGACGAAGATACTCTGGCACAGAGAAAGAGACAGAGAACGACAGAGAGCACGTGTACTTTTGTTATTATAGTGGAACTTATCCGTGCGGCACATTTCTGCCAACTAAGTGTCCAACGATTGCCCATGTGGGATGGTGGAGGATGAACCCACTTTCAGCACAACTATACTGCACTGACACACGACACACTAGTATGTGACAGCGAACGATACAAGGGGAGGGAGGACTGCGCAGGGAGTGTATTGCCCGGGTTTGGGGATGTGTAGGAAAAATGCGTTTTTTTCACCCCGTTTTCATATAAAATTAAAAATGAGCCTGCGAGAGAAAAAAACGTAAATAAATAGAATTTTTATACCTATACTTGGTTGATTTACTTTTTTTTAGTTTTTTTTTTTCCTGTTTTTTTTCTGTTTTTTTCCATTGCCCCGTTGTCCTTGTTTTGGTGGATTTTTTGCATTTTTCGTGAGCCACCCAACAGCTCACACCCAACCGAATGCACTATGATAATATGGATGATGGTCGGCTAAGTAGGCGGCTGTAGCGTGTTTGCACTGTAAAACAGCATTAAACTTCAACCTCCTTGCCAACCCCACAGTAGGGATGCATTATATTAAAATAAAATAAATATAAAAAAGTAGCACACGGACTGGAAGAAAAAAGTCGTACAAAACAAAACAAAACAAAACAAAACAGAAAAAAAAAAAAAAAAACTGCGGGAAATTGGGAAAAGAGACACACAAAACCGTTATATAAAAAAATCAAACTAGGTAGTCCCTACTCCGTTGTTGTTGCTGGCACTCGGCACTGTGTTTCGTTGCATATGTGGGGCTGGACAGGCGGCCGTGAACGGCGGCAGCGGAAAATACAAATTAAAAACTCCGCCCTAAAAATTATTTGAAAAAAAGCTAATAAAACTAAAAAACGTGATGCGGTAAAAAAAAAGAATCCCGCGGGCTAAATAAATGTGTGCTAATTTATAATGGATAATATTGCGGTAGTAGTGTGTTGATGGGCGCCGCGTTGGGCGCCAGAGTAGGCTACAGCGATGCGTGTGTTAAGTGTGTGTAAGCGAGATCGTGAAGAATGCGTTTGGTGTGCAGTTTACATAGTGCGTCAGGGGAGAGTTGACTCCTCATATTGGGTTCACTCCCTCCCTTCTTCATTGGATGCATTCATTAGCGGTGTCAGAAGTCAAACTGTCTGACTATGACAGATAAGCGGAGACTGAAATAAATGGGAGGCGAAAAATGTATTCCTTAAGTACACGCAGAAAGTTGGAGGTTTTTATTTGCCCACGCTGACAGAGGGCTTACTTGAAGTACGGTCCTTCGAAGATCTGAGTGGCAGATTTTTTTTTTTAATTCACTTTTTTGTCCTCTTTTTCAGCTTTCTACACTAGAGATGTTCTCTTTAATGAAATTCGTATCTGACTTAATAAACTGCACATGGTGAAGAGCCGTAAAGATTGGAATGGGAATGTGTGGTGTGATTGCAACCGGAACTAGGCCACAAGTGATAGAATAAAGCTCAAGAAAGAGAAAGAGAAATACTTGTTGACTAAGCACAATGTAGGGTTCGTAAAAAAACACCAAGACTGGAATAAGTAATAATCGAATCAAAACAGTCTAGTAGTTTTCGGACCTGAGTATTCCAATTAAAGGAAACACTGGGCCAATGTGCTACACTTATAGCTTAGCGATACGATAACATTTGAATTATTCATCAGCAATCGTCAACATTAAAAAGCGTCGAATGGCTACTGAACGTTGATACTCGGAGGTTGGCTGTTGGAGGCCAACTACTATAAACCAGAACCTCCTTCAACCAAGTTGGTATGAATTTACTTCTGTGGTATCGGGATATTCTTGGCAATGAAAAGTGATCGCAGCTGAGGTTCATGATTGAAATATAAATAAATGAGCAGAATTCAACCCTCGTGCAGCCAGTGAAAAGAAAAAGGGAGGTTCGAATATTCCTCTGTGGATGTAGCAAAAAGGTATGTGACTATAACTACTTACATATTTACTTTAGTTTGGACAACGTTACAGTCCCCGGTACATCTGGGGTAGCATGTTCAAAATAATTTTTAGCTGCCTCCTGTTTAGCCTAAAAATGTCTCCGTTGCAATAAATTAGAAAACTCTTAAGCCTTTGATGTTCGGCTCTGCATAACCCAACTATCCTAAGCATAAGCACGAAATACGCATATTCTTCACTACGTACTACGTGGATATCATTTTGAAATCGTGACCGTAAACACCGATAGGGTATTAGATCATAAGGAAATATTTTGTCTCGAAGACTGTAGGTACTGCATTTGTCTAAGCATAGCCTCATGTCCCTCACGCTTTAAAACACTTACTTAGTTTACATTTAATGGCACTACATTTCGGAGTGGACATAAGCCCCTACCAATAAGACTCTTCAGCCAGCTTGATTCTTATCTAAACGCCTCCAAATTGGCACACTAACTTGTTTGAGGTCCCTTTCCACGTGTAAGGTCTTGCTTTGGCATCCATCTGCGTTGGATTCAAGGACACTTTCTGGCCGCAGCGCTGACTTATCCTAGCTTTGCCTATCATAGCCTAGCTAAGTTGGCTAATTCAAATATTTGAACTAACTCAATCTCAGAGTAGAACTCGTTCAGTTTTTGTTGTATCTTCTCATCCATACTCCATCTATAAGCGACCAAATATCACTCAAAAGAATTGGTGTTGCTTTTGCAAAGAGTATTTTCATGCCTCTTTGATAACTGTGCTGTTAGCAGGACAGCGATAATGAAAGTCTTATCTCATCAAAAACATTCGTGTAAAAAACGGCCCAAGTGAATAAGCATGTCAACGAAAGGTATACCAAGCTTGTTGTACAAAAAGTCCTTTGTAACACTCGCATTGCGAAAATCGAAAACTTGGTGATATTAGGTCCTAACCTCTGTTCCGTACTATGAGTCTGCATAGCCTCAGCTATTGGGTGCAAAAAGCCATACATTCAGGAATGTTAGCTCTCTAGGTCATTCAAGGGCTTCTGTATGCTTCGAAAAGACGCAAGAGCCTCCTACAAGTGCGCAAAATATCAGCTTTCTAGGGCCAATCGAGGTCTTCTCTAGCCCTCGGGAAGGCATGATTAAGTAGACAATTTCCCATTATTCGTATATTGTGGATAATCTATTTGGAGGCTCAAACATCTTTCAATCCTATTTGTTAACCGCTTAACTCTATCCGATGGGACTTTGATAAAATTTGATATAGTCCCCCTTTAAAATAATCAAAATTGGTTGAAGTGGTAGTAAGATTCAGGGAAGAGTTTCAGCTATTTCCGAATCATCTTTCTCACACGACTAAGTCAAAAACCGCGGAACGGATTTCGATGGAATTTGTTTTTTTTTTAAATAAATCCGACGTGCAGATACGTTTGTCTGAAATCCGTTGAAATCGACTGAACCCGTAGTTCTCTGGTTGTTTTCGGATTGTCACATAAATACGTGGGCAGACACCATATTAAACCCATAAGTGCTCAGCTTTACAATTTTGACGCGAAGCACTTAAAATTGTAAAATTGTGGCAAACCCGCAAACGATTTTTTTATGATTTTCTTACTTACCTTTTCGAACAGGCCCCAAACCATTTCCCATTTCGTTATTCCAAATGTCAAAGTCGGACCGAAACTTAAGTTAATTTGACTGGCCTAAGTTCGTAAATATGCAATTTTCAGTTTATCAACAGTTTGGTTGTGATTGCTATTGGCATGGACTTCCTTATAAGGATGATTCAATTGAAGGTTACAATTCCAATCTGTCACTTCTGTGGTTCTGTTAAAGATAAACAGCTGATATTTGACATCTATGAATACTAAGCACTGACATTTGGAATTATTGGGCGCCATTTTAATTGTGAAAACCCATCTCCGACAGGGGGGAAATTTAACCTACATATACTATTCGCTCATTGCGAAATAATGTCCGTATACATAACTTTCCATCTGATGCCGGGATTATAAAATTAATAGAAAAATTTGATCGAACTGTGTCAGATCTGCAAAGACCAGTGCATCCTCGTAGTCGCCGGTTACGAGAAAATATAACTGCAGTGAGTGACAGTGTTCGTGACAATCCATCAAAATCAAATCAACAATTGTACAATTCCTACAGCTCTATGCGGGGCATTTTAACAAAAGTTCTGCAACTGCATGCCTACTAGATCCAATTGACTCATGAATTGTAGCCAGCAGACCATGAATAGCGTCGTGACTTCGTTGATTGGGTGTTCGGGGAACACTGGTGATGACGATTTTTCGAAGAAAATCATCTTCAGCGATAAGGCTCACTTTCAATTGAATGGCTACGTAAACAAACAAAATTGTCGCATTTGGGGACATGAAAATCCAAGGGCATGCCCTTGGATTGTTCCATACTTCTTCGAAAAATCTAGTGGTGCTGTTGTAACAGTCAATGGTGAACATTATCGGGATATGATAACAAATTATTTTGGGCACCAATTGCATGATAATGATGTGGAAGATATGTGGTTTCAACAAGGCGGTATCAACTGCCACACAGCTCGAGAAAGAAGAATGTAATTATTGCACACGAAGTTCCCCGGTCGCGTCATCTCTTATATCGGCGACTCAAATTGGCCACCAAGTTTGTGCGATATCAGGCCAGCCGTGTCGCCTATTTGATCGATCTCATTTTTCATGTTTAATGTCAATGTTTCAGCATTATATTGACATAAATATATCAGCATTTTATTAAAAACTAATGTGTTTTATTTCAAATTTAATTTGTAACCTCCAATTGAATCACCCTAGACATATGAGAGCTTACGCACATGCAACTGAAATATACTCAGACCTACAGTTTGTATTTTGATTTAAACTAAACGGTTTCGCAACTGTTTTATCACACACGCTATAATACGTATACACTCACTTGCAACCAAATAGTGCTACTATCGTGTATTTTAGAAATTCTTCGTACCTTTGTTTCCTTCTCTGTTCAACTCAAGATGCTAAAACGTATAAATCCATGCAGAAATAATTTAGTTGCACGTTAGCATATATCACACAACTGAATAGTTCAGTTGTCTATGTGAGCACAGACTAGTCAAACTGTTGCGCAACTGAAAATTGCACATCAGCGACCAACCATAAATGACAGGTAATATTCGAAAATGGACACATACAGTTGGACTCAAAGAGGATACCCCTGTGGATATCCCTAAATTCTCTCTAAAAATATAATATTTGTCTTTCAGTTTCCCCACTCCATTAAATTAGCTTCCTTTATTTTCTCAACTCTTTGGAAAAAAAGTTCCTGTCCTCCAAAGCTGTCCTTACGAGTGGTTATAAACGATTTGCCGAAGTTGCTGGCGTCGCTGGCAGTGATGTCATTAACTCCTACTGGCTATTTGCCTTTTGAGTGCGTTTAACGCCGTAGGGATTTGCTCTTTACTGGAGATTGTGTTTCGGGTTCAGGAGATCGGAGCATCTGAAGCTCTGGAACATAAACATACTAAGTATATTCTCAAACAACTGAAATGCTAAAGGCAAATTTGAAATGGAATGTTCGTCATACTGGTCTTATTGTAAGATCTTTAAAGTACGTATAGTACCGCGATATATTCAACAGTTCATAACGATTCCTGGAAAGGATTGCATCACAATTGAAGATGAAGACATTCAATTATCAAAACTCTACAGCCATTGCCTTACCTACCATTTTTTAAAATCAATAATAATAATAAATTTGATCAACAGACAGTTGTCGGCTCCACTCTTCAGCACTGTGATTTTCTGTTTGAGATACAAATTGTTAATGCGATCGAAAGCTCTATACCTAAGCTTACAATTATATGAACAGTACGTAGATGTAGGTATTTCTGAACATTTTAACTTGTACACATACGAGTATGTATAGGTACACTTAACCGATCTCCATTGTACACCAGTTAGTTCTCACTAGCTAACTGTGTAATAAACTATATCTCCATTGTACCAAAATTGAATAGATACTCATTTCCTTCTTTCAAAATTTCCCCTTCTATAGGTAATTGCGATTGCCTGCTTTGAGACCATTAAACTTGTGCAATGTTCATGAGAACAAGAAGGATGAGCCACACGAAATGGGTTCATCCAACTGCAAGGAATCTACGAAAGGTGAGAAGAGCAGTCATTGACCCGCAGATGGACGCAGAGAATGCGCACTGCTGTACACCTTTTCAATGCATCCTTAGATCAAAACGGGCATTTGCAAAAAAGAAAATATAAAAAAATGTTCACCTGACCGAAAACACCAAAAAGATAAAAAAAAAAAAAAAAAAAGACGAATACATCAGTACTAGCGTCAGCGTTATGGGCCACAAAACCGCAGTGGGTTTCAATTGCGCGAGCATACATTTCCTCAGTGTGCGATCACTGAAGAGAGTGGGCTTAGTGCAATTTTTAGGCAGTGACTTGTGTTACCGCTTGCGCATTGTTCCTTTTTAGGCAGTCAGTATGATTATCTCAAACCCATCTACCCTAACGAAAGAACCAAAAGCTACCAACAAAAATGCATACCTCGTAGATTGAAGAAGCCACATTGAATCAATTGCTTTTTTTTGGACTCTTTTTTTATAAAGACAGGGATAGTGATCTCGTACGAGTAGTATTTCTAAGAATAAAATATACATATGCAATGAAGTAGCGTAATTTGATTTTGAAATTGTTTGACAACAGGATGTCTTCACGTCCATTCTCCCGTAATTGTATTTTAATATTTGTGTTTCTAATTTATTCGGAGAATAATTGGAAACAAATTTTTGGCTTCTGATTTCAATATTCCCGTCTGTCTGTTCCTTTTGTTCTTTTCACAATCCCGATCCAAGTACCATCAAAGGATTTTCAACAAATTTGATTTCTAGATCCGGTCTACTGTTCACGAAGAGAGGGTCCCATTTAAATTCCAATCAAACTGAGCGGCGGTAAGGCATAGCGTATTGAGTGATAAAATTTATGAATTGCTTGCAGGTGCCGCTTGATTTACAGATAACATTACAATTTGAAGCTGGAAATAGGGCGCTACAGCTCACTAACTGAAGGTTAACGCTTAACTTTTAGAGAATTTAGTATAGGCAACCAAAACGGATCAGATGAAATCCTTTTGCTATTAAACTTTAAAATGAAATTACAATTTCTTCTGATGGCTCTAAAACTGTCGGATATTTACTCCACGGAATCAGACCTAAAAGTGTCTATAAGACTTTCAGACTACTTGCAGTATGTACCAAACAAAGGTTCTAGCTGCACTTAAAGCTACGGAATTGATTGAAATGAAATCGTTATTCAATCAGGCTGCACTTGGGGCGCTAGAATCTGGTGTCATCAGATATAAGATAGTCAGGAATTGTCGCACAATACTTAAGGCATTATGTACACAGAACCATGTCAGATGATGATAGATACTTGGACACTGCGTTGCGAATGCGAAAGAAAGAGGGTAGAGTTGTTTCAACATGACGTAGTAGGTCGATTAAAACCACCTTCGAACGTAGCTTAGACACGATCTTTTGCATAGCCCCACCCCGAAAAAATGCAAGGGGGTCAGTTCACACGGTCTTCGTGGACAAATTGATGTCACCAAATCTCGAAATTAGACGGCCAGGGAACTTTTCGTACAATAGAGCCAAATTTGCCTGTATTTTGTGGCACGCACCCCCGTCCTGTCGCTCACATCAATGTCTTCAATTCTATGCCAAAAAATTATTATCATTTGACCTTATAGGGAGAACGATGTAAATCCAAGAGCAAAATACCCCAAACAGGATGGAAATGTCCAATTGCTGAGTGCGGCCACTGATGCGCTAACAGCGGCTATATTTTGAGTTGATTGAGCATTACAATGATCCTTACATCGCAAACACCTCTATCGCTTTGTTTAAATTTGCTGATTGTGTTTCAAATTATTTGCTCAGTTGGGCGATTATGACGACCATAAGAGGGTGTTTCAATAAGTCCCTGAAAAATGAAATAAGGAACACTCTTTCGGTATAAATACATTTTATTTTTCAACATAGTCTCCTTTTACCTCTACACACTTCATCCAACGTTTCTTCAATTTTTTGATACCCTCCAAATAATATGATTTCTCGAGCCCCTCAAAATAAGCTTTTGTTTCAGCGATGACCTCTTCATTCGACCCAAATCTCTTACCTCTGAGCCATTTCTTCATGTTTGGAAACAAGAAATAGTCGCAGGGGGCTAAATCTGGGGAATATGCTGGATGGGGGAGGAGTTCGTAGCCTAACTCATGCAATTTTGCCATTGCGACTGCGGACTTGTGCGCCGGTGCGTTGTCCTGGTGAAAAAGAACTTTTTTCTTCGCCAAATGCTGCCGTTTTTGCTTCAAATCGGCTTGGAATCGATCCAGCAGCTCTGCGTAATATGCGCCGGTGATCGTTTTACTCTTTTCAAGGTAATCTATGTGAATAACATCGCGCGCATCCCAAAAAACTGTCGCCATGAGCTTGATTGCTGACAAACCCGCCTTGGCCTTCTTCGGCTTCGAGTCCATTATTTTGACTGTTCCTTGGTTTCTAGTGTGTTGTGGTGAATCCAGGTTTCATTCATGGTAACGAAACAGGGCAAAAACTGCCGAATTTTTCTGGGACATCGCCAAACACACCTTTGAAGTTATCAAACGAATGCGTTTGTTGTCGATTGTGAGCAAATGTGGCACCCATCTTGCAGAAAGCTTTTTCATGTCCAAATATTTATGTAAAATCTAAATCACTGAGCCATGTGATAAGCCTGTGTCTTCTTCAAGCTCGCGCACTTTCACTCGCCGATGGTCCATTATCAAACCATGGATTTTGTCGAGCATTTCTGGTGTGGTGACCTCAATTGGGCGACCAGAACGTTCGTCGTCACTTGTGCTTGAACGACTGCACCGAAATTGAATGGTTCTAATCGATGGTGAAGAGTCCCCATAATATTTGTCAAACTTTTATTTGGTTTGCGTGATAGTTTTTTCTCGCAAAAAATAGTGTTTAATGAGCACTCGCAATTCGCATTTTTCCATTTTAACGAAAATGCTGGTAGGCGTCTATATAAAATGGCTGCCACAACAAAACTATTTGACAGATCTGTCTGAAAATTTGGGTGCGTTCTTTTGAAAGATGATTCTTGACAAAAAAAAAAAGAAATTAATTTAAGGTGACTACACAATATCTGTTAATTTGTAGAGACTTATTAACCCACCTCATAATCTGACCTTAAATCTTAAATATTGCAGAACTGTAATTTTTATAGAAAGACGCAGCAATTTTATATTATTGAACGATGGTTAAACGATCCATGTTGTAAAATGGTAAGGCAAGAACTAACTACCCGTCACTATGGATGACAGATGTCATATGGCAGGGATGTGAAATCCCAATCTGGCAATGAATAACCCTTTACTTCGACTTTTAATAGGATGGCAGCACACATCAACTATTGGTTATAAGACATCTCAATTAGAGATAAGAATTAATAAGAATTGATGTAACCACCACCATTTCCTTGATACATGCACATATCTGGTAATCCTATTTATTGTCAACAAGTGGTAGCCTGTGATATTACTTCTTTTGCTTGCTCGTATATGCCACCATCTCTGTATCCTTCAAAATGTCCAGTTTCTTTGGATGGCAACCCTGTCGATATTTTAACCAGTTTTGCGGACCTTTCTATCTTTTCCTGTCGTTTCGGCAATTTTAATAGCAGCAGCCCTCTTAGGTAATTTATTTTTTGATTGATATTCACTATCGAGACAAAGACTTGAACCTACTCCATCCATCCACCAAATCCACCAACAAACCCATCAATTTTTAATTCTCTACCGTGACTATGTAGCACGATATATCGCATGTCAATCTCATAGGCTTCAATCAACAGAGTTACCTTGTTCGGTGTAGATCAGTGAAGGTACCTTGTTTTCGAAATATCCTTAGTTAACAGTTACCGAACATTCTTGATTTTTTAAAAGATGAAAGTATAGAATAATTTATTTGTGGAATAACTGAAAAGATTTGAATGAAACTTGAACTACTTAATAGCTAATGCTTGTCTGTGCATGTGCATGCGACACCTGCTATGGACATTCTTTTCATTTAACACCCCTTGACATTTATGGCAGGTAAATGGCAGCTAATTCAACTATTCGCATTAAAGCGACTTCAAAGTGGTCCAAAAAAGTATATGGCCACGCCTCCATCTTAAACAAGTTTAATATCTTCCCTGCAGACATTGCTTACACCGTACCCAAGTTAAATTTTGTCAGGAACTTCCAATTTACTATCCCTTCCAGAGCATTCTGGAAAGAAGGTGATTTCACGGAAGATAGGTCGGTACATTTTTAAACCGACGGTTCAAAAACTAATGACGGGGTGGGTGGTGGTGTCTTCTCTGATAGTCTTAATATAAACCTCTCTTTTCGTATCCCAAACCACTGTAGCGTGTTCCAGGCGGAGATTGTCTTGGCTAAAGAAAAACGTGATATTAGCATCTTTTCAGATAGCCAAGCAGCAATCAAATCCTTGGAATCATCCTCAATAAATTTTTTAACAGCTCTAGACTGCCGATCGTCTCTTATAGAGATGGCAGAGCAGTTTAATATTCACCTAATTTGGGTGCCGGAAATTGTAAAGCTGACGAACTTGCTAGATATTTAACAAAAATACCTATACTTCCAGGCGAAAGTTCACTGGGTATGCCTATCGATAAATGCAAACTTAAATTAAAGCTGGATGCAATTGAAAAGACAAATTCTAGGTGATACAACTTGTCTAGCGACAAAACAGATTTGGCCTAAGCTGGATCTGAAGCACTCTAAGAATTTGATTTCACTCAATAGAATACATATCAGCGCAGTTATAGGTATCACTACTGGACACTGTCTAACAGGCAAGCATGCAACAAGGCTTGTCGTCTTCTCAAACGATTTCTGCAGAAGGTGCATGGACGAGGAGGAGGAGGGGGAGACTATTTTTTCTCTTCTTTGCACCTGCCCAGCTCTCTCCCAACGCCACTTAAGAGCCTTCTGTTTCAACGTCCTAAATGGTTTGAATGAAATAGACGTTAGGGACCTTCTACGCTTCGTCAGAAGCTCCAAATGGTCCAACGAGTAGGCTAGAGACCGCTTCTAAACCCATGTGGTATCACAATGGACCTATTACTGGTCTAAGTGTGTTGGGTTTTTGCTGACAGCTACCTCCACCTTCTAGCTCAAGAACCATTTGATGAATTTTTGTCAAATTTGGCTTATTTGCTTGAAATAGTACTAAAAATGTTTTCGTTTAGTCTTTCCTCAGACTAAATAGGGTATGGTCTTGTCTACCCAACTGGTGGTTGAAGTCTCCCAACCGTGAGGGAGACTTGAGCCAAATATTTTGTTATAATCAATTTATTCTGGCACAAAACTAATGAAGATACTCGGATTTGAATGGTGTTGGATGTCAATAATTTACAAGGCCTTCAAATGTAATCCTAAAAGTTTAACGTATATATGCATTTGAACAAAAAGTGGTTCAACCCTTAAGCATTCCCCCCACACGCGAAAAATAGCA
Organism: Pocota personata; assembly: GCA_963082735.1. NCBI lineage: Eukaryota > Metazoa > Arthropoda > Insecta > Diptera > Syrphidae > Pocota > Pocota personata. The sequence continues at coordinate 8,263,797 of OY720430.1, forward strand.
ATATTTTCTCGTCATTTTCCTGCTAATTTTTGATTTCGGGAAAAATGTTTCCTTAATCCCTTATCGAATAATCGAGGGCCCTTAACAATTTAAGGTAAGTGCTATCAAACACATACCAACTATACATGTATGATAAATAATAATCAAATATAAGAACAATAGTAAGAAGCTATTATATTAGGATTCACAAATCTACACATAACTCAACAATATGTATTTTAGGTGAGCTCAAAACATCTTAACCGTATCAACAATATGAGCATCTATCACTTGACATGCCAACAGCACCCATCGTCAAACATTAATATAAAAATAGAGAACTTCATCAACATGTTCTACTTATGTCACTAATTTTTTTTTAAATAAATTTGAAATGTGACAACGGCAATTTCAATTGCAACATTTTCCAACAGACAGGCCTTCTAATGGACAATTTCAACTAAAACAAAATAGTTTACATACTTTCCCCGACATTTTCAGAGAAAAGATACAAATGTCGAATGGATTTTACTGCGCCGATGTGAACTATCCCAGCGGTCATTACCATAATTGACCACATGCCCAGTTCACTTGCGCGCCGAACCGATAGTAAGACAATGCAACAATTCATACATAGTGTCGCATCGGTCCATCTCCCGATCCATCTATGGTTATTTATCATTCCGAAGAAAAACTATCTATCGTATGAGTGTTTATTTTAAGGCTTGTCAAATATATACAAATGCATGTCTTGACTCCCTTTTGAGGTTCCCCTCACACCCGTCAACTAACATATCAATCCTGTGCGCCCACAGCTAACAATCAAAATTTCAAATCACCCAAACACACACAGGCTTATCTGCAGCTACTCTTGGCACGAGAAATGCACACATTTTTGTAAAATTCTTAATTACACCCAAGAATCTCCCACTTGTTGGGATTTTCTTTTGTTTGTTTTTCGGAAAATAAAAATGCAAAAAAAAAAAATGCACTACAGTGACATGAAATCCAAATGCATAGACAAGCTACAATGACTTTGTCAAATAATTTATTTAAAAGACGACAGACGAACCAGCATCAAATCACTCTAGTCGCTACCCTCGCGGAATTCACAAGGAGTGCGGTCCCATCTCGAAGATTTATAGCCTTTCCTTATCGTGTCAATCAGTAGTGTACGTTACAGTGTGAATTTTGAGTATTTTTTTTGACTGAAACTATTAGTGCATCATTATCAACATCATCTTCAAAAGGATTTCTTGAAATTTTCTTAAAAAACTATTCGAAATTTCTTACGGTTTTTTGTAGTTCTTGTAACAGCTTGGATTATATAATTTGAACACTAGAGCCTTCCAACTTTTTGTGATCAAGATCGTTTTGTAAAAAAAAAATTATGAAAAGTCGGCCGTAACTTGTGCTTTGCTTTTCCGAATCCTACATCTCATTAAGTATAGTGATCGGTCATAGCTTGAGTGTGAATTTATAACGTTTTGAGACATTACTGCACATTTTTGAAGGACTATACGAAGCAAAGAAGAAGTCCTTATCAAGCTTGTACTATTCTCTGTCAGTGTTGTCTCAGTTTAATGATGTATCGAAAAGCCTAGCTACAAATCAAGCTTTCAAATTTATTCTCTGGTGCTTGATAATATTTTCGCTGAGTTTTTGCCAAGTGACACTTTCAAATCGTCTACACATAAGTTAGTTCTTTTCCAAAATTTCCGATTTTCACTAAGTTTTTGTAAACTTTTCACTGATATATGGCTTTCAAATATTTTGCAAAAAATTTCCATTCCACTTTGTCTCAAAGTCGTACTTCCACTTAATATCTTTGAATCATATAACGCCCTGAAGGATATTACAGAATACAGTTCAAGCGGTGACATTCAAGTCAAGTTTTAAGTTAAATAATTTGAACACAGCTGATGCACCTTGTGGCTTCTCTTGTGAGGTCATTGTCCTACTTCGGGATAAAATTAATTTGTTCCGATCATTTTCACTGACTTTCGCTAAGATTTTATCAGATGTTAAACATTACTTTGATTTCTCTAAGCCGAACTGTCGAATATACAACCCGAAACCTCTTAATTTACGCAATTTACAGTTGAAATAGTTTTCCATCATGATTGCATTTTTCGCTGAGTTTCGCCCAATTTTGGCAAATTGTTGATAAAACGACAACAAAATTTGCGGATTAAATTTAAACTAATTTAACAGAAAAATTAAGCACAATACTTTTTAGTTAGATACCAGCGAAAACATTTTGTAACAAATGTAAGAATTCTAATACTGTTGAAAATTTAGCAGTTTTCGCTGAATCTGGGACAATTTCGAATATTGGTTCCTTCAAATCCAAATGGTCGAAATTATTTTCCACTTTTGATTAATTTTCAATGGATTCTCTACTACAACTTTATTTTTCTTCTGACATATTTCGCCCAATTTTAAAGAATTTTGTAAATACAAACCTCAGCTACAGATTTGAAGACGCAAAAGTGATCAGTCGGTTGTTGTTATTGCGTATAGTTTTCTATTTTTCGCTCAATTTGTTTATAAATTCAAATTATTAAGTTGTAGACCAACAAAGTTGTGTTTTCGCTGAGTTTCGCTCAGTTCCAAAATCGTCAATTGACGGATCGGCAACGTTCCATAACGTGCCAGTAGAATGAAATAATTCGTCAGAAAAAGTCAATTCTTTTTCGCTCAGCTCTAAAATTTTCCGAAATTTGTTTAAAGATGACTAAAAAATTGAAGAAAGTGTCAAATCATTTGATTTGTTTGCAGCAATTCGCTGAGTTTGGTTAAACAAATATGTTGATAGACATTTTTCAATTTCACTGACAAATAGGCGACAATATCCGTTTATTTCACTAAACTCTGATCGCAGTGCACCAATTTCCCTGTTTTTCGCTCAATTGTAAATATAGTATCAGTATATCACCTGTGTAATTAATTTCAACAACTTGCAAAACACTTGTGAATTTTGCCGGACTGACTACCAAATCGTCGAACAAACGTACTAAAGCATTTACAAAACTATTTCTCCTCAAGATTTCGCTCAATTTCGCTTGGCACATTTCTCATTAGTTTTCACAAGTTTTCCTTCAATATTGAATCTATTCCCAAAAACAAAATCTGATTTAAAATTTAACAACAGTTGGTAGTGCGAGAACAGATTTTGCGGCATGTCTGACCGTTTTTCATCAGTTTTCGCTATCTTTCGCTCATTTAACCGTCAAACACCTATCAGACAAACTTTCATTATTCTCATTTTTTTTTATTCCAGTTAATCTCGAAAAACCGCCAAAATGTGTGACGATGAAGCATCAGCCCTAGTTGTGGACAATGGCTCCGGTATGTGCAAAGCTGGCTTCGCTGGTGATGATGCACCACGTGCTGTCTTCCCATCGATTGTTGGCCGCCCAAGGCATCAGGGTGTGATGGTCGGCATGGGTCAAAAGGATTCCTATGTAGGTGATGAGGCTCAGAGCAAACGTGGTATCCTCACTTTGAAATACCCCATCGAACACGGTATCATCACCAATTGGGATGACATGGAGAAGGTCTGGCATCATACCTTCTACAATGAATTGCGTGTAGCCCCAGAGGAACATCCAGTTCTGTTGACTGAGGCTCCCCTCAATCCAAAAGCCAATCGCGAGAAGATGACTCAAATTATGTTTGAGACTTTCAACTCACCAGCTATGTATGTTGCCATCCAAGCTGTGCTTTCCCTCTACGCATCTGGTCGTACCACTGGCATTGTATTGGACTCTGGTGATGGTGTCTCACACACAGTGCCCATCTATGAAGGTTATGCCTTGCCACATGCTATTCTCCGTTTGGATTTGGCTGGTCGCGATTTAACCGACTACTTGATGAAAATCTTAACTGAGAGGGGTTATTCATTCACCACCACCGCTGAGAGGGAAATCGTCAGGGATATTAAGGAGAAGTTGTGCTATGTTGCATTGGACTTTGAGCAGGAAATGGCTACCGCCGCTGCTTCCACCTCATTGGAGAAATCATACGAGTTGCCTGATGGTCAAGTGATTACCATTGGTAATGAACGTTTCCGTACACCAGAAGCTTTGTTCCAGCCTTCATTCTTGGGCATGGAATCGTGTGGTATTCACGAGACTGTCTATCAGTCCATCATGAAGTGCGATGTGGACATCAGGAAGGACTTGTATGCTAACAATGTGTTATCCGGCGGCACCACAATGTATCCAGGTAAGACTTTAAATTATTTCATTTTTACAGTCTATATTGAGGAATACGTGGGAGTACAAGTCATTTAACTTTTTCCATTTACCCAGCCTCTAACTCTAGCTTGGTAATGAGTTCATTTTTATGTCGTTTGGCATGAAGAAAATATTTTATTTATTTGGCTGACCTGTCGTGTATTCCTTTTTTTATAATTGTAGTACAATCACTTTAGTGGGCAACCAAAGCTCTTTCGATACAATTTTTTTAGAGCCGTCATCCAACCAACGAATGTGCTGGAAGTGATTTATTCTAACTTTAAGAACGTTAGCTAAGTGAAAGCCAAAAACGGGCCCTGTTGTACGAGTACTATTCTTCGATGCCATTTTTGAACTAAATAGGCAGATTGAATTCTCAGACAAGGTGTGAAAATCTGCAAAAAAAATATTCTATTTGGAGCTACCAACGCCGTACTATTGAATGTTAATGCCATTCTAATTAAGCTTTCTACATTTCACAAGACAATACTTCTTTTGGCTAAGACATGATGTTCTACCATCCTGGATTCGTGCGTGGTTCTATTATATTGTATGGAATGATAAAAGCACTGATCATCATAGATAAAGTAGTGGCAATAGTATAGAACCTTGTAGTGCACCACTTTGACAGCCGAATCCATTTTGCGGTTTTTTTTTTGTGACATTTTGCGCTTTCAGTATTTTCTTTAATAATAGCTACCAGTTTTTACCTCCAAATTGTAAGCAAATGGAAGGAATGTAAGTTCCGAGATAAGGTCCGAATTCGGAATGCATAAGTCACGATGTATGACATTTCGGACTTTTGAAAGCCTTTAATCTATAAGCGACGCACTGTTTAATATTTACCCGTTCACATGGTAAAAGCAGAAGAACGGTATGGTGTACTCGTAAATAGTTTGTTTATGGTGGTAGAGTACTTCCCGATGATCTTATACGCGATCGAGAGTTATTTTAGCTATGATCTTTCCGATTTTGAGAAGCACTCAAATACCAGTGCAACTTGGTAATCTTCTACTCTTCAGGAAAAGAACTCAGTATCTCAAGTCTATTCTATGAGTGAGTGCAAAATGTATGCCGATATTAACCGTGTTTCTTTGTAACTGTATATAAAGCTGAGGTAGATTTCAGAAAAAAACGATATCGTATTTTATATTTTGTACTTTGGCGCGGTTTGGAGAGCCAAGAGAATTAGTGTTTCTACCATCATCCCGCTTTTGTTACTGCTAAATTATTAAAGATATGAACACTTTCTTCTAGTCTGGCAACACTTCTGAGCTGAACACCTTATTGCGCCATCTGTTGCCCCATAGTCGAAATATGTTATACTCAGTTAGTGACAACTATGGACAATATCGAAAGTGTATACCCAGTTAGTTGTTTTTGTTTGTAATACGAACTTTTTGTGAGCTGACGATAATTTTCACAAAGAAACACGGCTATTGTTGGCGAAGTATTCTAGAGCTCGGATAGGGTGCCGTCAAAATCGTTCACTTTGAGTGCTTTTCGGGCAGTGATCTCACCCTTACTGGGATTGGGAGTGCTGTACAAATTTGGAAACTTTGAGTATCTTATAGCTCATGCTGACCTATGTTTCTCCAACCACAACCGAAAATCGAGTCTGAGTGCTCCGGGATTTGGAAATTTCCTTTAAAACAAAATACCTTCTCTCCAATTCAATATGATATTCAAATTATCCACCAATCTTCTTAACTAATTTTCATCTCATCAACTATTAACTCTTTAGTAACGTTATACGAATACTACACATAGTTCTGTTGTTGCGTCTGCCCATACCTGTTGCTTCTTCAGCTTGTTCAGCCGTGGTATTTATGAAAATCATTTCTTGCCTTCATTTCTTTACTCTTTCATCTTCATACGGTACCCAGCCTTAACCTTTATTGGACACGAGAGGATGCAATGATTAAAGTTAAAGGTTAAAGGTTTAAAAGTTTTGCAAGTTCTTCGATCCTCCTGCAGGTATCTGTGATAGCCACATGCTATAGACTCCTTCCGATCTAATTACAATACTATCTGTTTCAGATACATTTTCACTCTAGTGCTCTTATATACTTGGAGCCATAGCGCATATAATCTCTTATCTTGTCGGTGTTATACCTGGCACATAGAAGCTTCGTGTTTCTCTTCCTTCGGGCGCTAACAAAAGTTGAGCATCTCATTCCATTTCGACGTCTTCTCATCGCCTGTTTCGGATATCCAGGACATAATTTCGCAACCGTTGACTGCTCGTCACTTGATCAATTTGTTTGGAACTTTGCTGCCGCTTAATCGACTGCTGACTAACATCTATCTATTACCTTCCTGTTCTATCTATTTTCTGTTTACACTACCTTGTTCTCCATAAACTTGCGTCCCTAATTTTGTTTGGAATATAGCACAAGTTTTTCCCAAGATTACGTCGGGTCTTAACAATGGGCTCTTTGCCGATGGCTGATACTCGTATATTGCCTATCTGATGTACGATCTCAGGAATGTAGATCTTCATCCGATACTTGATACTTCTTCCTATACTTGCAGTACAATCCAGCAATGAAAGCTGTAACGGTTCCTAGAAACCAATTTTCAATGAAAACATTTCCTGAGAAAAGAAAACGAATACGGGTTTCGGAAACATCTTCAGGATGAAGGAAATCCAAACGTGTACGTAGCAAACATCTCAGGCAGAATCAGACTGGATACCTATTGTTGAACAAGTTGTCCTTATCTATACTACTGAAGAAATTCGTCTCAATTCTGTTGAAGAATTAGTTTTATACATTATATGGATATCTTTGACTCTTTTTGTGCTGAGTTGAGTTTACCTTTAGTCGATGGTATGTCAGCTTTCACTTTTGACTTTCACTTTCACTGTAGGAACATCAGGAGTAGATCAACTTCTTGTAAGGGTTGGATATGATATGCAGCAACATGTCCATGAAGTGCTCTGCATTGTCTTCTAGATGCCCTCCTATGGCTCTTTGAGATCATTTAAATAGAAAATTTGAAGCGTCACATGGCTGTAAATGCTCAATATTTGCATTCAAACTCAGTCCGTAAGCAAACGAATGCACAATACGGGTTTCGGCATGATTTGTGGAAGTGCTATAAGAATGATGTACCTGAAGTTGTAGCCCAGCCAGCCGTTCAGACATTCGCCTGACTCTAATAGAAGATGTATTGATCCTAAGTATGCATACTCCAGGGCCTTTTTGTCATATTCCACTTCTATTGTTAACATAGATGATAGCAGACCATGAAAGCAATAGATACTCGTGGGAAGTATTTGTATTTGTGGATTAGATATGACATCGTAGTTAAAAAGTCCCTTTGCCTGTTGTACGCACATCATGGTTAGAGACTTATCCTGGCGAGGGATCGGTGCGAGTGTGTTATGGTCTGTTATAAGTGCCCCTAGAATAGAATCGTATGCCATTAGATATACTAAATACGCCCTTTCGACTTCAAGAATCTACATGCAACAAATCAATTTAAAATAGTTGGTCGTTTTATCTAAGAACAGCTGCTATTCTCGCAGTGTGGAAGGGTTTGAAGCATCGTGATTTTGGTAAAACAGGTGCAGCTAGTGGTATTAAATGTAGGTACTGTAGCAGGAGGCCATGTGAGAATCAGTCAACTCATTCAGACATATTTCTGTGGATTCTAGCATTTAATTCTTCTTTTCCTATTACCAAATTTATATCTTTTTCCTTCTTTGCCCCACAGGTATTGCTGATCGTATGCAAAAGGAAATCACTGCATTGGCTCCATCCACCATCAAGATCAAAATCATTGCTCCACCAGAGCGCAAGTACTCCGTATGGATTGGTGGTTCCATCTTGGCATCCCTCTCCACCTTCCAACAGATGTGGATTTCAAAGCAGGAATACGATGAATCCGGTCCAGGAATCGTTCACCGTAAATGCTTCTAAGTCTGTAAACCAACAGCAGCAGCAACAGAACCAGCAACAACAACATAACCAAAACCACCAACTCACTGTGTTGTTTATGCTCGGCATCGAATAAAAAATTAAAAGACAACGATAACAGGAACCAAAATTCAAAGGAACATTAAAGTCATCACGCGAATCACTCCTTCTTTTATTTTACTTTTCTTTCGTAGGTTAACAATATTTTGTTTTTAAGCGAATTGTATTTGTGCGTCAATAAAAGATTACATAAAGAAAAAAAAAGCTGAAAGCGAACAAATTTTTTTTAAAACTCCTTCCAAGGATAGTCGATGGTGTTTCCCAAATTAGAATTGCCATCACGTACACGTACCGCCCATATTATGTGGTCCTTAACCACGCATATGACCACCATCAATCGAAACGACGAATAAGAGCGCTTTCGCAGGGGCAAACCCCAAATTTGTTTTCGCATTTCTCATTATTTCGTGCGATGATTATCGTTTTTATCGGCCGATAAAAGAATTCAAAGTTTCCCGCTTGATGCGGGTTTTATTTGCGAGAAAATCGCTTGGGACGACACAGTGGGCTGGAACTACTGTTCGTCCTATATCCCCAGCTCCGCTGGAAAGAAAAGAAAGGGGAGAATTTAATGCTTCCACGACAAGAGGAAAGCGAATCACCCTTCTGATGTGTATCTTCCTACTCGGTTGATCCTTGCAACCTCATAAATAGCCGAATTGCTTGACTGTACGAGTACTCGTATGTTGTAATTTTCTATGGCAGTTTGTAAGAGATGGGATTTTTGTATTCTGTTCATTCATTCTGAAGGCTGGATTGGTTTTCTTCTTGTTGGACACTTAGTTGCAATTTGTTTGTATGACATTGAGGAATTTTTTAAGGCTATTTAAATGCTAACATTAGATACAATGAGCTTAGATAGTAGTTTCAGACTGATTGAGTTGCACATGCATGAGCATACCATTCGGATGATCTTACATAGACTACGAGTAAATCAACATTGGGAGAATTTATTTCATTTATTCAATGAGGATTTGGGTTCCTTGCCATTATTACTAGATATTATTACTAGATATCTTCAATCAGATACCAGGCGGCTTCTGAATTACATAGCCTTGTCTGGGGAACGCGGAGCGCTGACTAGCGACTACGGTAGATAGATCAATGGATGAGGTGTTTCGTGGCTAGAAGTACAGCAATAATCTCTAAATTCTTTTCCAAAACGGTGAAGGATGATAGCAGCATTACTCGTATGAATTTCCTCTCTATCTATCTTCAAAGATGGGAGCTGGCTTCAAGCCTTTGTTACAGTGACTATGAAAGAGGATTAAAACTTAATGGACTTCAATCAGGTGGAATCTAGCCTAAAGAAGCGGTAAGACAGATTTAGATCCACCACAGTCGAAAATGAAATTGTGAAAGGCACAGTTACATAGATTAAAAGTGCTTCCACAGTCATATCACAAAGATCTTGGGATTCTCCAAAACTATCGATAAATTAGCTGAAGTTACACATTTGCTAGTTCAGCAAGGTTGTCGGAGAGATGTGCTCTTCAATGAAGTTTCCTTGTATTAAAGAAGACTTGGGCTTAAATACGTTCCCTCTCGAGAAGTCCAAAAAGCCATACAAAAACAAGTTCTTCGTTATTCTTGCAGTTTCCGCAGAAATCGTTTGAGAGGAAACCAAGACTTTTGGTGTGCCTGGCAACGATATAGTGGCCCGTAATAACAACAACTATTGATGTGCCACGTTTTTTAGCGAAACTAAACTACTAAATCGTTTTTAAAGCATTCATTCTGCGCTGATAGTATCCCTTACGGGCTTTCAGAACCCTAATATCACAAAAAAGTCTAAAAGATCTTCCCCACTAAGTTTAGGAACTAGGAACTACTTGATCAAGTTTGTTTCACAGAATATTTTACCTGGGGGCAGGGCTTGAGCTTTACGAGATGAAACCCAGCTGTTTGAACACAGCTTGGCTATAATGGATGCACCTCTGATATTGGTGTCAAGGTTGATAAAAGGACATATTTCAATTGCAATGAAGTCTATCTTGGCAGCAACTGCCTTTAGAGAGTGGTCACTCTTGCATTTCAATCCACAGAAGGCTTAAAGGAAACTACACAACTGGGACTGGTTTCAATATTCTACGAGTTGTTCTTGTTGAAGTTGAAGCCTCAGGTGACCGAAACGGTAGTCCACTGCAGAGACTAGATACGCGAGTGCACTGTCTCTTATTCTCTGAACTGCTCGTCCAAAGTCACGAGAATCTTCTATGTTAGCAACACGAGATTCTGCGAAATGAACACCCTCTGACGACGTGCGGACTGTACTTTAATTTTCGTGAAATTCATCCTCATCCACCTAGCAGTGGAGCTATTGGAACACACGAAGACTTGTAGAAGGGTCCAGAAGCTCTATTGAGATATCAATAAAACCCTCTGTGTTTTTTTTTTTTTTTGTTTTTTTGTATAAATTTCCCATAGGAAATGTGCCATATCTAGGTATCATTCCATTGAGGTCTTAGGAACATCTGCCGTAGTAGTACGAGTATCTATGGAACTGGCATAGATCTGCTTACACTCTTCGATGGTGATATAGGTGATGGGCACTGGCGGCTTGCTTGTAGAATGTTCAAATGAAGCAGTTCTAGCTATCATTCCATTGAGGTCTTCGGAAGGACTATAGGTCTGCTTACATACTTCAATGAGCCATCGGTTAGAGATTGGACGTTAGTGTAAAGTCATCAATTAAGCGAACTGTTCATCTTTGTATGCTGTCAATTAAGTGAAGAGAATTTTTAGAAGCCGATCTCCAGACATGTGAACAGTAGTCATGGCGCGGGCTATCATGGGCTTTATACAGAAGAAGGAACTGTTTCGCTGCAAAGTATCTTCTTGCTCTAAATAAATAGCTCAACTTCATGGAAGCCGATTTTGTTATGTTGGAATGTGGTCGCGTCGTGTTACATCAGAGTTAATTGTAACGCCAAGATGTTACACGGTTTGTTCGTTCATTTGAAAATCTGGTAGAGTAGACGTGTTTTTTTGGAAAAGGGTTGAATTGGGTTTTGCTCGCATTGAAGTATACGAGTACTGTCTTTCCCCACTGCGAGATTTTCTGCATGTCTTCATTTAATTTAGTCAATTTGCCCTCGTATTTGGCATTTACTCCAAACTAACGCCAGATATGCAAAGACTCCTAGTCTGATGATACTACCAATATGCATGATGGAATACTGCCAGTACGACCAGTGGTGAATTTTTTCGGATTGTATCGCCACGAGAACGGATGAATCGTTCAGTACCTAATTTGCGTTATGTTATTTGAAGATCTACCAACAACACAATACTTGTTATACTTGTGACAACTCGTTTGTTCACAAATTACTGCCTGTCTTTACTGGATTTGGTGTGGCTATTTTAAAGTGCCTTCAAGAAGCGCCTCCGCTGAGTCCCTCTCAGCTGTACAAAGCCAGTGGAGTGAAGAGATAAATTCTTCTGAGCACAGGGTATATCCCTGAGCCTATAAGCAACCTGACGTCTTCGTCACATAATGTATCCTAGTCAGAATCGAGAGGCAAATCCAGGCCTTCTCTCTTTTATCGTGGTCAGGTACTGCAGAAGCGGTCACTACGAGTATAGCCGCGGCTTTCTTAAGTTTGACAGTGCACAATTGCATCCCTAGATATACGAGTAGATACGTACAGAGAGAAATCAGTCACAAGGTAGTTTTAATTAAACGCAGAAATATTGTTCCTACGAGTATCCCAGAAAGCCACCCTCAGCAAAGTCCGATCTCCTTACTAGCGACTAACCACTCTTTTAACAGTGCATCCCTGGTGATTATGTTGTTCCAACTTGGACTAGGGGACCATTGGAGGAGAGTGAGAAGTGAAATGGACGATTGCCCTTTGGTTTCGGGTTTCATCTCGGGACCAAGTAATCACGATGATGATAGGTTAGCGAGGTCTAGTACATATGTAGGTATTTACAGATTCTATATTTTGGGGATCTTGGTATGGAGATTTCCTGTTTGGAGAATGTAGTTTGGATAAAGGGCTAAAATTCAGATCCCATGAAACAGACCAATAAAGGCAAATACTACTAGGACTTCTGTCCTCTTGTAAAGGAATGCAATGAAATCAGTTTGAATATTACGAATTTTCTTAGAAGCGTTTGTGGCTATAGAATGCCGACTGCAAGTACACATTTTAAGCTACACATGATGGTGCATCTAAATGCATTTATAAGACATATTTGTTCTTATTCTGTGCTGGTTATATTTGCCTGTCCTCATTGGAAATTTAAATGAAGGCCTCCAAATAAAAACTTATTCCCTATCCTTGGCAAACAGTACATCGTAGCGAATTCTGCGGCAAATCAATTCAGCCGCATAGGAACACAAGTTACTTTTGACAACTTTCAGGAATAATTTATTCAGGATGCACCGTGCACCACCAAACTTAGCGACCAAAAATTACACATAAAGCCTAGAGTTCGGGTCTTCCTATCCTACCCACCCACAGCGTTCGTATTAATTATAAAATAAAAAGCAAACCAACAAAATTTCACTGTGCACTGTTTTCTGTTAATTAATTTTAAAAATGCATAAACTTAAGGCGAACATGGTGGCATCTAGTGAACAAAAAAAAAATAATCAGCTAAAAAAAAATAAAACTCCAAAAACGAAGACAAAATGAGCACAACCTCCACAACCAACCAATGATGATGATTTTTTTTCGGGGCAGTCGTCGTCCACTGGCAACAACAAAGTCGGTGCTATAAGGTTGTACCTCACTGTTTACCCCATTTTCGTTAGTAGATTTATTTTATATTATAAATCAGGACACGAGAGGTGGGGCCTTGTGATTTTCACGCAGTACACCAAAAGCAAAAAAAAAAGGAACCAAACATGGAGCTGGGCATCCCAAAAAAAAAAACAACAACTTCCAAATGTGGGCATATGAGAGCGCTGCGAGGGCGAGTTGTATCCCCGACATTAATTATTTCATTTAGGTACTGTATCTGCGGCGGCAAAGGATATAGTATCTCCCATCACCCAACCACCCACCAACCATGGCTAGCAGAATAAAATAAAAACAATAAAAAAAGAAACACAAACGGGCAGAAATATTTTGTTACCAAAAATCAAAAAAAAAAAACTGGACAGTCCACCGGAATAAACATGCAAACCCTTCACTTGCAGATACCTACGAAGAAGACGCACTACAGACTGGTGACCCACCCGACCACCCAACCACCCAAATTACGCAGTATTACGTGCGACTCATTTGCAATCGAGTTTTTAATCGTCATTTGCAGTTTTCCGTTTACCTGTGCAAAAGGTTGCTATGTATCTTAACCGTTCCATAGGACGCAAATAATTTTGGACGAGTTGAAATGTAAATTTAAATACCAGAGGGAACAAAGTATGCAGTGGATGTCCTTACTCGTAAGTCTTGGACAGAAACATATGTTATACTAGGTACAGAAAACACAACCATGAAGAACACGAACAAGGGATCTTGTGCAGTAGGTCCGGTGAATTTTGCCATTGAAATAGGAATTCAATTTTTCAATGGACATGAATACCCTTCTTAAATCTATAGAATAATTTTTCTAAACCTTCATGAACAAACAGGTAATAATCACTAGGTGCCAGGTCAATCTTGTAAGACAGATGAGCTAGTTCCTGGAATTTATAGCAGCCATGACAAAACACTATTGCCATGATCTTCCCAGTTGATGGTACGACATTAAACTTCTCACTAAACTTCAACAATCGTGTTGATAACTTCTACTGGATTGTCGCCACACAGCTATGGAAACTGCTTGCAATATCCACACGGTATTTTTTTTTTTTTTTGATGCGGCAGAAGCATTCTGCGCACCCACCATGTGCTGATTTTTGAAATCCCAAGATGATCGCGTAGACTTTTCAAGCTCATTGATATTTTGAACCTTTTTTGCAATTTCTTTTAGTTTGAGTCGAATATCTTTCATGAGGACATATTCGACTTTTAGAACTATTTCGTGTGTTGTGACGTCACTTGGTCTTTCAGAGAGGGTTATCATCTTCTAATGACTCTCAAGCTTGTTTAAATAAGCCCAACGACTTATAAACCATGGGTTTACCAGGGCAAGAAGTTCCGCAAACCATTTGCATATGACTTAGTTTATTTTTCACACTTTTTCCTTATTTTGTGAGGTATTTAATTACTGCGCCTAGGTATATATTTGAAATTTTTAAAATTACCACAGACTAACTTATTCCTTTGACTTCTGCAGGCGAACTAATTCGTAAATCATCATGAAACACATTTACATCTACAAAAATAATTCAAACTCCACCCCTTTCTACTTTCACCCCTTTTTCGGAACCTAATTGGAACCTGGAAAGCAAACGGATTCTCCCTGCACTTAACAGAAGTGTATACATACGAGTATATATATTTATGTAACGAAATTATTGATATATGTATCATTTCTGAGGCCCATCTTACTCAAGCATCCCATATTCAATTCGCTAACTACCTATACAGTCGGGGGTGATCTTAACGCTAAACACACTTACTGGACACTCTACCAAGCAAGAAGTTGCTTGAACTGCGGTTTCTTCTCAACAGGATCTCCAACCTCTTGGCCATCTGACAAATTTTGTCTAGTACTTTAGCATTTATGTTAAATAAACTTTAATTTCAAAATTCAAAAGCAAATTTACATTTAATTTATGTAGTAATGGCGTAGTGGCGAAGCTAAAATTTTCGTTTTCTGGTCACGCGGTCGTCTGCTTGAAAAAGAACAAAAACTCGCCAAGAAGGCGCCCTCTTCGTTTCTGTCAAAACTTCTTCGCGGTCAAATCATCGCCGGAAATTACAGCGTTGCTATCTCTGAAGGTGTTACCAGGTTTGGCAACACTCCCCCCTGGTAATCTGGTTGCCTCATCCGGGTTACCATACCCGCAAAACCCTTGGATATATTCTCCGTTGACTGTCTGAACTACCGCTGATCTTATCTGTCCGTCCTTACTGGGATGAGTTTGTACAACCCGGCCCTTCGGCCAAGTATTCTTTTGATTATTTTCGTCTACAATTATGACAATATCGCTTTCCACTATACGAGGTGGGTCAATAAGTCCCTGAAAATTAACACAAATTGTGTCGTCACCTTAAATGAACGCACCCAAATTTTCAGACAGATCTGTCAAATAGTTTTGTTGTGGCAGCCATTTTATATAGACGCCTACTAGCATTTTCGTTAAAATGGAAAAATGTGAATTTCGAGTGCTCATTAAACAATATTTTTTGCGAGAAAAAACTATCACGCAAACCAAACAAAAGCTTGACAAATATTATGGGGACTCTTCACCATCGATTGGAACCATTCACCACTGGTTTACTCAATTTCGGTGCGGTCGTTCAAGCACAAGTGACGCCGAACGTTCTGTTCGCCCAATTGAGGTCACCACACCAGAAATGGTCGACAAATGATTGATAATGGACGATCGGCGAGTGAAAATGCGCGAGCTGGAAGAGGCCACAGGCTTATCACATGGCTCAGTGATTTCGATTTTACATAAATATTTGGACATGAAAAAGATTTCCGCAAGATGGGTGCCGCGTTTGCTCACAATCGACAACAAACGCATTCGTTTTACAACTTCAAAGGTATGTTGGGGATGTTCCAGAAAAATTCTGCTGAGTTTTTGTGCCGTTTCGTAACCGTGGATGAAACCTGGATTCACCACACACACCAGAAACCAAGGAACAGTCAAAACAATGGACTTCTCCTGGTGGATTGAAGCCGAAGAAGGCCAAGGCGGATTTGTCAGCAACCAAGGTCATGGCGACAGTTTTTTGGGATGCGCGCGGTGTTATTCACATCGATTACCTTGAAAAGGGTAAAACGATCACCGGCGCATATTACATAGAGCTGCTGGATCGATTCCAAGCCGATTTGAAGCAAAAATGGCCGCATTTGGCGAAGAAAAAAATTATTTTCACCAGGACAACGCACCGGCGCACAAGTCCGCAGTCGCAATGGCAAAATTGCATGAGTTAGGCTACGATCTCCTCTCTCATCCAGCATATTCCCCAGATTTAGCCCCTGCGACTATTTCTTGTTTCCAAACATGAAGAAATGGTTAGGAGGTAAGAGATTTAGGTCGAATGAAGAGGTCATCGCTGAAACAAAAGCTTATTTTGAGGGGCTCGAGAAATCGTATTATTTGGAGGGCATCAACAAATTGGAGAAACGTTGGATGAAGTGTATAGAGCTAAAAGGAGACTATGTTGAAAAATAAAATGTTTTTATACCGAAAAGAGTGTTCCTTATTTCATTCTTCAGGGACTTATTGACCCACCCTCGTAGGTTTCATTGGATGGGACCATTTTGTTCTTCTGGTCAAAGTCGGTAAGTATTCTTTGACCCAACGGTTCCAGAAAATTTGGGAATACTTTTCAGTTGTCAGCCAGTGCTTCCGTAGGACAATCCCGTCGTCACACAGTTCGCCACAGAGCCTCGTTCCTTTGGGCGAGTAAGTAAAAGGTGGTTTCGAGTCAAAGCCTCATCACTGTCTTCGTCGATTGGTACATATGTAAGAGGTCGTGAGGTAATGATATTTTCCACCTCCGCCATCATGCTCAATAATGCTAACACAGCAAATAACCTAGGAATGACCTTACATGCCAAAGTAAAATGAAAGGAACACGTTAAAAAAAGAGAAGCTATACTGGCTAAGTAGGAACCGTGGCTCGGTGGCAAGGTTCGAATCCAAGAAAACACAAAAAAAAAAAAAAAAAATTCTCACGGTCCCACCTCTCGCGAACGTCTGACAAAGTCAATCGAAAAAAATTGACCTTCGGTAACGCCATAGAAGTTATGTAGGTCCCAACCATTTGTAAGGCGCATAGCACGAGTGGCTGCGAGAAGCTAGGCTAGGCCCTGCATTGGGCTGTCAGCGACAACATATTTTATACTGGCTAATAGATATTCTGTCACCAATCCTCTTTCTACTGGCGATAGACGATGTACTGACTGCCACCGACAACATCGCGAAGCAGTTCTTTGAATGGAATCCTCAGGGTGCACTGCGGGCTGGAAGACCAAGAACAACGTAGAGATCAACAGTCTTGGCAAAAGCAGAGACCCAGAGGAAAACGTTATCACAGCCGAAATATCTAGTTGCAGACCAAGAAAGATGAAAGAGATTTATTGCCGCCCTGTGCCTCATCCGGGGTTAAAGGAAATATGAGTTTTTACTCTCTTCCTGAGATCGGCAGGTGAATTGCTAGTCATTTTCTAATTGTGGCTGGTGCAGAGCATCTACCCAAAGAAATAGAAAATCCCATTTTAAGGTATAATCTATTCAGTTCAAGAGCGGGAATTAGTAGCGTCTCTCTTCTTTCTCTAATTCTACTCTGCAGTAACAGAGCAGTCAAAAAGTAGAATTGGTTACTTGTATTCCACTACACGCGAGTCTACCACGCGTGTAGATTGTAGAAGGATGAGTAAACCAGTATTTTCTAAATGGAAATGTAGTGAAATCAATCCTTACTTTTACCCCTTACCTATCATAAGTGGTTTCGTTAGTCTTGACCAATTTTCGAAGTACGCTAGACGATGTTCCGTGGTCTTGTGAAAGATTGAGCGATGTGAATCCTCCGATGTTCTTTAGTCAGCGTTGAATCGTAGTCATTCGTTCGCATATCTTGGATGTTTTGATAAGTAAGAGTAATGAGGCAGGAACAGACACTCAGTGTAGGCTGACAGTGAGTTTCGATTGCCTACTTTCGTAAACCGGGCTACCAGCATGCATGATTCGCAAGCCCGAGTAATCGATGCCAAGAATACCCCTACGTACTAACCCACACCCACCACCATTGTACTACTCTCCTCGGGGGACTGAGTTATTACTTCGCGGGGCTGGTTATCAAATTATGCTATGCGTCTTGGTCAGCTGCTTCTGATGCTTCTACTGCTTCTGTTGCTTCTGCTTTTCTTCTTAGCTATTCTATTCTCCGCAGCTCGTAATGAAGAGTTGTTACGAAATTACATATTGCCATCCAATTCCCTTAAGACCGCCACATATGGTCGAGGATTAACGATGGACTGGGCAGAGTAGTTCTCCAAGCCGTGCAACCCGGGTGCTCCGTATCTTCATCTTCATCCGGTCATTCGGGGCAGGATGGTGAACTGTCGTGTTCAAATCGGTGGAGCTATTTGCGGTAACCGCGGTGACCAGACAGGAACTGCGTAAGTTATTAGTTGCATTCCCCCATGTTTTTGACTTATCCAGTCTTGAATTGTCGGTATCGGTTTATATGTCCATCTTCCTTTGTTGTATTGGCCTAACATAGCTGCTAACATAGCTTCTTCCATTATGACCATCTTGATGCCATTGGCATCGCGTTAGTTCAGGGTTTTTCTATTGAATATTCTGAATATCTCGTCTGGGAGGATGTCGATGGGGACCATTCCAGCTATAATAAAGGCGGCCTCGTCTGAGATGGTTCGGAAGCCGCTGATTGTCCATAGCGCGCAGAGTCTATATGTTGATGGTAGTCTTCTGTTGGTCTCCTTCGTTCCTAGTCTCTTTACCCAGACTGGGGCGACATATAACAGAACCGCTAGTTCTAGTTCGGCGGAAACTAGCCAATTTCTTATCCGGGCAACTTCTTCATTTGTAACTGGTGAATCCAATTATCATTACTCCGTCGGGCAGAGTAAATCGTAGGACTCCGTCGTACATGGCGTTCCACAATACCGGCCCTAAGACCGCTCCCTGTGAGACTCCTGCAGTGACGTTGTAGTATTTTCATCGGAATTGTACCTCAGCTTTCTGTTATTGAATATTGAATAGTTCGCCACTATACGCAGCAAGTAATATAGCGTATCCATCACCAGTTCGCAGAGTTAAAGGCGTTTTTAGCGTCCAGCGTTACTACTGCACGGGGCTCCTTTATGCCGTTGAGCCATTTTTCTCTTTCGATGGCACATTCTGCTATGTCAATTATCACTCTTATGGCATCAACTATAGATCGCGCTTTTCTGAAGCCAAGTTGCGTGTCTGAGAGAGCTCCTTTCACTTCTGCTACTGCGAGTAATCTATTACAAATTCCCATGGTATCCAATAGGCATATTGGGCGATAGGACGACAGTTCTCTTGGAGGACTAAATGCTGTTTTTTTTATTTTCGGGAAAGATTCCTTCTTCGAGACACTTCTGCATTGTCGCTATGAAGAGGTCTGATCTCTTTCTTATGGCCGCTGTAAGTGCCTTGTTCGAGATGCCGTCATTGGACAGGGATGTACATATGTATGTGCGCAAAAATTAATTTATGACTGCATTGAGGAAGATCATTAAGAATCATTAAGTAGCTGCAATGCCTTTGATAAGGGTATTCTAAGCCAAGCGTCATATCCATGTGTCAGAAAAAAGTGGTTAACTCCGTTGAAGTCAGACAAGGACTCCAGTTAACAGTTAATTTTTAGTTTCGGAACTACTCCCCTTCGATTGCCAATGCCATGGTTTGTATGAAAACTTTTACCTCTCAGCGGAGTCTTGTATGAACCCCAGTAACAATCGTAAGCAAATAGTTGCGAGACTGAAAATTGTCTGTCAGATGGAGGCCTAACAAGAATCTTAAAGAGAACATCAGCACAGGAAGCGTTACTGGTGGCGACTATGGAATATTAAGAGATCAGCGTTTCGATCTAGAATGTAACTATTTATCTACCTAAGAGCCACAAGATACTTTCAATATTCAGTAGATACGGTGTGTTGCAATACTCGAATTCAGGATATTAATTGAAGAATTACTAAGCATTCTGCTGTCTATTTTTCTTTTTCTTTTCTTTTTTTCTTCAATTTTTCAGTAACAAATTTGTAAGTGAAACAAAGACATAGAATATTGTATATTCTGTATCTCTTGAGTATCTAAATGTGTAAATTTCAGCATCCTAGTGCAGGCTTTTATACAGAGTTTTCAATTCTTATTCCACCATAAAATTTAGACCATAATTTGCGCAAAAAGGTTACGTCAAGATAAATCGTTGTTGGCGTAAATACATCTAATAAACCAATGATTATTCAGTTTAATCTTAGACAGTCCAGTATCTTTCGGAAAAACAAATCATAGAAAGGGAACAAAAAATGGAAACCTCTTACATGAGCATCTTTAGTGGTCACGCCTTTCCGATAAAATTCACGAATAGGATTTTCCGAAATTTTAAGTCCAAAACCACATTTTGATTTTATGCACCATAACCAACGTCCTCTTATAAGGATGTTCTCCATCCTCAAACCGAAAAGTATCCACTAAAACTGAAGAATTCTCCACCATTGATCCCGGTTCCCAAAAACTCTAAACCCAGAGATCCATCAAAATGGGATTTATATATAATCGAATTGCCAGGAATAATAAATTCTAGCGCATAAAGCAGCTAATCACATCCACCACCCTACCACCATCCTACGCGAAATAACGAATCAAGTACGAGTACATAAAAATAAAAGAAGCAAGCAAAAAAAGCAAAGTCCCAAAACTGATGACCTCTGGTTGTTTCTAGTTAAAATCGAATAGAGCGCGCTCGCTGCGCCATTACCCGCCGAAATAATCCCATTACAAAGTTTCTAAACTTTACGATTAAATATAAAAAAGAGCGAAACAGCCCTTGGTATTAAAAAAACCGGAGATGGGGTACAACAAGCCGCTGGATGGGGGTGAGCCTGCGATTTTATGGTGCCTGCAACATTGATCACACAACAGTAACCCAGAGCGGTAGCGGTGATGGTGAGGACCGCTTTAAGACTCTGCCGCGCGCATAAACTCTGATTCACCTACTCTCTGCCATCGTCGTTGTACGAGTATTCGCCGTCGTCGTCCTCAACGTCCTCAACGTCGTCATTTCGGTTTTAATTTCCGTAATTTCAGCAGAAAAATTTCTGCAATATAAAAAGGAAATATCGGAATTTATAGACCTCTCCCGCTGCTGCTGGCAGTGCTACTGCCACTGTTACTGTTGTTCCTTCTCGATGGATGCTTTATAAGCGTCGTGGCGCATCCATCCCGCCACGGATGGATATTCCCATGCATCTCTTGGTGCGCTACTGCCCCAAACGCAAACGGGGCGAAGCGATATTAAAACTTGAAATAACTTGAAATAACAACACACATACACACAGGCTACATCTTTAGATACAAGTAAACAACAACAGGATACAGGATACAGGATGCCATGCTGCGGTCCTGGGCTGGGGGTGATTGTTTGATGCTACTGCTGCTGCTGCTCTCTGTAAGTGGATACAACGTACTACACGGAAAAATTTAATGACAACACTAAAAAGTTTAACCGTTATTATTTTCTAGGGTAAAAACGCCCGGAAAAATATGAGGCTGTAAAAATGGGAAATTCATGACCCGCTCGCGCTATTTCCTCACATATACTCCTTGGGCCCATTCCATCAGCCTGTCTACACACATCGATGGTTTTGTAACACAGCGCGGCATCTCTTCTGAGCTGTAAGCTGGAGCAACAAAAAAAGAAAAAAAAATGTTTAACAACTTTGTTGAGTCCATGCTTAGAGAGACAACGCCTTCAGTGGAAAGTTTAACTTTATTCTCGTACCACCCTTCCGAGAATGGACGCAAGGACGCACTGCCAGCAGATACTACGGTGCGTTTTAATGGTTCAATAAAATAAAAAGTTGCATTAAACTGGGAAAACAATTAGCGTAAAAACCGTTTTTGAATTTATTTCGGACTAAACTGGAAACTATTGTAGAATCAGGGGTTCTCGGGGTATGCCTCGAGGGGGACGTAAAAGCCCAAGCCAAAGGGAGATGTTTGATGGAAATCCTCGCAGTAACAACAGAGCTGTGTAATTTTGTTTGTCGTAATGCCAACACTGCTGGGAGTGCTAAAATATTTTACGTTAGACCATGTTGCATAAATTTATCGAATGACGTTCTAGCGAAACACGAATAATGGAGGGGACTACCAACAACCATTATACAAACTATGGGATGTGTTTTAATGGTTCGAGAGCTAAAATCAAGCTGAAGTTATTGCTAACATTGTTGTCGAAGTATTTTTTTATCGGCTTGCTCTGAAGGGGGATGGTATATACTCGTATATATGTAGCAAAGGGATTTGAGAAATGCTGAAGTTGCTTCAAAATCAGCGGCCTAAAGATGAGATAGATCTCGTATGAAGCATGAAATTAGGATAAAAAGTTATTGTATTTCCATCTTTAACACACTAAAGACTCTAAAGTCTACTCGTATCTACGAGTATCTACAGTTGGCTTACTAGAAGTGAAACTAGCTCTCAAATTTTAGATAAATGACTGAATACTATCAAGATTTTTGTACTAGGGAAGTTAGCCCGTTTTTTAGGCTCATGTTTTTGGCGCGATGTCTGATGACTGTGAAGACTAGGTAAGTCTATTGCAGTGTACGTACTCGTATATACTACCTTCCTACTTCGTACAACTGGTGGAGGTTCGAACAAATTTCTGCACTTTTTTATGTAATTGCTTGTATTCTGTGGAAGGGGATTCCAGGACCTGTGCTTAGTTCATTATTGGTCCAATCACCTTAAACGAGATGAGGAAGCATACTGAAATCTTATAATTTCTTACGTGAGCTTAGATAGTTTTACGGAATATGTGGACAGATCCGCTCGTTTTAGCAATGCAAAGTTCGTGGTGTTTTGTTCGATTCCCGCCACAGTCCAGGTGATATGCACACGAATCTTCTGAATGAGTTCATTCGTGCTTAGTCTTCTTTATGATGCAGCTAGTTAGTTTACTTCACCTGGCTTTTGATAGATAATGGGAAATTAGTTGTCGTCTTAATAGTTCCCCACTCTTTATGTGAGTAAACTATTGAGGGTTGATCCTTGCCAAGTTAAGTCATCAACTCGCTCTTTCCCTTTAGGTCACTATAACCTCTGCAAGCGACCCTTAGCTGATTACATATTTCTTTCAGAGCGGCCTAACTATCAGCGAATAAACGTAGGTTTGGGTCGTACTTGATTGTCTCAAAAACTCTGCGGAGTAGCAGTAGTTCCGGTTGAAGGCAATGACAGAGTCCTGCATGTAATAGGGCCTTGATATGTGTATGCATTTAGTGACAACTACCCCATGTTTTATTGATAATACTGATGAGTCTATGCTTCTCATCAATCCACCGTTCTTCCATACGTCTACTAGTGGAAAAATTCGCAGGAAATCATGAAGTTCAGTCTAGAACTGAGGTAGACAGTAGGAGACTTAACCAGTTCTCGTGGTAATAAGTCGAGATTATGGTTGTGACTATACGCCTTAGTAGCCTAGCACCCAAATTTGTTGAGCCTGTATGTACTAACCTATTCGATTCTTTCAATCACCCATATTATCATAGTCGTGTCACCTGAAAAATAAGGTCAGAACTTCAAATCTCTATTCGATTAGTCGATTCAAGTGACATGCAAAAATAAAGTCTCCCGCAAGTACGGAAACAGACCTAAAATAAATTGCGATGGCAAGTATGTCATTTCGACTATGAGAATAAGGGTAAATAGATACTCGTATGTAGATCAGGAGGAATAAGGTGTAAGAACACACTTAGAGGGTAGCCGTGGTGTAGTGGTAGCATCATCGCTTGTCACGCTGTTGGTTCACGGTTCAAATTCTGATGTCAAGAATCATCTATTTATTTCACATGAAATAAATAAAAAAGTCGATCAATTGCGAAGCTCATGTCAACTCTACTGCGAAGGCATAATACTGGCAGTGGGGTTGGAATGGCTGGAAGTGCAACTTGACCGTGAGGATGACATTAGGAGGACAGAAAAAAAATACTGTGAACCATAAGCCAACGCAATAACAACAAAACAAAAATGCTCCCCAGTTATGTGGACGCCACCCTGAGTTTCAAACCCACTGCCCCAATCTTTCATTCTCTCTTGCTTTATACAAAAACGCCGGTGCCCTGAAATAATTTATGGGTGTTCATATCCCCTTTGGCGCGCGGAAATTGTAAAAAAAAGTTCTCCGGCTGTTTAGTTTCGAGATTTGGCAACATCAATTGGTCTGACCCAGTTATTTTTTTTTTTTTTTTGTGGGGCTATGCTAAAGATCGTGTCTTTGCAGTCACTCCTCAATCTTTAGAATACTTAAAAACCAGCATCCATGAGGTTATGGTCGCAATACAGCCAGAAATGTGAAGAAAAGTCATCGAAAATTACTTTCAAAGAATCGAAGTTTGCAAAAACTCCCGTGGTGGCCATTTAACCGATGTTGTATTCCGTACATAATGGCATAGTTCAAAATTTAAAATAGTATACAAATTTCATAGAAGTCTTTTATACTTTTTATTTTATTTAACTTGAAAATCCTAAGGCACAAAATGAATAACCCTGTATTAGTAATTCCACTCTTAGCCACATATGGGGACTAGAATTTTGGTTTCACTCAAATCACTTATACTGCTTAATCTCTACGATGGTATAATAATGTTTATAACTGCATAAACAATAACAACGTGCCTTTCTACAACGTTTTCCAGTATAAAAGGAAAAATAGAACGAAATGTAGCACCTTGTATTTGGGAAATAGAAAAT
This sequence comes from Pocota personata, assembly GCA_963082735.1. Classification (NCBI taxonomy): domain Eukaryota; kingdom Metazoa; phylum Arthropoda; class Insecta; order Diptera; family Syrphidae; genus Pocota; species Pocota personata. The sequence continues at coordinate 8,288,549 of OY720430.1, forward strand.
CCATCTACGTAAGGTTATACTACAAAGTCTGTGCTATAAGTATGCAAAACTGTGTCTGGTAATCCAGGGCTTCTGAAAGTACGTTGGAAAATCATATTTAAGGATTTCAAAAAATGTTCTTCGAATTACCCTGTATTTCGAAAATCACAAAATTGGATACTTTACGTTATGCATCATAATCTGTTCGGTAAGTGCCTTCTACACAAATTATCCAGTAGTTTCGGTGAATTCGGGAAATGACGAAAATGACGAAGTACGAGTATGTTAATCTGTCCTTAAGAGATAGAGGTTCCGTCTTTCTTTCTGAAATATATAAAATAACTGGTCTAATTGTGCAAAGCCAAGCATCAAAAAATTTTATATGCATCAAATCTTATGCACTACTGTTTTGTTAGTCTACTATGCTTTTACTTTTACGCAGGGATTTTCTAAGGCAATTGGATGCAACTTGAATTATTAATATATTAAGTTGAAAACTACAACACCTACTAATTACAGCAGCTGCAAACGAGAATTCTAACATAGGTCCAGAGAGGTGGCCATGAACTAACTCCCCCTGAACTGCCACTCTGAACATAGATGTGACGGTATTGTAAAAACAAATATCTCCTTGAGACACCATGTTTTGCAATGCTTGACGTGAAAAATCAACTTCAACAACCATTTTTTGACTTTTGAAGTGCAAGTGGGTTGGTACGGATATAATCTAAGAGGTGTGCACCTCCGCTTTTTCTAAGATACATTGCTTATCCACCAAAGATTTTCCAAAATCCTCATACAGAGTCACGCTAGTTGGTAAGTCTTTCAAAAACTCTATGCCGTGGCGAAATTACCCATGGTACCAGTAGAACAAGTTATTTGGGAACTATTTCAATAACCTGAATATCTGGGATCAATCGCATTGAAATCGAATCATAGTTAACGGTGACGCTTGTATGCCACAATATGGCATTACCGATCTTGTTGTCCAGATAACTTGTCCGATATAAAAGCTGCTCGCTGCGCTTAACTCCCAAGTTAACTCGTACATTATTATTACCAAGGTGGATGAAGAATTTAAAGATTTCTCAGACTTGGATTAGCAACGAGTACCTACAGGCAAGCTCACATCCTCGGCTGCTTTTGGCTTCGTACCATAGCGGCCACCAACTCAGCATAGCTATCAACTGACTTCATTTAGCATCTTGTCAGTAGATGCACCTGCTGGAGATGCATCTCTTTAAAATTTAAAACTCCAAATACAATTTAAAACTCCCACAATTTAAATACTCCCCCCTCTTCAATTAGCCAAGCACTCATCAAGTCCCACTTGATCCAAGCGTGAATAATGTTGCCATCTCAAGCATTGAATAGAATGAGTTTGGTCCACTTCGTGTGCTCACAAGCATCAACCGAACAGCAAACCAAACAAAATCGACCAAAATACAAGTAAGCCAAAAAAACCATCTCCAAACAGTATAAATGCCAAACACAAACACCACCCAAAAGGGAGGGGGGGACAAAATCCATAACTCAACAACATATCACAAAGGGCTTTTGACCAGAAGCACAGCCAGTTCTCCAGTGGACCATTTCAAAGACCATAAAACAAATTGCTCCCGAAAATGGTAACAAAATCTGCTAAATGCTTAAAAACCCGGTACTAATCCAATTTTTCAAGCCCTTGGCTCACCGTGGCACAAAAACCACAGAGCCATGCCACCATACACCCAACAACCCCCTACAGAACCGCATCAATGCCTCGTGCACTCGTCAACTATCTAAAAATCGCAGATTCGGTAAACAACCGACCGCGCGCATAGAAATCCTCCCGCCCACACCAGCTCCGGCACGCTCAATAGATCCCGGCAAGGAAAATAAGGAAAAACATCTCCTCCAACGAAACAAGAAACAAGAACAAACTACTAACAGTGCACAACATGTGCCCGGCCTATTACCCAACCTCCGTTGCATCTGGAGGACGACATAGTTCACTCCTCTGCGGATCACGAAAATTGAGTGCCGAATGATTTTTTCGTCGCCACATTCCACGCAAAAGGCATCATCATGCATATTTTTTCGGATAGGTAAACAAATAATAAAAGCCCCTCGGCGGGTTCGGGGACGGTTAATGCCGCCAGCATCAGCACCGTTCAACGTTCCACAACACACAACACAACAACAGCAGAGCGGTGGAAAAAAAACTGACGAAAAAGGCTTTCTCAACCGACACGTTTTAAGTGAAATCATCGTGCAAGCCAAAGGGGCCAACAAAACAAACGTCCTTCGACGAACACCGGCACAGCCCACCCCCGCATACTAGAATCGAGTGCTGCTGCTGTTGCTGTTGCTGCACACAAAAAAAGCCACAAACAGCTCTAAAGCGAGGACTCTATTCCACAATCGCGCTATAGAGAGTGGGTGCATGTCACTAGTACGAGTTCTGCTCCATGTCATTCGGTTGTATAGAGTAGCTGGGGCTTGTTGTTGCCGCCGCTGCGATGGATGGATGAATGGATAAAAATGCAAAGAAAAAGAAAAATTTAGCGGGCGCCTATGGTAGGGGGTGGCTTGTCTTTTTTTTCTGTTCTTGTGCCTGGGAAAACGATGAGGAAATGAATAAATTTCACCTCTCGACTTATGGGCGGATTGGCCAATTGAATTGCATGTGTGCAGCCAAACGATAGTATCCTTTGAGTTACTCTATTTTGGTGAAACCACTAGGAATGCGGAACTACACTTCGGGGAATTGCTGCAGTTTGCATTTCGTTTGATGCCGGATAGAGAGTTGAAAGTCTCTTTGCACCTATTCGCTATTTATTCTGCTTTAAGTAAACAGAATTTGTCAAAAGCGTCGTAGCAATCACAGATCAGAAGGAGAAGGAACAAGGAAGAAAGGCTCTGGATTTAAATCCATTAAGGAAGTTAAAGTATGCTTACAGAAGTACTGAAGGCAATGAGTTTAGCCACATCTTGAACCAATTGAGGGCTTCTTTCAAAATCGACCAATCTCGGAACAGATACCTAGCAAAAGTGTAAGTCTGCCTCAGTTAAATTGGCTGAATGAAGTAGCCATTCGATGTTAACGAATTCCTACATTATTCGGCCTAGAAATGTATAACAGAGAATGCGTAAGCAGTTTTGTTGCATATGCTCTATGGATATTCTGTCAAATCTTGTTTAGCATAGAGCGCCAAGAATTTCTATGCACCACCCTTCTGTGGTCTGTATTTTAGCTCTCTAAATTCAATTTCCAAAGCTCTTGATTCACAGTCAACTGTTCTACGACATGTAGATGTAAACAGATTTCACTGCATATGATATTTTGTAGGTGAATTTCCTTCCTGCCTCATTTGTTTAGAGCGATATAGAATCAAACCACACCTTGTTGTTAGGTTGGCCGTCGACTTTCTTTCACGAATTTAGAGATTTCTTCAGAGTTCCTCGCTGACTTCGATTCCTCCGGCCAACGTTAATGGTGGATTTCTGGCTAATCCTCTGGGTTTTCAACAAGTCTATGCCATTATATCTCCCCCTCTGTTTATTAGTGCTGGACGTTGACCCAACATGCACGGCGTGGTTTACACACCCTCGTTGAATAGTCTACAAGAATCTAATTTTCCTTAAGTGATACCTAATGTTATTATATCCTTTGGATGTCGCTTACTTACTTTTCTTTAGATGTCGCTACAGGTCGAGGTGGACCTGGGCCTCAACCATCAGCAGCCAACTCGATCTTGTGCTAGTCGCCTCCAGTTTTGCACACGAAATTAGTTGAGGTCCCTTTCTAATTGTGTACGCTACCTGAGATGAGGTCTTCCTTTACCTCGTCCTGCCTCTGGAATGGGTTCGAAGACTTCTATTCGTTCTACATGTCCTAACCATCTCAGACGATAGATTCGAACCCTTCTGACTAGGTCGATATCTCTATACAACAGGTATAATTTGGTGTAGTATCTTCGTCTCCATTCCCAGTCGACACAAACGGGACCAAATATCACTCGGAGGATGGCATTTTTATCCGCCTTTTATAACGTCCATGCTTCTGCGCCATAAAGCAGGACTGGGATGAAGAGGGTCTTATAAAAAGTAACCTTAGTTGTATGTGAGGCGCTTTGCCAGTCAATTGCTTTCTTAGCCCAAAGAAACAGCGATTGACAAGAGTGATTCTTCGTTTGGTGTCATTATTTGGATCTGCAGCGGAGCCTAGGTAGACAAAATCCATAACTACCTCAAAATTATAGCTGTCTATTGTGACATTCTGTTCAAGTCGATATAATGGCTTTCCGACTGTCATTTGCGCAGCTTCTATTTGGAGTTAATGGGTTTTTTCGAAGATCAGCCGCAATGTGAGTATCTGATATATGGTGAAATTTCCTGGCATAAAACCACACTGCTTTGGACTATCAGATTGCTGGAAAAAGGTTTAAGGCGTTCACATAAGGCTCAAATAAGATCGAGCTTACAATGCTGAGGTTCAGTTGATGTATGCTCGGTACCAAATCACAACTAGCTCTTTTAAATAGATCGGCAGTTAGATCGTCGACTTCAGCAGCCTTGTCTTATTTAAGCTTAGATACTGCCATCTTCACTTCACTTTAATCAAGTGGACGAAATTATTGATCGCCATCGTCCTGCAGATGTGATATTTCAAAATTCTAAGCACCGACTATGGCTCTACTACTGTATTTCCTTCTTCATCCCTACATTCTTCTGTGCGGGCTTTGGCGCCTTTTTCCCTTCTGGTAAATCTTTCGATCATTATTCCTGCTCTCCATTGACTCGATGTAGTTTATTTCAAATTCTTTCTTAGAAGTTAATATTATTCCCTTCTTTTCTGCTTGTAGATGCCGTAAATCCCCGTGTGCTTACGGACACTCTTCATCAAACTGCTACTATCCATTTAAGGGTTCCTTGATACATTCTTGTTAGTTGTCTTTTGGAAAAACCGAACACGGTTTTAATTGACATTTTCTTGAATTTAACTTTCCCACATCAACCATAGTTTCTAGTGGTTATTGGTGGCGCATTTCTCTATCATGTCCTTAACAGTTCCCTCTCATATAACACAAAATGATTCGAAACCAGTAATTTTCAAAGCTGACTCTACTTTCCTAGGACGTCCACAGTTCCGTATCCTTCGATCTCTATAAGCCTCTTTACAAAAATAGACATTGACGTGTAACAGCTTGATTACCAAAAGGCATTACGATATTTTGACAGTCTTGATGTTAAACCAGTGCATACAGCAGATCCACCACTTCAGTTTGGCTAAGATAAGCACGTCGGATTAGATTCTTTCGAAAAGATAACAACTCCGGATACGCCATCCATCATGGATACAATAGTGAAAGTTGTTATTTCTCCCGTCTTCTTATCCGGAAATGTTCCATCCTTAATTAGAGTTTTGTGATACTTTTCAGTAACATAAACAACCTTTATTCAATCCGTAAGTATATGCAGCTCCTTTATTTCGCCTTCAAAAATTCCAGGATCTTTTCATGTTAATACATGGTACTGTCAAGGCTTAAACTTGCAGTTGTCTTTTTTTTCTCTTTCTAGTTTTATTTTTGCATCAATGAAGAGTTCCCCTTCTTAATACCACTGCTCTAATATGCGGAACACATTCCCCTTTCTTTGAAACTGCAGTTTTTTAAGCAACAAGGGTATCTATTGCACTTTCAAGCCCTTGTAGCGTCACTGAACCTTCTGCTTCTGCCCTATATATCCTGTTACCTCCTCACATCCTAGAGCTGATGTGACTTGTAGCATGTAGCTTCCCACAAAATGTGTTCCCATCAGGATCTCGTTAATATTTTCCAATTTTCTGTGTTTTGTAACGAACGAGTCCAACTTTAAAAACTGGATCTCTGCGGATTATCTCCGGTATGCCGAGTGCTTTGAGATATCTTGGGTACGTACCGCCAAATACAGGATTTCTTCCTCTCTCGGGTTCCCAGGAATCTTGACATTTTTCGATCTTTCATCGGCCACCGCCACTAGTCTTTGACAGGAATATTACTACAAGAATTTCTGACAGAAACAATGTCGGCGCTGGAGCTGAAAATTGACAACACTTACAGTCTACCATCAAGCAGACTTTGACAGTGTGACCAGACAAGATATCTTGTGTTGGCACCCTATGCCTTATGGAAAAGATATGTTAGATTTGATTTTGCAAAAAGGTTTAGGTCCCGAAGGAACCTGAGAATGCTCTTTGTAGATAAGTTTCGGATATCAGATGGAGAAACGAATCCCTTTCCTAAGAGTTTGTGTCTACTGCGAACATTCTCACAAGATGTGCTCAACAGTTTCTTTCTCTTCCATGCAGAGTTGGTAAAGATCTGAAGGCATTTTGCCCATTTTATGTATATGGTAGTTGAGCGAAGTCCATTGGGAGCTTTGTATCTTTTTTTATGAAAAGATAGAAGCCCATCAGCTAGTTTTGAATATGTTTGCTTGACTAAGACCAAGGATAGAGTTCCATTTAGAGAGCAGTTATTGTTAATCCCCAGAAGCCACATAAATGTAAGGGGCCTATGAATGGTGAGAAAGATCCGCGTCCAGCGAGTTCATCTGTAATGTTATTCCTTCGACTCCATTATGACCAGGCACCCATATTAGAGTAATATTGTTTTGAGCAGCTAGCTGCTTTAAGGTATTTAGACAGTTCCAGGCAAGCTTAAAGTAGAGCGCGTGAATGGTTTTTATTGCCGCTTGACTGTCAGAAAGAAGTTGATGTAGGCTTTACGGAGATTGCTTCAGATGCGCTCGCTTGCGCATCAATAAGATTTCGGCCTGGAATACATGCAGATGTAATTTCCCATTGGGACTATTATTTCATAGTTGGGGCGAAGACACCCGAACTCTCTCCGTTCTTCATTTTGGATCCATCAGTATACCACATTGAGTGAGAGTTATTCAGAAATAAACCTACATTGTTCCACTCTCTGCGTTCCGGGATCAGGATGTTTAAAGGGCGGGAAAGATTTACTTTTAGGGGTATGAAGTCTGTAACAAGCATTGCTGGTTCAGAAATAATTGGAACCTTTTGTGATCGCAAAGTTTGAAGTTTGAAGAATGGTAAGGATTTATGGCACTTATTGCGGCAGATTGCTTCACTCTAATGTAAAGTGGGTTAAGTTTCAGTAGAGCTTCTAGCGCCGCTGTTGGGCAGGAACGCATAGCACCTATAATACCAAAGTATGCGAGTCTTTGAATTTCTTGTAGTGCATTTTGGGCAGAGATTTGTTCGACCTTTTTCCCCACCCTATTAGTGAAGATTACATGATAGTTGAAGTTACTATTGTGAGGTAGACTATTTTTAGCCTTGAACCTCATTTCCTCCCTAAGAGTTTCGAGCACGCCCGGATGATGGATGTTGCTTTGTGTTGTCGAGAGTTATTCCAAAAAATGTACCTTTTTTGGAAAAAGAATTTATATGCGGTTTAGCAACAGATTTGAGAAGTTTGTGTTCCTCTTTTGAGTGAACCCTTCGATCTGGCACAAGTCCCAAACTCTTACAAAGGCACTTTACATGAGGTTGATTCTTGATCTCCTCTGATAATTATAACCAGGTTACCTGCATAACCTAGCTTTTCATATCCGGAGTTATTCAGGTCAGGTCAGGAGGGCAACCTTTACTGGTTTTGACTGTAGCTGTTGAACATAGCACATGGTGTTGTCAAAAGTTGCGGCGAGAATAAACGCTGTACTAAAAGCAAATTCAGTGGAACCCGGGGCGCATGCATATCAATGGTAACAAAAAGGTTCATCGAGTTGCGAGGAATTTGTTTCGTAGAAATTGGAAAAACCTCAAACTCTATCACTTTGCGACTTTCAAACACTGCATCCACCACGTGAAGCTCCTCGGAGCGAGAAGCATGTGTGTGGTATATGCGGCTAAGGCAGAGCGTTTTATTTTCTTGTCAATATTGTAGCCGCAATGTAAGCATGCAATCGCGGATATACAAAAAAGAAATTTCCACGCTCTGTGGGAATATTGTGGAAAATTCTCCTTTGCACCTGAAAATCACCACACACACCCAGCGAGACCGAGCGAAGACAAAAAAAAGTCCTCCTCGTGTTTTTGCTCGCTGGCTCACGAGGCTGCTAGAGGGATGAGAAGAAGGCGAACATAAAAAATATCGCCGGCATCACAGTGTTGCCTGGTGGGCAACCAGGAAAGTGAATAATCGAGAAAGTGGACGAAACAACTCCCACCATCAGCGCCCGTCGTCGCCATACTTTGCGATGGACTACGATGCGTTGTTGGAGGGATTAATGCACTGTGCTGTGGGTTTGTGTGTGTGGTTTTTTTTGTTTCATATGGCTTTGGGTGTGGAGGAGAATTCTACTCAAAGGATTTTTTCCCAACATGATCCTTGCAGAATTGCGCCACGTACTCGATTGTGTGGAAAGTGTGCCAATGCCATCATCATCATCATCGTCGTCCTGGTGCCCCCAACAAAAAGATGCAGAAGAGTTTGTTCGGCCAGCATAGCGCACTGATTTGGTGTGTGGTCGGGTGTCGTGCTGTTAGGTCATCTTTGGTAGCACAACACACAATTGGTTTACAGGGGCGGCATGTGAGAGGGCGAGCGGATCGCTGAGGATTTTTTCTTTTTTCTCATGTAAACTTCGGGACAATGCGGGCGGTTTTTTCTTGTACGATTTTTGTCGCACTTCGAGAGGGTACACCGAAGACTGATGAGGTGTTAGTGAATCAGAATGGAGAGTTTTTTTGTTTCGTTTTCCATTGGATGGGGTGGTGTGGGGTTTCTGTTTTTTGTCGATGCTGAGATTCCGTCATGGATTTGATTAAGCGATAGGGCGATGTGCTTGCTGCTGGCGTGCAACAAGTGGCTGCAATTGATATGTCATTTAGGTTTTTTGTTCACGAAGGGAAGTTCGAGTGGTGGTATTTGGAAAGTCGGTTTGCATTGAAAGAGGTTTTTGGGGAATGTACATATACACACGGTCCTCTTAATCGAATAGCACGATCTGTGGGTACTCGTATTGTTGAGGAAACATATTGGAGGGTGGTTTTTCTTTTACGTTTTTCTGCAATGAACAAATGTGTTTTGTTTCGGTTTTTTTATGGGTTTTATTGAATATTAAAATTGGATCATAATTTATAGTAGGTGTAAATATATGTTGACTTTTCAACCGTATTCCAGGTGAGAAGTTTAAATCTTTAGAAATTCATTAGTCACACTTACACTTGAGTCGAATTTATAGAATCTGTCTTTTCATTATTGCCAGCCATATGCAATCATTTATTGAATCAACAGCGACTTAACACTGCGGATTATGACGCTCCAAATTATTGTTATCTGGTGATGGAAAACTGTTGGATTTGAGCTATAGTATCTTGTGAATCAATATGCTCTAACGTTTGATGATTGTTAAGTCGTAAGAAGTAGTTATATAACGTTAATCGCATTCGAAATTTGTAACGAATTTGAGCTTCTTCTACTGGAAAGTCAATTTACTAGAACGCTTTAACTCTACTACCATTGACACGACAAACCAACTCGATGAGATTGCTTTTATACTATAATAAATGACAACTTCACATCAGCATATGAAGCCAGTTGCTAGATCCAAACCAAATCCTTAAACCATGACGTACCACGGTAGAACAAAGAGCTCAGCGCTCTCAAACAAAAACTGGGAAAGTTTTTCAAACAGAACAAATAATAAAAAAAAAAATTACTTGGAAATCCATCTGTGAAGATATTGAGGATCTCGCCACTGCAGCAAGAGTCCAGAGACCCCTTACCAAAGACCACAACAACAGCGTTCCCCTAAAAAAATCGACTAACAGCTTTAGTGAAACTCTATGTTTACTTCTACGAACCTATTTTCCCTATTAGGATCCTAGCAACTCCTCAATTTCATTCCCAGGTGGCAATAATCTATCTTATCCTAATCGAAGATCAAAAAGACTCTCCAGACGCACGTTTAATTCCGATACAATCAAGTGGGCCCTTTTTACTCAAAAGCCGTACAAATCTCCTGGAAGGGATGGTTTATTCCCTGCCCTGGTGCAACATGGAGTGGAGTTTCTAATTCCTATCCTAACTGCAACCTTCAGATCTAGCTACGAATTTGGTCATATCCCATGACCATGGTGTAAAGCGAATGTTGCTTTTATTCCCAAAGTTGTGCAAAACATCCCTATCAGACCCAAAATCATTCAGATCCATAAGCTTGACATCCTCCTTTCTAAATTTTATGGAGAAAATCGTTGACCACCTCGATCCTCGATCACATACAAACTCCAGTTTGCCCATCTTATCAGACAGGAAAGTCCACCGCAATGGCACTGCATTATCTCGTTAAAAAAATAGAGGAATCATTCAATGTAAAAGAAATAGCACTCTGTTCATTTTTTGACATCACCGGAGCTTTTCCTATAGAGAAAGCCGCAGTTGCCAAGTATTTCCTTTTTCCAAAGAAGGAACATTTTATGGAATAACTTTCGATAATAACCTCACTCGGAGCCAACACCTTCACAAAACGGTCAACAAAGCAACATCCATTGCCTGGAAGTGCTCGAAACTCTTTGGAAGGAAATGGGGCTTAAGGCTAAAAATAGTCTACTGGGCTTACCTCACTAATGTGATGGGGAAAAGGTTGAACACACCTCCGCCTAAAATGCACCACAAACTAATCAAAGACTGGCTTACATTGGTATTGTGGGCGCTATGCTATGCGTTCCTGCCTAATAGCGGAGCTAGAAGCTCTATTAATACTTCCCTCACTTTACATTAGAGTGAAGAAAGCTCCCACAAAACTTTACCTCTATTCGAACTTCAGCTGGGCGATCTCAAACGGCCCGAAAAATATGTAAGTCTTTCCCACTCATTCAACATTCAGATCACGGGACGCAGCGAGTGGAACAATGGAGGTTTACCTTGCACGACTCTCACTCAATACGGTATACTGATAGATCCAAAATGTAGAACGGATTTGGTGCGGGTGGCTTCGCCCCAACTATGAAATAGCAGAGACACTCTATGTACATCCATATTCCAGGCCAAAATCTTCGCCATGAAATTATGAGTCAGAGAGCGCATCAGACATAATCTCCGTAAAGCCAACATCAACATTCTTTTAGACAGTTAAGTGGCCATAAAAACCCTTCACTCGTTTTGTTTTAGATCTAAGCTTGCCTGGAACTGCCTAAACACTTTAAAGCAACAAGCTGCTCACAATAACATTTCTCTAAAATGAGTTCCTGGTCATAGGAGAGTCGAATGTAACGGCTCTACTTCACCATTCATAGACCCCCTACCTTCATGTGGCTTCAGGGGATTAACAAGAACTGCTCTCTAAATGGAACTCTACCCTAGGCCTTCATCCAGCAAAGAAATTCACTAATTTTTCGAACAAAAAACTATCTAATGGGCTTCTATCTTTTCATAAAATAAATACAAAGCTCCCAACGGACTTTGCTGAACTACTATCTACATAAAATGGGCAAAACGCGTTCAGATCTTTACCAACTCTGCCTGGAAGAGAAAAAGACTGCAGAGCACATCTTGTGCGAATGTCCCGTCATTGCTCGCAACAGACAACTCCTCGGAAAGCGATCCATTTGATATCCGAAACTTATCTGCAAAGGCCATTCTCACATTCCTTCAAGGTCTAAACCTTTTGCAAATCAAATCTAATGTTATTTTGCCATAAGACATAGGGTGCCAACACAAAAGATCTTGTCTGGTCGCAGTATTAAGAGAATCTCCTGCCTCTATCCCCATCATAACATAAAACCTTATTCCTGTAAAAAAGACCATTGGTAACAGCTGCAACCCCATACCACACTATGGCCGTACGCGTCCCTTATCAGGCCTGTAAGGGGAAATACTATAAAAGTCAATCTACAGTATTACGGAAATTACGAAGATAAGCAAACATTTGCAACAGCGGTGCACTTCTTCCGCAGCATTAGATGTGATATTTCATCTGTTGCCCGTAGATAAAATGTCTCCTCCTCAATGTGGTTCAACTTCCTAGCTGGCCATTCCTTCATCCTTGCTTTATCTCCGATCACCGACTACAATCCATCTAAACTGAGATTTGATCATAACTTCCATAATAAACTAATGGGGTGGGTGAAGGTGTTTTCTTTGGAAAGCCTAATTTGAGCATCTCCCTTCGCTTCCTAAATTACTGTCGCCTATTTCAGGTGGAAATATTGGCGGTTAAGGAAGTCCTGTCCTGACTGAATTGTAATATAATATCTGTTCAGGATATCAGCGTTTCCACGGACAGCCAAGCGACAATAAAGTCCCTGGTATCAAGATAACTTACTCCAAAAGCCACTCAAGATTGCCGCTCGTCTCTAACGGAGATGTCGGAGCAATATCACATTCACCTATGCTGGGCGCAAGGCCACTTCGGCATTCCGGGAAACTTGCCAGAAATGTCACCATCCTCAGAATTCTGCGGTAATGGCAATGTTTAGGTAAGCCTCTCGCTAGATGTAAATACTTACTTATGCTGGATGTAATCAGCAAAGTCAATCATATATGGGCGACTCTCGTGAAGTGCCACGTTACTGGCCTAAGCTAGATCAAAAATGTTTTAATAGATTCGTTTTGCTAAAACTATCTCAGATCAGCACAGTCATCGGTGTCCTTACGGGGCACTGTTCTATAAATCTATACGCTAAAAGGCTAGGCCTCTTTTCTAGGTCTAGATATAATGTTTGTATGAGTACATAAAAAGCCTGGCTTAAGGAATCCGGACTATGGAAACAAATCTTATACGACCACGCATCCATACTAGGAATTATTGGCCATAACAAGATCTCAAATCACGTCATTCCATACTAAGATTTCAATAAGAACTACTTATTCCCAAAATACAAGATTGGAGGTCCAACACATTAACAAATGAACAAAATAGCCACTTTATACTGATGGGTCTAAAATGGAAATAGGAACCGGAACAGGAGTTTTCTGTGAGTCTCTACAAATTAACGACTCACACAAACTCTCAAATGAATGCAACATTGACAATTTTTCGGATTACAGTCTTTGTGGGTAGTCAGGCAGCTATCAAGACAGTGGACGAGAGCTTATTGGTTCAGGAAGAAGTAGAGACTGTCAAACACTTTCTCTGCTACTGCCCAAATCTCCAATGGGAAACAAACTGTTTGGAGAACTGCGTGTTTCACTAATCGGCTTAATGCGATTCATCGGAAGAACACGCTGGTTTAAGCGGGAACCAGTCAAAGAACTACGGAGTTTGATGTGGTACAACAATTGAAAGGGAATCACAATGGACCATAGGCACCTTTGTAAGCACCCAGCGAGGTGCGCATCTCTCCAACCTACCCAACCTAACTTAACCTAAGCTTTAATTCTATGTCATATGCATAAAAGATAGTATTTAAACAAAAATTACTTTTATCATAGGCAGTACTATCAAAGCAATCTATCGTCTTAGGTGAGGTGGCTTTTGGCACAACCCACACTGGAGTTTTGAAAGTAGACTTCCCTTGTGTTCAGGGGTGGCTTCGACCAGAATCTGATGAACCAGGGAAGAATTGTAGCCGAATCTTTACTGATGGCTCCAAAAATAGTCAGGGGTCCGGTGCTGTTGTCTTCTTGGAGGACGATATTATCAGGCTGCATTTTCCGTTAGTCAAATATGCGTCTGTTTTCCAAACGGAGACTTATGCAATCCTAATGGCCTTGAACTACATATGTTGTAAGAAATAGGTGGAAGGGTCGAAACTTTTGCTGTACTTAAGGCCTTGCTCAACCCTTTGAGCAAGAACTCGCTGAATTCGGTCGCAAGACTGAACTCTATGATTCTTGTCTGGGCCCCAGGCCACACTGGAATCATGGGGAATGAGATCTCCGATGAGATTGCAAGGCAAGGCTCAGAGGAAATTTTCTCAAGACCCGAACCTGCGACGGATCTTCCTACGCCCTCGGTCAGGGCCTCCATTGACGACTTGTGTTTCTTATGAACATAATTGTATGTAGTACGGTTCTCCAGGATGCGGACAGACTAAACAAATTCTCCACGAACGTCTGTAAGAAATCCGCAGCATTTTTGCTGTCCCTCAGCAGACTGCAGACAACTTATTGGCGTTCGTACCGGATACTTTACTCTTACTAAACACCTAGCTTAAATGATACAATAGTTTGCGATGACACTGCGGAACACTTTCTCTGTGATTGTCCTCCTTTTACTCGTATCAGGTGGCAGATTTTCTGTGCTCATGCCATAAGCTCCTCATCATTGAAGCGTTTACTCGACTTTCTCTGGGTAAAACAGGGTTTGCGGGTTTGCTTCTTGGTAGTACAATGGACCAGTTGCGTCTAAGTGCTCCATTGCAGCGTCTGCTGACTCGACAAAAAAAAAGGATTTCCTAAGGAATTGCTAAAATTTGATCTGTCAAATTTATTGAAAGGCGAAACCAATTTTTTGTCTCGTATATTTCTGACAGATGTCGCTGATGATGCATGGTAGTTTTGGTCTGTCACTGATGGTGAATGGCAGATTTTGTTAATGTATAGGTAACCTGAACCTCTACTGAGACAAAGGACCTCACAAATTTAGCCATGACAAGGCGACAACGCACTGGAAGAAGCATCTACATACTAAGCGAACTTTGTCTACTCTTACAGTAGTCTTGCTTTAATTCACTTATCATGTTTAATCAAGTTTCAATGAAGCCTTTTTTTAAACACCTTTAAATAAATATTAAACAATCACCTTTCACATATCAGCTCATCTCTATGGCACCTGCTTTTATGGAAATTGTTCGAATAAATTTCAATTGACTTCGGGATCATGTTCTATGACCTACCATCCACCTGCAGCCCACTGCATCATCCGCCTTATCGAAAATGTTTATTGAATATAATTACGTATTCCATTTGCAAAATTGAAAATCATACCTGGGCCTGGGCACACCATTCAAACTGAATATATTTCCGAGAAAAAAAATGCATCCTCACCGTTCGTGATTCGAAAAAAATTTGTTAACACTAAAAAAAAGCTGCCAAAACAAACTTTGTATAAGCACAACCTCTTAATTCCCCATCAATCTGTGGCTCTCTATTGCCGTACCTTCATCGGCTCCTGAATTCCTCACAAATTGTCCCACGAATATGATGAATCTACTCCAAAGTAGATTGTGTGTGAGTGCAGTCAACCACACGTCAGTATCTATCTAAAAAAAAAAAGAATTTGTTTCCTGGAGAAACCAAAAAAAAAAAACGCTATAGAGAGTATCCATAGGAATTCCATTAAATCGGGAACTAAAATCACTTTACGTCGAAATTAAGTTTGAGCCATCAGAGTGAGGTTCAATAGGAGCCCAGAGCATTGGTATTGGCTCTAGCATCTGCATTTGCGGCCAATTTACCTTCCGATCCACAACAGTCTGTCTCCGGAAGTGCGCCTGAGAATGGGACCGACAACTTTTTTTTTCAAATTTGACGTGCTTAGCTCAGGTATATCGACTTCCACCCTTCCATCCGCCAGTTCTTTTTTTTCTCGCGCTTAATGCATTCTGATGCTACATGAAAGCATAGCGGATTTCGGGCAACCCACCCCCTTTCACACTTTGGGGATGAAAAATGAGCTCCAATGAGCGCAAACATTTAGCAAAAAACTGATAAAACATTTTTTTTCGCAGTTTTTCTTGTCTCTCTTGTATTTTTGGGTTTCTTTTTGGCGGCGATGGAAAAAAAATGATGGCAGCTTTTCCTGGGGGTGTATTATGGTGAAGTACCACCTCCACCCCAGCATACGTCTGCGGATGCAATAATAATTATTGTTGGATGCACCGATTATGCTCGTCATAGCATTTTACCTAGCACCACAGCGAGTGCTTGTATATTGCAATGAATGATTATCGGTTAGGTGGTTGGGGGTGGGATGCTACACCTCCACACCCCTCGTGTTATATATCATCGAGTGTGTTGGGACAAAGAGGATTTTTTTCCTTCTTTTTGGCAACTGGCAATGGCCGAAAAGCGGCAAAATCAATTTGACGTGTGTATATACCGGATGCACTTCCTTCTCGGCTGGTGGCGAAAGGGTGGTGTTACTCTTTTTTTTTGGGAATAAAGAACAAAAAGAAAAGTACGGGTTTTATTTTTTGGGGGAAAATGACAGGCCAGCACAAAAATATAATTTACACAAAATTAGCGGAGGACGCGCCTGGTCATGTGTACACACATTGAAGAGCGTCGATGGAGTCCATTTCGATTATATTTGGATGCACATTGGCGAGGTTTTGATGTTCAACCGGACATCATTCGGAGGCAAATATTCGCTGATTAAGTTGAGTTCACGGCGGAAGAGTTGTAGTATTTTTTTTTTTTTTTTTTTCGAAGGCGTGAGGCAGTAGATGGTGGTGAGTCATCATTGCATTAGGTGCGAGGAAGAAATTATAAAAATTCCATAAATTAAGGTTCATAAAAAGGACTTCTAGAGGGACTTTAAGCAAACAAAAATCGATTGAAAAAAGTCCAATTGACTGCTTTTTTTGCTGGACAATAATATCTAAGACAAATAATGGAGGAAGAAATGTGGAGTTTCTTTCCGCTGGTTGCAGGATAACAATCGAAAATACCAAAGTGCATAGTTAAAAACATATACACACAGTTTCTTCAAAATGTTGCGGTCTAGAGCGACATTCTAGTATTCATTAGGTTGAGACGAGAATAAAAGTTGCGTTCAAGAGGAGAATGAAAATGAATGAAATCGAGTGTAGATATATGCCAAGGAGTCAGCAGAGCCCACTTCGACAATATGTTGGGCCCTGCCAAAACTTTAGCCAAGACCTGGCTTATTCGTACAGACCTGTGACTTAAAAAAAACCCCAAAGAAAGAAGTCTGGAACGGTCAAATCTGGCGATCTTGCAGGCCAGTGCAAATCACCAAAACAAGAGCGGCCGAGAAACGCTTGGTGCAGAATGTCCATTGTTGCTCGTGCTATGTATGCCCTTGTACCATCTCGCTGAAACCATATGTTTTCCAAGACCAATTCGTCAATTTGCGCAGCAATAAGTCGTTGGTTGATGTTTCGACATCTGTTTGGACATGTGCCCACATTATATGCCACTTTTTCTTTGACCATAACACCCGCAATATATTTTCGAGAGTACGTTTAACAACAGTCTGCAGCTTCTTTGTAACATCGATGATCACTGTCCATGTGCTGCACCCACATAAGAGCAAGGATTCCACATTTGAGAGGAACAGCCCTAGCTTGATGTTAAAGCTGATTGCATTGCTTCCACGGACATTGCTTTCGCCATTTGACTACCTACGTCAACCGAGACAATACTTTAAAGGTACCGGGAATTACTCTTTCTATCTTGTGAAGTTGATGAGTTATTAGTAAAGTTGCGAGTTTCAGTCTTGGCGGACCTTATCTTCAGCTCCACCAGATTTGCCTTGTCACCAAATTAATAGACATTTACTGCAAATCCATAATTTTATGCGATAGATTCATCGTCGGGGAAGTCAATGCGTTTGAGGTATGTTGTAAGACTCCATTGGATTCCACCACTTTGCACCGGCAAAGCACTCCAAAGAACATCGCCGATCATCACCAAAAAAAAGTAATGGCGACAGTATACAACCTTGGCGGGCATCGTTTTAGATCTCAATTACTCAGAAAACCTACTCCCATATAGCTCGTGATATTGTGCACGGTGGGATACGAATTCTAGAGTTTTAGACATCGGATATCTCATCCTGACTTGGGCGCACATCAACAATGTTATATCAAAGTTTAGCTGTGAATAAGTCTTTATTTACAAATAAACAGTCCCGAACAAACAGAGGGTGTTGGATTGGTTTGGAGGAATTTGCAGTTTGGCTGGGTCTAATATCGACAAGACAAGCAGATGTCGTGTTCTAATAATCATCAAAAAATGATCCATTCTGCAGCGTCTGGCGCAAAATCCTGGTTAGGAGCTTTTGAAATTACGAACTCGCAGGGGTAGCACAGCATTTTTAATCTGGCAAAATCTATTCTTTCTTCTCTCCATCACTTTATTAACAAACTTTAAAAGACTTAGTCTTAAGTGATGCAGAATTTAAGCTGAAAAAAAAACACATATCAGCTCTTATCCGTGATTTTGTACACTCTAAGCTGAACATCCCCCATTTCTACACCGTCCTGAGACTCGAACTAGCTTCTGTCCTCTGCAATAAGAATTTTGAATTTATTCCTTTCCTCGACCTATCTCCATGCATCTGCTGTTAACCCCGTGCTTTAGCCTCTCTGAAATTTTCCAACAATACTTTCTGCTCCGGTTGCATGTACTTTTTAAACAGCACTTCAGTGCTCCTCAACATTCAATGACATGTCGCTACTTATAAGATCTGTTTCTTAAGCAAGATGGTCCTAAAGCTTTTGCTGCACCTTAGTCCGTCGGTATTATGCTTGGCCTCAAAGTGGGGTGTTCTCGATTTTCTGACAGCTGCAGGATGAAGGTGAATGTAAAGCACCATAAAGAGGTGATCTCGTCCCATTCCAATGTCAGATGCAGAAATGCATGTCTTCAATAAGGTAATTTTATTGCCTACCTAAACGTTGAGGTCACTCGAAAATAATAATCACGTATGAAATTGTGGACAGTATAAATCATCATTTCTACCACAGACGCTTGCTCAGTCGAAGTTCATTACTTTCTTAGTCTGGCCGCCAATAACCGATTGCTGAAAGGCGTGTACGATATGGGGCCTTTTCGGATGTCTGGATTAATAAGAAGGCTTACACCAGATCCACATTTACTTTCGGTTATCCCGAATAGAGTAAGACAATGTTACGCATTGAAGATTCAAACTCACCCGAATCCAGCAACCTTATTTCATTTAGTTCCAAGATGTTCAGCTTATGCTGCATATACTCGTTCTCTAATTTTATGAATCTTCTCTTTCATATTCAATGAGAGTCTTCACATTACAGAAACCAACTAGTCTTTGTCAGGAAACGATAGTCAAAAGTCAACAAAGTGTGATCAATTCATATCTGTTCGGAGACGTAGGATGTCACCCTTCATTTCAAGACTAGCATTATACTACTAGTCCGAACGCATACATGAAATTTTAGCCGACTTGTATACTCCTAAAGATTTATGCATTTACAGCCGTAATAATATAATAAACAAATGTTTGTTTTAGGGGGAAGAACTCTCGTGCCAGTCAAATTTCATTAAAATCTGTTCAGACGTTCTTTAATAAGGCGGCCAATAAAATTATTTAAATAGTTACCTCGTCCCCAAATCTTACCTAGCTCTGTCCGATTTTGACAATTTTTCGACGATATTACACAAAAAAATATCAGGACAAACTTGTATAAGTATTCAAATTTCATCACAATTACTTCAGTGGTTCTCGAGCGAACCATTTAAGAACAAACAAAAATGGAATAAAAAGTATTTATTTTGTCCTGACCTTTACAAATGCGAACATAGACACAGTTAAAATAAATGTACGGAACATTAGCGAGGTCCGACTTGCAGCAATATACATTTTTCCTTTCTTTTTTGTTTTCTTTTTAGAAAAATGTAATCAATGTTCCCATTGTCAATTATTTGTTTGCTTAACATATGAGTTAGTTAACAGATAAGTCACATTATTTTTATTAATAAGGAGAGTCGGTTTTAGACACACCCGAATCAGTTTAATCAAGTTAATCAATATATCGTCATACAAAGCTATAATGCCCACACTGTAATCCGCGCATTTTTCGATTTAGCTGATACTGTTCATTAATCTAACCAAGTTAATCTAATATTCTAAGTGGAACTTAATTTATTGTCGATTTCTCCCAAGTATTTACGATAATTTTAGCAAAGACACACTTCAATGCAATGCAGCCAACTTCAGTTCATTTTCAAATGCCAAATGTCAAACGTAAACTGCCAACAAAACTACTTTTACTTTAGTAATCTCAGCTAGATGTGTCTGTAAATGTAAAATATTGCCGCGAAAACTTAGCTATACTTGTTGCTCTCAAAATTTTGAAGAGGGATTCCAAGTTTCACGACATCAGATAATTCCAAAGCTTCGTAATGCCTTATGACCTACTATTACTTTTCCATAAGTTAAGTTCAACTTAATGACGTTTAAGATCCACTTTGTATTTAATGCAAACCGTTAAGTGGAACCTAGGCCTTTTAGGGAAATTTAAATAGTTATGACTCGTATCAGCAACCGGGCCGTATTGACGTTTTATTTTAGGGCTTTGTTGGATAAAATTACCTCTATTTCACATTTCTCCTTAAGCCTTACGGGTTACCAAGGAGAACGTGAACCTGAAGACAGACCTTTACGATCGAATTATAGAGTCAAAGTTGTACCTAGTTTCTGTATTTCAAGAGAATTTTATTAAAATAATATTCCATTATCCAAGCATGTGTGTAACTGAAATCGAGCGAATAAGATTCCATAAATCGAATTTACTGCTCAGCTCATCTGTGCCTACCAGTCTAACCATTATTCCCACTCTAGATCTACCAATCTACCTACTTCAACCCTCTACAAAAGTCAATGTGGGGAAATGCAAATGTTCTCTGCCAAAAATGGTATAAATTCATTAGGAGGATATTCCAAACAAATCCTTGACACCATTTCGCGAGACCATAAAACAGCCATTCACCAAACGAGAGCAAACGAGAATGAATGTACTTACTTCCATCCGTGTGAATCCTTTAAGCGCCCGTCGTGCCGTGCCGTGCCGTGCTCCGGTACAAATTCCATCGCCATGTATAGCAATAAAAATCAAAAATAAAGGATAACCTCGTACCCCCAACGCTCTGACTCCTCCATCGTCGTCAGCCTGAAAGAAGAATGAGCTGCACCACACACACGCTGAGAAGTAATACCCACTTTCGCCCCATACAATATTCAACAGGCATATCCTTGCCTTGTGTATTGCCAAATGCTGCTCCATACCACACACTGTAGTTCGGCGGGAACCATGTGCGTTATGTGCCATGTAATGGACTCACTCGATCTGTAATATCGTGGCACATACGTTCGCACCACATAGGCACGCAGTAGAGCACGAACACAACCCGCGCGTAAGGAATCATCCTGGATAGAGTACAAAGAAATCCCAGCTTGTAAGCCAATTTGCACTTATCCTTATCTGATTCCATGTCATTTGTATAATATCCTTGGCAACCAAGAGCGAGCACACATCGACCTAAAGAGAGAAAAACACAAGAAAAGAAATACCATTCCGCCTCGTCGTCGTTCCCCCTAACCCAGAGCCAGACATCCAGTGTGTGCGTGTAGTTTTATCCTAGAGGGTTCATTGCTAAGCCCATTTATGGTTATGGCATGCCGTGCAATGGCGAAAAGTACATCCTTTCGCTTTCGCCGTTGGCTTGAAATGGCTCGTGATGTCTTCTTTCAAATATTTAAGGATATCGCATAGATTTAGCGGAACATCAAATCTTCGCTTGTTTACAAATTCCATCTTACCCCCACCGCCGCCACCGTTCTTCGTGGATACAGAATGGTTGGCGGGGACTGAGAGGGTCGCTACTTTTGGCCCAAAAAATCCTGACTCGTGCACATAGATTCAATTATTAACGAGATGTGATGTTTCGAGTTCGAGAGACAACGGCATGGGCATGCATGTGGGTAAGTCGTGGAACGACCGTTGAGAGTTCATTTATTTTTCCCTAGTTTTGCGTTACTATAAATGGCAAATGGCCCACTCGACTGGCATTCATAAGAAGATAGTGAGTAGGCTTCCATAGTGGAATGGGCGAGTGTAACGTCTTGAAAAACTTATGAACTTGAACTGTATGGAGTGACTACAATGGTAGTGGATTCGTTGATAGAAGTATCATGTATACGTTACTTTAAAGTGATTCCTGATCCAGAAGTTTTTTAAAATTCCAAGTTTTCGGCGCAATTTGAGTTGAGAAAGAGTTATGGGAACTACTGGTTAGGATTTGCTTGGATTAACTTTCACTTGGAAATTTTTTGAGCAAATTTCCGACATCTGGATTACTCGTACAAAAAGGCAAACGGACCTAAAGAAATACCAGCCATTATCCTCAAAACTAGTGCACCATAACGTTAACGTTTCCTTCATGCTCTAAAGCTGCCCTCCATGTGCAAGAGAAACTCCAGAAAGGTCTTATGATAGTCAGCTGAAAAGATGAAAGGATCCTTATTATTTTTCACTTCAAAGCATTTATTTCCATATTTCCAGAAGCAGGTATCCCGCAACTATCATCCATAACGATACATGTCTCTTATTGAAAATTTTATCGAAGTTCAGCCAACACATGGAGATCATAGCACAAATCATTAACCGATAAAATTTTGAATTCCCACTCTTTGCTAGGGGTCAAGATCATGTTAATGTACCCGAATCGCTCAAAGTCTAGACGGCGCAATAGTCTTGTTTTATTGTGGTATTCCAACCCAAGCCCCCTAGACAGCCCCCCGCACTGAACAAACAATCGCCGAGTCTCTGAATTACCATATCCATTCATAGTTTTTGCATTAGATCAGCAAAAGCGTAAGCAAATGTGTACGATCCAGTGAGACCAGATCGCGAATACCCCTTTGAAGTGAATGTGTTGTGTTGTGTTGTGTTTACAATGAGTCATAGATACACGCAAACTTATACTTAAACATTCTCCATTCCCCATTGATTAGATGTGCGTTTTATTTGCTTCTTTCTACGTACGCTCTCTAAGCATTGCCCTCTCCATTAAGCGATTGCTATACCGAGAATAGGCGGGGGGCTATTGAACGTCGACAAGGTCGTTTAGTCATAGTTTTTTTCCACACACCAATGTGTGATGGTGTGTGTTGAGTTGTATATGTTTACAATGTGCGTCTATTCACCAGTCGCGCACAAATGCCAACAAGTGGAATGGCCGATAGTGGAGCTATCATGACATAGACCTTCAAAATGTCGTTATCGTTTCTATTGTATGTTGTGGTGAATGTTTTTTGCAGTAACAGGGAACGTAACTTGACGGATTGTGATTGGAAGTGATTGAGATTTTGAATCCTGTGATTTAATATTACATTCAGTTTCTCGGTAAGTGGCGTCTGTAATGACGCAAGTCATTAAAACTTCTATAAGAATAAGTACGGGACTATCTTGTAGTGGAAAGCTAGACATCTGACACTGACCTAAGCATATAATAAAGAAGCCTTAACATATTTAAAATTTCAATTCTAACATGAACCAAGAAGTTGTAGAAGAAAGCTGGCATTACTTGATGGTTGGAAGTTTGAAAAGTCTCTTATATTGAAACTGGATACTTCCATTAAATTGCGACATGATTTTGAATAGAGTAATATTTTTTCTATCATGGTTAATATAGTGATATCTTATTTAGTATAGAATGCCCTTCGAACCCATCTCAAGAATGCTGCGAGAAGCCAATAATGCGGAACATATTTTTCACTTCCATCCCAGTACACTCTCTAAAAAAAAACTCCCTCTACTCCTATGCCTTCCTGCCTTACTAGTTAATAAGTATTAGTTTTCAGATTTAGGTTGTTTACGTTAAATGCTTGTATTAAGCAAATAAATAAATTAGCAACACTATTTCTTCAAAATATGATAATTTTTCTACCTGTAACATAAGTAACATAAGTTACAAAGCTCATGTAACGTGAGTTACATTCATTTTGAATTTTTGAAAATTAATTTTAAGACTCACTAAGTTTTAATGTTATCGATTAACACTAATAACAAATCTACTATCTTGTTTTATAATTTTAATTTGTTTCATTTGAACAAAATTTGAAACTCAATCATTTAGAATGAAAGGACTATGTCGCCTGATGTAACATGGGTTCCTAGGAGCTTTCTAAGCATTAGGTAGGAAATGAGTAAGCATAGTTTTGTTTCTTTTACTAAATAAAATAAAGGGTTGCCATATTTCATAATTTATACCTTATGTAATGAAATGTTGGGTAGAAATTTATTTCTAGTTTGGAAGTAAAATGTAACATGAGTTACCATGGTATTACTCAGCTAGACATTTGGGCTTAAGTACTGCATATAATATCTAGACATGTACACAGTAAAATTTTGTGAAGTTCCAATACTCTTATGCTAATGGGCAGGGCCGGATTGAGCACCATTTCTCCCCTAAGCAATATTTTTCTGACGCCTCCAGAGCATTATCCCAACAAAAATAGAAATAAACAAGCAAGGCTTACAATATTATTGCTGGTTTCCAAATTAAACAATTATTTTTTTAGCTTATTATGTCGAAATGATTGTAACGTCAACAATAATGCTTCAATTTTATTGTGCCGGGCAATAAAATTAAAGTTTTTTCATTTAAATGGCTGCCGCTGCTGGATTGGCAGTAGCTCGTCCTGTCAACCCAATTTTGCAGTATATTCTCTATGATTCGGACCTCGATCAATATTGTGCTCAAGTGCCTGAATCGTTTTTGTGTTGACACACCGATCTTTAACGACATCCCACAATCAAGAAAGCACTTGAAGAGAAAAAAATATGCTCAAGCGTATTTCTTGACGTCTCTCAAGCCTTTGATAAGGTGTGGCATGATGGCTTGAATTGCAAATTACGACAAGTTCTCCCTGTATGCCTATACGACATTCTAGAATCATATCTCGGAAATGGACTCTTCCGTGTTAGACATGGAAATGAATACTCGGAGCTCAAGGAAATTTCGGTCAGTGTACCGCAAGGAAGCGTTCTTGGGCCACTTCTCTATCTCTCGAGATATACCGTAAGAAGATGGCACTATCCTGAATACGTTTGCCGATGATACCGCTATCCTAGCCGTAGGTAAAACAATCGAAGAAACGACTGCAAAACTGCAAAACCCACTGAATAAAGTAAATGAATAGACGAGGGACTGGCGGATCGCCCTCAACGAATCTAAATCTGTTCACGTGAATTTCACTTATAAGAAACCTAATGTCTTGCCAATTTTCCTAAACTTGACCCGAATACCTTTTGCAAACGAGGCCAAATACCTTGGAATGACACTCGACGCAAAACTGAAATGGAACTCTCACGTGTAAATGAAACGTAAAGAACTCGAAATCAAATATAGAGAAATGAACTGGTTGCTCGGAAAACACTCCCAGCTCAGTACTTAGAACAAACTGCTTTTATACAAGCAAGTGCTAAAGCCGGATTTACGGTATACAACTTTGGTGCTGTACCAAGAAAACAAACGCCAATATTTTAGAAACTTTTCAAAATAAAGTGCTAAGAGAAATTGTCCACGCACCGTGGTATACTAGAAACGATGATATCCACAGGGATCTTGGAATTCCGACAATCGAAGCTGAAATTAGAAGCTTCGCGAGAAAGCATAGAAACCGACTAATCGGACATGTCAACAATACAATCCTACAAATTCTGGATGAAAGCAATTTATTGCGCCGACTACAAAGGACGAAGCCTTTCGACTTGGTGAGATAGGAATCAACCGCGCCTAGATTGCGGAACATGCAGGATCTTTCAGTGGAAAGTAACCTGCCAAATGAGTTTTTTTCATGATAGAAAAATTGCTTGATAAGGTAGTTGCAATATATAACAAATTAAATAGCAGGGTGGTTTTTTTAGTCAGTAAGAATCTGACACTACTATGAGCACGTGCTTGTTATCCTTATAGTGTCTGTGGAAGATTTTTTTAACAAACCTCGGGAAAAAAAAAAATCCTACAAAAAAAAAGTCAAACGGCGTCACATCGGAACTCCACAGAGTCCAAGCAACATCACCCAAACGGCTGATTACACGCTTATTGGACTTAGTGCGCAAAAGTTCAATAGTTGGACGGCATCTAGAGCCGTCTTGTTGGAACCAGAGATCGTCCAAGTTAGTGGTTATCTTGCCTCTGTAGCGCTCTCCGTTGATCGTAACTTTCTTGCTATTTTCATCTTCGAAGAAAAAGCAGTCCCCAAGCAGTCACACGCTGAGGATGCATTTGCATCTCTACGACTACGTGTGGGTCAATCAATTAGCATACCAATCTCACGGGCTTTCTTCACAGCAGGCACGGTTGGTGCTTTAACAGTCTTTTCTCAGCACTCACTTTGGCAACAAGTTTTCAATATTTTTTAACATTACTTAAGCGTACTCGTACATGGATTCATTTCATACCGCGGAGATATGATACTGTTTTTGTCAATTTTTTGAGCGCGAAAGAGCTGTCAGTGTCAAAATAACATTTAATTTAAAAAGAAACCAGCAGATGGCTACCTGTTAGGTAAAGCGAGTAAGAAATGTACGAGTAAATACTTATAAATTAGAGTGGAGTGCTTGAATGCCTATTTCATAAAAAGAATATCGCTCATAAAATCTAGAAACACAATTCATGGCAGACAAAACACTGTCTTGAGGTTCTGGAATCTAAAAAATGGTTTTTTGAAGTAATCCACCACATTTCAAAAAAATATATTATAATGTGCATATGTCTAGCAAAAAACCGGAGAATAAATAATGTTAAAAAAAAAGTTTTAAATTTTCTGCTCTCTACCGCAACCCTGAACACTTCTCCACAGAGAGTGAACTTTCCTATACAAAGAACTTAAGGCTTTACTAAATTTTGAGTACGTATCTTGTAATTATTTGCCAATAAATCTGCAACTGTGAGGATACAGTAAGCATCTACGCTACTACTTACTTTTAAAATTTAAAGAAAAATACAAATTTACAGTTACTTACTTACTTAGGTAGCGCTTCTACTTGTGCGCGCCACCTTTCTCTACTGCTTTGTCCCTCTGGGTTCGATTCGAAGACTCTGTGGGCTGGAGCATTGGTATTCATTCGCTCTACATATCCTAGCCATTTTAGGCGACTGATTCGCTGTACAGCTCGTATATTTCTTCGTTGAATCTTCTCCTCCAAAACCTGTCAACACAAATGGGACCGAATATCTTACGACGAATATTTCTCTCGAAACGACCGAGGATATCTTCATCCGCTTTCGACAGTGTCCATAAAGAAGGACTGAGATGATTAAGGTCTTGTATAGAGTTTCCTTAGTTTTGCGATTTGCAAGAGTTATTTTTCGTTTCATTTCTGCTGAGGTGTCATTGGCGGAATTTATAGCAGAGCCAAGGTTGACGAAGTCCCTTACTACTCTTACCGCGAAGTTATATCTGCCTGTGTCGATCTTGTGTGTCGCTTCTTGTTGACAGCATGTACTTGGTTTTCCCCTCATTTACCGCTAAACCCATTTTGGCAGTTTCCTTTTTCAATACTGAGTTCGTCCAATTACGAGTATGTCAATATCGTCGACGTACGCTAGTAGTTGCATTTTTGAAAGATTGTGCCTCCAGTGTTGGCTTGTCAGTTTCGAACAATTCCTTCAAGTATGATGTTAAAGAAGTCACATGACAGCGCATCACCTTGTCTAAATCCTTTTTTGACATTGAAGATCTCGGTGAGATCGTTATCGACCTTGATGGTGCGGCAAGCATTATCCATCGTCATCCTGCACAGATGGGTGCGTTGGATGCCAAAACTAGACATGGCCCTTGTCTCTAAAAATGCAGTCATATGCGGCCTTAAAATCGATAAAAATATGGTGGGTATCGGATTGGACTTCTTGGGTTTTCGCCAGGATCTGCCAAAGTGTGAAAATTTGATCGACTGTGTACTTCTGCCTTAAAACCACACTGGTAGAGCCCAATCAGATTGTTAACGAGGCGTTCACATAATATGGCTGATAATATCTTGTACGCGAGGTTAAGGAGGCTGATACCTCTGTAATTGGCGTAGTTGACGGAGTCTCCTTTCTTGTGGATCGGGCATACGATACTGAGATTCCATTCATCAGGCATACACTCGTCTGACCAAATTTTTGAAATGAATTGGTGTATGCCCTCTACCAAGTCATCTCCAGCTGCTTTGAAGAACTTGGCCGGTAGGCCATCAGGTCCAGAAGCTTTGTTGGTTTTAAGCTTGGATATTGCTATCCTCACTTCATTTTCGTCAGGGGAACAGAAGTTTTGGCCATCATCTTCTATGTTGAATGGTCCATTCTGCCTTACAGCGGTATGTTGGTCTTCGTTGCCGTTATACAATCTGCAGAATAAGTTATTCCATATTCTCAGCACCGACTGTGACTCTACTACGAGGATTCCTTCTTCATCTCTACAGGTTTCTGTATGGGTCTGGTAAGTAAGTCGAAGGACATTAAGGGAGCAAAGATGTCTTCTAGTGTAAGACTAACTTTAAATTTCCAACATTTATTAAAAGAACAGCATCTACTAAAGGTTGCTAAAATCGAATTGGTTCATGATATGCAGTAAAACAGCTAGTATATAAAATGTGCGTAAGAATCATAAGTTTTTACGAGTATTTAAAGTAACAGTTTATGATAAGTTTTGCCAAAATGTTCTTACATTAGGTTGCTGATAATAAACAAACTCAATTTGTTCTGCGTTTCTAACCAAAGGGGGTCTCTGAATCCGTTTACGGCATCAAAACTTCAAAATTGAAAATGTCGAACTCAAAATGGAGCCCAAACGATTAAATGTACTGCCATACTCGACATGATTTAGTCTAGGTGTATGTTTTCGTTGAATCCTATGATACGTAGGTATATCTGGCAGCATTTTTAACACAAATTTGCTCATAAATAATTCCTTACATTTATATTGACGGATTATCCTAATGATTTTCATTGAAATAAAGTCGAAAAACATCTTTCAAAATTTCGGTTTTGTCATGTTTCCAAGAACATTTCTTACCTTCCACCTCAAGCTGACGTACTTTCAATTTGGTCTACATTTCCCTTCGGGGGCAGTCTAGGTAGGTATGAAGAAGTAATTTCCATTTGCAAGAATATTACATTAAATTCCCATTGTTTGTTCCAATTCTCGTGTAATTTAATTGCTGTCGTCATACAAAATTGAATCTCTACCTCTTCCTGCACGCCTGCAGGACCTTCTACCCCTTCAACGATAGCATCAAATATTCCGCACAAGTTGGCCTTATCATTCAAGCAAGAACCACCTTTTCCGAGAAATAAATGCTCCGTAGGATTCTCTCGGATCCCTAACCAGCCCCAACAATCCGAATAATTCAAAGGCAAATACGAAGAAATCGGAGCCAATGCCCTTGCCACGTTTTCAAATTTGATCGGATGCAATACATATATACAGCCGTAAGGAAATATAACCTCAATGCGGCAATTGTGATCCTTGTGTATGTTGCCACCTTTAATTTTTTTTACATCCGCCTCGGTTTCATATGGGTGACCTTTTCATATGCGGCCTGTGGAATTTTCCACAATTTTCTGAGGTTTTCCTCTTTGCTTTATCCTCTTGTGTACATAAACATACACTCTCACCTGTTGACAGAAAAGATGATGTGCCATTAATCCTCCAGGCAGCTCATCAATAACTTACGTCGACTTAGCTTTCGATGCTGATCATGGGGGTCTACGTTATTATTTCTCTATATAACAAACTATGTATCAAAACCCCGGGGTGTTTGTAGCTTCGCTAATTTGTTTCTTAAATTTTTTTTAAAAAGAAGAAGTCTGTGTGGTGATTTCTAGAACAATTAAACGAACAAATATAAACAAATTCGTGAAGTAAATCACAGGACTCCAAATCCGAGGTCAGAATTTCAAAATTCAAAACGGCGCGCAAAAGCTCTAAATAATAAACAAACTCAATTTCTGCGTAAAGTAATCAAGTAAATGAAAGAAAAATCTAACCAAGGGGGTCTCTGAATCCGTAGCCGGACTCAAAATGGCGCCCAACAAATTAAAAATACTGCCCTAATTGACATGATTTAGTCCAGATATTTATTTTCGTTGAATCCAAATCTGAAGTCAATATTTTTAAATTAAAAATGAGATTCAAAAAATCTCCAGAAATAAAAAATAGCGTCAAAAAAAATTTGTATACCGATGAACAGCTACTCTCAAATGAATTTTTACTTGCGAACATTTTCTACCTCAAGATTTTGAAAAATTGTGGTATTACTACAATATACGTAGAGACACTCAAATAAGTAGATCTCTCAATTCTGGCTTTTCGTCTCTTTGCACGACTGCAGCCTAAGCAACCATGTCTGGGCCCTGCGGGGTCACAATTCGCGACAAAAACAGTATTTTTATTCTGACCCCAAAATTAACGATACTTTGTTAATAACGATTTTGTTTAAATTTCATATTTGGATTGAATTGGACAAATGTAACTATGTAGATGGCGTACCAATTTTTGTGAAAGTCATGCAACGTTTTACCGTATTTTTGAAAATTGGTTATTTCTTGAACATTACTCAAACGAATTTCGTAAAAACCAATATCTGAGTAATATTTCACATATGCAAGGATATGGCATAGCAAGTTTTGGAAAATTTTTAAAAAACCAAATAAGTTTTTTGAAAAAAATTTGCACTTCAAAATTTAAATTTAAGTAATTTGCAAATTAACCGGGATGAAGTGCAAGTATGTGCAATCCAGTAGCAGTTCATTTTAAATTCTGTAAAAACACTTTATTGAAATTTCGAAATTAGTTCTCCAAATTTAGCATTTCGGTTCGATGAAACATCGAGTGGGAGATATTTTGGAAAAAGTTGTTCCCGGCCCCTCGATTCCTTAATTGGACCACCCTCGACTTCTTCCTTTTGGGGTTCTTGAAGGGAAAGGTCTACGGCAACAAGCCAACCGCAATCCCGATAATATTATACAAGAAGGTGGTCAAATAACACCCGAAATGTGCGAAAACGTTATGCAAAATATTGTTGAAAAAACACCCATCCACACCTCGTCCATTTGACGGATATAATATTCCATATATAATTGTTTTAAACCAAATCATCGGTCAATAAAAAATATTAAAAATTGTGTTTCATTTCATAGTTAGTCAAAAAAGAAAGCACCTCTGCAAAAATATTCAAAACAGATGGAGGAGCTTTAATTTCGAGTACTCAGATATCGCGGACGAACTGCACAAATTCTATCAACAAAATCGAGAGTTTTGAACACGTCTGTCAAGTGTCAATACCTAGTAGGGACAAAAATACTGTTATTACGTTTGTTGCACCCATTGCGCGGCCAAGAATTAGGCGTATCCAAAGATTTACATAACATTTGTAGCAGTTAACGTCACTCTTTATAAAAATATTTTAAATTTGCTTACACTTTCGGAAGTGAATCGCATCTCTGGCGCTTCATAAGTGCGGTGTGAACAAAGGTTCGATTTGCAAGACACTGCAGTACTAATGTTTGCTTATCGGTGTATAAAATTATTTGGGGATACGAGCGACATTAAAGGCCACCTGCGATCTGGCCCTACTCGCACGGTAAGAACGCCATACGTCATCAAAACCTTTAAGGCACAAAAAAGTCCCTAAAAGCAGAAAACACTAGTACGCGAGATGAATAATACAAAAGTCAATGATTTCAAACCTTCAAACGTCATACTGGAAAAATGCTGACTGTGGCTTTTACAAAAATTGGGTCCAAAAATCAAAGCGACTTTTGGTGGAATACGTTGCTATTCGGTACAGAAAAATTCTGTTTATCGATGAGAAAATCTTCACGGTGAAGAAGAAATTAAGTAAATAAAGTGAAAGTATATGCAAGGTCATCTAGGGAAGTGTTCGAGCCAGTCTCAAGGGTCTGTAAAGGACAGCCCCCATAGTTAGCCATGGTGTGCTGGGTAGTATCTTATCACAAACCTGCATTTTTGCGAAAAAAGCATCGAATTTAAAGACCCTTTGTGAAACCTCTAAACCATACCCTACTCCAAAAAAAAGTAAGAAACATTCCAGCAAGATAGTGCGCCAGCTCATAAGGTGAAAACTACCCAGAGAAATGTACTGGTACAAAGACTAGCCTTCCACCTTCCTAGATCTTAATCCACTTGATCAAAAATTGTGAACTGTTTTAAAAGACATTATGTACCACAAAACATACCCTAACATGGAACTCTTAAACCGAGCTCTGAGAGAGTAGTCCTTTTAAATAGAGTTTCGATAAGTCATGATCTGATTTTTATTTTTGATTCAGTTCTGAAGAGGTGTTCTTCCACGCTGGCAAAACCTTTGCGTAAACTTTTCTGTATATCCTACTCGTCCAACTACCAACCTATTACACATACGTCCCTTCTTTCTAAGGTCATGGAAACGCTGATAAAGCTTATGAAATATCTTGATTCGTAGCAACAGGTCCACTGGAGAATTGATAGCATTTCTCAGCGAAAAGTGGAACCAATCTCTCCATCACTTCAGCGAAACTACTATGGTTGCGCTTGATATTTTAAAGTCCTTTGACAGAGTTTGGTCCTTAATCTCTTGTATCGAAAATGCGTGCATACATATGTCGTCGATGAGTTTCTTCTTCAATGAATTACGAGTAGTCTGCAATTCAATTCATAAAATTCAGAGGAGATCCTCTGTTCCTCCCGTGCCCTGAAATAATACAAGGGTCATATCCCCTTTGGCGCGCGCAATTTATAAAAAATGTGATGATTTTTATTTTTGATTTTTAAAAAAACAATTATAATTTAATATCTACTTTTCATTCGAAGAAATACAAAGCCATGACTGATTCTTACTTAAAATTTTTAAAAATTAAAATCATAATGCAATATTAATGGAAAACTTTTAAATATATAAATTAAATCACGAAATCAGTAATGAAGCTAAACTGAAACACAGGAGTTCATACCGAGTATATTGGTGTATTGGAATACGAAATCAAGGAAAGCCTTCTGTGTGATTTGTTGTGCCGCATTTTGAAAATAATTTTTATTTTCCGTCCCTGGAGAAAACTAAAGACCATTCGGCATGTCTTGGGATGAGGTAGCTCTCAGTT
This sequence comes from Pocota personata, assembly GCA_963082735.1. Taxonomy (NCBI): domain Eukaryota; kingdom Metazoa; phylum Arthropoda; class Insecta; order Diptera; family Syrphidae; genus Pocota; species Pocota personata. Next base: position 8,321,344 of record OY720430.1, read on the forward strand.
ACAGCATCTATCGTTGTTCTGATGTGCAACTTTGTTAGCAGGCCAAATTTGTTCAATAAGCTAACATGTTGTGCCATCTGGCCATCTGCGGTTGGTTTTGCTGATCGCATCCAACTTGACTAATAATTTACGAGTAATGAAATGCAGGAGGGGAATTGGTAAATTACTGTCATTCCTGGCTAATTTATCGGCCATGCAGTTGCTTGGAATGCAACTGTTCCCAATAACCCAAAATATGTGAGTGTTGAAATGCTCAAATATATATGCTGAGAGACTAGGTCTTAACATTAAAAGGAACCGCAGCTTTACATTCCACTTCAACTATGAAAAGGCCTCTTTGATTGTCATACTGTTGGGCTGGAAAGTGGTAAAGTTTTCTGGGAAGTGGAAGGATTTTGTTAGTATTTGGATTTTCGGAGAAATCTCCCCCTCACAACCATACCTTCCATTTTAGAGCCAACCGGGTAGTCCACACAATTCGTAATTGAATCTTCTTCTCTATATACGATCAATGCAAATAGGACCATAGATTCTACGTAGAACCAGGGGTTTAACCAGGATTTGATCAGGCCTAAAACCCCACTGATAGGAACGAATCAAATCTTCGACAAAGGGTTTAATGCGCTCGCATATAACACCAGATAGGGTGTTGCATGCTATGTTGAGGAGACTTATAATTAGTGCAGGTGAAGAGATTTTAGCGGTCACCAATGTATTGTTTGTTCAGTTGCCAGATTTTAAGTCTTCAACACTTGTATGGACACTTGATACGTACGTACTTACATACGTATATGCATTTTGTGATGATATAATACTTTTTTCGATCTTTTTAGAGCTTATGTTGGATAGGTATATCCGGCAGCATTTTTAGTACAAACGTGCTACCCCTTGATACATATATACAAGCAAAGTTACGGTAGATTCTCATAGACAACACTTATATTAATGGATTATCCTGATGATTTTCATTGAAATAAACTCGAAAAACATCTTTCATAATTGACCGTTATTTTTAGACTGTTTCGATTTTATCATGGTTCCAAGAACATTTCTTACCTTCCACCTCAAGCCGTCGTATTTTCAATTTGGACTACATTTCCCTTCGGGGGCGTACTAGGTTGATATGAAGAAGTGATTTCCATTCACAAGAATATTACATTAAATTCCCGTTGTTTGTTCCAATTCTCATGCAATTTAATTGCTGTCGTCATACACAAGTGAAACTCTACCTCCTCCTGCACGCCTGCAGGACCTTCTGCCCCTTCAACGATGAAATTCTTCATTTTAAATATCATTCTACCGATGGCATCATGAATTCCGCACAAGTTGGCCTTATCATTCGTCCCCCCGCAAAAAAAGAAAAAAAAAAAGAAAGAAAAAAACAAGAACCACCTTTTCCGCGAAATGAATCCTTCGTAGGATTCTCTCGGATCCCTAACCAGCCCCAACAATCCGAATAATTCAAAGGAAAATACGAGAAACCAAGAAGAAATCGGAGCCAATGTCCTTGCCACGTTTTCAAACTTGATCGGATGCAATACATATATACAGCCGTAAGGAAATATAACCTCAATGCGGCAATTGTGATCCTTGTGTATGTTGCCACCTTCATTTCTTTACACCCGCCTCCCCGCCGGTTTCAAATTGGTGACCTTTTCATAAGCGACCTGTGGAATTTTCCACAATTTTCTGAGGTTTTCCTCTTTGCTTTATCCTCTTGTGTACACAAACATACACTCTCACCTGTCGACAGAGAGGATGATGTGCCATTAATCCTCCAGGCAGCTCGTCATTGAAGTCGTTGTCGTCGGCGTAGTTAGCTGGACAGACTATTCGTCTTTTTCTCAATGTCTCAACTCCGTGGAGAGTCCCATGAATGGCACTAGGGATTTTTTTTTCTTTTTCATTCACCAATGCTTGTGTGTGTGTGGCTGCGAGAGGATATTCGAAAGAGAAAGTTTTCGATTTTGATTTTTCTTTCAGGTCTTGTTGTTGACTCTGAGGACTCCAGCAATCCGTGGACGACGACACACACACTCCGAAGCGTTTTTATGTGGTACCGGAGGAAGGTAGATGTCTTCCACACAATGGCAATCGAAAATAAAAGCAAAAAGTATCCTTTTCTCCTGTACAATCAACCATCCACCTATCATCCCTATTACCCACCCACGTACCCACATTCTACCTAGGAACCGGCTGTGCTGCTGCTGCTCCTGCTTCAACAAGGTTCAAGTTGAAGGAGAAGCGTCTGGCTATATGGATGTGTCTGTGAATGTGTGTATGCGCTAGATGACCCCCGCCTCACCCCACACGTGTAGCAAAGCTTTCTCTTTCGTTGAACCGGTGGATGGGGTTCCTCCTGGCAGGACACACACAAACAGCTATATATACATTTGTACTTCAGCTCAGATCGACTTTGCAGATAAAGAACGGGGAGAAAAGAAGGTCTTTCGGTTCGGATTCTTCTTCTACTTGTGCTGTTGTCAGCCACAGAAGAGAAAGTTGATTCTCATTCTGTGTACCCTACACGCGCAATTTTTCTTCTTTTTTTTTTCCTTTTCGTCCTTTTTTTCTTGCTTTCGTCATACCACCAAGGTGGCTCCTCCATAACCTCTTCTCGGGTAAGGCTCAGCGGGACTTTCGATTTCGTTTGTACTCCTTGGATACACAAAGACGACGTTTGGAAAAATAATATCAAAAAAACCCAAAAGAAGAAAACGAACAACAGAAAGAATGAAAAAAAAAATATATCGAATTGTTGGGAAAATAAAAGAAAATCTACCCGTTTCTTCATTCGTCCTTGAACGAGAAGCAATGAGGCATAGCAGCGAGAAAATGAGGGCAGCAGATGGATCCGAATTCAGGAGCTTCTTAGCTCCTTAACTCGTTCCACTATTCGGCGTTCGCACTCTGATGTGAAATTAAACAGCTGAGTTTGTTTCTTACAAAGGTGGTTCGGTAGGTTAGATGGTGAGCGCCATTCTACACGTAAAGGACGTGCTGCGGGTGACCTCTTCGAGAAAGTGGTTACAATATGTAGAGAACTTTCACGGTCACACCGTCTGCAACAGGTATCCATGTGGAAAAGTTAAATTTACCCAAGGAATCTGGTTAATTTACGCTACGTTCCACAAATAGGTTCCACAAGGTGTAATTCATATAACTAACATTCCTTGTGGATATTTTTAATTTATTTTATTTGCTATTTATCTTAGTTTTCATATTAACTTGTAAATTTAACGTGAGCTATCAAAAACCCTTTACAGATACGCGTTAGAAAAAGTGTCCTACGTTCCACAAACTAAAATTTCAATACATTTCCTAGATACGAGCGACCATTAATTCTCGGACATTCTCTTACACTCTCTCGTATCTCAGAGCCACTTACTATATCCAGCTAGCTCCCTATAGTTTTCTGTCCGGGGTCCACTTCAGTGTGCGCCGCGCAACAGTTATTTTTAAGTTTTTCTTCTCCCTTTTTGCCACAGCCATCGAAGAATCCAAAAAGATCCAAAAAAAAATTCTGAATGACCTTCGCCAGTTCCATGCCCACAGCGGGGGGTGTTATACACATGTACATACACACTATGTAGTGGGGTTGCGCTTTTGTTCCAAAAATCGGAGAAAACTTGAAAAAAATAACAGTGTCTGCCTACAACTGTGAAGGATTTCTCTTCTGATTCTGTGTGTATATTTATGTAGATGGGTATAGCCTGCCATTATGTCAAATTGAAATATCCTGTGCGATTTTACCATGGTGACCGTCCGTCCATCTTTTACCATGCGGTGCGCGGTGGTGGTGTGGAGTATGATTTTTCTTTTCTTCCTCCTGACCTACCCATAGATGGATTTTGTTGTTTGTCTGTACTTTCCACTTGATTCTGTTATTATCCTTGAGCACCACATAGAATGGACTAACAAACACATATACATATGTACATCATCATCACCCCCCAGTAGCCGGCTGGTCTGAGAGTTTGTTTGCCGCAACCAGTGAAAAATCGAGGAAAACTATGGAGACGACGACGATGTAAACGTCGGTCGTTGTGAATAGACGTGTCGGTCTGTCGTCTTCTAGGAAGGGTGAGTACACGTGGGATCCATATGTGTGTCGATTCTAGGGTGAAAATTGAGAAAAATATGAAGAAAAGTGACTGAAAAAAAAAGTAATAAAATAATTAAGTCAGTCAGAGCTCTTGCGGGTGGTTTTACGAGACTTCCAGGATTCGTTTTTGGTTTCCTTTGGTGCTTTTCAGCTTCTTCTAGAAACGCGCTGGCTGGTGGATGACCTCCATCGGTATGGAGAGGCAAAAAAAAAGCCAATTGTTGATTCTTGCCAGATACAGACTTACATACACACACAGAGGGATACGCACGAAATAGTCTTCAGAATTGAAGAAGACCGAAAAATGGATGTGTCTACCGCCTAGGGGGGTTGCTGCCACTATGGCAACTGGTGGTAGCCAAGGATTCTAGGATTCTTTTTTTTTTTTTTTTTTTTCTCCTCTGCCAGTCTACCGCTGACTCCGGTGGCTGTTATTAAGACTTTTGCTATATAGAGCTTATACTCCCCGAATAGAGTCGAGAAAGAGATTAAATGCGTGTGTGGGGAGAGGTGACGAGATGATCTTTGGGGCTATTTTTTTTTTTTTTTTTTGTTACAGGTGACGATGATGGCTATGGCCAATTAAAATTTCTCTTTTTGGGGATTAAATTGATTTATTTTTTTACACTGCTTCTTTTTAGGGAGATAGAGGATTTTGTACTTGAGAAAAAGATATAGAGATGAACTAAGCATGGCAAGGAGCTTATATACCCAGCAAATTTTGATATTAATGTTTCAACGAAAATAGAAATGGGTACCTACATGTGTAGCTGTTGAAGAGGCTGTAGTTCCAGGAACTTGGGTTAGGAATTATTGTTCTAGGAGTGACAAGTGTCTTAAGTTGGGATATCCTTTTAAATTTGCTACCAAATCACTAGGTATAAACATTTTTCAAGTAAATAATTCGGACAGTGCTTTAAATTGAAATAAGATTTCCCCTAAATTTTGGTAATGCATACAATTTTCAGTAGAGGTTTTTGGACAATAATCCATCTCTAATAGCGCAGAATTGAATTAGGCATACAAATAAGTGGTAGGTAGAAAGTTGCAGATACTACACACATTATGTTTCGGACTTTTAATATTCAACCACTTTTCAGAAAGTACAGTTAGGCCTCAATTAAAACGTACTTCTTATACCACGGCCTCGCTCTAACACGTTTAATTTTTTGGGACATATTTTCGTTCAGCACGGTAACAAGCATCGTTTTAACACGTTATCGGAATTTCGTTCATACATACATGTTATGCACGTTATGCATACCTGAATAGGTACATACTGAAATAGGGACTTTCCCAACGCGATGATAGAAGTTGGTCTGAGGACAATTTGCTCAGAACATGCATGTGAAAGAGATTAAATAACATAGGTGATTTGCAATTGTGTTAAAGGTATGTTTTAGAAGTCATTGTTTAATTTACAAATTAGTTTTCTAGTTTTGGAATATATCGGCGAAGAAAGATAAACAACCGCTTAAGAGGAACATTATTTCTTTAGAAGCAAAGATTTAAATTTTGAATCGTTTATCCAAAGGTGAAAATGCTTAAAGTTGAGTGAAGCTTCAATACGAACCATAAAGATAAATTAATCAGCAATAAGAAAATCAGTGGTTGGTGGTTCATCAACATCCATAAAATATTCCAGTCGACTACGCCCGCTAATAATGGAAAGAATGGAAAAAGCACTCACATTTAGATTGAAGATAATTGTCAAAATGAATCCCTTTGAGCTAACAGATCGTCAAAGAAAAAGCACTGACAATTTATGAGCATCTCAGAAAAAGTGGAGAACCTTCTGTAAGCGCAGATTTTAAGACAAGTAATGGCTGATTTGCACTCTTCAAAAAACGCTTTGCTATTCATAACCTAAAAATGATAATACTTACCCACAAGCAATTCAAACATTTATTGAATACGTAACGAATCAGGTCTTTAATGCCGACAAAACTGGACTTTGGTGGAAAAAAAATGCAGGACAGGACTTTTATTTCAAAGGAAGAAAGGACTGGTATCCAAAGGAAATGCATCGGGTGACTTTTTGGTCAAACAAATGCTGGTTTCTAAATCACCTAATACTCGTGCACTCAAAGGCATAGACAATAGAACATTACCGGTTTTATGGAGAGCAAACTCGAAGGCTTGGGTTACCGGAGAGATATTCAAAGACTGGTTTTATAATTGTTTTGTGCCAGAAATAGACAAATATTTGAAAAAGAAAAATTTGGGTTTCAAAACACTCTTGTTGTTAGATAATGCTCCAGGTCACTCACAAAATTTGGCTCATCCTAATACCAAAGTCATGTTCTTACCACCTAATACCACGTTACTGCTGCAGCCAATGGATCAAGGCATAATATGCACTTTCAAAACTTACTACATCAGGAGTTCTTTGCGGTGGATTTTAAATTTAACAGAGTCTAACTCTATGGATGTAACAAGCGCATGTAAACAGTTTTCCATCAAAGACTGCATCCAAATAATATCGCTATCTATAAAGGAGCTAAGAAAGTCGACATTAAATGGATGTTGGAATAAAATTTGGCCATCAGCAGTTGGAAAAGAACAAGAGGTCGAATCGCGAGAAGCTGAATTTGGCGAGAACTTAACGCTTGCGCATTCAATCGAGGGTGAAGATATTCAAGGCTTATTGCAGGACACAGAAGTAGAAGAAGCGGATTTAATTGAAATCGTAACAGACAATTTTAATCAACAAAATTCCGGTAGCAGCGGTACTGATGACGAGAATGAAACTGATGAGTTAACAATAAAAGACTTGACAAAGGGAATGGCCTAGCTTAAAACTTGGAGTCGTTTTTTTAAAATGCTGATCCTTCCACTGTAAGGCTATTAAAATTTAAAACAGAACTGGAAAAATGCATGTCACCTTACAAAGAAACCTACAGAAAGCTTTCTAACAATCAAGCAAAAGTAATGGATTTTTTCAGCAAAAAAATCGACATTGATGGATGCATCACAAAAACGGACGCGTATGGTTAATTTAAGCAGTGATGAAGAATGAAATTTAACACCACGTGGAATTTAATTTTTTTTTTTTTTTTGTTAATTTTAGAAGTCTTTTAGTATTGTTTTTGTTTTTAAGTAAAAAAAAAATATTTTTGGGTGTTTCTTGAGATCATGGAACGTAACCCCCCTTTTTGCACTGGTTTTTTGTACCGTTTAACAGGCATTTTTCAGGAACGTAACCCCCGTCAATCAGTTGAGCAGCATTTTTCAAACTGGACCTCGATTTTGACGGCCTGCCTTTGAAATTTACCAAAAAAAAATTATCAAAAGCTGTATATTGGAAGTTCACATCCTTAATATGGTTGAGGACTTGTAAAATTTAAACGATCAGGCTCTTAAGTTAAAGATTCACGTGTCTTAATGCTTGCGTACCTGCTGAACATCTCACGTTCCTTTAAAAAAAGGGAAGGCTTTAAAAAAGACGTTGAAGAACATATCGAACTGAGAGTATCACTTAGAACGTCTTCTGAACTCGAAATCGAGGTTGATCATTTTGTTGAAGTTCTGCAGCGCGCCGCGTGGAAAAATACTCCCTATCAAAGGAGAGCGCTGGTCAATCATGCCCAAAAATATCCACCGGAAATAAAAGAAATGGTAAGGGAGAAGAGAAAAGCGCGTAAAAAATAGCAACAAACTCGTGCTCCGCAACATAAATCCCATTTAAATCGCTTGTATAACTTGCTAAAAAAGGCCATTATTGATTTTAAAAACCGGACAATACAAACCACCATTGAAAGCTTAACAGCGGAAAAGGATTCCAATTATTCGCTCTGGAAAGCTATAAAAGGCATTAAAAAACCGAAAATACAAGCAGCCCCAATCAAGAAAAATGACAACGAATGGGCCAAGAATGATAAAGACAAAGCAGAAGTCTTTGCCGCCCATTTAGAAGAAACATTTAAACCATTTGATGGACAAGCGCTTGTTGAAAACGATAATGCGTCGGATATAGCACTTCACAATTACACAGTAAGAAATGCGAGAGCTTCTAAAATCGTTACCTAGAACAGCGTTACTTAAGTTCCTCTACATTATAAACGCAGCTATAAGACTCGAATATGTTCCGAGTCAATGGAAAGTCGCGGAAGTAATAATGATTGTGAAGCCAGGAAAACCGCCGAATGATAAAAAATCGTATAGACCTATTTCGCTGCTGCCGATTATGTCTAAAATTTTTGAAAGAATAGTACTTATCTCTTATTCCTAATCACCAGTTTGGGTTTAGAACCAAGCACTCAACAATAGACCAAGTGCATAGAATAACTGATTTAATTGAGAAAGCTTACGAAGAAAAAATGATTTGCTCGAGCGTATTCCTTGATGTTTCTCAAGCTTTTGACAAGGTCTGGCATGAAGAATTGAAATATAAATTACGACAAGTGCTGCCGGAACACTTATATAATATTCTGGAAAAATACTTGACGAATCGACTTTTCCGAGTCAAATACGGAATACCGCAGGAAAGTGTCCTTAGACCGCTTTTGTATCTATTATATACTCGCGATATACCGCAAGAAGAAGGCATCGTATTAGCTACATTTGCCGACGACACTGCCATCCTGGCAACGGGTAAAACGATCGAAGAAACGGCAAGAAGCATTGAATAAAGTAAATGAATGGACAAAGTTTTGGCGACTAGCTTTAAACGAAAACAAATCTGTTCATGTCAATTTTACTTATAAGAAAATAAATAATTTGCCGATCTTTTCAAACTCGGTTCAAATTCCGTTTGCAAACGAGGCTAAGTATCTTGGAATGACACTTGATGCTAAGCTGAAGTGGAAATCGTACGTGAAGAAAAAACGTAAAGAACTAGAAACCAAATACAGAGAAATGTACTGGTTACTTGGAAAACATTCCAAGCTTAATATAGAGAACAAACTGCTTCTTTACAAGCAAGTGCTAAAGCCGATAAGGACATATGGAATACAACTCTGGGGTTGTACCAAAATAAGTAATGTCAATATTTTACAAACTTTTGAAAATAAAGTGCTAAGATCAATAGTTAATGCACCGTGGTTTATTAGAAATAGCGATATCCATAGAGATTTAGGAATTGCAACAGTCGAACATGAAATCAAAAACTTCGCGCGTAAGCATAAAGACAGATTACAAGACAGATTAACAATAAAGTCCTTTGAATTCTAGATGAGAGGAATCTACTGCGACGATTCAGTAGATTCCTCTCACGGTCCTTGTTCGAATTCTAGAATTTTTATAAAATCAGTACCTAGCTGTTCATTGAATATTCTCAAAGATAGGTAGGTGAATATAATATTTGAAGTAGTTACTGGCTATTTTACTTAATTGTGAATTAAGCAAGGCAATGAGTATTGGAGTGAATCTAGAGACTCCCTCCTACTTCCGACCCCTTTTCAATTCGTGGTTTTGGATCCTATCAAAGTGCAGTGTGGTTTTTCGAGCAGAATACTAGATATGGGGTTTTACTCAACCAAAGGACTTATGTTTAGTTTAGTTTAGTTTATTCATCTACCAGCTTTGCTTTACAGATTACATAGAGAGATAAGTATATTATCGGATAAATAAGCATACAAAATTTAAATGTAAATTAATTATTAAAAAAAAAAAAACATATTTCATAAAAATATGGATAGGGGAGGAAATCGAAAACAGATTTAATTTATTAGAAAACCGTACAAAATCTTTCTGAAGCAATCTCTTGAATAATGAAAATCTAAATGTCTACTAGCTTCATTGAAATTCATAAGGGTCCTAGAGAATGGTTCATTACGACCATAGTTTGTTATATGGCCTGGTTGGAAGAGAACATTGAGATTTCTAAGACGCCTTTCTGGAGCATAAATGGGTACCCGGGATAAAAGGGCGGAGCTATTTATACGGCAACACAGAATGTCTCTTATAAACAAAACATCATGGGCATATCTCCTTACGTTAAGGGTAAGAATACCAAGTAATTGAAATCGAGCGCTGTAAGAGGGCTCAAAGTCCCAACGCATTTTCCAAAAGATATATTTAGTAAAACGCCTCTGCACCCTTTCTATGCGATCTGAGTGAGTCTGATAAATTGGATTCCAGATAATAACGGCGTACTCAAGAATCGACCTAACCAAGGAGATGAAAAGAGAAATCTTTTGAATTCCTTTTAATAAATCCAACAAGTGAGTTAGCTTTAGCTATTATGTACTCAATGTGAGGAACAAAAGTTAACTTATTGTCAATAATGACACCCACATCCTTAATTTGATGTCATAAGAGTATTGCATATATGATCTTAAAAGGGTTATAGTCATGCATTTATTTATATTCAGCTTTAAGCAATTATACACCAATCAGATAGATTGTTCAGGTCGGACTGTATCTTTAAACAGTCATTTAAGCTTTGTATCTTAAGGAAAATTTTAAGATCATCTGCATACATTAGACATTGGCAAAATTTTATGCTATGGACAATATCGTCAATAAAAATAATAAAATGCAGGGGTCCTAAATGGCTACCTTGTGGAACTCCAGAAGTATAGGAGATTATTCTCGAGCAGCAGTTGTTTAGATAAACTTTTTGGGTCCGACCGATTAAAAACGATGAGATCCACTTTAGCATTGCAGAGTGAAATCCAAAATTTTCAAGTTTCTGTAGCAAAATTATATGATTCACAGAATCAAACGCTTTACTAAAGTCCGCGTATATAGCATCGACTTGGCATCCGCTTTCTACAGAATTGATGACGTAAGATGTAAAATTGATCAAATTGGATGTTGTCGAACGACCAGAAACAAATCCATGATGGAATTCAGATAAATGCTCTTTTACATGAAATTCTAACTTATTTTTAACAATACTTTCAAAAAGCTTTGGTATGGCTGAACGTTTGCATATTCCTCTGTAATTTTCGATGTCATTCTTAGATCCAGATTTAGAAATGGGTACCAAACATTAAATTTTCTAATCTTCGAGAAAAATGCCGGATAAAAGGGATGCGTTAAATATTTTAGCAAAGGTATACAAACAGAATTGCAACAGTTTTTTAATACAATCGCCGGAATACCATCAGCTCCAGGTTTAGAATTAGGTTCGAGGCTGCGAGCAGCAGACTGAATATCATAAACATCCAAAACAAGAAATCCGAAATCAATCTTGGATCATCGTTTGATTCAACATTATTATAAATCATTATCATCACTTATGCTTATAATCAGACAGTCTGTGTTTTTGGGAGTGTTTAGGATAACCTATACATTTCGTAGCGTTCTTCACCGAGAATTCAATTTTTTTCCATCTTAGCTAAACAAATGCCATTGCAGACAATTTTTTTTTTTTGGAAAATTTAATTTTCCCCCTCTAACTAACAGCATTTTTCTCGCACACAACTCGTTTTTCTTTGTAATAATATGACAAGCCGGGGGCAGCAATAGACCGACAGTGTATCTATCATGATAAGAGATAAGATATAAATTCAGGATGCATACATACGAGTACCTTTCTGCAAATGTCAGAAGACGTGGGGCAGCAATAGACCGACAGTGTATCTATCATGATAAGATATAAGTTCAGGATGCATACATACGAGTACCTTTCTGCAAATGTCAGAAGACGTGGCTGCTCTAACATAAAGGTAAAGGAAAACTTATGAAACTGCTGCTGATGGAATGCTTGCATAGACATTTATCCGCAGAGGTCAGACATGAAAATAATGAGCAATTTGTTTCCCCTGGGCTTGCAGGTGACAACAGCCTCGCTCCTCTTATTCAAGAAAAATTTGTTGTGTCTGCATTTAATTTATAAATGGTCTTTGTAAAGGGCGCTATGTCCGAAATCTTTATTGCGGATTAATGTGCATTCAATGCTATTCAGCAATGACTTTAATGACATTGTCCTCTAGGTCGTGAAATGTTGCTGTTTTATTGGTATAAGCCAGAGACTTAACGCAGCCCAAAAAAACGTCTAAGGGCGTTAAATCGCACAATTGTGGCGGCCAATTAACATTACCTATTCTCGAAATAACGCGACCTGGGAACTTTTCCCAAAAAAAAAATCGGTTATCACCTCTCGATAGCTTTTGCCGTTGACAGTTATCGCCTCGCCTCTCTCAATTTGGAAGACATATAGCCCAATGACGCCGCCTGAGCAAAATCCACAATACGAGTAGACAGTGAGTTTTTCTAAATGCAAAGGAAGCTCTTCGAACTGTTGTGGATTGACATTGTCTCAGATCTGACAATTTTGATTATTTATGAAGCCATTAAGTCAAAAATACGCTTCGTCGCTGAAGATGATTTTTCACCACAATTGGTTCTCTCGGATCGACTCCTGCAAAGAAGCCATGGAGGTCATTTGAATGATTTTATTTTTTGAACATAATGACATTGAATGTACTTAATCTGGCCAAACCTCACATACTGCTCTTTTTATTCAATTTTTAAGGTTGACCGCCCTTATTGAATGATTCAACTCTATTGGCTGTTTTTAGTATTGAGTACCAGAATGGTATAAACGGAACACTAAAGGATTCAGCACGGCGTCTGTCTCTCTGTTAGTGCGTGTGTCTATCACACGTTTATAACTTTTGAACCATTTGACCTAGAAAGCTAAAATAGTATCTGATGGACCAAATATTGTAAAATAATATTTTTGTTGGTGGTTTTAGACCCCATCATGAGGTATATCGAATTAAAGCTGAACTTCCTTTTCTTTGTGATTTTGCGATGCCCCCTCAAGTAAAACCCAAGTTTCATCGAAATCGGTTGGCGTGTTAGGCGTGTGAGAAAGATAATTCGAAAATGCTTTAAACCTCACCCCATATCTTACTCTCACTTTATTTGACTTCTATCAATTTTAAGGGGAACTAGTCGTGTCACAAAGAGTAAAAAGTAAAGATTTTTGAAACCCCGCTGCCCACATTCCACTCAAACTAGTAGATCAAATGTCGAACCAATATGTTCTACAAGGGAAAAAAATCATGGAATGGCGAGGATTGCGCAGAACAAAATATAATATCAGGCAAGGACACAACGAACTGCTGTCAAAGAAGGAGGGAGCGGTTCGTAGAATAACTACCAGTTGGATTTAAGCGCTTGGATAACACTCATTTTATGAATCCCTACAAGGTACTCCAATCACTATTATCATCATTTCGAATTTGTACTTTAAAAAGTCCAGCTGCGACGTGACTGCATTCCAAACTTTCTCAATCACCATAATTGCTGTTGCTTTTACTTAAAAAAAAAAATTGCAAACCATATTCCACTTCACCTCCGTTCCCTCAAATCCATCATTGACATGCAATTTGCAAGAGATTTCCACGCTGATTTTGACCTGCTCAATGGTGCAATTCACGCTGTATCCCCACATCGAGCAGAGAAGTCCATAGTCATTGCCCAAATTCTTCGTTATTGCCGGTAGTTTGGTTCCATCCCAAGAGCTCAACAGTTCGCCAACTACCTATATAGAGCTGAACATAGCAATGGCAGTAACATTGCCCAAAATTATTGTGGCGTGTTATTTTCGTTTGGTTCGTCGAAAGTGCATCTCATCTATAACAGCGAAATCGTGTGGCCAAAGAAGTGTGCACCAACTCCCTTCCCCGGACGAGTTGGCAATTTTAAAACCCTTCCTGCGACGCAGCATCTCTCTTTTCGGCTGAGTGCGCCGATGCACATAGCTTTGCCAAATCTACCAGCAAAATGAAAACAAGTTTGCTTGTAATTCCTAGACGGGAGCCGAAGAGGCAGGCAGTAGTTGTAGATAGTATTAGTGGCTTGAATTTCTCATCGGGTCCGAGACCCATCCTGCATATGTCAAAGTCACGATTGAGCGAACTGAATAGAAGCACCAAACGGGGTGGAGAGGGTCCATGTCCAATGCATTTTTGGGCATCGTCGATCTCTCGCAGCGGCCGGCGTCTATGTAGGTCGATGCAATTTAATACAACGCGCGGTTTGGTTTGTTTTTCTCCTTTCATGGTACGGAATGCTATTCGAGAACTAAGATGTTTTCAAATCCTTATCGGGACCGGTTTGTATATGTTCGCTTCTCCTCTTTTTGTTTAATCCATTGGAGCCAAGTGCATGGATATTGGATTATTATAAACTTTTTTTTTTGCGATTGGTGTTGTGCGACGCAGCACATAAGATTTCGCCAACGATTTAGGGTTTTTGTGTTTTGAGCCAAATTGGTGAATCTGACCCCACCATGTTGGGACGGACAGGCAACAAATGGCCAAACATGCAGATGTAGACGTTCCACAAAAGTGCATTGCGCACAGGTAGTACAGGCTGGTGGCTTTCGCTAACGATGTTCGATGTTCGCTTAATTGATTGCGTCCTAGATTTGATCACGGATGTGCGGTTGATCGATAATGGAGTTTTTTTTTTTTTTGGTATTGAGAAAGTTGTCAAGAGCGTTTGAGTGGAGGTGGAGCAAACAATTATTATTCACAGGTTCCGATAGTTTTTAGAAAAGATTTGTTAGTTTTCGATGTCGGAAACATGAAATTAATGAGGGTTCTCACTCAGTAAAAACCTACATTATATCTGGAATATTAAAGGAGGTTTGGGACAGCGTGGATTTTCCAGTGAAGAAGATGTCCTTTAGTTGTAGTAAAAGGTCCACTCTGCTGCAAAGATATACAATATTCGTGTAAGTCGATTGTAACGCGAGTTACCGTGCAAAATTTTGCTTTTCTGTTAAATTACTGAATCACATTTTATTTTTAATATGTAGTTGACAATGTTCTTTGTTTGTAACGTGACAAAATATGTTTCTGAATTTCAAATTGTTAAAATGGATAATTAAGCCGAACTTGCTAAAAGAAGAAAACATCATGTAACAAAGTTGTAACACGAGTTATCATTAAGTTTAATGCTTTTCTTAATGAATTTCTATTACTACAAACGTAACCTATTCTTCAAAAAAAAATAGGGTTTGGAAATATCGTATTGATATTGCGACAACCGAAATGAATAATAGTACCAATTAGAAACCGAATTGTAACGCGAGTTACCATAGGATGACCCTGTTAATAGCAGCTAACTACTATGTATCCTTTTAGATGGTCGTAGGTGTGTATACTGTTAAAACAATATCTTTTTACAATTCTCCATTTGCTTACTACTTGCTAGGAATGTTGTTCAATAATAGTCCTTAGAAGCCAAATCGATAAAACCAAATACTAAGGGAATCAATTCTGTATATCCTTAGATGCTTTAATAAGCACCCGAAGAAGAAACCTTACCGAAAAACTTGCAAGAGTATTTAATGCAGCCAAGTCGATGCAACAAACGAAAGTCATCTTCGAAAGGACTACAAATGACTTTTCAACCATGCAAGTCTTACAAGGGATGTTCTACTGGAAAGGTAAATCAATAGACACATGTCTTTTTCATAATCTTCTCTCAGGATCGGAGAACTTATAACGCTGGGATAGCTCGAGTGACCTGAGATAAATGTAGATGGATGGTTTTGTATAGATTGGGACTAAAAGCTTCTGGAAATGTGTCTGCTAAGACTGCACTCAAAAGTTTACTAGCTCTGTAACAAAATGAATTTTGCCAGGAAGATGGCATCTAGCGGTATGGTTAGAAGAAAGTTTAAATTTTCGAGTTTCTATGGATCATTCCACTGAGTACTTTGGTGGTATCTATAGACTATACCTGAATAAATATCAGCTTCAATCTGCTATCAACTTTCGATGAACCAATGATCAGAAACTGAATGTTAGATCGGAATCTTCTTCTAGGTGCTCTGTGCAAGAAGGTCGTGTGGTGTCGAATCTCTTGCTTAAAATATGGATTACTGACTATCTGAATATAAAGTTGCTAAAGCTGTGAATAAGGTGAAAGAGCTGGCTCAAAAATCGCTGTCCAGACTTTTCATATCGGCTCAGTGGTTCGGAATAGGATTACATCCTCCAAAACTAAATAAGTTATATTTACAGAGAAATGCATAATTTTTCATACTTGTTCCCCCTGCTGGGAAGTGAATCTTTTAAAGACGGAACTGAGCCCGTACCAGAGTGGGATTTCCACCCACCAAACTCTTTTGACTTATCTGTTATTCACATTAGCCCGGTTTGACTCTTTCCTTTCACGTTCTAGGGCCCGTTGTATCTTCATTATGACGGTTGCATTCTCAATAACTGCATCCCATGCCTATTTGTTTTTCAACATTTCACCAACTATGTTTGCAGGTGTTGGTGGCTTACCAAGTTTTCTCGCCAGTGTTTCCCTTTCGTCTAAGAAATGTGGGCATTCGAATACGAGTAATACGTGTTCGATATAGTCAATGCATCGTGGGTAATAAGGGCTATCATCATGTTTGTACTTATAATGATATGATCGGAAACATCCATGTCCCGTCAGGAACTCTGACATATAGTAGTCCAACTATCCATGTCGTCTTTCGATCGATGGTAGGATACGTAAGACCATCTGTTTTTGCAGAAGTACTCCATCGTTCTTGCCATTTCACTATACTTTGGCTTTTTTTTGGTAGGCCGCTGCGTTGTAGTTTAAGCAGTACTTTCGTTGATGTTCTTCACTAGAATGTCTATGAAAGCCATTTTTGTCAGAACTCATGCTGCGTCGTTTGGTGTTGTATGAAAAGCACAGACCTCACCGTATTCCTTGAGGTCACAGTCGGTGTTGTATAGTAGCATTATATGCCTAAAGTAATCCGTCACGATTTTGTAAATGTACGTTGGCACTCGCATATGTTTGATTACTTCCAGAGAAAGATTCTAATTTGAACTTTTGATGGTTATTACCGCGCAATATTATTTAGAGCCTCCCCTCCACCTCCATCCCTGTATGGCCTTTAGTTCCGTTTCAACTACTACTTTCCCTGCGTCTGTCGTTGAGGGTACCTTTCATCTGCCTCGACTTGAAGGCTATTGCAGATAATGAATTCCAAAACTTTTCCAGCATGCAAAGTGGTTGATACGACGAGTACTCATTTGAAAGCTCTAGTCATTGTCGCTTCAATTGCATTGAAAAGATTCCGTCCATTAGGCACGAGTGATACATGCCGATGAAGATACAAGTTCACAAAAAATACATGGCACATAATTGTTCGCAGATACAAGAACAATGCACAGAGTATAGATCTCGGCAATATCTGCTATCGTCAGTACTTCTTCCGTGGCGGTCAGTGACTTAATTCGCACAGCTTTATGTAATGGGAAGCAGTGGAGCCCGATGGTGTCTTGCAAACCATCTTAAATACCTCAACAAGCCGTTGATCCTCGCATTGACATTCAATGTCCTCTTATTTAGTGATGAGAGTATGAGAATATAGTTTGGGGAGGGATGGTGCTATCAGTATAATCACCAGGCTGCAGGTGCTTCATTTAAATGAGTCTGTGTTTTACATGAGTGTAGTGTCCACCAATATCGCAACATGTGATAAATCACATACGAAAGTGCCGCCGGATAGGTTATACCCACCGAAAGAATGATAACAGCATAGCCCTCCAGGTTACACAATGGTAATGGAACCCAAGACGCAAAAGAAATCTCGACAATCAAGGAAAAGATGAAAGGCGCTTGAAAGTGGTAGATTCCCTAAAATTTTTAAGGGGACAAAGGACCCAAAGGTCTTAGGGCCAAAGACCTACTCAACTATTATACTGCACGATTAGCCCTAGACTTGCACAAGAAAACGTCTCAATCCTCCCTTGCGACAAGAGATTCTACGTATCTCTTAACAACCGACAAGTACATCCGACAGCGATTTTCGGCAGCCGCTTAGTTTCATGGCTTCATTACATTTTTAGTTTTTATTTCTTCATCCTCTTTGTGCAATCGTTCGCTGAACTTTTCTCTCTGTCTTTTATTAATTCATTCTACATACCGGTTGCTTAGGTGCAGCCACACTAGTTATGTACGAGTATCTAGGTATCTTTATAATCTGCAATTCATTTTTTTTGCTGGTGCCTTTAAGCCACATAAACATACATTTTTTAATTGCCAGGTGAAAGGCAGCCATTTTCCCAAATCCAGTTCTCTGAAATCCTTTTCTCTTTTAATTCGCCGCAAAAATATCAACAGCTTAACCATTTATTGTCAAATAAACCATCAGGCAATATGTTCATGTGACTAAAATTGGTCACATCATCATCATCCGAAAGCAACAAGCGACAAATACCCCCATTTAGCCCCCAAATCACTTTGTGACCCTTCAGTCAACCAAAAGATTGATATCAGAAGATTTTTATGCGTGTGGTACTTCCTTCGAAGGAAACCCCCAAGGTCAGAGTCGAAGAATCTAAATTTCACCCGAAAGGGAGCAGTGCCAAAAAAAAGAAAAAAATAAAGAGATGTGTTCAACCCTTGTAAAGCGAAGGGATAATGTACACATAAACATTTCTTCCTCATCAGCAATCCGCAATATCGTCTCAACGTCTTTTCAACCCATAGGGTTTGTTTGGCAGCAGACAGACATGCCTGAGACTTTTAGACATTTTTCGCACCATGTAAATGGTGTGCGTGCTGCTTCAAGAAAAAAAAAGTGCAAAAAAAAACCAAACGACATCCCTTTCACAATCATCGACAAGTGGGACAGACATCCTTAATTCTCATCCCCTCCATTTAACCTTCACACCATTTAACAATCATCATACAAAAAAAAAAAAAAAAAAAACCAAACCGAAGAGAAGCACACCAGAAAAGGACCATCAAGACAAATTTCAATATGCTCGCTTCATGTCGGGGCCAGAATGGGCCATGTGCCTGGGGATGGGGTAGCAATGTCCCGGTGGCTTGTGTGAACACGGACAACTTGTTTCTGTCACCACTTCGGAGTAATCAGTTTACAGACAATAAAGTTGGGCGCTGTAAGTTTGGGGTGGATTCCAGACGACGACGACGACGACAACAAGGACGACAACGACTACGACGGCGAAAAAAGGGTCAGTTGGGGTGAGAAATTCCCACCCCTCAGTCTGTGTAAAGAAAAGAAAAGCAAACGATCCCATAGCGAGCATGTACGGAGCATATGCATGACCTACATATTATTCAAAGACCACCACGACCTCGGAAAGGTCGGTCTGGCGATCTCCGTAAGTGAATCCCTCACAACCACCCAGCTCGCACCTTATCCGATGAGGAATTATATTCTTGACTTGGGCATACCTACCATATGTATGTGTTTGTGTGTGTGTATGGTTATGGGACACCCAAACAACTTATCTTCCCAAAACCACCCCCCGAAATTGGTCGGTTTCTGTCTGACTGACTGGTGGTGAAATGGTGATGATGGCACCATTGCCACCCCTTAGCAGACACATACTCATATGTGGAACATGCCTTGCCACCAAGAACAAGACACGTACGGCCCGAGCAAAGTGGGCATAAAATCGCTCTATGAATTTATTAACTTGGAGAGAGTGAAATTTCGGATTTTCTATGGGGAGGGATATGAGGGTGAGGTGGTTTTCTATGCGCTTTTGTGGGTCGCTTTTTCTGCCTTTTGGGGGTGAAGAAGAATTCCACTCTGGGCTGACTCGAGTGTAAAGTGTTTTTGTGGAAGTTTCTCTGCGCTTAATCGTATGAGGGATATTAATTAGGGCTGGGCGTCCCAAGGAAACCAAACCCACCACCAGATATCACCCCTAATGAATTCCTTCACGTAGTGGAAATCACTTTGTGGTGGTTAGTTTTATGGGCTACCCCTACCCCTACCCCTGGTTCCCTTGGAAATGTAGCACTAAAAGGATCATTGCGCCAAATTAGCATGCTTACTGCTTCGTCTAATCGGATTTGGGACGCTCGAGGTGTGCGCCTTGTATGGCGGTTGTGTGTGGACATGTGCCATTTAGTTATTCCAATTGGAGTGGGGTCAAAGGTGAATTGACCTGTTGCTCATGTATCTTTTGACAGGACACTTAACCCTTTTAAACTATTTAACATTTGTTGTAATGGGATAATTTACAAGAAAAGGGAAACATAAAGCAAAGGTTAGGGGTTGAGTAGGTATGTTCGTGCTGAGATTGATTTGACCTCAGGATTTGGGATAGCACTTTGTGGAGTGATGTCAGTGGGGTCATGTGTTAAATATGTTATAATTGAATGAATTAGTTTTATGGCATAGCCCGGAGATAAATGGGTTGATAAATTTAATTTCTGTTTAAATTGGATGGGGGTGTTGAAAGGCCGGGGATTAGCTTGATGTGGGGCTGTGAATGGTCGAATGCCCATTTGTCAGTTGGGACATTAAGGTAATGCTTATACTAGTGAGATATTGTTGTTGTTCAATAGGTTTAAGTCATAGTAAGATGCCTGGGGTGAAATGCTGCGTATGTCAGTGATGTTTACACGCAATAAATGGTAATGATATCATCGCACGTGTACATAGGGGAAACTGTGTGTTAGCTTAAAAGACTTCAAACAGAAAAGAATATGTACGAGTATTCCTGGGTATCAGTTATGAATATTGCAAGACCATCGCTTATGAAATGTCTAAAGGCCTCCTACTGTCAGCCCCGACAAGTGACGGTACTCAATGATGTTTGCTAACAGACGAAGAGGACAGTCATCGACCAATGTGGTCGTGTAGCATAAACGCTGTTCTACAAATAGAGACTTTTTTCTTTTAAATCAGTTCAATAAATAAATAAAAAAAAATTTTTAAAATTTGTGTCATGTATCATTTTTGACTACTTCCCAACATCCTAGCAATAGTCCTGCTAGTTTGAGTCTATCCCAATGAGGTTTATGATATGCAATTGGCAAACAGACACCTTTATATGGTTTCCACATGTTTTTTTTAGAAGGCTACAAAGCCCGAACAGAAGCCTGTATGGATGAAGAAGGACAAACAAACAAACAATTCCGCCCACCCGACCAGAGTGAAGTGAAGATAACAAAAGTCTAAGCATAAGTCCAACAAGGTTACTGGAGCTATTTAAAGCAGCTGAGGGTTTGGTATGAAGCATACTCATTTGGTAAGATATGGACGGATGAAAATGTGCCCGATGAATGGAACCTTAGCATCGTTTGCCCGATCTTCAGGAAAGGAGACGATACTACACAGAGGTATTAGTCTCCTCAACATCGCAAATGCTTTCAAGGCCACTTATGTCACAACAGATATACTTATGTAAATGGTAACATCCTGGGTGCAGAGTTTGTATATGTCCGTCTGCTTAGAATGTAGTCAAAAATGTTTTCAGATGGATTGCGGGATTGAGGGAAAGTGCTTTGTATTATAAGCGATCTTTCTGCATATATTTGCCATCGAACTCGAAGGGTACTATGATTAGAATTTCACGCAGCTAAGGCAAATATTCACCTAATAATGCTTTCTCACTTGAATTCTGAGAGTAGCGAAATTTATAGAGCGGAATGTTACGTTCCGTTGCACAATTTCTACAAAAGCACGTACATCAGATCTTGAAAGTTTGTTGAGTAGTTTTTTTTGCTTACCTGGTCCGAACTTACTTTCTTAAAGCAGTTTATATTTGCTAGCTAGTAATTCATTAAAACGATTCCTAGTCAGCCGGATATTTTTTTTTTTTTTTGAAGATTGGTACTTCCGCCTGTGATTAGCTGTCAACTGTCAAAGTATTCGCCATAAGAATGGGTCATGTTCGTGAATATGGTGCCCGTAAAAGTGGTAGTGAATAAAATTGTTAAGCATAGGTTCTGAACATTTTATTCATGTGACGAATTTTCTGAAGATAATGTGGTTCAAAAGTTCAGAAAAGTAATTTATAATATATTTTTTGTTCCGAAGAAACGACTCTAAATTGCAGAAAAGGTAATAATCTGTTGATGAACTATCCGTGAAATATAGTGGGTGCGGGAGAAATTCGTTTTAAGATTTTTTGCACTGTTATGTGTGTGTGGTCGTGTTATGGAGGAGTATCGAGTCATGTCTGTTAACCAATTATGGTTGTTTTGCACACAACTGTTTCTGAAAGGAATGTGTACTGGATAATATCTTCTACTGGCCACCAAACCATTACTATGGACTTCTTGGAATGTAGCTATTGTTTCGAGGTGTGTTTCGGCGTATCCACAGCATCAAACCACTATCCGGATGCATTTCTCTTTATCCGTTTCAAACAGTGGCAATTTTTGTTCCTTAATAATAGTAAAAGACTAATTTCCAACAATTGCAACGTTTGAGTCTCAGTCAAATCGCGTGATACCCAGTAGTCGAGCTTCTTCACTTTTCCACTAATGACAAGACAGACTCTCTACAATGCACGGTTACTCTCAGAGGCTTCAACAACAGTTTCTGACATCCCAAGGGGTTAATTTCCAGGATTAAAATCAGCGGATCGGAACTTCATAAACGACCCGTGAACAGGCCTTTCATTTACGAAATTCGGGTTGCTTCCGATGCATTACGCGCAAGTTTAAATTCATAAATAAAAATGGTTCCTATTTAATTAGGAGACAACGTATTAAAAAAATAAAATAAAACTTGCACAATTACGCACCACTCTTAATACTCCAACGATTACTTTGGAAACAGCCTAATGCATACGGAGGTACATATATGTACCACTGTTGCGCGTTACCACCTACAACACAAAAGACTGAACCGTTTTTTATGAATACTATAGTTATACACCGGCTTCAGCACTTCCTTGTATAACAGCATCTTATTCTCAATGTTAAGCTTGGAATATTCTCTATATTTGTTGTCTAGTTCTTGTTCCTTTTTCACGTGCGACTTCGATATCAGTTTTGCGTCGAGTGACATTCTGACGTAGGTATTTAGCCTTGTTTACGAACGGAATGTGGACCTAGTTTATAAGGATATGCAGGTATTAATTTTCTTATAAAAAAAAGATGGTTCTAAGATAGTGCCTTCTTCTGCGGTATATCACGGGTTTCTAAAATACCTAAGACTGTTTCAGCAGGTTACACAAGTGATTCAAGTGTGCTCTATGCTATGGAGCACGTTTTTGTTGGCTATTCTTACGCGCTTTTCTTTTCCGGTGGATATCTTAGGCCGCAAATAGCAAAGAATTGCTGTTGTTGCAAGTACAACTTAAGGAACTATCAAAACTATAAGAAATATGTACGAGTACATCAATCTTTACCAGGTCATAGCAACATAAAGGGGAACGAAAGGGCCGACAAGCTGATGAGGAAGGGGTCTACCCTTGACAGATCCCTTGCAGAGGTAGTCCTCGTTCCTATAGGAAATGTCAAGACCGAAATTTTTTCACACTTCAGTGGCAAACAAAAGGTGAAACAGTTTGTAGAGTTGTATCATTTCTAGGCAGATCTAGCCGAATTACAACTGAACCAGAACACAAGAACATGAGAACAGGACTCGAGTAGACGCTGCAAGAATTTTCATCCCTTTTAACACACACTCCCGCAGTTGTAAAAATGTAAATGAGAAGGAAACTCTCTCCCACTTTTTCTGCGAGTAAACCTTTTTCGACAACCTTAAGGAAATTACAGAGAATAAGTAGCATCACAGAGATGGGTTTGAAACCATTTCCTTTCAACCTATTAACACTATATAAATAATAAAAAAAAGACTCACGTGAGTTGTGGTACTCAAAATGGCGCTTAAGTGCTAATTGGTCTGCAGTACAGTACACAGAAGCAACCACTTCTGCTTACCTGGCTCGACGGTCCACTAGTACGTGCCTAGAAGTTCAGAAATCTTCATCTAATGAGTCAATAAACTTTCCTACCTAACCCACTGTCAGAATTTTATCACAGAAAGACCGACATGTTTCCTTGGTTACCAAGAGTTTAAGTAAACATCACCCTTCGTGTCGGTTATTAGATAATTTACATGCATAAATACTATAGCGACATTTTGTGTAATCACTTTTATTCAAAGTGCACACCAGCACCACTTAAAAAAAAAAAAACCGTTTTCCAAAAGTCATCTACACCACCGTGTGCTGCATGTTCAAAGTCATTGTCTTCTTAAGCGGCGATCTGTTCCCATCCCTTTTATTAACTGTAGGCTATAGGCGCCACATATGCGCTGCTCAATCAAGGGTACAACATCAACATAACATCATCGTCACATAATCGGACAACATGCGGGCAAAATTGTTGCAATCTTATGACTCGAGAGCAACCTTTCATCAAAAAACTTTGGTCGCACCGCTAATGCTGCACTTTAATCGATTCTGACAGCTCATGATAGTTTCATCCAAAGTCAGTGAAGGATATCGAAAGATTCGTGTGTGCGCGTGCGTACTGCACCAGCTTGCATCTGCGGTGCTCCCCGAAAACAAAAACCAACAAATCTGCTAAGGCACACAAAAGAGCCTCCATCATAGAAATTTAAGCCTCGCAGTGAAAACATCATCCATGTCCATCCTGCGTCGGTCGTTGGAGAGTGCATTGCACTCTGTGCATCCATTTTGTGCTGCGCACACAAAACACGATGCATGGTTCTGTGGTTCCTCAGATTTCGGAGGCCCCTAACACAGAATCTAAAATAAACGAAAACAAGGGTATAGATGATTCGCCTCGATCGTGTTTTTTGTTTGTGCACCGCTTCGTTGCATAGAGTGCAGCAGTCAATAGCCTCTCTGTCACTCCCAAAAAGTGCCCAGAACTGCAAACAATGTTATTTTGGCAACTGCCAAAAAAAAAAGAGGGGAAAACCATCCAGAAAAATAAAATAACTTCCAAAACAAAGCGGGGAACGTTGGCTCTCTCTGTGGAGTATCCAAACCCAACCTAACGACTAGGAACGCGTTTGTGTCGTCTGTCGGTCTTTGAACTGGGATCACACAGATTCGCATTAGTGCGCTGCTGCATTCTACTACATTCTTAGAAATAAATAAGAGACATTTTCTCCAAAAAAAAAAGTTGGCCAACACCAACAAACTTGCAGCTTATCACCCATACAGAGGAAGCACTGATCACCCACACCAGTGCAACAACAAAATTTCGGCAAATTGCATTTAATCATCTACACGTCACTGTGTTTGTGCCTTGGAGGGGTGAGTGCACATCAATCTACTAGTATTAGTCACGTTCTTCGACCGATCTGTGTATGTATGGAAGTTATTAATTTCGCTGTTCTATGTCCTTGCTTCTATCTTGACTTATATTTTATGTTTTTACCCCTCCGAGCACCCCACACACCTGCTTGTTTCGGTGATCGTTGATCGGTTAAAGCTGTGTATCGCGCATTGAAGCCGTTAACCTCGCCGCCACAGTGAGTGGACCTGAAACGAGAGAGATTAGGCCTACGAATGTGCAAGGGAAGGAGATTAAATTAAATTTTATTTTCTTGTTACTTGAAAATTTGTTTTCTTGGGGGGTTTGTTGGGGGGAGGTGATCGTGAGGAGTTCATTATTGATTGTGTATGCGGGCGCGTGGGAGGAGAAGAAGTGGTAAAACATTATTATGTGCGATGAACTTTTGGGAGCCAGCAAGTCGCAATCACTCGTGGGGGGTTTGCAGGGGTTGTTAGCTGAAGTTGACTTAAAACTTGATTTATGTGAAAGTGGTTATTCTTTCTCTCTGATTTAGATGTGTGTGTATGTTGCATTGGGAGATGTTGCAATAAGCACACTCCTAAGCGGATGTATGTAGGGTTGGAGAAAACGATTAAGGTGGGGAGATAAATTCAAGAAAATTTAGTGACTAATGGCAGAGACAGTTGGCTTTGTCTTGCGTCGTACTAGAACGAAAAATACACTTTTATTAGGTGTGTATCTACCTACATATATATGTATGTTACAAAATAAATAGATACGATGCCTAAACCGCATGCATATTCCAAAATTTTGCAATAAAGTACCTAGTACTAGGTCTAATATCAACAATATTCAACTCAGGACCAGTAGCATTCAGCCAATAAAAGACTGTTTAGGACTCCCAACCATAAGTTTGTTTTTTACGGGCTACAGGACGTGTTCTGCAAAATGATTATATAGTCCGCAGTGTCCGTCGCTTCACGCTCAAGTCTTCAAATCTTGTCATTTTCTAATCCTAGCTTCCTGAAATTTTGTCGAAGCTTACAATACCCCCTGGTTTAAGTGCAGGTTTTAGATTTTATATAGTCTTCCCTACCAAAAGGATATAAACGCAACACTAATGTATTCAACACGTGTCTATCTGTCCGTGTATCTGTCACACGCTTGTAAATTTTGACACGTTTGACCTTGAGAGCTGATATTTCGTACTGAAATAGTCCGTGATAGACCAAAAATATTTTTTTTAATGTACCAAAAAGAAAACAAATTGTACACCCCATCATGCGGCATATCAAATTATAGCCGAATTTGTGAGGAGGTAAGGGGAAAATTATAGCAAATTTTCTGGCACAAGTCAGATTTTAAGTACGTGGGGTGAAAAGTCACTCCACCATATCTTACCACGATTTACTTCGATTTTGATGGCTTTTAGACAAGAAGTGTACTTATAGTTCGGACCTAACTCAAAACCAAAATTTTATCACAATCCGTTGAGTTGTTTTCGAGAGAAAGATGATTCAAAAATGTTTTAAGCCCCTCTTCATATCCTTCTACCCCTGCAATCGATTCGGGGTCAGATCACACGATCTTGGTGGCCAATTGATGTCGCCAAATCTTGAAATTAAACGTCCGGGGTATTTTTCATGCAATAGACCCAAATTTGCCGTGTTGTGTGGCACAAAAGAACAATAGTCTGGCCAAAAAAAGTTGTCACTGTCACCGTGACAGTGGCGCTTTAGTCGTTTTCAAAAAAAATACGGTCCGATCACGCCGCCGGTGATCGAGCATTACGATTATGCACAGGTCGTATGACAACACAAACACTACCGATTTGTTTAAATTTGTTGATTATGTTTCGATTGGTTTGCTTAGCGGCCACAATGTGTCCTTAAATCGCAATATTTAGATATTATAAACCTGCTATTTTTGTAGTAAGATGCAACAAATTTAGTACGTTTAGTGGCAGTTAAACGATTCATATTGTAAAATGGCACGACAAGAACTAACTATCTGTCACTATCGATGATAGATGAATTTGGCAGATGCCATGTGGCAGGGATGTAAAACCCAACTTCGAATTGAATACCAAAAAAACTTAAAAACTTTTAAAAAGATTCACACGTATCTCATTTAAATGTAACTTATCTTTTCATTTACGGTAATAATTAAAAAAGTATTTTAAGCTATGGAAGCACGTCATCTGGGAACTGCGCAGCGGTAAGTAATTTTTGTTTTTATTTTTGTTTTTGTCTCTAATAAAGGTAACTCCATAACTCCAGGAATTCTTTTTTTTGAACATATTTAGGCTATAGTCTCTTAAGAGAAAGATCACAGGAGTGTGTGCTTGGAGGCTGGAAATCTAAAGAAAAAATCGGAGTGCTTGCGTATTTACAAAGAAGAGTGGATAAAAGATTTTTTGTTTGGAAAATAATAGCCCAAGAGTTAGAAAAGGTTCATACAAACTATATAAAAAAATCGAATGGGTTATTAGTTATGACAGACACGGGGTGTGTAAGTATAGGTGAACCATCCATTATGTTGTATTTTTTTTTAAGATATGTACTTATTTGTATTCAAGAAATTGAATACAATTGTGTGCAAAAAACTTGATCCGTAGGGACGTTTATGCCCATGCAGACTCTTTCTAAGTGCGAGACTGAAACAAATATTCAGACTAGAACAAATTCATCAGTTTAACTTCTATGATTTAGCTTAAACTTTAAATCTGAGGTCAAATAGAAAATATGTCGTGTTTATGCCCACTTAAAACTTGAAAACTAATGAACAATTTTGAAAGCTAATATTGTTAGTGATTGCTAATTAAACGGCCAGCAAAAACAAAAAATAAAAAACAGCAGGAAAATAAACCATCCACAAGGAAAACATTTGCCTTGGCAAACGTTATTTTTTGATCTGCAGAAAATAAAAGGATGAACAAAAAAAATTACATCTCAGCCAATATGAATTATTTGATCAGCACCTATAAGGACAAGTGGCCGTTTAGACCATAATTTATCCTAGATTGGGAATTAAAATATATAGTATATGTTTCTAAGGTTTCCTTTTGGAATATACCAGGAAACCAGCGCAAGTTACTCGGCTGATTTTATAGTACCACTTAAGATATCTTATAAGAAAATAACACATTGTGGTTGTCTGCGGTTTTCTAGAGTTTTTAAATCTATTTAAATCAGGCATTCCGTCGGACCAACTTAAGGCCCCGACCCATAGAATCCGTTGACCCGTTGCGTATTTTTATGGAAGGTGGCCCATAACCGACGCATGTATGAACTTCGACGGATAAAGTAGGTTTACTTTCTACTTTTTTAGTCCGTTGGCAGTTGGCAAATTGAGAGTAAGCACTTTCATTGGTGGAAGCATTGAGAGAGAAGAGAAACTGTCATCGCCATTCACAATCGGTTGATATTTCAATCTGTCAACGAAGATATGCGACAGATTGTATGGGACTGTTCTTTCCGGCAATTCGTGAACGTTACCGATCAACGGAAATACGTCGGTGGATTGTATGGGTCGGGGCCTTGTGATTTTTTTTTTTTTTTTAATTTTCTCTATTATAACAGCATTCTCATAAAATGGGAACCAAATGAAACAACAGTATTCTATCATAAAATAAAAAATAAATAAAAATTGTCTTTAGTGTGTACAGTTCTTTTTAGAAATCCTCACATACAACTCGTTTTGGATAAAACAAAATCAATTTGAACTGAGTTAGATTGGAGTCAAGGATAACACCAAGATCTTTTACCTCACTGACTTTTGAGAGGGGTTCATTGCCAAACTTATAGGTAAAAATTACAGGCTTCTATTTTCGGTCAGCACTAAAGATTTTGCATTTTAAAATATTGAGCTCTAGATGGTTGTAATACTATACACAATTTTAGAAATAATTCAATATCATTTTCAAATGTGATACAATATTGAGGTAAATAACGTCGTTCGAAAAAATCATACAGTCATTAACATTAACGAACAAGTAGAACAAAAGCGATCCCAAATCACTACCTTGTGGAAGACCTGACTCCACATTAATAAACGTGGATTTGAAACCACCAATTTGAACGGTTAGTTAAATACGACAACCAACCAATTCAAGAACTTTCAGTCTAATCCAAGCTTTTTAAGTTTTTTTTTTTTTTTTGTCATTGTGAAAATCTGTCAAACGCCTTAACAAAATCTGTATAAAGTACGTTTGTTGCAGCCACTCACAATCCCATGCTTTGACCGGGAAATAGAGTCTTCGAATAACTAATTCAAATATCTTTGACACTGCAGAAAGTCTTGAGATAGGAATATTATTTTGAATCTGATGTTTGGGATTATTTTTGGAAATTAGATTAACCTAGGATATTTTCCTAATGTCACGGAAATTACCAGTCGATTAAGAATTATTGAACATAATATTTGGCATTTACATACAAGATTATGGCGTTTGTTTAACAGTTTTATTCAAAATTAATAGTACAGATGACGGGCGAAACTTTCGAAAGGTATATAGCCCGTTTCCCCGACTTCGACCAAAATTTCGAGAAACTTTTGCTTGCACTGAGTCATGGTGGTGATCCCAAGGTGACCAAGAAGATAATAACAACTAAAAGTTTTTGTCATTTATGAGATTTTTCTTGGCGGATCCTCATTCTCTACAAAACAATAACAGTAACCTTTAGATGTTAGACTACGCCATCAATGCTCTGCAGGGAGAATGAACCGTAGCCAAAAGTTTTCAATTGAATGTTCCAAGTTGGTTGAGGTAATTGTGTTATCATTGTACACGCGTGTGATGATTAGCATCTATGGGATAATTAAGACTTTCTTATAAGATACAAAAATAATTCAAATGAAATCATGTATATAGATACCTAAGGGTGTTTTTTTTTTTTAGATGTTTGAATTGGCAATACTTTTTCCAGAGACAACCAATTTGACAGCTGACAACTGATTTGTGCTCAGTTTGGTTTGCCATTTCACCATGAATAGGCTTATGCTAGAACAGTGCTTGCAAATTATGAAAATTTATTTCGAAAATCGCAATTAATTCGAATAACCAGATCGTTTTTGCACCACGCATACTCCAATTGATAATACGCATCAGCAGAGACGTTGTATAGTGAGCACCACAAAATGCTTATACTGCTGTGGAGCGTAGTATTGAGGAGGACCCGATTGAGCGAGTTGCCAACGTGCACAGCAATTGGACCTGTATCCATCCACTTTATGGAAGATTTTATAGAAAAATGTCGGTTTCGGAACTTACAAGATCCAAGTCGCTTGACCATCGTGTGCATCGTACGTTCGGTGAATGGGCCGAAAACGAAATTGTTCTTGATCCTCATTTTTACCACAAAATGTTCAGCAATGAGGCGCACTTTTGGTTGAATGGCTACGCCAACAAGCCTCAATCAATTTATTGAAGGAAACATACGATGAGCGCACAATTTCACATAATGAACCTGTCAATTGGCTTCCAGAATCGTGTGATTTAACACATTTGGATTATTTTCTGTAAAGTCGCTGGTCTACGATGATAAACCAGAGATTATGGGCGACTTTCCGATATACAGCCCCAGCTGCTCTAAAAAGTGGTCGAAAATTAGACCACATTATTGCGCTTTATGCACACCAGCCGCAACGTATAAAATTATCTTTCCAATGAAGCCAATACTATGGCCATTACTCTAAAACAAACACACTTTATTTTCGATAAGAGCAACTAAGATGTAGGTACTATTTTTACAATTGTACAAGGATAAAAGAATATCCTGCGTTAAAAAAAAAACTGCATTCCATCTAAACAGTAAATACCCCACACGTAAAAGTTTCTAAAAATTACAACCTAAACCCGTTCAAATCCCCCAAAGCTAAGTCGTCCCACCTAACCACACCCTTTTAGTGTTATTTTGCAATACTATGGAAATTTCGCTTTGCAACTATGCCCGATCATAAAAACAAAACCACAAGACCATGCATAATGTCTTTTACACGACTCCCATCTCAATAACGCATTGGACCCACTGCTCTTTCGGATACAGATACTTTTTTTCGTCAAAAAAAAAAAATAAATAAATAAATAAAATCTCAGGAGAAATTGAGACGAAAGCCAACCTATGAAACCATGACGAAGAATGAAAAAAACAAACAGAAACAAAACAGCATTTACCGTTACCTCAATACTCTTAGGATGAAAGCAGCAGACAACTGCATCGAAGAGACTTTCTAAAATGGCAATACAAAGGCTCCCAAGACAAAGCTGGACGAGAGAAGGGCGAGAGATGCCATGACAATGATACGAAGATGATGATGCGCTCACGAGTGTTTACCCTAAGTAGATATAAGCCGCTGCCGCCTTTACGCCGACCGGTTACGTGTAGTATTTGTTTGAAGGGACCACACTGGGGAACGGGAGAAAATTTAGAGACGTCCCCAAAGGAGACTCACTTTCTGATTTCTCCCTTCGTCGCGGATTTAGACGGTAAAAGCGGAGTGCACACGATGAGGCCCAGAAATTATGTTATCATCCCTACTTAGGTATGCATCAAACGCACGTTGTCGCCGCCGCTACAAATCATCATCTGTGTAAGGAGCGCGCACAAAATTAATACGATCAACCGGACGAACGGACAATCAAAACCAAGGCAGTAGAAATGTTACGCAACCATTGCCGCACACCGCAAACACCAGCGATGACGATGACGATAACGACGCCTGCCTTCAACCATCACAACGACGACGACGATCCCTAGTTGTGCGATTAGTTTGCTCATTCCATTCCCAAGACCGCCCTTTCGCCTTCAACCGTTGTAGTCGTCCATAATCCATCTCCAACTTGGGTGCTGTGGAAAGGGTAGCTGACTTTTGTTTTATTTTCTTCGCACTCTCTGGCTGCCTCAATGCTCCCCGGCCTAAGCACACCGAGCAGATGTAACACTTGCCACCAAACAAGCGTGATGAGTAAAGCCCGCAAATTGCCAGTTGGGTTGTTGATGTTATTTTGCGTGTGCTTGTGTCCCTGTGTCCCTTTGTCCCTGTCCCCGATGTTGGCTTTCCTCATCATTGTTGGCTTTCCCATTGAGAAGGTGACGCGGCGAGAAAAACTCAAATGCGGATGATAAAACAAGTAAAAGATACTCCGCCATACCACCATCGAGGAGAAATGTTAACCGTCTTCCGCAACCTAAGCTCTCGGAAGAGAGAGAACACAAAAAAAATGTGGTAACAGAAATTATTTTAATTTTACGGTCTTAATCGACATCGACGTCGCCGGCCGTTCGCACATTCGACATCGGCACGACATCATAAGACACGAGAGTCGCTGCTGGCCGTGCCGTTTGCCGTTTGCGCTGGCCATTCATTCCCGTGCTGATGCGAATTTAATTTCTGATTTCACATTACGCACTTCATAAGCCGCGCTAAAGAATGCAATAAATTAGCGATATGGCCCGGAGCAGGAGATGTTAGCGGTTTGTTGGCTATTGAAGGTGCCACATAGCCGCTGGGGGTGGTACTTGGGAGGTGGTGGGAAACTGTGCAGCACTTGCCATCGAATGGGTGGTTGAGGTTGAGGAATGAGTAGTGTAGCTGTATCTATTACCGGGACCTAATTTATCTACGTTAGGGCTTGGACCGAAATTAGGTTGTAATTGGGCGTTTGCCATGAAATATGAAATCATAGCGGACGACTTAATTGCTTTGCGGATCATAAAGCAAACATGGCTCACGAGAAAATTATTAACCCTCATCAACCTACAAGTGCTTGGAGAATTTTTTTAATGATTGGAGTGGGTAGAGTCTTCCAGAAGGGAACCTTAAGAAATCTCTAAGAAGGACGAGTGTTTTGTATTGCTTATTTGAAGTTGGGCTTGTGGGATGAGAGCTGGTAGATCTTTACATACTCCTTATACGCCAAATGTAGCCAAGTTTGGAAATAAGCCTATGCATTGGAGTTTTATTTGCACTAGTAGTCCTAAACAATTTGCTGAGGTATAGTTAATAATATGACAGGGCAAGGGGGCTAATACTCAACACCAAGAAGTCTAGTAAGAGAGGAATTATAAGCACGAATTGAGGAACGCTCAGATACATAACAGCGATCTTCGGGCACAGAATATGGTAACTTTAGGTATTTAAAGTACATAAACCTTTTTTTAAGATGACACCTGTACTTGCAGACTATCGACAATCGAAACTCTATTTTTTTTCCAAAGTTTACCTAATTATGATCGGAAAGTTTATAAATTGACTTTATTGTCACTAAATAATGCATCTGCGAGCAATTCTACAATTATAGTCTCACTTTGGTGGTAAGCTAATATGTATTGGTATACATATGTACGAGTACCTATATAGACGAGAAGAAAAATTACATTTGAAACACCCTGCAACATAGGAAACTATGCAAATCGAGAATTTGGCTACGTAAGATTCTGCCCTATTATCGATTCTGAGAGCGTACATAGTTTCAGTTCCCTGGAAAACGTACATGTGTTGGGAAATTGCACGTAAGTCAAAAGAAAAAATAATATACAAAATACCTTGTATTTCAAAATTAAAAAATCTAGCTTCGCTTAGGTATTTTTCAATATTCGAAGGTGTAAGTGCCATAAGTCTTCTAGGAGCTTCTATGAGCATACGAGTACATAGGAAAATTGTATATAAATCGAAAAAAAGTGCTGTGCGACACTCTATATTTCGAACATCATTAACTGGGGTAGTTTTTATTCTCCGTCAAGAAAACATTCTATAAAAAAATTCACTCAAATCGATGCATTTTTGTAAAATTTATCGTGACGCACAGCTGTCATGCGGGCAACATTTTGTGATTATAGCACAGAATGAAAATTAATCTGACAAGTGTCCATGAGTTACACTCATCCGAACCATGCTCGTCAGATGTTAAAAAATGGACGGCGGACCGAGCATGCTCACTGATGAGGTTCGTAGAGACGCATGGACATGGACCACACTCCCTCACCCATTTGCTGCCCCAAAGACCTTCTAAATAGGGTTTACAACTAATTTCTATTCGAAGACCAAGCACCCGTGGTTCACTGTCTGATCTCATATCCACGAATACACTCCACGTAGAATTTGGTTGACAAATTTATTATGTCGACATTTGTAACTTCATGTACTGCACATGTCAACCCTTTAAACATCCTCAGTCCATACCATACCTTCTTCTTCTTCTTTTTATTTTATTAACCCTTGAAATATATCACGCGTACGTACCCGTACATCTTATGTGAAGTATTTCCCCCAGATATTTACCTTGCTGCTTCGCCGCTTGTGGGATTGGGTAAGTATGCGGACCTCAATAACATTCTACAGGCCTCTCTATTTTGAATCACACCACCACTACGGCCAAGAATTTGCTCCATCCAATTATTTCCTCTTTCGCCTCTTCTTCGAACTTCGGCTGGAACATGAGCCGCTATTGCTTTTCGGATAGGATTTTCTGACCAACTGATGCCCTCATCCACAATCAGGTTCTTTACACGAAGGTTTCCACGCATTCTCGTACCTCTAATTAGGTCTCGCTTTGATACTCCCATTGATATCTGTAACATTTTCATCTCCGTCGCTGTCAATCTTCCTTCAACCTCCTACGACAAAAAATCTTAGCATTGAAAAGCAAGGGATTTAAGGAACTGCCTTGGTGCATTCCTACCTAAACTTCGAATTTGCACTTTAATTTCGTTTTTACGTTAACGTGCCTTGAATCATTCTAGCGTAAGTCTGCAGTTCTTTTTGAGATTTCAGCGCCTTTCTCCAGATCGATAAAGATGAACTATCATGGATTTTAATTATATTGCGCTGATGACTAATTACACCCTGCAAATGACTGATAAGTGTCCATCTAGGGCACTGTAATCTCCAAGATGAAAAAAATGGATACCCTACGAAAACTGTGTCATAGGATAGTGAAAAAGGAGTCTCGTCAGTAAGGAAGGACTCTGGAAGTACGTTGCATCTTTAGTGGATGTGTTTTCGGGGTTCCGATACAAGAACAAAAAATAAGA
Organism: Pocota personata; assembly: GCA_963082735.1. Classification (NCBI taxonomy): domain Eukaryota; kingdom Metazoa; phylum Arthropoda; class Insecta; order Diptera; family Syrphidae; genus Pocota; species Pocota personata. The sequence continues at coordinate 8,356,402 of OY720430.1, forward strand.
ACGGTGCCATTATAGTGAGAGTCAGTTGTGTGTCTGTCTGTCCTTCTGTCTATCACAGCCTCATAACTTCTGAATCGTTAGACGTAAAAGGCTGAGTTTCACTTATCCACCATCAATACTGGTGCTTCATATTTTTATTTCTGATATCAGCTTAACTTTTGCTGCTCTTCAACTTGATTGTGTATGCTTAGTCCGTTTCTGTGGGCTATCCAATATATTTTGGTCATACCAAAACCCCTAATTGAGTCTATGAAGGTACTGTGTTAAACTGGCATCAGTAGTCATTCTGGGCTGGGTATGTTGTTCAAGGCTGGTTGGAATAAGTTTGTTTTTTTTTTGTTCTATCCTTGTAATTTTAAGCGCTCCTATAAGCGAGATAAGCAAAGCCTATAAAGCAAGTAAATAATAATAAAGGCAGGCATCATCATCTCTGCGATTGTTATTTAGCCTCTGAAAGGTGAATTCTTCAATGAAAACCGTAACAGTGGTTAGAAGAATGGTTGCATAATAAATTTTCCCCTTGTTCCAACTTAACCAACTGGGGCCTGGTTCATTTCTAAGGTGCTTACAGCCACCCTAATTGAAACCAAGAATAACTCAACCTTATAGCATTGTTCAGCTGTGTTCGGTCAAACTCAATCTTGGATTGGGGTCCTGTCCCAGACTCATACTGCGTTCGGTGCATATTAATCAACTCTTTGCCCTCGTTAGCTATTTTTTATAACCGGCTTATAGCATCTAAGAGTCAATGATATGAAAGTGGAGGACCTTTTCCCAGTAACTTACCGGTTTCAACGTCATGGCCGGATAGAAATTAAGAGGATAAAATAAGATCCATAAACGAACAAAACTCTCCGAAAATTACTCCATTACCAGCTGGGAAAGCTCAAACACCGGCGTTGTTTAAAAGCACGAAGGACAAGCTAGTCTATCATGAAGGCTGATGACTTTTGCTTTACCGTTAGTGAAATGGCTGGCTATAGTCTGCAAGTAATCCCACATACGGTAGATACAGTCTGACAGAGGTCAGCACTTCTGACAGTACCGATACGTGGAGACGTTCATCTAAATAAGATGCGCTTAAGAGGGCTTCGTGGCTCAGTTTTATTAAGTGCACCATCACTGAGCGGGAGGTTCGAGGTTCGAATCCACGGTCGGTCCCACATCTCATGAACGTCTGACAAATATCCTAGAGTAAAAATTGTCATGAGAAGCTTCTCTCAATTGAAAACAAACCATCGAAAATGGCATAAAAGTGTAGGTCCCAACCATTCGTGCGGCGCACTGGACTAGTTGTTGCAAGAAGTTAGGCCAGACCCTATATTGGGCTGTTAGACCCAAAATATTTATTTTTTATTTATAAGTTGGTACCACACAAAGAGAAGAGTGAACAGAACACTTCCTTGTGTGTCTGTCACACGTTTACAACTTTTCAACCTTTTGACCTGGAGAGCTGAAATTTTCCACGAAAATAGTTTCTGGTGAACCGGTGGGGGAAAAATTATAAAAACAAATTTATTGGAGCCATATGCATGTGACTTAAGAAATGTTAATAATATTTTTTTCTGATAACATTTTTTGAACGAAAAAGCTCAAAAACCAGCTTGATCCTGTGGTATGAAAGTATGTGAGGCAATGGGTCTTTACAAATCCTCTCATACAACTTCGAGCACTCACCTGGACCTTTCACCACTTTTCCATGACTACACAGCAGCCTGTAGCATCAATGCATGAAAACAAAATATTTCGTGCACAACATCTAAGGCCACAACTTTCACCAGTTCCATTTCGGGGCAACATTACTAGTACTTTGGGACCACAGTAATGATGACAAGATGTTGACCTCTTTTCTTTCTCAATAAACTTGGAATAATAAAAACGGAACTGCAAGACCACATTTTCAAATTCAGTTCCTTCGGCAAACCACATTTCACCGGACGCATTGAAGATGTAGATGTTCAAATTTGCATTTCTCTCCACCGTAGGCAGGTACGAGTATGCCGAAACGAACAAATATTTGCACTTTATCGACTAATTAACAGTCGCATCTTGTTATGCATGATTGGATTTGATAAATCCGTGAAATAAGTCTTTGCAAACAGGTTTCTGAACCACCACCCGCCCGCAACAAAATAATTTAATTTCAGTTCTGTTCTGGGGAAAAAAAAAGACCAAAAGGAAGCTATGACCAACTACCCCCATGGAAATAAGCATGTGGAGAAATTAACTCACCTCAAACCACCCTCGTCCTTAAAATAAGTAAACAAAAATAAAAAGTAGTCAGCTAAAAAGGTTGCTACCATTCCCACATCCACGAGTCAGCCTTTCGCTTCGCTTACGAGTAAACTCAAAACTCGGCCAAACCCATCAATATGATCATTGCCGTCATTGCGAAAGGACTCTCGCAGGATACTTTGTGCTTATGGGGAATGGGAGAGCCAAACTCACACACACAGCCCTATTCACGCATCACACTCCAGCACAATAGCAGTCCACAAAAGTGCACCATACACACTGGCCACCGTACATAGGAGTGGGCGATAGCAATGCCTGGCTGCGTAGGATTGCCTTCCAGCGGCTGCTAATATGAAATTCGAATATCACATTATCGGCAGGATTGCAAAAAGAAAAAAACACCAAAGGACCTCTCTTCGGTGCGCGGGTAAAAAAAAAAAAACCAAAACAAAACAAGAAAAAGTTTTACATGTGAAAAATGGAAAAAATTCAACAAAAAAAAAAAATCCACATCCAACATTTTTATATCCTTCTCTAATGCATTCATCGATGATTGGGCATGTGGCCCACTGTCGCGCTCGGCTCCTGCACGCGTGTATGTGTGTACAAGTGGATGCAAAACAAGGAGCACTAGATAGATTGGTTGTACTACACGCACGAAAATAAAAATCCAAACGACCACTGTACGCGAATTTTTTCGTTGGTCGCCGCGATGGGTTGGGGTGATTTTGTTTTATTTTTTATTTTCTATTTTTTTTTTCTCTTCACTTTTTTACGTGTTGACATGTTCTTCGTTTTTTAGTTTTTCCACGGGTCGCATTCATCTCACACTACAAGGAAAGTGTACAGCACGCAGTCAGAGTGGTGTATTCACAGCCACCCCCTCATCAGTGCGCCAGGAACAGTGCCAATTTAATTTCTGTACAGTGTCGAGTACGTGTACATTACGCTACACGGTGAAAATTATCACGAAATTGAAGGAAAACAATTTAAATCGATTTGTGAGGGACACGTGTAAAACTATTGTTTGCTAGGTTTAGTTCCCTGCTAACAATTATACAAGCAGAGTGTGGTTCTTTTTCAAAATGATTCGAACTTTTATTCTTCTTCTTAGATACTACAGCTGATGACTTCAGGGCTAAAGCAGTGACATCCCGAAGAAAGCACAAAATAGGCTTAGTAAAACCATGTTGAGATCCGTCCAACACAACAAGACTGAAATGATTGAACAGAGCTGAGTAAGACATGATCGATTGCTAACATCCTTCATTCACCGCTAAAGGAACTGCGTGAAAAGCCCTAGCTCCAATTCCTTTGAACTTCACTATAGTCCTGGCTTGAATGATGAGGCAACAAGTCCTTGTTTTTGTCATGCAACTGTCCATAACCTGCCGCCGCATTTGCCATCACAGTAGCCAAACAATGACGGCATCGCTAATACCCCCAACCTAGCCAGCTAGGCCAACGAGCAACCAGACCCAGGCATGCAGTAAAGGAATCAGCATGAGTAGTGTGATTTCGCAATTAATTTGATGTCACGAAATACAGCCAAAGATGAAGCTCTGCAGTTATGGTGGAGCTGGGAAATACACTGATGAGATATACGATGTAGGCTTGGAAGATATATATAAATGTAAGCAAATAAAAGAACGTAGGTCCTTCTTTCCAAGGTCATGGAAACGCTGATAAATCGTCAGCTTATGAAATATCTATTATAGATTCACGAAAACTCCTCAATAACCGGCAGTACTCGTATGGTTTTCGCAGCGACATGTCCACTGGTGATTTGATGGCATATCTCATCGAGAAGTGGAACCAATCTCTCCATCACTTCATCGAAAGAAAGATGGTTGCGCTTGATATTTCAAAGGCATTTGACAGAGTTTGGCATCAGGCTCTTTTGTCGAAAATGTGTACATACGGCATCGGTGAGTCTTTTCATAAATGTATTAGAAATTATTTTTCGGGGCGTTTAATACAAGTTGTCTTGGATGGCTTCAAGTCTTCAATTCACCATAAAATTTTGGTGTTCCCCAAGGCTCTGTTTTGTCGCCGTCTCTCTTTCTTATTCCTTCTTATTCCATTCCTTCGCTGATGACAGTACCCTCAGTTTTTCATATTTGTTCCCTGACTCACGTCCTTGCTCTTCGGTCGTAGAAGAGGAACGTCAGCGTATGTTAAACACATCAAATTCCGACCTGAACAGCATAATCAAATGGGGTTCAACTTCCAAATCTCAATGCTGTCTTCTATCTCTCAAGCGAAACCATAACCCTCAACCATTATCCACGAATGGTACTTGCATCATTAAAACCGAAAGACTTGCCATTCTCGGTATGCGTATTAATAACCATCTGCAGCCAAAAATGCTGAAAAATATCTAGAATTCCATAAACGGTGCAAAAAATATTTTACCCCGTCTGATCTGGTCTCAATTTATAAGGCATTCATACGCCCAAAGCTGGAATATAACCCCCACATTTGGTCTGGTGCACCCAAGACATAGATTTAGATCTATGCTATGACGACGCCTCACAATTTTCATAGAGATACAGGAAATAAATCTGAAACGCGCATTAGAAAACACTGTTATCGTGAATCTAGTAATATCATATTTAGAATACCTTTTACAGCAACATTATTCTTTTAAAGTACGATAATTGTTAAGTACTAATACACACATATATCTACGAGTGTGATGAAACGTGCGTTACCAAGTTCATGTAACGTGAGTTACTTTTGTTCTGAATTAAAAAAAAAAAAAATATTGTAAGACTTACTAAGTTTCGAACATTAACAACTATTCTAACATCTTGTTTTATAATTTCAATTGTTTAATTTTGTTTCCTCTGAACAGAGTTTTAAACGTAATCATTTAGATTGAGAGTACTATGTCATCTGATGTAACATGTGTTACCAGAAGCATTAAGTAGGAATTGAATATACCTATACATACATGGTTTCGTTGCTTTTAACCTAACATATTAAGCCAAGCGCTGCCATATTTTCATAATTTATATTGTAATGTTTCAGACAGTTTTTAGTTTCGAAGTAAAATGTTACAGTTATCATGGAATCACCCTTCATATATCCGAGCCCTTAGCAATTTCTACATAAGCGCAATTTTTCTAAGGTCGACCGAACTATAGCTAACTATTTTTGAAATCAATATTTTGAACCCCTTAGAACTTGCCAAAAGCCGAGTTAGAAGACTAAGATTTTTGATGAAACGTTTAAGGAAGCATTGAAGGTCCTAGTAAACTATCACTAACCGGAAAAGCAAAATTAACAAAATTTTGAAAAGTTCACAGGCCTTTAAACTTTCAAAAAAGCCGAAGAGGATACATTGCATTAACTTGTAGTGATCATAGCAGTGTGCTGCAAGCGGAACTTTGAGGTTTGGTCAAATCTACTCGAGAGCAGTCTCTGCTAACACTCCCAAGAAGGAAAAGCGACATTTTCTTAGACATCATAGCTGAGATCAAACCCGTTTCATCTGTAATAATTAAATTGAACCTGATAAACTCAAGCTCCTCAGTATAAAACTCCACGTCTCACACTGTCAAGTTCCGGGATATTGAAGTCCGCTATATACCGGATATTGAGTGATTGATCAGCCCTCACCTCAATGAAAAAAAAAAAAAAAAACCGAAAATGGACACCAATACGGATTTACTAAAGGTTACTATAGGGCCGATGAACTTGCCAGACATGGAACAATGACAAAAGTCTTGGGTAAAAAAGCTGGATGCTATCAAAAGAACAAATCTTCGGTGGACAGGTGGTACAATGTGCCTAGCAATAAAACAGATTTGGACTAAGCCGGATCTGAAACGCTCTAAGAATTTGATTTTTCTCAATAAATTGCAAATTAGCACTGTAATTGGTGCCACCACTGGGCACTGTCTTATAGGCATGCATGCAACAAGGCTAGATGTATAAGCGGAGGTAACTATTCTTCACCTTCATTATCAGAAGTTCCAAATGGTTCAAAGAGTGGGTAAGAGAAATTTCTCCCCCAAGAATGTGGGTATCACAATGGGCCTACCATTGGTCTAAGCGTGAAGAGAGCTCTCTTGAACAAGGAGGTTGCGTATGGTCACGCTAAAATAAAAGAAAAACAAAAGATCCGCTCACGCTAAACAATCTACAGTTAACACTTCCAACCGGCATCTCAAAAGGTCACCTAGTTCACCAAGTTCACCAGCAACGTGAATGTAGAACAAGCTGAGGCTGTGAGTACGCTAATATCGGCAGAACTGAATTGACAAATCTTGAATGCACTGAGTGAACTGCGACCAAAGTCACAAAAGGTTATTCTGAAATCAATTTGAAGCTCAAAATGGTTCAAAAGACTCCTCAAGTACAACCTAAAATCAATCAATCATCAGCCGGGTACTTTTCAAATTCAGGTGAACGGCATCTAATGGAGGTGCCCGGACTTTCATCAATATTGTCTCTCACTGCACCAACATTTTATACCGTATGTACAATACAAACTCAGCTGGACTCCACTTTACCTGCCAGTGTATACAGACTTTTAAAGTTATTCATTATATGCTGGATGGTTGACTAGCTATGCACATGATTTAAATCAACAATAGTACGCAAATTTCTTCGTGCTTTCACAATTGAACGATTTTTTAGATAAAATTTTATAATAATTTCAACACATTGTTGAGGCGTTAGATGCTCCATAATATATTGTTATCGACTGCTCTACACGACCGTCAAACACTGGAACATAAAAAACACACTTCCTAAACAAAGTGTCCATCTTTCAGTTGAAAAACGATCCATACCCATCAAGACTGAATTAAATTCACAAACAAATTTCTCTCAGTGCATTGAAGCCCTTCACTCGGTCGTACGTATGCCTCTTTCTACTAATGCGTATGCACTTGCATTAAAAATACCCCCATCAGCTCCTCATTTTGTCCTTTCCAACCACCAACACGCGGCCATCGATGTTAAAACAAAAAGAAACTAAAAAAAAAATACACACAATAAAAGAAAGAAAACAAAATATAAATGTACACTGAAATTATTTTCGCAGCAAAAAAAAAAAAAAAAACAAAAAATAAATAAACAAAAAAATATTATTAAAATAAAAAATTAATAGAGGGTAGGGTTTACATTTGGCAGTGCCGCACGAAAAAAGAACATCCCTCCAGTTTAATGTTTTTAAATGTACGCACATTGGAGAGAAGAGTGCTATTAAAAAATATAATTTTTTTTTTTTGCACTTTTTTTTACTTTTCCGTACTATTTTGATTTTTATTTTATTTTTGTTAAAATTATTTACCTATATATGCGGGTTTTTAATTTTTCCCGGGATAAAAATCGAGCCTTTTTGCCCCTTTCCATATTACATAGGACTGGCAGGGGGCGACATGTATGATCTAAAAAGCGCGAGTTAAATAGCTGAACTGATTCAGGAAAAAAGTACCATTGGCGAATAGCGGCGTGTTAGGGGGTGGCTTTTGGTCGGGAGACTCAGCTCCGACTCAAAAGAGGATGTTCTATGGTTAATTTTATTTATTTTTATTTTTTCTGGTATTTTTTTTCCGTGATGTATGTGTGTGTTTTTTAATGTTCTACGAAGTTAAAAAACCCACTGATGCATCTCCATATTGCCTCACATAATCGACTTTCTATTCTGCGATGTTATTTTAATTAAATGTCAAAGTTAGCTGAATCGCAAACAAGACTTACTTCAATTAACACGGGTTGGCGTGGGTTGAAAATTTAAAAGCAATGCCCACATGGTGTTGATGAATTTTCCACTTATTTCTTCTCCTTAATGGAATATCACTTCAAATTTCTGTAACACTACCCATTTTGGTCCCAGGTAGAATCTAGAAGGCAAATTTATTCGATTTGAAAATGTAAAAGATGATTTTATGTATCCCAAGATAACCATAAAGTATATCAGCAATTTGACTGAGGCAGCGGGCCTTCTGCGCGGGCAGCCTTTTAAGACAACCTGGTATAGCCAAACAGATCCTGAGTCGAATTACTCCAACACGTCTTTAACTTGTAACCTTGTAACAAACAGTATTGCCTTTCCTTTTTCCAAAGAAGTAAAATTTGTCTCGATCATAAACTCACTTACAACACTCACACATACATTCATCATATGAGTGTGTGTGCCAAAAATGGTCTACTGGGTAATTCCAACTATCACGTATGCTTGTTATAGGGAAAAGATTCAACAAACCTCCGCCCAAAATGCACTACAAAAAATTCAAAGACTGGCATGCATTGGTATTACGAGCGCTATACGTTCCTGCTCAACAGGGGTGCTAGAAGCTCTATTGAAACTTCCCCCATATTAAGGTGCAGAAAGCTGCCACAATACTTTACTTTACCTCTCTTCAAACTTCAAACTTCTCTGAACGACACTTACTCAAGGTATACCAATGGATTAAAAATAGAGAACGGAGTTGATGCGGGTGTCTGCGGTCCCAACGACAGTCTTCATCCATATTTCAGGCCGAAATCTTCACCATAGACACCTTAAAGCAGATAACTGATCATAACAGCATTACTCTAATATGGATCAAAGGCAATGAGATTGCGGAACGATCTCTAAATGAAACTATATCCTAGGCCTTCATCGAGCTAAGAAATTCATTGACTTCTCGAACAAAAAACGAGCTCTTTATAAAAAAAAGATACAAAGCTCCTAATATCCTTTTTAACCGGATACTGTTCGCTCAACTACTGGTTTAGCGGGTTAAGAAGACCAAACAAAATATATTCTGTCTAGTTAAGGACTTGTATGTATATCTAGGCTCTGCAAACAATGACACCAATGAAGACATTACTCTTGCCAACCGCTATTTCTTTGGTCTAAGGAAACAATTGAGTAGCAAGGCCCCCCTAACGGACAACTAATGTGCCCTTCTATAAGACCCTCATCATCTCGGTCCACAAAATGGACAAAACTCTGTCAGATCTTTACCGATTCTGTGCACATCTTGTGAGAATGTCCCGCTATTATTCGCACCAGACACAAACTTCTCGGAAAGAGATTCGTTTCGCCATCTCATATCTGAAACTTATCTGTAAAAAGTATTCTCAGGTTTCTTTGAGATCTAAACCTTTTGCAAGGTCAAATCTAACGTTATTTAGTTGAAATTTTCAATCTGGAAATTTTGATCAAAGAGAAACAAAAAAAAGAATGTTTCTCAATTGTCTATCCCTCAGGCCGTTTTTTTTTTTTTTTATAATTTGTACGTGTGAAATGGGTTATGAATACCCTTATACTAATTTTAGGACACGGGGTTTTTTTTTTTGAGGAAAGGGGAAGAGATAGAGAGAAAGGCAGATTGGTGTAGTTGGTTTGAAACTCAGCTGGTATTAAGTTCCAATGAACTCCAAGGGTGACTGTCCAGATAACTGGGGAATATTTTTTTTTTTGTTTTGCTGTTATTGTCGTTGCTTATGATTCACAGTATTTTTTTTTTCGTCCTCCTGATGTCATCATCACGACCAAGTTGCATTTTAGCCATATGACCACACTACTGCCAGTGTTATGCCTTCGCAGTAGAGTTGACATAAGCTTTCGCAATTGATCGACTTTTTTATTTATTTCATCCGAAATAAATAGATGATTATTGACATCAGGATTCGAACCGTGAACCTGTAGCGTAACAAGCGATGATGTTACCACTACACCACGGCCACCCTCAACGTCTGAATGGATTTTCTTCAAACTTCATATCTGAAGATCACAATTTGAGGTGAAATTGAAAATTTCATTCTAACCTGGAATTAACGGTAACTGCAGACCGATTTTGAAATAAGTAGATTTTTTGAAAAATTTTTTTTTTTTTTAGATTTTGGATCTGAATATCCGCTCCTTGAAGATAAGGTGATTGTGTCAAAAAATCGTATCAGAGATACGATGTCCAAAAGGGAGGTTTTTCGCATGACAGCTGTGCGTGTGTCTGTCTGTCCACATGTCCGTCTGTTTATCTGTCTGTGGTTTTGCCCTTTTCCTCTTTCATTTAAGATAACTTCTGGGAAAATGCACTGATTTGAATGACTCTTTTTTGCAGAGGAATGGCAGCACACCACCTTTACACCCAGATGAAAATGGATGGTATAAGGTTCTTTTGCCAACTGTTTCTTATCGCTCATAACATAGTCATATTGTATTGAGTTATTAAAAGCAAAAGAATTCAACTAAACCGCAACAAGTTGTAGAACTAATATTTTTTTATAATTTGCACGTGTTAACCCTTATACTAATTTTTAGAACACGTGCGTTTTTGTGGAAAGGGGAAGAGACAGAGAGAAAGACAGAGTGGTGTGGTTTGAAACTCAGGTGGTATTAAGTTTCTGTAAACTCCAAGGGTGGCTGTCCAGATAACTGGGGAGTATTGTCGTTGCTTATGGTTCAGAGTATTTTTTTTCGTCCTCCTGATGTCATCATCACGATCAAGTTGCATTTTAGCCATATGACCACCCTACTGCCAGTGTTATGCCTTCACAGTAGAGTTGACTTAGCTTTCGCAAGTAATCGTTTTATTTATTTCGTGCGAAATAAATAGATGATTCTTGACTTCAGGATTCGAACCGTGAATCAATAGCGTGACAAGCGATGATGTTACCACTACACCACGGCCACCCTATGTTCTTAAAAAGCGGTGCACTTAAATTCAAATTAACATTTATTAGTCATGGTGTACTTGTAGAGTAATAAACTGAAAAATTCAAAAACTGCAAACTTTCCGAATGCTGTTGGGTTTGTATGCATTCAAAAGTAGGACGCGTTTTCTTTAAAAAAAAACCTATTTTCCTTTCTCAAAGCTATTTACGATGATGAATAGAGATCTTATTGTGAGTAATTCACCAGAATCCGTAGACTTTGGTTACAAATGGCGACAGCCACGCCCACTTTGATGATGTCATTGCATTTGCATTAGAAAGTTCACATCCCCGCGCCCACTTTATTTGGGATGTTTTAGAAGATGAGGGATAGGGTAACATACGATATGTTCCAGGTGAATACAGATCTTTTCTGCATGTTTTTTTTTTTTTTTTCTTTAGTTCGCGATTACTTTTGCAAAATGTTGCCCAGGATCCCGAATATAAGGGGTCCCGAGATCTACATATATACATATTTGTATGAACGGTTAGTATTGTTCAGTAATTAAAACCTTTTGTACATACCTATTTCAGCCTTTTCCGAAACTATGACACGAGCATCCAGCCTCTAAGAGAAGTGCAATTTAGGGATGTTGGGGGGGGGGGGGGGGGGGGGAGCCTACAATAACTATTTGACATGTATTTGTGAAGCAGTATACGCGAAAAGAAATCTTATTCATACTCTTTGAAAGATGTACAGCAAACGAAGTGGTGTTGATAATGGAATTCCAGTAGATTTAGAAAAGAGATATCGTTTTGCAGTATAACGATGTCGTTGGTTAGATTCGGCGGTACAACGGTTAGTTGCTCCATTGGTCTACCCGGAAAAAAATGTGCCATCAGGAGGATATATTCTGAAGCCAGCTTCTATTCCTATCAACGGTTAGTTGCTCCATTGGTCTACCCGGAAATAAATGTGCCATCAGGAGGATATTTTCTGAAGCCAGCTTCTATTCCTATCATGACACAACCAACTATCTGATGTATTTCCAGGCCCTCTTCGGACAATTTTTAGCGTTGACGCCCTCGAGTTGAGAAAGTTTGCAGTTAGACCGTTCTGATCTAGTCTCTAATTTCTGCCGTAGCTCCAGCAGAGTTATGCAATAATGTGTTTCTCTATTTTTAGCAAACATAACATGAACCGCTCGACATCACTACCAGGTTGTTACATCTTAAATTAAAGGAGACTGCATTCCTCTTAGGCAGCCCCTTTAGGGTAGCTTGGTGCTTCATATATTCAACGACTTTTATATTTTAAAGCGGCTGAAAAAGCGCATTTCGCTTGACATACTGACAAATTCATCAGTGCCGAAATTCCTACCCACTTGTGACAACATTAACCCAGGTTACTTTTAAGGACACCCCAAGTACGTATGTATCTACCTTATAGGATCCAGCCCACACTCTTAGCTTGTTCGAACTGCAAAAAACACAACTGAAATATAGCAGAAAGGATATCAAAAGGCTGGTGGGCTTCCTCTCCGGCCATTGCTGCCTCAGGTATTCTCTGAATAACATGAATATTATTCAGGAAACTGAATGTTGACTGTGTCTAGAGGAGGATGGAGCTCTATGCAAACTAAAAAGGCAACTTTTTCGCAAAAGTGGCGTCACCTGTGAAGATGTAGTAGATGCCAGAATGGGATCTATCCTCTTTCTATTAGGACCAATTATATATTCTCTAGTGCTAGGTTTTAAGGACCCATGCTAGACCCAAACTCAACTGGAAGTTAAACATCCAACAACGAGTGAAAAACGCTTGCAGTGAAACCTTTGCTAAAGAGTTAGGACTTTGACCGAAAATGGTCTTACACAGCGGTAGTATGTCCAATACTTCCGTATGGGTAGTGACCCATAGTTTGGTGACATGCCCTGAGTAAAGACTGCAACATTAAACTAATAATCAAAATGCAAAGAACGGCCGCCATAGGTACTACGGGTACCATGCGAACATGTCCGATGGAAGCTCTGAATGTGTTTCTGCATCTTCTACTACTTGACGTCCATATTGAATACATTTCAGCATGTAGCGTGGTCAGAGAATCACTCAGAGAATCAGAGTGCTGGTCTGCTAGACTTTACGGACACAGTAAGATTCTGGATTCGTTACCAGGAGAACGGGGAAAAACTCCGACCGACTACACCACACCCAAACTAAATTTTCAACGCAACTTCATAGTTGATTTTCCTCCCAGCACAGACTGGGGCAGAGGTGAACTCATAAAGAATTTCAAAACAGCAATTTATACCGACGCGACGGTTCAAAGATGGACAGTTGGCTGAAAATATTAGTATCCTTCCGCCTTCCCAATTCATCTAGTGTCTATCAGGTGGAAGATCTGGCAATACGTGAAGTGTGTCGGATAATAAGGGCAACAACCCTACACCTATTGATAATATCGCCATTTTCATTGATAGTGAGGCCGCCATCAAGGCCCTGATAAGTTGTCAGACCAAAATCAGTGTTCTCTGGGTGCCAGGTCATAACAAGATAGTGGGGAACGAACGGACCGACGAACTGGCAAGGTAGATGTCTTGACTGATCACTTGCAGATCTTTCCAATAGAAACTGTCAAGAGCGAAGTCCTTGCATCAGTGGCAAACAAAAGGTGGAACAGTTTGCAGAGTTGTGTCATTTTTAAGCAGATCTAGCTGAACTACAACTGGACCAGAACACAGGAACTGGAGAAAAGGACTGCAAAAACACTCTGCAAGAATTGTAGCGATTCACACAGTGAACTGGTCAGTAGAGGGATACATGCGTCTAGATTGGGCATCTCTTTTAACACACATTACCGCAGTTGTAAAAATGTAAATGAAAAGGAAACTCTCTACCACTTCCTCTACGGGTGTCCGGCTTTAATTAGAGCCCGACATCGAACTCTATGTAAACTCTTTTTCTACAATCTTTAGAAAATTTCAGAGAAAAGCATCACAGAGCTGATCAGTTGAATCCACATGATGGATGCCACATGATGGATTTGAAACCGTTTCATTTCAATAACTTATTAACAATATCTAACAAACAAGGTCACGTGAGTAGTGGTATTCAAAATAACGCTTAAGTGCTAATTGGGTTGCAGTACAGTGCGAAGCAGCAACCACTTCTACCTACCTACGTGAATGATACAATAGATTTCTACATTTGTAGGTATCAAACAAAAAACAGAAAAAAATCACTTGGTCAACAGTGAAAAGCCCAATAAGAGTCTTTCAACCGTCTCCATTTTCTAAGCCTTTGTCTTACGATCTCTAAAAGATACAAAACAACATCTGAAATGAAATATCAAAGAAATGTATCTGCTAACTTCAACTCTCTTTGTGGCAGACTTTTATAAAATTTATTAGATCAGAAATCAGAGAAAATTTTCAACAGCTTTCCAATGTATACGAGTACCTGTCAACTATTCATTCGAATAATTAGACCTCACTAAGTGACTTACAAAAATCTTGAGCTTGGTTCAAGTCAATTGCTTCAATCACCTTATCAGCTGCACCTAGTTTGATCAAAAGTCGCCATCAAGGCGACTCACAACGTTCCTCGACTTAATGCAACCGATCTATCTTCATTTCGAATCTCGGTTGTCACACCGAGTTTCAGTTTCTCCCGCGAGTGCACATGCACACATTTCTCCATCACGTGAAACGTTGTTCGGGGGCCATAATGACAACGAAAAGTTTTTCGACTTTTTTTTACCTTTTTTTTTGTGTACGTTTCGCTCTCTGCCTCTGCCAATTTTGGCCAATATTTCAGGAGCCATCCCCTGGCCCCCCCACGAATTGCATATTTTTTTAAATATTACATTAACCGAAGGCATGTACAAATTGGTCTCGAAGCTGCGTACTGTACGTGTGCCCTCCGCATGGGAGTGTGATGGAGTGTGGAGGGGCCACCAGCCACTATTAGCTGTGTGCGTTTTTGGTGGCCAATAGACCTCGTCTTCTATAACACATCATCTACTTTAGCGCTCCAAAGGCCCCCCTCGCCCGAATGACCGATCGTCGGATTGTCCATCTGTCCATGCGTTCGACTAACTGACATGTTGCACTGTCACCGTGCATCGTAATGTGCGGCTCGTTGTGTATAGTGTCGTTGTATCATTATTATCGTGTCGTGGATTTTTTGGCAATCCTCAAGCTCATACCCCGCGTATCGAAGCCACAGTCACAGTCAGAGTGTATGCGTAGCTTTAGTTTGTTTTGATGGCTCCTCGTTACTTGTTCTATTTGCTTCATTTTTGGATGAAATATTTTTATCACCAGGGTGCTGCTGCAGCTCCTCGTCCTTCTTTGCATTCTTGCACACACACACACACACACCCAACCCTGTGGAAATAAGGGTTAAGTGTGTGCAATTGGGGGTCCGCAGGGTGGCATCCTGTTTGCAATCTATCCATCGGTCCAATAGGCCTACCAAATACCTACCATTCCCGTCGACCGACCGCAACCGTAGAACGAGGGCGAGGACTGCTCAGGAGAGGGACGAAATGTGCATTTGCACAATTCTTTTATTTGGTCCTATTTTCGAATTTTTGTTCTCCTGTGGGCGCATTCAATGTCAATGTGTTTAAAAAAGCGAATTGGAACTTTTTTTTGTTTTTTTTTGATTTTTTGTTGATTTTTTGGAGGTTTTTTTTCCAATTGCCAGTTGTTGTTGCTGGATTGTGGGGCTTATTATTATTGACTGGGCTAAATGATGTGTGCGTGAGCGTGAGCACACTTTCGAGTGTTGGTGCTCACGTAATGAGTGTTGTTGCATTTGGGGCCAGCAAAATGCAATTTTATCCCCCATCCTCTCGCGTGGGGTGGTTGTGAAAATATAAAAATTGTTATCCGTGTTATGCGTGTGTTAGGCCAGGCAGGATATAATTTTTTTTTTAATTGTGAATGGGGGTTGATGGGTGGTTGATTGGGAATTTTTTCTTGCGCGCATACGAATTTTTATTTTCCTCTCACACATTTTATTTTTTTACGCCAGTGGTGGAACGAGGGGGCCCAGCAGCATTAAGTGCGAATTTCGGGCACTGCACTGCATACACGCATACACTTGCACGCACTACAGAATTTTTATTTATTCGGCGATTTTTTTTTTTTTTAGTTTTTTACTTTTTTTTTTATGCAATTCTTTTTTCGTGTGTGCATTTTTTCTCTCGTTTATTTGCACACACTCGGGGGCTTGGATATCGTTGTTCCGTGTTTGAGAAACGATAGGCTCGCTCTCGCTCTTCTAACCGCCTCCCGCTCTGGCCCTTGCCCTGTTTCCTTTTTGTATGTTTGCTTCGTCTTTCTGTTCGTTTTTTTTTTTTTTTGGAACAAAATTTTTATTTATTACACTAAACTTGTAGTGGTCTGACGATGATGATGACGGTCGTTTTCGGTCAAAATACATGTCTATAATGGGTCTTCCCATACCAGCGCACACCAACAACCCCCCCTGTGTACAGTGTACACCCTCGATGAGGTGGTGCGCACTCTGTTAGTGTGGTGATGGTGGTATGGTGGTAGTGACTGGCCGTATAGTGAAGAGCGTGTACCTGTGTGTGAGTTGCATCTTTTGGACGGCATTGCATTTTTATAGGGTATAATGTTGATCCTTCTTTTTTTTTCTTCCCTTTTTCCCAATTTGGATTATTTTCTGTGTGGATTTTTTGGTTATTTTGTGTTTTTTGAGCCGATTTTTGTGTGTCGATAGAGAGGAGGACAAACCCAAACCGTGTGCCGTGTAGTTATGTTGCTGCCATTTTTTTGTTCCTTTCTGGTCCATGTGAGTGTGTAATGCTATAAGCAGCGCGCAAATATACATTTAAAGTAGCCGAGAACATTGACAAACAAAATATACGAAAAAAAAAAAAAAAAACAACTGCAAACCGAATCACCACTGGCAAAGGAATTGGGAAAAATTACGAAGCAACTTGCAACAGCACACAACACACATAGAATATGCATTACTGGTCCTCCAACACCACACGGCACATTATCATCGTCGTCATCGTCAGAAACTCCAAAAACTTTGACCGAAAATAATTTTTCGGATAGTGTGGATCCGTTTAGATGAACAGCAGTAAGCTTTTGGATTGGTCGTGTTCACAGTTGCCATCCGTATTGAATCGTTGTTTGGAATTTTAGTTAGAGAAACTTGTAACATTTTTTTTTTGACTATTATCTATCTATTATGTGAAATAGTGAAATAAAATTTTAGAAATAAAAAAAAAAAAATATCTTTTGTTAAAAAAAAGAAAAGTGAAACAAAGATTAAATACTGTCCTTAAGGACTTGTGTTTTTTTTTTCGAAAACAGGGTTTCTGACCTATTTCGGAGTGCAAAAAGAGTAAAATAGTTTTTCTCGATTATTTGTTTGCTTAAAATTCAATTCGAAAGCAGCAGCAACATTATGTAAATTTCATTTTTGTTTTATAAGTTTCCATTATGCAAATTGTTGCACAGCGAAAATTTGTTATTTATTCGTTTTGTTTTGCTTTATGCCGCGCATTTCAATTCGGTGTGTTGTCAAATTGAAATTCGCAGGCGCCCTTGGATTTATTATTAAGTTGAAGAATTGAAAGTTTTTTTTTTTTTTTGTTTTTCTGCTTGTGCTTGTGTGGAAGTGTAATTTCTAATAAGAAAGAGAAAAAAATTGTTATTTCTTGTTCTAAGGAAAACAATACAGTAAAGTAACTGTTGAGAAGAAAACTGTTTAAAAACGTTTCAAAAGAAAAAAAGAAATATATATATATATATATACAAAGTCTAAGAGAAATACTAAAAACTTTGAAGTTTGTGTAAAATCGCAGAGTCCTGTTGAAGAAATACAAGTACGGTAAGTCTATTCGTTATTGACACATATTTGTAATAAACTCAATCAACTTGACATTTAGTATCCAATGTACTAGATTTTATTCGATCTTTACTTGTCGTTTTTACTCTAGAGCATAGTTTTCTCCGTCTCGATCAATATAGCTTTTCTGCGCATTCGTACCTTATTCCGTTTCGTTTCATTACCCTCAATAGGAACAGCCATACATCTATTTTATAAGCCGACTTAATTCTGTAAAACCAGTGAGATAGTAAAATATAATTTGCCAATATTTGGCAGCACTCATTACATAAACTTTAAAAATTTGTCATCAATTGTAAGAATAAAGGTCAAAGAAGTGTCGATTTGGAGATTTAGAAAATATGGGTGTCTGTCAGTCAACGTTTTGAAAATTAAAAAAAAAAAACACTAAAAAGTTCCTTAAAAAGCCTGCATATTTGTAAAGTTATCGTTTATAAATGTTAGCTTATGCCCCTTGTCGAGCGCTACCTCGTGTTACCATGAAACCTCATGGCTTCAACTCAGTTATTTACGAGTAATATACAACCCAGAATAGCTCAAGCTCAGAGAATAAAACAAGTTGGTCATAACAGACCTTGCGGGGCCTTAATGCCTAGCCCTCTTTAATCAACTAAAAAAAGGTTTTGATTTCTTTGCACTCAAATTCAGTCTTGGCTTGAAACA
Source organism: Pocota personata (assembly GCA_963082735.1). Lineage (NCBI taxonomy): Eukaryota > Metazoa > Arthropoda > Insecta > Diptera > Syrphidae > Pocota > Pocota personata. Next base: position 8,374,793 of record OY720430.1, read on the forward strand.
ATTATTGTTGTTGATATTTAGTGTGGATCATTTCCAAATATACCGATGTACACCTTCCTAATTGCCCAAAATCTTGGACCTAAACCAAAACATGCCCTATATATATCATATTTTGCCATATTCTCTTTTCAGAAAATGACAGAAAGTTATATGCGTATGCACACATATGATTTCCGTGCCATATTACTGAGTCCCACAGGGTTAACCCTCTGGACCACTTCTGTTTTCTTTATGTATCAATGACATTCCGAAAGTTATTGAATAGTCCTCGGTACACATGTGCACTGAAGACTTTTAAGTCCAAAAATTAAAACGACCTCCCAGGTTTTTAAAAACTGTGTCAAAGGTCTCTTATCAAATACTCACATATCTAGATGCATCGTACTTTCGTAGAATTTGATAGACTAATCGTCTAAATCTTGCTGTCAAAGTATTTGCCGGATCATTCTTAATAGAATTAGAATTTGGAAAGATTCGATTGTTGAAAGAGTTAATGCAAAAAGCTTGAGCAATTTCAATTGCGATTTTTCAAATAGATTTCGAAAATTTATTTTTTTTCCATAGGATAACTATTAACAGATCATTGCTTCCTTAATCTGGAATAGAAGATAAGAGTACTTTTGCAAAATGTCGAGAACCGACGGTCATATAATCGAATCGAATTCAGTGCACTCATAGAACTAAGACAAATTATTTGATACATTTTTCATTAAAATCGGTTAAAATTTTGTAGGCTCTAGAAGAAAGTAACAAGTGACCCAAACATAATCACATCCGCACCAGTTATGCGGTACCACACCTCAACTAAATAAAATATGTAAACCTAGCTTGACAGGTTAATCGTCGGCAATCAATTCACTCGGATAGATCAGCAATGCTCTAGCAATATCAACCCCCTTCTTAGACAGAACTAGATAGATATTGACATGATTTCGAAAGCACTCCATCCAGACCTTCTATTCAAATAGAACTTAGATCTTTTCTTATTTGAACTTTATACGCTCTTGCAAAATGTAATAATTGCACTAGTTACCTACTAAAGCATACATCCTTATTCCCGTAGTCGAAATGACAGACTGTCAATCTATTTTAAGAATATTACCGTACGTGAAAATTCACTTGAAATTACACCAACTCTCAATGAGGGAACAGACCTTTTGTAGTCTCACTTTTATATGTATTCCTAGAGACGCTCAAAGTGTCAAAGTGACTACTATAATAAAGATGATTAAGATCCATTTGGAAGCTAGTGCTATTAATTTTCTCTAAGCAAATTAAAAACGTACTTTTTACGTTGAGTTTAAAAACGTTAACGAAATTAGCACAAAAGTAATGACACTGTATGAATTTTCTATGATTTTTGCAAATGGCGTCTCCTGTCATCATGATATTGACAGTTATGTAACAGATGCAAAAAGCACGACGATGAGTAATGAAACGCTATACTCCTCAAGAACTTGGAATAATAGTATCGATTCATAATAATAATTCACACAACGTGAATTTCGTCAAAGATTTCTCCACCGTTCGCACCACCGACTGGTCGAACAATTCGACACCAAGCCACATGCCTTGAAGAAACTGGTTCAATACGAGATAGGGCAAGGGCTGCCAGACCCAGAACAGACCGTTCGACCCAGAATATTGATGCTGGGTGCGAGGATGTCCACAGAATTGGTTATTTTGAGGCGGTCTCTGCAGCGTATTTTGGTGAAAGACTTGAAGATGTTTATTTGTGTAACAGCTGCTGCACGTAAATCATCTGGAATACAGCCAGCGCAGCATAAGCCACAACCATGAAGAGGACAATTTTCCTTCAAAATTAATGAAGAGTGCGAAGCAATCTCTCATTTATTAACTACCTTGGCTGAAGTTTATGCAGTGAAAAATGCGAACCTGGATACATATTAATAAGCAAAACTGCTAGCACTGTAAAATACCATAGGGATAACATCTCTAAACTCACAAATGTTATCACCGGGAGATGGAAGAGACTATAATTCACTTCAAATCGACAAAGTTAATTACTTCTCTCGACCTAAGTTAGCCAGTACCTATTCAATGTGAACAGTAGAATCAGAAAAGGAAAAATTCATTTAAGAATGTTTTTAGTTGCGACTTCGCTCACTGGTAAGGACCGGACTCAAATATGATTTTCTGTTCCCGCTATTGAAAAGTATCTAGACTTTGTTGGTGCTTGGTGCCTCACAAGCTAACGCAAAAAATTAGTGGTTGTTGTCATAGTAAGATCTTTTCAAATCCGAATCCGTGCATATTCTCCAACTGTATTACTACTGTTTTTACTGAAGCCATATCTCGGAAAAAGTCAGAGGATCTGACAAGATCTACGTATCCCCATAAATGTAGTAAATAGACGAACATCAAAATCAAAACACGTGGTACAAGATCGAGAGATATGGATATAGGATACTTTTGAAGTTTTTACATACGTAGCTTGGGAATGGGTTCGAAATTATGCGGTCGTCTGTAGATCATTACCACTGGAACTGTTATGTATGTGTAACACGACTATTACATAACAACGATATTTGAAGTCCTTACACATTTTTTAGTGAACGTGATCTGCATGATCACAATAGTGATCATGAAGAAAATACTCGGATACTTCATTGTGAATGAAGCAGGACCCATTGGGAGCAAATTGTGCCCTATTAAACAAGCTAGCCTCCTACGGACTACCGCTCTGCGATTAGATGGACAATGTTCTTCATAATATTGTAGATCAATTCAATTTGCGGTCGATGGTGTAAAAACCGGAGTACCTCAAGGTTCTATACTTTCATCAACTCTGTTTCTACTTTATATGACGACTTTCCAGAGTTAAAAAACAGCAAGTTCTTTAGTTTGGCCGATGACGGCATTTCATCTTAATTTCATTTTGTTCTAACACCGTCCGTGAGTGCAAATAAATCACATCTTCAGGACCAGCAGAGAACCATGCAGTGGAGAAAAGCAAACTTAGTGGTCTTCAATGCGAAGAAAACCAAATTGTCCGCTTTTTCCAGAAATAACTCTTCTACTTGCCACAGTTTCAAATGAACGACCAAATTATCCATCCCAAAGAAACCACGCATCTTCTCACAGTCAACTCTGATGTAACATGGCACGATCATATATCCAACATTAGAAAATCGACATCCATGAAGTGGAACTGTCTATTTAGATACAAAGAGAGCTTCTTCTACTGTACAAAGCACAAATTAGAGCAGGACTTAGGTATTGTTCTCACCTTTGGAGGTCGGCCTCAAAACATTTTCTTCACCCACTCGATTCGATTCGGGTTCGCTTAATAGAATAACCGCAAGAGCACAATCAGCAGGCATCTATTAACATCTCGGGGCCCTGGCTCAGCGTTGTAGGTTCGTCTCTTCTGAGAGACGATTAGTTAGATTCGTACTCAATTCAAGAGAATTCCTCCACCCTATCGGAAAATCCTGAAAGGTTTACTAAATCCAGAATACGAGTAGATAGTTTGGTGTCGTCTCTATTGGATTCTGTAATCTTTTGAGATCCACTTTATAATATTCTTCTTAACTTTAATTAATTGAATTGTTTTCTCTTAGAATAGGGTGCATTCCTTGCGACATAATATGAGACAAGCAGAAGTCTAACATAGGAGCTATCAAAACCGTAGACAAAAAAAAACATCAAATCTCCGTCAAGCTATTAAAAAATGAAGGTACGCAAGATTAATTAAATCTATAACTGATCCAAGGCCCGAAAGCTGAAGCTCTTAAACTCATAAAAGCTTATCGTTCGTTGTGACCGTCAAAACTTGCTGTCACAAGGCCGTAATCACGAACGCACTCCTGCGATGCATTGCGCGTTAAAAAAATCCGGTTTTTCGCAGGAAGTATCTGCAACGAAATGAAATACACAAATCCATTTGCAGGCAGTAAAAACACAAAATTCAAGATCATCAAGTGGATGGCATTCTACTACCAAATCACGCCACTAAATACCTACAACTGGCCAACATGTGCTTCCACGTCAAGTTCCGGCGGCATTTGAACCAACGACCAGACACGGCCACCACTTCCACCACCGGAGGGCACAAAGCAGCAATTAAAAGGGTGCCACTGAACACACAAACTGTTCAACTATGAGATAAATGCTTTTCGACTAAAATACACTTCCGACACTCTTGGTGAACCGCACACTTAACTGAAACACCGAAGAACGCCGCAATAACGCCCGGAAAGCCAGCACCAAATACTGCACACGAACGGAAACAAAACAACAACCTGCTGTGCATCATACTCGTAGAAGCGCCAAGCGGCAAGACAAAAACTAGCTCTACCGGCACCACAACTACAACCGACCAACCGACCGACGTGACCCAGAGAAGGAGAATAATAGCACCCGCATTTGCATCTACCCACTGCGGCACCCTCTCAGGCTGGAAGTGCAACTATCCCTCTAAACACTGAGGGATCCTGTGCACACACACCCCACCTGCCACCGTCTCTAGACCCGACTCCATTCACAAAGCGCATTGCACACGTAATCCGGTGCTAGATTTACAAAACAACTGTTAAAAGAATAACACATAGAGAAGTGCCGTTCACCATGTGGGCACCAAGTCGAGGCTGTTGAGCTGCGTTTTTTGCTGCCACCTTCAATTCTAGGGAGCACTTTTCGTGGCTGCTTGCGGGGCGGGAAGGTGGGCGCATTGCATCCGTCGTGTTTAGCACCAAAGGCACAAAGAATACAAAAAGAGCTGTTGCAGCAGTGCCAGCCAGCAGAATAGGGAATCCCCATGAGGGAAAGCCAATCCGCCTACCTACCACCTCTGGCACATAGCATAGGAGCCAACAAGTTGATGTTCAATCTCTCTGTTGAGGACGTCGTCGTAGTCGTCGTGGTCGTCGCCTAGCTCTAATGGTGACGATGCAATGGGCTGTGTGCGGCGAGAGTACTACATCTGTGCGCCATGCATACTTGACCTTGTTTGTTGCCAGCCTTGAAAGGAGCACGGTGGTGGTGTCTGGACAAGAAGCCAGTGACGGTGGTAAAGGCTTATTAACAACGTAACAGCGGCGGCAGCAGTTGAGTCTATGTCATGGTGTTATGGTAGAAGCCGATGCTTGTGTGGTAATAAAAGTGAAATCAGCACGTGGTACTAGGGGAATTACAGTATGAATGGATGAAGGACGCCGTGAAATTGAAATAGAAGTGACAAAAGTTGAGAGTAAGGAGGTTTTGACAGAGAAATTGAAACAGATGAGGATAGCACCTGGAAAATGAAGAGGACTTAGTGCTAATGGATATTCTTTTCAGGTAGAGTTCATAAGCTCTATTCCTATTGATCCAATCCTCTGCCTATTTGTTAGTACAGTTCTAAAGCTGTATTTAGCTCGTTTAGCAGAGCCGCTGTATTATATAAGTAGATAACTGCGATTATTGGCTGCTGCCGTTTGATGGTATAAGCTGGCGACTTAAAATCCACTTTGATATCCTCCGTAATTTTATAAATGTGGCCTGCTTTCTTGGCCGCGTAGGCAAACCAAGAAACATAAAAGCTAACCCTCCAGCCAGAACAGGATCAGAGATCTCATTTGTACATCAGCGATGGACTGCAGCTTATCATAAGCATAAAATGGCTGAACTATTGCGACTAAAAAACTACAACTACTGGCATCATTGGTTTCCAGCTCTCCAGCTCTTTATTTGCGGACGTGTTCATGTGGCAAAATGGATCCTACAATGATTTTACACCTCCCTAACGTTGTTAAATACATCCTCGTCTCTTGTACTAGTCCAGAATGCAAAAGGTTCACAAAAAAGATAGAAATGCTTACCGCTTCGATATCTCATAAGCATAAGATCAAGCGTGCACGAACATAGAGCACTAATGAGTACTCGTAAGCTAGCCTCCTATAAACAGCTGTGCGGGTAGATATTTTAGAATATATATTTAGATATTTTCTTCAGGTCAGTTGAAGTTGTGGTCGATGGTGTCTTTCAACACCTTTGCTATAAACTCTGCTGTGCCTCTTTGATCTATACTTTCGCCAATTCTATTTCTACTCCAACATCCTGTTTTAGTTTTACCGAATATATATACGAGTACCTCACGTCGTCAGAGACGGGAATAGCTCCACTCAATAAATAAAGATATGCTTCGAACAAGTCTACTGTACCACAGCTTCAAATTGACAACCAAACTCAGAGAGAACTGTTCTTCTTGTCACCACAGTCAACTCTTTTCTAACATGTTATGACCACATGTGGAACATAGCCAAATAAGCTGTCTGTTTAGAATAAAGATATACTTCACATCGGCACAGCTCCTTCGCCTATTGAAAGCACAAATTAGACTGGGGTTGGAGTATTGTTTTCAAGTCTGAAGTTCTTCAAAGCATTATCTTCATCAACTCGATGTGTTACAGTACACAGAGACAAGTAACATCCACTTCCCAACATGTCGCTTAGCGAAGATCGGCATCAGACATATGTATATATAGATATACCAATACTATAGATACTACCACGTCATATGTTTCGAAAGGGACTAGATGCATCTCGATATCCACAACGGTCCTCTGATCAACTCACGAATTACCATATTCATCATATTGCGATTAATGCGAGGTATGTATCCAGTCTTTTAGATGTCCGCACTTTCGAAGCACCTAATATTGGATACTTGTAGCCAAGGTACATTTGCGAATATGCCGAATGACTGTGAGAACGGCTGAAATCGCAAGTAACTACTAGAAACTCTGCAGATCATGTGCTAACGTTGCCAGGAAGCCATCAAAATTGTAGCCTCTAAGGTTTCACCAGACGACAGCAAAAAAATACTTGATTTGATGAGAGTGCCGGCAAGCATACGAGTATGCAACATAAGAAGAGGCCTTCAAAGCGATGCTGCTCGTGGGATGTATGGAAACACTTCTGCAGACTAATAAATGGGGGGTGATAGCCAACAGTCAGGCAAAACGAACTATTCAGTTTTGATAATGACAGCTGATAGTACCGTCAACCCGATTAAAGCTAGGAGAGGACAGCAATACCTAATCTTAAGTACAAAAAAGCTGCTGAGCCTGCCGTCCTAATTGTACTCGTATACACCAATTCATCTATTAAATATGCTCGAATGAAAGTTTGTCCAATGAATGGAATCTGAGCAGCATTTGCTCGATTAGCAAGAAAAATTATTCTCCAAACTGTACCAACTGCAGAGAGGCAGTGAATGCCTAAAACTGATTAGTCCAAAACCTGATTAGTTCTCGTCAATATCGTTTTAGGAGCAGCAACATTTGGAGGGAACCCAGTAACTCCAACTCGACACTCACCATCTCTTCATTGATTTTAAAGCCGCCTATGTCAGCGTATATAGAGGCAAACTATACAAAGCCATGTCTAGTCCGTTTATGTGCAATGACGTTAGAAACTGGTCACTGTTCCATCAAAATCGGAAAAGCCACCACCTAGCACTTTGGTGTCAGAAATGGACTACAACTAGATGGTACGACACGCTATCATGTAGTGTACGACTAAGTCAACTAACAATATACTAGCACAGAGGTCAAGTGAATAATTAATCCCGTTAGTTTTCACACGTATCCGATACCGGATATCCTCGTCGAAGTGTATAGAACTCAATGAGAACGTTCACACTTTCACGGCACCGAATATACGATACAGAATATTAGGTATCCTATCGAGTTGAATTTAGTCCTTACGTACAACTGCTGGAATGGAGCCACCTGCCGTATCAACAAGAAAAGAAACCGGGAAAGAAAGCATTGGGTGCACCAACAATCATATTTTACCTCGATTCTATCCAATTCTGATGAATTTCCGATGGGACCATCTTAACATTAGACTAATGGAGAAACCAATTCACCCATATCGATCTTATCGAGCCGAATACGTGTTAAGCCGGGACTACTCTTTCAAAGCCAAGTAAACCCTCACACGAACAACTATGGAGGAATGTAAAAGCATGCACTTTATCAAAGTCAGATGAAAGAAAAGTTCTTCGAGGAGTTTTTGGTCCCATTTGTATCGGTGAAGTGTAGAAGAAAAGATTTTACTACAAATTATTCACGGGCTGAACAGCAATATCAACCTATCGGAAGAGGTTCAAATTCACCACATGAGATGGCTGGGATATGTAGAGCGGTTGCCTGTAGATCAAGCTGTTTTTATGTTGTCTCTAGTCCACATCTGTTTACAACGCCATTTAAACACTATTTTTTGAAGAACTCAATGGAATGTTGCAGCAGAATTAATAGGCATCTAGGGCTTTATCACATTTGAACATACGTAGTCTTAACGTCATATGATCGCCGCTCTAAAAAAAAAAAAATATTAAATACTTGCCCCTACTGCCGACGGCTTTTGTGAAAACTCGCAGACTTTCGAAGTAGAAATCACGTAACGTATCTTTTCGACACTTGATGAAACGAAGGCCGTTCTCTATCAACATTCTGTGCTAGCAAACAAGTTTGACTAGATGCCAAATACAAATTTTGGCTCTTTAAATGTAGCCATAGGTGCTACCTTCAAATTTATCTATAATCGGATTTTTAAAAAATTAAATATTGCTTTGTGATAAACGTTCCCTGTTATATTTTTACACCCACACTTAAAACTCAAAGCCTGAGTCTCAATATACAATTTTTTGAGATATATCTATGCTCGCTTCAGGTCCTGCGTCAAATTTACTCGTACCTAGATCAACTCGCTTTAGCCTCCTTGGCCAATAGCTTTCATGCATTTTTTATTCTAAAAACAGCCCAAGCAGGCCTCCACATCTAGCGCCCCCATCTCCACTCTAATTTGTGGTAAGCCCAAAATCAATTTAGGCACCACGATGACATCCAAGCTTAACTAATAGCGGCAATTAAAGGCCGTCATTGTGATTTACACACAAGGTAATTCATCGTAACTTCAATTAGGTTGTGTGCTCGCGAAATTAATTTCACTTAATGAGCATTTGGCCAATAGCGCTAATTGCACCTTCGCCAATAGCTTAACTACACGGCCCGCATTCCCAGCTACCCCTCTGCTTTTTCCCAAATATTTTAGCCATAGAAAAGCCGCCGATGGTGATGATGATGATGATGATAACTATGTGGTTAGTTGAAGGCGAAAAAAAGTGTCAAATCGAAGGTGTGTAGGTATGCAACACCTGTTAACACTGTAATTTTCACTTTCCTAAGCAGATGGTTCGAAAAAAGTTCTTTTAACCAAAAAATTGAAGATGGCCGAAAACCAAAATGCAAACCATGATTGCCATTAACATGGTATCAAGTCTACGTGGTAGCAGTTAACATCATGCGTACGTCATCAGCATCATTTTGATGGTGGAGTACTCGAATCTGCCTTGTTACTGGATGAAGTCATGTCCTTTGTGGTGACTTGGTGAAGAAGGAGAATTTGAGGACAAAAGCAAATAAAGTGTAGGTATTCCTCTTGCATAACAATGGCGCTGCGGATAATATACACCACACGGAATGTACAGTTCCGGTCTTCGGATCGATGTTGATGGTCAACAGATGTACAACATTGTCAAGTCGACACAACAATCCTGTTGATTCATTATGGAAGTCGTGTTTGTTTGTGTTTTTTTTTTTTTTTTAACTCGGCACTTATGACCAAGTCAAGTGTCTCATATTGATGTGGTGGAGAATATGACATCATCGGCAGTGAGCGTCTTCTCAAACCCGTAATTAAATGGGCAGAAAGCATGCGTAAGACAAACAGTCGTTCGTGTTCTTGGTGTTTTGTTCATTTTCATTCCCTTATCAATTTTTTCTTTTTTTTTTTTTGCATAAGAAGTCCTTCACCTAATTCGAAAGAAAACTTTTGAAGGTTTTATTCAAGTTGCCTTTGAAGGAGCATTTTTGGAATCCTTCTTACAAGCGAGAGTGTATTAATGGAATTAAGTCGTGTTTCTTTATTCCAAATAATTTTTAAAAATAGTCGTTCGAAAAAATAGTATTTCGGAAAATAGCTACTACTACTAGGTGGCGCCATTAACAAATTTCATGGTAACTCATGTTACATTTTACTTCGAAACTAGAAATAAATCTCTGTCCTCTATATTGCAATATAAATTAAGAAAACATGGCAACCCTTTATTTTATATACATATATGTATAAGGGAACTAATTTAGTAAAGAAAACAAAACCATGTTTATTTATTTTATACTTAATGCTTAGAGAGCTTCTGGTAACTCATGTTACATCAGGCGACATACAATAGTTCTCTCAATCTAAATGAGTAGGTTTCAAATTTTGTTCAGGCGAAAAAAATTAAGCAATTTAAATTATGAAATAGAATAGTTATTAGTGCTAATCATTAACATTAAACCTTAGTAAGTCTTGAAAATAATTCGTAAGAATTCAAGACAAAAGTAACTCACGTTACATGAATTCGGTAACTCACGTTACTTGAGTTTGTCGCAGGATTACATAGATACGTGTGCGTGCTTGTAATACAAATTACCAAAATTTTAAACAATAGTGTTGTTAGTTAAGGTATTCTATACTAAATCTGATATTATTATGATACATTGACCAATTTCATGGAATTACGCTGTAGTCTTTCCTAGAAAAAACAGGGATAAAGTTGAAGCAGTTCAATTATCCATTGATCGCCTTAGTCGACACTCGGAACCAGTCAGTGTCTATAATAGGTCAAATAAACTTTCTTCTTCAACTACTGAAGCCTTTTGAGCTACTTCTAACCTTTGCCGTACACTGCAGCGGATCAGAAGCGATGAGGCCCCATATAATGGCTGCCACTTTTTCAGACAACATACAAAAGAAGGACAACGATCAAACCAGATTCGCTGAGAAATATCGGCTCGATCGGGCGGACTTATTAAACGGTTGCTATGTATCCATTCTCTTTACTTTTTATACAACGTAACGTATTTCTAGATCGGTCAGTGAGTTCGGGCGATGACGCCGTAGAGTTTGTCAGCCGTATATGGTACAGAAGAAAGTCATGGACATACATCCGCCTTTTGACGCAAAATTGAGGCCATTTTTATGGGAATTCCCTCAAGACTTCTGGTGATTTATGGTTTATTTCCATTTTAAATATTCTCCTATAAGGCCTCCAGAGTTTGTGGCTTATTAGCGCACACTAATGACTGCCCTAGAGAAAAAAAGTCTGGAGCACGACCATGCTGATCACGACAAATAAGTGAGTGGCCTTCAATATGTTGGTTGACTCACGCACTATATTTGCAGTAGCACCGGTATGTCGGAACCTAGATGTACTCAAACCCCAATTGGTCCAATTCGGGTATAATACGATTATAGCACTCGCCAATGACACATGACACATTGCCGTCGGCATTTTCTAAAACAGTGACTTTTAAGGAATACAAAGACATTTCGTGTTATTTCAGTCGGTTGGAGCTGTGTCAGGGGGCAAAAGACTACCGACGAACTGTGCCGCAAATACATAGAAACAATTATTCCACATTTTTGAGATGTATAACAATGTAGGTTAAGAATTAAATATTTTACTGCTGACATCCCAAACAGGGTCTGGCCCAACTTGTCGCAGCCCAGCTTCTCGCATTCACATGAATTGATGAGCACTACAGTTTATTACAGCTTCCGAAGGACATAATTGCGCAGCCTTTTTCATTACTGTTTCCGTCTCGGATATTTGCTAGAGGTGGGACCATGAAGATACTTTTTATGTTTCTGGGATTCGAACTTGAGTCTCCTCCTCAATGGTTCACGCAGTTAACTATTGTATACTATACAGCTGTTAATATCCCGATGATGTAGCCACCATTTGCAAAAGTTGTGACACTTTCAAGTAGAGTGATACTTCTTGTATACTCGTATTACTTAACTGAAACCAAAAAAAAAAGTTGAACAAGGCTTATATGCATCATTAACCGATGAAACATGATGGAGGAAATTTATCTGGATATAGGAAACAAAAGCTTATCGAAAAGACTGACAGTAACCTAACCTTATTAATTCTATTATATTTTTTCAGATTCAATTTACGTGTATCTGTGCGAGCTGATGAGTTCGACTACCTCAGAATAGCTCAAACAAATCTAGTAACACCTATGGACGGTTATCGAATTCATACCTCTCTCCACTCATGCTTTGGAAATCCAAATCGGCGCTGTGTAATCCTTCCAATTCGGAGGAAACTATAAGACAATTTATGATAGTAAAAAACAAATTGTTGGTCTCCAGACTGACTATCTGTCCGTCTGTCGGTCATTACGTCGCTCATCTAATTCCAATGAAATTTGGTTTCTAGATTCGGTTTAATATGTAGATGGTCCCACCCTAAACTCATTAAAATCGTTGAGTGCCATAAGCCATCAAATATTTTGAATGTCAATTATGTAAATGCTCGTCACATGCCAAGAACTAATTGATTATATTTCCGTGCAGATGGTGCTGTCTGAAAATCATGAGTGATTGCGTCCCAAAAATCTTCCAAAATGGTGCTTGTAACTCAAGAATCACATAATAAATTTTTATGAAATTTGAAAATCTTAAAAGTCGGATAGAGTACTGAAATCGGCTTCGTCACACGTCGAACTTAAGAACCATTGCACAGATTTTGATAAAATTTGGTTTGCTAGTTTAGAATAGTGTTAGGTACACACTACACACGAGTAGATAGTTAAAACCACTAAAATTGGAGTGACTGGTGATAAGATGTGAGGAGTGGGGTTTTAAAAATTATTATTAAACGCCTTACTCCATAAATAGGTACTGAACCGATTTATATGAAATTTGGTTCCTATATTCGCCCTGACATGTGGATGATCAATATGGAGTGCAGATACCTTTTGCGGATGTGCCATCACTTGGGAGGTGTATTCAAGATTCTGGTACTTAAAAGGAAAAATAAGAAAGAACAAAACTCTTATACAGAGAGTCAATTGTCTGTCTGTTTGTTTGTCACAACCTCATAACTTCTGAATCGGTAGATAGGAGATTGAGATTTGAACCAGAGTTCAGTTTTACTAATCCGCAGACAGTTTTGTAGTAAGCCATCATTCCACATTCGTCACATTCATGTTTTTGGCTTACAAACTAATCCCTATATTTGACAGTATGACCGAACTTGGGCTTAAGTGTGAATTGATGTTCAAAGAATGACGCGTATTGTGAGTAAAATTTTGAAGGGGAGGAATGCAACTGGCTATTGCGCTGGATCATTTTTTATAAAAAAAAAGCGATAGTATATGGAATGACAAGAGATATTTCTACGACATTCGAGTATGAATTTCAAGACCCGGTATTATCTAACCGAGAAAACATCGGGAAATGAGAAACTCTAATTGGCATGCGCTCACAAATGTGAAAAATTGTGACTAGATTCCTTTAGAGTGAAAAAAATAAAACTAATTGACCTTTTTGGTGGCCACTTTTTAGATTTTTAAATGTTACTTCTTCTTCCTCTTCTTCTTGTAGTATTACAGCTTGGGGTGAGCTTTAGCTTCTTGAACTTTTCTCTTCCAAACTTTTCGAGTAGTGGCCACGGCTTTCCAGTTCCTTATTCCAAGCGTTGTGTCATCATTATTTACGCAATCATCCGGGACGTTGCGCCTTGACAACCTTACAACGTCTTAGCACAGTTGGAGTATCTCATGCGATACTCGTTGTTATCGTCCAGTTTAGGACCAAATAATTTTTGTAGAATTTTTCTTTCGCAAATACGGAGGTTCTGTTTATCCGCGGTTGTCATGGACCACAACTCATAGACGTAGGCGAGCACAGGTATCACGATCGTCTTATAAATGCAAAAGTTGTATTTCCTCAAGATCAACTTCGACTTAAAGAGTTTAAGATGAGCATAGTATGCCTTGTTTGCTACCACGATCCGCTTTTTTATGCAGTAGTTCATGCTGTTATCGTTTGTAAGGAGAAGGTGAATGCCAAAGTATTTAAAGCTTGACACACCCTCAAATGTATACCTATTCCCCGATCGATATACGTATATTCTGTGGATTCCGCCTTCTTTCTGCTCTCGATAGTCTCATGTATTTTGTTTTGTTTTAATTTTCAAGCAGACCCACGGTTTTCGCAGATATTTCTATCGAACGGAAAAGTTGCTTCATGTGGCACCGACTCCAGGCCACGATTGCTATATCATCTGGTTGAAGAAGAGCTGCTGAAGATGTTACCGGTCCTGACTGAATCTCTACAGGCATAGTGTAGCATCAGTTTAAAGATTGTTCTCAACTCCGCTTTTGATATTAAAGGTATCCGATAGATTTTGTTGTACGACCACTTTACCTTTTGTTATCTTTCTCATGTCAATACTATCAAATGCTTGAGAGTTTCTAAGCTAACTTAATTGCGAATTGAAATTTCTGAATGACTAAAAACTCAGCTATGTAGCTTCAGACTCTAATTCCAGTATCATCGATCTTCTATCTAGTTTTAGGTACTTGAGAAAGTTTCCGTTAGCTTTTTTACATCAGGATTACCTACACACATACCTAACCTACCTATGGATGTGTGTAGGCATACCTACTCCAAAAAATTGAATTTAAAAATAAATTTCCAATCACCCCTCACATTATATGTGTACACTGAAGAATAGCGATCATTAACACCCTCCAAGAAAAACAAAAAAAAAAGCTTCACCACTGTTCTTTGTAGCTTGCATATTCATTTTAGAACCACAAATCCAACCGAAATCCAACCAATACAACAAACTGCATCCATTTCTCGTCGCAGCAAGAGAGATAGAGAACATTTTTTCTTTTGTATATTTCGGGGGTCATTGGCCCTCATTTGATGAGATGAATTCTGCTGTGTGTTTGCAATATATTTGCAAACGTACGCCAACGTAGAATACCTATCGCCATCATGCACTCCACTCAAGTGGCTATGACGCCAAGCAAACAGAAAAAAAGCAAAAAAAAACCTAAAGAGGGCGGGCTAACAAACGTATCTAAGTATCGTCGAACCTCGTAATATATATGCTCGCACACATAGACACATAGCAAACTCCTATGTACTACTACTACATAGTTGATAGAAGGTTCTACATTATATTCTCAGCAACCCGCTCAGCTCCCCCTTCCTGTGCATATCCTGTCCCGCACTCATACTACAGAGATCCGATTTGCAAACAATTTTTTTTGGCAAAACTTGCACATGCACACACAGTGTTGATGCCGCCGCGCAACATAAACAAACAGACAATTCGCACACAAGTTACCCGCAAAAGTTCATTGCGCTCTCCGCCGAAAATTTGTTGTTATTAACGATCGCAACGAACCAAAAGACGAAGGAAAAGACGACCAAGAAGCAGCTAAGAACGCCAGTCTTCTATTGGGCCAGTGCAGGGGATTTTTTTTTTTTTTTTTGCAGACGTCGAGGACCAGCATTTCTTTCGTGTGGTTTAGGATGGCTGGACTCGTTCTTATGAAGGAACAAGATCAGGTATCAAATATCGCAACCAATGAGGGGGATAGAGTAAAAGGGTTCTGCCAAAACTAAAGTGATGGGGAATCATTTTGGAGGATCACTGTGCGGGAGTGCGTTGTCCTTTTCACTGATAATTACTGGTTTTTGATCGATGGCACACAATAACCTGACCCAACAATAAAACGATGATCATCATCATCGTCGTCATCAACATGGGTGGTTGGCATTGTTTTGTTGTGGAAGTAAAGACCCGAAAATATGGCATATCTGACGATGATCATCGTACAAGAAAAAAACACACCTCACATTGACCCCGCCACTGCTGAGGAGATTTGTGCACGCAACCTTGTGATCTGTAACTTTATCGCGCCATGAGGTATTATGAATCAAAATACCTACGCGGAGAGTTGACTGATCAATTAGAAAGCAGGTCTTATGAAATTGGCTAAGGTTAGTCATTTTGGAAATACCTCATGGTTATCCAAGTGAATCAGAAGAGGATCTTAGAAGTGCAGTCAATATTGTAATGCGTAGTTGTGGCGCCTTCAAAGTCGGTGTAAATTGTTTTTAATATTTCTAGGAAGATACAATGAACTAACTAAGGCGGATATAAGTCTAATAATAGGTACTTATTCGGGCGTCTTAAAACCCATAAATGGGGTGTTAATTGATTTAACATTTCTAGGAAGGTTCAGTGACTTAACTTAGGCGGATAAGTATCCAATAATAGATACATAACTCATTGTTTACACTTTAAAGAATGGTATTTATGAAGATCGCATTTTAATCCGGTCTTACTACCATCTACTCTTCGATAGATAAAACGCAATTTCAGTTCAAAGAAATTGTTGACATTCGCAACTCAGTAAGTAGAACAAGGAATCATTTACTGACGGCGTCATAATCGAACTCTAATCATGTTGTCTTAAATAGGCGACTGATTGAGTGTCAATATTTATAGTATTTAGAACGAATTCTTACATTCCAGTGTAAACAAGTTCAGATACCGAGTTGGGTATCAGACACTGTCATCATTTCCCGATGCTATATCATTCAAAAGCCGTCACTAGCAAGAATACTGATACCAAGTTTATATGTACTCGTCCCTACTCAAACTCAGATTTATCTTATCTTAAAATTTTAATAGAATAGGTTTATATAGTTTCCAAAAATAGATTTCTACAAATAAAATGTAAAATTATCTTTGGGATAATTTTTATAAAAAAAAAAAAAAACTTTCCAATGACCCCGACGTGATTTGAACACGCAACCTTCTGATCTGGAGTCAGACGCGCTACCGTTGCGCCACGGAGCCCTTGTGATGGTTGAAGTCGAATCGACAGCCCGACAAGCGCTGTTGTTTTCCTAATGCGAAATTTATTTAAAACGGTTGTGTTAATTGATTAGTTCAGGCATTAGATATTAGATAGATTAGATTAGAGGAATTACTAAACGAAAATAACAAATGCTTGGATGGAATGTTTTTAAGAACTATGTGCCGACATATTTAAGCGAACATGTGAACTGAGATTTTTTTTTTGTTCCTTGTACTACGTTTTCATCGAACAAAAATTCGGGATTTTGAGGAAGTCGCTGAAGTATCTTCACCTAAATTCAGAGGATTTTGTTCGACATTAGCCGTCATTCCTTCAATAACAATTCTTCTGGCAAAATAATTATCTTGACGCAAAGGAGTGCAAGCATTATGGAGATGTTGTTAGCCGACCATCTTTAAACAGATTTTGATGACTACATTAGCGAAGAAAATAGCTACTACCGGAGAAAACACCGTCAGAATTTAATTTAATTATGCGGCTAAGGAAAAAAAAAAATGCAATAACTCACGAAATTTTGAAGAACAAAAACCGAGAGTGGGATGCCACGAGTTAGCAAACAAAAGCACTTGTCAAGCGTATTGAACTATTATTGTACAGGCGTACAAGTATCTCACGAGAAACTTTTGGAACACCCTACAACATCTACGAAAACGAGACACCGATCACAAATAAATGTATTTCATTGCGTTGCTACGTCCCAACTCCTCTGACATCTCTTTGAAGACATGTGCGTTAGTCTTAGTTCCATGATTCCACCAGGAAGTCATCATCCGCCTCTGACCATAGCTCCTTCCGCTTGTAAAGGGCGATTCAGTTGGAGGTAACAATTTAAATTTGAAGTAAAACGCATTGGTTTTTGATAAACTGTTTATATTTGACATTAAACATTGGGCTTCCTTCATTTTGATGAAATTTCCCACTACTTTTCGACTTAAGTTCATAAATACAAAATGCGCCGAATCTCGTCCCTTAACTCTGGAATCATATGATTGTCATAGGCATACACCTTCTACGTCACGTAAATCCAAAGAAAAAAGTCCAATAGCGTGATATTGATGGCCAATTTTAGTTGCCAAAACGAGAGATGACGCGGCCGGGAAAGTTTGTGTGCAAAAACTGCATTGTTTCTCGCGCTGTGTGGCAGGTGGCACTGTCAATATCGCCAAATTGGTGTTAAATGACGATGACGTTTACCACTGACTGTTACAGCAGCACTACGCGAATTTTCGAAGAGGTACGACCCAATCACGCCGCCGGCCCAAAATCCACAACAAACAGTAACTTTTTGAATTTTCATGACCCCAAATACGACAATTTTGTTTATTTACGTAGCTATTCAGTTGAAGTTACTCGTAGTCTCATCGTTGAAGGTGATTTTGTTCGAAAAATCCCCATCAACTTAGCGGTTTGGATATTGTAGGCATGAAGATCTTTTGTTAAAATGCGCTGTAGGAAAGGTTCAATTGCTGGGAACGATGGGGAATGGAATTTAACGGTTTGCCACGAACACTTCCAATCACTTCGGCGACATTTTTCCCTATTTCGGAGATCGGGAGAACAATTAAAATGCGATGTTCTCCCGTATACCGCTCCATAATTACAAATTTCAATGTTCGGTATTCACAGATGTCATATATCAGCAATTTATCTTTGACAGAACACTACTGTGGCCAGATTTAAATTGTAATTTCTTCGGAGCAGTCACTCTTCAAAATTGTTCTAGCAATATTGTTCGAATATTTTCTTGATGATATTACTTGTAACGAGTATATTGGAAAAAAATAAAAATAATCAAAACAAAACACATCGAGAAGGAATTTATTTATTTTTTTTTTTTGTCAGCGCACAAAAATTATATGCTGAATTCAACGAAAGGTATGTTCGATTTGACTTACTGACAAGTGACATCGGATCGTGGTCTAAATTGGGTCTGACGAAGGTGATGTAAATGGATTTTGTCACATATGGGTTTGAAAATTCCTTAGAACATCGTTTGACAAAACCGAGCGTTTAACAAAACCGAGTTGGCTCTGCTGATAATGTTGTCAGTGTGGGCACGAAAATTGAGTTAACCCAAGTCGCTCAATGAAGAGACTGTTGGGACAAACTGCCACAAATAGATTAAGCCCCAAACGTTTGAGGGAGACGTTTACGGGATAATGTAGTACCTTGACATTTGTTTTGGAAAATGTTGTTGGCATCAGATTGAAAATCTGGGTCATTCTGGAGTAGGCAAGGGGGATAGCTGAAAACTAAGAGCTTTTAGTTTCAAAAAGATAATTCTGTGTGGAATTTTGTCGAGCGTCTTGCTGAAATCTGTAGTAATTGCATCTACTTCTTTTTCCGTCTTCTAAAGCACACTGAGTTACTGACACGAACTAGATTAAGTTGGTAGTAGTTGATCTGCCCTTAAGAAATTCGTGTTGGTTTGGAGAAATGATGGCCTTGCAGTAAAATGTCAATGTATCATAAACAATGCTTTTGAAAAGCTTGGAAATGCAAGAGAGTTTACCAATGGGACGATAGTTGGTTCCTTCATTTTTATGGCCTTTTTCATGAATGGGGATTATGTAAGAGTCTTTCCAAAGTTGGGCGAAAGCTAAAAGAAAAATAAGGTAGTAATGGGCAGGACTAGGTATTTCGACAATTTTTTTTAGAACGATAGCGGGCATTCCATCAGGGTCGGAGGAGTAATCATCCTTAAGTTTATTAATCATCTCTTCAACCAGAGTCGATGGAATATTTCTTGGTACAACCGTAAATATATCTAAAGTAATCATCGTCAGGTTCAAGAACGTTATTGGTATGACTGGCTGAAGAAATGAGCAAAAAAGGTCTGCTGAAGATGCATTAGACAATTTAGGGTGGAAGGATAGCTATCAGATTTAATTTTAGCATTGATGAAGTTGTAAAAGCTCTTAGGGTCTAAAATTATATTGGATTCCATTTGGTCCAATATTCGTTTTAACGAATTTATAATTGGAAAAGTCGGAGGCAAATTAAGATTTTAGGTACGCTTGCCACAGTTTGTTCATTTTGTTCCGTACTGAGCTAAGCTGTTTACTATACCAAGGTGGGGATGATGAAAAGTTATTTTGTAGCATATAAGGAACCGATTGCATGAAACAGGTGAAGATTGCATCGTAGAAAAATACAGAGCACAGTCGATAGAGAGCTGCGTGTTATGATCTAGAAAGAGGTTAACGTTAACCTTACTGAAAAGATTAAGCTTTACGAAACCTGCTTTGCGAACATTAAAGCTGTATGATTTCTCAGAATGATTTTCCCAGAAAGATAATATAAGAAATAGAGGAAGGTGATATCGATCTAACGTGGATAGTAGGTGATTGCCTGCTGTGACGATACAAGGTCAAGTTGTCTATCTAAGTTGTTAGTAATGTACGTCATTCATGCACATATGAAGGTGATGGATATGTGTGTATATATAGAACTAACCCCCATATCAAGTACTCCTACGCCTGAAGATTGTAAGGTCAAAAATTCCTGAATTATCTGGTTGTTTTAAAAATACACAACACAAAATCTGCAGACCATAAACAGTTGGCATCTCGTTAAAAATAAACCCCAGTCCCCGAAAGCTAATGACCACATAGATGATCGCACAAATCGATCACTTGAACTGCCATCACCTCTCTGACGAGCGACGACGCGCACATTAACTTAGATACGTAGATTCTGTTCTGATCTGACTCACTGGCCCGCCATCATTTCTATGTACAGCTTGGTGTATTGAGATCATTCTCTCTCTCGCTGACATTTCGATCTTTTCTTTACTCAAACAGGTGTGATTAATCACCCAATTTCACACTAGCAGCGCAAAAAGCTTTGCGCAATTGTTCCAATTCAAACTGCAAATGTCGGTAGAGGGTGTGTAAGAACGAAGGCCACTCGCACACAAAAGACCACATTTGACAGCATTTGTCATGATGATTAGCCCAAAAGAATAACACACAAAGAGAGAGAGATGGAGAACTGCATCTAGATACATTCAAGAGCAAGTGCCGAGCCGAGTCAGTGATCTGCGGAACAGCCAGCTTTTTTAGTGCCTCTGTCAAGTTTATCATTAGACTGAGTAGGTACTTCACAACAAACAGGGTTCAATGTGACGAACTGAACTGAGTTTGTTCTCCCTCTCTGTCGGTGGATAGGTCTTTGACCTGCCAAAACAAATGTATTTCGATTAAGGCATGCCCGTACATGAGGGTAGTGTATCAGCGCAATACACAGATATACTTAAATTTTCTGTCGGTTTTGTGTGCCTAAAATGTGATGTGGTAGGTCGCGTTGGATAACGAATTGGCGTTGGTTGACCGATTTGATAAAGTGATTCGCACGAATTTTGTCACTGATGTGCATCAGGCGACACGATAGAGCTTTTTTTTTTTTGTTTTTGTTTTGTTGAAGGGGTATTTCCAAATATCGGCCATTCAACTCCCGATTCTATGTGAAGCAGATATACATATGTATGTATGTATACCTACATGCAACTGATTAGCGGCTGTGTAAAGATATATTTATCTGCGTTCTCTGTGCTAATAATTTTCCTTGAACAGACTACAAATGGTGACATTATGCTAAAAGTCATTGCGAACGTCTAGTACAACGCTCTTATGGTGACAATGACCGCATTTTCTAAGTCGGTTAGTATACAACTTTGTTGCACGTAGCACGACTGATTCCTTTTATCAGCCATCGATTGGGGTGTACATAAATTGATAATATTTTGCAAGACTGATAAGTCTGGTGAACTTATTTTCGCAAGATTTCTTATAATGACTTGGAGGTTGATTGAAATCCGGTAGAAGATAAGGCTTAGTTAATCTAGGAAAAATAATTAAAAATTTATTTTTAAGATGATTGCCCTACTTAATCTTATAACCGAAGCATCATAATCGCCCCGTTGTTGGTGTTGTTTGTGTTACTATTCGGAAACGCATGAACAAGTAAACAAATAAAGGTTTAACAAAAAGTTTAGTGTTTCGATTACAGGAATGTAAGATTAGAACTGGATACGGATCTTAGAAAGCTCAAATAATTCCATTCTACATCGATTAAGCTCCATGTCAGGAGTGGCTTTTGTAAAATTCCTACGTTTCGATAGGACAATGGTAGATGATAAGATTCAATTTAGTTTCCTTGGTTAATAGGCTGAAGGTATATATATAGGCTTCTACTCTGATAGACAATCGGTCTTTAATACATCTATGGACCCAAAATTGGTGAAGAAACAAGTCTAAGCTCCTCTGAACTCCGGTACTGCGCTGTAATACGTTGATAAACCTTTTGTACAGCGGTTGTGTTAGGCAGTTAAATCAACAGGCAATCTCAAGAAAACAGTCGATCTACAAGGTGGTGCAAAAGTCGTCAGCCTATAGGAAGATGCTCTCATTTTTGCAAATAGCATCTTTTGTGACTTTGACACTTGTGAAGTAAACAGAATACACGTAGAAAAACCATGGATTGCTATACTTTTCAATAACTCGGAATAATTGTGTAAATGTTTTTGACAAATAATCGGTCGGTAGTTTTGGCTCAACGTGAATTTTGTAGTCGATTTCATGGTCGTGTGGCACCAACTGGATAAACACTGCGGCATTTAGCCGATCGCATCGGTGAGACTGGTTCAAGACGGGACAGTATCAGACATGACCGGCCCTGGAGCAGCCGTTCGGTGAAGAATATCGCTGCTATGGCAAGAGGACCCTCAGAAATTAATCAGTCGACGTGCCATTCAAATCTCCGACCTACACTCAAAACAGTTTTTTTGGCCTTTTAGCCCATTTTCTCTCCGCTTTTCGACTTTGCATGCATTGTAAATCTGAACGATATACGAACAAACAGCGCATATGGAACAAGTACGCACCACACAATGCGCCCTTTATTTTAAATTCTGCTACAATTACAGGGTGCGCGGGTTATATAAGAACATGTCTTTGTTCAATCGTAGTGTTGACCACGTTAATAGCAGACGTTTAAGTTTTTCCCGTGTACAATGTCAGATAAATACCTAACACAAGAAAGGAAAGGCACAGCATAATTTTTGTCATATGTGCAGATCACAGCGATCTCAAAATATCGAGCTTTTTGAAAGCTGGCGATAGGTGGCCATTTCATGTCGGTAAACGACAAATCAGCGTGAGAGCATCCAGAATTCTTTATCTTTCGAAACAAAATTTCCACCAGGACCAGAAAGTGAATAGAAGGAACGACATATGACTGTCCCCATCTGATGCACACCAAGTTGTTTGCCAGTATGATTGTCCTTGGAGTAGTGAGCAGTGAAAGTCATGTTATGCATCGAAGTGCTAGGGGGCGCAGTTATTAAACCCTGGATAAGCAATGTGAGTGAAAGAAAACCCATATGTGTTCCAGCAGGATTCTGCGCCTGATTAATGGATGGCGATCAACTTCCATGATCACATAATACCAAACTTATGGCCACCTAACTCACCAGTCAATCCATCGGATTACTTTGTTTGGGAGTAGTTAAACATAAAACCAACAACCATTCCAGCAATACCATCCAAGCGATGGGTAATATCTACAATGAAGCTGTTTCGATGCTGTGATGGTTTTATTGAATACATTTGGGCTACAGACGTAGATATGTATAAGTTGTGAGCATTTCCGATTTTTTTTTTTTCAAATTTGTCCTCCAGTAGCCTCCGCACCCTGTACACAGGATTTTTTCGCAGTAGTAACATATAAGTATGGCGTTGACAGAAAGTCGAAAATTCAGGTTTTGAAATTATTTGAAAGATGGATGCCGGATTTATGGAAATTTGCAAAAGTACTAAGAATACATCCAAAATGTTACCCGGAAGCATGAATTTCCTTAAGGGTTCTTCTGTCAATATTTTGATACATGCATCCGTAGTTTATAGAATTGGGAAATAATTACGAAAGACCCTCAAAGGCTTATATGTGCACTTATATTTGTGATTAGCATGAAAAAATATGTCGATTTTAGCCCTTAAATTTTGAGCTAGGAACATAAAACATAATTTTTTTAAAATCTGCCCACAAACACGCCCACTTTTAAAACAGTTTCACCTTTTCAGTATTTTTACTAGAAAGAGGAAAATATCTATTATATTTCCCTCAAAAAATATTTATATGTTCTATTCTCTATAATTCACCCACACATTGCGCAAGGCCACGCCCACATTTTTAAGCAATTTTTCTTTCTCAAAGCTATTTAACGGTTATGGTTAAGCCTTATTGGAAATATTTCACCAGAATCCGTGACTTTGGGTTGCAAATGGAGACAGCCAAGCCCACATGCTTATAAGAAAACGTCTCTTAAAAATCGCAAGAATATCCTCTAAGTATAGGCTTAATTTAAACCTCTCTTTTCGTCTCCCAAACCATTGTAGCGTGTCCCAGGCGGAGGCGATAAGGAAAGACTTGTCTTGGCTAAAGGAAAACGTGATATAAATATCATTGATATCCGCATCTTTGCAGAAAACCAAGCCGCAATCAAATCCTTGGAATCTTCCTCAACAAATTCTTTAACAGCTCTAGACTGCCGATCGTCTCTATAGAGATGGCCGGGCAGTTTAATATTCACCTAATTTGGGTCCCGGGGTATAAGGATATTCCAGGGAATTGTAAGGCTCACGAACTTGCCAGACATGGAACAATAATACCCATCCTTCCAGGCAAAAGGTTACTGGGTATGTCTATCGCTACATGCAAATTTAAATTAAAGCTGGATGCTGGCGTAAAGACAAATTCTAGGCGGACAAGGAGTACAACTTGTCTAACGACAAAACAGATTTGGCCTATGCTGGATCTGAAATGCTCTAGGAATTTGATTTCTCTAAATAGGAAGCATATTAGTGCTGTTATAGGTGTCATTACTGGACACTGTCTACTAGGCAAGCATGCAACAAGGCTTGGCGTCTTCTCTAACGATTTCTGCAGAAGGAGGAAGAGACTATTCTTCACCTTCTTCGCAACTTCCCAAAGAAGGAAACTCCACTCAGGTGCCTTCTGTTTCAATGACCTAGATAATCTGAATAATATTGACATTAGGCACATTCTACGCTTCATCAGAAGCTCTAAATGGTTCAACGAATAGGTTACAGGCCGCGTCTCAAACATATGTGGTATCACAATGGACCTATTATTGGTCTAAGTGTGTTGGCTTCTTTTTGCTGACAGCCACTTCAACCTAACCAAACCTAAGCATCCTCTAAGTAGAAAGATATCATTTCAAATTGAATTGAAGAGCGAATTGATTGTAACTTTTCTGTGTTATGTTTTTTTTCTTTTTTTGCTTGGTAATATGAACCCCCGACTTTGCACAAGCCGTCACATAGTGGTCAGAAATGGAAATTGAACCCACCAGAAGAGTTGAGTGTACAAACTTTCATCAATTTTTGATATTTTATCGGAAAATATATCATAACATTCAATTAGCAAACCATCCTGTAGTTTTAGTTTAGTGGAATAGATTGGTGGTATACTGGACTTTACATGAATTGTGTAATTTGGTGTCGTATTTGGTAGTCGGAACATACATGAGTTTA
The DNA here is from genome assembly GCA_963082735.1 of Pocota personata. Classification (NCBI taxonomy): domain Eukaryota; kingdom Metazoa; phylum Arthropoda; class Insecta; order Diptera; family Syrphidae; genus Pocota; species Pocota personata. The sequence goes on from OY720430.1 coordinate 8,400,105, forward strand.
CCGTCGCGTTAAAGACTCGATATTTTGAGAAAACGCCAATATACCGGTTGCAGCAAAATTTTGACACCATTATATTTAATGGCTTCAATGCTTTTTTGCTTTACACTTTTGCGAAAATGCAAATTTGCGGTTAGCAATACCCGAAAGTATTTAAACCCATGAACTACTCCGATACATTCGCTTTCGAGACACCAGTTTCCTTCAGCCAAACTCCTATGTTGCCGGCAGTGAAAAATCATTACGAGTACATTGTAGTATGTTTATTTGTGACTGGAGGGTGAAAGGAGGAAAACCCCACAGGCGGACCAGTAGGGATGCAGTAAAGTGGGGGGGTTGTGATCCTTCTAATCCGGACCATAACCTCGCCGTAAGGAAAGAAGAAGAAGAGTGAAAGGACTGTCTGCCAATAGAACTAAGTCGTCAGCGCAAAGCAGAACGTTAATTAGAATGCCAGCGAGAAGTACTCCTCCTGGTAGGATATCATAAAATCCAGCAATAAATAGCGCAAAAAGAATAAGGCTAAGAATGCAACATTATGGCATACCTGCTATCGTTTCAAACCAATTTGACACCCTAGTTGATGTCAAAAACTGAGTATACATAGAAAGAAACTTGCTGGAGACCCCAAGTGCCAATCAAGGCTTGTTTATTTATAGTGTCAAACGCAGCTTTGAAGTACAAAACAAAAGTTCAGACCTTTTCTTTCTAATTGCGATTAGTGTATGTACAGATGATGTCGCCGTTCTGTCTATCGGATCATGCCTAGCGACTGTTTGCTTTAAGGCCGTAGACGCAATCGACGATTGGTGCGCTAGGAATAGGCTTTCAGTTAATCTTCTTAAAACCGAGATGGTTCTCTTTACGAGAAGGAGGAAATTGACTGGTCTGACCCAGCCAGTGCTAAAAGGCGTCACTATCCAACTCTCCAAGGAAGCTAAATATTTAGGAGTAATCTTAGATAGAAAACTTCCAAAGCTCTGTCAGTCTTTCGGCAATGCAAAGGTGTTTTCGGCAAGACATGAGGCTTGTTGTCAAAGATCTACACGGCAATGATAAGACCCTTCCTATCATATGCGTCAGTTGTTTGGTGGAATAAGCTCTCACGTAAATACGTTACTGTTGCTTTCGCCAAACTCCAAAGAACGGTCTGTCGCGGCTGCTTGGGAGCTTTCCCCAGTACGCTTGGCTCTGCTCTAGACGCCTTGATGAACCTCCCCCCTTGATATTTATATCATATTCCTACACTCAGAGCCATCTTCCATTAAAAAAGAAGTGGTTTCTGGCACGATTCGCACTGGAGTGCTCATGGATATGCCGTCTGATGCAATGACACCTGAATTATGGCTGCGGTGCAAATTTTAAGTCAACTTTCCCCATATTCAGGGTTGTCTTTGGCCGGAGTTTGAGCCAGGAAAGGAATGTAGTCGCATTTTCACGGACGGCTCTAAAACTGGACAGGGGTCTGGTGCTTACGTTTTCGTGGAATGTGACAACGCTTCACTTCTCATTGGGAAAACACACATCTGTCTTCCAGGCAGAAATAATGCTGCGGACTATATTGGTAAGAATAGGTGGAAGGGGCGAACTATCTGCGTCTGTAGTGACAGTCAGGCTGCTCTTAAGGCTTTGCTCAATAATTTAACCACTTCCAAAATAGTTCGAGAATGCAAAACATCCTTGAATTCGGTCGGAAGGCTGAACTCACTGAATCTTGTTTTGGTCCCAGGACACAAAGGGATATCAGGAAATGAGATCTGAACCCACGTTGGGTTTGCCAGCGTCCTCGGTTAGGACTTCCATTGACGACTGGGTTTTCAAGGAACACAATCGAAGGTGGCATGACTCTCCAAGATGCAGGCAGACTAAACGAATGGCCCCCGTCGTCTGTAAGAAATCCGCGGCTTTCTTGCTATCTCTTAGCAGAAAAGACTGCAGACAACTTACTAGCGTTCTTACGGACCACTACGCCTTTGCCAAGCACCTCCATGTGCTGTGTGATTGTCCTGCCTTTGCTCGGATCAGCTGGCGGATTTTGATGACCTAAGCTCTTCATCACTGAAGCGTCCACTCGTCTTTTTACAAAAGACGAAACAAGCACATTAAAATGGGGTTATCTGCCTGGTTGTACAATGGACTAGTTTTTGAGTTTGAGTGCTCCAATAAGGTATACCCGCCCCGACAAAAAAAAATATGTACAGATGCCTCTGTAGTTTTCTTAAAAAATTTTCAAAAATAAGTGCTTTGATAAAGTTGGAGGGCGCATATGAGTCGCATATACAGCTTATTGTAAAATTGCAACAGCTACGAGTACTGTTTGAATTGCTCAGTAGCTACCATCGGATTATCTTATTATTTTTCATTTTGAGAAGAGTTTTTTCTAGTTCGCACATTGAAATTTCTGAGTCCAATACACTCGCAGTTGTGTTTGTGAGCACCTAACTTAAAGGGTTAAGATTTTTACTACCTGTTGATTGCACTGAAAATAATTAGCAACTTGGAGCGAGATACTCGAACTTCGAACCTCGTCTACCTCCACCAAGTTCCCGAACGTTGCACCAGAATTTATTCGGATTTTTCCATTTCTCCACAGTTTTCGCTAGATCGGTTTTATATATAAGTTTATACATATACATATGAACGAATCACAAAAAGTGATACATAATTTGTAAGCCGAATATACGAATATTTTAGAAGATACTCGTATCTCAGATGCTGTCCATAGGACATCTGCGACTTGCATTTGCACAGTTTTCTTGACTTGTCTAAAATTCTTTTCATACATTCAGTACGGTCCCTCTATACAACTCTAGAAAACGTTGCAAAATCAAGTGATCAAGTTATCATTTTTAATTCAACAAACTGTTTGGATCTGATCGCTGACAGCAATTTCATCATGAAACTTATTGCAATTGCATACTCTTATCTAATTCCGTTGAGTAGCCCTGCCCAAATTATTATTTTTGTTCGAAAATCATGTTATCGCATAACAACCCAAAATAGCATCCTACGCAAAAAACTTAAACATTGTCTCTAATGAGACTCTGCTCTTTAGTGATTTATATTATTTTATTTTTTTGATCATTCTTTTTGTTTTTGCATTTTGTATGCTCTTCGTGAAGAACGAAAATAATAAAATCCACAGAAAATGTATTTTTATCAGGCATTTGCTTTCTATATTTTGTTCGTAGATCGTTTCGTTTTTGGGCGGTCATTGACACCCGAAAAAAACAAAATTACAAAATGCGTTCTACGTTCTGCATACACATAGAGTGAGTGTGTTTCTTATAAAGCTCGAGAGGATGACGCGAGCTCCTACTCTGGTAATCACAACACAACCACAGGCACATGCAGTCATTCTATAAAGAAACGATGTTCGAAAAATGCCAATAAGATGCTCGTTTAGGAACTTGCATTGGTATACATAGAGAACCAAGCTGAGGCTTCAGTACTGGCTGGTCGGTATAGAGTTCTGAAAAACTTTTGTCGTTATCATTACTAATATTGTCCTAAAAATGAAAAAAATGGAGGGATAGAAACCTACTACAACGACGAATTCAACGATGAACAACAAAGAAGATTCATTAGATGCGCCTGCAGTTCTTTTAACATTTATTTATTTTTTTTTTTTTTTTTGGTTTTTGGCTTTCTATATTCTTTCTACAGCAGAGAGGGAAGGTCTACTTTGTGTGTACATTTTTTGGGGGACTTTGTTATATGCTTATGTACCCTCTTAGGCACACACATTCGCATGCACTACAGTAAAAATCTAGAAAAACCGGATGCAAGGTTCAGTGCCTTTCTGCGGCATAAAAAAAAACAAAAAAAACCGAAACACAACATTTGGAAGGATTTTTTTTTCGAGGTTTATGCAGCCGAAATTTTGTCGACCATGCAACAAGTTTTTTTTCTACTTTGCCTTGTTTTTTTTTTTTTTTTTTTGAGATTTTTTGATGTTACACGAATGCAAGTTGCTTATCCACCATAAGAATGTGTTGGTCTGAGGTTTTTTGTTATGCCAAAGGGAAATAGATGATTTTCTGGGTGAGACCAAGCAGTGCAGTCAATCTTTGAAATGTTTGAACGATGAAACCCCCTACCTTTGAACGAACAGGAAAGGAAGTGGTCGAGTATCTATTGCAATAGCAGTCGTAAGGATTCGCGAAGATTTGAGTTTGTGGTTTAAATTTACTTTTTGCAACTTTTCGCAGGATGTAACTTTAACACAAGCACAAATAACAAAAACATTTGTAGTTAAGTACATAATCTAGCAGTCAATAGAACAGGCAAAGTTTTCAAATAAATTGGATTGATAAAGGATTCATTTTGGGAGCTGAAAATCTTCATAAACACCTCCCTTTTTCTTGTTGACTACAACTAACTTGCCTTATTAAGTAGTTTATGTTACATAAAATACCAGCGGGTACCAGGCGTGCGTTGATGCGCTAACAAAAAGAAATACATGTACATTCACTGAAAGTTACATAGAGCGAAAAACTTGTCTCACTCGAAATGCAGTTGTGGCCAAACTTCTGGACCAATTTTGAGCGGCCAATACCGAAGAAAAATTTGAGCTCAATCGGTTTGGTGGTTTAGGAGTCCATAGCATAGATACAAACATAGGCACATAGTTACATTGAGTTTTATATATCTTTTTTTTATCCTATATTATATAGATTCACGTTGGGCAGGTATTCCTGATACCTTCGTATACGACGGTAGCTATTTCTAAGTCTATGTGTATATCATTGTTCCTAATATACCATGGAACATTCACGATTGCTTTGTATGGAAAGATTGTAGAATATTTATATTGCTTAGTTTAGTACAACCCCAAAGTTGTAAACCATGCGTCCATATATGTAGGTTTCAGCACTCACTTAATGTTTAATTTGGAATGTCTTCAAGTGTTGTCTGAATCAATCTGTTTTGGAGCTTGTGGTGTTTCTTTTTAACGTGCTTCCATTTAAGTTTCGCGACTAGTATCATTCCAGATATTTTGCCTCGTTCGTATACGATATTTGTACTGAGTTATGTAGGTTGTTTATTTCTTTGCAACTAAAGTTAACATGCGTTCGTTTGGTCTCATTAACAACAATGTGCCGAAGCTCATTGGAGCTCTTCAGTTGCTGACTCGGCGAACGTGGTTGCAATGGTGCCTACTTCTTGAGGTATGTCTGGAGTATAGAGTAAGAATAAGAACGGACCAAGATCACTTCCTTGCGGAACTCCGGCAGCGATTTCTTTAAATTCTCGGTATTTGGTTACGTGTTTAACACGGACTGTCTTTAACAATCCTTTTTGCCAATACCTTGTCGAAGGCTTGAGAAACACCAAGAAAAGGGCTAGAGCATATATTTTTGTTACCTTCTAGAGCTTTCTCAATTTCATTGATTATTCTAACAACCTGGTCAATTGTAAAATGCTTGATTCTGAGTCCGAATTAATAATCAGGAATTAAACGTCTTTCTTCAATGAGTGGTTGTAGGCGCTTCAATAGGAATTTTTCAAATACTATTACACTTGAGAGTTCAAAGTTATATCAATTTTGGAAGTTTCTTATCAAGTTTTTCGAATATCAAATTTGGCGTTATTGTAGCCAGCCTGTAATATGTTCAAAGTTTGAAAATGAACTCACAGAATACAGAGTGACAGGAACTTTTTGAAAATGTAAATATATACTTTTGGAACTCGAAATGGTGTCAGACTCAATACTACAAATCCTGAAATTTTTATTGACGTCGAGTCAGTATCGTAGCAAATTATGAGCCAAAGGGGACACATTACCACCTCAATCTGTTAAATTAAAAGAAAGAGACAAATAGATGATAGAAAGAAGAGGAGGAACATCATTACTCTTACGGAAATTGATTTAGATTTCATCCAGTGGCGGCCAAAAAAAATAAAGTAAACTACTGAGATATCACTTACTTTCACTTATATATGTTGCCTATCTACAAAAGCTCAGTATCGAAAAAAAAAAAAAAAAAAAAAAATTTTCGAAAAAAATAATTTTGACAATTTTCCAAAACTTAGTATGTACCAAATATTTGCTTAACTATCGATTTTGAATAAATTTACCCGAGCCAATTTTCAAAATCCGATCAACAAGTGAAGTACCGTTATGCGCATTTTTTTTTTTAAATTTCGTACGCCATCTGTTGGCACATGTTCACTGAACAAAATCATCGGATCCGTTTTCGAGAAAATCGGCTTTTTCCAGAATCGGCCATTAGTAAAGTGCCGCTAACTTTGGAGTTTGGAGATTTAAAATTCTAATTTCGCCTCTAATTGTGATCCCAGATATAAAGTTTGAAGGAAATTCATCTATCCATTCTGGCTGCAGTAGGCCATACATACGGACAGACTGATTTGAGATACCCACTTTTTTGAGATTTTTTATTACAGAAATGTTAAGTTTGATTAAAATCTCGAGCTCGAACATTTTCAGAGAACTACTACTTACCCTTATATGTAGGTGCACATAAAAACGAGGTGTGTTTTTAAACGCGTTGGAGTATCATAATTTTTTTAAGTTTAAAAACTATTCGTTTTCTAATGTGAATAAGTTTTAGGAACGAATGTTTGTTTTTCGAAAACCTTAAGTGGTATTTTGTTGCGTGCATACCAAATAACAACTAAAATACTAAATTTAGTCAAAGTCCATTGAGCCGCTTTGGAGAAAACAAGCGTTACACCCGGTGCGTTACACCTTTTTCGTTACACCCGAGCAAAATTTACTTCACTTTCAGTTTCACTTAAAATGAAAACCATTTTCAGGATATTCGCAATAAAAAACGATTTTCCTTAATTTCTTGGTAAGGTCTGACATTTTGGAAGATTTCGTACAATCTCTGAAAACTTTAAATAATCCGGCGTCCATCTTGTAGAGATTTTCAAAACTTAAATAATTCGAGCGTTATAATTTTTTTTTTGCAGTACGCACTGTTTTCGAGATATAGTAAACTCTCGATATAGTGAACTAGTAACATTTTAGGCAATCCACTATTTCACTTTATCGAATTGCATTATTACTTAATATTCTTAGATTGCTTTAGTGATTTATGAAACAATTACAATACATACCACGTATTGATATTGTACATATCCAGTTAGTTTAAATTATTTAATTCTGAATAGTGAATTTGACACAACTATGTAATTCAAGAAGATTCTCATCGAAGTCTCTTGCATATTTTTCCATTGTAGCAAAAGGGCTAAAAACGAAAGCTAGCAGAACCAATGGAAGGGATAACCCCATTTGTTTTCATCTCTCGATTAAGTGAACTTTATGTTCGCTAATTAATAGTGCACATGTACAAGTTTGACGTTCTCTGTTCCGAAAACTTCACTAAATCGAGAGTTCGCTATTCCGAGAGTATTTTTATACATACGTCCTGCAAAATTTTGTACAACTAAGAAAATTTTCAAGAATTTGGAATCCACTTTATAGAGATTTCGAAATCTAAAGTTTCGATTTCATAAATTTTTTTTGTAGGGCTCACACTGCCAAAAAAATGTTTTGGAGTTATTTGTACTAAAAAAAATGTCATTAACTTTGGCGTGGTAGTACACTTTGAAATAATCCGCACAATTTGCGAAAATTTTCAAAAATTCGGCATCATTCTTGCAGAAAATTTAAAATTCAAAATTTCAGTGGTAATCATTTTTTTACAGTCAAAAATGATTTTTATTAATTGCAATCCGAAGGTATATACATATGTATGCGTTGTATAATAGAAATATCATAACACAAACCTTTCTGTCAACGCCATACAAATCTTATACGAATTTCACTATAACAACAAAAAAGCACAACATGCAGTAAAATTTAAAGAGAATACTGCAGAGTATGCTTCGGGCACAAACTCTTTGTGTACAATATAAAAGCTGTGTAATATAACGTTAGCAGACACACATGTATTCCATGTTAATGTCATGTTGGGCACGTGCCCAAACTTTTAATGCCTATGTAATCGAGGCAACTACCCACCGTTACAGCAACAAGTTAGAATATAGCTTTAGAGATCACTCTCTACATGAGTCCACCATTGTCGTCAAGTGGAGGCGTCGTTTTCTTAGCACTACTGGAGCACCGTAAAAACTAAGACGTGTCCTGGTATGGTCAAAAGCTGCACTAGTCATTCAAGCACGCGATGCACTTAATAATTAAATAGTCCAATAAAAGACTTCGCCTTCATAGCAGCAGTAGGCGATTCAACCAGTGTATTCCCAAGCTCGACTGAAAGTGGCTTGGGCAGAAAGAACCATCCGCCATTGTAGAACTCAAAGGTTGCAGAATTTATTTGCAGCCTTTGGGCTATTTGGATACTCGCTAAGGAGGTGGCTGTGGTTATTCATTTGCAAAAAGGGCGAACAACTCCTTAAGAAAGAGATTAAATTCGCAGGGACAAACTCATGGAGAAATTTTGATGACAGCTGGATGATTCACACGAGTTGATTACTAGGCATTCTGTTTAATACTTACACGAAGGCACTACAACGAGAGTGGATGTGAATAAAATCAGCATTAATGACTATGAGATATTGGTGGAAATAAGATTAGTTGCTCCATGTAAATATGATATCGTAAGCTGGGCTAACGTTTCAAAAAATTCCAAAGAGGTGGGTATTATTTTCGAACTCAAAACCTGGGCTACAGACCATTGTTGAAGACTCTGAAGCTTCTGATAGACTTTTGCCACAAATGTGATTGAAAACAACTCCTTAGCTGCATCACAGAATGTACATGTACTCATACAAAAGGCAGATCATACTAATTTACTATTAAATAATATCCAAGCAGCAATAGAAAAGTAGAAAAGCCTATGAGCCTTTTTGATATTTACGGGCTTTCATTCCAACGTTATCCTTAACAATCTGCACAAAGTTTAGCTCAACATTGGTCTTTACAACTAGATTGAGCTCGTGGTTATGTCGCTCCCAACCGACTTGATCATAAAAGACGTGAATAACAGAAGAACTGTCAGAGAGAGAAAGGCCTCAGGATGGCTTTAACATGACGGCTTATTCTGATGATGTTTTCAAGAAAATTTCTAAAAGTACTCACACCGGTTTGCAAATTATTGCATCATCTATCCAGGTTTGGGACCTAACATTTCAAAGGCCAAATACGTGCTGTTTACTGGAAAATATCATTCCATCCATTCAAACCTCCGGGAATCAAAACGGTTGACTTGCAAATTTCAAGGACAGAATTATATTTATTTTTCTGCTCGTTGGCCCCCTCACAAAAAATTGCGTTGCTACGGCTCTGTTTCGAGGGCATATTTAAAAATGCCACCACTGATATGAAGAAGGGCATTCAGGTTAACCTTCTTTACATCAGCAAGACGAGTATTAGGTATACCGACAAGATAACTTTGCATTCTAATAATTTAATGGATTCACAACAATTGGTAATCAAAGTAGACATTCATACCAAAAATAAAATTATTGATAGTAAGCAGAAGAGTTTGCATGTGAACCGAGCTGTACAGGTTCGAGTCCGAGCGGGGAACAGCAACCAATAGCCACCGAGAATAAAAGAGAAACGAAGAAAATTTAAGTTTCTCCAACCACTATACCAGAAAGGATTTTCTGCCAGATAGTACAATGGAACGAAAATCGAGTTTGAGTGTTACGGGATTTGGAAATTTCCTTTCATAAAAAAAAAAAAAAACAGAATTAATAAAATAAAATAATGCTACGTTATACTTTTACTCGCCCAATGACATGCTTAAGGACTTCGCACTACACTGACTGATGTAAAGGACTTCGCACTACAATTACGGTGTAAAAACATCGAGTCGAAAGGTCGCCATGGTGAACAAATTAGAACCCAAAGGCGCCAGATAGAGTGAGAAGCGGTCAATGAATACAAGTATTTGGGAATAACTACGAGTATGTCAGCAAATCTAAGTTGGGAGAAACATATAAAAGCTAGGGTAGCCCTTAACACAATGTGGAGCAAGTTCTTATCCAATCACCAAAAATCAACCATACGGCAGGTATTTAATGTTACTGTAAACGCATGTCAGTGAAGTGAATGGCTATTTACAGATAGAGAACTTTGGAAAACTACAAGTGCTTATTTAAATTACCAAATATTACTCCAACCTATGCAATCCATGTTGAGACCTGATTACAAAAATACATCGTCAAAACTAATGAAAGGAGCAACGCATGCTTACAAAAGAAAGGTATGATGTCTCCTTAAAGGTCCAATATGGGAGTTTTTGAGGAAGATGTCAGGGAATGGCAGGATATGTTCTACAAACTTATTGCTGCGGTGAATGTTAAGATATATTGATATGTATTTCGTTTTCATCCAACACCTGAACCACAATCTGGAAGATCATTAGCTGAGCGTTGAAAAAATATGTATAATCGAGCACGAACGGAGATCCTGAGCTTGAACTGTATACCGTTCAGAGAAGACCTTCCGTAAATCTGCTGTTTCTGCAATCTGAATGAACGGGAAGCTGTACTCCCTTTTATAGGTAGATTGCAGGCGGCTTTTAATTTATTTTTATACACCGATAAGCAAGCATTAGACTAATCCCTAGCTGCTGCAGCAACTGAACTTTGTTCACACCGCACTTATGAATCGCTACGACAAAAATGCCATTCACTTTTTCAATTCATTCCTTAGCGAAAGCAAATTTGAAATAGTTTTATAAACAGCAAATTGTGAGGTTAACTGCTACACATGCTATGTCAATCTCTGGGTACGCCTAACTCTTGACCGCACAATAGGTACTAGTAGGTACTGTAACAAATATTGCACTTGGGAACGCGGACACGTTTGTCTCTGACAGCCAATGACAAAGCTGTCAGGGAACTGACAGGAGTTTTTGGCAGTAAGAAAGAGGAGACAGAATTACTACGAGAAGAAAAGAAGTTTACGAAATTAAAAAGGGTTAATAAAGAGAATTCTACTAACAAATTAAGTGAGACTGAGTTTTCTTCTGCATCTCGATATATCCGAAAAGTAATTTTCATTACAGTACATACTCGTATAATGTGAATCAAGGATTGAAGGCAGCCGAGTAAGAGACTGAAAATCTGTGCAGATAGGTCTCCGAGTGCTTTGCTTTTTTAATGATGGAATATCATTAGATTAGGTTAGCTGGCTGCCCCCGCTAGGTATAGACACACTTAGACCAAAAGGTAGGTCCATTGTGATACCACGAAGTGTACCGGATTAAGTCCACCACAAAGGTGGACGCTGGAATTCAGCGGTTTACCCCAGAGCTAAAGTTCTCTCCAAACTACGTGCCAAAGCTATCGACAAGGTTAAGATTTTTCATTCTGTTGGATGTAATTACCTATGGTTACTTTCCTGACAGCTGAAGTGCTCCATTCATCTCAAGATGAACGGCTTGCGTATAGTCAAAATCAATCTCTCATGGAAATCTAGCGAATAACAATACTCGTACATTGAAGGTTGAAAGTTTCAAACGATAAATCGTTTCCCTGCAAAAATTCACTGAATTGTATTAAACTCAACATTAGACGTCTAAAGTCTGCAAACTTGAATAATTTGTTGCACCCACGCCGGCATAGCTAATTTGCACTCCATCTGATTTCGTTAATTTTCAGATAAGTCCACCAGAACACCAACGTACTTGGGTATATATTCATCAAAATGCGTTAAGTTGGTCTTGATGTAGGCGTGTAATGAGAACAAACCAGACATTCGAAACTGTTTGTGAAAAGAGGACACTTTTAGAAATATTCGTAAAGTTAAGTATGGAGGCCTCTGGACTCGTAAAACATCCGAGTGACTTCAATATAGGCTATACAGCTCTAGTCCTCAAATGCGAGAATTGGCAACAGCTATACCCTGTGGAAGGGGGTATACAAGTGTATACGGGGGCGGGTGTGTTTTGCCAATCGCCACCGCTTAATCTACCAATCCATCTGGAACAGTTCGTGACTGTGTTCTAGGTGGAGGTATTTGCTATACTAAAAGGCGCGAATCTACTCGTTAATACCGGAACCCAGGGCAATAGCATCTACATCTGCACGGACAGTCAAGCTGCCTTAATGGCACTTGCAAACCCAAGAACCAATTCGAAGTTGGTGAAGGAATGCAAGAAATTAAGCATCCTAGGAACTTGCTCGCATGTCAATCTGCTGAGCGGATAAATTAGCTAGAGATGGGGCAGGAAACTGAATGCTAATACAGTGACAATCATAGGTACAAGACATGTAGCAGCTCGTTTTCAAAACGTCATGAGCTAAAGTAGAAGAAACTCTTAGACGTTTTAGTTTCGGCGAAATCCTGGAGTTCACTCGACATACACGACGTAAACACCAACCGATTTTCCGTCTCCTCACTATTTGCCTTTCACCTACATACTCCCACACCTTCTTCTTTTATCAAAAAGTGAAGAGGATTCTACCCTCACCCTCCTTAACCAAACAAACAAGTATGTACTTCCACCGAATGAATTAGGACTCGGAATTGACCCAATCTTCTCAGATTTTAATATCCACAGAATCAGTATTTAGGTCAATCAAAGGTCAGTGCTTTATGAGCAAAAGAACTTTAACTTCATTCTGGAAATAAATGAGTTTTCTTCTTGGACAATTCCCCATCAAACATCTCAAACTCATTTAACCCTTCATCCCAAGGTACACAAAAGCGTACATTTCTCCAATTTGTTTAAATTTAATAAAGTAAAAATAAAAAAAGAGGATGTCATCCCGACATCTGGGTAGGAAGTGTTGAAGCATCCTGATTTAGTTGACTGCCAACATCCAGACCGGAACAGAACAGACTTTCTACGTCTGATCGAATTTATCGCAATTCCTTTTCTTTCCCGTTTTTCTTTCGCACCCCCCTTCTATACATCTCTACTCAAATACAAATCTTTCAAAATATTCAACATAACGAATGTCACCTAATCCAATACCACCTCAACCCCCAGCCCGTGTCATTCGGTGACAAACGTACACACGCAATGTATCTCGCGCTATATAATCCTCACATTTCGAGCATCATTCCCGGGGAAGCCATTATAATTTTTTTTTTTTTTTTTTTTGCGAGTATTTTATTGATTAAATAATCGATATCGTGCGGCTATATTACATCCAACAAGAGGCTTCTCTGTATAAAGAACAAAGGGAGTTCTTACCTCCCACCACCAACTCGCTGATACACTACAATCTGTTACAATGCACATTATCTACATACACTTTGTTCTCTAAGGCGACGACGACGCCTTCACCATCGCCAGGGAACATTAAAAAAAAAAACCAACTCAAACTTTCATTTTAGAAACTTGATACACTTTTTTTTTGTTTAGTACCTACACTATATATGTAGGTACACTCACTCCAACACGTAAACCCCCCTGTCAATGAATGAAATTTTTCAAAAGGAATTTTTCTTTCACCCCCATCCTCGAATAAAATATCTTTAAAGTTCCTCTTCCTCACGCGAAAGGAGATAAAAAAAAAAAAGAGAAATAAAAGAAAAATTCCATCACCCATCCGCCAGTGGTACCTTCTATACTCTATCATCAACACCGCCAAATTTATCATCCCTTTTTGAAGCTGCAAAAAAAAAAAAAGAGGAAAATCTCGCACCCCTCTAGAAAAATAAATCTTCCATCAGCAGTGGTGTCTTATGAAATCGACGACTAGTGCTAGTCGTCGATATCGAAAAGAAGACGAACAAACTGAAATTCAAACTCATGCACACACACACCCCTCCCCCCTCACCCGCCACACACAATTATAGATTTTTCTTGTAAATGTAATGGCTGCCCTCAGGGGGTTGAGGCTGAAGAACCAGCCTCTCTATTCAAAAATACTAAAAAGAAAATCACTCTTTGTAACCCCTGGCACTACCCACCCACCCACCCCTTACTCAATAACTATCTGCTGCCGCTCTCTCTCATTCTAATTCAAGTTGTTCTCTCTCCGTTCTGGTGATGCGGTCCTTTCTAATCTCATCCCTTGGCGAAGAAGTATCTTCTTTCAAAAGCATAAAAAGTGGAAAAGTAATAAAAAATAGAAAAAAGAAGAACTTTTGAATTTCATAATCGGGATTTTTTTTCCCATCCTCTCCTCCTTCTTCTTGGTATTTTTTGTTCATTTCTACATCTACTACTAGTCCTTGCTTAGTTTCTGTACCAAATGCTACCCCTAAAATAAAATTTTGGAAACTTGTAATAGGGGGTAGGGAAAAGCGTATAGAAAAACTTGTTAACTGTACGAGTATGAATGCGACATTTTTTTTTTTTTGTTCACTCAATCAGGCTAAAGGCAAGGGCAACCCTCTTTCATAGAGACAGAGAGAACTAGATGGTGGTAGATTTTCCGATTTTGAACCAACCTCACCCACCCACAGTACCTACACACTTTCCATCTTTAGTTTTGCTCTCTCTTATGAGCTAGAATTTCAAAAAAAAAAAAAAAAAAAGAACGAAAAAAAAAAGAATCTTTTTTAAACGATAAAAAGCACCACTTCATCTCTTCTTCCTTTGAGAGGAGTCCCGCGCGCGAGGAGTAGTAGCATTTGGCGGCGCCCAAAACTTTTCTCCACGAACACAATCATCTCCCGATACAAGGAGAAGGAGAACAACACCACACAAAAAAAAAAAGGAAAATAAATCCTTCCTTCCACCTCATCGCTACGCCACTTTCGCTGCTTCCACTGCCATTACTGCCATCTCTAATGGCACACAGTATGTGATGGTGTACAGTTACGGATTCGCGATGCTATAAAAATATTTTTCATTCCTTCATTTTATGTATTTTATTTATTTTTTTGGTTTTTTTTTTTTTTTTTTTGTGCGCCTTTCTTTACTTCGTTTCGCTCATTTTCTTTTCTTTTTTCTATTCCCACTAAATTTTTACCCTAGCGAAAAGTTTCCCGGAATTCTCCTCCGCAACCTACAACCTTCAACAAACCCCACCAAAGCAGCCGCATCACCACCCCACTTTTGGGTGGTGGAGATGGAACCCTTGAAAATGTAAGAAGGGCTCATGCCGTTTCGTGTAGTAGTGGTATACTAAAAAAAACTAAAGAAAAGCGTTCATCTTCGGTTTTATTTTGCTTGTGTGAGCTTCTTATGGTAGAACTATAGCGTGTGGGTGGGAGGGGGGTGCGCCTCTAACGAAATATCTAACAACAGGATGCCAATAGAAAGTAGGAGTGGAGGCTTGATGGTAGTGCACCCATCCGGTTTGAAAAGTTGCAGTAATGCCGTATTTGTCTCCTTTTTTTTGTTTTCATTATTCGTTATGAAATTCCTTCATATCATTGGTTGCTATTCGTCGATTGATGAGGTTTAGGTTGAGGATGTTGGTGCGGAAGCATTAGTTTTGCTTTCGCAATGCATTGCAATTGGTGAAGATGACTGTTACGGGGATGTTATATGTTTTCATTGGGGGAAGATGATACAATTTGTTTGAGGGGGGGCGACGGGTTTAATAAAGAAAATGAAGAAAGAAGAGGTTTATGGTTCTGGTTTCTATTGCTTAAACGGATATTTCAAGACCATTGTACCTCGAAGAGGACGAAATGTCTGAGTACTTCATAAGCTATATTCAGAATTGCTTATCACATCCAAAGGAAATTTATTCTGTCGTTCATTAACGAAGATTTAACGATTTTAAAGGAAAAAAAAAAATCTTTCACGGCATTTTGAGACCAGAGAATTAACATAATTTGTTTACCGGATCGGGAAAAAAATAAATGCAGTCGAGTAGCGATTAATCGGAGTGCAATTAACCGGTAGGCGAAATTTGAAAAATCCTTGCTTTCCTATTGAAATTCGATTAGGTTATGTTAGGTACTAAGAGTCCACTGTGCCCAATATTTAGAACCCTGGGAACCTAAAAATTTTAATCTATGACCGCTAGGCTGGACCACCCGGATAAATGTATGAATCTCAGGAGTTCTCTTAGCTCAATGCTACCTAGTTCATCCAGCTCTGAAAAGAAGTATCTGGCAAAAGCACGGCTTTTTTTGCTGGCCAGAACTGGACAATCACACAAGAGATGATAAACGGATTCTATTTCCTCTACGTCCCTGCAGCTTCTACAGTAGTCGTTATGAGGTAACCCTAGTCGTTATGAGTAACCCCTAGTGATTACCTATCACATCCAGTAGTTTTTTACAAATTTTTACGAGCTTGGATCTTAGTGATGTTGACTCTAAACGCCTTAATGGCCGCTTGGCTATCAACATAGATGCTGATTATTTGCCCTGAAATATCTTCCTCAATAATCATATCCACAGCTTGTTTCATTGCAGCAATTTCGGTTTGAAAGACACTGCAACCATCCTTAAGTCTAAACCAGCGATGTATGTTTCGAGACTCTCAGTAGACGCCGGCACCAGTACCGGCAGTCATTTTGGATCCGTCGCGTCGGTAAAGATGCCAGTTCGTTCTCGAAACAGACTCTTCCCTCATCCCATTCCTCGCTGCTGGGAATTCTAATAGAGAACTTTCGGTTGCAGTTTGGCATGGGGATGATGTAGTCCGGAGTCTCAGTACATTCCATCGGTTTGAATTGAGGCATGACCGTTTGGCTCCTGTGTTCCCGCAATATATGTCAAGTGGAAGAAGATTCACTATTGTTTCCAGAGCTGCTGTTAAGAACAAAAGCAAAAATTTCGTGTTGCATGTATCACCGTATCCGCGTTAGGTTGATTTGTGTGTGCGTTATTAATGGAACTGGTGTGTCATCCAAGCATCCAAGTTTTCAACACTGTCCGGAGTTTTCTCAAGAGGTGCAAAAAAACCCACACTTATTTTGGATTTTGTATATATAAGGGTAGGTGAAAAATCAAGTGTAGGTGAAAAATCTTAAAAAGACTCTATGCGGACCGTATAACGCGTGCTCACAGTAGTGTGGGATTTTCACCCACTAAAAAAACTTCCCCTCAAAATTTGTCGTTCTTCTTAACAAGTAGTTTTTATATAACGAAATTAAAACGTTTGGCAGGTATCTTTTCATCGAAAGTACTTACTTTGTCCGCAATTTTAACGCGGTTATGATTTATCGAGTTATGTTGAATGGCTTCGTTCTTTGTAGACGGCGCAATAAATTCCGCTCATCTAGAATTTGTAGAAAAGAATCTTCTAATTATCTTCCACAATGGCAATTTCGTTGTTTCTTATGTTCCACGGTGCGCTGACAATTCCTCTTAGTACTTTATTTTCAAAAATTTGTAAAATGTACTTGTATACAATAGATACAAGAGCGGACCTAGAACACTTCCTTGTGGTACCCCAGCCGCTATTTCTTTAAATTCTGAATAATCGATACCGTGTTTGACACGGAAGAGTCTATTCGCGAGGTATTAGTCCAAAATGTCTGGCAAAACTTGTCGCAATTTGAACTTCAAGCTTTCGTGCTACACCTTATCAAAGGCTTGAGAAACGTCTAGAAATACGCTTGAGCAAATTTTATTATACTTGGGACATACTCTAGTCTAAGAGCAGCGTGATTAAGTCGTATCCAGGAGCTTTTTGAGGTTTCAATTTATTTATTTCCTGTTTGAGTTCAATTAGCGTTGCACTTGCTATTGCACAAGCATAGTATTGTTGTCAAGTGTTATGTCCCGTGCATTGATATTTCCATTGAGTGGTTGACCACCGAACGGTTTAAACGTTTCTTCCAGGTGGGCTGTAAAGATTTCCTCTTTTTCCTTGGGCCATTCGCCATTATTATTTTTTTGTTGATTGGCGGGACTTGTATCTGCGGTTTTTTAATGCCCTTAACCACTTTTCAATTTTTTTAATTTCCAGAGTATATTTTAAAGCATAATTTTCTTGCTTTTTTGTCAGTGCTGGAGTATTATTGCAGGAGGCACACTGCAAGATTTCACTAAAGCGATCGACTTCAATTTCTAGTTTATAGGGTGTCTTAAGTGATCTCAGATCTATATTTTCTTATGATATGAATTATGTTCTCGGCAACATCCTGCATTTTGGGAATGCGTTCTTTCGTGTGGGTAATAATGCAAAGATTTATGCAATTATTTCGCAATTTATTTGTTATTCTACTGGCTCAACCCTTAAGTATAACCATTCTGCTGCCCAAGCAAATAATATACTAGAATATAATACTGCTTAGGTTCTTTTTTTAATCTTCTCTCAGATAGAAGTCATAAAATCTAAAAAAAAAACACCCTCCTCACCGCCCAAATAGGAAAATACCAGGAATTTGTCCGTTGTTCGGAGAGATTCTGTCTACGTTCCAAGTTAAGGGCAAAAGCAAGTTTTTTTTAGGATTAAATGACTCCAGTTGATTCCTTGTGTGACAACCAGAACATAATTTTATACCAGGTGTAGGTGAATCTACTGTCTTGATCCTTTTTTTATGTTAAATATTGAGTATATGTTATTTTCTACCTTCCTACGTATATAGATATATATATACTTTCGATTTATTTAAATTTAAAAATATAAGTAGCTTAAAAGGTTCTTCCATAATTGAACTACGATAGTGCAAGGCAGCTTTAATTTATTTATATATGGATATCCAGTCGTTACCATTGAATAGATGCTTCTTCCGCTGCGATCGGGATTTGTTCTATGTGTAGTCTTAGCTCACTTAGTATTGGGCAAACTCTGGTATTTTGGAAAGTTTGCATTGGATTGGTATACAAATCAGTGGCTAATTTTAGTCCCATATTTTTCATCTAAATATGATACCTCACTCCACTGAGGTCGAAATTTAGCTGTGGATAGAGTTCTCGATGAATTGGTGCTTCTGCTGTACCCATGTAACTGTCACGAATCGTCCCATCCAGCTCTCGGGATTCCTACACTCCAATGTTAAGCGGACAATCCGTCCTTTCAGCCAATTCTTTTCACTTTTCGAAACAGGACACATTGCTGTTGAGCGCATGTTTTGCCACTATTCTTAGTCGTCGAGTGTGTTCCATGTTAAGGACCCTTAAGATGTAATCGAAATGTATTTGTTAGGTATAATGGTGATAGTTCTGTCTCTACATGTGACATATAAGTAGGTGTAGTCACTGGCAAGCAGGAGCTGTTCAACGGGGCCGTTTTGGGTGTATCCCCATTCCTGTGAGGAGTACAGCACAACGGATCATGCGGTGGCTTCGAAAATGCGATATTTCACAGCAAGACTGATGTTTTTATTGAGAACACATTCTTTCCACACTAAATTGATGGCTTTCTTAGCTTCCATAGATTTTTCTTGTAAATGCGTGCTGAAGTTATTTCGAGGTTTTGTATCGTTTAACAACTTCAACCGGATCGCCTTCGAATCTCCATCGCCTTCCCCCTCCGGTGGCAAAAGCTAAGGCTTGAGACTTTCTCCGGTTCACATTTAAACTGCACATTTTAAAATATTCGGCCAGTTTTGTCATCCATCTTTGCAACTTCTCACGTGTATCAGGAGCACCGTCAATAGTTACTCCTCCATTTAAGAAATTCACAATATCTTCCAGGAATAATATAAATAATAATGTGCTGAGAGTACATCCTGTGGTAACCAAAAAGATCTCCGAAATTTTGTCTCCATTCCACACCAAGGCTGTTGATGTTATTACCATTTTAGTTGGTATTCCCATGGTTGACAATTTGTAGAATAATAGTTTTGACAAAGTACGCGTAGATGTTTTTGCATTACGCTCTGAAGATGTCAATAATAGTATTCGGCGTGAAAATATGGTCAACCGTTGAGTATCCTTTTCTGAACCCTTAAAACCAGTTCTACCTACTTTTCCCACTTTCGTTTGATTTATCAAACCCAATTATTTATTTTTCGTTAAACCTAAAAATATCTCATATTCTTGGTGTAATCATCAACAACAGTTGAATTGCGAAATATTTTTTTTTTTTTTTTAATTTGTAGAGATTAGAGTGTACGAGTATATTGCACGAATAAGAAATGCAGCGGCTCTTATTGTACTTTCATGTGATTATAGCTGATAACTGTATCATTTTTAGCTGTTTTGTCCTTTTATCATGAATCCAAACTGGGTTGACTTTATTTGCTAGCAGTAATAAATTTTGTAAAACAAATAGTGGGTTCAAAATGGATTTCTTGTGGCAGATTAGCTTCATCGTGGCATATGTACCCACTGAGTCTGATGGATTGGGGGTAGTGACTTTAAAAATTTACGTTTCCAAATTAGTAGGTATTTATTATTTGTTTTATAAATATTTAATTTTCAATCTGAACCATTAAATATGCCACCCACATGGCAAGGGCTTAGCATGTGAGTAGATTTTTAAAAAGTGAAAAACTAATTAAAAGTTTTTATTTTCTTTGGTTCTAAAGTCTAAATAAGAGTATAAAATGCAAAGTCAAAATGCATGATTTCTATTGTATATTGGTAAAGGAAGTATGAGTACATTTACGAATGACCATTAAGCATTTGTAGAGGATTACGAAAATGAAGGGTGTGCTGGGTTTCAACCAACCAACCCAACCAGTTTACATGAAGCTTTCAGTCTACAATTCAGCGCTTAAAGGAAAAGCTTCCAAGACTAAACTTGACTACCAGCAAGAAAAGTAGTAGTTTCCAAAAATCTCTTCTCAATACGCTCTGATT
Source organism: Pocota personata (assembly GCA_963082735.1). Lineage (NCBI taxonomy): Eukaryota > Metazoa > Arthropoda > Insecta > Diptera > Syrphidae > Pocota > Pocota personata. Next base: position 8,420,662 of record OY720430.1, read on the forward strand.
TTCCATACCCGATTCTTGTTTAACCTCTCTGTTCTTCGACCGTGGAGCTGGATGTACGAGTATGTTAAACTATTTAAATTCCGCTTTTGACCTCTAATTAAAGAATTGTACAAGCGAAAGAGTGGAATTTAATGATTCAAGAACATCTTCCTTCACATGCTGGTCCCTGTATAAACACTTAGACATGTAGGCTACTATAAGTGTCTGCTTTAACTATTAGAATAATAGTGCACGATGCAATGTCTCGGATATATATGACTGGATTCTAGAATGCAAAAAAACCCTATCCCAAGTAGAACTGGGCTTGCGATTAATACCACCAGCAAAACCTCAAGGTACACCGATAAGATATTGACGGCAAGGTTCCGAATAAGAGTAAGAAAAGTCTAGAATTTAGTGTTAGACCCTGAGCAAACAATCGTTTAAGAATGAAAAGACAAGTACCTCACACAATTCCAAGCCAATAGTCATTTTGACAGAGGACTGAAATAGGTAACGAGTCGACATAGGAATGGTACGTGATCTTAAGGTAGCCCGTATACTAGTGGTCTTTGCTCATAGCGTAAGTTAAAACTATGCTGGGTCCCTGGACATGAGAGTATACTAGGTAATGAGAAAGCTGTGGAACTGACTGCTGTGGTGCAGAGGGTTCTCTCTCCTCCCCTCACCAATCCATCTATCCAACCTAACCTAAACAAATACCGTGTCATTAATTATACCCAAAAACTTTCATATTTTCCGCAATCATATCTGCATTTAGTATTTAAACTGCTACATGGAAAAATAAATTCGAAACAACCCCCTGCAGGAAACATAGTAGTAATGAGTTTCCGCAATTAACACCCCATTTCATGCTCACACTCACCTTCAAGTCTTACCTATCATTTTGCCTTTGGCTATAAAGGTATTATGTACAACTAAATCGGTCTCTGTCTATATCTATCACTCCATCAACTCTGTTCGTTGGATTATCTCATTTGGAAAATATTCAAAAAAAAAAAAAAAAAAATTAAAACCAATAGATCCATATCCTGCCACGTTTTTTTTTTTTTTTTTTTTCTTTTATTCCAGCCCCATTACATATCAACATCATCCACTTCCTCCCACCTATCCACTCTTCTAACTGTAAAATAATAATTTTCACTCCGACAATTTTTTCACTCAGCAAACCTACAAATTACATTCGCGAACTTTTTCCACTGTCAGTCGTCGACTGTATGTCGACGTACTCGGTGGACTGTTGATAATCAAGGGTGATTAGAGGGGGCTACCTTTATTGTTAAAAAAAAAAAACAAAAAAAAATCCATATATGTATTGCACATGTATCCTGATTAAGCACCATGGGGAGCAGGCGGATATGGTCATCACCCCTTTGGTACTCTTTTGCTTTTCGTTTGTATAAGTAGTGGAAGTTATCTAAACCATTTATACCTACCCCCCAACCCGAGCCGTGGCAAAATTAAAATCCCTCTTGAAATCATCTCTCCCCAAACCAAGCGAAATATTAAAATGGATGAAATAAAAACATAGAGGAAAAAAAAAAATTTGAACTCCATTCCCATCTCCCACCCACCCCTTTCAACCCCCCCTCAAACGGTGTTGTGTTATTTTTCTAAAGTTACTAATACATCTAAAAAAAAAAGAAAAAAAAAAAAAACGCCGAGGAAAAGAAAGAGCAGAGGGTAATAAAAATAAAAAATAGTGCCCGTTAAGGTATAGAGGGAGGACGAATAGCGGCACGGGGTACCTACCCTAGGTGGAAGTCAAAAAGGGCCACCACCTCGCCTAAATCCCTCATTTGGGGTGGTATATATTCGTTTTTTACTGCTTTTGGGTAAATTTTTGCGCATCACCGAAAATTATTAGGGAATTTTTTTTTTTTTTTGTTCGTCCTTTCTTTTGCAATCCCCCACCATTTGCGCCATTTGTGCTGATATGCTCGCAACCACCCTCTGCCCCAACTCTCAGTGTGTTAAATGTTATTATTTTTTTAATATCCGCTCTCGTTTCTTTCATAGAGCCTCGGCAGCCAGCGGTGGCGGCGATGATGATGGCAAAGGTACTACCTATACATTATTTTGTTGTGTTATTATTATTATTATGTGAAACTAAATGAGAAATGAGAGCAGCAGCTCGATCCGAAAGAAAAAAGGCAGCACCAGTAGCAGCAGTACAACAGAAAACGGAATCATAAAAAACACATCACACAAGTTTTAATGTAATGTGGAGCGCCGCGTTAAGGTTGTTTGGGGGATGCAGGGGGTGGACTAGGTTCAAAAATTCATAGAGAACGTAAAAAAAAAAAACAGAAAATAATACGTAAAGGGATGATAATGTTATGTGTTGTGGCAGCAGAGTAGTGTTGAAGATAGGCGAAAAGCGATTTTTTTTTCTTTTCATATCGGCATTCGTTTGTATTACAGCAGCAGTTTTTTTCATTTTCATCCAGGGGTTGGGGGTAGGTATTGCTTATTTGGTTAGATGGTTGGATGATGTTGCTACCGGTCTGCTGTTGGCCCTTTGTTATTTTACAATCGGATTTATGGGGTAATTTCGTTTTTAACTTTAATCCCGGACCACAAAACAATGACATACGTACTATATGGGCCGCACTACACACAAAGTATTGTGTGATGCTTTGAGTAGGGGTTGGTTTTTTCTGGTCCATATTTTTTAATAAGAGCGCTTGGTGTGAGGGTTTTTTTTTTTTTTTTAATTAAACTCAAGTGGTGAAAGCTATAATAGAGCCTTGAGGTAAAAAAGGAATTCGTTTCAGAGGCTGAAATAAAAAGCATGAAGCTTTAGATATACCGTATTGCATTAAATTGAGGCTTCTTTGCGATTTTTATAAAAAAGATCTGACAACAATTTAAATGGTGAAGGAATTTTTAAATCAGTGCCTTGGATGCCCCACTTCACGGCACATCTCGATGCCATCACAATAAATTGCCCAACTTGTCTTCTGGATTGAAGCCTCTATTCACATCTTGCTCACAAAGGCTTCACTCTTTTACCTTCCTCATTCACGCGACCAAATGTCTTTCTTTTTTTTCTTTTTTTTTGTAATGAAGGTGCAAATTTCAAAGACACTTTGCGGTTCTCGGTTAGCGAGTAGTGTGGGACTCTAACGTTACTAAAAATACCTTCTGCCAATCTAGATAGACAAATAATTTTTTTATATTTAAAATCGTGTTTGGGAGAGTATAAAGTTTTAAATACTTTCTCATAGATTTTAGACTATTAGTACAGGAGACTTAGTTCTTCTCAATCTCCGGATATTTAAGTTTTGCAGTCGTAGATTGTGTGTCACAGAGTGCTTTCTAACCACTTCTGTCACCATGTACATTTGTAGGTCACGGTGCAAATCGGTATTTCTTATATATCAAGGGGCAGTTACTATTCCGCGGAGGATTTTATTTTGGAATGTCTTATAGTTTTAATATTTGTTTTCCTTTGTACAACCCCATAATTGGATGCCGTACGTCCAAACAAGCATCAATACTTGCTTATACGAGTATAGAATGATTTTATTCAGGATAGACATATCTGAGTTTCTACCCAGTAATCAGTACATTTTTCTATATTTCAAGTTAAGTTCTTCTATTTTCTTTTTGATTAAAGTGATTCCAAGGTACTTGACTGTATTGGCATGGGGTACAACTTGGTTGTTAATGAATATTGGAAGATTTTTATTTGTGAAGTTGACTTTGACTCATTGAGTTTGCTACTACGATTGTTACGTCCAATCTCTTACTCTATTGATTACATTCTGCACTTTCTCTGTTGCCTTCACAGTACATTTATCATTTACTCATATTGCAACATTACATCCCTGGTATACAACAGATACAGGGTAGGTCCTAGTGCACTTCCTTGTGGAACACCTGCTTTAATTTTATTTAGTTCTGAATATACTTGTTCGTATCGAACTCGAAAGAGTCTCTAGCAGTTTGTACTCAAAGCACTTATGCCAAACCTTGTCAAAGGCTTGAGCACCATCTAAAAATAATGCCGAATAGACCTGCTTCTCTTCCAGTATTTTTTCCACTACATCCGTAAATCGTAGAATGTTTATTTCTAAAGCCGAACTAATGATTCGGGATTAGACTTTTTTATTATTATAAGCGATATTGGTCAACAAGATGTCACTTCTGTTGGTGGCTTTCCTTGCTTGGGTATTTCAATTACTTCAGCGATGTGGGATAAATCTGAGCTTTAAGCATGCTTCTTCTTCTTCTTCTTCTTCTTCTTCTTCTTCTTCTTCTTCTTCTTCTTACGGCGAAGTTATGATCCGGAGTAGAAGGATCACAACCCTCCCACTTTACTGCATCCCTACTGGTCCGCCTATGGGGTTTGCCGGTTTGACCTCAGAAAGTACCGGCAGGCTTCCCGGTTTCGGATCACTTCGTCACTGAGGCCAATCGAATGCTGGTGTTTTTGCATTTGTGTTATCCAGTTGTTTTTTGGTCTGCCTTTTTTGCGCGATTGCGTAGGAACGTTGATTGATATTGCCTTTTTGACGGGGTTCGAAGGATCTCTCCTTTGAACATGACAATACCAACTGAGCCGGTCGTGTTCTATCTTGCTTGTGATGGGTTCTTTTACATGAAGGCTTCCTCGAATCTTTGAACTTCTTATTCTATCAATAAGATAGAATTAAGCATGCGTTTATTGTAATTTATTTCTTTTAGAACCTTGGCTGTTATTATATCGTACCCTGATGCTTTTTTGTTTAATAACTTATATTGACATATGATTCTTACGTGACAAGGGGAATTTCATCTTCGTCCCTTTTATCAAAAAACTCTAGGTTTTCAGTCGCTGCACTTGACAAAAATGGCTTAAAAATGTTCGTCAGATGCGAAGAGGTCAACCTTTTGTTTCGGGTCTCCGATCCATTTTCCATCTGGTGTTTTCAAGGGAGGGTTTTGTAACTGAGGCTCTGAATACCCCTCAGCCAGGGCCCAGCAGAACATCATGTACCACCGAAAACATTCGGGAAGTGGAACGAAGCTTACGTGAAAAACCAAGAACCTCAGTGCGGAAAAGAGCGGCTGCTTTGGGACTCCCAAAAACTATCGTTCATGAAATACTACAGAAAGACTTAAAATTTCACACTTTTAAGATTCAATTGGTGCAAGAACTTAAGGAAAATTTAATTTACCCAAAAACTTTTGTGAAACAATGTTTGAGATATTTCACACTGTGAATTGTTTTCTCTGGAGCGACGAGGCCCACTTCCACCTGAATGGGCAGGTAATAAGCAAAACTGTTGTTACTGGGCTCCACGAAAACGTAATCTGCGACATAAACACCAACGGCGTGTTTGGTGCGCGTTGTAGATGAACGGAATCATTTTTTTGAAAATTCCAGAGAACAGCAAAAATTGTGTGCGCATGATCACAGATTATTTTTACCAAATTTACGTGCTTATCCATTTTACTCATCCCACTTGTGGTTTTAACTAGATGGGGCAACTCTGCATACCGCTAGAACCTCCACTTTTCAACGAAAACTGAACGAATCCATTCGCTCTATCGGACAAAAATTTGACACAACAGCTCAGCAACTGTTAAACAGACAGGCAAAGCAGTTTAACAGTTGCTTCCGAACACATACGCCTATTATGCGCTACTCGAGCAATTGACAGTACTGAAGGAAACTTAACGTAGAATTATGACATTAGCTTTCGATTGCTTCCGACTATTATAGTTCAGCATTTAACCCCCATGGAATTTTTTTCTTTCGGGATACATATAAAGTAAAGTCTACGCTAATAACCTGCGGTCTGTCACGGAGCTGACAGTTTGTGCGCACAGGAGATGTTTTGTGTAAGTATGTATGTATAGTAAGTATGTGATGGTGTGTTTGAGTGCATAATGGATTGTATTTGAATGTGTGTAAATTTGCCGGAGTGGCTCTCAAAAGTTTCTAGTCAGAAGGTAGCTAGAACATGTAGAGCATCATCAACATCAACGTTTCGGCCCGAAAAATGTTCGAATCCATCCGGGAGGGACAACAGGTTGGCGCACTGGGAGCTCAAGCAACTTCGTGTGCAAAACTCGAAGCGGCTAGCACAAGATCGAGCTAGACGCTTGTTGGTTGAGGCCTAAATCCACCCCGACCTGTAGCGCTACCTAAAGTATTATAAAGGAATAGATTTACCAGGAAGAACTTATTCCACTTTTGAATTCCATTAAAAAGCATCTTTGCTGTGCATTTGTACCACTTCCCCTGGGGTCCATGTGCATAGTTCTTCCACTAATTTTATGCAACCTTGTACTTAAAAAACGTCAGAGAAGCCTATATGCCACATTATCGTTGATTAATACTTGACATTGTCATGCATGTTGTCTTTAACTAACGTCATTGTTGGCTTCCTCTCTCCGGCTACTGTCATCCCCTCATAAGTAACATGATACCCTCTCCAAAAGCCAACACTATCACGAAGGTGCAATTTATCAAACTCTGACAGCAGTGTGTCGCCTATACTTATAACCCAGTCTCATTAAATGATGATCGATATTGTTAAAAAAAAAAAAGGAAGACTCCTCACAACCAAAAATAACATTATAAACAAAAAGGATACAAGTGGCTTTTTCTAGTAACCAAACACCTCTCCCATATGCTAATGATCTTTGGAATTTATTTATTCTTTTTTGTTCCCAAATTTTGTTTGCCTTCCATGATAATTAATTTTTTTTTCTAATAAACTAGTTTGTGTGCGATAAAGAAGCAGCAGCGGGTATCTCATTTCCGTGTACACATAGAAATACTCCTTCTTTTTTTCTGGCCTGGATACTCTCTGTTAATTTACGAATCGAGAGGGTGTTATTTTTTTTTAAAACATTTTTTCAATTACAACTCAATTTCAGTCTGCCACCGTTTTTCAAGGTTCAACATCTGTCTCGACCTTCTTTCATTCACCGAATTCCGGTATTTTCATCTCCCCCTCTCCACTCCTCCGACAGATGACATTGAATGCGAATGTGGGGCGGTCCGACATAGCACCCGTCACCCTCCATTCATTCATGCAAAGCCAGAATGCCCACTTCGGGATTTAAAAAAAAAAAAAAAAAGAAGACTGAAAAAAAAAACTTCCTTCTCAGTCGTAGCACAGCCACTCTCACTCTCTGTGTTTTGTCCTTCCTCAACTTTCTCTGAGGTTGGAAATATCTGAACTCATTCCCTTCATCCCCCTCTACTCTGCACACTTCTCGATCCGTACATACCGACAGACCCAGCAAGAAGCAGCAAAAGCATTCGGTGTGAAAATCATTCTGTGCACTGTGCAATAGCAACAGGTGACTCTTTAACAAAACGACTCCCATCCTTATCACAGGAGATGGTGTGTAACACCACTCCAAGCCCCAACCTCTGGCCCCAAATCAACAGCATACACACTGACACACCATACCAGACTTTCACTTGACGTCCTTGTTGGTTAATATACGAAAACGAAAAAGGTTCTGGTTATCTCAAAACCACCCACCCCAACCTACCATTCCTCAAGAGAAGAGAAAGACATCTATTTGTCGGCTACATGCCCGTCGTCTTCGTCGTCTTCATCGTTCGTACACAAATGTGTCGCGACACGACGAGTGCCAGGCAGCAGCACCAGCAGTAGCAGAACCAACTTCAGGACTTCCTTAAGTGTTTGGACTTCCGGACTCTGAATGTGTGCTTGGAGGGGGTGACGAAGGCCAATGAAGCCGCAATTTCTCCACTCAACCCTAAGAAGGAAATTTAAGAAAAAAAAAAAAAGTAAATATATCCACGTCCAAGGACGTCGCAAATCTTTTTCTTCTGCTTTCTCTTTGCCCGTCACATACGTATCTCTGATGCTCTCCCCGCTTAAGGGATGAATATATTAGTCTGCCCCCTCTCCGTGTCCTAGTGCGTTCCATCTTAACATACATCCTCCCCAATATGGTGTCTGGTTTTTTTTTTTTGGCAAATTGACACATATGCTTAAGGAGAGATAACTTCCTTCAGATAATATGGAAATTTTCAGGATCTTCCCAAATAAGTTTGTCCGGCTTAACCCGGGATATCATTCCTTGAAAATGTTTTCTTTTTTGCGGCCCCATGTCCCACTGCTGCTATCGGCGGCGGTCGGTGTTGTTGTATGTTGTCATAGACCGAGGTTAGGGGTGAGAAAACAATTGGTTCCTTTTTTTCTTCTTCTGTGTTTGTTGGCCCGATGACATAGCGATGACAGGGTAGCTTGTAGCTTGTAGCTCTCGGGTATGTATGTCAAAAAGGTTAAGAGAGGGGTGGCTGGTCTCATTTGTATTCAAGTGCAGGACACATTGCCATTGGTGTATAATTTTCAACACTCGCTTGTCATTTGTTCGTCACTACCTAAGAATGGGTTGAAGTGGGTGAGGGTACTTGTGGTTGACCATAGGTCAACGAGTACGAGTATGACCCGACCAATTAATTTGTAAAAGTTACGGGATAGTTTTTTTTTTTTTTTTAAAATACCCTTCATCCTTCATCCAATTATAGGATATCACCCCTTATTTTCTAATATTTCACATATCTGCAAGGGGTCCACCCCTGTTGGGTAAAAAAGGGAGAAACCATCCGAATCACCATAGAATCAGGAAAAACACAAAAAATTGTGTTTTTTTGTTTGTCAAGTTGACGATGACTGCCATGATGATGAACTCTTTCAATCGTTCTCGCTATTCTCGAGTCGAATTCTAGGACGACGTCTGTGCTTGAAAGTGGCTGGTAACTGCAATTTTGTTTTCCATCCATTTTACTTTTTCCCTTTCCTTGCTTTTTAATTATTTCTTACTTCTCATGCTATGTACTCGTAGATGCTTGATTTGAAGTATTCTGTTTATGACATTCGCGTTTTTTTTTTTTTTTGTGATGCCTATTCTAAGTAAAGGGCCTAAAGGATATCTTTTCATTTCCTTGATGGTAAGAATATTATTTTCGTTTTGTTTTATTCTTGAATAGAAAATAAAAATAATAAAAAGAGGAGCTGGGGAAAGGTGGTTAGGTTGCAACTCTGTGATGTGATTGTGTTTGTCACCGTGATAGGGGTTGACGGGGTGGAATTTTTGTGACGGAAATCAAGTTTTGTCTGTGGAAGCGAAAGTAAAAGTATAGACGAGGCGATGTTGTTTTTTTTTATGTCAAAAATGTCATTGTCTTGAAAGTCTAGCAGTAGAGATGTATAGCAATGGACTTCTAATGTTATTCAATCTGTTCGGGTTAAATCTTTTGTTGGAAGGTTTCTATTTTTGTGCATCTTTTTTTCTTTTAGTTATGTACAAGCAAATGTATGTGGATGAAGTTTTAAACATTATTGTTGGTTAGTCTATTTGATGTGGACTTTTTGGGATTTCATTATTACAAAGACAGGTATAGGGTTCTTTGTGGTGTTTGTGTAAAATGTTACTTAAATTCCCCATGAATTTAAATTTGCATAAATCCTTGAGTTGTTAGTGTGTAAAGGATGAGAGAGAATTACAATACAATACATGTTCAAATTGGAATATGGAACTGTGACGCTACGTTTCTTTCGAAAGTCCATGTGAAAGTGTCCAAACTGTTTCAAAACGATTTTTAAAAATTTCGGACGCAAAGCTTAATCATGCCGTGTGGTAGTTCTTTCTAGACCCCTACTTCGGAAATTTTCTTTTAAAACTTAAATTTGTATACCCAGTCTGCCAAGAAAACAAATGCTTACCACTGCTTTCGGTACAGTCAATAGTTTTTGCTTTTCCACGACACCATATCTCGCGAATGTCTGACAAACCCCCGTGTGTCGTTCGGATTCGGGTACAAAACTGCAGATCCCTTTCAATCGTGCGAGAAATATAACATGGATAATTCGAATGATTGTGAAACCCTATGCCTAGCTAATGCCTTCTATGGGCTAAGAGCAGCATGTAGCTACCGAAAAAGTTTGGAAACCACTGCGATAATCGGTAACGAAGTCAAGATTTTATCAAAAGTGTTTGATCGCAGGTATCTATCAAAACGGTAGATCAGCAAGATCAGATGCAAGTCCAAAACAAGAATAGTGATGTTTTGATAAAATATTTTGGCGTTAACAGCCCACGAAAGGTTAACAATTTGATGCCATTTCCGAAGGGCAATTTGTGTCGATTTGAAGAAGCTTCTCATGATAATTTTACTCTCGGATGTTTGTCAGATTTCTGGGATTCAAACCTTGAATCTCCCACTCAGTGATCGTGCACTTAACCACTGAACCACGGCGCCCATATTATCCACTGATAAAGTGAGGGAAACGTGGGCAAATGCCAGTCAGTAGGCAATGGCAGTCAGTCCAATATTTCGATAACTAATACACACATAACTAACACTCATGTAGAGGCTTCTCAGAGAATGAAAATATCGAAAATATTTGCGACGATAACAGCGATGATGAATTAGAAAAATTAGAAAGAGTGTTGTCATCATGACATAATTTATGTCACTGGTGACATAATTATTTCAGAGGTGACATAATTTTAATCAATAATGCGAAACAAACAAATTGATCGTCAAGTTATAAGATTAGAAATTAATGAAATGTGGTATCGCTGCTCACAATGTGGTGTGTGGTCTAACTAATCTGATACTTGTTGATATACCTACATGCTTTCTAGTTTTTATTCTTTGAACTATACTTTTGTGTAAAGATAAGACAAATTATTTTGAAATTTTGCGTTTTATTCGTGTTTTAAGTTAACTGACGGCCCATGTTCCAAATAAAGTAGCATTCTCCTCCATAGCACACACTTCCAAACAGGATCGTTACTAAATTCCACTTTTCAAAATCCTGATTTGTTAAAATCTCGAAATCTTTTTTGCATGACCCATAGCCAATGGTGTAGATCAGTGGTGTTCAACCGGTATTCCGAGGAATCCCAGGGTTCTGCCAAGCACATTTCAAGGTTACCGCAAACAAATTGTATTATTGAAAAAAACTTTACTAAATTGAATATCATTTGAATCTGTTTTCCCGTCCTAAGCTCGAGTATTGAAAACTGTCAAACTTGGAGCCAAAGTTACAACTTAGGTATTACGATTCATATACAATGGTATCATAGAATAAGTTGGTCATTTTAAAACAAAATCCAATTTTAAAACGAAAAATGTAGAGCTCCGCTTTAGGGCTCAGTCTCCTCAGTATTCAAGTTAGAATCCGAGAAAAAGGGGGCTAAAACTTTATGTTGTGCTAGAATCATCCGAAAACGGCTATAGTCTGAAATGGAATCAAAAGGGAGATGAAAACTTCTTCATTGCTTACAGCTGTGTGAACTGTGATGTTAATAGGCTTTTAGAGCCGAAACCACTAATCGAAATCAATTTTTTTTCTTACAAAAAATATTAGTTTTACGTAGCAAACGAACTAAAGTCACAAAATTATAACATTGTGGTACTCATACATTAAAAAATATTTGAACAGAACGATTGTTAACTCGAAAAGGGTTTTTTACGAAAAAAAATTTGAAGATCCTTTCTGGTAAAATTGTGTAATCACTTTTCGTACAATTTACAGAAGCCTCATATACATGCTAGGGTTCCATGAATGTTGGTCCTTTTTTATGGGGTTTCGAAGCCCCATAAAAGGTGAAGACGATATCTCTCGGGTTTTAGTTTTCCAAGTTTAAATATTATTATTTCTTTTAAAATTCGTAAAGGAAGGATGAAAAGTATGTATTTCTTTTATTTAGCTTTCGAAAACGAAAAATATTTTTTTTATTTCTTCGCTGCTTATCATCTAAGAAAAGAGATAAATGACTGTCAACTCCACTCGATCGAAACGACTTGAGAGGAACAGGATTTTCTAGCGAATTCTTGTAAAGGTCATGTAGCGGAATATTAATGTCGTGAATATTACTTACCTGTTACAGTCTTTTGCAGAGTTATTTTCATGGTGTAAATAAATGTGACCTCAAACAACAACTGCTCATGGACCGAGCAATTCAAACTACACAAGCCAAAAATCGTATTTTGACCGCCATTATCGAAGATACAAGTAGCGTCCCGAACAAAACTTGTTTTTGAGAAAGTATACAATTTCAATGACAAGCCGTGTGAATGTTCTTTTTTTTTCTGAAGTATCTACTTTTTTTAAAAACCTACAGATTCAACTGATCAATTCATGACCAGGGTTTTCTTAAGTAAGCGCTTGTCGCTTTTCAAAAATAAAATATGTATTCAAATTTTATTTTATAAAAGTTCGAAAAGCCACTGCAAGGTCCTGGAGATGATTCCAAGTGAACTGGTGACATCTTCGACCGATTATAGGACTCCAACGCTCGACTTCAGCAAACCTTTTTCAGTAAAATTCCCTACCAGAGCACAATGGAAGAACGGAATAGTAATCAATGACTTTGATATCTGTATATATACGGATGGTTCGAAAATGGACTACGGAGTTGGCGCAGGCATTTTCTCGGACCAACTGAATATATGGAAATTCGTCCGTCTCCCAGACTCTGCTGGTATCTTTCAAACGGAGCTTCTCGCGATTCGGGAGGCTTGCAGCATGCTAAAAAAATCCCCCAACGTCCTACCGAAATTTCTGATACCCAAGCCGCAATCAATAGAGTAATGTCGGTTTGAAATAAATGAACAAAGCGTCCATTCTAGAATTACCCTCATTTGGGTCCCAGGACACAGTAATTATGAGGGTAACGAGCGAGCAGATGAGCTGGCCAGGCGAGAGTCAGCCCTTAACGGCTCGCTAGCGGATAGAATCAAATTCCTCACAACACTTTCTGTCGCAGCTGCAAAGACAGCAACGAGAGGGAAACTCTTTACCACATTCTTTGCAGCTGTCCTGCCCTACCAAAAACCAAACAATGTACGTTAGGAATACCTTTTTTTGACGATTTCCAGAGAGGTTGCCTCTAAACGGATTGGAAAACTAATCCTGTTTCTGAACTTCACGGACTGTTTTTAATTATATCCCCTTATCTCCAATAACACACTTAAACAAACAGGCTACATGAGTTTTTGTGGTATGAAAACGTCGCACTTGACTCTGGGTTCTGGGTTCTTTTTCGAACCACCACTTCACCTAGTTACCTACAGAAAAGTTAAAACCAGCACCGCGTGAAATGTCCGATTTTGTAGTAAAAATTTAAAAGCCAATATTATTTTTTTATAAATTTTTATATAATATAAATCCGTTGGCATCTTTAACTCTCTTTCAGCGTGATTAAAGGTCAAATATTCCTTTTTTGTAGAGGTCCTGACTTTTTAACTCTATGAAATCTTCTAAGGCTTTTATGATCTCTGCTTGGTTTCGGAATACATTCTACCAGCGAAGTGACTCTAGACTGAGGAAGAGGTGATAGTCCGTTTGGGGCAACATCAGGAGGGTACAGTGGATGGGGTCTATAATTTTATTTTTTATTTTTTTATAATTTGCACGTGTTAAAGGGGATATGAATACCCTTATACTAATTTTTAGAACACGTGCATTTTTGTGGAAAGGAAGAGACAGAGAGAAAAACAGAGTGGTGTGGTTTGAAACTTAGTTGGTATTAAGTTTTTTGTAAACTCCAAGGGTGTCTGTCCAGATAACTGGGGAGTATTTTGTTTTGTTTTCGCTATTATTGTCGTTGCTTATGATTCACAGTATTTTTTTCCGTCCTGATGTCATCATCACGATCAAGTTGCATTTTGGCCATATGACCACCCTACTGCCAGTGTTATGCCTTCACAGTAGAGTTGTCTTAGCTTTCGCAAGTGATCGACTTTTTTATTTATTTCATGTGAAATAAATAGATGATTCTTGATATCAGGATTCGAACCGTGAATCAACAGCGTGACAAGCGATGATGACGGCCACCCTCATGAGGTGGGGTTGCAATAGGATCAGACCATGCCTATTGATCAACGCAGGCTGCTTTACAGCCAATTCTGCATGCACTATGTCGATTTCCTCACAATATTTGATGGCGTTCTTGTTTCCCCTGGTTGAAGAAATTATTATAAAAGTGGATTGATCCTTTCGATGTCCACTCGATTGTCACCATAACCTTCTCTGGGTGAAGACCGGGTGTGTTTTGGTTTTTCGTCCAACATCCAACCGTTGCCCAGGTCCTCTTTAGTTGTTGTAAAGAATCCACTTTTCATCACAGGTGATTATCTGATGCAAGAACGGTTCACTTTGGTGTCTTAAAATATGCTATGCACACATTTCCAGGCGCTGTAGGTTTTGGGACTCGTTCACTTGTCGAGTTCCTTTACCTTTCCTGTGAGAGAAAGGTGTCAACTTATTGTCATGGGGGGTACTCCCATGTTCTGTGCAATGTCCGGTACCAGTATCGTTGGGTCCGCATCGAAAGTTACTCTCAAAACGTCGACGTCAATTACCGTTTCCGGTTTCCCACGTGGTTCGTTCTTGACGTTAAGATTTTTCGAACTGAACTTTCCAAACCAACGTCGAATCGTAAGTTCTCTTATCGCTCAAAAGTGTTCATTAGTGTTTTTCGCTAGCAGAGACACATTATGTCCCTGTTTAAATTCATAAGGAAAGAGAGTCCGAATTTGCACTGCCGATAGCATGTTAAACAATTTCTAGAAAAAAATAACTGTACCTGTAACGGACGGCTTAGTGAAAATCGGACATTTCATTAGGCGGTACAACCCAATACTACTAAAGTGTAAGCTTCGTAGAATCAAACAAATTTGTAGTTCCGTGATTTGTCTTTTTCAGGTTTTAAAGAAAAAGCTGCCAAAATAGCAATGGCAGTCTCTGCCCCCCGCCCTTTGTCCCTGAAACTACTGAACTACTGAAAAATTTTAAAAATGCATAGTATGTGTAACATTTTGAAAATGACAGGAAGCTACGATTTTGGTTTTGAAATCTTTTAAAAATATTAAAGATCGACAAAATTGTTTCTACTGTCCCCCATCTTCTTTATTCCGAATAAATACATATTTAGTTGTACTTACTGTTTACATTAAGACGAATCGTCTGATACCTTTTGCGTTCCAGCCTTTTAGCTTCTACAAGGTAAAATGGTCAAGTGCGTCTAAAATAACATGCACGCATGCATCCTCGTAAATACCTACGTAAATCTTTTTCATACGCACTTGCACCCACATACGAGTATATAGGTTATTCATTTTGTTTCTCCAGCGTTATACATATATAAAGGGTGGCTGACATGAACTGTTACCAACTTCACGTCGCTGTGTCTACCAAACTACGAATGACAGCGCGCTGAAAACTTAACAGTTGTTAGTTCAATTCATTGTTGACAAGCGTGTGCTGTGACAAAACGTTCCGCACTTCATTTCCTCGACACAATCGCTATCGAATTCTCCCAATGCGAATCCATTAGACTTTTCTGTCTCGGGGCATTTTGAAGGCCATGGTCGGCACTAAAAAATACCAACAACGGACGCGCTCAAGTTAGCGCTTCGCCGGGAATGGAAGCGCATTTCACAGACACACTTGCGTGCAGCGTTCGATAAATTTATTGACCGTCTCAAGGAAATTATTCGTGCCAAAGGTGGCCATATCGAAAATGTTAATTAAATCCTAGAATTTGAATAAATTTCCAACATTTTTTTTTTTCTTTGGATTCAATAAAAAATATTCACAATTAAAAAAAATACAGCTATTTGAATTAGTAACAGTTCATGTCAACCACCCTATACTCATAGGTTCGCCTTTCCTAAGAGAAGGTTATAAAAAAAATCATATTTACGCATTTGTAGAATCTTTTTGGCTACTTAACCCGGTGTTTGGTTGTCGGCTCATAGTTATTCTCCAAGCAGACAATAATTGGATTCTCAAATCTGATCTTTGCTTCCACCAATGTGTTCCATTGCCGTTCCTCAGATGGTAATGAGATCGTCAAAAGCGCTTCGACATCTCGACTGAGGACGTAAGTCGGTTTTTACAAAAAAGCTAGTGTGTACTTGTTGGCGTCTAGCCAACTCGACAGTCGAGTATATTCGTGAAGCCACACCAAAATAAGAAACTTTCCAGAAAGTCCTTTATTTTACATATGTGCCTAAGAAGTATCTAGTATAGGTAACATTGTCAAAAAAAAAAAAACTTTAAATTTTATTTTCAATTCAAATCGAAAAGGTTTTTCAAAATGAAATGTGTAGAGGCCCTCCACTGCGAATGACAACAAAAGCCAACGAAACTTTTTGACAATTAAAACCTCCCGCATCATTGTAAAGCCAACCTATCTCTTCCCATCTGTATATTGCATTAACTTATACACACATACAATAATATACAACTTTTTTTTTTTTTTTTGTTGTGCCCTTCATCTTTGCACGCGCTCCCTAACCACCCCATTCGTAACGACTTTGAATAGAAAAACAACCATCGAAAAAGCAGTTTGTAAAAAAAAAAAAGAAAAAAAAAACTTTCTAATAAATTTGCTTTATGTGCGCTCTCGTCGCTGATGCCACTGTGAGCTGTATGTTTCCCTTCCAAGGGTTGTATTGCTGTAGTCCCCCCATTTTTTGCCATTAATATTACACGGCTCCCATCAAGCGCTGACTCCGCGCCCCCTCCCCAATTTCCCGAAACCTATTTCTTTCTCTCTAAACACACTATATCCTCCCCCATACAGAACTTGAGTGCAGGCTTAACAGAGAGCACAAACGAGGAGGACGTATACAAGAACTGAGGTGCGGCGGGCGACACACAGCATCCCGACGTACTTAGTTTCGGGAAAAAAGGATTTTTCTGTATTTGTTAGAAAAAAGACTAAACAACGAAAAATTGAGGGAACGGAGGACTCGGCGTATTTTTACTTTTTTTTTTATGCTTTGTGCTCTGAGTGTGTTCGTACGTCAAGTGCGCGCCCACCACCACCGCTAAGAAAAAATAAACGAAAATGTAAAATAGTACTGAACCCGCAATCCGAACACGTACCCGCGTGAAAGTTGCTGCGCTCGAGGGGAGCTGAAAGGACGAAACCAGGCGCGGGGGAGCGGAATGAAGTGGCATTATACCTTCGTGTATATACAATTAAAAATGTAAATCAGTCGTAGCGCGCGGTACGGCTTACCCCTGGCCTTGGCATCCCTTTACATCTAACACATCGTCGTCGTCGTCGTCATCATCGTAGTCGTCGCAGCAGTTGTGTGTATAAGTACACATTGCTGGATGAAGATGAGCGCTGAGCGGGCCTCCCTTCGCGGCTAAGGGCAACTTTCCTCATTCAGCCCCTGCGTGTGTACTTTTTCATCTCGTCCTTGCTGTTTTAGCCCGTTTTGCTTTCCTATTTCACATTTTTGTTGTTAGGAACTAGAAGGGTGGCCCCATATATCGCATGCACACATTACGTGTACGTATATTTTAATGTGTGCGTTAGTATGGTAAGGATGTGTACATATATGAATTAGGAGAAAACGAGCAAAAAAGCTGGAATAAAAAAAAAAAACACATAACACAAAAAACCAGGAGGGAAAAATAGCGATAGGAAAGAAGGTAGTTGTCGTTGTGTGAACCGGGCGACTGGAGTGGGCGAATGTGGAGAAAAGTTTTATGTAAGCTAACAACTCGTATTATTTTACAAATTGATTTGAATTTTAAATTAAATTTAATTGTTTCCGTAAGAACACAGAAATATCGCAGCATGTTGAAAGAATATTTTGCATTTAAATTTAATGGGAATTGTTATGGAGGCGGGAGTACAAACGTTTTCAGATAACAACAGCAGAATAACAAGATTTCCAGGACATTTACTTCCATAGGCTTAATCTTGTGATGAATTGTTTCAATATGTTGCTAGCGCATTTGATGCGAATATTGAGAGGTTAGCATCCTCCAACATATACAGAGTTGCTTCGAGCAGGATTATCCATTCGTGGAAAAGAATTGTACAAACAAGAATGGCGGTGGCCATAAACGTTGTTCTTTCTCAACAGGATCACCCGTTCCGGAAACTCAACTCTCCGATCGATCTTTACTGTCAAAGTCCAGGCCATGGACTTCCATAGTAGAAGTCAGACTCCACCGATATATTTTTTTAAACTTGGGTTTTCTAATAGGATTACCCGTAGAGTTTTACCTAGAGATACACAGTGTAGGTACTTCACAAATGAAATATTTCTGTACTTAGCTAGAGCCCTTATATTCCAACTCTTAAACTGTTGTTGAGGCTGATCAAATTAAAGCCAAAACCACTAGATCTGCATTCCTTCAGGTTCAAGAGCTTAACTTAGAAAACTGAAAGCAGTGTTACTGGACAGAGACTAATGATAGTATCTATTACGAGAAAAATGTCTTCATATTTGCACCGCGGATCTTGTAGGTCTAATTTTTTATAACAAAGTACCTTTTCTCCAAGTCAAATGGAAATATTCTATATGCTGTTTTTGCTAAATGTAAGATCTTATTACTAGGTATTACTATCATACTTACCAGGCTGCATCTCTGATAGTAGTATCTCCCCATCTACGCGAGACTACAAATCTTCACGGCCAACCATATTAAATGGGCTCTATTCACCTTTAGAAGATGAAGTTGGCATCTTCCCTTGCTTTTTACACAAGGGGCAGGAACTATTAACTTCGTATCTTTTTGGGGTCTTTTAAAGTAGTCTAACATTAAGCTACAACCAAAACAGGCGGAACATTCACCTAAATCTTCCGTTCCATTAGCCTCAGTTACTTTCTCCTAAGAACAATGGAGCAAATATTCGATTATGCTCCTCTGCATGCAAATAAATTTGCCTACCAACCTGAAAAGTCCACAGCGACTAAATTAATAAAGTTTTGGCTGCAAAGGAAACCATATTCTTTGCCTTCATCGATTTAAAGGGAGCCTTTGACAGCACTTCCTATGAGGCTGTCAAAGAGGCTATGAATACGAAAGTTATCGGACCTTTGGTTATAAACTGGACCCTTACCTGCAAAACAGAAAAATAAAGCTTGAGGCGGATAGCTACCAGAAGATGTCCACAGGGAGGAGTACTCCCGCCCCTACTCAATACTTTGATTATAGACAACCTAGATCTAGTACTATTAGTCAAATCATGCTACAAAGTACAAGGCTGATCTTATTGTCAGCGTTTATGGGCGAATTTCGAAATTGATGCAAAGTGCTTGATAGCGAAGGCCTGCCCATCCACCATGGAAGAACTGTACTTGTTCCCCTTTCCAGAAAGAGATAACACTCAAATCACCCCTATTGAACTATCCGAGGAAGCGAATTATTTTGAAGTAATCCTCGAAGAAACGCTTACTGGAAATCTTTTCTAAGCAAACAACAAGGGGATATGAGCAGTCTTTATGTGCCAACGCCTCTACGGCAAAACCGATGGGATTAAAACCCATCATCACCTATGCGTCACTAGTATGATGGCTAAAAATAATGCAAGTCAAAATTCAACAACAGTTAAATCGACTTTATCGTCTAGCCTGCGTCGGTATGACTGGGGCCATGAGAACGTACACCACGGCAGCCATAGGAGCAATGATCAATCTCTGTCCAAAAAGAAGCCAAGTTGAGTGCGCTCAGGCTGCTTCAAACTCTGAACCTTAAAGCCGGAGATAGGTCATCTGAAGATGACATGAAACATGTCCCAAGCGACCCAATTCTCCAGATCCCAGATACCATGCCCAAGAGATGCTAGTCCTCTAGAAAGTTCGAGGTATAATACCAAATTCTCTTTTAATTTTTTAGTAAACGGATCACTAACAGATATAACACGGTTCCTGCCTTTTGAACCATCTAACGACTGTTGCTAGACTCACTTAAATACGACATGGTAGATGCCCTTCAGTTAGTTTTTTTCTTTTGCTGTTAATGAATTTCCAAAACGCTTTTGGATCGAAAAGAAATTATCCACACATTCTATCAATATAACTGTCATACTGATTTTTTGAATGATTTTGAAAATCTATAGACGCACGAGCTGCCACTACTGCTGATGTTCCAAAGATCTTAATGGTATGATACCTATAAATACGACATTTCAGCAAGCCGCCATGTCCGTCACCTATATGTCCACCTGGAAACATCTTTATATTAAAATTCCTTCTGGTACAGGACAAGTAAACTTTGAAATGCACTCCCAGGAGACATATTTCCAGAAGCTGTTAATCTCCAGCTATTCAAGAGCAGGTCCAACAGGTATCTCGGGGGGCTGTCTCAGTATTATAGGTTCGCGTTTCGTCAGAGAAGATCACAAGAAAAATAAAAGTTTGTTCATTGTAAACATTTTTTTTTTATTTTTTGCTACATTCCCTAAAAGCCCCGCCACAAACATATCTTTTACAATTATTGTTAGTCCACAAGGCACTATCTTTTTAAATTTTCAACTCTCTGGGTTAAAAGGGTGCAAAAGTTGCAAGCGTTTACTAAAAACTAAAAATAAAAGTCACAGCTATGTACATATGTGCGTGGGGCAGCTGATAAGTTCGCGGCCTAAGGCATTAAGTAAAAGAAGAAATCCGATTAAAAATTTGTATTTTTCAATATATTCGCCCTCGAGTGAAATGCAAACGCTTGGGGCCAAATCTTGGATGTAGAGTGGGTCTATCGTTGAAAAGCCTGTATCTTTTAAGGCCTGTCTCGAAACCCGCGCCTCGAGTCGTCGTTACTTGTCGAACGGCATGAGCATTTTCCGTACCCAGTGCGCAGAAATTTTTCGTGCAAAATTTCTCCAATCCGTTCTTTGCTGATGTCCAACTCGTCCGCTATCTGCCAAATTTGTATTCTTCGGTCGGCCAAAACTAATTTTTCAACTTTTCCGACGTTTTCTTCAGTGACCACTGACACAGAACGCCCTGGGCGGGGGTGGTCTTCACAGCGCTCCCGCTCTTGTTGAAATAAGCTATCCCATTTTTTGACATTGGTATTGGAAGGCCCAGAATCCTGAAGAGTCAATGACATGTCTTCGAAAATTTCTTTAGGCGATTTTCCTTTTTAAGTTATGTTTCGGAGTATAAGGATCACAACCCCCCCACTTTACTGCATCCCTACTGGTCCGCCTGTGGGGTTTGCCGGTTTGACCTCAGGAAGTACCGGCAGGCTTCCAGGTTTGGGATCACTTCGTCACTGAGGCCAATCAAATGCTGGTGTTTTTGCATTTGCTGGTGTTTTTTGGTCTGCGCGATTGTGTAGGGACTTTAATATTGCCTTTTTGACGGGGTTCGAAGGATCTCTCCTTTGAACATGACAATACCAACTGAGCCGGTCGTGCTCTATCTTGCTTGTGATGGGCTCTTTTATATGAAGGCTTCCTCGAATCCTGGAACTTCTTATTCTATCAAGCATTGTTACTCCTGCTGCCATGCGAAGCTGCCGTTAATTTGCCCTCATAGTTTTTGTCATTGTCCAGCATTGTGAACCGTATGTGAGCGCCGGACGTACAACTGCTGTGTAGTGCCTTTCTTTCAGCTTAGGGTACATTTTTCGCTTACGCGATGATTTCTGTCATCATCACAAGTTACTTCGCTATTTATCATAGATCCCAGATATTTTAACTTTTCGCACTTGGGAAGCACTTTTTCATTCAAGTAAATGTTTGGAATAGGCCGGTGTGGATCAGAGAACGGACAGCACAGATACTCTGTCTTTTCTGAACTAATATGGTACCCATTTTCCTCTAAAACATCCACACATACATCAAGTGCTCGTTGCAGGGACATTTGATCTTCACTTGAATATAAAAATAACCGATGCACTTTGGGGTCCGTCACTTTACCTTCAAGCAGATAACTGCAATAAATAGCAAAGGACTGAGGACTCTTTCCTAGTGTACACCGACTTTAATTGGGAACTCTTCGGTGACTCCTGTGGGACATCTTACTCTTATCCTTACTCCCACATACATGTCCATGATCAAGCGCACGTAGGTTTCTGGAACTCTTCGTTATCTTAGCGCCACCCATAAGAGATCTTTTGGTTGTCTATCAAAGTCTTTTTCAAAGTCAACCAACACCGTATGCAGGTTCTTTAAGGAATAACGATGTTTTTCCATTATTATCCTTATACTTTGGATTGCATCTGTTGTTGATTTACCCGAGACAAACCCGCCCTGGTCATCAGATAGTCGTATTATTTTCCGCAGTCGGCCATCTAATGCCCGCTCAACAATCTTCATGGTGTGCGACATCAGCAAAGGACTGATTAAGCATCGGATCACCGCTCATAAGTTTGGAGATAGAAATCATGAGCCATGTTTACCCGATGTCTCCTATCTTTTTCCAGAACTCAGAGGGTATCTCGTCTGGCCCAACCGCTTTTCTTCTTTTGGAGTATTTGACCGCAAACCTAACTTCTTCGACAGTAATGTGTAATGGCTCCTAGAAAGTATACCCGTTGAAACTTTTCGTTTAGAAGTCTTTCACAATACTGTCGCCATCTGTGGAGAATTTTGTCGTCTTCCACATGAAGCTGGCCTTGAGCATAGTTAATGAACTTTGGGGAACGAATCTCCTGAGCATATCTTCTTCTCTGGGCGGCTATTTTGTAGATAATCGTACCCTTATTCAAGTTGTTTTGTCGAAGCTCTTGGATAGCCTAGTTTCTATCAGACGCCGAAGACGATATTTCCTCCAACTCCCGGCCTTCCATACTTTTTGTTTGAAATTGGACGCACTTCTCTATGATAGTAGTGCCAAAATTTATCAAAATCTCGAGACCGAACGTTTTCACGAAAACAATAGGTACTTGGCCTTTGTAAGTGCAAATTAAACTGTTGGCTTCGGTTTCACTCCACCCTAAAACCCTGCCAGTTCACTCCAGCTCTTTATACTTTCAGTACTTTTACGAGAGTATAATATAAACTGACTAACTGTTATTAAAAGCAAAAGATCAAAAGCCATGGAGAACTGTCGGAAGAAAAATATGGCTCAATCGATATATACACACTTATGTACTTATGTATAGGTACACGTAACATTTGCTTCATAATTTCTCTGTTGCAGAAATTAATAATAAAAAAAAGACAATAAAATTCGCCTACGATTGCGCAATGAATTCTCCTCTTCCATGTTTCCCTATTTTAAATTTTATGTTTCTTAATGACTCATTGTATTTCGCTATGCAACACGGAAGCTTCCATTTCTATCCCTGCCCCCCCCTTCTATATTCAAAAATCAATATCCACCAAACTTAGACGAAAAAGAAAGAAATAAAAATAAAAAATCTGTATCCAGATATAAATCCAAAGGAAGAACTACCCATTACTCCCAGGCATTCATTCTTTTCAGCACTTACTCTCTTTCTTTCCCTCTTGCTCTCACTTGTTTTCCATCCCTTAGCACATTTCTAATTCCCTTCGCTGCTAAACCATTGAGCCACTAAAAAAGTAATAATAATATCCCTTCACATCCTGCAATAATACAACCATGTTGCCCCCCCCTGCATCCTTTCTTCCCCTGCAATGCCATCAACAACCTATTGTTGTTCATAGTGGCCTTCAGCTGCTGCTGCTACTACTACTGCATAGCTCCCTTCAAAACACCTCCACCCAACCCATCCACAGCCTCCTAATGTCGTTTAAACTCGCATCATTGTATTACATTTCATAGTTGAATATAAAGATAGCGGACGATTTATGTCAACCCCCAACCCCAGTCCACCCCTACCCCCCGTCACCGAAAAGAAACAGAAATTAAATTCAAACACACATAAAACCCCAAAAAAAGGATGCTAGATGGATGGGTGCTACTGCTGCTGCTGTACACACAGCCAATACAACAACTAACGACACCACACAATCAACGCGCGGCAGCATAGTGGAGGGTAGTTGCTGCTACTGCTCCCCCACACCACATTGCCAGAAAAAAGCTTAGTTCCACATTCTACACTCAGTCTCTTGTTCCCTCTGCTCGCCTTTCTTGCCAAGAAGGACGGCTTGAATAATAAAAATAAGAAAAAAAAAAAGTAACATCACAACATTACAGCAGTGGCATTACTTTTCCTCGTCCTTGTACCAGAGCCCCTTTCAAAGGATGCTCACTCGCGCTATTTTATAGCGAACGAGCTTACTACCTATACAAAAACTTAGAAATAATCACCAACATAAATCTCTAAAGCAGTAGAAAAGAAAAGATGAAGCAGCGTGGAGGGATGCTGGAGAAATCCAACCACCCGGTAAGTAATACAAAGCCAATCCAATGAGACGGGGGGAAGAATGAAAAAAAAAAAAAAAAAAAAACCTCCTGAGTACCATCGCGCGCGCGGCTGTAAAGAAGGACTCTAACAGTAGCGGTATAGTAGCGGCAGCCTTTAATTTTTTTATAGTTATTTCAAAACGAAAGCACCCCACACCAACCCCCCCTCTAAGCGCACGGTCGTAACTCACCCCCTTCGACGACGAGGGGGGGGAATATACATAAATCTTCTTTTCAGAAAATAAACACTAATACCAGAAAGGAAATAAAAGGAACTAGAAAATTTAGTATCTATACAAAATTTTATGAAAGCGCACAGGACGAAAAAAAAAATTCAAAAAAAAAGGAACGACGTTGAAGGCAAAGGAGAAACCCAAAAAAAAAATAAAAAATCGTAAAAAAAAAAAGAAGAGAAATGAGAAAAACACAAGGAAGCACAAAAGTTTTCATTTTCAAATCACCACCCTCTCCAAGAGGCAGCAACAAATCGTCCTTTCTTCCAAACAGCATTCAAACACTCACACCATACTGCCCTTCTAGTTTCCGCCCGCGAATACGAATTTGAACTAAAAATTCCGGGAAGAAAGACGACGACAAGCAGGAAGGGCAACTACCTGCAGAAATTATTACTTCATCCTCAATATCGCTAGTTCGCTTAGGGATAGCGAATGACGACGATGATGGTGGTCCCCAGTGGTGGGTGGATGGGGTGAGTTCTTTTCTTCATCGCTTCTACATCTTTTTCTAAACTATACAACTACACAGCAGCAGCTACCAGAAGAAAAAGACCTCCAGAAACGAAATAAGAAACACGATATAGATGATGATGATGATGGCGATAGTAGTAGCGCGCGGTGTGATGAGGTAGTAGTAAGGGGGTGGTTTGGTTGTTGGCGCGCACACAGCATTCATCTCTCCATCCCTTCGCGAAAAGTTACTATCGATTTAGAGTGTTGTAGTCGAGAGCAGTTTTTCAGCAGTTTCTTTATTTTGCCCTTACTACTCCGCCCGCCAGCCCACCCACCAAAAACTCTGTAGTCCTTGTTGTTGTTGTTATTCGTCGTTTACGAGTTTTTTTTTTATATTTTATTTCTTCAAAAACTACCCTTAATAGCTGAAGAGAAACGGTGCATGGGAGGAGGGCGGGAAAAAAATCATTTTTTAAGCGAGATCTTATTTCTCAGTAGTAGCAGTAGTAGTAGTAGTAGTAGAGGCGCGCACAAAGAGAGCGAAAAAAGGAAGAAATCCTGCAGAAGATTTTCAGCTATAGTGAGCGAAAGAGACGCGCACTGGGCCGCATTGTTAAGTTTAATTTTTCCTCTTTTTTTGCCATTATTTTCACTACCACCCCTGTGTTGTGTGCCTGCCTAGTTTTTACCACTCGGCATCGATGAAAAGGGTTGATTAGGGCAGCAAAAATAGAAACGGTACGCGGAGGAGGTGGAAAAAAAAGGAGCACACAGCATTTTAAAGTAGTTCCTGACCGATTATTTCCCATTTACCTTCATCCCCGGCACAAGCTGATACCTAGCTCTCGCTATACATGTGTACTATACCCTTCGGTCCAAACAGAGAAGAGGGCAGGCAACACAGAAAGGATTAAAACAAAAACCAACCCCTTTTTTGTGCCGAGGTTTTAGATTAATCATGGGTTTTTGATTGATTGAATCAGTTTTTTGAGATTTTCCCTACAAAGCAATGCGAAGCGAGAGGGAGACGATAACAATGCAAAGCGTAGCGAGAAAGAGAAGTAAAGCGAGAAATAACAAAAGGGTTCGAGTTGACCTCTTCTTTGGCAGTGAACCGTAAAAATCGCATTCCTTTGGTCAAACGAATTACACAAACACACACCAGCCAACCAACCGACCAAACCAACTCGGCAAAAAGAGCGTTGTTGGTGGTAGGTACACGGGGCTGGGGAGATTTTTCGAATCGCGAATATAGGTCGTAGGTCGCCGTTGAAACCGAGGGAATATTGAGATGATAAATGGCGAACAAAAGGTTCAGAAATTTTCCGGATTCGTAAAAGGCTTTCTATAGTGAGCGCATGAGAATATTTTCCGTCGTTTGGCCAAAGAGTGTGTATTTTGCGGAGGTCTTGCTTACTGGTTTTGTGTATTGTCGAGTTCTTGGAAAACAAGTAGAAATGTCAGTGTTTCAAGTTTACCCAGATTAAGAGTCAATGAGTTAATTTAATGGAACCAATGACAATATTTGTTTGGCTTTTTTTCGGGGGCAGTTTTGAGGCAATTTAGGAATTTAAAGTATCTACGTATTGAGACATTGCCACCAATGAATTCCCATTTGTCCATTAAAAAAAAAAAAATTGTTGTACTGAATCAGCAGCAAATAAATTGGCTGATCAGATGAAATGAGAAGATACTGAAAGCTTTGATATAGGTACATACATATATCCTTGCAGTCTTCAAATTAGCAAGCACCGACAAAGTACTCCCTATTTTCCTGCAAAAGGGAATAGACATCCTCTGATCAAAAAAAAGTACCCGCAATTTCCCATTCAAACAAACCGCGCTTGAGATATTGTCAAAAGCTTTTTATTTTTAGGTTGGTACATCTGTCATCTGATGCTCAAATATCTGTTTAAGAGCCATTTGTCGGGAGTTTGTGCGTGATAGCTTTGTAAATAAGTCAGTGTTTGTTGTGCTCTGCGAATTTGCTGAATTTGTTGCAGAAACAGCATTGTATTGATGACGCTAAAGAAATGCTTTCTTTAGGTCTATGAATATGACATCGAAACTAACCAACAATCATCGGAATGGCACTTCTCAGATGAGCCAAAACCCAAAAAACCACGACCTAGGCTATCCAAAAAAAACAAAAATCAATGCTTTGTTGCCCGTTTTCTTTGATTGCCGTGGTATGGTCCACTCCGAATTCCAGACAATAAATAAGGAGTATTAAGTGAGCGTATTAAAGCGTTTGAGGGAAATTGTTCGTCGCAAAAGGCCAGAATTGTGGAGAAACAACTCGTGATTTGTTTACCACGACAACGCACCGGCTCACAGATCTCATTTTGTACCCGACTATTTGATCAAAAACAACGTTCATACCGTTCCATATTCACCTGACATGGCTCATTGTGACTTTTTCCTATTCCAACGACTTAAACGTTTTCAGACTTTTGAAGATTGGAGAAAGCGTTGGAATATGTGTATTGCTTGCAATGGAGGTTACTTTGAAGGGAATAAAATGGATATCGATGAATAATTGAACCATTTTCGTTTTATTGAAGAATTCCGGGTACTTTTTGATCAGAAGGTATCATCTGTTTGTTTTCCTATACCTATGCTTTTTATTTATGTAAATACACAGTTTCAATCGAAAAAGTTAAAATTATTTTAAATTTAAACTGCAGTTCAACTAATGAGTATCTGAGTTGAAACCTTAAATTTAAATCGCTCGGTTTTCCAGTCTGATTTAAGCCTCCGTTTAACTGAACGCAGTTTAGCATACCATTACGACTGAAATGTTTATAAAATTTTACTGAAACGTTGGTTATTATTTGAAATTTCGGAAATTTCATCTCGCAATGTTTAATGGAACAACCTGAATGAGAAGCCAATTTTTAATTTCGTGTATTTCATCGAAACTTCAAGCACTCTACGCATCTTGTACAGGGTCTTTCAATAGCCACACTTGAATTTTGACAGCTGTTGATTGTGTTATGGTTGAAATGACAGCGCTGTCATTCTGTGACGCCATTTAATCGTGAAAAACAACACGTTTCAACAAAACGTTGGAATTATGAAAATTTATTACAAAAATTCAGCGCATTTTTGGCTGAATGGCTTCATAAATAATCAAAATTGTCAGATCTGCAACGATTCCTATCCACAACAGTTCTAGGAGCTTTCTTTACATCTAATTATAGAAACTCACTGTGTACTGTGAATTTTGGTTACGCGGGGTCTTTAGAAATGAGACGATGCTACGTTGCACAGCGAATGAATGAATGGCGTTATTCAGGGATGTCAACTGGCCACCATGATCGTGCGGTTGTACGCCTTTAGACTTTTTATTTGCACCTACCTCCGATTTTAATCAAATTTAATATTTGAGTTGCGGTGGATATATGCTTACCCAGGTTTTCGTCAAAAAATACGTATAACGGTACATTAATTATTAACTGAATTTTAAAAATTTACTATTTCTCGGCTAAGGCTCGACCGATTTTTTTCCAAATTAATATCTACGCATTATTTGATATATGCAAAGGTTATGGCGTACCAAATTTTTTAAAAATTGTTTGAAAGCTTATTTCAGCGTTTTCTTTTCCAAGATGACATGAAACGTATCCATCACAAGACGAGACAAATGTGTACTTTATGAACTTATAATAAATCGACTAAAACAATTTCCATTTTTATGAGATTATTTCCGATTTTTAGCATTATTTATTCTCTGACGTCTAACCTAAATAAAATCCACAATGTACTTACATATAATATACCGAGTGGGCCATCTGTCAATTTTTTTTTAATTACATGTTAATTTGACACTGACAGCTCTCTCGCACTCAAAAAATTGGCAGAAACACAGTGTCACATCGCTGCTATATCGAATAAATCGATTTACGTTTGAACAACGTTGGGAAATATTGAAAACTTATTTCCAAATTGAGTGCTGTGTTGCCGAAACAGTTCACATTTTGAAAAGAAATGTGGTATACTCGTACATATAATATGTCTGAAAAGGGGTTAAGTGTGTGTTTGCGAGGAAGGAATAGGAACAGAACACTAAAACTTGACATGCTTATGATGCATAAGCTGCATGCAATCGGATTTTGTGTTTTCGAAATACAATGTTCTTCAAAGAAATCTAAAATTTCCGAATATACCATCATCTGCTAAATTAATTAAGAAGCTGAGGCTTTGCACACTCATAGTAGGACCTTACGTAGCTAGTTTCCGAAGCATAAGTCATACAACTATTCTTTTCTTTTCACAAGACAGTATCATGTACATTTCTTAAATCAAACAATTCAACGACATATTTTCATCTCACTTTCCGAGAAATGAGGTTAAAAATCTCATACCTTACCTAAAACGGTAAAAAAACTTGTTCCTATTCAAAAGACAATTAGCTTTTTCATGTGCTATCTCAAATTTATACTTCCCCATTTAAAAACGCAAGCTTGGCCCGAATGTATGTAATTTACGGTCACCAAACAACTTCTCCCGTAATTTCTTAAAACATTTTTTATTAGAATTTTTCATATCTCCAACCAATCTTTTGAGATATTGAGGTGTCTTAATTTAAATGCCCCATCCTGTATAATAAGCAAGTTCAAATTAGTAGCTGCTTTTCCAAATACTACCTTCTGGGAAAATCGTGGGATATTTAGTTACATAAAGTGAGAGAAGAGGGAAAAATCGCCAGAGATCGTAGGAAAAGTAACGTAAAAGTCCTACCTACGAGTACATTGAATAGGAGCAGGGAAAAATTAACTTCACGAAAGCAGAATGGGGTGGGGAGACACCTTGAGCCCGGGTAAAATACAATAACTAAACGAATGTTACACACGAGATCTTGTGAAGGAGTTACCTAAGTATTTTCTAACATTTATCTTTAAGCCATTATTAATGCACCATAAGGTCCGTCTGGATCTTAATGCATTCATCTTGGCTTTTAATTTCTAAAAATATTTTGAGATCATCCGCATACATTAAACAGTGACAAAATGTGAACTGTTCAATAAACATAATGAAAAGGAGCGGCTCTAGATGACTTCCTTGTGGAACTCCAGAAGTGCAAGAAATTAATCTTGAATAATTGTTATCAAGACAGACAATGAAATCCAAATCTTTCCAGCTTCTTTGTCAGCAACTCATGTTTCACAGAATCAAAAGCCCTGCTTAAGTCCGTCATCCTGACATCCACTTTCAACAGCATTAATTACAAAAAAAAATATATAAAATGGACCAGATTAGATGTTGTCGAACGACCTGAAAAAACCCATGTTGAAACTCTGATAGAGAAAATCTTTAGTGTGAAAATCTATTCTTCTTTTTACAATGCATTCAAAAAGCTTTGATGTAGCGGAAAGTTTGCAAATACCTCTGTAGTTTTCGACGTCATTTTTAGAGCCAGATTTAGAAATAATCGCGAAAAAGAGATCTTCCAATTATCGAAGGGCAAACGATAGCTTGACTACCATAAGTAGAGGTTTCCAGATAGAGCTGCAACAGTTTTTTAATATAATTCCAGGGATACCATCAGCCGGATTCACCTAGGATTCAGCTACAGATAACAGACTCAATATCCTGAACGTCCAGAACTAAGTATCTAAAATCAATTTGTGGCGTTGAATATGATTCAGTCAAAGTTGGTATTACAGAGTGATTTCTTTATCGGTTTTGTTTCCCGATTTTTGAAATTGTTTGTAAGTTTTTTAAGTGCAAAAGTCGTCGTCTTCCCGGATGTTGGTTTTCAAATGCTCCAAAGATTGGGGATTATCTGCATAGACACGATCTTTAGCATAGCCTCACACAAAAAAGGAATCCAACGGGGACAGATCACACGATTTTGGTAGCCAATTGTTGTTGCCAAATCTCAAAATTAAACGGCCGAGGAAATTTTCGTATTTTTTGTTGTATGGCACATAGCCCCATCCTGTTGGAATCGCACACATCAATGTCTTCAATCTCAGGCCACAAAAAGTTGTTCATCATGTAATCATATCTCAGATAATTCACCTTAACAGCGGAGTCTTAGTCGTTTTTAAAGAAAAACGACCCGATCACGCCCCCGCGCCGGTCCACAGCGCACACAAAACTATCAATGGCCTTGGACTAGATACAATGACCTTTCAACGATCACATTTGGATTCTCAGTACCACAAATTCTGCAATTCTGTTTGTTTACGTAGCCGCCAAGAGGGAAATGGGGCTCATCGCTGAAGAATATTTTGTTCGAAAAATCGACGTCAACTTGCTGACTTTTCAGCACCCAATCGGTGTATGTTCTGCGCATTCTATGGTCAACAGGCTTTAGTTGTTGTATAAGCTGGACCTTATAGGAATGAAGATGAAAATCGAAGCGCAAAATATGCCAAACGGAGCTGCGCGGCGTGGAATTGACAATTCCATATAAGGCTATGTTTTCCTTATGTTTCGAATTGCGATTGGACAATTATGACGATAAAACAATTGTAATGCTTCAAGCGGTGGTTAAAAAATCCATATTGTAAAATGTCAAGGCAAGACCTAACTACCTGTCATTATGGATGACAGATGCCATATGGCAGGGATGTGAAATCCTAACCTCGAAATGAATAACCCTTATTTATCTATCTTATTTACTATTGTAACTATAAACCATATCCTGAAAAATCCAGGTACAAATTTAAATGAACTACGAGTATATCTCCGAAATATCTTAAACTCTCATTTTATGAATTGTCACTTTACATATTTACATACAAATCCCTATGTACTACACACTTCTAGATAATTTTTATTATAAATAACTTTTAACAATTGTCTAATCGGCCAATCATTTTCTTTATTACAGATACAATTCCAAGAGAATCATTTTCAAAATAACACAGGTAAATTTGAAATTAAGCAACTAAAACTAAATACATATTTAAAATAAAAAAAAAAAAAGGAATTCCACCCCAATTTCGATTGACCCCGACGTGATTTGAACACGCAACCTTCTGATCTGGAGTCAGACGCGCTACCGTTGCGCCACGGAGTCTCATATTGGGGATGGATAGAATTCGCGACAGTTCTAATCATTTATCATTGCCAATGTGTTTCAAGTCCGATCAAAATAATTCAGATTATAATCAAATAACATACACAAGTATGTTAGTGTAAGCGTGTTCGTGGGGAAACTGTGATTTTTTTTTCTTGGTAGGTATAGCTAGGTAGTTGTGTATCCGATGGATTCCTATGGCTTTTCATGCGATTAATTTGTGTTTTCTTTTTTCCACGAGGTATTGTAAAATAAAAATAAAAAAAAAAAAAATTTATAATGAAATAAATTAAGTAATTTAAATGTTTTATGATTTATATTTGCGAACAGATAAGCAATGAGGGGTCGTGTGTGTTTACCGAGTCGTGATGTATTATGGTTCTCATATTTGTGCATTTTTATTTTGATATTTGTTCAGTTGAGTTGCAGTCAACAATAGGAGAGAAATTTAAATTTAAGAATTCAAATTCTAAATATTTACTTGAAGTGCAAGTGGGGGCTACCTTGCTTTCAGCTTTTTTGGTCACACGTCGATTGTTTAAATGAAACAAGATTTCATTATATTTTCCAATGTTTCGGCAGGGATTGCTGACTTCTCCAGGGGATCGTTGTTGGAGAAATTTTAAATACATTTAACGGCAATTAAACATTACGTACAGATTGAACAATTAAATAGCAAATAGTTATCATAATAATAGTTAAACAATTTTAAAAATGAAATACAAAGCTCTTCTAACGAAGAATAGTTAATTACTGCACTTCTAATGAACAATATTTAAAATTTAAAGCTTTATTTGTGTGTCCTGCTTCTAGATCAAATTGTTTTTATTGTTGAGAATGTGCAACTTCTCGAAAGTGTAACGCTTTGATGTATGCTTCTCAGTTTTTAGGATCTTGGCGTTGCCAAAATCTGGTCTTTCGATGCTCTGGCTCGAAAGTGCAGTTTTATTGGCGCTCTTGGATCGTATATCCGATTTGTGGTTGGACATACGCTCCTTGAGGAATGGTTTAGTCGATCCAATAAGCAAAGATCACAGATTTCGTTTTCGTTGCCAAGGCAGTTAATTTTGTATATCATATCTGTCCATCTCTCTTTTTCGGTTTTCGCCATAAGCTTGGTGAAGAATGACGCAAGCAATCTGTTGGACTTGTACGCCAGATTGACCTCTTTAGTGTTATTGACGATCATTTGTTCGAAAGAATCGGCTAGTTTCGGAAAGTAGACTTTTGTAGATCCCTTTTCTTCCGTCGGCTTGGTCATCACTTGGAGTCCTAGTAATGATAGTAATTCACTATGTATTACTGTCAAAGATAGGCTTGCTGTTCGCACTGATGACATTAGTACATGTATCCAGCGTTGCCACTGATCAAATTGAAAATTGGGTCCAAAAAAGAGGCCCTGCTTGATGAAAAATTGAATTAAAAAAATTCACATTCATGAAATAAATAAATATTTTGGTGCTAACAGTCCAATGTAGGCCTAGCTTTTCACAGCCACTCGTGCTGTGTGCCTCACGTTCATATGTCATCATACAAACAGCTTCCACGAGCACAGATTACACTGGAATGTCATTTATTTTTTTAACTGCATTTATTAATATTGAAGTCCAGGTGGTCTGAATTTATATTATAAAGAGTAATTCAATTGGAGGTTGCAATTTGAACCTGGCACTACTGTGCCAGCTGATATTTGATATCTGTCACATTTATAACATGGAACAGTGTACAATAGAACATTGTCCATTCACAGTTCAGCGACCAGCGAATGGGCGATCTGCGAACAAACCATTTTTAGTACATTTAAAGGCACACAATTAACAATTTTACTATTCCAAAAGAACAGAGCTTAATTTATCTATCGATTAGTAGGAAAACAGTTAAATTTTAATTAGTTTCTGCGAAGAAATTAACAATTCGCTGATTCGAATACTTCTTGCGAACTTTCGAATTTTATTCACATTCCACAGACGAGGAACGCAATCCACATTCGCGCGACAAAAAAAATTCGCGAGAGTTTAACCTCAATCAAAATTCTTTTGTTTTGTTCTTGGTGGTAACGAATGACGAGTGAAATTCACAGATTGCTGCGACTAGAAAAAAAAAGTAGCTGTGAATGAAATATCAAAATTCGCTGAGCTGTGAATGGACCTTTAGACGTATCTCCGAAATCGGAAAAAAATAACCAACACTATTCACACATTACGAAAGAATGCCGATACACATAACCGTCTATCCCTGGCAGCAGAGTCGTACTTCGAAAATTCTTGCGATGCTGCTGTAACAGTCAATGGTGAACGTCATCGAGACATGATAACAAATTGTTTTTGGCACCGATTGGACGATATCGGTGCTGTTATTACACACAAAGTTTCCCGGCCACATCATCTCTCATTTCTTCAACCAAAATTGGCCACCAAGAACGAGCGATAACACGACATTGGATTTTGTTCGCTTTGGGGATATGTAAAGTAGAAGGTGTATGCCTATAACCAAAAACGGGTCCAGAGCAAAAGGAAAAGATTCGACGCATTATTTATGAAATAACCGCAGGATTTGTGCCGAAAAGTAATAGAAAATTTCTTCAAAAGGGCGTAAGTCTGGAAAGCCAGCATACGGAGCATTGATCTGATGCAAAGCAAAGAGTAAGGAAACCACACTGGGGAAACTGACTGTGGTACAAATATCGACCAGTAGAGCTATAATTAGTGGACACCCTTCTATACTTTCTACCGCTTGATACACAAATAAAACACATTGCAGGAAATAGTACGCTCAGGCTTATTAATTTAGGCTTCTTCAAAACTAGCAGGATATGGCACTGTTCAATCCTAAAGAAATTTCTGACAGACAATCCGAAATAAACGGATGGTATCCTTGCTGTATTCGATTTCGATACGCCGTGCAAAGCTGTCTATCCAGAAAGGGAACAACAACAAAGAAATTCAGTTGCAAGACACAATCAGATTTCAATTTATACAGAAAAATTCATTTAAATTTCCGGACACGTGTAGTGTATTTCAATCAGAGTTTCTGGCTTTTTTTTTTTTTTTTTTTTTTTTTTTTTTTTTATAATTCGCGCGCGCCAAAAGGAATATGAATACCTTTATACTGTTACAGGGCACGGGCTTTTAAGGAAAGGGAGAAGAGGAACAGAGGAGAAGCCTATGCACGTTGGCTTTAAATGTTTGAAGGTTGTAGTGATGGGGAAATACAGAGCTTGGTAGATCATTCCACATTCGTGTCGTTCGGCTTATAAACGAATCCCTATATTTAACAGTACGACCGAAGTTAGGCTTTAGGGTGAACTGATGTGCATTCGAAGCATGTCGCGTATTGCGGGTGAAGTTTTGAAGGGGAGGAATGCAGCTGGCTATTTCGCTGGAGCATTTTTTATTAAAAAAACGATAAAACAGGGAGAGACAGGAGACATTTCTCCGATGTTCTAGTGAATGAATGGAATTCACAATGTCTCTATCACCTATAAGTTTTAACGCGCGATTTTGTACCTTATCAAGAATGTGCAGAACGGTCTTGGGTGCACCAGACCAGATATGGGCGTTATATTCCAGCTTAGGGCGAATGAAAGCCTTATAAATTGAGGCCAGATCAGACGGGGTAAAATATTTCTTGCACCGTTTAAGGAATCCTAGACATTTTGCAGCATTTCTGGCGACCTCGAATATGTGATCGTTCCATCGAAGATGGTTATTAATACACATACCGAGAATGGCAAGTCTTTCGGTTTCAATGATGCAAGTACCATCCATGGATAATGGTTGAGGGTTTTGGTTTCGCTTGAGAGACAGAAGACAGCATTGTGTTTTGGAAGCATTAAATTCCACTCTGTTGGTTGAACCCCATTTAATTATGCTGTCCAGGTCGGAATTTAATGTGTTTAACATACGTTGCCGTTCCCCTTCTACGGCCGAAGAGCAAGGACGTGAGTTAGGGAACGAATATGAAAAACTGAGGGTACTGTCATCAGCGAAGGAATGGATTGGATTAGAAGCTGCAGACAAGAGATCATTTATAAAAATAAGAAAGAGAGTCGGAGACAAAACAGAGCCTTGGGGAACACCAGCATTTATTTGGTGAATTGCAGACTTGAAGCCGTCCAAAACAACTTGTATTGAACGCCCCGAAAGGTAATTTCTAATCCATTGAAGAAGAGACTCAACGACGCCATATGCACGCATTTTCGACAAAAGAGCCTGATGCCAAACTCTGTCAAATGCCTTTGAAATATCAAGCGCAACCATCTTGGTTTCGCCGAAGTGATGGAGAGATTGGTTCCACTTCTCGGTGAGATATGCCATCAAATCACCAGTGGATCTGTTGCTACGAAAACCATACTGCCGGTCATTAAGGAGTTTTCGTGAATCGAGATATTTCATAAGCTGACGATTTATCAGCGTTTCCATGACCTTGGAAAGAAGGGACGTAAGTGCAATGGGTCGGTAATTGGACGGGGAGGAAGATTCGCCTTTTTTGGGGACGGGCTGGACAAATGCTGTTTTCCATCTACTCGGAAAGAGCCCTGAAAAGTAGGATAGACAGAAAAGCTTACGCAGAGGTTTTGCCAGCGTAGAAGAACACCTCTTCAGAACTATGGGGGGGATACCATCTGGACCAGCGGATTTGTGTATGTTAAGACCTTTGAGTACTCCTGCAACTGTACGAGTGCGAAAGTTGACTTGTCCCATGGAAAATTTGACGCTCTCAAATACAGGTGGAGACGAAGCATTATCTGGCAGCGTGGAGTTCGCTGCAAAGTGAGCAGCAAGCAGATTAGCTTTGTCTAAGGAGCTGACAGCTGGAATGTCATTGTAAATGAGCGTGGGGATGGCAGACGAGGCAGAATTTTTAATATTTTTGACGAATGACCAAAAATTTTTACTACCTTTGGGACATTGTAGGATTTTTTGCCTCAATTTTTGGTCATATAAGAATTTTACACGTCGAATGTGGGCATTGCAGTCTTTTCTGGCTTGTTTAAACTTCTTTCGGTTTTCCTCAGATTTGTTGGCTTTATAAGACCGAAAACTTACTTCTTTCAACCTGATAGACTCTTTACAGCTCTGGTCAAACCACGAGTTTGCCTTAGGTTTAATGCTCTTTATTCTGTTAGGAATAAAGTCATTCATACCTAAGAGTATGGTGTTAGTGATCATATCAGCAGCGGCATCCACGTCGCTATCGAGGAAGCATAGCGACCAGTTAAAACTCCTAAAGAAGCTATTGAGGCCGCTCCAGTTGGCTTTCTCGTATTGCCATACTTTTCTTTTAGGAGTTTTTTCTTTAACTGAGTGGTCGAAGTACGAGAATTTAGCTGATACAATATTATGGTCAGACCGACCTAGAGGCGCTAAAACGTCAATAGTGTATTTATCAGGGTGCGAAGTAAGAAACAAGTCCAAAGTGTTGGCGGAATGACTTTCAATGTCCGGTATACGTGTAGACTCATTTACAAGCTGAGTCAAATTGTTTACCTCAGTGAAAAGTTCAACATACCTTCCTTCGGGTGTTGTCTGTCCAGAATGTTGAAGCCAATCCGAATTGTGTATATTGAAATCGCCCGCAATGACGATTTCAGTATGAGGGTACAAGGAGACAATTCGAGTGATGGAATCGGACAGCGCATCAAATTCGTCAAAAGTTGAGTTGCTGTCCGCACTAGGGCTTCTATAAATAAAGCAGTAGTGAATTATTTGCTTACGGACGGTGAATTTTAGCCATATGAAATTAAATTCCGGGTTGGAACAGTGGCCATACTGTGGTGGAACTTGGTAAGCAATATCACTACGGACGTAAATGGCGAGGCCACGGTGGGGAAAGAATAATGACACTAAGTTATATCCAGGCAGTTTCAAATCGGAAGATTCTTCCACTACCTGTGTTTCGCTTAGTGCCAGAACAGCTGGTTTATGGGAATGGGCGTGGGCGTACATATCGAAGAAATTCGTTCGAAGCCCACGAATGTTGGTAAAATCAACCCTAAATTCCCTCATCACTACAACATAGAAACACAAAAAGACACAACTCTGACGTAACTAAGCAAAACTGTGAAGTGTAGATCCAAAGAATAGTTTTCCAAAACAAACTGTCGCAGGTGCTATGCCCAAACGACAATCAGCTAAGGTCCGCTATTCGAATAAACATTCACAGTCCGCTATGCATCAAATGTTACACTCTCTCAGTCATCGCAACTGGAATTATGTACATATACAGCACATGCTCCAATTGCGATAACGAAGAAGCGCAACAGTGAGTGAGTGGAGGTGACAAGATGGCTATGCTCAAGGCTGCGGAAGCGCTGAAAATGATAGGGATATCGAATGGGATTATCGCTATTGATAGTCAAGCGCGGATAAGGCGCTAGATTCGAATACTATCAAATCTGAAATAGTCCTAAACTAACGCATAATGCGTTCAGAATAGCGTATGACTACGTTGGGTGCCTGGTCACAATGGAATAACAGGAAACGAACTTGCGGATGAGCTAGCAGGAAATGGTCGAAAAAAGATCGGTGACCAAGTGAAAGTAAACCTACCTTCATGTATACAAAAAGCATGAATGAATGAAAGGGTTACCAGGGCCCTATGACCTTCTTTTGATATTGAAGGTAGGTAGTGTAGACTACAAACAACTCCTAAAGTTCTGCATTGAAATTAAATGTTTTCAGAATTAAGGTAATTTAGGTTCGCACTTTAATTAGTTGTTTCCGCCAGAGATCTTGATGGGCCCAATATAGTGCCTATTGTTCTGTGTAAGCTCTTCACAGCCCTGCATAACATAACCTAACACTAATACTCGCAGCTAGTAATACCAAAAGATAAAAGCAAAGAAATAAAAATGTTTCAATACAAAAGTGAGGATACACTAGACCGCAGCTAACCTGAACGATTAACATAAACCTTAACCTACGCCAAACTTAACTTTAAGCTCACTTATAACTCCTAACAGGCAAATACAACTTATGGTGCCCAACGTGAGGCCCAAATTTAGTGCGAGAGTGAAGGATGGCAGCGACTCACAAATACTCGGCTCATTTTATTGAGCAAGATAAGTTAAAGAGTGTAGAGAAGAACTATACCCATCCGAAAAGTTGAGACAAGCAACCGACTTGCAATAGTCTCAATTGGCGAAGAATTATTATTATTTTCTTTAAACTTTTTCATTAAAGGGCTACTCAGGCTACTCTTTGTCCAATTACAGACTGAAAACAGCTGTCCAATCTACGGCCGTTAATCTAATAAATCTCTAGATGTAGTTAAAGGTCCCTAAAAAATAAAGAACGTAATGCGTAGCTTATGGAATCTTGTCCACGTTGGAGTTCTTTTTCGTTTAATCCTGATACGGGTACGGATTTGTGGTATGAACTGAAGAAATTTGCGCCGACACTCATCAAGTTCCACAAGCGCCGCTTTCGTTTACTTGACAAATACTAGACAGACGAGAGCTATAGAATGGTTACAGTAATGCCCTGAATGAACAACCCGGCAAAGTTGCAATGAACTCGTAGATGCCAAACTAACCCTGTAAAGAATCTTCAAATGCCTAATAGTCAGTCGCAGTTTGCATCAAGATTTGCATTTGGCTCTAGCCATGGTAAGCTATCTGATGCTCGAAATTCTCTTATTCGAATTCCACCTTCAGTAAGCCCGTCGTGATTACCAAAGCACTCAACGCTGGCAAACAGGTAGCTCTATTTTGGTCTACCGAATTGAAGCAAAGGAGACTACGAGTAAAGGCTGTGTTGGGTATGTAGGAACTCCAATCAGCTTAGTCGCCAATTTGCTTATGTTATGTAGGTGCAGCACCTGGAAAGTGACCACCAATTTCATAGGAATGCTGCAGATAGTACAATTACTCCAGTCACTCACCCAAGACAGAAGCAGAGATGGTCGCCCTCGAAAAGCGTGGCGCAGGGACGACGATCGAAAAGGAGTCTCGATAGTTAGGGATAGAAGGGAGTACAGGAAGTTGATACAGACCGCGTAATCATTATAGGAATACAAGAACTTAAAGAAAAGTTTCCGAACATTTTTAACTGATCTATTATCAAAGAGCCCTTTTCGGTCAACTTTCTCTTTTGTAAAAAGTTTCTCTTGAAAAGAATAGCTATCATCACACGCTCAAGGGAGCAAAACTCTATTCTAATATCAGCTACTCGTTTCAGGTTATTTATAGTTAAAACCGCAAGGGTTCAACGAATAGCAGGGGTACGATTATGTTTCCGAAAACACTTGAACACTTAGTATTAGTACCTATCCCTCTTCAAAACGGCCACAACTCGGCAAACTTGAATTCCTAATCTATTCCCCTTGAACCAAAATAAGTTCGTTGTCAACGTTACAAAGACTTTCCCCCCTCCACATTCCTAATAGAATATTTAAAAACAAATTACTCAGTTAATTCGACCATCACATTTAGGTAAACACCAGACTCAAAAAGCTAGACAAAAACACTACATCTGACCTTAAATTCCTACAAAGCATCTCCAGCTAAGTAGAATTAATCGATAGCCCACTGAACTAATTTCAAAAGACGTTGCAACTCCTCCAGCCACTCTGTGGCCACCACCATTATCATCCTAAGAATTGAAAAGAAAATACCCAAGGAACAAAGTGTAGGAATACTACCTCACTCTTGGTTGTCGAGAAGAAAACGAAAATATATCACAAGAAAATGTCCTTCTTCTCCGGCAGAGATCGCCGGCACGCATCCTTCAGCCAAACCTCCCTTTTGGTTTTCCTACATTTCTTTCCATCAACTCGAAGACGATTTTTGGTTTTTGTTTTGATTTCACGAATTTTTTCCTCACCGTCCGTCCTTTTCCAGTCATTTGTATGTGCTTTCTTCTTAGTCGTCGTCCTTCATGTGGGGTGAAACTTGGATTGCGGTACGACCTCCGCAGCGCACACATAACAATCAACCAAAAAATCCCGAAAAGTCCTTGAGACGGACGACGGCGAAAAATTACCGTGGAAACACACTGAGATAAATAATATAGAAAAAAAAAAATAAACAAGTCTATGGAAGGGAAAACAAAACAAATACTCGAATCCTTGTTGATCACGGTCTCTCGCGTGCTACTCAATGGTCTGTGATGCATACAGTGATTTTCGGGGTGGTTTCGCGTAGAGTGCTTATCATAGACCAAAGATGTGTGTGCGGGGGTGAGCGACAGTGAAATTGTCTTCCTTAACTCTACTTTTGACAAAGGACATGTCATGTACACTCGCATAATGAGTTTCAAATGAAAAAAGGAACTTTAACCCCTGAATGCCCGGACTCCCAACTGAGCGTTCTCTAGCAAACATAATCAATACTTTACAAAACCTCTAGTACAATGCTTAACTTTTCCGCCGCTCCAACCCCCACTGTTGCTATCCTAAATCATCCTAATCCACCACCCCCTTCAACTTAAAAAAAAAAAAATTAAAAAAAAATAGAAACACACACATACAAGCAATAGAAATAGCGAACAAAAAAAAATACCTCACAGCGAATATGTCGCGATGTGTACTTCTTTCACTTACATCTCCACTAATACTAACACTACCCCTAGGTAAGTATCTGTTAAAGTAAAAAAACGTAAAATAAAAAAATTTATAAAATATAAATTCATACCTACATAATATCCACTTACAACTACGACTAGTAGGGTATTTTTTACTTTACTTCTTGATCAACCCCCATCGCATCGCCGTCATCGTCGCCGGTTTTATCCGCCGCTACTACACAACTACGAGTCTTTTCTCCTTTGAGGTAGCGATTCTAAGCAGCATCAATGTAACATAGAATAGGGTTGCCACTTATTGCAGATTCCGTAAACAAAAAAAAAAAATAATTCAATTGAGGACAAGTGTGTTATAGGTAATAGAGGAAATTTGAGCTACATACTTATATACTCGTATACACAGGTACTTGTAATTTTACTTTGTGGTCATATTCAGTGAAATTGTAATAATAATTGTGCATAAGTGCAGCTGTTGGGTCGTTGAAACACTTGATGGTAAATTAGAATAGAAGATCAAAACCAAGTCATGGGATTATCGAAATACAGCTTCCGGTCGTAGGACTAAACAATCGAAAATACCAAGGGTGAAAATAAGTGAAAGCAATGGGGATGGCTGGCATGGATCGGGCACATGCTCTTAACGATTCAGGAACACGATGAAAATTAGAAAAAACTAGTTTAGGTAAGCCTGTTATTTTGCCGATTTTAATTCTAGTTGCTTGCTGATAGCATGTGAGGCGTTTTTTTGTCGGAGGACAACTGTTTGCTTTAGTTTATCCTGGTGGAAACCTTTATACAAGATGGCGCAAAAGTAATGATTTTATTTTTCATTATTGTTACTTGAACTTCGTTCCATTAAGTACTGAAGATGCAAACCCTACAGGCGGACCAGTAGGGATTCAGTAAAGTGGGAGGGTTGTGATCCTTCTACTCCGGATCATAACCTCGTCGTAAGGAAAAGAAGAATTGAATATGATATCATTCGAGTGATGGCCTCCAGCGTTTAGGCAAATTTGAGCCATTTTTATGTCTGTTTGTTCTCAGGGCCGATAGAGTTCACATAGACCAATGATCTCAAATAACCCGAAAGAAAGAAGTCTGAAATGGTCAGATCGGGTGATCTTGGGAGCCAATGCAAATCGCCTAAACGGGAGATAAAACGGCCTGGAAAAGTGTCCTTCACTAAGTCCATTGTGTCGCCTGCTGTGTATGCAGTTGAAACCAAAAGTGCTCCATCCCCAATTCATCCAATTAGGGTATTAAAAAGTCACGTAACATGGTTCTATAGTGCTTGCCAGTGACAGTTACCGAGTTGCCAGCAACGTCTTCGAAAAAGTAAGGCCCAATTAGCCTTGCAACACAGACGCCACACCACACAATAACTCTCAGTGAATGTAAAGGCGATTCTGGAATAATACGTGGGTTTTTCAGTGCTTGTTGACATGTTCGGAGAGATAGAAATGTAGTTCGTCACTCATGATTAATTTTGAAGGAAGGTATATTGAAGGTATTCCAAAAGGGCTTGGTGGTCTGCGGGTAGCAGCTGATGCACAGCATCAATATTCTGGGCTGAGCGGCCTGTTTTTGGTCTGCCATCTCGTGTTATGCCAGTCTCTTTGACGTAAGCGGCTTGTCGTCGCAACAGTCGGTGCCGATCGTTGGAGAAATCTTC
This sequence comes from Pocota personata, assembly GCA_963082735.1. Lineage (NCBI taxonomy): Eukaryota > Metazoa > Arthropoda > Insecta > Diptera > Syrphidae > Pocota > Pocota personata. Next base: position 8,463,674 of record OY720430.1, read on the forward strand.
GACGAAATTCACGTTCTGTTCTTATCACTGATGAAATATTCCGCAAAAAAAATCAACACAATTATTCCACATTCTTGAGGTGTACCTACAGTGTTTCATTGTCCATCGTCATGTTTATAGTATTTGTCAATATCACGATGACAGCAGACGCCATTTGCGAAAATCATGAACAATTCATATAGGGTCATTGCATTTGCACAACCTTGTGCATACATATATGCAGTCTAAAAGTGCGTGCTTTAACTAGTAGGGTATTACGAGGGCACACAATGTGCTCGGTAAAACGCCTCGGATAAGGAGTGATCACACATTGACTGACAACTATCGTACGCGGCTTCTCTAAGATTGGCTTCTGGAATGTTGGATCTCTCGCTGACTCTGGAAAGGAAGGTCTGCTTCAACTTGGGCTATAGTTCATACAGCATAGCTTAGGCAAGTAGCGAAGTAAGATGGTCAGAAGCGGAGGAGTACCAGCCCCCAAAGCTTAACACTGTCATACTATAAGTTAGCAAGTTTTCTCGGTAGTATGCATTAAGGAATCCTCCAGGGCGGCAATTTTTAAGCAACCATTTGCCGCAAGGAGTGCAGACAACTATTCAATAGCATTGGAACTTTGTAAAATGTGTGTCCTTACAGAGAAGGCATACACACCAAATGTATCTCTCTACGAGTATATCTGATACCTGGAGCCATATCGAAGAAAGTAAAGAACACAACACGCTGACTATGTATGGTATGATAGCAGATTTGTCTACATAATCACTAAAGAGCTGGTAGGTGGTCTTAGCTCTAACTAAAATATAGTTAAAGATCTAGGCTGTTCTTTACATTTTACTACGACTTAAAACCGTGCTCAGATAAACCTCTCCGATACACCGGTTTCTCGAATCGCACTACAGCTCCCAGTAAAGAAAAATCATTTTCGCCATAAAAATACTCAAAGGTGATAAAGCAGTATGATTAGATGGCATTCCTGATGATCTTTTGAAAGCAACACCAGAAACATTGGCAGATCTTTTGCATACATTTGTTGAGAGAGTCTTGGGTGTGATTTGGGTGTTTCCTGCAGTTACAAAGGTAACTGCAAAAATGATGTTGAAGACGCATTCGATCCTCAATAAGCATGTCGACCATATGAATACCTTGAGGATCAACACTGAATACCAATCGCCACTTTACCAGCTGTTCACCGATTTTAACAAAAGCTTTCGATTGATTGTTGATACTCAACGGAAAGATTATTATTTGAAGTATTCTTGATAAAGTTTATCAAGACGACTTGTAATAGATCAAAATGTCACATTCTGTATAGGGAACGGCTGTCAGAAGAGTTTGAAATCCAAAATAGGGTCCGGCGAGCATGTAAAAGAGGAATTCTGTGTTTTCCTTAAACATCTTGACTACGCCGATAACGTTTGTATGTTCTCTCACATTATTATGGATATCCATCAAATGAACTTAGGTATGGATATGAAGATTGAAACGAACGCTGTGGATCTGAGCTAGATAGGCACTACAATACCAAAAAAATCTCAGTTTTGTAAGTAACTCGCTGACGGTAAAATCGAACCAGATATCGTCAACAGAAGCAATAAAGCTACGACTACTCCAATATTGAATCTGTACTATTATACGGATGTAGCACATGGAAAGTAACCGCCGGTACAACTTGAAAACTTTGACGTTTGTCAATCTATGTCGATGGAATATCTTAGGTGTGTTCTGATCTACATAAGTAATGGTATCTACAACGAATACATTTATCAGAGGTCGTCTCAGGAAACAATAGGCACCACCATTCAGCAACTATGCAATGCAGGGCTAGAAGACCTGGTCTTGAGAGAAACATATGGCACAGAACAGTTGAAGAGGAATCTACGTAATTTGGTAAGAGTTGAGAAAGCAGAGCAACCACACTAAATAGCGCTTAATCATTGTGGATGTCCTTAGACGCACAACGGGAGACGGGACCTTAACTATATAAGACAGTAGACGTTTTAACCCAAACAAAAAATTAAACATGACTAACTCATAAATTCTGCGAACATATAACCCGAGCTAGCTCGAAAAATTTAGCTAGCTCAAAAGGTGAGCTAGCTTAAAAGTGAGTTGGGCTGAAATTTTAACTATTTCCATTCCTGCTTTAAGGCAAGGGGACCTGAAGAAAAGCAATGGGTTCGTTATATTTGTCTCAAAGAATTTTGAACACAGTTCAAACTTAAGCGCTGCAAAATAAGATTTTTCAATTCTGAGAAAATCTGAGCGTAACCACATTCATAAGTTGTTGGTACAGAGTGGCACTATCGAACTAGTGACAAATGTGTAATAACTAATAATTTAAGATAGCTAGCTAGCCCTGATTTCAATCTAAACTTGAAGCTCACACCGAGCTGAGGGTTCTTGGATCTTAAGTATATAAGGCCGTTCCGTTGTAATAGCTGTTCATATTGACATTCTGCTCAAGTAGCTATCTACTTGCTCACATCTCGACATCATTCTTCTGCATCATTACACTTAAATGCATTCCATTTATTGTTATACATATTTTGGGCTAGTTAGTCAATCTTTTGTAAGATGTGTGTGTCCCTTGTCTCACAGACAATCTAATTTCAATTGGAATCAAAATTGAACTACCAACGCGAGCTAATCACCCCCAAAAAAATCTCCCAAGTTGGCAACCCTATCATCTAGCAACTCGAAGACGCAAAGTATAGAATAGAGCTGCTGCCAGAAGAAGGGATGTAACTACATACTACCAGCATAAAAAAGAAAAAAAACTTGAAAAAAAAAACAAGATGAGATTTTTTAACTGTGAACACGTAGTTAAAAAATAACGGGAAAAAAGGACGAACACCGACACAGCGATACAATACACTCAGCGCAGTAATACAAATACATATGAGAAAGGCGCGTATTCCGACAAGACCACCCCAACGGTATGTAGCGAAGAAACAAGAAGAAACTACCTTAGAGAGCGGCGCGTTCATTTGTTCGCATTCGCTGGCAATAAAAGTAGTAATCAGTCGCCGAGTTAGAAAGAGATGAGCATTAGATGGAAAAATACAATTTTCCTCTTTTTTTTTGCTGCCTCCACATACATTGCGGGGGAGTGGAGGTGGTGGTGCTTAGCGTCGCAGCGACGGCAACTTTACCGTCTGAACAGTGTACACTTACTCGAGCATTTTTTTTTTTTTTTTGTCAGGAATGGAAGTTTGCCCTTCGATGTTATACTAGTGCGCGGCAAGGAGGTGGGGGTGTTCTCTTGGTTTGGGGGGATGCTGTTAAAACAGACTTTTTTAATGCGAATGTGTATTGCGCGAAAGGACTCTTTTTTTCTAACAGTTTTTGGGTGGATTTTTGACATTGCCTAGTGCGGAGGGGTTGAATCCGCCGATCATTTTTATACATAATTTCATGTAACGGTTTTTTTGTGTGGAAATCATCATTCACGTGCAACTACCAACCTCATCCCTTGGCGGAAAAATGAGGACGAAAATAAAACCGGCAACTGTATTGATGGGGAGAAATGTGAAATTTAATATTTTCCATTCCCTTTGGTGCCGACTGCCACCCACTTTGTACAGCTTCCTAATTTTTTAATGTAAATAAATGTAGGTATGTGTGCTTTTCATTAAAATAACACCAAACGGCAAACGGGTGGTGTTACACTGTTACATGTGTGTTGCATACATTTCTCCAAATGTCGTGTACCATCATACCCACCCCCCCTTCTATTACTCATCATCAGAGCTGTACAACCCTCGCCCATCATTTCGGGGAAAACTTTTGTTTTTATTTTTCACTATAATGGAAAATCGCTTTTCACCGTCCCCCCCCCCCCCCGCGCTTGGGTATTTTTTTTTTTTTTTTAACTTTTTTTTTCCTACCCTCTTACCCACCAACCCTCCCCCTATGTACTGACGAAATGGTATACAAATTAAAATTACAAAAAATGTTTGAATATTACCTATGTGCTCTCTTCGGCTGGATGGATGGGGTGTGCGTATGTATGTGGGGCGGCTCGATGGTATATAATTTTTTAACTATATGTGAAATTAGTTAAAAATTTCTATACACATGTGTTAGTGGGCGGTGTTAGAATAATTTTTTTTTTTCCCCGATTTTCATGTTCTTTCTGCTGCTGCTTCTTTGGCGTGTATATTTTTTTTTTTGCAATTTTAATTTTTACGGCATTGCGAACGACACGCCGCGTCAAGCCGCTAAAGGAATGGGTGGTTGATGTGGTACATAGTATGTTGTGAGTGGCAGTATGCGAATATGTTACTGCCACACTACCACCCCATGGTCTTGTGAATGTTTTGCACAAAAATTCCATCATTCAGGCGACCGGTGCGGCGCGGCGGTGAGGTGCAGAAAGAAACGCAGAACGCACTTTTTCCAGCGAAACGAACATGAAGTATTGAGTCTCGTTGAGTCTCGGTGTGTCAAGTTTAGATGGAGCAGGGGTGGGCTGCTATGAATAAGTGAGTGAAATATGCGATGGATGGATGAATGGCTCGATGTTTGATGGTAGAATACGAAGGTATGTACGTGATACGAGGTATTGTTACATAGGTCACAGTCTTATCATTAGAGGGAGAATAGGGAAAACAGAGTGTTATTTAACAATACTTGTCATTAAAAGAATTGAGAGGAAGGCGGGTGGGTTGACGAGAACGAGAGTGTTTCTTTTCTTTTCGAAATGATAAATGTATGTATTTAGTTAAATGAGGGGAGACGTTTCAACTATAATATCGGAGAACCATTTTACCGCTTTATCTTAGATCAATAAAATATTCAATTTAGATCTAGAACCCCCATATCTATCGCACAGGTCATTAAAAATGTTATCGGGTGCAATTTCAAACATAATTTTTTGATTGCTGTTTAGCAGTTACCCCATAGCCGAATGCTATAGTCGATAATTTCCGGGTCGGGGAATATGGGAAATCTGCGAAAAGCTGGTTGCAGGCTACCGGACGGGTCCACGGATTGTGAATAGCGCAACGGCCTTTAGATAGAAACGTTAGCTGTGACTAAGTATGTATTTATAAATAAATACTCACGAACAAGCACCGGATATTAGATAGGCAACAAGGCGAGCAGATGTCGCCTTCAAATAAGTATCAAGCCATGATCTCCAGCTGAAATTACGAACTCTCCAACACAAGCAGGTAGAGCAATGCGTTTTTAATATGACAAAATCTATCCTTTCTTTAATTCTCCTTCTATCTCTTCGCTGGGTTAATAAACTTCGGCCCTCAGTAAAAAAAATACTAAAAGCTATACCTAAATTCGCTTCTAATTAGCTGATTGTAAGTTGCTTTTAAAATTTCTTAGTAATAAAACAGGAATAGTTATTGTGATTTATTTTCACATTTTCGCTACTGTGAACTTGCACAGCTGACTTTTGACAGATCGAAGAAATTCAAAAAAAAAATTGTTCACTAGTGTAGTACCTTAACGCATTTTATAATTTGTCTTCTTATATAATTAGTCTGTCCTCTATTGTTCGTTCTATCACAAGCATAATTCCAAAAGACGTAATATTTGTTTGCCATCCATTTTCACTTGAAATGCTATTGGTTGTCACTTTAATATAGACTTAGGGGCGGGCGAGCCACAACTAATCGTTTTCCTATTTTAGAAGTAAATTTATTACTACCAATTTGGAGTAAGAGTCGACTTTAAGTAAAACGTCAGTTTAATTTTGTTTATTACTAAGGGCCATAGTTTTAAGTGATGCAGAAGATTTAAGAAGACGGAGTTGAAGCAGAATAATCGCCGATATAAATTGTCTGTTGGATGAAATTATATGAGCCATGATTTTGGCTCATGTCGGACTCGAACCGTATCCGACTCCGTACCGTACGTATCGTCGAAACCAAGCCAACCCCTTGCCGAATTCTTTCTTCATATCTAATTCCGCCATGTTAAGTGGTGCAGACCCGAAGAATAGGTTAGGTTAGGTTGAGGGGGATGTACACCTCGATAGGTGCTTCCTTTGAATTGTGGTACCATGTTCGATTTCGGATTATTGCACCACGTTTAACTTCGTTGCTAGTTGGCTGGTTCCCTCTTTAACCAGCGCGTACATCTAATGAATCGCATCAAGTCCATCAGGGACACTTGCACAAGCTCGCTTAGTTTCCCAAACAGTCTGTTTCACATACGGAGAAGGTGACTTTTTTGTAGATTTGGGCAGTCGCAAAACACGTATTTGTTGGTCTCTAATTCTTCTTCATCCTCACACCTCCTGCAATAGTCCGGGGAGTTGGTGCCTAGTAAGTGTTCTGTCAGTACATCTATCAAGATGCGAATTTCCTTTCTCTCCATAGCCTAGTTCTGCCTTCATTCAATTATGGCCATAGACTGCGGAATGTAACACAATCACTTCTGGGCCGTCAATTGGTGTTGGTTAGTTCCTTCATCATTAGGTTTATCTTTACTTCACTTTCACTACACCAATAGGGATATTTATTAGTGTATGAGTATGTTCTACGTCAAGCGCTTTTCCTTTCCTTGTCGCCTTGTCCGGGAACCCAACAGATATAACCACGTGGCTAGTGCATAGTTTATTCAGGATATTACGATATTTACGAGTACATACTGTCCTAGATCTTATAGTCTCACTGTCCAGTGTCTTGATAACTGCCTAACTGTCGACAAGGATTATAATCCGAGATAGATTTATTTTTCTTGTAAGAATTGTCGATTTCAGCTTGAAAGACGCTGCATTCATTTGAGAGTTTGTATGAGTCGTCAATTTGTGGAGACTTGCAGAGAACTCCTGCTCTAGTTTCTGTTTCTACCAATGTAGAACTGAATATCTTGTTCATTTATAAATGTATTCGACCTCCACTGTCGACATGTGCATCCTTGCTAACCCAGCATACCCTTAAAATAATATATCCTATCAACTCAGTCGATTAATGTTTATTTAAAATGTAGGTAATATCAATAAAATGATAGGCATCTGATTCCGCATAGACTCATGAATTTAAACATTCCTCACTGAATTCAATTTCCAATTCAATTCAAAATATGTCCTCATCATTTGAAAATGCAGTGCCTACACAAATTTTTGAATTTAGCTATGAGGATGCAGTGCAACACCTGCTGCCCTATCATTATTAAATAAATAATTTTTAACGAGAGCATTTTAATTCGTTTAAAACAGAAATCTCCTTTAAAAACAAATAAACAAATTAGTAAAGCATTTTCCACAACTATGGAATTATAAATAATTAATTATCACTTCTTCCATCCTGCTGACATCCTTATCATTGGTTGATAGGTGATTACTTAGATACTTTTCATTACATGCACATAATGAGTTTTATAACCCATTAAATGGATAACCGATAGTCAGAGTGCAGGCAAAATTGTATAATATGAGCCTTGCTGTCTGTGCCAAGATGTTGTGTCAACTTATTAATTACATTTGAGAAGCCGGATCCCTCTCTAAAGAGTGAAAATGTGGTCTTGTTATGATATGGAAAAAGGGTACCCAAAGAGTGCTATTTCAGGAGAAGGATTTATGTTATTGCAACAGTAATGCAAGTCTAGATATTATGGAGGCAGGCTAATGAAAATAGAGCTTCTTTAGTGCTTCTATAGTATTTGCAAGTAGACATGAATCTGTTCACTTGCCATTTTTTAAACCAACGAAGCGCGTCAACTTTTTTTTTCTGACTTGAAATAACTTTATCTGCATGTATCTGTATGTATTTCCGTTTTTATGCCACATCACATGATATGTAATTATTAAAACAAACGAAAATCTTCGTATGGTCATCATAAAGTTTTTTTAAAAAAAAGAAGCAAGAACGGCCCTAAGTAACTACCTTGAGGTACTCAAGCTTTAACATTCACAACTCTCTGTACTTTTAACAACTCTCTTCTTTAAAATGCTGATTTCAAGAGCTTAAATCAAAACCAAATTCAGTTTCTCTTTTAACTATCTAAAATTATTAATAATTAATTAATAATAAAAATTTAAATTTAAGAAAAAATAAAATCAAAAATTTAATTTATTTATTTATAAATATTTGCTCTAGGCCTTGAGCAGTTCACTGAGAAATGATTTATTTTATTTAGAGGGTTGAATAAACAACTTTAATAATAGACTGACATTTTTTGACGTTTGGCTTTAAGAGTTTTGTCGGCATTAGACGAGGAATATGTGTAAGTCAGCCTACTGTGAGTGGGAATCAATAATGCAAGTAGTTTTATATGTTTTTTACGTCAGATTCTGTAATGACAAGCTTGACATCGTTAATAGTTAGTACGAAGATAAGTGGTCCTAAATGACTACCCGGAGGTACTCCTGAGATCGCAATGATTTTGTTTGAAATGGAAAATCTGGAAAGGCTATCTGCTAAACAGGACTTAATCCATGATATAAAGGACGACGGAAAACTAAGAGCTAAAAGTTTTGAGGAGTATGATTTGGTGAGAGATTTTGTGAAACGCTTTACTAAAGTCAGAAGTGTCCATTCCACTACTATACCATTTTTTAATGCACATATGATTGTGGGTTGGCCTTTGATACCCGTATTGCGTAGCGGCGGCGAAAAAATTTACTTGCAGTGGAAGAAGATCAAGTCATAAACGATGCATGAAAGTTCAGCAATGGGTCTAAAATTAGAAATTTCGCTCTTGTACCCCTTCTTATGGATGAGAATGATTCTTTATCTTTCTAAAATTTTGGGGAAACTCCACGTGCAATTAATAGTTGAAAAATAGCATTGGGGCTGAGCTAAATTGAAGACACTTTTTTTTTCAAGACTATCTGGACCGGAAGAGTAGTCTTCCTTGAGAAGATTAATCTTGTCAACCACTAATGACACGTTTATATTTAAAGATATTAGGGAAACTTGAGCGCAGCTGTTCAAGGTGACTACAATAGTTAAGATCGGTCTCAGAGTTGTCATTTGAAACGCCTGCCTGAAGAGAACAGCAAAAAAGGTTGGTGATTGTAGAAAAATAACCATCAGATATCTCTTTAGTACTTTGGGTTAAAAAAAAGATCGAACTGCATATGGTCAATGTGTTTGGATTAAAAGGATTTACACAATGCGGAAAAGTTATTGGATACTAAAAGATAATTTGAAAAGTCAGACACAGATGTGGACCTTAGAAATTCTTGCCATAGTCGTTCGTTTATTCCGAAGTGAACGAAGTTCCTTGCTTTACCATGGGGAAGAGGGCGCAAAATGTGTCTGTGACGTGAGATTGAAGAAAACATTCAAAGATATAGGAGCAAAAAGTAGCGATAGCTGTATCAATATTAATGGTCTTGTCAAAGATAAAGTCGAAATTAACATTACCAATAAGAGTATTGAGTTTGTCAAAATTAAATTTACGAAAATTAAATTTACGCTGCCCAAAAAGGACAACATTAATGTTTTCATTATCGTATGTAAAGGTTAAGAACAGGAGAGCGTGAAAAGTGTCAAGTTTGGAAAGGAGGTGGCTACTCTCGGTAACTACGCAGTTATCGGCGTCAATCGAAAAAAAAAATAAATGATTCATAACGATGATATTCCAAAAAGAATTTTGAATATACCTATGTATATTTCAAAAAAAAAAAACCTTCCTTTTTGAACGCTTAGGACCATTTGCATCATTTCATAAAATCCGTTGCACGAACGATACGAACTTAAATTTTCTTATGTGAAACCGGAGAAATACGAGTACATACATGCGCTTAACTTTTAAGTGTCAGTTCTCCTATTGATACCTGACTTTTATTGAAAAGTATTTTAAGCATTTTCAGGAAATAATGTCAGTTTTTAAAGAAATAAAGTTTTTAACGCGACAGCATAACTATCTTGCACGTTACAGCATCCGTTTCCTTGTTTAGGAAGTAGATTTTTGCACATTTCGTCAGCATTATTAAATAATCGTATTTCTTATTTTTTTTCCATTTTGGCATCTACATTTATTTTATCTGATTTATGACATTACACTGAATTTTTAGATGACAATTGAAACGAGCGAAGTTTGTAGCGATTTGCTGATAAGTTAATTCAATTGACTTAAGCTTACGTCAAATGAAATGTTCACTCAATTTCTATCAAACATTCTAATTACTCATAATAGACTCAAGCTAACTTTAAAATCTGTCAAATTGATTACATTCGGTATGGTTCAAGTGCAGGGAAAACAACAGGAAAAAATTAAGGCAATTGTCCTGACGAAAATTAATATTCCAGAGAAGAAAAAAAGGCAAATTAACAGACGGAATGTGTCATTCCACTCACACTTTCCGTAGTATCCACTGAAGTTAACGAAAACTTGACGAAACCGAGCAAAATATGAATATGTTCAATTTAATAATTCAAGTTCATTATGGTCACCGCTCGCCTTTTAGACTTCTGTCCTTTTGATTAAATTGTCCATTATTTTTCGGCATATATCCTGCGGTAAAAGAAAAGCAATTCAACGGAGTGATATCGCATGATCTTGATGGCCAATTTTGATCGCAGAAAACAAGAGATGACGCGGCCGGGAAACTGTGTGTGCAATAACTACCTTGTTTCTCGCGCTATGTAGCAGATGGCACCGTCTTGCTAAAACCACATGTCTTCCACATCAATATCGTCCAAATGGTGCCAAAAATAATTTGTTATCATGTCCCAATAACGTTCACCATTGACTGTTACAGCAGCACCAAGAGAATTTTCAAAGTTTTTCCCAATCACGCCGACGGGATGAAATCCGTGCGTGGATTTTCATGACCGCAAATGCGACAATTTCGTTTGTTACGTAACCTCATCGCTAAAGATGATTTTGATCGAAAAATCACCATCAACTTGGTGGTTCTCTAACACTCAATCAACGAAGTCATGACACTGCAAATGTCAATGCTTAGTATTGACAGATGTCAAATATCCTCTGTTTATCTTTGACAGAATTAAACTGCAACCTCCAACTGAATCACCCTTTAAATACAACTGAGACAGAAAATAAATCAATTTTATGACTTTAATTACGCTTAACTCAAGCATTACCCAACGGATGTCGATGAAATTTTGGTTTTGAGTTATCAGACATGTAGGTACGTTTGTCTCAAAATCACACAAATCGGATGAAGATGGGTTAGAATATGTGAAATAAGTAAGTAATAAAGTAAAGTAGGTGAAACGGTTCAAAAGCTAAAAACGTGTGACGGACACACGGACAGACGGATAGACAGACACCGTGTTGAATCTATTAGTGTTCCATTTATACCATTCATAGAATAAAAATTGCGATTTCGAATTATGACTCCACAGTAGCGTTTAGCCATCGTAGAAAGAGGGTAACGAAAAGTTACCGGCAGAGCTGATTTAACCATTAAGCGCGTTTGAATTCCTACCCACAACTATAATATGCTTCGCGGATCTGCTATGTATTTGAATATAGTATAGTGAAACTGAACTTTGAAATTGTTGCCACGAACTTTGCCAAAGCAAAGACAGCTGCGAAAGGCCAGCCAAGGTCCCATCACCCCCCCATGGTTCAATTCCTTAGCACCTTAATGGAATGCCCAGAGCAGGATAAGTCAAGAACGTCTTACTTCCAGTTTACTTGTATGGAAAATGAAGATACATCTGTATATAGGTATTCTGTAAGATAGGTGAGGGCATGTGACAGACGGTCAACGTTCCCCTGGACTGACGGCCTCAGGTGACAGCTTCAAGCTTTTATTTTTTTTTAAAACTGGGCATCGAGTTGGCCTCCGCACAAGATAGGTACTGCTATATGATGCAGAGTGTTGGCGAGATACAAATAGACAAACGTTTTTCCCTGAGGGTATTCTGGTTACGTAAGGAGAGTCGCACTTATTTTTTTTATAAACCTATATATGTATGTGTAGTATTTCGTATACATACATATGTACTGAATATTTTTTTTTTCTCTCTTTTGTTCTTTATTTCGTGTCCAGTAACAGTTTTACATTACTAGTAATTGGTTAATTAAAACAAACGGAATAAAATATAACAATTGGCGCCCAACGTAGGGCTCTCGTTATGCTACTACATCAGCCCATATTCGCCAAGGAGGCTGAGCTAAAATTAGTAGAAAGGATTTCTTGAATTGGTTTTATCCTTTAAGCAAATTCAAATATGTGAATATGTAGGCATTCCACGAACAGATTGCGAATCGGGTTGTTAAAAATGTGTCTTATTTATGCACTTAACTGAAAGTCGATTGTACAGTACAGATATGTATCTATGTATCTCTAGCTCTATTTAAATTTGTTAATGTACATACCTAAAAGTAGGTAAGTGGGCAAAGTTAGAATGATTCCACAGTTCATCTCAAAAACACTCGCATTACAGAATATCAAAATTCCAATATCCAGCTATGGAGCACAAATATCATAATTTGTCTCAACCGACTGTGAAAGAAAAATCATCCCCCGAAGACAAAAACTCCTCCACACAAAAATAAAAACATTATTTCAATTCCAATTGCACAGGTGAAAGGGATGCTGTAAAAGACTACAACGACGACGACGACGACGATGGCACCCACAACTCAACGACGACACTTAGTCCATAACGTGTCTGAAAATAAATCCACACCAGAGCAGAGCAAGAGCAAAAAAAAAAAAAGAATACTGAGCACCAAACGAAAAAAAAAAGGAAAGAAAAAACTACACCAACGTCCATAAAAACCGTCTACACGCACCCAAAAAGGATCACACAGAAATTTTAACACCTCATCTCTTCGATTACACTCTGCTACTCCAAATGTGCTCAATTGCCTTGTTTGTATGTATGTAAGTCACCTACTGTTACCCATCATCATCAATGTCCTCCCCAACGAGGATCTTCTCTCATCGCGTAAAACTTTCCCCTCCGCACACCAACAACAACGCAACAAGAATAGAAGAACAAAAAAAAAGAAACTTGATAGAAAGAAATCACAGAAAAATCAACCACCCACCACCCCGCCATCACAGAGAAAAAAAAATATCCCTTTCACTTTCCCCAATTTTTTCCCATCATATTCGCGCGATTCGGGAAAAAGAAGTGCAAAAGAAAAACGAAGAAGCCGGTATCTTGTGCTCTCTTTCTCTCGCGTAAAAGGACAGAGAATTATTTTCAAAGGACATAGAGAAAGGGGTGGCTCTGCCTCCGACTGTCTGTCTGAGGGAAAGAAAAATAAAAAAATTTCCTCTCCGGTACTATTACGAAGGGGATGAAGTTGTTGAAGTAGATTTTTATTTGCCAATTGCCAGGACAATCGAAGAGAGTGAATTAAGTTTGAAAAGGGCCTTTCTCTTAATTCGCGAAGGGATCCTTTTTATATGTGTAAGTGAGAGCGAAAGATGGCAAACAAAAAAAAAAAACAATCCAACGACGGAAATGGTTTAAGAGCAAAATCCTGCCACGCGACTTTGATTACAACAAAAACGGAACACACAATGCAATGGGGTTGGGGGGATGGGGGGATGGCAGCTTTTCTCTTTTGGACGTCGTCCCTTTGGCTCTGTGTGGTGGTAGTACCAGTAATCGAAGGATATCCTTCCTCCTCTTCTTCTTGGCGGCGTATTGGGAATGTGAATAGTGAATGGAATCGGCTACTGTTACTTCGGCTGCTGCTGCTGGCCAGTGTATCATTATTCTTCCCTCGAAGGACACAGTTTGGTCGTCGCGTTTTGAGTTCCTTCTTTCGTTCTGGTTTTGGGCGAAAACAGTTAATTGTTAACAGCTCAGTTGATCGTTTGTTTCGGTTGGAAGTTCTTCCATTCAATTCTCGATTGTTTTGCGGCGCGAAAGGATAATCCTCGTCCCCATATGTGATTGTGAGTTAGAATGCGTTGTTTGTGTCCGCGAATAGTGCAATAGAATACCCCACTGTTGCACCGATTTTGGTTACTGATTTGAACGCTATCAATCTCCGTACCAACCCCCCCAACCTTGAATCCTCTCTCAGTTTTGTTTTGCGTTTTTTTCGGGAGAGAAAAAAATTTCATCGAACAACATGTGCTCTGTGTGTGAGAGGAGGAAGTTGTGTATGTGTGTCTCTCGCGTGGATTTTTTCCGTTCTTTTTGAAAAATGAGGGGAGGACTTTTTTTTTTCTATGTTGGGGGTGGGTGATGGAGGCTTGGGGATAAACAGCAATGAGGATTTTTTTTCACGTCTCTCCCAATTGGGAGGGATGTTTTTTTTTTTTGCCGTTTTAGTTCTCCTTCATTTTCGGTGGAATTTTCATGAGTGTATTTGAATATTATAAAGGATCCATCCTACATTATTACACATTCATACATAGAAAAGAAAAAAATATAATAAAATATCGGCGGCGGGAGTCCTGTTGTTGTTTTTTTCCCTACACATACAGAGGGTACGTTTTAAGGGAGCAGAGCAGGAATAAGGATATTTTTTTTGGGGGGGTTCTGTGTTCTTTTTTTTCCACACACGGCGTTCGCTCCCTGACGATGGGCTCCGCCGTATATGATTTGGTGCGGCGACAGAGAAAGAGAAAAAAAGGGGATGAAAGCACAGCGATGTCGGCAATAGCTGAGAAGGACGTCTTCTCGAACCCGGTGGCGACGACAGGGGGAGGTTTGTGTTCCTTGCCACGTTCGTGTGCGGCGGCTTTTTTTTTTTATTCCTCTGATTCGCTCGTTCGTTGTTCGGTTTTTTCTCCGCCGAGCGTGTATTTTGATGTTATATTTTTTCTCTCCCATTATTTATCCTTTTCATTTCGTGGATTCGTTTATTTTATTTTTTTTTTCGTGTGCTTTGCCGTTCGTCGGTGTCATAATGTGTGTGTGATTATTATAATGGTACAAAACTAAAATACACATAGCATCATAACGTTTAGAGCCAAAAGATTTCTAACCGCCAGACTAGGCAGTCATACATAGTTGGTTGGTCTCGTCCGTTCCGTATTTGTTGTCACATTTTTGTTGGATATTATTTTCCTTGCTGTTGTTGTTTGGGGGTGCTTTTTTGACTTGGACTCTTGTGGATTGTGTGGAGGATATTAAGGATATTGTTTCAATTGTGTTAACAGTCTGCAGTTCTTTTTGTTGGTTTCGATTGAAAATTTTTTGGAAAATATATAACGAAACGAATTTTAGTGTGGTTAAGATAAATAATTGTCCTGCATAGCGTGGACTTTGGTGTTTCGAAGGGGAGACGATGCCGGTTGGATACAAGTGTGACTGATCACTTTTCAAAGTGTTTTTTGTCCTTCTTTTGATTTCTTGAGAATTGTGTCGAAGAATTTTTTTTTTGTTTTTAGTTTTCATCCCGTTTTGGAAGAAGTATTAATTTTTTTTTTTTAAGAAAAGAGTGCAATATTTTTGAGCCGTAAATTAAAAAAAAAAAGTGCAAATTAAACAAAACGAAAGAAAAGTTTGTAATTAATAAGTTTTGTAAAAAAGGACATGCCGAAGGATTAAGATCAGGATGAAATAACACTGAAGAAGCGGAAATAAGTCATACAAGTTGGCAACTGGAATCAGCGTAAGTGGAAATATATTTTTGAAAAAAATAAAGAAATCTACCATAGCTAGTTGGGAAATTGAAAAAAAGGGGAATATATTGAAAATGTAGGCAAAGTATATCATAAGTGTTCACTTCTATTTGACATTACAGCAGTGTGTCATATTTCAAAGCACTTTTGTAGCCTGTTTAAGCCATCATCGAACTTTTTGTACTGAAAAGCCCGTTAATAGTTAGATGTATGACGGGAAGCATCTTAAGATTCAAATGTATCTTAATTTGACATGTAGCTACCAAAATAATTTTGACTTTTGTTTATACCTTTGGTAAGTAGATACCTAATGTATTGGAATAAAATTATTTCGTAAATTTTCACTTTCATCACTTCGAAGGCTCATCAATTTTATACCTAGTAAGCCTAAAATTATTGTTCTATACAATGTGTTTCCATACAATTTTATTTCTCATACTTTGCTGTCCTTTTTTAATATCAACTCAAAGTCAAGAAATGCGACTCTAAACGGAAATGTATAATATCACCAAGTTGATCTTATATTATAAGTGCAACTTAATTTATTTTCGATTGCTCCCAAATATTTAAGATCATCTTAGCAAAGACACATTTCAGTGCAATGCAGCCAACTTCAGTCTATTGTCAAATGTCAAACGCAAAACATCAAAAATTTCGCATTTTTCTTTATAATCCTATTCTAAAACACAGTCATATTTTTTGCTAAATGAAGCAGTTCATCAGAGCAAAAAAAGGATTCACTCTTCTAAGTATTTCTAAGTTTTCAGTTCAAAACAACTTCTCTTTTTTTTTAAGTTGAAGTACGTACATACATAAATAATATTTCACAAATCGCTGAAATGCCACAAATGAAACATAACTTCGAAAGCTTCTTAAGCGCTACTTATATGCCTTAGTGACATTTGAGATCTAATTTGTATTTTGTGCGAACCCTTAAATGCAACTTACGAGTACGCCTTTAAGTGGGACTTAAATAATTACGACTCGTACCAGCAAACGGGACTAAATTATTATACTTTTTGGGGTTCACTGTCGGCTTTTGAGAATGTGTTTGGTACTTTTTCTGACAATCGGTATAGTGACTTTCAACGATATAGTGACTTTCAACGACAACGATTTTATAAAAGTGTCCTTTCTCTTCACTAACTTGAGGTTACTTCAAGCCAACAGAACAGACAATTTTTTTAAATCCTTTTTTTCATAAATGTTTTCAATCTATTTTAATGAGAGTAAAGAGTTTTCGTATGTATCTATAGGTGCATACTATCTAAGCTTAGGTATCTAGTTACAAGTATTTGACGTGAGCGTTTGAAATTGTTCTTACATGCAGCGTATAATAGAAATATCCGTTCTTCTACGGAGATGTTAACATTCTTCTTCTAAAGTGGGTACCTTATTGTTGTTGACCTCACGTAACAACTCAGAGAACCTACGATTATTTTTAGAAATATGTACAGATAAAGTTCTATACTATTCACTGCAAAGATACCTAAACTGCTGAAAGTTTTTTCTAGGTAGTATAATTTTGAAAAGTCAAATAACCTACCAGGTTCGAATCCCAATAAAAATATATTTTTTTTTTTTTTTTTCACTTCCACCGTATTTAAAATATTAAGACACAAATAGTTGAGTCGTTCACAAAATTCTGGCGTTATTGATACTGCTTATTTTCATAGTTAATTCTCCTATTTGCATTACATCTGCAGTTTTAATAAAGTTCAATAACTAGGTCATCTAAGCATAGTATATTAGCTACATACACAGCAATAGCAACTCTATATGGAGCAATTTCCACTTCTTTTTTTTTGTATTTCCATGTTTGACAAACTTTCGGTTCAAAATGTTTGAAACTTGTAATAAGCTGTAGGTCACCCCCGGGGAATATAACACGCACATCACGAAGGACTCTATGTCTATGGTTTTGTTTACTAAAAAATAGCTGAAATAGCTATTTAGGAAAGCCGTTGAAAACACTTTAAAACTACAATTTGTATAATTATTTTGTTGGTAATTAGGTACATTATTGCTGTTCATGCTATAAAAAAAATTTAAATCTGTGGTATAAGTCCTTACAGTTCTTACCAGATGTATGTAATATAACATTTTTTCTACTGTCCCTGTTTCGCTATTGCCATAGCAGACACTTTCAAGGAAAAATAGCGTGTGGTGCTATAAATTTTTTCAGTGTAGATACAATTTAGCTGTTGTGTAATTTCTTTGCCAAGTCGATTTAAAGTAATAATGCAAGTATACTCATTATTAGGGTAGGCAGGTAGAAGTGGTTGCTGATGTGCACTGCACTGCAGCCCGCTTATTATCGCTTGAGCGCCATTTTGAGTACCGTAACTAACATGACCTTATTTGTTAGATAATGTTGATAGGTTGTTAAAAGGAAACGGTCTCAAATCCATTCTGTGGCATTCAAGAAACTGGCCAGCTCCGTGATGCTTTTCTCTGAAATTTCCTTAAGGTTGTCGAAAAAGTGTTTGCCTAGAGTTAGATGTCGGACTCTACTCAAACCAGAGGAAGTGGAAGAGAGTCTCCTTTTCATTTACATTCTTACAACTGCGGCAGTGTGTGTTAAAGTGAATGCGTAGTTTAGACGCATGCGTCCCTTCTGGCCAGTGACCTGTGCTTATCATTACAATTCTTGCAGCGCCTGTCCGAGTCCTTTTCTCAAGTTTTTGTGTTCTGGCCCAGAACAACTGCAAATTATTCAACCTTTTGTTTGCCACTGATAGAAAGTGCGAAAAGATTTCCCTTTTGACAGTTCCCATTGGAACAACGACTATCTCTGCAAGGGATCTGTCAAGGGTAGACCAACTTGTCGGCCCGTTCGTCCCTCTCTATGTTGCTATAACCTGGCACCCAGAGAAGACTGAGTTTGATCGTACAACCTAGCGACGAAAGCTCTTTCCTACACTGTTCCACCAGCTAGGAAGATGATGTTGTTGAAATCAGGGCCTTTATAGCACCTTGACTATCAATAAAAATAGCGATATTATCAATAGGTATAGACTTGTGTCTTGCCAGAACTTCCGCTTGCAAGATCATGGATGAATCGGGAATCCGGGGAAAGACGCTGATATTTTCAGTGTTTCCGAAAAGATTTCCGGACCGACCTCATAGTTTATCTTAAAACCGTCGGTATAAATTGCTGTTTTGAAATTCTTTATGACTTCACCTCTTTCCCGTACCATCTGCTCTGGTAATTACTTCCGTACCTATTATTTCTCTAAGAACGGTCTCTTCTCATACATACATAAATTATGACGTTTTGAAGTTACAATTTCAGTACAAAACCTATAAAGGTGCAAAATTTGTTGCTGTTCGTTCACAAATCGCTTAAATTTTAAAATTAATCCAAAGTTGTTGAAAATTCAAAATTTCATTTTGTACTTCGTCAATTTTGCAAAACTGACTTTTCATGTGCTAGGTGCTAAACAATGGTTGATATCAGTTTTGAATCATTTTTTAAATCCAGTAAGTATATCTATACCTATGCGTTTTCCCCCAAAATTCTGATACGCCATTTTTTTTACTTTACCAACAATTTTAAGGTTAGAATGAAAATTCCGATTTCACCTAGAATTGTGACCTCACAGATCTCAGATATGAAGACAGACAGACGGACAGAATTAAGAGACCCTCGTTTTCAACATTTCTATAATAATTTCGAAAACGACTGTTTTCGCGAAACCAATACATACTTGGCCTATATAGAAGAGCATGAGAGTTAAACCGTATTCATTTTCTCATTTTCTCACTCACTTTTTAAACCTAATATGAACCTGTGTACACACAGAATTTTTTTTTCTAGATATTATGTACTCGTAATTATCAAACTTTTGTTAGAAGCGACAGGATATGCCGTTTCAATAATTTTGTATTTAAAGATTTAAAATCAAAAGCGTTAACAGAATTTTACGAAAAATCTATTACATTTAAGCTGGTACCTACAGTTGTGTGCACGTAATTAGAAACGATTTCGATACCGCATTTATTATTAAAGTTTGTTTTTGGTGCTCAGGGCTAACAACCTTGACGAAAAATATATGCCACTGACATTTAATACCATTATTTTATTACAGCAACATAAATTGAGTAAAGTGAGTTAAACGGATCGTGCATGTAATTGGAAAGGGACTATAAGTTATTAAATAATTCAAAACGTTTTATTCACTTACAAGGAAAAGTTTTTGTAATACTAATATTGTATTATTAATTTTTAAATTTCGCCCAATGGAAAAAAAAAATAAATTTTGCATGCAAAAACTAGACACCTCATTGTCGGCCTTCATGAAGATGGAAAATGATTTGGCGAAATAACAAAAATATTAAAGTGTACAATGGTACATATTTTATGCAGTCCAATTTAAAAGAAAAAATGGAACAGTTGAAAAGATCCCATGCAAACCTAGAGCAAGATCAACATCTGTGCAAGAAGATACTTTGATTGTGTGCCAGAGTAAAAAAACACCCTGACTCAACAGCAACAATCAGCAAACGGTAAAACAGAGAGTGAAGCATCTGTTGACAGTTAAAAGTAGTTTGCGGGAACAGAGCTCTTTGGACGTATCGCCAGGAAGAAGCCATTATAAAGTATAAACATCGTCGGTCAGTTCAAAATTGTGCTTTTTTTTCCGATAAAACTATGATAAATAGTACTTCATCTGATGGTAAAGCATGTTCGATTCGAGGTACACTCGCCCCACCACGTCAAACACGGCTATGGTAGTGTTATGATCTGGGTCGCTGTATCTTGGAGAGGCATAGGTCCAATTCTCAAAATTGAAGGGCATGTGAAAAGGTTGCAATATTGTATGCAAATCGATGCCCCATCACAAATTGATCTACCTACATGCCCTAGGTACTTTATTTTATTTATTTTTTCTAAATAAATAAATAAATATTTTGCCACTAACAGCCCATACAGGGCCAGGCCTATATTCTCGCAGTCACTCGTGCTGTACGCCTTGCGAATGGTTCGATCTACAGTGTCCGAAGTGCAATTTTTTCTATTGAGAGAAACTTCTCATTTTCAACAATTTATTTTTTCGGATCTTTGTCAGACGTCCGTCAGAAGTGAGATACCCTGAGAAAACTTCTGTTTTTTTTTTTTTTTTTTTTGCTTTTTCTGGTATTCGAACCTTGAATTTCCCGCTCAGTGATCTCGCACTTAACGACTGAGCCATGGCGCACATTTCTGTCTTATTATGTAAGTATGCAATTTAGGTTGGATTTTGATTATAAAATTAAACTTGCTAGACGAGCGAACATTCAATTATTGACTCTTGGTAGACGTATATCTTATAGGTTGCTGTGTTTCTCTGATTGAGCGGTCTAGATGCAAAACTGGTAATCGGAATTGAGTTTAAGTAAAGATTGCCTGCAAACCCGGCTACAATGTTTGTCAATGCCAGTTTTTAATATACAGTGGGTGATCATATTATTAGAACCGCCTGTATAAATACTGAATTTTAAAGGGTTATCCACTTCGAGGTTGGATTTCCACATACCTGCCATATGGCATCTGTCGAATTCATCTATCATTTGCAGTGACAGGTAGTTAGTTTTTGCCTTACCATTTTCCAATATGGATCGTTTAACCATCGCTTAACGCATTAAAATTGTTGCATCTTACTTCAAAAATAACAGTTCTGTAATATCTGTGTCAGATTTTTCAAACAAAATCTTCAGGGATTTCTCATTCGGCGGCTACGTAAACAAAAAAAATTGCAGAATTTTGGATTCTGAGGATCCAAATGTGATCGTTGAGAGGCCATTGCATCCGCAGTTTAGTGCGCGCTGTAGACAGTTTTCTAAAACTTTTGGTATTAAAGCATCTAATTACGTTTGAAAGCCTGGCTCCAAGGTTGGAACAAATTTACTGACTGCAATGCAGACTTGGTTTTCTAACGGTACATTTACCATAATGCATAACTTTGTCTTACATCATAAAGAAAATAAAGAGGGCACGACTAGGTTGTATGTACTTACTCCATATGTGCGAAATCGATAAGGGAAAATAATTTGTTTTCGTAAAATGCCTTAAAAAACTTTTAAAGGACAGAATATCCAAGCTCTCGACTAGCCTGGGACTTCAACGGTCATCAACCCAGTTGAGAATCCTTAGACTCCAAGGATCGGAGAAATTTAAAAAGAACTACAAAGGCACCAAAAGGGTATATTTATCCCAGGAATGAAAATACAGATAAAATAGACCAAATGAAGGGATAATTAGCTAGAGTTTGGTTATTCCTATTAGGTTGAGCGTTTACTTTCGTCTTCGCCAAAAACACGTTAGACATATCGTTTAAGATATGCCCCGACTTAATTAGGGCTGAAAAATGTTTGTTTTGTACGTATGTTTGTTAAACGCATCACATTCGATTTTTTGCGGTTCAAATTAAAAAAAAAAAAAATGTTATTGAGTATTAGTATTTAGCAAAACGGAAACAAATACCAAACATTTTATGTACAGTTTAATCGGCCAGGTAATAGAGACATACGATATGTACTTGTAATTAAGAATTAATTCAACTAATGGCATGGGCAATTAGGAAAGCTTTAGGTACATACACTCGTATCTCATCAGTGATAAGTTATAAAATTGAATGGGGTCGGGTCAATCATAAAGACATTGCATATTAAATTTTGTACAGTTTGTATAAAAACTTTTTTTTTAATTTAATTCCTAACAGATTTTACGAAAAAGTTCAATATAATTTCTTCTGCCTTAGATAGTATGAACAAGTACTCGTAGTCATGTACCTTATTCGTTGCTGTTGTTCGTTCCCCAGGTTTTTTTTTTTTTTTTACACAAAACTATTGTTCATGTAATTTTCGAACCACCCTACAATTAAAAATACCTATACAGCCCTCTCCAAAATGTAAAGAATGTATTTCTTTTAAGTTTACGTAGTCGTAAGTTCTAACAAGTTGGGACATAAGATCCTTATTTCACCTTTTATTTTAAAAAGAATGGTAGGATATTCGGCGCTGCAACTGGCTAAAGAGAGGGTCAGAATCTTCCTGAATATGGAGAGGAACCGCCCGCTGCCATGGAATCGATAAGTTTCCATCTACAAACTGAAGCTAGAATAGGCTTCATTTTTTTAAATAGAAACGCTCTTCCCTCCAATGGCTTCTGCAGAATTTATCCGAGACGGGAAGAAGTATATCACATGTCTTGCGTTAAGTTGAAAAACTCTCAGCTAGTACTT
The DNA here is from genome assembly GCA_963082735.1 of Pocota personata. Lineage (NCBI taxonomy): Eukaryota > Metazoa > Arthropoda > Insecta > Diptera > Syrphidae > Pocota > Pocota personata. The sequence continues at coordinate 8,486,384 of OY720430.1, forward strand.
TTGCGAAGAGCTAAGCGACTTGCCCTGGAATAATATCAATAAAATCGGGAGATTCAGGCCAGGGTCGAAATAGTTGCATGCATAGACGAGGAAGCATTGGTGAGGATCGTTAAGAGTTCAGTATGTAGGGTTCCTGCTGCTGGAAAATATGGTATATATGGTACTATAAGTCTAAAGTTGGATTCAGTGGATATCTAGACCGGTTTCGGCTGAAAAATTCTGGAAAAGAATAATTTTCCGACACGATCGCTAGCTACTCTAGATTGAATGAGTGTCTTTAAGTGCAATGCGTTTGCTGGCAACTACATATTGCAAATGTATATATGTGGTTATATATACCAACCTGCTAATAGGCTAAAGGTTCTGGTTTCCAAAAAAGTAACCTTCAGTCGTCTTTCAAATGCAAAGAATTCTATTCATTCCATGTAAAACGAAAAAGTTCTAACACATGGCATTCGCAAATAACTAAATCGAAAACTGAAAAATACAGAAAGCAGATTGCTTTCTGCCTCCATGCACACAAATTTTAGAGGGTGATTGACCGCGCGTAATGATTGTTATATTTCCAAAAATAATATTTTTTTTTTATTTTATTAGCTCACACAATCTGCAGTTAAAAAAGCTTCGAACTTCGAGTGTCTGCTAGTATCTGTGCCTGAGAGAGTTTACTGTCTGTACATCATAGATCAATTACCTTTATTTGGTGCGAATATTTTGTTTTTATCTGCCCTATTGCACTGCACCCCACTGAAATTTAATGGCATCGTCGTTCTCTTATTTTTCTTTCTCATTATATGGGTAACTGCTGTCATCTGTCTTCGGGCTTTCGTTAACACTGTCAGCCCTCCCACCCTCTTCGAGCAGTTATTCTTTCTGCGAAATGATCAAACACATTGTAAACAATATAAACAATGTTTTTTTTTTTTTTTTTTTTTTTTGCCATGTACTTGCACTTCAATGTTTGATTAATCGGGCATTTCACTTTTGTTTCTCCTCTTTCTACCAGCTTTTTCTGTGAGCCCCTTCCTTTTCAGGAACTTCTTTCATACAATTTTTGAATGAGAGATCAGAAAAAAAAAAGATAAAACGCTTTTTTGGGGTGTCAATGATCGTTACACTTTTCTCTCCCTCAACCGATCCTCCCAATCATTGCTGGTGTATTGGTGTTGCAGTGTATCGCTGTTTGCCTGATGACTGCAACTTATGGATTTGTAGTCGAGGGGGTTGTTTGTTTAATTAGCAGGAAGCTTAAAAAAAAAAGATGGTAGTGGTAAAGATCGCCTACTACCGTGAGTCTAGCGATCGATGTAACATTGGGCAGAGAGGGGGTGGAACCAATGGCATTTGTGTGAACAATCTATGAGTATAGGATTTATTTTAATAATGGTGATCCAACAGATAAAAAAAGAAAATCAGTAGATTTAGGAAAAAACACTCATACACGCATAACAGTTGGGTTGCAGTTTTTTTTTATCATTCTTGTTCTTTGGGACGACAGAGGAGAGATATGCAATAGTGGCCTTCAGTGTGTGTGCATTTTTTTTTAGCACATACCTACATATATGTATTTATTTCTTTTTTGTTTCCCACTTTCTTGGGTCTTTTTTTTTGTTCTTTTTTTCTTTGTAAACAAACGACATGAAGCGGAGACGGAGACGGCAACAACAGGCCCAACAACGAAATAATATGCGGCGAGCGAGCGCGGAAAAAGTGCCAAAAAATGAGCAAAGTCTAAAAAATAACTTGTATCTGCGCGCGAGTATAGAGTGTATCTATACTATACCATGTGTAGTAAATATACAACAACACTAAACCTATTATGTGGTGTGCGTTTTGTGAGCTGCGCTGCGCCGTGCTGCTGTTGTAAATATACAACAAAACAAATTTTTTGATTCAATTTGAGTTGCATTTTTTCGAAATTCAGTTGAGTTTTTTAATTCAATCGGTAAAGGTTTAGTTTAGTTTAGTTCTAAAAAAAAAGAGGAGGGTGCAACACACGCGACTTTGCGCTAAAAAAGCACGCGCATACAAATAATCATATAGATCCGTAGATCCAGAGTGAAAAAAAAAATAAAAATCAGTTAGAAAGGATCGTGTAACAGAGAATAACTAACTCTAAACCTGAAAAGGATTTGTAAATTTTTTTTACATAAATCTGCATTTGAAGATCGTTAGAAGAAAAAAAATAATAAAAAATTCTAATCGATTCTGTGTTTTAAAAAAGTGACAATTTACAATTTTTTTTAAAATTTTTTTTTCCAAAAAAAAATGACATTAATAGGATAATAGTTTAGTGAGTGGAAGTTGGACAGATTTAAAGGAATTTTTATACATTTTACTAAAGTAAGTTTGATGTTTTTTTTTTTTTCTCTTATACTGTTGGCCTATATAAGGTTTGCCTTAATGCATACATATGTTATGGATATATGCATTTAAGGAATTTATGGTGTGATTTTTTTTTTTTTTATCTCGGGGCATTGAATTTTAGGAAAGTTTATTGACCTCTTACGGCGATGACTTATACCAATTTATACCTAATTGTGAAATTAATTTGAATTTTATGACGATAATTAAACTTTGTTGTCGATGTGTAATTGAATCTCTTAAATTTAAGGGTTTCTCGGTTTTTATTGTATTTTTTAGAACAAACTTAAGCAGGCACTTCTTGCCATAAATAAGTAAAGTTGTAGGCACTTAATATCTTTGCGAATTAAAATTTAATTCACATATTGAATAGAGAGTTTGTGGCTAAAACCAATCGTTACCAACAATCTTTCATTCTTTATTAATTTTATTCGAGTTTTTTAACCACGGTGAATGAGTATGAGATTGCAATATACATACCTATAATATAAATAAGTGATTGTAAGTTGCTTTTAAAATTTCGTAGTAATAAAACAGTTTTAGCAGAACTTAAATTCAGAATAGTTATTGTGATTCATTTTCACATTTTCGCTATTGTGCACTTACACATCTGACTTTTGACAGATAGAAGAAACTTAATTTAGATTTTTCCGTGGATTATTATTTGTTTTATCAAGAATAATATCAAAATCATTTATAATTGTCATTGGCTGTCGCTTTAAAACCGACTTGGAAGCGGGTGAGCCCCACCTTAACTATTTCCTATTTTAGAAGTGACATTCGTGTTTATTACTACTGGTTTGCAGCTAGAGACTTTAAGAAAAAACGAAAGTTTAGATTTATTTATTACTAAGGGCTATTGTTCCTCAAACTAATATTAAAATATTAGATTACATTTTTAAAATGTACAAGTACGAGTCATATCTACATACTACAGCCTGATATTATTTTATACAAGAAAAGCGAAAGTTTTCAAGTTTTTACGGATTGACAGACAGAACGTACATTTTAAATTCATCAGTAAATGTGCATGTACTTAGAGAACACAGTATGTGGGTATGCATACATATACACGATGCTTTAATTCGTTCCATCGACAATGAAAGTTTGCGACTTCAATTGCGTTAAAGTCAACTTTAACTATTCTCTAATTCTAAAATCGAAAACAAGTATGCATATACATGTAATATTTAGGAAAGACTTAACTACAAGTATTTACAAACCCAATAACCGACATTTTAGCTGGATTTTAATAATAAATTAGGTACGTGTGCATAAAAGCTCTATCTGTATTTGCAAATCCAATAACCGCCATTTTAGCTGGACATAAAAGCTCTCAATTAGATCGAAATTAATTTTTGTTAAGTCTGTCGTATTTCTGCAAAATGCTTAGTCATATGGACTTGAAATTTGAATGCTTTACTGGTGAAAATGTTTACGTGACGTCTAAGGAGTTTGATAACGAATCAGAGCCTTTCCTTTTACTTATATTTACGAAACGCAGAGTTCGACATAGTATTACTTGAGATTCGCAAATATTTTCTTTACAAAACGTCCGCAAATCTTTGGGGTCACTTGTCAATTGAAATCGATATAACTTTTTGACTGGTGCCTCCAATATGTCATAACTTTGAGGTAATTTAGGTTCTACTTTTTGATATTTCACTTTTATATTGAATTTATTTAACTTTATGGTTTTCATACGTTTTCGAAGGTTTATGCGATTGTTGAACTTAAAACATATAACTACCGTCTAAAATCAGGCCCGTTCTTTACTCTCCCTTCTGTTAAGTACACATTTTCCCCCACAACTTTGCATTGTAAAATGCCGTCGGCAAACTCATTTTTAAAAGATTCATTAGAAACCATGACTTTCAGTTGAACTTTAAACTACTTCATTGATTCCTTGTTATTATCCCTCCCCCTCGCTCATTTTCTGGCAAAATTCCGCACCCCTTTTTTCTAATTTCAACACCCCGTCAAACTACACTCAATTCCATGTAAAAATTAAAAAAACAAGTATCTAAAAGCAATCTGCAATATTGTAATTCAAAACTGCCCACGATTACAACATTTTCAATGCCAAATTTGTGTGACGCCCACCTCACCTCTCTCCCTAACTTAACTTACCCATCATTTGCGACCGTCTTTTACATCGTAAAGCATTAATTCAACCACCATCACTACTACCACTACTGAAACTGCAACCCCATTTGGCACAGAAATATCAATCTTAGCAAAAGCGTAAAAATCTATTACTATTTCTATCGCCTACTTGTAAACCAGAAAAAAAATATATATACCTATATAGCGGAGCACAGCAGTGTAGTACACAAACACAGCACCATAACTGCGGTGGTAATACTATCACAACCCCCTTTGCCAGTTCGAAGCATCACATCGCCCGCTGTAATGCTGTAATAATTTCCAGATTTATTACAACATTTGTTATCCCGCCTCCTTCATCTCTTGGCCGTTGTCCTACTAATTCACTGCGTTCTGTGCTCGCAAAAGAGCGAATAAAACACTAATACTCGTAACGCTCCTCGCATCGTATAACAACTAACAAGGAGAAGAACACACCAACCAGCAAAGAAGACGATGAAGAAGATTGTGTAAGATTGAAATATAAGTACAAATCGATTGTCGTCTGCTGGATGAGATGGAGGAGCAGGTGGAAGGGATTGAGTAGATTCACTTTATGCAGTGTGGTGATCCTTGGAAGATGATGGTGGTCATAAAGAAATGAAACGAAACCGGAAATTTCTAGTAAATCCTGGTAGGCAACTACTAGTTAGTGCCGTTTTTCGGATGGACAACAACATAAACAGTTTGCTTCTTGGTTAATCTTGAATGCGTCATGGTCCCTTGAAATCAGTGATCAAAAGGGGGAAGAAGAACTAGTATGTAAGGCACTGGGAATTGTGTCATGAGAATCTATAACTACCCTATCTTTGCAGAATGCAGGAGTCTTTACTAGAACATTCTGACGGGGAAATGTCAGCTCACTGCCTCACTAGCAATATGTACGAGTAGACTCTAGAATTGTCAAGAGCTACCTCAAATCTTGTAACATGTTTTTGGTATCGCGCGCATCCCTTTGACGTCTGTGCTTAGAAAATCCATATCCCATCCCTCTGCTTACCTATGTAGAGTTTCACATAACATCCCTTGTCATATAGACGCAATAGTATCGCAATTAACGTCATTGCTATGCCTACTTCAGAAAGCAATCGGCTAATCTGGCAAAAGGTGTGCCATAATTTTGTGCGTACTTGTTTTATCTTTCTAGATTCTTTAAAAGCCATAGAGCCATATTGCTGGGCGTTTGATCACTCAATATTTACCTTTGATTGCCAAACTAACTATAGGATAGGATACTACTTAATTCAATAAACTTGCCCCTACGTGATTGATTTATAAGGCATCCTCATGAGTGACTACCAATCACGATTACCTACTGAAGACGACGGAATACCAAACAATCATGACTGATACAAACTACAAATGACTAGTTGAGACAGAAAACTATCAATTTGTGATGACTGAGTACGAATCACAATTGACTACCAAAAATGAGTGAAAATTATTCACAAAAAGCTTTCACAGATTAGTGAGTACGATACCAATACGTCATGACGGAGCGAATTCAATTAATGACTACTGAAGACGACAGACTACTAACAAGTCATGAGTGAGTACCAACATCGAATGATTAACAGAGACAAAATGCATATCTGACTGCTTACCATTTGAGAAAGACCAGAGGTAACCAAATAGTCATGATAAACTACGAACTATGAATAACTACCAGAAACAGGAGACATACTCATAACAGTCGTTACTACTAGAGTCACAAAATAGAGCAATCCGAGAATGGCTTCCAGGGACGAGTGATTACCAAACACTCTCTCGACTGAATGCAATTAACTAATGACTACCAAGGACTGAAAATTATCAACGAATGACTACTGATAGGAGACTACTAAGCAGGCATGAGTGAAGATCATTCATTCGCAACGAAAACTTTGTTTCGACAAATTCAGTTGACTGTTTTTCGATATATGATGAAAAGTCGTATCTTCAGGGCATACAATCGCTAAGATCACACCAAGATGATTGCCTGATATATATAACCTTTAAAAGAATAGGAAACGTTTCCCACAAGTGCGGATTTGTGTATCGTATCCCACGATAGCTTGTAACCGAGTGATTGATAAATATACAACCTTACCTATATAAGTAACTAGTAGTACCAACACCCACGTCCATAGTTTTCTTCACAGCTCTGTAGACGTTGCAGATAATGACCTAACAAGTTTAGACAAACAACTTTATATGCTTAGGAACCTTGTAGTACTATTAAGTTCACTTAAGCTACTTTGTCTGTAGATATATTTTACAGATCACACCTACACTCTGGGGCGTTTGCTTCTAATGTTTTTTTTATTTTTGAAGTTATTTATACTGCGGATGGTCGAGTTTTATTTTAGGATTATAAAAAGTGGCAGCCACGCCCACTTTTTTTTTTTTAGAAAAAATTTTCTAAACAAATGTTCTTAAAAGTTGAGGAGATTGCTTTTAATGTTGCAAAATATTGTATTCTAATCAACATTTTAACAACACCACGCCTACTTCTTTAGAGCTGACTGAAAATATAAGAGGTAGGGTGTCATATGAATCGTTCCAGAGGGATTGTACATTTTCTGTAGTTATTTGACTACTTGCACAATCACACCAACCTAGGACAACCTTCTTATCTTTTCGATTTAAAAGAATTCATTTCCAGGATCAAACAAAAACGCTTACAAACACTCAAATGATGTCCTTTAATCCACCTGTCTGTCAGCTTTTTTGCTAACTATTTTCGTAGATTTCTTAGCTTTCAACTCTTTTTTTTTTTTTTGTATGTTTTCACATCGCAATCATCCTCGCACTCCTGTAGCACTACCAATAGCACTACACACAAACACTGGTTCAACTTGTTCCACTCTGTTTAATTTTTTTTTTTTTTTTTATCGTAGTGCTGCCCTATTCCTCTTATTCTCTGCTCTTGTTCGCAGTTCTGTTCACTTTTATTTTTTAGAGTGCGCTTTTTTTTATTTTTTTGTAATATTTTGGTTCCTCCATCACTGCAGACGGCAAGAGGCGCGCGTAGACAGTAGACCGATTAAGGATCTCACCACACTTATTCCGTTCTGTTTCAGTCAAACGTTTTCCTTCCGTTCGAGTGCATGTGTTCTGTTCTGCTGTGTTTAGTTGCTGTGTTCGGGAAGTCAGACAGAGTGGGTATAATTTTGATGTCTGTCATCATTGTGTTGTGTAGAAATTGAAATTGTGTGACAGTGTGACAGGATAATAGAAAATCTCCGGTTTTTTTTTTTCGGTGTAAATACCTACTATGAGTGGCTAACAGATTACTGGTAAGCGCGGGTAAGTTGCATCCTTTAAAAAGAATGACAATCTACGTATACTGTTCCATATTCCGAGAAGAACACCACGCAATTCCCCTATAATTTCACCCTCACTGTCATCATCATCATTGTCGCTGTCAATAGAATCCATTGTAGTCGGGCGGGAGGGTGAATGACAAACATTTCTGCGGGTATTTCCATTGTCAATGACAAACTATGGTGCTATTATCAAGTCTATACACTTCCCAGACAGTGAACACACATCCGTCTCTCTGTAACCCACTCCCTGGTGTTAGCGGCCACAATAATAACGCACACTATTCCCGTCTAGTCTAGACGGATCGTTTGTTATTGCCACACGATCATTTGGCCGTGCATGTGGTGGTATACAAAACTTACAACGGCACACTATCGTACATCATGTAGTGTTTGTGCTCACAGCCCCTAGGAATGAGGGGGAACCTCCAACCTAGCCGCCCTCTTCATCATGCACTCTATGTGTGTATATGTAGACCATGAACTGTGCGACTACGAAGACGGCGAGTGCACGGACGAAGCTAAAATCTCAAGCACTTTCGATTTCAATTGCGGTTGGCCATATTCTACACACAGACTGTCTGTGTGTAGGTAGATGTTGGGAATTCAGTGTCGTCTTGTTGCCTAGATCTTGAAAAACATGCGTTGTGCTTGCTGTCGCCTGTTCCCACAGATACTATGCCCTATGGCTATATATAGAGGGATAGATGATGGCGAAGAGGTGACGTAATGGAAACTACTCCACTAACACATTTTTTTTCTGGAATCCTCTTTTGTTTTTTTTTGCTGTTCCTTTGCTTTCTTTTCTCTGGTGGGCTTTGCGTTGTGCTATTCGCTGTCGTCTTTCTCGTCTTCATCGTCCATTTTTTATGTTGTCGGTTCGCCGATGGCTTCTGGGTGGTGGTGTGGTGATAGCAGTGCTTTAAGAGTACAGAATGGATGATGGTGGACAGGAGTATGAACTATTGTGTACACATGAAAAAAAAGATTGGTTAATTTAGTTTTTCTTTTCTCCTTTTTACGTGTTTTTTTTTTTTTTTTTTCTCTGGTTTAGTTTTGCAATTCAATGTTCATTGATGCGTGTACAGCGAGTACCTAGTATGGCTTCGGGGAATGTGAAGCATATGGCCTAGTTTCATTTACAGGAAGCAGTCAATAGTGTGCTTCGTGTAAGGTGTGTTTATGCAAAGAGCGTTGGTGAAATCAGGTTTTACCCTTCCTAACACAGCGGTGTTTAGTGATGTAGGATTGTACGTAAACGTTGCACATCAGCACTACAGTGATCAGTGTCTCATTGGTAGGCATGTTACTTCATTCATTTTCATTAAGTGTCCACCCCTCTCAATTAATTCATTTGAAGGCTTTTCTCTTTGATAACTTCATTATAGCTCAAACTGGTTCTAGAACCCTTGTACTATTACTGTAGACATATTTCTGACCTAAGATTCCTTTCATATAACCTGGCGAAGTGTATCAAAGTATTGGTTACACATTTAAACCAATGCTGAGTATTTCATTACTTCATCTGAACTGTAACCTGACAAGAGAAACCCGGTAGTGTGGAAAAACTCTAATTCTTTATACAGTCACTCGAGCATTACCTAACCTATATTACCTATTACCTAACATATTACCTATTACCTAACATACATTACCTATTATCTAACATATATTACCTATTACCTAACATATATTACCTATTACCTAACATATATTACCTATTACCTAACATATATTACCTATTACCTAACATATATTACCTATTACCTAACATATATTACCTATTACCTAACCTATATTACTATTTGGCCAATCGTCATACATTTTGTTTTTCATATTTTCTCGGTTAATCTACAGGCTACTCTACATTGTTCATCAACCTAATGTAATCAATAATCAGCTTAGTTATTCAGATCTACAAGTCTAAAGTAAGGCCTACTATTCGCCATAATACATAAAACGTATGAAAAATAGAATCTAAAATAAAAAAATAGTATTTATCGAACTCTAAATGTGAAGCTCCAAAACTGACCATGGCTAGATCGATATTAGGTTAATCAAAATATACCTTTGGGCATAAATACATCTTCTTGTAAACTAGATAAACTCTATTTAATAGTAGGGTGTAATGGCACTGTTTCAAACAGTGAAACAACCACTTATTGAAAGAAATAAAAGCCCTCCAACAACTTATACCTGCATTGTTTGCAAACAAAACAATCTGTTAAATTTTTAGACATTCATCAACTCCTATACAAAGCAAACAGGGCACTCACCTCGTTTATTATATTGCAATGACTAAGGAAATCAGTTAAAATCGGTTAAAGCCAGTCCCTTTTCATATTAAAGTTCGGTGACTAATTTTTTTTTAATAAATTTCATCTGCTTAACTTAAACAGGCCTTTTCCAAATGTTAATTTAATTTATTAACGTCAGGTAAATCATCTTTGACGTCTCAATTAATCACGTTGTGTTGACTTTTTTATTACGTGTTACAGAACTTGAAACTTGGTCTGAGATGACTCTAGATCTTCAGTATAAAACAGAGATTATAGTTTTACGAATATATCATGTGTATATACCTACACCTCTATAGATCGCTAGGCGGACCTTTTTGATGAATATGTACTGAAATCCCTAATTTCTTAAAGATCAGAATTTTGATTGTACAATGTCTGCTGCTTCTTTTCTAATATATCTTCTAACCAATTGTTGTTAGCTTCTCAGATTAGGTGTAGATTATTTGTCCTTGCTCACAATAGGAAGCGATGTGAAATAAAAAGTTAACGAACTTAGATAAATACAAAATTAAAAAAAAAAAAAAAATACTTAAGAATAATATAGGAACATCCCCCTGCCTCGACAGCACTGCTCATAATTATTTTGAAAAAAATTGCGAGACAGCAATTGCACGCTATTGGAGATTATAAGAATCTGCATCCTACTGAACAACGTTTTCTACACTTAGAAAAGCGTTCAAGTGGTGTTTATCCTGACATGACTTAGTAAAATACTTTTGGTCGAATAGATTTGGCCTTTTTCGCTCTTAAAACCTTTTAAGACCTTTAAGAGCTAGGCAAATTCTCACTATCCAAATCCCAGCATGAGTTCCTCAAGAGAAGGTCCATATATGTATATGTATGGCTGCTCACGCGGTAGTGCGAACGATTGAACCAACAATTAATCATAAATAGTACACCTACTGTTTTTTAAATATCGAATGAAATTGTATAAGGTACAAGTGTATCTATTCAGGATTACATTACGGAATACCGTAGAAAATAGCCATTTAACCATTTTATGCTGAGACTAGTCGTAAATGGGCTTGAGTTTTCCTTCTGTGATCCGTAGAATCATGAAATTGTATAAAATAAGCACATGAGCTGCGAGTTGTGGACTTGGTGCTAATTCAGACAACTGAGCCGATGATTTTCACTATTAAAACCCTGTTTAACGAATATCTCGGCAATATCCTCATTCCATAGTTTAGCTGGAAAATAAATCTTCCGATTGTTCAAGAACGGAAAGTTAAGGCTTCCTGTGGTTGTGTCCGGTAGAGACTCTTAGTATGCTGTTGCACCTTTTATTATACTGTACATATCGGCCTGCATATTAGAGAGGTCATATCATACAGTGCAGTCAAACTTATATACCGGCGCTGGTCTGCTAAGTCTGATTCCAACAGCAACACTTTCTTCTCGTTACAAATGGATCTGGTTATGTCTCCAACTCACTCCTTATCAGACCGGAATTCCCAAGAGTTTATCTCATCAAAAGGCAAATAATAAATAAATGTCGAACCGTGAATTTCTGTCACGTCTAGAATTTGTTCGCAATTAAATAGAAAAATATAAACAAATTGAATTTGTTTGTAAACTTTATGAAGCAAAAGCATATTCTGGGTGGGTCGTTGAGCCTGAATTTGGAGTAAATTTAAAATGGCGCACAGACAATAAAAACAAATACAATTTGAAACACATATGTATGTACATAAGTAGATGTCAATTTTCGCAGTGTTTTCTAATTTCTTGGGCACCATTTTGAATCCGTTATTGAGTTTTCAAATTCTGACTTTGAATTCATATTCTGACTTTGAATTCATATTCTGTGACCCTAAGAACGCGATTGCGAGTAATTTCACTGTTTACGAACGAATTGAATTTGTTTATATTTTGTTTGCTTATTTGCTGTGTAATAAACAATTAAATCCTAGTCGAATCAGTTAGTTAGTTCGTATTGTCTTAAGAAGTTTTGAAAAATAAATTAGTTGAGTTTCAGATAACCCGGAGTTGCCTATTTTTCGTTGTTTGACCTAAATAATTGTACACTAAATATTTCCTCCTTCCGGATCACTACGCAAGAGGTTCCAAGTTCGAATCCCAGAAAACACAAACAAAAAGTTTTTTTTTTCACGATCCCACCTCTCGCGAACGTCTGACAAACATCCGAGAGTATTGTCGGTCGGATACGGCACTAAACTGTAGGTCCCTTCCATTCGTGTGAAAAATATAACGCACACAACACGAGTAGTTGCAAGAAGCTAGGCCCTGGCAGTTAAAGAGCTGTTGCGCCAAATATTTATTTATTTTTTTTAAATATTTCCTCTTGGTTGCTGTTCCCAATTCGGGTTGAACCTGCACCGTGGCCACCGTCTGTCTGAAATACTTAGTTGAATTTAAGCTTCGTCGATTATAGAGTTCACGGATCTCGAAATGAGTTTTCAGGTAACCACGTCATATGCCCATATTTAGTCTCAGATCACGGATAATCCAGGCAACTGTCGAGCTTCGTAAAAAGTATAGATACTGGTCGGAACTTCCCTGAATATGGAAATGAACTATCCGGCCCCATGGAATCGATAAAATTATATATTGAATCTGGAGCCAGAAGAATGACTCTGGATCTAATTGGTTCCACATAGAGTAATAAGACTGTAACGCTTACCCGTTTTTCGCCCGCAAAGAACATCCAAAAGTTTCTGAACTAGAGCACCCAGAAATATGAACAGTAGCAGAAACCTTGCCTAACCTAACTTAAATGACAACAACTTCGTTTCCTTATCCCAAATTCGAGATACTCTTTATGGGACAGCACTCGCCTTTAATCCCATTCCACTCAGTATCTCATTTCTACTTTCAGTGGCAACAAATGCCGGAAAATACCTTACTGCCTCTGAAATTCTTTCAGTGTACTATTTTACTAGAACAAGTCTCCCTTGTAAATAGTATATCAACAGCGTAATTCGCTTTGTTCGCCTCGTTCCTACTCTGCGTTCTCATTCCACACTGACTCACATTCGTAGAGCGCGGCATATACAAGCATGTATACCCCGTTTTATTAGTGCATACTACTACTAGGTATAGATGGGACGATGGCAGCAATGGCCTACAACATCCGTTAGCCTTGACCATTGTTACACTCAATTAACCGTTAGAAACTGTGAACAGACTTTATGATTTCTTTCTTTTCTCCTTTCCCTATTCCTCTTGTTGTTTGCTGTTGCTGTTTATCGGCTTTGGTAAATGTGTTGTGTACATACAGCCCTACCGAGAGGCAAAGGCAGCAGAAACCTATCCAATGACATGACTTGCCTGATGTGTGTGGGAAAAATGTTCCTGGCTAGAGCACCACCAAGACTCACTTGATCATTATTAATTAGAATTCCAAGAAACTAATTTGGAATGCGGTTAAGGGTGACGCTCTATTGTATAGGCACAGATACAGTGGAAGTAGTATAGTGTTCTTAACCTACAACAATTGAATATCAAGGGCGCGTCACAAAGAACAAAATGAACGCGAGATTCCCTTGTACGACGCTGTCGTTGTTTTGTTTTCTTTTTCTGCCTTTTTTTTGTTTTTTTTTTTTTTTTTTTGCTATAAACGTAATCATATTTTATAATCGTAATCGGTTTCGCTTTTAATTCACAATCATCAGCAGGAAAAAGGAAGTCGATCCACGATGTGTGCATACGTATCTACGTATGAAAAAGGAGAACAACGACGACGGGTTGTATTATGTAAGGGAGTCGTATTACACTTTAATTAATATTGAAGGTCTCTTCTCTGCTCAGTTCAATTCAAACCTAAAAGCTGCACTACCTAATCGAATCCTAAACAACAAAAAATACATCGCTCCGTTCAATATTTGCTTTTCGATCTAACCTTGGAGATGTTATTAAACCCGAAGAGTTTTTTAACCTTACCGGCTACAGAGAGGGAGAACACAACCGAAATAATCATAAAAAAAAAAGCTAAAAACAAAATTAGCAATGCTCTGGTGGAGAAAACAAGAAAAAACAAATGCAAGCGAGCCCAAAAAGAAATCCAAAAAAGAAATCACCAAAAAATGCGAAAAAAAAAAAAAAAAAAAAATCCGCGATAATGGCAAAATTTTCAAATGTGTGCCTTGCCTATGTGCATGGGGTTCTCCCTCTCTCGCTCTCTGCCTCTACACAAATGCAGCTGAGCATTTGCCAAAAATATGCAAAAATAAAAAAATGGCAAACTGCTAAAAACAAAATATATATAATTTTTTTTTTTTTTTTTTTATACCAACACACATTGTCGGTCGTCGCATTTGAATCTATTCGCGCTCTATACACTCGTAGAATTATAATTCGCGAATAAATATCGCTGATGCATTGAGGGTAACGCACTCGCGCATGCTTATACAGCAAACACAAAGCCGTCTACGAGATATAGGCATATGAAGTTGCACCACACAAACAATTTTCTAACACCATCCCAAACAGTGTGGGGAAAGCGAGAGAGAGAAAATGAGCTTTTATATACAAACACAGCCCCATTATCGGCTTGAAGAAAGATACGAAAGCTATTTCTGATTCTCAATGGAGAATTCTCTTTCATTTTGGTGGATCCCACCTATAGTTTCAGCCAACCGATAGATCCTATACTGCTTCTTTTTTTTTGTATCTAATGAATTTTGTATGTGTATCTACAAAAGTATTTGTACTGATGGCCATGACCTCTTTCGAAGTTTGCTTGAACTTGAATTCACCAAAACCAAAATAGCTAGAGATAGTTACGAGTATCATCAATAACATCACAGAAGCACAGCAAGAGATGGGCTGAGGAGGGGTTACTGTCAAAATGAGTTAAATTATTGCACGTTCTTTGCAGCAAGCAAGCAGTCTAGAATCTCCAGCCCGATTAGAGCAACACACAGAGAGGTGGACTCTTTATTTTGTATTGATCGTGTTGTATTTCATCGCGCGTTTAGACTTTAGAAAGTAGATTTGCATTTTATGGACTCTTTTTTTTTTTTTTTTAGATTTGTTCATTTTGTTTATGGAACTATGTGGGGGTGTTGTCGATTAGGGGGACTATTATTAGACTTAAATAGCTTAGGTGTCACGTTGAACCAATCATTCCAGAGAAAACTGATCGCGCCAGCTGGAAGTTTATCTAGAAATATGGCAGACACATTTCTAGACGTATAATGTGCATTCTACGAGCTCGAACTTTGGAATCTAATGTCTTTCTTGTTTTTATATAATAAACTCGTTCGATTTGAGATTCATATCTTGTGAAGCTAAACAAAACGTTTCGTGCATTTATTATTACTCATAGCGTTTTACGAGATTTTGGTGGACAGCCTTTTGCTATTTTAGGTCTAGGTAGTTATCAGAACTGCATTTTTATAAGCGCATTGACTAATATTTTTTGGTACTATTTCAATTCAATTCTCAGGGATTTTTTGCACTAATTTTACAAAGTGGGCGCCTTGGGTTAGTGGTTAAATGTGCGATCACTGAGCGGGATATTCAAGGTCCGGAAACACGGACGAATGTCTGACAAACATCCAAGAGTAAAATTATCATAATAAGCTTTTATTAATCGAAAAAAAAATTGTCCTTCGAAAATGGCATAGAACTATTTCCAACCATTTGTTCGGTCCACAGCACGAGTGGTTGTGCTGGGCCAGGCTCTTTATGGACTATCTATTTAATTTCTCATAAAACAAAAGAGTTTCACTTAATTTTCTATTTTTTTGACTGTGCAATATTTATCTGGTCTTTTTAAGGGTATATACGCTTACAAAAGAACACGGCTCGAGAAGATTTGTACAGCCTTTATGAATTTTTCTTCGGTGTGACATAAATTCTGAACGTTTGCAGAACGATAACTTCAGCCGCCAAGTCTTTGTTTCATTTCAAATGGCAGAGGTTTAATATAACCCGATCATACGACTAACTCTATACCCACTACGTATAGTCTGGTATGTGTGGAGCTCTAAAATCATCCCTGCCCGCTGAATGAAATTTGATCGAAATCGTTTTTAAAAATCAACCATTAGTAAAGTATCGTTACAACGAAAATTCACATTTCGCCTCGAATTGCGATCCTACAGATCCCAGGTATGAGGCCACACATACAAACAAACCAATTTGTTTAGTAATACCAAGTTTGGTAGAAAATCCAAGATCAAACATTTTCACGAAACCTATACTTGCCCCTTTAGGTGGAAGTAAAAAGTAATGCATTTGATATTGGATTCAGATTCATTTCACTGTTGTATTGGGAATTAATACAAATACAGTTCATTACCCGATAACAACTCTTATCCTTGTTGTTCACATCTTTTTATGGACTTTTTTGCCTTTATCTGTTTGTGGTTTGACTTTATGGGAAGATTAGATTACATTTCGTAAAGGGGGGCAATATCTGAAAAGCTTAGGAACTGCGGTTCTTTTGAGCAGCCTATGTGTCATCATTTTGGAATACCAGGAAACATTTTGCACTTCAGGAAATATGGAAACTTCTCTGTACTAGTAGTCGTCGCTGTAGAAAACCAAGTCAACCGAAAGAATGTAGGGAAAGGTTTTGAGTTGACGAGTTATTTTAAGATTAAGGTGGCCGTGGTATAGTTGTAACATCATCGCTTGTCACGCTGTTGACTCACGGTTCGAATTCTGATGTCAAGAATCATCTATTTATTTCGCATGAAATAAATAAAAAAGTCGATCACTTGCGAAAAGCTAAGTCAACTCTACTGGGAAGGCATAACACTGGCAGTAGGGTGGTCATATGGCTAAAATGCAACTTGATCGTGATGATGATATCAGGAGGACGGAAAAAAATACTGTGAATCATAAGCAACGACAATAATAGCGAAAACAAACAAAATACTCCCCAGTTATCTGGACAGCCACCCTTGGAGTTTACAGAAACTTAATACCACCTGAGTTTCAAACTACACCACTCTGTCTTTTTCTCTGTCTCTTCCCCTTTCAACAAAGCGCACGTGTTCTAAAAAATTAGTATAAGGGTATTCATATTCCCTTTTACACGTGCAAATTATATAAAAAAAAAAAAACTATTCCTAAAGTAATATCTCATATGTATATAACAGTTTGGGAAATAATCATTCGGTGCTGTCTTAAACTAAAGAGTTCAGCCAGTCTCATGACCTGTTTCCTCATTCAATGGTATCACTCTTTTGCACGCCGATATGACGCATGTTAGGAAAAACTTAATCATCTAATGTTGGTGAAACAGAATTAAATTTAATAGGTAGATCAATTTTGAAACGAAATCAATTGAATTTGAGTAGAGATGGAGATTGGAGATAGATTTGACATGTCTTTTATAGTACAATACATAGTTTCTCCTTACACCACAGAAGGGTGGTTATAAGGCATTGGCTTTGGTCAGCGTTTTTATTACCTTCGAAGCTTCTGCAAACTGGATGTAACTACCGTGATCGCATAACGGAACTTCAGCTATTGACCGATTTCT
This sequence comes from Pocota personata, assembly GCA_963082735.1. NCBI lineage: Eukaryota > Metazoa > Arthropoda > Insecta > Diptera > Syrphidae > Pocota > Pocota personata. Next base: position 8,503,957 of record OY720430.1, read on the forward strand.
GGAAATTGCCTCATTCTCACGACAAAATATAAAGATCGTGGCATACCAAATTTTGGAAATTGTCAAAATATTTTTTACTTTTAAAGGAATTTTTGACAAAAAAATGAGATTTCGTTCAAACATACATATGTATGTGCAGGTGCAAGTGCTTGCGATCCAGTAACTTTAATTCTAGAAGATTCTTCATCTCGCATTTGAAACTATTATGTTTGGAACTTAATCCAACAAACTTATACTAAGCAACTGAACACTTTACCACTAAACAAGGGTTTCCAAACCGTGCTTAGATTTTATTATTATATATTATATTATATTATGCGCCGAAGTTTACCAAATTGAGATCAGCAATGTTGGTATCAGACAATATAATATATTAAGCTTCATAGGCTTAACGTTTTTCAAGTTATGAAAGACTTGGGGACGATGTTATGCCAATCAGAAGGGCGCTGAATGCTGAATTTAATTGACATAGTAATATAGATCCAGTGATGACAATAACAGTGAGTGGGGTAGGTAGACAACTGAATCTAACCTCATACCAGCCTATTGGCTTTAGTCATTTGTTTAGTTTTTGTCTACTTATCCACTACAGCATAGGCGAGTAAGAGTTTTGCGTTGAGTACATATGTAATAAAAAACAAATCATTTATATTTCAGTGTAGTAGGTACCTAAACAACCGAAGACTTCTGAGTTACGATATGCGTAGATACTGAAGATCACTCTACCATTTCACAGAACCATTTATTCTCATTTCAGTGTGTCAAATCAGAAAAGACAAGATTTCTTTCATTAACAAGAACACAACTATGAGTTTCACTTACCACGGAATTTTTAAAACCCGTAATCCACATTTATACGTATATTAATCTAAAAGGTGCAAAGAACGTACAATTTACAATCTCAAGACGGCACTGCAAATACACTTTTCGTAAGCGTAATGGAAATTTCCACACATCACTTATCACTGTTCGTTATAAACGATCTTACACTTTGTAACACCCATACCCTTACAAATATTTAGGCATAAAAACACCTCTGACACAAAACTGATCACCATTTTCTTATCCGACCGAAAAAAAAACACAAATAAAGATTTTGTTTTTTTACTTCCACGGATCATTGAACCTTGCGTTTACCGATAGGAATTTTTATATCTAAAATATGTTTTGGTTAAACATTTTTTTTTTTTTAATACGAGTATAATAATTGCTTAATAAAATAAGGAACTTCACATTAAAAATTTATTTTTTCTTCTTTTTTTGCTTAAAAAAAAAATACAAGTAGCCATTTTGTAAAACGTTCAATAACGATCTCGGAAAGCTATAAAATCACATTTTGTACCCCAGAGTAATGCTATTTGATTTTTAATTTTAAAATTTAAATTAAAAGAAAAATGGTCTACTATTTAACGAAAAACGCTTACACTTACACCGTTTCGTTAGAAAACCGAAACTGATCAACTCGAACGATGTAAAAGGCTGTGGTACCGTAACTTACAACATTTTTACAAACACTATTGCAAATAGATTTTCCCCTCTTTTTTGTCCAAAGAATAGAAGAGAAAATTCACTATTTTTTCTAGTTTTTCTATTTTTCTTTACGTTGTGACGGTGCGCGTACACTACACCATCGAAGGCGCAACTAGTTACTTGTAGCATGGAAAACTAGGAATACGAGAGCGAGAGGTCTCATCTAGTTCGTATGGTGGGAATGAAAATGAAAAAAAAGCTTTTTCTTATGCTCATCGATGGTATTTTGTAGGCCTATTAGGCTTTTGAAATTTGTATTATGTCACGATTTTGTAGATTAATTGTACCGTACATTGGTTGAGCTTTGAAATTGTAAAGAATGGAACAAAGTTCAGTTTTTTCTAACCTTTTGTAGGCCTACTTTACATTATTTTATCTTAAAATCGGAAAATGTCTGAGTATCTTTTTTTCATTGACAGAACAAATTTGATCTTCCGATCGTTTTAATTTTACATAACATGGGTTTCTCTTAGTTCCTATGTGGAGCTTTTTCTGGGATGTCATGTTTATTTACAGTAGCCTCGAAAAAATTTGAACAAATAGTTGTGTAGAAGAATTGATCTTTTTTTTCAGGAAGAATACATTTTGTGTGTTTTTTAGTGAATCTGAGAACAAAACTTGATTTTAAATACTAAACGATCAGCGAAATATGCCAGCAAAAAGATTCAACCAACAGAAAAATAAATCATTTTCCAATCAGCAAAAAGTAATTTTCTGACCAGCAGAAAAAAAAAAAAAAATTAAGATGATATGAAAAAATGTTTTCTCTTACACAAAAATTTATGCTGCTGATAAAATAATAACATTTTTGCCAAAAACAAATCTGTTTAGATGACCTTCTAACCTACCTATTTGCTGATCTTAAATTTCTTCTGCTCATCAAAAAACAATATTCTGCTGATCAACTAAATAATTTGTTTGCTGAGGAAACATTTTTACAGCTGATCGTTTATTTTTCTTTCTAATCATTTACGTGTGCTACTGATTTTGCTTTCTGCAGATCAAACAACATTTTTCTAGTTTTGCTAATCAAATAATTTAATTTTGCTGGTAGAAAACCCCTTTACCACTGATCGATTAAATGACAGCAGATCTTATATAATTCGCATGCTATTAGTACTCGTAGGTGATAACGTCAGTTGGCATAAGTAGTATTAACAAAATTGGGTTCATATTTATTTGATTGAAATAAAATAGTTTTCTAAAAACAGCATCTAAATAGCAAACAAATTCACTTAAGTCTACCTAAGGCTATGTGCTTAGTTTAATAAGATTGCAACCAGCTGGTTTTGGGAGGAATTATTAAATGCACACAAAAATACCCTTAAACGTGTAAACGAACAAATCTACAAATACACCATAGCTTTGTTCAGTGACAGAACAGGAGAGCATAGCACAAATGAGTGAGAAGGCTATGTTCAATGAGCTACAACATGTTCCAAAGTGTTAGCTGTTAGCTGTCAAATGGAAAATGTTAAAAAGAAAATCTAGTGAAACCTAATTCCACGCAAAACAGCTGATTTTGACATTTCTTACAAATGTGTTCTACTTCAAAAGTAGGTGCAGAAAATCGTGTGCTAGATTCTCCGGAATTGGGTCAATGGACAAAAAAAAAAAGAACTATTGGACAATGTTATTTCTTCTTGAACGAGAGCAGAATAACATCACTGAACAAAGCAAACCAAATGATTCCAATGCACCTTTAGTAGTACCGAACAATAGCTACCTGATAAGTTTCTCCCAAAATCTTGAAGTTAACTTCTGTGTTGAACACTATCATGAATAACGATTGTAGTCAGTTTTTTTTTATATATATTTTTTAAGAAGTTACTATACTATTATACAAACAATAATTATTCGCATCACACAACAGGCTTGGTTGTAGTCTAAAAATAGCGGTTTTATTACCATGATTTTTTGATGTCCTGCTTTGATGCTATCGTCAAATTAGCAGAGAGCTCTAAGCCTTATGACGGCGAAACCTGCGAGTTTAGGTACCAGTTATAGGCGTGTTTTTTTTTTTTTTAACCTAGCTAGCCATTTGCTGACGGGAACGTCAAAATTTACATGTAAAACAAATACAACAACCGGATGGCTTTTCTTCCCAGCCAATACTAACTGGCTATGAATAATTATGACTCCTGAAGATAGTTGGCCTGATTTTAACCATAGACGTTGGTACGCCTGCGAAATTATAGGTTTTGTAGGGGCTTGTTCATAAAGTGAAACCATTTTACATAAATCTCGTGGTAATGGCTTTGATTGGTCGAAAAAGAACTGTAATTACTTTTATTTCTTATAATAATTTGATCACTTTGGACGTAACTCGTAAGTATGCGAAAAATAATTTTTGAAAAATGTTTGCGAAAACAACATTTTGAAAAAATCGTTTGAATGATATTTTTAATAGAAAACTTACCAGGTTCAACTGATGGGATACGGCTAACCAAAATCAGATTCTGAATTTCAACAAAATCGTTGGAGGCATTTTTGTTAAAACAGAAAATGAAAACAAAAACATTTTCTTTTGAAATACTTTACACGATATCAAATAGAATACTTCTAACATAGCTCAGAATTAAATTTGAACAAAATCGTTCGGCCAATTTTTGAGAAAAACTAACTTTTCGAAATTAATTGAGACGAACGAGGTCATCGCTGCCTCTTGCTTTAATTTGTCTTTTCTTTTTGTTTAATGAAATTTTTGTATTTGACACTTGTAAAATTGTAAAGCCAGTACTCTGTTCATGGAAGACTAAAATTCTCATATAAAATTAGAGACGAACAAATGAACTAGTGAACCGTATTTAGTTTCAGAAAATTCGTTGCATGAATGATCTGAAATTTTGCTCAATAATTGTAATCATAGGTACATACGAGGCGTAAAAACTCAGCCGATTTTTTCTGGAACATCGCCAAACACACTTTTGATGTTGTCAAACGAATGCGTTTGTTGTCGATTGTGAGCAAACGCGGCACGTATCTTGCGAAAAGCTTTTTCATGTCCAAATATTTATGTAAAATCGAAATCACTGAGCCATGTGATAAGCCTGTGGCTTCTTCAAGCTCGCGCACTTTGACTCGCTGATCGTCCATTATCAAACCATGGATTTTGTCGACTATTTCTGATGTGGTGACCTCATTTGGGCGACCAGAACGTTCGGCGTCACTTGTGCTTGAACGACCGCACCAAAATTGAGTAAACCAGTGGTGAATTGTTCCAATCGATGGTGAAGAGTCCAAATAATATTTGTCAAGCTTTTATTTGGTTTGCGTGATAGTTTTTTCTCGCAAAAAATAGTGTTTAATGAGCACTCAATTCACTTTTTTTTTCCATCTTAACGAAAATTCTAGTAGGCTGCCACTAGAAAACTATTTGACAGATCTGTCTGAAAATTTGCGTTTTGTGCGTTCTTTTTAAAGATGATTCTTGACAAAAAAAAAAAAAATTAAGGTGACGGTACAATTTGTGTTAATATTCAGGGACTTATTGACCCACCCTCGTAGTTGCTTCTTGCGTCTAGTACTTTTACAGTTGACAGCTAATGTCATCATGAATGCAGGCAAAAGTACCAATCTTCAAATATGAAATAGTATTGCAAATACGTCTAGCTAGGAATCATTTTAATGAACCACTGACTAGTTACGTTTCAATAAAACACGACATATATAGCTGCGTATCTCCTCCAAGTGTGACCATACTTTCTGTTCTCTAAATCTTTGACCAATCAAGTTCTAATGTAGATTCTGCCTACCATTTCGGTATTTATTTAAATCAAACGAATCTCCTATGGACCTTAGGTATATGTTTTGCTATTTCCATAAACTTCCTAACATCGGCATTATAAATATCTTTCGACTTACATACAACAGTTAATAAATCTCTTTCTTAACAAAACTCTACCTTCATTAAGAACAAACCTGTTGCAGTTCAACAAATCCTTTGTGTTACCGAAAAACCGAACAAAAAATTGCATCATTAGGATTTAACTCAAAATCACCGAATAATTTTGATTAATGCCTTCGATGCCACTGATTTCACACGCATCTGTGCTTAATTAATCCCTGTCAGCTATCCATCAAAGCAACTGCACCTGTACTTTAAAGCAGTCCATGCGGTCACTCCTTCCACCACTTAGAAATGGAAAATCACAAGAAGAAAACAAAAGAAGCCCACCCCTAATGTATGCTTGCATACACACTTAACACTTTGTATCTCCTCCAAGTGTGAACAATCAAGTTTTGAACCATAAAACTGCATCAGCTTCATCTAATAGTCAAACATTTATTCAACTCATTCCACTGTTCTTCTGGTTCTGATTGACCTTGATCGAGAGGGTTAACCTACTCGGTTGCTGGTTCTCCATTCCATAACAAATCTGAATTGCGCAAAATAACTATTCCGTCTGCGCAGCTACATTCCGCTTCGTCTGTAGCTTTGTCTTGTAAATTCTTCTCTCCCTATTCTCTGCGAAAAAAAAAAAAAATACTAAAACCAGTTCCTAGCTCATTTCTTAAAGTGCAGACAGCTAAAAACCAAATTGTCTTTCATTCGCTGAGAACCAACAAAAGAAAAAAACAAAATATCGCAAACTTCTAATAAATAAATAACAAACTGCAAAAGCAAGAAATTCTCTTGGAAAATAGAGAAAACAAACAAACAATAGGAAACAGATTGAAATCGCTAAAAAAACAAATGATCAGGGCAGGGGAAGAAAAAAAAAAATCCAACTAACAAGTCTAAAAAAAGTATCTAAAACTAACACAGAACCAAAATCTAACACTACCATCTGGCCGGGGTAATGTATAGCGAGCCAAAAGCTTTAACCTTCTCGAAGCAATATCTAATCCCATTCCTAATGCAATGGTGTGCGTAAGCGCGACTACGACGACTGTCAGCGTCTAATGTGAGCACCAAATGAAACTAATAAATAACACAGAACGCGAAAGGTAATTGACCGTTCGTCCGACACTGTCACTAGGTTAAGGTGAAGGCCACTCTATGCAAGCGCGAGAGAGTAGAGTAGAGCAGTAGCAGCGTGGAGAAACTGAGTCAATCGTTTTCGTCGTCGTCTGCGCACACACAAGTAGTAGTATTAGAATTGTACACAAATTTTCGTAGATACATTTGTGTGGTCTCGGAAATAGTAGAGAGTGTTACCTTCGGGTGCGACTAGTGAAATAGAATGCGTTACAGTGGAACACTGGGCGGTTTTAAGCTTGTTTTTTTAATTTTATTATTTGTGGATATATGAATTATGGAAATCCTTGTCTAACTATCTAAAGAATGATTCATATGAATGATAATTGGATAATTAAGTTGCTATTATCTATGGAATAAAATTAATTTTGTGTATTCTGTCATTTCTTATTTATTTATTTAAATAAACAATGAATTAAAATAACACGGCGCCCAACTGTCACTAATTTATTTGGTCTTGTCATTTTAAGCTGATTCTATGAAATTTTTAGTAGGTGGCTTAATCTTTGGAATTTGAGACGTAGTTAAACGTTCACATTCAGTGGGATGTTAGAAGTCATTGTAGTTTTTTTTTCCCCCATAAAAGTCATCACAATAAGCTTAAAAGTTAAATGGTGTCTGGGGTGGGTTTTTTAGATGCTTACGTTTTTTTTGCCTACATACGAGTACGATTTTGATAGTTAGGAATTATAGATGATTTTGGAACGTCAAAAAAGTCGTAATTAGACCAACTTTTGCCAGTAAGTTATGGAAGTCTGCAGTGCTTAAAAAGTAAACTGTCTTCTATCCGCAACCATTTACTTAGAAGAAAGTATTCGAGACTTATCTTAAAGGGCAAATCGCAAAGGTGTCAGAAGTGCAGAAAGAAGTGTCCGAAGTGGTGACATTACTTATGTTCTCTTTTGGTCGCACTTCCAAAAGTTTCTAAAGTTAAAATTGTTCCAAATTCACCTGATATACTATTCTTTACACCTTGTACTTGCCATACAAAGCCAATAGTTAGTTCCTTAAATTGACCGAACGATCTGCGTTATCTTCTATTCTATAGTTTTAGCAACATTTTGTTACTGTGATGAAGACATGTCTCCTAAGGATTCTTTCAAGACCTTTGACGAGAACAAAATTTTATTTACAAACATTCAACAAATGTTGGATAGAATTTTCAAAGTAAGTTCAACATTCACCGATTTACACCGCCAGGGATATTTCAGTATGAAGTACAGCCACTGTGGTGATAATAAGATCTAGGAACAATGAAGATTTGGTGTTTAAGATAATCTGACCCGGAGAAGTGATAAAATACGTCATTTGAAGCATAGGCTCAAGGCAAGTTTGAATTATTTAATCATTTCAGTTTCAGATAACAAATATACTCGTAAATTACCGACCATCTTTTTACTCTAGTTTAAGTGTCTACCCACACAGCAATTTACAGGGACCAATTTTTACGGACACTCCAAATTGGCAGGACAAATTTCCAAACTCGTCCCCTTTATATTTTTGTTTGTGTTGAGTGATCCTTTTGATTTATGTACATCAGCTGTCATCGAGAAGCGAAGAGAAGATTGTGTGCAAAAATTTAAAAGTGTGGAGTATAGCACACGATTTCCAGCACTCTAATACATTGCTGTGCGAGCGGGTACTATTAGTTTATCACCAACGATGCAGAGAATTTGTATAGACCGATGGGCTTGCAAGTTTACTGATTTAGCAATGGTTGCAGTGATACTCCGTGAATAGAAATTATTAGTTTTTTTTCTAGATCAGAAGAACAAATTGATTATGCTTCTTGTCCAGACTCAGGACAGAACAAAATTTGTTTGGCATTAAGAAATAGAAGTGTAGCTTCTCCTTGCCGTACTCGCGCTTCAACAACTTATTAAGCAATTTTATTGGAAAATATTTTCAAAATTTAAAGTAACAATCGAAAGAAAAAATTTACATCAGTGCAAGTCTATTGCAGTATCGCAGCATTTGATTAACCTTTAAACATCAAAATTGGCGTTCAGAGGCTTATCAGTTTAACTCACGTTAATCAACTTTTGAAAAACTAAAATTTTCATAACCAAAACCTAGCCATACCACTTCTTGAAAATACCTTGTAGCTCTTCCAGATATTAAGGAACCTTCATTAAAGTTGTAACCATTCAATTAGCTTTCCATGAACATTGATCCAACAGTCCTGGATCAATGGAATGCTCATGACCAGACAATGCTCATGATGAGAACATCCAGTTATATGAATGGATTTCTAGCTGTGCGTCTAGATTGACATATTCATTACATTTTTTCATTATTTAAAGTTTAATTACTCGTACTGATTAACTGATGGGTGTATTTCTTTGGACATTCAGCATGTCGAGAAATTGTCCATCTTCATCAAATCAACTCTGATTATCTCAACTAAACTATAATCAACGTTGATTATGATTTATGATTAACGCTAATAGAACGCAATAACCCATGTTGTTGTAGACGCAATAGGATACCTGATCTATCTATGTATCTAACAATTCGGCGAGCCATAAAATACTTCCACAAATTATCTTTGAAGAATAAAAACTTAAAATGTTACTAACAGTAAATAACACTATTTGACAATGTTTACCTGACTCACTACAAAAACAATAAAAATGAATAAAAAAAAAAAAAAATCATTTTTTCTATAAACAGAAATCTAATCATCAACCAAAGCGAACTATTTGCGCATCCAATGGCTTTTGCACCCACACCGATTCAAAATGTATTATTGTGGGGTGCCACCCCTCGTCCGCACCTCTTATAGTTGTGTTGCTAATATTTTTCGTTTTATAACTAATTAGTTATGTGCTTCTCTATTTCTCATCTGTTTTTCATGCCGCATTTCTCTTTTATTGCCACTTGCTGCGAAATAGATCTCGGAACGGATACACTGTCTGTGAGTGAGGGGAGCCTTACGTCACGGGAGTTATGTAGTTCTGTGCGAAATTGCTAGAAAAAAACTTTATGAGTGAGAGACGCGAATAAATAAACGAAATAAAAAAGCAAAAAAAGATACGCAGATAAAAATTTGTGTTAGTTGGTTATTTGGCTATCTATAGGCGCGCTATGGCCTTGAGAAGATTGTTTTGTTTTTTTTCTATTTCGTAATTCTGTTTGGCATTGACTTAATGTTGTTGTTTTCAATAGCGGCCCCAATAAGAAAACGAAATACGAGTATCCTGTTAAATCCTTTCGCAAACACAGGTCAACCGTTCAAATTAGCATATTTTCCTTCTTCTCCGGAGAAAACATTACATTCTGCATGGCAATGGCAATGGAATACAGACAGATACACACACGCACGTACGTACGGCGAAAACGAACTGAACAACTACCCCACTTGGGGACACTTGCCACACGAGAAAACCCACCCAAGAGAGAGCAAGCAAGTGAAAGTATGAGGGAAGAGAAAGATTAACCAAGGTCAGGGAAGCCCTGCAACCTGTTGTTTGTCAGACGGCTTTGTTCGGGGTTAGGAGGGCGATATTTGTTGTGGGTGTCGGGTCGACACATTCGCCTTAGATTTGACACATGAATAAAATGCCCAATACTGCTTGCCACCCTTCCCAATGTGAGTGGGGGTGTATTGGGGTTGGGGTTGTTGAAACAAGCGAACTATCAGACCATAAACGCGACGACCTGCACAATACGGCAAACATACACACACAACTCACTGAAGTTCAGTGTAGCATATGAGCGAAAGTGAAAGTTCACCTCTCACAGAGTACGAGAAACCAAACAAAGCAAACGAACGCTATCGCTTTCACTAGAATTATAGTGCAGTGGCACTAGTAGTAGTGGTAGTAGTACCACCAGTCTAGTTGCAGAAAAGAAACAAAGCTTATGAACTACTAGAGGCGCTACTACACCCCTACCACCGCGGCTTCATGTGTGCAATGCATGTCCTTCATGCGGAGCCCAGCATCACCAGCAGGAGTATCCGCCTCATTCCCATCTTTAGGTGCCGGTGCAGTAGTCCACATACAGGGGTTTGTTTGGAAATTCTCTCCAACCGATGACGATGATGATGATGATGATGTAGGTGCCTTTTGTGGAATGTGCAGCAGCACCAAAAATGCTAAAAAGGATAAGTGGAGATAAGTTTCATTCACATGCAACAGCGCACCACCAGTTTCAGCAGCAAAAACGTTGAAGGATCGTATTTTGTTTTTTTGTTCTCGTTTTTTTTTTTTTTTTTTTTCTTGTTTTACATTTCCGTTGAGAAAAAACTACCGGCGGCGCCACATGCAGAGTGTAGGGCAACAAGCTCTTGTACATTTGTTCGTACACAGAAAAATAGAGAAAAGGCATCACTCACTATTTGAGTTCGAGGGTGGTGGTAGGATGCAGGCAGCTTCATGTGGACACAAAAAAGTACCTCTGATGGTCGCTGGTGCATAGAAGGAAGAAAAAAAAAAAAAAAAAACTTGAATGAGTTTTCCCACACAGCAGGAGGAAATTTACGAACTCTGATGGCAAAGCTTATGAACATATATGAACACACAGTGTCAGTTTTTGTCGGAAGTGCTTTAGGCATTTTGTGGTCATGTCAAGGCACACTTGTTGATGTGAACATTGCAGCACTTATGTTGGATAGTTATGTAGTTATTTTGATTTTAGTTTATTTGAATTCAAAGGCAGACCTCCTGGGTGAAGTGACTTCAAAAGCCTGAAAAAGAAACGTCTGAGATAAAATTGTTTAAGTTGCTTTGACTTCTACGGAGTCTTATTGAATGTTAGTACATGAGAATCTGAAATAAACTGCTGCATCCATCACCAATGGATCACAGCTGAAATCTACTGCCAACAGCTGTCAGCAAAGATTGAGGACAGTACTGGAGCAAAAACGGTCAGGTCTTGTCAACCTCACAGGTGTCATCAAGCCAATGCTCACATAGCTAGAACCACCTACGCACAGTTAAAAGAGTTTGAACGTAGAAAAATTATTCACCCTCCCTATTCTGCAAAATGATGGAAATTAGTCCAGCACACACTTGAAGACTTCTTTACCTCTAAGCCAAAACAGTTTTTTGGGAGCGGCATTGAAGTACTGCATAGAAATCCCGCAAGACTTTTGTTACAACCTGACACATTACAGGTTACGTTTGTTCGCTTTTGTGTATTTGTGAAATTTGTCTGCAAGAAATAGTGCGAAGCTACCAAAGCTAGACGTAAAACACGATGTGGATTCTCTATCTATAGCAGTTTTGAAATCTAGAATTAAGATTTGACGAGTTTTTCAATTAAAGACGTATGCTTCTGTGATTGAAGCAATTCAGGAAATGATGCTAAAACCGGTGAGGAAATGATGCTTCCCCAGAAGGATTATTTGTATAAGGTGGGTTAAAGGAGAGTTTGGTTCAGTCAGGACTGATGGACGGTAATCCTTTGTCATTATTAAATCAAATGATTGAGTAAGAACTGAAACTAGTCTTATTCAAAATTAAAAAAGTTTAGATACGCATACAAGTCTTAATGTATCATACATACGCTTGTAAATGAATTGAAATGTGCTTTATCTTGCCCAAATTAGGCGTTATCTTCACAAAATCGGTCCTATATGTTTATAAATTCTGCTCTACACGTCTTTTTACAGACCATTCGCACAGCAGTTGAGTTTGCTGTTGCTGAATGTCATAGTTATCAATTTACACCTGCTTTGGAAACTAATATCCATGGTTCCGATCGCAATAAATAAATATCAAAACTCGTCTTTCAAAGTTATAATATCTTAGATACCCTTATTCGAGGGTGGTAACTTGAATCCAAAACTTTCGGATTACTACGACTAAGCGATGAAAAAAAAAAATTCAAGGACAAATTATCTTCAATGACAAAACATCTTTTTTTTTTTTTTTAAAATGTGTTTCCTCTGGCGTATACGCACTATTTTAGCATCACAAGATAAATCTCTTCCAAACAGACGCACTTACCCCTTCAACCCTCTCATTCATTTTTGTGTGTGAGTTGTTTTTGTTTACGTCGGCTTCTTCGATCGCGACTGCTATAATGATTCTATATTATTTCAACAAATAAAAAAAAAAAAAAAAAAACGCCGGCCTTGAAAATAGTAACCCTAGCAAATATTTGCTACCGATCCACACCAAAGGAAGGTGTGTTCTTGGAACAAAAAAAAAAAAAAAAAAAGAAATTCTATGTACTCAGCAAATCCGAAGAAATATTTCGTTAAAAACTGGAAATCAACAATATTGCACAATTCTTACTTTTTTTTTAGGGGCAAAGTGTATTGTATTACCCTGGTCGGCCGATTTTTGCAAGGTCAGCTGGAAAATGTTCTAATTCGCACAAATAGAAACCAACCAGCTTTTCGGTGGGCTACCCTCCGGTCCCCCTCTTATCAAAACTATTGCCATGTTCTCAAATTTTATCTACTTTTTGTGTAGAAGTTTTTTTTTTTTTTTTTTTTTTTTTTTTTTTTTTCAAAAATAGCACACATACAAACAGCAGAGTAATGGAAACTGAAAAAGAGAAGAAACGATTGCACGTCGGCGAAGCGGCATAAAAAACTATGACTTTATCGCACTTATTTTTGGACTTAGTCTATACACGCTGCGCTATGTGATCTTTCCTTCATTCAGTGTGAACTTTCAAGGTTATTATTAGCGAATTCGCTGTTCTCGATGTGTTTCTTTTTTTTTTTTCACACAGTTTGTTAAATTATATAGGTATAATTGTTCGACTATTTTAACATTTCTTTATCTTTCAGATATTTATATAAAAAAAGTCAATTTTATTAGTGCCCCCCGACCGCATCCAAATGCACACACCATACACAACACACATATGCAATATGCCTCCCCCTAAGACTTTCTTAGTTTTTTTTTTTTTTTTTTTTTGAGGAAAAAGTCTTCCAAAGTATATCTAGACAGACGCTCTCATTCTGTGTGCAAGTTTCTAGCACTAAAACAGCGCATCCAAAGCACCGACCGATAGTCGAAAGCGTTCCTTTTTTTTTTCGTTCTTCGGGGTGGAGAAGATATTATTTGTGATTATTGTTTGTTATATTTTTGGGGGGTTCTATTAGTCAGCCAGTCAGCCAGCATGCTGTACTAGTTCAACACCAAAGAGGCCCCAAAAAACAAAAAAAAAAAAAAAAATATTCTGTCCATGTCTTTGTGTTTCGGATGTATTTGCGGGGGAAATTGCATGGTGTGTGCGCGCTGCCCGCCGACCGGCATTACGAAATAAAAAACGCGATTCCAATAACAATAAAAAATAAAAAAAAAAAAAATAAAATAATAATAATAAAGAAATATACACAGAAATACCGCTGGGATTGCCGGTATGGGAGAATTTTTTCGGCTAGTTTTTTGGCAGTGCTCTTAATGCGCTTTTTACCGTTAGAAGCTAGAACGCGACGCGCGGTCTCATTAAATTTGAACAAATAAAACAAAACGATTTTTTCGTCTTCCTCTTTCCTATTGTCGAGTTGTTATTTTATTTTTTTTTTATAGCATATTTTAATTATTTGAGTTTTTCATTGCAAGTGATCGATGTAAAAAGATTAGAATAAATTTTTGAAAAAAAAAAAAAAAGTGTATAGTAATAGCGATCTCAGGAAATTTGTGTGATTTAAAAGTTTTCATTGTTTTTTTTCTGTTTAGTGGTATAAAGTGATCTCAAGTTTTAGTAAAAAAAAAAAAGAAAAAAAGAAATGAAATGTAAATGAGAGATAAAGTGATCTAAACTGATCGGGAATTTTAAGTGCAAGATACAAGTTTAGACGTTATAAAGTCTATAGATACATAGCCGGCTTAAATTTTGCAGTGTCCTCATAGACGTTGTGTTTAGTGTGTTTCCATAGAATCATCAACAGCAGTAGTATTTTTTTTTTTTAAGGATGCAATGATGTTAGGTAAGACGGAGATGTGGTGATTTTGTTAGTACAAGTTTTTTTTTTTGGACTAACTAACTAACGTCGTATTTATTTTTTAAGTGAAATCGGATACTTCTTAATTGTTCTACTAGAACTGAAGAGAGGGTAGTAGCTGTGTATATGAATTGTTTTGTAAAAATAAGATCTATTAAGTCGCCTCTATTGGTCGAGAGATAATGAAATTCTATAGTTTTCTACATGTGTTTATATTTGCCATTCAATTGGACAGAAAGTCTAGAGTGAAATATTTCCAATCTGTCTTTTTCTTATGACTTTAGTTTTTTACACTTATAACTAAGGTTATACTAAAATTGAATAAGCTGCATTTTAAGCTCCAATTTTGATCTGTACTTCTTAGAGATATATTTCCTTTATTGTTGAAATTTTGAAGTGGTGCCTGGAATGACAACGTATATAATCGTCACAGTTATAAAGACGTTCGAGTGAAGGTTTTATTCACTGCTAGTATACTGATAAAACACCCATTCCTTGTTTTAGTAAGGCTAATACTTAGGTATGTATGCATGTGCACCACTTTTACTAATTAATCTTTAAATTTAATTTTTTCTTAAATTTCTAAAATACCAAAAGTCAATATTAGCTATTTATTTGTACGTACAGTTATGGACAAAACAATAACACCACCGAACTTTATTTTTTCCAAATTTCCAACTTTTGAATAAATGTTTTTCGTTTTATTCACCTTACCATAATTAATTGGTTGATTTACTTTAATTAAAAAAAAAGTAGTTATATGACAAATAAAAATTAAGGACGAAAGACTAGGACCAACCACTTCAATAAACTTTTTACTTTCGTTTTAATTGCAAAGTAGTTTTTCGTCAGTATTTTGTAGCGTACCCCTTATTATTAACTACCGCGCGGACTCTTGGCAAAGAGTCTATCAGCGTGCGACATGTAGCTGTGGATATCGCGTACCAAGCTGCTTGGATCTTGCTCCATAGTTCTTCTTTATTTCGTAAATTTTCCTCTCGCCAAAGGATTTTTTTTAGCAATCTTCCATAAGTTTTCCAAAGTATTCAGGTCAGAAGATTGGGAGAGCTGGCTCATCAGATCAATGTTATGCTCTCCTGAATGCACCTTTTAATTCTAACCTCCGTAAGCTTAGGGTCCTTGTCCTGCATAAATTACCCTTTCAACTACATTGCCCACTCTACATATGGAATCATGGCTTTTTCTAATATTTTACTGTAATGATTCTGTTCCATGATCTCCTTAATTCAGAATATTGGACCGTCATCTTCAAATCATCATGCTTCCGCTTCCTCCATGCTTGATGGTTTTGCATGAAGGCTGTATTCTCTGGGCGCCTGACACATTTCTTGCCATCTGATCCTACCAAATTTATTTTCGATTCATCCGATCAAAGAATATTTCGCCATTTTTTTCCCCCTATACTATATGCTCTTTGGCGAATAGCATCCGATTCTTTCGGTGTCTAGTGGTAAGGGGTGGCACATTCCTGGTACTTCTTCCAAAGAGATGTTGGTCTTCAAGTCTCCTTCGCACGGTTCGGGAGCAGACTGGCAGATTCTACTCACGTTTTATGTCGGCTGCTGATTTAAACGAGTTTTATTGTTTTATCTGCACGCTATGGTAGTCCTGACACGCTGTTTGCATTTTTGTCTATTAGTTCGTGTTTTCTCATCTTTTTCGTCACTTGAATAATAGTACCGTTACTTACAAGATAGTACCGTTACTTAAAAAATATCCAAATGAACTTCTTTATTTTTCACGATAAAAAGATAATCTTATTGTTTTGTCCGCAACTGTATATTGTATACAAAAAGAAACCGGAATTTCAGATAAGATTTTTCAATGGTAAAAATTCACATTTTTGCAAATTAATTAAAAAAAAAGTGAACTACTTGTATTTTGTACAATATGTGTGGGGGTTTTGTTAAAGTCTCTTTAAATTCGGTTTTATTCAAAAAT
This sequence comes from Pocota personata, assembly GCA_963082735.1. Taxonomy (NCBI): domain Eukaryota; kingdom Metazoa; phylum Arthropoda; class Insecta; order Diptera; family Syrphidae; genus Pocota; species Pocota personata. The sequence continues at coordinate 8,520,342 of OY720430.1, forward strand.
TTCCTAACTTTTCTCTTAGTGCATTCGAGAAATAGTAAATTTTGCAAGGTTCCCTAATGTTTTAAGTAAAGTTCCGTTGTAGAATACAATATTTCAATATCCCCCCAGATATGAAGTTTGAAGCAAATCCGTTCAACCGTTTAGGCTACAGACGAATAGACTTGCAAGACCCACTTTTTTGAGTTACTCCATTAATTTTAAAAATTTTCACTAAAACAATAACTTTTAGACGAGACGATTTGTGCATAATGTTATAATACGACAGCACGACAAGAACAGTTATTAACAAAAGACAACATAGAAAGAGGGTAGGTGAACAAGTATGTTGGGCGCCATTTAGTAAAGATATTATTTGAATTGTTTTCATTAATCGGCAGACATTTTCTTTCGACTTTAAAATTGGACAAGTTTTATTGTTTACTTTACCTTGTTATTGCTTTTCGTAATGATAGAAAAAAAATACCTTTTCTATAGCAGGAGAGCGCTTGTCAAATTAACGGATATGTCCTGATCATTGTTCAATTGTTTCTTATTTGCATTTCATTATTTTCTTCACAAAGAATAAAAAAGAAAATAGTAATAGTCAGAAGTAAAATTCGAATTCCCTCCAAGAAGAAATTAAGCTGTGTTCACTGACGTCTGTCCGTAGTTATAAAGTTTAAATTAGCATTCAAATCATTACACAGCGAACTAAGAATCGGATCAAAACACGCATCACAGGGCACCGGAAGATCCAAGAAAACGAAACTGTTAACGAATTATTTCATATAGATACTCGTACTTTCTAACTACACAACTTTATTGTCCCTAAATTTCAGGGACTTTGTTGATAGAAAAAGTCTACCACACAAAGCACAGTTCTTCGTCTCTCTACAATAATTTCTGCAAGCAGGGAGTGTTTTTGAAGATTTGTAAAACCCTATTCCCATGTCTTACCATCATCTACAGAAAAGTTATCACTAGAAATTGTTGAGATACTAAAAAGTTTTTTATTTGACAAATATCCTGATTCTGAATACATAGATGCAAAGGTGGTACTCGTAGTTATCATCAGGAACACTGTTCCTGTATGTGTGATAAACTCTGTCCATCTAGTTTTTGAGTTAATCTCAGCGAATAGTCAAATTTCAGGCATACAAAAGTTTTAAAAACGCAACATGATTACAGTTGCTGTACAAACTATGTACCCAAGTCCAAAACGTCTATACAGGCAAATCAAAAATTTTATTTATAAGACGAGCCTTTGACCCGCAAAGAATGTCTGTCCTCAATCTCCAAATATAGTAATTTATATAGGTGTGAAAAAAACTAAAAAAAAACACTAATAAAAAATAATGGCAGTAAATTATGATAGAATAAAAAACAATTCATATAGCTTTGTTGACACTAAGTTGTGCAAAAATATGCATCACAAGTGGCTATATCTCACATGGGAATAGAAACTTAAAATTTAGATTAGAATGAATTATAATCGTAGGTAGTGTGTGAGACCTCTTAAGCCATAGATCAACAAAACGTTAATATTAAAATATCTTGTTTTTGTAAACAGTCTAGACATTTGGCAAGTTAATTACAACACCTCCTAACGTTGAACTCTAAATGAATGTGCGTTCGTTATGGAAGCAAATTAGGCAGTGTTGTTTCAAAAATAAAACAAAATGGCAGTCTAATCCTACATTGTCTTTAATCGCTTAAGACACCAGTTTTTCTTCAAATTGAGGTCAAATTGAGGCTGGATAAAAGTTGGGGACTTAAATTATACTTAAAATTAAGTCACATTTCGCCCATAAGGGCGGGCTGTCTATTCTTAAGAACAGACTTTTATAAATGAAAGCGTTTTTAACGTCCATTCATGTTCATTGGTGATTTCTTTGCCTAATCATCTGAATAGTCAGTATTTTGTTGATTCATTAAAATTTATCAATATTTTGTTTGTTCGAGATCATGGCGCCTTTCGAATATTTGAAATAAATCTGCCAATTATATTCTTCTTGTAGCAAGACAAAGGCCAACCCTGTTATCTCTGTGTTAGTATAGTCGAAAGACTGTCTTTCGGTATCTGTCTCGGAATATTGTAGTTTCTTATCCGTTTGGAATTACTACAATAAGCACACAATTGCAAATCTCCGTAAAAATAAGCAGACATGCTCCGTTCCTATCGCTTTCATGTTACGATATAAGTTTCAAACCTCTGCTGTTAGTTTAAGTATGCGTATACTAAGTAATAGCTGTTGAAGTTTCTTATAAACTTTACCCCGATAAACTTTAGCCTCCTCTACTTGTCAGCTTTTTAGATCTTCTTTTTAATGGTCCTTATTTTGGCGTGCACTGGCAGTCCTCTATTTCTTATAAATTAAATCTTTAGCACTAGAATTGTGAACTCAGTACTTTCAATTTCTGTTTAAAAACCCAAATATTTTCTTCTTACTTATTTTACACTTGATTACTTACATGAGTTTTACTCAGAACTGCTGTTTTCATAGTCTTGACGCGATGACTTCTTCCAATGGGGATAAGTGTCGAAACTGACCACCTTCATGGTTCTTTTTTACGAGACATCTTTGCATTTCTTTTCGAATTCTCCCCTAACCTCTATTCGTCGGCTTAACTCTAGCATTTTCTTAAAGGATATCTGTATTCTCAACCGTATGAAACATGCGATATCTCTTTTGCTGGTTTCTTGTGCTGACCCACTAATTCTTGTTACAATTTTTAACTCAATTCTCAGATAGCGATCACTTCAGCGCCATCTGGTAGGGACATTTTTCCTCAAACATTACAAACAAGGTTTTTGTATTTGCTAAAAGCGAAGGTCTTTGCTAAAAAACGAGATAGTCTCGATGAATAGTATATAATTGAGGTTAGGTTTTTATCACTGATGAGGAAACATCTACTCACGAGTTACCTATCATAGATGTGTTTACCCGAAGAGTTTTCGTACCAGTACTAGTACTCCTATACTGGTACTTTAGAAAGACAAGTGCCAGTCCCTTTTCGAGTGCACATAGATACACCTGCCGGGACCATGATGATGCTTTATGCATATTACAGTATTCCACATAATTACGCTTAAGACCTTGCTTAACAATTTAACCGCTTCAAAAATGCAATATCTTCTCTGAATTCGGTGGCAAGGTTAAACTCACTGAGTCTTGTTTGGGTCCCAAAGCTCACAAAATTACGAGAAATGAGATCTCCGATGCATTTGCTGGACAAGGCTCTGAGTCTTCCTTCATCCTCAATCAGGGCTTCTATTGACATAACTGTGGGTGCTATGTTCTCGGACGTCTGTAAAAGAAAATCCGCTACACTTTTGCCAAGCATCTCAATGTGCTCGACTTAAACCACGCACCATCTGTGAAGAGGGTGTCGATACTGCGGAACACTCCCTCTACGATTATCCTGCCTTTGTTCGTATCAGGTGGCAGACTTGTGGGGATGATGTGGTGAATGCTGATCTCATAAGCTCCTTATTACTGAAGTGCCTTTCGTAGAAAGGCGAAGAGATGCTATTTACAGGGGGTTGCTTCCTGGTAGTAAGTACAATGGGATAATGTTGGGCAAAAAAAAAGAAGATACTCGTACGAGTACGAAGAAATTTATTTTTAGTGTTTCGTATCAAACCGGTGAAACGGAACACTTATGGATTCAACATGGTGTCTGTCCATCTGTCTTTCACAGGCTTGCGACTTTTAAACCGTTTTACTTCCATGCGACATATACGTATCATAACACGCATTGGATATACGACGTGGTATATCCGGCTCGAAATGTATAGAAATGTCATAAAAGTGTGAATGCCCTCTTTGAGTTCCATACACTCGAGCCGCACATTCGATGCTGGATATGTGTGAAATTGCGCATAAAGAATTGAGAAAATGATTTCTTTTGAGATAAGATTTGTTAAACAAAACAAAAAAAAAAACAAAAAAAAACACCATGACAAAAATGTTTCTGAAAATGTTCGATCTCGAAATTTTGATCAAACTTTAGTTGGTCTCTCAATTATGTATGTCTGACTGCCTGTTTGTATGTATGTAAGACCGACTGTAGCCTAACCGGCTGCGCGGATTTTATTCAAACTTCATATCTGGGATCTAGAGGGTTATAGTTCCAGGCGAAATTGGAATTTTCATTCCAACCACAAATTTTCATTCCAAATGAGCGGTTTTGCAAGAAAAAAATCGACTTTTTCGAAAAATGGTACGGCGATTTTGATCAAATTTCATATTTGACCTGAGGTGGGCATGTACTGTAGGATGGCGTACCAGAGTTTTGCCATAAAATACGTATAACGGTACTTTACTTTTTGACTCGTTTTTTTTTTTAAATTAACTCATTCGCTGGCTATGACTTGGCCGATTTTGTTTAAATTCGAAATCTAAATAGTATTTGACATAAGCAAGCTCATGGCATATCTAGTTTTTGAAAATTGTAAAAAAATTTCGACTTTTAGTGGATTTTTTGAAAAAAAAAAAAAAAATATTTTAACAATTTTTTTTTCCCAATTTCGAATCTGATTGATTTGCAGATAAACATCATTATATGAAAGGTGGAAGTACTCGCGACCCAGTCGTACACTTTTTTTTTTGTTTTTCTTTGACAATCTCCATTTCACATAATTTTCAAAGTAATGGTATGTATTTCGGAACTAAACAAGTAAACTTCATGGATTTTCCACCTAAAATAAGGAGACCTGCAAAGTTTCTAACCAGTTTCACAAGAAAAAAAAGTTTGTAGGCAGATCACATGTACCCTAATGAATAAAAAGTGGAGCTTGCCAGCTTTGCTCTAGGCCCCCATTTGACCCTTTTAAAAACGATCACTCGTGATTGACGAATTTTTTTGAGATAGGAAATGTAATGCAAATGGTAGATCATGCTTAGATTCAAAAGTTAACAGTACATACATACATATATGTACATAGTTACTCGTATATTGTCAAAAATACGTAGAGTACTTTAAGCCCTACAGCGACTACAGGACTGTTGATTTGTATTTCTGAACGACAGGTTCGAGAATAGATACGTGGCAAAATCTACACCTAAAAGGTCTTCATTTCTATCACAGAATAATGATCATTCAGATACGTAAATGATTAATTCTTTCGTTCATACTATTCACCTGCTTGCGATCGTCTAATCATCGCTTGATTCGACATTCTCCGTTTGCAGTCGAATTTGTTGGGTGAATGAATCCACGTACACGTACACGAACCCGAAATGATGTGCTCCAAATACCCTTGGACCAGATATGCTTATTCAAGCGGATATCGATCTGAACATCATTGGTTCCCTTCTTCCCCTCCGTTCAAAATGCTTAAACGCGATTCAGCTCTCTTTTCAAATCACTCCCAAGACTGACATTCCTCGTTCTGCGTCATGTTTACTTAACACAATCCACTCACCTACCGGTTTGTGTTAGAGGATCCCACTGCAGTACAATGAATCCATAAGATGTGACCAGTCTACTGTCATCGCTGTCGTTTTATCGTCGCTGTATTCAAATTATTGTAAATTGTTACTTCGAACTATCTTGGAACTAGGTAAATGTCAACAAAATTCGGAAAAACCCAGCAAGTATTTCCAAATTCCAAATACACACTCATTCAATTCTTCATAGAATAATTCTTAACAAAACCAGTACAGAATGCACATTAAAAACTAAAATTCAGCCGTCGTGCTTTGACGTCGACGACAATTTAGCACCCACTTCTTGATCATTTTTGTAATTTTCTTTCGAATTCCAAATGAATAGTTGTGCATTTGGAAATTACCCAGTAAACAAAACCCCACAAATAGTAACTAACACTTAACAATACCACCGCCAAATGACGCATTGCGATGATTTAGTTTTCTGCTGAGCTGCTTTCTAAAGAAATCGCCAAAAAAAACTTGTTTATTGTTGTTGTTCTTTAGATACTATTCGAAAAAAAGCGAGCAAAAAAAAAAAAGAATATTTCTCCGCTTAAGAATTTTTGAACAACAATTTACGCATTTCTGTTCTAGGAATAAACACAACAATTTTGACGGATTTCCTCAATAAAATGTTCTTTTTTTTTTCTTAGTTTGTTTGGTTTTATGACTAACGATAGAGTTGAATAGTGATTATTATGGTTTTATAATATTTCGTTATCTACAGCGGACCATGTTAGTTTGCAAAAAGAAACAAAACAAATTTAACTATTATCGTGTTATCGGAAAGTGAAAGTGGTGTGTTGTGTGTGTGCTTTAAGCAAGTCCACTGATAAGGCTAGTTTTTGAAGTTTTTTTGCCGCGCTGCAGAATAGATTAGAAATTAAGTACGAGTATTTTTTTTGCAAAAAAGAAACCAAATAACTGTAACTGTACAGATATGCATTAAAGATATAGAACCTTTTTGGCGACAGAAATAAAAAAATGCGCATTAGCGATAAGATAGTTTTTTTCCTCTGCAAATTTGTATTTTTTTGGGGGTTATTACTATTTGCCATTTTGTGGTGCGGTCAATTTTTTTTTTGGTTCGAAGTTCTTTGTGCTAATTTTATTGGTGAAAAGTAAAGTGCATTGTAATTTGTTGTTTAAATTTTGATACAAGTTCAAATCTTTTTATAAGAAATAGAGTCAATGATACTACATTAAATACATTAAAATAAAAGAGCACGTGCATGTCCAAATCAATGAATTTGTTAACTGGATTTATGTGAAATTAACCAGTTCACAGTTAGATGCGATTAAAATTGAGTATAATCAAATGTAATTGCTTAGATTAGATACGAGTTATGAGTGAAATGTATAAGCAGTTAATAGTAAATCAAAATACCATAAATTTGTTTCAAAGTATAAATACCTACATATGTTGAGTTCTGGTTGAAACCAGAAACACCTGTTGACTGATGTGAGACTAATTACAATTTACAATAAGTGAGAAAGCACTGAACGGTATATTTTTACATTCATTTTTGAGTTCTTATCAAATATCCACTATTAGTCGCGTTTTTTTGTAAAGATTTATGCTTTTATTTCTCTCTTGAGTGACATTTTCCTCTCTTGTTTTTCACCCGAGTGACAACACATTTAAATTTCTCTTTTATAAAAGTTAATTTTTTTTTTGCGTTTTTTCAATTTGTGTAAAATATTTTGTATGTAAATTCCTCCGCATTTCACATTTGCGATCTTTTTTTCTACATAATGACTGACCGGCATTTATTTCGGTCAAAAATATCATGTTACTTACGTAAGATGGGGCTATAGTCTGGGTTTGACCTGGGCCGTAACTAAAAAGCATTCCAACCAGAAGCCAGCTGCTTCTTGTTGAGGTCCCATCCATTTGTCCATGCTTCTACGCCATATAGCAGGACTCAATTTTGTTCTTAGCGCAAAGAACCAGCGGTTGTCAAGAGTGATTTTTCGCTTGATCTTTCGACTAGTGTCATTCGCAGAACTTACATCAAAGCCTATAGGTAGACAAAGTTCCTAACTACTTTGGAATTGTAGCTGATTATTTTCACCTTTTGTCCAAGTAGCCTCCTCGTTGTTGAGTGCTCTTTCTTGATCACAGTATATACTTGAACTTCCCTTTAGCCTCTTTCACCCTTTAAACCCATTTTTGACGTTAATGCCTAGATATCTATACAAAATTTGAAACTCTATTCATGGAGCATACTTTCGCCCGATCATATTTTACAGATGAGCTTTAAATTGACGGGTTTGGTTCTCATCTCTCCACATTCTTAGCGACCGACTGTTAGACTACTCATAGGTTTCCTTCCTGCTGTCTTTTGTTCTGTGGATTAAATGGCATTCGACTGTGGATTAAAGGGATTCTCTTGCCATTGCTTCCATTCGATGTGAACCTTTCTTACGGCACTACCTTAACACTGCGGTTTGTGGAGTTCGGGATGCTTATATTGGCAGCAACTACTATTGTACATACATAATAATCCGATTCTACGTCGGACACTCAGCAAGTGCAGATATTAAAAATGCTCGCAGCAGATGCATTCCATTTTGCGATTACCCTACTTTACCGACATATCAAATATCAAAACCAATTCAACAGTTTTGCCTGTTCCTTTTTGTTTGTATTGCCAACAATGTTCAATGGCTCTGGCAAACTACTCGCATGTACTTGTATGTAGATGTTGAATGGAACGCACTTTTTGTTACCAATGGTAAAACCAAACCTCAGTTTAATTTGTTGTTTCAGTTTAATTTATGAAATGAGTTTCGCTAACTAAAGTATAATTTCGAAAAAGTTTAAAAACAGTATTTTTTGGAGGTCTGTACGTGCAATATATGCCCTTAGTCCAAAAATGTATCGAATGTCATCGAATTTCGAGATAAATAAACCAAATGCTCAATAAGGTAATAAGTGAAACATATATGAATGTACATGTCCTTTCATAGCTCCGTAGTAGTTCGTGAAACAAATAAAACCACCCACAAAAAAAAAAAATTAAATCAAATTCACAACGATGAGCCATTTGGTGAGCACATTATAATAACCGTAACAAAATCAATTTACCGTTATTTGTTTGACATCTAGTAATATATTTATTACAATGGGTCACGTTCATGCCTGACCGCCTTTTGTTTAGCAAATTCGTTCGTTTTGAGTAAATACATAACCTTTTTCTTATTTTCTTAGCAAAAACTAGCTTTCTGTGTGTGGGAAAATGTCCCTACTGTTTGATCAAGGATAACTCATTCCAAGCACGCACAGTCTTCATCTTGGATAGAGTCTTGTACTCTATTACGCTTTTTTTAACGACTTAATCTTCATAGTTTTTAATTTCCATCTAATGGATCTTCGAAGTTTGTTTTGGAAATGGGGGTGGGATAGATTTCATCCCTTTACATATTCCACTCAGAATAGTGACTTTCAGTTACTTTTTTCCCGCTATGTATAAAAATGTTGTAAGACGTTTTTTTAATAGTCCTTTTCTAAACTTTGACCGCCTTTGATAGAATTAAGACAACTATGCACATCAGACTCCTATTCCTTAAAGAATTACGACCCATCCTAAATTTTAAATTACTTTCTAAATGACTATATCCACTAATAAACATTTTCAATTTCGGTTTATTTTCAGGATAGACTCACAAAAAAACACAATAATCATGGACGATACACAACATTTCTGTCTGCGATGGAACAATTACCAAAGTAGTATCACATCGGCATTTGAGAATCTTCGCGACGATGAGGATTTCGTCGATGTGACTTTAGCATGCGATGGACGCAGCATTAAAGCACATCGGGTGGTCCTATCAGCATGCAGTCCCTATTTTCGTGAACTGTTAAAGGTAAGTTAAAATAGTTATATAAATGCAAATCTTAAATGACACACTCTCTGGAGAAGCTTTACTACCCTTACCCTACCCAAAACAAAACCGGAAGTACAATCACTTTTCTCCTGCAGATATCATTTATCTTTTCGGTTTAAGGTTTGCGTGACTACTTGCACTCCGACCGAAAAAATAGCATACGCAGTATCTCTCTCTCAAATCCCTAAATAGGCTGCAATTTTCCCATCAAGAAAAAAAAAGTATAAAATCCACTTTAACTGTGAAATGCTCAGCCGGCTCTGTGTTTCGAGGAAATCAATAAAGTGATCATTTTTATTAGGCGGACAGGTTAGGGAAACCAGATATATGCTGATGCACCGCAACAAGGGGGACACGATTCACACGCATGTGCACCTTGTTTTGGCTGGTTATCTTTCTGGCTTTTCTACTGAAGAATCTTGTATATCTCCAAAGCGTAACGAAGGCGGCCCTAAAAAGTAAACTTGAAAATTGCGCATAAAAAAAAAATGAAACTCACTAACCCTGAATGAGGAGAATATGTGTATAATATTAATGGCTTCAGAATGTTGTTCGCGTGTGTGTGTGTGAGAGTACATGTTTGTGACGTTGGCTTGACCTAGATTTAAATTTTTTATGTTCTTTGCATCTGTGATGCGTTTGTTTCCCAAAAAAAGCGAAATGTAATCGCAATGTTACATCTGTTTCCACAGCGGTTTGCCTGTAGCTGGTGTATTTTACAGCGACTAATTGAGGCCAAAAAATGTTTTTTTTATTTTTTTAAATTTATTGCATTACTTTTCCTAATAACTAAATGCACGATGGGACTGTGGAGCCTAATAGGGGGGGAAACACTGGAGCGAATTGAATAGTGGTAGTAAATTATTTTCGAATTTGAGTCGGCATTGGCTGCATCTAGTCTGCTATCTATTTAAGAAGTAGCCATATTTTATTACAAAAATTCCTTTGAAATACATTAGTAGATGTCTAAGAAATAGATTAACATTTCCGTGCAACCGTGAATTGCATTACAGAATAGATAAATGTATGTATCTACAACCCTAAATCTTATTCGCAGCAATTAAATTTATCTCAGATAAGAAACGTTCCATCCATCCAATATGTTTTAGCCATTGGAATACTTTTGATCTCTATGCAGATTCGTATTTGGTACAATTTTTTTTAGGGTTTACCATTGTGTCATGATTTGGCCATTTCGGATCTCGTATTGTTATCCGAAAGTTAACGGGATAATTTGATGCTTAAGGTAGACATTGTCTGTCATTTCTAGATAAACGGACAATTAAAATCAGAACCCTAACGAAGAAAGCAATGATGTAATGCATTTAATAGTTCATGTCCTTAGGTATTGATGAAAGTATTTTTGATTGCACTTCAAGAGAAAGGACATGAAATCTTTACCAATATGAGATAAGAGAAGAATTAAAAAAAATATTCTTAGATACCTTAAACAGTACACCAAATGTCGATCTATAGTATGTCAGTCACCAGCTTACCTATGACTATTAAATACGGACTTTTTTATAAAGCTGGTAATGTTTTTACCAAATCTTTATTCTGGGTTCACGGGCACGACCACTGTTGTTAACATCGGTGACGCTTAACCAAACAAAGCTTTTTTTATTCTTCGTACTTCACCAAGACATTTCCTGCCGAATTCCAGCAATTTGCAGATAATGGGGTTTTCGACTAGCGCTGACTTCAAATATATATGTATTTAATTTTTTTTTTAATTTTTAAAAAAATACATCCTTTACTACAGTAAATGAAGCCTCTTTTCCGGTCTAGACGCTGAGCTGGGCTATAGTTTCTCATGTATCCTGTCTAATCGGTTTCCAGTTATAATTTGGTTAATGGATATCCGTCGGACTTTTTATGTTTTATCCAAGCTTTAAAAAGACAGATTAAGCAGAAATTTATTTTGGATGACTGAGGGACTTGTACCATTAAACCACTGTTGGTCCCCACTGCACAAAACTGCCACCAATCCATTAGCAGGAATAATAATATTAATTTTAATATAAATATCTTCCAAAGGATTTGATATACACATTCAAAGGGAATGACACAACGCAAGGCAAAATTATATAGAGAAAGTAACAATAACAACAACGACGACGGAGGACGACTTAGTTTTGGCTAACAGAAGAAAAACTTTTTCTTCTGTATACTGTGTGCCTGCCTGCACGTAAATTGCAAATTTAAAATAGATTCATTTTATTAATTAGGTTGCCATAAAAGTTTCCTGTTTTGAAAGCGACCCTCCACCACCGACTGCCGCCTGCCTATACAGGCCCAATCTGTTTCCTTAAATACCAAAAGCCAGCGGAAATGTAAATTGCAGACGCGGGTAGGTTGAGCATAGCAAGAGATATCCTTGCGAAAGAAACAAAACAAACAAACAACAATTGTGTAAGCGCCTCCTTCCATTCCTATGTTGTTGTGTTTTTCTCTCCTAATGTAGGACATGATGACGATAAACTATTTTAGATGGATACAAAAATAAAACAACAACAACTATACAATGAAGTGAATCAAATTTCCGTAATTTCATTGTATGCTGTGTGCATACTACGCTTACCTTCATGTTTCATAAAATAAACTTTTAATTTTTTTTTTCTCCACCAAAAAAAAGAAGGACGGAAAAATTATCCTTCGTTCAAAGAAAAGCAGCAGCACAGTACTAAAAAAAAAAAAAAGAGAAAAACTTTGTTTTTTTTTTTTCACAAAGAAAGTTTTACATACCCGCCGCTAACTTCATCTAAATCAAGTTTCATTCCTTCGGAACAACCACCACTACCATTCTTCGCGAGTCCTCCTCATCCCCCCAAAGAAACATTCTTCGTCGTTTTTCCTAATGAAAACAACAGACTGTGGAGAGTCGTAAACAATTTTTGGGGAGCGGAAAATAAAAATAAAATAAATTAAAGTGAAAAGAGTGTATAAAGCAAAAGTAAGTTTAACACAAAAACAACAACAATTTAACTGAAAATTCTTTAGGATAGTGAAATGTAGTATAGATGATGTTAGGGATGTAAGTTGGTGAGGGAAAGACGGAAGGAACTTAGAGAACTTAAAAACTGGAGGCAAAGCAAGGACTTTTTACTATGCTGCTGTTTACAATTGTGCTGAGTCTTGAGTTTTGGAAAGGAGGCGGCCAGCTACAGCGGCATATGGGTAGGACAGGTTAGAATGTGCATGGAGTTTAGTGGCAGTGGAAAAGACAGTTTCAAAAAATTTATACACTCATTAAAGTGTTTTCTGTGGATGAAGGAAGAGGTGGTGCTGGCATAATGCTGCATTAATGTGCATCAAAGCGGAAAGCTAACAATTTTTATGAGAAATGAAGTCACTTAGATGGTTTTCACGTTTTTTTTTTTTTAAGAAAGTCGGTGGTTTCCCTAACGGAAAGGGGAAAATATGAGAGTTTCCATCGCATGTATTCGTAAGAAGAAGGATATCCACTTGATGTAGAAGATAGATATACGTAAATGAGTCTTTTGCGTGTATGCTAAAGTTAGTATTATCTTTGTGCTGTTTTATTGTCCTGCATAATTGGGTATTCTATCATTTGCTTTTTCGTCCAAAAAGTGTCTAGGATAAATGAGGACACAAACCATCATAAAGCAGTTTTTACTTACAAGATTGGATTTGAGTTCAAACCAACCTTTTCATCGAGGAAAGATGGTTGAAATCTATATTTCCATTTTTACCTTAAAGCCTGGTACGCTGTTCGGGTTAAGTTAAATTTTAGCTGAGTTGCTTAGAGCTCGCTTAATTTTGAAGTGTATAGTGGAGGAAAGCAGAATCTACCGGCAATATGTACGAGTATGTACCATATACTCCTTGAAAGTTGGAGTACTTCAAAAATGTTCAATTCTCTGCGACAGGTGTGGGAGTATCAATAGCACCTTTTTAACGTAAGTTTAGTTACGAATCAAACTATGCAATTGTACTCCAACTGCAGTAAATGCAGACTATAAATTGTAGCTAAAAAGGAAAACAGTAGTAGCAATTTCCAGCCCGTTAAAACTTCCAAACTTCAAAACACTGTAGCCCTACTACAAGGTGGGGCAAAAGTAATGTCATAATGTGAATGTGCTATAATTTTTGCAAATGGCGTCAAATGTCATTGTGCTTTGACATTTATGTTGTAGACAGATAGAAAATGATACACACCTGAAGAACGCGGAATTATTATTACTGCTTTCCTTCCGGTTTCAAATGTCATTGTGTTTTGACATTTATGTTATAGACAAATAGAAAATTAGTTGACAACAAGCAATGGAGCGATACACATTTGAAGAACGCGGAATTATTATTACTGAATGATGACCAATTTCTGGTCTGTTGTTTTAAACGCAACGTGAATTTCGTCGTCGTTTTCCTCGTCGCCATGCATCATGTGCGCGAACAATTAGCGTTTGGCTGAGCGTCTCGTGCAAACCGGATCTACTAGAGATGTCGTGAGAAGTGACCGGCCCCGTATTGCTCGTTCGGCCGAGAATATCACTGCTATGGCCGAGAATATCCGAGAGAGACAACGATGCACACAATTTGGCATCAGCAGGCATTTGTTGCGTCGAATTTTGGTGAAAGACCCCAAGATGTTCCCTTGTAAAGTGCAAACCGTTCACCAATTTTTGCCTGCTGACGGTCAAGTGAGATTAACTTACTCCCATGCTATGTTAAACCTGGTGCAAGAAGAGAGAGAAGCACATACTGAAACCTTTCGCAGTCCTCTGATTTTTTCTTCAAAGGTGAAAGACTCCTGTAACAGAACTATAAATCAATCTGTTCATTCACAAAAGACATCTAGACATCATTACTAATGCTGCCTTGTTGTAGTGAAGCTTCAATTGGTGTGCACTAAAGCTACTTGACGAGGGTAAAGTTTGTGCTTTCCTACATCTTTCGTTGTATGTAACTCGCAAAGGAATTCTGTCCACACAACCGGGATGACGTCTTAAATCAGAATAATCAACCTCTTCATGTCCTTAAGAATATAAATTCAAGGCGATTCGCTCCTATCTTCCGCTCCTGTTGGTTAGCACATTTTAGTGTTGCAATCCATTCTTCCAAAGTAACCTTCTTCACTCCAATATTACCATTAAGCCTTTCAAAAAAGCATTTACAGATGTTCAACTAAGCAATCTCTAGTCGATCCTCTCTACTCTACGCCTATTAAAAAATCAGAAGTTGTTGGTACCCCTGCCATCATTGGGTCGATCACCACTAGTATAGGGTTTTATTTTCTGTGTCTGCATTTCTCTCTTTTTCGTAGCTCTTGACTGCTTTCGTTTTTCCTTTCTGTGTTCAGGACCCTATGCAGTAGAAAAGGTTGACGTTTATGATTGATTGATCTCCTGTCTTAGTCGAAGAGCGGAGGGATTGATCGACAAGCTGATCAATCCCTCCGCTCTTCGACTCTTATCTTTCAGCTTTCACAGGAATCGGATTTGAACAGTCTCACGATCCTCTCAGTCAATTGATTGCTTGATTAGCTTTTCCTATATATCAATGTAAACTTGACCTACGCCAATCTTTGTCCCCTATTTTTGTCCGCATTATCCGCTGCCACTGTCAAGCTTCTCGAACGTCTTCGCTATCGTCTCAGTGTACTGCGCACATTACAGATGGTAGAATTGTTATTAGTGTTAATCATTAACATTAATCCTTAGTAAATGTTAAAATTGTTTTTTTTTTTTTTTTGTTAATTGAAAACAAAAGTAACTCACGTTACATGTACTCGGTAACTCGCGTAACCTCATGAATTTGTCGCAGGTATATATATAGGTAGATTATTTATAATATTTTAAATGAATAATGTTACTAGTAGAGGTACTCTATACTTAATATGATATTACTACCTAGATTCACAGTGAAAAAATATATATATTTTTCATGGAATCAGTATCAGTAATTTTTGAGTTTTGTATTAATGCCATATGGCATCTGTCATCCATAGTTCTTGCTTTGACACTTTACAATATGGATTGCTCAACGCATTAAAAACACTACAAAAATAACAGTCCTGTAATATTGTATATCGCGATTTAAGAACAGATTATGGGCGTGAGAGGCCATTGCATCTATCACGAGTGACAGTTTGGTGCGCGCTGTGGACCGACGGCGTAGGGGCCGACGGCGTAGGGGCCGACGAAGGGGCTACTGTTGTGGTTAATTGTCTGTTCTATGGTCAAATGATAACCAACTTTTTGTTTTGCCTGGAATTGAAGACATTGATGTGAGCGACATGTGGTTCCAACACGACGGACTTAGGTGCCACACAACACAGGCAAACTTGGATCAATTGCACCAAATTTCGAGATTTGGCGACATCTATTGGCCACCAAGATCGTGTGATCTTTTTGTGTGTCTTATGGTCACAATACAGTCAAAAATGTGCCGATAAGTCATCGCAGTTTACAAAAACTCCCGTGGCGGCCATTTAACCTATGTTGTATTTTATACATAATGGCATAGTACAATACTTACGAGTAGAACAGTAAAAAAAAATTCCTTAGAAACTGTCAATATTTTTTTTTTTCAAATTTCAAGTTTCCCAAGAAACAAAATTTCTCCTCACTAACATCAACTCTATGTGTATCTGCAGCAGCGTGTGATAAAAGTAGAAAGTTTCCTCTTTTTTTTCGCAAATAACCAAAAGCACACTCTCTTCTCGACGCATATAGCTCACGCAAGAAGTAGTATTAAATAAAAATAAATTCAAATTAAATACCGCAAAATCGTAAAATATCTGGCTTTCACTTTCTATGTGTGCATGAAGAGCGCATTGTGGCAGTTATCTCCGACAGTCGCGTCTAAATGCAATTTTCAGCCAACAACAACGAAGTCGACTACAAAAAGCGGGTCAGGGGATCAAGAAATGTCTTCAATTTTTCAATTGCTTCATCTTTTTTTTTTTTTATATCTTGTTGCATGCACACACGCATATTGGAATATTCTGCATCAGACCAAGTTATACACACTCAATTCCTTGTGTGCAAGGCGTACGAAGAAAGTGGGACAAAACCACAAACGGGCATTTTGCTATGGGAATTGCTGGATTCTTGGGTTTTTTTTTTTCTTCTCCGCTTTACATTTACAAAAAACAATTCAATGAGATTTCAACACCCAAAGCACACATAGCAACCACATCATCATCATCACCATCGTATCTAAGGAAATGTAGGGCAAGCACATCTCTCTGACTTGCACGCTCTTTATACTTTGCGAACATTTCCGGTCCTCTCGGACATTTTGCATTATCACCCAAACAAAAAAGCGGGGTGGCAGAGGAAAAAGAAAAAAAAAATTACAAAACAAATTGCAACGACGACCAAGGAGAAGGAAGAAATTCTGTGATCTCCTTAGATAACAAAACCATCGGAGAATCTGAACAACTGGCCAGGCCAAGAGTAGAGAATAAGAAAAGAAATCCACAAAAATAACGTGGACATTCGTTTTATGCTAAATTACTGCATTTCGACTGCAGTTTAAAAACTAATTAAAATAATGCTGCAGTCAATTAATTATTCATGTTTAGAGCTGAAAAGGGGTGGTGGGTGTTGGTGAATTCATGCCACCTCCACTACACAGTGCTCCTATTTAATTTTTATTTCTGTTCAAATAAGCGCTGTTCTTATGCTGCAATAGTGCGACGACGACGACAACGATGACGACACAAAACACCAGTACAACCATTACCAAACTATAGCCATCTCCAAGGAAGAAGCCCTCTGCTACTTCCACTACTTCTACTGCTTCAGTTGCAAAGCAAATACAATGCAAATCTACAAATCTACTTGTAGGTACTTTTTTTTTTTTTTACCTCCCTTGTTTCTTTGTATATTCGTATCTATTATTATATTATCCTTGTGCAATTGCAGTTTTGCCTTCGCATGCCATCTCTCCGCCCCTGTGGGTCATTAAACAAAAATAGTTTAGGTTGTCGTTGGCCTTTTTCGCGAGGCAAAACTTTATCTCTCGTTCTGTTTGGCGAGGGGCCCTTCTTATTGGAAAAAAAAGAGGGTGGTTAGTTGGTTGGTGTCCTTTCTCATTGTTGTGTTGAATTGTCAGTTCAGTTAATTTGCTGGACCCTAGCTTTTCTATTCTGTGTGATGCGCTAAGAAATCCTTTTTATTTGTATGCCGGGAGCAAGAATTTAGTCTAGTGATGGGGGAATTATTGTTGAATTGGCTGGAGGAGGCATGCAATGGCGTGGAATGTAGAGAACAATTATCTGCTTGATAATGCTGCTGCACTTTACTTTTTAAGCAGATTAACAACATAAGTTGGCGTTTTGTACAAGTAGGGGGGGTTTTTTTTTTTTTCTGATGCAGTGAATGGAGAGTGAAATTGTGTCGAAAGTTACAGCAGGACGATTGAATCGAGAGAACAGATTTTTTCTTTGGAAACTAGGTAGTAAAGCAATTGAGATTTCAATGAAATGAGGATGTACATCTCTTAGAAACTCGTTGGAGAAATATTTAAATTGAAGGTGCTTTAGTTTTAAAATTTGTATATAAGTATCGACGAAATAGCTTTTTAAGTCTCCTGTTATCCTAAAAATTAGAACTGAACTTGTCGACAATGGAGACACAATTATTCTTGTAAAAGTAGGACATTGAGGAAGCGCTTTGTAATTTCTTTTGTTTCTGTGTTGTTAGACGCGCAAGTTGGTCCTACAATGATTCCCATGCTGCTCATATCTTGATTTCGTATGGTTGTATGCTGTGATAGCCAGACCTTTGCGGTTCTTCGTACCATTTCACAAAACACACTATCCTCCCTTCATGGATGTAATTTATACAAGAGTTGAATCTCTACGGAATTTTTGCTATATTAAAGTCAACAAATTAATGGTTCCAGAATCAAATGAATATTTACGAAACCTCTTTCGCTAGTACGAATATGTCTGAGTTTTCGTCACCCATAATTCCCCTTTGGAATTCAAATAAGACAAACCTGTTGTTCTAATATTTAACAACAATCTCAAATAGTAGATTGCAGCCTGACTGTCACTGTAAATGCAATATGCCAACTGTACTTTGTTTGTACTTATTAGTAAGTAAGGACTTGTGTTCGCAAGATTTTACTTTATTCGTAAAAATATTTGTTTGCCACAAGCCTTAACCGTCTGTATAGAAGACATTTAGTGATCTTTGGTATTTTCTCATTGGAGCCTTTATTTTATCCTTTATTGCACATCGTGCATATACTCGACAAAGCAGCATTCCAAAACTCATGTCACACTCAGTTTTTCTGACACACATCCGTAACTCTTATTGCTTCCTTCTCAACACTTAAGGCCAATGGTAGAATATTAAGCTGAATACTTCCGAGGCAGCCTTATTTTTGAGAGTAGATTGGGTTTAAAACCCAAGTGAGTGTTTTCTACGTCAGTCCACTTGTATTGCTCGACCTAAAGAATATGCACAAAGCATATCATTTGCTCTAAAATTGATTACAAAATTTAACACTTTAGGGAACAAAGTGGAGACCATGGATATTCCAATCACTCCCTCAGCATGCCAACCTATCAGGGTAAAATTAAATTTATCACGATAAACTGCAAAAAAGAATCCTCTAACAAAAGTTTCATTAAAATCGTTTCAGTAATTCTAAAAAAAAAAAAATAGGATTTTTAAAAGAACCGTTTTATGGATTTTTCTTTTCAAAAATCTTTTATGCCATTTCGTAGCATGTATCCAAACTAACTAAAGTACCAAATTTGGTCAAAATATAAGCGTTACATCTTCTTTGTTACACCCGGGGAAAGGTACTGAATGTACCGTTATATGAATTTGTTTTCCCAAAAACCTTTTAATGCCAAGCTGTAGCATGCATACATTTTAACTGAACTATTAAATTTTATTAAAATCGTTGGAGTCGTTTTCGAGAAAATAAGCGTTTCGACTTATCGTTACACTTTTTTCGTTACACCCGAGCAAATTGATTCTACTCTGACTAAAGGAGTTTCACTTAAATAAAAAAAAAAAGGGTACATGGATTTCAGAATTCATCCTTAAGATATTGTATAAATTCCAAGAGTGATTATTTAAAAAGTTCCCCAATGGCAACACTTTATTTCTGCATTCTATTTGTCTACATTTATTCCGGAAACTTCCAACTAAAATGAACTTCTTTGTAAAGCATAACACTAAGAGAAGCAAAGGAAAAAGCAAAATCTCAAGGTTAGCTAGAATTACCTCTGAGTCATTAGGAATGGAATGGAAAATTTCATGCTTCTAGTCAATTGCATTGGACGCTTATGCATTTCTTTCGTACCACCACGATCTGCCTGTGTGTGAAGGATGTACATAGATCGACTTTAACAGATGTACATATACGCTTGTGTATGCCTGGTACTGATAGTTACCATTTGTCACGTAAAAGTACTTGAAAACAGCCCTCTCCCATCGCAGCCCCGGTAATCTTGAGCAAGATCATCAAGTGATCTCGCACTTAAGCCACCATCACCAGTACATAGGCGCTTCATGACTTCCTCTCTGCCTCTTGCTCAAAGTCAGAGCAATCAATTTTTAGACACAATTTTCCATTGTGTGCGCCCAGCAGCCATATCAACGTCGGCCTCTCTGCGCTGTGTCAGTTGACCTAATTTCTACAATTGGAAGTTGTAACTCAAAGTTCTTGTATCTGTGGTGGTGATCAAGTACGCATACTCGTATATAGGTGTATCTGGCACCCTTCGTCCGCCTCCACTCTGGTCGATCCCTTTCGCGATCGGCTCCAAGTTTGTTTGCTTGACATTGCTGCCTGCCAGTGTGCATGTGCAACACACGCTACACACTAATGACAAAGTAAAATAAAATGTTTATTACTTGTGCAGTTTGGTTTTTATAACTTTTTTTTCCCCGTCGTCTTCCCTAAATATAAATATGATGTACTTATACAAAGGCAACCTGACAACACACAACAGCCCTGACGAGTTTCATAATGAATTTTGCCTGCCCTGCCTGCGATCGGATTGAAGGCTATTTTTCGGGCTTACTGACGGCTGCTGTAAGTTGCATTTGCAATATATATTTTTTTTTTTTCTTCACAATTTATAGATACTTTCCGCCTTTGAATTTGAGTTTCTGTTTGTATAACTTGTTTTTTTTTTTTTCTTTTTTTCGAATCTTTTTGCTGTTTTCTTGGAATTTTTGTTATCCTCTCATGTGAAGTGCTACAGCGCGGCGTTGTTGCGCCTACTTTTGGAAGTTCCGAAGTTGCCTTTCTATTTGCTTTAGGTTGCCACTTAATTTAGGTTAGTGGCATGTTTTTTTTTTTATTATATTTATTTTCTGTGCCCAACCTTTCTGTTACATCTCAGGTGTTTGAGATAAAAGGCAAGACGCGTAGCAGCTGTACCTTATGTGGCCTTGCAGTTGCATACAAAACAAATTTTATTGCATCTACTCGGGGATTTTTAGAGGCCACAAACTGTTTCTTTAGGTTTTTTGTTTTTATTTTGGTGCAATTTACGATGCAACGATAACAAGGCGCGCATTTGCACATATAGTAATAATATAAGTTTTGTCTTCTTTTTTTTTTTATTGAGGCCTAAAAAAATAATCATTTAGCACATTTCGGCTACATTTTGGGGCCGCAATGAAAAGGCCATAAAAAAACGAAACTCGTAAAAGTCATTCGCATTGATATTGATATCGTCGAATGATTTAAATATTTGTACAGTGCATTTGTATTTATGTATTTGTATATTTTCGGAGATATTAATATTTAACAGACAGTTTAGCGAGGATAGCTTTGACCTAGAAGTTTGCCATGATGTAGGGGTATTTAGTGTCGTTGGACATGAGTAAGTGTTTTTTTCTTTTTTTGTCACCTGGATAATGGATGGATTGGATAATTTTAATTTGCATTAGCGGCCTGAATACATTTACGTCGTCGATAATAGTAGCATATATCTCGCATAAAACTGGAAACAAAATTAAACCCAAATTTATAGAAACACTGAGTGGTCAGTGAAGGCGTGCTGAGCTTTGAGATCTCAATATTCGGATTGGAATCAAGCACGTGGAGCTCTGAAAACCTACTACATTCTTCTTTTTTTTTTCAAATGAGTGCCAAGTACGAGTATATTCATAAATTGAATACGCCGGAGTCGAAATTAAAATAATATATCGGCATAGGTCAGCGAGGTTATAATCCTGACGTTCCAAAGAACGCCGCCATTTTGTTTTTATTCGTCTTGTTGGATACCAAGGCACATACTTATCGAGTTCGCGGAAGAATTACGAATTTGCACCCTTAGCTCGGGAAGATAGGAAGATAACGATAGATAAAAAGTTAACGTAGTGGTTTGGAACTCGGATGTTTATTTGTTTTAGTTCCGGCACTAGCTATGAGGTAGGGTGGTGTCTGCACTAATCGGAGAGAGTTGTTGCGATTTTGTTTTTATTCATTTCGTAACTACAAATTGTTTCATGATATCTTTTGCAGGTTGAACCAGTAATCTTCTACTGAAACAGCTGAACACGTTGCCACTAAATAATGTCATTCTGTAGTCGAATATGAAATAGTTTGCTTTCCTAAATATTTTCGCAAAGATTCAATCCGTAACCTGACTCTTATTCTTATTCTATCTAATTTGTATCTCTTCCCTATACACATTTCTTTCTCTCCATCACTGGGTTTTATAAACTTTAAAGGATATGGTCCTAAGTGGTAAAGGACGTTTAAAAAAAAAATCTAAGAAACATTTTCCATTTTAGAAGAAGAATTATAAATTCCTAATACTCCTTAGGGCTGAAAATTCTGATGATTACCCACTTCCTGCAGCCGGGGCAGTTAGTTTTCTTAATCAGAGGTTTGAATTAAGTTAGTCCTGTATTGGGTCAGACAAAAGCCAGGACAAAGCAGTTGCCCCCCACAAACACTGGAAATAGTTAAAAACCCTCTTCAACGATTTTTGCTGGTTTGCCAACTTTGATCGATAAGTGAGGAATTCGTTCAGTTAGATCTATTCCAAGAGCAATAAAGTTTCCCTTAACCATCACCAACGGGAATCTGAATTCAAAATGATTTTGTCCGTGTTAAAGAACTGAAGAATGACTATGTTTCGTTGCTGCTTATCACATTGTTTTTCATATCACACTATGCCTAAGGGTAGAGACATAGAAAGCAGCTTAGAAGGTCATACATACAGTGCAATCCAGAAAATAGTTCTCTAATCTCAGCCTTTCCAGTTAGCTTATTTTGTTTTTCCCATTCTAAGCTATTAACTCAATTTAATTTATTTACTTTATTTTACAGAGCACACCCTGCAAACATCCAGTTATAGTGCTACAAGACGTCAACTTCTTAGACCTACACTCTTTGGTTGAATTCATTTATCATGGTGAAGTAAACGTGCACCAGAGATCGTTAAGTTCATTCTTAAAGACGGCCGAAGTACTTCGAGTGTCCGGTTTAACACAACAGCAAGCAGAGGAAACACATAGTGTAAGTTAAGACATTGGCCCGCCTTTCTTCAAAAGGATTATCTAATTTATGTTTTACTGCTTTTCTATAGCAATTAGCTCAAATCCAAAATCTTGCTAACTCCGCCGGCGGACGTACACCCGTCAATCATCATCCATCCGCTCATGAAGAACCCCTATTCCCGCGAAATACTGGCTCACCACCACCTGGTCCCCCAACACACATCAGCAATCAATTGTTTAGACGTGCTGCCGCTGCAGCATCTCTACGTCGGGATCGGAACAATTCAACTCCGTCCGGTGTGGATGAGTGTACACTAAAACGACACCGACCCGACAACGGCATACCCAGCAATAATAATAGTCCCGACATTCATAGCACATCCCCACAACTGACTCCGGCCGATTTTTCAACGATTAAGCATAACAATAATAATACACCACCGCTAAAGGATGAGAAACGTAAGAAGATGTCCCATTTCAAAGCGCATACAATAAGATTTTTTTGTTTTAGGAAATGGACCTACTGGCAATGGTATCTCGGCAATTGACAAGGACTGTCTTACTCCGTCTCCACATGCACGATCCACTGATGATGTCAAATCGGAACCCATGGAATTGGTTTGCTCCAATAATAATCCAATTTTGGATGACCATAGCAATGATTCGACTGGTGAACATGATGCAAATCGATCAAGCAGTGGTGAATGCGGAAAAGGATCTTTGAGGTGAGTTTGAAGAAGGAACTATATTCTTAAACAAACAAATGTTACTTCGGACTTTTTTTTTTACTTATATCCATATTCTCTAAGTCAAGTCGACACAAATTTTTCGTAACAAACATAGTTTCATATTCTCTAAGTCGGGATACGGATGACATTCGTAATCCACAAGTCGTAAAACTATTGTAACGCACTTATGGTAGTTTTTTTTTCGGAATTTGAAGATAGTTTAATCCTCACCTTACTTAGTCCAATGGACACGGAATTTCCATGAGGGACATAATTTCATATTCTCTAAGCTGCTCAGATTGATAACAACTCGAAAAAATACGACACTTTCGGAAAACTTTAATTTTGTTGCAGAAAATACTTGCATTATCCGTTTAAAAAGGCTACAATTTTAACATTTAAAAAAAGTGTTGCCAACTGCAGCAGCGATTCTAGTCCCTCGGCCGCGTCGAAAAATTTAGAGACTACCGAATATGAAGTGGTATACAGCAATGGAAATCGGGGTTATGGTTTAAAAAAAAATGTCAAGGCGTAATAATTTCATTAAATTTTCTTCTAAAATTCCAGCTCAGGAAATGATGATGAAATTGAAAACAGTATACATACGCATCCACCACAGCCATTTCTAATGTCACCTGCTGATTCCAAATTGTTTTCAACGCCTGGCTCATTTAATTTCTCTATGGCAGCATTAGCAGATCCTGCTGCACTTGCAGGTAAAATTTGTAAAAGAAATATTTATTTTTCAATTTTATTTTTTACTGACAACCTTAATTTTTTTTTTTTCAGGTTTTAACTCACAACTTCAATCTGCAGCCGAAATGTCAGTGTCCCCGCAAGGTGAGCATATTTTTCTGATTGTGTGGAATAATAATCATTGTCTATAAAAAAAATAATTATATTTCTAAAACTACATTAAAAACAATTTCCCTATCCCCTTTGGTACTAAACTTGAAAATTCCTTTTTCCAAATGTTCCAATCCCAGCATGTGGACAAGGAAATAAGAAAAGGATTTGTATGGTTTGTTTAGAAACGGTTTTTATTAAAAAAAAAAAAAAAAATAGTTTTGTATTGGGATTGCGTGTGATGAATGCTGTGTAATATATATTTTTTTTAATTTGGGTTAATTTTAAGTTGTATTTAATTTTTTTTAATTTAAAATTATTAGATGACAGACCGTTTAAAAAAGAAAACTTTTCTTATTCCTCGTCCATATAGCTGGTAAAACAATTTACTTCTAATTGGACATTTGCTATTTCTTCCTTATTTGATTGTTTCCGTCGCGGTACAATTTAAACAAATATAAAAAGAACAAATATTGAAATAAAATTGATAAAAAAAAATTAGAAAAAGCGAAAATTTTGAGTTGGAATTGGACTGAGTATAAAATATTGTGCCATGATAAGATCTTTTCATGTAAAAAAATTAATATTAGTGTAGCTATTTTTAAGTTAACTCCTTGCCCTTAAGTGCATTCGGGTTTTATTTAATAACTTAGTTAGATGGCGCTACAGTCGATATTTATATGTAATGTCCCTTTGAGTTATTTTGATGGAATTTTTCGGCGTTCGATGATTAGGCTTTTTTTTGTAAGAGAACAGACAAATTGTGGAAGAAGTCAAACTTGAATTTGAATAGCAAAAACGAATAGGTCGTAACCTCTTACCCATAAAAAAATATATACATATATATGTAGCGAGTATGTACCAATATTCTAGCAGGTTTTATTCTAATTGGGCCTTAACACGTATTATTTTTTCGAAATTGAATACAATAGGTCTACGTACAATAGGTTCACGTACTTTTATGAAAAAAAAGAAACGTCAAGTTGAGGTAATTGTCAAATAAACGTCAGTGGCAAACATATTGTTTTTTTCATTTTATATATATTTTTAGAACATGTCATTTTGTATTCCCTAATACATACGTTCTTATGTCAATCTTTTGAGCTATCACTTATTTCACATTATTTTTAGAAACAACGGGCCATATTTTCTGTCATACTCTCTCAAAACGCGAACACTTTTTGTATGCTAACGAAGCTAATATCTGACAAATATCAGATGTCACCACGACGCTTTTGTAGAATGTAAAGGCCAAATCCAGATAAGGAAAAAGTGGTCAAAACAACGATGAAGTTACCCAAAACCTTGGACGAACTTTTCGCATAATTTCGACTCAATTTCCCAAATAAAACTGTGGAATCGTTTAAGGATTGGTGGGAACTTTTAACGAAACTTCAAATAATGAAGTCCAAATGACACGGCCCCCTCTGTGACATGTTACGCCGTCTTGTTCAAATCGCATGTCTTCTAGATCGTCACCGTCAAATTCATGATACGAAAAGTTTTTTTTTTTTTGTATCATGCCACGATAATAAAGAGCATTGACAGTTAACGCAAATCCAATAGCGTTTTCGAAGAAGTGCACCAATGAGAACAAATAAGTCCATTCGCTTGCTCCTTGTGTTAAAACTTGCCAAATGTCAAATTTCACAAATTGAGAGAGTATAATTTCAGCTAAAACCTGTCAAACTTAAAAGGAAATGAGTAAAACCTATAGCTGCTGTCTTTTTTTTTATCGATTGACAGTATAAAAATACCGCTAAATTCAAATGAAACATATCATTCAAATCAAGATGACATTCGACAAATTTTCTAACCCGAAACTAATCCATAATATTGAAAGGAAAACTTTAAGAAAAAAAGGTGCAAATATATCGCTATCGCCTTATACGACCCCTCACTTGGATAGTGTATGATTGTTACCTTAAGCTATAAAACAAATCATTTCACACCAATGACACCTTCCCCTGACCAACGAAAAAATTCCTTGGAACCACAAAAGTATTCATCCCACCAACACTCACCATATCCTCAATTTTAATAGATTTTCCCTCGAACAACTTTTACATTTTGCTTTTTATTCATCAAAGCTAAACCACAAAACCCGATAACATTGAGGACGCTTCAAAGCAACCACTATTTATGCTGCATAATGGTTAGTTACATGAGAGTGGTACAGTGTTAAATACCTTCCTACGAAGTGAGTCCTTCATTCACATTCACCTCCTGGTGGTGGATAATGATGATGATGATGCATGGTGTGTATACATTCAACAGGTTGTCCTGTCATTCATAGTTTCTACGTACCTACCCTTCCCCACACATACTCGCACTCATGGCACATTGTGGGCTATGCTAATTGTTAGAAACTTGCGAGAGATTTTGGAAATTAATTTAATCCTTGACGCCTACAATCTTTTCAGCGTCATTCATTAATATTCAAATATAGACCCAAGCAAAGTTTTTGATATAAACCGCAGGCTCTAAAATCTCACTTTCGTTTGATGTGTGGAATGAGGGATAGAACGGTATGTCAAGAGAGACGACATTATGCCCCTTGCTACTATTTAAACTGTCGGGTGAAAGGATTTTGAATAGTTTTGAGAAGGTTTACCTCCCACTCGGCTCGCATCATTTATCCCATTTGATGAGGGTACATATCAGTCATGCCATGTAGTATACCTTTTTACCTCTGTGCCTGTTGCCTGTGTGAAAAACTTTCAACATATTTTCCCGAAAAACACCCATCATCGGTATCATAAAGAGTGTTGTCTGTCAGATGGGAGTTTAGATTCTGATGTATGGTGTTTGGTGTGCTGTCTGTATTGTATGCATGGGAATTGTCGAATCGTTTTGCGCGCCCGCTCGAGGGTGGAATGGTTAATGTTTTGATGCGAAAGCTTTGAAGTGATAATTAACCCTTTTTAACGATGTGTGAAAGTTTACAGCTTTGGCTTAGGGAATTTCGTGGGCAATAGTTTGGTTTAGCCTAATGGCATGGCTAATTGAGTTGCAGTAATTCGTAATGTGTTTGTAATTAGTGTTGAGCAAATATGTAGTTTATTAGAGGAGGCAATAAATATTAAAATCTCTGCAATTGTTATTTTATTGAGATTCTAGGATTGATTAAATTTATGAGGCTTATTTTATATAATCGGTTGTAGTTGACATTTAGAGAAGAACAGGAAAGGAATAGGAGTGAACTGATATGCCACTGGGAAGCATATGGAATATTTGATTAGTAAAAATCCACCAGATAGAGATCGGCAGAGATGATCGGCTAATGTGACTACCAAACGTCCCCTAAACTGTATCCATTCTTCCCCTTTTAAAGGATAGTTGTGATCCCACCTGGCAAAACTCTGCGATCATTATGAATACTACTGAAAAGAAGCAGCTAAGTGATTCTCAAAAATATCATCTTAGATCTGTCGGCGTAAAATGCCAACTTTACAAGTGACTAGCTGTTTGTCTGAAAACTCGCAAGCAAGACAGAATAGAAATTGGATGACCGGAAGCCGGGCTCCCTAAGTTTTAAGTGCGGTTTCAACCACTCTACTGTGAGTATTGTGGGTGAAAAGGATGATCTCAGTTGGCTTACTAAAATTAATAGCCTAAAAATAGTCGAACATTTTCCAATATCGAGAAAACCATAATTTTAATATGCGGAATTGAGTCTTTCGCTCAGTATATTGTAAACCTAGACCGTCACGATAAAACCGCCTCCTGTTAGTTGAGCAATGAGTAGACTGCTAAAGCAGCTCTGAATTTGTTGGAAAAGCCCCCACAATATCGAGAGAGGTTCCCTTAACTACCATTCTACTGTAGGTACTACTCTGTGCAAGGTAGTATCCATCTAACTCTCATGTACAGATACTGTGAGACATGGATTTCTGCGATATCTTCATTTCTCGTGACAAGATTTTCTACTTTCGCAGCGGTTTCCGATTACTTAATCCTAGCGATGACGATGAGTTACTTAGAATACTGCTGGATCCTCAAACTATTTAACAGTTCGATACACAAAATTCCGAATGATTCCAAACGGTCGCCGTGGTAATTGGCGACCGCTTGAAATCAACAGGGTTTTCAATATCGCCCCACTCCATATTTACAAAACGACTTTTGTGTAAATCTTTTTGCACGTTAACTTAGTATAAATGCCACTCATTGAATACCTGTCAATATGGAATGGTTGTGTTCAGTACTAGTTTCACGATGAGTGCATTCAAACGTGTACCAATATTTATGACATGACTAGGTATATTCATAGACCTCGCCAGTGTTATTTAGAGTCTTGGTGCAAATCAAGTGCCGTCATTTCATTGATAAGATTCCTATAATAAATTCCTTCTGGGTTTCTCATTTGATCCTTATAGTAGTACTCGTATGTCTTATCAAATTTAGATAACTTGCAGGATTTCTTTCTTTTAGAACTCGCAGTAATTTTTCAAAATCTTAAAAATAACAACATATTGCTTCTACATACTATATCCAATTGTTAACTCAAAATCTTCGCTATGTACAGATACGTGTCCTCCCCGAAAAAAAAGTAACAAGAACTATCAACTAATAAACAATTAAATTTAAATATATTTTTGATAAAAAAGAAAAAAAAAATACAAAACAAAAAATATATATTTTCCGTGAATTGGTTTTTCTGTGTGCTAATTTTGTATTCGTATTCTATATATATATATTATATCAGTACATTGATATTCAGTTATTATTTTACATTAATAATCGTGCCATTTTAATTTTTTTTTTTTTTTTTGTCTTAATTTCACATATATATCTATATATCGTCGTGTATGTGTGTTTCTTAAACAAAGAACTAAATTAATAAATATTAATCACAAAGAATAATATCAAAATCAACATTTTTACATCATTTTGTTTCAATTTAATTTAATTTTAATTTTTATCGTTCGTTTATTGCGGTTTTTTCGCTACTTTCATTTTACTTAACTTATTCGTTTCGTTTTTCTTTCGTTTTCATTGAATTTCATAATGTGTTTTTTTTTTTCAATTTAATAATTTACATTCTTTGTTTTAATGTTTTTTAACCAAACAACAAAATTTAATCGATAAAAGCATATTCTACCTTCCAAAATATAAAAAGAAAATAAATTTCCAGAAGGTCCTTCCATTTTATTTTACGAATACAAGAGTGTGCACCATCTTCCTTTTTTTTACATATTTGTTGTATACATTATTATATTTACAAATTAGGCCATAATTTTTTGTTTTTTGGTTTTATTTAACAATCAATTGGCTTAAAAAAATTTCCCCCCGATCATATTAATCCTAGTTTGTTGTTATTAACCAATTTAGTGTACTACACCATAAACAAAGCAAAAAAAAAAAAAATACAAGGGTTTCTACTTTCCAAGTTTTTTTTTACGTTTTGGTTCATGATTGATTGGAGATTTATATATACATTTTTTTTATTATTGTATTCGTGGATTATATACGTGGATGGTATTGTTCAATTATGCTTCTTATGCGTTAACATCTTTTTTTTTTACATGATTATATATAAATACACGCTTTGGTAAAGCACTAGGGTATGACACATGAATGTTAATAATTATGTTGGAATTATTGTACAAAAACAATCAGCAATTAGAAAAATTGCGGATATGAATTATTATTATTGTAGCTCTAGTGCTTAAGGAAATTAAACTTATAAAAAAATATGTAACATAGTAAACTAGTTGTAAGATAATGAAAAATTCGAATGATTGGATGGTTTTTTTTTTCCCCTGTTAAAGTGATTTTCTACAACTGTGGTGGATGTACTGACTAAAACTTTTAATTTTAGTAAATTATTGTGGTTCATAACTAGTGTAGTCTCAAAACTCTAAACTTAAATTTAAATAAATACGAGTACTTCAATAAAATCCAAATCGCCTTTACCTTTTTCAGATATTTCTGAAAGTATTCTGCTGGGTTCCACTTGCTTAGGGTCTGAACGAATGTGATAAATTTAAAGCTTCTTAAACATCGACTCAATGTTGGTTGGTTGAGTACCACAATCAGTTTACTGATTTTTCCTTTCAGGTATTCCTATACCGATGTTTATCACTATGAAATTAATTTCTAGCACCCCGACTTTTGGCTAAGGGAAACAGGTTTGGAGTGGTTTAAAACTCCTCTGTATGTGCTAAGGCTAACACAAGTCTAGGCTTTCTGCCCTTCACTCACACACACAAATGCCGGTTTTGTATAAAAATCCATTCTACCATCACGACAACTATGCCCGCAACCTGCTCTCCGTTTGTATTAGCCTTTAATCTTATCGATGTGGTAGTTGCAACGCATGCTAATCTTTAATGGTCGATGACAACACCTAAAGGAAGACTAAAGGCTGAACTATAATAAAAGAATGGTTTCATACGACCACTTCCAAATCAGTGCGAATACAAAGGATTTGTATTGTGTGACTATAATAGCTTTTTGCTTCGATTCGTTAAGTTTTCGTTGACTTTTGCTCACTTACGAAAGAGCGAATGAATTCGCTTAAGGAAACTTAACGTAGAATTATGACATTAGCTTCCGACTATTATAGTTCAGCTTTTAGAGCTTTCGTGTCGTTTTTTTTTTTGTTTTTTTTTGTTGCGAAAATTCATTTGTAAAAAGATATCGAGGTTTTTCATCTTTCTCTCTTTTCCAATTTAATTTTCTTTGCAATATGAGCTCGCAGTATTTCGCACTATTACAAATTTTCAACGGTATTCCTGTTCTATGTCCTCACTCTTAAATAACACTAGTTTTACCCGCTATGTGTTTGTTTGGACTAAAGAATGAGTTAGTTGTTCCCATGGCAAGAAATCTCGAAGCCCAGAAACCCTATTAAACCTTTTGTTTTACTCGCAGACTTTTATCAGAAACGTTTCCCCATTAATAGGAGATCTCATCTTCTGCAAAACAGCTAGACATCATTATTTCTGATGCTTCCTTGCTTACTGTGTTCCTGCAATACATTGTATCTCACCGCTGTCGATTAACCAGGTAATTCCATTGGTACCCCTTGGGATTAAGTTGGCCTTTCGAGATTTACTGCTGTCATTTCAGTGTTCTCTAGTAATTTTCTAATCTTTTCAAAGCCTTCCGCCATAATTTCGGAACATTCGGAGTTATTATTTCTAACATTTTTAAACCTTAAGAGAATGGGAATGCAAAAAAAAGAAGAAAGAAAGGCTATAAAGGAAGTTCATATAATTTCTCATGAACAGGCCTATAATCAAGTTAGGTGCTTGTCAAAAATTCTTTCACTGTCAACAACTATCAGGAATGGTTCCCATTTTGGGACGTGTTCGAACAGTTTGCCTCAGCCACGTTCAATGATTTTCTTTTATGTGTGCATTAGAATACCATTGATTTTAAAAACATCAGCAATCTCAACTATCTCTTGCTTGCTTAACAAAAGTCATTTGATTGTCAATGCAAGATAGTGATACTGTGAACATCAAATTTGCAAATGTCATTTGGTTCATCTGACTTTTGTCATACTCAACTTCTTTTTTAAATGCTTGCGAGGGCATAGGTACGAACTTGAATAAAGAAAAATGTTAACTTCTCAAAAAAAAAAAAGTCTGACTTTTTCAAATAGCGTTTACGAACATGCTACAAAAGTATCATATTTTGATGCCGATGGTGGTAAATCGACTTTAATGAAGAACACTAAGAACAGAAATTTCAAACCTTTACCAATTGAATTGAAATTGCACACGTCTCCAATAAAGTTTTAGTATTTTTTTTTTAAATAAAAATAGAAAAATCAGGTTTTACCACAAAATCTTCTGATTTATATATCCAAGTTATAGAATCACTTTTTCAGGAATGTAAAAAAAAAAATAAAAAATTAAAAACAAAAACTTATTGTAATTTGGTTAAGGAAATAATTTTTTTTTGTTGAAATATTTATTTAAGCCTGGACATAAATATTTATACAAAAGGTAGCAGGACAATACACCTACTAATTAGCAAATTTAACCCGCCCCGCCCCAAGAAAACACACAAACACACACAAGCCGGATAAATGGTTACTTTTTTTTTTTTTCTATAAATTTTTGGGTTGTGTTTTGTCAATGTCACATCACATACATAAATACACAAACACATACACACACACACGCCAAATCGCTTTATCTCAGGTTTTTTTTAAATTGTAGTCTAACTTTTTTACTAAAAAAAACCCGCCCACCCCAAAAATAAAGATACACAAAATTGTATGCTTAAATTTGAAGGGAAAAGTTGGAATATAAGCAGGTTTAGCATTTTTTCTAATATTGTATAAAGTACGTAGTATATGAATTCCCCCTCCCCCTTACCAACCAAAAATTTGACGAAATTTTATATATACATAATATGGAATAGGAAACAAAAATTCGGACACGATGGTGATGGTGTTGAACACTATTTTACAAATTTGAATGCAAAACATAAATTAAAAAAAAAAAATTTAAAATTTTAAACGGACAATCAAATCAAAATTGAATAACCCCCTAAAACCAAAAATACAAATTTCAAAAAAAAAAAAAAAAAACATTAAATGTTACATAAAAATTTCTGTTTTTGGGCTAATGCGACGTTTTTTGCCTCTCTCCCCTCTTGTCGTCAGGTTACCTGACGACGACGGCGGCGGCTATGACAATTCACCACCACCATGACTCACCACAACAATTCAAAATACCTCCCCATTCTTCAGCAATAACATCCACATCATCATCGATTGCATCAGCCATGTGCGGCGGGGGTGGTGGCGGCGGCGGAGGCGGCTTAAACTTATCCACATTTAGCACATGCAATATGACATCAACACCAGGATCTCAATTAATGCCTCCATCATTGGTGTGCTCCACGCAGTCTGGTGGCAATGTTGGAAACGAATGTCAATCACCATCTTCATCACATTTGCTAATGGCAGCCGCTGCAGCGAATTTAGCCGCTGGTAGCAGTGGTAGCGGCGGCACAATGAGTGGCAGTGGAAATTCAGCAGCTGGCATTGGTATCGGAGGTGGAGATGATTTCCGATGTGATCCCTGCAACAAGAATCTATCATCGTTGACCCGCCTCAAGCGGCACATTCAAAACGTGCATATGCGCCCGACCAAAGAGCCAGTGTGCAACATATGCAAGCGGGTCTACAGCTCGCTTAATAGCCTGAGAAATCACAAGAGTATATATCATAGAAATCTTAAGCAACCCAAAGAGGAGAGTACCAGCAATAGCACAAATAATACGCATTCGCCATCGTCACTTGGTCATAATCCATATTACTCACCGATAAATCATCGCTCATCATAGGGGTTCGCTTATTTCGATTACTTAGCTAATATAAATTATATTTAAGAGGAATACATTTCAGATTTTACTATACAAGTGTGTTTCTAAAAAAAAAAAACTGTGTGTAAATATGAATAGTTAGCTAAAAAAAAAAAAAAAACAAGCGATTGCATTGAACAATTTATCATTACTGTACTACATTAAGGTGCCGGTTAGACGAGGTTCTGTTTTTGTTTATTTTTTCATTAAGCCATCTTTATATGTAAATATCTATTTTTTTTTTAAAAAAACAAAAAATTATTTTCTTTATTAATTTCTTAAACTTTTTTTTTAATTAGATTTAATTTTATTATTATTATTTTTTTTTTTGCATACAATATAAACATATATTTCTATGGACACTTCTCCCCCGCTTAGAGTACACAATAAATCCGACTTTTTTTTACTCCTGTTGGAACCAATTGGCACAGCGTGAGATAGCCTTCTTCGAAAAACATTTTTTTTAAGATATTTCCTCCCCTTAAAAAGAAAAACCTTTTTTTCAGTATTTAGTGTTAAATTTAAAAAGAAAACTAGCAAAACTTGCATTAAAAGACAAAACAAGAGTTTTGCCGCTTAGTCAAAAAATTTCTTTCCGACTAAGTCTGGTGCTACCAAAAAAAAGAGACACTAGTGACAAAAAAAATAAGTAATACCTAAAAAAAAATCATAATCAGGCCAAAAATGTTTTCAAAATTTTGCTAAAAAAAATCCGTTTTTTTTATTTCAAATTTTTTTTTTTTTTTTTTTTTTCATTTAATCCAATAAAAAACATTTGCATATTAGGTGATCTACAACCAATTGGTTCCAATTGGTGGACCTGTTGGATTTTATTAGTTTATTTTTGTTAAAGAAAAAAAAAATTATTTTTTTTTTATATGGTTACTTTGTATGTTGTACAAAAAACAAAAAAAAAAAAACAAAAAAACTTGTAGAACCTACAATACCCATGTGTTCTTACTATGAAATACATTATACAATACAAAAAATACAAAAAGAAAAAAGATTTAACAATTGTTCCTGCTTCCTTTTGAAAAAAAAGAAATAAAATATTTATTTTCAATGTTAAATAGAATATTTAAAAAAATAAATTAGAAAATGGGCGGAAATTCGCGATTTTTTTTATTTTATTTTAAAAACAAAAAAAAAAATATCCAAAAATTAGCAAAATTTTTAACATTTTTCAAGTTGCCTGAAAAAGAAAAAAAACAAAATCAAAAAAAAAAAACAAAAACAAAAAAACTACTGAGATTACTGAAAGTCACTATTGTCTCTTTTTTTCTCTTCTCTTCCTATATGCAATATAGGTGGAAGCACCAGCCTTATCGGTGGCGTTATAGTACCCGGTGGCAATTCAAATAGTAATAACAATAATCACCATCACCACCATCATTCCTCCCACCACCACCACCAACAACAACAACAACAACAACCACCACCACCACAACAACAACAACAACCACCACATAGCCAACATCACCAACATTCTGCGTCGCATCTTCATTCTCATCACCTTCATCACCATCAATCGCACCCAAGTCATCATGAATCGTCGCCTCAACATCAGGTCGGTTCCCAACAACAGCCACCATCTTCGTCTATTTCGGTATCATCGGCGGCGGCCATGCAACATTTGCATCATCACAGTGCATCATCAATTGACTCACCACACCATCATGCATTGCAGCATCATAGACGTTCTCTATCACCGGCTGGTGTACATGGTGGTATGGGTGGACCATCAGGATCATCGATAACCGCTGCGAGCAGTAATCGTTTACTCTTGCCATTACCGTTGACGGCATGCCATCGTTGTGACGTTTGTGGTAAACTATTGAGCACAAAACTGACACTTAAACGTCATAAGGAACAACAGCATTTGCAACCATTAAATAATGCTGTTTGCAATTTATGTCACAAGGTATTTCGCACCCTAAATAGTCTCAACAATCACAAGAGCATCTACCACCGAAGACAGAAGAATCATCATTCTTCGTATTTCCATAGCAGTAGCTTACATCATTCGTTGACTAATAGCAACAATAATAGTTCGGGTGGCAGTGTAGTTGGCAGTCGTGGCAGTAGTGCCGCTGAACTGTTGCTCTCACCCATTACACAGCAGCAGCAGCATTCGCCAGGTGGAGTTGTGAAACCATGTATGGATTTCTTATAAGAGCAACATCACTTTCTGAGGCAACTGTTTACAGTGTGCGCCCAAAAATTCGCCCAATAAAGAGGAAAATGAAAACGAAGTGTGTTTGCGCGCATATAATGCAGATGTGTGTTAAGAATGATACAAATGATAACTTGCCTCAGATAGATTGAGAAGAAGAAAGACACAACTAGACGTTTTAATTTTTGTAAATATCAAATGATAGAGCATTTCATTTCTCATGATTCTCGGTGTTAATTTTTGTGTTGCTACTACTGCTGCTGTTGCTTGTTTCTGATCTCGAAAATCCATTTTTTAGTTGAGTAACGTAAGATGACGGAAAGAAAAAAAAAGCGAGAAAAAAATGATAAAATGCAATTTTCTGTGATTATTATTTTGTTAGGCCTTTATAAATGTATATTTTTGACAGCGAATTTGAACGAAGCAAAACGACGATTCGCAGACTGATTTAGAAATGAATTTTTTTTATTGATAGTTTTTTTTTTGTATTATTATTTGGTATAGAGTTTTTGCGGATGTTCCGATCATCTTTCATTTGTTATCATTGTTCTCTGGTTTTTTTTTTTTTTTTAATACTTAAAAGATAGGTGCGGTGTAAGAACTTAACTGATAGTCCCATTTGATATTTAAAAATTTTGATGAAAGCATATTCAACTGACATTTCTATTAGTCAGAATATTACTGAAACTGTCTGTGATTTGAAATACATACAAAATCAGTGACGCAAACAAACCAAATTAATGCAGCTTAAGCAGAGGCTAAAGTAGAAGTTAAATCAATTTTAGCTTCACAGACCGCTTCACGCTTCAGCTTCGGCTTCAGCAAATTGTCAATTTATAATTTAGTAGCTCAGAATAGCGAAAATAAATTTTGCAACAGTATTAAAGTATTCTGTAAAATCTCGAGAGATCGACATAGTCTCAAAAATTATTATAATGTTTTGACATATAGACATTGCCACTTTAAATGACAGTTCTTCGCCCGAATGAAATTTTGTACCTTTTCTTATTTTCATTGTCTTAAAAACCTTCCTGTTGGTTACATCATTTACAGATGTGAGCTCTTTCAAAAACGCCCTTTCAAACATTGTCGCAAAATCTTTTCTAAAACTGCACACATTCTGAAATACAAACCTACAGCATGATCTATGTATGTATCTATCCTCAAAATTTCGAAGTCAGGTTATACTTCCGCACCTATTTTTTCTAAAAAAAAAAAAAAAGAAACAGAAAAAAAAAGAGAACAATTACATTAAATGCTGCCCCTAGTATCCTGACTTTAAGGAATAAATTTATTTCTTAAAAAAAAAAAAAGAAAAACTAATAAAGTAAGTAAATCGAATATATTATAGACTTCCATGTGCAATTTTAGTTGACAATACAATGCTAAGGCTTCGTTTATTGTTTTTTTTATTTTTTTTATTTTACTAATCGTAGTTATCCTCTTGGTTCTTGTAGTAGTGGTTGAAAGGACCTTTATATATATAAATGTGTAACACAGCTGAAAACCCCCTAATCGGAATTATTGTGTACTCTAAAGTGTAATATATACATATAAATATATAATATATACATATATTAAACTAAAATACTATATAATGCTAAGTGTTTGTACAGAGTTCAGTCGAGGAACGAATGTATTAATTTTTATTAAAAAATAAATATTTGAACTATAATTTTTTTTTAACAATTTTTTTAGGAGAAACTCAAATGAAATTGTATTACTAAAAAAAAAAAAAAAAAAACAAAGTTTGACTTTTGGACTGATAAATATAAAATTTATTGATAGGCAGATCGGTTTAGAAAACAAAAGATCTTTCGATACATTTATTTCCATTTCGCTTTTATTTTTACATTCATTTACACTGAAATGTGTTCTATATTTTGTAATTGATCGTAATGTTTTTTCTTTTAGTTAACAAAAACTGAATACAAAAATTTTTTGAAAAAAAATTATAAAGCATGAATATTTTTTTTTCGTTAGTAATATCGAAAGGACTGATAGGTTTAGAATATCTCATTTCATTTCAAGCGGCAAAATTTAATTTCTTATTTTTTTTTTTTTTTTTTTTTTTTTAAATCAAAATTTAAATTACAAAAAATGATATAAAAAAAAAAAAGAAAACTTCCCGAATAAATAAAATAAGAAACGAATTGTGATCATGACTATAATTGGCATTAATATTTAGGCAAAAAAGACTAAAAAGAAAATATACAAATACTAAAAAAAAAAAAAAAAATTATATTTAAAACGAAAAGCATTTGAAAAATCTAAAAGAAAAGTATTTCGATTTTGTTTGTTAATTTCTCGTAAAAAAACATTTTTATTTTATATTTTTATTTTTTTTTTTTTGAACAAGTTTTGTTAAGCAATTTGTGATTGTCCTAAGACTGAATTTTTTCCCCTGCCCCTTTTTTCTATATTACATGGCAAAACTTGAGAAAATCAAAATTGTGTACTTTTATTTTATTCAATAAAATTAAAGAGAAAATTAAAAATTATGCGAAGAAAATAAAGAGAGAAAAAGAATGATGAAGATGAGAATTCGTATTATATATACACTAGAAATAGTAGACATATACATTTATATATATATTTTTTATTTTATTTTTTTATTTTCAAATGCATTTCTTATTTATTTATATTTCATTGGATTTCATCAAAATTCGTGTAAGCTTTTTAATGAGTAACATTTAAAGAAGAATAAAAAATTATGAGAGTCTGAATTTTACTTTTTATTTCATACCAAATTTTTTTTTATTTTACAAAACAAAAAAGAGTTTTTTTTTTATATATATATTTATTTTCAATGAGTGTGAATATATATTTTAAAATTAAAAAAAAAAAAAAAAACAAAAAAAATCGGTGCGTAGAATATAATTCTACTTAAAGTTTAAATGTTAATGAATTGTTGTAAGTTTTTATTTTATTTGATTTTTAATTATACATATATTCTTTTTAAAATGTTAAGTTTATTTTTCCTTACTTAATTTTTATTCTCTTTATATAAATATATATATATGAATAAATATTTCCTAACTCCGATGAATAATATAATTAAAAAAAAAAAATAGAATAAAACTGAAGAATACATATTAAACAACAAAATACTGAATGTTTATGTTAAATATCGTTGTTTAAATTGAATAAACAAATTTATGTCAACTGTAAAATGCACTATATGTTAAATGTAAAGCATAAAAACATTTTATTTTCTTAACATTAGTTTTCTTTTCTTATTAGCAAACTTAAAGTAAATAAAAACAAACAATGTACACATATAATTAAAAAAAGAAAGAAATATTATAAATATAATATAACTATTTAGTTAATTAAACTTTTTATGAATACACTGAATAAGATAAAATGTTTTTATTTTTTAATATGGAGTATTTTTTTAGATGAGAGAAAAACCAACTTTTTAAGAGAAAAACGAATGCAAACTATATTAGGAATTTATAATATTGGAAATTTTTTTTATTTTTTTTGAGAAAAGTTGACCATTTTGACGCCATCCATTTTGTTGCTCTTGTCTTTTTGGCTTTATGTGCATTTCCTAAAAATAAAATAAATAACAAATGTGTGTGAGCTTAAAAAAAAAAATCAATTCATAGTCCCATACATTGTCGTTCCATAAACACATTTCTTATAATGCAGTCTGAAGGCGAAGAATGTAGTTTAGGGTGTTTCCTTGAAGTGTTTTTATACGTTTTAATTGATAGCTTATTTTGTGTTTTAAGTGTTGTTTTCTTAGTTTGAAACCTCTAACATCCTTTCCAGCTTTTCATCATTTTTTTTGTTTTTTTTTTTTTTTTTTCATTTTAATTTTTATTTAAGTGAAACATTTATGAACAATTATTTTTAAAACCTCTAAAAATAATTTAATAATTTTACAAAAATTAAAAAAAAAAAAAAATACATTTTAACCTTGAAGTGTAGGTATTTTGTTCTTTTAGAAAGACAATTCTCAATTCAATGCAACAATTCGTTGCATTTTATTGTATTCGCTTGTATCTAACATCATTTCATCAATAATCTTCAAACCATTTTACACAAAAACATCCACCCGACCATCGTTAAAGTTTGAGCAGTGCCGGTGGCCATATTGAAAATGTACAATATTGAACAATTATTAGACTATAAACTCGATAAATATTATTCTATTAGTTTCTGAGATTTTACAGAAAAGGTCCCCAAACCACATATGCAGAGGGTAAATGATTTGTATTGTAGTGGTTAAATTGTCCATTAGATGGCGATCAAGGTAGATCGGTGAATGTATTTGATAAAAAAAAATACGAAAAGGTTTTTGTATTTACTAAATACCAAAGCGTCTCAATGAAAAGCATAAGACTGACGTGAAGTTTTGCCACTAGTGAGAAAAAGGACATTCATTTACTATTTAATCGCCTTTTCCTGCGTATTCTTCCCCAACCCCAATGGAACACGACTAATGACAAACTTCAACTTTTATTAAACTTGCTCAAAATCACATACACACACATAGGCTGAGAAAAGTACAGAATACGAAAAATATCTTTAGCACTCTAGACCGACCTATGACTTTGAAATAGCAAATGAATCAAATAGAGTCTATTCGATTAGGGTTATACGCGTAGTAAATAATCTCCAAATATAAGAGATTAAGAGAGAAAACTCTCGGGAAGTGATAAATGGAGTACGTGCATGCATTTCTAGTTAAAACTGGCAAAACTGTCAAAATATCACGAACTGTGACTGTAAAGCTCTAAAAAATTTATTGTACAAAATTTAACTAATATGAATAGCGGCTAATATTCTGAAATGCTACTAAACGTCTACCTGCAGTTACCCAACGCACTGCCCACAGGGGCTTCTTAAAGGGCCAGGCATACCGGCACCAGTAAACCCACTAGACGATGTGAGCACTAACCTTCTTACGAGTACATGGTTGATTTCATCTGGAGATTCACCTGGATCAACGAAAGACCACCTCAGTACAAATATGTCTAAGCTTTTTGTTTTTATGCTGTGTGATGTTTACTGAAATGTCTGAAGGGCAAAACTGAAGAGCTAAGGTAGTCCTTCGGTGCGACTGGATCCCGCATTTGTTTCAACATGTTTGATCCATCCGATACTTGCTCCCAAAAACCAAGTTGAGTTTTTCTGTGGTATATTTTAGCACATCTTTCGCTTATTCTTTTAACATGGACAATAAAAAGCCAAGTATACTTTTGCGAACATGTATTACATACTCGTACATACATAATTGCACTTATAAGCTACTTAGCCAAACTATGCTGCAGACAAATTTAAATTGATGCTCGGCAAGAACAAAGATATCTTTGGTGGTTTTGAGGGTTATTGCTTCGATTTTCATTCCTCAATGATAGTAAAGTCTGTTTCTGCAAGTATTGTCACCATACAGACTAAGACTTGAACCTTTGATTAAAAGTATTTGGCAGCACCTTTAATTATGAGATTATAAAATAAAAATAATCATACTCTCGAGATCTAGGAAATCTGGATAGGTTTCAAGTTTAGTAATTCGAAACGGATTCTCGTGTTCAGTTTTTTTTTTTTTTTTTTTTTTGTGGACAAATGTCAATGGCTCACTTAGACCACATAAAGTCCATTGTACCCAATTTGTTTGAAGAACCTGAGAACCTAAAGTTTTAGACCGCTAGTTAAACCACCCAGATAACTGAATGTGTGTTTCTTCTAACACCATCATCTATACAGCTTCTTCAAGACTTAGTCGTGCTGCATGATTGCCCACCGAGTAGTGTCCAGTCAGGGCGCCGACGTCTATTCAAATTTCCCTATGACTATACTTTATTAGACTAATCGATCTAGCTGTAGCACATGTATCTAATTGATACCAGCGCTTATTAGTCTTCTGATTGGATTCTATGTCTATTTTCCTATATAGTGTGCTAGCTTCGATGAGGGCCTGTAAAGGCCGAATTAGTTACATTCAGTTTTATTTTGTACAGATTTACCAACTTGTATCTTATTGTCGTTGATTGCAACACTCTAATTGCTGCTTGACTATCATTATAGAAATTGATTATTTTCCTGAAAAAAATCTCTTAATTACGTCAGTTGTTCACCGCAAGTGGAGTGCTACGTTCCAGGACGTCTCGTATTTTAGTACTGAAATGCAAAAATCTCCAGCTGATGCTGTTGTTAATATATGGAAACAAAAGCTAAGCCAAGTCTACCAACGAGTAGATATTCGGTTTCTGATAGTGTTAAAGACAAGACAAATTTAATACTGTTCATAATAAAACTGGAGATTTTATTCTCCAGACTTGTAGTGTGTGTGACCTGTACTCGTAAGTGTTTCCAAAGAAGATGAGTGTAGAGCTTGCCAACAGACGTGCTACTTAAATTTGCACATCCACAATTGGATCAAATGTACCTACATATACATAATAATGTAATGAATTTTCGTAAACTCTGAAAGTTCTAAATTTAACGATATACGTATACGCTGAATAGTGAAAACGATATTTTCAAAAGATAGCCACCGCAACTAGAGTGACTAGAGTGATAACAGAAGAATTTTCAGGACACTTTTCCAGTACAATGGACATACTAAAATTAATCAAAACCTTAATTTTTAAGAGACATCCAATTTTTAATTCGAAGTGTGTTTCTTAAACCCATATACAGAACATTAAGCAGTCCAACTAGTTTCGTTTGTGTGTGTGTCAATTGACGAAGTGTCTTTAAGCTAACCGATTGGATTCCCAATTTTAGTATATTGCAACGCAGTTACTGTACCCTTAAAAATCAACAGATTACTGAGTATTTTGGTGTAATAGTTGGATCGTGTATGCCGCAATTAATCTATAGTTGGTAGATACATTGGTCCAACTAGTAGTTGGACCAACTGTTTGTGGTTATATTATGCAGTAAAGGGTTCGAGTTATTAGTTTCGTTTAATAGGGTCAGTTCATAAAAAAAAATAGTTTTACATAATTCAAACTAAATATTTTTCGCTCATATACTCGTATATAGCCCTTCTGCAGGTTTCAAGAAATCTCACAGGTTTTGTAAAATCAATCATAGTATCTACATTTTGCTTCTTCTAATTTTTTATCTTGCACCCGTGAATATATGTAAATATGTACATACTATACTGGTGTCCCAAAACTGAAACCGATGTGCTAGGGTGGCTCTGATTTGTATTTGAATCAGTAACATTTTTTTCAAGTTCAGGTTTTTTTTTTTTAAGGGCAACTTCCTTGAAAATTGTCGATTTCGAGATTTCAATCAAACTTGACATTACTATGAGAAATCAGAATTTTCATTCTAACCCCAAAATTAACTGTAATTTTTGAAAATTGGCTCAATCACTAATATTACTCGGGTGATTTCATTCAAAATCAATAATTAAGCAATATTTGACATAAACAAGGTGATTACATACAAGTCAAAATAATTTTTTGAGAAAAAAAAATATCCTTATTAGATACCGAGTTTTGACAGTAGATGCCAGCTACTAGTTCATCTGCAATGTGTTCAAATCTAACAGTCGTCACATACTCGTACATTTGAATTCATATCTAACTCCTTTCATAAGCTTTGTTAAATGTCAAGATATTTTTATTTAAGAATTTCCTTATAATTATTTATTTCGTTTATCAATATCCTTGTTCTTAACAATAAAGGCCTATTCCAACATAATTAGAACTAATCATATTTCTTTGTGTGTCTTGTGTTCACTAACCATACAATTTTTTTAATTTTCACTCTTGTTTTATACATATTTTAATATTATTTTTGTTGCCAAACTAAGAGTCGCCAAAAAAAAATACATTCTTCAGCCTTTCATAACAGGGGTAAGCTACAAATATTCGTGTTTGTGTGCGTTATTGTTTTAACAGTATTTTTTTTCCACATTCATTTTAATGCAAAGCAAATTTACAATAGCAATAAAAACAAAAAACTGAAATCAAATATTACATTCAAACATATTTTTTTTTT
This sequence comes from Pocota personata, assembly GCA_963082735.1. Lineage (NCBI taxonomy): Eukaryota > Metazoa > Arthropoda > Insecta > Diptera > Syrphidae > Pocota > Pocota personata. The sequence goes on from OY720430.1 coordinate 8,564,155, forward strand.
TTTGTTATATCATAAAATAGATAATTGTAAAAATTGTATAAAAAAATAATAAAAGCTTAAATTTAACAAAGAAACAAAAAACTGCTTATTAAAGTACAGTATAAATAGAAACTCATTTGAACTACAGAATCCATTTAAGAAATCCATTATAAACTAAGAAACAACCTACAGTAATGTTCTTAAATAAAAAAAACAAAAATTAGAAAATACAATTGTTTGTTATTCGAATTGCATATAATTACTTATTTATTAATTATTTCCTTACTAGTACATATTATTTTTTTTCTTTTCTTTTATTTAAAAAAAAAAAACAAGAAAACTATTCGTACATGGTACATAAAAAAAAACAAAAATCTTAAAGAATATATATATATACATAAAATATTTTCGTAAATAAAAAGAAAATTATTGAGTTATTAAAGAAAACAACAAAAAAAAATCGTAAAACTCGTGTATATTCTTGTGTTGTCACCATCAAATCCACACCAGTTAAAGTTATTTACAATTTTTTTTTTTTTTTTTTCGTTTAAATCTCATTTCTCTGCACACTTTCTCTCCTTTCACTCTAAAACAAAATAAAATCTCACACACATGTCTGTGTTTTGTTGTCCTGTGAACGATGTTGAGGAGAAAGTTAAGCATTGGGGGCCTGAAGTTGATTTTGATCATCCATCCATACATCTTTGCAGGTAGTAGGAAGAGTACTTTATTTAAATTTGTTGATAAAAATAATTGCGTGCACACTCGGCAAAAAAAAGGAATTTGAAAAGAATATAAGTATACAAGATTTTTGTTAGTAGTCGGAATGAAGCATTTATTATATGAATTGGACACTTTTTTTTTTTTTTTTGTTATAGTATATATAATTCCCAATCGAGGATAGGTAGGGCCCGTATTCCACTTTCTACCACTTGCCACCACCACCACGACCACCATTACAACCACTTCTATCTCTTTGTATCTCTCTCTCTCTCTCTCTTTGTCTACCTATATATTCTTACAAAGAAAAACAAAGGAAGGATGTAAAGCTCTATAAAAAAAAAAAAATCTATTCTATAAAAAAAAAAAACCATAGTGTATTGTGTGTGTTTTAAAACCTAGTTAACCAAATTTCCAGGCTGTTCACCCAAGAAACTGTTTTCATGCCAGCTCTGCGGTAAGGTACTGTGTTCGAAAGCTTCACTCAAGCGACATATTGCCGACAAGCATGCCGAACGTCAGGAGGAATATCGTTGCATCATTTGCGAAAGGGTCTACTGTTCGCGTAACTCCCTGATGACGCACATATACACATACCATAAGTCACGACCTGGCGAATTGGAAATGAAAGATATTAAATTCTTTTAGGAGGTCCTTGCACTTGCAACCCATCAAGTGCTACCCTTCAGATACTACTAAAAAAATATAAATAAAATAAAAAGCAAATCAAAAGACAACTAAAAGCAGAAAAATGAACAAGTGAGAATAAGTGAAAATGATAAAGACCTACTACTACTATAAATTTAAATACAACGACAAATAATTATCTTCTCGAATTATGACAAGCAATGCCATATACACATATATATAGAGTATAAGAAAAAATAATAAACAATACAATCTAGTAGTGATATAATCAGTAATCTTATCGTTAACATTGATGTGAATATACTACACTACCTGTGGACAATCGCCTTCTATACATATATACATAATTTTTTTAGTACTATCTACTATCGAATCGTAGTCAATTTATATTTATACATTATATGTGAAAAAATGCATCAATCAGCACCATCTTGCTGCGGCTGCGTCTACGCCTACGCCTCTACCTCCATCACTCCGTCAACACGGGAGCTTCAAACACATCCAGTGCCATCTACTCTGCCACCAATCTACCTTCATCCTCGAATACAAAAACAAAAGAGAGACGAGTCCTTTTAACGTTCGCCAAGGTTAGAATAAAAAAAAATCTAAAATACAAAAAAACAAAATTCTCCTCCTTCTACAAGTCAAAAAAAAAAAAAGTTTTCATCCTGTTTTTTATAAAACTCTGTCTGTTTTATATATATTTTGGGGAGCTATCTCTCTCTCACTCACTCTCATCTGCTGTAAATTAATATCTCTCTCTCTGTATATTCTCTCACTTACTCTCTCTCTCTAAGTGACTACCTCTCTCATTAGATTTGTAAATTATTCTTTTTTTTTTTTTTTTTTGAGAAAAACAAAATTAGTTTAGAATTGCATCCTATCTCTCATTATTGCCTTCTTTTACTCTCTACTCTCTTTGCATTGTAATAAAACAACAACGATCGATTGAAAAATATATATGTATATTCTCTCTCATCTCTTCTAACATACAAACAACATAATATACTACATCATGGCCTTTAGTATTAATCTTAGTAGAAAAGTTTTTTGGAAATTTCACTCTCTATAAAGAAAAAATAAAATATTTCCTTTCTCCATTGTTCACAACTTTACTGCTGCTGGCATTTACAAACATTTAGATAACTATCCCACTATTGATTGGTCTTCCTCCTCTTCAAAAAAAAAAAAAAAAATTTATATATAAACTCTCATCTTTTCATCTTTTGGGTTGTAGAGAAACTATTATTTGATTTAGTTTTTTTTAGTACTAAAATGCTGTACAAAACGTCTGTACTAAACGCTTTTCATTGCGCTTCAAAATTTCTAACTAAAACCACCTTTTGGTAGTGGATTCGTTAAAAATATGTGGTTTTGGTTTGAAAATTTAAGTGCACACTCCATATAGTACACCATTTTGCACAATTTAGTACTAAAGTCTTTTTTCCAATTAAATTTAAGTAGACAAAAAGCAAAAAAAAAAAACTTAACAAACCTATCTGAAGTAGACTTACTTAATGCTTTAGAGATATTTATTTATTTTTTGATTTAAAAAAATAAACATAAATATTGTTTAAGCTGAAGTATAACTATAATTTTTCACATATATATATACTATATATTAAATTTAAAAAAAAAATACAAAAAAAAAACAGCTAAAGAAATGCATCTTCCGACAACTATTATTCTCTGAATAACTATTTTAATTCTTTTTCCTTTTAATTTTTTTCGTTACATAAAGTAATTTATTTCAATTTAATTTTGGTACATTGAAACTTTAGTTTATTTTTTATTTTTTTTTAAAAACTAATTTTGAATGCCGTTATTTTTTGGTGTGCTTTTAGAAAAGATTTTTTAATTTTTCAAATTATCTGCTTCATCAGTTTTTTTTTTATGTAAATGTCTGCTATTTGCTTATGGCGATGTAATTTTTAACTTTTTTATATCTTGTAAACACATAAATTTTTAACTGTTTTCATTTTAAAATAAGTTTGATACATTTAAATTGCATTGTGGGCTTTGAAGCTATCCAAACTTTTACAGCTTAGGAACTAAAAAAAAAAACAAACATAAGCATGCTGAAAATCATAGATTGTCTTCTTCATATTGGAATTTGGTCGAAAAATAAGAAAAAAAAAAATCTTTATAACTTCTCATTTTGTGTTGTTTTGTTTAAAAAAAAAATTGCTTTACAAAAATATATTTTCTATGCAGGAGGATTCAACTTGAATGGAAATGCGGTGAAGCTAACGAAAATGTAAAGTTAAATTTAAATAAATTTTCAAAAAATAAAAACAATGGTAACCTTCGGCTATTCTCCTAAAAGGTGTTTGATTAGAAATAAAATTAATCAACGAATCATTTTAAAAATAAATTTACTTTGGAGTCATAAATATAAAATTTAAGTGAAATCGATAGAAGTTTCTTTTAGAAATAAGTAGGTACTAAATTTTGTATAAAATTCTTTAATTGCAAGTAAACCAAGACCGCATATTTCCGCAACTATTTTTTGCTTCATTGTGTCGTTAGTTTTTTGGTACGTAGTTTATCCAAACTACCAAATTTGTATGAGAACGTAAGAGCTTAAATTATGGCACTTCGGGACAAGTAGACAAACACAATTTAACTAGTTCCTAGACGAAAGATTATTATCATTGATACCTTCTGTGCCAGGAATTTAGCGAAAGCAATATTTGCATTACTTACCACGTAATGTTTATTTTAGTGTCTCTTACTATCAGAACAGTTAGCATCGTGACAAATTACATTTAAATCGGATAGGTTGACATAGAAGTTTTCAACTTCTTTATGTGGTCTGATTTCATGATCTCTGTAGTGGGATCTGCAAATCATCTATACGAATGTCCCGAAGTAACAAATTAAGCGGCGTTGAAATCGGTCCAGCCATTCTAGAGTTACAGCGTTACAACGCAAAAAAAAGCAGAAAATTAGACCACTTAATTTTGTATTATTTGGAATGTTCAATCTTTAATTTTTAGTAGCCTAAATGTTTCATGGTAAGACATTTGTTCCTTTATTATGATCAATTGCGACTGTCTTTCAATTCTTCGGTCAAACAATTGTTGTGTCATCACTTTATTCTTCTTATATCGTGCCCACGTACCTGCTCACTTTTTATTTAACGGAAACTTTCTCAAATTGGACAAATTTGTCACTGTGATTACTCTGCTTTTAAACATGTTCAGTAGTTGAAATCTTCATATTTCTATTAACCCTTTGCTGAAATACTCCCTCCTATTACTGATGTTGTCTGTCGGAATTGGCTGGCTAAAAACAGAAGAAAGTGCAATATTTATTGTATTAACGATCCGAACACACGCCCATTTATTATGTAATGTGATGACATCGGTATTAGGGGTGACATGAACATGACAGTTCAGAACATCGTCCAACATTTATATTATTTTGTAGATAAAAACCTTTGAAGAATATGAAACAACATATTTTAAATATATTTCTCAAAGAAGTGAGAACTATTATGCTGTAAGTCTAAGTACCTACACATTTAAATTACTATTATGCTATTTGAATAAATTTCTTCAACGCTGGCATTTATATTTGTACGAATCGTAATATTTGGAACAGTCTTGTACCTCATCCAACACAGGGCTTTACTTTTCTGTTTTAAAATGTTGTTGCCATTTTCACTCAGTTGTGCAGTTCTCTGTTCTACGTTTTGGTCATCGAACGCAGCTTATGCTTCCCGCAACTTGGTGGCATAGAAACTTTTGCGCTAGCTTACAGGCATATCGCACTCTTTCTGATTCGTCAAGTGCTTGATGTCTATGTTAATTGATGTCAATGTTGGTGCTTCACAAGGTTATGTCCTCCCACCATCCATATTTCTTTCTTCCATCTATAGCTTTGCATGCAGCAACTTTTTCTTAAAAATTAATGAGGGCACCGCTTAATATAATTATCTAAAAAAACCATCGTTCAAAATGTCCGGTATGTGAGCAAGACTAGAATTGTTGGACAGCCTCTCTATAGTGATCATAAGCTGGCGGGCTCTCTATAGTGATCATTTGAGTACGCTGCCACAATTCCAATGTAGTTTTAATTCTGTCAATGCTGTGCTCTAAACACGAGGTGTAGTACTCCCCAAGGCTCTCGAATTTCAATTCCTATCATTACTTTCGAAAAAAAAAAAATATTCAAATTCTTTTCAGCCATTTTTGTTCGTTATGGTGCCTCGTCCTTAGTTAAATTACAGATTCTATCTTACATGAATGTTAAATAATAGGTTATAGAAAAGTACTATAATTCGTTTCACGTCACAGCTGATTATTAGTTCTTTATCCTTGCTTCATTCTATAAATATTCAAAGCCAATGGTCATGGGATCCACGCAATAACTATCTCTAATTGCAATTTAATCATCGACGGTTGTATTCATTTTTAGTCAATATCTTCACAGGTCCGCTTCAACATTTTAATCGCATTCCATTGAAGTTGCATTCGCCGTCATACGTGAGTAACCAACAAAATTTGTCATAGTTTGTGTTTTGTGTGCAGCTAATTGTCTTGTGTAATGTAAACTGTAAATATTGGAAAATATATATAAAAAGAGTATAAATAAATTTATAATAAACTATTGACTTCGATTTCGAAGCACTACAAATCAATTCTACCGTAGTGTGTTGCTTCTTTTTCTTAAAAGTAATGTTTCAAAATCGAAGCCTGCGTGAAGGAAAAATTTTAAAATTCAAAAATTATAGAACTTTGCACGCAATTATACACAATAAGAAATTTAAAACAAAAATTGGATTGAAAAACAAAAACTTACAATATTGTTTTTTCGTTTTCTGTTTTTTCTTGTATATTTTTTCGGTACACGAATTTGTAATGTGTTACTGCCTACCTACCTACTACTACTACCACCAACCACCTACTACCATCTACTACTCCATCTACCTGCACACAAAACAAAATATTGCGAAAATAAAAACAAAACAAACCAAAAAAAAAAAATATGTTACACAAAAAAAAAAATATATATATATAAAAACAAAATTGAAAAATCAAACCAAAAACCCGACCACCCACCAGGCCCCCAAAATGCTGTTGTCTCGGCCACTAATGCACAACAAGCACCAACACCATTGTCCACATCGTCATCGTCGACAAACTCTACTTCATCCCCTTCGCCGATCTCACTGACATCGCCAAATTCGTCGCTGGCGTCCGGTGGTCTTCTTGGCGCTATGCACCACCACCATCATCATCATTCATCACCGCCGCCAACAACGCATTCGCCACACCACGGCATGGGTGGTGGTGGTGATCAAAAGCCACAGTTACCACTACGCATGCCACCACCCACTAGTGGTGGCATCAATGAGCCACAGGAATGTCCATACTGTCGTCGGACGTTCTCCTGTTATTACTCACTAAAACGCCACTTCCAAGATAAACACGAGCAATCGGATACCCTCTACGTCTGTGAGTTCTGCCATCGGCGCTATCGCACAAAGAACTCCCTAACCACGCACAAGAGTCTACAGCATCGCGGATCTAGCGGTATGCTGAAACGTCTACTCAAGACATCTGCGATTAAGAACGTCCTAGTGCCACATCATCATCATCATCATTCGATGACAGGACATCCAAGAGCGACCAGTTTGTTTGACTTCACCAGTGAGCTGGGACAGCCTCCGCCAGGCATCCAATAGGACTTAAGATGGAATGCGATTTTTTAGAGAAATACAATTTGAAAAGGATTTTTTTTTCTTAAAGCCTTAGTTTTTTTTGTTTGTTAAAAAAAAAAAAGAAGTAAAATTTGTTTATGTTTATTTTTTTTTATATAAATTTGGCGAACGTGCAATATTTCGTGAGAAGAATTTCTTTAATATTTTTTATTTTTTTTTTTTTTAATGAAGTTAAATAATATTTTGTAAATAATTTTGCATATTTTTAAAGTTAATACTTAGAATTAGAGTTAGTTTAAAAAAAAAAAAAATATATTCTTATCAATACTAGTTTTTAAATTTTTTTTTTTTTTTTTTTTGAAAATGTCTGTTTTCGAGCGGAATTTTCTGTGGAAGAGAAAGAAGGACTTATTGTACAATTGTCAAATGCGTTTTTTACGTTTTATAATTAATATTGTATCCTTATTTTGGTTCTAAACTAACATTTAGATTAAGCTTAGTCTTAAATATTATCATCAAGTTTGTTTTTATTTTAAGTGTATATTTTCTTGTTCTTTTTTTTCGATTAATATTTTTGGTTTAAAGAAATTTCTCTAAAAAATAATATTCCAGCGGAAAAAGGTAAATATTTAAAATAAAAACAAAATAAAAGGTTTCACCTTACAAATTTAAAAAAAAAAGAACAAAAAATTAAAATGTATTTAATATATATAATTATTTGTAAATGTTGCGTGAAAGAACAAAAAAAAAAAAAAACATTATATATATATATATATATTTCAGGGATAACACACATATATTTATCATATAGATCCTTTGATTGTAAAAAATTAAATATTAGATATAAATTTAAAGAAAAAAGAAAATAAGAAAACTCAGTGATTTTTCACCAGTGAAGTACAAATGACAAAAAAAATGGAAGAAAAATGAAAACTTTTTTGAAAGAAAAAAATAATATTAAAATAAAAAACACATATTTTATATTTTCAATGTGAACATATTTCTACGTCTCATGAAAAAAACAAAAAAAAATAAAAAAAACAAAGTCATATAGTATATTTAAATAAAATAAAAAAGAGGAAACATGTAAAACATATTGTTATTCGCACATATCCAGGCTCTCAGGTATTTAATTTTTTTGTTTGCTTAAGGAAATTTATTTAAAAAAAAAAATGAAAATTTTACAACAATCCGGATGCAAAAAAAAAACATGCTCCACCATATCAAAGGAAGAATGAAATAAGATTTTTAAGTTTATGAAAAAGTTACATAACAAATTAAATAGTATTATGGTGTGCCATTTAAACATTGAAGAATTATCACGAAGTAAAATATATAAAAGAGAACACAGTAATCAAACTGTCGGCGGAAATATTAAAGTATGCAAGGTTATTCACGTAAAATGGTCTTTTTTAGGGACTTGTGTGGTCATTTGGTGCAAAAAAAAAGGGCTTCAGAAGTTTAATAAAGATTCGGGGCTTAAAAGCCGCAGTTAATCAAAAATATGCGAGGTCAGGCGTGCTATTGTACCAAAGGTCGACCAATAAATTTTAAAGTTGAATAATCGTTGTCCCTAGGCGTAAATAGTTTTAAAGCTCATTGCTTCATGAACGGATACGGATTTCGTCCTTTACCACTTGTGAAAATATAAATAAGCTTCATAAATAGCTCAAAGTGATTGGGTTGCATCTCTCATTGAAAATCGATGTTGTGAGTGCTGATCCGTAGATACACTGCAATCCTTAGATATCGTTATCATAACAGAGAAATGTTGGAGTCGTCACGGAATCTAATCTTACACCATGTTCCCTAAATCGATTTTTGTACCGCGACTTTGAGTCTTGTCGAGTTGGGTAGCACTCTATATTCTGTAAGCCCTGTAAAGTGGTAACCGTGATATCGTGCTTGCAATTTGCCTTTGATTTCTGCTTCTTATGACTTACGGAATACGGAAAATGACACATCAAGTGGCAGGTAGTATAGGGTCAACTGATATAGGGTAATCGAATTATCATACGTGTTTGAGGTGACAGCTTATACCACCTTTCTAGAGCTCTTGCAGCTCCTCGAAATTAGTACACAATACGAGCACAATCTGTGCCAGTGAGGTCCAATTTTTAAGGACACAGAGATCACAGATTACAGAATAAGAACTATCTATTCTGTAAGACATTCATCTCAATCATTCAAGTCCAGACACGTGTCGCGTTAAGTCATAATGGCGATATGAAGCTGTTCGAAAAATTTACATGCGTTTTTTGCCAGACTGCCAAAAATTATTACATGCCCATAGACAAGCATAAACAAAGGGAAAAAACAGCGCGAAATGTAACTTCTTCTATTTCTAAAATCCAAGTTTCTCCAACCACCATACAAAAAGGAGTTCTTCCTGGTAGTGCAAGGGACCGTAAATTAAGTCTGAGTGCTCCGGGATTTGGAATGGAAAAAAAAAAATACAAAGAGAAAGAAGAGAAATTATAGAGACAGCAAAACGATAGTTGACCCTGTCCTGCCTTGTCCACATCACATTTGGGACTAAAGAAGAACGAAAATCAGATCAGGAATTTGGATTGGTTTTACACACAACAATCTATGATGTGCTGCGGGGGAAAGTGTAAGAAACTGAAATACCTCGGCGACTAGCATGCTCAGTCTCCAGTAATTTATCACTAACGACTAGCAACCTGGTCAGCAAAAAACATTTTCTCTACAAGTAACAGTTCTCACACCGAACAACTTATGGAATATGACTTTTTTTTTCCCCTTATGAGAATTTCGTTCTAACTCGACTTAGAGATGTGAACAAAAAATGAAACTATAAAATTTCTTTCCCTTCTTTGAAGGACTGATTCGAAAGCAAAGTAAGACCTGACTTCTCTCTGCTCTTTGAGTAAAAGCATTCTGAAACGAATGTTTGGCACCCAGTAGATCTGACATAGCATTAAAATGTCCGAAAATCCGATAGATTTTTAGTATCAAACTTCACATTAGTTTTCTTTCGGAGAAACAACGTTTCGTTACTTAAAAATTTGAAACAAAATTATTCGAAGTTTGGAAAAAATCGCAAAGCAATTTTGAATTACAACATGCCAATCAAAATTTACGACTTTAAAAATCTCCGTAAAGGCACCGATCTTCTGCGTGAATACCTTGGCATTAAAAACTAGGATTAAGTTTTGTAAATAATGAATTATAATTTTAATATTTTTTTTTTTCATTTTTTTTCTCCAACTGTGATCATTTCGAAGCAACAAAATTCTAGTTTGGCTGTTATTTTTTTTTTAAAAAAAATTATTTAAATTTTTTATTTTTTTTTTTTATTTGTTTATAAGTAAATTATTATTTTTTGTACTAAAAAAAAAGTTATTATTAAATTCAAAATTGTGGTTCGAAAAATACCAAATTATTCAAAATTATTTTTCTTTTGAATTCAAAATTTGAGTTCATTCCGCTGAAGTTGAGAAATCATCAATTTGAAGCGTAATAACTCATATCGGATAAATCAGTTGTTTAGCCGTTATTCCTCACTCAATCGTGCCAAATTTTTCAAAACACACACAAACTCATATACAAAACCGACATATTTGTCAATGAAATAGTTTTTGCGTAGTATGCACATAAAATTTGAAACAAAACAAATTCATATTCTTATCAACACAAAAAAGGACCACAAAAAATGTCTCAGGTTGTAATTTTAAGAACAAAAAAAGATAACATTAAATTTAAATTAAATAAGAAAATAATAATAAAAAAAAACTAAACGAAAAAAATCCACTTTTTGTCCATCTATCCATATTTATACATACATACATGCATCTATTTACTGTGGACTACTTTTTTTTGTAAACAATTTTATCGACGTAGTTAATTATTAAAAATAATATTTTACTAATAATTCTACTAATATATACGAAAGTCAAAAAAAGAGAACTTCTATTTGTACTTCGAAACAATAAAAAAAGTAAAAAGTTTGTTCAAAAATAAACCACACTGAAATCATTCAGGACACGCACTGTTCTAAAGAAAACTAAATTTTAATTAAATTAAGGCATATCAAAAAGAAATACAAAAAATTTAAAAAAAAAATCACTGTTAATGTATAGGTAAAAATAAAAGTTAGTCAAAATTATGAGAAAAACAAAAAAATATTACATTTTGGAAAAATACTCGTCGTCGTCTTTTTTTCGGAATTTAAAACAAAAATCTGTGATTTAATGCAAAAGATATATATTTAAAAAAAATACAAAATTTAACCTATTATTAGTAAAACAAAAAGTATATGTCTTTAAAACTTTCAAGGAATTATTAAAATATATTTAAACAATTTAGGATGTAACGTAAATGTCTTTTTTTTTCGTCTTCGATATTTCAGTTAACAAGTGCCAATGTTTTTATTTTTTTTTCTTGTAAATCTTCCTTCCTCCAGAAAAACAGTGTGAAAAAAAAATAAATAGACTTTCTTCAGAAATGTCAGTTGCCAAACAATTTATGTATATTTATCTATAAACGTCTTTTTTTTATAGAACCAGTATTACAGAAAAAAATATAAATATTTAAAAAAAATAAACTTCTTAACTTTTTATCTTCAAAGTCCGAATTTATAATCGTAGATGTAAAATTAAATAATAAATAATTGCAAATAAAAATAAAAATACTTTTGATTGAATCATTAATGTGTAAATGTAATAACTACCAACTAAGGGCATTTTATGTATAAAGTACTATTATATAAAGAAATAATATTTTTGTTTCTTAGTTTTTTTTTTTTTTAAATAATAAACAAACCCACAAACACAGCAAACATAATCAATTAAAGAAAAAAAAAAGGAAACAAATGTTTAACTTTGCCATTAATATAAACAAGAAAAATATATTTTTATCTTTATACATACAAGTAAAATAATGTATTTAATTAGAGTAGATGCAGAATCATATCTTTTTTTCTAACTAAAAAGAAAACAAAAAATAAATAATTTAATGTAGCCGATTTAAAATTATTATTTTTTATTTTATCCTTTGAACAGGGTGTTTGTAAAATAATCTTGTATTGCATAAAATGACAGTCACGTGTCGCCACTCGATACTGAGTCAAGTCGAGTTGAGTGAAAATCTGTATTTTGTCCGTCTAGCGAAATGACTAAAGTTGAATTAACCTGCAGCTGTCATAAACTTCTTCATAAACAGAAACAAATGAAAGTGTGTACATACAATTCGTTTTTTGTTTCTGCTATTTAAGATTAACGGTATACAAAAATAATCGACTCATGCGACAGTTTTAACGTTGAATGACTTAAGGAATACGAAATTTTACTATCCAGAAAAATTTCGTTTTACAGAATAGGACTAACGGTACACAAAAATACAAAAATAGTCGCCTCAAGCGACAGTCTTATAGTTGAACGATTTAAGGCAGGAATGTGATGGTAACATAAAAATATTCGTCTCAGCAGGCACTAAAAAATTAAGAGGAAGAAGCTAAAATATACTAACAGGCACTCGTAAACGATATACGAGTACAGTAGTTGAACGAATGAAAGCAAGCAAGTTTGAATCTAACAAAGAGCCTAAAAATGTTTACTCCAGAGGGGAAATATTTACCTATATGTGGTATACACACCAGTTCCTGTGGTATTCTGCATTTCATTCTTGGAGTCAATGGACAACTTAACGGCTCTTAAAATAATGCTTAGTTGACTCTTAAATTCGGAATGAACTGGTGCAAGTTAATTCCTCTCCATTAGTTATCAAGTATATCTGCGTATGTTGTCAAGTATTTTAGATGATCACCCCGATTCCGTTGTCGTTTTTCGTATACGACGAATGTTTCCTGCCATCTTTTAGCAGATTGCAGCTCTTTTTTTCCTTCAAGATTTCTGTTACAAGTATTCGAATAAGTGACGGAATAGAGATTTAGAGACCGCACGGCGTCATTTGTCATTTTGTATCTGACAAATGTCAAGAGGTCATAATTGCCTGTTTCCACTTTAAGAAGTAATAATAATCGTCTTTCTAAGTTTTTTTGTTTTTTTTTTTTTTTTTAATTTCCAAATCCCTGAGCACTAAGACCCAATTTTCTGTGTCCATTGTACTACCAGGCAGAACTCCTTTTTTGGTGTAGAGGTTGGAGAAACTTAGATTTTATTAGTTTCTCTTTTATGTTCGGGTGGCTGTGGTTGCTGTTCCCCGTCCGGGCTTGAACCTGCACAGTTCGGGTCACAAGCGTACACACTACCCACTACACCGTGGCCACCCACGTCCTTCTAAGTAGTCTCTGTCTATATGTACTACAGTTAGTCATTTCATAGTGCAGCCTTCGGCTAGTTTTGTATTTCGATTCTAAAGACAAACAATTCGGAAATGAAAAATTGGCACTTTATTATTTTGAAAATTACAATATTCGAAAATCGACATTCCATGATTCCGAAGCTAAATCCAAAATCACTCGAATTTCGGAAAGTGCCATAATTCTCATACTGTTTGAGTAAATTTGACAATATTTCAACAATACAATTCGATTCGAAAGCTTTCAATAATAACAATTCAAATTATTATCGAAAAATATTTTCGAATTGCTTTGGATTTCGAATCGAAATACAAAGTAGGTCCACTGTGCTTAATTCAAAATAAATTGGATTGATGGGGATTAAACAAATGCCACACAATGGTCCTACCTGTTAACCTAAATTTCGGAAGTTCGAAAATGTTAGGTCTGCGAAATTTTAATGCAGCCAAAGTTTTATTTTACAAACACGTGTCTCCCAATGCCTATTATCTTTTACTACAAATCGTTTCAAAAAGAATATATTATTAGGCACACAATTCAGTTTCTTCTTATTTACATAACTAATAAGAACTAAAACTCACAAAAATAAAGTAACCAGCTGCCTTTCTGACAGTACAACACAAAACCTTAAAGATTTATAATTTTTTTTTCGTAACCAACAATATTGCCAAAAGGTACATACGAGTATATAGATTTGCATATTTGTTCGGCAGTTTTTAAACTAAATAAAATTGTATTTTTATATTTAGACAAAATAAAACAAAAAAACAGCTCAACTCAGGTACAAAATGAACTTAAATAACAAGAATTCAAGAAACAATCGTACCTCAGGATATTTATATATTTTTTTTTTTAAATTTTTCTTTTACATAAATTTCCATTTTGAATAGATCAAAAAGAAGTTAATAAAAAGGACAAAAAAAAATATTTTTTTTCGTAAATGTAAATAAAATATATTTAATATTATAAAAGTCTTTTACTTAAGGTATTAAGTTTATTTTAAAGAAAAAAGTAAAGAAAACATGAAAAAAGTATTTTTTCTATAGCCAGGATATGAATTTAAAAAAAAAAACTGCACATATTAATGTTGCATTTATCTATAGAAGGTGCAAGTGAAGTAAGAGGATGTAATTTAAACAAAATTATTTGCAATTGTAATGAATATAAGAAAAATCAAATTTACATTCAAATGTTTTTTTTTTTTTTTCGCAGAATAGGAATGTGAATGCAGCTCATTACAACTTTACATTTATATATAATTAATATTGTACACAATTATGACATAGTCAATAAAAATGAATGAGAAAATAAAAATTAAAAAAAAAATTATCTTAATATTATAAAATTAAAAGAAAAAAAAAAAAAAAAAAAACTAAATAAAAAAAATAAATGAAATGCGATGAAAACAAAAAATAAATCATATCTTTCAATTAAATTTGAACTGTTGGCGTTTTATTTAACTGTAGGTTTCTGAAGGTATACTTGCAGGGTATTCATACATACATGTGTATGTTGTATACGAACGAGCACTGTCTTTCAGCAAAAAGAGTTGCTGTAATCTTATCTCTGCGAATCTGTTGCGATGTAGACGGTGCTAATACAGAAGATCCTATCTTCAACAAGTTTCTGCTCTCAAAGTGTGGCTTTGACGATAATTGAAGAACTAATGAAATGTGTTAGGAAATAATCCAAAATAAGGTTGTATTTGAACGAAATGCGGAGATGGCTGGAATGGGCGTGAGCCGAACACTTATATTCAAGTTATTATAGAAAAACAAAAAAAGAGTAGTGCACCTTTTGTTGGGCGCCATTCATGTTTTTCTGTTCCAGTCACAAGAATATAGTCAGGCCGATTAGGTTTTTACCCGGACACTAACAAGCTGAAATTTGCAGGACATGGTCAGCGGGTGTCACGAAACGGAAATGCATCAGTTTCAAAAAAGTTTCTTCCAAATTTTCAGCACCGACTGCGATTCTACTACTATGTTCTACTACTTTGCAGGCTTCGGTTCGGGCTTTGTAGCCTTGATATCATTCATTTACCTTTTCCTCCTTACAGCTCTCGTCCTTGCATGTACCGTCGCAAGATATGCCTCTTGTTTGGCTGAATGCGGTCGCCGGTATTCTTCACCAAACCATGGGTTTCTTCTTTGTTGTCGCCTGGTGTAAACTAGCTCATCAGAGGCGCCACTTCTGGTGGTTTCCTGGCAGCGTTGCTTCTGGTCTTCTGCATTTGATGCTGGTGGCATCAAGAGGTTGAGGAAAAACCGGTCGGCAAATGTTCTGGCAGTCTTTTGCGATTGCAGTACTTTCTTGGCATTAGACTATTCGGAATGTCCACATATGTATCTTGACTGCAACAAGGTAGTGCTCCGAATCGATGATGGGTCCTCGGAAAGGAAGGACGTCCAAAATACTTTATGCATGTCTTCTGTCCGCAATGTATTCAATCTGAAATTTCGTGTTTTGATCAGAGGACCGTCATGTGATCTTGTAAATGTCGAGATGTGGGAAAGGCGTACCAACCACGACGATGTTTCGTCCCGCCATGTCCGTTTCCGGGTGTGGTGTCGTGTAGGCTACTCATAAAGAATTTTATAAACACTGTTCTTCTTTCTATAAAACAGCATTCGCAGCACACTATCAATTGTGGATGGACCTTCAAGTGTTTCAATGTCGATAATACAGTTCGATAGATATGTTTTGACTGACAGTGACAGCTGCCTTGAAACGTCAGTTATATCCTATTTACTTGCAAAAAAAAACAGAAATATCTTTTTTTTGATTATAATTTCATGAACAACACCAATTATATACGAAAATCCTTATCACTACATAAAACAGTCATACACAAATAACATTACCCACACGTCATCCTGGTGACTTTGGTTAGAAACACCCAAAACCAAAACAATAAACCAATGGGCTTAACTATCAACTCAGTCCAATAAGCCTCCAACTAAGCAAATCCACATAGGTAGCCGGGTGAAAAAATGGCCCTCCAGATTATCAGACAGAGCTACCTGGAAATACCCACGGTAACACGCTTTTACATCAGCGCCTGTGTCATTACAACGCTAGCGGTGGTAAGTGCCAAACGTTCCGTCGCGTCCGCCTACGAATACCCACGTCATCCCATTTACTTGATTTAAACTTTGTATTTTGCAGCATCTGGACTTGGTGTCACCGCTACAGCTATACTTCCATCCCACATTAATTGTTAAAAAGCTGCAGCTATGGCGATTCGCTACCACATTTCTGTACTTTGGGACCGTCAGCTTTGGTTTCCTGTTCAACATGATATTCACGTATCGCTATTGTCGAATGCTGGAGGAGGGCTCCTTCCGCGGACGAACCTCTGATTTTGTGATGATGTTTATATTCGGTGGACTACTGATGACATTCTTTGGGTTATTCGTCAATTTGCTGTTTCTAGGTCAAGCATTCACACTAATGCTGGTCTATGTGTGGTCACGAAGAAATCCCTTTGTACGGATGAATTTCTTTGGATTACTGAATTTCCAGGCGCCGTACTTACCCTGGGTATTGCTGTGCTTCTCTATGATACTTGGCAACACGATTTGGGTGGATGTCATTGGCATGGGAGTGGGACACATTTACTATTTCCTCGAAGATGTATTCCCGCAGCAACAAAATGGATACAAATTCCTGAAAACACCAAACTTCCTGTGAGTTTATACATTAGGCCAGGGATTTTAGGTTTTCAATGCGGACAACATAAGGTATGGCTGAAAATTTGCAAATAGGCCTAGCCATGTGCGCGCCATTGTTTTCTCCCCACGAAGAACTGCGAAATTCGTTTTATATTTTGCGGAACATTACCTACCTATTATCACTAAGTAATGTACTCGTATTTGCGGGCAACTTTGTATTTATATAAGCACGAGTGCTTAGTTTAATTTTATTAATTCCTTCACAGACGGTGATCTTCTTCGTTCGCAAAAGAAGCGTACTTTTTATGTAAATTTAGTTACTTAAGATGGCGCTACAGTTCGTGGTGGACCTATGACTCAACCAACAAGAGTCTTCAGTCAGATCGATCTTGTAGCCGCCTTCAGTTTTGCGTACGAAGTTGGTTCATGTTCCTTTCCACTTGTGTGCGCCGCCTTAGGTGAGGTCTTCTTTTACCTCGTCGTCCCTCCGGGATGAATTCGAAGTTTTTCCGGGTCAGAACGTTGATGTCCATTCGCTCTACATGTTCTAGCCACCTCAGGCGATGGATTCGGACCCTTCTGACTAAGTCGATGTTGCTATACAACCGGTATACTTCGTTGTTGTGTATTCGTCTCCATTCCCGTCGATACAAACGGGACCAAAAACCATTCGATGAATTTTTCTTTTAAAACAACCAACGGTGTTTTCATACGCCTTTAATAACATCCATGCTGCTGCGTCGTAGACCAGTCCGGGGATGATGAGGGTCTTACATAGTCACTTTAGTTTTCCGTAAGAGGGTTTTGCTACTCAGTTCTTAGCCCAAAGAAACATCGGTTTGATTCTTAGGTTGATTTCTGCTACTGGTGCCATTGTTTGACTTTACAGCGCAGCCTAGACAGATGAGTCCTCAAAATTGTAGCTGTTCACGGCCAAGTCGCTAAGTATTTTGATGATAGCATATATTTTGCTTTACCCTCCTTAACCGTTAAACACATATTCTTTTGTTTAAATGCTCACGAAAGCTCCACTGACAGCCAACTGCGTTCTTCCAATTATGTCAATGTCGTCTGCACAACTTCTTACGTACGCATTTTCCATCGTCATTCTGCATATACGGACGAGTTTGCAGGGATGCCAAAAGTAGACATGGCTCTTTACAGCTCATCTCTATAGACGCTATCATAGCTACTTTAAAATCGATGAAAAGATGGATACTCATCAACTTTTCATTTGGAGTTCCTGTGTTTTTTTTTTTCCAAGATCTGCCGCAATGTGGATGTCTAATCTACGGTGGACCTTCCTCAATTTTATACTAACTTGCTAAATATAAACGAGAAGAAGAATGGCAAGTTAGGAAACTATTCAAATCGGAAATTTGGCTACGAAAGATTCTGCCCTATGGTCCATTCAACAAAGTTTTAGCTTCCTAAGTCATCCGGGGAAATTTGTGCGAAATGTAGGGTTGTTTTTTTTCCGAGATCCAAGCTTGAAGTGTTTAAAGCTTCAGTTTCGTAAGTTAATAGAACAAATATTCACCATAACACCCTGTATTTTTAAAATTAAAACGTTGAGTCTATTTTACGTGCTTTAAGCTTGCAAAATTTTGACATACGGATGCTTCTCGGGGAGGACTGAAAGACGTGCACATTTAGGGAAACAGGGTATATGAATCGAAAGAAAAATGTGCTGTAAAACGCCATGTATTTGGAAAATAAATAAGTTTACTTATAAGATAAGTTTGTTGTGCGTCACACTATACAAAATTTTACCAAACTTCATCAAAATACGTTCGGCGGTTTTGGAGTCATAAACGTCACAAGTGAAAATTCTGGTCACATTTTTTTAAATTATAAATAGGGTGCCGTTAAGAGGCTATAAAATGTATCATTCACCAAAAAAATAAAACAAATGTAAGCCAATTCGTAGGGTAATTAGGTAATTTTCATGACGCGCACATAGAAAATTAGTGAACGTCGTTCAGGACACTTAACTAAAGCCTATTTCGTCATTTTCAGCCATACATTATTTTTCCCAAGGTTTGACACTAAAATTCCTGAGCTAATACTTGTCTGTCTAAAGAACAGGTAGTGACTTCCGTTCATTTTCAGAAAAGTAATGTTCAACGAACACATAGATCGAAACTATCAACCAATGCCCGAGGATCGTCCAGGCGGATTCGATTGGGGCGAACAAGTGGGCGGAGGAAATCGACTTGACGGTGAAGATAATCAACCAGCGGCTGCCCGCCCAGCTCAAAACTAAGACACCGACTAAGTTATAATTCAAAGACAGACAAAGTTTTCCGGTTACGTGTTCTAAACCGAAGAGGAAGACGTGTTATTTTTTTTTTCATTTTGCAATACAATTTTTTTTTCTATTTTGCGATTTTTTTTTTGTATTTTATATATGAAAAGAAAAAAAAAAACTTTAAATTAATGATTCGGAGGGAGTTATTGATAAAAATAATTTAGTATAAGGTTACTAGTTTCTTTGTACATATGAAAAATTTGAATAAAGAAAATAATAGAAACATTTGATAAGAAAAGGTCTGTTGTTTTGCTTTCTCCTTATCTCATTTATTTGGTATTGCATACTGCCAGTTTCTAAAAAGCTGAAAGTATGAGATTCATAATTTCATTTAAAAAAATTAAGCACAAACACACGCAGTTTGCGCTTAGACTTAGGAATGCGGTCCTATTACATATGTATTACGAGACGAGAGGCATGACAAACGATTCCCAAATAACGGTATCAACGACTTGTAACGAGATCTATGGAAAACGACTTTCTGGTCAAATACGTCAAATATTTACAAATATTTATATACATTTTCATATGTATTACGAGACGAGAGGCATGACAAACGATTCCCAAATAACGATATCAACGACTTGTAACGAGATCGATGGTAAACTTGTCAAATATTTACAAATATTTATATACTTTTTCAAAACAATCACATCAGAAACATGAATGACAATTAATCCTTGACGACGTGCTGTGAGGTGTTATATGGTAGATACCATTCTCGTAACCATAATCATAGATGTGCCCGAAATCGTAACACTTTATTACAATTTTGTCATTACGAGATTTAGGTAACGAGAATGGTTGAACATAATACGGTCCCTGTCTACCGGTAGCTTAACAGAGAAATCGTTTGAGATAGGAAAAGGGAACCAATTTAATCAAAGATGAATACGAGGTACTCTAGAACTTTTGGAAGTTCAGTCAACCAGCACAACTTCAATGCAACAAATCATGGATTCGTCAACAAAACCATCTCAAAATTTTACTGCGATCCTCATTCGAAGTCTGATTTTCTTCTTCACGAGAATATTTTCAAACCCTAGTGAAAGGATATGAAAAAAAATATTTTTTATAAAATTTCCAAAACTTGACATGCTATATTCTGTTATGCATACATAAACATATCAAATATTGATAAGATGTCGACTTTCAACAAAATCGGCTAAGGTATATCCCAGAAATAACCAATTTTCAAAAAATTCGTCAAATGCGAGTCGGGCTTCGTTATTTTAGCTATATCTTCATTTTTATTTCTCGTTAATTTACAGAAAAAGAGAAAGCTATGGTAATGCTTGAAAGGGTCAGGTCAAGCAAACACTTTTTGTTCCATGATCTGCCCATATATTTGTCGGCTCGCTTGAGAACCACTAAAGACATTTTAACGAAAAGTCATTTCGTCTATAAACTGTCAAAATCGCCCCAATGTGGTGGGCAGGGTCTCAAAAATGGTTGTATTTTTTTCTCAAAAATCAGGGCATGCCATCTACTAACTAACAGTCAGTCTACAGGCAAAATTGCATTGAAATCCATTCAGCAGTTCTGGAATTATAAAGATACATAATTTAAAGATTTTTTAAACACCGCCCCCTCACGGTAAATATGAAACCCTTTCAAGTACGACCGTAGCTTTATCTGTTTCTGAGGATTTATGAGAAAGCACTCGTCTAATTTAGAAATGTAAAAGATCGATTTAATAGAGACATTTTATTTATTGAAATATATTTTTTAAAAATTGTCTAATTATTCAAAAAAAAAAAAAAAAAAACTACACAGATTAGATGCAATGGTAGTAATAACGGGTGTGTCATCTGCTTTTTATTATTTTGACACTGACAGTTCTTTCGCGCTCAAAAAATTTACAGAAATACAAAATCATATCTCCGCGGTATGAAATGAATCGATTTACGCTTGAACAACTTTGGGAAATATTGAAAACTTATTTCCAAATTAATGCTGTGTGTGCGAATTTTGAAAATAAATTTCGATCTAACCAACCATATTCGCAAGTTTGGGAAGAAAGTTAGTAAGAGTGCTATGCTAATTGACAGCACAAGTTATCCTCATGCTTGTCCTGTGCGCTCAGCCAGCAAGGCAGCGCTACGTGCCATACAAAGCGTCCAACAATCGATCTTTTGCGCACTAAGTTCAATAATCGTGTAATCAGCCATCGACAGCCTTTTAAATGAACTGTCTTCAATAAAGTAAAGTCTTCAATAAAGCAAAATACTTTGAAACATATTAAATTAATATTTTTATAGCAATTTAAAAAAAAATCCAACAGATGGCCACCCTTAACTATGAATGATACAATATCGCTTCAATTGCGGAATGCCCATTTTAAAAACACGACGGACAACTTCGGCAATAAAGGCAAATAATTATAAGTTCCTCCGGGAGGAATGTTTAAAGACCTAACAGTTCCATGCGGGTCCCAACACCGCAAATTGTTTTTATTTGCCGATTTACGGATAAATTCGTTATTTTCACAGACAAATGGATCCCCAAATCATGTGACAAGCATAATTTCATATTCCCAAACTTCTTCAGGGTAAACGTAAACAACTTTTTTTATTACTTAATGCGATGCATTTAGTAGAAATTTCTGTGGTCGACAATGAACTTGAATCTGTTGATAAAAACATAAAAGTTGATTTTTGTGAATGTTCTTCATGTGATATCATAATAAAAAAATAAGTACGTATATTTAGACTACATAATTTTGTTGATGGAAGTAAATCCAGAATCAATAAAATGGCCTCTGAAAATTAACACAGATTATCTTCGCAAACTAGATTATAATTTTTTGAATTGGATAGCGATTGTTCTAAAAAAAGAGAAAAGCAGATACACTCCTTGACACATGATTGCAGTCAATTAAAACATTTTAATTATCCTTCTAAAATTTATATTATTATTATTTTATTACCCCATAAATATTTAATTGCTCAAAATAAGCAAAAGAAAAACCAAGCAAAAATAAATATTACCTAAAATTATTATATACACGTCCTTTATTATCTCTCATTGGGTTTCATTCCATGCGAAAATTATTGCTTCTTCTAGGTCTTCTATTTGCGTGAATTGGCTTCCAGATCCATATATTTTGTTCTGCCTAGCATGTCCAATACAAAGAAGGCCAATCAACAACATTTATGTTAACTTTGCTGAACCATCTTCTAACCACTATAGCTGTTTGAATTGCCGTGTGATCTTGCTGAAAAATCCAATGCCGGCAACCTTCCATCTTCCGTATACTTTTAATTGTTGCGATTACGATTCTCGTTACTTAGCTATCGTAAATGCAGTTATGTGTTACGATTCTGGTCGCTTCTATCGCTATGGTAACGATTATGGTTTGTGTCTTACCACACCTCCTTAGCTGGCTTTTGGGAGCGCATAAGTGTTTTTTTTTTTATGACGAATCAAAGCACTTCAAATTGAAAATAATAATAAGCAAACTATTTGGTAAATTATTTTATTTATAAACCTCACAAAACCGTTAGAGTTGCCACAGGAAATTCAACATAACACAATGTTTTATATAATTTTTGTAAAAATTTTAGCATGGATTTTTGAATGTCTTCAACATGTTTCCGGCAACATTTTTTGTCATCCACAACAAATTGAATCAACCAATCTATTAGTGCATATAGCTCTCCAGACCATTACGCCTTTTTGTCTGCGATGGCGACGAGACAAAAACCATTGTTCTTTCATTAAGTCATGGAAATAAAATGTATAGCCATCAGGATCGTCGGTTGTGAAGTGTTTTTGGTCGGAAAATACACCACTGTTCCGTTCGTGCTTACAAGTCATGTGGTCTCTGAATTCGAAGCCTATTTGCGTTGTCTCGCAGTTAAAGGTTGCAAATTTGGTGTCTTCTTTACAATTTGCTGGACCGTCCGAAAACTTGCCGAAGTTCAACTTTCTTCTTTCATTAAGGCTGAACAATAATAGTCGGAAGCAATCGGAAGCTAATGTCATAATTCTACGTTAAGTTTTCTACAGTACTGTCAATTGATCAAGTAGCCCATAATAGGCGTATGTGTTCGGAAGCAAAGGTTCTCGTCCGATCACCGAAATCAAGCACCATCGGGCCCTGTTAGTACTTAGATGGGGGACCGCTTGTCAAGTTTTCATACGCTCTTTCGTAAGTGAGTAAAAGTGAACGAAACTTAACGAATCGAAGCAAAAAGCTATTATGGTCACATAATACAAATCCTGTGTATTCGCTCTGTTTCGGAAGTGGTCGTACGAAAGCATTCTACTATTATAGTTCACCTTTAGTCGCGCTATTTTGAACCGTCCGAAGCAATTCTCAATTTTCTTCTTGCAAAAAAAAACAATGCGGCTACCTACAATCGAGTAGCATTCTTTTTTTTAAATATTTTGGATTTGTGCTGGCTGACATTTGTTTCAAGTCCTTCTCAAATCCATCTAAATCGACTTAGAGAATACCGACTTTTCACCCAAATTGACTCAGATTAGAAAGAGTCCGGCGGTGGATTGAAAAGCTCGCGATCTACCGACATTCTAGGAGTGACTCTATTAAGTTTCATTCTCGTGTTGCATTTAGTTCGGTTTATACACGTGCTTAAGTGAGGCAAAGTTATTTTTAAGAATTGAACATCGTGTTGTTATAAAGTACATACCTGTTTAAGATATTTTTTTTTTTACTCCGAGGCAGATTCATGAAGATAAAGTGGCAACTTTAGGGGAATCTTGTAAACAATAGTTAAAAGGCGGTAGCCGAATTCAAACGTGGACGAGAGAGCGTTAAAGATGCCCCACTTTGTGGAAGACCTCAACTACAGAGGAAAACATCGAACAAAATTGTGATCTGATCATGGGAGACCGCAGATTGTTGAGATTGTCGCCATCTCGTATGAACGGACCCAAAATATCATTCATAATGAACTTGGGTTCTCCAAGCTTTCTGCAGATTGGGTCTCGAAACTTTTTCAGTTTTCAGTTGAAATAAAAGAACAATCAGCTGACGATGTCTCGCGAGTGTTTAAAATTAAATTATCGGCGGATAACGCAATGGCATCGGTATTTTTGGATTCAAAGAGAATCATCATGGTTGATGATTGTCAAGGGTCAAACAATTAACTCCGATTACTACTGTCTTTTACTTCGGCTGCGAGAGGAAATAAAGAAAAAGCCTCCAGGAATGTTAAGAAAAAAAGTTTTGCTTTACCAGAACAATGCACGCCCACACATGTCTTGTCAAACCGTGGCTAAAACCCATAACTGAAGGTTTGAATTACTATCGCATCATGCCTATTCCCTGATTTGGCTTTATATATAATAACTTTCATGTTTCCAACCAGACAGATATTTTTAACGAATAAAGAGTTTGAAGCTTGACAAAAATTTTTTTTTTGATTTCTTAAAACTGGTGCAATGGCTTTAGAAACCATATGGAAGAAGTGTATTGAGCTTAAAGGAGATTATGTCTGGCCTAGCTTCTCGTAGCCACTCGTGCTGTGCGCCTCACGAATGGTTGAGACCTACAGTTTTATACCATTTCCGGAGGGCAATTTTTCCGTTTGAGAAGCTTCTCATAACAGTTTTACTCTCAGATGTTTGTTAGGCATTCGCGAGAGGTGGCACCATTAAAAAACTTTTTTTTTGTGTTTTCTTGGCTTCGAACCTTGAATCTCTGACTCAGTGATCGCGCACTTAACCACTGACCCATGGCGCCCACATTAAAGGAGAATTACGTTGTAAAATAAAAGTAAAGGATTATTCATTTCGAGGTTGGTATTTGGAAATGGCATCTGTCATCCATAGTGACAGGTAGCTAGTTCTTGTCCTCCCATTTCACAATATGGATCGTTTAACTGCAGCTCAACGCATTAAATTTGTTGCATCTTACTACAAAAATAATAGTTCTATAATATTTGTGCATTTCGAACGAAATCTTCTTCAGCGATTAGGCCCATTTTTCACTCAGCTACGTTAATAAACAAAATTGCAGAATTTGAGGTTCTGAGAATCCAGATGAGATCGTTGAGATGCCATTGCATCCAGCACGGGTGACAGTTTGGTGTGCGTGGTGGCGCCACTGTTACCGTAAATTCGCTGCGCTATGGTCAAAAAATAACAAACTTTGCTTGGCCTTAGATTGAAGACATTGATGTGAGCGACATGTGGTTCCAACAGGACGGGTATAGGTGCCACACAACAAATTTGGCTCTATTGCACGAAACGTTTCCCGGCCGTTTAATTTCGAGATTTGCCGACATTAATTGGGCACCAAGATCATGTGATCTGATCACGTTGGATTTTTTTTTTTTTTTTTATAATTTGCACGTGTGAAAGGGGATATGAATACCCTTATACCAATTTTAGGACACGGGCGTTTTGTGGAAAGGGAAAGAGATAGAGAAAAGACAGATTGGTGCAGTTGGTTTGAAACTCAGGTATTATTAAGTTTCAGTGAACTTCCAGGGTGGCGTCCAGATAGTTGGGGAGTATTTTTGTCTTGCTGTTATTGTCGTTGCTTATGATTCACAGTATTTTTGTCCGTCCTCCTGATGTCATAATCACGATCAAGTTGCATTTTAGCCAGATTACCACCCTACTGCCAGTGTTATGCCTTCCCAGTAGAGTTGACTAAGCTTTCGCAATTGATCGACTTTTTTATTTATTTCATGTGAAATAAATAGATGATTCTTGACATCAGGATTCGAACAGTGAACCTGCAGCGTGACACTACACCATGGCCACCCATAGATTTCTTTTGTGTTTATGCAGACAATTCCCAAACTTCGGAGCATTTAAAAACCAACATCCGTGAAGTTATGACCGCAATACAGCCAGAAACGTGCGAAAAGTTATTGAAAATTACCCCACAAGAAACGAAATTTGCTAAAACCCGTCCCGTCCATTTGCCCAATGTTGTGTTCCATACATAATGGCATAGTTCAGTAAAAAAATAAATTTAAGTCTTTAATACTTTTTATTTTACTAAAATTTAAAATCCTAAAGCACAAAATGAATAATCCTGTAATTTGTAAACTTCCGAGTTTATGTTCTTGTTCAGGCTGCGAGTTTTTTAATCCACCCTCGTATAGGAAACTTATTTTGTCGTTTAAAGCATTAATCAAGGATTATATTATAAAGTTATAAAATTATTTTTGTACGCTATCCTAAAGCTAAGTAATAAAAATAATTACTGCGTCCTGAAATTAAAAGAAAGGTAAAGAGACAATAAAAACAACACGTGTCTATTTTAGTTTTTCAATTGATTTCTTTATTGTTGTTCATGTCCAATCTGAAATATCTAATTGATTTAGCTAACTTAATAACAGTACCATCATGATTAGATTTCATTTTTAAATATTGTTTTTATTTCAAGAATCAATAGTGCATCGACTTCAATATTGTTTTCTTTCTTTCTTGTTTTGTAATTTTCTTATTTAACAATTTTCGTATATCGCTTACTATGTTATGTATTATATTTCCAAAAATTTCGAAGTTTTACGGTTATTTATTTAATTTTTTTTCGCAATAACTACTGATAATGTAAGCGCTTGATTTTTCTTGAAACATTACGCATTCATTCGAATCTCTAACTCTGACCTTGTTGGGGGGGGGGGAGGAAAAATTAAAGAAAACAAAATAATTCACTTAAAAACAAAAAAACCTAAATATTAGGCAGACTGAAGATACATTGTAATAAAGGAAATAAAAGAAAATTAACACTGAAGTTGCAATGAGAATTGGGTGATAAAAATTATATGAAAATGATTTTTCTTTTATTTAAGCACACAAAAACTAATAATAATAAAAAAAAAAAAAAAAAAAAAAGAGAATAGGATGTCTGGACAAAAAACTTAAGCCAATTGTCCCTTAAATACTAATTTAATTAGTTTTATTGCAATAGGAGAAAAATAGTAATTCAAAAATAAAGTCGTTGAAAATAGCACTCGATCATTAAACTAGTGGACAGACAGACATACAACAGAGAGACGTACTACTGCCACACCACTTTAATATCTCGCTTACAATCTAAGTTTTAATTTCCTATTCTAATCTACAGCTTGTTTTATTTATTTATTTATTTTTTTTTTCTCATTTGCCATTCTATCGCGCGCTTCGTTATTTTTGTTTTTATTTTTAAATGTTTATGCTCTATGTTTGCGTTCAGTCCTTCAAGATGTGGTTGTTACAATAAAGTTTTGTTTTAATAAATCAATTGTTTTATTTTTTCTTACTTGCTACTTACTAAAAATAAAAGAAAATAATATACAACAGCGCGCAGTGCAGAGGATGGCACAGCAGTCGACTCGTTAGGAAAAATCACAAAAAGGGGAAATAAAAGGATAAAAGGAAAAGGAAAAGGATAAGGAGATAAGAGAACGGAGAACTAACAGTCAAGTTGCTGCGTCCAGTCTACGGCGCTAAAGAAAAAAAATCGAACAGCAAACATTAGACGCAAGTTTTCGGTGTGTGTAGATGTTAAATCGATTTGCAGGAAACAATGAGTCTCATGACTAAAAATCTGATCACGTGCTCACTGATGCTAGTACTCACTAATGCTCATCGAATAGTGAGTATTAGCTTCAGTGGAGGACACTAGGTCAGATATTTATTCATACAGCTCAATAATTCAAGAATTGTTCACAAATACAAACTAATAGGTTACAAGACTATTTTCACATTGATACGGTTGCGAGTACCACGGTGATGTCGTCTGGCTTGCCACCTATAAAAACATAGACACATGGTTGTTAATAGAGGAAAATTGACGACACCAATCTATAACTTACCGGTTGCATTAATATTATTGCGCCTGGCGTTTATCGCGAAAGGCGACATGAATTCACTGTCAAAAGACAAGGAGCGTGCCATTAACGCAAGTGAATTTGCAGTCATTTGAAGTTTCACGGGATCTGTTACTCCCTCAACCTAAAGAGAACTTTTAGTTAATTTCCAAAAAAAAATATTTTACCAACCATCAAACACTTACATCTTTGAGAACATCAAGTAAGAGCTTTTCAGGCACATTGTCGAAAACTCCATCGGTCGCTACTAGGATCACATCACCATCCTTTACGGGGAAACTGAGTGTATCAGCTGATTCGGGACTATCGCTGAGTACATTATGTCCATGGCCGGGTGGTGGCAACGATAATTGGAAAGGTGTATTGAAATAATGTTGCTGTTCCTCCGATTTGTGTACAATTGCACCTTTGCGAACGACCATGAAGCCACTATCGCCAATATTTGCTGTGTATACAGTGCTGGTATCCCGATTCAGCACTAACACACACGCTGTACTACTGCCTGTAATGTAAATAAATAAAAATATCACAAGAGAAAAGTGAAAATAGAAACGTAAATTCAAAATTTTAATTGTTTGGCTCCATGCCAGTGGGTATGTGAATTCAAATAGATTTTCCAGTAGGAGGGATTGGTCTAATTATTGGCAGAGTTAACGAAATAGCATTCGTTTAGAAGTCAATTAGGTATACACATGTTGACGTATTTTGGAAGCACTCCCACCTTGTGACTATAAACTAATTCTAATAAACATTTCTATACTTTAACGGACTCTCACTAATGAAATTGGCCATTAAACTGTACGCTTCGAGGCGCTGTAAACTGTAAACTGTTTTTATTGGTCGTACTTAGAAAATATAGCTAAAAGCAACTCGTTTTGTTAAAAAAAATTATACTATTATGTAATGTTCAGCAAAATGGGACAAACAACAGTGTCGAGCAAAAAATTATGATCATCGCCGTTGAGTTCAAGGCTGATGTTCATTCATTTTTGAAAATTCTGAATTAAGCAAAGAGGTGGACATAAAACAGGTGGTCGTTAAATTGTCATCAAGAGAGAAAGAACATTTTTTAAAAATTTCATCTAAAAGCGATGCAGGCACAATATTATTCTGAATTAATTTTCGGCTAATAGTTGATTACTCGTATTGTTAGCATTGATTTACATGACCGCACTGGATTTATCTAAGGCGTTTGATACCGTTGACTTAGGAATCTTACTTTAAGATATCCTAGACGCACAACTGATAAACTCTATCAAACGATGGTTTGCAGACTACCTTAATGGCAGACAATCATTCGTAAAATTTAGGAACAGCAAGTTGCAGCATAGAAGAATCAAGCAAGGAATACCCTAAGGTGGAGTCCACTCACCGATCATCTTCAACTACTACATGGCGAAACTTCCCACACCACCACCTGAAATTAAATTGGTATCCTACGCTGACGACTGCACAATCCTCGCATCACGTAAGGATATCCGTTCCATCTGCAATAACATCAGTTCTTATCTCGACAACTAGAGGAGTTCCGACAATCAACCACCAAACGATACTGGGAGTCAAATTCGACAATCTACTGGCATTTTCCACTCATTCTAGAAACATCAGCAAAAGAGCCATGGCACCACATATCAAGATATTGGCAGATTAGTGCTCAATTATAACAGAAGCTTCAACTAAACTATCACAGACTGTCATCGTATGTCCCTTGAGGACCACCTATATCAGGAAACCATGTTGCTAAAAGTCAAAGAGCATAACAAACCACTCTCAAAACAGTTCTTGTTAGCTTGCAACCTTCCCAATCATCCTAATAAGAGAATTACTTCGCCAAGACAAATCCGAGTTATAAACTGGTGTTGAATACAATTCATCCAGATGCAGTCAGAAGAGTGCTTGATACTCGCGTGATTAACATCGTGCTAAGAGGTCGTCCACCACAGTTACATCATAGTGAACAATGTCTCCCCAGGCGTACCAGATCCCTATAAGCTCAACTAAGATTCGGCTGGAGCTCAATACTGAATAACTATATGCATCGCATATGTGACAGCATCATTAACCAATGCCCAGATTGCGGCTCGTCACCACATAGCTCCGGGCATCTGTTCACCTGTCAGAACCACCCCACAATGCTAACTACAACATCCTCACGGACACACCTAGTCGAAGTAGCTGCTTTTCTTGATCTCGATTACACCGATGACACCATACACACAACACCCTAACATTGAACTTTATACGAATCAATAAAGTTGCTACTACAACAAAAAGTTGTTACGTATTTTATGGGAAGATTAACGATGACTAACCTAATCTTGTATTATTTCCGACGATTAGGACGGCATCCGAAAAATGATACTCTTCTCATCGTTTCGCATAAACAATGACCTCAATACCAGGAAGAAATTAATTGTTCCAATAAACCTTACAATAAACGTTAGTTTGCCTAATTTGACTAACAAACTTGATGCTCTACATATCGATGTCAGTTCTGTAATAGGAGTCAGAGTGCTTGCTGAACTATAAGCATAAATATGTATGAATGAATAATAGGGGGGTAGACGTACTGCGACTTAATATTGCCTCAGCACCTTGTTCAGCTCAAGTGTTCCGTAGAAACTTAAGAAGTATTCCACCTAGAGAAGGAAGATCTCCCCCGTCTATCTGGTAGGATCCCAGATAGCTTACTTCATTGCGATTTAATGCGATTTAATACTCCACAGTTCTTTAGGATATGTTCCGGAGTCTCCATCGCTTCGTGGTAGAATCTGTATATCCCACCGATTTCTGGTCTATCTTTTTGAGATGTTCTAAGAGATCAAAGCCCTCTCTAGAACGACTAAGAAGACTCTATATAAGACCCTCATAATCTCAGTCTTGCTATATGGCACAGAAGCGTGGACGTTAACAAAAGCGGATGAAGGTATCCTTGGTTGTTTCGAAATTAAGATTCTTCGTGTGATATTCACTCCAGTTTGTATTAACGTTGTGTAGCATTACAGCGACATAGACCTGGTCAAAAAAAATGAAAATCCAGCGCTTAAGATGGCTAGAACATCTAGAACGTATGAACACCAGCGGAACAACAACTGGAGAGTCTATCAGTTCACAGCAGAGGAAGACAAAACCATAGGTGGAAAGGGACCTCTGCTAATTTTACGTGCGAAACTGGAGGCAGCTAGTTAAGGATCGAGCTATCTGGAGAGGATAGTCAGGCCCTGTTCCATCCCGGACTGTAGCGTCTTCCAAAGTAAGTATTCACAATAGTGTAGGCTTTAGACCTTTTTCGATTAAAATTCTCGAGGAGTGTTTTTGGTTGCATTAGGCAGGAAACATGGTGGAGAGGAAAAGCAGTGATGGGAGTTTTTTTTTCATGTACACCACCATGTTTTACGAATTCCTCAATGATTCGTCTCTTTTGATTTCTTACTCCCTTCGTAGCTCTTCTCAGATGATTCCGCAGAAGGTTTATAGTCTTACGACCCTCGTCTCAGGCAGAATCTCTTTATGAGTCGAGATCAATAAAAAAAAAACATTACACCGAAATCGGTTCAGACATGTAACATACATTTAATAATTTCGAGTTTTTCTTACCATTTTTGTTTGATGCAGGCAACATATTACAGAAGTATATACTTTTGGCTGCTGTGGCTCAGTGGTTAAATGCGCGACCACTGAGCGGGAGACTCAAAGTTCGAGTAAAATACCAAAACAGAAAATACCAAAACAGCTTTTCTACGGTCTCTCCTATCGCGAACGTCTGACAAACATCCGAGAGTAAAATTGTCACGAGAAGCTTCTCTCAATCTAAAAAATTACCCTTCGGAAACGACATACAACTGTAGGATCACATCATTCGTGTGTCGCACAGCACGAATGTCTGCAAGAAACTAGGCCATTGTCTGCACGAAATTCCAGGGTTCTGGTGAATACGATGTTCCACTCGTTGAACAAGAATACTTTTTACGTATCCGAAACAGGCGAGACATGACCTTTTTCAATAATGCTTTTTTCAATTAAAAGCTATAAGTTCGATAAAATCTCGATTGGTCCGAGAATTATAGACATACTCGTACATCTTCAAAGCTCACATTCGCAGACCTTAGCACAGCTTTGTATTCCGGAGAAAACATCTCCAACAAGCCGATAACGCTGAACAAGTCCCAATAAGTGGATACAAAGGGTGTCTCTCAGAACCGTTCAACACAAATTGAGCACAGCTGAAGCTATAATCATAGACTACAAGAAGGATGCAAGACATTAATTATCTCTTTTGATCGTATTAAGAAGTTAAACAAATAATCACTGTCGCAACATCTTTCTAGCTCAAGTAAGACTTTAATGGTTTGAATTGCAATTCATTTGAACTATTTCACTTTTGCAGTCGAAATTAGAATTTACAGCTTAAGAAACTTTATCTTAGTTGGACCTGCTGCTAATAAAGATAGCGCAGATATTACTCAAAGAATCACTCTTGTAATTACTGTTTCCCCGAGTCTGGGTTAGGGATGCAATTAAATAAGAAAGATTTACGTATTCATAGCACGGATAACTAAGGAGAACAAAATCACCCACTCTTAAGAGACAAATTTTTCACATTGACGGAATATCTGAGCCGGAACGAAGCGACTTAAACGACGCGTTATTTTTGGACCTCTTAGCATTCACAGAATATCTCAGCCGGAACATCTGAAGCGACATAAGGAAGACCCTGGCATTGAAATCAAAAATATTAGATCAGACAATCAGAGCTATACAGCCATTAATTTAACTTAGGGTCGTCCGCTCATAGCACTAACAGACATTTCACGGTCTACAATGGAACCTCCAAGGATATCACAGAGTGGGTAGACTTAAGTAAAATCAATATGAATCGAAAAACGAAAAACATCTTTCCGATAATTATACCAACCCCCGACTCTATGACAACAGATTCCACAAATATGATTTATAAAATATGTGAAACATACGATTGGTATTACCCTCTTGGAAAGATGATTTATCCGATTCATGTGGTCATATACTCAAGTGACAAAAGGTGTCTGCACATAATTTTTTTGTTCGATATCCACTCTTAATACTTACTGCTAAGAGCGCACTTCTCAAATTACCCTCCTGAGTTGCTTTTCATTTAATTTGTGGGGGGTGAAAGAAAGATTTGTTGTTTGTGTGTATGCCAACTATAATTACCACTTAAGCCACTCGACTTTCTATATGCTTAATCATCCGGGGGAAATTCACATTGCATGCGCGCGCAAATATAGAGATTTAGATTCTTTATTGCATGCGGTAATCATATTTCAAATGGATGTAGTATTTACAAAGTAATTGATAATAATTCCACTTATCGACATAGGAATTCATTGTTTGCAGTACAGCGTACCACTTCAGTGGAAAGCAAATGAAAATTTGTCACACTTTTGATGGAAAAAAGAAAACAATATTCGTTTAATCAAAAGGAAAACTTTATGATTACAATGCCAAGAGAGATATACAATGTTTACTTTCGTTTAGCCTCGAAAGAGTTTTTTTTTTTTTTATAATCTTAAGTGGAGTTCCGGGAAAAATGTATCGTAATGTGAACTTTGAGAAGCTACAACAATCTTATCTTTCTTATCAGCTGATTCTTAAATTGTTCCTCAGGTGAATTACCCAAACAAACACACTATACAAGGTGCAGGGGCTATTTAAGGACAAATTTGAAAAAAAAAACCGAAATAGTCATAACTTATGTTTGTTCAATAAAAGACCTTCAGCATCGATAAGAGCCTCAATTCGTGACCGAAAACGTGAGCATGCCGAATTTAAATGGTCCTTGCTGATGCTGGCCCTCATTTGGACAATGGCATCCTTTAAAGCTGGGATGGTATTATGGGGATGTTCCTGTGCTTTGTGCGCTTGCCTCGTATGGTCTCCCTTCACTCACACTGTCTATTCTTCAGGGCCTGACCTCGACCTTCACTCCTCACTACTCCAAAGACCACCACATGATAGGAAATTTAGTATGCATCATATGGGGGAAATCTGAAGGATTTGCACACAGTCATCTGTCGTTCCTTCTATTAACCTTGTCTTAATGGTCTAAATTTTGTTCATCAGAAAAAAAGCCAAAGAAGGTTTGGATCTCCCGGATGCTTCAACACACGCTGGTTTCCTTCTTTTCCTCCCAAATAAACTAGCCACTTCTCGCGGCATAAGACTTATATCGGAGGATTTCATGAACCACAGCACGAATCATTCGCTCAGACACTTGAAGGTCCTTTGCAATTGACCTCATCGCCATTCAAGGTTTTTTTTTTTCATTTATACTGCATTTTTATTGTTAAATTCATTGTAACTTAATTGCTAGACAAAAAACCCTTAAAACTAACTTACTGACCCTATGCGGGCGCTCTAAGCTAAACCTAATACTTAAAACTATGTCTTTCGACGTAACTCATTCATTCCAGGGTTCTGGTGAATACGATGTTCCACTCGTTGAACAAGAATACTTTTACGTATCCGAAACAGGCGAGACATGACCGCCAGAAACCTCCAACTCGATGCGGACCTTGTGAATGAACGATCGGGCGACTTTCAAAAAGCACGATATTTCAAGATCACTGTGGTCTGCATATATTGCAACAATCACGGCTTGTATTTTAATTTCTTGTGTTAGTTATTTATATGACTTCAGTGGTTAAGTACGTGATCATTGAACGAGAGGTTCAAGGTTCGAATTCAAGAAAACACAAAATAAAAATAAAAGTTTTCTTACGGTCCTACCTCGAACGTCTGACAAACATCTGAGAGTAAAATTGTCATGCAAAGCTTGCCCTTCGGAAACGGCATAAAATTGAAGGACCCAACCATTCGTTAGGCGCACAGCACGAGCGGCTGCGAGAAGCTAGCTATTTATTTTTAATCAACTCTACGATTGAACAAAAACATATCCCCAAATAACCTCCGCACCCTGTAATGGATAAATTTGTATCTCTTTGAATAAACTCTCCACAATCATTTTGTGGATGTAGACCAAAAAGACAACTTCCAACCAACTACAATTACTATGTTTATGTGCATAATTGAAGCCAGGTTCAACCCGGCTTGAAATTCATATAAACGCAGATCGAGTTGAAATGGGACACACAACAGAACACTAACACAATCAAAAGCAGAATATCTGCTATACTTATCTGTCTTTCGATTCGGTGTGTAGAAATACTTAGATGTGCATATAAACGTCTTCTGTCACTTCAAGCGAATGGGCAGCAAGACTCCAGCCAAAAGGGTTTTCGAATCGAACTACCAGGTTCTAAGCAAGTTAAACCGATACTCCGTTTGAAACACCAGCTATGGTGGGAAGCTTGGTATCACATACATATGTATGTACATACGAGTATGTAGTCATTATTCTTCTATAACAAATCACATCTGCTAGATGGGTCTAGAGACCAAGGGTTATAAGTGCAAATTGTATGAATGCGGAGGCGAGAATAGAAAGTAGACGTGTTCCACTTGCGGATCCCTTGGAGATATTTGAGGAATTTTTTTTTCGAATTATCTGAAGATTTCTTAGATTTATCTCCTCATTCGCTCCTTCGAATATTCGAATATAAAGAGCAGTATTTTGACGTTTAAAAATGAAAACTGAGAACTGAGAATTTGAATTTGAAATAGCTAAGTACATACTCGTAGAATGAATACTCCTTTTATTTTTTTTTTAGAAAAAAAATAAGAGTGAGAACATATGCTTATGACAGCTAACTTCACCCTCAGCGAAGAGTGAGAATACACATATTCTTATGGAAAGTGGCCCATACCCGACGCATGTATGAACTTCGACGAATAAAGTAGGTTTACTTTCTACTTTTTTAGTCCGTTGATTCGTTGGCAGTCGGCAAATTGAGAGTAAGCACTTTCATTGGTGGAAGCATTGAGAGAGAAGGGAAACTGTCATCGCCGTTGACAATCGGTTGACGTTTCAATCTGTCAATGAAGGTATGCGACGGATTGTATAGGACTGTTCTTTCCGGCAATACGTGAACGTCACCGTCAACCTTGAACGGAACGACGTCGACAGATTTTGTGGGTCGGGGCCTTTAATATTTCCGCCCTCTACATTCCACTTACACTTGAACCGATTTCGACATATGTGTATGACGTAAGTATCAGGATACACATGCATACAAATTACATTTAGTGGTTCACAAGCGAGGCGTGAGAGGACAAACATATAGGCAGACATAGAACAAAAAGTGTTTCCTTATCTTGACCATTTAAAGTATGACCGTAGCTTTCTTTTTCCTGCGAATTAACGAGAAATAAAAATAAAAATAAAGTTAAAATAACGGTACAAAACACTAACCCCGCGAGGCCCGACTAACACTTGACGATTTTTTTCGATTGAGAGAAGCTTCTCATGGCAATAATTTTACTCACGGATGTTTGTCAAACGTTCGCGAGAGTTGTGACCGTGTTTTATGGTATTTCTGGCATTCGAAGCTTGAGCCTATCCCTTGGCAATCACGCACTTAACTACTAAGCCACGGTATTCATAAAAACACTACTTCATCCGATTCATAAAGCTTTAAAAATATGACGTCCCAACGCTGACTGAGCCCGACTAAAAATCGCTGAATACGTTGAAAAAACGTACATTCATCAGATTTATGTTTACATTTTATATTGACTTTGAAAGGTAAATAATGCATGTTCACTTGTATAAAGAAGATTTAAATGAGTTCCGTGTTTATTCTTAAATCTACTCCGCTGAAGTTAGAATCTACTACGTTTATGCTCGGAATCTATTACGCTTTAGCCTTTCCATAGTACGAGTAGCAACGCTGGTTGCCGTACACATCAGGTATAAAATGTTAATAAAATGTATTCTGGAGTGCCATTAGAAGACTGCTAAAAAATGCTAAGATTATAAAAACTGTAGGGTAATGCTATATCTGGTAACGCTGGTAATTACACATATAATTAATGCAATCCACTTCCGTATAATAGGCAACCTAATTATCAATATTTCAGACTATTTCATCTCTTTTGGCAGTTCTAAAGCCTAAAAACAACATCACTTACTCTAATTTCTTAAAGATATGAAAGTCGAACAGTCTAACTGACATTTTAATTCTAGATAAATAAAATAGAGTCCCATTAGGCTTTATTTTGACCTCCAACTGTCTTCATGAAATTTGAAAAATTAGGTTTTCTTAAAATGATAAATTTGTCCCATTGTTATGTAATACAAAATCGACTCGAAATATCCTTCTAAGAATAATATACCATTACAAAACCAGGAAATTTATCTTGTCAAAGTTTGTTGCGTATTTGAGTGATCTTATTTATTTTAATATTTTAATGACTGACATTTCTTTTGAGGCTAAGCTACACGAAACTCAAAATAAAATTTGCTGGCACTATGCCCTAAGTCTTTTGACATTTCTTGAAAATTGTATATTATGTACAACTATACTCCGTTGTGGAAAAAGTGATTCATATTATCATGAAAGATTAATAAATTTTAAATAACTTGACAGCAGAACATTGTGCGTGAAAAACATTAGAAAAAAAAAAAAAATTTGAACACCCATACACCATATGTATATACAACTCAAATGGAAACTCGATATTTGTTCAAATAGACTACTTAATAGAAGACAGGCCCCCAAAATTTCGTAATTTCTTTAGTAGTATTTTATATTTTGAAACATACGTCTAATTTTAAATCATTTTAACATATTAATCTCTTCCATCATTTCATCAGAGATCACTCAGCTTGTCACTTGTCCGTAGCGCAAGATGCTACCATTCACTTGCACAAATGTTCAAATTCTAAGTTTTCATAAATTTTTACTTGCACATTTTTGATTTCATGATTTTTATCGATCTTGGTATTTCAATAATATGAAAACTAAAATCAGTGGGTCTTTCAACTCTGCCTGTTTGTCTGTCTGTCTGTATGTATGTATGGTTGCTGGTTACCCCTTAGCTCGTCTTCATGCCAGACTTTATTGCGGTGAGGTGGAAATCACCTGCGAGATCATTTCCTACCCTCACCCACATTCATTTTCCGCAGACCTTCATCTTCCTATTCTCAAAATCATCATTACTTTCTTTAACGAACGTGCGACCCAGCCAGACATTCACTTTATTTTTATTTATTTATTTTTTGCGATCAGTATTCAATAAAAGTGCATTCCCAAAATTTATATTTTCGCACGTTTCCCCAAAAATGTTGCAAATTCAATAATCAAACTTTTTGATCAGCAAAATTAAATTATTTAATTAGTAAATTCATCATAAGAAAGCAATTTTTTGATCTGTGATGTTTAGCTCAAAGAATAAAAGATAATACACATTTAAACGCACTCATGGAACTTCTATTGAACACATCCATTCCATATTGACAGGTATTTAATGAGGGACATTTGCTCTAACTTAACGCGCAAAAAAGATTTGCACAAAAGTCGTTTGTAAGTATGGAGTGGGACGATATTGAAAACCATGTTGTGGTAATTGGCCTTCACAAGTGTAAAATGGAAAGATGCGATATTTGCTGGACCTTGCGACCGCTTGGAATCACTCGGAATTTTGTGTATCGAACTTTTAAATTATTTGAGGACACTGGTGGAGTAACTGACCGTCAAAGATCCGGATGCCCTCTCACTGTCAGAACTTCACATGCGATCAAAGCTGTTAAAGACAGGATTAGTCGGAAAGCGTTGCGAAGGCAGATAATCTTGTAACGAGAAAGATATCACAGAAATCCATGTTTCACATTATCAAACAAGATTTGGGACTTTGAAAGATACACTAGCCACTTAGGGAACATTTTCACAAATGAAGAAATGTCTACTCTTGAGAAATCGTTCAATAAGCAAAATGACAGAGTCTATGCTCAAAACTCATTCCGCGAGTCGAACGTGTCGGCTTATAAGGCAAAAGCAACACAAGTGTGTGCCAGACACTTCATAAGAAAAGACGATTGTTCTACTAGACACTCAAATATTGAGTTCTTGAAGTGCGCACTTATCCGTGTACTGGACAATTTTCCAATGGAGGAGGTGCGTGCTGCGATCGATGAACGGCGAGAGCGACTCAAGGCATGCATAAATGCAAATGGGGACCGATTAAAGTTTTACAAGAAAAAAAAATCAATATGCTTATATATAATACCTGTTCGTTTTTATTTTATCACCAAAAATGTGTGTACTAGTATTTATCACTTGACTAGATATTCCCAAAGAAAATTCATCATTTGATCAGCAGAACAGAACTTTTTGATGAGCAGAAAACGGAGACGAACAAATAGGTTAAAATTGTTATTCCTGATTTTCGTTTTTCTTTTTGTAATACGAGTACATATATACTTTTGGTTTTCCGCAGATCAACAAATTACTTTTTGCTGATTAAAAAATGATTTTCTTACGAATGATTTATTTCCCTGCTGGTTATATTGGCGGTTTTTTATTATCACCGATAATCTATATAGATAATCTTTTGACTTCCAATATAACAACAGTACGGGATCTGGCTTTTAACCGAATCAATGTGAATGTTCAAGAAGTTAGTTCGTACTATTTTCCATTAAGTTATTTACTTTATATCTTTGTTCGTGAATGTTCCAAGATAGCTAAATCGCGCTGTTGTTATAATGCATGTTAAATATGATCTATGTGGATCATCGGTGAATATTATAAAGTATTTTGCTGATCCTTTTAGCCGATCACTAATAATATTAGTGTTTCTTAACTACGGATATGTTATTATTATTACTTATATTTTATTTTGTTTAAATTTGTTTTGACGTATTGACAATAAAATGCCAAGTTAATACAAAAACATGATAACTATTGTTAATAGTACATACATATATGTAACTCTAATAAGTTCACATTTTGATCGAACTTATCAGATATGACGGTACTCATCAATTTAATTTGGTAAGACCGCTTATCGCTGTCACACCCAATAGATTAAGTTTTGATTATAACATCAGTGCTACTAATCGCTTATCGATAATACTCATCGGAGTCTTGAGGACGCCATAGCCTTCAGTTTATACGATTCAGCTTTTATTATATAAATATAAACTTTATGACTTTTATAAACTTCAAGGACCTACTAACAATGTTTTCCTTCGGGTCTGTAGACTAATAGGGTTCGTACATAGAAACGTCTAATACGAATCAATTATGTATGTACTTATGTTCATACATATGAATGTATCAATACTTTTGCTAAAATTAAATCAAAGGCCATGTGTCAATTCGTGGCTAAATTTTGACGTTTAGGTGAAGGTGATCTGAAAATTAAACTTTGGAAAAATTTAGCTTCGTGAATTTAGTTACATTGTGACAAAATTAATACAATGCCTTCAAACATCACAGTATTGTAAATGGCGATTTAACCATATGACTATGAAGAACGAAATTTGCAACATTTAGATACTCCAATACGAGTATATGGCACAACATTTTTAATTCCCAAACCTACAAACACCCAGCCATACTCCATATGGAAGGGAATGTGAAATTTTATCCTAATATGATAACATTTATGCAGCTACAGAGCAGGTTAAATTGTGACGTCTAATATTTCCATTATATTCACCACGATAATGTCAAATTTAACACAATTGACACACAGCATATGGGGCTATCAATGCAGTTAAAATTATAATTTTAAAAGAATTACTTTCATTTGATATAATTTTAGATATAATTGTACGAGTATATTTTCATTTCACACAACTGAAAGTCATGCGAAAGCACGAGCTTTGGGGGAAAGCAAACTTAATTGACTTCAGTGCGAAAAAAACCCAATACATAGTCTTTTTCCAGATAAAAACATGTCTACTGTACAGCTTCGAATGGATGACCAAACCCAAGGAAAACATGCATCTTCTTCTTGGTGTTAGCTATCATTTTGAACAAAATTGCCTCAGCCATTATAAAAACTTGTCCTTAAGTACGGGCTACAGCCCGAGGTACATGCAGTCAGAATTGCGACACACTTTTTTGAGTTCCTCTATCATATAGGGTCTTCCATTAAGAGCTTTCATTTTAAATTTCGAGATATATTTTACCTTTCAAACATGAAGCTGTTATTCGTTGACAGCTGTCAAATAACAACGGATCAAGAAAATGGAACGGTA
This sequence comes from Pocota personata, assembly GCA_963082735.1. Classification (NCBI taxonomy): domain Eukaryota; kingdom Metazoa; phylum Arthropoda; class Insecta; order Diptera; family Syrphidae; genus Pocota; species Pocota personata. Next base: position 8,605,383 of record OY720430.1, read on the forward strand.
TATACGTGAGCAATGCATAGAAATTGTGAAAATTCACTACAAAAATAGTGAAAATTTCGCGGAGACATTTCGTAAAATTCGTACTTCTTTCGTTCGCTATGACTCGCCGCCCAACATTTGTGAACATGATCAATAAATTTGAGTCAACCTGCCAGGTTATTGATGTGAAGACTCCAACTCGTGCTCATAAGCCCAGGTTAACCGAAAACATTGCTACTGTGACTGAAAGTGTCGCTGAAAGCCCAGCTTTGTTCATTAAAAGACGTTCGCAGCAATTAGGTACATCCCAAACCAGCCTACACCGCATTTTGCATAAAGATCTTAATTCCGCTTTTCGGAGACTTAAATTGGCGGCCTAGATCTTGCGATTTAACGACGCTAGATTTCTTTCTTTCAGGATACCTTAAGTATAAGGTCTACGCCAATGATCCACAAACGATTTAAACGCTCAAAGATAATATCAAAGCTGTTTTTCGTGAAATCTAGCAAAATTTCCTCAAAAGGGTGACCATTTGCAAGAGAGGCCGAGGTGGACATTTATCAGATATCGTGTTCCACATGCAATTTACTAATTTAAAATGAACGCTATTAATAGAAAACCCTGTCGTAATGTCAACATTAATTAAAATCAACATAAAAAAACATTTTTACGAAAACAATACTTGCTCTATAGAAGCAGATAAAAAGGAAATTCTACATTTTTTTCCGCAAGATATTGCAGCAAGCTCCAGTCGTCGTGTAATCAGTCGCAGCAAGCTTACTTCTGAAAGTTTTTTCAAACATTTCAGAGCTTGCTTAAAGTAAGAAACTTGCGGAAGAAAGTTTGTTGCAACTGATTACATGCGAACTAACGCTTGCCGAAGCTTCTGCAAGTTTTATTGCTAGTGGGCAAAGTCCTTAAGACTAAAATTAAACAAAGTCAAGATAAAGTCGTACTTTGCTGTGACCTAAGTTCCGACTATCAATCGCGCCCGAAGAACCAAATCTATTGATTTTATAAAAGGCATAAGAATCTACATAAACTTGTCTCAACCATTACGTAGAAAACGTTAAAGTGTGAAAGTGCCCATAAGAATTTACGAGTGTTCAAACTTGTTTGCGCAAGCAAGTTCTAAATTTTAAAGTGACTTTCCATTTTCCTCTATTTTTAACATTGCAAATATTGCCACATTTCTTCTAGTTTTCATTTTATTTTTGATCGCACAAATTCAAAGTCCACTACGGACGTACGCACATTTGCCTCTCAATCAAAATTGATTGTAATTAATCAATTTGCGTAGGTTGAGCCTCTTTAATGGAAGGCAACTATTGTGGACTTTGTACTCAAACCCAAGTGTATATACTACTTTAGTTTTTTTTTTTATAAGAAACGAGTTGAAACAGACTTACAAAACCACGTTATTCAGCCTCTGATCTCGAACTATGTATATCTGACTGTGTTATGCAGTTGTTTTGTTATTTTTCAAACAAACAAAACACATATCATCTCAGCCGATCAACCTACGAAAGGTCACATGGCATTGACGCCAGCAGCGTCCACCTCTCTAATGCGGCTATCAACTAAAATTAGATTCCACATTCTCGTAGATGTTTAAAACGTGTAAACATAAACACTGAATTCTAGCTGATAAGCAAGAATACTATCAAACTATGAGCCTCTTTGTGTAAGAAAAACTCTACCAGACTTTGAGTAAACTTTTGAAAAGACAAATAAGATACTCGCATGTAATGCATTCCACAAACCAAGTAATGAATAAAAAAAAATAAATCCAAACAGTAGAGAAATTTTAAGTCTCCTGCGTAATTTATTTATTTTTCTTATTTCCACGAGTGGAGAGCGATTCAACAAACGTGACATTATGTGATTTTGCTTATCTGAGTCGAAAGTTCCACATCCACATTGACATAACAAGGAATAGTATTCGTATATATGTAACTCCTCCCCTAGTAGTGTTCGTTATTTTGAATTTGATGTAACGGGAATTCACGGTAATACCATAGATATCAAAACCAGCATAGATTAGCTATTGGGAAATTTATTTAATATTACTCACCTAAGATAGGTTTCTTTTGCTCCAACAGCTCGCAGTAACTATACGCTAACAGATTAACTGGTCGTTGGGGATTAAAATTAACACAATGGACTAGACGTTCGCAGGTCTTCATCAGGAAGGATGAAAATTCGCCAGGATCAATTCCGTAACTTCGCCAGCCGCCTACACCATCGGCGACGCCTGAAAAATAGAGAGAGAGAGACATAAATATAAAATCAATTAAAATGTTTATTATTATGAACTAGATGGCGAAATTGCTGCATATGACGATTGGTAGTCGTAACTTATTGGAATAATACGAGACGACAATATTTTATGGTAATAAATAAACATTTTGTAAACTACTAAACCAATAAAGTAGTTTGATAGCTCCACATTTAATCGAGACGCTTGGGTTTTTTGCTGCAAAAACCGGTCAGCTCCAATTACAATAATAATTAATTCAGTCACAGTGAGGCGCCTTCATTTTCAGTCGCTCACAACTCGTTAATATTTTTCCAGATCTCGCCAGTTATTACACGGTTAGATGAATCACTTTATTTTAGCTTTATGTTGATGCAATTTCGTGTATGCACACTTCTTCTTGGAATCATTAATGCGAAGATTTTGTTATGCGAATGGTGGGTTGGTAAAATTAAATTTATTTACCTTATACAGCAGCACACTTAACCAATATTTATATTTCTTTGATATAACTATTTTGAAGTTGGGTATAAGTGGTTAATATTAACCGCACTCTGTATAAATGAAACTCTATTGAATAAAATGTTACATGGATTTGTTTCATGAACCTATGGTTCCGGAACAATTATCATGGACGCATTATTAAAGCCCCGACCCATAGAATCTGTTGATCCGTTGCTGCGTCGTTTTTAACTGATACATAGATAGAATACACATATTATTATGAAAGGTGGCCCATACCCGACGCATGTATGAACTTCGACAGATAAAGTAGGTTTACTTTCTACTTTTTTAGCCCGTTGATCCGTTGGCAGTCAGAAAATTGAGAGTAAGCACTTTCATTGATGGAAGAATTGAGAGAAAAGAAACTGTCATCGCCGTTGACAATCGGTTGACATTTCAATCTGTCAACGAAGGTATGCGACGGATTGTATGGGACTGTTCTTTCCGGCAATACATGAACGTCACCGTCAACCTTCAATGAACGTCGACGGATTCTATGGGTCGGGGCCTTTAAGTTATTAAAGTAAAACTAACGGAACTAATACAAACAAAATATATACATACATACACATACGCACTCATTGTGAAACTAGTATTCAACACATCAATTCTATATTGACAGGTATTCAACGAGTGACATTTATACTAAGTTAACGCGTATAAAGATTTACATAGAAGTCGTTTGTAAATATGGAGTGAATCGATATTGAAAACCGTGTTGTGGTAATTGATAATTATCACTGACGTGAATAGGTTTTAAGCACTGGTATTGAATTCCCCACCTAGCAAAAGATAAAGAGGAGGATACATAACATCAGTTGGCTTTCCTTTGATCGCACTAGTAATGCAGTTGTGGATTGGTAATATCAATGTAAAGAATGAAACATTGTTGGAAAATTGCACAAAGAAAAAATCATTTGATCCAAGCATGGAACGATCCTGCGATAGATATGGTTTTAACCATCAATGCTGTACCAACTAAGCTATCCCTGTATTTGTTCTGAATTGCTTGCTTTGCATTTGAGGATCTTCTCTCTCGATCTCCAAACAATCGCACCATTTAGACCCGGCCTGAGTAGGCTGAAATAAATCCAGTGCACCAGGATTTGCTGAACATTCAAAGATATTGTCAGAGAAAGCTAATGGATTTCTCAGATTTTTTTGATCTCATTATGTTTTTCAAAAGATTATTTTGATAGGATGCTCAAGTATTTATTGGACTTTGCTATATGGTACTAACTGTCTCACTTCAAGCAGCTTTCTACTTGTGAACTTGTTGTGTTGGTAAGTTTTTCTGTACAAATGAACTCTAAAAAGTGGTTGTCAACACTGTGCAAAACTTGTTACAGAGTGCACAGTCCTTGCAGAACTACTCAAAGTAAAGGCTGTTAATCTGCTTATAAGCATCATAGTTATCCATCACATTTGAGTGGGGAATCGACCCTCTAGATACTAGAGATGTATCAGCGTTGTCAAACGCTTCCTCAAGAAGACGGCAATGGCATAATGCTCAACGCACCTCGTGAGTTCAAGTACTACCATTTCCATTGACTTAACTCTCTGATAGGCTTACTTACTGTCATGAATTGATGTGGAAACTAGTAGGTATTCAAAGCCAAAAGATTCATAGTACTAGACCCCTTAAGAAGACCATAACCCGTCTTTTCCAGTTTAAGAATGAACATTGCTTTGGTCATTGTTTAAGATACAGAAATATAACCTAGAATCAACGCTAAATCTATAGATCATAGTGAGCAGTACGAGTATCTTGCCTATTCTTGGTTTCGTTTTCGGTTTAGAAATAAAAATAAAGATGGGATGTGGAATATTTTTGTTCCAATTCTGACGGCATTCTTCGTTGTTGTATCTTCTACTCCATACCCCGTCGCGTCGATGCAAACGGGATCAAAAATCACTCGGAGATTTTTTCTTTCAAAACAACTTATAAAAGCTGCCTTAGGTGTCCGTTAGAGGGCGTTGTTACTCAATTACCTTCTTTTCCCAAATAAACAATAGTTAGCAAGAGCGATTCTTCACTAGATCTCTGCGCTTGTGTAAGCGTCATGAACACATCTTTGACAAGATGACGTGTAGTTAATTTTTAAAAAGCTGTTAAGTAGCAGCACGTCGTAAAAAAACAAGACCAAGGTTAAGAAAAAACATAATTTCATTGATGATTAAATATTGCCACTGTGTAAGAACAGGTGGTTCACAACGCCTGCCCTTGGAACTAATTACTTTCCTAATAAATTTTTTAATTTTAGCCGTGCAGGTAGCACGAGTATATTAATTTTATTTGAATCAAAATTGCCTTAAGCCACTGATACGTGTACTTAGTTTCAAAAAAGCACTTCGCTAAAAGATAAGGAAATATACGATCTGTTTCAGATGTATTGTATTTTACTTTGCTGGAACGAATTTTCTTTTAAAATTTGATTGTGTTTCAAAATTTTGCAATAGGGTGGAACAATTTTTTTTTTCCAAATCCTATATGATATAAGTAAAGGAGGCTAGCGTTCACGTACATTTTGGCTACAGTGGTGCTTAAAAATTTCCAAAAGTATTTATTTTATTTCTAAATATTGAATATTTTTGACGTTTGGAACAATATAGGAACCTTAAGACAGTGTTTAATCCAACTCAAATTAAGTGAAAGATTTTTTTTTTATCTAAAATAGTAATTTCTTCGCTACACCCTATTATTCAATCAGCCACAAATATGATATCTTTGTTCCAAGAAGAGAGACCACCCAAGTATAAGTTTTAATTCGTCATTAAAAACAACAAAACATCGATAAGGCTAAGTAAGTAAATATATTCAAAGCTTGCCTTGTAAGTTCATGCCTGAAGCTATTAAATATAAGGAAACCAAACTAGCGATTTCATCACACCCAAACCCGATTGCAATCCATAATTAATTATACCTTAAAAGCACACTAATTGCACTATAATTGAACGCGCTCTAAGTTCGTGAACTTTGAATTAGCACTTGACAATGAACTAAACCGTGTTTCCGAATGTGTGGGTAGATTTAACCGACTAGCGTTCAGTCTATTAGTAAACTACAGTAAACTTATTCTGTTTACAATGATGTCATTTCACCGAAAATGTAAGCTTTTAAAAATTGTTTCGGTTGGATGACAGACTGTTTAGTTTATCATCATAACCTTCTCTATTTTTTTATTTTTATACTTTGCCTAGAAATTGCGATGCCGACTTTGCATCGGAATATAAACAAAACCCCATCAAATAGTCTGAAAGTGCTCACAAATTTCTAAAGAATTGGACAACAAAACAAATTAAAATTCGTCAAGTCACGTGAAATGTTGGTTTTGTGATTCCCACCCAAATGCTCATGTCAATGAAAAAAAAAAAAAAAACAATGAAAACACCTTTTTTGCGACAAACACAGACGAATTGAATCATTATTATGATTATAATTATCATTTAGTGTAATGTTTCTCCTTGAAATCAAGCGATCGAATAAAAGATGCCTACTTTCCGCTCTAATGGTCTCGCTCTCTCAATCGTTATGCCTCTGATCTATTTGAAAATATTATATTTTTTTAAATTATAATTAACTTTTCTGTTTTATTTTTTTTTGAAAATTCTGTCTGAGAATGAAATTTTTCTTGGCAAACAATCAAACTCGTGATCTCATCATTTTTTTTTTTTTTTTTTGATAAACACGTTGGATTGTGTTGTAGAAGAGTAATTTATACTATGTATGGATTATTTTTAAACATTTTGAGAGACGATTATTTTATTATATTTCTTTGGCACATGTGCACAAGTGGGAACAAAATTGTATTTTTAACACTTTGTACGACGTATTTGTTGACAAACATCAATCGGTGATTAGAAAAAAAACCAAAAGTAATTCTACTACAGTACGGTGATTACGATGGGCTGAGGCGTTCTATTTAGAAAGCGGGCATTGCTTAAGTAGGCAGCCAGTCGGCTTTAAAAACAATTAAGTGATAATATGATTAGTGGCGAAATTCACGCGAAAATATGATGTTGTTTTTTTTTTTTAAATAATTAATGAAGCGCGCCACGATTTGGGTAGATGGCACAATAATGTCATTGCGTTACCTTGAGTTGCTTGGAGTGCGAATTTTATTTATCACACTTATCAGGGACTTAGTATACTTGGTCACACTTAGGGGAAGACACAACAGTCAATTATGTAATGCCTTTTTGTTGTTTTATCATCTACATCTACTAGGGTTGTAGAAGTTTGTTACTAGGCTTGTAGAAGTGTGCTTTTTGGCGGTGTCTCAGAAAAAGACTGTTGAAAAAAAAACTTCGAGAAATTCCAATTTGATTGAAACCAGAGAATTTACACGAAAATTTCTAAGACCAATGCTTTAAATTTTACTAGCATTTTACATGTACCCTGTGGGGAACTGAATCCTTGAAAAAAAAAAAAAAAACAAAAAAACTTATTAGGGTTGGGAAGGAAGTCATACCAGTGAAAGAGACTAACCAGGCGGCCAATTTGTAAACTCGATTCGAATGGCAGGGCAATTTTTAATCGAAAATAGATTGTAAACTCGAGAGCTCCTCACATGAGCTAAATTTTACAACTCTGAACACACATATGGCTAAAATGCAACTTGATCGTGATGATGACATCAGGAGGGCGGAAAAAAAATACTGTGAATCATAAGCAGTTATCTGGACAGCCACCCTCGGAGTTTACAGAAACTTAATACCACCTGAGTTTCAAACTACATCACTCTGTCTTTCTCTCTGTCTCCCTTTCCAGAAAAACGCACGTGTTCTAAAAACTAGTATAAGGGTATTCATATCCCCTTTAACACGAGTAAATTATAAAAAAAAAAACACGCAAGCAACCATCACTAACTTCACTACATACTGGTTTGACGATTCGCTGACAATTCTCATTTGGAAATAAATTTAGTTACTAATCGTTAATTAACCAATAAGAGTTTTTTTTTTTTTTTTTTTATAATTTGCACGTGTTAAAGGGTATATGAATACCCTTATATTAATTTTTAGAACACGTGCGTTTTGTGGAAAGGGGAAGAGACAGAGAGAAAGACAGAGTGGTGTAGATTGAAACTCAGGTGGTATTGCGTTTCTTAAACTCCAAGGGTGGCTGTCCAGATAACTGGGGAGTATTTTGTTTGTTTTTGCTATTATTGTCGTTGCTTATGATTCACAGTATTTTTTTCCGTCCTCCTGATGTCATCATCACGATCAGTTGCATTTTAGCCAGATTACCACCCTACTGCCAGTGTTATGCCTTCACAGTAGAGTTGACTTAGCTTTCGCAAGTGATCGACTTTTTTTTTTATTTATTTCATGCGAAATAAATAGATGATTCTTGACATCAGGATTCGAACCGTGAATCAACAGCGTGACAAGCGATGATGTTACCACTACACCACGGCCACCCCTTAAGCTTAAAATGTTTATTAAATAACAAAATCAACATTAGGAAATGAAAGGATTTGTAATTTTGAAGAAAATGAGAGATCGATCGCATCCATTGGTACTTCCAACAGCATGTAAAAGAACTTGTCAGTTCATAGCAATAAATATATCAAATTGCATTTGTAAGATTAGATATGAAAGAAGCACGAGCCTAAAACGTGCAGACCATTCAATATCGTAAATATGTAATTATATTTATAATTTTTCTGAAACTTTCCGCCGAAAATGAAATAACATTCCGCTGCACCTTCCTGATGTAACATTCGAGTTTAATTAATACATCAAATTTTTGCGTTGTGGATAAATATATTTTTCTACACATTCTTAAAACGATTACTGAAATTTACTCAAAATGCTGAAATTAGTTAATAACGGTGTATTAATATTTATATTAAAAAATTTTCTACTCGAGTGCTATCTGAAAGTGAGAGGTTCCCCATGTTAAAAGCGTCACTTTCGAGTTCATAAATAGGCTTATTTTACTCGAGCAACGATTGAACTGGAATGTAGTGTTGTCACTGTCACATGAAAAAAAACGTTAAACTCGAGACACAAATGGGTCCCTAGGATATCCGTATGGATCTTATGACCTGGCTCTTTAGTCATGTGCAATACACCGGCCCCAAAAACTAACAAATTTAAACCCTAACACGCGAAATAAAAGGACTGACAACTGATAATGTTAAAGTGGGCAAGATTTCTCTGTCAACATTAATTTCGCATGGGGTTATCCGAAATCTGAAACAAACTGGTCTATCTTTAAAGAAAATTAAAAATACAATGAAATCTCTTGAAGCTTACTAAAATCAGTAGCGAGGTCAGCCAAACAAAGTTCATGTAGGGGTGAACTTCATGAATGAACAATATTGCCAGAGCATTATTAACCGAGGAAGATGAAAATTGCGAATCATATAAGGAAAGTAAAAGAATATTTGGAAATGCTAAAGGAGTGCCGTGGAAACATTCATTCATTTTAACTTGCTTCCTCGTTAATCTGCCGAAAAGGCGGAATCTAAGATCAAATAAACAATAAACACTTTTTGTTCGGCGTATGCCTGATTGTTTATTCTGAGACGTCTTGCTCAAGAACTACATCACTTTTGTTGCAGGTTTCGAGCTTTTTTGTTCAACAAATTTTATCAGAAAAAAAAATTTTTTTTTTTTTGATATTTGGGGTGGGAAAATACTTTTGTTTTTGGAGTACTCGTACCTTGTGCTTCTTCTGCTTTTGCCTTTCACCGAATACTAGATATTTTTGTGTGAAATTTCACTTCTATAAGTGTAAACCCCTGCAGGGTCAAGAATTGCGCTGAGTTAAGGTATACCTGTCGTGAAAGGCAACTAAAACCCATCCAGAAGAAGTAACACATCTTGCTATAGGCTTCATGGAGTAGTCATGATAACGTTTCGAAGCTTAGCAATGAGCCGGTAATACAGACACAGTGTTATGGGTTCGCCTTACCTGAGAGTTTGTAAAAAAACTCAAAAAACTCAAAAAACATTTGAAACAGCCAGAAATGAGCAGATGCGCCGGATTTTTACGAAATACTGTATGTATCGATCAACTTACAAAGTGGACAGATTTATTACAAGAATAAAAAAAAAAAATATTTGGCGCAACAGCTCTTTAAGTGCCAGGGCCTAGCTTCTCGCAACCACTCGTGCTGTGTGCGTTATATTTTTCACACGAATAGAAGGGACCTACAGTTTAGTGCCGTATCCGAACGGCAATTTGTTTTGAGAAGCTTTCTCGTGACAACAATACTCTCGGATGTTTGTCAGACGTTTGCGAGAGGTGGGATCGTGAAAAAAACTTTTTGGTGTTTTCTGGGATTCGAACTTGGAACCTCTTGCGTAGTGATCCGACACACTAACCACTACGGCACGACGCCCAGTTTTTTAAAAAGAATGTCGATCAAAAATATCATCAAACGAGTTCTAAGCTCCAGCAAGACACAATTAAGATTGAAGGGCGAACTAGTATTAGGGAACATCAATCTAAACAAGCATCGTTTAAGATTGCGTAAGAACAATGATCTGCATCAACTGTGAGGAAAATGAGAAAGACTTTAAGCACTTAAGCCTGTCAACTTCCAATATCATATCTAACGCATCTCAGACAAATACGAATCGGTAAAATCAAACAAACTCTACACAATAGTTACCTTCTCCCCATAACCTTAGCTATGTGCATCTTCACACTACTCAAAATAGTATAGCGCTAACAGCAAAATAACTTACCCAATGGAAGTCTAAATGAGGAACGATAAGCGCACCCTCTACAACCAACCAAAATACAACCGGTAGTTAATACATTTTTTTAGGAATAATATGAATACTAAATGAAGTGTTCAAATGCCTGACCAAACGTTAATTTTAAGTCATTTGAATATTAGCACGACACGGATTATTTTTTATTTTATATCTTACAAATTTATTTACTTTCTCTTCCGCTAATTTTATAGTTCAAATTAGTTTAAAGTCTAGTCGACTTTTTAAACCTATTTTTTTATTGACCTCCTGGCAACATTTTCGCCATCCACATAAAAAAAAAACCATAAATCTCACACGTCACTTCTCTATTAGTCTGAAATATATGTACATCTGTTCCCTTATGTATGTACGTATGTAAAACCGAATAAAACAAATTTATTACGACATCTTCGCTTTTCATATCATTGGCTATCGCGACATAGCGATTAGGTCATCCTGGACCCCTTTTTTTGTGATAGGCTTAGATTGATTCTTGTATTTTAATGAAATAATAGTCAACGTGTTATAAAAAAAAAAAAAAAAACATGCAGAAAGGTTACAATTCGTCTTGAACGGATTGTATGATACCTTAACCCGCATCTTCTAGTCCACCTTTTTTTTTCAAATGCAATGATCTTTCTATTCAAAGGACATTTCCGCGACTGTTAAGAGATTTTATCAAAAAAACTATTGTTATGATTTTTTTCCTAGAAAAAAGTGGACGTGGCAGTCACCATTTGTTTCCGAAATTCACAGATTCTGATGAGATATTCACAATAAGACTTAGCCATCACCGTAAATAGCTTTGGGAAAGCAAAATACTTTCTTCTTTTATAAAAAAAAAAAAAAAAAAAACCCAAAAAGTGAGCGTGGCTCTTATCAATGTATGGATAAATTATAGGGAATATCAACGTCTACTATTTTGTTAATGAAATATAATAGTAAAAACGTTGAAAACGATATTTTTCAGAGACAGTCACTGCTACGGAACCATATGTATATATTCACGTATGTGGGATGGTGAACACACTCTGCAATGCTGGCAATACCAGATTAACAAGTTAAAAAGAAGAAAAAAAAAAAACAGCAAGAGAATAAAAGAAGAACAAACCGATACAGAGAAGGAAGTGGAAGACAAAAAGAATGGCTTATTGAACCTAAACTGTGCATATTTTATATATCTGAATCTAAACTTAATCTTAAACTATTAAATAAAATTGATTGTTCTTTAATAATTTACCTCCAGGGATCCCTACATACTCGTATATCATACTTTTGAAGGTCTATTGTTATTACATATTTCTATATGTTACAAACTACGTATCAAAATTAATATACCCTATTATGCTATGCTCATTAACAACAAAAATTCATACAATTTTCGGCTTTTTACTCCAAGTTGCCAAATTAGCGATTTTCGATATTTTCCCAAGGTTTTCAAAGACGAGTTTTAAATTAATCACTGACAAGCATATTGTCATAAATCATTAGATTCAAGTGAGCAAATAAAAAAAAAAACGAGTTAAGAATGACGCAGTATTTTTTTTGACTGTTTAGTATGTATTTGCATAATCATCACGTGAGATTGACCACAATAGAGGGTGTCAAAAGCAACATTTGAACAATTGTAACATGTTAGTTAATTGTTCCTAAATTACGTATTCGAATAACAATCAACTGTAGCGTATAGTGTATACAACAAGTAGCGGTAGACAGCTTTATTAAGAACCTGACAACAAATAACCTGTGCACCCATAAGCACAAGTACAATACTACTTACCGGTAATTCGAATACCCATTAACTTGAACGCCCATTTTTCTAAATTAGACATCTTATAATTTGATCTCTCGTCGATGGGACAGCGTCTTACTATATGCGGACTACCAACAGCAGTCTAAACCAACGCGATATGACGGGAGCAAGGCACATCAAGATGCGGGAGCGGAAAGTTGTGATTTATTCACACCAACGAGGAGCGGAAACTAGTTCCTTCTTTTTCTTTTTAGTAGCAATTTACTAACGTAGGTAGGCAGTATTTACTATGTACTTCTCTTCGAACGAAATATAAGCCCTTTTGTTTTTGGCACTAGAAAAAAATTAATTAATTCATCATCAAGCAGACTTTATCCAAAAACTCTCACTACATAGTACACAAGGAATCGTGGTTATGTTTGTCCGTCTGTCTGTCTGTATAAAAACGAGCTAGTCTCGGTATGTGTGGTAATAACCCTCTTAGGTTAAGACGACCACATATTCGAATTTTCTAAGAAGAATGTGACATTTATTGATCTAAAATTTACTGACAACAATGCTCGTATCAAAACCCCAATGCACTTCAGTCACCGAAGAATGTCCAGACCCATCCTGTGAAAGGTACTCACTAGTCCTCGAAGTCTTTAAAAAAAATTCTGTGAAATGCTGGTTTGTTTTTTTTTTTTTTTACGACAAAAAGAAACCAGGCAAGATTAAAGTTGTCATCTTATGGGAAATATTGTTCCCTTTCTATTTTTCCTAGCTGTTCAGTAACCGCAATGTTACCCAATACATAAACCAGAGGGAAGCGAAAACTTTCATATATCGCCAAAGCCTCTGGCCCTGCCTAAAGTTAGCTGACTCTACCGCGATAGAAAGAAACATTTTCTTTCCGCAATGTATCAATTGAAACTGTACTTACTGTCAGTGGAAATTGTTCGTCAAATAAAATACGGACCACGAAAAATTTATTCGGTAATTCGAATTCTTCCGGGGTTCGAATTAGGGTCGATCTCTATTAATTTGAAATACCGAGGTAGTACTGTATTGTATTTCGTGATTTTCGAATTTAAGATTTTGTTCAATCTTGGCATTCTGTATGTACGTACGACTGTAGCCAAACGACTGGACGGATTTTCTTCAAACTTAATTTCTGGGGTATGTGGACTCACAATTCGAGACGAAATTGGAATTTTCATTTTAACCTCAAAACTAACAGTACATTACAGAAAGACAATTTTGAAAAAAAATCGATTTTCTTAAAAATGTCACCGATTTCGTTTAAATTTTAAATACTCGTATGTTGGGCAAACCAAGTTTTTGAAAAAAAAAAGTTTAACTTTACTAATTATCGAATTTTTGAAAATTGGTGATTTTATTTATATTTATGAACATCCGTATGTTACTAGTTTTTGAGCCTTCAATTTTGAGCTAGGAAGATGAAATTTGGTATATAAGCTCTTTAAAATACGCCTACAAATCCCTTTTACAACATTTTTACTAGAAACTGAAAAAGATCACCTTAACAAAATATATAGGCATACACGTTCCCTACCATTCGTTCATATGGTGATAGATAAGACTTATTATCATTAGAATCCATGAACTTCGGTAAGTAATAACTGCAGCCACGCCCACTTTCTTACAAGAAGAAATAATAAAATCAGTTTTTCTGATAAAATCTCTTAAAAGTCACAGAAGTATCATACAATCCGTTCCAGACGGATTATAACTTGTTCCAGTCTGTATGATTTTAATACAAATTCTATAATAGGCTTCCTAGTCCCCCACGAATGAACCTCCGCCAAAGGCACCCTTACCAGAAACATGTATTAGATCACTTTCACCTTGAGCGCGTACATAATTGCACATGTAACCACATGCTCGTAGTGCCTTCAGCTAGTGCTGTGCTGTGCACATCAAATAATAGCTCAGATCAAAAACAATGATTGTATGCGAAACTAGACAGATTGGACGTAATTGTTTTTCACTGCCAGTTCGTTGCTCATCGAACACGAACGCGAGTGTATAACAAAAAAAAATATTTTTTTTTTTTTTTTTGCCAGAGGGGCAATTTAGCTGACGACCTTTGCGTCATTCCTGTGTGCACCCCAACATTATTGATTGTTATTTGGCGACAGAAAACTTGTGATTTTGTTTTTTTGTTTTCTATCTAATATATATACTTATATACTTTTGCTATATTTATTATTGAATTAGGACAGAGATAGGGAGAGAATTTTCAATGCACACTCATGTGGAAAGCCGGCAGTTCGTTGACTGTGAGACACACCCTCTTTTTATCGGAAAACTGGATCAACCAGTAGCTGTTTATAGAAAGGAAATTATAATTGATAAATGAAAAGAAAGTCGATAATAAACTTACGTGAAAAAGGCCACTTCAAGGGTTCTGCATAGAGATATTTTTTTTTTGCAGTATGTAATTAAGTTTGTTTTCACCCTAGACTGCTAGCTTGAAGAATATATAATTGCTGATAATAGAAATTTTCAAGGCTATGTTGAAACATTTTAGGCCAAACAAACAATTTACATAGTGTGTGACTTCAATTTAGCTTAATAAATTTATATAAAAAATATTCACACGAACACGAGTGTTATAGGCATTGTAAGGAATTAGCATCATTCAATATAAATTGATTAATTAATCAATCTATCACACATTTTCTGCGATCCAAGATACCAAACTGGTATTGCAAACAAAATAATAGATAGAAATTTTGTATTTTAATCCTTAGATTAACTCGGAGAAAACAGATTTCGCTTAATGACCTAATTTATAAAATGACGTGCGAAATAACATTGAAAATAATTATGGTGTGATATACAGCATTGTGTGACAGGCGGGCGTTGGTATGGTTCAGTAGTTGCTTGCTCTAAGCTTGGCCCATTGTTCGAATCCGACATGCGCCACCATAATGTTTGTTTAGTATTTTTCCAAAATATGAGTACCATTTCCAATGGGCAAATCTGATCAGTGAGATCTTCTGATCACAAAGAACACTCACAAATCGCGTAGGTGGATGCAATATTGACGACGTAGAATAGGTTATAATTACATATGTATATCGCTTATAATTAGCACCAAATAAAAATAAAACAAAGTAGATTGTGGTTGGTTTTGCAAAAGTCCAACTCTAATCTTAAAATTCACCTTTTTAATCTGCGATAATTTTAAGCTATAAATCATCTTCAAATTTCCAATCTACAGCCAACAGTGGGGGAACAGTGGATTGATTTGTGCGCTTAGATTTTGGTGAAAATCGGTTCGTTTATGAAAATTATAAAAAATGTGAGGTAGAGCATAAAAGTGCCTACCCACACAAGAGTTTACAGGCTGCAATTTGTAAGGACATTGCAAATTGGAATGTGTGTAGGCAAATTCGGGTGATTTTGTTATTGCTCTCCTGATATCAGGACTGATTCTCAGACAACGGACAAATTGCAAAACTCCTCCCCTTATTTTCTGGAAATGGAGTGATTTTTAGAAGATGGTTAGAGGAGAGAAGGCTGGCACACGATTTCCCCCACTCTAATACCCTACAGATTGGTTCCTGCAAATTTAATTAAGAATTTTGTTGAAATTTCGTTTCTAAGTTTACTCTGTCATATATGTACATAGCTGGCCAAAATGCGGTGCAAATAAGATTTGAAGATGAGGTTCCAAAAATGTTTTTATTTTCTGTTCAACGTGTAAGAATTTACAAAACGTGCAACTAAAATACACTATGTTCATGAGTACCAGATGTCGAAGATATTTTCGTTTGTACGGGATAGTACAGATATAAAAATGCGGTGGATAGATACTTGTAGATTCCGAAAATTTTGTCAATTTTTTCTTTTAAGGAAGAAAAGGACTCTATCCACGTTTTACTCTAGACTTATCTCTTACAAATGAGTGTAATTGAAATGAAAAGATGATTTCTATCTATAATAGATTTTGCAGGGTTAAGAAGGTCCCAATAACGGAGCCTTCAAAAATATGCAGCAGCACCTGCACAGCTTATCTAATCTTAATTAAGTTCCCTAGCCATCCTGTTGGCTTTCCAAATTTACACATATTTCACAACGAACTATCAGATAGTTCTTCAGTGACCTAGAAATATTGTCTTTCTAATACTCTCATTCCTTTATAGCCGCGGCCTGAGGAGTGACACAGAAAATGTGTTCTATCCTCACAAGCTTCTTGGTTACCAAAGGAGTGATACCTTATTACTCGTAGGTAAGTATACCAACAAGATTGGGCCGTGATTTTCTGTATTTTTTGTAATGAATTTGTTGTTTCTGGCTTTATCGAGGATTACCACCTGTTATTTGCTCCTATTAGGATTTTCTGAATCACTCTCTCTTTGAGGTAACAGATGACAGGTAAGCGACTGAGGTCTTTCATACTCTTTCTATCTCTATTTCACGTGGGTCAATAAGTCCCTGTCAATGAGTCCCTGAAAAATGAAATAAGAAACACTCTTTTCGGTATAAAAACATTTTATTTTTCAACATAGTCTCCTTTTAGCTCTCAAATTTGTTGATGCCCTCCAAATAATATGATTTCTCGAGCCCCTCAAAATAAGCGTTTGTTCAGCGATGACCTCTTCATTCGACCCAAATCTCTTACCTCCGAGCCACTTCTTCATGTTTGAAAACAAGAAATAGTCGCAGGGGGCTAAATCTGGGGAATATGCTGGATGAGGGAGGAGCTCGTAGCCTAACTCATGCAATTTTGCCATTGCGACTGCGGACTTGTGCGCCGGTGCGTTGTCCTGGTGAAAAATAGCTCTGCGTAATATGCGCCGGTGATCGTTTTACCCTTTTTAAGGTAATCGATGCGCGCATCCCAAAAAACTGTCGCCATGACCTTGTTTGCTGACAAACCCGCCTTGGCCTTCTTCGGCTTCGATTCACCAGGAGAAGTCCATTGTTTTGACTGTTCCTTGGTTTCTGGTGTGTTGTGGTGAATCCAGGTTTCATCCACGGTTACGAAACGGCGCAAAAACTCAGCCGAATTTTTCTGGAATATCGCCAAACACACCTTTGAAGTTGTCAAACGAATGCGTCTGTTGTCGATTGTGAGCAAACGCGGCACCCATCTTGCGGAAAGCTTTTTCATGTCCAAATATTTACGTAAAATCAAAATCACTGAGCCATGTGATAAGCCTGTGGCCTCTTCAAGCTCGCGCACTTTCACTCGCCGATCGTCCATTATCAAACCATGGATTTTGTCTACCATTTCTAGTGTGGTGACCTCAATTGGGCGACCAGAACGTTCGGCGTCACTTGTGCTTGAACGACCGCACCGAAATTGAGTAAACCAGTGGTGAATGGTTCCGATCGATGGTGAAGAGTCCCCATAATATTTGTCAAGCTTTTGTTTGATTTGCGTGATAGTTTTTTCTCCCAAAAAATAGTGTTTAATGAGCACTCGAAATTCACTTTTTTCCATTTTAACGAAAATGCTAGTGGGCGTCTGTATAAAATGGCTGCCACAACAAAACTTATTTGACAAATCTGTCTGACAAAAAAAAAAATTTAAGGTGACGACACAATTTGTTAATTTTCAGGGACTTATTGACCCACTCTCGTAGGTCCATTCAGCTTTCACCTGGCATATCGAAAGAAAGCCTAATAAAAGTGGAGCAGGTTTCAGCGCTTGAAAACAACCAAGCGAGTTTGCTAAGAATGCATGTTCATTGAATTTCCAAGAGTTTTCAAGTGAATACAGATAGGTTTACCAGCTTTCGGGTATATGACCACATCGCATACTGCATAGAAGTAGTTCTTTAGGACTGGTATTACATAAGTTTTGCCTTCTATATAATTTTAAAGGCAGCACCAATCCCCTCTGTAACTACCGACTACCTACCATTTCCAGGTCTAGCTTAAGTAAGTCTCTCCTTGATTTGAATAGGCCTTATTTGAATAGACCGATTGCCAAAAGATAATTGAATTTTAACTAGAAGAATAATTGAGGACGAATAACAATCCAGTGGAACTTCATTGCAGAACTCAACACATGGGAATGGCTTCAAATGGACCTTTTGTCTCGTAGAATGTTTTTCTTTAATTAATGGAAACATCTTGAAACACTCTGTATACATACATGTGACCCAGCAAAGTACCCACAACTTTCAAGTAAACTTAAAAATATTATAATTTCTATTTTAATTTTTTTTTTTTTTTTTGATAACGTTCCAAGTCTTTCGGAAGAAAAAAAAAACAAATTTAGAGATTTCCTTAACAATATCTAAAATTACAAATCTATTTGCGGCCATTTAAAAAAAAAATGCCCATCCCTCTTTTTGTCTGTCTCTACCGTTTCACTATTATATTTACCTCTGTCCTCGCATTAATTGCTAGTTTCTATTTTTACAACTTACATTCGGGGCAGACAAATTGTGCTAACAAATAGATTATGTAATTAACCCTTCCACGCATCTAGTCATCCTTCAATTAAACTCTATAGTCACATGCAAAACAGGAAATCATCTCGAAGTGATTCAAATTTCAAATACAAACTCAGGTACATTCAAACAAACAAGTTGGTAAGTACTAGTATCAAACACACAAATGACTTTCATGGCTTGCTGCCATTGGAGGCAAAACATTCTCTCGTGGAACGCAGTATTTATATTCGCACTTCAGTGTGAATAGAAGTGGTAAACACACAAAAAAATAGAGCTGATAACAAGGTGGGTAAACAGAAAAGATCACCAATAATTGAGGGATACCGGCCGGGCAGCCAGTTGTCGCCGGATACAATTAGGATAAGAGAACAAATAAATAAAAACGGTAGATTTGATATGCCAAATATAATTCAACGAGTTCGAAGACGGAAGAAATTATCGTAAGCGGGATCGTAAACCATGATTAAAATTCGCCAATATTAGCAATTTAGAGCACAGTGACCACATTGTTTATACTCGTAATCTATTGAATTTCCTGACCAAACACGTTTCGAACGTTACAAAATTAGGCTAAGGATGAATAATCAAGCGCTATCTAGAATTCGGATCATTGGATATTATACGGGAAGTCGGTCGTAAATACTCCATGGCTTTATTTTTTTTTTATAATTTACACGTGTTAAAGGGGATATGAATACCCTTATACTAATTTTTAGAACACGTGCGTTTTGTAGAAAGGAGAAGAGACAGAGAGAAAGACAGAGTGGTGTAGTTTGAAACTCAGGTGGTCCAGATAACTGGGGAGTATTTTGTTTGTTTTCGCTATTATTGTCGTTGCTTATGATTCACAGTATTTTTTTTTTTTCGTCCACCTGATGTCATCATCACTACTGCCAGTGTTATGCCTTCACAGTAGAGTTGACTTAGCTTTCGCAAGTGATCGACTTTTTTATTTATTTCATGCGAAATAAATAGATGATTCTTGACATCAGGATTCGAACCGTGAATCAACAGCGTGACAAGCGATAATGTTACCACTACACCACGGCCACACCATGGCTGCGAAACTAAATGGATTTAGGGGTATTTCCAAAAGCAAAATATTTTGTTGGAGTATTTCTTGTTTTTTTTTTAGAAGTCCGAAAAGAAATTTAACAAATTTTAACCACACATACAGGAAAGTTACAATTCGTTTGAAACAGATCGTACTCTATGCTTCATCCTCTATCTCATCCCTAATAATGTTCGCGTTGGATAAACATTACTGGGACTCCACCGTCGCTTGAAATGATTTACAAATGATTCCACATTTTCCGACGCGGTGATATGAGCGCAAAGGGCACCGAGCGTCATGGACGTCCAATCGAGGTCACCACACCAGAAATGGTCAATAAAATTCATCGTATGGTGATAGACGATCGGAGTATTAAAGTGTGAGAGATTTCTGAGGCTGTAGGCATCTCAAATGATCGGGTGCACAACATTTTGAAAAATTATTTGGATATGAGAAAGCTATGGGCGCAATTGGTCACTATGGACCAATAACACCCCGAACATTGCCACACTGGACCAAAAACACATTCGACATCGCAACAGTGAAATTGAATTGCGCTCTCCAGATTTATGTAAGGAGGTAAGAGATTCGCATCAAATGAAGAGGTTATCGCAGCAACAGACGCCTATTTTGCAGAGTTCGACAAATCTTATTACTTAAAAAAAAATTGTTTCACAACATTTTCTTATAAGAAAGTGGGGGTAGCTGCAACCGAACGTCACGGATTCTTATTAGATATTCGCAATAAGACTTAACCATCAGTACAAAGAACTTTGAAAAAAGCAAAATATATATATATTTTTTAAGTAAACGCCCCCACAAAGTGGGCGTGGTCATGTACAATGTATGGACGAAATGTAGAGAAATTTAACACCTAAATATTTTATTAAGACAATATTTTTCAGTTTCTAGCAAAAATATTGAAAAAAGGATATTTTTTTAAAGTGGGCGTGTCTGTCGGCGGATTTCAAAAATGTTTACACTTGTGCTGCGTTGTGCAAAGCTTATAGTTTCATCTCCCTAAAAATGTAAGCCCTAAAAGTCGGACAGAAGGAGGGACGGACATGGCTAATTCGACATTACTTTCTATGCTGATTACAGGGGTCTACCGTCATTATTTCTCTAATGTTACAAACTATAGTGTATAAAGAATAACTATGCTAAACGAGTATCCGTAAAAGCTGGGAAAAATCATTATTAGACGGCAAAGCGCATGGGTATTGATATTGATGTATGCATTTCACTACTGTCGAAAACTGTTTTTTTTTTAGCCCGACGAGAACAGCAAAGCATAGTTTACAAAAACATATCTACTCAATTCTACTCTAAAAACTAGTTTGCACTGGTTCCATGTATTGTATATGTCCTTTACTACACATTAACAGCTCTAAAGGTAGTAATTAAACATTATAATCACTATTCATCCCATGTCTTACGATTGTACTTGTTACGTACATGTATGAATTTCTTTGTTTTTATCGTAATCTAAACCAATTACTATTCTCATCTCGACATAGAAAAGACTCTTTGAATCTACCGAAATCTGGTTCATCTGAACGATTAAATAGTGGTGCTCAAATTAATGACCATGAAAGATCTGACTAATCACGCACTGTACCGCTAGAAGCAATAAATTAAAATCATACGCCATCGAATTAAATATTCCCTGGAGACAAAAAAAAAAACGTCTAACTTGGCAACAAAATTGAGACTAAGTTTAATAGATTTGAAGTAGCTACTTAAGCCACCCATAAGGCCTGAAAAAATAAACACTTGCAATTATTTCTAGATTGATGCAAATACCATCGACCGGAGAGTCTTGAAATCAGTCCCAGAAGGACAACACAGAAGACACAGAGCCGATGACGATCGCAAATAGAAGAAGATTTTTCGACTAATTGGGGTTATGCACCTGGAGGCAGATACTCGTAGCAAAGGATGATGGTTGCTGGAGAAGCTTGTCGGTTATGGACTAGACTCACCAGAAACTGTGGTCCAAATCAAGTTGATGAAATGTATATACTCGTAAGGCGCAGATATGTTTAATGTTCTGCACAAAAATAGTATAAAACGGATTATTAACAAAACGGTGTCTGTCTGTTACACGAATGTAACTTTTGAATCGTAAAACCTAGAGGGTTTCATATAAAAATAAATTCTGGTGGTTGACATTTGGATATAAGCATATCGGCAACACTCGTTTTACAGGGTGCATCTATTTTTTACTTTATCCTTTGAAGAGCAAGTATTAATTCCATTAACACTCTTTTGGAATTGGCTATACGTGTGCACGTTCACATCTGTCCAGAAACATGCCTGTGGAATGCGATAATTTGACCAGGGCAGAAGAACACCTCTTTAAGATAAGGGGAGAAATCCCGTCTGTCCCTGAAGACTTGAAGCAGAACATTTTTATTCTTTTAACGAAAAAGACGTTACAGACCTTAATTTTTGCCAGAAGGGAGTAAAAATATCGGTAAAAATCTACCAAACGGATGTTTTGGAAGGCGTTGTGAAGGGACTTAACAAACAATTGTTTTCAAACAACCAGTGGACTTTCCAACAAGACCCCGCGCCAGCTCATAAGGCAAAAACAATGTGCCGGACTTCATAGCAGTAGAATATTGGCCGTCAGGCAGTTCAGAGCTCAATCCTTTGGATTATAAGCTGTGGTCTATTTTAAATGCAATAGCTTGTTCTACTCTACACCCAAATATTGAGTCCTTTAAGCGCGCACTTATTCGTGCAGTGGACAATTTTCTAATTGACGAGGTGCGTTCTGCGATCGATGAGTGACCAGAGCGACTCAAGGCCATTTCGAATAAATTATTTAAATATTGTTTATCAAATATTCAATTAAGTTTTACAGAAAAAAAAAAAATATTATACTTGTTCGTTTTTATTTTATCACCAAAATTTCGTGTACCAGTATTTATGACTTGGCTAGGTATATTGAAATCTTCCGCAAGAACGATTTCAGTTGTGAGATTGCGGGAAAAATACTAGTAATGGACCTAGAAATTTGGTCGAAGTGGTTAAACTAATTTTTCTGAGTTTGGTCTCATATAAAGGAGGCAGAAAAGGATGAGTATCCTCTTCGGTGGTAAATATAAAGAATTGGAAGAATGAGTCATATAATAACTCGGGCTGCAGTTGAAAGCTCACTTCATTCATAAAATATAAACCCGCTACTTACATATGTGGTCGCCATACAATTAGACACAACAACTCTATACGCTTTTCTCAGAGTTTTTTTTCAAGCGCGACTGTATTTGGCTAGTACCGATAATCATTGACGCCTGGAATGTGTAATTCCCAGACGTAATTTAAATGAACTCGAGTAGTAGTCAAAACGTCGTAATTTTAGGAAGTTCTATGGATTCCATAGCAGAACGCCTTAATTGTTCGAAGAAGATGGTTTTTAGTGCAATACAAGTGTACAGAAATACTGGCTCCTTTGAGAACTCCAAAAGAAAGCTGATAGGTAGAAAGGCGACCCAAAAAAACAGACTGATATGTTGTCAGGTAGAACCATAAGGCGTAGACTGTTTGAACATTGTCTACATGGGTGCATTGGACGAAAAAAACCACATGTGTCAACAAGAATCTGAAGAGGCGATTGAGTTTTACTAAGCTGCACAATGAAAAACCATTAAGATTTGGGAAAAAGATTCTTTGGAGTATGAACGTAAACTCGACTTGTTTCGTTCAGACGGTAAAGTTTACGCTAGACGTCCACAGAACAAGGAATTGCATCCAAAATGCACTCTAAAGACCGTTAAGCACGAAGGGGTAACATAATGGCATGGTGTTGGTCCATTAGTACGAATAAATGGTCGAATGGATCACCTCATATATAAAGGCTTCATGGAAAATGTCATGGAACCTCATTCCTTCGCACACATGCCCATCAGTTATGTTTTCCAGCACGATAACCATTTAAAGCGTGCATCACGGATTGTAAAGCAGTGGTTTGCCGATAAATCGAATGTTTTGGTCCAGACCTGAAGCGTGTAGAAAACTTGTGAGCAGTCGTCGAAAGAGGATTCAAAACAAAGAAACCAAGAAATTCAGACGAGCTTTTCCAAAACATTAAGATCTGGGAGGGTAAACCACCATCAAAATAACATGCCATGGTCGAGAGTCTGGAACAATGATTGGCTGCCATCGTAAAAAACAAAGGCTTTCCTACAAAATATTAATATGTGTTTCTAATTGTATGGTCAAGTAAAATTTTAGTTAAATACATGCTTAGTTTTTCCTGCCTATATTGTCACGCTTATACTCACTTATCAATCCCAACAGATTTGATAAACAAAAGTTATTCATTTTAGGATGGTTATAAAGCTGTCGTTTCTCTCTAAATTCAGGAAATTAAAGTTTGAACATAGAATTGAATTACAGTGGTAACTAAACACGGCACATGAGCTTCCATTACATGGTCTTCGAATCTTCGCAAGGTACCACCGGAGTGAGCGGGACTAAGTTGCTACTATCTAGCGATAGTGTACATAACACACGTATCAGTACCATCACGTGCTTTAAAAACCACAGATACAACAACTGTCTCAACTTTTAAACTTATCTATTTCGTACCTACAGCGTACGTCATGACCTAAATCAAGATTTTGCAAAAGAAAAAGGAATAAATAAAAGCCCGATTGAATTTGCGAACAGAGTCTATTAAATCTTATCTAATGTACAATAGAACCATGACAGCATTTGCTTTTTGTTGCAGTATGATTTACCCACTCCTATGCTTATCAAGTAAAATATTTCTTTCTCATTCTTTTAATAGACTGCAAAAACCCACCCTCTATCCCCGAACTAAATTTATTGCAAATATAACAAATAATCGTTTGCATCTACTATCACTTAACCGAATCGATCACAGACAAAAAATTCCACTGTGCGTACTTTGCACCTTCAGAGAGACAGACCATAAAAACCGATCATGAATAAATATTTCGCAACAACTCTTCAAATTTACATAGCCTGGGTAGACTTGATATATTCACATCAGTCTCCAGGCAGTGCAAAGTGCATTGATGCATTCCGCGTGACAAACTGGTTCCCAAAATCCAGCACATGATCTGATTAGATCAGCTGCCTAATGACCTCAAATCACACCGACCTGTTCCATAAATATCTCAAGCCCCCAATTACCAAAAGTAACTAGGAACTGCTGTTAGTACGCAACTCATATTATCTAATGCGCAGAACGCTGTCAAAAAAAAAAAAAAAAAAAAAAATCTTCTCGAGGTGATTACGAAATGAATTTTATTTTTTAATTTTATTGGATGAAAAGCTTCCATAAGCACACTGTGGACAAGCAACTTACCCAAAACGTCTGCGTTCGATGTAGATGCCTTGAACCAAGAATCTTCTCCATACTTTCCCGGTTTGTACTTGGATGTGAGGAAATCTTTGGGAAATCCACAGACTACAGACACAAAATGTGGTCGAGGCTTGCTAGCCGCATTGGGCTCCATTAATGTGGAGAAACCACCGCGGAGCGCCCGAGAGATCAGCCTCGTTGTCCAGCTAAGCGAATGCATATTATTTTATTTTTAAATTTTTTTTCGAAAAATCAAACAGAAACACAATTGAAGTCTTGTCACGAGTTTTTATGATTTTTTTTTTTTTTTTTTGTTTTTTCTTCTTTTAACACAAAAAACTTATAAGCAGCAAAAAATCAATTCGTCGTCGTCGATGTAAAGAGAAATAAAAATCCGTGTCAGTCACTGAGAGGAAAAATTTTGACATTTTTACTTTGGACTGTGAGAGAAGAAGTTCATTGTCGTTGGATCACATTTGTTTTTGTTTTTTTCTAGTTTTATTAAGAACACACAATTTAAATAGGTTCCGGTTGCTTGATTTACTTCGATTGTTTGTTCGATTTTTCGCAAATTTTTTTTTCGGTTTGATCGGTGGCTAACTAGAGAAACGACAACTGCACAGTGAATATCCTTCTCTTTGCGAAAAAAGAAATCGCTGCGAGTGAGTGGAATTTTTTTTTTTTTTGCCTTTCTGTGGCTGAATGAATTTTCTTCAGCGGATGTCAGCAAGCAGCCATGTGACTACTAGTGGTGTGGTTGTCAAAACGAACTACATTACCGTTGATGTGGGCCAGGTGGTGCTGGTAGTTCGTTTGAAATTTTTAAAGAATGTCTAAAAAAGGTCGTGGGTTGTAGTGATTGTCGCTTTATCCGATAGGAAATAAGCTTTGTAAGTTTTTGCGCAAGAACTTGCAGAGTAGCTTCTAAAGCGAAAGTTGGCTGGATTGCCGTTAAGCGACTTAAGTCGCAATTTGATTCTAGACACTATGAACTTCTTGAAACTTCTTTATTTATCTATTTGGCCCTTCTTCAATTTGTTCAAGACTGACAGTTTTTGTATAACGCACATTTTTTCCAATAAAAATTCTATTTATTTGCGCTTCAATAATCATTCAGAAATGAATTCGCTTCATGTCTTTTATCTGTGTATTCAACATAAAGAAAGTCATCACGTATTTCATTGCTGTAGTAATACATTTTTATTTTATTTATTTAATGTTCTGCATCACTATGTTCTATAAGGATTATGAGAAAATGATAGAGGTGACCATGAGGTGACCATGCGCGTTAGTTCTGAGACTTCTCGGAGTATAAGTACGATTATCTGGGAAGTTATTACATATTCGTGCTGACTGGTTAAAATACAATCTCCACGGTACGCCTGAAATTAGGGTGGGTTACGATACGATACAACTTTAGATTTCATGGGAATAGGAGTGTTTCATTTCGACGGTATTCGAGCGAGGAAATTTGATTGCAAATAGGCTTGACGTTGAACACGATAGACTGTACTTAAGCAGGCATAAGCTCAAAACTTGCTACAAGTGAGAAACTTGTAAAAGTAGAGTAGTTTTGTTGCGAGTATTAACAGGCAGACTAACTCTCGAAAGCTAAGTCTCGAAAGCTAACTCTACTCTAAAGGCTATTTGGCCCAGTACAAACTTACATACATACCCGCAAACGTTAGTTTTCAAAAATAAAACAAAATTATGAGTTTCTGAGTATTATTTGTTTTCGGTCCTGATTTTTTTCATTCCACGTTATTTTTATTCCTTTGTTATAAGCGCAAAAATATTATACTGCAGTTCTAGGCTTTGAAGACCTCTCTTTCTATTGAAACCATCTGTTTTGTCGTACTGAGATATTCATGGCAGTATTATGAAGCTCTGAATTTTAAAACTAAGCGGAGTATTCACCAAGCACTAATGGTTAAAATAAAATATGCGTAAGATAAATGTAAAAACGTCCATATGCACCTTAAAATGATTTTCCAAACTCTTTTTCGAACAGAGGCATAATTTCAGTGTCAACCCATCAAACAAAATTGTAAATACCACTGAATAATTTTGCTTACTGCCCAGAATTGCAAATAAAAACCTTCTCCAGTTTATTTAATGGAAGTATAAATTGAAGACGTGTACTGACTGGTCAGTTCTGTAATAAAATTAATATTATTTATTACAACAAGTACTATTGATGTTCCGTGCCTGAATGGAATAGCTCCTCGACTTCCTCTTTATCTTCCTACTCATCTTCTTCAGAGACTAGCTCCAATGAACACCGCCTATTCGAACAGGTAAACACTTCAAAAATAAAGAAAAAAAAAAACATTTTATAAAGGGCCCAACTACATTGAAATATTTTTGGACAGTGAGTTTGATTGTGATGAGCTAGTATTGATTGTGAAGAGCTAGATGGTGTAGGTATTGATGATGAATAGGCTTTGCAAATACTAGAATGATAAGAAACTGTGATGTGCTACAGACGTCTACTTGTTATACATATTATTGATGGGAATTGTTTTAGAAAGCACAATGCTCAGGAGAGTGTGTTCTTCTTTGTCCGCGGCAGGATTTTTTTTAACTTGGTTTTTAAGTTTTAATAAAATTGTTTTAATTGTTTTGTTCATAGATTGACACTATTATTGGTTGGTGAATAGGTTTATGAAGATACTAGTTTAAGTTTGTTCTGTGAATACCGTCCTCAATGTGATGAACAAAAAGTAAAAACTGAACCATCATAGTGGGAGTCAGTTTTTTGTCCGTCTGTCTACCACAGCACTTTTGGAAAAGTTCAAAAACAAAAAAGTTTTGGAGGTTAGACTACAAATCAAAAAAAAAAAAAATTGCTTGTGCAAATTCAATTGAGTACCAAATAAAAGATGATCCGGTGATTTCCAAATCTTCGAAATTAACGCGCACCATCCACTATATCCTTTCCTTTCACTCCACCACTGGGTTTATAACCAGGACACAGTCCTAAGTCTTCGTAGCCAAAATTAAGCACGTTTCAAAAAAAAAAAAAAATGGGCTAGATTTGAGTCGTTCGGGAAGTCCGAGTTTTCCTAGGGAATGGTTTCCGACTGGTGTTAAGCAGCCCCATTGTCTAACCTATCAGGAGAAACATACCTCGAAACTTCCTTACCATTAAATCGTTAACCAAACAAACCATCCGGCGCATCGGTGATACAGTGCACATCTGTCATTTGACTCAGAGCAGATTGGACTGCGATTTGTTTATAACTAAATTTAATAAGAAAATTCTTTTTAAATAATCAAACCTGCAGGACTCCAATATGCTAGACGGTTGGTATTGCCGTAGCTTGGCAAATGAACAAGCAGCTTCTTCGCAAAATCAAGACGAGGATAATGATGTTAATGACGGAGAATCCGGCTCCGAAGACAGCCAAGACGGAGGACAAGATAACTTTAATAATCCTGTGGATTACAAAACGCAATATCGCTATTTGAAGCACAAATTAAAATTTCTAATATACGTGAGTACTTGGATGAAATATTAAAAACCTTTAGAATATAAAATTGTCGCTAGGAGAACGAATTCTTCCAAGATGCCTTGCGTTCGAGTCAACGTCGCTTGCTGAAAGTTTCTCGTGATCGATCGTTCCTTTTGGATCGTCTGCTACAGTATGAAAAACCAGAAATTACATCCTCCGAAAGTGAAGAGACTGAATCTTCAGACGAGGAGGCTAAAGAAGCAAAAAAGTAAGGACTGGACGCGCTACTTTGTCCACTGTATCGCTTAAAGTCGTTTCAACTCTTTTTAGGAGGAAAATGGAAGCAGCAGCAACAGGAACTGGATCGGGACGAGGTCGAAAAAAGAAAGTTGTTCAAAAAGCCAAAGCGGAACCAGCCAAAAACAATACAAATGCACAACCAGAAGGTCATATGACAGCAGAGGAAGTTGAACGACACTTGCAATCGAGACAGTCGATAATGGAATTAGTGCCGGAGAGAGCTCCACCCACGGTTCCAACTGAGATGTTCAGCAACGAGCCATCGTTGGATAGGTACGTTCTAGTGGCATCCTATATGATTTGCATAACTAAATCCTTGTCCTTTGCAGTGAATCAAATGATCAGATGATTGAGACTTCACCCAGTAACATTGGCGAGGAATGTCTTAGCGTTGAATATAATAATTAGCTAAACAGGCAATTAAGCGTATAGAATAAGAATTGGACGTGGAACAGTAAAACAAGAGAAATTATAGAGATTTATGAAGATTTTTAGAATCGACGAGAGTAGTGTTATCTTTCTTTGCATTCATTTCAGTGCATACAGCGACTTGGCACAACTCAAAGCTGCTGATAACCTGGCTTTTGAAGGTAAGTTTGAGAGTGGGCATGCACAAGTAGAGTCTATTATTGGGAGTCGACGGCAGTAAGCAAAGGAAGGATGAGACAATAGAGATATATTGGCATTACAATGCAAAAAAAACGGAATCTAGTTCCTTGCTAGAGCCTGATGAGTGACTGAACACCTACAAGAACCAGTCGAACAACGAAGCCTGTCCGAATCTAATTATTTAAACTACTAATGTTTTCTCCTTAAGCTGGGGAGAGTGCGCCAATTTGTTCGCAAAGACCTCGATTCCTCTTCTACCGTTCTGCATCATGTTTGGTTAGGTCGACCCACTCTTCTACTTGACTGGGTGAGGCGTATTTTACAATGAACTTACGGATCACGATAGAACAATTCGTCGAGTACAAGGTCTGCGCTACATCTACTGTTCATCAACTCCAGGAAGGCCTTCGACAGTTTGAATCGATATGCTCTCAAGTGTCACGTTTTACACAACGGTAAGTTGTCAGAGGACTTTGAAATCCAAAGTGGGGTATGACGTCTTATCTACTACCTCTTTAGTGCACTGACGATGTTTTCCTGCTTCAATTCAGGATAATGAAATTACATCTAATGGTACACCATTTGGATGGCGTACACGGTAGACCGATGCAAAGTGGAGCTGAAGATAAGCACGACGTAAACAAAGTTAGATGAAGCAAAAACAAAAGCCCTGAGCATTACAAACTCCGACGGTCAACTCAACATTGCCGGCAGAAGGTCCAGATGTTTGATACATTTAGGAAACATGGTTTCGGCCCGAAGGTGGCAGTAATCTGAATGTGAACAGCAGGGTCGGAAAATCTAAAGCTAAAGCATTCAGCATAAGAACCAAGCTAACATCGAATCAGTATTTATTTTATTTAACGACTGATTGATCGCATCACAGGCCTAACCGCTTAAAAAAAAAAAATTGTGTGCATTTTTAAAAATTAATTTAATTGCAATACTACTGCTGCTACGAAAGACAAGAAATAAAAAACTTAATCTACTGTTACGACGCCTTAAATACGCCCACGGCCAGCAACAGGTTTCGTCGTGTAAAATGCAACGTTAGAAATGGTGATGATTTCGTTGGAAATGCCCGCAGCAAATATTCCGTACCATCGTTGATATCTGGATTGTGCGATGCGTTGTGTCCACTTTGAGTAGCCAAGTAGTCTTCGGTTAGTTTGGAAAAGTCCCATAATGTTAGGTAGCAGTCCAACCCGCCAACTGCGAGAATATTCCCATCTCGGCTGAAGGACATCGTGTGAATGGATCCAGTGTGTTTGGACAAAGAAGCAATCAACTGACCGTGGGAGAGGTCCCAGATGAGCACCTGGTGATCAGAAGAACCAGAAGCCAAGTATCTACCACATATGGCAAAGGCCAGGCTGTAGATGGGCCCCTTGTGGCCAGTCATTAAACGCACCAGCTGGCCATTGAGCACATCCCATAGGCGAACCGTTCTATCGCTGGATCCAGTCGCTATGTAATTCGAATTTGGATGGAATTGAACGCAATCGACGTCCGCGAGGTGGCCGCAGAAGATACGCAGAGGTTGGTTGGAATCGGTGGCCCAGAGGCGAGCACTCTTGTCATAGGAGCACGTTGCGAAGTAGTAACCATGTGGGGAGAAGCGCACGTCCCACACGGGGTACAGGTGACCCTTGTAGACCACGACACAAGTCCAAGTGTGCAGTGACCAGAGACGTATGGTGGTGTCCTCTGAACTCGAGAGGAGTAAGTTTTTCTCCGGCGCAAAGGCACACCGGTAAACTGGGCCGCTGTGGCCGAAAAAAGTTCGTGAAGTCTCTGCCGTACGATCGTCCATCATACGCA
Source organism: Pocota personata (assembly GCA_963082735.1). NCBI lineage: Eukaryota > Metazoa > Arthropoda > Insecta > Diptera > Syrphidae > Pocota > Pocota personata. The sequence continues at coordinate 8,636,589 of OY720430.1, forward strand.
CCAGGACATCTTCGGCGTCTTTGTCGATATCTTTGAGTTGTTCGGCGGTTTTCATTTCGCGTAGCTTGGCTGGAGTTAGCGACCATACCTTGATACTGGAATCTGTGAAACCCACAGCCAGCATTGTGGAATCTTCGGAGATCTCAGCACATGTAACGCTGTTCGCACCATTGAGGATCGTGTAGAAGCACACCGACGGGAAGGAATCCTTACTCAGCTGGACTCTTTTCGAAGACTCACGCAGGGCTTTTAGTTTTTCCAATTTGTCGGCGTCTTTCAGCTCCGGCAGTGGTATACGGTCATGAGCTGGGGCATTCGGGTCAGACTTGGACTTCTTGGAGAAAAGGGGATCCTTCTTGGGTTTCTTCTTTTTTGGTCTGTCGGGGGCGTCTGGATCATTCTCATCTTCCTCTTCAGCGGGTGGATTTGTTGTAGTCGTCGTGAGACTCTGAAAGTCCACTTCCTTGAGCAGTCCGTAGAACACTCGAACTTTATTGTCCTGCCGCCGAGCTTCGCCGGTGAGGGCGCCCGCTGTGGCATCGCACTGAGCTTTGCTACGAGCCGTCCCCTCGTAAGTATCGAAATGAAGGTATTTACTCACAATTTGCGATAGGACCTCCAGTTTCCTGTCCTGGATGTGCCTCTTGAAAAGCGAATGCGAGTCCCTAGACATGCGGATGATGAATTTGTCGCTCTCCATTGCAGACACCAGATCGTTATTCTCCATCTGCGCGCGCTTTGTGATCAGCAGAATGTTCTGCAAATCCTCATGATAGTAGTTGTCCAAACCGGGTCCGAACTTCTCGACGAACTTTCGCGCCTGCGTCTCGTAACCATTGTAGACTAGCTTAAAGTAGATTTGCACCAGTATCGGATACAGCACCAGAGACAATTCATGTTTGTAGATGTCGAGTGATTCCTCAACGAAATTCCTCAGATCACCAAAGGCATTCTCGTACAGTTCTGGGTCGCCGCCGCTTCCAACTGTTGGTGCTTGTTCCCCTTCAAGTGTGGCTGTCAGTAGATGGCCCAGATCGGCGTCATTGACCGCTGCGTCGACTTCATCTTTTAAATTGGCCTCCTGGCGAAGGAGCTCTTCAGTTTGCTTGAGGTTGTACTTTTTTATGAGCTTCAGCACGGCTATGAGGTCGCGCTTGTCCTGAGCCAGACTCATGGTACTGGTAAGAGATTTGGTATTATGCGTGGAAAATTAACTTGATTATGTAGATTATTTTTGTGGGAATATTTTTAATTTTTAAATGAAAATTAATACAAAATGCAGGGTGAACTAGGGCGGCGGACTTGCTACTATTCGGCAACGAAAACAAATTTTCTCCCTATGCTGCTAATTACTGACAGCTTGGCATTTGTCATTTACAGCACTGCCAGACTAGAAGTTTTCTGCAACAGCTTTGGAAAAAATTTTCTTACACTAATGGAGAAAAGTTTGATAGAATGGTAATCAGTCTTATTTCAAAAAGTTTTTTTTGCTGGATTCAAACGAACGTCAAGTAATTTTTTTTTTGTATATGACTTTAATTGGATTTCGGTTTTATCTACACGCGTTAAACTTCGCTCAATTTATTAAGCAATAGCTAGACGAATTCCAAGTCAGCCAATCGAAAAGAAAGAAAGTGTTTCCGTATTAATATGAATATTTGTACGGAAAGGAAAAATTTGATTAAACTCACATGTGGTTAAGTTAAAAGAACAAAGAAACAATTATGTACATACATATCTGGATATCACAGTCCTCTGTATTAGACAGTATTTTAACATCATCAAATAATGGCATATTCAACATTACTGAAAATGTCATATTTTTTAAAAGCATTTTGTAGCAATTATAAAACAAGAATTGGTAAACTTCTTCAAAAACTATGAAATGGTCACTAGCGAATTGTTGTGCTTTTATATTCAAGTAAATTTACTTTTATCTTTATGGATTTTTACATAGGCTTTGAATCATTTACTTTATCAATTTATATTTGTTTAAAAAAAAAAAAACAGAATTTATTGACAGAGGCAAGAAATGTAACTTTTCCCTCCAAATATCATGCTGCCATTGTCATCATCTTTTATTTAAGTCTGTGAAGCAAATGATCAAGAGGTAGGTCACCATTCATTACCGGTCAACATTTTCCTACTTAGTTGTTTTTTTCGTTTCGATTTCTATACTGTTTTCTAAGCGTTTTTAGCTACAGCAATGTATTCTATGACTAAATATCTTAATTATTAAGAACGCAATAATAGAAAAGATCATCAATTAAATTCAATAAAATTAACCGAATCTAAAAGTTGCCTTAGAACAAAAGAAATAAAAACGTCAAAAGTAACAGGAGAGAAAAGGATTGTTTCAGTTCCGACTGATTCGTTGACAGCCAAATGAAGAGAGAGGGTTTACAAAATTTAATTATTAATAATTAGGGAATATTTTTGGCAGAAAAATGTTAACTGCAAAATGCATAGCGGAAACAGTGTACAATTCTGTAAATATTAATGTAAAAATATTTACAACTATTAGTACTTTGTCGGTTGTGGTGTCAATTTTCGTTTTCTTATGTTTGTTTAGATTTCAACAGGATGAAGAAAAGATGATTTCGTTTAGAACAAATTGCATTATGTTTTATTAACTTTTCTTCAAGAAATATTTCAAAATGTTATTGCAATAAAGCAAACCTTATATTACGTTTTCACTAGAGCCAAATCAGATTATTAAGTGAAGAAAAAAGTGATCCATTCTGGAGGTTCCGAAAAGTTGAAAATTTGAATATATATATTTTATATGGCTTGGCAGAAAACTGCACGTAGTGAACAGATCGCTTCAAGAAGTAATGAAAAACATTCAATTTAGTCGGATAGATCGGAAGGTAAAATCTTTAGATTTTCTTTCAGTTAGTGGAATCGGTGCAAATAATTAAATTTTGTAAAGAGTTTTGCAGAATAATTTGAACAGCTCTCTAGTTCCGACTTATAAAAAAAATTATAATAATAATAACATGGCTGAAGTACTGGGCGCCCATAAAAATAATATACCTCCTAATAGAACACAAATTAACAAAAAATGGTTGCTTAGGGTTGTGATATCGCCGAGATTATTCTTTTGGCTACCGATGATGCTGAACGAAATGAAATTCTCTCGCATATGACATTACTGTGCTTCAAGAAGTTTTATCCGTTCTTTAATTTTATATGATAGTGGACAGGAACATCTTCCAAAAATACCTTCGATTTTTTATCATTTTCATTGATCACCTATAAATATACCTACTTCAGAAAATTTAGAATAATAAATTAAAATAATGGAATTCGTCTATTACCTATCAATGAGTACGTTGCATATGGATATTTACCGATTTAATTCAAAGCGTATGTTTGTTCAACAAAATTCTACAAAACCATTGGACTTCTTTTAACACAGGGTGAATCTACTCCTATCGCAGTCAAAGTGGTGGTGTTGATATGAGTGCATTTTAGGTTCATTCTGTTCCGGTGTGTCAGTGGTATAGCTCTATTTCATCCCTCAAAAAATGGCTACAATTCATCAAGTCGGTACGATTTACTAGCTCGATCTTGCTCTAGAAGTAGCATGGATGGTAAAAAGAAATTTGTTTTCTATTTCTCTGCGACTTATTGCATGACGTGAGCAACCAAAATCTACCGAGATTGCCCCAATAAAATGTGCCTACTTCAAACGCTCATAACATTCAGCTCTCACTGTACCGCCGTACAGTTCCAACTAAAATGCATGACAACCCGTTGACAGAAAACTTAAAAGTGAACTGTCGTCCTCTGTGTTGACATTCGTTTTCTCTTTTGTGAAAAAAATAAGTTATTTATCAAATTTTTTTTATTTTATTTAAATTGCGTTGCTGTGTTGATCGTTGTGAAAAATATGTAAAAAAAGAAATAGAAAATATTTCAACAGATAACGAATCTAAAAAAAACAGATACCTCTTTGAGAATCACACCATTGACCCAGAAGTGCGAATAAAAATCGAAAATCCAAACAAAGACCCAGCATTCTTCCTCCCTTTCGATGTTTTAATTTCTCAACTCGGGTGAGTAATGGCTGTCACTAATCAGTGAAACCGAGTTCCAGATAACAATGCAATAATAATTCTTGTTCTGTTTTCTATTTCGTGTCGCGTAGGCTCGTCGAAGTAATAACTACTCTTGAGTCAGAATGCCGATTTTGTACAGTGTAGTCTCACGGGGAACTACCGTTCTGGCGAAATTCGCCGAATGTGTTGGAAATTTTGCCGAGGTCACGGAGCAAATTATGTCGAAAATATCCCTGGAAAATCATAAACTTACATATTCTCATGGAAACTATCTAATCCACTATATTTGTGAGAACAAGATCATCTACATGTGCATTACGGACGATGTAAGAGTCGATTAGGTGTTCTTCTTATTTTTGAAGAATTTCCTTTTTTTTTTAGGAATTTGAGAGGACGAGAGCATTTCTGTTTCTGGCGGATATTAAACAGAAATTTATTCAGACATATGGCTTGACGGTGGCCACGGCCATTGCTTATGCCATGAATTCAGAATTCTCCAAAGTGCTGTCACAGCAAATGGTCTTCTTTAGCCAGTCGCGAGAGGTGGATGCCATTTCGAGGGTGCACGGACAGATTGATGAACTCAAACATATTATGGTGAAAAATATTGGTAAGTTGTTCTAGTATATCTGATTGGGCATCGCTTTGTTGTAGGTTTCACACATGCATGCAGTTGGTGTGTGTATTTCTAGTATAGCAAGTGATTCCGCAGAGGTATCAGGTTTCTAGGAAGCTCGTTTGTGGTTTACATTCATATACTCTTGATTTTGTAGCGCATATCAAGAAGTGTGTTAATTAAATTACAACGAGTACTACCATAGTTGTTGGTAATTTATGTAGAACCGTAGAAACCATCTTTAGGAGTATCAATTACTCAGTTTGCCATTTCACTATGAGCGTGCAACAACTTAAATTTAATTTAAATACCTAAGCATCTAATCAAAAATGTCATGGTTTGACGTTGTTAATGTAACAAAAGAATAATGGAAAATTGAGGTAGAATGAATAGCAATGTTACAATGTTTCATTGTTGACACGCTCGATATTTGAGATTATTTTTGTTATTTTATTCAAAGATATTCTCGTTTAACAATAATCTGTGGATGCTTCGTTTCCTGAATACACCCAATTTTGCTTCAATCGCTTAGTAGGTATTAGTTAGCAGTCGATCAATCGCTGAATTCACTTCTATTTCTTTTAGCCATACTAATGTCCATGTATAAGCTGGAAAATTCTTTGTGTATGTTAGTGACTCTATTTGTTTTTGTCGGCTTATGAATCATTATCAAAGGGAATGCACCCAATCTTCTCAATCATCACGCGACTAGCGATATCGTAACAATGACAATGTCTGTAAATAGGCCTTTAAATGGCGTTTGTTTGTTTTTGAAAAACCAACTGTCCGCGATTGATTAGTACCATAGTAAATTGAAGCAAGGCAAATGAACGGTTAAGTGCAGAAAATTATTCTATATTCTGTAAAGAAGAACTCTACGTGCAGTGGAATTTGTCCAAGAAATGTTAAACCAATTTTCTGTTGTAATACTTAAACAATTTACGATCATGTGTTGCATTGCTCGTATCATTAACTCATTTGCCTCCACCCTTTAGCATCAAAACTACACAGTACCTTGCTGCAGTGCGTCCCTAGGTTTAGAAACAGATGCTAGAGGCGAATGATGGATGTACTCGGGCCGCACAGCGCGGGATAGATTTTTCTGAAAATCTCTAGTGTGCGACGTGGTAAAGGGCGTGGACCACTGAGTGGGAGACAGGTTCGTTTCTTAGAACCACCAAGTGCTTCATTGTCCTTCCTCTTGTGAAAACCTGACAAACATCCGACAGTAAAACTGTCGTGAAAAAATCGACGACATCGCTGGTGTGGATGACAACCTGGTGAATGAAAAACGTCGTAGACGAAATTTGTAGCTGTTTGATTTTTCATCGTATATCGTGACCTCGTACCGCGTACGTCGTAAGCCTAGATGCATCAGATGTATACTTTTATTTCAAACCTGGTCGATATGAGAATTTTTCCAAGACAATTCCTATAGGAGTTCGTCGAATTATATAAAACTTTTCAATGTCTATACATAGAGAACTAAAAAAACGAGCAGCGTTCTCAGTGAACTCGTTAAAAAATTACGGGCGCTGATATGAACGACTCTAGCATGTATCGGCGTCCATCTTGAAATTAGGTTCCTTCGCGAAAAATATTCTTTAGTTAAATACCTATATGTTTATGCATGTTTGGGCTCCGGCTATTTAATTGTGTTTGCTCGATGGTCAGTCTATTTCCGGACAAAATCCTTTGCTTGAACAACATTGGAATGATGAATTCTTTCATGCTTCCATCATCATCATCATACCTTATGCCCTCTCCGTTTCCTCCACCACTGGGAATTATACAATTTAAATACTTAGTTCAAAATGCTGAAAGAACTTAAAAGAAATAAATAAACAATTTGATTGAGATACATGCGACTTGTGCGATCCAAGTAAAAGTTTTTCTTTATTCGAGGTGGATTCGAAGACTCTCCGAACAGAGCGTTGGTGTCCATTTCGCCTACATTCTAGCTATTTTAGCCGATAATCTCTTACTTTTCTAGCTAAATTGATATTTTGTCTTTGTTTCTTCCCTGCACTGACAATCACTCGAGGTTCGTATTAAAGTCTTCTTTTTTTTTATAAAAGGAAATTTCCAAATCCCGGAGCACTCAGAATCGATTTACCGTACATTGTACTACCAGTCAGAAACCTCTTTTTGGTGTAGTGAGTGGAGAAACTTGTACGTTTCTCTTTTATTCTCGGTGGCTGTTGGTTGCTGTTCCCCGATTGGTCTCGAACACAAGTAAACACACTACCCACTGCCACCACTGAAAGTCTTCTTAGCTATGTATACTACTCAATCACCTTCTTAGGCACAGTGTACACCGAGAGCAAGTACCTCAATAGACATTTCTGTCTTAAGAGCGATAGTATATAGGAGAACGCAAACTGAGCGCAGGATAATGGCCCGCAGACTTGTTGGTATCCTATACAAATACGGATATTTGGCGCTGTGCACATCGAGAGTGAAATTGCATTTTTGTTTGCTTGAGTCACGCTTCTCTTGCGCGCGTCAATATTTTCTTTTTTTCATTCTGTGTTTAATCTCAAACTAAACCCTAATAAAGAGTGGGCCAAAAAGTCTATTTATACCTTCTATCTATCTCCAGGGCTCCGCGAAATCCGACCCCAGGAAATACGGGCCCAAAAGATAAAAATGAAATAATGTATAATCAAATAAGGCCACATTTTCCTTGTGGAAATAATGCTCCAAAGTAAAGAAAAAATGTAAAAAAAATGTATAAAGGCCCCAAAAATATATTTTTGTCAGTATTTTTTTTTGTTTTGAAAAACGAAAAAATACCCAAAAATTAAACATTTAGGCAATCATTGAAAAGGAATTGCTTGTATGACTGATTTGTTGGTAGGATTATTAATAATAAAAACAATAATAAAAAATATCAAACAAATCATCGGTGATGACAGTATTTGAACTTGCGACTCTCGGCGCAGGTTTGAATAAACAAAACAAACGTTAGTCAGTTCGGCTACGCCGGTGTTGTTCATCCGTGCTTTCCAAGCACTCTGCTAGAATCTAGCAAAACCAATTCATGTACTAAGATGACAGGGCCTTCAAAACTATTCTCTACTACCACTAGCGGGGAAATGTTGAGGGGATATAGTAAAAAAATGTTTCGCTAGAGCACTTAGCTAGATAAAAACAACAGAAAAACGTCATTAGTCAAAACAATTCATTAGCGATGGGGGTCTTTGAATAAAGTCCGAAAACAATCGATATTTAAAAAAAACACTATCGCTTACTATCGATAATTATGAATACATGCAACAAATTCTCTAATTTATGTGATTCTTGCTTAAAATGTTCCTGAATTAGTCTACCACTTTCTAGCTTTCCACTGCAGATCGATAGAATTCGATTAAATTGTATTTTAGACTGCTCTTTGAAGAATGTTTTCGATAGAATGAAAAATCGAAAATCGATAGTCGAAACCTGTTATCGATAGAATCATTTCATAATTAAATTAATTAAAACAAATAGATATTCTGAATTAAAACTAATTAATTTTTTCCATTAGTTGTTTGTATTTTGATCAAAAAATTCTGCCTCAAATTTTACTGAGCTGTACAAAATGTCGAAATCACTTAGGCAAAATCATTATTTCGCTTCGGAATTTTATCCTTTACTTGTTCTTACGATTTCAGTTCAAAATTAATATCAGGATAAATTGGAATGAACAAAAATTGCAGCATTTGACATTTAAAAAGTTGGCTGCCTTCTTTGTCAATTTTGAGGGCTTGGCAAACATTTTAGTGCCTAGTTAAAAGTGTTAGTAACATTTTATATGGCCTAAGACTGTTTTTTGTTGGTTTAAAAAGATTTTATTAAATAGATAAATTAAAACAATCGAATGCTATCTAGAGCTATAGAAAATAACGACTACCGAAAGTTACACAGCACTAGTAAATCTCCACTGGCTAGCGGAAGGAGTACGCTTGGAACTATTTAGTCATGCTAGCACTAGTTAAGTGCACAAATAATCATATTTTATGTTTGAACCACCTTAAAGTATATATTTTTGATCAGCATGAAAAGTTATTTCCAATAATATGCCACTCGACCCGATTGGAGTAAACAATTAATAGGTCCCTTGATGGGGAATGGGTTCTGGAATGACAAAAATATAACTTTAAGTTGGGACCTTTGCAACGATACTCAATGTGCATAATTAAGAGTCACACATAATTTACTCTATTCTCTTAAATATATAGATTCCCTTTCAGTATTTCCTATGTACATTGTCTTAAATATTTAGCACTTGAACATTGATAATTGGGGCAAATCAGTAATGCGACACCTTTTCACTTGCAGTATGTTGTTTGTTTATCTTCATTTTCTCCATGTTTGTAGTGCAATTCACCGAGTGCGGTGTGTCATAGTATAATGAGTTATATTGTTTGGAGTAGTCAGCATTATCAGATTTTTTATGAGCAGTGTGAGATTCGGGGTTGCACTTTAACGAGGTGTAGTAAACAGCATAAAACACATTTGCCGGCTTTTGGTACGCCTACCTTTAGCCTTCTGTTTAGGACTTCTGAGACGCATGTCTTACATTCCACAAAAAAAAAAAACACGACTATTATCAAACTGTTCTCATTCTTTGCAAATTTTATATTTCCTTACAGACAGCCTTAAAGATAGAGGAGAGAAGTTGGAACTTTTGGTCAATAAAACTGAAAACCTTAGCAACAATGTAAGTTTTCCATTTCATTTCATTTCTTTATCAACATATTCCTCAATTATGCTTGACCTTCTTGCAGTCCGTAGCATTCCGCAAAGCATCACGCAATCTGGCTCGCCAAATGTTCTGGAAAAACATCCGACTATATGTGATAGTTGGCATAATTATAGTATTTGTGATTTACGTTATAATCAGCATGGCATGTGGTGGTCTTGCCTGGCAGGGATGCATCAATAACAACTGAGAGAACTTCGATTGATTATAACTCCCTCTTCGTAAGTGATTCTCTTGCACTGGCACATTGCAGCTTATTGCTGTTATAAAACTACAAAAGAAAAAAATAATATCCAATCAAACTAAGGAAAAATGCAAAAAAAAAAAATTATATTGTTTTAGATTTAGTCAAGCTCATGTGAATCCTTCCTGTATTCTTACCCAAGACGGTAAATGGACTATGGTTATTTTTATAATTTCAGAAAGTAAAGGAAACGGTTATTTATTGTATTTCGCAAGTAATATTTGCAACATTTTGATGTTTTATCTAAGATGAATTAAAAGGAACAAAAATAACGGTATAACCAATTCTGTGAAATTATAAGATGATAATGTACGCGATTTATTTTATACACTATTCATGTGTTCGTACGTTTGACGGTGTAATTAATATCTCCGTAATATTTAATAAATTTATTTACAAAATTGTTAATTGCTTTGTCGATTCATTCATAAAAAAGTGTTTGATTGTTTATCCACTAGAAATTGTTGAGATAAAACTAGTTGAATCTACTGGGTGAATAAGTCAGTGCATAAGTAAATTAGCACACAATTTATCCAATTTAAATTGATAGTTTTTATTGAACATTTTAGGACAAAAAGATCTTGATATATATACCTGTCAAACATGACGCAAAATTATAGTGGCATGAAGTACACTTTAAAAAGATTTTAGCACGTAATAAAGTCAAGATTAGTGTTTTCCTATTTATAGTCGACATTAATCCACTTTATAGTTGTCAGCTCGCGCTAACTTTAAAACCACCAAAAGTACCTTTTAACTTTTAGGGTGTGGTTTTAACCATCTGTCATCTGTTATTTTTTTCAAAATCAATTTTCAGTCAACCAACGGATTTAAAAAATCAACAAATGTGTTCAATCTGTCAAATTCATTTAAATTTGATACAACATTAACTGTGTTTTTGCTCTCAAATTTTAAATTTTTCGGTTTGTTTGACTAAAATTTGCTGTAAGTCAGTTCTAAGATCGATACTAGTTGTAGGTAGGTTAAAAATTGTTTATAATTCAATTCAAAGTTAAGTACTCGCTTTAAAGTTAAAGGGCTGTTACACTTAGTGGCTACTAACATTGTTTAAAATCAAGTGACTATAATTTTGCGCCATTATTTTTAAATTACATGTTATTTTGTCACTGACAGCTGTTTCGTGTTCAAAAAATTGACAGAAACATAGTATCACATCTCCGCGGTACAAAATGAATCGATTTATGTTTGATCAACGTTGGGGAATATTGCAAACTTATTTCCAAATTGAGTACTGTGTTGCCAAAATAGTGCGAATTATCAAAAAAAATTTCAGTCGAAATAATATACCAATCATGCCGGCTGTCGCAAGTTTGAGAAGAAAGTTCGTGATATTGACATGCTAATTGATAACACAAGTTATTCTCGTGTTCGTTCTCTGTACTCTGTTATTTCCGAAAGTGTGCGTCTAAACCCGCTAATGTGGAATAGCGGCATTATTGGCCCAGTTTTCTTCGAAGATCAAGATGGCAACAACGTTACAGTCAACGGAGAGCACTACAGAGGAATGATAACCTATTATTTTTGGCCATCTTTTCTTTGATCTTTTGCGCCAATAATCGTGTAATCAGACGTTTTGGTGATATTGCTTTGCCTCCGCGGAGCTGTGATTTAATGCCGTTGGACTATTTTTTTGTGGGGTGCCATTAAAGATCGATGTTATGCTGACAGTCCAGAAACGATTCAGGCACTTGAGCACAATATTGATTGAGCTACTCGTGAAATAGAGCCCCGAATCATCGAAAATATGCTGCAAAATTGGGTTGACATGATAAGTTACTGCTAAGCCAGCCGTGGCAGTCTTTTACATTAAATTATTTTTCATAAATAATCGTATAGTGTACCCTCTTCGAAAAGCAAAACACTTTGGAAAGTGTGAACAACAGATGGCCCACCCTTTACAAGTAAGATAAGCGACTCTAAAAAGTTCAAAGTAAAAGGGTTGAAATTGGAATAGGAAAGATCTGCTAGACGATTTTCAATCGGCTGGCTCTAGAGGTGCCGGCCGGCAGTTGCAATGCAAAGTGAAACTAACGTTCAATCGTCCAATCGCATTATGTTTTTCGATGCAATAAGCCATAGATCCCGAAAGTTTAAGTAATGGAATAGCTACACGTCTCGGATAAGGAAAATATTATTGTTGAGAACATCTGCAAATGAAGAAGGGTAATTACCAATCTGCATTTGGAATGTTTAGAACCTTAACAGGTCATGTACAATATGGTGACCCGAAAACGAACCAGAACATTTTTTTTTTATTCTAATCAAAGCGTATTGTAGAAAAGTTGTGGTTGGATCTCTTATAGCTATATCTCATACAAAAGTAATTGAAAATTCAAAAAAGAGAAAATAATATCGGTCTTCTTATTTGGGACTTTGTGCTCCAAGAGGCTTGAACTTAGGTAAGAATCTGTAGATCTTGGACGAACGCCTCATGACAATTCACCTATGCGCTCACACCCCAACAAGGGAAAGATGACGGATATCCACAAAATCAAAGAACTACTGTAAATAGTTTAATTTCTGCAATTGCAAAATAGTGTCCTTAAATGTCACGACACGTCCAAAGTCGCGTGCATTCAAAAGGTTAGTGCCAAGATTGCAAGCAACTCATGAGGCATAGCGTCTTTTATTGCTGGATTTCTCCACAGAGAAACCCCTTGTTTGTTGGAGAGTATAAAAGTAAGAGAACGAGAACTGCTCGCGAACTCTTCAATTAGGAGAGAATGGATATGAAACGGATATTCACAAAACGTCTACGCAGGGTAACGAAGAAGAATATACGGCGTAAAAGGGTGTAAGACAAGTAGACGCATTGGCATGAGATTTCTTTCATTCTAAAAAGCGCAAAGTTAAGATATTAAGGGTAGGCAAAATCCCTTACGCGCCTGGGGCATAATATAAAATACATTTTCACAAAGGCGCTTGCTTCTGAGTGTGAAGGTTTCAGATGTTCAGTTAAGCCAGTCGCGACTAATCCCAGAATGATTCTCAAATCTCCACTTGTTCTATTTTTCGATCGACATGTCGTCGGATTAAAGACGAAGTGATGGAGAGGTCTAAATAAATCGGTCTAAGGGATAGAAAAGTACCCGACATTAATGTTGATATAAGAAATTCCAGCACATTATAGAATTTAAGATATTACATGGTCAATGAATAACTTCTGCAGGGTTCGGGATCCCGTAGGACCGTATATACGTATATAGAATCCCCAACGTATATATAATCCCCAATGAGCTAAAAAGTGATCATTCCTCCAAGCAGCACCAAGCGATCCTGAGGGTTAGGTTCGGTTTCTTGGAATACACAGTATACAAGAGTCTTCCCATAGACTGCTACACCTATCAACTCGAAATATGTATTGACTTTATTGCCAGGTTTTCCCAATACCTTAAAGAAACAAAAACCTACCATTGCCCCATAAATTCGATTTCATTTATTTATGGAAAAGACGCGTAGAAGAAAATTGAGTACGACACGTCTATTTCACCTGAGTATCACTATTAAGCTCTAGAAAACGCGAGTAAGTCCCTTTCACGCCCGGAATAGACAATGTCTGCTGCAATATATGATACTTTCAATTTTCAATACATAATAATAATCAGTTAATCCCCTTATCATACTTCGAACCTCTATTGAAGGCCACAAGTGAGGTGATTCTACTCAAAGCCAAATCAAAGACTTATCTAATATCATAAAAATATACTTATTATTTCTGTTATCAATAAATAAACAAACAAAAAGTTTTATTACTCCGAGAGATCCTCAACGTAAACGAGGTCGCCTCTCTTAACGCTTCCCGGGGCTCTCAAGCCCATTTGAACTCCCATTCCTGGGGATTTTGTTGGAGCACCAGGGAAAACACGGTACCTAAAGAGGAGTATATGTAAAAAAAAAAGACTGAAATATTCTCAAGTAAATCTAGCCATACGTCTTCAAAGTTTTCAGTGGTTCGCCATCGGGATCACGTTCTGCTGAAAATGGATTGATATTAGGCAAGATGCATCTATAACAGGGCCCAACATTTCGGAACACGGCTTCCTCTCCAATTTTAACCCATTGCCAGTGATCCTCATCGAATGGTTGTCCAGTAGTTTTAATGTAGAAATTTGCTCTGAATTGCAACGGAGGAACCTTGTTTTTCAGACGCGTATTCAACTCCTCCACAGAGACTTTGTTGATCAGCATGTAGCTGGAAACATCTTGAAGAGCACCCTAAAAGACAGACACATATATGTACATTTTGAGACTCTATATCTTCCTTAGCACAGGCATCATTCTTACAGTATCTTGTTTCGTGCAGATACCATTCAAGAAATCCTTATCAATTGGTCTTGTTGGAATCGGATGCGGATAGTAGACCAATCGTAATCCCTCCGGTTGCCCCAAAATGAATTTCGAAAACCATTTATGATATTTCTCACCGCAATCCACTACTGTGGCATTGAAGCCATATATAAGCGCTTGTGTATCTCCACTGGACTTTTCACCAATAACAGAGTAATCAAAATCTAAATCTTCCATACCAGGTGCAGAGATTACTAGTTTTGAGCGACCGACAATTTTCGGAACAATCTGGAACATTTTTGGATAAGTACGAGCAGATATCATTTGTCCATTACGCTCGATCAACATCAACGCTCTGTCCTTGATGTCACCTTCGCGGGGACCAAGATTCTCACAGAGAGCCGCATCTAGTTCGATTCCTGCGCATGACTTCAAGGGGTAGAAGTAGAACTCATCGAGTGTACCGACTTTTTTCCATTTACTCGGTATGACTTCCTTCTTCATGTACTTGTAGAATAAGTAGGATAGTCCTGATATTACCGACACTCCCAAGCCCACCCCAACACCTACCATTACTTTGGATTGCGACGCATCTTAAGAAAATTAATTAGTTAAGGAAAGGTTGGGGAGATGATCGTAGATGTAAACTTACTTGCCATCATATTTTGTTCCCCACTTAGCTGTTGATTCGACACTGAAATTGCAACGCCACGACAAACTGAACTGATAACAACAAGCACCCCACGAGCTCACTTTAATAAGAGCGGAACACAATATTCACCGCACTGTGATTCACAATGCAGTCTGATAGATTGTAAATTCTAAGAATGAAAGAAACTTAAGGCGGGCGATAGTGCATCTGGAGATCACCCACACTAGAATACAGGTCTGTAAGACTGTAGGGCCTTACAGCGAACAGTTATGTACCTGTGTACATATAGAAAGCCGTTTGTGGTGTTGCGCACAACTTTTTTTTTTTTTTATTATTAAAATTTTATCGCGATCGTCATAGTGGGTTGGAGGGGAAGGGTTTAAATGCGTATTGAATTCACGTTTGTATGAGTTAAAGAGACAAAGTGTGTAGGTATGTAAGCTTCATAAATGAACCTCAATGATCAATCAGAACGATCGTTTGTAAACAAATTGGTTTCAATGTGCTTCATTAATTTTGTTTGTTGTTGCACTTTTATTTGTTGATGCTCAATGTTTATCGACTCTAAGCGTTAAGATCAAGATCAGTCAACTCCGGAGGATCGTACTAAAGCTGGGAATTGAAATGAACTTCATAGAAGTTCGCCCAGGTCCACCCCGGGCTTTAGCTCAATCTAAAGAAAAGTAAGCAAGACTTAGGAGAAAAAAAGAATAGTTAATGTAGGTTTCAAAAGCGTCTTAGGTGAGATCAATTTGGGGTTCCTCTTAAGAATTTTTTTTTTTTCAGTATCAAGTTACACTAAATACATAATTAGGTGGTATATGTGGTGATACAACTAAGTTGGGTATTACTGTATAGGTCGTTCTTAGTGTGAGTTTTTGTAGCATTCTGGTCAGAGGTTCGTAGTCCACAATCAGTGCAATGACGGGTAAAGCAGATTATTGGTACTGACATTTAATGGCGAGGCTTAGATGTTTCAGCAGCATTTGGTAATCAACACTTTCTGCAAAAAATTGGTCTATTAGGAGTATGTCGGCGACATTATGACGTGACTTCAGTCGGTTCTCATAGGAAGGTAACGTATAAGTATCTTCCCAGCCCAACCCGCTAAGCGCGAAATGGATAAATGTGCGTTGAACAGCTTAGCAAGCATACTCAAGAAGTTGTCTAACGATGGTTATAAAGGGATTTGGTAACGCATGACTTACGAATTGAGGTTACTGTGGTAATATATATTTTGGTAATTGTGGACGACAATTGCAAGGGTAAGTAATAGATTGCTTTTTATTTAGATTAAGCTTTAAAATAACTTATTTAAGTCATTCTGCAGTGGGAGAGAGATAGTCGGTAAGAAATATTCCTATATATTCTCCTATCATAGGTTCAATTCCTTAATGAAAGGTTCAACATCATTTATAGTCCGAATAAAGATGCTGGGTCCTAGATTGCTGCCCTGTGGTACCACTGAGGTCGCACTAAATAAATTTGATATGGATGATCTAAAAATAACTTTGTACTTACAAGCTTCCAAGGAGGACTTAATACACAATATTAAACCCGCGTGAAAAGCAATCGCTTTTAGTTTGAAAGGAATGACTTGGCGAGAGATTTTATCAAAAGGTTTGCTTCATCAACTCCCTTTACATTGTCCAGCTTGAGTTGAGCTGATATAAGAGAGATTAGCACTGGGCCCGTAGCTGGAAAAAAAAATTAATGCACTAAGATGTATATTTTTTCCGTGACTGTACTCCATTACCCCGCTTAAAAGGGTTGAGGGAGGTTGAGAATTGATCCATTTTTGATTTTTCTCGAAGCCTGATTGAGTAAAAAAAATGAAACTACGTATGCATTTTTGAAGTTAGCGCATCTTCACTTTGTATTTATAAACAAATTTTTATTTTACCGTTACTCTAACCTCCAACACAACTGCTTTCCCACTTTTTAAAATTTTACTCCTGTCCAAATTCGTCCAACGTCCAATTCAACGTCCAACGGCCCAAAATTTATGAGTCTGTGACAGGCAGATGGACAGATGTACGGACAGGCAGACAGACAGACCGAATTATTGACATCTGACTCACTATAAGAGTTCTTACTCTTCAGTCATCGAAAATTACCTCACAAGAATCCAGGTTTGCAAAAACTCCCGTGGGGGGCAGTTAACCGACTTCATATTCCATACATAATGGCATAGTCCACAATTTAAAACAGTAAACAAATTTCATTGGAATCTTTAATACTTTTTATTTTATTATAATAATTAATTAAATCTTTAAGCACAAAATGAATAACCCTGCATAACACTTCTACTTTGCATATATTTATCACCACTAATCATTAGAATACTAAGTAAAAGTAAATCCCATCAGTCAGCGATAGACGAGCCTATAAAATTGCTACAATAGGTCTGTTCTTGTACCTAACCAAATCCGTAAATTTCTATGAAATTTGACGAAAATTGTACAAATCGTGTCTCCGTACGCGAAAATTTCGTTTGCAATATGCACAGCTTTTTTTGTTCAATGCGTTTCCTAATTTTTTTTTTTTGTAATTTTCACCTTTCTGTAAGAGTTTCTTCCCACACTCCTTGAAATTTCTGATTTTACGAGTCGTAGTGCAAAGAGTATGGGAACAGACCTAATATGCTTTCTATTTCTAGTACAATCAGCGAATCCCCTTATCACACTTCGAACCTCCACTGAAGGTCAATAGAGATTTGATTATACCCACGGCAGTAGCGGCTCTTCCACAGCAGAATATATTTTGAATTTCTAATAATGCATTTGTTTTCATTCATATAATGCTGACAACAAAGCCTTTTACTAACATTTATCGTGTGTCTTTGTAACATAATATAAAGTTCAGTTAAGTTTCGCAAAAAAATGATATACTATTTTCTATTTTGAAATTTGGCACTTAATCGTGTTTTTTTGTAACTTTATACAAAGTTCAATTAAGTTTCACAAACAAAACAACAGTGATATCTAGTTTGGTATTTTGTAGCTTGGCACTACTAATATAGTAGCGAATGGAAGTGCTAGCATATCCACCATCACCATCGCTTCTACGTTGTTAAATTAATCATTTAAAGATTTTACATTGAACAGAATGTCAAATTATAGCTATGAAATACGCTTTCTTTTCGCTGCCAATATTCCTGAGCCAAGCACCTTATGGCGCCATTTATTGTCCGATAGTGCGATATACACAATTAACGATAATATACTCGTATGTTGATAATATCGAAAGTTATAGAACTGCAACCCAGTCAGCTGTTGTTCTCGTTTGCCATTCGAACTCTTTCTGACCTGGGGACAAATTTTACAAAGAAACACGTATATGTTGCAGAATAAATATTGCAAATATACATACATATATATGTATGGCACGACTGGATCGAACGTTGTTGCTCCATATGTGCTATTCGTCTAATTACAAATTCAAGCCAAATAGGTAAGTAACAATATGCGTTAAAATGCTGAACAATTTTTTTCTACCAAATGTCAAAAATTTGAAAGTAGATAATCTTCTAAGATATCTGACTTTACATTTCGCAAACGGCGTGTCTTAACGAGAAATATTATCTCTGAAAATGTAGGTTTCGATATTCTGTATAAGACAGATACCGAACTCTTTTTTTACTTTTCGAAATGTGTCTCAGAAAATTGCTAACTTTAATGAATGCTAATATCTCGAAAACGGTGAGTTGCATGGAAATATAATTCGATAAGAATTATAGGTTCTGATATTCTCTGCAATATGGATGAAGATCTTCTCAAAACTTTCGAAAATTGTAGCAACACAAAGTTGTCAGAAAAATGTCAGACTTTACCCAGAAGTTACCGGTTTTTGTGTGGAAATATGTACTTATTTCGAAAACAGTGAGTCCTACGGAAAAAAATATTAGAATTCAAATTTTACGATTTGTATTTTTCTACAAGGTGGGCACCAAAATCGTTCGATAGTGTTAAAATATCTGGCTCTACCCCAAATTAAATGGGAATTTTTTTTCAGTGCGAATATTCTGAAAGTTTTTTTTTTTTAGGTAAAGTTAACCCCCGAGCCCATTGGCACGAGCCGCCACTGACTCAAGACCACATCGAAGACTTATCTAATCGAAAGCAAAATTTGACTTCTGTTATCAAGAAACATGTATATAAATAAAGACTTTTATTATTTCGAGAGATCTTCAACATAAATGGCGTCGCCTCTCTTAACACTTCCCGGAGCTCTTAAGCCCATTTGAATTCCCATTCCTGGGGACTTGGTTGGTGCACCAGGGATTACACGATACCTGCAAAGGGATAAAAAAGGAGTTAATGTAAATTGTGTAGTAGCTACAAGTAAATCTGGCCATACGTCTTCAAAGTTTTTAGTGGTTCACCATCAGGATCACGTTCTGCTGAAAATTGATTTATGTTTGGAATGATGCATCTATAACAGGGTCCAACGTTTCGGAACACGGCTTCTTCTCCAATTTTAACCCATTTCCAGTGATCCTCATCGAACGGTGGTCCAGCAGTGTTAATATAAAAATTTGCTCTGAATCGCGACGATGGAACATTGTTCTTGAGACGCGAATTCAATTCCTGCACAGAGATATTGTTGATCAGCATGTAGCTGGAGACATCTTGAAGAGTGCCCTGAAAGATATGCATACATTTCGAGACTCTATATACCCTTTAACAAAAGTTATTTTCTTACAGTATCCTGTTTGGTGCAGTTACCATTTAAGAAATCCTTGTCAATTGGCCTCGTTGGAAACGGATACGGATAGTAGACCAATCGCAAGCCCTCAGGTTGCCCCAAAATGAATTTCGAAAACCATTTATGATATTCCTCACCGCAATCCATTACGGTGGCATAGAAGCCATATATAAGTGCTTTTGTATCTCCACTAGACTCTTCACCAATGACTGAGTAATCAAAGTCCAAATCTTCCATACCAGGTGCAGAGATCACCAGCTTTGAGCGACCGACAATTTTCGAAACAATCTGGAACATTTTTGGATAAGTTCGAGCAGTGATCATTTGTCCACTACCTTCGATTAACATCAACGCTCTGTCCTTAATGTCACCTTCGCGGACACCAAGATTCTCACAAAGAGCTTCATCTAGTTCGATTCCACCGCATGACTTAATTGGATAGAAATATAACTCCCCTAGTGTACCGACTTTTTTCCACTTGCTCGGGATGACTTCCTTCTTCATGTACTTGTAGTATAAATAGGATAGCCCTGATAGTACCGATGCTCCCAAGCCCACCCCTACACCTATCAATACTCTGGATTGCGAAGCATCTGAAAAGAATTAATTAAACGGTGAATGGCGAGAATAGAGAGAAGATCGAAGGTGTAGGTCTCACTTGTCATTTTGTCTTGTCCCCTCTTTTGTTGTTGACTTGACACTGGAATTACGGAATATGACTCGCAATGAGGCACAGTTCAGTCGGACTGATTGTGATTCAAAAGAGTGTAGGGAACTTGAGGGGAGAGATTCCGGATCTTTCACACTAGAAAACAATTTTAGCGCTTTACAGATAAAAGTTGTGTATCTCACATACGAGTAGTAATGTGTGTGTGGTGTTGTTGCGCATCAACATTTCTCACAAAAATATGATCGTGATCGCCAAATGGCGGGAAAGGGGGAACGTCATTCAATGTGTGTATTCCATTACGATCCCGTGTATTGAATTCGATTTTCGGCTGTTAGTGTTTGTATGAGTATCTAGTTAAAGAGACAAAGTATGTGGGTATGCAAGCTTCACAAATGGAACTCAGTGATCAACCAGAACGATCGTTTGTAAACAAATTGGCTTCAAAATGCTTTCTTTAAATTTGTTTGTTATTTTTGGACTTTTGGACAGACGCTTGCCGTCGTTGGCATTTCTTATGAGATTGTTGATTTATTTTTACAGTGTTGCTTAAAGTTGGGTTTGTTGACAATTCTAATCGTAAAGTTTAAGATCCCTCCATTCCAGCCGATGATCTAGATGATCTTAATAGGGCTGGAAATCGAGATGCACAGAGTGCGATATATTTCTGATATATGTATTTACGAAGTACGTTGATGATATTAACAAATTGCTTGTGTCATGACCTTGCATGTTGAAATTGTTTATATATTGATTTCGATCAACACCGCTCCCCATTGGATGGTAAAACACGGACGTCTATTCGCATGAGAGGAAATTTTCACTATATGGGTCAGAAATGCTGATTATGTGGGGAACAACTCGATCGGACGGGTGTTCAGAGGGTAAACATGAACAAATCATGGAGACATAAGCCTCAGCACTATAGATTCCAATACCAACTTTTACTCTCACATCCATGCGGTGAACTTCGGGCTCCTAATACATCGACTAGATTTTGAACCATTTAGAAGGTCGTGGGTGCATTTAGACATTTCTGAGGAAAGGCTGACCTATAACGCTGTGAATGCGCCCGAGATGCCTGTAGTAACGGCCCATCCACCAAGCTCCGAAACGTAGTCACTACTCATGGAGACTATAGTAACATGTAGTGGTATCTCACCGGGCGACAAGCTTGTGATCGCTGCAATATTTTTATAGGAAACTATTAAATACTCGTAAGCATAAGTATTTTTTGACAATTCTCCCACGTGTACTGTAATATGTTTTATTAAATATTTTATACTTTAAAGTTTTTTCAAAGGAAAAGTAACTGAAAGCGCATTAAAGTCAATAAGCGCAGAGTGTCCAGAACGGATCCTCCATCTTCTAACTCACCTCTAATATATTTCTATACAGAGGGTATTTCCGCGATTTTTAAGAAATTATATCACAAAACTGTTGTCACAACTTTTTCTTAGCAGAAAGTGGGCATGCTCCCAAAATTTTTTACCAAAATTCACATATTCTGATGAGATATTCACAATAAGACATAACTATTATCCTAAATAGCTTTGAAAAATACATAAGCATATGTTTTTTTTTTTTTTTAAAGAAAACACCCCCAAAAGTGGGCGTCGCCATGTATAGCGTGTGGACGAAATGTAGAGAAAGTCAACGTCTACATGTTTTACATAGACAATATTTTTCTGTTTCTGGGGAAAATATTAAGAAAAACGATATTTTTTTTTTTTAAATTGGGCGTGTCTGTGGGCGGATTTCACAAATTTTTACACTTGCACTGCTTCTGATTCCAGAAAGATTATATACCAAATTTTATGTTCATAATTCAACATTGAAGGCCCAAAAGCTTGTGACATACGAACAGACGGACGGACGGATGGACGGTCATGGCTAAATATATCGACATAGCTTTTGATGGCGATCACAAATGAAAATACTCGTACTTTTGGAGATCTAGCGTTGTTATTACTCTATGTTATAAACTATGTATAAAAATTAGTATACCTTGGATAGACTTGCCATTTGAGCGGCTCCAAATGCAGACGTTGAAATGTGCAAGTGAATTAAACGTTGTGGAAAACAGGCTAAGCTAAACTTGTTAGCCGATGTCTCAAATCGATCGGTGTTACCAACGTCAATATAAGAAAGTCATTCCTGAAGAATAGATACTCGTAAATAGATGTGCTATACATTTTCTGTAAGTTGAAATTATTTTTGACAGTCTCTGTTTTTTTTCCCATTTATTTATGTAATGCAAACAAATATAACCAGATCAAGAAGACATTTGTTCCGCCGTGCTACGAAGTGATACGAAGTGGATAAAAAGGACATAAAAAAAGTACAAGAGCGGGGTATGCTAGGTCAGATGGTAGCAGTTCAGAGCAGTCATCTGTTATATGTGAATTCAAAATCGTCAAATCTTTGTGCATCGATCGAACATCACTGCTTTGTTGCGATGCTGATGAAATGCTTGTCCTATTTTTCTTCTCTAAAAAAACAACCATTTAAACCTCCTCTCGGGAGTGAAGCTTTAAATACTTTGCACTCACACTAACAAATAAAGAGATGTCATCGGGTATTGTCATTTGTTGGATGTCGAAAATTGCCTGTGCTAGTACCTAATCATCACCAAAAGGAATAATTATATAACTTCGTCGTTTCTGATTGTACCTCGTAGCTTAAATTCTTAAAAAGTTTTAAATGACCTCATTGGTTAAACATGGAACCATGCAATTGAGTCTATCAATTCTGTAGCCTAAACATCTGGACGGATTTTCTTCAAACTTTATATCAGGTGTCTCTGTGGGGCTACAATTCGAGACGAAATCGGAATTTTCATTCTAACCTCAAAATTAACGGTACTTCACTAATGCTCGATTTTGGAAAGTTCACTTTTCTCCACTTTTACATAAACAAATCTGGGTGATTTCCTGTACAACACATATGTACATAGGTGCAAGTAAGTGTGACTCAGTGTTGCACTTTATTTCTTTGGCGTTTGCGCATCAGTTAAACAACTTTGAAATAATGAACAGTTGACTTTGAAAATGATGCCAAGTAGGATGTTGAAAATCGTCATTGCAGTGACGCGTCTCTGAGTTTACACTATATATCATTACGTCTTACGTTCCATGTGTACATATTCTTTATTAATGCAATGTTCATAGTTTTCCAATGCTTTTACACTGCAATTAAAGTTTAAATGTAAACCGCATTACAACTAAGACGGGATAAATATGTTCGTAATGTTTAAAAACGTAAATGTAGAATCATAATGTAGAAACAATTAAATATGAATAACTATATACCTTCAAAAATGTTATGTAATATTTATACAGCAATCGTTTCGTACAGTTCAAGATTACATTTTGTCAAGAGTGAACGCATGGCAACTCCGTCTATGGAAATTAGCTTAGATGCTTTTCTTTCCCTCGTTAACTAGTTGTAAGTTAGTCACAACACTACATACATAAGCGTACAACCTGTCAACTGAACAAATTATTTTTAGCAAGTATTTCATAACATCTGACTTTTATCATATTCTGTATTTAAATTCACACACTAAACTTTAACTTTAAACTTTAATTAATTTATTAACTCATAGCTAGACCAATTCTAAGTAGGTAAGCTCATAGAAACATTTTTAAAAGTGGACAATTCTGTAAATATCGTCAATCTTCAAGTGTGAGTCGGGCCTTACGTGTTTAGTTTTCCGTGTCATTGTTTTAATTGACTCATCGGGTTAGATCAAACAAACACTCTTTGTTCCATGTCTGTCCATATTGTAATATGCGAGCTACGGCTCGAGTAGATAAAACGCTATTCTGCGAGATTATTTCTTTATTTTCTAGTCTATAGAACAACTCAAGTTCACACTATACTGTTCTTCGCAAATTCTTTCCTTACAAGGTCTCTTTCTTCTCAAATCACTTTATCTCATTCCAATTACTTAATTCACAAATCCAAACTAATTACTTCTTCTTGTTAACTCTTAACTTTCAATTTATCACAAAATTACAACTCCGCCGATTATCACTTTTTCAATCTCTTCGTGCGGTTCGAAAACCAACTGCCCTGCCTCGATCGCCATCTGTCCTTATATAGTCGCATTTCTGATAGCCAGAAACTTCTAGCAAATTCTTCGACCACTGGAACAAGAAAATTCTGATGTAATAATTCCAAGATGACAGCTGCAGCCAATAATCTCTTGTGGTTATAATTCTCTCTTAATTCCGCGACGTCGTCTTAGATATAATCCGTCTCTGACCGTGGACACGAACCTCGAATGAAAAGACACTTCGGAATGTGTTGCATACTTTTGGAGCGTAGTTATTATGCTACATTATGTTACAATATGTTTGTCCTCACACGGCTCACTCGAAAACTACTCAAGAGATTTTGATAAAACTTGATTTGTATGTTTGTTCTAATCCGTTAGTTTCGTCTAAAAATTGTGAAATTCGTATGAAATGTGGGTGGGATGTGGGGCCGGGGTTTCAAAAATCTTTAAATCATTTTTGTTAGCCGCTTAAATCAAGAACGTCTGAACGGATCTTGACAAAATTTGGGCTGTAGACTCAGACTGACACATTAGTGGTCCTACTTTAAAATTATCGAAATCGAATGAAAAAGGGGTAATATATGGTTTAAAAGATATTCCAATCACCTTAACGGATTTTGATGAAATTTGGGTTTTGAAATTATTGAAACTATTAAATGAGAAACAAATTTCTGAAATAAACTCTCTCAAATTCAAGAAAAGTATCCGTATCCTTTTCGTATGAAATCTTGAGATCCTACTTTCTTAAGTCTTTTTTGATTCAAAATTTATTTCACAAATTTGTTTCTTTTGACGGTGTTCACACTGGACTAAAGGACTGGATTTTTTTTGACGTTTCGTGTTCAGACTGATAGTCCTGTCTGAACACTTCCGCGGAATCATTTTGACATATTAATTGTCAGTGTCTATCAAATTGGTTTCTTTTCTTTTTTTTGCTTACTTCGAAAATTTGAAGAAATTTAATTAAACAATGAGTGATAGTAGTGATAGTGAAAATACAGATTTATTTTTTATTTTCAAAATTTCATTTTAAACACTTTTGTCGAGTGACAATCGATTGACATTTTCAAATGTCAGAAAAAATTCAAACATTTTAAAACATTTCACCTCTCCACTTCCCCATTTGCCTGTAAATGTCAAAAGAAACTCCAGTCCGTCAGTCCTGTGTGAACAACCTCTTTGATTTCAAATCCTTTTTGCTGTCAAACATATCAGCTGTAGTTCATTTGACAGTTTAAATTGTTTCTACATTCAGCTGGAAGAAAATTACAGAAAAGTGATCGAAGAAAAAATCATATTTCTCTCACTTTCGTTAAGTCTCTCGGTACGCGTACGGTTTGAAAATGTTTTCAGATATAATATTGCGTTTGCATATCTCTTGTTGCAGGGTTGGCTAATTTATTTAAAAACTTTTGTAGACTAGAGCTTTTTTATTTTTATTTTCCCTCAAAAATACTAGTATCAAGATCGTCTATCTAAGGAAAATATAGTTGAGTATTGAGGAGAAAACATTTTTTTTAAAGGGTTATCGCTATTTCTCCTAAATCAGATACCTAAGCATGTGTCACAACATACTTAGTTAAATTCTATTTTAGTATAAATAAACATAAAAAAATAAAATAAAAATAGAACAAGAAAATGCATAAGCACCAAAATGATTCTCCTCAATATAGCAGCGATTGCTAGGTAAACATTGATATTTAAACTGAATTTCTACCATAATAGTCTGTCTTATCAAAAGTTAGACTCGATTAAAAGCGCTTATCTATTCATATGGCCATAAAAAACGAAAACCAATGACTAGTATTAATTTAAGAATCTTTGCGTGCTTTCAGTTTTGTTTTCTCAATGAAGACGTATCAGTTCGCGTTTGCTTTGGGTGTCACAGCTGCTGGAACATCTACTCTACTGTACTATCTATATAAACGACGAATTAAAAATAATACTCCCAAAGAAGGTTGGCAATATGCTGGAACTCTCGAAGAAATTATAATGTATCCCATCAAGTTGTGCGGTGGCATCGAACTCAATGAAGTAACATGCATGAAGTATGGCATAGAATGTGGAAGCTTTCGAGATAGAATACTGATTTTGGTAGACGAAGATGATCGCATAGGCTATGCTGGAAGTCGACCTCAGATGTGGGAAATTAAATCGGAATTTGTTGGTGATGATGAGATACAAGTCACTGCACCAAAAATGGAACCCTTATTGTTGAATATTCCACAATTGATTAAAGACCGCAAGGAAGTGATCAGATGCTTTGAAAATATTCGAATTCCACTGATTGAATGTGATTCACAGTTCGGAAGTTGGTTCTCGAAATTTTTATTGGGAAAGGATAGTGGAATACGGCTGTTTGTTTGTTTGACTCCAGTACCAAAGAAGAGACTATTTCGTAAAAGTGTGGTAAGTAAATAAATAATAATAATCCGACATCAAATTATATCACACATTTAGAAGTTTAATCGTTTATCTTGGTCAGGAGGGTAACGAGAAACAGGGTGTTGCAAAATATAAATTTCATATCTCACATATAAAAATGTTCATCTCTTTGGGGGTTTTGACCCCTCCGGGTGATCAAGATGTACACATTTAGTAAAATGTGGAAAATAATGCAGCTGAATGTTTGATTTTCATAGTACAGAGTGTTTCGAAATGGATAGCCCTACTTTGAACAGACCTTTATACTCGTATTGGGAAAGGATAAAAATACAAAGAAAGACTTTGATGATTAAATAACAAGCTTTCAAATTTATGAACCATTACTAGGCAAAATTTAGGAATCAAAATAGATTACGAAGCAATTTAGGCGTCTTTTAGTATGTTCACAACAATTTGACAAATATTCAGCTTTACATTATTTTTCTGCTACAAATAGGTAACATTTCCTGTATATTGGGTCGTTAGTTAATACGACTTGTAAAATTGCATCTTGTAGAAATTTTATCATTAAAAATGTAGGCGAAGGTTCAGAATGGCTAAGAATCCATCTTGCTTGCTTTTCTGTAGTTCGGAAACTATTTACTCGGTGAAAAAAGTATTTGCCTCTTCTACAATATTCCCTATAATATTTTTCCAGGTGGTGGTGGAGGAAGGTGCAAAACTTGGAACATTTTTCAGGATGCCTAGGTCTATGTATGACCTTTTCCTGACCCTCATTTTACTGAACTAAATTACTACTATCCGAAGTATTTTTCAACTTTCGATAGAATCTATAGTAAAAATCTTCAGCGTGATACTAGATAAGGGCAAAACATACAAATAATTCACTCGTTGGGTAGGGATGCAAGAAGTCAACTTCAAAAGTGACGAACAACAATTCATAATATGAGAGCAATAGTGTGAGAGAGAGCATTATACCAAATCAAACCAAAATGATTATTCGTAGGAAATATGAACATGCTCATTGTTGCAACACTTTGCCTTCATAAACTTAGAACCGCGTAATGAAGGTAGTTTACTAGAAAAGTTAAGGCCAATATTTTAAGCTAATGAATGTACATAATGTCCTGACCGTATTTCTCGTTATATTTGAACGAACGGGTAAATTAAAACCATCCCGTTGTGAACTTTTTAGTTCTACTCAGTGGATATTATCTCGATTTTTAAGAAATTTCACCATGCAGTTTGTTGCTAAGACTTTTTCTTAGAGGAAAGTGAGCGTGGCTGTCGGAAGTTGTAACCGAAGTTCACGGATTCTGGTAAAATATTCACAATAAGACTTAATTGTCACCGTTTTTCATAAAAACACCCACACAAAAGTGTATGGCAACTTGACTTGATTATGTTTCTTCTAAAAATGACTAGTTTCCATCCCTCATAGTTGTCGATCAATTTCTTTTCGACGAGTTTCCCTCCCAACCTCTCATTTCTCCGTGAAAGCTCTCTAAAGGCTATCACAAGCGTCGTGATTTTTAAGAAAGATTATCAGTCCGTTCAAAACGTAAGATTATCTCAGTGAGCGATGCCAGTTATTGGCTGTACTTTTATAACAAGAAATCCAGCTAAGAAATAATGAAAGTATGTGGCCACCACCGTTCTTTGTTCTTCTCTGCACATACGAGTATATGCCTCGATGAGTAAAGGGCAACAATAATAGACTTCAGTTTTCTTAGCCTTACGCCAAAACCGAACCAAAAGCCCTAAGCAAACTTCAAAATCTATAAAATTGTTTACATTCAGTTTGGTTTCAGTGCAGGAAGAAGAACAAAATTAAAAGAATTCAAATTGTTGCATCTTGTAATGGAAGAGATAGTTGGTCTGACAAAAATTTGTTTTCTTCCTTTGTCAGGTGCTGTCAAATTTCCGTACGTAAGGTGTCATTTCATTTACACTCTCCGTAAACCCACTGAAGTTAACGAAAATTTGACGAAACCGACGATAATCCTATTTTGATCATGACATTCGATTAAGCTGCCTTTTTCTCAAAATGCTCCAAAGTCTGCATAGTCCCACAAAAAGAACACACGATCTTGGTGGGTAATTGATGTCGAGAAACCTCGAAATTAAACGGCCGGGGAACTTTTCGTGTAACCGTCCTGTTAGAACTACAATGTCTTCAATATTAGGCCAAAAAAAGTTGGCCATCATTTGACTTTATAGGGATGAAGTTGCAAGACCAAACGGATCTGTAGGAAATGCCCAATTGCTGAGTGCGGCGTGGAATTGACAATTCCGGGTTTTCGACTATTGAGACACTCACAGCGACTATGCTTTCAGTTGATCGATTAAGACGACCATAATCAGTTTTTAAATCGCGATACACAGATATTACAGAACTGTTATTTTTGTAGTAATATGCAGCAATTTTAATGCATGTAGCAGTGGTTAAACGATCCATATTTTAAAATGGCATGGCAAGAACTAGCTACCTGTCACTATAGATGACAGATGCCATATAGCAGGGATGTGAAATCTCAACTTTGAAATGAATAACCCTTTACGTATACACGTATAGGATATCACAAATTAGTTTTTCCACATAAATGATCCCA
This sequence comes from Pocota personata, assembly GCA_963082735.1. Lineage (NCBI taxonomy): Eukaryota > Metazoa > Arthropoda > Insecta > Diptera > Syrphidae > Pocota > Pocota personata. The sequence goes on from OY720430.1 coordinate 8,665,654, forward strand.
GGCTGGTCATTCTGTCATCGCAGTTAATCAGTTGGGTATATACCGTGACATGTTTAGACTAATACCTAGGTGCGGTGAATTTTCTAATTCAAATCCGTTGCTCATTTAACGGTCATTAACTTTGTCGACGGACACCACATTTTCTTTATTTATTGCTTCTACTCGTACAGTAAACGCATTTTTCTTTTTATTTACATTTCAAAAATGGTTGGACATCGTTGATGTTCTTCAGGCCACTATGTATTTAATTTTTACTTTACCTATTTCCATTTGCTATCTTATCGCATTCAAAGAGTAATTTAGATTTTAAGATTTGATATATTTTTGTGTGTGTTTTTTTTTAGACGCTAAATCCATTTATGGTCATCAGCGACGAATCTATTTCGGACTTGAATGCACGCCTTGCTAACAAAGTCCATCACTGGCAATTTCGAGGTAATTTTTTGATAAACACTCATTTGCCAGCTTTTGCTGAGGATAACTGGAAGTGGATGCGAATTGGCAATGATGCTATATTCAGGTACAAGGCGCCATGCTATCGCTGCATTCTACCCAACATTAACACGTTCACATGCGAACGCAGTTCAGATTTTGAACCGCTGAGAACCCTAAAGAGGTATAGTAGTTTACTAATTGTTAAAAGAATATTTCCATAAATTCTTTCTCATGCGTGCGCCTACACTATCTAGATACCGAATGAGAACGGGAAAAATTGAGCCTGAGATGGGAATCTATTTTGATCTCTACAGAGAGGGAATTGCGAAGCGTGGCGATGCCGTGTACGTTATCACGTGAAGCTGCATATAATTGCGTTTAATAAAAATTTCTATTTACAAACTGGTTCTCTCTGTTTTTATTCCCAGTTTGTTTGCAGAAGAGTGTTCTCTGTAAGTCCACCTAAGCATGTATCTCAACTTCACCTCCGTTATCAAATTGATTTGATTGCACAGAGTACAGAGAGTGTTACTTTGCTATCGGTTGGATTCTAGAGAAAAACACATTTTCGTCAGTTTGTGGTGGAGAGTCTTGAAGTTTAGTTCGTTTCTCTCGACCCCGGAGTTTGAACGCATTTTAAAGTGCCGGCCGGTTGTGGTGGAGAGTGGTGTCTTGAATGTGTCATCTGGGAGTTGTTTGCCATTGAAAACTTGTCTTTCGACCGGATTCAGTGACCCGTTTATTATTGTTGTTGCTGTCTTCCATCATCCTAAAATGGCGTGTAAGTGTCGCAAAGTGGTTTACTTCGAGCATTGAACTGGAAATTGTTTATGCTGGTGGTTGCATAAGTGGTGAAGTTGTTCATAAGTTGTAACTTTGAAAGGGAGTGCACCTCATGTAGACATGTGTTTTAGTAGAGGTGATTGACAACAGTGACCTGCGCAATGACAAAACATTTTGGAATATTGTGAATGATTCACATATGTAGTTTAGAAATTCTATTTGTTTGGATAGATTTTTTTTTTTTTTTTTTCAAGTGAAACACGAGTGACATTAATGATAAGACCGGTCTCTTGTCTGCCTAAGATAAATTATGTAAACAATGGAACTATACTAATTGTTAAAATATTAACGTCTAGTCTATAGCAAGTTAAATATTTTGAAGCACAATTTCAAAATGTTTTGGGATACGTTTTGTAGTTTCTTCTTGAAGGCGGGTCACCTTTAATAAAATGATGGACCATGTTGTTCAAATGACTTGATTTAGGTCAATTGCTTTGGACCATATTGAACAACAAGATCACTCAGGAAATGAGTTTGGTGGAGTTAGAGAAGCATGCTGTATGATATCACTTAAATTATGACATAATTGATGTCAACACATAATTAATGTCACGACATATTTTAATGGTGTACAAAAAACACGATGATAACAAGACACACTCGTCATTTTTGACATTATGACATATTTATGTTATGACATAATTATGTATTAAGGCATAATGATGTCATGACAATTTACATTACAAGCCATAATTAGATGACATAAAGATGTCAAGATACCATGGTGTCAACACATAATGAGGTCAAGGCTTAATGATGTCAAGATGAAACAATGTCAAGCCATCACGTTGCCAAGGCATAAAGATGGTAGAACATCATGATGCGAAGACATAACGATGACAAGATATTATGGTGCCACTGCGAGAGGTGATGGATGATTTCCATCTTTCGCCTTTGATGTCCTTTTTTATTATTCCGTGCAAGAATGGTATAAAGCGGAACACCGATTGATTTATCATGGTGTCTGTCTGTCAGTATGTCACACGCTTGTAAATTTTGAACCGTTAGACCCAGAAAGGTGAAATTTTGCACAAAAATAGTATAAGCACTTTTACACGCGAAGTCTCGAAACGAAAGACACTACATTTTTAGGAAAGGGAGGTGAGAAGTAGAGGAGGTAGTCCGTGTCGGCCGGGTAGAAGAATCTGAAAGACTTTTTGTGTATTTTCTTTTGCCTCGTTCGTAGTTGTTTTCATTTGCTTCATTCTTTTTTTCTCAGCGTCGAGTGCGTATCATGCGGAAGAATTTTTGGTGTGAGTATGTTTCATGTGTGTGCTGCAACCACCACTGAACACAGTAAAATATGAATCTAGCGAGAAACAGAAATATAAAAAATCCTAATCGATAGAATTTCGACGTCTAAAAGTAATACACGACACCAAAAGAGAATAATGAAGTATATTTCATTTCGAGTCTTCGCGTGTAAAAGTGCTCTATGTGGTGCACCAAAAATTATTAGGACGAAAAATTAGAAATTGGCATTTGGCATAAACCGCAAACAAGTAAATATTTTTTCACCCCAACTTGCGACAATGAATTCCAATATGTAAAAAATATTTTTTTTTGGATAGAAATTGTTTAACAAAAAACCTCAATAACCAATGCAAAATCAATGTTCCTCCCCTCTAACTCCGAAGTATGAACGCGAAATTTCGAAATTTCGAGGGTATTTAAGGTCATGATAAGATTACGCTAATAATATATAAATTCTCCTGCTTCATATGATTTTGTTTATTTTAATAGAAACACACCCAGCTTAGCTGATGGTCTAAATTTTCAAAATGTGAGAAGTGTGATTTGAAGTCTTTTAAAACCCCTCCTAATGTCTTATTCCCCTTTTATCCGATTTAGATTATTTCATCAAAATCTATTCAGGAATTCTTCAATTAGGTTTCCAATAAATATGATTTCAATATTTATAGCTCGGCCCTCACATCTTACCAGCGCTTCGCTGATTTTGACATTTTTTTCAATAAAATTTCTCAAAATTTCTTCCGTAGTTCCGGATGTAAGAACAAACAGTTATGTGGACATGGAATAAAAAGTCTACATTTTGATCTACAAATACGATTACATGCATATATAATCCTTTCCCTTGTATGAACGTATAAGTCAAATTAAGACATAGGTAAAACAATTGTACGGAGCACTAATCGCGCGAGTCCCCACCTCAAAGTTGACCAATTTGTCCATGTCCGTCTGTCTGTCCGATTGTCACTACTTTTCAGAATCCGAAGCAGTACAAGAGTAAACAGTTTCAAAATCCGTCCACAGACACGCTCACTTTTTTCGTTTTTCTCAAAGTTTTTTCCTAAGAACTAAAAAAAAAAAAAATTGTAGACGATGACTTTTTCTACATTTTTTTCACGTCGATTGGCCACTTTTGGGGCGTTTTTCAAAGTTATTTACGGTGATGGTAAATATCCCATCAGAATCTGTGAACTTCGGTTAAAAATTGTGGAAGCCACGCCCACTTTCTGCTAAGAAAAAGTTATAACAACAGTTTTGTGATGAAATTTCTTAAAAATTGTGGAAATATCTTCTGTTTAGAAATGTATCTTCGCATCTATTTTAAAAATTTCGCAACGCCACGCTCACTTAATTAGGGGTGAGTTAAAAGATGGAAGGAGGGTATCATATTATCCGTTCTAGACGGACTCCTATATGGTGAATTTTGGAAATACAATCAAATTTCAGTAGGACAACATTTCCTAGCGAATTTCCCTTAACACCTTTCGAGATTGCAGTGAAGAATAGACTGGGAATCTTAATTGAAGACATACTGAAGGAGCCTTTCATGTAATTTACTCTGAATTGCAGGCAAATCAGTTTTCGTAAAATCCCAACATAATAAGTTGCTATCATTGTATTCTTATCGTCTACGAAAACAACTCCTTCGGCATTCCAGAACACTGTAGCCATAACTTTTTAACTGACCTTTCTGCTTTCAATTTTTAAAAACCATAACTTTCCTTTGGTAACCACTCATCTCCACTTACGAAGCGAACAAATAAATTTGTATGTATTTTCCGTGATAGATCCTCGTCTTAAACATTTTTTGAAATTCAGAACACATGTCCACATTGTTGTCGTTGACGGTATTTCTGAGAATTTTTCAGCTCCTCAATGCCTTCTTTCAAAAGCTTGATTCACTAACAAATTCGAGTACGACTTGGTGATTGATCCCCGTAAATTTGTTTTCAACTACCCGAACACAATGGAGAAGCGCTGCAAATTAAGTCGCTGTAGTACAAACTGTCAAATAAATCGCTGAAGTAGCAATGCACGTACAAAATGGCGAAGCGCAGCTCGATTGACCAAGTTTTCAAAACGAAAGATATTCGCGCTGTGTTTCGTGAAAATGTTTTTTATGATGGATTTATTTTATAATAATGACTGGGGAAGAAGATATCGCATGCTATGAAATTATCCGTAGACGGCTCTGCCATTGTGTTTTTTTTTTGTTTTTGTTTTTAACTGTCAAAAAGTAGTGCAGCTCGTTCGGAAGTTGAAGTTGACTCACTTGTGCTGCAGCTACTTTTTGTACTTAAGCTGCAGCTTCGCATTGTGCATACATGCTATAGGGAGTACGTGTATTTCAACTTTGACAGCGCTGCGTACTGCACCTTCAGCTTCACCATTATGTTCGGGCAGCAAGTCATTAGTGCCACTACTTCATTCGAGATTGACCACAAATTTGAATCGAATTTCGAAATGAAAATTTTTCATTCTGCAAAGAATTGGGTTTTTAAAAAAAATGAATTTCGAAATGAATTATGCAAACGTAGAAATTTTCCAAATAAGTAATACGTTATATTTTCAAGAAAAGTATGCATTTTTACCATTCAGCTGCTAGAACGAGAAAGAGAGACCCTATTCCTGTTTTTGATATACCCTCGTATAACAATCGGAATCTTGAAGTTTCCTTTCATTAAAATTTTACTCATATTTCACTTACAGCTTTCTTTCAAAACTTGGACCAAACACGCCTTTCACTTTACGTTGCTGCTGGAGTCGGTATAGCAACAGTAGCTGGTGTGATATACCTTTACAAACGTTACAGAGACAACTTTATTCCCCCAAAGGAGTGGAAAAGAATTGGAGAACTGACAGACCTTATTTGCTATCCCATCAAGTCATGCGGACCTGTCCGAGTGAACTCGATGCATTGTTCGAAACTTGGCTTAGAAAGCTACCTGATACGTGATAGGTAATCAAGCCATCCCCTTACTTTTACATTTTAAAACTAATTTCTCATTATTTAGAGTCTTCATGGTAGTGACTACGAATGGTGAATTTATCACGGGAAGACAGCATCCCAAAATGGTGTTGGTACAACCCAGTTTTCAAGACAAATTAATGAAACTGTCAGCACCTGGAATGATTGATGTAGAAGTCGATGTAGAAAGGCTTTCTAAGCTGACTCCGATCAAGACCTCTGTTTGGGGTCAAAGTGTGAAGACTGTGGACTGTGGAGAGGATGTTGCTCGATGGTTCTCCCGCTATATTCTTTGTGAAGACTTCGGACTTAGATTGATGTATTATCCATATGATCATTCCACAAGAGATGTGCGATCACATAATAAAATCTTTAGCACAATGCTGAGAGAAGATTCGGTGAGTGGTGACTAGATAAACTTTTAAAACATTTTGAGATGAACAGTGTTTCTTTAGGGAGCACTTCATGATGCCACAAGCTTTATGCTCTTCAATGAAAGTTCGCTTGTCGATTTGAATACACGCTTGGAGAATCCAGTGTCAGTGTTAAATTTTCGACCGAATTTCCTTGTAAAAGGTCCGGCTGCATATGAAGAGGATCATTGGAAATGGTTAAAGATTGGAGAGGAGGTTATATTTAGGAGTGTCAAACCATGCACGAGGTTAGTAGACATAGGAAATGATTATCGCAGCTTTTTAAACAATTTTCTTTACGCCCGTATAGATGCATTTTTACAAATGTCAACCCAGAAACGGCTGCTCGAAGTCCAGATGGAAATCCTTTAAATACACTTAAAGGATACAGACAGTTTGCTAAGACTGGAGAAAGTCCTGTACTGGGAGTCCATTTAGGATTACGGAAAGCTGGACAAATATCTGTTGGAGATCATGTGTACGTTGAGGGTTAGCTCTAAAATAAGCTTACATAAATGAGATGTGTTTTACAAGGATTTGAGGACAAACGATTTGATGGAAACTTATTCAGGACATTTTGCAACGCTAATAGACTAGTTATTTTATATAAAGAAACAAGGACGCAATAAATATGTACTTATTAAACTGCCTAATCAGTAGTAATAGGAAGAGTTTTAGTACATTCATATGTATAATAATTGATGGCAGTGGCCAAAGCTTATTGTACTGTTTATTCGCTAAAAAAAAGATTCACATCGCGTTTCAGGAACGCAAGAAGTTATCCAATCCTACTTTCTCATTTCGGGTATATTGAATACCGAAATCGCTCTGATTCCAACCAATTCAAGAACGGGGCTAAAATATGTCCTATGTTGCCAAAGTGTCTTATACGGTAGTAATCAAGCAAGAAGTAGCTTAGATGACTAAAAGGAGAGTTTAAATATTTAAAGGAAGTTCACTAAAGATGATTGGTTGTAGAGAGATGTATGTATGTACGTATAGGCCAGTTGGACTCATGTCAATACTTCAATACATTTTCTTCAGGAAATTTACAAATCCCGCAACACTCAGATTTGTTTTTCGGTCCAAATCCAACGGGGTCAGATCACAGGGTCTTGGTAGCCAATTGATGTCACCAAATTTCGAAATTAAACGGCCGGGTAACTTTTCGTGCAATAGAGCTAAATTTTCCTGTGTTGTGTGGCACGTAGCCCAGTTTTGTTAGAATTACATGTCGCTTACATCAATGTCTTCAATCTCCGGCGAAACAAAATGCCCGATAACGCCGATGGTCCACAGCGCACCCAAAACTGTCACCCGTGGTGGATGCCCCTCAACGATCACATTTGGTTTCTCAGAACCTATAATTCTGCAATTTTGTTTGTTTACGTCGCCGAGCTAGAAATAGGCCGCCGAGCTAGAAATAGGCCTCATGGTGAAGATTTTGTTCGAAAAATTTACGTCAACTTGTTGATTTTCCAGCACCCAATTGGCGTATGTTCTGCTCATTATATGGTCTATTGCGGTGTTTAAACAATCCATATTGTAAAATGATAAGGCAGTAATTGGTCGTTTTCGTAAACGTCATCTGCATCAAATTGCTTTTGCATAATGTTCTTAAACGCAAGCTGCAAAAGTCGTTTGTTCGAAAACAACATTATAAATCACGCTGCATTTGCAGCATGTTCGATAATGCATTGTTTGCAGGGCAGATGTTCATAAACGTCATCTGCACTGCAAAAAAGCAGCAGCAGCAGCATCTGAGCTGCGCAATAAGAAAAATGACTGAATCGGACTACTCGGAGTAATTTCAATCTCGTGAATAGAAAGAACGTTTCGTCCACGTAAATTATAATTATTGTTATGACTTGTACTCTCACTAAGATTTTCCAATACAATTTTCTCAATAAATTTTGTTAAGGGCTCCATTTTGCTTTGTTTGAAAACGTCAAATGCGATTGCAAAAAAAAAAAATCATGCAGGCGATTCAGATCAATGGTAGCAACAAACTTTTGCAGTTTGACGTTTGCAACCCTTAAGTGCTGCAATGACGATCAAATTGACGATCAAAATGGCGATCAAATGACGTTTTCGAAAATGGCCATTAACTACCTGACGCTATGGATGACAGATGGATTTGACAACTGCCATATGTGAAATCCCAACCTCCAAATGATTAACCCAAAAACCGTTATTGATGTTCCGCACTCGGGCTCGAATCTGCACAGTTCAGTTCACAAACAAAAAACACTACACCCCGGCCACCATGTCAATATATGCTTGATACTAATCATTTCTTCGTCGATTCTGTTAAATCTTGATGAAAAGGGAATGCGGATAATAACCCAACGGAAAAATAATCCCGTTTTCTGTTAGTCGGAGAGAGTGGCGCGCTTCGCTCGCGGCAGACTCTCAGTATTTCATTTTAGAGCTGTCATTCGCTGGGCTCGCCCCAATTTTGGTTTTTTATTTCTTCTGGAAGTACCTACATACAGGAGTATGGCATTTATTTTACTTTAATTATTTAGTCGTTTTGTTATTATTAGGTCTGTGCGGGTACACTTCTGAAAAAAAAAAAAAAATATATTTTAAATTTCAGAAATCGAGAGACAATTTTTTCAACATCAAGAAAAGTACCCGTACGGTTTTCGTATGAAATCTTGAGAAGCGTCAATTTAAGATGGATTTTCTCAATATAGTGACATGCATTTCTCACATCGGGCGTACAGTGCCTTAATACCACCGAACAAATATTCTTTTTCTTTCCCTTCAAAATGACTTTCTACGGCCGCCTTAATCTAGTTCTTATCTGCATATCTCCGACTTCGCAACTCCTTTTTCAAATTGGAAAAAAGGAAAAAGTCGCTCGGGGACAAGTCTGGGCTGTAGGGTGTGTGGTCTATCGTTGAAAAACTTGTGTCTTTTAAGGCCTGTCTCAAAACCCGAGCAGGCGCGTTATCCTTCAAAAACAACACACCGTACCCCTTTACCAGGTAATCAATCAGCAAAACATCTTCGCTGTCTAAAAAAACAGTCGGGATAAGCTTCGAAGCCAACTTTTCCACTGCGAAGACTCTTGTTTGAACTGCGGATCGTATTGGCGAACCCAAGTCTCATCTACAGTTACGATTCGGTTGCAAATTTCGTCGAGATTGTCCCCGGCTAACTTTAAAAAATCTTTGCAGCACTCTGGCACTCGTTGCTTGTCGAACGGCGTGAGCATTTTCGGTACTCAGCGCGCACAAATTTGTATCATGTTTAAATGCTCGTACAAAATTTCTCCAATCCAATTTTTGCTGATGTGCAACTCGTCCGCTATCTGGCATATTTTTATTCTTCGGGCGGCCAGAACTAACTTTTCCGACGTTTGCTTCAGTGACCAGTGACACAGGACAAACAGGGTCGTCTTCATAGCTCTCTCGCCCTTGTTGAAATAAGCGAGCCCATTTTTTGACCATGGTATACGAAGGCCCAGATTCCTGAAGAGTCGATGACATGTATATATAAGCAATTTTCCTTTCTTCACGAGGTACTTTATCACGGCGCGGTACTGAAAATTGCGAGAATTTCCGATTTCGGCTGACATGATGTTTATTCTACCATATATTAAAACAAAATGACATTATTATTGAAACGAGGTGACAATCAATTCAAAAATCTTTGCATAGGTGTACAAAACACTTCTTTTTTTATTTTTGTCCACTGGTCAACGCACTGTGCAGATGTCCGATTTTGTTTGGATATTTTTATGCCCAAAACACATGTGCAGAACTCTGTATGCAGTAATATTAGAACAAATGCTTTAATTCGCGAAGCTACATATAATTGCTGCATGCAGTGCTGTTCTGCAAGACATCTCTATTTTTAAATTCGCTGCAATCGACAGTGTTGCCACAACACATAAAAAAAAGAAGTAAATTTGAGGTATTTGGTATAACCAACTTTTGAATTTCATTGTTTGTTTACTTAAAACTCCCAGTATGACTGGTAAACATTTAAAATCAATATCACTTTCTGAACTTTATTGTATTTTGAAATATTAATTTTTTATCAATTCACACGGAAATTATTTTCACGAAAGCAAATTAAATTTCAATTCAGTACCCGTCAGTGACAGTAGCTGTAAAATGACAGTATCCGATGCGATGCACGTCAAATAATATCTGCACGTCTGTTTCACATGCAGAGGTGCCAACAGTAGATTTTCTGCACATGTGTTTTGGGCTTTAATATGTTGCTTAGGATACGATCGTACGAGTCGTATAAAGCAAATCTAAGGCCCCTGGATCCTCCTTCCCGTTTCCTTCAATAAAAGATTAAGAATATTATTTTCTAAATTCTTTATTTACAATATCCTTAAATCTTATAACAACTGAATAAGATAAAAAATTTGTTCCTAAATTCTTTCTTCATTTGTATTCCATTTCGTATCACTAAAAGCGAAGAAAAAATAAAAATAGAAATAAGAGTGTGCGTATGCGTATGTATTTGTGTTTTTTGATTTTCATTAATCGAGTTCTCTTTCAGTGTGCTCTTCTTGTTCTCGTGTAACCAAACCAGAAAAAAATCTTACAAATAATCATACGAAACTAAAAAAAAATAAGCCCAGGGATGTACATACATTATATTACAGGGTGACTTCCACATTGTCAATAGTTTCAAATTAGAAAAAAAAAAAAAACACATAAACGTATAAAAAAAAAACAAATATACAATTTTGTATTTTTATCCGTTGTTTACAACTAAAACTTAAAAATTAATAAAAAAATAAAAATTATGTATAAAACAATTCCACATTCTCCATTTTTTTTTAGCTTAATGCTCCATACAAAATAAAAAATAAAAAACAAATAAAAAATTTACAATTACATATAGGTAACAGACCTCCGAATAAGCAAGGATCAGCTCTTTCTAATTCATATTTATTTAATAACAAAAAAAAGTATTTTCCTTTTTAGTGACTTTGACTACCATCAGAGATTATTGAGTGGGGATTTGGGGGGGTTTCATTCCAGCCTCAATAAATTTAAATATAAAAATTAAAAAAAAGTATAAGAAATACACCACAGTCATTAGAAATATTTACAATTGTTTTGTAGATACTGTTGAGAAGAGGGTTTTTAAGGTAAGACATTTTTAAGAGCGCATTACACTGGGGATAGCCTTGAAAGCTTTTCAATCAGCTACGTAAGCATTTATGTAAATAAAAATATAAAAAAAACTATACAGCAACAAACAGTTGCCACTCTAAAAGCTTTTGTTTAACACTTTTGCATCTTTGATTAAGCGTTTTACACTAAGCGAAGATGATTGAAGACTCTTGAAGGGGATAAAGGACTACTACAAGGATAATATAGCTATACAACGTATTAGTTATAAATAAATAAGGTTTTTGTTTTTTGTTTTAGTTGGTATTGTGTGTGTAAAATTGTTTTGTAGCAGGTTTTTGTATATGAATTCTATTTTACTTTTATATAGATATTTTTGTTTTATTGTAACAGTGGCACGACAGGATGTCTGCGATGGATCAGTTTGGTTTTTTACGTAAGGCATTGGAAACTGACTTAGATGAGCGCTGTGATGAGTCGTGCTTTGAAGTTGACCAGACGTTCGCTCGTTGCGGCAATGCGCTGTTAAAGGTAGAGCACATGATTAAAAGTGGATATACACTAAAGGAGTTGAAATAAAAAACTTACGAGAATCAAATCTTGGATAAGATTGGCTAGACCACGGTTGGCGAGCACCACCAGTCTAGTGACAGGTCCGGGAATACCTTCGGAATAACCGTCAGAGGTCCTTGAGCCATCAACGTCGCTGCTGTCTGTAGACTCACCATCGGTAGAACTGCTGCTGGGTGCGTTGGCTGCTTCATCTCCGGTTTGAGTTTGTACACTTCCTGAGAACAACTGTTAGGGAAAAACAGATAAATAAGTTTTATTAGAAGAGAATGGTCTTTGGAAAATATTTTTAAGAATTGTGTCATTTGTGCTTTAACCTGGGTAAACGTCTATGTTACGGGCATAGCTTTGACGCTTTACCGACTGTAGAACTGGAAGATACTCGTAACAATATGTACGTAACAATGACTGAACTGGGCTACCTACACTGTCTAACACTTCAAAAATGTTTCTACCTATACAGCAGCACAAAAAATGATTTGTTGTGAAATCGTGAAGAAAATTATGGATTGGGTTGGGTGCTGTTAAAAGAAGAAAAGAACGGAATCCCCGGTTAATTTCTAGTCAGTGATCTATTGCAATCATGTACCCGTACAAAGTGTCCAAAGCAGCCCTTTGCTGTGAATAAAGTCCTTCTCTGCTACATATAAAGGTAAAAAAAAATACGCCAGTGAGAAATTTGAGAAGACGTTGTACAAATGACACTCTGCCTTGGACCTATACATGATAGGGCCACTAACTTACCGTTTATCTTATTTACTACTCCTAATTGAAGGAGCTGCTAAAGTAACAATGATTAGAATCTAATGGAGTAGCATTCACGTTTAAAAATTTGGTTCAACTTAACCTCGACAGGAACTTTCGAAAGATAAATATTGCGATTATGTTAAGAGCTCTTATGTAATCACATCAGAAAAAGTTTGATTGTGACTTCTGGACAAACCAAACATACAAAAATAGATTGCGAATGGGAACACACTTCCTAATAGGACGCAGTATACTGAAGAAAGCCTTGAAAGTGATACGGCATACATGCAGATTCTGTAACGAAACGGAAACCACCTTCTCTAATAGAAACATTTTTCTGAGAGCTAAATGATACAAAGAGCATTGCCTCTCTAGACTCACTCCAGTATTATTTTTATTAGCTGTTGTTGGAGATATTGGCACAAAGTCTCTTAACACTGCGTAAAGATAAGATTATTTGTGTTGTTGTCCTGCGACATTAAGATAATGTAAAGCTAGATCTAATCTGGCATAAGGTTCAGGTCACGAAGGAACCTCAGGAGATACCTCTACAAATCGCTATTGAATGCTGTTTTCGATTTCTTTGATTTGTAGTTACATAAGTCCCGTTCGCTTTTCAATAATCTACACAAAAATCATTACCGTACACCCAACAAAGTAGAGACAGCAGTAAGTTCTAGTACAAAATTCACTCGCGTATTTTTGTACCTCTCCAAAATTTTACGCTCATGGGTAAGTGAATCTATGAATGCCTGGTTTAACGAGTTTTACCTTGGTACATGTCCACATAATGCACCGAAACGTCGATATTACCATCCTAATGTAAGCTTAATAAAACTTGAAAAGCTTACAATACATTTATTCGACAAATTAAGCAATTTGGATTTAGGTGGAAAAATTGTTATAAAATGCGATGGCAACTCTAATTCTGACACTTCCATTGCACGCTAGTGCCATATTTTGTTTTTTACAGTTTTTAAACTTTCAGTGCTGCCAAATTTGTTTTTTGAAGAGGGTGTTCACGACGTTGTTGGTTTTCAAACAAAATATATCTTTATAAATTAAATAAAAAAAAAAATGATTTGTCATACTTACTCTAACGATGTCAAATAAGAAATTTCCAGAGTTTCCCTTGCCGCCAGCATCACCTCCATTTGGTGATGAAGCTCCAAAAGGCAAGAACCTAAATTAAAGAGGAAACAAATCAATAACTTTATGCACCAGCCATAAACTTAACTCACCTCTTATTACGATCATCGGGATCAGCAGCATCTTCATTTGAATCTAAATTCAGCTCATCAATAGCTGGTGACTTTGATTCAGCAGTTTGTTGATCATTGTTACTACTGCTACTCGTTTGAACTTCATTAGTAAGTGTTAACTTTTGTTCTGCATCGCCGCCTTCAGCTTCGGTAGCTTGTCGTGCAACACGTATTGTCTCTTCCAGTTGCTTGTTTAACGCTTCTAAATCAATTGACGCTCCGTCGCCACTTTGCTGATTATTTTGTTGACATAAATGTGTCGGCAGGGGGCAAAGCGCACGGCAAATTTACATTTTTTTTTTAAGGTTATGGGTTTTCAAGGTTATGGACGAAAAATAGTGGTAGTGGTTTTGGGAATTGAGCAGTGATAGGTGTTTTTTTTTTTGGATGGGAGATGCAAAAAAAAGTATGTGGTAGCAAAAGTGTCAAAAAATTGGGATTTGATTTGTTTGTGCAAATGAATTTGTTTTTATTTATAATTTTTTTTTTTTGGTTTAAATTTCGTTAGCGTTATTTTCAATTTGATGGCGAACAGTGTAAATAGAAAGAAAGAAAGAAAAAAAAAAAAAAAATAAAAGCATGAGATTAATGAATTTTGCCAATTGTAATAAAATTTTTTTTACACTAACAGATCAAAGAGAAGTTGATACTTATATTAAAAAAAATGACACAAACTACTGATGGTAATGTCAAAAGTGACAACTGTTGCATTTGCACTGTCAAAGTGACGTGGTGTATTATTTTAGTAAAACGATTAATGCAATGAGTAAGTACGTTTGACATTTCCATTACAAATCGATTATTGTCATGTCATGGTTTCAGTTCGATATTGTTTTGTTAAAAACTAACCAAAATGTATTTGTACCAAATTTTATAAAGCAACTCAACAAGATCACCTGCGTAGAATGTCTATTAGATACGCTATGATCCTACAACATTCACATACGAGTACAGCCTACAAAGTTTTCCAAAAAAAATACGAAATTTTGAAAAAAAAAGAAACAAAAAACAGAAAATAGATATATGAAAGAGCGAATGGATGAAAGAGAATGCGCTAGAACCACAAAGATACAACTTTGACCAAAGATGTTAGCCACAAAAGGTAAGAAGACAGGCAAAAATGTAACATGCAACAACTGTCAAATGAAAGAAAATATCTGTCACACATGCAAAAAATATTCAGTGACAAGTACATTTTTTGTTAAACACACACATGAATGAGAAAGAAATGGCAGATTAGAGACAAGAATAAGCTTCAAAGCTAAGGAAGGTCGATCGCAAGGGGGTTTTAAATGACAGGTGACAGTTTAAGGTTTTGACTTTGTGACAATGGAGGCAATGGATGGCATTTGATTGAGCCGGCGGTTATTTTTTTTTTTTTTGAAAATTTCATGATGGCTAATCCTCTTCGGTTTAACTACGGTTGATATGTTTGTCGTGTTACTGGTTTTATTGTTGGCTGTGTTCAGAAATAATGGAGCGGAGCTGTTGTTGTTTTAATTGTTGGTGACTGGTGGTGTGTCGGTGTTATTTCTAGTTGTAATAAAATAATTTGTGGAATTTAATATACGATTAATATTGTCAATTATATTGATGATCTGCGTGTCATTAACACCCGACGCTGCCGGCAGTGTTGATGAATCGATCACAGACAATGTGGCATTATTCCACGGCATTGTTGAACTCACATTGTCATCAAAGGAATACGATACTGTCGTCGTGGTTGTGGTACTTGATTTGTCACTATCAGTTTCATTATCCTCTTCGCTGTCCTCGGGGCTAAACGTTGGCAATTCAATTGACACTTTGGTGCCAGAAGAACTACCGCTGCTACTAGAACTGGAGCTATCATCATCGTCATCATCAAAATCGGCATCAAAATTGGTACGTGCACGATTTGCATTATTACCCTGAATCGCCGTACGAAGGACTGTTGGTCCGAGGACGCGGAGAATTTTCGAAATGATACGGTTTGCTTGATCATCGATTTGCTACGAAAAAGTGAGCAGCAAAATAAATTTTTATTTGAAGAGATTTTTTCATGGAAAGGTACTTGTGTGATGTTATGAGAGATTTAAATCAGATTAGTCATGCCTGACAGGGCATTTGGTCCAAATGGTTAGTAGCATGCCACTTTAGGGTTGCATAAGACAGACAATCATGCTGGGTGTAAGGTAGGGTATAACACACAAAAGTGAGGAAACGTGAGAAAGTGAATTTGCGACTATGAATTTGACATGCTGCAGATTGTTTTATGTATTTTTTTCTGAAAGGCTGAATGATTTTATATTTATTGATGGAAGTAGGTCATTTTAATTATTTTAATTTTAACCTTGTGGTATTCGATTTTAATAACATGCACTTATTTCTTAAAATAACAGCGGGCATTCTTAATTTTATTGGTTTTTAAATTTTTTGTTTTTATTTGTTATCCAGTAGCTGGGAAAATCCTGTTTCTTAATTTTATGGTCTTTTATCTTTTAATAGATCTACAGAATTGTTTATAAGTAGGTTTGGCAAAATACACTCAATGAATAAATAACTTGTCATTGAAGTCATGCATTCTTGAAAGCATGGGCACCTTCAATTATACATAGAAATGTGTAATAAATACAATTTGAGAAGGATTACACTACACCGGACACCGACTAAAGAATTTATCATATTCATATTAAATACCTACTCTTAACCACAAACGAAGCTGTAGGAAATGCCCACTTACTGCGCGCGGCGTGGTACTGACAATTCCGTGTTTTCGGCCCGGTTTTAAATTTTTATTACTTTTTTTTTTTTAAAGGCACTTAGACTCGATTTTCAGCCCATTGTACTACCAAGCAGAAGATCCTTTTTGGTGTAGTGGTTAGACAAACTTAGACTTTATTTGTTTCTCTTATATGTTTGGGTTGCTCTTGGTTGCTGTTCCCCGTTCATACTCGAACCTTCACAGCTCGGGTCACAGACAAACACACTACCCACTACACCGTTTTCAGTTGATAGAGCATTACGTTGATGTACAGGCATCATTTTTCATTTGGTGATTGTGTTTTGAATTGTTTGCTCAGCTGGGCGATTATGACAAGCATAATCTGTCGTTAAATATTACAGAATTGTTATTTTTGTAGTAAGATGCAACAATTTTAATGCATCGAACGGTAGTTAGACGATCCATATTGTAAAATGGCAAGGCTACACTATGAATGACAGATGAATTTGACAGATGCCATATGGCAGGGATGTGAAATCTCAAACTCGAAATGAATAATCTTTTACTACTCGTAGTACTGAGAGGTTGAACCCTGCGATTACTTATGAGGGAATTACAGAGATCAGGAGTGAATAAAGTCCAAAAAGTTCTGCACATGCAGATTCATTTTTCCAAGATGAAGGACTTAAAACATGTCAGATTGTTCAGGACTATTAATGTCTTGTTAAACAAGTATCCTAAGTTAGAAAAATTCACAATGATTTATGTCCCCAATTAAAAATACAAATTGTCTAATTTACATGCACTATAAACTGAAAATAAAATTGATGTCGTAGACTGACATTCTTGCTCCATAATTTATGAATGAAAGGTGAAACGAAAAATTTAATGTGAATTCCGGTTTTTAATTTGACAAATATAACTACGCTCGATGATTAAAATAATAATTATAACTGACATTGAATAAAATAATAATTATGGTTATAGAACATGCGCTGTACAAAGATTTGCCATAAAAAAAAAACCTGTCAAATTAAGCAAACACAATCTACTAAACGCACGTTCGAAGCAAGTTCTTAGATTTTAACTGCCATTATGATGACCTTCCACTTAACATGAGCTTTTAAATCACCGACCAATGACCAATTTAGCCAGCGAAACATGCAAAATAATTTGTCATATTGTTCAGTTAAATGATATCTTAACCATCGGCGGTAAATTTTAATTTTCATAATCAGCAAAGAAAACAGTATTGCAATACGTTAACGTGTCATAGAAGTTTAAAAAAAATGTTAAGTTGCATTCGTCAGTTTCTTTGTTTTTAGGTTGACATCCTCAGTACCTTCAAACGTCAACGCATAATGAATATATGACAATTATGTTGTCGCTCGAGTGTCATAACTGTCAGTCTCAGATTAATTGGTCCAAAGAGTCGACACACTTTCGTTGACTTTTGGCTGAGATTGTTGCCTCGTTGCATTTGCAGAATGTTCGCAGCAGCAGTGGGGCATGACAACGGCGGACGTCGACGTCGACGTCAATGTACGTAATTGTTATCGCACGCAACAGGTGATGACCAACCTGTAGAGGTAGGTAATCTAAGATGTTGCATGCGAAAAGTTGCCACCGTAACGTGTGGCAGCAAGGCAAACTACCTTTTACTTTCAATGATAATCCGAAACCACACATCTGAAAGCGATCTCAATGATGAATCGTATGTTGGATGATGTAGAGCATGTGATTTGGGATTTGTAACATGGGGTGCCAAAAAATAAATTGTCTTATGTGTGCATACAAAAAATTGCCAATGCAATTTGCAGTGCTAATTCAGATACTTTGCAACATGGGATGTGCTGGATGCTATTATTCTGATCTGTCACTGATGAAACTGTCAATTAAATACAGTCATAGCTGAGGTGAATGACAATAGAATGGACTCGAGCTGATTAAACATTCACGTGGGAGTTGAAACATCTTTTTATTCCGCTTCTCTAGAATACTCAATTGGAATTGATAAGAAGCGTAAAAAGCCGTTTAAGGCGTTTTCAAATTAGGTATTCAATGGGAGACTCTAGAGTTTTGTTTTTCCTGTCTCAAGCCGTTGCTATTTGAATAATGTAAGCTGCAAAACAATAGAAGTATGTGAGGAATTCATTACCTTTGTAATGTCTGGGAAGAGATCTCGTAAGAGGCCAATCGTTCTCTTATTTCTATCGGCTAATTGTTCGGCTGTGCCTAATGTAAGCACGTCTAGTTCCTGAAAAATAAAATAGAAAATTATGGTTATAAATAATTTTGAGGAATTTAGAACAAAAATGCATTTAATGAGTTTAGAACAAAGCTGATATCTCTGCCTTCCAAGGAGTGTGATAAATTTGATTGGGGATATATTTGACGTACGTGACGTTGTATAGACTAAAGTTTGGAGCAGTATTTTATTTATAATTCTACACAAAGAAACACATTGGATAATTTTATTTAAAAAAAATGTGCTGTACCTCAAAAATTTAAAACAATTGCATTCTAATCTATTCTATGCTATTAGAGATATAAAGTTTGGGAAATTGTATTTAATGGTGTTGAAGAAATTCACTAAAACACCCTGTACTTCGAAAACAGCTAAACCGGCTACGTTGCGCTATGCATGGTGGTATGTGCTGTAAGTGTGCAAAGTTCCAGCTTCCTATGTCTTCCAGGTTGTTTTAAGAGAATTCTCAAATTAACACACACTCGAAGTGACAAAGTTTGAGAAACTGTGTATCTACAAGGGATAAAAGTTCGCTGGAATTTTGAGCTTTCAGGGAAAGCCAAACTAAACAAATTATTATGGCGAATATTGTAGATAATTCGATGGTGAATAATTCCTGCCTTTTTCAAAGCTTTTCGAGATAATAGCAAAAAGCCGTATTTTGGCCGCCATTTTTCAATATGGCGGACAGAGCATAGCTCTTTTCTGTGGGAATGCATTAAACTTCAATTAGAAGTTTAGGGAGAATATGTGTACAACTTCTTTGACCTGTATGAATTTTTTTCTGAAATATCTAAAATGAGCAAATTCACTCCAGAAAGTCGACTGATAGTAAATAGTCACTTTGCCTACAGTAGTATTTTATATGTACGTTGTTAAGATGGTGACTAGCAGTTTTGAGCTGTTATTAGTTTTCAATAGTAATGCCTGCACCTTGATCATCGGTACATGAATTCGATGGTGGAGTAAGCACATCCGCAGCCCTAGTAGAACAAGACAACACAAGATCAGCTCTCTCGCAGACCGCAGCAGATGATCTGTGGTAGTAATTCGGACATTCTCTTCTTAGGACCAGAAGAGACAAAGACTCTGGGAAACGTACAAACTAGCGAAAAGAATCTGACCATTGTCAGAGGCACTCGTAAATCAAGAAACACCAGGGAGGCCACTAAAACCGCTGAACTAGAAGTCATGAAAACAGACCGGAAACACGTCTGACATGTATGATCGATGAGAAGATGGCGATCAGTGAATTAGAATTGGCTAGGTCAAACCTAATTTAATCCCTAAGAAGTTCGTCCATAATCAGGCAAGTAAAATGCTTCTTAGACAATTCGAAGAGAACAAAATTTCTTGACTGGAATCGATTGAAATAGGCATTACCTCGTCAGACTACTGTACAAGCTGCTACGATATGGAGGCGGCAAAAACCATGCACTTGTTCTGTGAAGTCTTGGCAATGTGAAGTACGGACTATCATCAAGTGCACAAATCAATTCAAATAAGTACTGGCGGTCTAGAAATATGTAGTGTTCCAACTGGGACCACACAATGCACCAGTATGTCTTCGTGCAAGAACACTCAATGTGCAAATCCCATCCCAACCTAACCTAATTACAGATCTATTACAATGTAGTGGCCGTGGTGTAGTGGTAACATCAACGCTTGTCACGCTCTTGGTTTACGGTTCAAACAATCATCTATTTATTTCGTCTGAAATAAATAAAAAAGTCGATCAATTTCGAAAGCTAAGTCAACTCTACTGCGAAGGCATAGCACTGGAAGTAGAGCGGTCATATGGCTGAAAATGCAACTTGATCGTAATGATGACATCAGGAGGACGGAAAAAAATACTGTGAATCATGAGCAACGACAAAAGCAAAACAAGCAAGCTCCCCAGTTATCTGGACGCTACCCTTGGAGTTTACAGAAACTTAATACCATCTAAGTTTCAAACCACTACACTAAATCTTTGTTTCTCTCTCTCTCCTTCACAAACGCCCGTGTCCTGTAAAAGTATAAGAGTATTCATATCTTCTTTGGCGCGCGCAAATTATATATAAAAAAAAAAATGATGCCACGGAAGGTAAATATATGATACTTATCTTCCATAAGGCCTATTCCGGTATGGGCCCTGTTTATATACCTATTAGTGTTTGGTCTAAGTTACTCCCCATCAGAGAAGGAAGACGGTGGTGATTTATCAATTAATCCTACGATTCGAAACCTTTATAGCTTTCCAAAATCAGTCTTTCTCTTTCCCGCTTTCTTTTTTCGAAGAGTCGTCTAACCTCATGATATACTGCTATATAATATATATAATGTAAATTTTTTTTTTTTTGTACCGGTACCCCTTTGGAATGCTTCACCTATCGAACTTCCTTGCTGTCATTTCACTTCCGTTCGACGTCTCCTAATATCTTGTATATAATACGTCGATGTCACTTCGGTTGGTTCCCATTTGGAATGGAGTGGAATTGGAGTTCGTCGAACATTCGAAAGTTTATTCTAAAATTCGAATTTTCGAAGATTAAATGTTTACACCACATTTCACTGTTGGTGATTAATTGTTTGTCCAATGAAACCCTGATCTAGATCGGACTGTAGCACCATCTAAGTGATATCTTCCCCAGAGTATGACAGAGCGCGCTCTAGATGCTCAGCACAAATTGACCAAGCAGTCTGAGCAACACACTGTCAATTGGGCAATTGACAGAAGGCAAAATTAACATTTCTTCTTTTCAAGCAATTGAAATGGCGGACGAGGCTAGTTGATTTGACGTGGAAGCTAATAAAACAACAATTAATTTATCCATTTGAACAAAATATGTACTCAGTATCACACGATCGAATGGAATAATCGTTCGTATTTTAACAGTTAACCATTATAACAGCTGAGTGCTCAAAAGTGTTCCATACACAAATTAGAGCGATCTGAGTGCATTCAGTTCAGGCATACTCGACGTGCTCGAGCTGTTTTCAGATTAAACAAAGAAAAACGCCTAATGTTGCAAGTGTCTAAAAAAAACCTCTCCTATAAAAAGAAATTACTTTAAATTCAAGTAGCCTTCTATGAAGAGTTTCCATAAAATCACAAGTTGAACACAAAACCCCAAACTCATTCAAACTCTAACCATGAATGTCGAGACCACACAAATATTTTTGTTTCAAACAATAGGCCAATAAGCATAAGTTTTCCCAAAAGTGCTCATTGTTTGCTAATTGAAATGTAAAGAAACAAGTGATTTTCAACAAACATACTTCTGCCTTGTATATGCAAATTTGGAGTAACCATTGTACTCGCTAAAAAATGGTAACTGAGCCTTCTGCGACCTGTTTCCTTTCTCCAAAAAAGCTCCACGGTTATTGTTTACATTAAAAATATTTTATTACATTGCTGACATAACCGAAAAACTGATGTAATATCAGAAAGTACGACTGACTATCCAACAGAACAACAACAATGACTAAATTGTGTTACAATTACTTAACTTTAGAGAAAAAAAAAAAAAAAAGAAAAAGAAAAGTGTAACAGAGCCCAAAACAAAAATGAAGCAACAAGACTCGTTCCGTCAACTTCGTTTCTTCTTTCAATTTCATTTGAATGTTGTCTGTGTTGTTGTTGCTTAGGATAGATGACTGATCACGCATCCAAGCAAGATAGGTACGAGTAGACCAAAGCGCAAGAGGCCGAGATCTTTTGAACGATCTTCGACGAAATCATAAAATCGTGGGCAATACTCGTAGCTGTGCTTTCTGAGCGTTTCAGCTTAACCATGATTACACAATGTGGTGCTATCTGTTGAATGATGGTAATTATGGGGAAGATAATGTTGAAGATGATGATGATGATGATGGTACCGACGAATGGGGTGGAGGAAGCACTGTAGGTGTGAATTGTGCCCGTGCCTTATGGTCTGCAGTGGTAAGCCGTCTGTAAGACTTTCTCTGGCCATTGTTTTAACCATGAGTAATTCTATTGAGGGAAGTTGTTACAAAGTTTTGCAAATTTTTATTGCACTCTAAAGTCATTAATTTAAAGATTTTATCTTCAAGTCGAAGGTGTTTCCTTATGGGGTGGTTCATGACTTTTGCATCGCGGAGTAGAGGTGCATTTAGCAGGTCTAGGTGTTGTTTTATTCGTTTTAGCCGATCAATTTGTGGGACTTGCTGGCAGTAAAAGAAAAAAGAAAAACCTGAAACCTCAGCCAAGTTTTAAGACAACTAGTTTTACAGTATTTGGAGCTACCTTGGAATTTAATTAAATGACACTTCAAGTAGGCCAACAACTTATGCAAGGCTTATGGTGCTAAACAAAATCTTGAGCATTCATCGGTCATGCTAGTATTTTTGAACCGGATTTAGGGGGATGAAAGGCACAGATACACCCTACCAAAAGTGGAGAGCTATTAGTTGACGATTTCGGAATTTCCTTTTAAAAATCCTGATTAGGGGTGGATTTGACATCGAAGTGGAATAAGACAATCATCTTACTGCAGCTGCTTGAATAAGTGAAAGTATTTTGCTTCAAAGAGCCGACCGACATGACCATTAGTAGCTGCATGCCACCAAATATAGAGGAGCAGGTAGTTTTGCAAAAAATGAACTTATTACGGGAGCAGAAAACATTGTAGGTAGATCACTAAGATCATATGGTTGATCACAGAAACCTGGAGAGGGGACAAGAAGCGGAAACAACTTAAAGGTTGAAATGCAGTCACCTTCACAGAGCGTAGAAGTGAGTATGAGTCGCAGTATCGCATGAAATCAACGAACAATGCATAGACTTACTTGACTTCGAGAAGTCCTTCGATAGAGTAAACAGAGAGTTCATTAGGCTCACTTACTCCATAGGAGTAGGCTGCCTCAGAAATTTGAAATTCGAATCGGTGTCCCACAAGGTTGTATACTATCGCCACTTCTTTTCTGGTAGTTCTTCTGAATGCTTTGGTGCGAACTTGCACCAATTGGGAAACTGAGGGAAACCTGGTGGGTCTTAAAATTAACTTCGCCAATATTAAAATGTTGAGTCTTATTGGTAGGCAGTCACCACTAGCATGTAAGCATTGCTGAACAAATGGTCAAGAGCAACAATATTTCTGGTATCTTGAAAGAATCGCCTCGGTTGACGGTGGTATTAACTTGGACGTGAGGTTAAATACCAAGCTGCGAGTTTTTCACTGAAATATAAAGTTGATGGGTGCAGCACACGTGAAGTGACCACTGATGTCAAAAGAAAGCTGAAAATTGTTTTATGAGAGAACGTCTCAGGAACGTATAGATGCGATAATATAGAAGCAAATGGCTGTAGATTGGCTACACTCTTCGAAAGGATAGCTTTATAGTTATCTCTCTGCAGGTTATGCAATGGGTCCCATTTACTCAAAAGGGAAGAACAGCGGGTTGTCCACTAAAAATTTGGCGCTAAACTGCCGAAGAGGAATATCAGGAATTAAGAAAGATCTGGGTGGAGGTGGAATAATTCACCAGGAACCATACATAGTTACGCGCGGCCGTGGTAAATGCCCCAAGACCTATAGCGGGACCAAGAGCCTAAGTAGTAAGCTTAATACTAGTCTATCTATCTACCTATCTGTTACTACACAAAAAAAAAAACTTATCAATTGTAGAACAAATATCACTTTCTGATAATCTATTTTAATTTTTGGAAAAACGCTTAACATTTTAGCAATCGATAAGATTCACGTGAGCTGAACTTAAATTTTGTTTGTAAAACTGTGTTGTGTTCTGATCACTTGGATGGTTGATTGTTTTTGGAGGGTGAGGAAGAATTTTCCCTCATATAGGCCGCTATTCGGGCACGTTGTGTTGCCCAGTGAAAAATTGTTGTTTGGTAAATGGAAGGCTTGGGAGAGTGTAGGTAAAATATAAGAGAGGACGAAATGTGGGGTGAGGTGATTCGAGAAAGGACCTGCATGTCGAGTGAACTCCAGGATTTCCCCGAAACTAAAACGTCTAAGAGAACTCAGCCCGCGGAAAACATGTATTCCTAGGTATTAATTTCTTATCATCCTGATGTGCGGGATGTCACCAGTCCTAGTCTGCAGAGATGCCTGTTCAAGTTGATGTGTTTATTGTTTAGACCTGCCATCAGTTTTAATCGTCTTCCGCCTAGATTAAGTGTTTTTCTAGTTTGAGAAGTGCTAGTTTGCAACTCCTTCCACTATACTGAGCAGAGCAAATGACCTTTACCTAAACAGCTGTACATATTGTGGTCACAGAATGAGTATTCAGATTTTCAGCCTCCTTAAGAGCCAATTCATCCGCCCTTTTATTTCTCCGTATGTCATAGTGTCCAGGCATCCAGAGGTAATTGCTAGGATGTTGAGTTTGTCATTGCATTTCTATACCAGCTTCGAGTTGGTTCTAGATTTTTAGACTGAGCGGTGGAGACTGGCACAACACAAAAGCCTGTCACTTACATATAATTATCAAAAACAAATTCAAATGACAAACAGGGCCCACGCCAAAAAAAAGTTCCGACGTACTCGAATAGTATTAGGTGACGAGTTAATCTAAGTAGTCAATTTACGTTCACAGGTGTAACTGTGAACGTGATTTTTGATTCACTGCGAATTTAATCTGTAAATGTGAACTCACGATAATGTCACATAAATAAATATTTTGAAAGAGCTTCTTGATTTACATTATTAAAGTGTCTTATACTTATTTGAAAGAGTATGTATTTGTTTACTATATGGAGAAGATAAACTAGGTAAAAATGTGTTGTGTTGAGCACTACTGAATGAAATCATCAATCATTCATTCAGAAAGCGGAGAATATATAGAATATAAGAACTCTGTATGCAGACCTGCGACGTATGAAGTCGGGAAATCATGTTACAAAAGATACCTTTTCGGTATTTTGAAGGATACAATTCTTCATACAATTTTCAAAAACTTGACAAAACTCCACATCCATTTAGAGAATTTCAAAACCTAAAATTTGAGTCGAAATTTTTTTCTTCTTACGATGCAATATTTTCGAGATATTCGCATGCAAAAAAAAAATTTTCGTTGTAAAGACGGACATTTTGGAGGATTGCGACCTACAATTTTTGAAAATTCTGGAATTTGGAATCGATCTTTTGATCTCTTTATAGTGAATTCCAAAACCAATATGTAATTTCGGTTGTAATTATATTTTAGTACATTGTACCGCACGCAAAAACGATTTCCACAATTATTAGCCTCGTTGTGGAGTCGGATATTTTGAAGAATTTTGTACTTACAACTTTCACAAATTTAAAAAACTTTGACATCCATCTTGTAGAGAATTTCAGAACTTAATATTTGTGTCCTAATTATCTTTTTTCCTACGACGCACCGTTCTCGAGACATTTGCAATTAAAAACGATTTCCATCTTTAGCTCTTTTCAAAAATAAGTAATTCACTATTTACATGTAACAGTTTGGTTGCGTTAGTTCACTCCCGACTAAACTTTTGAAAGCTCTGCGAACTACAAAAAAGCGAATTATGGAATAATACAATATTCACATATCATTTTCATTATGTTTTGCTTTGTTCCACTTTGCGACGAGGGTGTGAACGCTTTGTTGTAAATTTAAAACTGTGATGTGAATGGAAAACTCCTCATTCACGTTTTAATCATTCACAGTTTATTTTTAAGTCATTAACAGGTGGCGAATATGAATAATTCACAGGTTGTAATTTCTTGATCATCTTTAGGTGCAGCTGCTATACCAAAAGTGAGCATTTAAGAGTGAGTATTCATTGTGGGAGTTCGGCAACATTTAAGAGTCGTGAACTTTATGACAATAATGGCTGTGATTTTCATCAAACCTTAATTTTACTACTTGCGACTAATATGTTCGCAGCCACCAACCAATGAAGCGGAAGACTATTTCTATGAGATACTGAGCCTGTCTGGAGTATTACGTAATATCTTACTACGGAACTTGAATGTATAAATTGGTAAGGAAAACTTCTTCGTTAGGCTAGTATGAAGGCTACGATGGTTTACAAATTCAGTAATTACTTAAAAAGAATTAGCCAACCGATAACCGATACTCATACTGGGAAATCCGCTTTAGTACGAGTATCTGTAATACCATAGAATCATCTGTGAGAATAGTTCAATGGAATGCCGTCTATCTCCGGCAATTAGACGATAGCTAACAATTTTTATTTGTGTTGAGAATAAGGAGCTTATTCGATTAAAGGTCTTGAGATCGTGCTAACCTATTCTATACTCGTAGATACAAAAAGCACTTGTCACGTATTTACTCCTAATCGGCTTATTTTTGAAGACTAACAACTTCGTTGCGATGCCCCCACATGAACTTGCTCAATTACTAATTATTATAATTTCATTAATCTTTAACGCAAGTAAAATTAATTCTCTGACTAATTGTATCCAACAATAATACCTGCTTAAGCACCTCAAACATATATTTTGAATTTGAAATTTGATCACACAAAAAGGTATGTACAAACTACTAGCTATAGTTACCTCTCACAATTTGGCACGATTCAAGGATAAACGCATTTGTCATCCATCGATTGTAGAGGCTAGGTTGTACATATCTCTGCATGTTTATTTATTTATTTAATTTTCGAAAATGTGTTGTGTTGCACAAAACCGACAAGAGAGAGAGAAAAAAAAAAAAAGAAAAAAAAACGATAAAATCCAAATTCGACTGCTGACACAAATCGTTGGCAATAAAAATTAACATTGTGCGCTGAGGTTTCTAAATTATGATCGAGATTGTATAAGAGTATCTTTATTTGTGTTTGCTTATACTTTTCGGTCGAAGAATTGCCAAAAAGACCAACAAATGACATAATTAAGACTACCATCTGGCGACACGCTTCGGGACACCGATTAAGTCGGATAAGTCAAAGAGTTACAACTTTAATTGTTCCAATTGCCCATTAGGAAGAGTGGAGGACTTATAGTCCCACAATTAAAATGAAATTGCACGATTTGGCTTCTAATTGTAGATACATAGAGGGACAGCGGTAAGAGAGGAACGCCTATTATATCATGTTTAAATGGCACAAGCCACAATTCACTGGCACCTCTAACGAAATTCAATAGAAAAAAAAAAAAAATTAATTCAGTGGTAAGCATTTACCATGAGCGTCTTTGTCAATGGCAGCACCATCGCGCGCAAACAGACTGGAGCTAGCGGGTGGAGCGGGGCCCCAGCGACGAGTTCATTAAAATTTTCGACCTTAACCGACTTAGATTTCATAAACCTATAGAAAATACAAATTTCAGCCTTTCATTACTACACATGTAGTATTAGCATAATCAATATTCCGAATCAAACGGGCTTGAGTGGTGCTTAAAAAAAATAAAAAAAAAAATAAAACGATTTACAAAGTATTAAGGCAGATGGTAACGAAACGATATCGATAAAACCTGTTACATGGTGTTTTGTTTGGATAGTGTTCGGTTGGTTGGTAATACTCGGCGGTAGGTAATGAAGAGAAATTTCGCATTCACTTTTCTTGCTACAACAAGAGGGACACACAAATGGAAGACACGCTACGTCGTTCTTCCGGGGTAGTGAATTGCAAACACTAGCGGCGGCTGTGACGACGACCATGGAAGTCTCAGCGGAATGGGGAAATAACCTCGAAGGTGGTACAAGATCAGTGGCATATACCATGCTGGTGTTTGAGGCCCTGAGAGTCGATTCATTGGATTGAATGACAGTTTTTCATCAAACAGAAGGGAGGTGGTCATTTATTTCAATACTTCGTCGTATCCGGTGGGGAGTTAATGGGCAACAATCTTGATTTACATATTTTTGCATAAAGACAAGTATTTGGAGAGGTTTTTCATATCGGATTCTTTGAGAATTTGGAGATAATAAGATACATATTGGAAACGGAACTTCGTTACTATTCTTCTCAACCAGTTTGTGTGATTATGGGAGATTCCAATAATGCATTTGCACATGTATATTTTCCTTCAGACAGTGTGGTCACTCACCATAGACAATTATTCACTAAATTAGCAGTGAAGCATTATAATGACTGGACGCCTTTAACAGGTTTGTAATCCTAATTAACGTAAAAAAAACCCACTGACTGACTCATTTAGCACC
The DNA here is from genome assembly GCA_963082735.1 of Pocota personata. Classification (NCBI taxonomy): domain Eukaryota; kingdom Metazoa; phylum Arthropoda; class Insecta; order Diptera; family Syrphidae; genus Pocota; species Pocota personata. The sequence goes on from OY720430.1 coordinate 8,694,304, forward strand.
ATATCTCCGAAACCGTCAGGCATGGAAGCTAAAAATTTTGCACAGCTGTTTCTTTTGGGCACTAATTAAGGCATAAGATAAGATTGCGCAAAATTTTAAGTGAAACGTGAGTTGGAAGTTTACAAAATTATATTTATGTTTACCACAGATTCATTACGTGCGCCTCAAATTTAATAACAGCCAATCTGATTTCGATACATTTTAAATAATTTTTATTAGATTAATCTACGATCATAAATCTATATGTATCTCTTTGAACATTATTCTGAAATTGAGCAATCAGTAAAACAAATTCGATTTCTTCATTTAATTATCATCATAATCGTAAACTTTTAATCCATCAGTGATGCAACAGTGGATGGGTTGGTGGCATTGTGTTCAGCACAAAACAGGGGCGACATATTTTTGTTTGGTTTTTCTTTCTGTTTTTTCCGTCTGATGTACTTGATGATGGTTTTTTTTTTTTGGTTTCATGATTTAATCGTGAACTTGGGGAATATGTTCAAAGATGTGCATAACATGAAAACGGGGATAGATTCTCTATATACCTCCGATAAAGATATTTTAACTAGAATGGCACAATCAATTCAGTTATCATAGATGCATCATTGCTGTCTTTTTATTTCATTTTATAGCAAAGCATTGGAAGCAATATACAGCTAGTGAACAATAAAATCTTACCATAAGAAAAGCTCAACTGTTATGAAAACTAGTAAAGATACTATAAAATATGCTATAATTTTGCTGCTGAACTGAAAACAGACAAACGGATGCATGAGCATGCGTCAGACTATTGTGAAACAAAATGTGCCACCGTTTAATAACGTTTCATCATGGACAGTAGCTGGTCATTTACATTAAGGCAGCCTATGTCGGTATCCGAATTAATGTTGGTACGTAGAAGTATGACGGTCAAGCATGAATGTTTTTCATGCGCCGAGTGTTCCGTAGTAATTAAATAAAAATATGGACATTACCATTTTGGCAGTTTTTCGTATATTTTATTCGAAAAAAGCAACTAAAACTTTAAATATTTGATTTCAGTTAGCAAATCTCAATTTCTACGTCGAACGGTTCAAAAGTTAGAAGGCTATGATAGGCATACTCGTACAACTGACAAGAGTTCCGTTCTTATTTTTGTTTACCTTGTAACTACAGGAACCCAGAAAAAGGAGTATCTAGTCTCCCTAGATTAACTATCACCATTCTTCCAAGATAATCATTCCTATGGACCGAAAAAATATGGATAAGGGAAATTCTAGAGCACTCTGATTCGATTTTCGGTCCATTGTATCCAGGCAGAAACCCCTTTTTAGATATTTTTCGTTTCTCTTTCGCGCCCGGGTGACTATTGGTTGTTGTACTCGTACCTTGCTCGGGCTCGAACCTGCAGAGTTCGGGTCACAAGTTAACACAATGCCCACTACACCGTATTCACATCGAAATTATCAATCTGCCTCGACAATTTCAGACGTTCCGGGCGTTGACGAAAACCAGCATATGTACATGTTCGACTACATCCCGACAATTTCACGTAAAAAAGTTCACGACTGTGTTGCGCGTACTTCCAACCACAGTGTGATTCAATTGGAGGTTACAATTTAAATCTGGCACTACCGTGGCCCTGTCAAAACCAAACAGCTGATATTTGACAGCTTGTAGTTATGGAGTTTTTAATTGTTAAAACAACACATTGTGAAATAATGTGCCGCAGTTAAGAAATTGATGGAAAAAATCAATCGAACCGGGTCAGTGTTGGATGTGCAAAGACCACTAATACTTGTCCTGTAGGAGCAAGAAAAAATATAATGGACGGTTACAATCAATACGTTTCCTTTTTTCTCCTTTTTTTTTTTATATTGCTAGCACCTATAGTGCAAATACTATGTTCGTGAAAAATGTTCGATTTTGATCAAGTGGATCTTGCAGTTCTATCCGTCTGTCTGTATCGGTTGAGAGGATTTTCTTCAAAATTCATATCTGTGATAAAGATTTGTTAAACCCAAAATTAAAAGATTAAGGGGAGATCGAAGACGAACAAGACCTGCAATTTTGTTTGTTTACGTAGCTGCTGAGCGTGAAATAGGTCTCATCGCTGAAGAAGATTTTGTTTGAAAAATCGGAGTTAACTTACAGATACACAGATATTACAGAACTGTTATTTTTGTAGTAAGAACTGCCTGAACACAATGGAGAAGCGCTGCAGCAGATGAAGCAGCTGTAGTACAAACTGTCAAATAATTCGCTCACTGAAGTAGCAATGCACGTACACAATGGTGAAGGGCAGCTCGATTGCTCAAGCTGTCAAAATGGAAAGACAATCACACTCTGTTTCGTGAAAATGAATGAAATGAAAAGAAGATATCGCATGATATGAAATTATCCGTAGACGGCTCTGCCATTTTGTATTTTTTTTGTTTTTGTTTTTAACTGTCAAAAAGTAGTGCAGCTTGTTCGGAAGTTGAAGTTGACTCAATTTGAGCTGCAGCTACTTTTCGTACTTCAGGTGCAGCTTCGCATTGTGTTCGTGCCATAGGGAGTACGTGTATTTCAACTTTGACAGCGTACTGCAGCTTCAGCTTCACCATTGTGCTCGGGTAGTAATGCATTGAGAGGTAATTAAGCGATGGTTACCATATTGTCAAATCGCAAGGCAAGAACTAACTACCTGTCACTTTGAATGACAAATGGATTTGACAGATGCCATGTAGCAGGGATGTTAAATCCCAACCTCCAAATTAAAAACCATATATTATTTTGAAACAAAAAGAAAGAACTGAACTGACTTAATAGAAATAACTTTACTGCTCCCGTAAATGAACTTTAGCTAAATCTCGGTTTTTTTTTTGCCGCTGGCATTGTTGATTAGCGGAGTGCATGTTTCTAATTTCAAGTATAGTCCAGTTTTTATGACAATAGTCACATCTCCTAAAATTACTTAAGGAAAAGGAACTGAACTGAAGTTAGCTACATTCCATTGAAGTGTGTCTTTGCTAAGCAACCAAAAATAAATCACAGTTCCACTTACAATATATAAGATCAACTTGGTATAGATATATATACAGTATCAGCAAACAGGTGTAAGTTTCTGTAATGAATGTAAACTACAGGTATATTAGTCTCAAAAATTGAAAAACTTAGTAGATAGATAATATATGGACATCAAAGCGCAACGGTCTGAGTTCGTTCGGCTCAACGATATCCAAAGACTTTCAAACAACCCATCCAACCGATTATGAACATTTTTCCATTTAATATCTCTTTTAACTCAGTTTTAATGGTTTCATGAACAGCTAAATTGACTACCTGTACCTACATACAATTGGTGGTTTGTTTTTTTGTTTTCATTACTGTCGTCGTTGGTTGTTGTTACACAATTAAAAATTCCAATAATGTTATGTGTTTCAAAGAAATTCCAAATTTTATGCGCCACATGCACATGGTAGTAGGTCTTCGTTTCACCAAACGCGCGCACACACGTCCACAGAAAACCATCCAGCAAGAGAGTCACCTTCTAAACGGCGCACGCTGAGGCCTTTGGCTGAGCTCGTTGCGCTGAATGTATATTAACTGATTACTATTGAGGTAGTTTTAGCCAGAGTCACAAAGATACTGTTTGTTGAACAAACAAACTATCGTTGGTTTGCTATTGGATTTCACGCCTAATTCACCTTTAATTATGCAACGCCGGAGAAGCAAAACGCAACGCAACTAGTGGTGATTTGGTTCTCCTTTTCAGAGATATTGCGCATGCGTAGCTATTTTTAATTGTGTAGTTGGTCAGGACTTGTAGTAGGTAATTTATCTTTTGAAATTGAAAGGTTGAAAGGTCTCTTCGATAGGATCAATTAATTTTGAAATAGAAAGGCAAACAAGTGACCGATCGAAAATATTATTCCGGTGAGTGAGTAATTTTGTCATTTCCTTATGATTTCCGTAGATATTATATCACGATTTGTGATTCTTTTCGGTGACGGAAGTACTCTTGAGACCATATCGGACGGAGGAAAGGTAACATGTGCAAAAGTAGTTAATTACAATAAAATACATGACAATATTCTTGGCGTTCTGTAAGTATCAAGTGCTGACAAGTGAAGTCATCTATAAGAAGAGGCATGTCACGGGAATGAGTTTCAAATAATGACATTGTTTACAGTGCGCGCACTTTAATTGAAAAAGTGGAAATAATGTTTTCTGTTTCTAACAAACTCGTGTCAAAACATGCTGGAAAGGTCATCATTATTACTTGATCATTAGGCAAGTCTAGACAATTGTCGACACTTGATTACAGTCAGTTTTGCTTGTGTATTGCAAACTTAGTCATATGATTTTCACTGCTCATGTTCAGAGTGGGTGAAAAAAAAACGTGATCTAACCACATTTTTGCGGTTGAAGTATTTGGTCAAGAACTATTACATTCAAATGAAAAATTGATTAGGTCTGGTACAGGGTTATTCGCTTTGTGCTTCAGAATTTTAAATTTAAATAAAATAAAAAGTATTAAAGATTTCTTTCAATGACACATTTTTACTGTTTTAAATTTTGAACTATGCCATTATTTATGAAATACAGGAATGGTTCAATGGCCGCCACGAGAGTTTTTGCAAACTTTCTTGTGAGGTTCGATGGCTTTGCTTCACGGATGTTGGTTTTTAAGTTCTCCAAAGTTTGGGGATTTTCTGCATAGACATGATCTTTAGAAAAAAATCCAACGGGGTCAGATCACACAATCTTGGTGACCAATTGATCTTGCCAAATGTCAAAATTAAACGGCCGGGAAACTTTTCGTGCAATAGAGCCAAATTTGCCTGTATTGTGTGGCTCGTAGCCGCAGATATTACAGAACAGTTATTTTTGTAATAAGATTCAGTAATTTGAATGCGTTGAGGGGCGATTAAACGATTCATATTGTAAAATAACAATGCAAGAACTAACTACCTGTCACTATGGATGATAGATGGATTTGACAGATGCCACATGGCAGGGATGTGAAATTCCAACCTCGAAATGAATAACGTTTTAGTATGGTTGAGATATGGTTTGGTTTTCAAGGAAACAATTAATAAGGTTAATTCTAACAATTACACCCCCTGGCTCATGAGATGTGGGGACAAGGTTTCACTTTACTAGGAAGAAGAAAACTTTTTCGGAATACTCGTCCTCAAAACGATTTTATCGTACAATTTTAAAAAAATTTCAAAATTTTGTCACTCAGCTAATAGAAAATTTTAAAATGTAAAATTCAAAGATTAATAATTTTTTTTGTGGGATGGCCCGTTTTCCAGATATTCACACTCAAAAACACGATTTTTGGATGCGTTCGTACAAATTTCGAAAACTTTGAAAAATTTGGTATTTACCTTATGTAGAAGTTTTGGGTTCTAATTAAAACGTTGACCTTAATTTTTTGTTTTGATTTTTAATACATACCGTTTTCAAGATATTCCAACTCAAAAACCATTTTCATTAAATTCGCAGTCGGGACACTTTGGATGCGTTCGTACGAGTACCATTTTGAACAATTTTGTAAATTTGGTATTCATCTCTTAGAGAAACCTTAATTTCTAGAATTTCTATCATAACATTTGTTTATCTTAGGGCGTACAGTATTTGGGATAAAACCTAGAAATTCGATCATAACATTCGTTTATCTTAGGGCGCACCGTTTTCGAAATTAATTTCCCGACATAATTTGACATTTTGGATGAGTTTTGTACAATTTTAGAAAAACTCATAGCCACAGTGATAATTGGATTCCATTAATTTCGGTGTAAAGTAAGACGTTTTGGAAAAAAAATAGACTTTACTTTAGATTACGTTACAGTCCGAGTTAAACATGCAACTCAACCAACAAGTCTATGCAGACAGCTCTATCTTAAGTTAGCCGCTTTAATTTTTTACGCGTGAAGTTGATTGGCGTTCCTTTCCAATTGTGTGCACAACCTTATGATCTTCCTTTACCGCGTCGTCCCAATTCCGAAGAAGACTTTCCGGACCGGAGCGTCGATGTCCATTCGCTCTACATGTCCTAGCATTATAGGCGATAAATCCGAACCGTGCTGACGTCGACACAAACAGGACACACAAATCTTTCACAAGGGTGTTTTCATCCGCCTTTGACGCCTGCTACACAATTGCCTTCTTAGTCCAAAGAAACTGCGGTTGGCAAGAGTCAACGTCATCTATAAAATCGAGGAGTTGTACCCCTGATGTTAGCTTGAGAATTTTGTACAATCCTTTCAAGGATGGTGTTAAATAAATCACATCACAGTTCGTAGACCTTTTCTTATATCAATAGCTTCGGTAATATTGTCACCGACCTTGAAGGAGCAGAGTGCTTTCTGCATCGCCATCCTGCAAAAGCGCACTAGATATGGCTTTGTATAGTTCGATGAAAAGTTGGTGAGTATCGGTTTGGAGGTCCTTCAAAGATTTGGCGTAATGCGATGGATTTTCATGACTTAGAACCAGATTCTTATGCGCGATCTTGAAGAGACTGATTCATTAGACATATTTCGTCAGTTATCAGCTCCGGCAGAGCTTGATGTCGGCCGCATTGGACTTCCTGAGAGGTTAAGAAACACTCGATCCGCAAATTATTTGGCATTCTCTTGCAATTGCAGTCGTTGGATGTAAAATTTCTCACAGAAATGGTATGGCATTCGGAATATCAGCATATCGCATCTCATAAGTATCTCGGCAGCAAATATGTCAATTTTGGCAGTTCGAAAAGAGTATCAAGAGGAGCTCATAGAAACAGTCTTTGTTCTCTGTAGTGACTTGAGCGCATAACGTTGATGTTTTTTTGAATTTAGACTTTACGTGCATTGTCATCAGGCATTTGCTCACATGTTTGAAGTTCTAGACTTCTTGCCTAGGTCTACCGTAATAGTGCTCAAACATATAGCAACTCGGAAAAGTCAAAAGCGAAGGTAGAATGGCAGCACGGTTCTAGAGAAAAGTTCCAGTTGACCATTTGACCAAGAATACTTAAAGAAATTGTTGTGATATTAAGAAGAAAGGAAATTTAAAGAAAATGGACGATCTTCTTTCAGTAGAGCTGAACCTATAACGTTGCAACAGCATTCCAAGATGTTTGTAGATGCCTGTTAATTCTGCTCTTAATATGCTAGAGGTTAAAGGATTCTGGAAGTATGTCTCTTTCAGCGAATGAATTCTAAAGTTTACCCGTCCTGTAACCGAAAAAGTTTTGATAAAGGGATGTCCGCGCGGTTGCCAAGTAAACATGAAGGTGATGTGTCTTGGTGGCTTGGCTGAGGTCCATAGGTGGGTCCGTTTCTTTCCAGGTATTTTGTTATTTCAGCATTAATATGGAACAGCAGTTTTGCGGCAAGCATTTTTTTTTTTTTTTTGGGAATTGTTTGAATGTGGGCAGTTTTCCAGCAAGAAGGAAACGCTTTCTCCGTGTAGAAAAAAGCGTACACAGAATAAATGTTAGGTCTGGTGCAAAGTTTTTGAGGACTATGGCTGGTTTTCCATTAGGTCCTTGCTTTTTTGGAATCCATATTAATGGGGAATTACACGACCTGGACTTCCGGTGTAGTTAGACGGGAGCCCCTGAGACAATTTAGAAGCTTGTTAGCGACAGTCTCATTGTAGTTCTTCTTCACGGAATTGAAACACATTACATGCGATTCATGACAATCTCTAGCATTAGAAAGACATATTAGCTCAATATCTTAAACAAATGTTAGCGTTAACATTGGTCTCTCGAAAGAGTATCTACCTCTTCTCTTGAAAGAGACACAACACAAGTATCTAACTTACTAACGTAATATATACAGTATACCGTCCGAATTTTAGGCCACACAATTTGAAGCCAATAAAATTTATTATCTGTCTTCTAGTAAAATCCAATAAATCGTCTTCCTTTCCCTTACGTTTCTGTTGTTAAATCAACATTTTTAATGAAACCGCTCATAAATGATTACTTCGTCTGCTGCTGAAATTTTCCATTAAATATCCAATCTTCCGAAAACATAAAAAAAATACAACTACATATCTTATTTGCTAAAGTTCAACTGCATTTTTTGTACAGCCTACCCCTTTCGCGTACCACAAAATGCAATCTCCATTAAATGTTTGATTTAAGCTCATCATCAGGCAATCATCCATTCAATCGATTTACCACAGGTGTTGCTGCCTCTTCACCACCGCCGCCATTAACTGATTCGAATTTTAATTAAATACTCAGAACTGGGTTACGTACAATAAACAAAACCGAAGCCTTCAACTGATAATTGTTATACTCGTAATTACTTAATGAGGTGCATTTTATGAATATTTTACACGTCCTTTACTTATAGCTAGCTCCGTCCATCCATCTCTGATGTATAAATAGTTTGAGGGAGAACTGCTTCTCGATAACCGGTAATTAGTTCAACCTTAAATGTATTTTGAAACATCGAGAACAACTGGGTCAATTGAAAGCAGAGAGGGGGGGAAAAAGTCGGCCAATCCTAAGGATTTTCCTCATCAGAAAAAGTATCTAAGTTTTGATATTTCCGACATGGCTTCCAAGTAAGGCGCTGCTGTTGGCATAAAGATCTTGTGAACCAGAAAGAAACCGGCCCCGACTTTATGTAGTTTCGATAACTTGTTTAGAAATTGGTGGTGTTAATTCGACATACATGTGTGTAGTATCTGCAGAGAGTAATATCGAATTCGTATCGAAATCCAACCGTGTATACAGCATACCATCATCAATCTGGCACTACTGGGGGCACTGCCACTTGAATTTGTTGGGTCGTTTTGTGCGTTTTTTTTTTTACGATATTTTATGTCAGACTTTCACTTGTGGCCAGCGCGCGCCGTTGTTGTGTTTGCAACAGTCTCTGTTGTATGCACGATTTCGTAACTTCAGCACATGGCTGGTGGGGGTCAGTGGAAAATGCTGTATTGGCTGAAAATGGAAGTCCATTTTTCAGGGGTATGTTCCTCAAACAATCCAGGGATGTGGGTCTTTCAATTTTCCCGTATATCCGGTTTCTACTGTACTGACTCACGTCATGGTGAGGGAAAAAGTGAAACAGTCACGAATAAAAGTAGTGTTTCTTTGAAACCAGTTATCAAATTGGATATCGGTCTAAATGTGACAACCAATTCACCGACCACCGACCGATTGCAGCTGACCATTATGTAAGAGCCAAGGCAGGCGGTCACAGTGAATCACAGATGGTAATCAGGTTTTTTCTTTCGTTTTTCGTTTAGTATTTCGGTAAAAGTGTTATATGCGCGAGCGTTATGCCGTAGGTGACCTAGAAGGTGATTATAAAATCGCAGAAGTGGTGAAGGGTTTAACGGCCGAGAAGTGTTTTTTTTGTGCGAAAAAGTACTGAAGTCAAATAATGGGTAGGAAGAGGAGATTATTTAACAGAAAGATGTGAAAGGAGGATAGGGGGTCGAGCGATTTTTGAAAATTTAAAATGTTAACAATGACAGAGAGGTTATATGAGGCTTTATGCAATACTGGTGGCCAGTGGCGAATTGACATTTCCAGAACAACATCATACGTAATATATCTTCGAATTTGTAGACTAGCCTCTCTGTGGCCTCTTTGAGGAAACTCGACGTTGTTTTATGAGTTCAGTTAGGGAAAAACTCTTGGTGTGAGTGACTCAGATTTAGGCCGAGCTTTTTAAGAATAAAACATCAACAAAATGAACTCAAATTCATATCCCAGGGGATAAGCTAGGCAAGTCAACTGGTTTGCTTTATACTTACATATCAGGTAGCACAAGAAGTTATTTAAGTTTACGTTTAGTACTGAATTTTGCCTCCGTTCCGTTATCAGTAGTGCTTACATTTTTCAGTTGTAATTTAGACACACGACGGCTTAGTCGATCGAACAGTGCATACGAGTAGTAATTGTGAAAATCATTCTTTGCTCGATAGGTACTTTACGAAACGAAACTTTTGCTTTGGGATCATGAACGATCATTGCATCAAAGAGAGTCACCGTTTTTTGCTGAAGATCCGATTGGACCGTACTTTTTGGAAACACATTTGCAGTGAATGGTGGACGATATTGCATTGATGGTATGGAATGGGACAATATATGATTAAGAATAGTTGTACCAGTCACAAATCGACAGACTTATTTCTTTTGTTGTACAGTACCCAATGAATTCAACTATCGATTGTTGTTAACTGAATGATTTCAACTATCAAATAACATCATTCATTCATTGATTCATTCATTGATTCATTCATTGATTCATTCATTCATTCCAAATGCGATAAACGAATAAAAAATCCGTACGCAGATCAGTGGCGGCTTGTGAAACATAGGGTGGGAGTTCAAATTAACAAAGAAAAAAAAAAAAAAAAAATATTTCGGAATATTCGCAATCAAGTACGTTTTGCGTTAACTCAGGGTAAGGTCAGATATTTTGGAAATTTACAAAGTTTTCAAAAAATTCGGCATCCATTCTGTAGAGAATTTCAAATTTCTATAGTTTCAGTCTTAATAATTTCTTTTCACTTAGAAACTTCGGGGTAAATTTGGACATTTTCGAAAATCGGGTATCTGCAATATTCGAAACTTTAAAAAAAATTCGGCATCATATTGTAGATAGTTTCGAAACCTAAAATATCGGTGTTAATAATTCTGTTCGAGATTTTTGCACTCAGGAACTGTTTTCACTATTAAGTCGGAGTTTGTGAACGATTTTGAACCTACTTAGCTCATTCAGCAAACCATTGAGTGAAATAAATTTAATGAAAGAAAAATTGAATGAATGGGAATAGTAATGAATCAATAGTAGTGAACGTCATTCGATTTTACACCATCAGAAATTGTAGCACAAGAAGTACGAAAACTTCCGATTGATCCAATCAAAATGGGATTTCGCTTGTAAGTGGACCCCAAAAAGCGATTCATAATACAGGGGGATCAAATTGAAAATGAATTTAGTGGGAAAGTGATACTGTCGCTAGATTGTGTGCATGTAGTTTGATCTGCTTATAATGATCACCTGCTTGACACCATTCTATCACCGTCTGTGTGTATGTCACAACTTTCTGAGCCTTATGTTTTGAGCTAGGAGAATTCAGATTCCGAAGTTAAAAAAGTGTAAATATGTTTGAAATCCACCCACTTTTAAAAAATGTCAGTTTCTCTATATTGTATAGACCCACGCCTACTTTCAAGGTGCGGTATTTCCAAAAAGCCATATTTTAAAAGTTTTATCATATCTATTATGTGTATTCAATTTTTAAATTTTGACAGCCACGCCCACTTTCTTCTACGAAATCACATAAAAATCGAAGAAATATTCTCCAATTTTATACAGAAATTGAGCTTTTCTAAAAGAAAACACATTTGACCACGCATATCCAAAGGTTAATGCTGGAATTTCGCAACACTGTACATGAAATAAAATCCAATCCATTGTCTAATATTTGCCTAAATCCTGGTCGTGTATATCATAGCTCTAGAAAGCGGTGTTTTTTTTAATGACAGGTACATGTCACCCTAAAATGAAATGGGACGTCGTTCATAATACAACTCCTGTATTGGAACCTGGAAGACGCATTACGTATATATATTCATTATTTGTAAATAGTAGTCGTCCGGGTCTATTTCCTTTAAAAAAAATTCAAATTCTATATGTAAATGGTGGAAAGTCTAATGTTTTACACAACATACTCGTAAGGCGGATTTTAACGACTGACATCTTTGAAAGAATGAGATCCATATTGCTTTATGGCAGATTGGTCACAATTCCGAAGTGCATTGTGACAGAACCTCTTAAGAGAATACGCTGTCACACCTGTTATTGTGTGGAAAGATAAATGGTTGACACAATATAAGACTGATTTTACCGACTGACATCTTTCAAAGAATGAAATCCACATAGCTCTATAGCAGATCGATCACAATGCTGAAATGCATTGTGATAGAACCTCTTAACAGAATACGCTGTCACACCAAATGGTATTAATGTTACCACTACTTGGGTGATAATGACAACCTAAGATGGAACCTATCAGCTATCAATAACTGAATTGAGATTTCCAATTGAAATAAGCTTTCAAATCAGTCGCATCATTGTCAGCTGTCAAACTCGTCATACGCGACCTACTAACAGCAGGTTTTGAACATCAAATCGTGTTATGCTTCTTGTACTGTTTTACATCTTAATGAATTTAAAACGAGCGTGTCAGTGTCATTTGGTCTGACGGCTGATCTTATGCTGTTTGTGGCAAATGGCAGTGTGATTGGGTCGCACATACAAAGGTACATACATACTTGAGTCTACATGCTAATTTTTTTGCAAATTGATTAGATTAAAAATTTAAGCAAAAAAAATGGTTGATTCTTTGTAACTTCATATAAAGTTCAGGTAAGTTGCACAAAAAAAAAAAAAAACGATATCCAATTTTGTATTTTGCAGTTTGGTACTACTGATATGGTAGCGGATTGGAGTGCAAAGAAAATTAGTATTTCTACCATCGTCCCGCTTTTTTTATTGTTCAATTAATCATTGAATTATTTTTTATTGAATATAATATTAAATTAAAAATGTGAAACATATATCTGCCAACATTTCGGAACAAAACACTTCATTGCGCCATCTGTTGTCCGATAATCGGAATGGTACTATACTCAATTAGTGAGAACTGTATTATCCACAGTATCGAAATTAGTTGTTGTTCTTGTTTGCCATGCGAACTTTTTCTAAACTGGGTATACACTTCACAAAGAAACACGGCTATTGTTATGTGGGACAAATTTGAACTATTTTGATAAACCCGAAAGTGCTTGTAGTAATAGTCAGAGGTCTGGCACAGCTACATAAGGCCTACAAGAAAAACTGACTATCAGCAATTTTCAATTTTCCTAAAATGTATAGAGAACACTGCCTATCAATTAAGTGAATTTAGAAAATGCTAAACTACCAGACATCTTACATTTACTATCTGATTTTAACTCGTTTTTCAGCTTATAGTCAGTTTTGGCGGGGATATGCAACCAGAGTTATAAATAACAAGGCATTTGGAAAATGTATAATGTTATAGCCTATCCTATAGAGCATATTAATTTTGTTTCGCGGGGTGCTACATTTAGCCATGTTCGTCTGTCATTCATTTGCACCCTAATTTTGAGCTAGGAACATAAGATTTTGAAATCCGCCCACAAAGACGCCTACTTTTCAAAAAATTTCGTTTCTTTCAATATTTTTATTAGAAACTGAAAATTTGTTCCTTTACAATGTATATAGACGTTGCCATTCTCTACAATTCGCCCGCACATTGTACAGAGTCACGCCCACATTTTGGGGATATTTTCTTAAAAAAAAAAAAACATTTTTCAATTTACGGTGATGGTTAAATATTATTGTGAATATTTCATATAAATCCGTGAACTTCTGTTATAAATGGTGAGAGTCACTGTTGAACCAAAAAGTTAGACATGCCACGCCCACTTTTTCGTGGGTATTAATACTCAAGAAAGATCACATTACTACATATTTGGAAAGAACCCCTGAAGTGAGCCAGCACGGTTTTGATCCCATCGACATATGTACTTCTTTTTTTTGGCGTGGCGAATGACGTGCGCCAGATGTGCAAAGACCCAAAATGACAAAGGTAAGTTGTAGAGTATTTAGTGCCTTAGTTTGTCCTCAGAGCCTAGCTCTTTTGATTTCTAACCCTATTCGTAGCTCTTCTCGGAAGACATGTTCTGAACTACTTCAGAATTAAAGTGGGTAGCCGCCTCTCTTTTTGTAGCTGCGATATCCTCTTATCCAACGTGGAGAGGTACCGAGTAAAAGGTAACATTATTATGATTGAGAAAAAAAGTCTAAAAGGCAGGTTGAATGTTTCGGAAACTCTTATAAAACCGACATAGTTAAAGGGGTCAAAACAAGGATTTAAGCTTGGGTAACTGGAAAGTCTGTGAGAGACCTGGACTTCTTGACCATATGCGTAAGAAGCCCGGTAAATATGACCTTTTCTAGTTGAAAGCTGAAAGCACATCTATACATCAAACTGCGACCTTAAATATGATTGGAGCCCATAAGTTTAAGATGTAAGCATCTTAAAATAAACTTTGTGTCAGAACCCACACAGCCTAAAGACCGAAAACGTTAGAAGTTAGTAAGTAAGACATGTTAGTTACAACTTGAAAGGTGGCGTAAGTTATATCAGCTGAATGCTACTTGGAAGATTTATGATTAAGTAAATAAAGAATACTTCTGCCTAATCGTGCACGTGTTATTTATTATCACGCAATAATGATGACATTTTAACGAAAGCTACTACGGCTAATGGAGATACGTGTGCCAAGCAACGTGGCTGTAAGGTGATTTGTTTTTAATTTAATCGACCGGCAAATTCTAAGTGACGAAAAATTATCCCTGCGTGTTCACGCTAAATAGAATTGGAAGAAAGCAGACTATTAACTCAATCAGTGATGGTCTTATGTATTCGTAGGTGCAGTTCAGAAATTGCTCTTTAGCTGTACTGATCCAAGGGTACTCAGTGAAATACACTTGTCTTGCGTTTTGAGTAGATTTAGAAGCCTATTGTAAAATGCTGGTCTTTGTCTTTGAAAGCAGTCAGAGATTGCCTTAACCTAAATGAAACCAATGTATCTTATGGCCTAACGCACACCAAAGCTACGTGACATGTGATCTGACAGCTCCACGGGTTGAAACAAATGAAGACATATTATTCAACGCACACTGAAGTGACAAGGTATGTCACGTCATTTTAGAGTACTTTGGGTTTTGGTAGGCTTAAGTTTTGGTTAAAGATGGTTTACATTCGTTCTATTAAGAAGTAGTGAAAGGATAGTCGGAATCACACCAGAAGTTAAAGTTAAGTTTAAGTAGTAGTTAAAAGGGAGGGTCCTAACGACGGAAAATATCATGTGTGTTATTTGTTAACTTGAACCATATACTTTCTTAAAGACCACGGTTTCAAGTTGCAGGGGAAAAATACATAGCTAAAGATACTAAAAAGGTGAAAAGTCAAATAGACTCTTCAAAGAGTGATAGGGCGGAATCATTTCACTTTCTACAAGAAAATCGCTTATCCACTTACCTTTCCATTGTTCAGTGGAATCTGCAATACATCCAATTCCTGATTGCTGGCGGGTAGGGGTACAGCTGATACCATGGCAATAGCACTGCATAGGCAGGCAAGTAAAACTGTTTCTTGTCTCATTTTGTTGTGTGTATTTTTCGAATAATATCTATAATCCACTCGTTTCTATGGTAATCCTCTTTCCAAAATTCTATTCAACACTGTAAAGAAATATAACAAAAATAATTACCGTTATATATCAAACTTATTTCTGACAGATGATAATTTAATTTCTGATTGCGAATTCTAAACATTTTTAGCTGCAAAACCTGATTTTCAGCGTAAGCAAGCGACATTCTATCGACGGTATTCTTGAATCTCATTTTGTCTAGGATACCGGCTTTCATATCCACCGATCGATCAATCGATATTCTATGACCTTCATCAGTAGAAGACAACCTCCGCCAAAAGAATCTCTTTCACTTTGAGTGTAAAAAAAAAAAAAAAAAATAATCAAATTAGCCACAGTCTTAGGCAAATTTTTCGTTAAATAATTTAGCAATCGAGTGAGGTCCGGAATTATGCAAATATTGGCACACACCACACTGATCGAACGATTTTGAGGGTTTTTCCCGCACGAATAACAAGCTTGAACATTAGACTGTGTTTGCTCGTCTTACATCAGAATCTTTCGATCACATTTCACTGCGCACCCTTTGGCACTTGCTTACACCGAAAACAGATAAAAACGTCAAAACGTCAAGACGTCAAAATTTCGTTAGACAAACAAAACAAACGATAAAAGGAACTGTCGTGTCATCGTTACCACAAAGTTGACACTGGACAAACAAACGTACGTACAGAATCTATCTCGGACGACTCGACTTTGAAGGTGTTACTGGATCGGATAAGGGAACTACAGCTATATCCGTGCGCTTCGGCCAGCTACTGATTACTAGTGAATTTTTATCACACAACGTTCACAAAAATAGACAAAACAAAAGTCGTTCGTATAGGTTCCAGTTCCAGCTTTGTGGTGGCTGCTGCTGTTTAAGCTGGGCGCCAAGACGTGCGGTTTGATTGTGTGTTTTGGTGGTTTGAGCGTTTGTCTGCCTTGTTCGACACTTCGACTGGGAATGTTCACACAGCACGGTGGCGGTTTGTTGAAAACTTTACCATCCTTTGCTTCACACGCCTCTCATGTGGTGTGGTGTGGTGTGGTATGGTGGTGCAATCTCGGCTGAGAGACAAAGTGACTGGTTTTGATTGTGGGGCTCAACTATTACGTGAGAGAGGCGTGTTGTCGTCGCACCGCGCCGATGGTGTCTCTATGTATGGAGACGGGGAGAGCCCCAAAGGAAATCGAAAGCTTTTTCAGTTTCTTGTCCCAAATCTCAAATGAAATCGAAAGTGAAGTTCGATTCAGTTGAGAGTGAGAGACTAAAAGCTTGGCTTATACGATGGTGATTGTAGTGGTGTTAACTCTTTAGCTCAGGTTACACTTTGGGAGAGGGTTGATTTTGGTTGCATTGAGGTAGGATCACTGTGCAGCGCTGGAATAGGATTCTTGCAAAATTAAGGCTTTAATGTGAATGTATGGCATGGGGATTTTCTGTGCTGGTAGTTGTAAATTTGAAACTGGTTTCGCCTCAAATTATAATTGTTACGTTTGCAGAGAGATATGAAAAAAAAAAAAAAAATGCATAATTTTTTGTCAAGCTAACAAGCGAATATGGTTAAAGGGGTTCATTAGGGTTAATGTTGATGATTATAATTAAACTTAAATAAAATGCATATTTTTTTTTTTTTTATATAATAAAGGGGGGTTCTTACGCAAATCCACAGTACCGACCAAATGTGCGGGGGCGAAATAGCAGGATGATATTTTCAAGTCTACCAAGTTTCGGGTAGTTCATTACTTGGTTGCAGTTTCCTTGTATCAGTGGCAGAATAACACAAATAAAACTGGAAAAACCAGCAGTACGTATAGGTATCCAATGCAAAGAGTTTACCAAAAAAGTATGGAATTTCAACTTGTCCGGCAAGAAACTGAGCAAAATAATGCATTTCAGGCTGATTGCTTGTGGTGAGTCAACACAACAATGACATAGTGATTGTAAAAAATCTGTTAGATCCGAATTGACCACATTTTCAAACACTAGATTGGACAAATTAAATATGATGCACCCCAAGCATCCAGACTAGCTAAAACTATACGAGGGTGGGTCAATAAGTCCCTGAAAAATGAAATAAGGAACACTTTTTTCGGTATAAAAACATTTTATTTTTCAACATAGTCTCCTTTTAGCTCTATACATTACTTCATCTAACGTTTCTCCAATTTTTTGATGCCCTCCAAATAATACGATTTCTCGAGCCCCTCAATATACTCGTAAGCGTTTGTTTCAGCGATGACCTCTTCATTCGACCCAAATCTCTTACCTCCGAGCCATTTTTTCATGTTTGGAAACAAGAAATAGTCGCAAGGGGCTAAATCTGGGGAATATGCTGAATGAGGGAGGAGTTCGTAGCCTAATTCATGGAATTTTGCCATTGCAACTGCGGACTTGTGCGCCGGTGCGTTGTCCTGGTTAAAAAAAACTTTTTTCTTCGCCAAATGCGGCCGTTTTTGCTTCAAATCGACTTGGAATCGATCCAGCAGCTCTGCGTAATATGCGCCGGTGATCGTTTTACCCTTTTCAATGTAATCGATGTCAATAACACCGCGCGCATCCCAAAAAAACTGTCGCCATGACCTTGTTTGCTGACAAACCACCCTTGGCCTTCTTCGGCTTCGATTCACCAGGAGAAGTCCATTGTTTTGACTGTTCCTTGCTTTCTGGTGTGTTGTGGTGAATCCAGGTTTCATCCACGGTTACGAAAGGGAGCAAAAACTCTGCCGAATTTTTCTGGAACATCACCAAACACACCTTTGAAGTTGTCAAACCCATCGTGCGGAAAGCTTTTTCATGTCCAAATATTTATGTAAAATCGAAATCACTGAGCCATGTGATAAGCCTGTGACCTCTTCAAGCTCGCGCACTTTCACTCGGCGATCGTTCATTATCAAACCATGGATTTTGTCGACCATTTCTGGTGTGGTAACCTCAATTGGGTGACCAGAACGTTTGGCGTCACCTGTGCTTGAACGATCGCACCGAAATTGAGTAAACCAGTGGTGAATGGTTTCAATCGATGGAGAAGAGTCCCCATAATATTTGTCAAGCTTTTGTTTGGTTTGCGTGATAGTTTTTTCTCGCAAAAAATAGTGTTTAATGAGCACTCGAAATTCACTTTTTTCCATTTTAACGAAAATGCTAGTAGACGTCTATATAAAATGGCTGCCATAACAAAACTATTTGACAGATCTGTCTGAAAATTTGGGTGCGTTCTTTTGAAAGAGGATTCTTGACAAAAAAAAAAAAAATAATTAAATTTAAGGTGACGACACAATTTGTGTTAATTTTCAGGGACTTATTGAACCACCCTCGTAACTCTTCACTTGATACGCTTTGAGGTTAGAATATACCCGAGGTAGGCATGCACTTTTCGTATACCGAGTGTATAGTGTATACTAATACAAAAATATGTAATGAACAAAAGATAAACGGTTATTCATTTCGAAGTTGGGATTTAACATCCCTGCCATGTGGCATCTGTCAAACCCACCTGTCAGCCATAGTGACAGGAAGTTAGTTCTTGCCTTGTCATTTTACAGTATAGATCGCTTAACCATTCAAATTGTTGCATCTTACTACAAAAATAAAAGTTCTCTAATATCTGTGTATCGCGATTTAAGGATAGTGCTTGTGTAAGGCATGCACATTATCGTAATGCTCGATCAACTGAAAAAATAGCCACTATGGGTACCTCAGTGGCCGAAAAAACGGAATTGTCAATTCCACTTCGCTCTCAGCAATTGGGCACTTCCTACAGCTTCGTTTGGCGTATTTTGCATTTATATTTCCATTTTCATCCCTATAAGGTCCAGCTTATGCAACATTTAAAGCCTGCTGATCATAGAAGGCGCAGAACAAACGCCGATTGGGTGCCAGAAAATTAACAAATTGACGTCGATTTTCGAACAAATTCTTCTTCAGCGGTGAGGTCCATTTCTTGTTCGGCGGCTACGTAAACAAACAAAATTGCAGAAGTTGGGATTCTGAGAATTCAAATGTCATCTTTGAGAGGTCACGGATGACAGTTTGGTGCACATTGTGGACCGGCGGCGTGATCCGGTCGTATTTTTTTTTTTTCTGAAAACGATAAATGTGCCACTGCTACGGTGAATTCTTTGCGCTATGCTCAAATGATAACCAACTTTTTTTGGCCTGATTCACATTGATAACTGGTTCCAACCTCATCGGAGGCCGGCTCTTGAGATTCTGGGGACACAATAGACATTTATTGCGCGTATGTAATCCTTTCATTAAAAGCTGAAGGGTATCGAAGTCGATATCGGAAATGTGGGCGCACGAACAACGGACTTCAGCGAAAATTAAAAGACTCAGGGAGGAAAACCTGGAACTCCGGGCCAGGTTAACTAAGATGGAAATGCTCTGCTAATGCCTCAAAAAAAGCTAGAAAACTTAGAGCCAAAGACAATAGTATGTATAAATCGAAATGAGGTTGCCTCGAGCTCTAAATGTGTCGGTAATGTCATGTATGATATGGACGAAAAGGAATTAAGTAATGAAACTGTCTGGTTATTGCAGAAACAGAAAGCTGATTCCTGACAAATTTTCGTACTGAGGAATACCGACATACTAAGCAATGGCCACCACTACAACCAACTGCAATCTAGCAGATATTGCTGCAATCCTATTATACATACTGAACCATCACGCAACAACAATACGTGAAAAATAAGCGTCAACGACGCTGACAGCTGCCGTTTATTCTTTTATAAAGTAAGTGGCAAGAAAATCCAATGGTACACTTATGTATGAGAACAAATCAGAAAGACCGACAGGTGAAGCTAGAGGACTACTTGCTTCGTGCTGAAAATAATAAAAAGCAACAATCGTAAGGCGAGGAAACTGCGGTTAAGCATTGTTTTCCTCTTTTATACTTATGTTCGATAAGGCCGAGAACCTAGATAAAATTTATGAAATAAAAACGATTCTCAATATCTTAGTCAAAATCGAGCCTTGCGTAAGAATGTAAGATCAGTCCCACAGTGCAAACGTTGCCAAGGATTCAATTACACGCAAACGTATTGTCAGAACGAGCCGCGATGTGTGAAATGCACCGGAAATCTCCTCTCCAACGACTGGAGTAAGTAAACAAATCACTGCAACGTGTATAAATTGCAAAAAATACCCGGCTAACTGTAGCAAAAAAAAGGTGGGATAAATTCTTAAAGCCGCAAAATCAACACTCGAAACCTTCAAGTAAGGAATGGCCCTAGCAAAAGAATAACCATAGGGCTTTAGACATCGGACACCAGGCAATCATTTGCGCTATTAGCGGCATGAGAAAATGGAAGAACCGAAAGTTCAGCGGACCATGTATTTCACGTTCTCTCTGTTATTCTAGTGAAGCTTGAGGAGCGAAATAAAATAAATAAATTTATTTTCGAGAGACTAGTTAAGATCGAAAATAATTGCCGTAACACGCGCTCTTCAACGAGAACATAAATATGAAAAGTATGCTCAAAATACTAAATTGTAATGCAAACGGACTCTTGACGAGTTAGAGATAGTCATACGAGAACAAAGATATTGACGTGTGCTTGATCTCGGAAGCCCATGCGAAGAAGGAATCGCGCGCAAAGATAAGAGTAAAGGGTAAAGACTCTATCGAATATTTTTAAAGACCTAAAAATAGAGCTTGAAACTATGGAAGTGAGCACGGTACGTGTAAAGAATAGATATAATTTAATTGCGGTCTCATCTATCTATTGTCCAATGCGATACGCGCTTGAAAAAAAAAAAAATGTTTTTATAAATATATTCAACTCGCTTAGATCGAAATTCATTATTGGCGGTGATTTTAATGCGAAACACATTCTGGGGTTCAAGATGCATCTCACAAAAATGGGTGTGGAGTAGGGTTGTGAGTCACATTCGACTGATACCACGAAATACCCGATTTAATCGATTTCTTCATTGTAAAAGGAATATTCGACTAACTTCATAAAAGCTGGAGGAAGCTATGACTTTTCCTCTGACCAAGCACTTAGTTACGATTTATTTACCGGAGAAGTTCTAAAAATATTGCCTAGCTCCTCAATATTATAAATGTTGCGCTTAAATTGGAATACGTCCCAAGTCAATGGAAAGTTTCGGAAGTCATAATGGTACTAAAACCAGGAAAACCACATAGCGTCAAGAAGTAGTGTAGATCCATTTCGCTTCTCCCAATTGTATCTAACATTTTTGAGATACATTCACAGTTGGCTATCGAGAAACGAAATCTTATCTCTGACCTATAGTTTAGGTTCAGCAGCAAGCATTCAACCATTTACCTGGTACATAGAATCCCTGACGTAATTGAGCAAGCTCTTCAAAAAAAAAAAAAAAAAAATTAAGATTTGCTCAGACGTATTTCTTGATGTCTCGCAAGCCTTTGATAAGGTGTGGCATTAAGGTTTGCAGTTCAAATTATGACAGGGTTTGCCTGTATGCCTATATAAGATACTGACAATATATGTCGGGAATAGACTCTTCTGTGTCAGTTAACGAAACTCGAAAATTGAAGAAATTTCAGCTAGCATCCACAAGGATGCGTTCTTGGTCCGCTTCTGTATCGCAAGAAGAAGGCACCATCTTAACTATATTTACCGACGACATTGCTATCCTAGCAATAGGTAAAACGATCGAAGAAACATCTGTAAAACTGTAAAGCGCTCTGAATAATGTAAATTAATGGACAAAGGTCTGGCGGATCACCCCAATTCTGCACACGTAGTTGATTGAGGTTCCTTTCCACTTATGCGAAGTCTTCTTCTACTGCGTCGTCTCTCCGGAATGGAGTTGAAGACTTTACGGGCCGGAGCGTTGATGTTCGTTTGCTCTACATGTTCTAGATATCCCGGGCAATGAATGCAGATCGATGTAGCTGTACAACCGGTATAGTTCTTTGTGTTATTAAAGAACGCTGTTGATACAAACGGGACCAAAAATCGTTGGAAAAATTCTTTTTTCATGGGTGCTCCACCTTTGATAACGTCCATGCTTCTGTACCATAGAGCAGTACTGGGATGATGAGGGTCTTATATAAAGCCACCTTATTTGCCCCTGAGTTTCCTCTGCTACTCCTTCTTAGTCCAAAGAAACCGCGGTTGGAAAGAGTGATTCTTAGCTTAGTCTCTACGCTGGTGTCATTATTTAAAATTACAGCGAAGCCTATGCAGAAAAGTCCTCAAAATTGTTGCTGTTTAAGTCCTAGTCGCCTATATAGTATGTCCTTTTTGGTGACAGCATGTATTCTGCTTTGTCGCGCTTTTCGCCGCCTTTATTTTAATACTCATTGACAGTTGCGTTCGCTGCGTTCTTCCAATGATGTCAATGTTGTGGGCGTATGCTAGAAGCTGTACAGGCTTTTGAAAGATCGTACCCCTGATGATAGCTTGAAAATTTTGTACAATTCTTTCAATCCTTGTCACAGTTATTTTCTCACATCAAAAGCATCGGTGATGTTGTTACCGACGTTGATGGAGCAGCGTGCATTCTCTATCGTCAGTCTGCACAGACTGCTCTATATATGTACCTCGTCTCTATAGACGCTATCATAGGTGACTTTAAAATCGATGGAAATAAGTGAGTGTCAATTTGGAGTTACTGGATTTTTTGAATATCTGATCTATGGCGGACTTTTCTAACCTAAAACCATACTGACACGGACGAATCAGATTGTTGATAAAAGGTTTAAGGCGTACACATAATATGTCAGATGGGATTTTATACGCGATGTTAGGGATACTAGTACCCCTTTATTTGGCGCAGTTCAGGGGGGCTCGTTTTTTGAGGATCGGGTAAATGATACTGAGGTTCCATTCCTTAAGCATGCTTTCATCCGGCAGTTAGACCTTCGATTGCAGCAGCCTTGTTGGATTGAAGCTTAGATATTGCTATCTTCACTTCACTTGGGGTGGCATCAAATACTAGGGGGCTATGTGTTGAACTCAATCTTGATAGGAACTATCGCTCTTGAATGGGGAATCCACTTTTGGCAAGATCAAAACGGTCATACTATTTTTGGTGTCAGGTGCCAGGAGCCAGGTTGGGGCGGAAAGACACGAGATCGGCTACATTTTCATAAGGTCCGACTTCTAGAGGAAATCAAAAGAGCTAAATTCTTAAGAGTGCTTTACTGAAATGAAAGAGGGCTTGAATCGTTTAAGCAAAATAGGCAAAGGCATTTCTTTGCAGGGTGCTGTAAACACAAAAGGCATTAGGCCTAGATGGCATAGAGGTAACAGTACATTCCTCCTGTTATAAATAAAATGTCAATAGGCAACGCTGATGGTTGTTAACTGCTTATAGCGATCAAACCGATTTTCATTGAGTCGACTGTCGAGAGAATTCTCTGTACACCACAACGCGACATCTACAACGCGACAAAAAACGAAGTAATATTTTGGAAGCCAAACGCTGAAATTAAAAGAAAAAAAAAAACATTTCGACCTTATTCCGATCATTGAAATGAAATGATAAAGTCGTAACTTTTGAACAGCTTATTTGAACTATACTTCTATATAATAGCCACTTAAATAAAATAATTACACCTTGATCCGATAATGCACACTTGTGCAGCATTTATCTGCTAATAACTTTTTGCTTCATGCTAAATGCCGTCGTCGTTCTAATTTGTATCACCACTCCAAGGCTACCAATAATACGTTCCGCAGTAGATTTGATAAAACTACTCCACCTTGGCATGAAACATCTCCCCGCGACACAGAGCTCAAACCATATTCTAGGGTTTTCAATGAAAATTGCAAATGAAACGAGCTCAAGCCCTCAACCTCTTTACTCTAACGAGTCACCTGCCATTAATGATTTTGTCAAACAATCCATTTCCGCAAACATTAAATCCGATTTGATTAGCTCATTACTTAGTATTGTTGGCTAAAAACGAATTTCTATACCAATGGAAACCTGTCCAAAGGTAAAACATAAATTTCTGTCCGCTAAGTTGAGATACTTAGATACGGATGGGTCAGGGTTATGCTAACGCTATTCGTCATCGCAGTCGTTAATGAGGCTCGTTGATGAACCATTCGTTGTCGCTTTGATTAATGGGAAGAAAGGTGATCCATTCATTGGGCCATAATGCTCAGACAGGCCCATTAAAAGTGTTTCGAAAGTTCACTGCGGAATGTCTATGTTTATACCTAGTTACCCTTCGTATCAAGGCAAGTCGTCGTTGTTTATTCGATCAAACCAAAAACCATTGAACTTTTCCGAGGAAATATACGTATTTTTTTTTTTTTTCGTAAAACTGCATCAGTTTCGATAACTCTATGGATTTCGATAATTCTATGGATTACAACCGCAAAGATTGACTTGCGAGGTCACCGCAACAATAACAGATTGAATGTGTCTCATAATCCAGGTCAGTGTTTGTAAGCGCATTGCAGTCACTCTGTCAAAATGATTAAGACCCCAAAAAGTTTATTATGCCGCAAACGATAAAACGATTTTCATATGTTATCGATCATAATCAGTGTGTGAGTTATTTGCATCTTTGGTAATATTTTCGGGGCAAGCGCACCTTTCTGCTGGCCACAGGTGACTGCCAGACGATCATACTTTCACGTACACGCCTTGAAGCTTGGCTACCAACTCTCACGTCTTTTGTGGATGCTAATGTGGTGCAAAATTTCGAATTTATTTTCCTTCTCCATTTCAAAGGTGAATGCAATCATAATAATAAAATATTAATCATTGATCTCGAATCGGAATGACATAATATTAAACAAAATTCACATTCGCGGGCGCTCACATAATCCGACATAATCGATCGTTTGGTTATAGTTGGTTGATTTGTCATGAGGTCTCAATGGAATTATTTCAAAATGTAGGTTATGCAGATTGCGGTTTGAGAGCTACATATATATATTCTTGTCGATGTTTGATATAGTTTTTTGCATCTGCTTAGAGAATTATACGAAATTCAATATCACTGATACGCACGCAAACGTAGAATATAGCCTTGCGCAAGGTGCATGCATTGGTGCTAATTGGCGGAAACTGGGGCCAGTGCTTGACTGTCTTGAACTTTTTGAGTAATTATTGTCTAACATATTTCGCATAACGAAAGAGGGATTAATAGGTTTCAATTTCGTTTGTCGTTTACTTTTTTTTTGTTATTTAATAGCTTGTGGCTAATAATAATCTCTTGGAAGTGGTGGAAAACGTGTTTTGGATTGATTCTAGTTTAGATACTAGCTGAATATACAAAAGAAACAATTTTGTCTTGAATAGAGTATTAGCACGACTGAGTTACATCTACTTGTTCCATATTTAAAAAATTTTGAGGCAAAACCAATGAAAAACGAGGAAATTTAAGTTTTCGAACAATGCGCCAAAAAGCTAAAAACCTTTTTTTACCATGCCCTTAGATCGACTTAGTCAATATTCGGGTACTTACTCTAATAAGTAACTAATTTAAGGGACACTTTATTTTTCAATTTAAAAGTAAAAGGTTATTTATTTCAAGGTTGGGATTGCACATCCCTGTCATATGGTATCTGTCAAATCCATCTGTCACCCATAGTGACAGGTAGTTAGTTCTTGCCATTTTAAAATATGGATCGATTCAAATTGTTGCATCCTACTACAAAGATTATAGTTCTGTAATATGTGTGTATCTGTAAGTTGACGCCGATTTTTCGAACAAAATCTTCTTCAGCGATGTGGCCAATTTCTCGCTCGAAGTGAGACAAACAAAATTGCAGATTTTGGAATTCTGAGAAACCATTGCATCCACCACGAGTGACAATTTGGTGGCTTGATCGGGCCGAATTTTTTGAATACTTGTTGGCATAAACCAACAACTCAACGTAACCACATAAAAAAAAACCATCGGCGTTAAATCCCATGAGCGAGCTGGCCTTTCAACCGATTACCGAACTTCCCCTTCAATAGATAAATTTTTGGACCAGCTGTGTGGCATGTGGCACCATCTTGTTGGAACCACATATCACTGATGTCAAGTCTATCCAATTCTGGCCAAAAATAGTCTTCCAACACGGTACGATAGCGAACTCCATTGACCCTAACATGGCGATCATTTTCAGCCAAAAATGAGCTTCATTGCTGAACACGATTTTTCGATGAAATTCAGGATTTTCTTCAAACTCTTTCAGAGCCCAATCGGAGAAGGCATTTCAAATGATCAAGAAGCTTTAGTCCTTGAGTTAATTTGATTTTGTAAGGGTGTAGGCCAAGATCTTTACACAAAATTCGCCACAATGTGGACTGAGAGGTTCCCAATTAATGTGAACGGCGTGGAATCGATTGATTTGGCTCAATTTGAACTCAAACACTTACGGCTGCGATATTTTCGGTACTTCGACCGGTGCGTTGTCTCACTGGTACAAGAACATTCAATAGTGAATATGTTGATTTGAATTTATCCACTATAGCACACCGACGGCTGTCGGGTGGGATAATTATTACGACCGAAAATTAGAGTAAGCGCTCTTAAAATTGCTACCACAGACTCAGAATTTCGAAACGTTTCTCGTTCGTGAACTTCACCTTAACGTAAATCTTGACTGACGTTTTGACATTGACAGATCATAAAAAAAGATTAAGGGTGCGTTTGCATTAAAATACAAAATTGTTATGTCCCTATTGAAAAAGCCTTTACCACTTTTTGCTTAGGAGATGTCGTAGTTTGAGAGTATGTCTGCGTAACAAAAACCGATGGCTTTTCTTTCGGCACTTATTTTGGTAATTTTTGGTTTGCCCTTTCTTGTTAGGCTTAAGGCTTGATTTTGTGGCTTCATTAGTTTATCGCGCCTGTTTTTGCAGCTCCTTAGCCACTTCACAGCATCGATATTTAGCCGGGTGGTTTCCCTTGCAGTTAATGCACGCTGCAGGAGTTTTCTTGTTTACACCACAGTCTTTAGATAAGTGTTTTCCGGAGCATTTAACACGTCGCTGTTGTTTTTGACAGTACTCGTATGTTTAGGTTATGACCGTACATTAAGGTACTGACCTTGTATTCCTACGAAGGGGTTCGATTTTAGCGTTCATATTGAGTATTGTTTTATTTCTTAAAGTTTTCGACTTTATCAAAGGTAAGCATATAAAGAGGTAGTCCACGCTTTATCGTAGTTTTCTCACCGTCCAATTACTGTTTATCCCGTTTCACTATGTTAACAGCATCTATGATTTTTAAGTTTCGGTTTTTCAGGTCATTCATTACATCTTCTTCGGAGCACGAAGGATGAAAATCTCTAGCTTTCAGTGGAAAAGCTTTGTACCACCAAACAATATCGTAATTAAAAACACAACTAAGGACTAGGCTAAATCGTTTGCACACCAACCATGGCTGATGTGCTGACTTACTTCACAAGTGGCTTGAAAATTCGTCCAGCGTTTGTGACTGCGGTGGCGCAAGGTAGACAATACTATTTAGAGGAACTACTACCGATGCTGTCAATTGGTTAAAAAACTTAAAAGACTTAAAAATATGATAAATCCATTCCTAATAACCAATGAGCAATAAGTAATAGGTGTGTGAATATGAAATGTCGATTTGACTAACAGATGGCATAACTACTACATATGGTTTGTGTCAATGATATCAAATATGGTATGTTGGAGGGTAAACATCTGTCAATAAAATCCAATATGTCAAAGGCACTAAAGAAAAGGTTTTTTACATCGAATTGCTACGCTGTGATGAAAAGTGAATCTATTTCAACAATCCTAAGCGCAAAAAATCATATGTAGGACCCAGGCCAACTAGTACGCAATATCCACGGAAAGAAGGTTATGCTGTGTATTTAGTGGGACCAGAAAGGAATGGTGTACTATGAATTGCTAAAACCTGATGAAACGATTACTGACAATCGCTACCGTCAACAACTGATAAAATTGCTCGATTCAATTCGAATCATTGAAACAAAAACGACCAGGATATGCTCAAAGACACGCATCAGTTATTTTCCATCATAACAATGCTCGTCCACATGTTGCAAACCAAGTAAAAAACTATTTGGCAAATATTAATTGGGAAGTTCTGCTTCACCCGCCATATTCACCAGACTTGGTTCCTTCTTGGTTGATGAATGGTTGGCCTCAAAAGACGAGCAGTGGTATTGGCGCGGAATCTATCAATTTCAAGAAAGATGGCAAAAACTCATAGCTAACGATGGCCAATACTGGGATTATTGATTTCATTCATAATGTTGTTTAAATAAATGATTTTTTTGAGAGACAAAAAATCGACATTTCATATTCACACACCTATTATAATGTATCTATGTTACACGTACCATACGTCAAAAAGTTTCAGGAATAACTACCGTGTGGCGCTGTCAGTCATCTGATTCGAGTTTTTTTTTTAGGTTGACACATCTGTCATTAAGAATCAAATTTTAGCGTCCTAACTTGACATTTGTAAAAGCTAAGCTGCCGAGAGTACATCTGCCGCCGTGTGTTTTCAATTTTTTATGATTTTAAAAATGGGATCAAGTTTGCAACAACGAGTTTGCATCAAATTTTGTGTTAAAAACGGATTCAACGGCTGAATCCGACCCAACATTCATCAAACGCATAATTACTGGAGACGAGACGTGGGCACATCAGGCGAGTGAATGGCGTATACCGAATGAGCCAAGACCGAAAAAACAACGTTGTTTTCAGTCGAAAAGAAGGCGATGCTCACGGTTTTCATGGATAACAATGGTGTTGTACATCATGAATTCTTGCCACAAGATCAGACTGTCAACAAGACGTTTCCGTGAAGAAATTCGCCAAAAAAGACCAGATTTGTGGGCAAACAACTCGTGGGTTTTGCACCACGATAACGCACCGTCGCGTCGTACAATGCCATCCTTAATCGCGACTTTTTGACCAAAAACAGTACAAATACCATCCAACAGCCACCGAATTCGCCTGATTTGGCTCCCTACGATTTATTCCTATTCGATCGACTCAAGAAACCGTTCCGGGGAATTCGTCTTAGGAGCCGAGAGGAAATAATATAAAAATCGAAGACGGATTATAAAAAATGTTTCGAGGATCAGAACAAGGGCTGGCATAAGTGCGTTTCATTCAATGGAGAGCACTTTGAAGGGGTATTTTCAATTTTCTGAATAAATTTCTGAAACTTTATAATCAAGGTAGTATGTCATTATTTCTTTTTTGCAGCTCTTTATTGATTTTGTCTAAATCTGGAATCTGAACTATGTATTTACGAACGAACTGCGACCTAGTCAATTTCCACAGTCTCGACTGCAGACGAGTTTTTTTTCTACCATTTCAATCAATTTGTGTGGAACAATTTATTACAAAGTAACTAGTCCTCAGGCTTTCTGGTGAACAATTAACTGAGATACCAACTAATTTTGTAGTAAAACACTCATTAAATACACTGCTCGCTCATGTTAGTTGTGCACACAGACACCCCAATCAAAATTTTTATGGATTTTGTGGCGCCGATTTTTTTCTTCTTTATCGTACTCAACTAATCACGACGGAAAACTAGTGCTTTAATTTGTGCTAACTAGTCAGATTCCGATTGAAAGGTTAAGCGAATCTTTGATTCTCCAATGACAACATCAGCAAGGTTGACCTGACGTCGCCGGTAGTTCCGTTTCGTAATGAAATTCGGCGAAATACAAATATACATAGCTGGTGATTTATTGACCCGCTTTTTCTGGTCTTTTGGACCTTCAGATCGATCTGATAAATTGCCGTCTGCGATGTACTGCAAACATGATATGAGATAGTGTAACAGTGTCCTCGTAGTGAAACAATCTTTTCTCTTAGCACATTCATTCAACAGTTCGTATATACTTTTCCAAATATCGGTCACATTTAGGTCGACGGGAATGAGAAACAAAAGTGAAAGGAATGTTTATCTCGGGGTTAGGATTGTCATAACATAAAACAATTTATTACATAATTATACCAAGCTGGGATTAAAACCGTTTACTGTTTACTCACGAAGCCAGCATGGTTTTATCACTTGCAACGCCGTGACGTCCTCTAATGGAATGAGACACGCAAATCATCAGATAGTCATCCGTCTATAGTTTAAGCCACGCTCCGACCATGGAACACAATTAGGTTGGCTTAAGGCAGAGATTAACCATTCAAATGCCAGCGACGGTAATTATAGTTAACTAATCGTACTAATATCTTGAAGATCGTAGAGCAAACACCAGCAGCGCATTCAAATTAATCATCATCGGCGAAGGGCAATGGTCTCAATGAGTTGGTTTGAATTTTTTTTTTCCGAAAAAGGGCTTGATCTGTTCACGGCTTGATCTGTTCACGTAGTCTAAAATTTTTTATTGTTAATGGAAAAATCAAGGAAACCAAGTTGGGGGTAGGTACTGCAAGTCTAACTGAAATTGCGTTAACCTGATCTTTGACCAAGTGAATGATGCGGTAGAGGCATTTCAAGGGAGATTATTTCATTTGTAGTGCATAGAAATGAGTTGTGTATTGGGTAATAGGTCAAATGATTTTCTGCGTTAGGTAAGGCTTACTTTTCCGGCTCATACTCCTAATTGGTTGTGCACCTGAATTATGGTATGCGGACATAATTAAAAAAAACTGATGGTAGACCTTTAAAACGAGTCTTTATTGGTATTTTGTAACAGAAGATGAGCGAAAGTTACCATCGTTTTTAGAGATTTTTTTGTCTTGTTAAAGAAGGTGAAGGGATTTCAACCCATGGGATTCTACCGGCACTAAAAACACTTTCGATCAGGACCAATCTAAGGAAGATCGAAGAATGGTTTTTATTTCTTTTATGTACATATGAGTATGTAATCGCTTTCTCTTCACAGTTAAATCATAAGCTCGTGCGGTTTAGATCTTCGCAATCTGCGAACGTTATTGTGTACATCTAGGACGACTTTTGTCTCAGGGTTGATGTGTATCTGCAATGTTTGATTGTGTCGTATTGCATTCTTTTTAATGACATTTCATCACCGGGTTCATCTGTAAGTCACGATGTAAATCTTTGTTTGCTACGTACTATTATTTGCGTTAACTATTCCACGAAGGACTTTATTTTGAAATGTTTGTATTATTGTAATATGAGGGCAAGGTGAAAAGTTATCGGCCTGACGCAGAGATGGCATTCCAATCAGCAAAGATTTATGTTTCCTGCCTGGGTGCACTTCTCATTAGTTCAACTTGTTCTCTGAAGTAGTTTCTTTACACGAATTTTTGCAGTAGACGTCTTGCGAGTTTTTCTTTAAAATGGATAAACTTGAATATCGTGCGGTGATAAAATTCTTGGTTTCGGATGGGAAATTCATCCAAAGTTGACAAAAGTTTACGGGGACTTTGCTCCTTCCATGTCAACCGTTAAAATGTAGGCAGCTGAATTTAAACGTGGTCGCACGTCCCTCGAAGATGACCCACGTAAAGGACGGCCAAAAACCGAAAAAGTGCATGATATCGTGTTGGACGATAGGCGAGTGAAGGTGAGTGAGATAGCTGAGGCTGTGTGTATATCGGAAGAGAGGGTGCGAAACATCTTGCACAAAAACTTAGGGATGCGAAATTAGGAATAGGAATGCCGTTTTTAATGCATTTTTATTTTTGGAATTCATGAACTCTTAACAGCTAGACACAAAAAAAAAACGCTTAAAACTAGCTTAACTAACTTAACTATGTTATAAACTAACTTAATGGCCCTATGCGGGCGCTCTAAGCCGATCAAAAGTAAATGCGCAAACGATTTTCGCGGCAATCTTTGGACCGATTCAATACGGATCCGACCGATTTTGTGCGGCGATTTGTCACCCTGGATGAGACATGGGTCCACCACTAGATGCCAGAAACGAAACAGCAGTCAAAGCAGTGGGTGGATTCCGGTGGTTCTGCGCCGAAGTGGATCGCATCTGCCGGAAAGGTCATGGCCGATGTGTTTTGGGATGCGAAAGGAATCCTGTTAATTAATTACCCTGAGAAAGGCAGAACAATTACAGGCCAATATTACTCCAACCTTCTTCACCAGCTGGATGCCAAAATTCGCGAGAAGAGGCCTGGCTTGAAGAAGAAAAAAAATCATCTTTCACCAGGATAATGCACCTCTACATAAGTGTGCGTTGGCCATGGGAAAACTGCGGGATTTGGGGTACGATTTGCTCGGCCATCCCCCCTATTCACCTGATTTGGTACCCTCCAACTTCTATCTGTTTCCAAACTTGAAGAAATTTGTTTCTGGGAAGCGCTTCGCATCCAATGCAGAAGTTGAAAGGGCCGTAGATGAATATTTTCACAGTCTTCCAGACTATCACTTCCGAGAAGGAATACTGATTTTGGAGAAACGCTGGACCAAGTGTGTTGCAGTCAATGGAGATTATGTAGAAAAATAAAATAATTTTTTAACTGAAAATCGCAGTTTTTCATTGTCAGGCCGAGAACTTTTCACCTTGCCCTCGTATTTCTTTTCTTTGTACAGCCCCATAACTGAATGCCATATGTCCAGGCAGACTTAAGCATATGCTGATGTGGCCGTCGTGTAGTGCTAACATCATCGCTTGTCAAGCTCTTGGTTCACGGTTCAAATCCTGATGTCAGGAAGCATCTATTTATTTCGCATGAAATATATGATATTTTTTCATAAAAGGATAACCAATTCTAAGGATTTTAACGCAAGCCGCGGTTGGATAGACCGCTTTAAGAAAAGACACGAGATAAAGCAACTCAAATTTCTATCAAATAACAAAGCTGCGGTTGAACAGTTTAGGTTGAAGTTACAAAAAATAATCCTAGAAAAAGGTCTCACTTATCAACAAATATACAATGCCGACGAATAGGGATTATTTTGGCAAGTTTTACCGGACAAGCGTCAGCGTCAGACAGAGAAACTGAAGCTCCAGGAAGAAAAATATTAAAAGACAGTATAACATTCATGCCTTCCGCAAATGCTTCCGGAGAACATAAACTTCGTCTTCTGGTGATTGGAAAAGCAAAAAAACCACGTGTTTTTGGTTCAACTACTCTCCCAGTATCCTATGAAGGTCAAAAAATGCTTGGGTCGTAAGATCAATCTTTCTCGAGTGGTTTAAAAAAGAGTTTATTCCAAGTGTCAGGAATCACCTTCGTGTTAGCAATCTAGAAGAATAAGCTGTCCTTTTATTGGACAATGCCCCTGGGCATCCATCAGAAGAAGAATTGCAAAGTGAAGATGGGAAAATCTTCAGCCGTTTTTTTTACACCGAATTGCACCGCGTTGATACAACCAATGGACCAAAACGTAATCCAAAACATCAAACTCCGTTACAGGAAATCAATGCTATCTAAAATTTTAGCAGATGATAACACTGAAGGTATCATGGAGAAACTTAAGAAGTTTAACATGAAAGATGCTGTTTTTGAGTTGGCTGTTGCTTGGGAAAACGTGTCTCGAAATCTTATACAAAAATCATGGACTAAACTGCTCTCAGATCCCAATATGACTGCTGATGCTGATGAAGAGTTTGAATTGAAAGATAGTATTCCGCTGGCGGTTCTATTATGGTGGTACAGATGCAGACTTGAAAGGACAAATGCTTACAGATGAGGATATAATTTCACTAGAATTACAAAACAACAATAAAGAACTAGAAGAGGAAACCTTACCAACAAAGAAAAGTCACAAACAGGCTGCAGAGGCTTTCGACACATGCCCGCAGTGGGCGGAGGAGAATAACATGAGTACTCAAGACATTGTTCTGCTTCGAAGAATGCGTTTTGAAGAATTTTCTCGAAAATTAGCTTGCAGTTCTCTAGTTTTTGGTTTAGTTTGTATCGATGGGGAATGAACATGCCCAACTGCAGCCATGGAAGTATTCCTGGAATTAACTCCGCTTCACATTGTATTTGAGCAAAATGCAAAACGGACGATCCTAAAAATGGCAAAGGAGGGTATCGGAAGGGTACTTCTCAAGAAATTTGTACTTCTCAAGAAACTTGTACTTCTCAAGAAACTCCCCCTTCTAGCAATCCCTAGGGATGATAATATCAGGAAATTTAACTTTGATAACAAATTCCGTACGAAGTTAAATAATAAGAAGGACTGGAGCAATGAATCCCTAATATGCGGACAAAGTAACCACACAATAAAGTGGTAGAGAACTGAGAACTGAAGAAGGTGCATTTGGGTTAAGAACAAAGGACTCAGAACCTATTGGCAAAAGTACCAGCAACTCTCAAACCGAAATATACGCTATTCAATCTCGATAGAAGATACAATAACTGCGACATAGCAATATTGTCAGACAGTCAAGCAGATATCAAAGTACTTGACTTCCATGTCATTAAATCAAAACTTGTGAGTAAATGCCTACACAAACTTAATGAATTGTACAATGTAACCCTCTATTTGGTACCCAGCCATGCTGAAATAGAGGGCAACGAAGAAGCAGACTCCTTGGCAAGGCAAGGAGCAGCAAAATCCTTCATTGGACCTGAACCATTCTGCTGAATAGGAAATAATACCATATGCGAAGAATTCAGGAAGATGGAGAAAGAAAACAGGACCTGGATTAATGCTCCAGGTCTAAGGCAAGCTCGGAAACTTCTGGGACAATATAACCGGAAAAGATTCGAAGCGTGCATCTGCCTTAACAAGAATAACCTACGTATCCCACTGTAAACATCTAAGGCAACTAGGTATAACAAACGAAGGCCTTTGCAGATTCTGCAATGAGTCGAGTAAGACTCCAGAATATGTTCTTCGGTAAAGGAAGACCTTGCCTACAAGTGGAAAGGGATCTCAACCAACTTCGTGTGTGAAACTGGAAGCAGTTAGCTGTGGTTGGAGCTGTCTGGGGAAGCTTGTTGGTTGAGGCTCAGGTCCATCCTGTACTGTAGCACCATCTAAAGTTAAAAAACAAAGTAAGTAAGCAACGCTACAATAAAATGAAAGGTCTGAAATTCTAGAAATTTATAAAGGCTAAGGACGGAATACGGGAAATCAACGAGAGATGGCAGGAATATCTTTCACCTGATGAATGTGGAATTCCATAGAGAAAATAGAGGGACATGAGAGTGTATTGGGAACTGTGCAATAAATAGCATTAAAAAAGATCAAAAAGGGCAAAGCTGTGGGACCAGATTAGATATCAATTGAACTTTAGAAAGCACTAAGAGTAGTTGGAGTTAACTTCTTAACTGTTGTGTTGAATGAAGGCTACATCCAGCAGTGCTCAAATTACCGGGGTATAAAATTGACAGCACACACATTGAAGCTCTGGCAGAGGAGCACATGTAACCGGCTATCCAACATCTCCCTTATAACGCAAGACTACCGATGAATTATTAAAGAAATGTTCCAAATACAACATATGATCTTGACTGATTTAGAAAAACATGTATACCAATTGCCACACGAAAATCCAAAGCACATCAGAAATATCGACATCATTCCCAGGCAATGTTGGTGTGCATCAAGGTTCTGCACTAAGTCCTTTAATATTTAATCTGGTTATGAACTTCATAACAGAAGGTATCCAGCAACCAATGCCGTGGAACATACTCCCTATATATGCAGACAATATTGTACTCATTGGAGACGACATGTACGAATTGGAAAGGCAACTTAATTTGTGGAACGATGCTCTAAGGAATCATTCCCCTTCAGTGAAAGAAACAGCGTGGGGGACCCACAAATGCTGTAAAATTAAGAGATGAACCAATAAAAAGTACATGCACTTTCCTTTAGGTATCTCAGTTCAGTCATACGTGACGACGGTAAAGTAGATGGTGCGTCTCTCATCGGATTAATGTCAGATGGCTTAAGTGGAGATCGATGTCTGGTATACTTTGTGATAGACGAATACCTCTGAAATTAAAGGGGAGAAATTGCTGGACGGTTGTGTCCTGCTGTGTTTTATGGGTTAGAATATCGCGCGTCACCAAAAATAGACGAAAATAAGTTTTCAACCACAGAAATGGGAATGTTGCGATGGTCAGAAGGTGTAACCCTTACATGTAGTCTGAGAGTACCATCGATACAGGGAAAAGTTATAAAAACAAGGCTAAATATGAGCATGTGATGAGTACAAGCAGTGATTATAATGGATTTAATCGAAGGGCCCAAAAGAAGAGAAAGACCGAGGGCGACATGAATCAGCTCCATTAACAAAGATATCAGGAGCGAGAATTTATTTCAGAGCCGAACACAAATTATTGGGACTTAATGTCAGGAAGAAGAAGAAGAAGATCTGCTATTAAAACAATCAAACATTAGCTTAGAGAACTAACTATCCGCACTCAAGAGAATTAAAACTCAACGTAGAAAGCCTGGCGTAGTTTTCGTCAAGACCTCTTATAATGGACTTAATGTGCAGGTTAAAGTGATGTTAAGATATTAAGCAATCGCTTACTAACTCTGGAAAAAGGTCAAATTCTTTGTTATGGTAGTTAGCTATCCATAGCCACCTGCATCACGAATGCACTGTTAACATATCCGAACAATGTAATATATTATGAAGTTGCATTGAAAACCGACTAATAAACCAAGAATTAAAGTACAACAAGTGAATGAAATAAGTGAAACTGAAAAGCTCATTCGAGCGAAGCAGATTATAATTCCATATCGCCGAGTCTTTTCCGCTTAAGTGACGTTACAAAATGTTAGCTTACCAGGTATCAAGACCTCAGAAGTTCAACGAACCGCTGCTGTGCACTCATAAGTGGATTGCTTAACCCCCCATTTCCATATCTCATTTGCATGCGTGCATCATATGTCTACTGAATCATATGGCATGGTGGTGGCGACCTGCCAGAACGGATATCTCCATTTAACAAGTCCAGATTCCCCAATTGACGAATGTCACAATCGGAAAGTATAATTGGTCCGTAGGAACGCCCTGTTATTTGTGCTCCGATTGTTTCCAAATCAGTCAATCGTGTGTGTCGAGGCCTGAAATCTGGAATATATTGGTTGACAATGAGGATGGCCAGCTTAGTGGCCGATGGTCTATCGAAGAGGATATACAAGAACTTAAACATGTATCGGGTGGTCTTGAGATTAGTTTTGTTGTTCGGTTTATTTAATGCGATAAATGCGGCTCCGCGACGGGTAGCCAAATTGAATATCGATCCCAATTACTTGAAGGCAATGGTGGCCTACAAGAAGTTGGAACCGAAGATGACGCGGCAGGAGTTGAAGACGATTACAACTATCGGAATACTCAATGGAGCCCTGAAGGCCGAAAAAGAAATGGAGAAGCATTTGACAGAGATGGTCACGGATTTGATACTAAAGACAGACATGTCGGATAAATCAGCTACAATGCCAAAAATAACCAAAATTCAGGAGACAATTGAACGGGACAAAAATTCAATCCAAATATTGTCAAGTGCGATGGATTTGGCTACAAAATCCTTGACAGTGAAGGATTACAGGGAACAACTTCATAAAACTTTGGAGGAACACAAGAGTAAGAAACGAGAAACGGGCAATTCAAAGGACATCGACATGGCACGGCTGAAGGCAATGATTCTGGATCATATGCATCACATGCAGCGGAAAATTTCAAACAAAATTGACAGCACATTGGATTACTTGGAAGAGAACAAAGAACTGGATATGATTAGGGTTAATCGGAAGAGGAATGCTGCGCAGGATAATGATTTGGATAATTTGTTTGCAGAGGTAAAATTGACATCTATATGAGGATTACATTTGAGAGCGTTATTCGTTTATAGGATAAAGTCGAGAATAATCTGGTAGTGGTGGAGAATCTACCAGTACACGATAGCGATAAGGATGTGAACATCACTGTAAATGTTGGTCCTAATGATGTGAGTTAAATGGAACATTAAGAACTTTTACTATGGCTATTAAGTGTTGTGCTAACAAGTGTTAAATTTATTTTGTTTAATTGATGTGACAGCAGAGCAATTTTGATTCTGATCATTTTGTAATTTTTTTTTTACCTCAAAATGGTATGAATCTTGCCGCCTACGTTCTTATATTTTTGGTCGCTTTACAGGCTTAATAACTTTATTTAGACGATATGCTCTACCTTCAAACCTTTTGCAAACGTAGAATCGAAAAAGTTGACTTCTATCTGTTCCTCTTTCTTGGAGGGGAAACCTACGGTAGTCTTTCTGATTTGGGACATGCAACACGGCCCAAAGTCTATGGATATTTGATTAAAGCATTGTATTTCAAAACAAGTCTCAGAATGATAGCTTCATTGCTTCTTCCTATATTTAGCTAACGTTCCTCGATATGTCGCAGCCGATTTAAATGGGATGCTAAACCCATGATCTTGTCTGAAACACAGATTTGACATTTTCAGTGAATCACACGGTAGAAATATTTCAGTCAGCTTCAGTAAGGTATTTGATATCAACAAGTGGGTTCAAATCAATCCAAGAATACAGATCACATTCATCTTGTCAGACAATTAGGCTATTCTCAGATCTCTTGACTCGTCCGTAATAAGATCAAGACTGGTGAGCTGTTGAAGGATAACCTTAACAT
Source organism: Pocota personata (assembly GCA_963082735.1). NCBI lineage: Eukaryota > Metazoa > Arthropoda > Insecta > Diptera > Syrphidae > Pocota > Pocota personata. Next base: position 8,732,992 of record OY720430.1, read on the forward strand.
TCTGCACTTTCTACAGTGGAAATGAAACGGCTGACCCGCAAGACAAGGGCGGTGCCTTTAACCATCTAATTGGTCCTAAAACTTTCTTTGGAGTCAGCAAAAGTCATTAGAAATCATAATTTATTTAAAAGCTAAGCCTATAGACACTTCTTTCCGAAATTTAAAGAAAACAAAATTAAACCAGAAAAAGTCTTAAGTGGAATATTTAGTTGTACCTTCCTGCAGCTGTGTAGATTTTGTCTTTAGGACTGCAAACCATTTCTCCAAATCCTTCAACTCCTAACTTATTCTAGAGTGAAAACAGATTCAAAGTTTATTAATGGGGTAACAGGATAGGCATAAGCTGCTTAGATACTCCCTCACTCCTACAATCTTTTGTCTGATCCACTAGCTTTTTATGTTCTCATCGGACATATGTATCTAGGCTAAGTTGAATTAAATTTATCATAGCCAGGTTCAAGATTCCGGAGGTAGCCATATTGATTGAACAATTTCTGATGGTTGTTTAGCTATCCATTACATTTTTATTGCCAAGACCTTCTGCATATCAATTTTCTGCGGAATAGAAGCTTTTTCCCAATCGTCTTAATAGAGAAACGATCGGCAGATGATAAATATTCACAAGTGTTTTTGCTCATAAATTACCAGCAAAAAGCTTCATCGTTAACGAATCCAATAGGAGGATACACTTTTTAGCTGATAAGAAGTAATTGACGCAACGCCTTGTTTTGTGGTCAGGGAAAAACTCATTTAGACGGCTTTGCGAGAGTGTTCTATGAGTTGTTGGTTTCGAATCAAGAACCGCAAGATCTTCAAGCTTAATATGCAACCACTAAGTTACGCCAATACCCCTTCCTAACCCTGTTTTTTACTGAGCCCCCTGAACAATGAGTCCACTTAGAGGCTCCAAAAGGTTTCCACCAGCGAGAATTCTTCCCAATATAGTAGGTGTCATTGAGAAAACAAACAGCTGCTTAATCATAGCATAATTGTAAGATGACCATTGCGAGATGAATAAAACTTATTGGGACCCGGGCAAAGCGGAATGAAAAATGAAGAAATGAAGGGCACCTCCTCAAAACATATCCCTCTTCAGACCAGGCCTTCTGTAATACTGAACGTTTGATGAGTAGTGAAGGGGTCACGCAATATTGGGGAATTGTGCAGGCTACCGGACAAGTCTACGGATTGGAGATGGTGGAAAGGATTTACCTAGGACATAAAAGTGGGCTGTGAATAAGTATGTATTAACTAACACACCATTCCAAACAAGCAGCGAATATTGGATAGCTGTGAAAGAATTAGAAATTTGGGTCTGCAGTTTCTTATGAAAAACAACAAATACCTGGGTCCACAAGCGAGCATGATCTCCTCCGTAGCGTCTAACCCAAAATGGATGGCTGCTGCACATAGTCTGATTCTCCAAGTTCTGAAATTACCAATTCATCAACCCTCGGGTTAGTCTTTAACTATCTTTTATACCCTTTCCTCTCTCTCCATCAGTGGGTTAACAAACTGTAAAGACAAAGTCTTAACTGATACAGAATATTAAGAAAAAGGTTTGTCCGAATTTTTTTTAAAATATTCGCCAAGTTGAGTCGAGCATTACCACTACCAGGAATCTTGTGTGATGGTTTACTTTCTTAAGAAAATAGTTTTTTTTTTTTGCGTTGGGAGGTGGGAATCTTTTAAAGACGAAATTGAGCCCATACTCAGTAACAGTGTGGAATTTTCACCCACTAAACCCACCTCCCCTCCTACCCTTGGTCCTCGCGGCACTGCCGTAAAGCATTTCACCGCGAGGGGGTTTCAGCCTTACATACTCGGCTTGTTTGTGTTGCCAGCCGTTCTGCGCGACTTTTCGCTGTCGCTCCTGTCCTCGTTGTTCTTTCATGATAGTAGCCACAGTTTCACTTACTGCTTCCCAAGGTTCTTGCGTGCTCGTCATCTGTCTGGTGGCGTTCTCCGGTGTTAAATCCACACCCAGTCTGTTCGCCAGCAAGTTAAGTTCTTCGTGATATCTTGCATAGTGGAACATGATGTGTTCTGCATCCTCGACTGCTTCGAGTTGCCTTCGTGTCCAAATCTATGGAGGTAGGCTTTGAAACATCCATGACCAGTAAGCATTTGAGTCAGATAGAAGTTCAGCTTTCCATGCTTCCTATTGATCCAAGGGTCTACATTGGGGATCAATCTTTGCGTCAATCTTTGTCAGAAAAGTTCTATCCCTCTTGCAATTCTTCGAGGCTTGTTCTTGGCGGTACTTCGGTGTCACTTCGACTCGTCACTGTTGACACCACTGACCTGTTGGCACCATATTTCACTTCGGCTTCTTTAACGAGGAGGTCTATTGGCACCATTCCAGCAACTACGCATGCCGCTTCGTATGAGGTTGTTCGAAAGGCGCTGCATACTCTCAAGGCATTGGTTCTGTAGACCGTCTTCCTTCTGTACGATTTCGTCTTCACGGCACTTGCCCATATTTAGGAGCGGTAAAGCATCATCGACGTCGCAACTCTTGCTAAGAGCAGTCTCTTCTTCTGTTTAGGTCTTCCAATATTTGGCATGATCCTTGCCAGGGCAGCCGTTGTTCTTGCTGCTTTCTCAGCTGCGTGTTGCTTAAAAGTCAACCTTGGATCTATAGTAATGCAAAGGTACTTTAGTTCTAGTTTTGGAAACTACAACGTGATCGCCCAACGTTACTCTTATAGTCTCTATAACTCGTCTGCTGCTGATGAGCACTACTTCGGTCTTTTCCACTGCTAGTTTTAGGTCCTGCTCCAAATCCTCAAGCAATTTGGTGACTACAACTATCGCTATGTCGTCGGCGAAGCCAATTACTTTCGATGACCTCGGGATTCGAAGTCTGAGGACGTCGTCGTACATTAGATTCCACGTACGGAGCCTTGGGGGACACTGCCTGTGACGTTATACTGCCTCGTTCCGTCGTCGGAACAATAGTACTGTATTCTATTTCTAAAATAGTCCACCATTATAATTTGCTGGTAGTCCGGTACTCTCTTGGCGGTAAGTGCTCACAGAATGTTACTCCAGTTTGCAGTGTTGAAGGTGTTTTTAATATCCAGCGTTATGATTGCGCTTTTGATTATCCGCAACGGTGGGGAACCACTTTGAGCCAGGGACAAAGCTCAGCGATCTTTATAGCAGCATTCTCCATGGGTTTTCCTATTCAATATTAATGGGGCAGGACAAGTGTGTATATAAAATATTTGTTTCTTCATTCTCCTCGTATTTGCTGCATCTACAGAAATCGTTGAAGGCAACACTCATTCCCTTTAAGCAGAGCCCAGTCAGGGTTCCTATTATACAGCTTAAGCTTTTGCTATTTATAGACAGAAGTTTTTTCCTTTTTAAATCTAGATTACTTCAGATTTGCCCCGATTAAGATAAGTGCCGATATTATTCCACCAGCTATTTGCCATTGGCTTCAGTATCAAGGCGAAACTTTATCGAGCAAATGGTTCCGCACTTTCATTTGCCAGTTTATTCACGCTGTTCATTGTCCCATTTGGAAATTATCAAAATTGGAGATAAACTATGGGAAAGAGTAGCCAAATTTGATCATTGTCGACAGGATTTTTGACACATTCAAGTCATTTTCAAGTACTATTTCAGATAAACCTTTATTTCGACATCGTTAAAAGCGACTTTTATCATGCGTTCCTATTTATGTCTCGCCACTGGTATGAAGACAGCTTCTAATGTCGGGATCCTTGGTAGCTCCCTTATCAAGCTAATAAATGAATCTGGTGTCTAAAAAATGACAGATGCCGCCCAAAAGCATTTACCGAGTCCTCTACGATGTTATGACGGTTATCCTTTAGTCGTGGAAGTAGATCGTCGAATTTACGTTCCTCAAGGATACCTCACTAGCTTTGAAGTTTTGACTGTAGGTTGCTGCCATATTCTCCAGCCACTAAGAGTGAATTTTGCTGGTGATTCATCTTTACATAAACTTTGGCTTAGATTTAGGGACATTTCCCTCCGGAATCTGCAGATTAATAAAAAAACTGTCCCTCAAAGTTTCTCTGCTGTAAGAGTGAGGTATAATATTCAATCCCCTCTCATTATTACCTACTTAAACCAAAGGTTGTAGAAATCAGCCCGATTGATGGTGCCCAAACAGCGAATCAATTTGAAGGATCCGATGAACTTGATGATGATGGAGGAGGCGGAATGCCTGGTGGACTAGTTGGACTCATAGCTAGTTTAAGCGGAGTGAGTCATATGAGGTCCGATCCACGACTTAGCATAGCTTAAACTAAAACCTTGGATTTTCAGGGTGAAGGAGGATCAGATATTGGAGCGTTGCTGGGAGCAGTTACAGGACTTGTGTCGCAAATATTTGGGGTAAATATGGGTCAGCATATTTGTGTAAATTTTTTCAAAAATATATTTTTCTTCTTTGCACAGCCTGGGGGGTTGGACATTGAATCACTGATCAGCACAGGAACTTCGTTAATCGCTGGATTACTTGGGGTAAGAAGTTTTAAGAGGATTCTCAAACAAAAGGCTTGTGAAAGATATCTCATTCTAGGGTGACAGAAATTTTGGAACCGTATTGGGGGAATATGTTGGAACAGCATTTGATGGACTTTCTGGAGGTGGTGGAGCGGTAAGGCCTTCTAAAAGATGTGGTCATCGACCTATATTTACACCTCTCTTCTCTAGATAAATAATGGACAATTCATTGGAAACCTCCTTGGAACCATTGTGGCATCTTTGAGCGCTGTATTTGTCATTTGTATATTTTTAGAGTATTACTTGTTTAGTCCTGTTAACATGTACTAATTTTTGGGCAGCACAGTTTATTTGGGGAGTGTGGTTGCACAGGGATGAGAAATGGAAAAATCTTCTGGTAAAAAGGTGTAATTATGTCTGCAAACTTTTCCATTTTAGGATCCGGAAGACGACGATCTACCACCACAGCCAATGGTCTTTCTGCAAAGTCTACTTCAAAGTTTTCGCGAAGCCAAAAACCGTGCTGGTACTCCTGATGGTGGTGAAGAATCCAAACCTGCTCATCCTCCAATGGCTGGATCTGACTCGTTTGGCTTCATCAAGCAGATTATCTCCGCATTAGTTGGTGGTGTGACAAGTCTGGTGTTGAATGCTTCCCTTGGTGCATCTGGTGGATCTTCACAGGCATCAACATCAGCACTTTCCAGTTCGTCACACCCTCAGCCACCTCATAAGCCAACATGGTAGTCTTAAGTTCATTCGTATAATTATCACCAACACTCATAAGTTACGTAGTGCATAAAGTGTAAATATATTTTTGTATCCGATGTCACTGTGTATTTCATTCGTTCCTGGTGCACTTTTGCAGCGAAAGAAAAATAGAAAAAAATACATACATACTCGTACGAGTAGGCTTTCTGCAGCGAAAGTGAAGAAAATAAAAGTAATGGAGCAAGAGAAATCAGACAGAAGACTTGTAGCGCGAGCCATATTGGAACATAGCACGATTTGAGGCAATTTCATCGCAATTGAAAAATTTACAAGTCTCGCTCTGGCACACGCATTGCATACGGTGATGGATGAGTAGTTGGGGTGGCGCTTCTTCTTGTTCGTTTTCATATTTAGCTTTTCGTGTAAACGTCGTCGTCGTCGGTCGCTTGGTAATGTGGAACTTTCGATTTCGACGACAACGAAGGTGATGACGCGCTGATCATTGGCAATGACCAGGGTCTGTGGTAACAGCGAAATTTCGAGGTTTACACTTTTTTTCTGTGTCAGTTTCAAGACGGTCTTTCTCAAGAGTCGGTTGCATCTTGAAATTTTTATTTAAAATAAAAAAAAAGAAAAGAAGAAGAAACCAAAACTATTTGGCAGTAGTAATTAATTAGCTTCGTGTAACTCATTGTGTTGGCCGCTTAGTGATCCGTGAAGTCCACTTCAGAGATAGTGTAGATACGGTCAAAATTGTATTTGTTGCTATTTGTTCGGTGGGTGTTAGTTGAAGTTTGTTTGTTTTTGTTTTTTGTGTAATTATCTAGTGCTGCTCGCTGTGTATTTTTTCGGTTCGGGAGAGAAAAGAAAACGAGAGTAAATGAAAGACTAATAAACGAAAAAAGAAAGAGAAAAACAAAATTTATCAACGGTGAGTTAAAGTTTTATTTGTAAATTGTTGCACAATTATTTTCGGCTAGTGAATGCGGAAGTTTGTTTTTCTCTGTTAATTTTCCATCGAATTGTAACTCAGAAGAGAGAGCTTTTTGCCAAGCAAAGTAGATAGCGAATTTAATTGGAAAGTTGAATTATTTTTCCATGTATTTGTTTAATGAATTCCAAGATTATTATATTATGAATTTATTTTTTTTATGAATTTTCATAAAAAAAAAACAAAAGAGTTGACATGCGAACTTGATTTTGCGTTTAAATATTTTTGATGGATTGATTTAGTTCAGAAAGACCAGTCGTTGTCATTATGCATACCGGAATACCAATGGAATTTTATCATTTCTTTGGAAATTTATACGTGCACTCCATCTATGATGAATGGAATGACTCGCTTTCAATCCACAAGCATACGCTCTAGGAAGTCATTAAATCTGAAAACATTTTAATAATAGTGATGGCGTGATTGTTACGAGGAAAACAATAGCATAGCACATCGTGAAGTTGATTGAAGTATTTCCGAATTAGGTGGCTCTTCATAGTTTAAAGTGAATCCAAGGCTATTGCAATTTTTATTGTTTTCACCTATTAGAAATGAAAACATGTTAAGCAAAGTAAACTATAACTTAATAGTTGAACGATATAAGGTGAGTGATTTGCTATTTAAATCATTTCGATTTTAGATTTCTTGTCGACTATCCGTGTAAGAAGCTAGGTTACAAAGATAATCATCTGAGAGATTATAGCGATTAAGATGTATACTGAATAAAACTAGGAATAGCTCTACCTTGAATCTGGGGCTGATCATCTAATCTTGTTAAGGACTTACCAGAGTATCGCATAATACCTTTCTTCGCTGGAAGGAAAAATCATCGAAAGACATTGCAGAGCTAGTACGAGAGGGATGCTTCTGCAATAGTGAGGGACTTTAACATGATCTAAAAAACCTCCCAGGGGGACCGACTTTTGTCATCCCGGATAGGATTGCACCTAGTCGTTCGACTATTTGAAAAATAGGAAAGAAAAATCCGCCGTTTGTCGGATTTCAAGACTTTTTTGTTTGAAAATATTACCTAATTTCCTGACCTTAGCTAACTCTTACAGATCAAGAGGTTTTACCCGTATAAGTCTCCTTATTACATTGTCAGTATTTAATAGTTCTGTTATTTCTATGTTAACGTGGTTGGAAAGCAAAATTTTGTACCTTTGAGTAGCTTTTTTAACTTCATCTTCAACCATTTCAATATTAAGATCTCTATGTAGATCAGTATGTAATAAGGTGCATTAACTATGTTCCTTAGTACCTTATTTTGGAAGACTTGGATTTTTTGTAAATTTGTTTGGTATATGCATACCCACAACTGGAGCCCATACTAGTTTCAGAACCTGCTTGTATAGCAATAGCTTATTGTAGTTGGACAGGGATGAGAATCTCCCAATAAGAAAATACATTTTACTGTATCATCTCCCTTTTTCTTTACATGCACTATCCAATGCAGTTAGCATCTAGGGTCATGCCTAGATATTTGGCTGTATTTGAGTATTCCACTACATTGTTGTTTATGTATACTGGAATGTGTGGTACGTTTTCATATGTAAAATTAATATGAACTGACTTTAGCTCTAATCTGCCATAAGAAGAAGCTAATAAATTTATTGTTCGTTAAATGCATTAGGAGGCTGAAAAACTTTTTGGATTATATGTCTAAAATTCGAATACTTTTCGATGAGGAAACCGATATATTGGCCCTATCTATGTAGGAGTATCTATAAATTTTGCTAATATTTTGATCACTCACCGGTAATTTTGACAATAAGTGACTGACTAATGGAAATATGTAGAAGGTAGATTAACTAACAACAAAATCGCTTAAAACGCCATACAGAAGACGAACTCGGCAAATTTATTGAATCCAGAAATACTCCCTTAAGGAGAAAAGAAGCCACAAGCAACGAAGCTAATTATCCGCCGGAAATAAAAGAACTTATTCGTACCTGTGCTCCTCAACATAAAGCATATTTGAACTACCTATGTAATAAGCTCAAGAAAGCCTTCCAATATCTAAAAAACCGAGAGAGTTCTGCTTAATTTGAAGACTCGCTCCGGAAAGGCATGAAAAGTAACAAAAAACCTCAAATGCACTCGTCACCGATCAGAAAAAAACAATGGCGAATGGTCAAAAGGTGACAAAGAAAAGGCGGATCTATTTGCCGAGCACTTAGAAGCAAGGTTTAAGTCATTTCATTGCCAAGCATCTGACAAATTTAGAATAAAAAGTGTGTCATTTACCGAACATTGCTAGGTAGTAAAAACCTGAAAAATAATAAAGCCCCCGGCTATGTTTATTTATTTACTAAATGCTTCGCTTAGATTATTATACGTTCCAAATCAATAGAAAAGTCGCAGAGGTTATAATCGTACTGAAACCGGGAAAGTCTCCAAACGACAAACAATTTTACAAACCGATATCGCTACTACCAATCATTGAAGAAAGATGCCTAATACCTGACCACCTTTTCGAGTTCAGAATCAACTATTCTCCAATTCACCAGGTTTATAGAATAACAGATGAAATTAAAAAAAAACCCTAAAGGGAAAACAGATTTGCTTTAGCGTTTTTCTTGACGTCTCTCAAGCCTTCAACAAGGTTTGGAACGATGGCTTAAAGTACAAGCTAATATGGGCTCTTCCGGAGCACCTACATGTTAAATTAAAAGCAGACTTTCTCGTAATAAGCATTACAGAGTTCCGCAAGGAAATGTCCTTGGTCCTATCTTATTCTTGCTGTACGCTCATGAATGTATGAAACAGAATAAAACCCAGTGCTGCAGACGGAGTCGACCTCAGTGCTCCGCTTATACACAGACAAACTAATCTTTGGACTTTGCTTAGTTTGCTGAGGCTTATAGCTTTATCCAATGCAGTCCACCAGGCAACCACCCCGTACGTGAGGATCGGTCCTATAACCGAAATGTAGAGCCAGTGAATAATTCGGGGTTGCAGATCCCATTTACTCCCGATAGCCTTTTTGTTAGACAAAAGAGCTAAGCAGCATAATTTCCTATCCAAAATAATACCCAGATATTTTGCTTCAATGAATGGAATTATATATTTCCCAAAAAAGAGGACTAGATGAGTTTTGTGGGGTTTCACACCCATTAGCTTTTTTAATGTGTTTTGTAGGAGGTTTTTTTAAAATGTTTAGGTGCTTCCCTGAGATGGCTATAGCAACGTCATGTGCATAAACGATCACCGTGCATCGCTCAGCCGATGGCCGATGCCCCACCTAGTTTTGCGTTTATAATGCTACTAGTGAGCAGTAGCGTCTTCTTCTCGTATGTCTTAGAAAGCTACCATTGTATACTCCTTATGATACATTGAATACACGACTTTACGTATGCAGTGCCGTTTTCACTGATTTGCCTCTGCAATATGCATGGCTGAGCTGAAGACATAGATTAAATATTAGTACTGCAGTACAAATGGATATCTGTCAGTCGTTCTAGAGTTTTTAGAAGGAATGATTATAGGCTGAAGTTCTTTGAATCTTTGTACATTCTACGAGGGCAAGGTGAAAAGTTCTCGGCCTAACAATAAAAGACAGCGATTGTCAGTTAAAAAATGATTTTATTTTTCTACATAATCTCCATTAACTGCAACACACTTGATCCAGCGTTTCTCCAACATCAGTATTCCTTCTCGGAAGTGAGAGTCTGGAAGACTGTGAAAATATTCATCTACGGCCCTTTCAACTTCTGCATTGGATGCGAAGCGCTTCCCAGAAACAAATTTCTTCAAGTTTGGAAACAGATAGAAGTTGGAGGGTACCAAATCAGGTGAATAGGGGGGATGGCCGAGCAAATCGTACCCCAAATCCCGCAGTTTTCCCATGGCCAACGCACACTTATGTAGAGGTGCATTATCCTGGTGAAAGATGATTTTTTTTCTTCTTCAAGCCAGGCCTCTTCTCGCGAATTTTGGCATCCAGCTGGTCAAGAAGGTTGGAGTAATATTGGCCTGTAATTGTTCTGCCTTTCTCAAAGTAATTAATTAACAGGATTCATTTCGCATCTCAAAACACACTGGCCATGACCTTTCCGGCAGATGTGATCGACTTCGCTTTCTTTGGCGCTGAACCACCGGCTTTCACCCACTGCTTCGACTGCTGTTTCATTTCTGGTGTCTAGTGGTGGACCCATGTCTCATACATGGAGACAAATCGCCGCACAAAATCGGTCGGATCCCTATTGAATCGGTCCAAAGATTGCCGCGAAAATCGTTTGCGCATTTGCTTTTGATCGACATTCAGCAAATGCGACACCCATCCTGCGCAGAGTTTTCGCATCCCTAAGTTTTTATGCAAGATGTTTCGCACCCTCTCTTCTGATATACGCACAGCCTCACCTATCTCACTCACCTTCACTCGCCTATCGTCCAACACGATATCATCATCAGAAGTTGAAACTTGTCATACGAACTAATAAGAAGTGTGCCCAGGCAGGAAACATAAAATTTTACTGATTGGAATGCCATCTCTGCGTCATGCCGAGAACTTTTCACCTTGCCCTCGTACATCCAGCTGCTATTTCTCTTCGAAGATTTTCACTTTGCTTTCACCACAAAGTTATCATCCATTAACGGCTGGACTTTAAACTGCTGATATTTGTATTTTAATTTCAATTTTATTTTGGTATAATTTTACATTGTATTATATATTCCTATTTACCTGCGACAACAACAAATACGTAATCCAAAAATAATAAAAAAAAGAAATAAGAAAGGAGACAATTTGATAATATCAAACGTTTTTCATTCTTATTAAAACCTTAACTGAATGGAATGTTATTTTAAATTCACGTTAGGTTATTGTTTCCATAAAATATTGTTTTAATCTGCATATCGCGACCCGATACCGCCCTACTAAACCGGAGACGCTCTACACTGCCGTGTGCAACATCTCTGTCGTAGTTGAGTCGCCTATCCACAGCTGTCCGAGCAACGTGGAAGATTAGCGGCACTGCCAATCTGTCCTGGATCAAACCTTTCTCATCAAAATAGAGAAACGCCTCTGGGGGAACAAAGCCGTTAAGGCGCACTCTCTCATGATACTCGTAATTGGGGTAATAAGCCCCGGAGATCAGGTTGTTCGTCGAGCTCATTGCTCTTGCAATGTGCCTTCGAATCAGCTTGATTACGAAATTATCCACTCTTATTAGGTTAGCCCTGTTGTATAGGACCTTATTGGGATAGAATTTTATGTACTGGGACTCTGGTGTTCTGTACAAATGAAGGCAAGCCCTCTCAAACACCCGAATCTTTTCCAACAAGCTTGCTCCCACGTTTAACCACACGGGGCATCCATATACGAGCATGGGCCTAATGAGGGCCATGTAGCAGATTACCTTTACCCTTGCATCGAGTTGCTTGCTATAAAAAAGTCTCTTTGTAAGGGCAAAAGCACCTTTGGCTCTGGCCAGAGCAGCATCTATATGTTTGTTAAAATATAGATATTGGTCTAACCAGAGCCCCAGGTATCTGACTACACTTCGACTCGCAAGTGGCTGTCCGTGTAGTCCCACGATTGCGAACTTTCGCCAATTCTTTCTGGTATCCCTAGAGGCCCCAGACAACGGCGTCCTAAAAAGAATGGTTTCCGATTTCTGGAAGTTGATCTTCAACTTCCAGTCATCGCAATATCGCTGAATCTTATCGAAGTCACGTTGCAAGAGAATTGCAATGACCTCGATTTTTGGTCCTGATCTGTACGCGATCAAGTCGTCTGCGTACGCTATGGCATGGTGTAGTGATCCTATTAGATCGCTCGTTTAAATGTTGAAAAGGATCGGTGAATTAACCGCACCCTGTTGCAGACCGTTTTTAATTAGAAATGTTCCAGCAGAAGTCACATTGCCCTTTTTGACAATGAACTGTCGACTTCACCAGTCGACAGCATGTTATGAAGTATGTACAGCAGTGGTTTGCTTATGCCCAGCCTGTTCAGCTTGTAGACGAGTCCCTCTAGCCATACGGTGTCGAAGGCCTTCTCCAAGTCAATCAGGCAGGCACCCGTGCACTGTTTCTTGCTTTTGTTCGATTGGATATCCGATACCAGTTTAGACGCGGCATGTATTGTATCATGCCCCGCCTTAAAACCGAATTGGTTGTCCGGAATTATATTATTGTTCTCAGTCCACTTAAGCATTACTTTTTCGAATACTTTGCTGATGTTCGGAAGGAGACTTATCGACCGGAGATTTGCCGGATTGGTGGTGTCCTTACGCCTTTTGGGGATGGGTTGTATCACTTTTCCAATGCCCTGGATAATGTGCATTATTCAGTGCATTGTTAAACAGAGTGGTGTAAATGTCCACCGCTTCTAGAGGGAGATGTCGAAGCACAATGTTCGATACTCCATCGATTCCCGCAGATTTCTTCCTCCTCAATGAGTCGAAGATCGCTTTGAGCTCCACCTTCGATATGTACGGGGGATATACCCTTTCATCGGTGATGACATTATTTGCCATGTTATCGTCATTGAACTCGGTAAAACCCATGTTCTCGGATCGCCAGTGCTCTATATCATTTCGAAGGTAGAAGTTGTGCACAAGGACGCGATTTTCCAGGTCGTGGTTCTGGCAAATGGTATCATTCACCTTGTACACTTCCTGGAAAGTCGCTCCTATAGCCTCTACCTTCTCCTGCGGATCTTCGATCACAAAGAAGTTGTCATCCTTTACTGCGTTATCTGGATCTACACCTGCTGTTATAAGTATTCGTCCATTGTTCGTTGTTCGGGGGATCTTAAGATACGGAAGGTCGTTTTGATTATTCCTCCGAAATAATTTATTTATTTACGGGAACATACTCGGGTTGTTGGATTTTACAGCCCGAATTTTGTTGTTCCAATGCAAATTTACAGAAAGTCTGTAATTTTCTCTAATTAATTTTTGGAGGTTTTTAATCAACGACTTTAGCGTCCTAACCTCCGAGTTTTGTCTGTCAGTAGACTGTCTGTACAAGGTTTTTAGTCTCGACAGCAGTCTACTTTTGTGTTGGTGTAGTGCGTCAATTGTTGCATTACGGAATATGTCTGCGTTGTCAGTATGTTGATACCGAGGTATCGTATTGTCCATAGTTCGTTTAATTGCCTCTTCCATTTGTTTTAGGTACCAGTCAATCTCCTCGTTCGACAGATTCCTATTGGATGGTGGGTAGAGCGAATTCGAGGAGAGTGCTCTTGTCAAAACTCTAGAAAAGCGAGTCCAACGTGTCCTACTATAATTGTAGGAGTACGTTTGGACAAACTCCTCCAACTCCGCAATTTCGTTGGTAATTGTTATTACGGCACTGAGTCCGCAATGGTCACTGTCATACACAAAAGTGTGCAGGCAGTTTATAGTTTGTCGGTCAGTTATAACCGTACGTCGAACAGCATAAGATCCAGATAGGAGTCGCTTCTAGGAAGTGGAGTTGGGTCGGTCTCTTCTGACAATATTGTATTTATTGTGCCCCAATTTGTGCTTCTGGGATAGCTTTGTTTCGCTAACCATAAGCACATCAGGGGTTTGGTCTTCTAGCAACTTTAACAATACGGCTCTTCGCTCGATCCTAATCAGTGAATTCACATTCACCGCAAGGATCTTCAGAAATTCTGGGGAAGATTATTTAAAATGCTCGGCACGGTATAGTATACTTCAGACGTCTCTTCCCGTAGACATTGTTGAAACTTGGAATTTGGTACAGGCCTTCTGGTCGTCTTCTTGTGTTGAAATGGTGGTTAATTGGTATCCGAAAGCGATGATCATCATAGTATTCCAACGCGGCTGTCATTTCGAATTCGAATATTCTTTACATTTAAGACCTTTACTCGATTTCCTGCAGTTTGCCTTGCTGATGTGAGTTTCACGGCTCTGTCTTGGATGTATTGCAATTTATCAATGTGCGTTTGCGCTGCACCTCCCCATGCCAGTATACCATATCTCAATCTCAACGGTTACAGCAAGGTACTTGTACGTATCGACTATGGATCTGAACAATTAAAAGCTACGAATATGCATCAGTTTCGTTTTTGATCCGTTGATAACAAGGCCATTATCATACACCATTTTCCAACTTCGTTGAATTCTGCCTGCATCATCTTCACTGCTTCCTCTACTGTTTTGTGACATACAACGATCGCCTTATCATCTGCATATGCGAACGGAAAGCTCTTCTGGAGACACTTAAGCATCTCGTTTGTATACAGTATAAAGAGCAGTGGTCCGAGGTTTGAACCTTGTGGAACTCCATACTGCATTTTATTTATACTGCTGAGTGAATCTTTTATTCTTAATCGAAATGTCCTCGCTTTACGATAATGTTCAGCTAATCTGCAAGCTTTCCTCTAATTCCAATTTTGTCTAATTGATCTACGAGTTTATTGTGGTCAAGGGTATCGAAAGCCTTGCTGAAGTCGAGAAACAATACCAGTACATGATGACTTTTATTTAGGTTGCCAAGAAGTTGATTTATACCTTTCCCTTTTTGAAATCCTTATTTGATTTTTTCTTATAATGCTGTGTTTTTCGATAAAATTCCATATTCTGCATATTTGCTCCAAAATCTTTTCTATGGTTGGTAATATAGATATTGGGTGATAATTTGTTACCTGGTTTTTGACACTTTTTTGGGGATTGGTCGAACAATTGCTTCTTTAAGTTTGCTCGGTACAGTCGACGTATCGAAACCAAGGTTAATTAATTTTGTGATTATAGGAGTAAAGATTTCGGCATTTGATTTCAGGTCGATTGTTCTAAACCCATCTGCCACAGGAGCCTTCTGTGTATTTAAGCGCTGTAACAGATTCTTCATCAAGAAAAAAAAGCAAATAAATAATTCAGTGCCGGTGTATTCCATCCTTTCATCCCCATTCACTCGCTGTTGCGCTTCTTCGTTATCGCAATTGGAGCATGTACTACATATATATGTACATACTCCCATTTGCGATGTCTGAGAGAGTCTAACATTTGATGCATAGCGGACTATGAATGTTTATCTGAATAGCGGACCTTAGCTGATTGTCGTTTGGGCATAGCACCTGCGACAGTTTGTTTTGGAAAACTATTCATTGGAACTTCACTTCACAGCTTCGCTTAGTTACGTCAGAGTTGTGTCTTTTTGTGTTTTTATGTTGTAGTGATGAGGGAATCTAGGGTTGATTTTCCAACATTCGTGGGCTTCGAATGAATTCCTTCGATGGGTACGCCCACGCCCATTCCCATAAACCAGCTGTTTTGGCACTAAGCGAAACACAGGTAGTTGAAGAATATTCCGATTTGAAACTGCCTGGATATAACTTAGTGTCACTATTCTTTCCCCACCGTGGCCTCGCCATTTACGTCCGTAGTGATATTGCTTACCAAGTTCCACCAGAGTATGGCCACTGTTCCAACCCGGAATTTAATTTCAAATGGCTAAAATTCACCGTCCGTAAGCAAATAATTCACTACTGCTTTATTTACAGAAGCCCTAGTGCGGACAGCAACTCAACTTTTGATGAATTTAATGCGTTGTCCGATTCCATCACTCGAATTGTCTCCTTGTATCCTTATACTGAAATTGTCATTGTGAGCGATTTCAATATACACAATTCGGATTGGCTTCAACATTCTGGCCAGACAACACCCGAAGGAAGGTATTGTAGCATAATAATAACTACGCCCCCTAAAAATATGACGCAACAAATTCCGAAGTGACTTCATTCTGGCAGAATTTTGGTTCGAACTGTCCTTTCATTCGAGGTTCGTGTCTGGGACGAAGTCTCCACAGCTCATGTCAACGAAAGAGACGAATAATATCAGGGATAAAAGGGAATTATAACTGCAAGAATTATTTCTCTTGTTCCAGTGGTCGAAGAATTTGCTAGAAGTTTCTGGCTATCAGAAACTTCTGCTATATAAGGACAGATGGCGATCAAAAAAGGGACAGTTGGTTTAGAACCGTGGCGAAGAGATTGGAAAAGTGATAATGGGCGAAGTTGTAATTTGGTGATAAATTGAAAGTTGAGAGTGAACAAGAAAAAGTAATTAGTTTGGATTTGTGAATTAAGTAATTGAAAGGAGATAAAGTGATTTGAGAGGAAAGAGACCTTGTAAGAAAAGAATTTGCGGAGAATAGTATAGTGTGCACTTGAATTGTTCTATAGACTAGAAAACAAAGAATTAAATTTCACAGAATATCGTTTTATCTACTCGAGCCGTAGCTTGCATATTACAGTATGTTGAACTTTTTGCTGAGATAAACAATTTGACTCAGCTTATAAATGAGCCTACACGTATACCGGACATTGAAAGTCATTCTGCCAACACCTTGGACTTGTTTCTTACTTCGCACCCTGATAAGTACACCATTGGGGTGGCCGTGGTGTAGTGGTAACATCAACGCTTATCACGCTCTTGGTTCACGGTTCAAATCCTGATCTCAACAATCATCTATTTATTTCGTTTGAAATTAATAAAAAAGTCGATCAATTGGGAAAGCTTAGTCAACTCTACTGCGAAGGCATAACACTGGCAGTAGAGTGGTCATATGGCTTAAATGCAACTTGATGGTGGTGATGACATCAGGTGGAGGGAAAAAAAATACTGTGAATCATGAGCAACGACAAAAAGCAAAACAAATAAGCTCCCCAGTTATCTAGATGCCCCCCTGGAGTTTACTGAAACTTAATACCACCTAAGTTTCAAACCCACTACATCAATCTTTCTTTCTCTCTCTCTCAATTTCTGCAAAACGCCCGTACCCTGAAATAATTTATTGGTATTCATATCCCATTTGGCGCGCGCAAATTATAAAAAAAAAAAAAAAAAATTGATGTTCTAGCGCCTCTAGGTCGGTCTGACCATAATATCGTATCAGCTAAATTCTCGTACTCCGACCACTTAGTTAAAGTAAAAACTCCTAAAAGAAAGGTAAGGCAATACGAGGAAGCCAACTGGACCGGCCTCAATAGTTTCTTTAGGAGTTTTAACTGGTCGCTATGCTTCCTCGATAGCGACGTGGATGCCGCTGCTGATATGATCACTAACACTATAATGACTTTATTCCTAACAGAATAAAGAGCATTAAACCTAAGGCAAACTCGTGGTTTGACCAGAGATGTAAAGAGGCTGTCAGGTTGAAAGAAGTAAGTTTTCGGTCTTATAAAGCCAACAAATCTGAGGAAAACCGAAAAAAGTTTAAACAAGCCAGAAAAGACTGCAATGCCCATATTCGACGTGTAAAATTCTTACATGACCAAAAATTGAGGCAAAAAATCCTACAATGTCCCAAAGGTAGTAAAAATGTTTGGTCATTCGTCAAAAATATTAAAAATTCTGCCTCGTCTGCCATCCCCACGCTCATTTACAATGACATTCCAGCTGTCAGCTCCTTAGACAAAGCTAATCTGCTAGCTGCTCACTTTGCAGCGAACTCTTCGCTGCCAGATAATGCTTCGTCTCCACCTGTATTTGAGAGCGTCAAATTTTCCATGGGACAAGTCCACTCTCGCACTCGTACAGTTGCAGGAGTACTCAAAGGTCTTAACATACACAAATCCACTGGTTCAGATGGTATCCCCTCCTTAGTTCTGAAGAGGTGTTCTTCTACGCTGGCAAAAACTCTGCCTAAGCTTTTCTGTCTATCCTACTTTTCAGGGCTCTTTCCGAGTAGATGGAAAACAGCATTTGTCCAGCCCGTCACCAAAAAGACGAATCTTCCTCCCCGTCCAATTACCGACCCATTGCACTTATGTCCCTTCTTTCCAAGGTCATGGAAACGCTGATAAATCGTCGGCTTATGAAATATCTCGATTCACGAAAACTCCTTAATGACCGGCAGTAGGGTTTTCGTAGCAACAGGTCCACTGGTGATTTGATGGCATATCTCACCGAGAAGTGGAACCAATCTCTCCATCACTTCGGCGAAACCAAGATGGTTGCGATTGATATTTCAAAGGCATTTGACAGAGTTTGGCAACAGGCTCTTTTGTCGAAAATGCGTGCATATGACATCGATGAGTCTCTTCTTCAATGGATTAGAAATTACCTTTCGGGGCGTTCAATACAAGTTGTTTTGGACGGCTTCAAGTCTGCAATTCTCTGTTTTGTCTCCGACTCTCTTTCTTATTTTTATAAATGATCTCTTGTCTGCAACTTCTAATCCAATCCATTGCTTCGCTGATGACAGTACCCTCAGTTTTTCATATTCATTCCCTAACTCACGTCCTTGCTCTTCGGCCGTAGAAGGGGAACGGCAACGTATGTTAAACACATTAAATTCCGACCTGGACAGCATAATTAAATGGGGTTCAACCAACAGAGTGGAATTTAATGCTTCCAAAACACAATGCTGTCTTCTGTCTCTCAAGCGAAACCAAAACCCTCAACCATTATCCATGGATGGTACTTGCATCATTGAAACCGAAAGACTTATAGCTTATAGACAACCATCTTCGATGGAAAGATCACATATTCGAGGTCGCCAAAAATGCTACAAAATGTCTAGGATTCCTTAAACGGTGCAAGAAATATTTTACCCTGTCTGATCTGGCCTCAATTTATAAGGCATTCATCCGCCCTAAGCTGGAATATAAAGCCCATATCTAGTCTGGTGCACCCAAGACCGTTTTGCACATTCTTGATAGGGTACAAAATCGCTCGTTAAAACTTATAGGTGATAGAGACATTGTGAATTCCATTCATTCACTAGAACATCGGAGAAATGTCTCCTGTCTCTCCCTGTTTTATCGTTTTTTCCACAAAAAATGCTCCAGCGATATAACCAGTCCTCAACTTCAAAATTTCACCCGCAATACGCGACATGCTTCGAATGCACATCAGTTTACCCTAAAGCCAAACTTCGGTCGTACTGTCAAATATAGGGATTCATTTATAAGCCGAACAACACGAATGTGGAACGATCTACCAGGCTCTGTATTTCTCCATCACTACAACCTTCAAACATTCAAAGCCAACGTACATAGGTACCTCCTCTGTTCCTCTTCCCCCTTTTCCCTGACGCCCGTGCCCTGAAACAATTAAAGGGTATTAATACTCCCTTTGGCGCGCGGTGATTATAAAAAAAAAAAAAAAAAAAAATCACCTCCTTACAATTTGTATCAGCTACATAAGTAGAGTCCCTCAGAACATCACTACGATGACTGAATGCTACAGTGCTCACCCATGAATGATAGATGCAGCTTGTAGCGAAAAGATATTAACAAACTCGTCTGCTAGTACAACTATACTCTTGTTTTTCGAGAAACTTCGCACAATAATTTCATCCAATGCAGGCTTTTTTCTTCCTAATACTCAACGAGGTAAGACCCATGTTTTTTTTCAGATCGTACTTTGCTTGTTCAAACTTCAATTTGTAGAATTCACCTTTACATTTAGATATCTCTTTATTGACGTGGTTAAGCAATTGATTGCATTTTGTCTTGTGTGTTGAGTTGGTCCTATTATTTTTCCACCATCGGTAAAGTCGTAATCCACGCAGCGTTGTTTCGGCGAGCTTTTTCTTTGCAAACGACTGTTGATTTTTTGGTATATTTCATCCATTTTATTAGCAAGACTATTGAACAGTGTTTCAGGATCGGTTTTTTCTAAGTTGGTTCACTTGCCTAGTCCTGGTGCATCATTTTCAGTCAAACACTCATTGTAGACTCCATACAGGGTGGTGTAGAGATCAGATGTGTAAATTTCTACTACAGCCGAGAACATTTTCTGCTGTGACACGTTCACCAATATATTTATGATCTACAAGTGCACAACTCCCCGCATTAAGTTTGGTTCGTGTGGCTTCTTTTATTACATTGTACAACTTACTTACTGCTCTATCCACCCAATTGACTTGGTGTAACGAGGGTGATTCAGTGGTGGCTTTGTATTTTTTGTGGATCAAAAATCTTATTGGATGTCGTCCCTAAGGCACACTATCAGCTAAAATCCTGTACAGTTGTCAAGTCCTCCAACCGACATTTATTCCACTCATAATGGCGAAAGGCGAGATTGCGAGAATTTTTTGCTCAGCAGTGGCAGTGCTGGAGTAGAAATATAAACGAAGACTTGTAGTGGCGAAATAAAAATAAAAATAAATAATGAGTGCTACCAACGCATTGCATGACAGTGCTCAGTGCTGGTGGGTGGTTATTCCATTTTTATTCACAAAACGTGATTCCGTTGAAAAGTGAGTTAGCCTTACGATAATCGTAATATTTAGTAATTTTACAATTTACTGTAATTACAATACATTTACCAGTACACTATTGGTTATCTGCTTGATAATTTCAATATAATAGAGAGCCATAAATATTATTCATTGAACTGCTACCTACACTGGTGCAAGTAAATGTCGGGATAAAATGGTTATTGCAACTGGTTACTTGAAATTTTATTAAATTTTCACGGCCAAAAGTTAAGTAAACAAATTTTAAATGTCAACAGTGAAGAAAAAATGAATTTAATACGAGTACTCCCGAACAAACCACAGATTCTACGACAAATTACTTTTACGTGCCATATGAACGGTGATTTTCGTATTGCATAATTCATCTGCCAAATGTTTCATGAGTTGTAAATCATGATGGCTAACTACCTGGCATATCGGATTAAGTAAGCTTCGCAAGACACTAATGGTCCAACTATATAACTAGATTTGGTGCCTTAAGCAATTAGTCGTTACACCTATCTAACATTCATTCGCATTAGTGCCTTCACATTTTATCCACCGAAAGATGCATATGATTTCGAATTGTGATTATGACGATGCGACCATTATGACTCGATGTCTGTCTTCAGTTATGTTAAGTGAGTGGTTTTCGGAATAACCGCCGTTATATGGTGCTGGCTAATTTGAATATGTCAGGTCTTTTTTTTTATTAAAAAAATTATCCGAATCACTTAAGACTTTGTCCTCTAATGTCCATTGCACCAGTGATGTTGATGGAGAGGAGAGGATAGATTTTGAGGAGATTGTCGATATTGGACCCAGGTATATAGGGTTTTTCATAGGAAATTATAGAGCCAAACTGCAAAATTCCCCACAGCTATCAAATATGCGCTGTTTTGTTGTAAATATGGGGTGGGTAAAAATGCTTTACAAAAAAATCCATTTAATATTTTTCTCATTGAAGGGAGTCCACTTTCCGATTATTTATGGAAATAATTTCATTTAAATGGTTGCCTCAATGGCCCATCTTGTCAATTTGATGGTTTGGGGCTCTATTTCATGAATATCTCGATCAATATTGTGTTTAAGTGGATTGTCGTTTCTGGATAGTCAGCATAACATCGATCTTCAACTGCATCCTACAAAAAACAGTCCAACGGCGTTAATTCGCAGCCCCATGGAGGCCAACACGATTATTGAACTTAGTGCGCAAAAAATCTATTGTTGGACCGCTTGTTTGGCACGTAACACCATCTTGTTGGAACCAGAGATGGTCTAAATTCATTTCTCCAGTTTCTGACCAAAAAAAAAAATCGGTTATCATGCCTCTGCAGTGCCCTCCGTTGACCGTAACGTTGTTGCCGCCATTCCACACACCACACCAAATAGTCAGGATGCATTCCCTTCTCTATGACTGCGTGTGGGTTTTCCAGTTTTATGCAAATTTTCCTTAGTTACATAGCCACTGATATGAAAATACGCCTCATCCGAAAAAATTATTTTTTTTTAGCAAAACCGACGTCAATTTCGAGCTGCTCTAAGAGCCCAAACTGAGCCCTGAGTCAGCTGGACTAAGGGAATAATCAGAGCTCTTCTTGCATAATTCTCCTCAAGCTAGTGCGATTAATGTTAAGTTGCTGAGATCTGTGGCGAGTTCTCAATAGAGCAGCAATATTGTCAGCTGAGGGCACATGACGAACACGAAAATTACTTGTGTTATCAATTAGTATGCCAATCTCAAGAAATTTCTTCAAAAACTTGCGTACAGCAGGCATGGTTGGTTTATTATTGCGACCGAAATTTATTTTCAAAATTCGTACTGTTTCGGCAACATAGCACTCACTTTGAAAATAAGAAATATTTCCCAACGTTGTTCAAGCGTAAATCGATTCATTTCATACCGCGGAGATATGATGCTGTGTGTTTGTCAATTTTTGAGCGCGAAAGAGCTATCAGCAACCAGCAGATTATCTACATTTTCCTTTATATTTAAAGGACGTTCCATGGTGTATAACCTGTGGATCCGTCCGGTAGACTGTAGCTTGGTTTTTCCAAACTTCCCCATACTCCGATCTTCTTGGAAAAGTATTTGCAGCAACTTACTGATGACATTCCGTGTTGAATTGATGCGGTTCCAGGGATTAGATTTTATTTCCGAAGTTGGTGGCTATATCAGATCTTCCCTCAAATAATACAAGTTATCGTGTATCTTATTCAAATTAAAACAAAAAGTGCTGAAGCACGATGGCGCCTTAACGCACCGATAACTTTCCTATGTCAGATTTACTCGTATAACATTCATCTGGTTTGGAAGTGGAAATCGCATCCAGTACCATGGGTCTGATTTCACACTGACCGATTGTTCAGATGATTTTGCAGGCTCATGAAAGGTGACAATTGTTGAGGGCAATGTCAAGATGATCCATAATTTCTTAAACAAAGCTGCGGATTTCCTGGATCATCTCCCTTGCAACACGCGGCTTGGAATCATCTTCTTGGAAGAATATCTCCGGCGACTTATCAAGGTTGATCGATTTTTTTCAAGGTCTGCCTTTGTGATGGTTTGGACAGGAGGTAGCAGTTTAAAATAGACAATACCATGCATATCTCATCAGGCAGAGAGCATTACCTGGTATGCGGCACCAATATGGCCCAAACTAGTGACAATTAAGTCTTACGCTAGAAGAATTAACTTCGTCAATGGAATGTGTACTCTGAGGGTGTTAGATGAGTATTGGAGCATGGCAGGAGAGATGGAAAGAGTCTTCGAGGGGAAGATGGACCTATACACTTATACCGAATATCCAAAAATGCATGTACCGGCAACATGGAGAAGTCGATTTCTAGCTCAGCCAGCTCCTAATCGGACATGGCTGCTTTCGAGCGTATCTGAACCGGTTCGAGCTCAATGAATCTCCTACGTGTTTAAAATATGGCGAACCCAGAGAAGATGCGCAGTATGTATTTTTCCAGTGCCCACGTTTTGAAATAGAGCGCAGAGAACTAGAGGAAATAAATCGAGAAATACCAGAAAATATTGTAAACCACATGATAACATCGAGCACAATATAGGATGTGGCGAAACAGGTTTCAGCAATAATCATGAAAAAACTTCAGTTGTCTGTGCTACTGGTATCTTTAGAAGATTACACTTCCCTAGGCGCAAACAAAAAAAAGAGAGCATTACCTTATTTGGGTGAAGACCTAACTTAGATAATTGCTGCGCTTTACCTGTAGGACTTAGCCGCTGCCTAGGATTCTAAATGTTCTCATACGAAACCCATTTCTCATCGGTGGTCAGAATTGCGTTGAGGAATGGATTAAAATGCAACGAGAAGGCAATGAAGAGCGCATTGTTATATTTGGAAGACCGTATGGTATTTATTTGGATAAGATCTCAACAAAAGGTTTGATAATCTCTTGAGTCAAATGGATTGTGAAGGAAGATTTAGATTGTTTTCCAGCAAACACAAATGTGTCTTTTTAATTGTTTTTCTGGTGAAGTAAAATTACCTACTGGTTGGCCTAGAAATAATTTTTTTTTTTTACACGCCCATACTTCAAAAATAATCCTGAGCATGCACATAGAACAGACGTCAGTTTGCAGAGGAATCACAAGATGCCTGATCCCCTCATGGGGGGGGAGAATTTATGTTTACTCCAAGGTATGTATCGGTACATAGATGAACTCCTTAATTACTTCCAACTTAGAGTGACGTTTAGTCCTAGACTGTGGACAGATACTTCTTTGGCAACATGCACTTGGTTTTGTCTTCACGAATGGTTAGATAATTTCTGAGCTAGAAAAGTAGATGTTAGTAGAAATAAACCTGGAATTTTGCTGAAGTTATTGATGAAACCAGATATCTAATACCTAAAATCTTATTTAAGTGTGCGTTGAGGGTACGTTACGGTAGACAGATCTGGCCTTTATCTTCGAAATATAGAGAGTCCAGCTGTTAGGCTAATTTTTAACACTAATAAGGTATCAATGTCTGAAGACTCAGATCAGAGGATCCAGTTAGTATCACTTCATTGTAAGGGCTAAAGATTAAAGCTGTGGTTTGTCTGTCGGCACCCTTTCATTGCAAAGTCATTCGTTGGGCTAACTTTTCTTCTGGGAATCCCAAGGGACTGCTGAGACTCCGGAGGTCGACTTGCTGTTTGTGTTATCCTCTTTTACTAAACGCGTTGCTAGAGGAGTTTGGTATCAGTGTGAGATTTATATCGGAAACTGTCCTCTTTGATTAGATTTTTGTCTCAGTGGAGGATATAAAAGGCATCACTCTAGATGTAGTCTCTCAGAGTTCTTTCAACTTCGAGCATGATTTCTGAGAATTTGTAATTTTTATTGACACCCTGCTTCTTTGAGCAATTATCTACTCCTGGTTAATTAAAAACGTAGGAACTACCGATCCTTCTTCTGGTCTGACCGTAGTCGTCATTTAGTGATTCTTTTTCTTATGATTTTCGAAAGTTTTCGGTGAATTCCAAAAGGTACCTAAGCCTACTAAGAAGCAAAGTGAAAAATATTTTATTTCCTTTCACTCTATAAGCTGCTACCATAGTAAATCGATGCTTCCAAGAGAAAAGTAAGTGTAGATGATGAACTCACTATGGTAAGTTCGCTGCTCAACTCTTTTGTTTTGATTATTCCTATTCCATTGAAAGTTGCAACTGGCTATTACCCAAGGAAAATAATATACTTTTAGCAACCACTTTCAACTTTCATTGCAGCTCTTACGTCCTTCACCAAGGCAAATACTGTTCCCAAAGGCAAAATCCAGTCACAGAGTGATTTTAATTAACACCAACCACACTTTGAATATATGCTTCAGCTTAATGTAATTTCTTTCTTAATTGCGTGCCAAGGTTATGCAAAAAAGATAAAGAAAAAAACGAGAATAAAATCTACATAAACGCTTATGTAACCTAATCCAATTCCATATTGCCAGGTCGCTCTACCATCTCCAATGGCATTTTTGTAGATCAATCTGGTAACCAAAGAAACCCTTATAATGTCAATCTCTGTTTTGCATACATTTTATCATAAATGTTAACGCTTACGTCAGTCAATACAATGCATATTATGAACACCCGCTGTATGAAGTTACTGCACTGCATAATCATGAGTATAAAGCTTAAGTAACCACGACTGCCATCTGAACCGAATCTCACGAACAACACGAGGCTGACCCTTAGCACATACAGCCAGCTTGCCAACCCATCTTTCCATGAACTTGTTTTGCTTTTGGTTTCAGCTTCCATATAATTTTTTTTTTTCGGCGAGAATTTGTAATTGAAAATGCTTCCGCATTGAAAACAGCCTTGAGCATTGGAATGACGTTTTTCCAGACATTAAACTGAAATCTCATGAATACTCGTACCATTATGTGATCATTAGGGATATTGATTGTTTTCCTTCCGCATCTGTATTCGAATAGATAGATCACCATCAGATTTCTCATGTGGGCATGTAATTAATTCGTGCGCAGACCGGTTATCCAGCATTGCATAACTCACCTGAAGAAGATGAATCGCAAAGAGTTAGGATTGCCAAAAACTGCGTCATCGTTGACCCACTAAAGCCATCGATGGAGATAATGTAGACCTGCCACAAGAAAGATACCGAAAAACAAGGTTTATTAACATTTTCGTTATAAAACAGCAAGAAAAATCTCTGTAAGTGTGAATATTCATCTTAAAATTTTGGGTTTTTACTCTTTGCTCTCCTTCCATTAATTTTTTATTTTTATTTTGACTACGACGGGTTTTTTTTTCTTTTTTTCTGTTTGGCTAAAAGCGAAAGTATTATATCGTTCCTTCCTCTGTGGTCAGTAATTCGTTGGTGTTGTCAAATTCAATTAACATACAAATCGATACTTCTTGTGGGCGATACTTTGAATGTGTGACAACCTCTCAAGGTTGTGCAGAGATTGTTCAAGTTTTTGGGTCGCGGCTGAGAAGGGTTTATTGACCGAAAAACAATCGAAAAGCGAGTTTTTTTTTTTCTAAAATTAATGTCAAGTCATTCGATTGTGGGTCCCATGGGTGGGTGAGGAGTACTTACACTTTCACCATTCGAAGAAGCGAAATTTTTTTTCTTTTAATTTTATTCGGGGTATTGGTGACTTGCTTCATTTGGTTAGTAGGCTTACAGAAGGGTGCTTGAGTTTCACTTGGTATTGTGTGTAATGATTCATTGTTTTTAAAAAAAATTAGCCAATTATACAACTCAAGTCGGTAGGGAACGCTGGAAAGGCTAAAATTATGATTAATCACTGGTGATGCACAGATATTGATTAGAGCTTCTTCAAATGCAAATTCATGAAAATAAATTTGTCATTTGCGAAGGTCGAGACATTGGGATTACCCCAATTGGATGAAATTCGAATTTGTGATGCTCACCAAAAGTCGTTCATCTTTTACGACATGTTTTGATTTACCATGGTAGCATGAACATAGACAAGTTGTTTCTGGAATGAATAAATAAATCTTATCCTTTTCAGACATCTACAGACTTACAAGTGATTAATGCAGTCTGTTTATGGTGCATAAATCAGTCTGGGGTATTTCATGTGAAGCCGCTAGGTTTAGCTGAAAATAATTTAGGATTTAAAACTGGGGCGATCAGTTGTATTCAAACAATAACTCAAAGTTTGCTGTGAATAGGTCAAGATTGAGGTACAAAGGATTTTGTTCTCCAGGGTATAAATCAGTAAACATAACCTACATAACAATTTCGCCTGTGGCTGTAATAAAGTCACAACTCGTCTGATTTTTTAGTATGAGCAAGATGAGAAAATCAAGAATGCATTTACATTGAATCCTTATGACGGCAGTACCTAGAATTTCAACTTTAAGGAGCGCAATTTTGCATGAATGTATGTCGGTTCAAAACTGACAAATTCTATAATAATTCTGTAATTCTCAGAACCGTTTAATAGGTAGTGTGTTTGCTAGTGATCTGAACTGTGCAGATTCGGTCCCGAGTGAGGCAGCCATCTTGCACATTATAAAACAACTTTTTGTGGATTATCCTTCTGGAATGATTCAAAGAAGCTACTTGCTTAGAGTGGTTATTCACGATTGGATTTACTTGTATTTGATTGCATATATGTGACATATTACTAGAGCTTAATCACAAGTTTCTTCGCTTCGAAACCAAAAAACCGTTGATAGACCACTTGCTTATCATAATTGATTAGTAAGTGGATACCATTCATGGATCCACTCTTTTGTGACGCACTAAAGGAGAGGATCCATGAGTAAGAAGCAAAATTATCACACTGTGCTCAATGTGGTAAGTTTGTTGCTCAACTCTTTTGATTTCACAACACACCCCCCCAGTAACAGAGTGCTTTTTAATTAACAACATATTTTGGTTTTGTAGACTAGAAATAGAATGGAGTGGTGGCTGGCAGTAGAAGAAAAATGTGCAGATAATGTGTTAACTAATACAGTCGTCATCATAGAAATGTTTGAAGAAATAACAGCGCTAATTGACCATTTAAGTGATCGTTGATCTTCGATAAAGTGTACTTAGACTAGTACAGGTGCGTTGTAATACCACTATGAAGCAGAGATCTAGGATTTAGGGTTTACAAGAAGTAGGGGAAGGACATGTGGAGAGGAAGCGCAGTTTATACAGAAGACGCTGCTTGCAGTGCACACTCTTTAAGAGTGTCCTGTGATGACGTTTGTTGTTTTAGAGGTATTGTATCTACGGTAGCTTCGCAGGATTTTTGACCTGTTGAGGTTTACACAAATAGTAGCAGTGCTATAGTTATTATATCAGATGTGTCAACCTATAGTTCGCTTGACTTTTTGCACCACCGCGAGTCAGGTACTTGACAAATGACATTGGCTCGTTGCCTGCTGCTTTTATCAAGTGAATCTTGTCTATCCAATTTTTTAGCCGCACAGTTTCCAGGATATCTCATACACCAGATGTCCAGTAGAGAATGATATTAAACTGATTAGCTACTTTAGCGTCGTCACTTTTCTAGATTCTACAGAGTTGACTAGGGGATTAAATTAGATTAATCGACAATCAGATGGCAGCCTGATGAATAATAATGACTTCGACTTAAAAAACACTGCAATAGCTTTTAAGGAATAGTGTGTCTATATGTCTAGATCCTTTGAGGAGACAACAGCATTGGTTTCTTTTCGAATCATTTGCAGAGATAGATATTGAATCGTTGTAAAGAAAATGTTGGTGTTTCCCCCCTTTTCCGTTCGTTATTAGATACTTTAAGGCTCGAAACTCAAACTGAAGTCGATTTTAGTTAACATCGGCAATTTGGCTCCTACAGAGGCCACAAAATTAAAGGTCAAATGCGAGTTGGGCCTCGCTCGATTAGTGTTGGACCTCGAGCTAAGCTGGGCATGTATATGAGTTTGCCTTAAAATCGTCAAACTCGGATGAAGAGAGAAGGTAGTTGCCTCTGCAACTTCAACATTTAGGTGTACAGCAAGGAGTCTAACCTTCCCTTTTTGCTCTCCGATCAATTTTCCATCAGTTTTCAGTGGGAGATCCTGTAATTGAGGTATTTTTTAACGTTTAGCAGCTTTCCAAAGTTGCGAAGGTATTTATTTAGAGAATAATTTTTGGATTCATTTTGGATCTTGAGCCGAGATATCTTGTTGTTTGCTATTTTCTGTGAGCTCTTTTCTTTTCCAATATTAGTTCTTTAATTTCCGTGGGATATTATTTTTATAGCCGTGTAAGAAGTGAAGAACTTCAATCAGATATATGAGTGCCTATCTTGAGAAATCCTTAAGCGCATTTGTAGGTACCAGCAAATAAATTGTCCTGAATGTCGCGATCACATTGGTACCAGTTACACACATTTATATCCAGTCTTCCTTGTCATGAATTCCGAAACCGATTTCCCTCCGAGAGAATCCAGCTCAAATACATAGTTAGCAGTGGTATGACTCGGTACGTCTTACAAAACAGAGTTAGTGCATGTAACCTGCTTTGTAAGCATTAACTCTCCAATTGACCTATGCAAACCTCAGTGGACGAACCGTTTCTTCATCAACCAGATCTTGCATTTTAGTACATGGTAGGACAAGGCGATGCTTTATCATAAAATGTAACTAAGATCATTCTTGAAAGCAATGTGCAAAATTCATAATGCAACTAACCTATGCACGTAATGATGGTGCTGCAATGAATACACTGTCTGTTCAACGTTTGTGGCTGATGATGATTCATGTCACTTTCACGTGACCTTTGTAGTCCATAGCTATTTCAGGCTAAGCTTAGCTTCTCACAGACGCTTGTGCTATGTGTATAATATATTTTCACACAAATGGAAGGGAGGTACAGTTTAATAGCTTTTCCGAAGGGCATAATTGAGGAGCTTCTACATGTTAATTTTACTCCCGGATATTTGTCAGACGTTCGCGAAAGGTGGGACTGTAAAAAAAATGATTTTATGTTTTTGAGACTTGAACTCGAGTCTCTTGCCCACGTGCTCAATCACTGAGTCACTGCATGCATAGATGCAACCAATAAGCGAATAGAATGCAAATTCAATGTTTGCCTTGCATCAATCAGCAACTCATCGATTTGTATGGTGATTTGACCATCTGGAGATAGTAAGGTTGCTGTGATGGTTCAATTTTGTGGAAATCTAGTGGAACTCAATGCATGCTTGGAAGGCACTTCAGTCATTAGAAAACATTTAAATACCCATCAACGTAGAAACATATTCCTGTTTATCTGTTACGGGCATTTAACCTCTTCAAAGATGCTTCTATTGCAAGAGAATCAAAATGTTTTTGGAGAGCAATAAGGACAGTCAGTGGTCAAATATTCGCAATTGGCACTAAGATATAATATGCCACTCCACTCGTAACTAAACACCATCTAAATAACTCCATAACATTCGAAGAAGTTAAGACAGTTATCGAAAGTTCTAAGTCAAATAAAGCACCTGGAATAAATAGAATACTTGCTTTAGATGGCGCTACAGTCCGGAGCCTCAACTGACAAGCGTCTTCAGCCAGCTCGACCTTGTGCTAACCGCCTCCAGTTTTTCACACGAAGTTGATTGAGGTCCCTTTCCACCTTAGGCGAGGTCTTCATTTACTGGGTTGTCCCTCCCGGATAGATTCGAAAACGTTCCGGGCGGGAGCGCTGATGTCCGTTTACTCTACATGTCCTAGCCATCTTAAGCGATGAATTGAATCCTTCTGACGATGTCTCTGTACAAGCAGTGTACCCGAAGAATTATTTTTCTTTAAAAAACAACCACAAGACAATCGCCTTTGATAACGCCCATGCCGTTGTTTCATATATGATGGCTGGGATGATGAGGGTCTTTTATAAAGTCACCTTAGTTGTCCGTGAGAGGGCTTTGCTTTCTTAGTTCAAAGAAACACCGGTTGCTAAGAGTGATTTTTCGCTTAATTTCTGCGCTGGTGCCATAGGTAGACTTACTTAACTATGTACCTCAAAATTTTAGTTGTTCTTCTTAGAGCGTTTCGGATTCAGCTTAGGCAAAATCTATCTTGTTCTAGACATGTTGTACCACTTGTTAACATCAACAAGTCTTGCATACAAGATCGCATCCAGTGTTAATTTAAGTTTTCATGCAGCGATTGGTATACCCTAGGTACCTTTATATGGTATAATGGGTATCATTGTTCCATGTTTGGAAAGTTCATCGGCCTTACAATTCCTTGAAATGTTCCTATGGTGCACACAACAAAGGTGAATTTTGAACTGATTCGCCATCTCTATAAGTGACGATCGGACATCTGGAATTGTTATTGAGTATAGAGAAAGCGATTTCAAGGACTTGAATGGTGCTTGACAATCTGATGCGGTTATCTACTACTGATATCAAGTTTTTCTTTAGCCAGGATAAGGCTTCTTTCATTTCCATTATTTCCACCTGAAACACGCTTCAATGATTTGGAAGACGGAAAGAAAGGCTAAGATTAAGCGTATCAGACAAGATGCCTCCACCTACGCAGTCGGTGTAGAATTGTATCTACTTATCTTCTAGAAATACATCTTTCTCCCAGAATGACCTGGAAGGGTTGGTGACTTGGAAGTTTTGGTCAGAATGGGACTATCATGTGGTCGTTGTTTTGAGGAAGGATTTTGAAGTTATTCAAAATGGAGGCGTGGCTAAATGCTTTATTGGATTACTATAAAGTTGCTTTAAGATGAATAGCTGCTCCCATATACAGAGAGCTTTCCTGATAAGTGGAAGAAGGGAATGATCATCAAGCTTTCTATGAAAGGAAATTAAATGCAGTGCGAAAATTGGAGGCGTATCTGCGTGTTGTCTGCTGTAGCTAATAGCTAAAATCATCCTGGAGCGAATCAAACAACATCCCGAAGACACACTTGATTCCGAAAGAGCGGGTTTCCGACCTGGATCCTCCTGTGTTGACCACCTAAACACTCTGTGGATCATCATCACCTACATTCCATCGATTTTGACAAGGCGTTCGATAGTGTCAACAGGAAGTTTATTTGGAGTGTCACGTTCTTTATTTAAAGTATCTTGGGAGTATTGGCTCGACTGACGGTGGAACTGAACTAGTCCTCATTGGAGATGTTGTCTAAAGTATGGCGAAGCAATGTAATTAGTTTGAACACCAAGCTAAGACTGTTCCTCTTCAAAGTTGTATTCATGCAGCATGTGGAGCGTGACCAATACTTTCACGAGAAAGCTGCAAACATTTTAACAATTTCGTGGCTCAACAAGGTGATAGTTTCATAGCTAACCATGCTATGCAATGGAAGCCTTTAACCCAGGATGGCAGAATACCTGCCGGTCGAACCACAGCAGATGGGGAAAAGTTGGGAAGAGCCGATACAAATTGCCAGCAACCACACATGATGGCGCTTATGCATAGTAGAGGCGATAGGACTCACAAGGGAATACAGGACATAAGTAAATTAGCAGATCTATATCTACAAAGCATATATGCATATCCGCAAGAGCTCCTTTTCTCGGTACCCGAAACTTTAGACCAGGCCTCATAACATCTTCAGGAGTATATTTATCAAAAAGTTTTTACCGATAATTCTTCAATTTTCCAGCTTGCACCATCGGCTTTCTAAATGTGTTGAGACCTACTCTCTCATCCAGTTTGTTAAGCACGACCTATGTATGCCTATCATAAATTTTTTTTAAGAAAAAAACCGTAAAAGACATCGTAAATAGGAAATAATGATAATAAAACACTTCCGCGGCTTAACTTAACACTTTTGTAATCCATCACACATTTCCACGTCTTGCATAACATGTGCTAAAAGCTTCCATTATAACGAAAAATCCACTTTGATCATCGACCAATGTACAAACGAAAATCGTTTTTGTCTCTCAAGAGTCCAACAAATTTCTGGTTTTTCGCCAGCACACCTTTGAACCCATTTCGCAAAAGTGTGCAGCCAAAGTAGTCCAACACATTGCAATAGAACTGGTACCGCCTTTCGAATAATTTCGTCCAATTCTTGTTTTTCTCTTTACAATCCCGGCTGAGACAATTGCACACCGCAGCAGCAGTGGTGTACATTCAATCTGTGTCTTGCATGAAAACCACTTGGAATACATACCTACAATCACCTGTCTCAAGCGAAGACTCGATAACATTCAAGTGTCGATCGCGGCCAAGGATTTACATTTGCAACTCATTTCCATTTTAATTACCCCATAACCGCAACCGTTGAGATAATGTCTTCAACGCTGCAACATTTAACCCCAATGACCCTTGGCGGTCAGCCAGATTGCTTATTTAGATCGGTAAGACCAATTCTTGGCGCTTAAACTGGAGATTAAGTCAAGTAAACTACACTGCAAGTGTTAATCTCATGTAATTAGACGGGCCAGCTGCCGACTCTGCCACACAATGGGATTGTTTTTGGAAAGTATCTACTACTTGCACAATCTCAAAGTTTATGTCAGGAAATTCGTTTTCGAACAACTTGCCATATGGGTGTTTGCACACCAAGACCTTGAATTAAAGTCCGATCTAATTTAGCTAACAACTTTGTATTAAACAAATTGACTTCTAATCTGAAAAACAGTAAATTGTTTTATTGCACTTTTAATGGAGTCAAGTCAAACGCAAGGCTCTGAAACTCTGGACATTGGCTTTTCATTACCCGATCCGAGTGCAATGTGTGATTTCATTGAATTGTCGTTCTAATAAAATCCAAAGTGGGCCAGCTCTTGGGTGAGCGCGCCACTTGATAACGCAGTCAAACTTGTTCTAGACGCGACACAAACCAGTCAAGAGCTGCTGGAGCGCGTAAGAAATAAAGAAACGCATTCAGCTTGCAGACAACGCACACTACTTGTTGGTAATGCTAATCTTTTTTTTTTAGACAAAAAGGCGTATTGAATTCGAAATGTAATTCGATAATTTAACTACGATACAGCATCATGTGTGAAACTGAGAATTATGCAAATCTCCAGTTGACAGAACAATCAGCTTGTGTGCGATTATCTAATAGGAGCCATAAAAAAGTATATTAATTTGTAGCAAGGGGCAGGCCAATTAGAAATGAATAATTTTTAAAATTTTAAGAATTAATTACGGATTAAAAAAAAAAAATTAAATGACGGTGTTGCTAAGTCTGTAAAATGCAGACCTGTTAATATAAAATTTAAAGTGTTAACTCAAATTGATTTGGTAAATATACACCTAACAAGCGTTGAAGGTCTTACATTCGGTGAAGGACAGTTACGAAATATTTGGTGTGCTCTTTGGAAAAGTTTTGCATTAAGTTCAAGAGCATATAGCCAAGAAAATTTGTTTAACAACAGAAACACTATGGACAAATTAGCAATTGTCTGAATTTTTGTCGTAAAAGTGACCAGTCAACATTCATCAGTGTTGCCACGACGTCAAAAGTTTTCATAGCTGTTAAAAAGGTATTAAAAGTTATTTTTTTTTCCAAATACCTCCCGTTTCCATGATCAGATTAGCTTATCTTCATAGACACTATGAGCACCGACAGTGAGTGCTCATAGAGGGAATTTCTCTATGGCACCTGTCAAATTCATCTGTCATCCATAGTGACAGGTAGTTAGTTCTTGCTATTTTACAATATGGATCGATTGTATCTTACTATAAACATAACAGATCTGTAATATATGTACATTCTGATCAAAAAGTACCCCGAATTCTTCAATAAAACGAAAACGGTTCAATTATTCATCGATATTCATTTTATTCCCTTCAAAGTAATCTCCATTGCAAGCAATACACTTATTCCAAAGCTTCCTCCAATCTTCAAAAGACTTTTCATAGGCCGATTTTGAAATCGTCTTCAGCTCATTCTGCGAATTCTCCATTATCGTCGCAATCGTCTCAAAACGCTTTCCGCGAAGCTGTCGTGGAGTCGTGGAAATAAGAAAAAGTCACAAGGAGCCATGTCAGGTGAATACGGAGCTTGCGGAACGATATGAACTTTGTTTTTGATCAAAGAGTGGCGTACAAGATGAGATATGTCAGCCGGTGCGTTGACGTGGTGTAGGCGCCACGAGTTGTTTCTCCATAATTCTGGCTTCTTGCGACGAACATTTCCCCTGCTTTAATATGCTCACGTAATACTCCTTATTTACTGTCTGGCCTGGCGGAAGAAATACGGAGTGGACCACACCACGGAAATCAAAGAAAACCGCCAACAAAGCCTTGATTTTGGATCGACTTTGTCTTGGTTTTTTGGGTTTTGGCTCGTCTGAGAAGCGCCATTCCGATGATTGTTGGTTAGTTTCGATGTCATATTCATAGACCCATGTCTCGTCACCGGTAATGATGCCATCGATAACATTTTGGCCCAAAGAAAGCATTTGTTTAGCGACATCAATGCGATGCTGTTTCTGCAATAAATTCAGCAATTCAACGAAATTCGCAGAACACAACAAACACTGACTTGTTTACAAAGCTATCACAGACAAACTCCCGACAAATGGCGTTCAGGCATATATTTGAGTCCCAGATGACAGCTGTACCAACCTAAAAAAAAAAGCTTTTGACAACATCTCAAGCACGGTTTGTTTGAATGGGAAATTCCGGGTACTTTTTGATGTGTATCGCAATTTAAAAATAGATTAGTGACAGGATCCTGAAATGCGCCATTTTGAGCACTTTTTAGAAAAATACTCGGGAAGCTACAATTACTATATTTGAACCGACGAAAGAAGGAGTCAAGAAAAACACTTTGCTCTGAATAAAATTTATGTGTTAAGTCCCGGTCAAATAATAAACGATACCATGTACTATGACAAGTCTAATTGAGGGATTTTTTTACCCTTTGAACATACCAATCAAAATTCAGCTTATCAGTCGGAATATCTGGTATAGTAGTACTTAGTAGTGTAGACGATGGCACATATTAAGCCCTAATAGTATATGAAAACATCTGGCTTTTTTTGTAAACTATTTTTTAGATGGTTGTTGTAATTTAGGGAACACCCTATATATTGGTTCTAACAATTGCTACAACTGAGAACTTTTGTTATTCATCGCACGTTTCTTAAACATTGCATGCAATTTTAGGAACAATTGTATGTTGCAATTTACTTAAAAATTATCCGTACACAGGGTGTTTCAGATCAAGAAGCAGAAATCCCGAAGGGTGAATCCTGTTGGCTAAGTTTTCGAACCTAAATATCACCGTTGTTGTTGTATTTGAGTGATTCAATTATTTCTTTTTCTGTCTCTTCTTCGAGCTTCGGCTGGAAGTTGAATCGCTATTGCTTTTCGGATAGGATTTTTCGATGGTCTTCTTTAAGTATGGCAATACCAGCTGATGTGCTAAGCCTGAAATTTTTCCAGAATCGGTTTCTTTACACGTAGGCTTCCATGAATAGGCGTATATTTTCATCTTCGCCGCTGAAATTTGTCCCCTATATTTTTCATACAACATCATTACGATGCATATGCTTAAGCAAACCTTTGAGTTTATGTAGCATTTGTCAGCCACAAAAGATTGCGGAGTTTTCGCGTCAATATCATAATCACAATTTCGCATTTCGAAACGATAACTCCGTCCAACAGGATAAACGGTGGAGCAAATGTTCTGTTTTCGTGCGGCTAATTCTAAAACCGCATTAATCCAATTATTAAATGTATTCTGAAGGTTGTCTCGTCGCTACTTATAATATCACTATCATTGGCGAAATGAAGATCAGTCGTTCCCGTTGAAAAACAAGGGATTAGGCAACTGCATTGTTGCACTCTAACTTCGAATTCCCTGGGTTTTTATTAAGATATCACGAGAGGACCTAAAGAACGATTTTTTTGATAGAAATATGAATGGAACCCATTATTTGAAAATCAGTTAAATTAAATTTTTTGATCCAGATAACTGTTTACACCCTATCCAGGGTATATTAAGTTTGATACGCAGTTTAGAATATAAAGAAGTAATAACGCCCATCTTGATAATCCTCATAGACCTGAGCTCCAAATAAGTTGAAGTAGCCCATATAAGGTGCACGCTAGATAGTTCGGCCTGACAGAAACCGTAGGCGCCACTGTTGATTCCATCTGGAGAATTCTTCCGCAGCCGCCTGGATTAAAGGAAGAGTGCCTTAGTGTAAACACTCTCTCCTCCTCTCTCGTTATCACCGACAAAATTGAGAGCTTGTAAAGTCAAGAGGAGGTTAAGCGAAAATACAAAAGTCTTCATTTTTGAATAAAATGAAATGCACCCCCAAAATTCGTCCAACGTAGTTCATGGTTAAAATTTTATTAAAATCCTCAAAGGTGTTCATAACTTACAAGTATGAGAAGGATGATTCGAAGATTTTGAAAACTCCTCCCAATATCTTATCCAAATACACCCGGTTTTGGAGCGACATGAAAATGACCCCATTCTCATGCTGCCGGAATAAGCAAGACATCCAGCGAGGATACACATTAGGATGAGAATCAAGCCAATTTGATCTTGTATAAATTTTAGTTCCACATAATCAAAATTTTCCGATAGGAAAATGCATTAAAATTTTTGAAATCGGATGCAGTCTCATATTGAGAATGCTTTTCCTTCCACACATTTGATGTTGATCGTCTTTTTAAGACTTCTCGTCACCACTTTTTCGGCCTTAAATTTCGAGCTAGAAAATTGTTAAAATCCGCCCACAGACACGCCCACTTTTAATAAAATGTCTTTCATATGTAGACGTTGACTTTATCTACATTTCTTTCATACATTATATATGGCCACGCCCAATTTTTGAGGACGTTTCCTTAAAAAAAAACATACGAGTATATTGCTTTTCAGAGCTAAGTGTGACCAATTTTGGGAGCCACGCCCACTTTCTGCTAAAAAACAATATGTAACAACAGTTTTGTGATAAAATTTCTTAAAAATTATGAATCAAAATTTCACAACGCTACGTCCACTTTATTAGGGTTAAGTTTGGTAAAATAAAATGAAGTAGATTCTTGGAGGTCAATCACAATTTAAGGTAAAAATTTAGAAACAAAATCCGCTTTAGCTTGCGTATGGTTTACCGAATCGCAAATATATGAATTTACCTATTAAATTATTTTTTCAAAACTACCAAATTACTAAATCGAACTTCATTGCCATAACAGTTTAAGAGTTACACCGTGATAAGCTGTGGCACCTCACAAATCCCTCCGGAGTTTCTGCTTCTTGAAATGGATCCCCCTTTAAACACATGTAAAGTTTAATGCAATGTTTATCACTTTTAGAGGAAAATCGCATTCTTAAACTAAGAAACGTTCATTGAAGTACAATAGTTCTCAATAGTAGCATCTAAAATATATTTAGAAATGCAACTGGATTTTTTAAAGGTTCTAGTAATAAACACCTCGAACATGTCCGAAATCATTTTCAAAATATCGCAGTTTGTTATTTTAAATTCGAATTTGTTTCCACGGGTTTCCCTTCTTCTTATAATTGTCGACTTTCTCTTTCGTTCGACGTAAATGCCCTAAACTATCGAAAAGGAATAGAAATATTGACAGCTGTGCGTCTGTTCGTCTGACTATTCATCCGTGAATTTCTCCGCCTGTCCTTGTAACTGTCTGTGTCATACTCTTTAGCTTCTTGAAAATACAGTTAATTTTGAGTTTTAACTGGCGGCTAATATGCGATTTTCAGTTGCACAACAGTTTGATCAGCGTGTGTAGCACACAATTAAACCATTCAGTTGCCTGATGTAAGTTCACATGCAACATGTTACCATTTATACATACCAGGTGGCGCAAAAGAAATGACTATGAATTCTCTATGATTTTTGCAAATGGCGTCTCCTCGTGACATTGACAGTTGTTCAGTAGACAGATGCGAAAAATACGAAGGCGGAATAATTGTGTCGATTTGTTTGCGAAATAATTCATCAGTTATAAGAACACAACGTGAAATCTGTCGAAGATTTCCCCACCTTTCGACATCGACTGGTCACACAATTCGACGACAAGCTGCAATCCTCGGCAGACTAAGAGTAGGCCGTTTGGTCAAATATTATTGTTGCTATGCGCGAAAATGTGGAAGAGTGTTCAGAAATATCAACGAGACGATGGGTCGTGCAATTGGACATTTCCAGGCGGTCTCTGCAGCGTATTTTGGTGAAAGACTTGAAGATGCTGCTGCCGTCTGGAATACAGCCAGCGCAACATAAGTCTCAACCATGAAGAGGACAATTTTCTTTCAAAATTAATCATGAGTGAGGAAGTACATTTCCATCTCTCCGGATATGTTAACAAGCAGAATACTCTTAGGGCAATGGAAACCAAAGTATTGTTCTGTGGGGACGTCTGTGCTGAAAGGGTGATTGGGCCCTACTTTTCGAAGACTCTACTGGTAATGCAATAAATGTCAATGGAGAGCGCTACAGAACTATGTTACATAACTTCTTGATACTCGAATTGGATGAATTGGGGTTGAAGCACATGAGGTGTCAATAAGACGGTTCCACTGCACACACAGCGGGCAACACAATGGACTTAGTGAAGGTTAGGTCATGTTGTCTCACGTTTTGGCGATTTGCATGCCAGTATGATCACCCGATCTGTTTATTCCAGACTTCTTTCTCTTGGTCTATGTAAAAAAGTCACAGACTCTCGCAAAACTAACAAGAAATAGGGAACATTCCGTGATAAGTTTGAGAAAAGTGATGGAAAAAGGGCTCAAATTTGCATAGACACTGGAGGCCAACTTTTTTGAACGATATCATCTACAGTACTTAATGGAACAAAACTCAAGGTCCAAATAAAGGTAATAAAAAATAAAATCGTAGCTTTTTAATTTATTACATTACTTTTGAGACACCCTGTACATACTCGTAGATTTCTACGTGTTAGCATCGGTGTGTGCTCTTACAGCACCACAATTCAACAGAGCGAGCAACCATTTGATTGGAAGTAAGTGTACATATAATATCGTGTCTGACAAAACAGTTGCGCAATTGTTCAGTTTGCGAGTAGCAATCGCAACCAAACTGTAACTGTCACCTATTTGAGATGCAAATTAAGAAAATCAACAAAAATCGATTGCGGGTTTGCCGGTATTTTTGCAAGAAACCTCTGACATTTTGAATATTTTTAGTGCCAAAATGGTACAACACGGTGCCTGTCCGCTCGCTTTCATGTGATGAACCGAAACCATTCAGGAAATGAAATTAAAATAAAAAAACAGTGAAACGCACGTACTGAGACCACATCTCGTCACGGTCGAATGCGATTTTGTACGGTTTCCAGGTGAAAGTAACTGCATGTATGATTTAATCTAAGACCCAAATTTCATCGAAATCTGTTTCGTGGTTCTTGAGTTAAGCTTGTGAGAAAGATGATTCGGTGATAGCTGTAAATCATCCCTACATCTTACCTCCACTTTGTCCGATTTTGATAATTTTTACGTGGGACTGCTAAGAGAGGCCTACATTAGTTCAACTACAGTCCAAGGTCTATCAATATCATATCAAAGTAAGGGAGATAAAGGATCGTACCATTCTCTTTGTTCAAGATACTCAAAATAACGAGATGGAAAAATGTCTGGTGTATCATCACGAACAAATTTCCGAACAATACGGTTACATTATGAACAAATAGTCAGCCATGTTGTATTATTTTGGACTATGCGTCGTACTTTTGATATCATTTACGGTTCCCTGGAGAGTTCAAGATGTTACGAACTCCTATTTCGAAAGGAAGTAGGAGTGTGGAAACCTCCCTTTATCATTTTTAGGGAATGACTAGATGTCTTTACTATCATTCTACAACGAAGTTGTCCTCCTTAAGAACCACACTGCAATCCACTCAGAGAAAGTCCTTTATTTTACTATCCATTATCATATTTGAAATAGACAACTCTTAGATAGAAAGCTGTAAATGTGATTAAACAAAAGTCGATAGCTGTATAGATAGATACCTCATGCAAAGGAATCCACTTTTTAAATGCCGAAGAGTATTGAGTATAACTAGGACATATTGGCACGATTGATATCCTTACACTACTTGGCGAGAGAAAGAATCTAAACAATTTGATTGCACGGCTATAATCTCTTGCCTCTTTCACTCGCCCTACGAGTATATGTGTAAATATATGGCGCACCCTATTCACATACATAGGACTTGGGAGCTACTACAGCTTGAGTCTGTAAGTTAATGATTTTTCTTTACCTTCAAAGTTGTCAACTTTAATAGACTGGCGTCGCAGATAGGCTATCATAAAATTGGATGGTCATAAAATTACATTTTTGGCTTCACCTTTTCCACTAAAAATGCCATAAATTACTATCATCTCGTTGACTTTAACTGTACTACAAATATTTGAAGTGGCTTCACATTACAATCTTCAATTTGAAT
Source organism: Pocota personata (assembly GCA_963082735.1). NCBI lineage: Eukaryota > Metazoa > Arthropoda > Insecta > Diptera > Syrphidae > Pocota > Pocota personata. The sequence continues at coordinate 8,774,150 of OY720430.1, forward strand.
TTGTTGAAATCTTAAAGCTAAAATGTAGAGAGCTACATATACTTGATAGTTGTAGTCTTAAATGCTTCTACCTTGTGGTCCAAGGTTTAAGTGTTACCTAAACATTTAAATGCTAAAATCAATTACCTCCTCCTGAACAATAGAAAAGATCAACAGATCTCACCTTAAGGTTAGATTTGAACTAATAACTTTTAAGATTACGACCAAAATTCAGTTCATCCAAATGATCATTGCCTCTACGGATAAAAAGTGTTCCACGCTCAATTGCCAACAATAATAATTATGCATGTCGCACTGGTTTAGTCAAAAGTAAGCCAACATTCACAAAAAAGTATCTGACTATATTACCAAAAGTCAAATAGATATCTATATCAATCTAAGTTTCAGTCTCTTAATTGCAGTCATTTGGTGAACCCGAAATGATACAATGATACTCGTAACATTGCGCCAAGTCACTAGTTCCAATTCTATTAAGCCACCTTGGCGTATCGGTGTACGCATTAAAACTAAATTACATTGCAGTTCAGATGATTGAACCCGACACGACACCATATTCTCTCGCTCACAGAAGATACACAGACAGATACACGAACGGAGAGCGACATTTGGATGCAGAAACTGCAATCGGAGCTTTTTTTGGCACACACCGTGAGAGCCTCTTTTTTAGGCCTCCATCTCAACTACCACAAGTAAATCTTGGCTTACATTACAAAGATACACCGATCCGTTCAACAAACGGCCTTCCTCGTGACGGCTGTATGGTGTATGGTGTATGGTCACCACGAAACTTTTGGCTGCACGCAAGTTCGGCTGTGGGTTTCGGTGTTGGTGAGTTGGAGCCAAACTTGAGACCAAACACCACGACTATGGTGTACCCCCTAAATCGTACCCAACACTTTCGTTTATAATCATTTCGTTGGAGGTTGTGAACGCGCTTGTATCGCTGAGCTCCTTGTTTTTCTGCTCTGTAGTAGCGAATTCTTTTTTTTTTTTCTTTTCAACCGACACTTGGTGGCTTATTCTCTTCGACGGTTGGTGGATCGATGTTTTCCGAGATACTTAAGTGAAAAATTGTTTTATTTTATCTTTGCAGTTTTCCATCGAGATACACAGAGACAGACTGACAGATAATGCATTCGAGAAGAAGTCTTTGTGTCCTGGCTGTCCTAGCCGCCGCCATCATCTGTGATCTAACCGTTGCCTTGCCTAGTGTTAGGGTCAAGCGACAGGATGAACCCGCAGCCGTCGAGGAAGCTAAATCGAACGACTTGAACCCGATTGACTCACAGGTAAAGATATAAAAAATTGTTTATTGCATTTCCGTTGGTAGGAATTTTCCGCTTTTCCATTGCGCAATCGGGGAAAATGTATCTACTCGTACATGCAAAGCTCTGAGGCAGGGGAAGGCTTTAGCAGAAATTGAGCCGTGTTAGGGGGGCGAGTGCTCATTGATGTAATCTGGTGGCGGTATTGGTTTCGAAGCCTGGCCAGGCGAAAGTAGTTTCGCGCAATTTGTTGTTATTTCTTCGTCTTTTTTTTTTTTCCTTCTTCTTGTTAAATTAATTATATTTCGTTTTCAATGTTGCAACCTGTTTCAAAGAGATAACAACAAACAACACAAAAACCACAATGCATTGGATAACACCTTCGAAGTTGTGAAAAACCAAAAAAAAAAAAAAAATAAAAAAACGAACGGTTTGTGGGGAATTTTATAACCATTTTTGGTTTATTTCTATTTTTAAGCGTTTTTTCGTATTTTTTTTGCCTCTTACTGTGTGGTGTCTGTTGGCCGATAAAAAGAAAAAATTCAACGTCGCGTGCCCGCGAGGTGACCAAAGTCTGACAGTCTGAACATTCGGACGAGCCAATGACCAAGCCGTGTTGACTTTACGAGCATCAAACGACCTTGAAGTCGCGCGCATTGTGATATAAACAATGTTTTGCTTATTTTTTTTTTTTGGACTTTTGAATAAATTTATTATGTCAACGGAGTATAGATCGATTGATTACACAATCGCCCGCGTGGACGTTGCGCTGATAACGTGATATATATGCAAGGCGGTGGGTCTTCGCCGTGTTTCAATGTTATTTTTTTATTTATTTTTTTTAACATTTCAAGAACACTGTTTAGACCAAAAATGGTGTCGCTAATAGTATTTACCTTGGTAAAGACTTTAAAAAAAATGTAGAAATTGTTTTGACTTCGGTGCGGTGGCGGTATAATATATGCAAATTAATAGTAAACATTGATGAAGCCTATTTGTGTCATAAACTTAAATTGGTTTAAGGCTGATCATGAAAAATGTTAGTGCTAAACGGCATTCGTTTCATTTGATTTCAAGAAGGCCGGGCACTATTGTTGACCTTTCAGTTCATATATCACGTTCAGACCCTGTAGAACTTTGACTTGACAAACAAATTTTTGGTCACGGAGGGTTTCTACAGCAGGACTTTGAGTTCTAAAAGCCTGTGGATTGTATTTAGAGTGAAATATTCCTTTTAAGAACTTAACCTTTGCGAATGTTATATTCGGCTTAGTGTAGTAAACTACCAGAAAATTTATAAATTGGCATTTTTGACAAATTTACCTTCTGTCGGTACAGATTTTTTTTTTGTAAAGACAAATTGTGGCAAATACTGCTACTCATTTTAATTGGTTTCACACCAGAATTGTGGCGACACTGTTCATAAATTTGAGACTCGTAAAATTCTGACTTGGAAACAGAGTCTTCTCCCTAGAATTCAAGCGTTGCTTTAGTTCGAAACACTAATCGATTTCATTACCGAAAGACTTATTCAAAAATTGAAGGTATAGTGCAATAAATTGTTCAAATATTAAGTACGGTCGTCATTTCTCTATTTCCATGCATAGAAGGTTTCAAAACGTCGCACTTACTTTATTTGGTTCCGAGTATAAAACTTCGGTTAAGAGTTCTTTACTTTTTCTAACAATTTTAAGAAAATTCCGTTTGGTACCAAATTTTCTGCTCAGAATTTGATATACCCCCTAAGGTAACATCAAGACGGTTCAGATCTTCCTGATAAGAGGCAAGTTAAAGCCTGTTTCTGTTTGGTCTTTTTAAATCAAACTGCTCCAAATTTTCTCTAATTCAGATTGTCGGCTATAGTACTTAATTGTCTAGAAGACATGTTTTTGTTCTTGGTACCAATTTTTGTTTTCACTTTTTTACTTTTACAATCACTTTAATGAAAATAATAGGCGTGTGACGTTTAGTTTTTTAATTTTTCTTTTTGCGGTCAAAAGTCGATCTTTTAAAACTCACAAAGGGACTTCGGGTCTCAACTCGATGTAGCTAAGAATTTGAAGGTGCCAAGAGTAGAATTTTTGAACTTTTTGATTTCTAAAATTTTGAAAATATTTAGGCTTTATAATTTCCGTGGAAATATGGGAATAAGCTTTGAACATTTGAAAACATTTTGAAAAAAATTATAATGGGGAGTCACTTTTGCTATATCCTTGACCGAAACGTAAAGCACAGACTATCCTAAATGGCTGACAATTTTGAATTTGAACCAGTGCTGGCTCAGTTTAATAACTTAGAAGTCTACTGTATTTCTCAAGTCTTTTAAATCCATTAATATTAGTGCTGGTGTGCGACGAGTCATATAACAATCTGTTCTTTTTCTTTCAAGTGCTCCTTAATTACCGACTTTCTAACTACCGAAGCAAAACATAATATGTTCACCAAGCTTTGAAGGCTTTAAATTGACTAAAAATCTCTTTTGACAGCTTTCCCATAAATCAGCTCATCAGTCCTTTGATGATCTGCAATCTGACAATCATTGCTTTAACCAAAAGTAGCCTATAACGAGACAAGTTTGGTGAAGATCTGTTCTCTGATGATCATCATCTGATCACCCGACTATTCAGCTTTCTGAGAATCTGTAGTATTCAATAAATTTTCTGACGATCGGTTTTCTGTTTCGAAAGGCTGTTGATGATCAGCAGACTCTTTTGTTCTTAATTCTGATTAATGGACCGACTGTCCATGAGCCGTCTAAAGGTCAGCACTTTAACAATCCTTTCTTTAATGGTAAGCCTCAACGAGACTAGTAAAAATCTGTCTTTTGACGATCAGTGCTCTAAAAATTATTGTTTTAACAGTAAGTCTTAACGAGATTAGTGCTCTGATGTTCGGAACTATCGGATGTTCGGCTCTTTGAACATCAGTCGTACAAAATCACTCTTTTGACTTTTTCTGTTTTATGATTATCAGTTTGGTTCTATTGCTCATGGAGTAGAATGATCAAATTAAGAGCTCTTACGATCACTGCTCCGATGATAAGCATGATGCTCAAAAACAGACCGTGGGATACTCCGTGGTCCTTACGGTGGTGGTATATTTGAAAAAAAATATCAGTAGCCTCAGAAATTTTCGGTCCAAAGCACCTTTTCGAATTACGGCCTACCTGCCTGCAAAACTTTCAAATTCCCGGGTCTTATGGGTTTCGGAATTTAATGATGATTACCTGGCTCTGATTGAAAGACTTTTATATACAATTTAAACTTTTACAAATGAATGATTAAGCTTGTGATAATGTGTCGTCAGAAGCTATTAAGGAAAATTAAGCCAGACCTAGTCTAATTGAGTTTTCTTCAAACTCAAAGTTCTAATACAAAGCTTTGGGTGCCTCCTAACTTAAAACTTGACCGACTTTTCTAGATTTTCCTGATAACATTCTTGCAACTTCGGTCGCTTCAAACAATACAACTCAACATTAAACTGGACTGTAACACCTTTAACCTACTGTACAGTAGAAGTTGGTCTTATCTCTAAATCAAAAAAAAAAAAGAAAGAAAAACAGATGGTCACCACAGCTTTTGCATAATCCTGTATTTTGCATTTCATTTTCCCTAACGTTTTCGGTGTTTAAAATGGACTGTCAATAACTGCTCGAGAACAGTCTGGCGCTGAGATGTCGCCAGAAGTTTTGGGCAATGTCGCCAATAATCTCTGCTTTTTTCCAGAAAGTCCACTGACTGCGTTGGGCAAAGAAGTAAATTCTACTTTGATCTTTGAGCAATGAAAGGTATAGACTTTTGTAAGAGCCGTCTTCTTATGCCTAAGATAATCAAATAGGTTTCAGAATTTCATTCCACTTCTTATTTTCCATCGACGGTACATAGAACACGACTTGTCTCAGCCTCTTTTTAAAAGTAGCTAGAATTTATAACGAGACTCTTGCATTGGAATTTGTTGATCTCTTTGCATTTCTACCACCTCAAGTTGCTCTCTGCGTCCTAGACATATACGAGTAGTTTCCTAACTTTCAAAGCACGACTTGTGGTACTAATTCAAAACAAAGTTAGACTCGTAATTTCCTTAGAAGCTTGATGGTTTGATTTTATGGACTAATACAATTTTATGTAAGGCTTGGTGTACTAATTTCAATGCACAAATTCAGACATACACGAGGTTCTATGAAATTGGAAAAACTTAAGAATTTTATGGGCAGGCTTGAGATGACTTAAAATTTAGATTAAAAGTAGTACTGACTTAGAAGCGGTCTATGATGCTCCTTGCACTGAAATGTTCACAAAATTGTTTCATTTTGCACTAAGCCTGTAGTTGATCTCAAATTCACCACTTACTCAAGTCCGCTTAGACCTACTCGTAAGCACAAACACATTCAAAAACCCCTGTAAATATATTCTTTTTTCTTTACTTACTTCCTTAAAATTTCCAGGATGGAGACCTGAGTGAAATTGATAGAAATAAAAGAAAAGTACCTGATGCCGCATTTGAGGCTAAGAATGCCGTTCTTGGATTTGTCTTTGGCGTAAGTAGCCTTATACTGGCATCCGTCTTATATTTCAACTAACTTGTTTCGTTTTCTATAGAAAATCGATAGCCTTTTGGACACCAAGACTCGCATTATCGATCAACTTGACAAGACCAACGTTGAAAAGAACAAGGAATACAACATCCAAGCACCAGTACCGATCCGTGATTTCCAAACACTCATCTCAGCTGTTGTATCGCCAAAGATTCGTGCTGTTGGAAACCTAGCCAACGATCTAACCACCGGCGTTTTGACGACTTTCACTGCCCTGAGTGGTGGCTCATCATCGGGTGGCACTAATAATGCTCAAGCGGGTCTTGGTAATATCGTTTCGAAATTCTTACAATTCTCCGGACCAATCCTGCAAGGATCATCGGGTTCAACGACGGAAGTTGTACCAGACTCAGAAGAAGATAACTACTAGAATGGATTTACCACCTTTTTGTGTGGTTCTGTGCGTTAATTTAGAATTTCGATTTTGTACCTAAATTTATTGTGTAGTATATGTATATCTTTGTATATGTATTGAGTTATTATTATTCTGTTTTCTTATTTTAATTTAATTTAAAAGAGAGAACTCATTTGTAAATTTGTAAAAAAAAAATATCTCCTACTATTGTTCTTAGTTTAAGTACACCATACACCCCATGTGAATTTGTTGTAAAGAAAAAAAAAATTAGGAATGGAAGTTAAAAAAATATATACACATACTCATTGTAAAAAAGCAGGAAAAATCATTTTGTTGTTGGCTGTTTTTTTGTTGGTAATAAATGAAAAGTTTCGAAATGTAAGAGTTTGTATTTTTCTTGGTAAAGTTTTTGGTTTTTCTGCATACTTTTTGGGACAAATTTTGAACATTTCCGACTCATTTTTCATCTGTCTGTTCGATTTCGGAACTTGTGTGTGTCTTTCAAACCTGTGCCAGATGTTTGACCAATTTTGATCGTTTTCTGATAAATTTTTGAACTTTCTTTTCATTCATTCGTAAGCAAGACTTTTTGGTAAAATTTTGGAACAATTTTGAACTTTCTAACCATTTTGACAAAGTTTTGAACGCTTTGTGACTGATCGTTTGTTGACAAATTTTTGACAGCCCCTCTCTGAGCTTTGCAATTACTTTCTTAAATCTCCATATACAAATTGTTTTGACGAATTTTTCTCTTAAAATTTCAGGAAGACAACCTTGTCGACGATTATATGCTAAGGAGTGGAAGAGCAACAGTAAGCGTAAATGGAAAGGATAATGATGTGCCGGTGTTTAACAGGGACATGGTTTCTTTGGATATCCCAGATCAGCTATTCAGTCAGTCATTCTCGACACTGACGAATGTATCGAAGATTGCATCGAGGTTTATAATGGTAATTTGATACAAAAGCATTTATTTTTCATTTATTTTCAAACTATGATGTAAGACTGAGGTTAAACAAAAAGGCTGAGAAACAAAATCGAACAGATGATGAATGGGGCCGCCATTTGAACCATGATCTAGATCTAGATATAACAATCAGTCAAAATCTCATAAAAACCAGCAAATTGTTTGGGTGAGACATACTTACATAATGTTTGACCGGTTAAATGTGCAAATTTGAATGACAAAGATCGATTTGCATTCAAATGATGGTATGAGTATTGTTTTAGCACCTGCAATGGTTTGATTGTGACGTTTTAACTGTTTGCGCAAGTTTTTGGCATTACATTGCTTTCTAATGAAGCTTAAGTTGAAGCAGTGGTGTTGAACCATTAACCAATAATGGTTTTAATACGAAATGAGGGTACAATGCTTGTATTCTACATGTTGGAACGTAAGTGGAACGTATTGGGAAATCGAAGGCAGACGTAAGTACGAAGTGTATAGGGAACCGTATCAAATAAAAATGATTATAAAAACGTTATCTCCGTTTGAATTTTTTTTCAAACTCTTTGAACAAATTCTACTTAAATCAGGGAATATACGAATATGTATCGCGTAGTCTATGGCAGCTTTTTTTATACCCAAATACCTTAAATTTGACGCAGCTCTTCCACAATCGCTGCGAATTTTCATTTTATAAATGTAGTTTTTCCGAATACTTTTCTCAATCAAAATATTTTAAAGAAATATTTTTTTTAAAGTGTACCTCAGAAATAATTGTGGAAGCGCTGGAATTTACTAACCACAATAACCTGGTTTGTGCCTAAGCTAAGTCAGCCAGTAGAAAGCTTTCAAAGCTTATATTTAGCAATAATTATTTTTGAATTTTATTGTGCGCTCAGTGAATAATATTATTTTTTGATTTGTTTATTTCCAAAGGCATTAATTAATTTTTTTATTTCAGAATTCAGCAAGACGTTATGCACGTTTCATATTATTTTTTAAACCACTCTTCGGCGATGCCTTAACAGTTGAGGGATTCAATCCACCAACTACCACAACGGAGAAGTCGTCCTAATGTGTTATTATAAATAAAAAAGACTATAAAAACTTGCATTTAGAGTTTATAAATTATTATTTTTATGTATTAAAATTGGTTATTCGCTTTGACTTTTATTGTTAATTGGTTGTGTTATTCGATTGTTAGATGGCGTTCAATGAAATAAATTATTTATTGTATGATTAAATTGTTTTTAGAGGAAACGAATGATTTACGTGTTTTATTTACTTCAATGGGGGGTGAATTTAAATAAAAGATTCAATATAAGTATAGAGATGCGTAAATACGCAAAGCAATTGATAGGTGGTCAGTGTTGCACCAGGCAAAGGCGTATAATGCTCGGGAACGATTTGTTTACTTAATATCTTGCACTGCGACCTAATGGTCTATTGGGCCACTGCTAATACAGAGGAGAGGTTTATTCCCTCAGTAGAGTTCCCCTCGGAATATAATTCCTTTAGAATTGTGTTTAGAGGGTCAGACACTCTTGCTTGGCTTTGGCAAGGATAGTTTGGCCTAGAGCATCCTCCCTAATCTAGTTTGTCTTAGGAATCTGGTTAGCATATCGTTATCTAATAGTTGGTACTTGCTCAAGTATTTCATTCCTTTTCCAGAAGATGTTCTGGAGCCTCACTGCACTCAGTGCAGTATCTGCAAAGGTTTGTTAGGTTATTCTTGTTAAGGCAGATGCACGTTTCGAATCTCTTCCGGTTGTAGTGTCCCATAAGTTTCTTAGCTTGCCACAGACCTGGAGTATTAATCCAGGTTCTCACCCTGTCTTTTTTCTCCATCGTCCTGAATTCTTCGCATATGGTATGATTTCCTATTCCGCAGAATGGTTCATTTCCAATGAAGGACTCTACTGCTCCTTGTCTTGCCAAGGAGTCTGCTTTTTCTTTACCCTCTATTCTGACGTGGCCGAGTACCCAATAGAAGGTTACCAGGTTCCTACTGCCCAATTCACTAAGTTTGTATAGGCATTCACACACAAGTTTTGATTTAATGGCATGGGAGTCCAGTGCTTTCATGCGTGCCTGTCTGGCAATATTGCTATGAAGCAGTCATTGTATCTACTATCGAGATTGAATCTATAGCGTATATTTCGGCTTGAAAGATGCTGGTACTTTTGCCCATAGGTTCTGAGTGCTTTGTTCTTGGTCCAAATACACCTGCCCCTGTTCCTTCTTCAGTTTTCTAGTCGTCGGTGTATCACTTTATTGTGTGGTTACTCACTCCATATATTATGGATTCATTGCTCCAGGACTTCTTATTACTCTTTTCTATCAAAGTTAAAATTCCTGATACTACCATAACTAGGGATTGCTAGAAGGGGGAGTTTCTTGAGAAGTACATCATATTCTTTCGAACTGATGCATTTCCCCCTCCCGATACCCTCCTTTGTCATCCTTAGGATCGTCTGCTTTGCGTTTTGCTCAACTATGATGTGAAGAGGAGTTAGTTCCAGGAATACTTAAATAGCTGCAGTTGCAGATGTTCTCATGGTCCCAGTAATACAGATGCAAGCATTTTAGTGAGTGTCTCTCTTGTTGTGGCTAGACTAGTTCGTTTAGCTCACCCGAAAGCGGCAGCCTTGGTTGGGGGGCCTGCATAGAGTACTAAAATAATCACAAACTTATTCGCTCACTTTTCTATCCAGCCGTTAACTGACCACGCTCTTGAACCCGATCTTGATTATTTCTGATACATGATCAACGTTGCATAAACTTCACCAGTTGCTGAGGATATAAGTTTGCCAGAGGTTCTTAAGAAGATTAGCAAACTCCAGGATGATTACTCCCCTATCCTGATGACTTGCCCGCCATAGTTTTGAAATAATATGTGAACCATCTTATTCAGCCCGTCACTGCCCTAAGGAAGGATTCGTACAAGTGAAGTATCTAATTATCGGCAAATTGCTAGACTCTCATGCGTTCCCAAGCTCTTTGAAAGCATCGTGTATGATGCTATGTTCTTTCACTGCAAGACAATCTTTTCTACTAAGCAGCACGGATTCCTTAAGGACAGATCGACAACCACTAATTTAACTGAGTTGTGCTAAATTATTTGTTTTAAGCTAAAAGAATTTTAATTCGTGGATTAAATAGTATTTGGATGGGCGCCAATACAAAGTTCGTTTTAGATCTTCAGTATCTGATACTATTATAGCAACTTCGGGGATCCCTCAAGGTAGCCATCTTGGACCATTCATCTTTATACTAGCTATAAACGATGCCGAATGTATCATCAGGGACTCTGATCCGTCCGTTTACGTTGATAACTTGAAAATTATTAAACACATATCATCTACTGTTGATTCTCGCCTTCTGCAGGATGACTTGAATAGGTTATCATAGATCTGATGTCAAAAAAATTTCTTAGGACTGAATGTCGACAAATGTCACTCCTTCCACCACCTCCTAGGGTCTAATTCATTGCTGATCAGCTCGTACCATCAGTCACTTCAATACGTGATTTGTGTATCATCTTCGATAGTGAACTCAACTTTCGTTCTCATATTGATGACTCTATAAGCAGGGCCAAATCAACACTCGTTTCTGTGAAACGCTGGTCTAAAGGAATTTTCGGATCCTTATGTTTCAAAGTCCCTCTGCATTACCTATGTTAGGCTCCTCCCGTCTGTGCAGATTCACCCTGACTACCCTACGAGGATCGTCTGAACCTGATTAATTTACAGTCCTTTAAAATCCGTCGTATATTGCCGACCTTTTGTGCATCAATTGATAGAAGGAAACATTGATTGCACCGCTCTGTTGCAAATGATTTCTTCCAATACACTATAACACTCCCTCCTCCTTACCTGGCCTCTATTTCTCTCCCTTCCTTCTCCAATTATGTTGCGTTATGTTGTTTAGTTTTTAAGGCAAATAAATTCAAAATAATCTAAGAAAATTCAAATCGGAGAAAAGCTCAATTTAAAAACTAACCGAATTCGGAAGCATACTCTTAGGCTCATGAAAAAATCAAGCTTTTTAGAGTTTCAAAAAGCACCTCTAAACTAAGCACATAATTCGAATAATTAATAATGTAATTCCGCAATAAACAATCGAATCTGTGATTTAATTAAAATAATTAAACAGTTTGTCTCCCACCTGAGGCTATAATGTGCAACGTGATATCGCTTATGTTATCCCGAGTAACAAGCATACGAAGCTTTTGCAATTGAATGTGGCTCCGCATCATTATTTCAAATGCATAATCGCATTGTTATGCACACGCACTTTAAGCTGCTGCTGTCCTCGGAATGCGTGTCATACATACAGTCATGGACACAATTATTAGGCACCCTGTTTTCTCTTACACTGTTCCCAATAGCTTCTCTAATTAGTTCAATGTTTTTGACTAAAGGTCTAGATTGTCATAAAAGTAGAGTGAACTTTGAGACTTATATTCAGATGCTAGAGCAAACTTTGGAGTCATATAGCCAAATTAGCCAGGCGACGGAACCAAGCCATCTTTCAAACATAATACAATATAAAGGGTGACCACATAGCAATGATAGTTTTTTTTAAATTGTTATGTTTCACCAGCTGTCAAAGTTACCAATGACATCCAGCTGTCAAAATATTCAGTAAGGTTTGCCATTTCATCATGCATCGTTTGACACTTCCCAAACGTGTAGAAATTGTTAAAAAATATTATCGGCTCAGTTGTAAACATGCAAAGTGAATTTCGTCGTGAGGTCGGTCGTCATCATAGCTTCAGTGCACAGGCAATTCGTCGCACCGTGGAAAAGTTTGAGCATGAGTACACTCTTTTGGACCTTAAGCCACCAACCAGACAGAGATCGGTGCAAAGTGAAGAAAACATGTCGAAGAAGGCCCAGAAATGTCGATTCGGTGCCGATGAGCACCGAGAGTCAACCAGGCTTATTTTGCCGTTGGATTTGGGCCTATGTACATCCGTATAAGATTGTGCTGACGCAAGAGTTGAAACCGGACGACCATACACAATGCCATGAGTTCGCTAATTGGGCGCTGGAGATGTTGGCCGGAGATCCAGATTTTGGCCAAAAAATCATCTTCTCCTAAGAGGCCCATTTTTTGCTCAGCGGCTATGTCAACAAGCAGAATTGCCGTTATTGGAGCGACCACAATCCACAAGTGTTCAACCAAGCATCAATGCATCCACAAATATTGACTGTTTGGTGCGGTTTATGGCACGGCGGCATCATGGGACCTTATTTCTTTCGAAATGAGGAAGGAGACACCGTTACCGTCAATGGTCCTCGGTATAGAGCGATGTTAACCGACTTCTGTAGCCGGAGCTCGACAACATCAATATATCTGAGCTGTGATTCCAACAAGACGATGCTACATCCCATACAAGCGACGCAACGCTCGAAGTGGTGAAGGAGAAATTTGGCGACTGGGTCATCTCACGGAGAGCGTTCATCAATTGGCCGCCGCGATCATGCGACTTCACACCCCTCGATTATTTTCTCTGGGGCTACGTCAAGTGCTTAGTCTACGCTAACAAGCCAACTACTTTGGACGAGCTCGAGGCCAACATTTGAGATGCTATTGAGGGAATAACGCCGCACATATTGGACGGAGTCATGAAAAATTGGACCGACAGCTCGAAGCACTGCCAGCGAACCCGAGGCGGCTATTTAAATGATGTGCCATTCCATACTGGCATGAATGTAGCTACAAAATAAAGTCAGAATCAATTCGATATCTTACACCGTTGTTGTTTCATTTAAATTTCTTTTCCAATCGTTATTATCTGTCGCCCTATAGAATAATCTAATAGATGGTGTGCTGTGGGAGTTTTTGCAAACTTCGATTCTTGTAAGGTAATTTACGGGTGGCCGTGGTGTAGTGGTAACATCATCGCTTGTCATCACGGTTCGAATCCTGATGTCAAGAATCATCTATTTATTTCGCATGACATAAATAAAAACGTCGATAAATTGCGAAAGCTAAGTCAACTCTACTGTGAAGGCATAACACTGGCAGTAGGGTGGTCGTATGGCTAAAATGCAACTTGGTCGTGATGATGAAATCAGGAGGACGGAAAAAAATACTGTGAATCATAAGCAACGATAATAATAGCGAAAACAAACAAAAATATTCCCCAGTTATCTGGACAGCCACCCTTGGAGTTTACAGAAACTTAATACCACCTGAGTTTCAAACTACACCACTCTGCCTCTTCCCTTTTCCACAAAACGCACGTGTTCTAAAAAAAAAAAATTAGTATACGGGTATTCATATCCCCTTTAACACGTGCAAATTATAAAAAAAAAACTTGTCGGCACATTTCTGGTTGTATTGCGGCCATAATTTCACGGATGTTGGTTTTGAAGTGCTCCAAAGTTTGAAGATTGTCTGCATAGACACGATCTCCACAAAAAGAACCCGAAGGGGTCAGATCACACGATCTTGGTGACCAATTGCTGTCGTTTCATCTCGAAATTAAACGGCTAGGGAACTTGTTGTGTGGCAACGGTCCTGTTGCAACCACGTGTCGCTCACATCAATGTCTTCAATCTCACACCAAAAAAGTTTGTAATAGTGGCGCTTTCGTTATTTTCAAAAAATGCGGCCCGATCACGCCGCCGGTCCACAGCGCGCACCAAAATGTGACCCGTGGTAGACGCAATAGTCTCCCAATGGTCACATTTAGATTCTCAGAACTCCAATTCTGTTTGTTTACGTAGCCGCCGAGCGAGAAATGGACTTCATCTATGATGATGATGAAAATCATCGTCGTTAACATGTTGATTTTCCAGAACCAAACCGGCGTACGTTTTGCTCATTCTATGGTCTATGGTGGTAGCTAAATCATCTATTTTAAAATGGTAAGGCTAGTACCAACTACCTGTCACTACGAATGACAGATGGATTTGACAGATCCCATATGGCAGGGATGTGAAATAGCAACCTCGAAGTGAATATCCCTTTATATGCAAACTATTGGTGGATAGCTTACCCCACCGACTTCAAAAAGTCATGCAAAACATGATGGGTGTACCGTTTATATGCACACCAATGCTACATGTAATAACAATAAAAACAAATAAAAACCACGAACGTTGCATTTTATTTAATGGTTTTCAAGTACAAACGGAAATTCACGGGTGGCTTATAATTTTATCCATGGCTGTGTGTCCACCCACGTAGTCCACATCGAATAGGGATCAAATGCGCTGAATGCCTCCTAGCTGGTAGGCACAAAGCGGTTAAGTATCACGTGTCAAATGCGATGGTCATTGCGATTGTGGCCAAAAGTAACTTTCATCACGTTTCCGTTGACATACCGCGAAATTCCTATAAAAATATGAAAATTAAATAAAAAAAAGTGATACAACGATTTTGATAATTTTATACGCACGTATGGCATCAAGTCAGAAAAAGAGACCATGATAGAGCACGGTGTGTCAAGGAGGAGTTTGCTGAGGCAGTATTTGTGCAGACTGATCCGTTCGTGATGGGAAACAATTTGGAATAATTAAAGATTTTATCACTTAAAAGTGCTTTAAAGTTTATTTGGTTTGACGCAGTGGAACGTGAATGGACTGAGATCGCTTGTTGACTTGTGACATAATCTTAATTGTAGCTACTTGTATAAAGACAGGACGTTTGAAGGCGGTACACGTATAGATACACAGTTTTAATTTGTGTGACTCAGTTTGGGTTTTTGTATCCTGAATTACAATTATTGAATTATGTATGCAGTGGTCATACTTGGTCTGTTATTGGTTTAGTGCGAGGTACCTACTTTCTACTAAACAATTTGAAGTTTTACTACATGAATGCGATGTGATAGATACATATTGATATAAAACAATCAAAGAAGAAGTCATGATACTGGTGTATAATTTGCTGTCATGGCCTGTTTTAGAGAGAAATTTAAACCAAGTGAAGGATAATCTATGGAACTCTCGTTCAAACTGTGGTGAACCGACTGAATTAACGTTCGCAAGAAACTTTAGGATAGGATTTATGACAGTACAAGCCCTGTCAAAGTACGAGAGAGTGAAAGGGCAAGCAACAAAGTCCCGACATCGGAAGTTCCGACAAGCTCGCGGCAGTCGAGAGAAGGGCCCCACAAAATTACTAACTTAAGGGCAACTGAGTAGTCTAGGGGGTGAAGGGCCACAGAATAAAGACTTTATCGAGGACAGTGTAAGGTGGAACATGCGATTTCTTGATCGGACTTTCAAATTGATGGAAACAAGAAAGGGAGCAGAGGTATAGCTGTTTGCGACCATATTCCAGAATTCGTATTCTCCCGCCACAAAAAGCAGAGGTAGATAGAAAAATAAAGTGAACACTGTGTCATTAGATGGGGGACCGCTTGGGAACACCGCGTGTTGTTGGCAATGGTCATAACAATGGATCTACATCGATCTAAGCGTGACGTAGTCGGTCTTTCACCGTCTATTTTTGGGGAAAAAAGACCTAGTGGCCTATTTCCTCACAACCACTCGTGCTGTGCGCCTCACGAGTGGTTGGGACCTACAGTTTTTATGCCGTTTCCGAAGGGCAATCTTTTTTTTTTATCGATTGAGAGAATCTTTTTCATGACAATTTTACTCTCGGATGTTTGTCAGACGTTCGCGAGAGGTATCATGAGACAACTTCTATTTTTTAATTTTTTGTGTTTTCTTGGATTCGAATCTTGAACCTCTCGCTCAGTGATCGCGCACTTAACCACGGCTCCCATATATATAGCATATATTCACCATAGCTCAAATATCAATTTTTAAATTACCTTTAATTTTGGGGTTAGAATGAAAATTTTCGATTTCACATCGAATTGTGACCGTACTGATCCCACAAACGGATTTTCATTTAAGTAAAATCCGTCCAGACGTTTAGGCTGCAGTTGTGCGTACAGACAGACAGACCGACAAACATACATTCAGACAGACAGAATTGGGAGACCAACTTTATTGAGTTTATCCATCATAAATCTTCACGCAAAATTTGAATTTTGCGCCATTTGTGCGGGAAAGTGTTGCCAACAAAAAAAAAAAGACAGCGTGACAGCTGACAGTTCAGGGTTATTAAAAATTGAGTGCTACATGAAAGAACAACGCGTTTTCATTGTTGGGCAATATTTTAAAAATAATGAAGTTTGGCAGCTACAGTTCGCAATTTTCGTACAAAATATGGTCAGAATAGTGATTTAACTTCAACAACTTTGAAGAGATTAATAAACAAATTCAGGGAAACTAGATCAATTAGTGATCTTAGACACTCTATCCGTCCTTCAACAAGTCGTTCAACACAAAATATCGAAGCAGTTCGTGAGAGTGTTGTTGAGAGTCCAGGAACATCAATTCGGCACCGTGGTCAAGAATTGGACATTTCGAGAAGCTCTCTACAGCGTATTCATACAAAGTGCAATTGACTCAAGAACGGAAGCCTACTAATCACGCACAGCGAAGAGAGTTCGTTGAATGGATTATGGAACAACAACAAGTAGATGCTGATTTCATCATCGCTTATCACGCTGTTGGTTCACGGTTCAAATCCTGATGTCAAAAATCATCTATTTATTTCGCATGAAATAAAGATAAATAGTCGATCAATTGCGAAAGCTAAGTCAACTCTATTGTGAAGGCATAACACTGGCAGTAGAACAGTCTTATGGCTAAAAATGCAACTTGATCGTGATGATGACATCAGGTGGACGGAAAAAAATACTGTGAATCATGAGCAACGACAAAAGCAAAACAAACAAGCTCCCCAGTTATCTGGACGCTACCCTTGGAGGTTACAGGAAACTTAATACCATCTAAGTTTCAAACCCCTACACTAAAATCTTTCTTTCTTTCTTTCATCTTCACAACACCCGTGCCCTGTAATAGTATAGGAGTATTCATATCCTCTTTGGCGCGCGCAAATTATATTAAAAAAAGGCTCATTTTCATAGTGATAACTTTGTTAATCATCAAAATTTTCGAATTTGGAGTTCAGAAAATCTACGAGTGATTGTTGAGAAACAAATGCATCCACAACTTGTCACTGTTTAGTGCTGGAGGCATCATCGGACCATTCTCCTTTGAAAACGCGGCTGGTCAGACAATAACAGTTAATGGTGCTCGCTATCACAACAAGATAATCCAGTTTTCAACAAGACGGTGCCACATGCCATACAGCCCGAAAAATGGTTTCCTTAAAAAAAAAAACATCAAGCATATCTTGATCCAATAGCAGTTATTTTCCTAATTCGAAAATTATGTAAAACTCATTGACTAATTGGTTAAATAATTTTAGAAATACTTGATTCTTGATTTATGCGAAATTTCAAAACAATCACTCACCAAGAGGTAGATCAAAAAATTGATTACACAATTTGACGCAAACCAGTAAAGCAAAAGTATGGTAAAAAGGGCAAACACCTCTGGCAAAATCAAAGTCTGTGTCTTTCAGCCACTGTCAACGATTACGTTTCAACCAAAACCTATCCATCAATTTTAATTCAGGTCAATCAAGTCCTAAAGCGCACACACTCAGCATAATCGCAAAAGTTTAGTCAGTTCGATCAAAGCCAGCTTTAGTGAACAATCAACTTTCAATGTGCAGTGTTTACATTGAAAACTAGTAAACAAGTCTATGAGTACGAGTACTGACTATACTGCCCCAGATTGCAAAACTTTGTTTTAGCCATTTTCATCGGCAGCGACGACGCCCACCCTAAGTACTTCAACTGCAATGCACATTACGCCGCGCCGTACCGTGTTAATTAAAGGTTACCATATCTTCTTCCAATTACGTGGTTCGGCTGCACTGGTACGTGCAAAAGATTTTATCCACGAAATTTCCCAAAAACTATCTATGAAGTTGCAGACCAGAAATCCAAACACCAGACACAATTAAAATTCACACTGAAGCGTAACGTTGCGCCGAGAATTCCGGTGAATTCTCTAGACCTGCAAGTGCACCTCGATATTGCGTTGTTGTGGTGCTGCTCATCGTGTCGCATTGGGCTTCCCAAATGAGTCGTTCACCGTGTGCTGTGCCGGTCTTACTCTCACTCTCTGCGATCGAAAAAGTTGGGCAAAACAAAAAAAAAAAAAAAAAACTCAGATTGGTGGTAAAAATTATGCAATACCCCACCAGCTGGCTTTGTCGCTTGGATTGGAGTATCTACTGCTGCTGCCGATTTTATTTTTTTGTTGCCCCCAAGCCAACTTTAGACTCTATTCGCATGCGAGTGTGTGCGGGGCTTGCTTTACGATCTGCAGAATGGCTAGCGATTCGTACATGGACTATCGCCTTCAGTAGACGTGCTCTGATAGTTCGTAGTAATTTCGTTCAAAGTTCTTTTTTTTTACGATTTCGCGCGCGCGATCGCGAATTACTCCACTTATTGGATTTGGATTAGTGATATTCTATGACATCGATGTATGGTGTGAGAAGTGCAGTGTAACGCGGTGATCTAGTGATCCTGGTTCTATGTGGATTTAATGCGGATTACGCCTACTTTTTGGATACGAGCACATTCCTGCAGCTACTTCTAGTTTGGTCAAGGTAAATGACATGGGGTCTACTTTTTTTTTTTGGGTTGGTGATGGCCGTTTGGTATCTTATCCGGAAGCATAGTCTGTCATAATGGGTGTAATTTGTATTCCATACGATAGCCTTCCGAAATTCAAATTGGCCCTAATACATAAAGTGCGTCCATTTGTGGTGCTGTGAACGTTAAATTGATTCTTTTCACTTGGATATTCCGGAAGGTATTGGGCGAAACTGTCAATCGTTTCGTAATTCAACTTTATGCTGCCTTCGATTGATTACGAGTAAGTGAATATTCGTGATGGGTAGTGTTTGTTCGTTGTGGACGTGTACTGTGAAGGAGAAGGTTTGGAAAGTGTGAAGTTTAATTTTGATGAAGTTGAAGAGAATTCGTAACGTTTCGTCTGCAAGCAAACACGTGGTTGTTACATTTTTCGGTTACTTTTTTTCTCGACTATCTCTGTCTATAAGGATTCCAAATGTGTGTTGTTCTATTTTCAAATTTGTGTTCTAATGACGTACTCTTTCGATCAGCAGTAGTATTCTCTGCATAGTATGAACATTTACCCAGGATAAATGTGGATGTTCTTTGGTTCAAGATATGTTTTTAACTTTAGCACCTCTGTTATCTTGGTAAAAAACTGTCCGATATATTTCTGGCATTTTTCAAGTCGATTTAGGGTAGAAATGAATATATTTCTTGCTGTGTCTCATGGCTATTGGTCGAATTTTTTAGTAAAAAAAGGCAGAGAAGCTTGTCAAAGAATGCCACTCGTCTAAGACGTTAAACTTTCCTATATTTCGGAACTGGAAACTATGCAACAAGTGCAATTCTTTTAGGCGGAATATCTCGATAACATTAGATTTCCAGTTCTCAGCAAAAGACCTCAAACAATGTGGCGCAAAAGTCCTCACTTGATTTCCTAAGGCAGTAGCTTTGTTTGTAAACAAGAGGAATTGTTTCTGTTCATATAGACGTTAAAATTTATTTCCATTAAGTCGTGAGGATACTCGTAATATTGATCAAGTGGCCGCCGCCAAAGTTGATGCACCTTCGGACTCTTTCCACAGCATTTTTTATGACTTTTCTCAAACATTCTGGCAATAAATTCTCCACTTCTTGTCGTATGTTCTCCTTTAGGACCGCCAAGGTCTGTAGTTTGTTTATATAGACCCGTAAATTAAAAAAAAAAGAAAGAAGTCTGGAAAGGTCAAATTAGAAGATCTTGCGGTCCTGCTGGGTTCCAGCAGGACCGCTCAGTGTTCTCACTTTGCGGTGAAAAGAAGTTGTTGATCATGTTTTTGTAGTGGCCAATTACGTGGTTCGTCGTCTGGTTCATATTTGAGGGTCCTCTTTGACATCTGCAGCCACAGCAGCGATATTCTCAACCAAACGGCTGCTCCAGGTATGGCCACGTCTAGTATTGTCCCATGTTCAGCCGCAGTGTTTGCTCAGATTGTGCCACACGGCCAGGGAGTGGATGACGAAATTCACGTTGAGTCAAAATCACCGACCGATTATTTGTCAAAAACATTGACACAAATATTCCACGTTCTTGAAGAGTATAGCAATCCATGGTTTATCTACGTATATTCTTCTTCTGTTTACTTCACAAATGTTAAAGTCGCGGTGACATAAGACGCCATTTGCGATAATAAGAGCATCTTCTGATAGGGTGATGACTTTTCCGCGACTGTAGATATGCAGAATACGCACTTGTCCATGTGCCGGATGTATTACTAGAATAGATCATAAGATTTACCAATGAAGCCATCGAATATGATTCCGCTACATGTTTGAGTTTACTCGATCATTTTCAGCATCAAGATTGATCGGTGATCAGTCTATTTGTAATCTGACTCCCTCTCTCGAACACAGTGGGAACTGTGGATGTGAGGCACTTCTCTACTGGTACTTCCATAACACATGTTCGGGTGAGATCTATAATTGTGTCCTGCTAGTTCATCTATTCACTCGCAACACGAGTGCTATCTTCAATCTTCCTTTCAAGCATTTTAATGAAATTCAGGAGATCGTTTTTTAACCACTTAATACGAATTTAAAATAACTTTCTTTCCTCAATATTTATCATCGCCAAAGATTCAAAATTAAGGCGTATCGTCACCTCATTCTCTATATTTTCCTCTCTCTCCATCATGGGTTAATAAACTTTAAAGGTGGCGCAGGATATCCCATAGGGTATATTAATTTGGATACGTAGTCAGCATCAAAAGTTATGTCGATCTAGCCATGTCGGTCCGTCCGATTGAGAAGCTAGGATGATGAAAGAGAGATTTGAAGCTGGGATGATGAAATTTTGGTATATAACCTACTTAGGACCCCCGAAGCAATACAGATATAGAAATGTTTAAAATCCGCCCCAGATACTCCCAATTTTTTAAATATATGCCCTTTTAGAAACATTTTTAGTAGAAACAAAAACATATCAACTTAATGAAATATATAGACGATCATATCCTCTACAATTAAGCCATACATTATATAACACCCCGCCCACTTGTGGGGGGCGTTTTAGTTACAAAAAGTGTGTTGCTTTAGCAAAGCTACATATTTACGGTGATGATTTATTTTTAATGTGAAAATATCACCAGAGTTCTTGACCTTCGGTAATAAATGGCGACGGCCACGCCCACTTTTTTCTTAGAAAAAGTTTTAGCCACAAATTAGGTGGTAAAATCTCTTATACATCGAGGGTATATCCTCTGAGTAGAAAGATATCACTTGATTTGAACTAAAAAGTTCACAACGCCACGCCCACTTTGTTAGGGATGGGCTAGAGGATGAGGGATAGGATATCATATGATTGATGCAAACAGGTATTAGCCACTGCCAGCTACCTTGAGACGATCTTTTACAGACTTCTACAGGGTTACTCATTTTGTGCTTTAGGATTTTAATTTAAATAAAATATAAAGTGTTAAAGATTTCAATGAAATTTTTTTCACTGTTTTAAATTTTTCCATATGCCATCTGCTATATAGCCACCAAGGGAGTATTTGCAGACTTCGATTCTTGTGAGGTAATTTGTGACTTTTCGGTGCATTTCAAGTAGCCTTGTCCTGTTGGATCTACATTTCGTTTACATCAATGTCTGCAATCTCAGGCCAATAAAAGTTGGTTACCATTTGACCAGCGCAGATAATTCACCGCAATAGTGGCGCTTTCATCGCGCTGAGCGGTGGTTAAACGAACCATATTTTAAAATGTCAAGACAAGAACTAACTACCTGTCACTACGGATGACAGATGAATTTGACAGATGACATATTCCATATGTAGCTGTGGATATTGCTCAAACCAATTTCTTCCGAGCTAGTTATGAGTAGCCTGACGGCTTGTGTACAACAACTATTACGTTGTCATCTGGAAGCATTCAATTAACATATAATAGAATCTTAATTATAGAACTCTTATGAAGAAGTCTCTAAACTGTGGATTTCATTCATCATTCGTTAACGATTTTGCTATTAGAATGGGCATGTGTGTACGCTTTGGGATTGAGCGTTTACTTATGGATAATTTTGAAGTTACTCTAACCACTTTCTTTCGTGGTGGGCTCGAGAATAGTTAAGATAGTTATGAAGTTCACATAAAATTTTAATATGGTGCTATGGTTCAAATCATAGGATATACTTCATATGCCAGGAATGGGCTTCTTATAAAGGCATCTCTGGCAGATTTAAATAATTCAATTCTTATACCATCTGAGGAAACAGCAATTTTTAATTCTCAGATTTTTCTACTATGACTATGGTTTTTCTCGGTTTTGTCTTTATAGGCTCAGGTTTAAATGTCGAAATCGGAGGTTGGTTTCTTAACGCTTTATTTCTTGATATAGCACAGGCTTATTTAATCGATCTCATGTTGCTCGTGCTATTTTTTCTGTCGTCTTAGCATCATCACTGTTAGCATATTGTGTGAGGAAACCGAATCGAATCGGGCGGTATTTTTCGATTACACTTTCATGTTTCGTCTCGAAACAAAACCGATCGACCTCGGTCCGTTTTCAAGAGTGGTGTAGGATTGTGTCGGATTATACAAATATTATGTTCATGGATACGGATTGTTTTTGAAAATATCGGCGAATACGGAGATTCAAAAATGAAAACAAAATGTCAATCAAAACTCCTATGGAAATAATTTCAATAAAAGTGAAGTCGTGCTATGATAAGAAAAATAGGAAGTGTTTTTTAAAAAACGGGCACAACTTCAGAGTGTGGTAGAACAATGAATTGTGAGCAAACAAATTGTTATAAGTAGAGCCCAACTCATACCATTATGGAGTTGTACCAGCTTTTATAGTTTTTTCACCAAACTCTTAACTTGGCTTTTCCTTCACCAAATCCATACCGACTTCCTTTATCGGACACAAAAAATTTAGTATCATATGGCAAATAGTTTCCTTGTAGTTTACAGATATAGATAAGGATGTTTTATTTTGGCGGATTATCCGACACATCTCCGGGCTGTTGTGTAGCTGCGGTTTCTAGTAGTTTTACCAAAGATATCTTCATTTATATTCCTTTCTTTATTGCGATGATAACTGGGTAATTGGTCCAGGTCTACCAGATCAGCCTGGAATGGTCTGCATGTATTATAGAACAACCATCTGCGTATATTTATATTGGAGCGGCTTCCAAAATTGTATTAATCTGTTTTTATAAACTGTTTTGCCTCTCAAAAACCCTGAGATTTTACCCAAATAAATCCTAAAACTGCCAAGCTTAGGTTAGGTTAGGTTGGAGGGAAGTGCACCTAAGTGCTTATCACGGGGGTGATATGGTCCATTGTGTTTCCCTTTTTGTTGTGTGGAACCTATATTTGAAACCTTTGTCTTGCGGTGGGTTCTGTAGCAAACCAGCCTGCATCATCATGTTCCTGAGTGGAACTTGTACGAGATCCCCTAGCCTGTTTCCCGTATGACGAGGGCGGCAATTTTGGGCAATCACAAAACAAGTGTTTGATGGTTTCTGTCTCCTCTATATCTTGACAGCTCATGCAGTGGTCGGGTGTGTTGATGCCTAGTTTGGCAGCCATTTCCCCTATCGCGCCAGAGCCTGTTCCGATATTTTAGACCCATAGGTATAGAGCTGAATGTCATGTCTGACCTAACTGCCAAATTTCTGAACGTTCTCAAGTATCTTAACACTCCAGGATACGAAATGAGAATTTAATATCTGAACCACAGATCACTCCTGCATTGCAGGAGTATTTCATTCTAATACAATTGTGTACTATACTCACCTACCATTTCACATCATCTTCACGCTGTCCAAGTTCTTGACCCCGATTTAGTTCGACCTTCAAATTGTTTGACTATCGGAATACCAAATTACAGATTAAAAATTCCTCAATTACAAATCAAGCGTTAAACTCGTTCCCCCAGGTTATCTTTTATACTCGTACATGCATATGTTATCAATGAAAATTTACAAAAATCCCACAGCACGCACCGTTTGAACTCATTTCAAAACAGTGTTGCTCATTCAGCTCGTATAAGTTTATATCATTTGCTAACTTTTCCAAATACCATTCGTCTACTCATTCACTGAATCACCGCTCCAATTCCTCCATACATCAACAACGAAAAACGAAACTCTTTCCTAATCATAAGTCAGTCGACCTTGACTCGACACAGTACCATCTTTGCCACTTAACTATGCCAAAAGATAGCCGCCAAGTAAAGAAAATCCAACAAAATACCAAAAAAAAAAAACCAATGGAACTTCCAAACACAAAAATCCAATACAAGGCAACGAAAAATTTCAAAGTCAAATGATGTGTCAACATCAATTGCCCAATTGGTTTGTCATTTGCGCGCAGAAGTCAATATGCGATGAGAGTTGCGCAAGTGCCATAGCCGGGCCCTAAGCCCGGTATAGGTAAATCATCAGCAAAGAGTCAATATACTGCTGTGACTGTCCCAAAGCTGTCGACCTCCATAAGCGGTTCACACCCAGCTGCTAGCTACGCCGAGTGAGAGGATTGTGGAAGTTATCTGAAGATTGACAGCTGAATCTTTTGTTTGTGTGATATTACGAAAGGCCTATGAGCCATAGGTGAAGCGACAGAGATAAGTCAAATCAATTCGATAAAAAAAATAGCATCATCGCTTTGATGGAAATGCATCTTATGTAACTTTTTGATGAGAAGCTGACATCTATCTACAGCTCTTGGCCTGAAAGAGATATGTACATGGAGATGGCGATTGCAATTCATTTGCAATCTGGTTGCACACTGTTTGAGTTTTATGTGTTAATAGTCTCACACCAGACTCACTGTAGGCTTAATAGGTTAATGCAATATTTGCGATTGTGCTGTGCACACAGTGGAGTGGCAGTGGGCTGCGGATTAAATGAAACTTTACTCAGATGCATAGTTTTTTTTTTGCAAATCATTCCACTAATTCTTTAGGTTCACAGATGTAAAAGCCAACAACCTTCGCTGCTGTTGATCACGCTCATAATCATCGAAGGCAATCGGGCCTTTCTAATTGGGTTAATGGAGTCGTATCTTGTCGCTCCGCCGACGGCGTGGGGCATAGGGGCCAATGTAAAACGATGCTGACGCGCCGATTTGAACGAATGAACAAAATTGCTTGCCAAGGCCACGCAGATGGTTGGTTATCCGAAAAGCTAGTTAAAAATGTTAACGCGAATATGCCATAGATTGCGTGTTTTTATGGTTTTTATTTTTTTTTTATTTTTTATTCCGGGTCATAAACTTAGACCTGGTTTAGCTAAAAGCATAGAAAATAAATAAATTTAAAGTTTTTATAAACAAGATAGTAAAACACAAGTCCATTACAACAAGATAGTGAATGTTTTTTGGTCAAAGGTGTTGTGATAGTCATATCTACGAGTATAAAGTTTGAAGTAACACAAATTTGGTTTGAAAGTATTTGACACATTTAAACAATGTTAAGCAATCCATTTACGGGTAAAAGATGCATTCCATCGCAACAATCACACAGAATGTATAATAAATATAAATTGTTTGAAAGACAAAGTTGTCTGTTAAAGATATTTCGTCGGGAGAGAAGATGTTGAGACCCCTGGGACTTTTTTTTTTTTTTTTTTAAACAAACAGTAATAAACTTTTATATCATAGAAAAAGCACATAAAGTTTCACCTTTTTTTTATTAAATAAATTCGTTTTGATGTGATTTATTATGTCAGTGCCCTGAAAGTTAGTACGTCAAAATTTTACTGCCTTGTCTTGAAAGATTTTATTATCTTAAACATGGGCTTTTTTGACTGCCGCATAGGCCGCGAAATAGATGTAAAGGTTAGCTGTGAATAAGTACTGATTTACTAATAAACAGCCCCGAATAAGCAGCGGTTATTGGATACAATATGTCGCCTTCAAATGGGCACTAGGTCATCATCTATAATACTTCGCAGCATCTGTCCCAAAATGGATGGCTACGAACAGCCTCCATTTCTGCAGGTTATTAGCGGCTGAAATCACTCTTCACTACTCAGGGCTAGGACCGGGTTTTTCTATCTAATCTTCAATTCTTTTTTATATCGGCTCCTCACTCTTCATTTTTCGGTTAATAAACTCTAAAAGACATAGTCTTAAGTAGGGTTATCTCTGTCAAGTTCAGTATACTCTCAATTACCATCAAATCCACCAATGGTTGCCCGAAAGAAGTGTATAGTAGTTGACCAACTTCTAAAAGACTGGAATCATTACAAAGGGCTATGCAGGTAACCTCGTCGTAATAATAAAAAGGTAAACAAAAATCCGTCATTACTAGAGGGAAGTACCTTAAACAAAATCAACGACTGGTGCCAATTCGAAGGGTTACAAGTTTACTCAACGAAATCAATCATCATCAAACATTAACCTCCAAATGCTAACTCTAAACGACATCATTAACTCTTCAAGAGAAGCGAAATATGTTCGGATATCCCTAGATCATAAACTCATGTGGTGATGATTGCTTCCAGTTCATCAGAGTAGATGAAAACGACGTTTTGAGCGCCCTACTACAAATTAAGTCTAAAGCTATGAGCCTTGATGGAATACATCCACACTTTATTAAAATGATTTTGTCCCTCATTCTTCCTATCCTTACACACATTTTTAACACAATCATAACGACATCTTCTTTTCCTCTTTCTTGGAAGGTTGCTAAGATTATACCGATGGTAAAAAAGCCTGCTACCCGTTTGTCACCACCCGAGTTTCGACCTATTTCTATTCTCCGGTTTTTAACCAAAGTCTTCGAGAAACTTCTTCATAAGCAAATGACAATTTTTGTGAAAACTAATAAACTATTGAATGTCCAACAGTCAGGTTTCAGGGAAAACCATAGTTGTGTTTCTGCTATTTTAAAAATAGTAGATGATCAGAGAATTGCAATGGATAACGACTTAATATCCTTTCTTGGGCTCCTAGACTTCTCAAAGGCATTTGACACTGTCAATCACGGAATAGTTTTCTTAAAACTGAAACGGAATTTCCATTTTAGTAATTCCGCAGCTAACTTGATTCTTTCATATTTAAGTGACAGAAGTCAAGCCGTATAGGTTGGTGAAACACCTCCCGGTACTTACAGCTAATGTGTCAGGAGTACCACAGGGATCAATTCTCGGGCCACTGCTTTTTGTCATGTTTATTAATGATCTCCCGCAAGTCGTCCAACACTCATCAATACATTTATATGCTGACGGTGTGCAGATTCGGTTGAGCTGTAAGCTGGGAATGTTAGAAGATGGAGTAGACAAACTTAATCACGACCTCAAGCAAAATCCGACGAAGTCAAAATGTTTAATAGTCCACAAAAACAAGCTTGACAGTAGCTATTTCCCTGCTTTATACCTAGGTAACACTGTTCTGCAATATGTCGAAAATGCGAAAAACCTAGGCATTTTAAGGGTGGCCGTGGTGTAGTGGTAACATCATCACTTGTCACGCTGTTGATTCACGGTTCGAATCTTGATGTCAAGAATCATCTATTTATTTCGCATGAAATAAATAAAAACGTCGATAAATTGCGAAAGCTAAGTAAACTCTACTGTGAAGGCATAACACTGGAAGAAGGGTGGTCATATGGCTAAAATGCAACTTGATCGTGATGTTGACGATCAGGAGGACCGAAAAAGATACTGTGAATCATAAGCAACGACAATAATAGCAAAAAACAAACAAAATACTCCCCAGTTATCTGGACAGCCACCCTTGGAGTTTACAGAAACTTAATACCACCTAAGTTTCAAACCCACCACACCAATCTTTCTTTCTCTCTGTCTCTTCCTCTTTCCACAAAAACGCACGTGTTCTAAAAATTAGTATAAGGGTATTCATATCCCCTTTAACACGTGCAAATTATAAAAAAAAAAAAATTGATTCAATTCGATACTCACATGGGAACAACATATTCAGATAGTTATTGGTAAAATATACGGATGTTTACGTGCCCTCTCACTGACAAAACACTATATACCTCAGCATATTAGGCTTAGCTTGGCAAAAACTTTAATTTTGCCAATTGCCACCTACGGATGTCAAATTTCTTGTTGTCATAATTCAGAAACACGATGGAATCCCTCTCACTCCCTCTCACTGACAAAACACTTTATACCTCAGCATATCAGGCTTAGCTTGGCAAAAAGTTTAATTTTGCCAATTGACACCTGCGGATGTCAAATTTGTTGTCATAATTCAGGAACACGATGGAATCTTACAGTGGCCTTTAATAACATTACGCGTTACGTTTACAATCTTAAACGATTTGATCATATTTCTGGATACACAAACAGGATTCTGGGTTGTGACCTGCATACCTATTAAAATTTCTGCGCCCTTAAAACACTAAATAATGTTTTAATTTGCAAAGAGCCTCAGTATCTGTATGCGAAACTTCAGTTCTCAACTTCCCCTTGTTCTCTACCAATTAAAGCCTTGTGAGTCTGTTCCAGGCTTTTTTGTAAGAAATATATCTCACCATCGCCTATTATTACTTACGCTTTAATTATGTGGTGCAAACAAGTTTAACAAACTAACGCCCGATCCACCAAAAGGTGCGAGTGCGATCTGAACTTGTCCAACTATAGCACTAGAAGCCCTCTCCCTACATACAAGAATAATGAAGACGCCTAAAACTACATATCTTACGCAACTTAAAGACCTCCGATTTTATAAGGATTTCTGAAGACTCTAAAAATTTAACCCCGCTGCTATCCACTCCTTGGTTTCTGATTGCAGGTCAAACAAAATAAATCTAAGTCACTCCTTAAAAACCCCCGTTATTATCCCGAACTCAAATTGGAGCACCAATCCAACTGATACACCGACGGCTCGAAAATGGCAAATGGAGTAGATGCCGGAGTATTTGGCTCTAATTTCAAATTAGCTGTGCCATTGGGATGCTCTATCTTCCAAGTAGAGGTTTATGTAATCGAGCTCTGTGCTAGAAAGTGCATCACAAGAAACCTCAGAAGATTAAATGTAAACATTCTTTCAAACAGCCAAGCGGCCCCTAAAGCTCTCAAATCATTCAGTTTTGTGTCAAAGCTAAGGTCACAGATGCATTACTTGGTAGCAGATTGCTGACTAGTTGGCCAGATTAGGCTACCAATCTCAATTCACTGCAACTCAACCCTTTTGTGGTTTATCTACCAGGAAACAGGTCTTCGATAAACAAAGAAATTTATAAATTATTCCGGTAAATTATCCAAAGAGATTCTAGCAATGAACAAAAGTGAATCACAATTTTACTTCTTCACCGACCAATGTTCTTTAAAATACCAACTCAAGAAAATAGATAGAGGTCAATCTAAAATTTACAGACTATGTCTGCAGGACACAGAAACGGAGAACACATTCTCCTTCTCAGCACAACATATTCTAAGTTTCCTTCGAGAACTTGACTTTAGCTAGTCGGCAAAAAATCATACAATTCACCACCCAAGGAGTTAGAAAAAAAAAGATCTCCTTACAGGTCGCAGTCAGGAAAGGCTCTTTTCAGCCTCTCGCCCTTTCCATCTTAAAAAAAAGTGATGCAGACAATTTACAAAAAAAAAGGTTTCCACCTAACTTTGGCACTCCTTTGTCAAGGCAAAATATATAATAATGTCCCGCCTATTTTTATGTTCAACCAAAGCAAAGGAATAGTACTTCTGTACTTGCAAAGTCTACATCCAGAAGACTGTTTGTGGGCGTACCTTGGAAAGTTAGGATCCACAGATGCGGATTAACTTGAATTTATCAGAATTTCCAGAAACCTGTCATCTGCATTGACTCAGAACAATAAGTGCATCGCCACCTAATTATTTTTTATTTCTGCATTCTCTACAAAAACGGTAACACTGACGACTTTTTATATTTGACCTGCAACAATCAAGCTAAGATGGTCGACCATATGACACAAATTATGGAACACCCTATGTGTATTGCTTTACTTGCACCCCTAAGGCCAAGTATTGGTTTCGTGAATAAATGTTAGGGCAGAGTGCAAATCAAATATTTTGGATTAGGAGCGGGCAAGTCCCAACATAAAGTTGCGGGGAAAACAATTTTTTTTTGGAGACTGGGAGCACTGAGCGGAAGAAGGGTCTGGAAGGCTAAGGAGGACAATGCCAGTGGAAGATCGATTTTTAATTCTTTAAAGTAAAGGGTTTTTCAATAGGAACATAACAATTTTGTATTTCATCATGGTTACACCCTTACACTTTTTTTATTACCTGTCAATGTAAAAACGTCAGTTAAGGTTACTATTTTTATCACGGTGAAGTTCATGAACAAGCAACGGTTGGAAATTATTAAATATTACTACCGAAGTTCTGAGTCGGTGGTCGCAACTTTAAGAGCGATTACTCCAATTTTCGCTCGCAATAATCGTCCCACCAGAGAGGCTGTGCGTGCTATAGTGGATAAATTCAAGTCAAAATATTCACTATTGAATGTTCCTGTGCCAGTGAGATAACGCACCGGTCGAAGTACTGAAAATATCGTAGCCGTAAGTGCTTCAGTTCAAAATGAGCCAAATCAGTTGATTCCATTCCGTTTACAGGAATTGGGAATTGGTCCACATTGTGGTGAATTTTGCGTAAATATCTTGGCGTATACTCGTACCCTTACAAGATCAAATAATTAACTCAAGAACTGAAGTCTGTTGATCATTTAAAGCGCCGAAACATCTCAGATTGGGCTCTGTAAAAGTTTGAAGAAAATCCTGAATTTCATCGAAAAATCATCTCCAGCGATGAATCTCATTTTTGGCTTAATGGCTTTGTCAGTAAGCAAAATATGCATTACTGAACAGCAAAAAACCCACATGAGCTTCAAGAGACTCCATTATATCCACAAAAAGTGAGCCTATTCTTCCGCCTTGTTACGGTTTGAAGACTATTTTTGGCCAGAATTGGATGGACTTGACATCAGTAATATGTGTTTCCAAAAAGATGGTACCACATTGGCATTGGTTTATGCCAACAAGCCAACAACGTTAGAAGAGTTCAGGAACAATATCGAACGCGAAATTTCATTCCGGCCGATATGTGTGGAAGAGTGGTGGAAAAATGGCTCCAAAGAATCGATCACTGCAAACGTGCTCGCGGTAGTCATATGAACGAGATCGAATTTCATAGTTAAATTTAACATGTGTACTCGTACTATACCTGGAATAAATTTCAGTCCGATATCTCAATTATTCTGTATTTTATTTAAATACAAAATTGTTGTGTCCTTATTGAAAAGCCCTTTAGTAGAAGTATAAGGAACGACCTTGTTCAAGCAACTGGAAAAATTATTTCATCAAACCAAATTCAGAAGCCAGATTTCCCATCACGGGACAAGTAAAGACATTTGCTATGGGCTCAGGAGCATGTTCTTGGATACAGGAGATGTGGGGCAACGTTATATTCTCCGATGAGTCCAACTGTATGTTGGAGATGGAAGAATCCTCCTTTGGAGAAGACGTGGCGAAAGGCTCAGCGACGAGTGCTTTAAAATGCTTCCGCCAAAAGCTGAAGGGGGGCGAATGTGCTTCCTCTCTTCAAAATTAACAGCAGCTGTTAACTTCAAATTGCTACAAGCGCTATTGGTGCATTGCCCGCAAGTTTCCGTGAAACCTTCAGATTCATTTTCCAACACTATAATGCTTCATGCCATACAAGAGGATATTGGAATAAAGGTACTTTGAAGAGGAAACATTAACATGTTAGATTGGCCTCCATTTAGCCTAGATTTTAACCACATCGAAAATATTTGTGCTGTAATGAAACTACAATGGAAGTAGCTCCCAGTAACGATTCCAGTCTTGGGAGACTTCCTGTGGATCGCAGATGCTTTGCTGTAATAAAATCTAAAGGAGGTCCAACAAAGTATTAGTTTTCAGGATAATGTTGCGTGAAACAATCAGTAGTTTGTACAACAGTTTATTGTCTTTTTTTCTCAAATTTCCCCCTACCGCTGCCAGATGCGATGGAGATAAATTTGATCTTCTTAGCCCTAAAACCGTACGTAGGTATATTATGCATCTATGTGATATGTAAATATGATTAACGAATGAGTCTTATAAAATATTATTACGATTCCCTTTGTCCTACTATACAACTTTATTTCAATGTATACTTAAACATTTTCACTAATTGTTCACTCATTCCGAAGAGCTCATATCAACCTTAAAGTTACAGTATCTAAACCGAAAAAAAAGATGACAGAATTACATATTGTAAAACTATCTAACACTGACCTTGTCTTCGAAGAATGCAGTGATAATGAATGTTTCATAAATCGAAAATGATAATGATGAGGAAGAAACCATCATCTCGAGTTATGCCTTCAGCTTCAAGGTCATTCAAGCTGTTAATTATAAAACTAGATTTGTCTAGTTTGTAGACCACAAACATTAGAGATAATTAGTATATCATGTTCATGGGATGAATATATAATTAAACGCATTAGTTATTTTAATATGGTGGAAGCCATCTACCAAAATGAAACCTTGGATAGATTAAAAGGGCCAATTATAATTTTCAGGAGGTTGGAATTGCCATTAGTGTGCGATTAAGATGTGATGAATGAGGTCTGCTTACTTTGCAAGGAGATCGTTTATTATTCTATACGAGGATGGGTAAATAAGTCCCTGAAAATTAACACAAATTGTGTCGTCACCTTAAATTTAATTTTTTTTTGTCAAGAATTATCTTTCAAATGAACACACCCAAATTTTCAGACAGATCTGTCAAATAGTTTTGTTGTGGCAGCCATTTTATATAGACGTCTACTAGCATTTTCGTTAAAATGGAAGAAAGTGAATTTCGAGTGCTTATTAAACACAATTTTTTGCGAGAAAAAACTATTACGCAAACCAAACAAAAGCTTGGCAAATATTATGGGGACTCTTCACCATCGATTGGAAACATTCACAACTGGTTTACTCAATTTTGTTGCGGTCGTTCAAGCACAAGTGGCGCCGAACGTTCTGGTCGCCCAATTGAGGTCAGCACACCAGAAATGGTCGACAAAATCCATGGTTTGATAATGGACGATCGGCGAGTGAAAGTGCGCGAGCTTGAAGAGGCCACAGGCTTATCACATGGCTCAGTGATTTTGATTTCACATAAATATTTGGACATGAAAAAGCTTTCCGCAAGATGGATGCCGCGTTTGCTCACAATCGACAACAAACGCATTTGTTTGACAAATTCAAAGGTGTGTTTGGCGATGTTCCAGAAAAATTCGGCTGAGTTTTTGCGCCGTTTCGTAACCGTGGATGAAATCTGGATTCACCACAATACACCAGAAACCAAGGAATAGTCAAAACAATGGACTTCTCCTGGTGAATCGAAGCCGAAGAAGGCCAAGGGTGGTTTGTCAGCAAACAAGGTCATGGTGACAGTTTTTTGGAATGCGCGGGGTGTTATTCACATCGATTACCTTGAAATGGGTAAAACGATTACCGGCGCATGTTACGCAGAGCTGCTGGATCGATTCCAAGTCGATTGGAAGCAAAAACGGCCGCATTTGGCGAACAACACACTGGCGCACAAGTCCGCAGTCGCAATGGCAAAATTGCATGAGTTAGGCTACGAACTCCTCCCTCATCCAGCATATTCCCCAGATTTAGCCCCTTGCGACTATTTTTTGTTTCCAAACATGAAGAAATGGCTCGGAGGTAAGAGATTTGGGTCGAATGAAGAGATCATCGCTGAAACAAACGCTTGTTTATATGTTGGTACATATCTATGGTCCTTAAAAACTGTGCCCCATAACTAATATCTACTCTTTGTAGACTTTTGACGATGTCTTATGCGCAAAAAACGTTCTCTTCTTGCTAGAAAACTACCCGCATTCAATCGATACATAAAAATTAAAGAAATACTTGCCACAAAACTATCGTTCCATAGCTCTGTTGTACGTGCAATCTAAAGTGATGGAAAAAGCTGTGCTGATATAATCAAATATCTGTACTGACATGGACTGAAAAGTGACCAGCATTATGGTTTCTACAACCGCCAATGGAACACCAGCTGATAGACTTCAGTCATCAAACAGCGCAGGGTATCAAGAGATGTACCCCGGACATCTGATGGGTTTTGGCATTATTAAGAAAAAACCACAATGCTCTGCGATTGGATGGAAACTTTTTTTTCATAACAGATCAATTCAATCGCTGTAAGCGCTGTAAACGCTGGAGTGCGTCAAGGTTCTATACTTTCACCAACTCTGTTTCTACTCCATATCAACGACAAACAGAAAGTTCTTTAGTTTTGCAGATAACAGCACCCTAATTTCATTGCATTCTAACAGCATGCACGTGAATCAGATCGTTAAAGATGCGACCAGATCAACTCATCTGCAGACCTGCAGAAAATCTTGCACAGATGAAAAGCAAACTTAGAAAACCCTATTTACCTTTTTTTCCAGAAATAACTCTTCTACACAGCTTCAAATGGTCGCTGACCAAAAAAAAAATTTGGCTTGACCAACGGAAATCATATATCTTCTTTGCGTCAAGCTATATCTGTCAGCCCAACGGATGAATCTACGCTCGTTTATGGTTAAGAAAAAGATCAGGGGTCCAAGATGAATGCTTTGAGGAACCCCATAGGTGGCATTAGTGGGATTAGACACTGAATATCTGAACATCTGCAGGGTAAAAATTAATGTTGCTGATCAGTTAGTGAGTTTAACAAAGTCGGCTTTCCACAAATTAAAGTTGAAGGAGCTGCCTGGGTTAACATACTCGTATATGCTCTCATTTTCATAAGAGAAGAAAGAAGAGATGAAGGGGGTGAAAAGGGTCTAATGTTGATAGAAGATGGGACCACTACTGAAGTCTAATAATAGCGTTATATATCTGAGATGTAATTCAATATACAGGGTGTCTGCGTTAAGGAGAATCAAAATATTAGTGGCGAATCCATGGACACTTTTTAGACGAAAATATAACAACAAGTTGGGCTTAGTTGAGTCGCTTTTACTAGTCTGTATTGAATTTAAATGTTTGAACCCTGCATAGACTGGCCGACTTCCTCACTTACCGTTTATTGGCGTAGAAGGCAATGGGTTCTGGTTTCGTTTTTCCCAATATATTTTCATTTCAATTCAATTGGCTGTCTAGCCTAAGTTCAAAATATTTTGCCTTTTCTGAGACAAATAGTGTTTCGCTTATCATCGGGGTAGGTATTGCTCCTTCCTTAATAAAAAAGGACTGCCCCTGTTTATTTTTGCCGGATAATTACGATTGCAGTAGCTCGTTGATGGTGCGGAGTAATTTGCTCTTTGCCAGTACAACCAGGTCGTCTGCACATGTTATTAACTTCAGCAAGATGCCGCTTGCTACTGTTCAACTCCAAAGATGATTTTGACATCATGCAACAAGAAGCGGTTACATGTAGGTTTGATTTTGCAGTCTGTATCTTCAGTTAGGAAATGAGCACAAAGTGGACTCAGTTAATGAATCTTGCTTTGACATGAATTGAGGTTAGTCCTCAGCTGAGAGTCGGTAGGCTATGGATTAGGTTCGGATGGCTGCCTGTACCTAAGTATATACAAACTTAAACTAAAGGAGGTCCATTGCGATACCATGGGATCTATCGCTATTCTAACAGCCTAAATGGCTAATTAAACCAGCCGGAGCTTCTTACAAAGTAGATGATCATCGAAGAGAAGAGCCCCGAAATGGAGCAGTTTTCTTTTAGACAAAGCTAGACAGATACAAAAGAAATGGAGGATCATTTCTTCTTCATCTTCATTCCTGCAGTTCCTGTAGAAATGTTTTGGAAAGAGGCCTAGACTTTTAGCATATAGACTTATAAGACATTGTCTGCTATCATTTTAGCAAAACCAATCTACTAGAGCGTTTCCGATCTAGCTTAGCTCCGATCTGTTCAAAAACTTGACACGTAGCGAAAGTCTCCCATCTATGGTTGGCTTTGCTGATTGCATTCAGCATGAAGTGTTTACAAATAGCGAGGGGCATAACTAAATTTTCCCTTTCCCTTCCAAGGGTGGTGCCTTTTGCAATTTCCCGGATTGTCTCTGTGAGAGACGGGTGACGATCTTGAGCTGCCTTTGAAGTAAATGAGCATGAAACCAGGGAAATGCTAGTATCCGCAACAGATGTTGCATTACATTTCCGCCTGAAATGCTCTACAGTAATCTGAAAACCGGAAGGACATGTTCAAATTGAGCTTTTCGGAGGATGTAGATTGTGGGGTGTAAGCGCACTACCATCTTGTAGATCTATTGTGCTCCCCCGACATGGAGCTCCAGTCGATGATATACTAGACTTAGAGCACCTCATTCCAGTTCAATTTCCTTGATGAGCCAGAGTATCTGGAATAGATTCAACGATGGTAGATATTCTTCTTATAGTTGATAGACATCCGGGTGTGTGGATTAGTGCTCCATTCCTTAATAAGGTACCCTGGGGTTTTCTCTACATCTCCGTAAAATCTGCAGTCTCCACGTTGCTTTATACCAAGTTTCCTGAGGTGTTTCTTAAGTCTACAGTGACCCATTAGGAAGTCTGTAAGAATGCGCAGCAGGTTTTTGTTAATCCTTACTTCTTTTCCGGTTATAATTCCCGAGAAGCTTTTTGGTCTGTCTAGCTTACTGAGTTCTTCCCAAAGTTTGATTCTTTTATAGTCTTCATCCTTCCTTAGCTCTTTCCATATTGTATGCGGTCACAGCCCGCAGTAAGGTGCCGGATCGGTAAAAGCAGTATCTGGGCCTTTCCTTGCTAGTTCATCAGTTGCTTCATTTTCATTTGATCCCACGTGGCCTGGTACCCAGCAGAGGGTGACTCTGTTATTCTCATTCAGTTGGTTTATCCTTTTCGGAGAATATAGCTATACACCTCCACATTTCCAGTTTTGGAACCATCTGCGTAGAAGTGAACTGAACGACAACATTTTCCCACTCATTACGAGCGGGAATTGATATCCTGAAGTTGCCTCAAATGTTAGTTTCGGTGGAGTATTCTCGGTGTTCTAGGCTATGGCTTGTTTGTGTAGGTTTTTGTTTGTTTCATTTATGAATCCACTATTCACATCTGAGTCCGTATTCCTCCGCATGGCAGCATTCGTTTTTTTTGCAAGTTTTCTCTCCAAGTCGTCGCATTTCCTCAATGATGTTTAGGCCTCAATTTTTAAAGCCGAGACTGTCCCGGCTAATCCGGATATGATGGTCACGACACTTTTTCTAGATGGTATAACTCTAGTTTGATGACCTACTACGTCTGGTTCTGAGTAGATATACCTTTGATCCAGTTCGAGAGTACAATCAACTCGTATTTTTAACTGCAGATGCACATTTCATCCTGAAGAATCCTACCTGAATTGCTATACAAAGCTTAATCTTTTCATTTTTGGTCAAACAACTTTGTCTGGCTGTCCTTTAAATTTATTTCACGGGCTGAAATCAAGAACTGTTCAAAGTGTATTGATGAAATTTGGTTTCGAAGTCTGGCGAATTTGCTTTTAAATGGTCCGCTTTTCAATTCAATTGTATTTTCTAGTCTCATACCGGAATAACAGATCAAGTTCCGGTGAAGTTGAACAAAATTAAATTGAATATTTGTTCTATGTACGAGTATAGCTAGTCCTTATGCTGGGATTCCTACTAGTCTCAATCATTTCAATATCATGGACATCGTTCTTGCATAACGTTTACTCTTGTTTATCGATATTAGATTATTGTGTTCGTCCTTTTTTTATGTCCTTTAGCACAAAATCAATATGCAACTGGAAATATGAAATTACTGACTGTGAATGTGCATCAGAAGAGGCATGTGCATGCGCATATCCTGTAAATTATTAAATATTCTACATCAATGTGCATTAGATACAGGTATTGCAGCTTAGTGTATTCATATGAGAATAATTAGACCTAAAACTCTTAACTGGATGCAACGCATATATTACGAGTACGCATTATGAGAGTCCCTTTTTTGCGTCCGGCTCGGAAAGGATACCATTTTCTCTCTCTGGGTTTTGGGTATGGTTTCGGGAAGGCAAGCAGTCGGAGGAGTAGGCAATTAATTTGTGCAAATCGAATGGGTAATTGAATTTCAAAACGCAAATACTGGCTACCAAATCAAATGGAACAGGATTTAAATACATAACTCGAATTCTATGGAAATGTCTGTTGTGTGGTTGATGTTGTATTAAGGGTAAAAGTTGGGTGTGTCTCCTTTTAGAAACTATCTGTAGGATGCATTCCTCGTTGTTCAACAGATCGTAGTTCTCTAGTTCAATGGAAAAGCCAATGATTTTCACCTAAATTTTCGTATGAATGATTGAACAAAAGGAGGCCTAAAAGGGCTTTTCGGAAGCAATAATTGGGCGGTTACCGAAAAGAATGGAAGGCTTTTACAAAAAAAAAAAAATAAAAAATTGGTCAAGTGCGCGGTTCGCGTGATATTACCTGTACATGGGTCTTATTTAAATAAACACTTTTTTTTTTTATTACATGGCTGGTTTGAGAACCACTGACAAAATGTTAATGAAATTTGAATGAGTCCGTACTCAGTACAGTGTGGGATTTCCATCCACTAAACCCACCTTCCACTTCCTACCTTTTGTTCTCGCTGGGACTGCCGTCAAGCATTTCACTGCGAGGAGGGCTCCAGCCTTAGGCGTTCGGGTAACTCTTATTTGCGTTTCGTTGTCGTTCCTTTCGACGGTGCCTCTTCATAATGATCGCCACAGTGTTGTTAACTGTATTCCACGCATAATTCGTACTCATGAATGTAGATGCCGTTCCTCATCGTACCGCAGGCAATGAAAAATCACGTGTTCCGTATCTTCGACTGCCTCCGTCCAGGTTGGACGTAGAGGTTGTCGTCGCGCCCAAATCTGTGGAAATCAGCAACCATGGCCTGTAAGCATTTGAGTCAAATAAAAATTCAGTTCCCTGATGTCTCTATGTTTGGGATCCCCTATCTTTGTAGTGGCTGCTGCCCTTCTCGCCCTTGGTGATAACTAGGTATTGCTATGTGTCGTCATTTTGAGGCACTCTTTTGAGCTTCTTCGCACTTTGTCTGACACTAGACACACTGCCCAGTAGGAAGTTGTTTCTGAAGGCGCTACATACTCTCAACGCGTTAATTCTGTAAGATGCCTCCGTTTTTCTCCTGTAAGAATTTGTTTTTATGGCATCGGCCCATATTTGATACCCATTAAACATTATCGATATTGAAATTCCTGTTAAGAGCATCCTTCTCCTATATTTTGGCCCGCCGATATTAGTCATGATCCTTGCCAGGGCTACAGTTGCTTTTGCGCCTTGTTGGCTGCGTGTTGCAGATGTTGTTGCTTGGAGAGCAATGCGTGATCTCTCCTCAGTCTTCATTACTCTCCTGATAAGCACTTCTTCTGTCAGAACTATCATGATAATTTCATTGCAGTCATGCTTTAATGCCTTCAGATGTTTGGCTACCATAAAGATTGCTAAGTTGTCAGGGAAAACAAATATTCGGTGATGATCTCGGGGTTCTCATCATACAACACATTCCACAGTAGCGGACCTAGTATGGAGGTCTGGAAAATGTCGCCTGTGACGTTGTACAAGCGTCGTACAGCAGTCTCCTACTTTTGAAGTAGTAATAATCTTCTGCAGGTAGTCGGTCACTCTTTTGGCGGTGAGTGCACTCAGGAGGTTTCTTCAGTTTGAGGTGTTAAAGTTTTTGAAGTCCAGTGTTATGATGGCGCAAAACTTCTTAGTCGCGCCCGTCCATTGTCTTCCTTCGATGGCTTTTCTCGTCCTACTGACGACTTCATCTATGGTGTCGATCATGGAAGCCATATTGGCGATCCTCTTGCAGTCTCGTTATTTTTCTCAAGGTGTCCAACATACATACATACCCGTAAAACCTCATACGACTATGCAGGGGCTTATTTCCTTTTGATAGAAGGACAAGAGAATACTCCTCACTTAAGGCACGTATTGTAAATGTCTCCGAAAATGTGCGCACGGCATCTGATTGCTGTTTTTAAAGCAATGCTGAGGATGCCATCAACACCAGGTACTTTTTTGTCTTCTTTTTTATGCAGGCTCTCAGGGCATCTTCTGCAGTGACAAGGGGAATTGGTTGCGTCCTCGTCGTGTTTACTTTTCCAGTTTGTTCCACTAATCCTTGGTGTTACGGGAAGAGACCTGCGACTATGCTTTTCAAAAACATTGTGGTGGACCAGAATTATCTTAAGGGCTAGGCTTACAGCCGGGGAAGTGAGAGTCCATTAATAGATTCAAATTTGTTTCGTCAGATTCTATAGGATTATGGGTATCTCTGATGAACTTGCTAGACTAGGCTCTGAGGAGGACTTTTCAGAACCGGAACTTCGTTAGGGCTTCTATTTACGGTTGGGTTTGTTATGAATGTAATCTTTGTGGTATAAGCGTTTTTCAAAAATCCGGGGCATTTTTGCTGTTCTCGGTAAAAAAGGACAACTTACTGGCATTCTTACGGGCTACTTCACTTTTGCAAAGCTAATTGCTTAAGTGACACAATTATCTGCGACGACCGTGGAGAAAGCGACAATACTGCACAACACTTCGTCTGCGATTGTCTTGCTTTTGCGCTTGTTCCAGATGGCAGATCTTAGGAACCAATATGGTGAGTGCTGATACCTTGTCTTCCTACGAAAGATGAAGTAATTGTGTTAATAGGGTGTCAGTATTGAGTCACAGTGGTTAAATGAATGTGCATCTGTGTAAGGATTCTGTTTGGGCCTTAAGTTCTCCAAATTTATTACATTTACTACAATCCAATAAAAAAAAAAGAATTCTTCCTCTATTCCTCTAGAATTATCCTTCTCAATAAAAAGATGTGCAAAATTTTAATTGAAATTCTTTTTAAATGTTGGCATCCTCGAACTATGATATCTCACTTTACGCGAGAAATTCTCATTCTCAGAAGTCCATTCCACAGTTATCTTTCTGCTTTCCACTCTTCAAGTACGAACACATCCTTTTCACTTCATAAGACAGAAGAAAAAAGCGATTTTCCCTTCAATCTCTTGAGCGCGGATAAAACATTATTTTAATTCTTCTCAAGAAAAACCCCTGTAAGCGATTTCAAATGAATCTTCCTTCGCCGTCCTTGCGTGTCTTTCGATTCCCATCCTGCAGGCAATTGGTAAAGTTTTTCCCCCCATCTGAGGAGCCTTAAAGTTAGTTTTATATTATTTTGCACTAATAAAAGGATTGGCCACCTTAGGTGTGTAAATAAACACGTAAAGCCAAAAAGGTAAAGGGAAAAACTTTGACTGCTGCACGAGGTGAGGGCGTCCTCGTTCTCATCCTGCTGTTGTGCGAATGTAACTGCAGTTTACCGATGAGAGATACATTGGGGACGTTTGAAAGGAGAGTTTGTTGGTTTCTTTAAGGAAGAGGGGTATCCCCTTCCACACCAAGTTAAACTATTTTATAAAAACATCATTAAAAAGTTAAAATTAGTATTTTATGAGTTGAAAATTATAGTTCTTGGATTTGTTGTGGTGTTAGTGCATGAATCCTTTGCGTTGTTTACGTCCATTATCGAGAGTCAATGTTGTTCACCACGAACTGTGAAGAATTTTCATTGCACTAGAAGGGTACTTTTTAGTATGAAATAAGATTGTGGTTGTTGCTGATTTTGAAAGCTGCAATATAATTGCGAAAAAGTTTAAACACAGATTTTAATGTTGAGAAATGTGGCAGCGATAAATGCTTTTGATTTAATGACTTTTGTACTGAGTTTTGTAGAAAATAACGTGCGCGCCATCTGCTGGTTTCTTTTTAAATTTCATGTTATTTTGACACTGACAGCTCTTTAGCAGGAGCACAGTATTATGTCTCCGCGGTACGAAATGAATCGATTTACGTTGGGAAATATTGAAAACTTATTTTAAAAGTGATTGGTTCTATGTTGTCGAAATTGTGCGAATTTTGAAAAGAAATTTCGGACGAAATAATGCACCAACCTTGCCTGCTGTATGTAATTTTTGTGAAGAAAGTTCGTAAGATTTGCTTGCGTTAAACCCACATGTAATCGTAGAGAAGGGAATGCATCCTCAGCATGTGACTGGTGTGGTTTGTGGCCCATTTTTCTTCGAAGATTAGATGGCAGAAACATTGCCGGTCAACGGAGAGCAAAAACTGAGGAAATGAACTTGGACGATCTCCGATTACATCAAGATGGCGCTACATATCATACAAGCCGTCCAACAATCGATCTTTTGCGCATTAAGTTGAATAATCGTATAATCAGTCGTTTAGGTGATGTTGCTTAGCCTCCGCGGATCTACGATTTGACGCTTCTGGACTTCTTTTTGTGGGGTGCCTTTAAGGATCGATGTTATGCTGACAATAATTTTTTTTTACAGCAATATTAAGAATAAACAAACTGATGGTTCACCCTTTAAAATCACTTGACATACCTACCAAAGTACACGGCATTTCCCATTCAAACAAACCGCGCTTGAGATATTGTCAAAAGGTTTTTTTTTTTTAGGTTGGTACATCTGTCATCTGGCACTAAAATATCCATTTGTTCGGAGTTTGTGCGTGATAGCTTTGTAAACTAGTCAGTGTTTGTTGTGTTCTGTGAATTTTCTGAATTTGTTGCAGAAACAGCATCGCATTGATGTCGATAAAGAAATGTTTTTTTGTTTGGGCCAAAATGTTATCGATGGCATCATTACAGGTGACGAGACATGGGTCTATGAATATGACATCGAAACTAACCAACAATCATCGGCATGGCGCTTCTCAGACGAGCCAAAACCCAAAAAACCACGACAAAGTCGATTCAAAATCAAGGCTTTGTTGGCGGTTTCCTTTGATTGCCGTGGTGTGGTCCACTCTGTATTTCTTCCGCCAGGCCAGACAGTAATAAGGAGTATTACGTGAGCATATTAAAGCAGGGGAAATGTTCGTCGCAAGAAGCCAGAACTGTGGAGAAACAACTCGTGGTTTCTTCACCACGTCAACGCACCGGCTGA
The DNA here is from genome assembly GCA_963082735.1 of Pocota personata. Taxonomy (NCBI): domain Eukaryota; kingdom Metazoa; phylum Arthropoda; class Insecta; order Diptera; family Syrphidae; genus Pocota; species Pocota personata. The sequence goes on from OY720430.1 coordinate 8,817,327, forward strand.
CACATCTCATCTTGTACGCCACTATTTGATCAGAAACAACGTTCATATCGTTCCGCAAGGTCCGTTATTCACCTGATATGGCTCCTTGTGACTTCTTACTATTCCCACGACTCAAGTTACCACTTCGCGGAAAGCATTTTGAGACGATTGAGGCGATAAAGGAGAATTCGCAGAATGAGCTGAAGACGATTTCAAAATCGGCCTATGAAAAGTCTTTTGAAGATTGAAGGAAGCTGTTGCATAAGAAAAACTACGACCGTTTAGTTCAATGGTTTCAGAGGAACTGACTAATTTTATTATAATTCAGTGTGTTGACAATGTTTAGAAAATACTGTTAATTACGGATGTGACTGTTTGCATGGGATGTATACATATTGTAGTGTAGTAAGTAATGTTACAATTAAAAATGTTACCTACAGGGTGTTTCATTATTATTTTAAAACATAATATAAACTAAATATATTTTCAACACTCCCACTTTTTAAAATGTATTTTGATTAATAAAACAAATAATGCAAATTAGAAAAACAAATCAAAATCCAAATAAAGAAATGAGTAAGTTATTAATTAAAAGCGATAATTCCCATCATGGAACGAAATCGTATAAATTTATCTTTTGGCAGTGCCTTCGTGAAGATATCACCAATCTGGTTATGTGTAGGGACGTACTCCAACTCAAACAACTTCTCTTCAAACTTCTCACGGATGAAATTAAACCGCACATCAATATGTTTTGTCCTTTTGTGAAACTCTGGATTTCTTATAAGACGAATGGCCCCCTGGTTATCTACGTATAAGATTGGTTTCACACTTCGGTTTTCCAACAAATCGTGCAAAAGTTGCTGAATCCACACGAGTTCTTTTACTGCTTGACATGCAGCCACAAACTCAGCCTCAGTTGTCGATAAAGCTACGCATGTTTGACGTTGCGAAGCCCAAGTGATGCAGCTTGATCCCATCAAGAAAATGTATCCGCTGGTAGAACGCTTTGTAACCACATCCCCAGCATAATCTGCATCACTGAAAAGAGACAATTTAAATTTAGCATTTGTAAAAAGTATACCATAGTTCTGCGTCCCCTTTATGTAGCGCAAAATACGTTTCGCCATGTTCACATGTAGGTGATTAGGCTTGTCTAGATAGCGACTAACACATCCAACTGCAAAGGCATTGTAGCCACCATCAAGTACATTAGACTTCCCACCGCTTGCCGAAAGGGGAAGACTATCTTCTCTGTTGAATACACTGGATTGCTGGCACTGTTTTGATTAATAGATGAATCAGCAGGCGTTGAAACAGGAGCTGCATCTTGCATATTAAACTTGTTGATCAACCGCTTGATGTACAGTTACTGATTCACCGTGAATTGAGCCATCAGGTAGTCTTCGTATCTCCAAGCCCAAAAAATGTTTTGCCGGAAAAACTTTGATTTCAAAATTCTGTTTGAGATAAGAACAGAGTTTCGAAATTTCTGCTGCATTTGTTGATGCGACTAGACCATCATCTATATATTGTATATCGCCAAAATTATTTTGCTTTCATTTCGTTGACTTATAAACACACATGGATCGGCATCACATGGGTGAAAATGAAAGTCTTTCAAAAGCTTCGTAAACGTTCGGTTCCAACACCTTGAAGCCTGCTTGAGACCGTACAAACTCTTTTGTAACAAGCAAACACGTCCGGTCTCGTCTTCGTATCCTTTTGGTTGACGAACATAAATTTCTTCCTGGATGCTGCCATACAAAAACGCCGTTTTAACATCAAATTGCTTAATACTTAAGTTTTCTGATGCTGCAATGCTTAAGATGGTCCGAATGGAAGAGAACTTTGCGACTGGACTAAATGTCTCAAAATAGTCGACTCCAAACTGCTGGCTAAAACCACGAGCAACTAATCTGGCTTTAAAACGCTCACCTTCATTCTCTGTTGGGCTCTTGATCTGATACACCCACTTTTTATCCACCAACTTCCGATTTTTCGGCAAGTGCACTAAAGTCCATGTATTGTTTTTCTTCAATGAATGAATCTCCTCGTCCATGGCGACCTTCCACTTTTGTGAATCACCACAATTGACGGCTTCTTCAAAAGAAACTGGTATAAAGGACTCAGCAATAAAAGCAAACCCTTCCTCAATAGAACAGTTTACTTCACTTTCAACATTCTTTCTTCTACTCCTTAAGCGATTTCTAATATTCTCTCATGCTTGCTTGCTTTTTTGCTACTGTTCAACCTCTTCTTCATCACCGTCACTAACAACTTCCTCAAAAACATCCTCGAAGTCAGCAATTTCACTATGGCTTCCGCCACTACGTTCATCAAATACAAGACCATTTCATCGGCTGCCTTAGCATTCTCCCGATCATCTACTGGCAAATCCCTCTGCGAATCGTTGCTGTTTGCCATAATGGGCACAAAAAGAATTTCCTTACCATCACAGAAAATAATGTCTCGACAGATCTCAATTTTATTATTCTCTGGAATATATGCTCTATATCCCTTAACTCCATCGGCGTATCCTACAAAAATGCCTTTCTTAGACTTCCGATCCCACTTCCGTCTTTTCTGATATGGTACATTAACAAATATGTTACTGCCAAAAACGTGTAAATTACTGATGTCTGCCGCCTGTCCAAACCACATTTCATATGGACTTTTCCCTTTTTCTGGACTGATTCCAGTACAATTAAGAAGAAAGACCGCCGTATTTACAGCCTCAGCCCACAAATTAAGGTCTAAACATCGTGCGTGAATCATTGTTCGTGCTGCTTCCACAATGGTTCGCATCTACCGCTCTGCGCAACCATTCTGCTCTGGTGTGTACGGCACCGTCTTTTGGTGAAGAACTCGATGTTGTGATAAAATATTTCTTACCACCTGATTAGTGTATTCCAAACCATTATCGGTGCGCAGAATCTTCACCTTAACACCTGTCACTGCTGTGACTGCCTCCAAATACCTTTTTATATAGGCTTTCACTTCAGTTTTCTCTTTAAGAAAGAAGACTTTTCTGAAGTGCGAAAAATCATCTTTGAAAAGTAGGAAGTATATGGATCCACCTACCGAGGCCTTTTGCATGGGTCCACATACGTCAGAGTGCACAAGTTCTCCTATACAACTCGCCTTATTCTTACTCTGATGAAATACTGCACGATTTTGCTTTCAATATGCGCATGCTTCACAAAAGAAGTTATCAATGTCATCGAAAGGAATATTTCTAGATCTTAGAATATTTCTAATATGAACGATATTTTGATGTCCAAGCCTTTCATGCCACTTACGCAATGTCTCCTTCTTTCCCTCAGCCAAGTTCACAGAAACGATGACTTCCGACGGCTTTATGACCTTCATGAGCAACTTGAATAACTTTGCTTGTCGTTCTCCCACTACTAACACAGTACTGCCTTTAAATAACTCACATCTCGAACTATCTGAGCACAATTTGACACCTTTGTCCAATGCACAGTTAAGGGAAAACAAGTTAAGACGTATGTTTGGCACATAGAGGACATCAGCTAAATGATTTTCTTTCCAGCTGACATTATTATATGAAAAGACATTGATGTCTCCTCTACCATAAGAATTGATTGTGTTTCCATCGCCTAACCTCACTGCAATTGGTTCATCAAACTCTTTATAATTTATGAACCACTCTTTATGGCTTGTCATGTGGTCACTTGCACCAGAGTCTAGAAACCACTCTTCAGATCTGCCATCACCATTAGCCAGCAAAACCTCACACACAAACGCATTTCCCCGTTTCCCATTGGAATGCGCACCCTCCTCTTTCTATCTACGCTTGGGACAGTCCTTTTACCAATGCTCACTATTTTTACAATAAAAACTTTTTCCTGGCTTTACTGGTTGCTTAACTCTCTCACCAGATTTCTTGTATGCAAACTGCTTACTGGCAACCAAAGCATTACTTGTTTCATATTCACCGTGACTTTTTTGAGAAGTCATGCGTGCTTCCTCCATTACTAACCTAGTTGTCAGGTTATCTAGAGTCTGCTTAACTGCCGATGTCGATTCCCATGCACTATAAAAATGACCATATGATGCAGGCAAGGTCATTAAAATTTTCGTGATGACCATGGAATCCGAGACACTCTCTCCAACATCTGCCAGCTGTTGAACAATAGCCTGCAACTTTGAAATATGTAGCGCGAGGTCATCTTGCGGATCTTTTGTGAAACTGTAAAACTTCTGTTGAAGTAAATGAATGCTAGTTTTACACTTTTTTTCATAAATGCTTTCTAATTTATCCCACATTTCCTTGGAAGTTTTGCAATTTATAATATGCAAAAGTGGTTGTGGGCCAATAGAAGTGGCAATCACCCTCTGAGCCTTACTATCAGCGAGATTCCATAAACGCATTTTTTGCAATTCTTCTGGCTTAACATCAGCACTAGCAGACAAAATTGGTTTTAATTCATCCCCTTTCACATACTTCAGGAGATCTGAGGAGCTTAAAATAATCTTAATTTGGAATTTCCAAATATTCCATTGGTCTCCGTTAATCAATTTTTCTACCTTAAACTCATTTTCTGTCGACATTATAAAGCAATTGGTCACAAAAAAACGTTTATCATGCAAAGTCCATGCAAAAAAAACTTACAGTTGAAAATAAACTCAATGCAGATTCCCAATACTATTCGTCAGCAACCAACTATTTATTCAATAAATATTTTGCGTCTCAGTACTGATTAATTAAAAAAAACCGTTCGTCTTTCTGCACAGATTTTCAACAAAAAAAAAACATGAACATACACCGACGCAACTGGGCCCATAACCTGTTGCATAAGAAAAACTACAAGCGTTTAGTTCAATGGTTTCAGAGGAACTGACTTTCAGTGTGTTGACAATGTTTAGAAAATACTGTTAATTACGGATGTGACTGTTTGCATGGGATGTATACATATTGTAGTGTAGTAAGTAATGTTACAATTAAAAATGTTACCTACAGGGTGTTTCATTATTATTTTAAAACCTAATATAAACTAAATATATTTTCAACAGAAGCGTTGGAGTATGATTATTGCTTGCAATGGAGATTACTTTGAAGGATTTAAAATGAGTGTCGATGAATAATTGAACCGTTTTCGTTTTAATGAAGAATTCCGGGTACTTTTTGATCAGAAGAAGTAAACCGAAGGATTTTAGCAGCTAAAAGTATACGAGATGAAGGTATTAAAGAATGACAAGACTTTAGTCCCTTCACACTGATGGATGCATAGCTATCTACAGCTGGGAATTTTCCTTCTTTAAAAAACACTAGTTGCACCACTTCAAAAGCTACCAGACATTGTAAACGGGAAAATGATCCAAGTAGAAGGACTAATTATGACAAGACAATAAGTGATTGCCTACCTTCCTTTCTTGAAATATTCGAGGAGGATTCGCATCTTTCATATGTATAAACCCCAGTAAATCAACAAGGTTGGATAAAATTACCCAATCAGTGCAGTACTTTCTGCTCACACTGTACTGTCACGTTTCTAGTATACATCACATTTTCTTGACTTCCTCTTGCCATACTAAATCCTGATCAACATATCATAGCTCAAGGTCATTATTTTTTCTCTCACTTTTAATTACATTCATCCTTGCCTACCTGTGACACACACACAGAGACGGACACTTAAAAGGATAAACTCCGTCATTTGTACATGTCCTTCCACCTGGTAACCTGTTGGTCTGTTGACACAGTTTCGTATCTTTTCCCCCTTTGAACTTGTACATTTACCTACATTAACTCCATTAAATCTCCACCGAATGTGAGATACATCCAACCCTAGAGAAACTAGAGAAACGAAGACATGAACTGGTACAGCATCCACCAGATGAAGGATGAGGGTCTACGAGTATGTATGTGGCAGTCCCGGTACGGCTGGTTGCATGGCACACCAGTTCTGTGTGTGTTTACATCATAAATGCCCGAGACCTGAATAATGAATGTTAATATGCTTTATGGCATGTATGTGCGGGCCGGGCCAACATAATTCCATTAGCCGAAGGTAGAGGGGGTTGAGTATACCGACATACCTACTCCTTCGTATTCAGATGGTGTTCAGTTGGTCGAGACCGGCGCGCAGCATTATCGTCCGCCTCCTCGCTCATTCACAATTATTAATATTAACATTGTGCCGGGTAGTTGCGATGCAGAAGGGAAGTAGGTATGCTCCTGTACGTGATCATGAACGAAACCATAAATTCACTAGAAGGTGAAGCACGGTCGAGTAGTGCACACACTATACACAGGACTCATAGTTATAGTGTACTCGCACTTGATTCGAGAATTATTTATAACCATGTCCTGTCGAGGGCGATGTGACTAAATGACATTTAGACTTGGATAATTCAGCGAACGTATTTGTGTGAGTGAGGGTTTATTTTTCGGTCAAAATTGCTTCAGACTGCATTTCGATTTGTGGCGCAAAATTAAAATACTTTCGAGGACAGGAAGGTAAAACTTTTACTCGCAAGGATAATTAAAATGTTCTCAAGGATCGAACACCACCTACCGGAGCTCAGAAGAGGAAATTTTTCGATTTAGCATTCCTTGGCTTTTATGAGTTTCCGCCGAGTTGAAGTGTCCATTACCAAGGAAGTCTTCTTCTTCCTGCGTCCTTTTGTTCTCCGCACTTTAATTTTCCAATATCAATTGGAGGTCGAATTCACCAAACCCTTGAGGGTAAAACTTTCCAAGCCACTTTCCTGTTTGCAGTTGCAGAGAAATGGCCGGATGCACCACTGCATCGCACTGCAGGTGCAAGATCGTCTTACATGAAATTCAAGTGGGCCGAGTGAAATTGGAATCTTGAGGAGGCCTCTGTGAGTGCACAAGAGTGGCCACCCAACACTTAATGACCATCACGCTTAATGGGGTTATTGTTATAGAGGCAGCTATGAAGTAAGAGACCAGGTTAATGATGACGACTACGACGGCAATAGTTTGCGGGAACTTTTGAACTATTCGGCAGCGAAATTAGATTTGACGAGATAACCACTCAAATTAGTTTTAAGCAGAAAATTGTTTATATATCTTCACGCGGCGAAGTTGTAATGAAGTAGGAAGTGTATTTGAAAATTTCTTTGTCAGTAGATGATGCGGTCAAGGTTAAGGTTGTCATGGAAAAAGTTAATGAGTGCCGACATCTGATTAAATCGCTCAGACGGCGGGCATGGTGGTTGATTATGTTGGCCATTGTGTTTGGACTTAGAAAAGCAAAGCGGGTATTGCCTGAGACTTATGCATCAACATATCAGATACATGTAAGACACGTACGTAGTAAAAATAATTGAACCTTTTATTTAATATCGTATCGTATATGCGATCCAAATTTCTACGTCTAACGATGGAAAAGTTATGAGCCTGTGACAGACAGACGGACAAACGAATGACCAGGCAGACAGACAGATAAATGACTCTCACTATAAGGATTAATTTGTTTGCTTTTTATTAAATTTGTAAGTACGGGAACCCTGAAAATGGAGCGACAGACAAACACGCATAACAAATTGAACGACAGTGACAGTATTAACATACGTCAGATACTACCAATGATGATCGCAAAAAATAATCGTGTTGAAGATGAGAATGCATATAAAAACATCACAGATGGGATATCCTGAATTAAAATACAAAACACCATTTGAAGTAGTAGTCAGAGGTTTTCACGGTTGACAAAGGACTTAGAATCTTGGATGCTAAAAATATTATTAAAAGAGAAGATTAGGTTAGGTTAGGCCCTTGTTGACAGTGTTGTCAACAGCTCACTTAGACCACTAAGAGTCAATTGTGCCCAATATTTAGAAAAGAAGTATCTGCCAAATGCTGATTATTTGGCCCTGAAATATCTTCCTCAATAATCATATCCACAGCTTGTTTTATTGCAGCAATTTAGGCTTGGAAGACACTGCAACCATCCTTAAGTCTAAACGAGCGATGTATGTTTCGAGATCTTTGGATCCGTCAGTAGAGATGGCCAGTTCATTCTCCAAACAGACTCTTCCCTCATCCCATTCCTCCCTGCTAGGAATTCTAATAGAGAACTTTCGGTTGCAGTTTGGAATGGGGATGATGTAGTTCGTTTCGGTTTAGAATTGAGGCATGACCGTAGGGTTTAGATTTCCATAGACCGGCTTCTCTTAGTCTTAGTGCAGTTTCAGCTGCCGTGTTCCCGCAGTTTATGTCAAGTAGAAGAAGATTCAGTATTGTTTCCAGAGCTGCCATCGGTGTTGATCTCATCGATCCCGTCACCCCCAGACAGCCTGCCCTGTTGAATATTTGTAACGCTTTCAAGTTGGTATTTCTTCTCGAGCGTTTTCCACCAGACAATCAAACCAAAGGTGAAAATGGGTCTTACTACCGCAGTGTATAGCCAGTGCACCATTTTAATCTTAAAACCCCAACATATGCAACTTATGCCTTCTTGATTCAATTGCCATTGGGTAATTGTATACTGGTATCGATCTTCTCCTCGGTTTTCGCCGGATTCACTTCCAGACCCCTGCCTCTGACCCAGTTATTCACTAGTTTTCATGCATAATTGAGTCGCTCGCTGAGTACCGGAAGGTACTTTCCGGACACCAAGATGGCAACATCATCGGCATAGGCCGCTACATTGAAACCATTCCTTTCTAGTAACATCTAACATCTCGTTCACTACTAGAAGCCATAAGAGTGTTGAAAGGACTCCGTCTTGGGGGATGCCCCGCTTTACTCGCTTTCTTCCTCTTATGTCCCCTAGTGTGGAGTTGATTATACGGGTACTAAGCATTAGTTCAATCCACCTGCATATGCTCGAGTGAATTTGGGCCCTGCGCAGACTGTCTACTATAGCTTCGGTACTTACATTATTAAAAGCCCCTTCGATATCAAGGAATGCACCCATCGTATATTCCTTCACTTGAAGAGTGTTTTCTACGGTAGAGACCACTTTGTGAAGAGCAGTATATACTGATTTTCCTTTTATGTACGCATTATGTGATTTTGATAAAAAGTTAGAGTAAACAGAAAGAATAAAAGATAATAATGGAGAATTAGCCTCAATAAAGAGGAGCCTACCACTTTTCAAGGAAGGATGCCTTCCACATCCAGAAAAACGCTGAAAAGATTCACGCTATAAGATCTATAATGGGTATAGCTGTATAAATTTAACCAACTTTTACACAAAGCTATTGCAGATGTGATTTTGCTTGTGTTAAGTGTAGAGGTAGGCATGAAGCAAAAAGCGAAATGTATGCCCAGTTACAAAGGATTGTCAAACAAGGAAAAGTAAGCTAACTACCAGTCACCGCCAAAAACCAATTAGCAACCAGATACAAATATCAGTTAAAATAAATGCAAAGAACAACACAACTCAAGCTACCGGAGTAAGCAAACATACTCGAAACGTTAAGAAGAAGAAACCTATTTGAAGGAAATGGTTGGTCTTATTATTCAACGGGTCAGGATAAAATTATTAAATTATTATGTAAATGGACTTTCCCGACACCGAACAGAAGTGCAACGAAAATATTGACATCTGTCTCATTTCTGAGAACCATCTTACACAAGCATCCCCTACACGATTAGCTGACTATATGTACTATCACATTCGACACCCAGCTGATAGAGCTAGAGGAGGAACATCTGTTCTTGGTAGGAATAACCTACAGTACTACCAATATATAATAATTTTTTTGCGAAACCAAAAACAAGGAATTTAAAATAGCAGTAATCTACTGTCCACCCAGGTACGCTCTAGCACAACTATATTGGTTTCTTTAAGATATTAGGGAATAGCTTCATAATCGGGAGTGACCTTAACGCCAAGCACACTTACAGGGGATCGAGATTAACAACGACAAAAGGAAAGCAACTCTACTAAAAGGGACATAGCTTCAACTGCGATTTATTCTCAACGGGGTCTCCAACCTATTGACTATCTACAAATAGAAAGCATACCGGCAACGCAAGCCAAAAGACAAACTACAATTAAATATCCAGCGGACATCAAAGGAATGATACTGGAAAAGAGAAGAGCGCGTAGGTAGTGGCAAATGATCAGATATCCAGAACACAAACTATGTTCAATGGTCTAAATAACAAGTTAAACAAAAATTCAAAAATTCTTCCATGAAAAGACTTCTATGTTACTTAACGGCTGACAAAATCACCGACTATTCCCTCAGGAAAGCAGCGAGATATTTAAAAAAGCCGCATCTACCATTGCAGACACCCGATGGAAAATGTGTTGAAAACCCCAAGCAGAAGGATGATGTTTTTATACATCACCTGTCGGGCGTTTTTAAACCTTTCCCACCTGACTTAGTCAATGAAAAATTGTTATTTGTGGATAAAGTAAGCACCCTTGTTACCGCGCAAATTTTGAAATAACTGCCGGAATAAAACTTGCACAATAAAACTTGCTTCTAATTAATGCTTCTTTTCAACTATGGCGTGTACATCATCACTAGAAGTTCACTGAGGTAGTCGTAACATCTAAACAAGTTACTTTCTATAGGCCAATATTGTTACTCACGATATTATGAAACATTTTTTTAAACTAGACAAAATTATTATTTAAAGACGATTCTTACCGCAAGTTTAGGAATAAGTATTCGACAATAGACTCGAAGGTAAACAGGATTGCTTTGCATCATACCTGGACGCAGCGCAAGCCTTTGACAAGGTGTGGTATAAGGGCTTGGAGTTCACAGTGCATAGGGACCTACTTATACGTTACTATAAGATACTGAGATCCTATGTAGCATACAGATTTCCTAGAGTACGGTACGGTAAAGAAGGAAAAAACTGAAGGTGTCCCACAAGGCAATGTTCTTGGACCAACTCTGTATGCACAATTTGCATACCCAATTACACGATTCCAGGAATGCGCCTATGTACTAATCCACACCCAGTTCACTTCTACCAATCTCCCCGCGGGACTGCTGTTAGGTAATACTTCGCAGGGTTGTTAGTAATTCATGCTATGCTCTCTCAATTATACGAAGTGGCATATTCGGTACGAGTACGCAAATTTCCATCCAGTTCTCCTCTGATCGCAACATGTGGTCTATATGGAGCGGTGGACTCGGCAAATTATTTCTCCATTCTGCGAAGCGACTGCAATGGAACACTGCGTGTTCTGTGTTTTCCTCTTGATCTTGACAATCTGGACAGAAAGGTTAACTATCGTGCCCAAATCTGTGTAAATACTTCCGATAGCTACTGTTTAAGGTGGTAATTGCAGTTCCCATGCATTCGTCTTATCCACGGCTCGATTGTGGTGATCAGCTTGTAGGTCCATCTGCCTTTCATACTGTTTTCTCACCTAGCTTGCCCACATAGCTATTGATATTGCCTTCTCTTCCTCTTTTATTTTCTTGACAATTCCGGCTTCTTAATTGCTCGAGCTTCTCCTTTCGTAGATCCTTACCATCTCTTTTGCGAGGATGTCGATAGGGATCATTCCGGCTATGACACTATGTTCGGAAGCCGCTGATTGTTCTTATCGCGCAGAGCTTGTATTTTGCCGACAGTTTTCTCTGTGTCTCCATAGTCGCTAACGCCGCCGCCCAAACCTGGGCAGCATACAGGAGAACCGAGCTGACGACTCTGGATAGTGAAATCTGTCTAGCGTACCTAGGTCCTCCGATGTTTGGTACTATTCGAGAGAGGGCCGCCTGCAGTAGGGAAGCTTTCTTACTTGAGTATTCTACGAGGGCTTTAAACTTCAATCTATTATCAAGCATTACTCCTAAATTTTTTATCTGCTTCATTTGATCTTATAGTCTGGCTGCCGACTCGAATATTAGCATATTTAACAGCCTTTCGAAGTGTTATAAGAACAGTCTAACTACGGCGATGTCATCAGCGAACCCGATTATCCCAACTCCTTGTGGCAGTGTTAGGCGCAGGCCTTCGTCGTACATAATATTCCATAGAAAAGGGCCTAGTACCGATCCTTGTGGGACTCCAGCAGTGACGTTGTAGTACTTTACCCCCTAGTCAGTTTGGTACCTCAACTTCCTATTTTTAAATTAATTTGTTATGTGCACTCTAATGTTCACAAATTGCGAAGAACGTGACTAAGTTCTTCGCAATCTGTGAACATGATTTAGGCTAGGGATGACGTAGAGGGTGAAACACCTAGCTTATGATTTAACTGTAATGAGATCGAAGGTGTTATAGAATCCCACACTACTATGGGTTCAGATCCCCATAGTATCTTTCGGCATTTTCAACAAAAAAATTCAATTCATTCACGAAGTCACTCATTTTCCTTTTGATTTTAATTCGATTCCATTGTAGTCATTCATCAAAAGAAGACTTCTTGGAACGCTGTGTCTAAAAGTACACCTGCAGGGCACCAGCAAAAAAGAAAGCTAAAATTCTGTTCTCTGGAGACCCATATAGAACCTAGATTTCCCAGAACTACTCCCACTTCGCATACTTTACTTTAAAATCATCCACGCGTTTCTTGTTAATCAGATAGATACATAAATCACGCCAATCACGTGAAACGACCGCATTAGTATTTTCTGAATAACTACCAACACAGACTGACGAACTATTAACATTTTCGTTCACCTTGGTTTGTTGGGCGGATTACTAAAAAAAAAAAAAAAATCTACTAATCAACTCTGACGCCTGCCTTGGGCATTTCTCAATCCGGTCACACTCCATCAGCCACTGGTTGTAGAGGTGTTAATTCGAATTCGTTGAATATTGCATAACTTCGGATAGCTGTCAACTTTTTTAGTCTCTTGACGCCAACTCCCGAATTTTTTCTTTGCAGACCTACTCACGTTTCCAATGCTATTTTGTTTTGCAGATAACTTTTACAAGGATCATCATCATCATCCACCCAAACAACAACAAAAAATGTCTTTGAAGTTCTACCTATTCCTGTTGTTGGTGATATCAGTTACATCGTACAACACTGACGATGTCCATCGAGACGATACAGCGGTGAAGAGCCGAACAAAACGTGGTGCCTTCTGGGACTTTTTCCAGAAAATTGTCACAACGAAAAATCTCGCCTTCGACGTAAGTCCTTGCCTAACGCTCTCGAATTGATGGTTGTAAAATTGTGTGTGTTTCCCTTACCCATGGCTTTAGCAATACAATGATACCAAGGTTACACTGAATGAGATCTATGACCTAGTATCGGATGGTTTCACGGATGGAAAGCCTACAAAGAGACCACGTACGACAACTACCACCACGTCTAATCCGGTAAGAGCATTGGTTTAGAAAATTTTGCATTCAAAACTCATATCTCTGACGGGGATGTCCCTTTTGTAAACAGGACACCATGATGGATGATGGAGATGACTCAACGACGCCACCATCAACGACGACAGAAAAGTACAGGATATCACGTTACGAGCTGGGGCGGATACTAGGACGCAATTTGCGTGGCCTAAAGCGACTGTATCGCATTGAGCTTAACGATGCACTTAACGTAAGGATACCTACAGAGCTGCTGATTTTTGATTTAATTACATATATATGTTCGTATTTCCACAGCAAAGTCACTACAACATTGCAGGGTACCAGCGGGAGGCGAAAATGGTCTTCTCCAACAGTATCGTCGCCGAGAAGAAGGCTATTCTGAAGGGTATCCCAATAACACCAACGACAACGTCGAATGCGACCATGACAAATTCCACGAGGACGTAGCGCAGGAGGCATGAGCACCAGTCGTAGATGCCAAAAGCCGATGCTCGAAAATCACTGCCAATATAGTTTGTCTGTGATATGAGGGAATTAGTAGACCTCTGCACCTGGTAGGGATTTGGTTAGGGGGTGGGGGGTTGGGTTCTTTTGAATTTCAATGTGCCTAAGCTGGTTCGAATACATGTTGATGTATACTGAAACCATGTACATATGTACATATTTATTTAATTTAAATGTTAAGTTATTTTGTTAATGTGCGCAGAAATAAAGGCTAAGTTTGTAGAATGTAGTTTGATGGAATTGTGTCCTAAGTGTTGTAGTAGGTGGCATCGCAAAGAAAAAAGACTGAGTTGTCATTCAGAGAACAGAGCAAAATGGAAGGAATAGCAATCAATGTCACCAAAGGATTTGAAAATGAACATAGGTACACATAACAATTATGAAGCAAAGCCCTTTATAAGAATGCTAGGAGTAGTAGAAAAATGTAGTTCACAGGACAATTTGGAAATCCGGCTCTCTTTAGACTCTCGGAACTATTATAGTTCGGCAAGTAAAACTGCTGCCTTGCTGTCGATAGGTGCAGTATTATTCTTTTTAAGTTGCTATCACTAGGGTTGTGAAAGATTACAGTGTAAGTCTCAATGAGTTAGTAGAAGAACACAATCTCATCCTCTGAAAAATTGCAGGTAAACTTAGACAAGAGACAAATCTTATTTCGAAAGTCATTCATTCAACTTGGCATACGTTTAGATCTCACTGCTTTTAGTGGCTGAATAGTTACAGTATTTTGTGTACTTGGCCCGTTTTTTTACGTTAATGTTTTTGATGAATTAAATATCACACTCGCAATCCAAATCATTCCTTTGCAGATGACAGCACTCTTGACTTCGCCTTTTACTTATCGATTCCTTGACAAGGGCCCTAACTGAACCGAACTCAATTCTGACATTGATGCAATCATCAATTGGGGTGTGAAAAACCGGGTTGAGTTCAATGCGTCAAAAATCCAGTGCTGTCCCCTGCCTCTTATGCGGGATACTAACGAGGATTCCAATGGTTTACGATGAATGCATGTAGGACAGACCTTTGTTGGAATCAGCAGATTACTGATGTCTCGGATCCTCAAAAGTTGTAAACGATTTTTCACACCAACAGACTGACAACTATAATGCCTCACCACATGGTTGAGATTACTCAATTGTGTTCAGCGACAAGCATGTAAATTGATCCTCCTGTACAGGTGTAAGTAAAAATTGTGCTCATGCCGCCATATTTTTTTTTTTATAATTTGCACGTGTTAAAGGGGATATTACCCTAATACTAATTTTTAGAACACGTGCGTTTTTTTTGTGGAAAGGGGAAGAGACAGAGAGAAAGACAGAGTGGTGTACTTTGAAACTCAGGTGGTATTAAATTTCTGTAAACTCCAAGGGTGGCTGTCCAGATAACTGGGGAGTATTTTGTTTGTTTTCGCTATTATTGTCGTTGCTTATGATTCACAGTATTTTTTTCCGTCCTCCTGATATCATCATTACGATGATATCATATGGCTAAAGCCATATGACCACCCTATTGCCAGTGTTATGCCTTCTCAGTAGAGTTGATTTGGCTTTCGCAAGTGATCGACTTTTTTATTTATTTCATGCGAAATAAATAGATGATTCTTGACAACCGAATTTGAACCGTGAATCAACAGCGTGACAAGCGATGATGTTACCACTACACCACGGCCACCCTTAAATTGGAATATGGCGGCTATTTTTGGCTAAAGAAAAAGTTATTCAGCCAAGAATTGTTTAGCAGGGAATTATTTACAATTTTGAATTTAATTTTACCTCCTACCGAATGCCTCACAAAATTTGTCATTTTACAGGAATTTTACCCGAAAGCCACCGGATGACCTAGAAAGCTGAAACACCCTGACCATACCGACAACGAAATATAGCCCTACTAAGACGGATTTTACGTTTTTTAAAATAGAGTGTGTTACAAGGAGCACTTTAAAATCATTTCAGTACGACCTGTCAGCCTGTGTGTGTACCTTTTCACACTTTCAGGACCACTGTTATGTACTAGTCCTTCAGGATTACCTAGAAAGATAAATCCTCACGCTTGTATAGCATGACTCAAGGGTTAGAAAACTCAACGTGGACAAATTTTCGATTTTCATAACAGGGTGCTAAATAAAATATTTTCAATATTTATTTAATACAATTTAGCTTCCTGTTATTCAATATACCATATTTAGGGTGACCTTGGAGAAGTAAAATCGGTGTGGGGTCTTGTTACACTTACGAGACAAGGTAATAGATTTGAGGTACCAAACCGAAAAACTATCGAGGTCTTGTTGAAGGAAACAGGTGAATAAATGGGTTGGACAAATTTTAATGACCCTCTCAATATCGTTTATAGTTAGGATGAAGAAGAAGGGACCTAGATGGCTACTTTGTGGAACATCAGAGATGGCCAAGAAAGGAGTTGAAAAGAGGGACTTGAAGGGAATACTATAAAACCTGTTGTCCATTTAAAAAGGATATCCATTTTAGGAATATGGGTTCAAAGCTGAGGGTAGACAGTTTGAAAAAAATATAGTTGATGAGAAATTATTTTTTTTCATTTCAATAAATTATAAAATATTATTATTTATTGAAATGGGTTGCAAAAACATCGACTTCGTTGTCATTCCCTAAGGCAGAAATGGCAAGGAGACTTTTAGTAGTTGATCTACCTTTCAGGCAGCCATCTTGACAAGAGGAGCTGAGAGACTTGCACTAAAAGCTTAAGGCGTAGTACAAAATACGTTTGAAGATTGTGGCTATATGTGAAAGTTTAGCAATGAGACGGTAATTAGTTACTTCGTTCTTTGATCCTTTTTATGTATCGGGGTTATGAAAGAGGAGAAGAAGAGTCTTTCAAACCAGAGGAAATTCTCCTTGTGGAAGGGATAGACGAAAGGTTGAAAGAGCAATTTTAAAGTAATATGGCGGGAAGACCATTTCGTTAGAGGTTTGGGAGAGAAAAGGATCAATAGAGAAGTTAAGAAGGAAATTGAAGTAGAGGGGTCCGTTACGAAGGAGTTGTTCAAGACACACACACTTTTGACTACCTAGAAATATGAAACTTTGCACACTTATAGAATTGAGTATGAAGTAGAACTCTGTGTAGCCAGATTGTAAAAATCCACGGAATACCTGAAAAGATCAAGCTTTGCACAGCTATAACATTACTTAGATGGATCTTCAAATTTCTAAATACAGGTAGCTATAAAATACATTACGCATGTAATTTTTCAATACAGGTTTCTAATGAGTAATAGATCATCCTAAAGAAAGGAGACCCTCAGAACTGCGTCAAACAAAGAGGTCTCTTCAACATCACGTATAAGATCCCACCTGCCATGTTATGCGAAAGCCTTAAATCTTTTGTAAACAATGTGATTAGTCTGCGTCAGTGTGGTTTAAGGTCAGGAAAGATAAGATATTCACATTGCGGCAGATCAGAGGCCAATGGACAGGTTCATTTAGCGAAATCACCTTCTCATCAAATTGTGATTTCAATAAATCGATGGTTTTAGTTGCTGTATGAAACGCAGCGCCATCCTGTTGAACCCACATCTCATCCGGATCATTATCATTCATATTTTCAAAGAAATTGAGCATGGTTCGGCAACGATCTTCATTGATTGTGAGGCGAGCTCCGGCCTCGTTTTTGAAAAAATAAGGACCGATAATGCCACCAGCATGTAAACAGTAGCAAACTGTACAAGAACAGGATTTTGCTCACTTCAAATGCGGCAATTCTGTTTATCCACGTATACGTGGATGCGCACCAAAAAATGGACGAAGCCCTCTATAGACTTCCATGATTTGCCAAAGTACACTGAACAAAAATGTCATATGCATCTGCCAAATTTGACAGCTGGCTTAACAGTTATTTCTGCTAAGAACTTTTGCTATTTTGTCCCTACATGGTGAGAAAAATAAAAGCATACAGGAAAATTACATTCCGTCTAGAAACGATCGTATGTAACCCTATTCTCTATCTCTTAACTCACTTTCATAACGTGAGCGTGGCGTTGCGCATTTTTTAAAACAGATGCAATCATATCTTTTTATACGGAAGATATTTCCGCGATTCTTAAGAAATTTTATCACAAGACTATTGTTACGATGAGAAAGTGGGCATTGCTCCAAAGTTTGTAACCGAAGTTCTCGGATTCTGATGCGATATTCACAATGAGACTTACCACCGTAAAGAACTTTGAAGCGATACATGTTTTTCTTTGTAAGAAAATACAATAAAATGTGGGCGTGGCCATGTAAAAATATAGATGAAATGTAGAAAAAGTGACCGCCTACATACATATTTTATCTAAATACATTTTTCAGTTTCTAGCAAAAATAATGAGAAATGCAATATTTTCTGAAAAGTGGGCGTATCTGTGGGCGTATCTTGAAGAATATTTACACTTGTACTGCTTCGAATTTTAGAAACCTATACGAGTATTAAGAGTTCCATGTATGGGTATATTTTGTGGCACATAATGTCCTTTAAGATAGTCTATACGAGTAATTAGTGATCAAGGTCTAGGGTGGTGGAAGGCTAGTCTTTGTACTAATAAAACTGGGTACATTTCTCTGTGGCCAGATATGGATAATTTTCGCCTTATGAGCTGGCGCACGATCTTGCTGGAATGTTCTTTCCTTTTTTTGGAACAGGATATGGTTTAGAGGTTTCACAAAGGATTCGAAATAAACTTACCGGTACACTTTGGCATATGTTTTGATGCTGCATATAGGTTAGTGATCCCGTCATAAGAGACTATCCAGCTAACTCTGGCGGGTGTCCTTTACGGACTGATCCTTGAGACTGGCTCGAACACTTCCCTAGATGACCTTGCATTAATTTCTTCTGCACCGTGAAGATTTTCTCATCGGTAAACAGAATTTTTCTGTACCGAACAGCAGCGTATTCCACCAAGAGTCGCTTTGATTTTTGGACCCACTTTTTGTAAAAAAAAAAACACAGTCAGTGGGTGTTTGAAGGCGTTCGAAGGCGTTTGTGTTACATTCCATCTCACGTACCAGTGTTTTCTGCTTTAGAGGGACTTTTTTGTGCCTTAAAGGTTTTGATGACTTGTGGCGTTCTTATCGTGCGAAGAGGGCCAGATGGCGGGTGGCCTTTAATGTCGCCAGTATCGCCGAAGAATTTTATACACCGATAAGCAAACATTAGGCTAATACCTAGCTGCTGCAGAGTCTTGAAAATAGAAAATTTGTTCACAGAGATGCGATTCACTTCCTCAATTCATTCCAGAGTGAAAGTGTAAGCAAATTTGAAATATTTTTATAAAGAAACAATTCTGACGTTAATTGCTACAAATGTTGTCAATCTTTGGATACGCTTGACGGCGCAATGGGTATAACAAATGTAATAACAGTATTTTTGTCCCTACTAGGTATAGCATCGGTTGAGAATTTAATTTAATTTAAAGTTAAATATCTGGCCACGTGGCTGCCCTCCATCTATCTATGCATGTATCCGCATGTATTCCTCCTGCGATATGGTATAACATCAGTAAAGCACAATAAATTCTTTTTTGGTTTCATAGCTACAAGTACGAGTACCTACCCTCGTGCACTTTATTTCGTAGAGTTTTTAATATGTGCTCACAATGAATTTTAGAAATACCATCCATTGGTGGAATGTTCAGAAAATTAATAAATATTTACCTAATAACATCAGTAGGTATTACGATGATAATTCTAGGATAAGTTACCCTGACAGAATCTAGGCCAATGTAATATCGTTTCCAGTTTAATCAAGTCGACAAATACGAGTATACAAATCATAAAAGAAAAACCGATGATACAACTAGAAATTTGCAAAAAAATATTCGTTCAACAGGACACCCCAGCAGCAATCGCTTACTAAATCCCTTTTTTCGTTGTTTTGTTTTTTTTTTTCATCTCACTTAGGCACTCTTGAAATTACTCGCATGGGTTTATTTGCTTTTTGCCATCAAACTGTGTACAACATTCGGATGTATTCCGACATTTGATCTCATCATTTACCCTTCGTATAGTTTGCCAAAAGGCGGGTCCTGTCAGAACACTTCCACAAGCTTCCTATTCTTACTATGTCCTGTTCACCTCGTTGTAGACGACGTCGTTCTCGTCCTTAGTCGACTTTTAGTGAAAGGAGAACAAATAAATAAATTTACTGACATGACGATGATTATCCTTTTTGTTGTCTGGGCTGGGTTGATGTTGTTGTGCTGCGTGCTGCTTCTGTTTGTGTATATGACACCATTTATCCTTTTTAGGAGCTCCTCAGTCGGTCGTGTGCGTGTGCTTGTGCTTGTGTGAAACTCCAACATAGCTCTCTATTTTAATTTTATGGGTTTGGTACTGTATAGGATTTGGTCCTTTTGCGACCGACGGGTTGGTTTCCTTTTTTAAGAAAATTCTCTTCTCACAGGATTTTATTTATTTTTTCTTCTTCTTGTGTTGTGTCCTTATGCTCTTTCACTTTGTTAAATGGGTTCAACATGCATGGCATACGAATTGGAATCGGCTTCGCCTCCTTTACACCACTCTTGTTCGCTGTTATGAGAAGAGGACGATGGTGAGGTCCTCGGCGGCAATAGTTGCTTGGCCGTTTGTTTTGATTACGATTGTCATAGATCCTTTGCAATTATTATCCTTTATGTTGTTAGCATTTCACTCGACAGAGGAAGGTTTTTTTTTTGTGCTTCGTGTTTGTGAACGTGGTTGTGCTGCCTTGGATATCGTAGGTGGAGGCAGTTCCGACAAAGATTTCATATCGGTTTGTGTGGAGGGGAGGTCTGTTGTTTAGTCCGGGGGCATGAAGGAGAGTTTTTCTCACATTTACATTTTTTTGACTTGGCTTTTAAGTGTGGAAGTTGAGGCATGGAATTGTTTACTTTCTTGTTTCTTGTGATTTTCACGACTTGGTTCTGTCTTCGACCCTTAAAGTATGCTGGAATTTTATTTTTTATAATATCCTTGGATCTTCTTTGAAATGTGTCAAAAATTCTTGGCGGAGTTGTCTCAGGTAAATGTGGCAGTATGGCAATTGAATTGTCTACTGTTTGGGTAATGTTATGTGAAATACTTTGACAGGATGGGGTGGAAAAAGATGTGATCCCAGTTGGTGTTTGGGTAAAACTTTTCACATTCATATGTATGTAGTTGGAGCTAAGAGAAGATTTTTGAAATGAAACGAACAGTAGAAGTGTGGACGGATTATGGTGGGAAAGGGTTTATTTTATCAGTTGTTGTGACTTGCATCAGTTGTTGTGAGTCAAAACTATGATGTTTCAGTCAATGCAATCTGACATTCGTTGCACAAGCTATACGTTATCACTTATCAGTATTAAGTACGCCTTTTTAAAACCTTAACGTCTATCAATTGCTATCAATTAGAAAAAAAATCCGAAACACCAATTAAATTCCCGACATTTTGACCTGTGCCAAATCTTATTTATTGATGCTTCAGTCAGCTTTTGTTTACTTCTGCAGTTTAATGATTATTATGCGGTTTTTTTTTAATGTGGTTCCCCTCAATGTGATTCAAAGCCAACAAACTAGTTCTATTTGGCTTAAACGTCACCAAATCACTATTATGCAAGAAAAATAAAGATTTTGATTTATTCGAAGATACACAAACGGGTAATGGAGTTTTTATTTTTCTTGGTCAGTGACTATACTGCTGGCTACGCACATAGAACGGACTATGGACTATAGATTATTTGTGGTTTTAAATACTTAATTTCCCTTTAAAGTTTGGTAAAGTGAACATTGTATTAGTCGTCTGACTTGATTCGTTATTACAAGATTGCTCAACGTTATTTTAGTGGACTTGGGATCGTTTAAATTGGACAAACTAAAGCTTCGGGTAAACCAGTGTACGTATGCACCTAAGACTCATAACAAACAATTGAAATGGATATGCAATCAATTCTGAGAAAAATCTCGCTCTAATTAGTATTCTGAAAACAAACAAATTGTCGCTAATTAGAAATTTGTGTTTGCTTTATTTTTAGATAAAAAAAGAACTTAATCATGGAGAATGGATGGCTTTGAAGTGTTAAGTACACGGTGTACATAGTACAGCACACACACTGCTCTTTAGATGTAACCATCCGGCGACTGTGGAGGCCGCTCGACATGACCATTTATGGAGATAACTTGGGCTGTAAATTGTTGATAGAATAATTGCTTTGTTGCTCTGACTGCATGCGATGTTATTTTTGCTATAATTTGAGCCCGCCAAAGGGGGTATGAATACTTTTATACTATTGCAGGCCACGGGCGTTTATAGATAGACAGGTGTAGTGGTTTGAAACTCAGGTAGTATTAAGTTTCTGTAAACTCCAAGTGTAGCCATCCAGATAACTGGGAAGCATATTTGTTGTGCTGTTATTGTCGTTGCTTATGATTCACAGTATTTTTTTCCATCCTCCTGATATCATCATCGCGATCAAGTTGCATTTTGAGCACGTGTTATGCCTTCGCAGTAGAGTTTGAGGGTGGCCATGGTGCAGGGGTAACATCAACGCTTGTCACACTGCAGGTTCACGGTTCGAATCCTGATGTCAAGAATCATCTATTTATTTCACATGAAATAAATAAAAAAGTCGATTAATTGCGAAAGCTTATGTCAACTCTACTGCGAAGGCAGGTATAACAATGGGAGTGATGATGACATCAGGAGGACGGAAAAAAATACTGTGAATCATAAGCAACAAAAATACTCCCCAGTTATCTGGACGCCACCCTTGGAGTGCACTGAAACTTAATACCACCTGAGTTTCAAACCAACTTCACCAACCTTTCTTTCTCTCTGTCTCTTCCCCTTTCCACAAAAACGACCGTGCTATAAAAAAATTAGTATAAGGGTATGCATATCCCCTTTAACACGTGCGAGTTATAAAAAAAAAACTATGCTAGCCACAACGAGGGAGACGCTCACTAAAGTGCTTACTGGGGCCATGGAAACATGTCCAACTGCAGCCATCGAAGTATTCCTGGAATTAACTCCGCTTCACATTGTAGTTAAGCAAAACGTTCTAAGGATGGCAAAGGAGGGTATCGGGCCGGATAAATGCATCAGTTCGAAAGAATATGATGTACTTCTCAAGAAACTCCCCCATCTGGCAATCTCTAGAGACGATACTCTCAGGAAATTTAAGTTTGGTACAAAATTCCTTCCGAAGTTAAGTAATACGAAGGACTGGAGCAATGAATCCATAATATACGGACTGAGTAACCACACAATAAAGTGGTATGTATATATGGCTCGAGAACTGAAGAAGGAACATTGGCAGGTGTATTTGGGCTAAGAACAAAGAAACAGCATATCTCAAGACGAAATATACGCTGTAGGTAGATGTGTCCAATTCAATCTCGACAGAAGATACAATAACTGTGACATAGCAATATTGCCAGACAGTCACACATCAAAGCGCTTGACTCCCATGTCATTAAATTAAAACTTATATGGGAAGGCTTATACAAATTAAATGAATTGGGTAGTAGTAACAAAGTAACCCTCTATTGAGTACCCAGCCACGTCAGAATAGAGAGCAATGAAGAAACAGACAAGGAGCAGCAGAATCCTTCATTGGACCTGAACCATTCTGCGGAATAGGAAATCATACAATATGCAAAGAATTCAGGAAGATGGAGAAAGAAGACAGGGCGAGAACCTGTATTAATACTTCAAGTCTGAGAAACTACAACTGGAAAAGATTCGAAACATGTATCTGCCTTGAGAAGAATAACCTACGTATCCTAACAGGCTTTCTAATATGGCACTGCAAACTCGGGGAGCATCTAAGGAAATTAGGTATAACAAACGAAGGCCTTTGCAAGTACCAACTATTAGATAAGGACCAATAGACCATTAGGGCTCAGTGCAAGATGATTCATAATTCATTTGTAATGCTTTATAACAATTTTGCCTTCCCTTCGATATTATCATATCAAAAGCGAATCTTTACTAGAATTTTTGAAGCGGAATTCTCTGGATTTCCGAGACACTTATACACTAAAGTCAGCACACTGTCTCTATAGCTTGGTCTCTATACCAAGATGTACATATAAAGTGAATCAAGCGGCTACCAGCGGTATGTGTCATCATTGGGATGATGCTGCATATACCTAACTACAAAGCTCGGTGTTTATCTCAGAAAAAATGTTTATTTCAGTCTTCAACCATACGCGAGATCTAATATGAAAATAAGTTCCTGCGAAGCTGGGTACATTGGGACTAAGTGAAATATATTAGGTCGTCCGATACAGTTCAGTTTAAATCACTGCCACTTAACACTTATTCTATTCGAGAAATACCTTATGATTTGGATACCAATATGCAAAAAGTGGGCGATTTTTTAAGGAGTTCGCCTGCCAATTTTTTCTTCTAAACTGAAGGTTTTCGACGAAAGTTCTTCGGATGATCGTTAGGAGTAGGGTTTATCTACGACAAACTCTCCTCCTGCAGCCGAAAAAATCTACACTTGCCACAACACGGAAGCCAAAAATCGTGCAGAACCCACAACAGAAAGATGTACGACAAGCTAAAAGTCGACGGAAATCAGCAAGTATATCCAAAGGCCTAAGTCAACTATAAGACATTACCTGCAGCTTAGCGAGTAAAACACTTCAACAAATCCTATCATATAAGAGACAATCAAAACTCTGAGGAGCAGCGCATTCATTGGAAAGAACATTTTATCGAAATTTTACAACAACCATGGGCCCCCGATAGCCAACCTGAACCCTTAGCAACTTTTGATGACTGACACACCAGTCGAAGCACCCAAGTGAAGAAATCGTATTATGCAATCAATGCCTTGAATTATAACAAATCTGCTGGATTCAATCAAACATCTGTCGAAATGCTAAATGCATTTCTCCAGGCATCAAAAACCATGCAACCATTTTTTTTTGTCAAATCTGGATGGAAGAACATTTACCGGACCACTGACTTCAAAGAGTCAGGGTCAAGATTCCCAAAAAAACATGATCTTAGCCTATGCTGTAACTAAAGTTGCATCATGCTTCTGTTACTCCCACTGACATGATGATACATATACCTAACTACAAAGCTCGGTGTTTACTGCGAGGCTTTGCAAGCGCTTTCTCTTAGATGGAAATTTATGTTTATTAGAGACATTGCTTTAGCTCGGACTAACTCGTCTAAGCTGTTAATAAATCTTAACTTCTTTGCACCTGTAAGGCACCTTCGTGGAATGGATTTGTTCACAACTGAAAGACATAGAACAACTTATGGCCAGCTTATCTCAATGATTTGAATGAAGTGTCTAGCTCTCTTGATCTCGCTGCAAGTAGATAGGCTTTTACTCCCTAGAGACATTGCACTCGGACTAACTTGTCTAAGTTGTTAATGAATCTTAACTTCTATGCACCTGTAAGGCACCTTCGTGAAACGGATTTGTTCACAACTGAAAGACATAGAACAACTTATGGCCAGCTTATCTCAATGGTTTGAATGAAGTGTCTAGCAATCTTGATCTCGCTGCAAGTAGATTGACTTTTACTCCCTGGAGACATTGCTTGTGCTCGGACTAACTCGTCTAAGTTGTTAATGAATCTTAAGTTCTATGCACCTGTAAGGCACCCTCGTGGAATGGATTTGTTCACAACTGAAAGACAAAAAACAACATGACCAACTTATCTCAATGATTTGAATGAAATGTCTAGCTCTCTTGATCTCGCTGCAAGTAGATTGACTTTTGCTCCCTAGAGACATTGCACTCGGACTAACTTGTCTAAGTTGTTAATGAATCTTAACTTCTATGCACCTGTAAGGCACCTTCGTGAAACGGATTTGTTCACAACTGAAAGACATAGAACAACTTATGGCCAGCTTATCTCAATGATTTGAATGAAGTGTCTAGCAATCTTGATCTCGCTGCAAGTAGATTGACTTTTACTCCCTGGAGACATTGCTTGTGCTCGGACTAACTCGTCTAAGTTGTTAATGAATCTTAAGTTCTATGCACCTGTAAGGCACCTTCGTGGAACGGATTTGTTCATATCTGAAAGACATACAACAACTTATGGCCAACTTATCTCAATGATTTGAATGAAGTGTCTAGCTCTCTTAATTTCGCTGCAAGTAGATTGACTTTTACTCCCCGTATTACACTAATTGGCTTCCCTTAGTATTATCCTTTTTCTATTTTATTTCTCTATGATTACAGAATTTTTTAAAAGAATTTTTTTTCTTCCACTTGGAATTTATTTTTGCAATTTAAATCTTTTATTTCTCAGAAATTAAATTTATTTTTATTTTCTTAGATTTATGTTCACTGTAATCTATAAGTACATAGTATGGCAGATTAAATACAGTAAACTACGTACTATGGCCAGGGGCATACGACTGATAAGGAAATCGAGTCTGCTTTACAAATCTTCCCGTCTGGTTGCGGACACTTACGAGTCACTTCTTCGGTAAGCTTGGGGACTTTCCGCAAAATAGAATTGATTGCCTTTCTGAGTTTTGTATCTTAATGTGGGTGACACTCACTGGTCAGGGCCACATTGAATCTATGAATGGTAAACGACTAGCAAAGGCCTCGTAGGAGCAGCATTTCCCGATTGGTGTTGGTCCGCTAAACACCGCGAAAGAGCCACTGTAGCTGAACGTCTTGCTGCTCTATTAGTAAGCCCTAGTTCCACCTGCTCATGGTGCCATTTGAGAATTTTTCTGGTTATTGCGAATGGAAGAGGACGAATGGCGAGCCTTCTGCGTAAGAAACCCGATTGCTTCAAAACGGAATAGAACGCCTCGGATACGGACGGATACTTTGTTGACCGCTTTTAGCTATCGTTCACGGACAACGATCGGTTTCTGGAACATTAAGACCATCCTCGACTCACTCCAGGAAGGGCATCAAAACACCAGATCCGCTCAATTAGAGCTTGAGTTCATGCGATATAATGTAGACATCTCCCCAACAAGAAACACTGTCATGCTCTACAGCACGAAGCAGCCTTATATCCTGGAAACCACAAAGTGACCGGATATGGATGGATAGATTCCAGAGTAGAGTAAGAAAAATTACGTTTAAATGTTATGTTTAAATAATGCCTGCCACAAAATGAGTTGGGTCTCAACATCTTATATTAGCTATTATACGCCTTCAGCAGCATAATGCAGGAAAACGCGGATGACCACTGGAATGCTGTAAAAAATGTTTTTTTCAACTGGGGCACGCATCTACGTCGGCAAAAAAAATAGAATAACCACCGCACATGCCTATTGGCAGACACCCGGAGGTGGATCGATGAGCCCGGATTGCAGTGGCACGAGCAGTAGAGAGTATCGAGCTAGAAGCCCAATATCGCGTGAAAAAGAAGGAAGTGCAGAGTAGTGTACGACGGTACAAACGTCAGTACATCGACTCACTTACCTCAAGGGCTGAAGAAGCAGCAAACAGGTGTGACAGTTGGACTGTCTATAACATCATCGAGGAGCTCATTGGTGGTCGGAACTCCACACAACATCCAGTGAAGAGTTTAGATGGTAACTTTCTGGTTTCGAATGAGGATCAGCTCAATAGAGGGAGAAATCATTTCGCTACAGTCATTACCCACTTTGACGATGGTGATATGATCTCGAACACTAATGAGTCTTCCGAAGCAACAAATTCCCAAATTCGCACCGGACCTCCCAGTAAAATCGAAATAACAGCAGCAACAAAGTCCCTCAAGACAAAGCTGTGGATATTGATGGCATCCCGGCACCAAATACATCGGCTGAACTGCTACACCCGCTCATACGAAAAGCATGGAGATGAGTAATTTCTCCAGGAGTGGAAAAGAGGGATGATCGTCAAGCTTCCAAAAAAGGAAAATTTGGTGGATTGTGGAAACTGGAGAGGTATACAGTATGCGTTCTACGGCCGTAGCCAAAATAATAGCTAGAATCATA
Source organism: Pocota personata (assembly GCA_963082735.1). Lineage (NCBI taxonomy): Eukaryota > Metazoa > Arthropoda > Insecta > Diptera > Syrphidae > Pocota > Pocota personata. The sequence goes on from OY720430.1 coordinate 8,844,985, forward strand.
TTAGAACGCATTAAGGAACATTTTGATTCAACTCTCGATGTCGAGCAGGCAGGCTTTCGTGTTGGATCCTCCTGCATCGACCACATAAATACCTTACGGATCATAATAGAGCAATGCGTCGAGTATAGGTCTCCGTTGCATCTACTGTTTATCGACTTCGAGAAGGCTTTCGACAGCTTGAATTGAGATGCTATTTGGTTGGCCTTGCGCAGGAGAGGCATTTCAGAAAAACTCATAGCTATTATCAAGGGAAGTAAGTGTCATGTCTTACACAATGGTAAGGTGTCGGAGGATTTTGAAGTCCAAAGTAGAGTTCATCAGGAGTGCAAAAAGAAAGGCAAAAGCTGCGTTTGGAATGCTATCGAAAATCTGGAGAAGCAATATTATGAGCTTAAGAACCAAGCTATAACTGTTCCGCTCCAACGTGGTGAAGTACTAGGAAGGTGGATACACTATCACACATAAACTGCAAACTAAGAATCTAAGAATCATCCCACTCCTATCTCCAACGGAAAACTTCATCTGAGAACAGGCCAAGAACCTATGGATATTACTGTGCAAAGGAGAAAGTGGCAGTGGATTGGACACACTCTACGGCGCGACGAAAACTCCTCTGCGAAATACGCCCTGCAGTGTAACCCGCTTACTCAGGCAGGCAGAACAGCGAGACGCCCTAGACAAATGCGGTTCAGGACAGTCGAGGAAGAATCAAGCTCTTTGGGAATGAGTGACGTTGTTGACGCCATATGTCCCTCGAGGGGTTCAAGGATTTAATCAATCACCACTATTATTCTTGTTGTCCATGTATAATAGTTTACGATGTTGAATTAATAGTCCATAAGTTGATGTCAGTTCCATTACTCATTCGTTGATTAAAATTCGTCTTCCTGTGCAATCTATGATCTCAGTTCAACATAATTAGTGAGGTATACCTATACACTGCCTCGTAAAATAGTGATTTCACTGTTTGAGAAAAAAATCCCATTTAAAGTATACTAATACTAATAATTACAAGCTTAATAAAAATACATCCGTAGTCACGTTCTTCATAGAAACCCTCCAACAGACCATTGACATTTCAATCTCCATTATCACTGGCCGACAGCAATAAAAACTACTCGCGGTTACCTTGTAATTAACCTCATCATTCGACTATGCTATCACGTAATGCTCGTTATTTTTAACAAAAAAAAAAAACAAACATTTCCGAGAATACTGAAAATAGAACATCGAAAGTGCCTTTTGACGGATTAATTTATAAATTATCAACGCGATTCGTTTTAATTGTGATAATCTTTCCTCTTGCCGCTGTTCTAATCAATTTGTTTTTATTTTCAGTCACCCGGTCGACTTGATTCGTGATTTCACCTCTCACAACCAACACCTTATTAAGTAAATAAAAAAGAAAAGAAAAAAAAAAGTTCTTCATTACTGGCTGGCATGCGACAACAATGCCGACTACAATTACTTTACCATTTAAAAGTAATTTACTAGATCACTCCATTAGTTCCTGTTTTGTTTCTGTTTCTGTTCTCTGACCTCAAGGAGGATTTTTGTATTCATTTAATCAAAACCCGTTTAGATTAACCTTCAAATAATCAACATGTGATCTGAGTGCATTAACAATTAATGTCGGTACGAGTAAAGGGTGATCATGAGACGACGATAGCCCAAAGCAAGAATACGAGAATTATTCATAACGTAAAAACAAAATTTTTATTTTTAACAAATTATAATTACATAGAAAAATAAAAATAAAAATAAAAAACAAGAGGAAATCATCAAAATTATTAATTAACATTAATCACAACGTAATGAAGTGCAAATCACACACCTCAGGCAATGCTGCGGCAGTGGCCCCTTCCGTCGGGCTGTTTGCCATCGGGACACTTTTGGTCAACCTCCAGAAGTAGACGATCATCAATACTGGATGGAGTTTGAGCCTGTGGCGCGGATGGCGATGCTGCTGTAGTACTGCTTGTAGCAGTACTATTATCCGCAGTACCAGTAATTTTGTCCTTCAGATCGGTAAATGTATCGGCTACAGTGCCACCGAATTTCTTGGCTGACTTACCAATTTCATCAACCCATGGTTTGGCGGTATCAGAGATCTTCTCGGCACCCTTTTTGATATCACAGCCGAGATTCTTGAAAAAATGTGTTACTTCACCATCGTCAGCGTCTTCACTATCGCAGCCACAATGTACATAAGATACTAAGGCGATCAGCACGAAGGCGGTAAGCAGGTGGAAACGCATCGTTGCACACAGAAAACTTGTTGTTAGCCTTATATAAGAAAAACAAAAAAAAAAAAAAATTAATTCAACTTTTAACTCTATGCTAGTTGTGTCGCGAAAGAGGTGTTGTCTATGTATCGATCTGTAGACGGACTTGATCGGCTGAGATTCAAACGAGAACTGAATCAACTCACACTTCGTAGATAGCCGCCACTCAGAGTTTCAGTGGCGACTTGACAAAGTTGTTGGCTAAAACAAGTCCCGGTCTTGTTTTCTGTTGTCATTATCACTGAATTATTTTTATTTTTTTCTTCTACGCAAAATTTGCTCGCATGGGTTGGCATGATGATTGTTTAGTGTTAATTTGGGAAAATCTATTAAAAAAAATTCTTCAACAGATAAATATAGTATAAATAAATTAATTTGGGTAATATCGCGGTGATGACATATGAATTTGAATTGTTTTCTTGTACGTTTGTGGACCAAACGTGCATTGCACGATTGCTGGTGAGCTTTTGATCGTGAAAGCTCCTTTTTGCACTGGGAATACAGTGGTGGGCGGGTAAAATTAACAATGTGTCTAGTAATTTACATAATTTCAACTTATTCGTACAACATGAAGCTTTTTGCTGTTTCCATGTCTTCTTAAAACAGTGTGCGCTCATAGAAATCGGTCTGAACCAGCGTTACCATTCGAAATATAGAGTTATTCTGTTATATAGAGTTAACTGTTACCAACTTCACATCGCTGTGTCTGCCAAACTACGAATGACAGCGCCCTGAAAATTTGACAGTTGTTAATTCATTTCATTATTGACAAGCGTGTGTAAGGTTTTTTTTTTTTATTGCGTGTTTAGTTTTTGTTTTAACGACAATGGAATTCAAACGTACTTAAGTGCCTGAATCGTTTCTGAATTGTCAGCATAACATCGAACTTTAACAGCACTTTACAAAAAAAAAGAAGTCCAACGGCGTCAAATCGCAACTCAGCGGAGGCCAAGCAACATCACCAAAACGGCTGAATACACAACTATTGAACTTGGTGCGCAAAAGATCGATTGTTGGATGGCTTAGATAGCACGTGGCGCCATCTTGCTGGAACCAGAGATCGTTCAAGTTGATTTTTTCAATTTTGGTCAGAAAAAAATGATTATTATGCCTCTGTAGCGCTCTCCGTTGACCGTAACGTTTATCTTCGAAGAAAATTGGGCCAATTATGCCGCCATTCCACAAACCACACCAAACAGAGTGGATGCATTCGCTTCTCTACGACTACGTGTAGGTTTTCCCAGTCCCAAATTCGGCAGTTTTGCTTTTGTACACAGCCGCCGAGAAGAATTTTGAGTTGCTCTAACAGCTTCAATTTCTGAGTCAGTTGGACCTTGCATAATCAGAGGTCTTTATGCAGAATTCTCCTCAGACAGTTGCTGAAATCTGTGGCGAGTTGAGGATCTCGGGTTAATATTCTCGGCTGAGTGCACCAACATGAGGATCACTTGTGTTATCAATTAGCATACCAATCTCACGAACTTTCTTCACAAACTTACGTACAGCAGGCATGTAATTTAAAAAGAAACTAGCAGATGGCCAACTCGTTACTTCAGGCTCCCATTATTCCGGAGCAGTTACAATAAAAACAAATATACTACTCGTATATTTTTTTTTTTTTTATTTTAATATTCATCAATGGATTGCACAATCTGTTAGTTTTTATAAGTATCCCTTCTCATTGCTAGGTCGACCTCATTGGAAACATAATTATAAAGCATTAGAGAACGAGTTATTGATTCGTTTAGACCATAGATAATAAATAGAGATAATGCCACTTCAAAGGATTTATAATGGTGCATACAAAATTAAAAAATGGGAAAGAACTTTTCAAAATTAGAAATAAAGAATTATACATATTATGAGATTTGCAAAAGATAATACAGGGTGGCTGACATGAACTGTTACCAACTTCACGTCGCTGTGTATGCCAAACTACGAATGACAGCGCAGAAAATTTGACAGTTGTTACTTCATTTCATTGTTGACAAGCGTGTGTAAGGGTTTTTTCATCGCGTGTTTAGTTTTTGTTTTATCGACAATGGAATTCAAATGTAATAGTGTTATTGCGGTTTTTTTGGCTGGAAAATCACTATTGTTCGTGAGCGGAAACATTTGAAAGTGAACAAAATGTTTGTGTATCGCACCATATCGCATTACAACGAAACCAGCAGCATTGCAAAACGCTATGGAGGTGGTCCGAAAAAGACAGTAACATCGTCAACAGTGATTCAGAGTGTGAAGCCCAGAATAGAACGAAATCCTCGGCGTAGCGGAAGAAAAATGGCATCTGAGCTAAACATATCCAGAGAACGAATGCAAAACATTTTGAAAAATGAGCTCGGACTCAAGGCCGTAAAGTTTCTAAAAGTGCACGATCTCACACCTGACAAAAAAAGTTAGAGTGGAAAGAGCAAAGGAGTTGATTTACTTATATATAGAGTGCACCAGGGTTGGTGCACTCTGATGAAGCACCATTTCCAACTAGTCAGCAAGCAAAATGATCGAGTTTACCTGCCGGAGAGGTCATACGATAATTTCGATCAAAGAATGGCCACCAGCAAGCAAGCGCCACCGTTTTTGATGGTGACTGGCGATGGTCGGTCTCAAACGCGATGGTATATCGTGAAACTGTCTTGGAAGCTGTGTTGAAGCCATGAGCATGTAAAGATCCTGGACATTCCAACAGGACTCTGCACCTCCCCACAAAGCCCGGGCAATTCAAGAATGGCTGCGACATAACGTTCCGGACTTCATTTCCTCGACTTAATGGCTATCGAATTCTCCCGATGCGAATCTATTAGACTTTTCTGTCTGAGGCATTTTGAAGGCCAAGTTTTGCACTAAAAAATACCAAACAACGGATGCGCTCAAGTTAGCGCTCCGCCAGGAATAGAAGCGCATTTCACAGACACACTTGCGTGCAGCGTGCAATAAAATTGTTCGTGCCAAAGTTGGCCATATCGAAAATATTAATTAAATTCTTGAATTTGAATAAATTTTCAATATTTTTTTTTCGGATTCATATAAAAAAATATTCAAAATTAAAAAAAATACAGCTATTTGAATTAGTTCAGTTCATGTCAGCCACCCTGTATATGTGTGTATGTTTGTGCCCGCTTACCATAAAAACAGTTCATCCGATTGAAATGAAGCTTTGGGAGATTGGTATCTAAGTGGCGGTAAAGGTTTATGTGATACTTCTGATAATTTACGATAGGTATCGCGCGAGTAACATCAATTAGTCATCATCGCTCTACTGACTTTTTTGACGTTACAACGGACGCCGGGCTTTTTGCTAAATTAAAATAAAATCAAAAGTATTAAAGGGATAGGCCATTATGTACAGAATATAACATCGGTTAAATGGCCGCCACAGGAGATCTTACAAGCGTTGATATTTTTGAGGAAATTTTGAAGACTTTTCGGCACATTTCTGATTGTCTTAGGGCTATTTTTTTTTTTTTCATTTAAGAATTGTATTTTTATTTCTATACAGTTTTTTTTTGCTTTTCAGGTAGCTATAAAGAACATTCCAATCATGGCCATTCAGGATTAGGATGACTTCGTTTTCCGAGTGCCTATATTTTTCCAGTGAGCCCGTCTAAAAGTTTTAAAATTGGACAGATTCCAATGAAGTGAATTACATCTTCTTTCAAGCTCAGGTTACGTAGAGTGCACTCTGTATTCTCCACAACTCTATGCGACATAAAATTTAGATGCAGCAGTTCACATCTGGCCTTGAAAATCTTTGAAATTTTACCCAATCCGTTAAGGTCGTGAAAATAGTTTTTCGTCTTAAGGTCATGGTCTAGCATTCGATATGTAATCCTAGCTTCACTTTGTTGCGCTTTCACTCTAAAAGCAACACGCGTAGACTGCTTTATAGCTTTTGTAGTGCCCTTTTCCAAACTTCTGCTTTATAATCTGGTAGAGGTGGACCATTAATTGAAAAATTACTATTTTCGGTGTATTACGTGCTTTGCAACAATGTATGGGAGGCGGTGACTGGGAAGCGGCATTACTTTCAAGATATAAGGAAAATGCAGTCTAAGCGTGAAGATGTACAAAGGAGACAGTTCAGTTTCTAAGTGTAACATGTAGTTCAGCGTGTTTTCCGGCAATCGAAACATTTTCTTTAAAAAAGTATCTGAGCCATTTCTCCACCTCTTCATACCGCGCGACACTCCAGATTTGTGCTACATAGCACACGATGGACAGCATGGTGGCTTCGGTGGCAATTTATTGCAACTTTAGCTTCCTTAAATTTTTCGCCTAGATGATTTTTAAATGATGATCGAGGTGCTATAATTATCCCTAAATACTTATACTCCTTCACAACTTCAAGTTCTTCATTTTCCCAAGTCAAATTTTTTCCTCTTCGGAACACCACTATTTTAGATTTGTTCATGTAGACTTTGAGCTTCCACAGAACGCAGTATTGAGTAACCTATGTATCATCATTTGCATAGTTATTAGAGATTCCGCTAAGATAACAATGTCGCTTTATACGAAGTCCATCAAATACGATTCCTTCTGACAGAAAAGTTGTGAGGTCATCGAAATATAAAGAAAAGAGCAGTGGTCTCAATAGGCAACCCTGTTTAACTCCCATATGCGACTCGAACCAATTGGATAATTTATTACTATCCCATACCGAAGTCATATTTTCCTCATAAAGGTTTTGAATTAATCTGAGCATTTTCGTTGATAGTCCTCAGCTTATACGAGTAGAGAAGAGCTTTTCTGCCAATGCTGTCGAAGGCCACCTTAAAGAACACGAAGAATGCGAAGAGCTTTTTTCCTTTCTCCATGTAGGACTGAGCGATGCTTGTTAATGAAAAGATATTATCTACTGTTAAATAATTTTTCCATTTTCACATACCCAATTGGTAACACATTCTAATATGACTCTCAACGCGACTATAACTTTTCGGATGTTAGTTTTTAAGTGCTCTAAAATTTGTCTGCATAGACAAAATCTTTAGTTTAGCCCCACAAAAATAAATCCAACAGGGTCAGATCGGACGATCTTGGTGGCCAATTGATGTCAATAAATCTCGAAATTAAACGGCCGAGAAATTTTCGTGCAATAGAGCCAAATTTGCCTGTGTTGTGTGGCAACCCGCTCTCATAAATGTCTAAAATCTCAGGCCAGAAAAGTTGGTTATCATTTGACCATAGAGCAGAGAATTCTTCGTAACAGTGGCGCCTTCGTCGTTTCTACGCCCCGATCACAGCGCGCAGCAAACCGCCACCCGTGGTGGATGCAATGGCCTCTTAATGATCACAATTGAATTCTCAGAACCCCGTATTCTACAATTTTATTTGTTTATGTAGCCGCCGAGCTGTAGAAAATTATGTTGGAAAAATAGCCATTAACTTGTTGTACATAGCTATTAAGAACTGTTATTTTTGTAGTAAGATGCAACAATTTAAATGGGTGCCGTGACATAAGGCCAAGTGACATAAGACCAAATACGGTTTCCCTATATTTCTTTGCTTGGAAAAAAGACCAGAAAAGTACATATCCATATACATATTTGGTTACACGTCGTGTAGCGGCACCATGAGCACCTGCATGTAAGGCCGCAAGCCGTCTGGTGTATGAGTCGAAGAGATGTCCCATAGTGTGAAATCCTTTAACCCGCAAAGCGGGCCACCCAAGAGCTGTTAAGATATAGGCAATTGCCTATGCAAAACTAGATATGCAATGGAAAGTGACATAACTCCAAATTGGCCTTCGCTTCATCAAAATGTCATAATGTCAAATGATAGAATTTGGCCTTATGTCACTTTCACAAAGCGACAAAAGGCCAAATTTTGAGATTTGGCCTTTTAACTGCGTTGATCGGTGGTTAAACAATCCATACTGTAAAATGCCAATTCAAGAACTAACTACCTGTCACTGTGGATGACAAATGGATTTGACAGATCTCATTCCAATTAGATTTGGCTGGAAAAAATTCAGTCAGAAGGGTAAGTTTCAGTCTAAGAAACAGTTAAATAATCATAAAACTCAAATCCAGCTAAATATCCAGCCAAAAGTAAAAAGAAAAAAACACTGATTTGGTCCAGAGAAATATTTAATTTGAATTATAATTAATAGCGCATTTCAAATCTAATCAGTACAGTAACAAACTGTTTCTTTAAATCATTCTTCAAATCTTTTCAAGCATAGTACAGGTATTAGGTAAATATAAATTCGTATTCGTATTCCTTGAACCGATTTTGGTGAGCAAATTTTTTTTTATTAGAGGAAAGATTTTTTCGGCCACTTCCTCAGAACGCATATGAAATAAACAATCCATTACTTGCGTAGGAAATGTGATATCTTGCAAATAAATTGGAATATAAAGATCGGAAACATCTGTCGTTATAGATCCGAAATTGATCTATTACCTATTTTTTTTTTCCAAGTATTTGGGTCACATACTTCGGAAAGCGAAAGAGGGTTGGGGGCACATATTTTCCGCTGTCATTTCTTTACTGTGGATTGGGCTCAAAAGCTCTTTCCAACGGTATATCACATGCACTGAAGCAGTTTTCAAAATAAGTTTTTTATTTATTGTATTTTAAATGAAACCGGATTAGTCGTTGGGTCATTGCCTTAAAAGTGAGGCTCATAAAGGTTCAATATTTACTACACTATGAAATTATACGCTCGAAAGTGTAAATATTCTCGTGAGAGTAATCAAGCCTGGTTTTTTATTCATTAATTCTACTGCGAATATTAGATAGAATAGATTACGAGAAATGGAAAGATGTGGTTTTAGCTTTATTAAAAGTCATTTGAAGTAATTATTCTGTGGTAGAATAATAAAAAATACTGGTCAGGAGAATAGATTCTTTGGTTAGTTTTCGGTAAATAAACTAAATTCTGTGGGGGAATTACAAAAATCATGATATTAGATAAATATGGAAATTTTGAAAAAACAGTCAAAAAAACATACAGTTACAATCGTATGTTACCCTCTATCCCTCATCTTTTAACTCATCCCTAATAAAGTGAGCGTGTTGTTGCGAAAATTTACGCGAATTTTAAGAATTTTTATCACAAAACTGTTGTTAGAACACAGAAAGTGGGCGTGGCTCACTAAATTTGTAGCCGAAGTTCACAAATTCTGATGAGATATTCAGAATAAAACTTAACCATAACCGTAAATTTGTAGCTTTGAGTAATGCAGGTTTTTTTTTTTTTTTAATAAAACGCCCCCAAAAAGTAGGCTAGGCTTTGTAAAGGGTCTTTGATTAAGCGTTTTCTATCTTTAAATTTAAATAAAACAAAGTGTGTGCATTCAGCGAACACACGTCGTTGTCTATGGTCGTTTACCTTCAGCTCCTGGGTCATTTGAATTTTGTACAGGTACAGGCCCAAGTCACGATGCAAACTTCACCAAGTTGTGGTCTGCGAAAAGCCGAGTTCTTGTGAGCGACGCGAAATCGACTGCCTCGGATTCTCCTGCACACTCTCACGGACAGCGGCAATTTTTTCGGCAGATCTTACGTTTCGACGACGTGCGGATGTTGGTTGATCATTTACTGAACCAGTGGACTCAAATTTATCCACCACACTGCGAATAGAACTCACGGAAGGACGATTATGGCGACCGTAAAATGGGTGAAGCGCGCGGAACGTTGCCCGAACAGAAGACCCATTTTGATTAAACAATTTTATTATTTGCACTTGGTGTTGAACGCTATATCCGTCCACGGTGATTTGGCAAAACAGACAGAATAAATGACAAATAGCTTCAACAATAAGGCCGCTATCAACTGTCAAAGTTCGGAAGTCCATATTGGAAGACCCTGTACAATTTTTATTTCATTTCATTTCATTTATTTAATTAGAGGTATGTACATTAAGATTTCTAATCTTTTTTTGTACTTAGTACTTTAACTATAAATGATACATTAATTACTTAAGACTAATATACCTATACAATAAATTTCTTAAATTAGATTGTGAAGGAGGTAAGAAAAGCAGGGTTTGGTATTGATGTTGAGGAGATGGAAGTGGAACGGTTAAAAAGGGGGGATACAGGTTTATCATTGGTGTGTTAAGGCAGAAAAATGTAGCATGATTGCACTTTTAAAATGGGATGGACTCGAGATAGATTTAATATGAGACGGTAAAGAGTTCCATAGCCTGACAGTGTGTATGAAAAACAAACGCGATGAATTTAAGTAATTGCAACGGCAGGGAATAAGGTTTATAGTTCTTGAGGAACAAGTGAAGTTAAGTCTGTTAAACAAATAAGACGGACATTGAGTATGAATAATTTTGTGTAAAAATATACAATTCCTGGCATTGATATATTCTTGTAGAGTACAACCAAGCACGCTTCTTGCATACGCAGAGATATGGTCATATCTACGAATGCCGTATGTAGCGCACCGCATCATTAAAGGCTACTTGCAATTTACGCTGGGATAACGAGTCAAGGCTACTGTAAACAACCTCGGCATATGTTATTAGAGGTAAGACTAACGATGTATGGATGAAATGTGGAGAAACTCATCGTCTACATATTTTACCTAGACAATATTTTTCAGTTTCTTGCAAAAATATTGAGGAAAACGAAATTTGTTTAAAAGTGGGCGTGTCTGTGGTTGAATTTTAACAATCTTTATACTTGTAGTGCTCCAGAATCTAGAAAGCCTATATATGAAATTTCATGTTCCTAACTCAAAACTGAGTATTCCCAAAAAGTCGTGGAATACGGACAGACGGACATTTCTCGACATAACTTTTAATGCTGATCAAGTATTTCCCCATATTACAAACTGTATCGAACTTAATATACCTGGATAAGGTATAACCAGCTAAAAAAAAGCAGCAAATTGATCTCAGTCCAGTCAAAATAGCAGCGCTAGTCTGTAGTACTGAGTGAGTTGAAAGACTGCATTTTAGATTTGCTAAGCCGATAATGTCCTACGACAAGCCACGACGTCATCCAGTCATCTTAATCATTCATGATGAGGCTCAACCTCCCGGCTTGCACGAAGTCGAAGCAGTAATAAACATATTTGAAGGTGATAAGCAACAAAGTTACATTTATATTTAAATCATCTTTATTAGCCGTCGGAGGTTTGAATCACATCACAATGTTGTTTTGTAACTCAGTTATTATGTATGGTATTTAAATTCTGGGCAATACGGAAATAAAAAGTTTGAAATTAGATTTGTGTAAAAATACATTTGCAGTTAAAGACAGGCAGCGAATATCCAATCCGATCGATCACCGCGATCAGCAGTCATTTCAGAAATTATTTCCTAGTCGTGCGAAACAAATGTCTAGCAAATATCGGATAAGAACGCGATCATCATCTTATGTTAGCCTTTATACGCCTTCGTACTGCATCCGTCAACAGCAACTGCTCAAACTTGTCCAACCTTACCAGATTTAATATCGATAGGCTCAGGGATCCCCAAGTGTGCCAACAATTCGAGGACCATCTTGCCTTAGAGCTGGAAACAATCAGCAGTAGAATGGAGGAGAGGGTGGGTGACCTGGAAAGCTGCGAAAATTGTTCTTGCAACTGGGATACTCACCTACATCGGTAAAAGACAGAAAGTCACCGCACATGCCTATCGGCAGACACATGAAAATGGATCTCACCTCAGCAGTAGAGGGAACCGATCCAGAAGCCCAATATCACATGAAAAAGACGGAATTGCAGCATATTCTGAGTCGTGACAGTAGGACTATCTATAACATCACCAATGAGCTGATTGGTGGTCAGAACTCCAAATAACAACCAGTGAAGTGTTTAGATGCTAACCTTCTCATTCCGGATGAGGATCAGCTCACTAAATGGAGAGAACTCTCGCTACAGTCCTTAACGTCTTAGACGATGGTGATATGATCTCGAACTCTAATGAGTCTTCCGAAGCAACAAATTCCTGAATTTACACTGGCGGCACGAAATACAACATTGTCGGACAGAAAGTCAGGGGGTAGTGTGGCTGACCGAGGTGGCAGCGAACTGAATATTTGCAGCAGAATCGGGAAGGCAAAAGCTGTGTTCAGAAAGCTTTCCAAAGTCTGAAGAAACAATGTTCTTAGCACAAGAACTAATCTAAGAATCATCGTGAGGATTTTTTGGTGCAACTGTAGCTATACGAGAGAGAAAGTGGCACACCCTACGCCGTTAAAACAACTCCATTGCGAAATCATGCAGTGGAATCCGCTCATGTAGGCAGGCAGAATTGCAAAACGCTCTTCGCAAATGTGGCGCAGAACAGTTGATGACGAATAAAGCGACACTCCGAACAAGATGGCATGCAGGCCCTGTTGACGCTCTAGAGGGGTGAAAGAATTTTACTAACTAACTTACTAAATCTAGATTTAACGGGCAACATGGCAACAGTGATTAAGACCAAAATGTTACCTCTCTCTTTGTTGCAAATTAGGCCAATGTTGAGGGGAACACAACGAGCCCAAAGAACCAATTTCTCAACCTGTTTGCCTTTGCTAAGTGGAACGTTGCTTATAATATGAGTACACCATTAACCTAGTTAAAATGATCGACCTATGAATTTGAACCATACCACAGAGAAATGTTTAAGTAATCTTATGTAGTCACCGATGCCACCACCCAACTTCAACACTTGTCAAGCAAAAGCCAACTAATAATCATTTCAAAATTATAATCACATTTATTCCCAGAATCTGAATTAATCACAAAACATTATTCCGCAATGAGTCACAACTAGACAACTTGCTGGCATCTGCCCTGCACATCGAGAGCTTGTCCTTCTACACATTTAACCGGCAAACCATCTCCAACTTCGTTAATCTCCACTGGGAGATCTGTAGTCTCCTTCACATCGGTCTCGATAGTTGCATTGCTTGTACTATTATCCCCGGCAATCCACTTTTCCATCAGATCATTCAACTTGCTGATAACTCCTTCGCCGAATCTCTTTGCAGTCTCCTCCAGTTTCTTTGCCTCCTTTTCAATTTCCTCCACCCACGGTTTAGCCTTCTCCAGAGTGCATTGTACATTCTTAAAGAACAGATTCACCTCGCCTGCATCTTCTTTGTCAACTTCACTGCATATGGCACCAGCCTGAGCCGTATGCGTCACTGCCACCAACAATAGGTACAGGGTCAATGGAATCAAAAAGAATTTTTTCATCTCGAATGCACTATAGGGACTGTGCGGGATACTCTGGAATCGAACTGAACCACAAGACGATCTACTGTAGACTAAAACGAGTTCTGCAACTCGAGTGGAATTTTATTTTGGCCATAAGCCGAGGGCACTTTCTGTTGGTATTTTGCAGAGGAACCAAGAACCTTTATTTGCATCGTCTTCACGATATTGCAGTGCTTTCGAATCGCCATACAAAAACTTACGTAGCGAAAATGCAAAGCAAAAGCAAAGACCGACAATTGAAGGTAATGAGTGAAAATACTCGTACCTCACAGTCAGACGGTACAAAACAGTCAAATTAACCAAGAAATACAATGGATGTGGTCCATGGCACCATTTGGATGTATTTCATGAAAGACGCACAAGGTACAAGATACTCACCCAAAACAGCTATCAATAGGCCGCAAGACAATCGTAATTGGGTCAATGTACCTCTCTGTGAGTAATGAGATTAAAGATTTCAGCAAAAGAACGCGTGTAATGAGATACAAACTCGTATTTTGAATTTTCGTCTCATTGTGATGGAGGGAAAGTACGAGTATCTACGTACAAATACATGCAAAATGAAGGAAGTTACGGATGAGGTCTAAGAGACAAAAAAATTTGAAGGAAAGTCACGAGGTGGTATTGTGGTCTTTGAGTAAAATGGCACAGTAAACCTCAGATTTGGCACGGGAGGCAGACTTCATCATCAAAATGATAATCAAAAGGTTGCCTTTGCAGTATTGCAGTTCACTAAGAGTAAGTGAAAAGGCCATGGGTTTTATTGGTGGTTATACCAGGTCATCATAGAAGATGTATGTATGTATGTATTCAGGTCCGCTCTTCAGAGACTTCCAACTTTAAGGTGAACTTAAAGCGGTTGAACCTTTTTGCAGATAAAAAATGTTTGCACCACCGAGAAACATGCGTTTGTAAGTCAGTATCAGTCCTATTGTTTATATAATTTGAGTCAGTGAGTCAAAAATAGTAGAACTTTCAAAATAAAGTAGTACATGCCTTGAGATTAAAAGCAGGGACTTCCTTTGCAAGTAAGTGCGCACTTGAAAATGCAAGATGAGTGTCAATTTCATTTGATTCACCCACCATTTCGAGTATTGCCTTCGCAATTGCCAAAATCGTCATATCTTTAACCGGTAGAATCTTTCCTTAAGATCAACGACCCCAGTTAACTGGAAAATCTAAAATTAAGTACGACAATGTTCAGAAATGAGGTGAAACGCAGCAAGAAGTTTAGAAATGAAAGACAAACTAGTTATCGACTTTGACATGGCCTTCATTCCGTAACATTTGTGTGGCTTTACACAGCAAAGTTTTATTTATATGCAAATCGATGAAATATTTGAGTTATAGCTCGGTAGTCTTTACAAATAATGAATTAAAAAATAGGGACCACCAACTTTAAGTTAACTTACTTGTATATTCCTTGTGGCCACATTTTCAACTTGGCTAGTCACTTCTACCAATGCCTCTCTGGTGACGCAGGAAACAGGGAAATGGAATTTTGCATTGTAAAAGACCTCAGGCACGGTCTTGACAAAAATCATAAAAGCTCAATCCGTCTGAAATGGATCTTATGATACCCTATCCCCCCTCATTTTTCTAAACCACCCCTAATAAAGTGGGAGTGGCGTTTTGAAATTACTATTTACTTCAGATGCAATGACAACTTTCCACTCAGGGGATATTTCTAAGATATTTTATCAGAAAATAGTTTTTACAAGATTTTCTTGGATGAAAGTGGGCGTGGCCGTCACCTGTTATAGTCGAAGTTCACGGACTCTAATAAGATGTTCGCAATAAGACTTCACCATCGCCATAAATAGCTTTGAGAAAACAAAATCTGGTTTCTTTTGCTAAAAACGCCTTAAAAAAGTGGGCGTGGTCATGCACAATATATGTACTAAATATAGAAACGGTTAGTATTTTGTTAAGAAAATATTTTTCAGTTTCTAGCAAGTGTTCAGTACTGAAAAACTGAAGAGATATCAAAGATATAATCATGGCAGCGATACTTTATAATCTTAATTAGAAGATTTTTGCAAAGAGCGAGAGTTTATAGATAGAATTGAAGACTACAGTCAAGAATGAATTCTAGTAAGTGGAAAAGTGAAGGCTATAACCATGTCTTACAATGTAGTAAAAGGCTACAGGCTTCTCTAATACATACATCACAACCATAAGTTTCTTATTGTTTCTTTTTTAAAAAAAAAAAGGAAATTTCCAGATCCCGGAGCACTCAGACTCACACGAAGGTCGAAAAACCTGGATTTTAATCGTTTCTCTTTTATGCTCGTGTGGCTGTAGTTACTGTTCCCCGTCCTGGCTTGAATCTGCATAGTCAGGTCACAAGCGAACACACTACCCACTTCTCTTCATAGGTAATAAAGAGTATAAGCAACGAACGAGCCATAAGCATTCATATGGTAGTGGGAGTGAAAAGACTGGAAACCCATAAAGGCTGAAGGCCTTCGTAAATTCTGCGAATCACTAGTTTTATGTGAATCACCCCAGGTGCTATTAAGGAAAACGCCAAGGCTACGAGACGAAGAAACAAGGGAGATGATGAAATTACTGAGTACAATAGGGAAACCTTGGGTGTTAAGGCAATATTTATATATATATATAATTATAATGGAAGACTTTTATTAACTGCAGACCAACAATGAATCGAACCTAAGACATAATTAATGAAACTTATGTAATCTGAATTGAAAATATCGTTAATAAACATACAAAAGAGTAAGGGACTCACAGCTGACTCCTGCGGAACTCCAACAATTTCAGGTAGGAAACACCTCGACGAATAAGATAGCTAAACACAAGCTTGGTTGCATGAAAAGTGGAATTCAATTCATACACCCTCTTTTCACATAGTAGCTTATGATCAAAAGCTTTAGAAAAGTCTAACAAAACTATACAGATTAAGTTGTAATGAAATGTATTGACTATTTTAAGAAGGGCTGTTGTGCAGCTGTGTTTGGGACAAAACCCTTACTGGTGCGCAAGAAGGAAACGAAATGAAAATGAAACTCAGGTGCAGTGGTATTAATCATTTTACGTAAAGGTTCGACTTTTGCTAAATTCCAAGGCGAAGGATAGGTTAACGATGAAAAAAAGGTGTTAGGTTAAACAAATATTATTCTTTTCGGTTTGATGGTTTCTTAATACTAAGATTAAATTTCAATACACTAAAGAGGTCAGAATCTCAGTTATAATGGATATATTTCACAAAACAAATGATTTTCGAATTAGTAGTACTAAATCGAAAAGATTAGTACAGTAGTAGAAATACTTAATACTATAGTAGTACAAGCGACAGCACTGGTCAGTACCTATTGAAATTTAACTTAGCAGTGGGCGAGTATACAAAGAATATTCTGGGTATAATAAAGGAAAATTAACAATGACAACTTGAGCAGAACGTCACAATAATCAATTGAAATTTCGTGGTAAGATAGAAAGTCAACAATAAGCAGAAGATGCCATGTCACGGGTTATTTTCTTTATTTTGTTTCGTTCAAAGTTTTACGAAGACTATACAATATTATGTCACGTATGTACCTACATGTGCTTGGCTAGATAGATTCTAGTCCCTGAATCGGACCTTGGATGAAGAATTCTGCAGAGGAACTTTCATACCATTTAAGGAGCGCTTATGTGAAAAGAGACTTCAAACAACTTGGACTTGGTGTCTGAAACTCGAGTAAGTAAGTAGGAACTACGATAGTCAGCTAAGCATTGATTAGTTCGGCCTTTTTCGGGCAGATAGGTTACAGTTGTCGCAGATTGATTTCACTATTTAAAATGCTACGAAGAGTCTAGCAAAAGTTGTCTGGGTAGATGTTAATTTATTAGCTTTAGAAAAAAACGAAAAATTGGTTCTCGATTTCTTCCAGTATAACTATATTCAATTTAAAATTTCAAAAAAATTGGTAAATATAGAGTCGTGAGAACTCAAAATTAGTAAAGTAACGTCGATAGAAATTCCACCACCAACAAAACAAGAAATCCGCTTTGCCATTCTCTTCTGATTTCGATGTCAACTCAAGACAGTGCAAATCTTTTACGAATGCAATATGGAGTGAACGCATTAGCCTTTATAAATGTTTCCAAGTCGTTTCAAAGATTCTAGACTGAGCATTTCTCTGTGGAGGACGAACCTAGTGAAGGTCGTTCCAAATCTTCGACTGGCAATACAAATGTTTTTTTTTTTTTTAATTTGCACGTGTTAAAGGGGATATGAATACCCTTATACTAATTTTAGGACACGGGCGTTTTGAGGAAAGGGGAAGAGACAGAGAGAAAGACAGATTGGTGTAGCTGGTTTGAAACTCAGCTGGTATTAAGTTTCAGTGAACTCCAAGGGTGGCTGTCCAGATAACCGGGGAGCTTGTTTGTTTTTGCTTTTGTCGTTGCTCATGATTCACAGTATTTTTTCCGTCCTCCTGATGTCATCATCACGATCAAGTTACATTTTAGCCATATGACCGCTCTATTGCCAGTGTTATGCCTTCGCAGTAGAGTTGACATAAGCTTTCGCAATTGATCGACTTTTTATTTACTTCATGCGAAATAAATAGATGATTATTGATATCAGGATTTGAACCACCCTCAATGTGGACGTGGTGAAGGCGAATATTTATGAAGATCTAAGAACAATACAAAAAATTATGCCCAGGCTTTGTTATGAAAATTAAATCATCACCTGAAATACTGGAAGAAAACAGCTCGATGTGTTCCGCGAATTTTGAATGACAACCAAAAAAAGCACATTTTCGTTTTGCCTAATATTTGTTGGATCAACTCAAAAACTGAGAGTCTAGGCTACTTTTAGTAAGTTCGTATCAGGTGATAAATGGTTAGTTCTACAAGTACGACCCGGAAACCAAACAGCAGTCCATGGTATGAAGCCCAGAAGATGCGAGTCCCCCAGTTGAAGAAAGACAACACAAAACAGTAACAGAATAATGTTGACTTAATTCACCAGAGAGAAAATGTTGGCTGTTATTCCACTGGAAACTGGTGAGATGGTAACTGGTATACAAAATCTTAATTACTACAAGAAAAGATGGAAGCTTTGTCGCTTCTTTTTACACTTTTACAGTCAGCACCTTATCCCCCGGACCTAGCGTCACTACGACTTCTGACTATTTCCAAAAATGAAAAAAAATAAAAATTAATGTAATGAGTCTCAGTTCCAATGAGGAGATCATTAATGGAGTTCAAATTACTGAATAATCTAAATACAGTGAATCACAGGATTGAACGTAAGTCTATCAAAGGATTATATAGCCCGTGAGCAGATGATTTTTGGCTCTTAAAAGGTTACTCATACGAGTGTGGGTATGCAAGTTCTTACTACGTTACAAGATAAACCCAACTGCTTCAGTCCTGCTGGTCTTTAACTTCTCTTTCATCGTCATGCACTCATTAAATGAAGACGTAATTTGACGACTGATATTCACTCAGGAAATCAGCGAAATATTTAAAATGGCCCCTACTACAAGACCTACTATTGAAGGCACCAGATGAAAAATGGGTCGGAAACCCCAAGCAGAAGACTGATGTTTTTGCAGAAAACCACCTGACTTAGTGAATGAAAATATGGTATTTGTGGATAAAGTAGATGACGAAGAAATACAATATGTCACTACAAGAGAAGTGCCAGGTTATGGATCTTGTTACCGCACAAAATTTTGAAAGAACTACCGGACGTAGCCACAATAAAACTTAAATAAATAAATACTTTGGCGCTAATAGCCCAATACAGGGCCTGGCCTAGCTTCTCGCAACCATGAATGGTTGAGACCAACAGTTTTATACCACTTCCGAAGGGCAATTTTTTCAATTGAGAGAAGCTTTGCATGACAAAGGATGTTTGCCAGACGTTGACGAGAGGTGGGACCATGAGAGAAACTTTTTTTTTTTTTCTTCGATTCGAACCTTGAATCTCTCACTCAGTGATTGCGCACTTAACCACTGAACCACGGCGCCCACACAATAAAACTTGAGCTTCTAATTAATGCGCGTTTTCAACTAAGGCGTGTACTTAATCACTGGAAGATTGCTGAAGTAGTCATAATTTACATCTACAGAAGTTTCTTTCTATAGGCCAATATCGTTACTCACGATAGTATCAAATATTTTAAAATACTACTCCTTAAAATACTAGACAAAATTATTATTGAAAGGCGACCCTTCCCGAACCATCAATTTAGGTTTAAGAATGAGCATTCGGAAATAGATCAAGTGCACCGTACTACCAACGTGATGGAGAAAACACTCGAAGGTAAACAGAAAGAGATATTCTCTGCATTATTGCTGGATGTAGCGCAAACCCATGACAAGGTATGGAATATGGGATTGGAGTTCAAACTGCATAGGGACATACCTCAACAATACTATGAAATACTGAAATTTTGTGTAATATGACAGGTGTCCCAAAGGGCAGTGTTCTTGGACCAATTCTGTATTTATTATACACAAAGGATATGCCAGTAAACAACAACGTCATGGTATATCATGGTAGCCACTTTTGCAGATGACATCGTAATACTTGCAGCCGACAGATAGAGACAAAGACGAACATCGTGAGCTGCATATTGACCAGGTGACAGATGACATTAAAAAGACATCAATACAATCAACCCTCAGATAGAAGTCGTCTTAGATGTACACAATAACGTTCGCAAATTGACGAAAACTAAGCCACACGAGCATAATATAGTGATTACAATCATTTATCGATCTTCCATAGATTGGTCATCGATCGAAGGTGTTTCTTTGAAAAAAAAAAAAGAAGATCTGTACTGTATTTCAGCTTCAAAAGAACGACGAGTTGGCGTCATAGTCAACTCTGCTGTAGCATGTTTGACCTATTTAGAGCAAAGAGATACTTTACAACGCAACATCTTCTTCTCCTACAGGATCTGAGTATTGTTCTTACGTTTAGAGTTCAACCCGAAAACTTCTTCATCTACAGAATAAACTCTACAGATACTGGAAAACAGAAATCCAATCGAAATTCAAAGAAAATCATCGTACCTCATAAAAAAAATTAAAAAATTGTATCTAATGTGTGTATATAGGACAGATGTATGTATGCAAGTGTTTGTAGGAACTTCCCATCATTAATAACTGCTAACGAAATGCAAATACAAGATACTTAGTTATAATTAAAAAAAAAAGAAATCAAAATTTCGGATGGAATAAAACAGTCTCATGTGTCGGTGTTTGCAACTCAACCACACCTTAATTCATTTAGCCCAAGGCAACCTACAGCATAAATTATTTTTCAACTATTTCGGTATTTTAGGGACAACCTTCCAGAAATGTGTGTCTGGGGGAACGATAGTCAAATGCAAGATTTCCTTGTTTAAAATGGGCGAAGGCTCACTACAGATTCATCAGCAACGATCAAGATAGGACACAACTGCAAACATATCCATTCGTTTAATCCACAAAGAAGCATTCACTCCCGTCGTCATCGCCACTACACAAAAAAAAGAACATCCCACACCCGATTTTCAAAAAACAAAATTTAAATAATTTATTGCATTCAGAATTAATTCTTTTTACAATCGCCCAACGCGTCCAGAATGAATCCTCTTCCGCATTTCTGCTCAGCCTTTAGTACATCGGGATCAATGATTTCCACATTCGCAAGAAGACTATGCGCCGGTGGTGAAGTCTCCTCCGACGACGTGCTGATCTTCTCCTTGAGTTCACCGAACTTGGTCTTTACATCTGATCCGAATTTCTTGGCACTCTCCTTGAATTTCTTTGCTCCCTCTTTGATTTCGCCGCCAAGTTTCTTGGCACCCTCTTGCACCTTTATCGCTCCCTGCTGTAGGGTACAACCGACATTTTTAAAGAACAACGATATATCGCTCTCTTCGCTATCGCTGGACTTTTTCACTTCACCGTCAACACATTCCGCACGGACACTGACCGTAGCCACCGCAAGGACCAGGATACCCACTAGGAGTTGATTTTTCATTGTATCTTGAGAGGAGATCTTGTTTTGTTTGTTTTTTTTTCTTTTTTTTTCGCTTACCACGACCGAACCGACTGGAGAATCTTTAGACGACTGACTAACTTTACGTAGCTTGCGCTGCTAGTTATTTAATTCGACACACGATCAAATTAATTCCAGACAAGTGGGCTGACTCAGGAGAATTTACTTGACTAGTGGTTACTTGCGATAGGCCGGGGTAAACAACACACGCACTCGAAGGGAACTCACTGGAAGTAAAGTTCGCCTTCAAGTTTAAGGTCTCAGTGAGGCTCTAGCTGGTCTTCAGTGTGCGCATTTGGTGGTGGCAGTTTTGTTTTGATTGCTATTGTTGTTGTAAGCCTGAAAGGTCATCTTGGTGCCTATTAAATTGTTATTCATGAAAATGTCTTTACAAATCAGTGTAAAGGAGGCGATTTGGAAGTTCGGATCAAGGTGGGGAGTAGCATAGTTGAGGTTTTAGTTAGATTCTGGTTTTTGTGTTGGGAAATTTCTTGGAACTTGTTTATTGGTTTCTTATGCTTGTTATTCCCACTCACGTTGTTCTATTTATATATTTTGCTGGGTAATGGAAACGTTGTCATCCCACACCGATGGGAGCAGCGTTTGCAAAAGAAAAGTATTTATAGCCAACTATGTAAGTGATGCTCAGAATATCGTTTTTTAATCCTCAAAAGCAGCATAATCTGTAATTTTTGGGTGGCATTTTGAGCAGCAAACATGATCCTTATGTGCTGTGCAAATGTTTGGCGAACGATTATTGATTTAAAGCTACTCTCTCATGCTTAGCAACGTATATATTCAAGTTTTCTGTAAACTAGTCTAGTAAGCTAGTCGTGCCTTTAAGAAATGTTTACACATTTACTACCTACCTGAAAATTTCAAACCGAAAAGCTTACTATTTACGAACAGAGATACTAGTGTACAAAATGGATGTGAGGAATGATCGTAGGAAGGCGGCTGTAGCGCCATTTGACTGAAAGGATTATCGTTAAAAATATTTATCCTTTACCCAAATATAGCACGCCTGTACCCACTATTGAATTCAATTGTTTTTTGTTGACCATGTGGTGGTCATTCCAAAACTAATGGCAACTATCATTCTCGGACGGGTAAAGGCTAGAATCGTGACTACACTCAAGAGGCATCAAGTGGGCTTTCACAGTGGTCGATCGTGCGTCGAGCACATCAACACCTTTTCAGCAATCAGTCGGGTTCAACTCACCGCTTTATCTCATGTTCGTGGATCTCTTCTTAGGAGAAATAGTTGTTAATATAAAGGAGTCCTTCAATAATGGAAGGTGTTTCGTTCTGCACAATAGACAGCTCTCAGATTCTTTCGAAGTGTAACAGGGAGTGAGGCAAGGAGATATTCTGTCGCCAATCTTCTTTTTACTGGAGATAGATGATATACTGGCTGCCACCGTGGGTTTATTTGAGAGACATGGCATCCGTTTAAAAGGCCAAGTTATTTGGATATATTTTCCTGGTAAGTACCATCAGCGGGATAGACGAGATATGTCAATCACTGCAGGTGATTGGAGAGTCGGTCGGTCTAGTTATCAACGACAAAATGATAAAAATAATGCCCACAGGCCGCTCCACACATTAGCATATTATTCTGAAGCAGATGCAAATTGAGAAGGTCGAACAGTTTAACTACCTGGGAACTTTTGTATCATCTGATCCCGGAACGGATCTAGACTTTAAAAGCAGAATAAATAAAGCTCGCGTTGCCTTTAGTATCCTGTCTCCAGTTTGGAAATCTAGTCAAATCTCTTCGAATCCAACCCTAAGTCCGTGTTATTGTACGCATGCGAAATCCGGAAAGTTCCGGCAAACATTAAGAGAAAGTTGATATATCATAAAGATTCGCTGGCCGCAAATTATATCCATTCAAGAATTTGTGACGTAAAACGAATCAGAAGCTGTTGGATTGTCGATTGTTGGATTGGTCATACACTGACGAAGTCAAGTGACAACATCGCGAAGCAGTCTTTTGAATGAAATCCTAAGGTACACAGCGGGGTTGGACGACTAAAAACAACATGGAGAACAGTCTTGGCAGAAGCAGCGACCCAGAGGAAAACGTGGCCACAGCTGAAATATCTAGCTGCAGATCGAGAAAGATGGAGAGACAAAGGTGTTTTGGTAATTTTTAGGTATACGAGTAATTTTGTTTCTCTCCAATCAGAGATGTCTAATCAAAGGAATGAAGGAATGATTCCTTTAATTAGGTTAGGTTAGGAACGAGGGTTACTAAAATAGTCGTGATTTTCAGCTTGGATAGACTAAGTTAGAAACCTGGAAAGAATAAGAGAAAGGGAACAACATTTGAACTACTGTTGTGAGATTGTTGGAGTATTGGGGACTTCATCGTTTTTCCTTGAACGGGAGTTTTCTCGTCATGGCCTGGTCAGCGAATTTCAAAATAGGTATAGGTTAGTCTGCCAGTTTGTGCAATTATTCGAAGGGCAAGGTTGCAGAATTTTAGGAAACAAGTGAGTTGTATATCTGCTACTTTGCATAACCCTCCGAAGAATAAGTTCCAAAGGAGAGTTAAGCGACATCTACTTAAGAACAGTAATTTTTAGCCACAGATCTTATTGCAAGTGCAGAGTAACCTTAAAGCTTTCTTCATTCTTCCTTCCGTATTTAGTTTCCAGCTCAACTTACTATGGAGTGTTAGGTTAAGGTACACTATGTAGTAAAGGAAGAACCTTGTACCTTATATATGGTAGCATAAAGGCCGGAATGAATATCCTATTATTGAGAAGAACTAGTCTCTGCTCACTTCTCGTTAAGACAGAGATACATAGATCTGGTGGGGCTGAAGACAAATTCCACCAAAAGGACGATTCTCAGCATTACGGGCTGGCCGGTGGAGTATAAAATTGTCTGTAGTTTGAGAGCATGAAAATTGGACGTAATTAGTCAAATTACGACATCTTGGAGTGGTGCTGTTTTACAACCCCAGCACCTGGAAGGTGACCATAAATGTCACAAAAATACTGCAAGCTTATGTTTTATAAGTACACTGCGGGTGTTCTGACTACATCAAACGAATTGCAGGTAACATCCAGCAAGAGACGATGTCATGCCATTGAACCCATTTAACCAAGGCGAAAAAAGATCGAATCGTTCTCATAAAAAATTGACGCAAGTCAGTCGAAGAAAAATTTCGGCAATTAAGGAAGCGCTGCTTAAAGCTTCTGGAGAATAGCTACCCTAAGACCCAGGGATTACTACCTCCGCAAATAAAATGAATCAGTTATCGGCAACAGCTCACAAGTCCAGGACTGACAATCATCGACTTAGAAGAAAGCCCTTTTAACTTGTCTACCTGTTACATAAAATTTTAAAATGTGTAAACATTCCGCCCCCCAAATCCGTACATTTGAAACTCAATATGTCAAGTACGCCAATTTAATTGACTTAAATATTCCAATTTTTCGTTCCGTCACCCAGCATGGTATCTCATCAATTCAAAAATATTTTCAAAATAACATCTGAACATCGACGAGCGCGCGTCAACAATCTCCAAGAAAATTGATAAATTGAACGTAATCTGATCTGTCACAAGTAGCAGCAGTTTGTTGGTCATTCGAACACAGCAGACAACGCAGTTCAGTCGGAAGAGCCATGCTGAGATACTTGCTAGAAATTTCCTGTTTTCGTCTTTACGAGTATGCAATACTCTAGTTTGAGTTTGAACCAGTAACACGATCAAATTAATTTGACTTGTAAATGCGACCGAATGATTCATAATGCAAAAGTTGGGAAATTTGTAATAACCTTGCTGCACGGTATTTTGTAATCGAATAGCATTGTCTGATTAAAGTTGTTGTGAATTTGTATTTCCTCGTTTTTGCGGAAAAGATGCAATCGATGCCAGATTTCAGAATGCAGAATGGTATCGGATTGCGGGGGATTTATGTAGAAATGTGATTGCATTTTTGTTTGACTCAGAAAAAAACAGTCTTTGGTGCAATGTAGGAGTAAGTCCAGATGTATTGCACGTCACAGTTTACTCTACGAAGTTTTGTCTTTCTCGGCAAAGTAAGTCCAAGTCACGGACAACCTCGCAATTTTTTTAGTTGTGCCAGCATCTTACGATTAAGTTAGGTTAGGTTAGGTTAGGTTTGGGGGTGAGGGGCTGTTCACAGTAAGCTGAGAGTTTACTCCGATATTGTGACTACCCCTGACAAAATAGCGTCACTCCAAGATACTTTGGGTATGGGTGGTGAATCAGAAGGGTGCCGTTGAAATTAAGTCTTAGTTTGCAAGATGCCAATTTATTGTTTAAATGGAAATGTAAACAAATCTCAGTCTTCATCATGCTTGAACCCAGACGGATTAACCCTTCAAGAACATCGTTCAAAATAAATACTTTCGGTTACTGTGCCATTGCTACGAGTATAAGCACCCAACACCAAGGTGCTTATACTCGTAGCAATGTCATCGGCATATGAAAACTCTCTGGACTAGGTTGGTAGTATATCGTAGAAACTTGTATACAGGTTGAACAGAGTAGGTGCCAAAACCGATCCTTATGGTAGTCCGTTGTTAAGTTTTCATTCAGGAAGACTTGGTACTTCTGGTTTGGCAGCATACGAGTATTGGTCATCAATTGAGTTATTTTGCGGCAGGGTATTATCTTTCGGAGTTTATTGAGTATTCCATGTCTCCATACCGTGTCATAAGCTGCTATAAGATCGATAAACGCTACTAATGTCTTGAGGATTTCGTTATGTGTCGTTAAGGCAAGTACCTGATCGGTGGAACTGCTATCAGTTCGAAAGCAAGCTTGTTCAATGGGAATGTGCTCGTTTACGATTGGACTGATTCTATTGAAAATATCTCATTCTAGGAGCTTCTAACATGAATTCAGAAGGTTAATGTTGAGATAGCTTTCTGGTTTATTTGCTGATTTTCCAGGTTTTAGGATAGCTATTATTTTTGTTTTCTTAAAAGATTTTGGAGTTCTCCCGTCTCTAATATTTTCGATAATAATGACACCAGCCTTCGACAGCTATTGGACCTTGTTCGTTTCAGGAACGAAATCGAAGTCAACTGCTTTACCTATCCTCACAGAAGCCAGGGCTACTATTTCATCGGTTGTAATTGAGTTGGAATACTTAGATGTTTCTGGGCAGCTTGCTTTTAACCTCTTTAGATCTCGCTTGATTTTAATCGAGTGCCGTTTGTTTGATGGTGTTCGAGACATATTTTGAATATGGTTGGCAATATATTTGGGATTTATTGGTGGATTTCCAATGCTGGTTATATTTCCGCTTCCAGGTTTTCTCAGCAGAATCCATACTTTTCGGCTTGAATGAGTGAAGTCAAGGCGATCCTTCGCAGTTTGCTACTTTTTCAGGCGACTTTTGCCAAGTGATCTGAATAGTTCATCTGCAATTTTGGGGTCAACCCTTGCGCTCCATCCATGGATCTAATATTCCCTATATCTGCATGGTATGTGGTTTTTATCAATAGATATTACCAGTCCAGAAAAAGTAGTTGGATATCCTAGGATCTTTATCTTATACGGATACAGCTGTCTAATTGCTTGGAGATCTGTTTCCAAGCAACTTTGCTGAAGTTCCAGCGGGGTCTATGCATAGAATTGATGAGTGGGACTTGAATGCCCATTGTAATTGTTGGCTATGTGGGAAGTCTGACAGAACGGCTCTGGATGCTGGAAGTGGACGTTTTTCCAGGTCGCAGGATGCGACGCCATGTTGGGATTGTAGTCGCTATGCCATCTTTTGGTGTGGAATCTCCCTCGATCGTGGATTAGATGGATATTCTTAATGGTATTGGGTTCCACAGTATAGCCTCGCGGCATATGTAGCTATCACACATTCACAGGGTGATATGTTCCCACTTTCACTTCTATATCATCGCATCTTATATTTTTTAATATTTTAGAGGAAAGGGTATAAAGGGGAGTTATGGCGAGTTCATAATTTCAGTCGCTCCTAATCTGGAGAAACAGAAGCTGCTCGCAGTCTCCCATTTTGAGTCAGATGCTGTAGAGGAGATCATGGCTGGATGCTTATTTTAAGGTGACAGCCTTTCCACCATCTACAGCTCAGATTTCGCAGAATTCCCCATATTTCGTTATGCGGTTTTTTTAATACTTAAGCTGAGGCATGAAGCGGTCTGTGAAGCTGGTGTTGATTTTAACTTTACTTTAGCATTTTAACTCTACTTTAGCATTTTAACTCTACTTTAGCCTTTAGTATTTCAACTCACAGACCATTTCACGCTTCGGCTTCAGCGTAACCATTGTGTTGTGGCAGTAAAAATAAATTTGTATGCTAACATCCCATATAGGCAGATACATATATCCCGCGACACACGAATGTTAGGGACCTAAAGTTTTACTCAGTTGCCGAAGCGTAGTTTTTCGATTTAGAGAAGATTAATTTTCATTATACTTTTACTCTCGGATGTCTGCCAGATGTTGGTGGACTCGAACCTTGAGTCTCTCGTTCAGTGGTTGGAGATTTAACCACTGAGACACGGTCGTAAAGTTGTGTGAAAGAAGTTGGATCATATTTCCTTTAACCCCGAGTGGAACAAATCTCTTCCTTATTTCTCGGTCTGCAGCTACATATATCAGCTGTGGCCACGCTTTCCTCTGAGTCGCTGCTTCTACCAAAACTATTGATCACCACGTTGTTCTTGGCCTTCCAATTCGCTGTACATCCTAAGGATTCCATTCGAAAGGCTGGAAGGCTTGGTTCTCCTTTCACTGTGTCGTCAAGGCACCTGCCGTACTCTACGACGGGGAGGTGCGAAATAGGATTTTTCCCTTATGACCAATTGGCATTATATAGAACTCTCTCCAGTACAGTACTTTAGAGCACTCTGTAGAATACCCAAAATATATGTTTCTGTCTTCTTGATTTCGAAACTTTACAGATGTTGTAGCTATGAAATAGCACCGTCTGTTTGAGCTCATTGCACTGTTTCTCCAGAACTGAAACAACTAATCCAAAGAGGCACCTTAGAGCATATTAGACTTGGCATTAGAGCTCGTTGTTAGTGGAGCTCGAACTAAAATTATGAGCAGACTTTACTGCCACCTATACTGGTTTCCTGAGAACTCGAGATTTTGATCAAACTTGACACAGAACTTTGGTGGGTCTATCAGTTCTGTGTGTCTGTCTGTTTGTACGTATGATTGCAGCCTAAACCTCTGGACGGATTTTCTTCAAACTTCATATCTACGGTTTATGGGATCACAGTTCGAGATACTTACATACTTACTTAGATCCTTTAACCCCTCGGGGGGCATAGGGCGTCAACCACGCCTGCGCGCCATCTTGTTCGGATTTCTGCAACGCGTTTGAGCTACCTTCAACTCATTCCTAGAGAGCTCGATTCCTCCTCAACTGTTCTGCGCCATGTTTGCCTAGGGCGTCCCGCTACTCTGCCTGCTTGGGTGAGCGGATTCCACTGCATGGCGTATTTCGCAATCGAGTTGTCTTCACGTCGTAGGGTGTGTCCAATCCACTGCCACTTTCTCATTCGTATAGTAATGTTTATAGGTTCTTGGTCCGTTCTCATATAAAGCTGTTCGTTGGAGATCCGGTTCGGCCAAAAAATCCTCAAGACTATTCTTAAACATTTATTTACGAAGACATGCAGCCTGCTTGTGTTAATGGTGTCCGCCTTCCAGGTACCGCATCAACAGTTCGAGATGCAATCGGAATTTTCATTTTAACCCCAAAATTAATGGTACTTTGCCGATTTTGAAAAACTTCGATTTTCTCGAAAACGGCTTCAACGATTTTGATCAAATTTCATATTTAAATTATGGTGGGGATATATGCTATCAGATGGCTTACCATATTTCTGCCAAAAAATATGTATAACGGTACTTTACTTATTAAGTGGCTCTTAAAAATTGGCTATTTCTCAGCTGTGGCTCAATCGACCACCCAGTCGTGCAGTTTATTTTTTTCAAACTTCTCACTGGAAGGGCGAACCGATAACGCTGTGACAGCACCCCAAGATACCAGTAGTATTGGCATTGCTCTTGTACTGTCACCCATCAGTTTCCAAGAAATGGTGGCTTAGTTGGACCTTACTTTACTTAATCCCAGGACGTAAAGTTTATATCGCATTGACCATCTTTGCCAGAGTTTCAGCAACATTCCACAAAGATTCGATTCGTGGGCTTACTACTCTTGGCATATTACAATGCATATGCACTGGACACTCCGATAGCTATTTGGAAATGACCACAACGCAAGCATTTGGTTGCAAAATTAGTTGTTGCGTTACCGACGAAATCCATGCTTTATCTTTACCTAAAAGTGCCCTAGTATTCCAAGAATCTTCTAAGATTTTCAAATAGATCCTACAAATTAGGAGGAATCTCACAAAATTCAGAAATGTGTTTACCTATTCACTATCAAATAAAGTTTCCAATGACCCAAAGTTCTGTATGGGATAAAGTCACTGATCATCTCTAGCTGTTTCACTTAAACCAATCACAATTGTTTGGGAAAAAAAAAAAAAAAACACTATTCTCCTCAGTTAAACAAGATCATTTTTTGATTAAATTTACTGATCTTCGTTGTCAAAAAAATATCACTTATCTGAGCAGTTTGGACAACCAAAGGATTTCTATTGGATAAGATCACTGATCTTCCGTACTCAGTAAAGTAACTAGTAATCGTTGTAAGACAATATCACTGATCTCAGTTCTTTAACATGATTGATGATCTTTGTTCCTCAGCATGGTCACTTATAAATACTGTTGGATGCATGATAGTTTGACAGAATCGTTGGTATCCAACAAACTTTAGAATAAGTTCACTGATGATGGAGTGTAGTCAAGATCATTGATTGTTTTTTGTTTTTCTTAAGATCACGTAAAGATAAGCTGCTGTTGAATGAAATCGGTGATCGTTATTAATCAAAACAGTGGTATTCACTATTCACTGTTGGGTAAGATCGCAGTCGCAGTTGAACCATTAAATTACATGTCTCTTTTTTGCAGTTAGTTAAGTGTAATCCCCGGTGTTAGGTAGGATTAGTCGTTTTCAATATGTGATCATAAATTATTATCCATGGGTAAGATTAGTAATTTGCGCGACTGATCTTTTTTGTCAGGCAATATCAGTGATGCTCACTTTTTATAGAGATCACTGATCTTTATCTTAAGGATTTCGGTGTTGGACATGGAACAAATAATCTATAACTTGCACCAAGCCTACGTCAAACCCATCTGGTTTCATTATTTGGCCTAAAAGTTAAGTTATTACCCATTTAATTGTTTTCGCTCAAAAAAACCACCTGAAAGTGATTGTCATACGAGTTTCCCTATCCCCATTGACTAAGTCATCCGAACAGTCATCCTCCCAGTCATGTAACCAACCATCCATCCATTTAGTCATCCATTAATTGTTCATGGTGAATCAAATTGTTTGTAATGTACATATTTCTTTCATTGCAACGAACTTTAGGTCTTTAAAATTGTAAACGATTGCCAGTTTCTACTGTAAGCCAGACCAATTAAGAAATTTATATTCCTAATATCTTCTTAGATTTTCCTAGAATTCTAGAGCTCTAAATATTACGTCACACTTAGAGAAGTCATCTGTCGCATACAGTACAAAAATAGGGGAAATCGCGAATAGCGATAACATCACAGTTCCATAAAGGTGAATAATAAGGATTCCTACAAATTAAATTGCGGTTTGGGATAAAGTCAAATCAAACATTCTGTGTGACTGCTGTCGGAGACAACTGAGAACTGAAAAATCACAGACCTCCTCTATTTGACAAGATCATTGATCTATATTCAAAAGAGATCTGCGATCTGAGTAGTCTGGCCAATATCCCCGATATCCACCATCTAAACGATCACTGATCTATACTCAAAATGGATCTGCGATTTGAGTAGTTTGGTCAATATCCCCGATCTCCACCGTCAGCTTATCTCATTGTATAGTTGGACAGCTCCTTAAGACAATTGATAATCATTATTTTCGAGCCTAATCACAGATACCTGTATTAGTGATCAAGTGGTCAAGATCATCGATCTCCTTTTTCCTAAGATCATTGATCCTCGATTTCGAAGAATATTGTTGTTCTTTTTCTCCTACTTGAATACGTAGGCCCTGGTCTACCCCAGATTGTAGTGTCATTTAAAGAAAATAGATGACGTTCTAGGTTTTTAAGAAAAATTGATCGACCAGTAGAATGTTATTCGCCAAAAAAGCTTCAAATAAGCAAGGTTTGAGACTGACACCATTGGACACGATCTCTGATCTTTCTCTTTAGACAGGATTAGTGTTTTCAATTTTTTAAAGCTTCAAATAAGCAAGGTTTGAGACTGACACCATTGGACATGATCTCTGATCTTTCTCGTTAGACAGTATTAGTGTTTTCAATTTTTTAAGCAAAATTAATGAACAAGATCACTGATCCGATATAAGATCATTGATCTTTGTTATCGAGCAGAGTCCACTCAATTTTTCATATCTTAAAACGGTCATTTATTACGCTGTTGAATAAGATCACTCATCTTCCATAGTTGGACAAGAATCCTGCGTAAGTGATTAACTAGGAACTAGGACCATTTATTATTTGACAAAATTGGACAAAAAAAAAATCATTTATTTGAATCCACTTCACTTACAAACTAGCTCCCTACTTTTTTGAGGAATTACCCACCGCTGTATTCAAAACCATTTAAACAAACTAATTGGCTTTGCAGTTGTTGTTGTTACCTTTGTATATTTTTGACTGCCAACAACATCAGTCTCAGACGTTAGCTCTTCGTCCGTACCAGTATAATCCGCTTCATTATCATCTGTGACATAGTTGTCATCTTGTCCCGTAGTTTCATTATCTTCATCAGCCTCTTCTTCGTATTCCTCGCCATTCTCAATGTTCCCTTCATCCGTATCTTCTTCGTTATTATCTTCATATTCACTGATATCCGGTAGGAGTGGTAATTCTTCTGTAGTTGTTGATTCGGATGGAAGCGTTGTAGTTGTTGTTGGAGGCTGTAGTGTGGTTGACGTAGGTGTGGTAAACCATGGTATGCCGATAGTCTTTGTAGTTGTTGGGGACTGCAATGTGGTTGACGTAGTTCTGGTAAACCATGGATTCACGGTAGTCGTTGTAATTCCTGAAGGCTGTTCCGTAGTTGTAGTCGTACGAGTAGTTCTGCTGATCCAAGAAGGCACAGTAGTCGTTGTAGTTGTCGGTCGAGGCTCCTGAGATTGAGTTGAAGTACTAGTTGTCCTTACTGTAGTTACAATTCCAGCATCATCACCTAAAACAACAAGTTTTCATTACACAATTTGACATTTTTGTCGCTTGGTCTCACAGCCAGACAACGAAGGATCATAATCACATCGAACGAATCTCGTCAAATCTTCGTCATTCAAAAAGGCAAATGGCGGAGGCCTACGCCTAGTATTAAAGACTTCAACCACCTCTTTGATGTATTTACTTCTAGAATATCGTGTAGGCTTTCGTCGCACGTAACGCGTGTATACAATGTTAGCGCTTTGGCTAGACAAGCTTTCGGCAGAAATAACACTGGAAAGTGCAAGAAACACGAGAACACAACGAAAGAACCTTGCGAAGGCCATTCCGATGAGAAATAAACTAATTCAATCTGATGAATTAAATTTCTATTTATTGTGGAAATAAACAACATAAATAGCCAGCGAATTTTGATAACCTTTCTGCACAGTCAAATTGAAGATCAAACGATTGTTAGCGTTGCATTGTTTTAGGCGAAAGTGCTGGCAACAGTGACGGTCTGAAAAATCGGAAATCTTTTTTTTCGTAACATTTTGTTTCGCGGTACGAGTGATTTAATTCTTTTATAATATAAAAAGTGCAAAAGGTTTTGGATCAATCTGGAGTACATACTTACTGACTCGGTTGCAGTTAGCTATTGTAGTTCTAGTTGGAGGTGTTTTTGTTTTTAACTGAATCCCTCGTACAAGATCACTGATTTTTGTCGAAGAAAATAGTGGATCTTCGTTCTCAATCAAATGATTTACATTTAAAGTTGATTAAGCGAATTCATTTTGATTAAATGTTATGGAAGACACAGTATTCTCGTCACGTAAAAGAGCTGATTTTCATTGCGAGATTTCTGAGCGCTGCTTCCTGTCAAGATTCCTTTAGAAACTTAAGTGTCTGCCATGAGTGTGGCGAGTCTGGCGAGTCTTTACCTGGTAGGTCACAGAGTGCCTAATCTGGGCTCTTCTCCCCAAGATGTTTCTTGATTAAAAAAGTTCATAGTTTTAGAAGCAAACATTCTACAATCGATTAAGTGCATCAAATAACAGATAAAATTGAGAAGGCCCTGAAAGAAGTATCGAATATTTTGTTGATGTTTCCCAAGCTTTCGATAAGGTGTGACACAAAGGATTGGAATACTAAAATCCTATCTTGAAGATAGACTATTCCGTGTTAAGCACAATAACGAGTACTCCGACTTTAAAGAAATCACGACATGGGATACCGAAAGGGAGTGTTCTTGGTCCGATTTTATACTTGTTACACACACGAGACATACCGCAATTAGCTAAATTTGCGCACGACACAGCCATATTGACAATGGGCAACACGGTCGAGGAAACTACCGGAAAGTTGTAAAAAGCTCGTACTTTGCAAGCGCATAACTACACTTGTAAATTTTACATACAATAAAGTTTCAAAAGGTACCCCTCCGAATTAATCAATGGAAATCTGGTACACAAACGAAGCGAAATACTTGACGTGAAATTTAAATGGAAGGCATACATAAAAAAAAAAAAAAAATACAACTAGAGAACGAGTACAAAGAAATTAATAGATTGCGGGTGATATTCCAAGCTCGATATCAAAAATAAGCTGCTGCTATACAAGCAAGTGTTAAAACCCGTATGAATGTATGGCTTTTTTTTTATAATTTGCACGTGTGAAAGGGGTTATGAATACCGTTATACTAATTTTTAGGACACGGGCGTTTTTTTTTGAAGAAAGTGGAAGAGACAGAGAGAAAGACAGATTGGTGTAGTTGGTTTGAAACTCAGCTGGTATTAAATTTCAGTGAACTCCAAGGGTGGCTGTCCAGATAACTGGGGAGCTTGTTCGTTTTTGCTTTTGTCGTTGCTCATGATTCACAGTATTTTTTTCCATCCTCCTGATGTCACATCACGATCAAGTTGCATTTTAGCCATATGACCGCCCTACTGCCAGTGTTATGCCTTTGCAGTAGAGTTGACATAAGCTTTCGCAATTGATCGACTTTTTATTTATTTCATGGGAAATAAATAGATGAGAACCTGTAGCGTGACAAGCGATGATGTTACCACTACACCACGGCCTACCATGGCTTACAACTAAGGGTGTAACCAAGAAAAGTAATGGAAACCTTCTTCAAACTTTTGAAAATAAAGTGCTAAGGGGAATCGCGAACGCATCGTAGTATGTTCCAAATGACGATTAAGAATGGCCTCCGTCGATGGCGAAATTCAAAATTTCCCACAAAAGAACCAATGTGGAGAGTCAACATTGGTTCTTTTGTGTCTTTGTAAAAACGCTGTCCTTCAGACTTTGGAAAATAGAAAGTTCGTCGACTATAAGGGACAAAACCGTCCAATTTAGCTTAACAAAGAGCAACCGCACGTAACTAGGGGGCACTTAAGTTGGGAAGTCGCCTACAAAACGTAGAAACTATGAAATGTAAACTACCAGATAAGTTCTACTTAGTTGTAGTAGTAATTATGGTTGAAGGGAGGTGCTTCTAGTGAGTAAGAATCTCACACTACTATGGGCACCCGCTACCGGTCCTCATAGCGTCTCATAGAAGATTTACACCTAGTTTTAGATAGTCGACAGCGCAATGTAATTAAACTCGATGCGGTTTTATCTGACTAAAATCTACTTACGAAGCGATTCAAAGTTTAAGGATTATAATGAAAAAAAGCATCACTACGCCTCAAAAGATCTGCATATGATCTTTGTCGATCTGGAGAAAGCCTTTGACAGAGTTGAAAATGACGTAAAAATGGAAGTAAAATGCAGGGCGAGAATAACCGGGGAATTCGAAATTAAAGTAGAAGTCCACCAAGGCAGTCATCTAAGTCCCCTGAAACTGGAACTAAGTCGATGAAACTGGAACCACTAATTTTCCTTTCCACAGATGTTAGAATAGTACAAGATATGTACGATATGTACGACATAAAAATGAAAGTAAAATGCAGGGCGAGAATAACCAGGGAATTCGAACTTAAAGTAGAAGTACACCAAGGCAGTTAGCTAAGTCCATTGCTTTTCATTCACATATCGATGAAACTGGAATGACTAATTTTCTTTTACCAGACAATAGTGCTATCGTAAGTAGCAACACAACGACTGTTCAGAATACATTTAATAATTAGATTAAAGCATTAATAGATAACGGTTAAAGAATTAGCTGAATGAAAACAGAATATTTGCATTGCCATTTTTCTGAACAAACAAATACGAGTCCGGATATCCTGTTAGATAGAGTTATCGTTCCGAAATGCAATCAATTTAAATACATCGGCCCAATGGTAAATAGTCACGGGAATTGTGACGACGGTATCTGAGTGTGCGGTGGTTAAAATGGTGCGTCGTTTGTGACCAAAAATTTCCACTTGAACTCAAAGGTTTGCTTTATACAACAGTTATACGTCCGGCTTTAATGTACGCATCGCAATGTTGGACGACGTACAAAAAATATAAAGGAAAACTGTTAGCGGGAGTATCAAAACGAGACCTAAGAAGTATCTATATTCGCTGAAGCTTCCATGTAAAGAGAAAAGATCGTCGAAATATTCTATCCGAAAAGCAATAGCGACACAAGTTCCAGAAGAAGAAATGCAAACACAATAGCAAACTTGTGATCCAAGATAAAGAGCGGTCTGTAGAATGATATTGAGGTTGTTGAAATACAGAGAGATTAAATCTTGAAAAATAACGATGTACAATTTTTTTCTGATAAAACTTTTCAAGATACCAAGAATACCAATCTTCTGATTTCATGGCCAACCGTCAAACAAAATATTCATATGTAGTTTGTGTTATCAAAGTTTAGCCTAAAAAACAACATTCATGAAAATAACGATAAATTATTACTTTCGCCGATAACAAGTTGAAGAATGTGCAGAGAAACAATTTCTCCAGCGCATGTACGCTTAATTTGATAGACAGTTCAGTGCTCTAAATCACTCACTAGGTTAATCACTGTAAGACCTTGTACCCCAAATAGTATAGGCTTCAGCCCCCCACACTGTCTCTAGCGAATTAAGTAATCAAAAGATATACCAACCGTCTTTCTGACATCATTGTCCATATCACATGGTAGGTCTGAATACTTTATCTCTCGAACGTACTCTTTATCTGTGAACGTATTCAATGAAACCCATCGAAAGATTATAAATTGCACTTGAAGGTGTGTTTACGTGGTTTTGTGTTTACGATGACCAATTTCACATTCGTAAACACTTGTTAATGACTCAGACTCAGACACCTTTTGACAATTACACCAAGAATTTTTATTATTTAAAAACAAATCATCGACATATATTTACAACTTTATTCACCCTTAAGGCATTTCACAGAAAAAAAAACACTAAATTTTCAACTTTTGCTAAACAAAACACAAAAGCAAACAGCACTCATTTCTCCAATTAAACGAGATCACTCAGTCTCATCCCCAGCGTCTGACCTGCAATTAAAGGTTCACTGATAAATCTTGAGCTAGAAGATCAACTAGTAATCCACTCTTACCGGGCGGCAGCGTCCTCTAAAGTCGGTCTTGCATCTCACTGGAGATATCAGTATGCTAGCTTCCCTCGCATCTGAGGTGGACGCGTAAAATATCACCTGCCTAGGGGCTGAATTTGCTGCGGGGATGCTCACCAACAGCGAAATGAACAGCGATACGATTAACCAACTTATTGCTTTGAAATCCATTTTCGGACTACGGCTTCGTTGATTGAGTGAGTGGACGGAATGCAGAGCATTGTGGACTCTTATCGTTGCTTCTGCGCATTCGTAAGCCAGGATAGTCAATTTCGCTGCATAGTTGTAGGCAGCCGACGATCGTCGCTGAGTGATCGTTAGAAGTATGCTAAGAGATTTTTGCCAACAAAAAAATTATCTATTCGAATATAAAAGCATTTTAAAGGTAAATTTTTGTAGGAATGTGATTTCCATGAGAAAGTTTGGGAAGTTCTACGATTGGGTAGCCCTCATCCGCCCAACTCGGTTTGGCTCTTGGCATCTGAAATGAGAGAAAGGTAATTTTGTTTATTTTTAAAAATTATAAAAAGCTGTACATATACTATATACGTAACCTAATGTAATAAACTCTTTAAATGGCTTCGAATATCGCATTTAGTGCGTTTAGATATCTCCATCCGGTGGATATTTTAAACTTTACTGCTACGCTGTGTAAAGATAGAACATAAAAATCCCTATACAGCCTCTTCAGATCTGTAAGTCGAATCGTAAACATACATGACCCTGTGTCTATGTCTAAAATATCCACACATTTCGACATGAAATGAAATAAACAGAATGGGAAGTCATTATACGGAGTTTCACTACGAAAATGTTGGGACTAACGTTGAAGCTTTCTTTGAAAAGAAAATAAACTGTGATCTTCATCTAAATATTTTCGTTTTATGTTTACATGCGATTAAAGTCTCTAGTCAGCGGAACTATTGAAATCTGATATTTATTTGATGTCCTCCACCTTCAAATGACAATTATTTTTTTATTGCAAATGTGCCTAGATACTGCAAAGATTTCGAATTCTCTTTAATGATTGCTGGTGGTAGGGTGTAAGCAAATGCACTTATTCTTTTTATTCAGCAGATATTGGTGGATGTTCAGGTTAGGTTAGGTAGATGGGTGCCTTGTGACAAATAGAGTCACTGCTCACTTAGACCAACAATTCGGGTCCATTGTGCCCAATCATTTAACCCTGAAAACGGTGTAAAGTCCGTTGTTAGAACCGCCCAGGTAGTGACATAAATCTCTGGAGGACCGTAAGCCCTACATTACCTAAGTCATCCAATTCCGAGAAGAAGTAACTTCCAAGAGTTCTCATTATTATATAGTGGAGGTTGAACCTTCGTATACTGACGTCCACTTAATTTTGCAGAGCTCTTCAGCTAATGAGGGCCAGATTTAGGGTAAGAATAAGGAACGTTTATAAACATTCATAGGAAAAATGACGATTTCTTAAGACCCTTACAATTTAACACATAATGGAAACTTCGTCGCTCCTATGAGAGACAATGAGGCATGTTTTGCAAAATATCACATTTGTTCTTCAGGATTTCTACAACACTAATCGTATCATGGGCGTCGTGGCGTAGTGGTTAGTGTGTCGGATCACTACGCAAGAGGTTCCAAGTTCGAATCCCAGAAAACACCAAAAAGTTTTCTCACGATCCCACCTCTCGCGAACGTCTGACAAACATCCGAGAGTATTGTTGTCATGAAAAAGCTTCTCAAAAACAAATTGCCTTTCGGATACGGCACTAAACTGTAGGTCCCTTCCATTCGTGTGAAAAATATAACGCACACAACACGAGTGGTTGCGAGAAGCTAGGCTCTGGCACTTAAAGAGCTGTTGCGCCAAAATATTTATTTATTTTATTTATTTAATCGTATCATGTATGTACGAGTACGAGTACAGGACCCGGAAAAATTAAGTTCGGTTTTCACCACAGTTTGGATACGGAACATGAAGTGCCCTTGGTACAATTCTGAAGCACAGATATCAATAAAAAATCGCCGTAAACATTATCGCAGGTGGTGAAGTAATCCCACAATCCTAAATTGGGAATTATACTGTCAAGTATGTAATTAAGCTATCTGAATCATTCGTTTAGCGAAAAGAAGCTATTTTACGTCAAAGCTGAATGTGCAACTCTCCTCAAAGCAATTATTGTCCAATCTACGGGCGATTGGTGTGAGCAAAAAAGAAAAGTTGAACTGCTCGCTTGATCCCAATGAATTTAATAGTGAATTCCTGGTCAATACCTAAAGTCAACTGGGTTTCGCCCCACTCCATGAGCCTTTAGGTCAATCACAGTACAATTTTGACTTTAGAACCGTTGCTGAAAATGAAGTACTTGCAACTGTTCAAAAATCAAATGCTATTCCCTACTTTTTAAGCTCACTTACCCCCATAATCAACTATTGTGTAACATCTTCGACTTTTCCCCTCCTATGGGAATAAGCCAGAGTAACACCGGTTGCAAAAAAATCTCAACCTGTCAACCTATACCAAGTGACTACCGTCCAATTAGCATTCTGCCCTGTCTGTCAAAATTCTCGGAGAAAGTCCTTGCAGGACAGATTATTCGTCATCTTGAATCAGGGGGTCTACTATCCCAATATCAGTCTGGTTTCAGAGCGAATCGTAGCTGGTCTACTTCCATGGTGAAAGTGCTGGATGACAGATCTATGCCTTCTTGACTTCTCTAAGGCCTTTAACAGAGTTAATCACAAGGTATTATGTTGTAAACTTGTCTCCTATTTTGGGTTTAGTACTAGGGCTGCTTTCCTAATAGAGAATTATTTAAGGGACAGAACGCAGAGAGTTGGCATAAACGGCACCATCTCAGAAGTGAAAGAAATTTTGGTAGGGGTACCTCAAGGGTCCATATTAGGTCCTATTCTTTTCTGCATGTATGTAAATAACTTTGTACGAGTAAGAACGTATTGTTTCACTTATATGTTGACAATATCTAAATTTAATATCTTAAAGCTATTCAGATCTGGTCTGTAGATAACAGTTTGATTTTGAACCCATGAAAGACCCAGACTATACTGTTCTCTAATAGATGATGGGGACATCATTCCCTTGTTCATTTCGTTGAGTCTTATAAACTTGAAATAATGTAGGCCTAAAAAAAAATCATTGTCTATTTTTCTAGCTGCGAATATAGAGAACCGAGAGTGAGTCCTGGTCGATTACACACTGCGAAAATGTGGTAACTGCAGGTGTAGAACATTAACGTTCAACCCCCAAATAGTGTCACTTTACCCAGAAGCTCAAACCACAAAAGTTTCCAACACTCAAATCTAAAAAATATCGGTGATACTCTTGAATATAATGCGAAGGGAGCAGCGACGTGGTGCAGTATTTTGTAATATCATCCAAATACTGTGTGAATAACCCGCCAGGCCTAGGGCGGGAATTTCAATGGAATGGGCCATGCATTTTAAAAACTCTAACTCAGTACATATTTTCTCAAACGAATAGCAGACGCGATCCGATTTTGGTAAACAAATTTTTGTTGTTTAGAGGTCTTCCCAAGAAAGTAGTGTGAGAAAGTCTAACACAAGACGGCTACAATCGCAAGAGACCGCCAGAGCTTTTGAAAATCGGGTATTGTAGCCGTATCCTTTTATTTCTTAAGAAATCGAATATAGGCAATTGAAACTGTTCGTAGGCCTATACACCGGGCACATCAAGTTGAACAAGCATGCCTGCAGACTGGGACTGGTGACGTCCGGGCTACTAGGAGTAGGAGGAGGGCCTTGAGCACTTCTCCTGTGTCTGCCCTGCCACTAGGGCGCTAATGAATAGATACGTGGCAAGACATGTCCTGCTCGTGTTGACTTCTCTTAGGTGTTTAAGTTTAGGGGAAATCCTGGAGTTCATTCGACATACAGGACGTTTCTCGGATCCCTAAATCCAACCCGACTTTCCGTCCCCTCATTATTTACCTTTCAATTATACTCTCCCATATTTAATTAAAGGGCGTTTCTAAGTGCAAATCTGCTACAATGAAAATGAAAAATGTTTTGAGTGCCATTAGCCATGCGT
Organism: Pocota personata; assembly: GCA_963082735.1. Taxonomy (NCBI): domain Eukaryota; kingdom Metazoa; phylum Arthropoda; class Insecta; order Diptera; family Syrphidae; genus Pocota; species Pocota personata. The sequence continues at coordinate 8,886,305 of OY720430.1, forward strand.
AGCACTCTGGACATTGGTTCGTTGTAGCCACAATCAGTGTGGTAAAAATTAAGACAGAAGAGGGGTGGAGACCTTACGTTACGTGGGTTGGTGTTAAGGTAGATCATTTGGAGCAGCCCAGGGTAATCCATGTTTTCTGCTTATAACTGATGTACAAAGAATATATCTCGAGATACAGAAATTATTTTCAAACGTTCCTCATAGGGCGGTAAGTTATATCTATTGAATCAAGAAAGACCGCGCAAGCCAAAACGGATAAACCTGCGTTGGACAGCCTCAATTCGAAGGGAATGGGTGTCGAAACTGACCAGACTTGGCTAGCATATTCAAGGATTGGCCAAAGTCTGTAAAGTAAAGGGATTTCGTGACATGAGGCTTCGAGAATTCCTAGCACCAATGTTTCATGAAGCCTAACGAAGAGTTGGCTCTACTAATCACGTCTGCAAATCACGTATTTTGTGACGGTGGGAGATGAAATTGGGTTTAGAGGCCGATGGAAGATGCTGTGGTGAATATGTGACAGCTTGACATTTGTTGACATTGAGCTCAAGAAAATTGTGTTGGCACCGGGTTGGAAACCTATTCAAGTCATCCTGGAGTGGGCGAGAATCAGCGGGGGTTGATATACCTGAAGATTTTCATGTCATCAGCATGGACAGATAGATAAGAATCTGCAATCATACAGTCATGACTTTGATTGAAATGCTGAATATCAGAGGACTGACGTGGCTACCCTGAGGGACTCCAGAGGTGGTTTTTATGCGATAAGATAAAGAAGATTTAAAGAGGACTTTGAATTGCCGTGCTTCAAGGTAGGATTTGACCGTGGGCATACGAGGTAAAGAGATTCTCCAGAGTTCGGGAATGAGGGTATATTAGAGTCAAAACGAGTATTATGATATGCGTGCCACAGTTTATTTCTTCTGCTGGCAAGCGATCGTAACACTTTTGTAAGCCATAGTTGAGACGACGAGGAGTTTTTCTGGGGCACAAATGGGGTGGATTGTGCGAAACAGTTTAAAATTTCGGCATAGCATTATAGATAGTAACGCATGTGTTAAGAACTTGAATAAGGGAACAACTATCTTCAAAACAGCCGCCCAGAGAAGAAGATTTGCTCAGAAGATTCGTTCCCCAAAGTTTATTAACAATGCTCAAGGCCAGCTTCTTGTGGAAGACGAGAAAATTCTCCACAGATGGCGGTAGTATTGTGAAAGATTTCTGAACAAACAGTTTCCCTGGGTATATTTTCCTAATCATGACGGAGTGTCCGACATTACTGTCGACTACGATAACTACCTTTCCGTCAAGCTGATGTTACACACCATGAAGATCATTGGGCGGGTATTAGATGGCTGACTGCGGAAAATAATACGGCTATCTGATGACCAGTGAGGGATTGTCTCGGGTAAACCAACAACAGATGCAATCCAAAGTATAAGGATCGTAACTTGCACATGGTGTTGGTTGATTTTGAAAAAGCCTCCGATAGACAACCAAGAGATCTCTTATGGGTGGTGCTAAGACAACCAGGAGTTCCGGAAACCTACGTGCGCATGATCATGGGCATGTATGAGGGAGCAAGGACAAGAGTACGTTGTCCCGCAGGAGTCACCGAAGAGTTCCCAATCAAAGTCGGTGCACACCAGGGAAGCGTCCTCAGTCCTTTGCTATTTATTGCAGTCCTTGATTATCTGCTTGAAGGAAAAGTGACGGACCCCAAAGTGCATCAGTTATTCTTTGCTGACGATAGAGCTATCATAAGTGAAGATCAAACGTCCCTGCAACGAGCATTTGATGTATGGGTGGATGTTTTGGAGGGAAATGGATACCGTATTAGTTCAGAAAAGACAGATGATCCACACCGGCCTATTCAAGACATTTACTTGAATGGAAAAGTGTTTACCAAGTGCGAAAAGTTCTGGGATCTATGATCAATAGCGAAGCCGGGAAAACTCCGGCTCTACACCGAAGTTGTACGTCCGACGCTCACATACGAGTATGGCTCACAATGCTGGACAATTTAAAGGCAGCTGAGATGAAAATGCTTTGCATGACAGCAGGAGTAACAAAGCTTGATAGAATAAGAAGTTCAAAGATTAGATTCATGTAAAAAGAACCCATCACAAGAAAGACAGAGCACGACCGGCTCAGTTAGTATTGTCATGTTCAAAGGAGAGATCCTTCGAACTCCGTGAAAAAGACAATATCAATCAACGTTCCTACAAAATCGCGCAGACTAGCTGTAACAACTGTATCACACAAATGTAAAAACACCAGCATTTGATTGCCCTCAGTGACGAAGTGATCCGAAACCGGGAAGCCTGCCGGTAAACACCACAGGTGGACCAGTAGGGATGCAGTAAAGTGGGAGGGTTGTGTTTCTTGTACTCCGGATCATAACCTCGCCGTAAGGAAAAGAAGAAGAAGAACGCAGGTTATTTAGTTTTTTGACGTCTGCTTTACGGAAATTAAAAAAATGTATGAGTTCTCAGAATGTAGAATTTTGTTAACGTGTTAAGTGATAGAGGTGGGTGGTAGCTGTGTAATTTGAAGAGAAGATGATTCCTCGCTTCTTTTTACCTGAACAATTTTTCTCATAGAGGGGAATACAACGGGCCAATACTCGTATAGCAGCCTATATGAGGAGTATTCTGTCCTCACCCTCCATAACCAACCAACCAAAATCATTAAATGATTAATTTTAGATTAATTTTTCGAGTGTGTGGCCGCGTATCTAAAAGTGAAGTCACTTTATCGATCATACTGTCAAAGTTTCTAGAATTAAAAAACTAAAAATATATTCTGTGTAAAATTGTTTTTGAGGGTTAAATTGCTTTTCTGTTGAATTTTGATTGTTTTTGTCAGGCCATTTTTTTAAGCGATACATTTTTAGAGTGCTCACAGTTCGGGCATATTTGAATGTTTAAAATTTAGACAATTAAATTTGCGGATACACTTACTGTTTCTTGTGTTTATTGTTTGTTTTTGTTATTAAAAATAATTAATTAAATGTTTTAGAGGTTACAGATATTGTTTTTTAGTGTTCCGTACCATAATGCACACAATAGTACGCGGTGATCCAAAAATAGTTAAGAAAACAAATTGTAAGAATATGTCTTTGTGAGGGAGCTTTTCGGGGAAGAATGTACACCAAAAAAAAAGTATATTTGTACAACCCACGATGTGACATATTACATTAAAGCTGAACTTGTAAGGAGTTGAAAAATAACTCAAAAAAACAGGCAGACTCCCTCTCTATCTCCGAAACTATTAATGCCAACAAATTTGAAAACAAAAATGGATGCTGCAGATCTATGAGGAGGAAGGTGTAAAGTCACCCTACCATATCGTCCCCAACTTCAATGATTTTCAGACATCCGACATAACTCAAAACCCAAATTTCATTAAAATCCGTTCGTTGGCACTTGAGTTAGGCATATGGGAAAATTAATTTGAAAAGATTTCAAACCCCTCCGCTATCTTACCCCAACGCATCAGTCTTGTTTGGATGGTTGCTTTAAGAGAGTGAGGTTATGCTCTTGACTTAGGACTCCACTGGGCCCGCTGTGTTTCTGTTGATTCACGGTTCGAATCCTGATGTCAAGAATCATCTATTTATTTAGCATGAAATAAATAAAAAAGTCGATCAATTGCGAAAGCTAAGTCAATTCTACTGTGAAAGCAGTAGGGTGGTCATATGGCTAAAATGCAACTTGATCGTGATGATGACATCAGGAGGACGGAAAAAAATACTGTGAATCATAAGCAACGACAGTAATAGCGAAATCAAACAAAATACTCCCCAGTTGTCTGGACAGCCACCCTTGGAGTTTACAGAAACTTAATACCACCTAAGTTTCAAACCCACTACATCTCTCTATCTCTTCCTCTTTCCACAAAAACGCACGTGTTCTAAAAATTAGTATAAGGGTATTCATATCCCCTTTAACACTTGCAAATTATAAAAAAAAAGTTATGAGAGAGGATGTAGGTATTCAGATCATGGGGAGTATCAAAATGTAGATTATCTCATATAGTGATCGGGAAATCGTCTTGTTCATCTAGCGAACTCCACCGATTCCTTTCTTACTGAGGTGTGTTAGATCCGGTATCCTTGGGGATCCCAGTATCTTCAGTCTTAACCTCGCTATTGCAAGGCAGTGGCAGAGGATGTGTTCTATATCTTCCTCCTCCTCCTCACAGTTGGCACAGATTATTGTATCAGCGAAACGAGTGTTTACTAAGATTAATGTGCCCTGTTAAAAGACCCACCATTGCTCTTAACTGTGTTCTGCTTGAGTTGAAAGCTCTTTTTGCTGTGTTGTTAGTCGGTTCTATTACCACAGATCTGGCCACTTTACAGCGCATCAGTCTTAGTCTACGTGCCAAATTTAATCGAAATCCGTTTAGGATTAAGATTTTAAACCCCGTCCCCCATATTCCACTCACACTTGGGCCGATTTTGACAGTTTTTAGACGAAATGATCTACGAATGAGGTCTTTAGTGGTTCTCGAGAGAGCAAGAAGTGTTTGCTTGACCTGATCCTTTCAAAAGCGACCAGATTCTTCTCTTTTTCTTGGAATTAACGAGAAAGAAAAGTAAAAAAAAGCAACGAGTCAAGGTACTCGTAGATGCGACATTGCAATAAAACACAAGGAAGAAGGAGTAGTAGTAGAGTCGCAGTCAGTGGTGAAAGTCTGCTGCAGACTTGTTGACGATGACGACCAAAAGTCAGTTGTTAAGTGGAATGCTCCATTGGATCCATTCAAGTGACCAAAATGAATTGAAGATAGCAATATGTATAAAAGTTCAAGCCAAACAGGACTATTTACACTGAAGGCTTAGCTGCCTAACTATTTAAAAAAGCAGGGAATAGTTCTGGTACAAAGTATTAATCAACGTATCTGCAGAATATGGTCTGATGAAAGTATGCCCCATTTACCCAAGAATATTTGCAATTGGCAGCCTTCCAAATCTAGATGTGACCTACTTGCAATTAATTAAAAAAAAAAACGTATTTTTTCATTTCCGGGCTATCTACGTCAAACAATTTAAAAATTATCAAAACAATATCATAAAACTTACCGCTCTGGTTTTGCCGCCAAGATCCATTCTTTCGTCGTCTTACGCTGCCATTATTTCTCCTACGATTCCCATCGTTTGCCTCATCTGACGAGCTTACCAAAAGAATATTCCCATCACTTCTATGTCTTCGAATTGGTATCATTTTCCGCCGCTGACGATTACCGCTCAATTCGGCAAAATTATTCATACTTTGGCTCTGCGATGCTGGCACTCCAAGGTTTGCTCCAAGTAGTCCCGAACTATTCCCCTTCAGGGAGGAACTCGAAGGACTTAGAACATTCTCTGTGGAAGACGTCTTTGGTGGTCTACGACGAGTTCGACGCTGTTTAAGGGGCTCCTCGGCTACGACAATAGTACCAGCTCTGCTGGTACGAAGGAAGTACCTTGGTCCCATTTGAATTTGATGACTTTCGGCTGTTTCGAATTCTGGTGATGATAGTCGGCATTTCATTGCACTTAGTCGTTCGAGGATTGACCCGGAGGCTGTGAGGCTTGGGCGGCCGCTCGTGTTCGATCGTCGATAGCGGCGTTTCTCCTTGGGTTTTTGTTCCTCATCATCAGAAGCTGGATGAACATTGAAACGGACTTCCTTGAACGAAGAGGCTCGACGTTCGAATGGTTTGACGGTGGGTGTAGGAGCGTCTAGGTGCCCGCTAGAGTGAAACGGCTTCCATGTGGCTTTGGAAACGTATAGTCTATCGGGGATACTGTCTAAATCAGAAGAGATCGATGGTTCCAGGACCGTAGGTGGAATTAGCTTTGGTGGCTCAATGATTTTTTCTCTTAAACTTAATTTTCGCCTCCAAGGAGTGTTAATATTCACATCTTCTTCTAGCTGTGCGATACTTTTCTCACTTCTTTGTGGCGATCGATCTGAATCTGTCGCTTCGCAGATTTGCAAAGTTCCAAAGTCAAACTCATCGGGAACTGAATTTCTCCAAGGCCTATATCCATTCACCTTTTTATCCCCCAACATTACTGTCCGAGATACATCCTTAACTTCAGGGAAATTTCTATAATTCAATGGCTTCTCTTTAGAACGAAGACTATCGTAAGAAACGTCGGCACCCCTCGGCGGCTTATAACTATTTTTCTCTGCAGAATCCAATGAGCCCAGCCCGGTGTCTTCATCCTCTTGCAGAGATCTCTCAAGGTTGGTAGTCGCTGCCCTGAATATCTTTCTTCCTCTTCGCTTTGGCGGCTTTGGCGCCTTCTTCTCTGCTCTATAAACCGCATCATCCACTTGCTGATTGGCATCAACCAACAAGTCACCCTTATGATTGAATAACATGATCCTCGGCATCGCTATATTCGGCGATGATCTCGATGTCGTCAATTCCCATTTCCATGCGCTAGGTTTCTTCAACTTCAACTGAAGCAAATTATTATCCGCATCTGCATCGCAATAAATGCCGGTACCATCACCGCTGTCAATCCATGAATTTGACATTGCAAACTACCTGATGACTCACACAGGCAAGACCTTGTAATTTCAGCGGAACGCCACCTGTTACACACAAAAAGATACAATTAGATACACACACCCACACAAACAGATACACACGTATCTTGATTCTATTTCTCTTGATATCTCGCGACCTATAGTCCTACATCAAGTGAATCAAACAAAAGTCAACCGTGAATAAGAAGAAAATATCATTGGACGCGTGCCAGAGAATTCTGTTTATTTAAGAACCGCTCTTCACAAAAGTCTTAGGTGTGAAACGGAATCGAAAAGAATCTAAAAAAAAAAACCTCCAATAAATCCGAGACAACAAATCATATTAATTATTTATAGAATGGTATTTTCGATTTCCCCATTTAAAAGAATCTAGATCGATAAGTAGGTCCCGAGTATTTTTATGATCGATTCGTCGATATACACGGATAATGTATCGCGCACTTCGTCAGCTAGCCAGAGAGCCCTGCCTTCAAAATTGAAACACTTTGGTCTTGTGACGGAATCACGAGAACTAAATGACGTTTACCGTTGCAAGCCGTGCGATTTTGGATCACAAGCAGTCCGTTTGCTATGAGGTAAGACGAATAATTTTCTCGTAAAGCAGCCTTCGTTAGCAGAAACGTAATGAAAGACTGAGTGGTGTAGCATTGCTCGAGAAGGCAGAGCGTCTATAAGTATCTGCGGTGGTGAGCGTTTTATGTTTACGAGTATGTTGTTGGGGCGCGTGGGAGAAGATACAGATACAGTGAATTTAGATATACGAAGAGAACTTATTCATTCCGATCGGATGAGAGATTGTGTGGTTCAGAGACTAAATTAGTTAGCGGATACTAATATTTCGGGTGGTTGTACGCATGTACGCACGCGACTGACGTAGGAATGCTTTTTCGAGTCAAGATGATGGATTCTTTCAGTTGGTTGTAATTTTTCCTTTGGACAGATTTTTTGATGATGTGAATGAATAATGGAAGATGATTTGTGTGGTATTTGGTTGCCGGGCGGCGAACACTTGTGGCCCTTCAAGTGTATGCTGATTGTGGTTTTGTTAGCTTTTAGTGATAGTCAAGAGGAGTTTATACATAGATTGCTTTGGAGAAGAAGGTTACAGTAGGCACTAAAAGAGATGGTGTAGGGAGTTTATATTTTTTGCTATCTGTAGCTCCTTCCTAGAATAAAAAATTATAAAATGTGAAGCGTATTAGATCGTAAGCATTAAGCATACTGAAGGTAGTTGATTCGGAAGCCTGCTGGTGAGTGTTGTTTCGAAAAAAAGGCGTCGTGCATGTTTCAGTTTGCATATATCAAAAATTGTTTCGAATAAAGTCTCTCGAGGCATAACCGAGAAATAGGCATTTTTTAGAAAAACAGTTAATAACTAAAGTACGGCTTTATGATTTTTTTTTTTTTTACTAAAAACCTGAAAAACCATTTAGTATCATATGTCGAACCTTTTGGGGTTCGAGATACAATTCACTGAAAGGCAAACTTCTGTACGAAATCAGTATGTAATTTGGGGTTGATTTCTATTCGACGGGGAAACCGACATATTGGCCCTCCGATGCAGCAAAAACACCTTACCTAATAGACTTCTTCGTAACAAAAGGAGAGTCTGCTAATTTTGGGAGAGTAGAGGAAAGCTTTAATCTCTCCTCAGGTCATTCACCGGTAATTTTGACAATAAGTGACCGGCTAATGAAAGTAGAAGGTGAAACAAACTGGGATGGCTTTAGGAATGGTTGCGAAGAAAATCTTATCTTAAATGTATCGCTAAAAACACCACTCGAGTAGAACTTGGTAAATTTATTGAAGCTATTCAGAATGCCGCATGGAAAAGTACTCCTTTAAGGAGAAAAGTAACCAAAAACAGTGAAGCTAATTACCCGCCGGAAATAAAAGAACTTATTCATGAAAAAGAGGAGAGCACATATGGCAACAAACCCGCGTCCCCCAACATAAAACATATTCAAACTACTTATGTAATAAACTTAGAAAAACGATTAAAGATATAAAAAACCGCGAGACCTCTGCTTGTCTTGAAGGCTCAACAGCCGAAAAATGCACAAATTACTCCCTCTGGAAAGCGATGAAAAGTGTCAAAAAACCCCAAATGCAATCGCCACTAATCAGAAAAAATACTGGCGAATGGGCAAAGGGTGAAAAGGAAAAGGCGGATCTTTTTGCCGAACAACTAGAAGAAGCGTTTAAGCCATTTGATGGACAAACATTGATAGACGATCTTAGAGGTATGGCAACGACATCTGATACGAGGAACTTTAGAATAAAAATGGTACCCTTAACCGAACTTTGCCAGACGATAAAAAATTTGAAAAATAATAAAGCCCCTGGCTATGGGTTAATAACTGGACAAATAAACGCTTCAATTAGACTGTTATACATTCCAGATCCGTGGAAAGTGGCAGAAGTGATAATGATTCCGATACCGGGAAAACCTCCAAACGACAAGAAATCGTACAGACCGATATCGCTCCTACCAATAATATCAAAGGTATTTGAAAGACTCCTATTGAAACGCATCTAACCAGTCATTGAAGAAAGACGCCTTATACCTGACCACCAATTCGGGTTCAGAATCAAGCATTCCACAACTGACCAGGTTTACAGAATAACCGATGAAATTGAAAAAAAAGCCCTAGAGGGAAAACAGATTTGCTCTAGCGTTTTTCTTGACGTCTCTCAAGCCCTCGACAAGGTTTGGCACGATGGCTTGAAGTACAAGCTAAGACGGGTTCTTCTGGAATACTTATTTAAGATCTTAGAATCCTACCTTGAAAACAGATTATTTCGTTTTACACACGGTACTGAAAATTCCGAGTTCAAGGAAATTGCCGCTGGAGTTCCGCAAGGAAGTGTTCTTGGTCCTGTTTTATTTTTGCTGTACACTCGAAATATACTCCAAACTGAGGGCACCATAGTAGCTACGTTCGCGGACGATACGGCTATTTTGGCAGCGGAAAGTTCAATCGAGTCAACAACTGACAAACACCAACGAGCTTTGGATAAATTCTGCGACTGGATAAAACTTTAGCGCATTGTTCTTAAAGACACCAAATCGACACATGTTAACTTCTCATACAAGAAAATTAACAATCTACCCGTATTCATTAACTCGGTACAAATACCATATGCAAATGAAGCTAAATGTCTGGGGAGAAACTGAACGTCAAAAAATAAAATGCGATGTGCTTGGAAATCGCTTTAGAGAAATGTATTGGCTATTCCAAGCTAAGTATATACAGTGCCGTTCGAAAAATGTTGGTCAAACTTTTTTTTTCGATTTTTGTAAAATTTGTTGCAATAACTACATATTTTTTTAATGAGGATTTGTTTTCTTATGCGGTTTCAATCGTTTCATGATACATTAAGAGTGTTACAATTTTTCACATGCGGTCACGGGAGCAAAAAGTTGGACCGCAAAAAATGGGTTTTTTAGGTACCCACCTCATTTTTAGGGATTAAAGAAAAATGCTTTATTGGTGCAGTGTTTTTGTTTTTTTATTGCTTCTCAGAAACATTCTCTATCTAATTAGTACTTTGTTGGACCTCCCCTTGCTCTTATTACAGCTGCACATCGGCAAGACATTGACTCAGGTAGGTTTTTCCATGTGGAAACAGGTATGGTGTTCCAGGTCCGGGATAAGAAAATTTTTTAGGTTTTCGAGTGACTCTGGACGGTTCTTCGCAACTATAAGTTTCATTATTGAGTAGATATTCTCAATTGGATTGAGATTTGGACTGTAGGGAGGTCAACTTAATACATTGACATTATCTTCGAAGTACTTTTTAACCTAAGAAATAAAAAAAAAAAAAAAAATGCAAATATTATATTTAGTCATAAAAGTTCTAGCTTATTTAAAAACTTGATATTAGTCTTTCATATTGTAATATGCTGGCTACGGCTCGAGTAGATAAAACGATATTCTGTGAAATTTATTTCTTTATTTTCTAGTCTATAGAACAATTCAGGTTCACACTATACTATTCTTCGCAATTTCTTTTCTTACAAGGTCTCTTTCCTCTCAAATCACTTTATCTCCTTTCAATTACTTAATTCACAAATCCAAACTAATTACTTCTTCTTGTTAACTCTCAACTTTCAATTTATCACAAAATTACAACTTCGCCCATTATCACTTTTCTAATCTCTTCGCCACGGTTTTAAAACAACTGCCTCTTCTCGATCGCCATCTGTCATTATATAGCAGAAGTTTCTGATAGCTAGAAACTTCTAGCAAATTCTTCGACCACTGGAACAAAATACCAAAAAATTCTGATGTAACAATTCCAAGATGACAATCATTTCGTGCAGTTATGATTCTCTCTTATCCGTGATATTATCCGAACTGTGGAGATTAACCGCAGACACGAACCCCGAATGAAAAGACACTTTGGAATGGGCTGGAGGAGCGTAGTTATTATTCTACATTATTGTAGCATCCTTTTAGGTGATGTTACAATATTAAAAAAAAAACAAGTGCATACTTACAATTTTGGCTGTACGGGAAGGAGCATTGTCCTGTTAAAAAATGAATCTTCAAAGCTCCAACGCAGAGTGCTCTACTACATTTTCCAGAATCCGTAGGTAAAATGTTTGCATGTCCATGGTTACAACAAAGCTTCCAAGACAGTTTCACGATAAACCATTGCATTTATATTAACGCCACGGTCCCAAAAAAACGAGCGGAGACCGACCATCGGCAGTCACTGCGACCCAAGCCATCAAAAACGGTGGCGCTTGCTTCCTTGCGGCCATTTTTTGGTTGAAATTATCGTATGGCAGGTAAACTCGATCATTTTGCTCTAAGGCTTTGAGTTCGAGCTTATTTTTCAGAATGTGTTGCATTCGTTCTCTGGATACGCAACATCGTCAACAGTGCTAAACATAGCTCAGAAGTTATTTTTCTTCCGCTACGTCGCGGTTTTCGTTCGATTCTGGCCTTCACACTCCGAATCACTGTTGACGATGTTGCTGTCTTTTTCGGACCACCTCCAATGCTGCTGGTTTAGTTGTAACGCGATATGGTGCGATACACGAACATTTTGTTCACTTTCAAATGTTCCCGCTCAAGAACAATAGTGATTTTCCAGCCAAAAAAGCCGCAATAACACTATTACATTTGAATTCCATTGTCGATAAAACAAAAACTAAACACGCGATGAAAAAACCCTTACACACGCTTGTCAACAATGAAATGAAGTAACAACTGTCAAATTTTCTGCGCTGTCATTCGTAGTTTGGCATACACAGCGACGTGAAGTTGGTAACAGTTCATGTCAGCCACCCTGTATTATCTTTTGCAAATCTCATAATATGTATAATTCTTTATTTCTAATTTTGAAAAGTTCTTTCCCATTTTTAAATTTTGTATGCACCATTATAAATCCTTTGAAGTGGCATTATCTCTATTTATTATCTATGGTCTAAACGAATCAATAACTCGTTCTCTAATGCTTTATAATTCTGTTTCCAATGAGGTCGACCTAGCAATGAGAAGGGATACTTATAAAAACTAACAGATTGTGCAATCCATTGATGAATATTAAAATAAAAAAAAAAATATACGAGTAGTATATTTGTTTTTATTGTAACTGCTCCGGAACAATGGGAGCCTGAAGTAACGAGTTGGCCATCTGCTAGTTTCTTTTTAAATTACATGCCTGCTGTACGTAAGTTTGTGAAGAAAGTTCGTGAGATTGGTATGCTAATTGATAACACAAGTGATCCTCATGTTGGTGCACTCAGCCGAGAATATTAACCCGAGATCCTCAACTCGCCACAGATTTCAGCAACTGTCTGAGGAGAATTCTGCATAAAGACCTCTGATTATGCAAGGTCCAACTGACTCAGAAATTGAAGCTGTTAGAGCAACTCAAAATTCTTCTCGGCGGCTGTGTACAAAAGCAAAACTACAGAATTTGGGACTCGGAAAACCCACACGTAGTCGTAGAGCAGCGAATGCATCCACACTGTTTGGTGTGGTTTGTGGAACGGCGGCATAATTGGCCCAATTTTCTTCGAAGATGAACGTTACGGTCAACGGAGAGCGCTACAGAAGCATAATAATCATTTTTTTCTGACCAAAAATTGAGAAAATCAACTAGAACGATCTCTGGTTCCAGCAAGATGGCGCCACGTGCTATCTAAGCCATCCAACAATCGATCTTTTGCGCACCAAGTTCAATAGTTGTGTATTCAGCCGTTTTGGTGATGTTGCTTGGCCTCCGCAGAGTTGCGATTTGACGCCGTTGGATTTCTTTTTTTGTAGAGTGCTGTTAAAGTTCGATGTTATGCTGACAATTCAGAAACGATTCAGGCACTTAAGTACAATATTGATGGAGCTATTTCTGAAATAGGGCCCCAAACCATTGAAAATATAAAGCAGAATTGGGTTGACATGATGGCCTACTGTCATGCCAGCCGAGGCAGCTATTTAAATGAAATTTGTCTCCATAAATAATTAGAAAGTGTGCTCTCTTTAATAAAGTAAAAAAAAACTTTAAAAAATATTGAATGAATTTTTTTATAGCAATTTTAAAAAAGAAACCATCAGATGGCCCTTTACCCTTATTTTAATGCTTGATTGGTTCTTTTGTACTACACACTTTTGTCTTGAGTTCTTTCTTGTTGGCGGTTGATAGTACCTACATATATCACCCATATTGATGGCTTACTCGCAGTACGTAACTCCAACTGCGAGTAGGTAACATCACACTTGTAGTAGTTGGACTCGGATGTACTAAAATCACTTTGGGTAGAACATTTTCTATGATTGCATTTTTCTGATAAAAATAATCACAACGGGAAGTCGGCAATCGGAAAAAATGTGTGTCGACAATATTCATTTTGACACTTATTTTGACTTCAGTCTAAAGAAGCCCCTCAAGAAGACATACAAACATTCAAGCTAGCACACAAGGGCAGCCATCTTTTAATACTGTTTTCATGAAATATTTTAATATATATAAACATTTTTTGAATAAGTTTCCTGGGTAATTACCAATAGGCATGATGGTCTAGATGAGTCCGTGACTCACAGGCGCCTTGTCACACGCGCCAGATAATCAACACTGTTCAAAGGTTCTACCACCTGCGCTCGTTTAGTATCATTGTCGTCCGTGAATCATACCATGCTACAACTGAAACTCTATGTGAACCTAATCGAAATCTTCTAGTATCGCAGTCTACATTTAGTAACATTCCCTGAATCAGCCTACACTGTCTTAAATTACTTGGAAGCAGCTCTTAATCACTCCACTCACTGATTGGATGGTAGCATTTCATAATAGTTCCTATTGAACTCGGGAAACCCATTCCACTGATTTGATAAACTCGCAAAGGCGATAAGATCGTGGGAACTGCTGCATGCAAAAAGCTTCCATCTATGCAATCCCCACATCATGCGAATGAACTACAAACACTGCGGCTTGGTAAAATTTCCATAAATACACCACGTGCCCGGGAACTCCAAGTACTTCAATCCGAATGTACTTGCATGATCATCTCTGCTCGTGTGTTTGTTTTGTGGGAAAGGCCAAGCTTATTACATTATTAATGCCCACGCGCTATCACATAAATTAGAGACCTACTTTTGGCGTCAATTTGCAATCAGCGTCGTCGCCTAATTGACTTGTGTTGCGAAAACCAGACATTATTTGAAGCCGCAACAGCAGCGGACCGCACTGCATTGTTCGGTTCGGCGTCGTCGAGGCTGCTTCATCGTGATGGCATCACAAATATTCAGGATGGCAATACTAATATTCTTGACAATAAGTCTCGTCGGTGAAGGGTTGGCAATGCCAATGTCAGAAAGCACTGATACAACTTTTTCGATTTGGACGCGAAAACTGCAACTTCTCGGAGTACCCTGTAAGCTGGTCGATCACGCCGGCAAGTGCCGTAAGGAGAGGCAATACACTTAAAGGCAGAGACTGAAAGCAAAACCGATAAGGAATCTTCTTTGTTATAATTTTCTGGGTCTGACCTCTGACGCAAGCTAGTGATAGTGCCAAGTCACGAGTGGACTGCGAGCAGTCATTATCATTTTTAGAGCAGAATCAGTACACAGTTCTGGGCAGAGGTACTATAAGCCCGCAAGAAGCAGTAGTGCAGCATATTGTGTAAAATGTTCTCGAGGAGTTTGATTTTTGTTTGCCTGCTGGTGGGCGTTGTGCTGTTTTCCAGTTTCGCAATGTCGTTTATTGTCACTCCGACTGGATCGCCGAAACGGACGACGACTCAATCACCGGAAGGTATTGGCCCTCGTATTCTGATTGAAGCCTTAGAGAAATGTAAACTGGACCATATGGGACGGTGCCGTGACCTGAGGATCTACTTTCCTAAAGACTAAGGTGAATAGTGATTAGTGTTATGTAAAAAAGTGATGTCTAATGGAAATATATATGTACTCGTACTATAGATTGTAAATCTTTGTTCATTGCTTTGTTTTGAGTCAACGGTTTGTGAAGTTTTTCTTGATGCGACGTTTTGAGTAGGTGCTCGTATAATCAGTGCCCAATTCTAATACGCCATTTCCTGATCGTATCGCACTTGCTCAGTCTATCTTGTTCTATAAGATTGTGCTATTGAACTTGGTTGCCGATGAATTAAAAACAAAATTCAGGATTGCAAAGTTCACAGCGGCTTCTCGGATTGAGACGAAGCTTATCTGAAATTCAAGTGTAAATATTAGTAGCTACGTGCTAAATGTATTAGGAAATACCCATGACGTGCTTTGTGTGCAGTGTTTTAGAGTTTCTTATTTTATTTATGAATTTAAACAGCAACTTTCCGTTTGCAATAATTTTATTTTTTAACGACCGCACTCATCTTTTCATCTTTTTAAAGTTATCTCATCCACCGCTTTGTCATAGCTGCCTTTTCAGTGTTTTCGCACACAAGTTACAAATACGTCATTGTAATTCAAGTTACTCAGACGGAATTCGCAGAAGCACCAATGTATCGTCGGAGTGTTGCTGAACTTTGCAAATGAGTGTATCTGGAACTTGAGTCACCTCCTTTGTAACTCGCGTCGTCAGCCTGAGCGGGTGTGTTGTCCATGAGTTAGTTTCAGTATTTCAATGATTTTTACATTTTGAATTGTGGGAGTTTTGAAATTTATTTTAGGTAGTACTACAGTATGGGGTGGAGACGGGCCTCAACCCAACCAACAAGTCAAATTTTTCAAAGAAGGACAAGATATCCCTGTGACTATTACAACGGATATAGCAATTATATTTGCAAATCGGCCAAAAAAAAATAATTATTAAGAGAGTGCACCTCAAATATGAAGGATTGTCTCTAAAGACGGATCACTTTAAGACAAGCTAAATTCCAATGTGACCAAAAAGTGCGACAAAAACACTGCAATATCCGAAAGGCAGTAAATCTTTTTGGTCTTTCGTCAAATGAATTAAAGATTCAAACGAATTATCGACCATTCCAGCGCTTGGCATTAACGATAAAAATATTACGAACTCCAAAGAGAAAGCTAATCTAGCAGATGTGCAATATTCGCATTAAATTCTACGAGTACCTTTCCGGACAACTCTCTCTCTCCACTTATGTTGAATCTAGTTCAATATTCTTTGGAGCCCGTTCAGTAGCTTGAGTCCTCACAGATCTCTATTGTAACAAATCTTTAGGTCCAGATGCAGTTTTTCCCGTTGTTTTGAAGAGGTGTTCTTTTACCTTGGCCAAACCTCTACGTAAGCTCTTTCATTTGTCCTACTCCATAGGCATTTTTCCTGATATTTCCCAAAAATGGGTTATAAAACCTCCCCTTCTAACTACAGATCGATCATGGAGAGCATTGTCAATTTCTAGCTCGCGAGGTGAAACAATCTAATAAATGACCGAAGGTATGGTTTCCGGCATCAGCATTCCATATTCCAGAATGTAGAGCAGTTTCCCTTGATGTATCCAAAGCTTTCGATAAAGTGTAACACATAAATAAGGTTCAATCTTATAGTGTTAGGGGCATCTTCTCAAAACGGATTGCAAGTTCTTTAAGTAGTCGATCAATAGAAGATTTTTTAGATGGATGTACTTCCAACCACTTCTCAACTAATGTTGGTGTACCCCAGGGTTCAGCCCTCTCTCCGACCCTGTTTCAACTTTGTATCAACGATCTCCTCTCTCTTGTTTGCTTTTCCTTAGAGGACGATTACGGTCATGCCTCAATTCTAAACCGATGGAATATATTTAGACTCCGGACGGAAACGGACTACATCATCCCCATTCCAAACTGCAACCGAAAGTTCTCTATTAGAATTCATAGCAGGGAGGAATGGGATGAGGGAAGAATCTGTCTCGAGAACGAACTGGCCATCTTTACCGATGGATCCAAAATGACTGCCGGTGCTGGTGCAGGTGTCTACTGTGAGTCTCGAAATATGCGTAGCTCGTTTAGACTTAAGGATGGTTGTCTTCCAAGGCGAAATTGCTGCAATAAAACTAGATATGGATATGATTATTGAGGAAGATATTTCAGGCAAATAATCAATATCTATGTTGATAGCCAAGTGGCCATTAAGGCGTTAGAGTCAAAATCACTAAGATGCAAGCTCGTAAAAATTTGTAAAAAACGACTGGATGTTATCTCAGCGACCAACATGGTGACCCTCTGCTGGGTACCGGGTCAAATGGATATCTCCGGTAATGAAAAAGCGGACGAACTAGCCAGAGAAGGTTCACTTACAAGCCGTTCGCGGGCCCTTTCCAAGGCTATTGTACCGCTTAGCACCCTATATAGGGAGATAGACATCAAGTCTAATGAAGAAGCTAACAAACGCTGGTGTCGATTAGATACATGAGCGACAAAAAGAGATCTATCAAGAACTAAGTCGAAGGGATATCCGCATTGCTGTTGGCGTCGTGACAGGAGTGATTACCTAACTGTGTGTTAGGTAATCACGCAGCACGGCTAGGGTTACCTCATACCGACTACTGTAGAAGCTGCAGGGGCGTAGAGGTAGTAGAATACGTTCATCATCTCCTGTGTGATTGTCCAGCTCTGGCCATCGAAAGAAGCCTTGCTTTTGGCAGATACTTCTTTGCTTAGAAAACTCCTGAGATTCATACATTTATCTGGGTGGTTTAGACTAGTGGTTGAAGATTGAAATTTCTAGGTTCCTAGGGTTCTAAATATTGGGCACAATGGACTCTTAGTAGTCTAAGTGAGCTGTCAACAAGTGCACCCAGTTACCTAAACTAACCTAGCGGACGGCAGCACTTTGGACTTTGTTTATTCTTTATCGACTTTGAGCTTCCACGGAACTCAACTCTGACATTGATGCAATAATCAATTGGAGTGTGAAAAACTGAGTTGAAGCAGTTAACAACATCCATGAATCTATGCCGTATAGCGGAACTGGGATGACCTTATAGGGTCACCATTGGGTAGCACCAATTGTCTTTTTACCCCAAAGAAACAGCAGTTGGTCGATAGTGTCATTATTTGAATTTACAGCAGGGCCTAGGAAGACAAAATACTTAACTTCCCCAAAGTAGTCATCTATTGTGACGTACTCTCCAAGTCGCCGATATTGACTGTCCTTTTTTGATGGCAGCAAACGAGTATATTTGATTTTGCTCTCGTCAATACTTACAAAAGTACCACTTTCGCCTGCTGCGTTCTTCCAATTAAGCCAATGTTGTCTTAGTCCTTTTCTTACATTGAAAACCTCGGTGATGGTGTTACCGACCTTGATGGAGTAGCATGCATTCTTTATCGTCATGCTGCACAGACGGACGAGTGTGGCAGGGATGGCTCTACACAGTTCGTCCTTATAGGCGCTATCATAGGCGACTTTATAATGGATAAAAAGGTGGTGAGTATCGATTTGAAAGTAATGCAGGCTGAATTTCTATTCGTCGGGCATACTTTCTTCCAACCATATCTTAAAAGTGAGTTGATGTATACTCCATGCCAAATCATCCCCAGCTGTTTTAAATAGCTCGACAGTTAGACCGTTGGCTCCAGCAGCCCTGTTCGATTTAAGCTCAGGTATTACCATCTTCAATCCGCTTTGGTGGACGGAATTTTTGATCATCTGATGGAGCAGTCCTCCTGATGGTGATGTTTTGGTCGTCACTGGCGTTTAACAGTCTGCAGAAGTGATCTTTCTGAGTTCCCAGCACCCACTGTGACACTACGACTAGATTTCTGGTAAAACTTTCGAACATCATTCCTGCTATAACACCTCTCCATTGGCACGATCTCGCATTTATCATGTTCTTGCTTCTTCTTTCAGAAGAGAAGGGAAGTACACCAGCTCCTACGTGTTCTTTCCTTCTCTTCTGCTTGTAAATGTCGTAAGCTCCTCTCATCACGTCTATGCAGCGTCGCTTTATAAGCCTTTTGCTTCGTTGTGTGCGCTTGGTAGCACTCTTCATCAATCCAGGGATTTCTTTGTAGTCAATGCGAGAAACCCAGCACAGCCGAGATGACATTCTTGATGGCTTGCTGACAATGATACCATTGCTCATCTGCGCTTAAATTTGGCGGCATTGGACTTCTTGAGAGGTTCAGGGATGCTCGATCGGCGAAGGCTAAGGCAGTCTCCTGCGATTTTGGATGTTAGATTGTCTCACAGTAATTCTTTGGTGTTTTGATGTTTTGGATATAGGAGCACGCACGTGGAGAGAACAAGGTCCTTTTATGAATATGGAGGTGCGGGAATCGTATGCTAGCTACAGTGAATCTACAGCCTGAATCAATTTCCAGAGGTGTTGTCGTGCAGGCTGAGTTTTCTGACGGTGTTGGCGATAATGCCATTTCTTTGTACTTAGGCGTTCTATTTAACGTCGCTTCCATGGGCATTAACACTAGATCTTCTCTAGGGTGCTATCATCTTTCTCTCGCACATACGTCTTAGATTCGTTTCTTTTTAATCTTTGGCTTTAGATTTGTTATCGGAAATGTCAACACCAGTGCTTGCTTTAAATGCTTTTCACTGGAAGAAGTACTTAGGTGAAAAGTTTTCATTCAGATAAAGGAAACAAAAATAAAAAGTTCCGAGAATATTATCAAGAAGTATAAATCCGAGCGGATTTAGCAAGTCGGGTTGTCATTATATTCCTCAAATATTTGACTAGAAAATCATCTTGCGCTGTCGTAAGTTTCTCGAATTAGAATTGAGAATTGAGCTGATGATGGCATTCCTGAATTCATAAACCTTAAACCATTCTACTTTCTGTTGCCAACGTATATTTATCATTTATTAACAAACAATCTTCTGAATCAAATCGGCAATTGCTGCAATCCTTGGTACTGCAATCCAATAGGCTGCCAAAATCAGACGAACAATAAATTCGTTCCAATAGTTTGTAAACTTATAGCTTGATGGTGATATCACAATAATAACACAAATTGATTGGTTTCGAAGATTTGGAATGCACATAGGCAATGATTTGTTAGCCCAACGACAGCGCCTGCCTCCGTTCCTCTATACAGAACGTGACATTTAGACCCATCTATAGCTTTGATAATAGCAATTAATTTATCGGGAATACTTATCCTGTGTAAGGAACTCCAAACAAACTCTCTACGACACTATCGGCCACCTTCTCAAAATCGATCAACAGCATGTGAAGTGGCGAACATCATCATCGTTGATGATCCACAGGTGTGGATGTGGTTCACTTAGGAGGATCTAGATCGGAAACCTGCTTGTTCGACTCCAGCAGGCAGCACGCAGATACGCCTCCAATTTTGGCACTGCATTGAATTTCCTTTCTTAGTAAGCACTTCATCCATTCGTAAGGAAAGCTCTCGGCTTCCCAAGCTGTCTCTATAAGTGGGAGCAGTAGCTTAGTCGATGTAGTTAGCGCTACTCTTAAGATCTCCGCGGGACTACCGCCACGTCTTACCGCTTTGATGTTTTTCAGTGCCTCGTAGTGATCGTGGATCGTGGTGCGTATTCGGTCTGATTTGGGAGCATGTCGCTAGTGAATACACGGCTCCAAATCCACTTCCACTTCTTGAGCTGGTCCTCATCCGAAATGAACAAAGAACCGTCTAGACTTTTCACTGTGTGTTGGCTGCAGCTACGACCACCTTTCAGATCTTTCATGATTCTGTAGACGGCCCTGCTGCCGCACTTGCTCGGAACTTCTTCTTGTTGCTGAACTTCTCTCATCTTCATGCGATATAGGGACTCTACTCGCTCCTCCCTGCTGCTGGAGTAGCTAAAATACGAGCTTTCAGCTATTTTCGTTCGTCGATCTCCAT
The DNA here is from genome assembly GCA_963082735.1 of Pocota personata. Lineage (NCBI taxonomy): Eukaryota > Metazoa > Arthropoda > Insecta > Diptera > Syrphidae > Pocota > Pocota personata. The sequence continues at coordinate 8,907,105 of OY720430.1, forward strand.
CTCTAGGTATCCTCGGAAAGCCACGCCCTATGTTCTCACTGCGATCGACCGACAATTCTTCCTTAAAAGACAGAATATCCCAGGCAACAAAAAAGTGGATGAGCTCGCTACAGATAGTTTCCAAAATGCACCCAGAATTCACCAAGAATACCAATTAGCTCTATAATCAAGAAAATCTACGGACTCTATAATACATAGTTAGGTTAGGTTGAGGTGGCTCTCAGCAAAAAAAAGCCAATACACTTAAACCAGTAATAGGTCCATTGTGATACCACAAGCGGTTTGGAACGCCGCCTCTAGCCTGCTCGTTGAACAATTTGAAGCTTCTGATGGAGCGTAGAAGGTCTCTAACGTCTATATTAATCAGATCATTTAGGTCCTTCTTTTGGAGAGAGCTGGGCAGGTGCAAAGAAGGTGAAGACTAGTCTCTTCCTTCTCATCATCCATGTAGCTTCTGCAGAAATCGTTTCAGAAGACACCAAGCCTTGTTGTATGCTTGCATATTAGATAGTGTCCACTTATGACATCAATAACAGTGCTGATATACATTCTATTGAGAGAAATAATCGGTACTAGATCGTTTCAGATCCAGCTTACTCGTAGGCCAAATTCGTTTTGTCGCTAGACAAGTTGTACCCTTTGACTACCTAGAATTTGTCAGAGAATACACGCGTTTGAATCATTTGAATGCACGCACATTTGTGTATTCCATAGGAGATCTCTTTTCTAGTTAAGAAAAGTCCTGACCAAAACACCAACAAGGACATCTTCTATTAAGAGAGTTGATAGCAGCTTGACTAGCTGGTATGTGGATATGGTAGATACATACTCATTGCGTATTGCTCCCAACAATATGCATGTGTGACGCCTCAGTATAGTGCAGAATGACTAGAACTAGAAAGAAATTTAACCTGTTCCCCCACTACCTGTTTGCCAATGTCCCGCCCTGGTAAGAAGATTTAGAGTTCTTGCTAAGTATTTCGTAGCTTTTCGATGACTGAATGGACTTATCTTATTTCTATTCCTATTACTATCTGGCTGTCATTATATTTAGATACATTTGTTGCAATATCAGAATTTCGTCATACTTATGGCGCTTGAGTCTTTTTCTCGAAAAAGTTTGTCACTCGGAATACTAAATTAACTTTTGCCAGTCATTCACAGACTTTTACTCAGTAGAAAATGATTTATATATCTGTAGGTAAATATTCAATTCATGCATACGAGTACAGTCATACGTATATCATTCTTATCGGCTTCGATCAGAAGTCAACAGGTTGTTGAACACCCATCAGCATTTTACACTTTTCTTGCTATCAATAAAGCATTACACCACCGAAATTTACTTTTGCCTGTCATGGTAAATATTTAAAGAACCCATTTCATTTGAGAAGTATCTAGTACCACTTATGTAGTATATATACGGATACAGTTGGGCAATTTCGCAATGTTGTGTCATTCAAAAAAAATTGAAGGAGAACTCCATTCGGATTGCCATAAAAGTATACAAGCACTTTAGCGTCAATCATGCGGTTCGCCACCTCTTTCTTGGAATGCACTTGTCTCTGGTTAATGAACTCTATACATCCCACGCAAACTCAGTGCAAAACCTGGACTGGTCAGATTGATGCCGCCAGCAGGCGGTCTGTTTTAGTCACACGGAGAAAACCAAACTTTCAGGTTCAATCTACATATGACGCGGTTATAATTGGGTTAAACAATCTTTTTTGAAAAAAAAAAAAAAAAAAAAAAAAAAACTTGAAACTTCAGTGATACATTTGGTGTTTTGCCGGTTTAATCAGTTTTGTGACTTTGACGAGGAGATGTGTTCGAAATTATCTGCGGTTCAGATAGCAATCTTAGTACTTCTGGCGATGACTCTGGTCAGCGTAACTCTGGCGATTTCTATAGAAAATGTTAAAGACCGTCGTCATGTTAAAACGCCACGATTACTTCGAATTTTGCATGTCCCATGCAAGAAGGTCGATCATGCCGGAAGATGTCGCGGTGAAAGAGCTAAAGTCTAATAAAGTGTCGGTAAAGTTAAATTCAAAAAAAAAAGCGATAAGGGAGTAAAAATATCTTTTTATTTTTTTATTTTCATTTTACATCGGATTAGATTTTAATCATGTCTTGACAAACACGTGATAACTAGCGATAATTTTAAAACTTGTATAAATGTGTAAACAAAATCTATTCCAATAGTCAGTGGGATATTTAGAAAGTGGAAAGTGGAAGTTATTTTTAGAAGAAAATATTGTGTTGATGAACACTTAACTCGTTTGAAAAACAAGTAGTACAGCAACTAAAAAGGTTCAATATCGGATCAAAGGATCGATGCCAAAATCTTCTTTCAGAGTAGGGAGTCAAGTTTCAGGACCCGATGCTTCTCATAAACTCAAAATCGAGATTTGTTCTTAGTTGTTTTGGTAGACTTTTCCAAACGAGTAACTTGAAATTTCATATTCAATTGTTTTTAATCCACCTACGCTACAATAGAGGAGAATAAAGTTAAGAATCGATTTTTTCATATAACTATTCAGAAAGAGAATTAGACGGAGGTACTTTAATATAAGAGGGTGCGTCAATAAATCCCGGAAAAATTAAATAAGGAACACTCTTTTCGGTATAAACACATTTTATTTTTCAACACAGTCTCCTTTTAGCTCTATACACTTCATCCAACGTTTCTCCATTTGTTGATGCCCTCCAAATAATACGATTTCTCGAGACCCTCAAAATAAGCGATTGTTTCAGCGATGACCTCTTCATTCGACCCAAATCTCTTACCTCCGAGCCATGTTTGGAGACAATAAATAGTCGCAGGGGGCTAAGTCTGGGGAATATGCTGGATGAGGGAGGAGTTTGTAGCCTAACTCATGCAATTTTGCCATTGCGACTGCGGACTTGTGCGCCGGTGTGTTGTCCTGTTGAAAAAGAACTTTTTTTCGCTAAATGCGGCCGTTTTTGCTTCAAATCAGCTCGGAATCAATCCAGCAGCTCTGCGTAATATGCGCCGGTGTTCGGTAGACCCTTTTCAAGGTAATCGATGTGAATAACACCGCGCGCATCCCAAAAAACTGTCGCCATGACCTTGTTTGCTGACAAACCCGCCTTGGCCTTCTTCGGCTTCGATGCATCAGGAGAAGTCCATTGTTTTGACTGTTCCTTGCTTTCTGGTGTTTTGTGGTGAATCCAGGTTTCATCCACGGTTACAAAACGGCGTAAAACTCTGCCAAATATTTCTGGAATATCGCCAAACAAACCTTTGAAGTTGTCAAACGAATGCGTTTGTTGTCGATTGTGAGCACACGCGGCACCCATCTTGCGGAAAGCTTTTTCATGTCCAAATATTTATGTAAAATAGAAATCACTGGGCCATGTGATAAGCCTGTTGCCTCTTCAAGCTCGCGTACTTTCACTCGCCGATCGTCCATTATCAAACCATGGATTTTGTCGACCATTTCAGGTGTGACGTTCGGCGTCACTTGTGCTTGAACAACCGCACCGAAATTGAGTAAACCAGTGGTGAATGGTTCCAATCGATGGTGAAGAGTACCCATAATATTTGTCAAGCTTTTGTTTGGTTTGCGTGATAGTTTTTTCTCACAAAAAATAGTGTTTAATGAGCACTCGAAATTCACTTTTTTCCATTTTAACGAAAATGCTGGTAGGCGTCTATATAAAATGGCTGCCACAACAAAACTATTTGACAGATCTGTCTGACAGTTTGGGTGCGTTCTTTTGAAAGATGATTCTTGACAAAAAAAAAATTAAATTTAAGGTGACGGCACAATTTGTGTTAATTTTCAGGAACTTATTGACCCGCCCTCGTAGTTAGCTCAGTAAAATTCGAATTTTTATTAGAAAATATAGACAATCCCCCTGAAACGGAACCCTATTCCTCGTCTTCTAAACCATCCCTAATGAACTGGGTTGTGAATTTTTTACTTCAAATGTAATGACATCTATCTACATGGAGTAAATTTCCTCGAATTTTAATTAATTTTATCAGAAAACTTGTTTTTTTTAAAAGAAATTAGTTGGTTGTCACCATTTGTTATCGAAGTTTGAAAACTCTGATGAGAATGAATCACCATAAATAGCGTTGAGAAAGCAAAATATGTTTTTTTCAAGATACACCTCTAAAAAGTGGGCGTGGCCCTATACAGATAAGAGATTATTTTGAGATTTTCTGAAAAATGGTCTAGTTTGTGGGTGAACTTCAAAAGTGTGCACTTGTACTGCTTCGAAACTTTGAAAGCATAAATATGAAATTTCATCTTCGTAACTCAAAATTTTAAGGCCAAAACAGAACGAACAGAACGAACTTTCGATGCTGATCACTCACAATATGTATACTTTTGGGGAGTCTATCATTATTATTATTTCTCTGTGTTCGGGAATTCTGGAATTGTAGAATTGTCAAGAAATACACACTAAAAGTCCCCAATTGTACTCTGTCTATAGTACAATGGTGCAATTATACTTTGCGCTCGTATGCATGAATACTTCTTACTTGAATTGCTGATTTTTGCAACATAGGGTGTTTGCTTTTTTTTTGAGGATCGCTGGATGAAAAAAATAATTGGAAGACATTGCAGAGGTTTGTACGCGAGTGAACCTTCTGTAGGTTTGTATGATTTGCAAGTTTGTTTTGATTGTGCACGCACACAGTTGGAGTCCGTAGGTCCAAGCTGGTCTTATAACTTGCTTATATAGCATTAGATTGTTGTAGTTGGACAATGAGGAGAATCTTCCAATTAGCCAATACATTTTGCTGTAACGCATCAATTCTTCTCATTCTTTACGTGCGTTTTCCAGTGCAGTCTCGAGTATTGTGTACTCGAGTATTCTCTTACATTGCTGTTAATGTATACTGGGACGTTTTGTACATTTTTATTATTATTTAGCGTATGGATACAAAAAAAAGGAAATTACAAAACAGATACTATATATAAACATTTTATAGATGCAGTAATTGTAGCCAGGAAATAGCTTCTGATGACAGGCTAATGATGTCGTCTATGACAGCTTTGGGCAGTCGAGCAAGATGTGTTCCATCGTTTGAATGGGAGCGCCATATAAGCAGGGCGGGTCAGTAGTGTGACCCCATCTGGCTAAGGTATCGTTGCATCTCCCAGTAGAGGTGCGTAGCCGGTTAAGGTTGCACCATGCTTCCCTTGGTAGTTCAAATTCAGGTTCTCTGTTTTCGTTACTGAATATTGGACTTTGCCTGCGGGAACTCGCCCACGACGATGACCAGGATTCTTCTAGGGAGAAGTTTTCGGCACTTAACTTTTTTGCGAGTTCTATCGGGGGGTGTCTTGAGCGCAGTCTCAGGGTGGTGGAATTTTCAATCTCAGCGCATAGTGGGATTCTCACATTATCTCGGATTTTGTGGAATTCTTTGATCAAGGCCTGTTTTCTTCTTAGATTGGGTGGGTTGCATGGGTAACCATTCAGCTGGAGTCGGTCTTAGGGTCCCAGATATTAATCTCATGGTGGTTTCAGTTGGGGGTCGATCCTGTTGGTGTGGTAACTGTTAAGCCAAACAGGGGCTCAATATTCTGCAGTTGAATAAACCAGCGAGAGAGCAGAGCACCCCATCACGTTGTTTCTTGACTTTAATTTTTGCGAGGCTTTGGTTAGATGAGGCTTGTACGTCAGAGTTCGGTCTAAGGTGATATCGAGATATTTTTGGGGTGAAGTTGTGCCTCAAGTATACACCATCAAGCAGCATCCGCAATTCTCTTCGAGCCTCTCTATGATTGAGGTGGAAACAACAAATCTCAGTTTTGGTTGCACTTGGTTGTAGGCGCCAATGCTTGCAGTATGCTGACAACTGGGTCAAGTCTGAAGTCGCTACCTGTTCCAGAGTTCCAAAGGACTTGTGCTGAAATGCAAGCGCCATGTCGTCGGCGTAGTTAAATTTCCGGGAGGACGTGTCTGGTAGGTCGCCGGTGTATATGTTAAAAAGTGTTTTGGCGAGCACCGTCCCTTGCGGAAGACCGTTGTTGAGCTTCCTGGTTTTGCTGAGTTTGTCATTGAGGAAGACGTTGAATAACCTGTCGCTCAGCATCGTGCATACTAGGGTGCAGATTTTTATGCAAGGGATGATCTGGAGAAACTTGTACAGGAGGCCCTTTTTCCACACGGTGTCGCAGGCTGCTGTTAGGTCCACGAAGCATACACTGGTTTTCATTTTTCATTGGAAATCGTTTTCAATAAAGTTTGTTAGGTCGGTGCAGCTTCTGCTCGTCCGGGATAGCTTTATCAATATCAGTTCCTATTCGGTTCAGGATCATGCGTTCAAGGAGTTTTAGGCCGAGAGGTAGGAGCGCAATTGGGCGGTAGTTTTTTGGAGCATCTGCAGATTTGCTTTGCTTAAGGAGCGCGATCCTTTGATTTTTTGAAGGACGTAGGAATCTCTGCAGATGATAGCATTTTGGAATATGTTCGGGCGAGCCACCTTCTTACCTTTGGCCTGCTGTGTTTCAAAAATTCCGAATAAATTTCGTCTGCGCCGGCTGCGCATGATATGGACTGGCTTCATATCAATTTTATTTGAAATTTACTGAATATCTATGGGTTCTCCCACAGCAAAAACAGCAGTATTTCTTCACTTTCTGATAGATCAGTAGAAGATACAACACGGGGCCTAGTACGCTACCTTATGGTACACTAGCTTTAATTTCCCTTAATGTTGAGTACTCATTTTCTTGTTTGATTCTGAAAAATCGACCAGTTATATAAGACTCTAGAATTTCTGAATATTGCTTTGGCAGATGCTTTTGCAATTTATGGATCAGTACCTAATGCAATAGTTTATTCAGAAATATTGTGGACCATATCTTTTTCCCTTCAAATATTTTTTGATGTACTTATTCGATCGTAGAGTGCTTATTTCTAAAATTAAATTTCGGTTTCGGTATCATGATTACTTCCACGACTTTCCACATGCTAGGTACATACCTCAACCAGCAGCATTTATTATCTGCGCTAGCTTTTTGTATACAGCCTAAATGTATTTAAATTTAATTTAAAGCAACTTTTGTCTTAATATGTTTTCGTCAAGAAATACAAAAAAAAAGAGTTTTATTAATGAAAATGTTATATCCTGTCCACTTAAAAGGCAACAGGGAGGTTTGCCATGACTCTACGACTGGGAACTTTTAATATATATATATATATCACCAGTCGGCCTACATTGCGTAGAGTCACGCCCATTATTTGGGGGCGTTTGCAATAAAGGTTTAGCTTGAATTTTATTTTAAAGATCTTATCATCGTATGTGTGCAAAGAATATTGAGTGAATTAATGTAAAAATGTGAATTTCTATTTATTTCTTTTTTTTTTATTATATTTCATATTTTAAGATATCATGGACACAAACATAAACAACACAAGTTACTTACGTTTCTTCTATGAAGGTTAGGTTAGGTTATGTTGGAGGGAAGTGCACCTAAGTGCTAATCAGGGGGGCTATGCGGTCCATTGTGTTTCCCTTTTTTTGTGTGGAACCTGTATTTAAAACCTTTGTCTTGCGGTGGGTTCTGTTGTTTTGTCATGTTCCTAAGTGGAACGAGGTCTTCTAATTCGTCAAAAAGCCTGTTTCCCTTATGACAGAGGTGGCAGTTTTCAAAATTTGGGCATATCTCACCGAGAAGTGGAACCAATCTCTCCATCACTTCGGCGAAACTAAGATAGTTGCGTTTCATATTCCAAAGGCATTTGACAGAGTTTGGCATAGGGCTCTTTTGTCGAAAATGCGTGCATATGGCGTCGATGAGTCTCTTCTTCAATAGATTAGAAATTACCTTTCGGGGCGTTCAACACACGTTGTTTTGGATGGCTTCAAATTTGCAATTCACCAAATAAATGCAGGTGTTCCCCAAGGCTCTGTTTTGTCTCCGACTCTCTTTCTTATTTTTAAATGATCTCTTGTCTGCAACTTCTATTCCAATCCATTCCTTCGCTGATGACAGTACCCTCAGTTTTTCATATTCGTTCCCTAACTCACGTCCTCGCTCTTCGGCCGTAGAATGGGAACGGCAACGTATGTTAAACACAAATGGGGTTCAACCAATAGAGTGGAAATAATGCTTCCAAAACACAATGCTGTCTTCTGTCTCTCAAGCAAAACCAAAACCCTCAACCATATCCATGGATGGTACTTGCATCATTGAAACCGAAAGACTTGCCATCTTCGATGGAACGATCACATATTGGAGGTCGCCAAAAATGCTGCAAAATGCCTAGGATTCCTTAAACGATGCAAGAAATATTTTACCCCGTCTGATCTGGCCTCAATATACAAGGTATTCATCCGCCCTAAGCTGGAATATAACGCCCATATCTAGTCTCTTGCGCCCAAGACCGTTCTGCAGATTCTAGACAGGATACGTTAAAACTTATAGGCGAAAGAGACATTGTGAATTCCATAGATTCACTTGAACATCGGATAAATGTCTCGTGTCTCTCAATATTTTATCATTTTTTCCTATAAAAAATGTTCCAGCGAAATAGCCATTTGCATTCCTCCCCTTCAAAATTTCACTGTCAAGTATAAGGATTCTTTTATAAGCCGACCGACACGAATGTGGAATGATATACCAGGCTCTGAATTTCCCCATCACTACAACCTTCAAACATTTAAAGCCAACGTGCAAAGGCTTCTCCTCTGTTCCTCTTCCCCTTTTTCCTAAAAGCCCGTGCCCAGAAACAGTTTAAGAGTATTTATATGCCCTTCGGCGCGCGCAGATTATACAGAAAAAAAAAAAAAAAAAAAATCGCGTTGCAACAGCATCTTGGAGAAATTAGTGCCCAATTATCTTTTCAGCACAGATGCCCGCACCAACCAATAACTTTCAGTGGATGTAAAGGCGATTTTTGGAAATTCGTTGAAATTCAGTGCCCCAAAAGCGAGTATTTTGCTTGCTGACATGTTCGGAGAGATGGAAATGTGTTTCGTCACTGTCACACAGGATTAATTTTGAAGGAAGATCCGCTGGCTATATTCTATACGGGCTTGGTTATCTGTGGGCAGTGGCTGATATAACATCTTCAAGTCTTTTACCAAAATTCGCTGCAGAGACTCCCTGGAAATGTCCAATTGAGTGGCCTGTCGTCTCGTTGACGTCCTCGCGCACAGCATCAATATTCTCGGCAGACCAAGCGGTGGGGAAATTTTCGACGAAGTTCACGTTATGTTCCTCTCACTCTCTCAAATCGACACGATTATTCCACGTTCTCTAGGAGTATACGAGTATCGTTACATTGTTCATTGATGTATTTTTCGCATCTATTTACTACACAACTGTCAATATCACGATGACAGGAGTCGCCATTTGCAAAATCATAGACAGTTTATGCGCCATCTTGGATAAGGAAAAAAATGTTTGTTGAAGGGAAGATAGACATATAAATGCTGATCTAATTTGATGGAATTTTATGTTTATTTTCTGTGAAAACGAAGAAATTCTTTTGATGACCAAACTGATATCTGATTCTTGTAAATTTCAGTACAAAGCAGTCATCGATTTGCATCTTATTTAAATCTTTACCACCTGTATTACTATCATTTTTATTAAGTAGACTGGGAGTTCAGTAATATGAAAATGATAGTATCCCGCCGTACAAACTTCAACAGACTGAGACAGAGTCTTATATGTTGATACATCTTGAACCAGGAACCGTTTATACCTACTTATGTCTGTTATTCCATCGCAATCTCTCTTCGAAAGCCCAGGGTTGTTACGTATCTATCTAATTTGTAAATCCCAAATATTACAGCAGTTATTCTTTATGCTCGTATTCTTGTAAAGTAAATCAGAATTAGACTCAATTTGAATCTGTTGTTCACCTTCCACTGAAGAGTAGAGTCATTCCTATCAGCCGATGCATGATAAGACTTCCGAAAACTCCTCAATCGATGAACATCATTAAACATCATGTAAATGCAGTCTGATTAGTAGTTCCAGTTCTTTAGAAGTATGCATGATGCAATTTGTCAAAATCATTGGTACTTTCCAATTCTTTACCCATATTGACACAGATGACGAGATTCCCAAAAAAAAAGATCGGCAAATAGACAATCATGTGCTCTGCACAATTACCACGAATTGTGCTCGTTGTGTGTTTGTTTTCGCAATGACGGCATAAATGTTTGACAAGTCAAATACATAAATCTTATTCCCATCCGTGATTCATCCATCATGTTCATTCATGTAGTATCTCATATGGCGATCTTTACCCAATGACACTACAACCACCCTTTTCCGAGCGTAGGAAACCACCCGCTCTCCACTTAATTACACACCCGTCAGACCATCCCACAAACCATAGTGTCTGTCACGTTTGCCAATGTCATCGGTCCCTATCCAAAGTTCAGCGGAATCTATCCGATCCGTCGTCGTTAGCTTAATCAATCATGACTACAAGCTCACACTGATCCCGTAGCCAAGAGAACATGTTAAATTTCACACCTGATTGTCGTCACCTATATTCTTACCATCAGCACCCAAGCACGGTTGAGATAACCAGGGTACCTATATATATCTATGATAGGCGTAATCGAAAAGTTGTCATTTATCACAATCGTTGAAACGAGTACAGACTACTCTAACACGTTAGTGTGCTTCTTATCTTCGATAATTTTACTTAAAGGCTTAGAGTGCGGGACTACGTCTTCAGTTTTGCGGTATTACCACCAGCGAGAGGATTCTAAGGCTCGAAAAGCTTCAATTTGCTATTCTCGTATATTTGCGTTCTAGTTGCGTCGAAAGTAAATGGCTTCGTTGCATCTCAAGTGTTTGGTGATTGTTTGCATTCTAAGTGCGTTTGGTCTGTTCATTGATCCGTGCGAGTGTCGGCGTGTTATTTTTCACGCTCCACGGGATTTTGAGTTCAAGACCGGTCAGATTTTAACGGGCAGTCCGAGGGAGAAACCCTGTCCAAAGTGTCATAAGCGTGATCACCGAGGAGGTTGCAGGCGGGTGATGTCCTTTCATTCGGGTACTTAACCTCTCACCCTGTCTTATAATTATTTTTTTATATTTTGTGTCTCCTGCTTGTTATCTAAACGTAAAATTATCCTTTTCATTGCAGATCCAAAGTGTTGATAGATGCCAGTGAAGTGACAGTAATCCAAGCAAAAAAAAGTGACATGAATCTCTCTCTCGTGAGGCGAAAGATACTGAATGCAGTGGCGAACTAATTTATAGATACAAATACATATACACATACATAGCATTTTTATTAGCGTTAAACTAAGCTCAGAATGTTATTTTCTAAATTATTTTATTGTGAAAATAAATTAACTTTTTTATGGTCCAAGAGAAACAATGAATGTGAAAGGTGGTTTGCTTGTTTGCGTATCTTTTCTACATAGTGATTCTGAAAGTTGTTCTGCCAAGGCGGCGGGAGGTTATTTTTTACGATAATGTTTCGTTTTGAGTTGGAGTGGGTTACATGATTGATATGCCGTCGAATCGGTGAGTATTCGCTTATCAGTTGTGTTAGTGTAGTTGTGAAGGTTGAACACAAATATTCGAAAGATAGCTGTAGCATTGGAGCCTAAAAGTATAACCTGATTTTTGTCCAAGTCAAGGAAAGTCTACCGAAATTGCTTAGATATGACTAACAAAGAGATTAGTCTGTGTATAATGGTGTAAGGACTCTTACATGGGTGCCAATTGAACGATTAATATTAAGGACAGATAGCGATGGGTGCTGGAGCTCTGGAGTCTGGTAATCAAAGAATCTATCTGATCCGTTGCCGATTTTGGAAGATCAAGATCACTTCGAAGGTCGGTGATCATCTGCAAATATTGCATATGTTTTGAAAAATTGGGGTTTTCGAACTGAATTGCTTAACTTAATATAACTTCAACCTAAAAGTACTGAAAAATCTAAATGTGCCATATGCCAAAGTCTTGGTAGTGGGTACCCCGCATACTAAAGGATCCTTCATTAAGCGCTTCCTATCTTTAAATTTAAATAAAATAAAGTGTGTGTGAGACATCATCGACAATTTTTATTTGTTTGAAAGGCCTATCGGTGCCATTATATATGGAATATAACATCGTCCAAATGTCCGCCGCGGTTTCTCTGGGTGGTGCGCATCCGAAATGTCCAATTTTCCATGACTCTGGCGCATTAATCAGACTGAATTTGACCAATGGCATGGGTTATGTTGGCTTTGAGGGCCGCTGTGGTTTGTGGCTTATTCGCATAGACTTGCGACTTCAGAAAACCCACAAGAAAAAGTCTAATGGGGTCAAATCGCACGATCTCGGTGGCCAGTTCACATCACCTCCACGTGAGATGACCAATTGCTCGTGCAGAATTTCCAATGTGGCGTGAGCTGTGTGGCACGTAGCGCCATCCTGTTGAAATCACATATGGTTGGGATCCATATGATCCAATTCCGGCCAAAAAAAGTTGGTAATTATCGACCCATAGCGCTCGCCGTTGACGGTCATGGCCTGGCCAACGTCGTTCTCAAAGAAATATGGACCGATGACTCCGACTGCTCAAAATCCACACCAAACATTGGACGCTCTTGGATCTCATGTGGATTGGTATCGTCCCAAATTCAACAATTTTGTTTGTTGACGTACCCATTCATCCAGAAATGGGCCTCATCGCTGAAGATGATTTTTCGATAAAAATTTGGATCAGTTTCTAACTGCTCCAGAGCCCATTCAGCGAACACACGTCATTGTGTATGGTCGTTCACCTTCAGCTCCTGGGTCAGTTGAATTTTGTACGGGTGCAGGCCCAAGTCATGACGCAAAATTCGCCAAGTTGTGGTCTGCGAAAGGTCGAGTGAGCTACGCGAAATCGACTGCCTCGGATTCTCCTGCACACTCTCACGGACAGCGGTGATGTTTTCGGCAAATCTTGCGTTTCGTCGACGTACGGGTGTTGGTTGATCGTTTACTTAACCAGTGGACTTTAATTTATCCACCACACAGCGAATAGACCTCTCGGAAGAACGATTATGGCGACCGTAAAATGGGCGAAGAGCGCGGAACGTTGCCCGAACAAAACACCCATTTTGGTAAAACCAATTTATTATTTGCACGCTATATCCATCCATGGTGATTTGGCAAAACAGACTGAATAAATGACAGCCAATTTGACAGATGTAGCTTCAGCAATATGGCCGCTATCAACTGTCAAAGTTCGGAACTATTGGAAGACCCTGTATTATACATCAAGGAGGCGGTAAGTCACAGTGCGCTGCAAGCAATTCTCCATTGCCCATCGATTTTAAACAAGCAATTGATAGAAAAGAGATACTGAGGGCGTCAGTAAAAAATAAGTCAGGCTAGTAATAAGTTTGCTTATGTCCTGAACAGTGCAGATTCAAGCCCCATCCGACGACAGCAATCAAGAGCTTTTCTCCAATCACTACGACATAAAAAAAAAACGTTAATAGAGTGTGAGTATCTCGAAAAAGATGCGCCCCACGATAAATAATTATTCCAATCCAAATATTAGGTTCTGAAATTCTCCGCAAGGTGGATGTCGAAAAAAAAACCCTTTACTAAAAGTTGATTTCTTTTGTTGTATTCCCAAGCACAATTATATTTTTTTATTTAGAAATAAAGTTACTGTCTTAGAAAATCAAATGATGACTTTTGCGACACCTTGTATTATTTATACATCTATCTGGACACAGGGTATATATCTTTTTAAGTACTATAAGTGGCTTTACATTAAGATTATGTGACCAATTTACATTCATTGTTTGGCATTCAGGATATTTAATATTTAATTTGACTAGATCTTCAAAAATTTAATGAATACTCGTATAAAGGGTGTTTCTAGGGTCCAGAAAATAAATTTAAATAAAAAAAACATGACATTGGCTTTTGGTCTTAAAGATGACTTCGGTTATATGAGCATACAAAGCGTATCTTGTTGGTCCAATTTTTGACCACTTTTGGTCTCAGTATGGACACGCAGACCCATCTTGCTAGACCCACATATCGTCCATATCGATGTCATGCAAATTTGGGTACAAATATTCGTTGACCATCGTTCTGTATCGGTCACCATTGACTGCAACGTGAGCTCCTACCTAATTTTTAAAGGAATGATGCCTGTAACTACACCATACAGCACATTTTTGTGGATTTAATGGTGTCTGAAGAGTCACTTGGGGATTGTTCGGTAATTTTGTTTATTGACAAATTCATTGCGCCAAAAGTTAGCCTGATCGCTGAACACAATTTTGCCATAAAATTCCGGATCAGATTTTATTTTTAGATTAGATAATAGATTTATTTCAATTCATTATAAATATGAGTATATATGTACGTACAAAATTTTAGAAATCTTATATAGCATGGCAAGAGCCGTCTGCCAGGATGAACAATTTTTATAATTACTTCAATTGTATATAAATATTTCATTACTATTCTAAAATTTTAAAAGTTAAAATGCTTCTTGTATAATTTGATTACGATATCGTAAAGCAGCTTTAATATATTTGTACAGGGCTTTCCAGTCTTTCCCATTCAGGAACTGATGAACCTCATCTTGAGAAAGGTGGTTTTGTCCTAAGTGCATTCTCCTTAGTTCTTTCAGTTTAGGACAGATTCCTATGAAATGCACTATATTTTCTCGAGCCGCCAGGTTGCAAAGATTGCATTGCATAGGTAGGTCCATTCTATGGGGCACGAAGTTTAGGGGTAATATTTCTCCTCTCGCCTTGAAAATGGTGGTTATAGCATCTAGTCCCTGATGATCTTCGAAATAAGTAACAATATGATTCCCTGTGGATTGATGCTCTTGCCTCCTCTATAAAGCCGTTGTGTAATTCATCGCTAAGGTTGCCCAAGATGTTGTAAAGCTCAACTTTCATATTTTCTACGTTGCTTATACTTATATTAAGTGGACAATTTGCTTTATCCGCTAGCTCCTTCCACTTTTCAAAACAGGCTGCTTCTTTGATGATTGCTTGCTTCGCTACAATTTTTGGTAGGCGAGTGTCTTCCATATTTAGGACCTTTACCATGAAGTCGAAGTGCATCCTGAGCGTTGATAGATACAACGGTGGGAGGCCCGTCTCTATGTACAGCATGTAGTTTGGCGTGGTCATCGGCAGGCGCAGCATTCGTTTAAGAAAGAAGCTCAACTAGTTGGTGTCGTATGTAACCCCAGACTTGTGATGCATAGTACATAACCGATCTTGCAGTAGCTTCGAAGATGTGATATTTTGCAGCAAGGCTGATGTTTTTGCTTAGCATACACTCTTTCCATGTGGAGTTTATAGCTTGTTTTACTTCTTTTAATTTTTCCTTTAGATGCAAGCTAATGTTATTTCGAGGTGTTATGATCACTCCAAGGTATTTATACTGTTTCTCTACCTCCACATGTTCTCCCTCAAATCTCCATCTTTCTCTTCGTGTATGCCTCCCCCTTCGATTTCGAAACACCATGACAGTCAAGGTTTCCAATCCATATAAGCTGTTAAGCAGTTGGAGTAAGGTGTTCGCGAATTCATGGCTGCAGTATTTATAGAATTCGTGTAGGATTCGATCGTTTCCAGGTGCTTTTCTTTCCTTCATGTTCTGTAGAACTGTTTGTAACTCCAGCTGTGTAAAAGGTCTATTTAGTTGATGATTTTCAATATATGGTTCACATTTGCTGAAAGGGCAATGATATCCTTTCAACATTCAGAAGCGATTCAAAATGGTTTTTGAGGTCATTTATTGATACAATTATTCCAATTCAGGGCTTAGAGCCTTTTATCTATCGGATTGCATTCCAGAACTTCTTTACATTTCGCTGGCTGTGATAATTTGAAGTTTGGCTTTGAAGTTTCTTCTTTATTAAACTTATTAATTAAAAAAATCTTTTTTAGCTTTGGAGTACTCCTATCTAAAAAAATCGTTGAAAATTTTCAAAAAAGATTTAAAAAGGCGAAGACTCTCTTTCGAAGCTTCTCACAGTCCTTGTCATACCAGTCTTGCTTTGACCACTGCAAATTTTTACTCTTGATTTTCGGAGCAGCCTTTATTATAATTTTTTGCATAGCATCAATCGAGGGCATTATTTCTGTGTTTTGGAAGACTTCTAGTTCCCGATTTAGGGCTGTTCCCGATTTGTGTTCTCCCATTCAAAGGGACTAGGTTAAAGTATTCTGAAAGTTATATCAAGATTCTTCCTTTCCTATCAAGTGTGTCATCCTTCTATGCCCTTTGCTTGTCTACATTTGATTGAAGGTCGTTTTCCATATAGCAGCATTCCGGATCATCTTGCAATTGGTTTTGAGCTCATTCAGCGAAGGTCCAATGCATACTTGTACCATGATTCTTGCACCAATTGAGTCTTGAATCTTTCGCAAAATTTTATGGACGAATAAAGCCAAAGCACTGGTCTCATTCTTGTTGTTGGTCAAATGCCATGTAGCATTAAATCAGTGCGAAATCTACCCACAATACGACGAATAGCATGAAGTCGATTATTCGGTCCATAAAATTGACGAACTGCTCGATAAGTCTGTGCAACTGAACACTGATTTTCCAAATAATACCACGATTTGGGAACTTTGTTGCGGTGTAAATCTATCCATGATGACTAGCTAGTTTGACAGCTATCCCTGTCGGAAACCCGGTGGCTCTTTGCATGGTTGTGTCAATTAGCTACGAGTATATATAAATATCATAACAATGTCATAAATTTAATTTTTATTATTTTCAAATAATCAGATGGATGGGTCTTCTTCGTTTCAGCCGTTGTTTAACACTCGTTGACCCGGTAGGGTGTAGTTGCTGTGAGAAATGAGCTTTAACAAGGTCAGGTGCTATTGTTTCTAGTATGTTTGATTGTTGTTCTTGAATTATGTTCATGTTTGAGTTTTTGGCTGTGCCCCAAAGTTGAGATACATACTCGTACTCGTACGTATGTCCAAATTGGTTTAATTGTATTGGGATAACGTCAAGCCCTTGCGTAGAATCAGTAGAGTTGCCTGTATTTGTTCTTAATTCGATTCCGCTTTTGCTGAATATGATGCTTCCATATGAGTTGCTGTCTATGTAAAGGGTTTTTCAATAAGGACATAACAGTTTTGTATTTAAATAAAACACAGAATAATCGAGATATCGAATTTCATGTATAGTACTCATGCTATATTTAAGTATGGAATTCGATCTCGTTCATATGACCACCGCGATCAATTCTTTGGAGCTAATTTTTCACCACTCTTCCACATACGTTGGCAATTTCGCGTTTTCGACCGGTGCGTTGTCTCACTCGCACAGGAACATTCAATAGTGAATACGTCAACTCGAATTTATCCACTATAGCATGCACAACCTGTCTGGTGGGACGATTATTGTGACCGAAAATTGGAGTAAGCGCTCTCTAAGTTGCGACCACCGACTCAGAATTTCGGTAGTAATTTTTAACAATTTTGAAACGTTTCTCTTACGTAAACTGTACAGCAATAAAAACATAAACCTTGACTTACGTTTTGACATTGACAGGTCATAAAAAAACTTTAAGAGTGCTTTTGTATTAAAATACAAAATTGTTATTTCTCTATTGAAAAACCATTTACATTCCGAGCTATTTCACTACCACGTCTATGCAGATATCTTTGTTGTTTATCTTTACGGGTTCAGGTGTGTAATTTATTTTTGTTGTGAATATAGTTTGGACAGTTTTATCTTCATTTATTTTTATGCCCCAATTATCAAACCATTTTATTGTATCATTCATTATATTTTGTAGCTGGACGATTGTTGTGTGTAGGCATTTGTTAGAGTAGAGCAGTATGGTGTCGTCAGTGAACGTAGCGATCATAGATATTGTCTGTGTAGAAAGAGGAATATCTTCGGTGTATACATTGCATGATTTCATCGGTACGGAAGGGGTCTCCAACACCGGCGGTCTGGTCTGAGGAGAAACATTCTTAGATCATTATTGAACCACCGTCATGCTTGATTATTGGGACCACATAAGGAGCATCTTTTCTTTAGTAGACTGCGGAATGTAAACTCTTCTTTTTGTCTAAGAAAATCAAATTTGGACTCGTCCATCCTTAAGACTTTCTACCAGTCGATTGATGTCCAATCGCGCTCTCGTCTCCAATCAACATAAACAATAAAAGTGCTAAGCCCGTTCGGGTAAATAAATCTATTGATTTAAATAGAGAAGTGCGTACAACAACAATAAATCAAAGAAAAGTCAATGAACCTTTATTAAACGCAAAAAATAAAATCTCTTCATATGTACTGAGCGATGGTACCAAAACCAACAAAAACTCTCCTTCTACCGTGCGAAACAACGGTGGTAGTTCGCAAATGGGTAAACGGTCTCTCACTCCCATCGCCACTACAAGGGTTTCTCAGAGAGGCGATCGTCAAACGGCCCCCGCTGCCGCCTCACCTGTAGCTGTTTCAATTCGTGATGTGGGTATAGAAGATCTTGTTGTCACTGCACCAGCTGTAATCGATGTGCATGCTGTTGATACAGTTTCAAATATTTCAACTGCTGCTGAGAGTGCGGCTGAGTTAAATGATGTCACCAAAACGCAGCTCCCGTACCCTCCGATGATGTAGGGAAGGGAGTATCATATGCTTATGTCGACAAAAATAAATCTGTAAACAAAAGCAATAATGAATGGAACCCGGTCAAGCGAGGTAAATCTAGTCGAGATCATCCACATGTTGTTGTCGGAACTGATCACAACACTTCACTAAATGCCATCTTCTCATCAAAGTGGTTACATATATCTAAATTTCGTTGTGATACGAAATCAGAGGATATAATTAACCATATTTCAACTAAAACTAAAATTCCCGCTGATCAATTCAAATGTTTCAAATTGACAAAAAAGGGAATTGATATTTCGGATATAAAGTTCGTAAACTTTAAATTAAGTGTGCCCGCCGACAGTTATAACCTCATCTTTAATGACTCTTCAATCTGGCCATACTCAGTTAAGGTAAAGAAATTTATTAACCGTTCAAAAAACGAGGAAGTCGCTCCTTTGGTGGCACTGCCATAATACAAAGGGTCAATGCTGCTGCTACTTCTATTTCTGCTGACGGTGGTGCTTCGAACACTGCTTTGCAAAAGTAATCTATTATTATATTATCAAAACGTAAGTGGTTTAAGAACCAAACTAGATAGTAAAGGGTGGTTAAATTTTAAGGGCCGATGTTGAATGTGAACCACACCTAAACGTCAAGTTTTTTTCTGCATTTCATTTGACATTTCTCAATTTCAGACAAACTCAATTTGAACCATGGAAAGATACACAATCGAGCAACGCGTTAAAGTTATTCCGGCTTATTATGAAAATGGGCGTTCAAATCAAAATGCATATCGTGCATTTCGTGATTCTTTCGGTCAATTTAATCGTCCAAATGTGCGTATAATCGGTAAAATCGTGGAAAAATTTGTGCAAACCGGGTCTGTAGGAGATGTGAAAACACCAGTGCATGCTCGTACAGCTCTTACTGCAGAAAATATTGCTGCTGTTCGCGATAGTGTGGCTGAAGAGCCGTCCACCTCAACTCGTCGTCGCGTCGTGCCCAACAATTGCACCTCTCACGCTTGTCGTTGATGAACATTATGCATAAAGACTTGCATTTACGCGCTTACAAGGTGCAATTGACTCAAGAACTAAAGCCTCCTGACCATTTCAAGCGTCGTCAATGGTCACAATGGTGGCAAGAAATGGAAACAGTGGACGATCAATTTTCGAAGAAAATCATCTTCAGTGATGAGGTACATTTTCACCTCAGTGGATTCGTCAATAAGCAGAATTGCCGTATTTGGGCGAATGATAATCCAAGAGTGATTGTCGAATAACCGATGCACCCACAAAGAGTGACTGTTTGGTGCGGTTTATGGGCTGGCGGCATCATCGGGCCGTATTTTTTCCAAAATGAGGCCGGTCAGGCAGTTACTGTGAATGATAACGAACTTTTTATGGCCCGAATTGGAAGATATGGATGTGGACGATATGTGGTTTCAACAGGATGGTGCTACTTGCCACACAGCTAACGAAACAATGGCTCTTTTGCCCGGCAAATTCAATTGCCGTGTTATCTCACGTGGTGGCGATGTCAATTGGCCGCCAAGATCATGTGATTTGACACCGTTGGACTTCTTTCTTTGGGGTTATTTGAAAGAAAAGGTGTACGTCGATAAGCCAGCAACAATTCAAGAGCTCAAGGATGAGATAATTCGGCACATTACCGGCATAGAACCTCAATTATGCCTCAGCGTCATCGAAAATTTGGACCATCGGATGGAGGTGTGCCGCCGAGGTCGCGGCGGCCATTTGGCCGATATTTTGTTCCATACATAATTGAACCATACCAATATTATCATAATAAAAAGAAATGACAGTAATTTCCTAAATAATTTGTGTTTTATTCAAAATCAACATCGGCCCTTAAAACTTAACCACCCTTTATATATGTCTCCTCTTCATCAGGTTTATATGATGTAATTATTATAACAGAAAGTGGAATAAATCAGAGTCATTTAACATCTGAAATTTTTAATAGTAATATATATAATGTCTTTAGGAAAGACCGAAGTTACTTGGCGACTGGGAAGGAAAAGGGTGGCGGTGTGCTTATTGCAGTTCGATCGACGCTACTATGTAGACAGATCGAACTGAAATCAAGTTCTTTGCCATCGGTCTCCTGCCTAGAGGTGGATTAACTTGATCAAGTTAATATAATGCTCTATGAAAAAACAGAGATATTTGTAATGGTTAGCTACATTCCACCAAAAAGTCCACTAGAACTATATAACTTACATCTAAATAATTTTGGTTTGGTTTTAGATAATTTAAATAGTAAGCAGCATATATTGTGTGCTGGCGATTTTAGTATAGGATATATAAAATGGATCTTTGATTCAGATGATAAACATTTAATACCATATAATGTTACTACTGAAATTTAAATGGCAGTAATAGATTATTTCAGTCAGTATGATTTAATTCAAACAAATAGTTATTCTAATGATTTCGATCATATACTCGATTTACTTTTTGTTGACAAAGAGATTAACGTATCAGTAGAGAAATCAGATTTTCCTCTTGTAAAAAATTCTATTTTCCACTATGCTTTAGATGTAAATATAAATTTCTTTAATTACATAAAAAGAAAGAGTGTAGGAAATATTTTTGTTTATAATTATAAAAATGCAAACATTGATGCAATGAACCGGTTTTTATATTCTCAAATATGGGAAGACATTTTTGTTTCTTCTAATTTGGAAAACTCATTTAAATCATTTGTCTCACTTCTGAAATATGGAATAGATCAGTTTGTTCCTAAAAAGAAGTTAAAACGCAGCTGTAATCCAATATGGTATAATAAGATGCTTTGTAACCTAAAAAATAAAAAATAAGGCATATAAATTATACATGAGTAATAAAGAAGACCCGATGCTTCGGGCTGATTACCTCGTAAACATTTCTGGAATTATATTAATACAAAGCGTAACACAAAGCGAATGGCCTTCCAAACTGTATGAGTTATCAAGGCACATCGACTTGTGATATTCCGATGATTTGCAATTTGTTTGCGGATTATTTTCAATCTATTTATTCTTCGGAATCTCCCTCTGACCAAAGATTACCTAATGTATGCGAAGAAAGAAGGACCCAATGGTTTCCCTCCTATATTGCTAAGGAAATGTGCGTTAACGTTAGCTAAACCACTAACCTACTTATTCAATTTATCACTTTCTAGTGGCATTTTTTTAGACGAATGGAAAATCTCTTTTCTGACTCCAATCTTTAAATCTGGATCGAAACAAAATATCACAAATTATAGACCTATTTGCAAAATCTCTGCAATTCCTAAGTTGTTTGAAAAAATTATGTATAATAATGTAACATAATGTAGCATAATAACTACGCCCTCGAACAGGCAACAAATTCCGAAGTGTCTTTTCATTTGAGGTTCGTGTCTGAAATTAGTCACCACAGCTCGGATAATATCGCGGATAAAAGAGAACAAGAGAGAATTATAACTGCACGAAATGATTGTCATCTTGGAATTATTACATAAGAATTTTTCTTGTTCCAGTGGTCGAAGAATTTGCTAGAAGCTTCTGGCTATCAGAAACTTCTGCTATATAAGGACAGATGGCGATCAAAAAAGGGGCAGTAGTTTCTAAACTGTGGCGAAGAGATTAGAAAAGTGATAATGGGCGAAGTTGTAATTTTGTGGTAAATTGAAAGTTGAGATTTAACAAGAAGAAGTAATTAGTTTGGATTTGTGAATTAAGTAAGCGAAAGGAGATAAAGTGATTAGAGAGGAAAGAGACATTGTAAGAAAAGAATTGCGAAGAATAGTATAGTGAATTGTTCTATAGACTAGAAAATAAAGAAATAATTTCACAGAATATTGTTTTATCTACTCGAGCCGTAGCTCGCATATTACAATAAGTTATTTTTTCTTATTAAGGAACACATATCCGTTTTCCAACATGGATTTATGTCAGGAAAATCGACTACAACCAATTTATCAATTATAACAAATTACATAATCACAAATTTCGAAAATAAGTCTCAAACAGATATTTTATTTACGGACTTTGTCAAAGCTTTTGACAGGTTAAACCATAAGTTTTTGCTGCATAAGCTTTCTTGCATAGGTTTTCATTCGAATTTTTTGAAGTGGATTGAATCCTATTTAACTATTTAAGAATTCAAATAGTGAAAATCGACAACAATTTATCAAACCACATTAATGTACCATCTGGTGTCCCTCAGGGTAGTCATTTGGGTCCTTTACTATTCCTTTTATTTATTAACGATATTCCATTAATTTTTAAGAATTCACACTGTTTGCTTTATGCGGATGATCTCAAGTTGTATCGTCAAATTTCTTCGGAATGTGACTGCGCTCTTCTTCAAGAAGATTTGATAAAGTTGATTCAATGGTGCAAAGTAAATTTTCTGCACTTGAATGTCTCAAAATGTCAGGCTTTCTCTTGCTCTAGAAATTATACGCAAATCAACTTTAACTATAATGTCGATGGGATTAACTTAGAAAGGGTAACTTGTAAAAAAGACCTCGGTGTCATTTTAGATACCAAACTTACGTTTTCGCCCCACATCGACTATGTTATCAATAAAGCTAACTCGATGCTTGGGTTTCTTAAACGAAATACCAAAAAATTTTCTGATCCTTATGCATTGAAATCGCTCTTTATTTCACTAGTAAGGTCTGTTCTAGAGTACTTTAGTACAGTTGGAACCCTTACTACCCTTACTGCATTAATTCATCTGATAGAATTGAAAGAGTTCAAAGAAAATTCACGAGATATGTTATTTACAAGCTTAATTGGGGACTTGAGATGCCTTCTTATAAAACCAGATGTTTATTAATTGGATTACAACCTCTCGAGAAACGACGGAAATACTTCTCCATTATGTTCGTAAGAGACATTTTAGCCTATCACATAAAATGTCCGATACTTCTCGCTTTGCTAAATGTGCATTCTCCCTCTAGGAATCTACGCGATCTTTTCATATTTCACAAACAGTTTCATCGCACTAATTACGGTCGAAATGAACCCTTGTCTCGTTGCATCAGAGAAGCTAACTTAGTTTGCAACAATATAGATTTCTTTATTAATTGTTCAAGAGATACATTTAAATCCATTGTTTTATCATTAATATCTAGTCAATGTATATAACTTGTAAATTTAATTACATAAAATAAAAATAATTCTAATTGTTATCGTAGTCTGTAAGAAAATGTTTCTGATTGATGAAATAAATAATAAATATATAAATCTAGCCGCTTGACTTTATTTTGAGGTCGTAGCAAAGGTTTTCGTACTGCTACTCGACCGTGAAGGGCTGCGGCAGCAAAACTTATACATACTCGTATCTCCTTTGAGTGCGAATGGTTGAACTCTGCACAGATTTCAGAAATTGTAAGGCGTCGATCCCTCTTGCTTATTAATTTTATAGTCTCGTCCTCCTATTGTGGGGCTTCCACTTCTCTTCTGGGTCTTAAGAGTCGATGTTTTTTTAAAGCAACGTATGGTATGGTTCACTATCGACTTCAATATTTTAAGCTTATTTGCAATAGCACGCACTCTATGCCCTTCTTTATGCAAGGTTATTATGCCAACACGTTCACCTTAAATTTTTTCCTTGATTCTTCCCAATTGGCCTTTTTTTGAACACTTTATTGGTTAACTTTAAATATTGCAGTTTCAAGGTTAACGGCTAACAAACCTTGTCTTCCCAAAAAAAATACTTGAATTGCAGTTTTTTGGGTAAATTTTGTACAAAAAACGAACTTATTTGGGTTTTATGATAAGTTAAAGACGTTTGCAGTTTTGTTTTATTGCTCTCTACATCGGTTTATGCCTTAATTCCGCTGCTTTTTCTTAAAACCCTTTACATGTTTTGAGATGTAAGGTCTACTATCGATACTAACATGATTTTGTTCATTTGAATCCTGTACAGATAGATAAACGTATAATTGTGGAAAAAAATTAGTTTGTCCGAAAACCTATGGACGGCAATGTATATTATAGAGTAGTGGTCCTAAAACGCTGCCTTGTGACACTCCAGCTCGTGTTGTATATAATTTTGAGTATTCGTACTTGACGTAGAGATGTCAGTTGGTCAAATACCGTTTGATTACAAAGAAAAAGTCTATTGAGAGAAACGAAAATCTGTTTTCTTCTAGGTCAGAAGAGATCGTATTAGTAATTCTTTCAGATTCCGAACTGATGGTCCGGTATCTAATTTAGGCTTGTCAGTATGGTTTCCATGCGGTCACACAGAAGTTGTTCTAGGATTTTAGACAGGACTGGAAGTAAACTGATTGGTTTGGTTAAGTCTTTTCGGGGTTTTGGTATTGGTATTATTTCTGCATCTTTCCAAAACTTTTGGAAAATGTTGTGGTCAAATCATTGCGTCATATAATCTAAATCTGTGTAGTCATATTCTGGAGCTTTTTTGTGTTCCACTTTACTAGTATGTCTGATAGTTTGTTTTATTTAATTTATTGTCACTTTTTTTATTGGGATTTAGTTTCAGACCACAGGTGCTGGCGTCATCAATTGTGGAGAATGTATTTCAGAAGTGTTGTGCTAAAGTTTCCGCCTTGTCATAATTTTTTCTAGTCCAGTTTCTGTCCATCTTTCTTAAAATGGGGGTAATGAAGCATTTCATTCTGTAGTTTCCTTGTTGTTTTCCATAAAGAGTAGAATGTTTCAGTAGTCGGAGTCAGATTTTTAAAATAGTTTTTTAAGTTTTCACTTTGTTAAGATTTTAGACTTTCTTTTAAGTTCTTCGTTGCATAATTTAATTTTTGGCTATCCGTAGGTGCTCTTCTGGTTTGACACATTTTTTCCTTTAATCTGCTGTTTGATGTGCTCAGAGATGTGATTCACGTCCAGTTTTGGCATATTTTTCGGTGTTGTCCGCAAGTCAGCTTCATTGCGTCATTGAAGTAGTTAAATACTCTGTCAAAACGATTTTTATAATTTTAGGTTTAGAAATTCTTGGAATGCATCCCAGTCTGTTTTGTTGTTATAACTTTCTGGTTGTTCCACTGTGGTCATGACGTCGTTATTTTAGCACAACAGGAGAAAGATCGGATGGGAGTTCTAGGCCAGATTTGATTTTAAGTTTTGAATGACTGATGTTTTTTTTGTTACCCAGAAGTCAAGTAAGTCTGATTATTTCTTTGGGTCATTCCGCCAGTATGTTGTTTCCCAGTAGTTACAAACTTAGAGTTGTTAGTTTTAAGGGCACTTAGAAGATTGTTGGATTCCTTGTTTGATATTAGTGACCCGTAGTCTATGTGTTATCATTAAAGTCTTCAGCTGACAGCTAGTATAAATCGTTGTCCCAGTGTTTTAATATAGGCATCGTATTGGTCTTTTGAGATGTGGTATTTTGGTAGGCAATAGATGGCAGAGATTAAAAATGGTCCATTGCTGTCTTCTTGTTGTACTGTTATGGATTGGAAAAATTTAAAACTTTTCTGTTCTTTGGGTTTAAATTTTGTGTTGTTTTTGTATGCTTTTCTATTGCTCTGTAAGAAGTGGACACTATTGGCTGAACTTTTATTTCTTAGGCTTTGTTTGTGACTGCATTTGAAGTAGAAGTAAGAGTCTTTATGCATTCTACATCTTCGAAGTAAATCGGAGGGGGTTTGTTGGTTTTGCGAGGTTCTGGTTCTTTGTTGTTATTTTCCACATGTTCGGCTGCTTGTCTCTTACCAGTTTCTTCATCAGTAGATATAATTTGTAATCTTACTTAAAACTTATCCAATATGAGTCTAATTTAGATTGGTTTCTAGTTTTCAATTTTTTAGTTGTGTTCACGTTGCCAGTGTTTTTGTGAGGGCACGTCCTGTTTCCTTTTTGTGATGTATCTGTTTTTTTTTTCCTGTTCAGTTACGGATAGTACGTTGTTTGGGTATGAGAGGGTTGAAGAAATAGGTGTTAGTTACATAAGTTGTCGTTGTGAAGTGGTAATAGCTACCGACAAAGTCACAGTTGTTGTGACGGAGGATGGGGTAACGTTGATGACTTTCGCATTGTCTAAAAAGAACGACGTGTTTCTACGTCTAAGAGGGGGCGATCTACGGACACTTAGTGGTTAATATTTGCAAAATTCTTAGGTGTGAAGTTAGGTAAGTTTTGCGATTAGAAAGAAATACTTCAATAGCAATTTCAGGTTTTGAAATTCTCTACAGTTTAGATGGAAAGTTGTTCAGCTTTTTCCAAGATTGTACTGATTTTTGTAAAATGTCTTTGAGTGCGAATATCTCGAAAACAGTTAGCCCTATGAAAAAACTTATAAAGATAGAAATTTTAGGTTTTAGAATTTTCTACGAAGCACGTGACAACTTTTTCACAATTTCACAAAATTGTACGGGGTTATTCAAAATTTTCAACATTTGCCAAAACTGAATCTACTTTTGAGAGTACTTACGAGTATAACAGCTCTTTCGCGCAAAAATACAAATTATTCGCTGGAGACCATTGTAGTAAATCATCCCCTAAGCAACAAAACTAACAACGTTCAACAAAAACTATAATTCAAACAGAACAACAAACATACACGAAAGTTTTACCAGAGAGTCAACTATTAACGGGTTGTGAGCTGTGTTTGGAAACATTTAGGCTGAAACTGGTGTTTTAGGCCGAAACGAAAACTGAACCTCCGGTCGGACACCAATGTTCAGCATCAATAGTGAAATCAATTAAGCATCAGGTTTTGGAAATGGACGGTAACTGTTATGATTTGTGCGGAAAAATACAGGAGTAAAGTTATTTTCGAATTCCTATAGATAAGACCATGACTTTTATTTCAAAAAGGGTTAATAAGTCCCTGAAAATTAACACAAATTGTGTCGTCACCTTAAATTATTTTTTTTTTGTCAAGAATCATCTTTCAAAAGAACGCACCCAAATTTTCAGACAGATCTGTCGAATAATTTTGTTATGGCAGCCATTTTATATCGACGCCTACTAACATTTTCGTTAAAATGGCAAAAAGTGAATTTCGAGTGCTCGTTAAACACTATTTTTTGCGAGAAAAAACTACCACGCAAACCAAACAAAAGCTTGACAAATATTATGGGGACTCTTCACCATCGATTGGAACCATTCACAACTGGTTTACTCAATTTCGGTGCAGTCGTTCAAGCACAAGTGACGCCGAACATTCTGGTCGCCCAATTGAGGTCACCACACCAGAAAAGGTCGACAAAATCCATGGTTTGGTAATGGACGATCGGCGAGCGAAAGTGCGCGAGCTTGAAGAGGCCACAGGCTTATCACCTGGCCTAGTGGTTTCGATTTTACATAAAAATTTGGACATGAAAAATCTTTCCGCAAGATGGGTGCCGCGTTTGCTCACAATCGACAACAAACGCATTCGTTTGACAACTTCAAAGGTGTGATGGGCAATGTTCCAGAAAAATTCGGCTGAGTTTTTGCACCGTTTCCTAACCGTGGATGAAACCTGGATTCACCACAACACAACAGAAACTAAGGAACAGTCAAAACAATGGACTTCTTCTGGTGAATCGAAGCCGAAGAAGGCCGAGGCAGGTTTGTCAGCAAACAAGGTCATGGCGATAGTTTTTTGGGATGCGCGCGGTGTTATTCACATCGATTACCTTGAAAAGGGTAAAACGATCACTGGCGCATATTACACAGAGCTGCTGGATCCTTTCCAAGCCGATTTGAAGCAAAAACGGCCGCATTTGGCGAAGAAAAAAGTTCTTTCTCACCAGGACAACACACCGGCGCACAAGTTAGCAGTCTCGAACTCCCTCATCCAACATATTCCAAAGATTTAGCCCCTTTGTTGGCGGAAAATGCGTCAAAAATCTGTGAAGTTTTTTAGATTATATCCCAAATATTTGAGTGGTGTGTCCTTACATACATATGTATCGCTTTGAATAAAAATGAAATCGTATCAGCCATATCCGAGAAATAGCCATCAAAATTTCCAAATTTTAAATAACTCTCTTCCAAGCAGGCAAATCGGTGAAAACCAAATTTCATTGGATTACCTTCACACCTGAATGGCTTATCTTCAATTGTAAAAACTAAGGAGTCAGAGGAGCCAGGGCACTTCACTGAAGGCAGTCGTAGAGGAAGAAATTCCTTCGGACTAAATTCTCGTGAAACAATTTCCTGACAGCCTGCCTTGGACAACGAAGCCCTTAAAAGTTTCTTTTCCTGATTATTCCCAGCTCATTACTGTACTTAATTTGTGGAAAATTTATGCTCTGTTGGTCATACGGTTCAAAAGTTGCAAGCATATGACAGGCATATGGGCAAAACTACAGCCGGAGACAACGTGTTGAATCAATATTTTTACTTTATTAGGTTTCGAGAAAAATCAAAAAAAAAAAAAAAAATTCCAGAAAAGGAGGTATACAAAGTTCCTTACTACCTCAAGACCTTTTGTGAAGTTCTGCCCAATTCGTCGATGCTGGGTGTTCCGTTTTGTTGACAGCATAACCGCTAAAACTATTTTAGCCGCTTCTGTTTCTAAACACGCAAACGCACCAGTGACAGTGGTTATGTTCTACCAATTATGTTAACATCGTCGGTGTACATAAGTAATTGTACAGACTTTTGAAAGACCGTACCTCGTGTGCTGGCTTGTGAGTTTCGTACAACTCGTTCAAGTATGACGTTAAAGAGGTCACATGGCAGCGCGTCGCCTTTTCTAAATCCTTTTTGACATCAAAGGTCCCGGTGTTTTTTTTATTTTTCGTCTCTATAGACTCTGTCATAGGCGGCTCTGAAATCGATGAAAAGATGGACTTCTTGGATTTTTTCCAAGATCTGTTTAAGTGTGAAAATTTTGTCGACGTAGGTCTTTCCTGGCTTAAAACCGCACTGGTAGAGGCCAATCAGGTTTTTGACGAAAGGTTTCAGGCATTCACACAAAATGGTGCAGTTCAGTTGTTTTTCTATGAATGATGTTCTAATTGACTTTGAATAGAAATGTGTGCCTCAAAGCGGGTGTTTGGAAAATTAACAAACACAATGTTGGAACAGGTAAGTGCTAAACACTGCTGTTGGCTATAAGCCAAAAATAGCCGCTGGTTCATGAATGACATAAAATCTAGACCGCAGGAGATGGTCCAATAGCCATAGAGAGGCTATAGAACATTGTTGTATAAAAGTGTGCCTGCCTACACATCGTGCATATTATTTTTCAAGAAGCAAATGAAATTAAGCTAGCGCTAGTTTTATATCATGACGAAGTAAGCCTTGGTCAAAACGCTACTTAACTATAGTCAAGGTATGTTCCTACCTAAGCTGTGCTATTAATTTTGTGAACGAAAACAATGAAGACAAAGAAAATTCTTAAGATTTTGACCAGTAACTAATTTTTGTATATTTGCGAGCTGAAACAGATGGTTCCGCAGTAGTCTAGTTCGTCTTATCCGTGCATCGATCATACTTTGGCAAGCTTCAAAAACAAAAGATTCCGACAGGGTAGCACGTAGGAGAATACTCTAAACGAGACTATCGGAGCGCACTATTGACTTTCTTTTACATAGAACATATTTGAATCGGTAAGGTTCCACCATTGGGAGTGATCCGATTTTCGAAAAATGCTCAAATTAAACTTCCCTTCAATTCAAATTGTCCCCTTTATTCTATCTCTACGGGCCATCTTGTGGAGAGCAACCGCATTAATCAAAATATATTTTTCTACCTCTGTGCGTGGTGCGTGGGTTCTACAGTATCTATACCTGATATTGATGACGTAATCTTTAAATGTGATTGCCACCTACTCACCTCCGATTTTTCAAATCGAAAATATTCCATAGTTTCGCATCTTTGCCTTCTTATCTCTCAGCAAATTGGAATTTACTCGTATAGTGCGATAGTTGCTAGGTGCCAGTCACTATCCACGTTCATTTATGGTGAAACTAAATTGCAATTGTCATGCCGCCTGTAATGTTTATCTTTCTTGTGACAACATAAATCATCCTCCACTGTGTGGCTCAAAGTCCAAGGGAAGTACGAACATTCATTTATCGAAGTCGAGAGTCATCGACAATCTGGAAGGGGCATTCCCTTAAGTTCCGCCGCAACTTTTACTCATAAGTTCCTCACCGGGGATACGTCATCCCTCTTGAGTAAGGAATTCCTCGAACCAATAGCCGGTGAATATCTTTTGCCGTGTGCCGCATATTTTCGACTCATTATCAGCTTTACTATTTACGAGCATGTCGCAAACCCAATCGAACGAAGGGAGTAGCCCGCATATCTTATCTCCCCCGTCCGCCTGATAACATTCCATAAGAGCACGTCGTCCGTCGTCGGCCGGCGGACTCCACGCAATCAACGACAACAACTCGAATAAAGCCTCAGTTGACGGAGATCAGTTCGACAGTGAAGAGGTCAATCCGAATCAGAGTAATTCAGTTAAGCGAAAATGAATCGGAAACTTTGTTGTACACTAATGGCGATAGTAATGCTCTGCGCCAGCTTCTCCAGTATCGAGGGCAAGCATGTGATCTTCTACAACGATCAGAAGATAGTCAAGACCAGCAATCTCTTTGTCACCGTACAGCGCAGCAAGCCGTGCGGGAACGGCATGAAGCGGGACCACAACAATCGCTGTCGCCGTGTTTTGACTTTCACGAGAAGTAAGTCTCCCGGAAAGTGTCAAATCACGATGACACTCCGGATTACGTACTGCGGCACTCCCCCGCATACATGTCGCTCAACACGGAGATATAACTTTTGTTTTTGTTTACAGAACGACGATCGTGATCTCATCTCGTGAAAAGGTTCGTTGACTGACATTTCTACGCTGGAAATGCAAAACAACTCTAAATTTAGCTGCAAGTAGATTAAGTGCGCGATAGAATGGTGTGCGAATGAGGGCGTGTGTGGTGCGTGATCTATTTATTACAACATTATTATACTATTAATCCTTTTTTATATGAGAGTACGAAGTAATAAAAAAAATTCTAACGATGATAAACTTTTAATTTGTGAGAGCTGTTTTCTTGTCGTTTTCAGTGGATTGGTGCTGCGGCACCTTATCGCTAGCATGCGGATTTGCCTTTGACTGAGTGTTCTAAAAATAAAGTTTTCCGAATTGCGAATTCAAATACAAATACTACGTGATAAACGTAGGAAGTACTTGTAATCAGTTGATTGGGGGGGTGTAATAAAATTGTTTAGCAGTGAATTTGCTGCTTCAAGTGAAAGTTAAATCTTTTATGACTTTCAAGTTTTGAGGAAATATTTCGAACGAGACTTGTCTAGGTGAGGCAAATGATTTACACATGTACTTAGATCTTATTAGTAAGGCCTTCTTTCACCTCTACGTGGTGTCATCTGGAAATTTTCTAGGGAATTGTGAACAAAAACAGATTGGTTGTGGGTGATCAAAATGCCTTGACTTGTGGAGAGATTAGTGGGATAATAAAGCAAGAAATGGATGTGGCAGTGGCACAGTGTTTAGAGTTAAGAATTGATATTTTCTACAGAAACTCAAGGTGGTTATCAATAGGCATGCAAGAACGCACGTTCTTTGGGTTTGTGCAAATTTGTGTGCAAATTTATTCTACTATCCACCAGCATGTATGCATGGGTGTTCACGTTCGCGTTTAAATGAAAAAAAATTTGTAATAAGCGAATTTGCTTTGACCATTGCTCTATTAGAAGATCGTGAAAAAAAACATACTAAAAGGGAAAAGAAAACACTTTTACTTGGTGAAACCATGGCTACAAAAGCGGAAACTATTTTCACATGCAAATTTGTTAAAAGTGCTAAAGAGGATTACAGAAACTTCTTAAGGATGGATTGCGATCTTCTATAAGATAAATACACAAATGAGGGCTGCGATTACTCCTACGGGACGCCTTCTGTTACATTGCATTTTTTTTGCATCAGAAATTTGCTAGTCTGTCGGAAAAATCGTGATACAGACATCAGATGCAACTTTTATTTCAAATCAATAATGGATTCGTACTCTAGTAGTGCTAGTAGCAAGTACGGATGCTCTTTCATTTAATATTATGCATATTTTGGACGGTGGTTGATATCGTTGGGGTTGGAGGCTAG
Source organism: Pocota personata (assembly GCA_963082735.1). Taxonomy (NCBI): domain Eukaryota; kingdom Metazoa; phylum Arthropoda; class Insecta; order Diptera; family Syrphidae; genus Pocota; species Pocota personata. Next base: position 8,939,704 of record OY720430.1, read on the forward strand.
AGGAGGAGGCTAGAGGTTGGAGGTTGGAAGTTGGAAGTTGAGGGAATATTTGTTATGTTAAGGGAAAGGATGGCTTCAGTTCGTATTGAAGTACTCGTTAACAAATATTCGTTGTTTTGTGAAGTACTTACTTACTTTCCTTATGTCCTATATCCCCCTGTGGGTCCTAGGGCCTCGACTACGCCTACGCGCCATCGTGTACGGTTTCTGGCAATGTGTCTCAGCTCTCCCCAGCTTTTCCCCAACTGCAGTGCTTCCTTCTCGACTGCTCTGCGCCATGTTCTCCTTGGACCACCAGGTCTTCTGCCGTCCTGAGTTAAAGGGTTCCATTGCATAGCATGGTTCGCTATGGAGCTGTCACCCTTTCGGAGCATGTGACCAATCCACTGCCACTTCCGTCGTTGGATGGTTGTGCCTATTGGTTCCTGACCCGTTCTCTCGTAAAGATGTTCGTTAGAGATACGATTGGGCCAGAAAATCCTTAAGATGTAGCGCAGGCACCTATTAACGAACGTTTGCAGCTTTCTGGTGATAGCGGTGGTCACTCTCCACGTGCTGCATCCATATAACAGCACGGATTCAACGTTGGAGGGGAAGCTCAGCCGATGTTGTTGGCGCTGCTCGTAAGAGCTCTGCGGGAATACCGTCAAGTCCGACCGCCTTGTTGGTTTTAAGTGCTTTGATCGCGGTAGTGATCTCATCCTTACTGGAAGGCGCGGTGCGTATTCGGGCATTCCTTACCTCGGACACCTCATTCTGATTTGGGAACATATCGCTAGCGAATACACGGTTTAAAACCGTAGCAAAATGCTCCTTCCATCTCTTAAGCTGGTCCTCATCCGAAATAATCAAGGAACCGTCTAGGCTTTTCACTGGGTATTGGCTGGAGCTGCGACCACCTGTTAGCTCTTTAGTGATCCTGTAGACAGTCCTGCTATCGCACCTTCGTGCAGCATCTTCTGCTTCTGTAGCCAGCGCGTTGATGTAGTTGCGCCTGTCACGTCGCACGCTACGCTGAACTTCTCTCATCTTCATGCGATATAGGGACTCTAACTCATTACTCCCTGCTGCTGGAGCGGCTGCAAAGCGAGCTTTCACCTGTTTCCGTTCGTCAATCCGTCTCCAGGTATCCTCGGAAAGCCTTTCCTGTGATCGACCGACAATTCTTTCAGCACCAGATGTAAAAACATGTTTCACAGCACACCAATGGTCTTGGATGGTTGTGGGCAGTGAGCTGCTGATTGCTTTTACACCTTGCGAAATGTGCTCCCTTAATTGTTGGCGCACTGAGGGATCACAAAGTCTATCGATGTTGAACCTGGGCATTCTTGTATTGTCGTGGGATCTTCGAACTGCAGCAGTGCGTAGTTGAAGAGTAGCTATCATAAGATGGTGATCTCGTACTATCCCCACATCTGCCCCTCGTCTGTTTCGGAGACTACTTCTAAAGCGGCGGCTGATAGCAAAATGGTCAATTTGATTGGAGGTTGCTTGCCTGTAGTTGGAAACCCAGCTGACTTTGTGGCAGGTCTTGTGCTCAAACATGGTGCCACCTATCACAAGGCGGTTGGCATTGCAGAAATCCACAAACCTTTCGCCATTGTCATTGCGGTTGCCTAGTCCATTTTTCCCGATTACATGTTTGAGACCTTCGTTGTCGTTGCCTACCTTGACATTCAAATCCCTCATCACTATGAAAATGTCCCCATTTGGTGTTGTATTGAAGACGGCGCTTAAGAGATTGTAAAAGCTCTCCTTCTCGTCCTCGGACGAGCCCTCCATTCGGGCATAACACTGTATGATGGTGACGCGTCGTACTCTACCATAAGGTTGCCAGGAAATTAGGCCTTTGCGTGCTGTTGGTGTTAGCAGCATTCCGACTCCATATTCCCGCGGACTTCCAGATGGTCTTCCGGAATAGAGTAGTACAGTGTTATGCGTTGGGGACTGGTACTCACCCGCTTCTAACCATCTGATTTCGCTTACCCCCAAAATGTCCAGTCTATATCGCATGAATTCTTTTCCAATTGAAGGAATCTGGCATTGTGAGGTCCTTCACTTCCCGAGTCGAGGAGCGTCTTCACATTCCAGAAACCTATCTTTGTCCGGGTACAATAGCCAAAAGTCGTCAACATGTGATCATTCCTTATCCGAGGCATAGTGTCGGTTTCTGTAGCGATTAGGGTTCGGTAAGGCAGGTTGCTAGCCCACGTTACCTAGTCTGGAATCAAGGTCCTAGACAACCCGCACTTGCAATTTTAGCCTACACGCATAAGGGTTTATACGTATAGTTCCCCGGGGACCACCACTAGGAGGTAAAGCAAGCACTTCATCACGAATTTGATTGTTGCGCTACTGGTCCAAGCCAAGTTTTGAGCAGTCAGTAGTTTCCCGATCAATCGCAATGCAGTTTTGTGAAGTACGAACAATGGAAGATTCCTGACAAAAGTTCCCAAACCAACAAATTAGCATAAATTTGCTGAGATTCCTTAAGCTTTCTGAATTCGGCTGCCCAGCCTTATTGCCCTCGTTAGCTACTAACGCTCTCTCTAGATGTGCAATCCTATGTTCTTTGTTAGTTTTTCATTTTCATGACTGAGAAATATCACTAAAGTAGTTAGTCCGTTGAAAAAATGCAATTATATGTTGAATAAAAAATAAATTAGATCCGATGCTCCTTTCATTACACCTTTTATTTGTCTTATAGTAAATTGATACACAATCTCATATTTGTACATCTGATAGGGCGATATATATTTAAGGAAAAATGTGAACAAATTGGGCAGACACTGCAAAATTTTATTGATTTTAGTAAGAATACATATTCACATATTTCAAATAAAGTATTGCAAATTCTTCATAATAAACATAAAATTTCGTCAATTTCGTATTCGTACTCTTAGATATTAAGTTAAATTGCTTAAATTATATCTCAAAATTAATATTTTGTAGCTAACAAGGATATGTTAGCTATGACCTGTTTAAGACGGTTGGGCAAGGATCTGACTAATTTTTCAGTACATTCAGTTGTAATTTCTACCCATTCTTCAATAAGCCTTTCTTTGAGATCATTTGTGTTCCTTATACTGAATTTCCTTATTCGATGGTCCAACTCGTCCCACAAATTCTCTATGGCATTGATATCCGGTGACTGTGGAGGTGTTTCCAATACTTTGCGACAGTTATAAAGAAGCCACATTCGAGTTGCATAAGCTTTATGCTTGGGGTCGTTATCCTCATAAAAGGTAGAATTGTTCCTGAGGCCCATTTGAACAGCACTTTCCTTCAGATTTTGCTTCAATATCTCAATGTATTGCTTAAGGTCCATTATTCCCTCGATTATATGCAGTCGTCCCACTCCAGCTGCGGAAAACACCACCATGTTTGACTGTTCCCTGTGTGTTATGGAAGATATTCGGTATTTGGTTTCCGTCAAACCATTTGTCTGCCATCCGACCCATGAACATTAAATTTAGACTCGTCTGTAAATATTACCGTTTTCCAGAAGTCGAAATCCTTAGATTGGTGTTGTTTAGCAAATTCCAATCTCTTGCTTCTGTTTATTAAACTAATGAAAGGTCTTTTACGCATTACTCTTCCATTGTACCCATGTTCCCGGATGCACTTCCTTAGCGTTTCTCTACAAAAATCTTTATTTAAAGCACGACGAAGGTTTTCTGCCATTTTTGATGCACTCCATTTGAGGTTTTTTTGAATTTCCCGTATAATTATTCTCTTGTCATGTGCACTAAATACATTTCTAGAGGTATTTCGTGGTTTATTTTCAATTGCGATTTTCATTTTCGAACTGATTAATGATTCTTTGGATGGTTGATCTTGGTCGACTTACCAATCTAGATATCTCACTATAAGATTTTTCGTCGCCGTTGTATTTAATTATCAGTTCGCGCAGTTCATTTGATGTCCCACCTTGTTTTCTATCCATTTTTCCAACAAATCTCGAAGAACCTCACCAAATAATTTTTCTTTTCTTTAATTCACTTTGAGAAATAATAATTCAATGCAAAGAACAACTTTGAAAAGCAACATAACAGTAATTTTTGTCATTTAGTGAATAATAGATAGGTGTACGAATACGAAATTGAGCTACTTTTGAGACCATTTTTTCCTTCTCTTCTATTTCCAAACCGCACCAAAAAGATGCAACACATTCCGAAGTGTCTTTTCATTCGAGGTTCGTGTCCACGGTAAGAGACGGATTATGTCTAAGACGACGTCGCGGAATTAAGAGAGAATTATAACCGCAAGAGAATTATAACCGCAAGAGATTATTGGCTACAGCTGTCATCTTGGAATTATTACATCAGAATTTTCTTGTTCCAGTGGTCGAAGAATTTGCTAGAAGTTTCTGGCTATCAGAAATGCGACTGTATAAGGACAGATGGCGATCGAGGCAAGGCAGTTGGTTTTCGAACCGCACGAAGAGATTGGAAAAGTGATAATAGGCGAAGTTGTAATTTTGTGATAGATTGAAAGTTGAGAGTTAACAAGAAGAAGTAATTAGTTTGTATTTGTGAATTAAGTAATTGAAAGGAGATAAAGTGATTTAAGAGGAAAGAGACCTTGTAAGAAAAGAAATTGCGAAGAATAGTATATTGTGAACTTGAATTGTTCTATAGACTAGAAAATAAAGAAATAATCTCACAGAATAACGTGTTATCTACTCGAGCCGTAGCTCGCATATTACAATACTATATTAAGTTTCTGGTGTACGAATATGAGATTGATACACTGTACCTAATTTGACTGCGTATTATTTCAGCTTTCAAAAAATTACGACGATGGAAATCCGTTGGAAGAGATTTTAACAAAAACTGGAATTTTCCTATTGTAAACGCAAACATTTGTGCATATCCTTCTGGTTACGGTCCTATCATTTCAATTACAAAAAAAAAAAATCATTTTCCTTTGTCTAATTTGCTATTGTAAAAGCAAACTATGACTTCATATTGGTAGATGTTGGTACCAATGGCAGATCTTGCGAAACTACCAGGCAGTGATGAAGATTTTCCTTTTCGAATTTCTTAGAAATGACAATTTTCCGCTAAAGGAAAACCTAATGAAGTCACACACTGGGACATCAATTATTAGCGAAAAAGAAAGATTTAATAATAACCTGTCTGAGTTGGACGCATTGTGGAAAATTCATTCGAAATTTTAGTGCAATATTTTCGAATTTGTTCGACAACAATATACGTACATATATTCCGAAAAAGGTGACACTATTGTGTTAGCCTGTTGTTACCTTCATAATTTTTTGAGACAATTACAACCACTGATCGGACGAGATCTCAAATATGCAGTAAAATAAGAAAAAAACTCATTCAACCCAATAGCAAAAATTGATATACTCATATGTATGTTTGACAACAATGAAAAGAAATGTTTGGCATCCAATATCGTACACTATTTGGCGTTATCCAGGTTGAACCAAGTGGAGACAGTTTACTCTGCAATTAGAAGGCGAAGGCAACATTTCTGGAAAGCTAGTTGCTTTCCTCTGCTTTTTGGACCTTTTAATACTTATTTGTTATTGTCTTTCTAGAGTTTCTTCATCAGCGGGGTATGTATCGCGTTGCGCTAACTTTTTAAGCTCAGATTAACAACTCTAACTACTTAAGATTGTTCTGAGTTTTCACCTTTGGCTTTCTCAGTTTATACTACTCGTAGTTTAGTCGAGACTTTCTTTGTATGCTGAAGCACTTTCGGTAGTGATCTGGGATAACACTGGTTTCGTTCGAAAAGGATTTTTTTTTTTTTAAAATCAATGCTAACAGTTTTTTTTTAAAGGATTTTATTGGTTCCTTTTTTATCATCTAAATTTGGCAGCACTTAGCCGCCTAAAATGGCATGATCGTAGAAGATGGGTTGTGTCTCTGATTAAAAAATATTTCATACAGCTGAGAGCGCTTATTAATGCCGATTACTTGTTGAGCTTTTTGTGCTTTTCCAAGCTTTACAAAGTGTAAATAGTGCATCGATTTGCTGTCAGCTGGCTGTCATTTATTTGGAAGACGATGCTTCTCGTAAGAGAAAATGTTTTTACCTCTTGTAAAACATTTAAAATTGTGCTTGGCGTTTTTAACGTAAACATTTAGAAACACCATCGGAAAATACAGATAACACGACAACACCTCTGGAAATGAACTCAATCTAATCGATTTTGTGGCGGCGCGAAACATCACTGTAACTACCCGTGCCAGATCAACAAATGTCAATCAAACTGAACACGTTGTACTGATGCAATGTATTTTTGATTTTCAGACCTTCCGAGCAGCTATATTGACCCGGATTACTATTTTGTTGCTGCCGAGGTACGTATGCGGATATACCAAACACCACAATACCAAAGAGGTAATGTGAGAAAATCTAACATCCAACCTCCAGGAGACTGCCAGAGAGTTCGCCGATCCTACATCCCTGAGCCTCTCAAGAAGTCCAGTGCCATCAACGTTAAGCGCAGATGAGCAATGGTATAGGGTGAGGAGAGGAGCTTACGACAGCTATAAGTAGAAGAGTAGGTAAAAAACACAAGTCCCTAAGAAAGAAGAAAATGCAAAATGCGAGATCGAATCAATGGAGAGGTGTTATAGCAGGAATGATGTTCGAAAGGTTTGCCAGAAGCTAAGCAGAGCATACCAAGGCTACTAAGCCTGAACAAAAGCCTGTAAAAAATGAAAGTAGAGTCACAGTCGGTGCTAAGAATTTGGAAAGATCACTTCTGCAGTGACAATGAAAACTTCGCTATCACGCAGAACCCGAACGATAACGATCAACAATTCCGTCCACCCGACTAAAATGAATTGAATATCTGAGCTTAAATTTAAGAAGGTTGCTGTAGAGCTATTTAAAGAAGCTGCTACATCAACTCATCTGTAAGATGTGGTCGGATGAAAGTGTGCCTGTAGAATGGAACCTCAGCATCGTTTGTCCGCTTCTCAAAAAAGGAGGCCACACGAACTGCGCCAACTACAGAGGTTTTAGTCTACAAAATTATGTGAACGCATTAAGCCTTTTGCCAACAATACGATTAGTACGTCCAGGAAAGTCTACCATAGACCAAATATTCACATTGCGGCAGATCTTGGAAAAAACCCATGAACTTAATATCGATAGAATGACCATGGAGAATGCACGCTGTTCCATCAAGGTCGATAATGACATCACCGAGGCTATTGATATCAGAAAAGTACTACGACAGGGTAACTCATGTGATTTCTTTAACATCATACTTGAACGGATTATACAAAATTCCCAAGCTAACAGGAGGCGTACCATATTTCAAAAGTCTGTACAACTACTGGCGTACGCCGACGAAATTAACGTAATTGGAAGAGTGCAGCGGGCTGTCAAGCGTGCTTTTGTGAGTATTGGATTAGAGGCAACGAAAATGGGTTTAGCGGTTAACGAGACCAAAACAACATATGTACATGCTGTTATCAAAGAAGGACAGTCAAGTCAATGTCGGCAACTTGGGCTTGAACAGCCACAATTTTAAGGTAGTTAAGGACATTGTTCATCTAGGCTCTGCTGTAAGTTCAAACAATGACACCAGCGCAAAGATCAAGTGGAGAATCACTCTTACCAACCTCTGTTTCTTTGGGTTAAGAATTCAATTGATTAGCAAAGGGCTCTCACGAAAAACTAAGGTGACTATATACGACCTTCATCAGTATCCTGCATGGACGTTACCAAAGCAGATGAAAACACCCTTATGAGTGCTTTTCGTCCTCTTTTTTTCAGCAGGAAATGGAGGAGAAGATACAACAACGAATTTTTCCTAGTCAGAAGGGTTCGAGTTCGAGCCTGAGATTTAGAGGATATGTAGAACTCCGGCCCTAAAAGTCTTCGCAAAACTGGATGAGGAGGGCACAAGATCGAGCTGGCTGGAGATGCTTGTTGGTTGAGAGCCGGGTCCACCCCGGACTGCAGCCCCATCGAAAGTTAAGCTTATTTTTAGACGAGTATATATTGGGTCCTGGCGTATGTGGTTTTTTTCTTGGAAATTTTAGGAGCCAAACTGCAAATTCCTCCTCGTTCCACCATCTACGACCTGTGAAATAGTGCTAAGGGCGTGACTGCCGCTGTCACTCGTAAGCTCTCTTCGTACCATCTTAAGAATTTTCTGGCAGAATCATATCTCGAACGAACAGCTTTATGCGAGTATTGTGCACATCACAATAGGGTGAAGGTCACTATTTACATCGGGAAGAAAATTACGCTACAAACCACCTACACAATCTGGCAACAAACTGGGACACCCACGGCAATTATGGCATCTAAATGTAGAGGAAAAATCCAGAAGATTGTGAATGAATTGAGAAGAGTTGAAACGCATTGCAGAAGTTCAAACACGAGGACAAGTAGGCGCTGTTGAAGACGAATGCCTAGCAAGGGGTAAGAAGATAAGTAATTTAAAGAGATGTGAATCCTTGAAAATCGATAAATTCGAAGGACCATGACCGCCAACACACACACATACAACAACTGTCAGAAGTCCTAAAAAAAAGAAAATCAAATTGATATTTTGGTAAACAGAATCTAAAAACAGTTCCGAAAAGTTTTTGGTAGTACATCCAAATTAACGTCGTTATCCCTCACAAAAGCGTGACCTTTAGGGAATATTTCCGGAGAATAATTCCGAATAGGACATCCCCGCTTTATAAATAACACAAGCTATCTATTAATAGAACTTGGGGGCCTTTTTTACTGCCTACGATGGGTAGACTTATGAATAAGTTTTCATAATCAAATGTATCATCCACTTTGATCCACTATCCGACAATAAGGTTAGATTATCTCCATTCCAAGAAAGCAACAGCAATAAAGGCTCCAGGCACTTTTGAAAATTAACCCAAACAATTGCACTGCTTGACCACTCTGTTTATTGTTCATGCCTGCGGTAGGACACCTAAAGGAAATATACGAGTATCTGCAGTATGAAAGTGTCAATCTCCTAGAGAACAATCTTCTCCATTAAATAATAAATGACAAAACTTTCAACCAAAAAAAAAAAAGAGGAAAAATAACAACTTTCCTGCTTCCAAACAGTTTAACTTCTCCCATTGTTGGCGAAGAAAATGGAAGACGAACGATATCTCTATCAATGCAATGAGGCCATCATCATTATAACAATACCAACCAGATATCAGGACCTTCTATCTGCAAGGGAAGCAGACAAAATTTAGAAAGAAAAAAATCGTTAACTATTCTCTTCGTTGTGTCCTAAGTAGACAATGATTCAGTTCCTGTCCCATTCTTTGGCGTTTCCTCTTGGCCAGATTGTTTGGACCAGGAATGGAAACTACATCACCATCACGAACAGGCGACCAGTTGCATGCAGACTCTGTGCCCCATTGGGCCATGCAAAAAGTGTCAATGCACACAAAAAGACAACAGCGACTGACGACGACGACGACGACGACGATGGCAATGATGAGACGAAGACGACCAAAGAGGAAAGACAACTCAACTTCAGACAAAAGCAGGAAGCTGGTGGCATCTGCTCTGGAGGACCATCCCTTATGCATACAAAATTGTTGCAATCGGTTTTCTGGTGTAGCTACACTGCTGGTGCTGCTCTGCATGGTTTGGCTTTTAAGGAGAAGATAACATTGCATTGATGGGGTTGATGGTGACGCACGAGTGTATGCTATCACTTGAACTTCTACTTCCGGTTGCCTGTCAAAGTTGAAAACTTTAAATTATCCCATTTTGGTGATGATGATGGTGGGGTTGGCACCGGAGCCGGTGCTGCTTTTAGAATTAATAGGAGAAGAGTAATGGCAACAATAGCCAACCTGCATTTTATGTCCACCATTCATTTAGGGTTCGGTTAAATGACAGGCACTGCGGTGGGAAACTATAAGGGACAAAGTTTGTGCACTGTCATTGTGTTGATTGGTTACAATCGTTTGAATAGCTTGGAAGGTGAAACTTTGTCCCTGCGGTAAGTTACTGACAAGACAAGTGGAGAAGGTGGATTAAGTGGCAGATAGCAGACTCAATCGAGAGCAAGCGGTATTTTCAATTTGAGCCTTTTAATTGGTTCCGTTTTTCAAAGTCATGAAAATATTTTGATTTTAGAGATTGAATTCTATTTTTTAAAAGACATACAAATCATTGGCAACTGTATCTGTGAGGTAGAAGTTATCTCATTTGCCAGTCTGCCCAGTGGGAGAGGAAGGAAGTGGAGCTTTCAAACGATTCATCTCCATATCCATATTCCCACCACTAGCTGTCATATTGACGATACCGTGGAGGAAATATTCAAAGTTTTAATCCAGGCAGATACATCATGAAAGTGTGAAGGTGCCTACTGGGTGTCTAATGAGTGGGAATTTAAAGTTTTTTCTCAATTTTCTGTGAAACGAAAACATCTCAGATAATACACAACAAAAGTGCTGGGGATGTCTGTTAGACTCTCCTCTGGTGCTAGTCTACGGTATTGTCAGGACAAACCTCCTCATTCAATCTAGTTACTCGTAAGAGTGAATCTAACAAGGGTTGCTCTTCAGTTTTTCTCAATTTCCCAGAAGTTGATGATCTTGAGTCTTCTCCATTTTGATAGGGAATCTGAGAAACCCGTCTTTCTTACTAATCTTGATGCAAGCTTCACACTTTTTTATATTAAAAGTCACTTATTTGACGAGTAATCAGAGTTTTGCTCTTTTGATTTAATCCTCTTTAATCAACATCTGGGATAAGCTGCATCCCAGATGATGTGTTCTGCCTTCCTGAAGAAGGTATTTAGTCTTAAGAAATTGTTTGCTACGAGTAGCTTTTCTGTCCCTCAAGAACCTTAACTACAAAATGGTTTGGGACGTCTAGGACGTCCGTGCTAGTTTGCCTTGTAATGATAGTTTTTGTTTACGTGAACATGTCTTCCAATTCCTAGAAACTTGGCTTGAAATATGCTGGATAACTTACTGATAAGCAGATAACATCCATAGCCGAGGATCAACTCCGCAGAATATGACTTCATTGACTCTGTCATTAGCTTGGAATGCTTAGGTTTTTCTTTCTTATTTTCTGATTAGTTATCTTGTCTTAAGGCTTTGCCCTCTAGGCACGATCATAGCAGCATATGCCCCATATAATGCTTTCTAATGAGCAGAAAATAAGCCAAAAGAGGGACGATATGCGGCCCAGTAGAGAGAATTTGTTTTTTTTTGTAAGATACGAGCATACAGGTACAAAGAGGGGATCTCTTAGGTAACAAGATTGGTTCTAAGTTAACATAAGGGTAGTTTAGGTTTAAAAAATATTTATTATAAGATTTACAGATAAGCTAAAGTTTAGGCTTTATGGTAAAAATGGTTCATTCGATGAATGAAAAGAATGTCTGCAACATCTCTGCGTTTCTCTAGAGTACTCAGGTTGATGAGGTTGAGGCGGTCTTGATAGGCAGGCAAGATAAATGGATCGTTCCAAGGAAGACCTCGAAGGGCAAATCGAAGAAATCGACTTTGAACATTCTCGATTCTGGTCACATGAACTTGCTGAAAGGGTAACCACGCTTGACTGGCGTATTCAAGGAGGGGGCGCACAAAGGTAAAGTAGAGGGATCTGGTCACGTAAGGGTCGGAGAATTCTTTGGACCATCGTTTGACAAAGCCAAGTGATGAGTTAGCTTTACGAATTATCTCATCAATATGTGAGCGGAAATTTAGTTCCCCATCGTACAATATACCAAGATCGCGGAGAGATTGAACGATGGATATTGGTTGACCATAGAGACGGTAAAGGCGGGCGGAGGACAAGTGGTGCTTACGTGATAAGGTAATGGATTGACATTTGGCGATATTGAGCTCTAAGCGATTTTGCAGGCACCAGTTCGAAAAAATATCAAGGTCTTGTTAAAGGAGACAGTAGTCATGTGGTGAAGAGATGGCTTGGAAAAATTTGGTATCATCAGCGTACAGAGAGAGGGAAGAGTGTTTAATAACCCTCTCGACATCGTTTATGGTTAGAATGAAGAGAAGGGGACCTAGATGGCTGCCTTGCGGAACACCAGTCGATAAGATGGATCTGAAGCGAACTCTGTAAGAACGGTTTTCCAGGTAAGAAGATATCCATTTTAACAATATGGGTTCGAAACCGAGGGCAGACAATTTTAAGAGGATTAAGTTAGGAGATATCTTATCAAAAGCCTTACTAAAATCAGTTGCAATAACGTCGACTTCTTTGCCATTCTCTAAGGTAGATAGGGCGAAGGGCACGAATTCGACTAAGTTAGTGGTAGTTAATCTACCTTTCAGAAAGCCGTGTTGGGTGGGAGAGATAAGATACTTGCACTGAAAGCTTAAGGCTTCATATAAAATACTTTCGAAAAGTTTGGGTAGATGAGAAAGTTTAGCAATGGGGTGATAGTTTGTTACTTCATTCTTTGATCCCTTTTTGTGTACGGGGGTTATGAAAGAGGTCTTCCAAATCTGAGGGAATTCTCCTAGTGATAGAGACAAACGGAAGAGATGAGAGAGGTGGAGGGAGACAATGGAAGAGCATTTTTTAAGAAAAATGGCAGGGAGACCATCTGGGCCGGGTGAGAATTCTCATTAAGTTTTTGTAGTTTATTTTCAATTACAGCAGGATCAAAAGACAGGGACAGAAAGGGGACAAGATATAGAGTTCATCATAAAGCGGAGGCTACTAGCTTTTACTTGGATTTGGGAATTTGTTCTCGTAGGTGGTAGTTTTAGGCAGTTTTTAACTTCTGCTGACTATCACAGTGGCCTTGATTAGATAAATGTAAGAACCTATGCATATTTTCTCACAGAGTACAATTTTAACACAGCTTACTGCTCGATTTGTTAGCTTACCAAAGAGTTCAGCCGGTATAGAGCTACGAAACCTCTTCGTCAAGTTGTACTAATTTTATGAATGGTCCTCTCAGCCGATTGTGTTTTATCAGTCCGCAAGCTCAACAGATCAGATATTCACTTTGCTGTCCACAACGTGCTGCAAGGTGAATGAAATCAGGAGGTAGGTCTGAGTAATTCTGGATATGTGGTGTCTTGCTTGCCTACCTTTGGAATGAAAGTTATCCTTGCCCTTCTGTCGTTGGTTTTTTCTTAACTTTTATAGATTGGTGTCTTTCCTGCCCCAGTTGGCATATCTAATGAATGACTCCATCACCCACTGTTCTTTCACCGGCCACTGTTCTTTATCGGTCGTTTTTAGCGAAGTAAGCAAATGTGAAGAGAAGGTCTTGCATCGTGATTCTTAAAGTGCAGGCTATGCCTTCTATCTCATGACGTCCATGTAGAGCCAGCGGTTTTGAATCAGAGAGTAAAACCTAGTTGTTTTTAAATGGCCACCCTGGTTGTGACGATACATTCTTTTGAAGATGCATGTTCATCTGGGCTATTCTGGTGTTGATTCCTCTGCTTTGACGCTCTCTTCTCTCCTTCTTCATCGTTTCATAGACGCCACTGTCGGTGGGCTAGCACCGCTTTCACCAGTAAACTTCCTAGCTCACTGCATGCCCCTAAAGCTGAGATCATAATTCCAACCGACAGTCATTTCTTGAAGGGTAGCCCCTGTGAATGCCGTAAGTTATTTTGTACCGAGTGAGGTTAGTGGAGACGTCTTGGGTAGCACTGGTACTCTGACAGCCTAGATCCAGATTTTAAGGGAGCGTAGCCGTCAACATTAACGCGTTCTTTTTTGTCACCTCTGCTTACTCAGGGGAGATATGGTTACTTCAGCCAGGCAAACCAACAAAGTACCACATGAATCATATTACACCAGCACAAGACGTCCGTTTTTTGGAAATTAAAGGAAAGGATAAGGGTGAAAAATCTGTCTACAATGCTTGTGGAATCTTTTATTTCTAATCTTGAAATATTGTCCTAAAAAAATGTGCTCCTTTGGCTGATACCACTTTCTGTTGATTTACATCACGCAACTTGATTATAGCCCACAAGCCCACACTGTCGACTCTTACTCCCTTTGTCCCACATGTCCTGTATAAAACCTTGAAATAGGAGAGTCCGTGCAGTTTTAGTTTTGTAACTCATTAACAGCTTCACCGATATGGCTGACCCTGCTAGTCCGCATAGAATGTTAAAATTAACTGAAGATGAACCCCTGATGGACTCAGATTTCTCAAAGCTAGCCAATCATTTATGTAAATCCATTCGAATACCTCTTCTTACTCTAGGACAGATTAAAGTTAATTTGAAAGTAATTCAGAGCCTTTTTGTCGAAAAACGGTTCGCTGATGATTCTATTTTTTCCCAAAAAAAAAAAAAAACTTCATTAGTTAACAAATGTATCTCAAATGTCACTTAAGTGTTCATTGTGTTCAACCACCGACCGGGTTGACTGGAAAAGGCCACAATTTCGTGCAAAGAAAATCAATTTTGAAATACACCACCTAATAGCAATCTCACCCTCTAACCCGATGTCATGAATCATATTGACAGAAACCGAACATCATTACCGAACTCACGCGCTCTAATCCAGCAAAGCAAACATACACACGATAATATGCGACAAAACCACTATAACCAATGATACACGCGCCAACCCAAGAACAATACGTGTGCGAGATACTTTGACAAATGTCTTTCCATTGCGCGTCGTCTTCTCGCATGACTGTCAAATATTAGGCCACCGGTTACATGACAAACACTTCTCATTACTGCCTTATATGGATGTCCTACCGTCAATTGATTGTTGACACTCCAAGGGGGTGTAGGTATAGGGGTAGTTTTAGTCTCATGTTAAACTAAACTTCTTCCCCATCATTGGGTCGTGTCGCCTCGCAATGACGTTCAACTTAAAGCGAAGCGAAAGTGTTTATGGTTATGGCCCAATGAACCTAATAACACACTGAGGACTCCCTCTCAGCCAGTGTGGGTGAAAACTTGTTCCATAACCGTTAGGCTAATACTCGCATGCTGCGTACGTGATTCGCTTTAGACATCGACCGAGCAACGACGACGACGACGGTGTCGGTAAAGACATACGCGGTACAGTGCGCTAGGACTCCTCATTCGATTTTACGACTCATTATGTCAGATGTCTTTGGTGACTGTGCGAACGCCTGTGTTTGTCATTCGCCTTGCCAAGCACCTTCTTCTGACTGTCTGTGTCTGAGGGTGGTAACTGCGTTTAAGCACGCATCTACTAACGATTATTTTTTCCGTGTTTGCTAATTTTACACCTACTTATTGTGGGTAGGCTTCCGGAAGGGTAGAGTCGTGGGGGACAAGATTGACATGTTGATGGATATGACTGGCAAACTTGTCTTTTCCGCTTTTATCTCACATAAGGATGTTGCTGCGAAGGACTCCCTGTCTCATTGCAATAAGCATAAAATGGAAACTGAACTCTAATTGGATTCCAGTGGTGGCACCCAACCCAGGTCATGAAATTCCGTTTTGAAGTTCATATTTAAAGAGGATTTTTCTCTCCTCCTTGGTATGGTGTGTAAAGTGCTTGAAAGCGGACACTGTGTATGGGGATTGTCCACCCTTTCAATGAGGGAGATCATGATGACTTTATGCGAGAACATATTGTAGGAAAGTTGTTGTTGACTTTTATCCGCTGGCGTGTACCAGTAGAAGTCGTTTCCTATTCTCCGTGTTTATTTTTTGAATGGGAAAAACGTGAGCAGTTTCGGCTGGGAGCTCTTCTAACCGGGGTGTGTGGATAGTGTTTTACTTTTGTATTTTTGGTAAATTTCGAAATTTAATCAGTTAAAGATACGAAGGGTGTGTGTACAAACTCACCCCTCTTGGAGGTCAATTGGGTGGTTGATATTATTGCTGGGTGCCAAAAATATTCATGGAAGTGGATGGGTTTGAATTTCTAATATTTTGGCGTTTTGGGTGCCCATTTTTGTTGAACTTGAGATAATTTAAGGGAAAGATTGCAGTCATCTTTAAGAATAAAAAAATTCAATATATCAGCTTTGATTCTTTCCGGGTAGATGCACTTAGTCTAGCGAATTTAATTCCTTTGTCCCTGTTAAGACAACAACCACTGCTGCAGTTCTTTGCCATGTATCTCAATTCAACTGCTCAATTTTTTTTCCACCCTAATGAAGTGTGCTCCCTTGTAGCCGTGTTCCATAGCACTTCCACTTCGCTTTTGTGTAGGCGCATCTACTTATAAGTTTCTGGTCGAATCTCTCATCAAGTTGGTTGACCGGAATACCTTCAATACATTTCTAAGACACCCATGTAGTGGATAGTGCCTTTACTTATGACTTGAGTAGTGCAAGTTCGAGCCCGAGCGGGAAATAGCAACAATAGTATAAAAGAGTAAGTTTCTCTATTTACTACACAATACATGCCTGGCCGTAAATCGAATCTATTCTGGCATTTGGAAAACAACAATCTCCGGTTTTCTCTTTTCGGTTGCCGTTTTCAGGCGTCAAAATTACGTAAAGGCACCAAAACTAAGTTTAAACTGAACATCTTGGTGCTTAAGTTAATTAGATTACTTCTAACAATCTTTGACAATATACAGAACGCAGCTTATGATTTCAAGATTCCTTTGCACATGTTTAGTTGCATCCTATGGTACGTCATTGAAACAATACTACCAACTAAACGTTGAATGATCTCTGTACCTGTAGCCCAGCAATGGGTTGTCAGCAATGGTGAGGATTTAGATTCAGGCATTCCAGTTCTATCTGCCTTTGTAACCCAAACAGTGAATACTCGAATTTGGCGCATGTCTTATTGAAGTTCTACGACTATATTGCATTCTATTCCACCGATTCCAACATACAGACGACAAGCTGTATTGAAGATCATCACTGATTACCACAAAAAGAAGTAATGGCTATAGTATGCAACCTTGTGGTATACCGCTTCACATCTCAAATTTCTCTGAGAGCCTACTCTTATAAAACTTGATAATAACCACCGTTTTGTTCGGCACGCTTCTCCCGATTATTCACATTTCAAATAAGATATTGATGGGTTCGTTCAATGTCATACTCGTAAGTCGTAAAATAAAAGAGCAGCTTGTGGGCTATTTTATGCATTACATGGCGGGAACTATACTATTTGTAGCCCTTCGTTAACATTTAATTCTTTGGAAACTTGACAATTATTCCCTTTCCCCATTGGATATGGAAGTGTCCGTATTAAGTTAAGTCTTTTTTAAGCTCTAACACTTTACTATCTGGAGGTGTAGAGTAGAAATGCGAAATAAATGAACATGTATTTATGTCCTGTCACCTCTCGTGGAACACAGGGCAAAGATACATGAGCATGTGATTTTCAATACATTGGACCCGGAGTTCCTAGTACCTCGACTCAAAATTGTGCGGAAATACATTTGGAAGGTCGTTGATTGGAGTTACAAGAGAGTAAGAAAATTGCTTGAAAGGTGTTAACCTATTTTCGAATGAGAGGTATGCTTTGGCGCATCATTTAAGTGGCGAAAACCTCAAATATTGCAGAATCTTCTACGCGCTACAGTCACCTAATCACCGTCTTTGTAAAACTCTCGCACGTACAACGCGCGGTCCGCTCCCGAGAAACTCTCCAAAGCGATTGAATTTCCTAGAACCAGGCTACTGATTGACATACCCCCATGCCCCTCGGATTCGTTGCGTTCACGCAGTAAACTAAACAAATATAAACTTTCTTTTGAGACACCTTATAAAGGGTCTTTCTTTAAGCGCTTCCTATCTTTAAATTTAAATAAAACAAAGTGTGTGTAAGGTATCATCGAAATTTTTTATTCGTTTCAGAGGCCCATCGATGCCATTATGTATGGAGTATAACATGATTCAAATGTCTGCCGCGGATTCTCTGGATGGCGCGGTTCCGAAATATCCAATTTTCCATGAATCTGGCGCATAAATCAGGCTGAATTTGACCGATGGCATGGGTTTTGTTGCCTTTGAGGGCCGCTATGGTTTGTGGCTTATTCGCATAGACCTGCGACTTCAGAAAACCCCACAAGAAAAAGTCCAACGGGATCAAATAGCACGATCTCGGTGGCCAGTTCACATCACCTCCACGTGAGATGACAATGCCTTCGAATCGCTCGTGCAGAATTTCCAATGTGGCGTGAGCTGTGTGGCACGTAGCGCACATGCCGTTGGTGTCCATATGATTCAATTCAGGTCAAAAGAAGTTAGTGATCATCGATCTATAGCCAGCCCAAAATCCACACCAAACAGTGACTTTTTCGGGATGCATTGGACGCCCTTGGATCTCATGTGGATTGGTATCGTCCCAAATTTGACAATTTTGTTTGTTGTCGTACCCATTCATCCAGAAATGGGCCTCATCGCTGAAGATAATTTTGATGATTTTTCGATGAAAATTAGGGTCAGTTGTCGTTGTTTATGGTCGTTTACCTTCAGCTCCTGGGTCAGTTGAATTTTGTACGGGTGCAGGCCCAAGTCACGTTGCAAAATTCGTCAAGTTGTGGTCTGCGAAAGGCCGAGTTCTTGTGAGCGACGTGAAATCGACTGCCTCGGATTCTCCTGCATACTCTCACGGACTGCGGTGATGTTTTCGGCAGATCTTCCATTTCGTCGACGTATTTTTTTTTTTTTTTTATAATTTGCACGTGTTAAAGGGGATATGAATACCCTTATACTAATTTTAGGACACGGGCGTTTTTGAGGAAAGGGGAAGAGACAGAGAGAAAGACAGATTGGTGTAGTTGGTTTGAAACTTAGTTGGTATTAAGTTTTCAGTGAACTCCAAGTGTGGCTGTCCAGATAATTGGGGAGCTTGTTTGTTTTTGCTTTTGTCGTTACTCATGAATCACGGTATTTTTTTCCGTTCTCCTGATGTCATCATCATGATCAAGTTGCATTTTAGCCATATGACCGCCCTACTGCCTTCGCAGTAGAGTTGACATAGCTTTCGCAATTGATCGACTTTTTATTTATTTCATGCGAAATAAATAGATGATTATTGACATCAGGATCCGAACCGTGAACCTGTAGCGTGACAAGCGATGATGTAACCACCACACCACGGCCACCCTCAATGGATGGATGTTGATTGATCATTTACTGAACTGAAGTGGACTCAAATTTATCCACCACACATTGCGAATAGTCCTCTCGGAAGGACGATTATGGTGACCGTAAAAGGGGCGAAGCGTGCGGAAAGTTGCCCGATCAGAACACGCATTTTGATAAAGCAATTTTATTATTTGCACGTGTTGTTGAACGCTATATCCATCCATGGTGATTTGGAAAAACAGGCGGAATAAATGACAGCTAATTTGACAGATGTAGCTTCAACAATATGGCCGCTATCAACTGTCAAAGTTCGGAAGTCCCTATTGGAAAACCTTGTATAATATCGATAAATGCTATGACAAATTGCGCATGTATCTGCAATTATACCAAATACTGTCAAACGAGGAGATTGACAGGTACCTTAAACAAATGGACGAGAAAATCAAACGAATGATGGACAGCACGATACCTCGGTATCGACCAACCGAAAACGTGTTCCGCAATGCAACAATCGACGCACTGTACGTACAAAAAAGTAGACTGCTCACAAGACTAAAGAACTTGTATAGTCAGTTTACTGACAGAAAAAACTCGGAGGTTAGGACGCTGAAATCGTTGATAAAGAACCTGCAAATACTAATTAAAGCAAATTATAGGCGGTCGGCTAATTTGCACTGGGGCAACAAGATTCTGGCTATCAAGTCTGATAACCCGAGTATGTTCCCTCAGATTAATAAAATATTTCGGAGGAACGATGTCAATGAACTTCCGTGTCTGAAAATTCCACGAACAACGAACAATGAACGGTTACTTACAGCAGCAGGAATAGATCCAAGGGACGCTGTCGATGATGACGCCTTTTTTGTGATTGAAGATCCGCAAGAGAATGTGGAGGCTATTGGATCTACTTTTAAGGATGTTTACAAGGTAAATGCTAGCATTCGCCCGAACCACGACCTGGAGAATAGAGTACTTGGGCACAACTTCTACCTTCGAAATGATATAGAGCACTGGCGATCAGAGAATACTGGTTTTACCAGGTTCTATGACGAAAACTTGGCAAACAATGCCATCGCCAATGAAAGGGTTCATCCCCCGTACATATCGAAGGTAGAACTCCAAACGATCTTCGAATCATTGAGAAAGAAGAAATCAGTGGGAATCGATGGAATATCGAACATTGTGCTTCGACATCTTCCTCTAGGAGCGGTGGAAATTTACGCCACCCTGTTCAATAATGCACTGAATAATGCCTATTATCCGGAGCATTGGAAAACAGCAGTGGTACAGCCAATCCCCAAAAAGGGAAAGGACACCTCCAATCCGGCAAATCTCCGGTCGATAAGTCTTCTTCCGAATATCAGCAAGTTATTCGAAAAAGTGATCAATAGAGCCTTGATTAAGTGGGTTGAGGACAATAACATAGTTCCGGATAACCAATTCGGTTTCAAGGCGGGGCATGATACAATACATGCCGCTTCTAAACTGGTGTCGGATATCCAATGGAATAAAAGCAAGAACCAATGCACGGGTGCCTGCCTGGTTGACTTGAAGAAGGCCTTCGATACCGTATGGTTGGAAGGGCTCTTTTACAAGTTGAGCAGGTTGGGCATAAGCAAACCACTGCTGTACATGTTGCTTAATAAGCTTACCAGTAGAAAGTTCGTTGTGAAAAATGGCAATGTGACTTCTGCTGGGACGTTCGAAATTAAAAATGGTCTGCAACAGGGTGCGGTTAATTCACCGATACTTTTCAATATTTACACGGCTGATCTGATAGGATCTCTTCAGCACGTAATAGCATACGCAGACGATTTGATTGAGTACAGATCAGGACCTAAGATCGACGTCATTGCAGCACTCTTGCAGAGTGACTTCGATAAGATTCAGCGATATTGCGACGACTGGAAGTTGAAGATCAACCTTCAGAAGTCAGAAACCATTCTTTTCAGAAAGTCGTTGTCTCTGGCCTCTAGAGATACCAGGGAGAATTGGCGAAAGTTCTCTATCGTAGGACAGCACGGGCGTCCACTTGCGTGTCAAAATGTGGTCAGATACCTTGGACTTTGGCTAGACCAATATCTATATTTTAAACAAACATATAGATACTGCTCTGGCCAGAGCCCGAACTGCCTTCGCCCTTACAAAGAGACTTTTTTATAGCAAGCAAGGGTAAAGGTAATCTGCTACACGGCCCTCATTCGGCCCATGCTCACATATGGATGTCCCGTGTGGTTCAACATAGGGGCAAGTAGGATGGAAAAGATTCGGGTGTTTGAGACGGCCTGCCTTCAGGCTTGCCTTCACTTGTACAGAACACCAGAGTCTCAGTACATAAAATTCTATTCTAATGAGGTCCTATACAACAGGGCGAATCTGATAAGAGTGGACAATTTCCTGGTCAAGATGACTCGAAGGCACATTGCAAGAGCAATGACCTCGTTGAATAACCTGATCTTCGGGGCTTATTACCCCACCTATACGTACCATGAGAAGGTGCACCTTAACGGCTATGTTCCCCCAGAAGCATTCCTCTATTTCGATCAGACAGGACTGACCCAGGATAGATCAGCGGTGCCGCTAATCTTTCACGTTGCCCGGACTACTGTGGACAGGCGGCTCAACTACAGTCGAGACGTCGCACAGAGCACTGAGGAGCGTCTCCTATTCAGTAGATCGGTATCGGTGGTTAATGGAGGGAGCTCCCTCGTCTATCCCTTTTGATCCGGGGTAGGTCCATTTTTATTTTAAGGTAGCACTTAAGTTTTATATATAAGATGGAAAAAAAAGTACTGTTACTAAGTTTTTAAAAAATAAATACAAATTCTTTTTAGTCTTAATTTGTTCTGGAAATAAAATATTAATAAGTAGTAGATTAAGTCGAAAGGCATAGATAAGAATGAAGATTAGCTTAGAGCGCCCGCATAGGGCCAGTAAGTTAGAGTAAGATAGTTAAGTTAGTTAAGCTAGTTTTAAGCATTTTTGTCTAGCAAGTAAGTATGACATGAATTGAAATTAATAAAAAGCTAAAAAAAAAAAGAAAAATACCAAATACTTCTCTGGCATACTAGACAAACTCTTCAATTTTGGATAGGATAAGCCTGCAGATATTTCTTCATGCATTTTTTTGCGAATCAAATAACATTTAAACTCTCTCCGTAAGTTGACTACTTGACAGTCCACTCCTTATTTAGGTCGAAACTGGAAACCTCTTCAATTTACATTTTCTACCGTGGTAGGACGTTTCTTTCGCCCGAGTCACATTATAGCAGGATGCCTCCAACGAACGAATGGGTGCACTAATTATATATCGCTTACTATTGCTGATGTGGCGTACAAGAGACGAGATTTCTTACAGGAACTCAGGATCTTTTTAGTTCTCGGCAGAATCTCTGCAAGTCCATTGAACTGGTTCAAAACGCATCATAGTTTCAAATAAAACACCAATATTTTTTTTTTTTTTCAGCAAGGCTCATGTTTATATTAAATTTTTCTCAATACAATTGTTTTTGTTTTCCTTTTGTTTATATTAATATACATTAGTGTTAGTTTAAATTTTACTTAAATACTCATTTTAACTACTTAAACATAACTAATTACAAGTTTAACTAGATTATACAAGATTTCTTCTTCCGCTACCTAGGATACTCGGTACATACAAAAGTACCTTACATTTGCGCGCGTTTTCTTAGATCGAATTCATCTGAACGGTAGAAAATCCTTTCATCTGTATTACCTTTGCCTTTTCTAACCTAAAGATATTTCTATAACTCTTGCGAGCTAATTAGCTATTTATACAGAACACATTCACTGATAAATTCTATGCGCGAATTTTCTTTAAAGGGATCGAAAGGATTTATTTATATTTTTGTTTTTAAGGGTTTAGGAGTTTTGCACCATATCCCCTCTGGTCGCAATGGCTGCAGGTGAAATCAATTTTCGTAGTGTAGAATCTGTGAGAGCAATTACAATCGGGTTAATTACTAACCGTTCCACCGACTGGGATGTTGGGAAGAAATTAATTAAACTGAAGCATGATGCACAGTGGTAGTCGAAAAAAGGAAATCCCTCGAATTCGCTTTGGTTTGGGGTCAATACTAGGCGAACATCAAATAAAACGCAGACAATTTTCCGCCGATTAAATGATCATCAGCGAATAATTATTGCAATGATTGTAATTATTTTTATTTATACATTCACTCGGCTCGAATTATGCGGTTGATTAAGGCCGAACAGACGGAAAGTGATTTTGTTCTGATTTGCGGTGTGTCTGTGTGTGCAGCAAACGTAGTAGTCAACGGGGCGTATGAGTGTTATTTTTAATTTACCTTCTGCAATGGGATTGGATTTTAATTTATGCATGAAGTGCAGCTTTCCCCCCTTTTTTTTGTTATTTATTTTTACGATTGGAATTAACTGAAAGTGACTGGGTAAATTAATAGAGAAAATATTTAATGAACAAATAGGTAGGGCCCGGTATGCACTACAGAGGGTTGTGATTAGTTTATAGTTTTGTTCCAATATTATAGAGCAATTAAGGGTCATGAAAGTTGATAAATGGCCTGCATTGGAGTGCATTGGATTGCTTCAGATATTTGATATAACATTCAATGAAGTTAGCGCGATCGAGTCAAGAATGTTGTATATTCTCTGACCCACTGGTGAGGCTAGACCTACTATTTGGAAACAAAACTGAACAAGGGCCAACATTCAGCCTTATGTCACTGCAGATATTACGAGTATTGAGCTGACTGAGCGAGAGGTTTAGGTTCTAAGCGCAGTAGAATACCAAAATGTTTTTTATGGTCCCTCGTGACGTGAATGTCAACGCAATATCTCTAAGCCTGACAAGAAAGGTCCCTTTAATTTGAAATTGGGTTAAAGGAGCTGCAGACAGCTACTTCTTAGGTCAACATTTTATTTTTTCATACAAAGACTGGTGGTGAGTGAAATAGGGAATCCATAAGTAGAATATTAAAGGAGAAGAGGTGAGTTTGACGTTTTGGTTTTCATACCGCGCACTTTATGCAATAAGGTTACGATTACCTATTAACTTAAGCAAGCTACGACAGTTAAGAAGAACGTAAAGTAAAGATCAGATGGAAGAGGTGATGCGTTTTTGTTAAGTTTTTTAAGCTAATACCAGTTCTATACACTAAACTGAAGATGTCACTGACTTAAGAAACTTCTCACACTTGTGTTCCTTTCCGAAAAATTTCACCCTCTTATAGTAGAGGGTGGGCGTCGTGGCGTAGTGGTTAGTGTGTCGGATCGCTACGCAAGTTTTTTTCACGATCCCACCTCTCGCGAACATCTGACAAACATCCGAGAGTATTGTTGTCACGAGAAAGCTTCTCAAAACAAATCGCCGTTCGGATACGGCACTAAACTGTAGGTCCCTTCCATTCGTGTGAAAAATATAACGCACACAACACGAGTGGTTGCTAGAAGCTAGACCTTGGCACTTAAAGAGCTGTTGCGCCAAATAATTATTTTTATTTTTATTTTATAGTAGAGATAACATTTTTCAGAAATCGGAGATATTGCAAATTGAAATTGGAATCGATTTTGTTGAAAAATATAAGATGATATTCAAACGAACTTCGCCAAGTGTTGGATACTCTAAAATGAACTTGACTATCATTTTGGTACATTTACACTCAAAAACAGTATTAAGTCTCTGGCATACAATTCTGAAAAATTCGGCATCCATTTTCGTAGAGAAGCCTAAGTTTTGTGTCGAACAAATTCGCTTCATACGATGCACTGCGTTCAAGATATTCGCACTCAAAAATGATTTTCACCATTAGCCTCTTTGTAAATCGGATATTTTATAGGATTGCGAATCAACTTTCAATAATTTCGAAAAACTCATTTTGTAGAGAATTTCAAAACCTAAATTCTTAGTAGAGACATTTTTTTTCGTACTATAAGACGTTTTCGAGATATTCGCAATCGAAACCGATTTCAACCATTCGGACGTTCTAGAGTATTGCGTAGTTACAATTTCGGAAAATTTAAAAAAATTCGGCATCCGTCTCATAGAGAACATGGAAACACTTTTTTAGTTGAAAATATATTTTTCGTACGGCGCAACGTTTCTGAGATATTTCCACTCAAAATTGATTTCCAAAATTACCGTCGGGGTAAGTAAAGTCGGATATTTAGGATGACTGCGAATTTAAAATTTTCAAAAATTTAAAAAAAATCAATGTCCATCTATCCAAATCTAGATAATTTTAAAACATTCATTCATTCGCATTAAGGTCAGATATGCTAGAGTATTGCGTATTTAAACCTTTCGAAAATTTTTAATAATTCGTCATCGACTTGTAGAGAACTTGAAAACTTTAATTTTTAGTCAGAACTGTTTTCTGTATGATGCGCCATTTCTGAGGTATTCACTCACTCAAAAACGAATTGAATTTTCACTCTTCGTTGTGAAGTCGGACGTTTTGGAGGATTGTGTACATAAAATTTCAGAAAATCTTAGGAAAGTTGGCATCCATCTTCTTTACGACTCACCGTTTTCTTAATATTTCCAGTCAAAAAACATTTTCCACAATTATCCTGTGCTTAAGGTAGGACATTTTAGATTATTGCGAATTTACAGTTTTCGAAAATTAAAAAAAAAAATCGATACGCATTTTTAGAGAATTTTAAAACATACAGGTATGGTCGTAATTATTTTTTTCTTACGATACATACGAGTATTTTATTCGCATATTCGGAAAAAAGGCCTAGCCAGCCGTAAAGACGAACATTTTGGAAGATTTCGTGCCAACTCAGCTCTATCAGTGAAAGTATTTATTTGAATTTCAATAATCGAATAAATGAATATTTTGATACTATCGAATAATTTGACACTCCCATTACTACTTTGAGTGAACTTTAAAGAAAACTTGGAGTTGAATAAGTAGATTGTTTTGCATCTGGAGCAATGATTTTTGTACAAAATTCCTTCTTACTTGAAACCCAAGCAAATATTTAGTTTGGAATTTCTAAATAGTTTTAAAGAACTCTTCTGCAACACAAGTTGTTGAAAACAACGAATTTTGCCAACGTTGCTATGCAATAGATAGGCGTGAAACATTGTTCCAATAATTGTGTGAAATTATCCAAATGGCACGTGCTCATAGCAGCATGGACTCTGTGTGTGTCTACCAACAAGTATATTGCTTAGCTACCATAATTTCATTAGGAAACCAAATGTGCACAGACAAATTGTGCCTATAGGATATTTATAGTAAAATAATTCGCTTGAAAAACGGGAAAATTCCTACCTTCGGATTGGGAACATTTCTAAAATGATGCACCCTATGGAAAAAAATTATTTCACACGATATTTGGGAAATTCTCTATAAGATGGATGCTGAATTCTTAAAAAACACCAAACCCAAAAGTAAATGCAAATCGTTGTTGAGTCCAATTATCTGGAAATATCTCCATAAAACAAATTATTTTGACACAATTTTGGGTGTCAAAAATTTCCACAAAATGTATGCCAAATTTCCCTCCAAAATGTCCGAAATTATTCTGAAGTTAATGGAAATCATTTTTGAGTTCTAATATCTCGAAAGCAGTGTTTTAATCGAAACAAATTATTATGTGCTCGAAATTTTAGGCTTTGTAATTCTCTATAAGTGGATGCCGTAGCTCAGTGATTTGGAGTGCTTTTACTGAGCGGGAGGTTTAAGGTTCGAATTAAAAAAAAAAAAAAAAATTTCACGGTCCCACCTCTCGCAAACGTCTGACAAACTTACGAGAGTAAAATTTGTCATGAAAACTTTTCTAAATCGAATAAATTGCCCTTCGGAAATGTCATAAAACTGTTGGCCGCGGGAAGCTAGGCGAGGCCATATATTTGGCTGTTAGCGCCAAAATATTTTATTTTAGTTATTTATTTCTTTTTTAATTTGTGTGAACTCCCAACCCATGCTGGATATCTGAAAATTCAGCAGTGTAGATAGATGTACGGATATCGAAAATATGATCGAATAATCGAAAAATAGTGCCAGAGAACTTTACCGTCCAGTCGCAGTAACAGTAAAGTGCTAAGTCTCACTTGTACTCCAAAGTCCTGGTTTGGTGTCTGAAAAGTGTAAGCTAATCAGATCAAAATAAGAAAAAAGGAATACAAGCAACTAGGGTTTAGACAAATGAGAAAATATTTTAGCAGGAACAAAGTCGGAAATTTAGAAGAAGGCGTAGAGCGGAACTAGTGTCGAAAAAGATGGGAACACCAGAAATAAATATGTTAGCACTAACAGCTTATAGAAAGCTTAGCTTCTCGCGACTACTCGAGTTGTGCTTGTTATATTTATTCACATGGGCGGAGGGAACCTACCGAAGGTCATCATTGAGGAATTAAAAATCCAGACATACCGCTGTTTCAATTTGAAAAACGACCACATTTGCCAACTATACCAAAGTAAAAGCAGCCGAACTGGTGTAAAATGTTTAAAGCTGCAGGTGCCGATATGTTAGGGACCTGTTCATAAATATTCCAAAAATATTGCTGGTTGTCATGAGAGATGTCAGGCGACGAGATTTACTCTCATGTAGCTTCTTTAATGTTATTCTGGAACAAATAGTGCCACAGCACCTTATACCTCCCCCTAACGCGTACGTCCGTTCGTTCGTCCGTCACCACCTTCTATCCCCTAAATTATAAAAGGCACAGTATTCACACAAATCATGCAGGAGAATAATGCAAACTCAATTCTCCCATCATGTTTGAAAAAAACGTTATTTTAGGGATGGCTTCAGTACAAGAAAAGTTTTTATTTGCATATGATGTACTCGTATCGCTAAAAACAGCTCTTTGAGTAGAATCCAAAAATATAAAATAAATTAATTTTCCATTTGCACTGAAGCAATGTATGCAAAAAATTAAAAAAAAAAATCATGATAATAGAATTTCCGGGTTAATAATGGCAAATAAGTCAGCAGATTGTTTATTTCATTTCACTTCCTCACACGTCTTGAAGGAGCGTCCAAAAAGAAATTCGATCTCCAGGCTTTAAAAGCAAGTCTCCTAACCAACAACAAACAATTTCAATTAAATCGATTCAAAGTTATACAAGAGCGGCAGAACGCCAGTATAGAATAATACTCGTAGTTAAAGTATTAAAGCATCTTCATGCCAACGGAACCCTGATTCGTGCTTGACGATTTTTTTTTTTTTTTAAATAGTCAGTGCAATTAGTTGACTATTATGACTCTCGTTATTGCTAATATCGATTTAAACCCTCTTGTATGGCTTGAGATACTCTTATACACCTATAACTTCGAGGAAGTTAACGATTTGGTTTACCAAGACACAGGGAAGCACAAGAAAAGGTGATATATCCTTTCAGGTCGATATATCGAGCCTTCATGTAAGTAACCCGATTGTAGAAAATCTTCAGACCAAGCGCATCAGCTGGTACTGCATATACAAAGATGATAGTCAGAAAATCCCGTCGGAAAAGCAAAAGCGACTCAAGTTCCAGCCGAAACTCGAAGAAGAAATAATTGGATTAATCAAATGCAAAAACAACAGCAAACTCTCGGCCTCAGCCATGATGTAATACAAAATAGAGCGGCCTGTATAATGATACTGAGGTCCGCAAACCTTACAAGGTCATATGGCTTAACTTGATCGTGATGATGACATCGAGTGGAGGGGAAAAAAAAATACTGTGAATCATGATCAACGACAAAAAGCACAACAAACAAGCTCCCCAATTATCTGGACGCAACCCTTGGAGTTTACTGAAACTTAATACCACCTAAGGTTCAAACCCTTTCTCTCTCTCTCAATTTCTACAAACGCCCGTGCCCTGAAATAATTTAATGGTATTCATATCCCATTTGGCGCGCGCAAATTATATGTATATAAAAAAAAACAAGCAGCGCAAGAGATACATTTATGAGCACATTGGATGTTTTAAACACGAAATTCCGGTGTGGAATGTTATATGCACGCGTTGGAACTCGTTCTTGAAGATGATGGTTGTTGGCCCCGATTGTGGCAAATATATGTATATACCTGACATGATCACTAAATCCCAATTGAATGAAATCCGTTTAAGCAAGGTATTAAGGTATTGCTTTATTAAGATCTCGATCAAGATCTCGGCAAATAAAAAGTTTACTAAATGGAATCATTCAGACATCGGTACTTCATGAATAGAGCCAATTCCTTGTTAAAGGCCCCGACCCATAGAATCCATCGACGTCGTACCGTTGAAGGTTGATGATGACGTTCACATATTGTAGGAAAGAACGGCTCCATACAATCCGTCGCATACCTTCGTTGACAGATTGAAATGTCAACCGATTGTCAACGGCGATGACAGTTTCTCTTCTCTATCAATGCTTCCACCAATGAAAGTGCTTACTCTCAATTTGCCGAGTGCCAAGGGGTTGATCCGGACTAAAAATGTAGAAAGTGAACCTACTTTATCCGTCGAAGTTCATACATGCGTTGGTTATGGGCCACCTTCCGTAAGAATACGTATATTCTATCTATGTGTCAGTAGAAAACGATGCAGCAACGGATCAACGGATTCTATGGGTCTGGGCCTTAAGACTACAGTTTTGTACTCTTGCTTTAAAAGGGTTCATTTCACCTCTTCAACAGCTGTCACCTATGTCATGCCAGAGTTACCAAGGACACATTTTTTTTTGAATTTTCACTTCCGGGAAACAACAGATATGAAATTCTGCAGTTCCTATTTGATCCAGAAATAGGGAAACTTTCGTCACCCCAAGAAGGTCCCAGTCATGGTTCTGCATGAAGTAGTATTTGGATCAACCAATCAAAAACTTTAGACCTGTTCTTTCGGAAATAAGCCGATATTTATGCATTTTTTGATATATTCAGGTGTATCCACTGCGGTACGAAATGAATCGATTTACGCTTGAGCAACTTTGAAAATATTGTACTTATTTTTTTTTTTTATATACGAGTATATAATTTGCGCGCGCCAAAGGGGATATGGATACCCTTATACTATACAGGGCACGGGCGTTGTGTAGATACACAGACAGAGAGAGAGAGAGAAAGAGAGAAAGATTTAGTGTAGTGGTTTGAAACTCAGGTGGTATTAAGTTTCTGTAAACTCCAAGGTTGGCGTCCAGATAACTGGGACGATTGTCATTGCTCATGATTCACAGTATTTTTTTAGTCCTCCTGATATCATCACGATCAAGTTGCATTTTCAGCCATATGACCACCCTACTGCTAGTGTTATACCTTCGCAGTAGAGTTGACATAAGCTTTCGCAATTGATCGACTTTTTTATGAAATAAATGCGAAATAAATAGATGATTCTTGACA
Source organism: Pocota personata (assembly GCA_963082735.1). Taxonomy (NCBI): domain Eukaryota; kingdom Metazoa; phylum Arthropoda; class Insecta; order Diptera; family Syrphidae; genus Pocota; species Pocota personata. The sequence goes on from OY720430.1 coordinate 8,970,006, forward strand.
TCAGTATTTGAACCGTGAACCAACAGAGTGATGAGCGATGATGTTACTACTACACCACGGCCACCCTCAAAGTGAATCTTGTGCTCCCGAAATAGTATGGATTTTGAAAATAAATTTCGTAAGAAATAATGCACCAACCGTGCCTGGTATACACAAGTTTGTGAAATTGGCATGACAATTGATAACACAAGTCATTCTCATGTTGGTCTTGTGCGCTCAGCCTATAATATTGCAGCTGTTGCCGAAAGTGTGCGCATAAACCCGAGAACCTAAACTTGATACAGATCTCAGAGCAGCACTAGCCTGAGGAGAATTATGAAATTGACGTCGATTTTGTTAAAAAAAAATTATTTTTTTTCAGATGAGGCGCATTTTCAACTTGCCGGCTGTGTATACAAGCAAAACTGCCGAATTTGGGGCTCGGAAAACACACACATAGTCATAGAGAAACGAATGCTTCCTCTACGTGTGGCTGTTTAGTGTGGTTTGTGGAAGGGCGTCATTATTGGCCAATGATAATCTTTTTTGGCCAGAAACTGAGGAAATGAACTTAGACAATATTTGGCTCCAGCAATACGGCGCTACGTACCATAAAAGCCGTCCAAAAATCTATCTTTTGCAAATAATAGTGATTAAAATAATCTTGTAATCAGCCTTTTTGGGGATGTTGCTTGGCCTACGCGAAGCTGCGATTTGACGCCTTTGGACTTTCTTTTATGGGATACCAATAAAGATCGATGTTATGCTGACAATCCAGTTCAGGCACTTAAGCACAATATTGATTAAGCTGTTCGCGAAATAGAGCTCCAAACCATTGAATAGATACATAAAAATTGGGTGAGCTACTGCCCAGCCAGTTGCGGCAACCATTTAAATGAAATTAATTTCCAAAAATAATCAGAAAGTGTACCTTTTTTTTATAATTTGCACGTGTTAAAGGGGATATGAATACCCTTATACTAATTTTTAGAACACGTGCGTTTTGTGGAAAGAGGAAGAAACAGAGAGAAAAACAGAGTGGTGTAGCTTGAAACTCAGGTGGTATTAAGTTTCTGTAAATTCCGAGGGTGGCTGTCCAGATAACTGGGGAGTATTTTGCTTTGTTTTCGCTATTATTGTTGTTGCTTATGATTCACAGTATTTTTTTCCGTCCGCCTGATGACATCATAACGATCAAGTTGCATTTTTTTTGCCATATGACCGTCCTACTGCCAGTGTTATGCCTTCACAGTAGAGTTGACTTAGCCTTCGCAAGTGATCGACTTTTTTTTATTTATTTCGTGCGAATAATTAGATGATTCTTGACATCAGGATTCGAACAGTGAATCAACAGCGTAACAAGTAAAAAATCTGTGCAAAATATTAAATGCATTTTCTTTTATAGAAATTTTGAAAAGAAACCAACAGATGGCTCACCCTTTATACCTATCTTTGTTTTCGATGCATGCATTTCTACCTAAACATCCCAAATCACTTCAGTTTATCACTTAGACTGGTACCGAGATAGCATTTTTCTGTGTTTTGCTGGGATTCGAACCCGAACCTCGCACTGAAAAATTCAACGCACTAACCCTAATTAAAATCCTTTCAATAACTTTAAACAAAACTCGTTCCCTCAACAAAAGGCTGTTACCATTCTTTTAAAAAAAAACAAAAAATAAATAAATAAACTATTCAAGCGAAGCAATGATTCGCAACAATATTTACAAGCATCCTTAAATTTATTTATGATTTCACATAATTTTGTCTCTAATGAAGTTTTGGTTACAGTCCATAGATATGTTACCTTTTTGCGGATATGTTGACTTCATATTTTATTCGGGAGTATAGCTACATAACAGTCGATTAACTTTTTCTCTTTTATCTATCAAATATAATTGTCCTTATAAAATCCTTTTAGCCATCTTTAGTTGTGATTTTTTGTTTGATATACTCGTTAGTTGATTGTGTTCCTCCCGGAACATACTTGCGGGTGGGATATTATATCTTTTGTTCTAGATTTAATCATAGTTTCATCGGTTTTTTTTTAATACTCGTAGCTCCATCGGTTAAGTATCTGTACAACTTGATATTACTTGTCTCGATGTATTCTTGCTAACCTTACGTGCTAAAGCTTATTTATTTTTTTTTCTATATAGCAAATTGTATATTTTTATATATGTATAGGTAGGTTATTTAATTTATTTATATATATATGTATATTTTTTTATATAGAGGAAGCTCCAGTTACAGTATTTTGCCTTCAGTGCTGTTTCCAACTTGTCGCTGAAATGAAAGATATACGTGTAATGAGGCTTTATCACAGGCTAAGAGACGTGCTTGTATTACCTTTGTAGTGAACTTCTCTGTACATGGTGGGACATGCCTTGCCGTTCACCTTCGATGTTTTAAAGTCAATATTCGTCCGAACCGGCCGATGGAGCAACGGTTGTGGAGGTCTATAATTGTTGCCCAGAGGTGCCTTTGGATGATCTGGGGTACCTTGCATCAGGCGACGCAGGGCATGTAGCTGAAATTATAAAGAAAAAACGTATCACAGATTTGAAAAGGCAAATAAGACTCGACCCTAATCACTGCTATGTCCTTGCACATGCTCCCATGTGGACTTCTTCTGCAAACGGGAACAATAAACTTTACCCCTGATGATTAAGTCACACTTATGCCACACTAATCCCGGATGTGTCTAGAATCTGTGAAATTCTCGCAAACCTTTGTATCATATTCCAGCTGGCATATGTTTTTTTTTTTCTTCTAGGATGCAAGGATAAAATGCACACTGAAAATTCTGGCAACCCAAACCATATTCTCTCGCAGGGAATGTCACTTCACTTTTACAAATCCAGTTTGGTGGTGCTCTCCTTTTCACTCCTTTTTTTTCTATTTTCAGGACGACGACACATCCTGTATATCCTGAATAGATAATTTTGAAAAATTACGAAAGCCCAAGTCGCGCGAGAAGTTGAAAGCTGCCGCCACCATCACCGTTGTCGTTCCAGGAAAACTACCATCACCAGCTGCAACATAGGAGTATAACTTCTTTCCTGGTTTGAGTCAGGGGAATCGTCATCCTCATATCCCCGCATGGAATTATTTTAATTAAAATGGCAACGTTTTTTTTTAATTTACCACGGCGATGCTGCTACTGTATGATGGGTGATGGTTATTGCAGCCTTAGTACGAATAGACCATGTAGCAAATGCTATTCCACCAGCGTAACCACATGCAATAAACATAGTGAGCTAGGAATGGTAAAATTCTTCTTTTCTGGTAGATAAGTGTCCTTTGGCGCTCACAATAAGGGCAAGGATGGTAGGAGGATGACGAGAAAAGAAGAGGGAGCACGGCAGCTGTAAAAAATATTATGAAATTATTCTTAGTCCCATGGGACACACGGGAGCATGCATGCATACATCTTTGTCTGAGATGGGAATTCTTATTTTTAATCGGCTTGAGAGGAAATTACAAATATCACTGGAAGTTTGCGGAAATTACTCCAGCGAAAAGGATAATACGAGAGATTTGGGAAATGCAAAAAGAAAAACAATTGAAGGTCCTTGTGCAGCAGTGCTGGTGTGAATTTATATCGCGATGCTTTACGGAAAATCTCTTTAAATAAACTGAAAGGGTTATCAGCTGGAAACTAGGATGCAGTGGGTCAGTGAGTCACAGAGGAGGTTAGTGTGACTAAGTCTTTCACCTTGACTTAGAGTATCGATAGTCATATACGTAGCAGGGAAGATGTCAATGTTGATGATTCTACCAAGCATCGTGTACGAGTATCTATGCATTGAATTCTGGCGAATCTAGAACTCGCTCAAAACAGGTAAAACCATACACCACGGAGTTGTAGATTCAAAAGATGGATCGAAGCAAGTTGATGGTGCATTTAGCCTCAAAAATATTGTATGTATGTGATATAAATAGATGTTGACTAAAGAATTAATCTCTAAAGTAATCAACATAGAAATAGTTTCGGAAGTGCCTAGATAATCTATGTAAACCTACGTGAACTAAGTATCATACCTCCTTGATGCCATCGACGAAGTCGTAAACAGTATAACGTCATAGGCGATGTCCCCCAAGGCTCCGTACTAGGTCCACTACTGTGGAATCTAATGTACGACGACGTCCTCAGACTTCGAATCCCGGGGTCCTCGAAAATAATTGGCTTCGCCGACGACATAGCGATCATTGTAGTGACCAAATTGCTTGAGGAGTTGGAGCATGACTGTAATGAAGCTATCGGGCTAGCAAGCATGGACCTAAAACTAGCAGAGGAAAAGACCGAAGTACGAGTAGTGTTCATCAGCATCAGACGAGTTATGGAGACTATAAGAGTAACCGTGGGCGATCACCTTGTAGTTTCCAAACCAGAGCTGAAGTATCTTGGTGTTATTATAGTGCAAGGTTGACTTTTAAGCAATACCTGCAACACGCAGCTGAAAAGGCAGCAAGAACAACGACTGCCCTGACAAGGATCATCCCAAATATTGGAGGACCTAAACAGAAAAAGAGACTGCTCTTAGCAAAAGTTGCGACGTCGATGATGCTTTACGGCTCCCAAATATGGGCAAGTGCCGTGAACATGAAATCGTACAGAAGGAAGACGGTAGCGGTCAACAGAACCAATGCTTTGAGAGTATGCAGAGCCTTTCGAACAGCCTCCTACGACGCGGCATGCGTAGTTGCTGGAATAGTGCCAATAGACCTCCTCGTTAAGGAAGCCGAACGGAAATATCGTGCCAACAGGACAGTGGTGTCAACAGCGACGAGTCGAAGTGACATTGAAGTACCGCTAAGAACATGCCTCGAGGAATGGCAAGAGAGATGGAACTTTTCTGATAAAGGCAGATGGACGCAAAGATTGATCCCCAATATAGACCTTTGGATCAATAGGAAGCATGAAGAGCTTAACTTCTATCTGACTCAAATGCTTGCTGGACATGGATGTTTCGAAGCCTACCTCCATAGATTTGGACACAAAGACAACTCGAAGTAGTCGAGGATGCAGAACACATCATGTTCCACTGACGAGCACGCAAGAAGCTTGGGAAGCAGTAAGCGAAACTGCGGCTACCATCATGAAAGAACAACGAAGACAGGAGCGACAGCGAAACGTCGCGCAGACTGCTGTCAACACGAACGAGCCGAGTATGTAAGGCTGAAGCCCCCCTCGCGATGAAATGCTTGACGGCAGTGCCGCGAGGATCAGGGGTAGGAGGAGAGGTGGGTTTAGTGGGTGGAAATCCCCCCACTGTTACTGAGTACGGGATCAGTTTTGTCTTTGAAAGATTCCCATCTCCCAACGCAAAAAAAACTATCCTCCCTGGAGTGGAGAAGGCGGCAAGCTGGCAGAAAAGGCTTCAAAAAGGTTTCTGGAAAAACAGTCATGCTCTGCAGAGCTTCGAAATCATTCTAAAATTTATATATGATTCAAATTGGTTCGGGAGGACTGAAAACATTTAAAGCCATCCGTTTGCGTTTTAGTCATATCGCGCACTTCGTATCTTATCTTTCGATTTTCTATATGGGGAACACAATGGATCCATGGAGATCCGAATGAATCATGCACGATCGCTATGCAGCCATCCCTACAACGTAACATAAGTGGCTTTTCAATGAGCTTCAGGGACGAACGGGTGAAGAATTATTTCTTTTTGCACACCTTCAGTCCTCTTTATGTAAAAAACGTCTGCATTCTCGTACTGCGAGATGGTCTTCTACGTTGCAAAATTAAATGAGAGATACGGCTTTCAGAAAAAAAAATCCCTTTTATCCACAGTGGACTTCCCGCTGTTATTCCCTTTGTGGGATTTTTTGAGAACAAAAATAAAATTCGCTGTACATAAACCCATTGTAATTTATTTAATCCATACTCAGGTTAATGGATCGTATAGAGGATTACAACTTTCACAGTACGTAGCAACTTGTAAGTAAATTATGTACATCGCTCTATCTGGCTTCAGGTTAAAATCGACTCCAACTATGGCCAGTGTACCATTTGGTGATTACTGCCACAACAACTACTAACCGGAGCACATACACGAGTACCTGCCCTTAGGTCAACATTTAACACTCAACACAGATGTACCTACTAGTCGCATACCGACTGATGGATGGACGGGATGATGGATGCAACACTGCATGTAATGTTGCACACTTCATGTCATTACCGTGCGCGCTTTTAATTACAATTGTAAATTACATGCAACATTTCACAGGCAGCACGACACGGCTTTACCAGCCCACACGGTGTGACCTTTAATTAATAAAAAAATTGTTTCGCGAACGATGTCCCCCAAGGCTCCGTACTAGGTCCACTACTGTGGAATCTAATGTACGACGACGTCCTCAGACTTCGAATCCCGGGGTCCTCGAAAATAATTGGCTTCGCCGACGACATAGCGATCATTGTAGTGACCAAATTGCTTGAGGAGTTGGAGCATGACTGTAATGAAGCTATCGGGCTAGCAAGCATGGACCTAAAACTAGCAGAGGAAAAGACCGAAGTACGAGTAGTGTTCATCAGCATCAGACGAGTTATGGAGACTATAAGAGTAACCGTGGGCGATCATCTTGTAGTTTCCAAACCAGAGCTGAAGTATCTTGGTGTTATTATAGTGCAAGGTTGACTTTTAAGCAATACCTGCAACACGCAGCTGAAAAGGCAGCAAGAACAACGACTGCCCTGACAAGGATCATCCCAAATATTGGAGGACCTAAACAGAAAAAGAGACTGCTCTTAGCAAAAGTTGCGACGTCGATGATGCTTTACGGCTCCCAAATATGGGCAAGTGCCGTGAACATGAAATCGTACAGAAGGAAGACGGTAGCGGTCAACAGAACCAATGCTTTGAGAGTATGCAGAGCCTTTCGAACAGCCTCCTACGACGCGGCATGCGTAGTTGCTGGAATAGTGCCAATAGACCTCCTCGTTAAGGAAGCCGAACGGAAATATCGTGCCAACAGGACAGTGGTGTCAACAGCGACGAGTCGAAGTGACATTGAAGTACCGCTAAGAACATGCCTCGAGGAATGGCAAGAGAGATGGAACTTTTCTGATAAAGGCAGATGGACGCAAAGATTGATCCCCAATATAGACCTTTGGATCAATAGGAAGCATGAAGAGCTTAACTTCTATCTGACTCAAATGCTTGCTGGACATGGATGTTTCGAAGCCTACCTCCATAGATTTGGACACAAAGACAACTCGAAGTAGTCGAGGATGCAGAACACATCATGTTCCACTGACGAGCACGCAAGAAGCTTGGGAAGCAGTAAGCGAAACTGCGGCTACCATCATGAAAGAACAACGAAGACAGGAGCGACAGCGAAACGTCGCGCAGACTGCTGTCAACACGAACGAGCCGAGTATGTAAGGCTGAAGCCCCCCTCGCGATGAAATGCTTGACGGCAGTGCCGCGAGGATCAGGGGTAGGAGGAGAGGTGGGTTTAGTGGGTGGAAATCCCCCCACTGTTACTGAGTACGGGATCAGTTTTGTCTTTGAAAGATTCCCATCTCCCAACGCAAAAAAAACTATCCTCCCTGGAGTGGAGAAGGCGGCAAGCTGGCAGAAAAGGCTTCAAAAAGGTTTCTGGAAAAACAGTCATGCTCTGCAGAGCTTCGAAATCATTCTAAAATTTATATATGATTCAAATTGGTTCGGGAGGACTGAAAACATTTAAAGCCATCCGTTTGCGTTTTAGTCATATCGCGCACTTCGTATCTTATCTTTCGATTTTCTATATGGGGAACACAATGGATCCATGGAGATCCGAATGAATCATGCACGATCGCTATGCAGCCATCCCTACAACGTAACATAAGTGGCTTTTCAATGAGCTTCAGGGACGAACGGGTGAAGAATTATTTCTTTTTGCACACCTTCAGTCCTCTTTATGTAAAAAACGTCTGCATTCTCGTACTGCGAGATGGTCTTCTACGTTGCAAAATTAAATGAGAGATACGGCTTTCAGAAAAAAAAATCCCTTTTATCCACAGTGGACTTCCCGCTGTTATTCCCTTTGTGGGATTTTTTGAGAACAAAAATAAAATTCGCTGTACATAAACCCATTGTAATTTATTTAATCCATACTCAGGTTAATGGATCGTATAGAGGATTACAACTTTCACAGTACGTAGCAACTTGTAAGTAAATTATGTACATCGCTCTATCTGGCTTCAGGTTAAAATCGACTCCAACTATGGCCAGTGTACCATTTGGTGATTACTGCCACAACAACTACTAACCGGAGCACATACACGAGTACCTGCCCTTAGGTCAACATTTAACACTCAACACAGATGTACCTACTAGTCGCATACCGACTGATGGATGGACGGGATGATGGATGCAACACTGCATGTAATGTTGCACACTTCATGTCATTACCGTGCGCGCTTTTAATTACAATTGTAAATTACATGCAACATTTCACAGGCAGCACGACACGGCTTTACCAGCCCACACGGTGTGACCTTTAATTAATAAAAAAATTGTTTCGCGAACAGAAAAAAAGTAAATAAATACTCGATTATGCGACATCATCAACGGGGGTGGCTCATTCCGCTCTGCCTCGCATGAAATTCATTCAGCTGCAATAGCAGCGGCAGCAGCATCCTTGCATAATGAGCGATTTAATATTCAACCAGGAAGACAGAAAACTCATCTACCGCAAGAGAGAGCCAAAACGGCATCCTCGAAAGCACCTCGAAGGTGCCTACCTCGAAGGATCCGTACCAAGGCGCGTAATTAAAGCGCTCCCAACCATTTGGCTGAATTATTTATTCATATCCAGTATGAAGCCTGATATTATTATCATCGGCATGCCAAGCCACGTTAAGTGGCTTCACATGAGTGTGGGCGGTTTCTTCAATTAGCCCAAAAAACTTAAAGTTGCATGAAGCGCGGCACTAAACTTCAAATAGGCACACAGACGTTCTACTCGAAGAAAACAACCAACCAACTTCATGTGCGGAAGTACATTGACGGCGGAGGAGAATATATTCAGGGTTCATCTTCCCATTGTGGCGGAAACATTTCCTGAACATAAACAAAACACCGACAGGGGTTGTAGACCTCCTTATCACTGCGTGGCTGGGATGCTGTTAGTGACGTGCACTAAAAACAACACAACAGGAGAACCGGCGCACACGATTATAATTGTGAGCCTTGTCGCTGGCGAAGAATGAAATCAAGTTGAAATGCACTGCTGTTGTGTACCGCCTCATTTGTGTAAGCTACCTTCACTGGATTTCACTTTTTTTTTTTTTAGAATGTCCTTCCTTTCTGTACTCACCTGCTGTTTTGTGATGTAAATAGGCTTGTTGAGAACTATCCACGTGACTGTCTCATGGCAGGCTGGTGCCGTCGTTGAACCATCGTATGTCATGTAGTGATCCGTTTCAGGCAGGAGTCCTCGAATCGAGAGACGTTTTATTAGCGCTTCATCGCCACCGAAACGAATTCGTTCCAACTGATCGGTGAGCATTCGTAGTTCAGCATTTGACAGGTCACCAAGCTGTTGAGGCAAGTAAGAGGGTTGTGTTAGGAATACAGAAATGGGGTTAATGGGGAGCTTGCTTACCTGCAGGAGGACTGAAACGCCAACGATTCCCTGGGCACGATTCAGCGCTTCCGAGAAGTTGGAGTACAGTTGAGAGTTGTAGCCAAATATTTGGATCTGAAAATAAAAAAGACAATAGGATCTATAGGTGAGAAAAAGTGTGAGGTAGTTTCAAAAATTATATTCGGATAACTTTGTCATATCTGTACTTCCAATTAAGAGGGCGGATTTGTCATAAGCGGCAGACTTAGGCTAGAAATCTTTAGCTATCGGGCCTCTTATGGCAATTTGCTAACATAAGTCTAGTATGAGCTCATGCTCCCACAGAGGACAAGCAAGACGTTACAAAATCTCGACATATTCTATGAGCAATGATCTAGATATGACGTTGAAATCGTTTTGGGAGATTTTAGTGTCAAAATAGGAAAGAAGGACATCTTTAGGAGGTCAGTTGGTAAACACAGCCTACACGACACCACGTCCGGAAACGCACTTGTCTAATTGACTTTACTGTGGGACGAAATGTCTCCATGCATGCGGTTTCCTCATCTCAACATTCACAAACGAACATGGCAGTCTCCTCATGAAACAGTAAATCAAATTGTTCACATTGCGATCTACCTTCCGAGCAGAAGATACAATGTCGAAAGGCTGCAATTATCATACAAGTGACAGCCAAAATCTTTGCCGAACGCATATCCCGACCAATGGCAACATTGCCGACATGACATCAGAAATGCTGCAACTGATGTGGTGGGTTTCACCCGACCTAAACCAAAGTTCAACGAAGAAACAAGAGGCATATAAAGCAGAGCTGTAAAGAAGGACGAGGGCGATGACGAGGAAAAAAAAGAGAAGGGAACGACATCGGCTGCTCCAAAAGAAGAAGAAAGAGTTTGAGAAGCGAGCGATCAGGGATTTTGAGAGATTCTACTCCAGAAGTAATGTCAACAGAACAAAGCCCATACAGATTCCTGTAGAGGTGACAGTGGTAGAGCCACTGTCGGAGACGAAGACCAACATCCCGCTGTTAGACCGAATGGACCATCCCACCTACATAATGACAAACAATTCTTACATCCACCTGATTAAAATGAAGTGATTATAGAAATATCCAAGCTAAAATCCAGCAAGGCTGCTGGACCTGACGGTTGACCCGCGGAATTATTTAAAGCAGCTGGAGATGAGTTGGTAGAGAGCATACACCAACTCATTTCTACTATTTGGTGAGACGAACTTATGCCTGATGAATGAAATCTCAGCATCGTTTTCCCGATCCACAAGAAAGGAAACCTCCTCAACTGCGCCCACTACAGAGGCCTCAATCTCCTCAGCAGCGCGTACAAGATCTTATCTGCTATATTGAGTGAACGCCTGAAAGCGCTTTCTGGCCAGGAAAGTCCACATTCGATCAAATTTTCACACTTCGGCAGATCCTGGAGAAAACTCAAGAAGTCCAAATCGATGTTCATCATCGCTTTATCGATTTTAAGGCCACCTACGACAGCATTTATAGAGACGAGCTACATACAGACCCATGCCTTGTTTTGGCATCCCTGCCAAACTCGTCCGTCTGTGAAGGAGACTTCGATGACAAAAAGGATTTTTTCAAGGTGACGCGCTGTCATGTGACTTCTTTAATATCATACTTGAAAGGATTGTGCGAAACTCACAAGCCAACATCAGAGGTACAACCCTTCAAAATTCTGTGCAACTACTTGCCGACGATATCGAGATAATTGACATGAATCAGCGGAGCTGTCACCGGTGCATTCCTATTGAGACGGAAGTAGTTAGAATAGGTTTAACGGTGAACGAGTGCAAACAAAGAAGGGACACCCAATATCGACGAATTGGACAGAACGTCATAGTGGACAGCTATAACTTTGAGGTTGTTAGGGACTTTGTATACCTTGCCTCTTCTATCACATCAGACAATAACATCAGCGCAGAAATCAAACGAAGAATAACTCTGGCCAATCGCTGTTTCTTTGGGCTAAAAAGACTATTGAGTAGTAAGGCCTTATCCCGAAATACTAAGGAGACTCTATATAAGATCTTGGCAATCCCGGTCCTACCCTATGGCTCTTAAGCATGTTCTATATCAAAAGCCGATCATTTCGAGAGACAAATTCTTCGTAAGATATTCGGTTCCGTTTGCGTTGGCGGTCTTTGGAGGATTCTACGACGAACTGTATGAGCTATACAGCGAAATCGAATTAGTCGATGGTTAGGATGTGTAGAGTGTATGGGTGATACCAATGCCCGCAGTCTTCGAATCTAACCCGGAGGGAAGACGTAATAGAGGAAGACCTGGCCTTAGGTAGCGCGCACAAGTAAAGGGTGTTTTTTTTTTTTTTAGAGGTATAGCAATTTAAAATGAAATAAAACACATAAAAGTCATGGCAATGACCATGGTATTAGCTCTTTTGGAAAGGTAATTTTATGCCATTAGTGTTTGAATATGATTTCAGGCAAATGGGCTCCGCGGCTAGCTGGAATAAAGAGCAATCTGGAATCAAATTTTCAAGCACTTTATCGAGCAGCTAGAGCCGTATACCGGTAATAGCGAAACGAATATTGGCTTCCAAGTCATCCATCGAGTCTGGTTTATTGATTAACAACTTCACATATTCCTAAAGAAAATAATCAAAAGGTGTTAAATCATACGATCTTGGTGGCGTTTTTATAAGTTCATATATGGCATGTTACACCGTCTTCTTGAAACCACAGTTCTTCCACATTAATGCCATCCAATTGGGGAACGAAAAAGTCAGTAATCGTGGATCTATAGCACTCTCCATTGACTGTAACATTCTGGCCGGCAGAACTTTTGAAGAAATATGGACCAATAATTCCACCAGCTCATAAAGCACACCAAACGGTGACTTCTTGTTGATATAACAGCTTGTGGATTTTCTTCACTCTAAATGCGGCAATTTTATTTGTCGACGTAGCCATTCAGACAAATATCAGCCTCATAGAAAATTTTGTGTGAAAATGAAGATCAAGAGCAATCTCGTTTTCGGCCCATTCATGAAACGAACGACACACACGATGGTCAAACGCCTTTAATTCTTGCACGAGCTGGATCTTGTAAGCTCGTAAACTAAGACCCTTTCGCAAAATCTTCCATTAAGTCGATGGCCGCTGCTCCAATTGCTGTGCACGATGGCGAATCGACTCACTCGGATCCACCTTAATACTATGCTCCAGCTTCTTTGGTGCGCACTGTACGACATCTCTGCGGAGGCGTATTATTACTTAGATCCATGGTTATTCGATTACGCGGTAAGTTTCGCGAACTGAACCACGATTTTCGAAATAAATTTGCACAATTTGCAAGCGTAGGTCTATTTATGGTGAAATGGCAAACCAAACTGAGCACAAATCAGCTGTTAGCTGTCAAATTGGTTGTCGCCGAAAAAGTATTGCCAACTTAAAAAAAAAAAAAAAAAAAAAAAACAGAAAGGGACCTCAACCATCTTGGAGTGTGCAACTGGAAGCAGTTGGCTAAGGACCGAACTGTAGCGCCAAGTAAGTTAGTGATTGGTGTTAGTTTAGCACCAATTTTGTCATAGTTTAACTCTCATATTAAAGAGGTTAATTTCTTACAGATCACCAACATTGTTTCTCTAATTGGTTTTACCAATTTTAAACAAGAAATACGGAGAAAAAAATGTTGCTAAAGCCACGAAAGAGGACGTTATTCATAAGACAATCTCGAGAACTAATATATGATACTTTTGTTAAACATTTTTGCACAACGATATATTTTGCGTTCAAAGCTAGCTAGAAAAAAAAACCTTATATTTATTTGATTAAAATTTAACTTCCCTACGAGTATTTGACATGGAATACTTAAACCAACAACATTTCAGAATGTATCTAACTTAAATTCACAATTTACCCCTCCAGCTAATTTGACTACGAGTATAGGTGGTAGAATCACATTTCACAATTCTGCCACAAGGAATCAAACAAAGGATCTCGAACAAAGTCTACAGTTCTCATCTAATCTGATCAATTATTCCATGCAGTCTATAAACCCTCTCTACATACCACATAAACTCTTGCTCCACATAATGATGAAACATGAAACAACTGCAAACAGCAGTGTTCGTATTTGCAGAGGATTAGGGGCTTTATGTCTCAGTAGCAAATAGCAATTGTAACACTCTCGGGTGAGTAGGCAGCTGCTGCTACTCGTAGTGTTACTGCTCCCCAGATACTCACACATCACGCACAAGCACACGGACGCAGGACAACAAAACACAAATTAATTGTCCTGCAAATTGCCACCGATTTGTTACGACGATGATTCGAGCAGCAGCACCCTGTGCGTGGGGTTAGGTTTCGGTATATTTGCTAAGCATAATGAAATCCATCCTTTGAAATGGTTAAATCGACGGAGAGAGTGGGTGTGAAAATGCCCAACAACCCCCTGAGCCGTGTGTTGGAAATTTTCGGAAACACATCACGAATAGGGACGCTCTGGGAAAATTGATTGCAGCAGCAGGAATAGCAGTCATGTTACTCCTTCTCGACTCTAAATGACGGACAATTAGTAGCGCATGAATGGACTTCGACATTCGATTGGAAACTATACGCAATTATAGATTGGCCAGCAGCAGTCATTTGAGTTGACGAAGCGTTATTGGATGAGATGGGGGCGTTGTTGGTTGGTTTGTTGGTTGGCATTGACATCACTTTTGACACCCGTCAATGGGTTAGTTGATCCTCGCTTCGTATGCTAACAGCTGAAAATATTCGGGGCTATGATTTCAATTGGAAGCTGTTGAGTGCATTGAACGCTTAAAACTGCAATTAAAACCACTTTTATGGAGAATTGCAGCAAATTAGATACTGTTTCGTTTTCGGCGAAAATAGCTGGCTGACAATTATCGAAGTTTTTACACCCGACCTCCACAACATGGGCAGACAGAAAATTAGGTGATTTTGTGAATGAGGAAGTATTTGCTTGTTCTTCAGAAGCATATGTAAGTTCGAATGAATGCTGTGAGCTAGATCGGCTCCCAACCACACGAAAGGATAAAGTTCTGCAATTGCTTCAATAGAAGAGAAAAATATCGAATCCCAAATGTATCCGTAGGTACTTATTACGACCAGATTTTTTTGCCTGAGAATTCATGTTGTAAACAAAATAGAATTTTTGGGGGAAAATATTGACTCGGACCAATAACTTGTTTGGATCAACCTCCCTAACCTCATAGGAGACTTAACGTCGAAGCGCTGAAATCGAAATTCTATTTTAGTCTACAGCGATCGAGAAGCTCTTAAGAAGTTCATCATTAAGCAGAAGAGCTCTGATAAATTGAGGTACCATCGCAGTCTTGAAACAAACATAGGAGCTTCAAATCGATACTTACCACCTTTAAAGTCAGTTGGACAAATGCCTTGATTCGTTGGTTGGTTTAAGAGGGTGAGCTTATGCTTTTTACTTAGGCCTCCATTGGGCCCGTTGTGTTCCCCTCGTCTGTCGAGCTGTAGAAAAAGTAATGTAATGGGAATTAAGTGATGAGAAAGGATGTAGGTATTGGGATCATGACGTGATCGGAAAATCGTCTTGTTCGTCTAGCGAACTCCAATATATCACCGATTCTTTTCTTGCTGAGGTGTGTTAGATCCGGTAACCTTGGGGATCCCAGTATCTTCAGTCTTAATCTTGCTGTTGCATGGCAGTGGCAGAGGAAGTGTCCTATATCTTCCTCCTCCTTCTCACGGTTGGCAGAGTTTGTTGTTTCAGCTAGCCCGAGTTTGAACGAGTATTTATTGAGATTGATGTACCCTGTTGAAAGTCCCACCATCGCTCTTAACTGTGTTCGGCTTGAGTTGAAAGCTCTTTTAGCTGTGTTGTTACTCGGTTCTGTTACCACTGATCTGGCCACTTTACACGCGTCTAGATTCGTCCAGTAGTTATTGAACTCCTGTCTAATCTTCTCATTGATTATCGTTTTAATAGTTGTCAGAGGGACCCTTAAAGTCTTAACAGGATTCAGTTCTGAAGTCACTCGCTCCTTTCCTTGTTAGTTCATCTGCTTTTCCGTTATCTGGTACACTTTCGTGCCCTGGTACCCAGGTACGCCTGACAAGTCGGTTTAATTTAATGTTGCGCTCCTTTATTAGGCTTGATTTTGACACAGGGTTTGTGATCGCGCTAATTGCTGCTTTTCTGTCTGAGCAGATATCTATTTGCCTCTCTTCGCTGGTGTCTTTTGTGAGTATTTCTGTTGCTTTCATAATTGCAAGGACTTCTGCTTGCAACACGGTTACAAATGGTTCTAGGTGAATAGCAATTTCAATCGGTGGGTTAGCACAGAAGATGCCAGCCCCTGATTATCCTAATATTTTATAGCTGTCTCCGATGACCCGTTGGAGTTTCCTGTCGTCCTTCCGTTCGTCCAAAATTCTCTTGTGGGGGAAAATTGTTTCGAAACTGTTGGTGAACGTATAAGATTTTTCAACAACAACATCACTAGGACAATCGATGAGTGGTGTCATTTCTCTTATCATTTTGGTGATTTTCCGATACCCTATGTTAGCGCCTTCGTTGAAAAGGCCGGTGATTCGAAGCCTTGCGGCTGACAGACCAGCAATCTTTTTCGCTTCGAGGTGCACTGTTGGTGTTGAGGATTGTGCTCCTGTAATGCCAAAGCTGACCATACGCTGCACCTTTGTTAATAAGTCTCTTGCGTACTTCATATTTGCCACTGGTCACCATACAACTACTCCGTAGAAGATGATAGGTTTTATCACGCCCCATGTCTTCCCGATGGCCCTGTTGCATATCCAATATGCCCTTTTAGCTTTGGTAACTCTTTCTTCCAGGTTCTTTCTCCAGGTTCTGTCTGCCCAGGTACTTGACGCTGTCACGGAGTTGCACTAGTTTTGGTCTTCTTTGTGAAGAGAACCAGTTCCGTTTTATTTGAATTTATTCCTAGTCCACTCTCCTTCGCATATTTCATTATGATTCGTAGGCCTTATTCGGATCAGCAGCTTATCTTCGGCATCAGAGAAGTGGTGTCTAGAGAAGCAAAGAGCAAAAGCTTCTCCCTAAATTGGTGTGAAGGATGATATACATTCAGAAGTAGACCCGATCTGCGAAGAGCGAATTATAGCCTCCTAGTTACCCTCCAAATAAGAAAGGAGCAACTCGAAGTAGTACACTCTTTAGTTTGATGGTGAATGGTGAAATGTAGAAGACTGCGACAACTATCCTTTGCTATGAAGGGAGCTTTTCTTCATTTGGTATCACAAATAAAAGGGCCTTATCGCTTCTGGATATTGAGGATGCTCTTGACAATACCGGATACAACTCCATAACTAGAGCCCTGGAACGTAGGCTGGAACATACTAACCAAAGGGTTAGAGCTATGCTGGCAAGCCGAGTCATAGCATCCAAGTATGGCAATACTTCTGTGGCAGTTACTGCGGTAAAAACCCCTCTTGTGGTTTATCGTCCTACTAAAAAAACTGAGAGATCTAGGGTACGACGTCATTGGGTATGCGGACGACCTAGTAAGTGTAATCCAGGGCAGGTATGATATCAAAATGTGTAATGCCATGCAACGTGCTCTTAGAGTGGTCTCGAACTAGTGCGACAGTGAAGGATTATCGTTTAATCCTAACAAAACAGTGCTAGTACTCTTCATAAAAAAAAGAAAACCGCTTATCGAGTTCTCAAATGCAGTCAAATATCTACGTGTGACTTTAGACAAAGGACTAAATTGGAATACCCATATTAAAAGCCGTGTCGGCGTATGTATGGTGGAATGTGGGGATTATCCCAAAAAATGATAAATTGGTTATACACCATTGTAATCAGACCGATATGTTACACATGCATCTGTTATATGGTGGATGAAGATCAAAGAAAACACCACGATCACCGAGCTCCAACGACTGCAAAGACTCGCATACTTTGGACCATGCGTACATATGCGACAGTAGCTATGGAAGCTATTTTAGGGCTTTACCCCTTGCACCTCTTTATCAAGAAAGCTATAAGCTCAAAATATCCAGGAGATCATATGGTCATTCTTAAAGGTAGAAATGCTCTGCTCTATCTCGCAGTTCATGCCCTCTGCTTTGGCAGAAGGTTTGAGATTGAGATATCGTTTGGTACACTGATGATTTCAAAATGAACTCTGGTGTAGGTGGGATGGTGTCTTTGGAACCAACCAGAAAATCATGAAACCATTAGGAATGTATCCAAGCACTGAACTTCATGCTATCGAGATATGTGCCCACATAAACCTGGACACTGCATCCATACGAGTACATATTTCTCTGACATTGCCGTTTACAATCATTTCGACAGGGGAGACTAAAATGGTAGGAAATTGTCTCATTTAACCGAGTGATTGATTGTAATGTTATCCGCAAGACTAAGGCACACAGGTGCATGGGATGCACTTCAAATTCCATCACTCCGGACTTGTAGGTACTCAACTAGTAGGAAGGCAAAGACCGTACTTAGCTTCTCTGAAATCCGTCCTGTTGAATTTTATCGCATTGAAAAGACTGACTATATATGTATCTAAGGGTGACCGGATAGTAATGATAGGTTTTCCAATTATTATGTTTCAGCAGCTGTCAAAGTTACCCATAATGTCCAGCTGTCAAAATATTCAGTAAGGTTCGCCATTTCATTGTGCATTGTTTGACGATTCCCAAGCATGTGGAAATTATTAATAAATATTATCGAAATTCCGGCTCAGTTGTAAATACGTGACGTGAATTTCGTCATGAGGTCGGTCATCATCATGGCTTCAGTGCGCAGGCAATTCATCGCACCGTGGAAAAGTTTGAGCGTGAGTACACTCTTTTAAACTTTAAGCCACCAACCAGACAGAGATCGGTGCGAAGTGAAGAAAACATAGCCACCGTTGTGGCGGTATCGTAGAAGACCCAGAAATGTCGATTCGGCGTCGATCAGCTGAATTGGGTATCGCCAGAGAGTCAACCCGGCTTATTTCGCGGTTAGATTTGGGCCTACATCCATATAAGATTGTGCTGACGCAAGAATTGAAGCTGAACGACCATAGACAACGCCGTGAGCTCGCTAATTGGGCGCTGGAAATATTGGCCGAAGATCCGGATTTTGGCCGTCTTCTCGGACGAAGCCAATTTTTGGCTCAGCGGCTATGTCAACAAGCAAAATTGCCATTATTGGAGCGACCACAATCCACAAGTGTTCGACCAAGCATTAATGCATCCACAAAGATTAACTGTTTGGTGCGGTTTATGGCACGGCGGCATCATCGAACCTTATTTCTTTCGAAATGAGAAAGGAGACACTGTTAACCGACTGTCTGCAGCCAGAGCTCGACAACATCGATATATCCGAGCTAGGGTTCCAACAAGTCGGCTCTACATGCCATACAAGTGACGCAACTCTCGAAGTGGTGAAGGAGAAATTTGGCGACTGAGTCATCTCACAGCGAGCGTTCATCAATTGGCCGCCGCGATCATGTGACTTCACACCCCTAGATTATTTTCTCTGGGGTTGCGTCAAGTCCTTAGTCTACGTTAACAAGCCAATCACTTTGGATGAGCTCGAGGCCAACATTCGAGATGCTATTGCTGGAATAACGCCGCACATATTGGACCGAGACATCAAAAATTGGACCGACCGCTTGAAGCACTGCCAGCGCAGCCGAGGCGGCCATTTAAATAATTTGCTATTCCATACATAATGGCATGAATGTATTTAAATTTATTTTCCTATCGTTCTTATCTGGTCACCTTATATAAATTAGTTTCAAATATTTTTAAAGAAGCCAACTAGCAATAGCAACTAAAACTAAATTTAGGAACGGTTTCTAGATGAGCACTGTTTGTAGTGCTCCCCTAAATATAACATCGGAATCTCGGTGATGCTTATCAAGGCATATCCTTCAACCCAATTTAATCTGTTGGAAGTTTAATACTAAATATCAGAAGACAATTTCAAAAAAAATAAAGAATGGTGTGTATTGGAAACATCATACATCTTTTGATGCGCCCTAAGTAAACCTTATATCCACAGGCAATTAACCCCGCGAAATGATTCATTTATGTCAAGAACACGTGTTTTATCGCCATGATGTGTTCCATTTTTCATAAACGTACGACACTGTGTGATACCGTTAAATGACGTTTATAGCCCAATTCCTTTCAAAACGCGGAACACATTCAATCACATCTCACCACTCATACACAGACAAAATGAAAACAGCTGGAAATTCAACCCGGACAAAGTAGCACAGCAATATACCCCGTGCTTTACCGCATGTAAAAATGTCATCAACACACAACTACCCCAACTCAGTATACTCGAAGGGTAAAGCCAAACGAAAGAAATACATCCCTTTGACTTCCGCAGTAAAAAAAGAAAAAAAAAAAAAAAAAAGAAAAGAAAAGGATTCGTCCCTTTTTTTTCCTGTTGACGGAAATTAATTGAAATCTTCTAACAGATTTCTGACTGCCGCAGACAATTATTTGTCCTCAAAACTGACACCAGAAATGCCAGCAATTTATTCACATGACCAAGGTCCTTCAGTCGCTTTACCTCCATCCATCCATCCGTTCAGGATGTCAAGGACTGATTGGACGCAAAGACACATTTCTCGACGAGCGCCAATGAATTCCAAATGAGGAATCTTCGTGTCCCTTTTCCCTAAATTTGACCCCATGATTAATTAAGTGGACACACAAAGTGAATTAATTTGTCCGAAAAAGGGAATAAATCGATCTGTGTCCCGTTTTTTGGTTATCGATTACGAGTTAGTTTAGTCTTTAAGCAATAAACTATGATAGAGACTTTCACTACATAATGATATGAGTACATCCCTTATGGCAGTCCAGAAGGACTAAATTCTCCATGTCCATGTGAAAAAAAGGACAAACTGTTAGTCATGTACGAGTACAGTTGAATCCGTAAACACAACATCGAAACATGATATGATTTGAATATATATTTTTTTTTTTTTGTGGTTTCACAAATCCTTACCTCAGCAGGAAACGTATATCCTTCCACACTGTGCTCCGATCCGAATTGGTCATGCAGACCGTAGTGTATGTGAATTTCATGGAATCGATATCGATACGATAGCGGGCCACCGGTTACGTTGACTGGCATTTGTGAGCCATCGTAATTCGCCACGGTTTCGTTGCCCGCCGTGAAGATGACACTGTGTCCGGTGTTTGATATTAAGCCACTTATCTGTGGGGTGAGTTAAATGATGTAAAACTGAAAGGATCGATTGAGATTTTTTTTTTTACTCACTCTATGCTTATCGACGTGTAAAGGCCTTAAATTAGGATCAAAAAGTAATCGTTGAGGCTCAAGGTTTACTGGAGATTGTCTGCGTCCCTTATTACAAAGCGACCATTCCGGATTGATTAGCCCCCAAAATGCTGGACCTGAAATGAGAGAAAACGTGATTAGAAGTCTAAGGATAATAAATTATAAGAAAGATTGTAAGTTTCAAAGAAAGGTTGTATGTGCTATAACCTATCCAGGTAAAAATATCTTTGATTATGCATTCGTAGATAAAATGCTCTAACACCATTGGTTATGCTATTGGCAAACAAAACAAAGGGCAAAGGACATACGACCTTTAAGCGTAATGCATCTGGAACCTACGTACTCTTCACCGGATTAGTGACATTCATGGAATTGACAGATACTCGTATCATCGTCAATTATGTATCAGCTAAACTGTTTACTATCCATGTAACAGATTGTGCATGAATTTGGATATGGGTTTGCAAATATATCAAGGATGCGGAAGCCCTTTTCCGACCACGTACTGAGACGATGCGACAGAAAAAAATCGGGTAAATTGACTGGGAATGTGGCGAGGATGAGGATGTAGGTAAGTGCTTAGGTATTTAAGTCATACTTTGGAATCTGATTCTGTCAAGTTAAACTAGATTGTGCACGTGTTCCTTACTATGCGGAGGAAATATTGAAACTCATTATACACAAACATGTGTTCGTTTCAACTGGAAATAAGTCCCATCCTGAATCATTTATAATTGTCGCAGGCCTTTGCTTTCATTTTTTTTTACAACAACTGCTGATCTAAAAGTGCCGCACAGTGGTCTTTTAAGAATATGCGACTGACAGGCTTTCGAAGAAATTTCTCGTTTCCTACATCCCTAATGATGTAAAATTAAAAGGATTGTTGATTAATTTTTCACGTTGTAGCCATGTAACTTAAGAACGGTTGAACGAATTTTGATGGCGTTTACTTTTTTGATTTGAAAACATCCAAAGGAATATTTTAAAAAAACCTAAACATCTTGACGGTCGCCCTAAAACCTCGACCGACGATACAAATGTAGCTCTGGTGAAGGCAAACATTTATGAAGATCCAAGAAGGACCCAGGAAATAAAAGGTGATGAATTTTTTTCAGTGTTTGTTGACTTTAAACATCTTACACACGTATGTATGTAAGGACTCTACCAAACTAAGAACACAAATTTTATCAAAATCTCCAGTGATACTCGAACCTAAAGTAGAAGGAATGTGTATGTTAAGTATGCCTGTAATTTCAGTTTTGAATGTAAATCAAGCTATTTTGAATCAAACACAGCTTCCATATACATTTAATATTTTCTCGACGTCAGGGACGCTATTCGCATCCCTTTGATATCTGTTTTTGTTGAGTTGTACGTACAGTATAAGATGTTGCTGTGGCAGGATGTTTTGCTTGGAACTGTCGGTATATTTCTCGTACATTTTTCGTAGTGAGTGCGGAAAGGTGCATGGGGTTAGTTATCCGCGTGTACATAGATTACATAGAAGCATGCAAAACTAAAAAGTATGCCAAATAAAATCGAACGCCTGAAATTACTTGAAGCTTGTCTAGATTAGACACGTTAAGCGAAACCCTAACGTATGCTATGAAGCAAAGTTCCGCGGAAACTTTAACGTCTTAAAGAGCTTGGACAAGGTATTAGCCTATTAAATGGGGTAGTTCGGATACCAGGCAACATCCTGTTTCATCCAGCCTTATCAACAGATAGATTGCCACCTCACTACATTTCAAACTTTATACCTATCGTAAAAATTCACGCGACATTGTACGAGCTTTAAAAACGGGAACAGACTTTTCGCAGCTTCACTTTTAAGTGTATTGCCACAGTCACTCATAGTATCACCTTAACAGGCAATTTGGAATTTAAATTTATGCTAGTCACCTCATTTTAGGGTGACACACGTTTCGCTCTTATCTGATTTTGAACGGTCTACTCGTGCCTTAGAATATGTCGATACTGTGACTGATGTCTTCCACAATTATTTACTTTACTAGGCACTGCAGTCTGAGGTATACTAAGGCCTCAGCCAACAAACCTCACTAGCCAGTTCTATCTTTCACTAGCTGCCTCCAGTTTCACACGTCAAGTTGGCTCAGGTACCTTCCCAATTGGTACCTAAGATGGAGTCTTTTTCTGCTGCGTTGTCTCACCGTGGTAGATTGATAGTCTCCTGGGTGGTAGTTGGTGTCCATAGGTTCTACGTGTTCTATCCACCTAAGGCGCTGGATTCGAATCTTTTTGACTGCCGTATTCGTCGTTGAATCTTTTCCTCTACATCCCGTCAATACAAACTCAGTATTTCTTTACCAACTTGGATCGTATTGTCGGTGATTCCAAGGGTTTTATCACTGCCTGGCTATCTATATATAGTACAATAACGCTGCTGTATTCCAACCTGAAATATACTTCAGTAATCCGGCAGTCATCTGGTGATATTTACACCAGGGCCCCCGTACCATACGCTATTTTAAATCCATCTGTGTATACGAGTATTTCTGCCGCAGAATGATTCAAAACTCCACCAGATTCCCAAACGCATTAAAGTCAATATGAGGGACGATAGTAAGAATAATATTTTTGTCGTTTAGGCTCCTGTGCTTCCCGTAGATATCAACGGGAAGCAAGTGGAGAATTGTTTGCATCGCAGCGGCCGAGTTGTTTTTGTAGTATCCGTTGTACAGACGCATGACTACAGCTAAAATTTTCCTAGCAGATCAGTGTAACTTTTCTTGTCCAGTGCTGTCCACCAGACTAGTACTTCGTACTTCAGGATGGGTCTCACTTTAGGCGCATGAATCCCGTTGACTACTTTAAGCTAAAGGGCCCATTTTGGGCTCAAAGTTTGTACCTTCTTGTAAACAAAATAAGATATGTCTGTGAGGCTTTAACTGAGAAACTAATCGTGTCCGCCCATTTTAAGTGTTTATTTACAGCTGATTTCGTCAGGTTTCTAATTTTAAGAGGAAACTTTCCCCAAATCGCTATCGCAATGTCTTCAGCATTATACCACTTTTTTCCTAGTATTTTAACCGATTGATTCACTACTGCAAAACTTAGTAGTGCCGACAATATTTTTGTTAGACAGCACCCCAGATCGGCGTGGATAAGCCTGCTTTTTAGCATATCAACCTTCAGGCTGAAAAGTGCAGCTGAAATATTTTTTAATATTGTTCAAAGCTCTCTTAATGCCAAAGAAAGGTAACATCTTGAAATCCCTAATCTCAAACGAGATTAAGTTCCCACCAGCGAATGAACGGCAGTCTCCACCGACTTTCCCTTACAGTACGCTGCTATTCTCTATAAGATTAAGATTATAAGATTACTGTCCAAATTAGATCATCTTGAATAGAAAGGAGGATAAGAAGATTTGACGGAAGTCCTTAGGTGCTGTATGGTAGGCCTTACTAGCTTGGACGCCTTCCAGAACCTGGAGGTGTAGCCAAAGATTAGACATCTGCTATGTCAAAAATTATCTCCACACACTTTCAGAATGCAAAGCTTGCCACGGACGTTGATGATATCTACCAGGACAAGATTAAAGATCCACTTTAGTGAACAAATTACTGTGTACTTTATATGAGATGACATATAGTTCAGAAGTTTTCTCGTTTGGCAAGTATTTGGGTCTAAGGATATTGATTGTTCCTACGCTGTCCCTTACTAGTTTTGAGTTAAGTGAACAACATCAATGCTGAAGCTTTTACATTTTGACTTAAATTATGTATGCAGTCTTTGTATTTGTTATTTATTAGTCCATGACTCTGTGAACTAAATAACTTTCTGGTTGGCATCCTTTTTCGATAAGCATGCTCTGACTAAAACTTTTAAAAAACTTATCCATCTATTGACTTAAAAATTTCCATCCACAACTCATGTTGGCATAGTTGTCTAAAAGGATTCACCAAAGAAAAACCCTAAATAATAGGATAATAGTCATCTTGTTAACATACAACCGAAACAACTTAGTCCTTCCACTCAGATAAACTGATAGGGCACGTTCTCAATCGCCCAGCAAAATGGAACCATCGAACCCACAAGTTAACCAAATTGCGGATGTTTTTCGATCTCGACCCCAATCACTTCAGAATTGATATCCACTCCGTTCAACTCATCATTATCCAAAGAGAATCTCTGGCAATAGGATTGAAGTCTTAAACTAAACAGTTCCCTTGCATTGAACGAGGGTTGATAGTTGACGCATAATCACTGTGCGATACAAGATAAAAGTCATTAAAATGTGTGTTCGCTGGGAGATACCACACCCCGTAGCCTTCCTTCAAATGCACTTAAGCATGTTGTTGCAATAGTTCTTGCTATCACGTCTCTTGCATCCATCCATTGTGCAAGGAATAACACTCAGCACAAAAAGATATTCATTTTCTCCTTCGCAAAACCAAGTGGATGCGCTCCTCCGAATAGATGTTGTACTTGCAAGCACAAAGGTACTCGAGCAGTCCTTTTCATCACTGCGCTCCTGCGTCTGCATCTTTTTCCATCTCAGGGCAATAACAAACGACTCTCGCGCTCTAGATAGATTGTGTGCAAATGGGTGTACCAGCTAATCACAAAAAAGGTGGAACATTTTTATGGTGCGCTTCCTTCCTTCGACACACAGAGAGAGGGCGAAAGAAAAGAAAAATCCAAAAATTCATTCGACGTGAATCTGCAGGTTTTTTTTTTTTTTTTGTTTTACCTCCACCACAGCTTCTTGGAAAGGATCCTTGGTCTTTTGAAGAATAATTTTCTGTATTTCTTTTGGAAGACAAGTGAGCGATTTATTTGACACTCGTGCACAAGGACTTAGTTGCAGAAGGAGTTATATTAGAACTTACCTGAAATTCCATCGTAGGTCCACCATTCCTCCCAGCTGACGGCAAACAGGACTGTAAAAGAGAAGAAAAAAATTGTGAAAATGTGTATTTTTTTCCACACAAAAGGGGATGAAATAGGGTAGGTGGGGATGGGGAGGAGAGCAAAAAAATGCCCAAATAGTGATTTTGGCTTTCATTTATTACCGCCATCGCATTCTAGTAGACTCAGTCCGCGCTTGCTTCACACACATCCATTAATTTTAATCATGGACCATGACTTTGCCTTAAGCACACACCTTCACTTTGGCGAAAGATGATTCTAAAGAAAGGAAGCTCGCTATGATTACAACAATAGACCACAGATCCAAGTGGCAAGTTTTTAACACAAAAAAAAAAAACCACTTACTTCTACTTACTTCCAGTAGCAGACCAGGACCATTATTAGCCAGACTTGGTAGGTTCAGTACGGTCGGTCGGTGTTATGTTATTAATGACACGGTTAAGCTGTGAATGACTTTAGCTCTAAACTTTTCTAAAGGGATGGGGGTTTGAATGGAGTTGGAGCAACAATAATGGCCATGGAAGAAAAGTTTCCATTTTTTGTTGTTGAAAATACCTTGCATGACTTTTAAAGTGGAATTCTCAATTAAGGATAACCTCATGGAGTACTCTGGCTCTCTTGAGGCATACTCCATGCATGATGTTGTTTTTTTTTCCCCCAACAGAAGTTTGTCTTTGTTTGTGTACAACATGTCGTTGGCGATGCAGATGGTGGTTGGCAAGGCCAAAGGTGAGCGAATTGTGCGGGTGAAAGAATGCAGTTAGAAATGAGAATAGCATGAGGGCCCTGGAGGAATCATTGCACCCAGAGTTAGTTGCTACTGTTTGACTATGACTATGATTGTGACTGTGACTGTGACTATGAATTTCAATCCTTGATTCATTCCTCTGATGGATATACGAATACACACATACGGCTGACAGGCATTCAGACAGAAGGCAATTGGAAACTGAGGTGAAGCAGAAAAGCGCTGCAATAAAGTCGACTTGACATTGATTTGTAGGTGAACGTATTTTAAAAGGTTTTGCGGATCCGTGGAATTGGGAGAGGGAAGGAATGTAACAGCGGATTTACTTGTAAGAATGAGACATCAAAGTAAATTTGTAAAATGGACCTGCTCAGTTCAGCGAGGGACTAGCGTCAAACAAAAGTATGTTTTGTTAAAAAAGTTGGAGGGCTCTAGCTAGTAGAAAGGAAGAAGTGATTTCCAGCCAATCCAATTCCGAAATAGTTACGTACGAGTAAATAGTTTTTTTTTTTGTCGGGGAGTACTCAGACTCAAAAATATGATAGGTCCATTGTGCAACCAGGCAGAGAACCCCATTTTAATGCTTTTTTTTCGTCTTTTACAAAAAGACGAGTGGTTGCTTCAGTGATAAAGAGCTTAGGTCATCAGCACTCACCACATCAGCACCGAACATCAGCCACCTGATCCGAGCAAAGGCAGGACAATCACATAGGAAGTGTTCCGCAGTGTCATAGCCCTCTGCACAGTAGTAGCAGATAGAGGTAGCGCTCAAACTTAGCAAATGGAGGTGCTTGGCAAAGGCGAAGTGACCCGTAAGAACGCCAGTAACTCTTCTGCAGTCTTTTCTGCTAAGAGATAGCAAGAAAGCCTCGAATTTCTTACAGACGACGGGGGCCATTCGTTTAGTCTGCCTGCATCCTGGAGAGCCACCTTCGATTGTGTTGACTGAAAACCCAGTCGTCAATGGAAGCCCTAACCAATGACGCTGGCAAACCCAACGAGGGTTCAGGTTCAGAGAAATTCTCTTCTGTCTAGCAAGCTCGTCAGAGATCTCATTTCCTGTTATCCCTTTGTGTCCTGGGCCCCAAACAAGATTCAGTGACTTCAGCCTTCCGACCGAATTCAAGGATATTTTGCATTCTCGAACTATTTTGGAATTGGTTAAAGGATTGAGCGAGACCTTAAGCGCAGCCTGACTGTCATTACAGACGCAGATACTTCACCCCTTCCACCTGTTCTTCACAATATATTTTGCAGCCAATAGGATAGCATATATTTCTGCCTGGAAGACAGATGTGTGTTTTCCCAATGAGAAGTGAAGCCTAATGGCGGGTTCATCAAGGCGTCCAAAGCAGAGCCAGGCATCCAGAGCAAAGCCAGGCATATTGGGGAAAGCTCCCAAGCAGCCAAGACAGAGTTTGGAGTTTGGCGAAAGCAGCAGTAACGTATTTACGTGAGAGCTTATTCCACCAAACAACTGACGCATATGAGAGGAAGGGTCTTATCATTGCCGTGTAGATCCAAAGTACTTTCCTTGGCGACAAGTCCCATGTCTTGCCGAAAACACCTTTGCATTGCCGAAAGACCGACAGAGCTTTGGAAGTTTTCCGCTCGACATATTTCGTCCAAATAAGTTTGCTATCTAAGATTACTCCTAAATATTTGGCTTCCTTGGAGAGTTGGATAGTGGCGCCTTTTGGCACTGGCTGAATCAGACCAGTCAATTTCCTCCTTCTCGTAAAGAGAACCACCTCGGTTTTGAGAGGATTAACTGAAAGCCCATTCCTAGCGCACCAATCGTCGATTGCGTTTAGGGCCATCTGCACCTTAGAGTAAACAGTCGCTAAGCACGATCCGACAGACAGAATGGCGACATTATCTGCATGTGCTTGAGCGTAGGCGTTAGAACTATTGAGTGTGTTCAACAGAGAGCCAACCAGCATGCACCAAAGCAGTGGAGACATAACGCCGCCTTGTGGGCAGCCCATATTTACACCTGCCATAATACACCGGCCACAATCTGCATCTACAGTCAATGTTCTGTTACCAGCATTGCTTTGATCCACAACACTAGTGATTCTTCTACGCCGTGATTTCTAGCGGAGCTAGAAAGCTCTTGTCGAGAGAGTAGTCATCTCTGCCAATTTTCGGTATGAAAGCTACTCTGACTGTTCCCCAAGGGGTTGGTATATATGCCAGTGCCAAGCCAGCTGTGAAGATTCTCTTCAGAGTTGGCAGCAACTGACTAATACCTTGTTTCAGCATAGCTGGGTATATCCCGTCAGTTCCAGGTGACTTGAAGCTAACAAAAGATGCGACAGCATATTTGTCGCCACGCCCGATGCAGTATACCAGCTGCGCCGAGTTGTTCGGCTCAGTCCGCTAAAAGCTTCACTAGTTGAACCTGATTTTCTGGTTTCCTTACGAATTCGTTGCAGATCGGAGTTCCACCACGGAACTGGCCTTCTGCAGGGGTTTTTTGTCAGCGGACACACTAGTTCAAAACATCTGGTAAGGATACTATTCAGGTTTTTAACGGCTTCCTCTACCTATTGTCTCGTTCTAAGTTTGGGTAGACCTTCAAAAGATTTGCCTAACTCTTCCTTAAACCGTATCCAGTTGGTTTTTCTCAGATTCCTCTTCTCCTGCAAAAGTGTAGCTTCGCATTCGATTTGGAATTCGATGTATCTATGTTCTGATCAGTTTACGAGCTTACGAGATCCAGCCAGTGCAAGAATTGAAGATGCTTGACCATCGTGTGCGTCGTATGTTCGGTGAATGGATCGAAAACCAGATTGCACTTTGATCCTCATTTTCACAAAATTTTGTTCAGCGATGAGGCTCATTTTTGGCTACGTCAGGAAGCAAAATTGCCACATTTGGAGTGAAGAAAATCTACAAGCCATTATTGAAACGCTGTTACATCTACAAAGCGTCACTATTTGGTGTGCTTTACGGGCTGGTGGAATCATTGGTCCATATTTCTTCAGAAGTGATGCCGGTTTAATGCCAATTTAGTGGCATTAATATGAAAGAGCTATGTTTTCAACTAGACGCACCGCAATCAATTTATTGAAGGAAACATTTAATGAGCGCATAATTTCGCGTAATGAACCTGTGAATTAAGCTCCAAGATAGTGTGATTTAACACCTTTGGATAATTTTCTGTTGGGACATGTGAAGTCGGCGATGAACCAGAGGCGATAAATGACTTGGAAGCCAACATTCGCCGCGTTATTGCCTATGTACGGTCCCAACTGCTGGAAAAAGTCGTCGAAAATTTGACTTTCAGATTGCGCTTTATTCTAGCCAGCTGTGGCACCCATATACCCGCAATCATATTTAAATACTAATGGCATAGAATTGTCTTTCTAATGAAGCTAATGGAGCATGGCCATCACCATAATTTTGAAGTGTTTTATTCTATTTTAAAGTTCTACCTTCTTCTTCTTCTCACAACCTTCCCACTTTGCTGCATCCCTACTGGTCCGCTTGTGGAGTTTGCCGGTTTGACCTCAGAAAGTACCGGCAGGCTTCCCGGTTTCGGATCACTTCGTCACTGAGGCCAATCGAATGCTGGTGTTTTTTGCATTTGTGTGATCCAGTTGTTTTTTGGTCTGTCTTTTTTGCGCGATTGCGTAGGAACGTTGATTGATATTACCTTTTTGACGGGGTTCGAAGGATCTCTCCTTTGAACATGACAATACCAACTGAGCCGGTCGTGCTCTATCTTGCTTGTGATGGGTTCTTTTACATGAAGGCTTCCTCGAATCTTTGAACTTCTTATTCTATCAATCTTGGTTACTCCTGCTGTCATGCGAAGCATCTTCATCTCAGCTGCCGTTAATTTGCCCTCATACTTTTTGTACATTGTTCAGCATTGTGAACCGTATGTGAGTGCCGGACGTACAACTGCGGTGTAGAGTCTTCCTTTAAGCTTAGGGGGCATTTTTCGATCACAGAAGATAGCGGAGTTTTCCCGCCACTTCATCCACCCTACGCTTACGCGATGATTGATGTCATCATCACAAGTTGCTTCGCTATTGATCATAGATCCCAGATATTTGAACTTTTCACACTTGGGAAGCACTTTTCCATTCAAGTAAATGTCTGGAATAGGCCGGTGTGGATCAGAGAACGGGCAGCACAGATACTCTGTCTTTTTCGAACTAATACGGCACCCATTTCCCTCCAAAACATCCACCCATACATCAAGTGCTCGTTGCAAGGCCATTTGATCTTCGCTTATGATAGCTTCATCGTCAGCAAAGAATAACTGATGCACTTTGGGGTCCGTCACTTTTCCTTCAAGCAGATAATCAAGGACTGCAATAAATAGCAAAGGACTAAGGACGCTTCCCTGGTGTACACCGACTTTGATTGGGAACTCTTCGGTGACTCCTGCGGGACATCGTACTCTTGTCCTTGCTCCCTCATACATGTCCATGATCTTGCGCACGTAGGTTTCTGGAACTCCTCGTTGTCTTAGCGCCACCCATAAGAGATCTCTTGGTTGTCTATCAAATGCTTTTCCAAAATCAACCAACACCATATGCAAGTCCTTTAAGAAATCACGATGTTTTTCCATTATGATCCTTATACTTTGGATTGCATCTGTTGTTGATTTACCCGAGACATACCCGCAGTGGTCATCAGATAGCCTTATTATTTTCCGCAGTCGGTCATCTAATACCCGCTCAACGATCTTCATGGCGTGTGACATCAGCTTGACAGAACGGTAGTTATCCCATCTTTTTTCCAGAACTCAGAGGGTATCTCGTCTGGCCCAACCGCTTTTCTTTTTTTGGAGTATTTGACGGCATTCCCAACTTCTTCGACAGTAATGTCGGATACTTCGTCATGGTTAGGAGCGGCTCTTGGAAAGTGTACCCGAGGAAACTGTTCATTCAGAAGTCTTTCACAATACTGTCGCCATCTGTGGAGAATTTTGTCGTCTTCCACAAGAAGCTGGAATTGAGCATTGTTAATGAACTTTGGGGAACGAATCTCCTGAGCATTTCTTCTTCTCTGGGCGGCTATTTTGAAGATAGTTGCTCCCTTATTCAAGTTGTTTTGTCGAAGGTCCTGGATAGCCTGGTTCCTATCAGCCGCCGAAGACAATATTTCCTCCAACTCCCGATAGAGGCCTTCCATACTTTTTGCTTGAAATTGGGCGCACTTCTTCTTCGAGAGACCTTTGCAATATCTATATATCACTTCAAGGCGAGCTTTTTCATCTCTATTAGTAGAAGAGCACTTTGACCAAGCCTTGAAAGCCGTTTTCTTTTCCCGTATCACTACTTTAGCTTCATCTGTCCACCACCATGTTTCTTTGGCGTGTTGTCAGGGGCCTTTCGACATTCCAAGCAGTGATTTGGTTCTCTCCAAGCAAGATCGTTCTATACCTCTAAAAATCAATGCTCTGTAGCATAAATAGTTTCTACTTAGTCTAAAATCATTTCGACTTTGATATGCACTTCCAGCAACTTATACTTTTTTTTTTTAATACACTTCTCAATTCTACTTATCTTAACGTGGTCATTTTATTTAATCTCTGGACATCTACTTACATAACTCTGGTATTCTACAAAAAGCCTTAGGGACAATCATAAATTCGTCATCAGCTTACGCACTAAATTATTATTTTATTGCATAACAACTTCATGCTGAATTTATCAAAAGTTAGCTGAATGTGTCACTCAAGTTGGTTTATTGCAACTTTGTGCATTGTATGCTTTCGATACATTTTCCTTGGGTATAATACCAAACAAAAGGAGAGATTATAGAAGCCACCAGCAACCAAACCTAAAAGATCAACAAATCTCTTCCCTTTCCAACTGTCTTATGCTGCGACAACACTCGTCCCATTTTTACAGTAAGGATTGCCATATTTTTAGTCTATCCATAAAAAATAAATCGACTCTAAGTGGATTATTGTTCCATTATAAAAAAAATCGATACCCCATCAGCTGAGGCATCAACTGGCCATATCGGAGAATGACCTATTGTATTGCTATCAGCCCGCATTTAGTTCGCCCTTTGTATGTGTCCATGGAATAAAGGAATTTATTATTACGACGTCACTTTCATTTACCAAAAACGTCCATGTTAGGTCAGAGCAAGCAACAAAATCACAATTAGCCACACACATAAACCTTTATCCCTTCAATGAACTCCTAAGCCAGTAAAATGGGTGACATAATATTAATTAACCTTTACCACATGACATCCATTGTGGTGTGCAAGGGTTAAATGAAATTTTAAACACTGAAACATGTTGTTGTCATCCTTGAAAGGAGATTAAAACTGTGTGAATGGGCAGGGGGTGAGAGGGTCTGTTGTAAATGTTTTTATATCCTTTTGCAACAGGTTTGTCTCAAATAGAACTCATTTCGCATGAACAAATTCAACTGGAGTACTTGAGTCCTTATTCCCGAAGGCTTGGTCCATATTTAAGAATCCACACCCAGGAATTCAATACATTCGTTGAATAAAAAAAATTATAGCAAAAAGCTTTGCTGATAATTTGATTATAGTTTTCGCTACCACACCAATGAAGGAGTGCCTCCGGTTACTATTAAAAAAAAAATATACATGACAAATTTTTATTCGACGAAAGGATAGTGCCACGTAGCGGTTGAGTGATCGGTGTCAATGAATGTTTGATGGGACAACTATAAAAATCGAGGATGGGAAGCCATTTCATTCTGTAGTTTTAGGGTTGGACACGGTTACTGCTACCGACACAAGGGTGACAACAGTTTGCCAATAAATTGTATTCAGACGTTTCGTCCTTGTGGCATGGCTGGCAAGAGTTAAATATCCACGGTACCTACAAGTAAATTAAAATTGTCGTTGGAGCACACAAACTCATCAGACACACACCTTTGTTTGCGGTTATCCCTGATATTTTGTGACCGCCAATAAATCTGATACAGCTCTGAGGCTAACCCAACCCTAAAGGGTGACGTGTTTTTAATGGACTCGTGATAAGGAGTGAACTCCACGAGGATATTATGAGTAATGGCAGTTTGTTCTAGTAAAAGTTATGGATGTTGACTGAATTGGAACCTTAAGCCAGAAAGTTTATTGCTTGAATTTTAACGATGAACAAGGACATCTCTGTAGAAATAAATTGAAGCGACAAATAAATTACGCTATCATGGTTCTACCTTTATACACATTTTAGGATATCCATAACTCCACCCTGTCCATTTGAAATTCTATATTTAATGTTCCTAAGAATTTCGTAGTGGTTTGCGATTCCAGCTCATGGTGAAGGTCTACACTCTCCTTGATCACATAGACACTTAGGCTGCCAGGATATTTAGCTAGAAGATAAACAGTAAAGATGTAGGTGATCGTGGAAGCAACTATTGCTAAGGCACTTAAGTGACGAGTTTCAAATGGATATCAAGGCTATAGTGTATTTCCGTGCACTGCGAAATTTATAAAGGGTGGCCAGATAGTAATGATAGTTTTTCCAATTGTTATGTTTCAGCAGCTGTCAACGTTACCAATGACATCCAACTGTGAAAATATTCAGTAAGGTTCGCCATTTCATTACACATCGTTTGACGCTTCCCAAGCATGTGGAAATTATTTAAAAATATTATCGAAATTCCGGCTCAGTTGTAAATACGCCACGTGAATTTCGTCGT
The DNA here is from genome assembly GCA_963082735.1 of Pocota personata. Classification (NCBI taxonomy): domain Eukaryota; kingdom Metazoa; phylum Arthropoda; class Insecta; order Diptera; family Syrphidae; genus Pocota; species Pocota personata. The sequence goes on from OY720430.1 coordinate 9,004,186, forward strand.
GAGGTCGGTCATCATCATGGCTTCAGTGCGCAGGCAATTCGTAGCACCGTGGAAAAGTTTGAGCGTGAGTACACTCTTTTGGACCTCAAGCCACCAACCAGATAGAGATCGGTGGGAAGTGAAGACAACATAGCCACCGTTGTGGCGCCGATCAGCTGAATTGGGCATCGCCAGAGAGTCAACCAGGCTTATTTTGCAGTTGGATTTGGACCTACATCCATATAAGATCGTGCTGACGCAAGAATTGAAGCCGGATGGCCATAGAAAAAGCCATGAGTTCGCTAATTGGGCGCTGGAAATGTTGGCTGGAGATCCGTACTTTGGCTAAAAAATCATTTTCTGGGACGAGGCCTATTTTTGGCTCCGCGGCTATGTCAACAAGCAAAATTGCCATTATTGGAGCGACCACAATCCACAAGTGTTCGACCAAGCATCAATGCATCCACAAAGATTGACTGTTTGGAGCGGTTTATGGCACGGCTCCATCATCGGACCTTTTGAAAAAGAGACACCGTTACCGTCAATGGTCCTCGGTATAGAGCGATGTTAACCGACTTTCTGTGGTCAGAGCTCGACAACATCGATATATCCGAGCCGTCGTTTCAACAAGACGGCGCTATATCTCATACAAGCAACGCAACGCTCGAAGTGGTGTGTGACTTGACACCCCTCGATTATTTTCTCTGGGGCTACGTCAAGCTCTTAGTCTACGTTAACAAGTCAATCATTTTGGATGAGTTCGAGGCCAACATTCGAGACGCTATTGCCGGAATAACGCCGCACATATTGGACCGAGTCATCAAAAATTGGACCGACCGCTTGAAGCACTGCCAGCGAAGCCGAGGCGGCCATTTAAATGATGTCCTATTCCATACATAATGGCATGAATGTAGCTTCAAAACAAAGTCAGGATCAATTTGATACCTCACACCGTTGTTGTTTTATTTAATTTTTTTTCCTATCTTTCTTATCTGATCACCCTATATATCTATTGTGCTCCCTCGACTTTTAGCTCAAGTCAATGATATACTCGACATAGAGCACCCCCTCCAATCCAATCGCATTGATGAACCGGAGTATCTTGAGTGGTTGCAACGATGGTAGATCTTCTTCTGGTAGTTGGTACTCATTCAGGTGGTTTCTTCTTTTGTGTATCAATGCCCCATATTCTTTAAGTAGATGCCCTGGGGATCCCTCAACGTCCCCGTAGAATCTCCAATTTCCGTTTTCCTCCGAAATGTTCCTTTAGCCTACAATGACCCTTCAGAAAGCCTGTTAGCATGCGGAGCCGCTTTTTATTGATACTGATACAGACCTTACTTATTTTCAGGTTGTAGTACCGCAGAAGTTCTTTGGCCTGTTTTAGCTTCAGGACTTTCTTGTGGTTTTCTTCTCTTTCATACCAAATGTGATGACCTAGCTTTTAACGATCTGCTCCACCACAACTTCGGTTTCCTGGTTAGGGATAGCGGATATCTCGAGCCACTTAATAAAGTAGTCCACGGCATCAAGGATCCAATGATTTCCACTGTATGTTTCCTGTCATGTCCATTCGCAAAGTGCTCTAACGCTGCAATTGTGCATTTTGCCTTTGTTTTACTTTCAGTAACTCCCAGTGTACTTTCAGGGTCGAACGCAGGTATGCTTACAGTCTGGTATATTCCCACCAGTTCTGGATGAAAGAGAATACAACGAATATCTGTGAGACGACATCTTCCAATAAAGAAATACAATTTGGTCCTACGACAGTTTAAACTTTATTTATATAACACGTGACATCAGTATCAGACTTTTCGCGAACTCCTCCGTAATTTTAACTAAAATTTCCCCAAAATATTCATTTGTCCATACATATACGAGTACGAGTGTAGTTTTCAGCAGAAATTTCTCAAAATCAATTTAAACTTTTCACTTTGAAAATGTCTGCCTTTGAAGTGGTATCATAAATTTTCTGCCTACCGGAGGAAAAAAAAAATAAAATAAAAATATTTTTTCGTTTTCCTTTGCTGAACTCCATTTGCAATCTATCATCACTAAAAATCAATCTAAACTGCAAGGCCGAACACCGAAGCATACCAATACAACACCAAATGTTGGCATAGAATTCTCTACGAGTATGCCACCACCTCCTCCCTTTACAATTGATTTCACATAAAACACTACATCCTGGTTTAAGATTCAAAAGATAGACCAACAAGGAGAAACGCACGGAAAATAAATCCTCAGTTCATACATCGACACACACCCACGTCACAAAGCAATGCAATCCTCCGAGGAATTGGGTAAGATACACACAGAATGTGGTAACTGCCTCTCTTGAATGGGTACGCTTATAATTCTGACCATCTGCCTGCGTCTGCTTTTTGAACAAATAATGGAAATCCGATGAAGGAGAAGAACAGAAAGAAAAGGATTAAAATGCATTTTCCACTCGATCAGGATGTTCTATGCTCATTTTCTTTGCCGGGATTTTTTTTTTTTTCCAAAACGTAGTGCAATTGCGAGATGAATATTCGATTTGCAGAGGATTCATTGGAGGATTCTTAAGGAGGACATTTGCGTACGAGTAATGAATGCAATCCGATTATGCACGGTTGGATGGGAGTTTAGATTTTTCCCATGGGGAATGACATCGAAAATTAATAATTAAAATGGTTTACGAAGCATGTACGTGTACCACAGGGAAACACAAAGCAGTTTATGATCCATTCTTGTTGATCCTTGTTTCAGTAATCTCAGACTGTATTCCGGAGTATTGTTTGTGTCCTTAATGAAGTGTCAACAAGAGTGATAGATTAAGAGCAGTTCCCGATACTGCAGATGGCATTTTTAGACTGCAGGCTATGGTGTTTGTTTAGTCTATTCGAAATATTTTAAAAAAAACAGCCATTTCGCAAACAGAAATACGAGGGTGGGTCAATAAATCCCTGAAAAATTAAATAAGGAACACTCTTTTCGGTATAAAAACATTTTAGTTTTCAACATAGTCTCCTTTTAGCTCTATACACTTCATCCAACGTTTCTCCAGTTTTTTGATGACCTCCAAATAATACGATTCCTCGAGCTCCTCAAAATAAGCGTCTGTATCAGCGATAACCTCTTCATTCGACTCAAATCTCTTACCTCCGAGCCATTTCTTCATGTTTGGAAACAAGAAATAGTCGCAGGGGGCAAAATCTGGGGAATATGCTGGATTAGGGAGGAGTTCGTAGCCTAACTCATGCAATTTGGTAAAAAAAGAACTTCTTTCTTCGCCAAATGCGGCCGTTTTTGCTTCAAATCGGCTTGGAATCGATCCAGCAGCTCTGCGTAATATGCGCCGCTGATCGTTTTACCCTTTTCAAGGTAATCGATGTGAATAACACCGCGCGCAGCCCAAAAAACTGTCGCCATGACCTTGTTTGCTGACAAACTCGCCTTGGCCTTCTTCGGCTTCGATTCACCAGGAGAAGTCCATTGTTTTGACTGTTCCTTGGTTTCTGGTGTGTTGTAGTGAATCCAGGTTTCATCCACGGTTACGAAACGGCGCAAAAACTCAGCTGAATTTTTCTGGAACATCGCCAAACACACCTTTGAAGTTATCAAACGAATGCGTTTGTTGTCGATTGTGAGCAAACGCGGCACCCATCTTGCGGAAAGCTTTTTCATGTCCTAATATTTATATAAAATCGAAATCATTGATCCATGTGATAAGCCTGTGGCCTCTTCAAGCTCGCGCACTTTCACTCGCCGATCGTCCATTATCAAACCATGGATTTTGTCGACCATTTCTGGTGTGGTGACCTCAATTGGGCGACCAGAACGTTCGGCGTCACTTGTGCTTGAACAACCGCACCGAAATTGAGTAAACCAGTGGTGAATGGTTCCAATCGATGGTGAAGAGTCCCCATAATAATTGTCAAGATTTTGTTTGGTTTGCGTGATAGTTTTTTCTCGCAAAAAATAGTGTTTACGGAGCACTCGAAATTCACTTTCTTCCATTTTAACGAAAATGCTGGTAGGCGTCTATATAAAATGGCTGCCACAACAAAACTATTTGACCGATTTATCTGAAAATTTGGGTGCGTTCTTTTGATTTTCAGGGACTTATTGACCCACCTTCATAGCACAGTGACATAAACGAGATAATAGAATTGTTGGTTATCGTAAAATATCAAGTGATTGACAGATTTATAAACTTGACGTGGCTTGTAGTTGACTGAAGTAGGTATAAAGTAGGCTTAAGCTGATGATGTCACACTGAATACAGTCATAAGTTGCAGTAATTTTCTTTGAGCATGTGATTATGTTTATGGTTGGCAGCACTTCCCTGTAGTCTTTCCTTGCTGAGAGACAGAGAGAATACCATAGATATTTTACAGATGTCGGAAAGAATTCGCTTAGTTTGTTTACATCTTGGAGAGTCATGCCACTTACCCGGTTGTATTTATAAGAAACCAAAACTTCAATAGGAGCTCTTACTTAGTAAGTTAAAATTAGAGAGTTCTTACACATATGTGGACAGCGTTCGACAAATAAATGAATGCCTGCCAAACGAGAAGAAGAAGCTCTTCAGGAAGGCACCTATTACTAGACTTTTTAATTCATCAGTTGCCGCATTTATTTCTATGGCACTACACCCTGGAATATGGAGCAAAGCTCAGTACTTGAGTAGGCCAGTCCACTCCGATACTGTTTAACCATTTTAGATGATGTGGGGTTAAATCAATGAGGATCAAAAGCTGCTTATCCATGAACGAAAAGCCGATGTTTTGTTTGGGTAGTGGATCTTATACTGAAAACCTCCCGGATTGCAAGTTACTCTAGAAGATGCTAGGAGAGGCCAATATGCTATCGGATGGGTCCATGGATTGTCAATGGACGGGCGGTGAATAAGTATTTATTTACAAATAAATAATCTCGAATAAAGAGCGGATATCGGATAGTTGTGGAGAAATTCGTAGTTTAGCTCTGCGATTTCCTAAGAAAAAACCACACAGGTTGTTCACAATTGACAAAGATAAGCATTTATCGCCGTCAAATAAGCAACAACCCACCATTAATCCTCCGCAGAGTCTGACCCAAAGTGGGTGAACACAAACAGCGTCCGTTTCTCCAGGTTAAGAGCGGTTGAAATTAAGCTAACTCTCCAAAACGAAATGCTAGCACTTGATTTGTTATCTGGCAAATCTATCTTTTCCCGAAGTTTAATCCATTTTTAGCATAGTGGGCGTGGCGTTGTGAACTTTTTAATTCAAATGAAATGCCATCCCTCTATTCTGTCCGCAATTTTTAAGAGATTTTACCAGAAAAACCGTTGTTATGGTAAAAAGTGGGCGTGGCTGTCACTATTTGTAATTAAAGTTTACAAAATCTGATTAGATATTCACAATAAAACTTAACCATCACAATAAATAGCTTTTAGAAGGAAAAGAATGGTATGAAAACGTCCCAAAATGTGGGCGTGGCTATGCTTACCTATAATATATGAGCAAGTTGTAGGAATGTATTATAGATGTCTACAAATATGTATTGAAAGCTCACAGAAAAGATACAATCTGTCTCAAATGGATTATAGGATACCCTATCCCTCATCTTCTAACATATCCCTAACAAAGTGGGCGTGGCGTTATGAACCTTTTGTTTCAAATGCAATGAAATCTTCCTACTCAGAGGATATTCATTCGATTTCTACGAGATTCTACCACATAATTTGTCTCTTAGACTTTTTCTTAGAAGAAATTAGGTATGAGCGGATGTCAAGGTATCTAGTGAAATATTCACAATAAGACTTATCAAAATTTTCATTCACCTGACTAAAACAAAGGAGATGATTGGATAGCTCCTGAATATTTGAAAGCATCGATTTGCTAAGGATCAACTCCCCTACTTACATTAATTCCCCTAGTGATATCATTTACAGCGATAAGCTATACAGTCTGCATAGAGCAACAATCGATCAGGGTCAGTACCAAGCTCACCGAAAACGTCTTCGTCAGGGCAGTACCCTATCTAGTGAGTTATTTAATATCTGTCTTGAAAGGAAACAAGCATATTTGCCATCAACAAGAACAAGAATCGTAACTGGAACAGAATGTCACAATGGACGGATCAATTTTGAGGTAGTAAAGGGTTTGTATACACAGGCTTCACTGTAGATTCAAAAGCGACACCAGCGGAGAGGGAAAACGAACAAGATTTCATTTAAGTCCGAATGTAAAGAATCAAACATTGTTGGAAGATTTCACAGGGAAGAACACATTTGCCTAATGGCAAGGTATGATCCTGCGATGGGTATTTAGTCACCAATGCTCGCAACTTCCATAGCAGCTTAAAGGCCTATATCCTTACCAGGAACGTCCTCGGTTTTATACCACCGAAGCTATCTCAACTAAGGTGAACTTATTTTGGAAGCAAAATGTTGAAAATGGAATGAAGCAAGGATTCACGCTTGCAAAACACCTTTAAGAAAAAATAGCGACTGCGATCTCATATCACATAGTCTACTGTCAACCGGATGAATACTGTAAAGAAAAATTCCTTCTGATCCTCATTACTGAAGGCTTTGCAATATAAAACTTGGATAAGTGGGATTCGTGTTGGCATTATTCAGTTTGATTTCGGCACTCGTCTAGGCAGGGTGCGATTGCTGAACTTGATCTGTATTAGTTTTTATGTGACACTTCATCTCTAAAAGGAGCCCTTCACCAGGAGCTACTCTATATTCTTGATATACGAGTAGCAAGTTAAGTTCTACGATATCTGAAGAGGCTGCGGTGAAAGGTTTATGTCGATTTAGAACCCACCCTACAATAGCGATGTTTATGTAGACTGAGAGTCAGACTCTTCGAATGCATGACATAAGGTCAACATTAATTTATAAAGACTTTAGCGGGAGCTGTATGAAGTTTCCCCCCTACAATGGGTATCACAATTGGTCTGTTCTAACCTGTGTCAACCCAATAACCTATCCTACTGTCTTACACACTGATGTGATAATTCCAAAATTGTGTTTTCCTAAAACCGCCAAAGGGATCTTAAAGCCTTCGACTTTAAGAATAGGTAGAATAGGAGGAAAATCCGGGTTTCGACGCAGTTTCAATTCAGTGATTAACGTAGGACGGCCTTTAGCAATTCTCTGAACCGCCAATGTCTTTAAAAATAAAACAACAAAGATTTCCTCCAACTCGGACTGGTGTCTTTATATTGGGTAAGATTAAGTCCTTCCAAACAGACTTGGACAAAAACTCATTAAGTGCGTCGTTGACCTCTTGCAAACTTCCATTAAAATCCCTTTAAAGGGATGCAATGCAAGTTCATAGTCAAGGACTTTGCAAAAATAAACATTATTTTTCCACTCCTTTCTACAGATCACCTTCGTAGGAAAACAAACAAATCATTCAGGGCTGATTACAGGTGGCACTAGAGCGCAACCAGCTTTGGCCAGTCACCACGAAGATACCCAGCGTGGAAAACACTAAGACCGAAAATTCCTTAAATTAAAGTTCCCATAAATTTTCCAGTAACATAAATCAGCCGCAGGGATAGTGTAAGACACAAACAAACACACACGGTTGGATAAGCGCCTAAAACCTCGCCAAGGTGAAAATGTAGTAGTACGGGTGTCGTTGTGCATCTCTGGGGTGCATTTGCTTACCTTGTGTCCTAAGCATTAGGATAAGAAAGGAAAAATTGAGAATCTGCAGGATTTCCATGTTTCCTCAGAGCTTTTCCTTCTTCGTGCTCGCAGTCTATACTATGGCGTGTGTCTTCCTTCTGCTACCAGCTGCCGCACTCCACTCACAATAAAGCTGCTGGTGCTGCTAATGTTCCTTCAACTTGATGTTGCATTCGAATGAAATATTACTGTGACGTTCGATATTCTGGTGGAATACATCTGTACCGACTGCAGACTGTCAAATTTTCGAATAGAGATGATGCATCAGAATGCTGTGGGTGTTCTTTTTTTTTTTTTTTTGGTGGGACAGTGGGGGATGCGAATTGGTCGTACTTTCAGAAGAACTTTAATATCATTTTCTTTTCTTTTCTTTTTTTTTTCTTTTTTTATTTCGTTTACGTTTTATTCAGGTGGTTGGTGGTTTGGTTTGGTTTGTCGATCGATTGGTGTTGCTGCTGTTCGAACAATGTCCATGCACGAGATGGGAGCAGGAGCTGAAATGAAATGAAAAAGAGAGGATAATCGATATGAAATATGGAAATTTCTTTGGTTACTTTGGTGGAATTGAATTTTTGGGGAGGAAATTGTGTTGCTATGGTTTTGAGGAGGTGGAAACGGAATCTAGGTAGGTCACGGGGTAGGTAATGTCGGTACATTTGCAACTTTTCCTCCTAAACATTCCAAGTTAAGATCAAATGTCAGTTTCGGGAAAATTTAATCCAACGTGAGGGTATAACAAATGTGCCAGGGGTTAGAAGTTATGAGTTACAGATACGACTAGGTGGGATGTACCTAAATTTAGATGGATTTATTTTGAAGGTAGCATACGTCCCAGAAAGTGAAAATTTACAGGATTGGAGATTCTCAGTAGGTCAACGAGTTTTTTCTAAGATGCACTATCTAATATCAGAGTTTTTAAAAGGATATCCATTTCAGGTTTGCATGCCCCACATTTATAAATTTAAAAAGATACTCTAGATACAAATCCGAACTTGCTGAAGCACAAATAATCGTATAACTTTCAAACGATTTTAAGATCTCGTCACAACAAATTGAAGGTGAAAGTGAATTAGAGTACAGAGGTAAATTTTAATGCTATTGCCATGAACAGATAGTCAGCACAGCAAATGTCACCAAATTTTCTAAGTTTAAAAAAATTTGCTACCCACTTTCACCGCTACGTTTTAGACTTTTCGTCAGCATAAATTTTGTCCGACTCCGTTTCACAACCTCTAACTCTGGTAGGCAATTTTCCATAACTTAGCAACAACCACAGAAAATAAACAAACAGGAACTATACAATCTGTATAGAACAGATCGCATGATACCCTATCCCCAATCTTTTAACTCACCCCTCAGTGAATGTGGCGTTTCGAAAGAGCGATTTTTAAGAGATTTTATCACGAAACTGTTGCTATAACTTTTTCTTAGCAGGAAGTTGGCGTAGCCCTCAAAAGTGGGCGTAGCTATGTACAATGAATGGCCGAAATGTGGAGAAAGTCGACGTCTACATATTTTACTAAAACAATATTTTTCAGTTTCTAGCAAAAATAGTGACAGAAAAGACATTATTTGAAAAGTGGGCGTATCCGTGTGACAATTTAAAAAAATTTAGACACTTTTACTACTTCGAATTCTGGAAAGCTCATATACCAAATCTCAAGTTCCTAGATCAAAATTTAAGTTCGGAAAAGTGGTGGCATGAGGTCTGTTGGACGGACAGACGGATATTGCAAGATTGAGATAATTTTTGATGCTGATTCCAAAAATAATACTTTTGAGAGTCTATCGTTATTTCTTCGCGATGTTGCAAACTATATGTACCCTGGATAGGGTATAAACACCGGCCATTATGAGAACACCGATATCCCATTGTAGTTCCTATGGAAGCTACATATACATATATGCAAGTGCAAAGGCAGGTAAACAAATTTTGTATGAAATACTTCAGGTTCACTTAAATAAAGTACCCAACTGGATCAGGTTTTTTTTTTTTTTCTTAATTGCACGTGTTAAAGGGGATATGAATACCCTTATACTAATTTTTAGAACACGTGCGTTTTTGTGGAAAGAGGAAGCGACAGAGAGAAAGAAAGATTGGTGTAGTGGGTTTTTGAAACTTAGGTGATATTAAGTTTCTGTAAACTCCAAGGGTGGCTGTCCAGATAACTGGGGAGTATTTTGTTTGGTTTCGCTATTATTGTCGTTGCTTATGATTCACAGTATTTTTTTCCGTAAGACCGCTAGTAATCTGCAAAAACTTTTTTTTTAAAACAAATTCTTTAAAATAATTTTTTTTTTACAATTTTCCAAAACTGGAATGGTATTGCATGTATCGAGAATAGTTTAAATATTAATTTCGAACAAAATCAATGGAGCAATAGCCGAGAAATGATAAATTTTTCAGAACCAGTTAAGAAATAAAGAACCGTTATACGTATTTTTTTTGGCGAAAACGTTGTACGCCATTTAATAGCATATCTCCACCAAATCAAATATCGAATTTGATCAAAATTGACTTTTTTTAAAAAAAATTTTCAAATTAGAATGAAAGTTCCAATTGCGCCTCGAACTGTGATCCTACTGATCCTAGATATGTAGTTTGAAGAAAATTCAGCGTACAAAGACAGACAGACAGAATTGAGAGACCCACTTTATTGGGTTTCTCTATCATAGCCAAGTCTGATCAATATCTCGAGATAGAAAAATTCCAGGAAACAATACTTGCTCTATAGGTGCAATTAAAAATAGCGGCTCAGATACCCAATTACCACATTTTGAAATTTTTTTTATTGAAACATGTTGATGACTTATCAACACGCTATTAACTATTCGCATCATATAAATTTTTTCATTTGAGAATTGAAGTACACACATAGGTACATATGTGGTAAGGACACAAATGTTAAGAGCCATGTATCATACATCCGACCGCCCGTCCGTCGTATGTCACAACTTTTTGGGCCTAATATTTTGAAATAGAAAGATGAAATTTGATATACAGGGTTATCCATTTTGTGTTTTAGGATTTTTATTTAAATAAAATAAGATTTCTGTGAAATTTTTTGTACTGCTCGGAGTTTTGGACTTTGCCATTATGTATGGAATACAAGACCGGTTAAATAATGGCCACGGGAGTTTTTACGAACTTCGATTCTTGTGAGGTAATTTTCGATAATTTTTCGGTACATTTCTGGTTGTATTGCGGCCATAATTTCACAGATGTTGGTTTTTAAGTACTCCACAGTTTTGGGATCGTCTACATAGACACGATGTTTAGGATAGTCCCCCATAGATCACGCGATCTTAGTGGCCACTTGATGTCGCCAAATCTCAAAATTAAAGGGACGGGGAACTTTTCGTGCAATAGAGCCAAATTTGATTGTTAGAACCACATGTCACTTACATCAGCGTCTTCAATCTCAGGCCAAAGAAAAAAAAATTGGTTATCATGTAGCGCCTTCATCGTTTTCAAAAAAAAATTCGACCCGATAACGGCGCGCACCAAACTGTCACCCGTGGTGGATGCTATGGCCTCCCAATGATCGAAATTGGATTCTCAGAACCCCAAATTCTACAATTTTGTTTATTTCCGTGCCCACCGAGCGAGAAATGTGCCTCATCGCTGAAAAAGACTTTGTTCAAAAAATCGGCACGCATATTATAGAACAGTTATGTATTTTTGTAGTAAGGTGGTTAAACTATCCATACTGTAAAATGATGAGGCAATAACAAACTACCTGTCACTATGGATGACAGATGAATTTGACAGGTGCCATATGGCAGAGATGTGTGATCCCACCTCGAAATGAATAACCCTTTACTTTTGAATACGAGTACATCTCTGTTGACAAGATTCTTTCCAGTGATCTGTTTTTTTACAAATATAATCGATTTTCTTTAGAATTTACATTTGAAACTTCATTGAAGGATTCGAGAAGTACGTCTAATATAGAACAGGACTTGTTTCCTTTACTTCTAGAAGCAGATAACCAATGTTTAACCACATACATACATTCTAGTAAAATAGCACTTTGTGATTGCACCTGAAATAAAAATAATAAGAGGTAAGGTCGCTTAAAGTTCAACTGAAAGTGAATCCGCAAATTTCCGTAGCCTATTCTACTTGCATCACAAAGTACACAAGTCAACCTATGTGGCAATAGATACGTTGTTAGGGGGTGGAGGGGAAAACACAGTTAAAAGTTTAATACAAAATATAGAACGCAATTTTATTTAATTTTTTTTTTCGCCTACTTTCACAGCGTCACCACTTTTATATTATGGTTCAAAAACACAGAACTAATAATTCCATTAAAATGCAGAAATGAAAGGAAAATGAAAAAAAAAAAAAATAATAATAAATGGAGTGACGCTTACTTTAAGTGCAAATGTGATGTGCAATGAGATCACTTTCGAGGTGAAAATCAAACTTTCGTTGTTCTCAACTAATTCAAATGGTTTTTTGGCGAAAACTGTGCACTAGTCCAAACATTGATTTGAATAGTTGGCAGTTTTCTGACCAATAGCCATCCCAGTCCTCGAGCTTTGAAATTGATCGTCTAGCCTAGTCCTGTACATGTTATATTACTAGTACGCAAAATCACATACAGTAACGGACATATAAACCCGGACAGAGTAAACAAATTCTTTAACTTCAATTATCTTGAGAACTAGCAGGTAGTTTTTTAGGATTTTGCATAAAAAGGCTTTGACGTGATTCTAGTTCACTTTGTAATAGTTCATTGAAAAAAAAAGTAGTTTGAGTGAAAGTGGAAATAATTTTATTTATACGGAAAATAAAAAGAAAATGAGTGAAAAAATAAAAGTCGAAATAATGACTTTAAAAAAAGAAAAATCAAGTGTTCGTGTTATAGCACGAAAAGTGGGATTCAGCAAGTCGTCAGTGGCTGAATTCACCAAAAAATTCGAGGCAACGGCCGCATTACAAAAAAAAAAGGGAATGGGTCGCAAAAGAAAGACCACCAGCGCTGAAGATCGGCTTTTAAAACAAATAAGTCTGCGTGATCGATTCAAAACTGCTGAAGATTTAAGGACAGACTTTGTAGAGGCTGGAGGATTAGAGATAAGCTCACGGACTGTAAGATGAAGGGTTCAAGAAGCTGGCTTGAACACAAGCAGACCTGCCAAAAAAACATTTCTAAATAAACGAATGCACCTAAAACGTCTCCAGTGGGCCAAAGATCATGAAAACTGGACCATAATGGATTGGGAAAATGTGATCTTCTCAGATGAGTCCAAGTTCAACATATTCGGCTCTGACGGAATACAGCACGTGAGGCGAAGAACTGGAGAAGGATTCAATGATGAGTGCATGACAATAACCGTGAAATAAGGAGGCTCAAGGATGATTTGGGGATACTTTTAATATCAAAGCGTTGGAACGGTGAACGCAGAAAAATATAAAAAAAATATTAGAAAACAATCTGCAACCATCTTTAGAACAACACTTATCGTACTCAGATAACCTGATTGTCACCGCGCGAAATTGGTAAGTGTCATTTTTTTACCTTCCCCAAAATATTAGCAAAACATTCGTAAAGTTTTATTATTGTATGTGCATTTTTTCATTCCAAATCAAAAATTTTCTAACCGAGAATAGTATTGCAATATTTGAGTGACTTGGAAACAGCCCTAACCTGAACCCGATTGAGAACAAATTTGGACAAATTCATTGAACAAGTATGGTATGAGGAAATCGCACTGAGTTATTTACACAGCCTGATTACATCAATGCCCGACCGGATAAAAACCATAATAAAAAAAAAGGAGGGACTACAAAGTATTAACATCTTCAGTTCCACTTACGACACCCTATGAACTTGAGGTTGAAGTTGATTACTTCGTTGAGATCGTGCAGCTCTTCTCTTGGAATAATACTCCAAGGAAAATAATCCGGACAAATACGGTCTACGATATCCTACGGAAATAAAAGAATTGGTCAAGAAAAAAAAGAAAAGCGCGTAAGAAATGGCAACAGAGTCGTGCTCCGCAACATAAAGCACACTTGAATCACCTGTTCAATTCGTTAAAAAAGACTATAAAAGATTTTAAGAATCGTGCGATAGGCTCTTATCTTGAAACTTTAACAGCGAAAAAAGATTCCAATTATTCACTTTGGAAAGCTGTAAAAGGCACCAAAAGACCCAAAGTCCCCGCGCCGCCTATTAAATTGAATCACAATGAATGGGCAAGGGAAGATAAAGAAAAAGCGGACATTTTTGCGGCCCACCTTGGAGACACCTTTAAACCGTACGATGGTCAAGTGTCTTACGACAATATCAATATGCGGATTTACCATCTGACGATTTAGCACTTACAAGTGCAACGCTAAGGGAACTCAAACATGAGATCGGGAATCTAAAACCTAAGAAAGCTCCTGGCCATGACTTGATCACCGGAGAAATTCCCAAAGCTTTACCTAGAAAAGCATTGATTAAGCTTCTTCAAGCGGAGCTCAAAGAAATTTCGGCCGGTGTACCGCAAGGAAGCGTTCTTGGGCCACTTCTCTATCTGTTATATACTCGAGATATCCCGAAAGAAGATGGCACTATCCTGGCTATGTTTGCCGATGACACCGCTATCCTAGTAAAACAATCGAAGAAACGACTGTAAAACTGCAAAACACACTGAATAAAGTAAATGAATGGACGAGAGACTGGCGGATCGCCCTCAACGAATCTAAGTCTGTTCACGTGAATTTCACTTATAAGAAAACGAATGTCTTCCCAATTTTCCTAAACTTGGCCCGAATACCTTTTGCAAACGAGGCCAAATACCTTGTAATGACACTCGACGCAAAACTGAAATGGAATTCGCACATGAAAATGAAACGTAAAGAACTCGAAATCAAATATAGAGAAATGAACTGGTTGCTCGGAAAACACTCCCAACTCAGTACTGAGAACAAACTGCTTTTATACAAGCAAGTGTTAAACCCGGTGTGGACTTACGGTATTCAACTTTGGGGCTGTTCCAAACAAAATAAAGTGCTAAGAGAAATTGTCCACGCACCGTGGTATACTAGAAACGATGATATCCACAGGGATCTCGGAATACCGACAATCGAAGCTGAAATTAGAAGCTTCGCGAGAAAGCATAGAAACCGAAACAATACAATCCCACAAATTCTGGATGAAAACAATTTATTGCGCCGACTACAAAGGACGAAACCTTTCGACTTGGCGAGATAGGAATCAACCGCGCCTAGATTGCGGAACATGCAGGAACTTTCAGTGGAAAGTAACCTGCCAAACGAGAAAAATTGCTTGATGAGGTCCTTTTTAGTTGGAATATACAACAAATTAAATCGCGGGATGGTGTTTTTTTAGTCAGTAAGAATCTGACACTACTATGGGCACGCGCTTGCTATCCTCATAGTGCCTATGGAAGATTATTCACCAACCCTAAGGGAAAAAAAGAAAAAAAAAAAACAGTTCTCGGAAGTTTGAGAAGCCTGTTTCTTAAAAGAATTTGAAAATTTTTGTACTAAAGCCCTTTTTTGGGAAATTGGTTTATTGTTTTCCGAATCTAAAATATATTTCAACAATTTAACGTTCGATAAAGATGGATCTTGATTATCTTTAAAACCTCCAAAATTGTTCTACTAAAATTAGTTTTTTCACTATGTCCGGATTTCTATGTCCGTTACTGTATAATCTGAATGGATTATTGGAAGATTAGAAGATTTAGACCTACCTTGAAAATCTCTCCGCTGGAAGAGAATCAAATTATTCACTTTGGAAAGCGCTAAAAGGCATCCGGAAACCTCAAATGCAAGCGCCACCAATTCGGAAAAACGATAGAACTTGGGCCAAGAGCGACAAGGAAAAGGCGGAACTTTTTTGCTTTGCACTTAGAAGATACGTTTAAGCCATTCGACGGCCCTTTGATAACGCCCGACTCCCCAGTCACGACATCTGACAACTTTAAAGTAAAAAAAGTTGCATTAATTGAACTGAGGGAAGTGATTAAAAATCTAAAGACTAAAAAAACACCGGGTTACGACTTGATAACGGCGCAGGTGGTCAAGGAATTACCGAATAAAGCTCTTATCAAACTGCTATATTTGATTAACGCTTCGTTCAGATTGCTCTACGTTCCCGAACAATGGAAAGTCGCAGAGATTATAATGGTCCCGAAACCAGGCAAACCTTTGAATGAGAAGAAATCATATCGGTCTATTTCCCTATTGTCGGTTATCTCTAAAATATTCGAAAAACTACTTTCAAAACGACTACAACCCTTAATCAACGAAAGACGTCTCATTCCTGACTACCAATTTGGATTTAGAGTCAAACATTCAACAATCGACCAAGTCCACAAAATAACTGACGTGATTGAGAAAACTCTCGAAGAAAAAAAGATTTGTTGTGGTGTATTTCTTGACGCCTCACAAGCTTTCGATAAGGTTTGGCACGAAGGTTTGGAGTATAAATTGCAACTACTACTGCCATGGCAACTCTTTCCAATTTTACGATCGTACCTCACCGAAAGACTTTTTCGTGTTAAGCACGGAAATGATTACTCTGAGTTCAAGGAGATTGCGGCCGGAGTCCCACAAGGAAGTGTCCTCGGCCCGCTTCTATATGTACTTTACACGCGTGATATCCCGCAGGAAAGAAACTGCATCGTCGCCACGTTTGCGGACGATACGGCGATATTGACAACGGGCGATACAATTGAAGCAGCAACTGAAAAGCTGCAGCATGTTGTTAACAAAGTCCACGCTTGGACGAATTCTTGGCGTATTGTGCTGAACGAAAGTAAATCTACTCACGTCAACTTTACCTACAAAAAAGTGGACAAATTACCCGTATATTTAAACTCGGCTCAAATACCACACGCGAACGAAGCAAAATATCTAGGAATGACTCTAGATGTTAAGCTTAAATGGAAATCGCACGTAAAAAAGAAACGCGACAAGCTCGAAAACAAATACCGACAAATGTACTGGCTACTCGGAATACATTCGAAGTTGAGCCTACATAACAAACTGCTTATCCATAAGCAAGTGCTAAAGCCAGTGTGGAAGTATGGTCTACAACTATGGGGTTGTACCAGAAAAAGCAATAGAAACATCCTACAAACTTTTGAAAATAAAGTTCTTAGAACGATCGTTAACGCACCATGGGTACGTACGCAACGAAGATATTCATCGGGATCTGGGAATCCCCAGCATCGTCGAAGAGATAACAAAATTTGCTCGTAAACACACACAGAACTTAACGCGAACAATTCAATTCGTCGTCTCCAAAGGACCTCGGGTTATAGTATATGCCGATCGTGAAACCCGCAGGTACTTTCATTGGAATTTAACCTGCCTATAGCGCTACATTCTTTACGAATATCTTTCTCCAAAAATCACGAGTCTCGTAAAAATAAAACTGCTGGATAAGCGTCGGCTTAGTTGTAGTATTAATCTTGAAGAGTGTTTTCTTAGTGAGTAAAAATCTCACACTACCATAAGCACGCGCGGTCGGGCCTTATGGTGTCTTTAGAAGATTTTCACCCTCTCGGAAAAAAAAACTACAATGTTTAGTTTAAATTGTGTTATTTGGACTAGGTAAGAGTGTGATGTCTCAAATTAGTCGGCTATTATTATTTTAGTAATAAGTTAGCTCAATGTTTAGGTAATTCCAAAAGAGAATGGCAGGTCGTCAACGAAATTTTGAACAAAAACAAACCTAATTCTGATATTGCAGTCACTATAAATAATACGACTCTATCTGAGCCCTTAGAAGTTGCCACTGTGTTCAATGACTATTTTTCCAATATTACAAAGGCTATTCGTGAATCCGCAATAAATAATAATTCTAACTGTCAATATGATAATTCTAATTTTTCTATGTATGACACTTTCCAAAGACAAAGCTTTTTCTTTGAAATTTTTTCACCAGTGGAAGTTCATAAAATTATACAATCCCTAAAAGCGTCAAATTCAATGTCATGTGATCAAATCTCAAGTAATATCATAAAAAGAATATCGCTCCTTGTTTCTGATGTTTTATGTCATATTTTCAATTCAAGTATACAAATACTTAAGACAGCTGTTGTAATTCCTCTTCATAAAAAAGGTGATACCATGTCTTTAAACAATTACCGTCCTATATCTCTGTTATCTGTTTTTTCCAAAGTCTTTGAAAAAGGGGTCAAATCTAGAATGCTGTCTTTCTTAGACAAAACTAATTTCTTTAGTATATCACAATTTGGCTTTCGAAGTGGCAAATCTACTGAAGATGCCTTGTTGAAGTTGTGTGGTGAAATTTATAGTAGTCTAAATGTTTCTGATATCCCTGCTACCTTATTCATTGACATCACTAAAGCATTTGACATGGTAGACCATAACATATTGCTTGAAAAACTTTATAACGCTGGTTTCAGAGGTTTTATCCATGACTGGTTCACTTCTTATCTTGATAACCGAAGTCAGAGAGTTAAGATTCAAAATAGTTTAAGTGAGAAAAATCTCATTAACATAGGTGTTCCACAAGGCTCTGTTTTGGGTCCTATTTTGTTTTTAATCTTTGTAAACTCGCTTTTTCTTCAACCTCTTAGGGGTAAACTCACAGCTTTTGCTGATGATACTGCTTTGTCTTATTATGGTAAACGTTATTTTAATTTATATATGGATGTGAACTATGATCTAGATATACTGCGGAGATGGTTTAAACTTCATAAATTGGTCATAAGTGACAAAACGAAGTTCATGCTTTTTAACATTATGGGTAAAATCTGTAATGATATGCCTTTACAATACCATTCGCCAAATTGCAATAGATTCCCTTATGTTAATCCTTGTATACACAATCATAATTCACCCACTTTTGATTCACATGCCTATAGCACCGCTGACTGCTTTGTAATCGAACGCGTCGCCTTTAGATTATAAGCTCAGTTGGTTGGAGCATACTATGTACTTAAAAAAATATCTAAACAATGTTGTTAGACAGATTTTTAATCTCAGCCAATACTGTGATTTGCCAATCTTAAAGTTAGTCTATAATGGTCTTCTCAAATCTAAACTTCAGTATGGTATAGCTTGTTGGGGTGGTACACATTATAACAAATTAGAGCCTTTGCTAATAAAACAAAAAAACGCTGTTCGTATTATGTGTAAAGTTAACCGTCGTACTCCTAGTTTTGGATTGTTCAATAGTCTTGGATTTCTTCCATTTTGTACCATTTGTACTTCTATAAAGTTTTAAAAATATTTTTTGAAAAGTTCGGTTACAACTCTCCTAGGGTTTATGAAAACCGTAATTTGCGCGCCAACACTAGTAATCTCGTCAATGCACCTATAATCAATAAATCTCATTTTCCCACCTTCTACAATGTTACTGCTCCGCGTTTGTTCAATAAAATACCTCCAAGTTTGAGATGTGAGCGAGTTAAATCCGTATATCTTAAAAATGTAAAATGTTGGCTTTTCTCGTTAAACTACGCTGTAATTGGTAATTTACTGAATCCTTTGGTTTGATTTCTTTTTGTTGTATTTTTTTTTTGTTATTCTTTTTATAGTTGAATTTATACTTATTTTTTATCGCATCCCCATCGATAAATAAATCTAAATTCTTTTTTTTTTGAAGTATGTACTGTACATTCGCCTCTTGTCAAAATCTGGCAACAGAATGTACATAACTATTTCAGTTTATAACTTAAATGCTCTACTATCTTGTTAATCTATCTTTGAATTTGTTTTAAACTTTTGTATAACTTTAAGTTATTAATGAAATAAAGAAACTAAAACTAAAACTAAAACAAAAAAAAAAAAAAACTATTAATATTTTGTTTAATAATCCTGCTTTGAATAAAAATCAAAAATATTAGGTATCTCCTTCCCTTATTAAAAAAAAAAATATATTATTTAACCAGCACGTGCCTCACACAAAATCAATACCATTCCCATTCATATCCTTAAATAATAAATGCGCATTGTCATATCCCTTATGCGCTGCGAAATACTCGTACATTGCTTCAACAAAACTTAAGTCTACCCAATTAAAGAACAAATTACACATACCTACTTCAGAAGATATTATAAGATACTTTCAAAATAATCTTTAACATGAAAACTTTTCAAATTGTCGTGTCTACCATTCCAGGAGCTATGAATCTCAGAACAAAAATTAGTTGAAGTAGAATATTATTACTAATCATTCAGGAGATAATTTCAAACTCTTAAAGCAAACAAAACTTTGTCCTTGTGATTTTCTCAGGGGGTAGCAGCATGGATTCCCGTTGGCCTGCCATTCAAATTTTACATTAAGATGAAAAGCGACTCAAATAGAAAGTACACAAAATATAAATTCATAGCAGAGGTGTCTTGTATGAAATATGTCAAACTGAAGTGCTTATCTACATGCAGTGTTCCTTCTATTTGACTTGAACAGTTTACCACAGCACTGAACAAAAGGGGAATATGTCAATTTGAAAAGTCAACTACTCGTATTCTATGTGGTAGAGATAATTTAAAGAGGATTTTAAAGCTAGAATTGCACTTGACCACAAGTACAGAAAGAAGAGTTTGGATTATTCATGTATCGGCTTTCATCCACAAAATAAATGTACGAGTATCTTTCTATCATGTTGTATGATGAAGAAATAGACATTTATTTCTAAATCGAAGCATGATGTTCAAAGCTTACTCGTAGTTGAGGTAGGATAGGCAACTGAGCTGTGCCAGTATTAAAATTTATGTTGATTATAGAATTTTTAATTCACAGAATATTTAGCTTTTCTTGTTTTATATAAATGTGGGCGCACAGAGTACCTGAAATGAGTTATGATTTCTGCTTTCTTCTTTTGTTTGTTTTATGAAATTTATGTCTATACTGTTGAAAGCACCAATGACAGAAGGTGTCGCTGCTGACGCTTGGGTAGTTTTGAGAAATGTTGTTGGGATTTGACAAGGAAAACAAATAAAGTGCACGACTAACTGCCTGAACGCAATGATGAAGCGCTGCAGCAGATGAAGTCGCTATTTAGTACAAGCTATCAAATAAGTCGCTCGCTGAAGTAGCAATGCACGTACACAATGATGAAGCGCAGCTCGATTGCTCAAGCTGTCAAAAAGGAAAGCTAATCGCGCTATATTTCGTGAAAATGTTTTTTTGTGGTGGATTTTATAATTATAATTTTTATAATAACGATTGAGGAAGAAGAAATCGCATGATATCAATTTCTCCGTAGACGGCTCTGCTATTTTCGTTTTTTGTTTTTCTTTCTAACTGTCAAAAAGTAGTGCAGCTCGTTCGGAAGTTGAAGTTGACTCAACTTGTGCTGCAGCGACTTTTCGCACTTCAGCTGCAGGTTCACATTGTGTTCGTGCTATAGGGAGTACGTGTATTTCAACTTTGACAGACCTGAGTACTGCCGTTTCAGTTTCACCATTGTGTTCGGGCAATAAGTCGGACGTAAATGGTGTTTTTTAAGAGCTACGAGTACTCGTATATGATTGAGAGCCAATGTTTTTCTTATTCGATAGATAACTTTATGGCATTAATGATGAAATATTATTCCAGGCACATGGCCACCACGGAAGAGTGTCAGAAACTGCATCCTGGAGCTACAATTCTCGACCATTTGAGGCCGTATATCGCGAATGGTGTGCTCAATGTTGGCTTCCAAAGATGAAACCATTATTGGCTTGTCCGCATAGACCAAAGACTTTTTTTTTATTCCCACAATAATACTCCATCGGCGTCAAATCAGACGATCTTGGAGGCCAGGCCACAATTCCATTCCTGGAGATAATGTTGTCATCGACCACTTCCTTTAATAACTCGATGGTTTGGCCGGCAGAATGACATGTGGCACCATCTTGTTAAAATCAATTGTCCTGCACACCATGTTCACGCACTTTTAGAAACAGAAAATCTTTGATCGTGGCTCTATACCGGGCGCCATTGACGATAATATTTCGATTTTCTTCATTTTTGAAAAAATTGGGTCCGATGATGCAACCAGCTCATAAGACACACAAAACACTGCATGATGCGCCCAGCCCATAAACCACACCAAACAGTACTTTTTGATTTTACTTCCTCCAAATCTGACAATTTTGCTTATTAACAAAGCCACTGATACAGAAGTGAGCCTCATCACTGAACAGAATTTGACGATAAAAAAGTGGATCGACTTCCAACTGTTCAAGCGCCCAATCACTGAACTCACGAGGCAAACGATTATCGTTTCTTGTAACAATTGAATCTTCTAAGCGTGTAAACTAAGATTCTTGCGCAAAATCTTTCACAAAGTCGATGGACACAGGCCAAGTTATTGCGCACGATGAAGAATGGATGAATTAGGATCTTCCTCAACACTGGCCTCAACGGCGTCGATATTTTCATCTGTGCATTCGGTGACTTGAAGTCCAAACGAGTAAATGTAGTTCGAAATTTTCCAATTGTTTTGCGAATAGCTGACTCAGTTGGTCGATTATGTTGCCCGTAAAATTGGCGTTGTGCTCCATAAACATTTTTTTTACTGAACACTGATTTTTGTAATAAATTTCCAAAATTTGTTAAAGCTGCTCGGAAGTAAGTCTTTGCATGATGATTTGTCGAGCAATACTGAATAAAAAGATGATGTCACCTGTCAGATTAACTACCAGCTTTCTGGGTGTTGCCATATTGAAAAAAAAAATTCTAAAAAGACATTCACTCAGATTTAAAATTTTAACAAAATCGTTAAATACTATTTTTTATTTTTGAAAAAATCCACTAAAAGAAAATTTTTTTTTTTTAGATTTTCCAAAACTTGATGTACCATAATCCTATATATGTCAAATACAGTTCAAATATTGATTTCGAATAAAATCGATCTAATCATTGCCGAGAAATAGCCAATTTTCAAAAACCGGTTAATAAGCAGAGTACCATTAAATGCATTTTTTTGAGAAAACCTGGTACACCATCTGACAGCTTATATCCATCACAACTCATATATCAAATTCGATCAAAATCGTTAGAGCTGTTTTCAAGAAAATCAGTCATTGGTAAAGTAACCATTAATTTTGGCGTTAGAATGAAAATTCCAATTGAGCTTCGATGCGTTCACCATTCATTTAGACAAATAGACAGACAGACAGACAGAATTGAGAAACTCACTTTATTGAGTTTCGCTATCATGTAATGTCAAGTAAACCAACACTTGACCTACGAGTATAGGTGCAAGTAAAAACTTGCTAAAGAAGTAAAATCGAATAAAGGAAAGTTTTATGAATTGGAAATTGTTCTTATTTCTCTCCAACAAATAACGTAACTAATAAAACTTTAAAATACTTTATATTGTTATAAATTGGGCAGAGTCATTATCTGGTTAGTTAGCCCCTAAATACCGGCAACCTTATACATATATGAGTAGATAACAGCAGCAAATAAAGAACTTAAGCACATATACATACATACTCGTAGGTAGTACTCCTTTATAAGTTACGTATGATCGTAGCATGGCATTCTCTAAATCTTCTGATCCTCCTGAAGATTTGCAAATATGAATCTTGATATTTGGGATTCAAGAGGCACACTTAGTGAAAGCTACTACGGAAAAACAAAAAAGATACACATACAAGTACGAGTAAATTTTGAAGAATGATCTAGGAAGGTTAACATAAGTGGAACGTATTTAAAGATATGAATAAATCACAAAATGCTCGTGCATAAATTAGACACTCGGGGAATTAGCTAACAGAAAGCAGATAGTCAAAGTGAGAAAATGAACATCTTTACCCATACGAGTAAACGTCCTCAGTGGTGTACCTCAGGCAAGTCATCTAGGTCCTTCACTTTTCTTTTTATTTACTAGCGAAGAACTTGGCACAAACAATCAAACAAGTTATCCGTAAAATACTGGCTAACCTCAAATAGTAGAATACTCGTATTGGGGAACAGTTTCTCACAATTCCGAGCAAACCATAACCGTTTTGACTTACTCGAAAATCATTATGAAGATCGAACATTTTTCCTTTGCTTCATCCTGTTGTTGTCAGAAACTATTTTTACTCTACTTTTATAGAGTAATAACAAAAATTACATTTTTAAATTTTTTTCCAAAAATTAATGTCAGCCATATAGGTACTCATATATTTAAATTAATGCTATCCTTAGTGGCAACACTTAGATTGTCTTTACTTAACTGGTCCGAAGTTTCTGACCCTTCTAATTTATATATACAAAGCTTGGTCTACGTTTGGAAATGGTCGTTTATAATTTTGTACCAACTGAGAGAGTAAAGTGCTCTAATCATTTGATTTAATAAAAGCTTATCTAAACTGTAAAATGTTATGCTTAAGACTTGTAAGAGAAGAAAATCCACAAATTCTTTGCAAAGCAAAATTATTCAGTTAAGAAATGGGTATGATTGTCCATTTGGTATGCTGAATCTAAAATTAAACAAGACTCCAAATAATTTTAGACATTTTTGAATAGAAAACATAAATCGTTTGGAATCCCCTCTATTTGGGTTAGGTTGGAAGGAAGTGCACCTAAGTGCTTATCACGGAGGCCATACGGTCCATTGTGTTTCCCTTTTTGTTGTATGGAACCTATATTTAAAACCTTTGTATTGCGGTCGGTTCTGTCGCATGTCAGCCTGTGTTCTTTATGAAGCCTATCATGTTCCTAAGTGGAACTTATACGAGACTTGTAAGTCAAAAAGCCTGTTTCCCATATGACATAGTATAACAAGTGTTTGGTGGTTTCTGTCTCCTCTATATCTTGACAGGTCCTGCAGTGGTCAGGTGTGTTGATGCCTAGTCTGACAGCCATTTCCCCTATCGCGCAGTGTCCTGTTAGCGCGCCTATTAAGATTCGAATTTCTTTTTGTTCATCGCTAATCGACTTTTTGTTCTGTTTTTATCCACTGCAGGCCATAAGCTGCGAGATATGACACAGTCTCTTCTGGTAGGCAATGCTAAGTTAATCAGTTCTCTTGCTTTTAGGTTTATTTTCCTTTTTAGTTCACCTATTGGAGCTTCTACTGATATCCGAGTATGTTTAAAATCCCATACTGATCCCTTTTTAGCTAGTTCATCTGTTATCTCGTTTCCTTTTATATTGCTATGTCCAGGAACCCAGCAGAGATTAACGTCACAGATGTTGCATATTCTGTTCATCGTATTACGGCATCTGGAAACTTTTTTCGCTGTCTAGTGCTTTGATTGCCGCTTGACTATCCACTATGCTATGTATAGTCTGTGCAGCCCTATCAATGGCGAAGACCTCAGCTTGAAAGATGCTACAAATGATATGGGAGTTTGTACGCAAACAAATCCGGGCCAGTTCCGATATCCATTTTAGACCCGTCAGTGTAGAGCTGAAGGTCCTGTATATTAATTAATGGGTTGCAGTCTCACTCTTGTCTTTCGGGAATAAAAGTGGAGTAGTTATTGTAGAAATCTATGTAGGGTATGATATAATCTGTTGTTCTGTCGAGATCGGATCAGCTATAACTGCTGAGTATAAATCGGTGTCCATAGGAGCTTTGCTTCCATGCGCCCGATTGTTTGAGACGAATCGCACTCTTTGCAGGTGTGCATAGTACGTACTTATCTAGGGAAGGGATATTTATCTAAACCCGCTTGTGGTGTTGATCTCTGTGCTCCTGTTATTTTTATGCATAATACCTTTGTGGGTATTTTCCCTCTAGTATGGTTTATAATTAAATTTCTACCGACAATTTAAAAGAATCTGATATGTGATATCTTGTTTACATTTTTCCAATCCAATTTCATTGATGAATCAATTTATTGTAGTGCAATGCTTCCATGCAACACCATCACTGATTTAGGCCGTTTATCTATAACTTTTAGATCAAACACTAGTATCCAACCAGATAGTTTGTGACTCCTGTTTCTTAAATTAATCAGGCTTAATATAGTAAGACCACTATGAATTATTTGCGATGCCTTGAATTGCGGGAAATTTTTAGATTATCGAAGGGTTACTTTATTACTCCAGGGTCGAGAAGAGCTATAGGGAACTATAGAGCTACAGCTAAGCTTCGAAACCATTGTCAACAAGAACTCATATGATATTGTATGCAATCATATTTCAGAATATCAGAATGGATTTGTTACCGGAAGTCCCACAACTATTAACTGTCTTTGTAACAAGAAAAAATGCCTTCCGGTTGATTCCATTTATACTGACTTTTCTCAGGCATTTGATCGTATGTCCTTAGAAAGAAGCTAGAATTAATTTGATTTCATTCAAACAACCTAAGCTGGATAAGTAACTACTTAACCAACCGGAGGTAGTATATCAAGGTTACTTCAGTAATTTCTAAGGAAATTTTAAAATTGTCTGGAATACCACCGGGTAGCCATTTAGGTCCATTACTCTTTATCAGTTTTATAAACGATTTATCCTCATACATATCTAACTCATGCTGTCTTTTATACGCAGATGATTTAAAAATTTAAAAGTCTGTAAAGTCAGTTTCTGCCAATGGTTTACATTTGAATATCAATAAATGCACAATTGCATCTTACGAGTATTATAGAATACAATCACCTGAAGTATTGGAATATGCGATTGTCATTTTTGATACACAGCTAAGTTTTTCTTCACGCATTGATTATATATATTATTTCTAAAGCCAGTTTGGTGTCTCATAATTCAAAGGACTTTCAGGATTCATATATGTACTCTAAAATCACTACATATGCGTTGCATGGAATCCAGGCTATTTCAATAATGCAATCCGTATTGAAAGGCTATTTACGAGATTTCCTCTTAGAAATTTATTGTGGAGTGATGATAATTTGCCCACTTATGAAGCTCGATGCAGTCTAATTAATTTTAAATCTCTTGAAAAGAGAAGGGTAGTTCTTTTTGCTTGTGGTGTCTTAACTGTTCACATTAAATGACCAATGTTACTCTCACTATTTAATGTTTATGGAGATGAATAAATAAGTAAATAATTGAGACTGTTTGGCACGCTCTGTTAATGAAGAACTATTTTTCGAAATTGTCTCCAACCAGCAAAAGGATAAGCACCCGTTTTGTTAGTTCAAATGTCTTGATTTAGGTTAAAAGTTTTAGCGTGGAACTGTCCAAAACTTAAAAACTTTTTACTAAGTTTTCTATTTATCCGACACACGGTAGAATACCTTTGAAGGTAGCATACCATTTTACGTATCAAATTTAATTGATCGGACACATAATTATTTCCTGAATTATGAAACATATTTTCTGTGCATTGTGTTGCTGATATCGAAGACCAATTAAATGTTGATTCAATTTGATTTTGAGAAAAATAATTACGAGTAATACATGGAATAAAGCTACACTTCTCGAACTCTGTGGTATGAAATTAAATTAAATGCCACAACTGAATTTAGCCGCTCCTGTTAGAGAACCAAAAACAAGGAAAATCTTTCGTTGACAAATTAATCAGGAGAGGTAGATTGAAGCTGTCCAAGATCCATGATTTTTGATCATACTTTTATCGGAGTATCTAATCGCGTAAAATGACATTTCAGACACATATCAACTATTTGCAAAACTAATTGTTATTCCATTTTCGTAGATGCTCGGTGCAAGTGCTACTTTGACTCACATTTTATGAGTAGAAATCCCTTTTAACCCCAAACTCTCTACAGTTTCATTCCTTTTAATGCACCACGATCTCAAAGGACCGCTTAACCCTTTACCTTTAGCCGCTGTATACCCTCTGGTGCTACATTTTTGCTAATTAGGCCTCTAAAAGAACGCGCAACGAAATCCCCAATATCTGCTTAATTCATTAGGAAACAAAAACATATCTCCAAGCAACAAAATCGTTAAATTCTTCTCTACTTATCTTTCATTGCCGAAGGTAAAATAAGTTCAACTTACTACCCTCCTTGGCGGCACAAATTCAAATGACATTTTAATGTGCCTCACGTTTTCTAAAGGTCAAATCAGAATTATAAATTCAACATCAAATCGTAGGGATCTAATAATAATTCACATATATCTTCTTGATAAAACATTTACACAACAACACCATTATTCGAATTGCAAAATGCATCCTTGGCATACCAACAGGAATAAATCAGAAAACATAACCTTTACGATAAATATTGTACAAGCCAGCCATGTAGTGTGAGAAAAAATATGTGTACCTTCCTTGCCTAGAATTCCACCTTTGGAATTTCGGAATTCATTAGACTCCACTCCTAAGTGAGGGGGAGGCCATCGTTTGTGCTGCGAAGGATATTTCAATGGAACCATGAACCATCCCTTCGATAATTTACGTTAGCCCATAAAAAAGACGAACGAACGTCATTCCAAAGTCGTCGCCATTTAAATTCTGTTTTACCCGCTCATTTTTCCAACAAAAACAACAACAACAACAACAAAAAATTATTTATTCCACAATATTAACGAGCCATAAAGCACAGCAGAGCAATGTACGGTCGAAGCAGTCAGCGTCGAAGACCCAAGGACGAATAATGAGTTTAAAATTGTCATCCTAGACCCTAATTAAAATCATTTTTACTATCATCAAGGAATTAGGGTTCGTTGATGGGCGTTCCGATATTAAATTTTAATTAAACAGCCCGTCCCCAGTGGCACAGATATTAATAATGCGAATGCCTTCCTACCTGTGTTTGGCCTTTCTATGCATCCATGTGGCTGAAAGCAGCGACTTCATTTAGAACCATGCTCGACACCAATTTAAAATTTTCGGGTAACGCGATTCGCGTACACTCACTTTTGACTTTTCATTTGTGCTCTCGGCTGCAAGTGATTCCTACCACCACCACCACAACCCTTGGGAGGGTGAGCAACGACAAACAGAAAAGGCGCATCACTGTTAAACACTGAATGCAACTCACAGGATATCCGCTCTTTCGTTTTTTTTTTTTTTCTTTTTTTTTCGCACACGGTTTATACAAAGAGATACTCTACCATTGCTTGCCGCTTATGGCGCAGGCATATCGTTATCAAACGCCGCGGCACGGTGAGGATATGATGCTTGGAGTGGCCCACAGTTGAAAACAATAACGAGTGAATTTTAAATCCTTTAAGGGTCCTTCGTGTGAATAACCGAGAAGCCCGAAAAGGAATGAACGACACGAGTGGGGGCCTGAAGTTCCCAGACGCAATTAGGATCACGTTGCTTGTGTAGTGCTGTTGGTTTGCCTAAAAACGAAGGGGATGGCTAGACCGAGAATTCAATTAGGGGGCGCAAACCGTTCCTGTTATTTTAGTGGTAAATTTACTTTAGAGATTCAGAGTATCTATAAACTTCACATCACTATCACTGTATGAAATATTAACTACACTGGCACTCTGATAGAAAAACAAGAAGGGTTTTCACTGGTAAGGATACGCGTATCCTTCGCCCGTTCACGACCAACAGCCAAATACTACTAACACTTTACGGGACGTTACAAACTGTTTACCTCTAGATGAGTTTAAGTATGGAAGAGAATGGAATTTGTAGGATACGAGTGTCTAGTGCGCAGGCTAAGGAGTAGAACAAAATTCACTCTCAGATATTTGGTGAAAATCAAATTTGCCAGTGAATAAGGATGAACTGAATGAATTTTAGTACTAAATGTGGGGAGAGAGAGCTAGGCTCTCTAAGGATTTGTGAATAAGAATTCTTCCCTCCGGCAACACGTGGGTAAACAAATAAATGTAAATAAGAGAAAGCGAGTATTTCAAACAGCTGGCAGACATTTTGACGTATACGTTGAGCGAAAATATTGTATCAAGGACGTAACTTGAACATGACTTTTGGACACACTCTCATCTGAGGTTCATACGATTGAGTAGAGGGAAATAGAAATTTAAAAAAAAAGATCCTTTAAAATTATTACATAAATTAGGTATTCATCATCACATTATAAGGCGTCAGGCACCCTTGGTTGTTTGAACCTCACCTGGAAGTTTTGATTCGACCTATGGTATCATAACAGTTTTGGCCATCCTATGAAATGGTGACTAACCTGGATGTTGTTCGTCTAGCTACACGTCTCAGAAGTATGTGCAAGATATCGGTAGAACTTTCTTAATAGGTTAATGGATATTAAAGCTTGAAAGTTTTCTTCTATTTTTACTGCATTGCTGCTTCAGAATTTGTCTGTATGCAGTTCGGTCCTGGATGGTA
The DNA here is from genome assembly GCA_963082735.1 of Pocota personata. NCBI lineage: Eukaryota > Metazoa > Arthropoda > Insecta > Diptera > Syrphidae > Pocota > Pocota personata. The sequence continues at coordinate 9,033,971 of OY720430.1, forward strand.
TCGTAACTGAGGTCAAGGTGTTGTTGTGTTTTTCTCATTATTGCGATGCAAGAGTTACTATTCCTGCCTCTTCTTTTAATATTCGTTGAGACTTTTCAATGATTTTTCGATTACGGGTCTTAAAAATTTCATCTGCGACTCGGTAATTTTATTTTTGTTTGCCTCGAATATTGTCCAAAATTGCCTCCCGTACATTAAAGCGGGCGGACAATTTTAGTGTAAAGTTCCTTGAGTGGTATATTTCTATCGCAATGAATTTCCGAGGTTTCTCACCATTTCATCCATTCAAAGCTCACTCTATGTCTTACGTCGTCATTACAGTTTGCATCTTCGTTTACGATGGATCCCAATTTCCAAAAGTTTTTAAAGTCAAAATGTAACTAGATTAGTTACTTTGTAAAAATTATCGCCGGTTAAAAAAATGTTCGCATGATAACAACAACTAACTGGGTATACAGTTTCAATAACTTTCGATATTATCCATAGTTATGGAAAATTCAGTATAGCACATTTCGACTATCGAGCAGCAGGCGGCAGACAAGTAGAAAGCGTATTTCAAGTCAATGATTAGATAAGCAAGAGAAAAAGAGGTGGTGGCCACGGTGTAGTGGGCAGTGTGTTCGCTTGTGACCCGACCTGTGCAGGTTCGAGCTCGGACGGGGAACAGCAATCACAGCCACCCGAACATATAAGAGAAACGAATAAAATCTAAGTTTCTCCACCACTACACCAAAAAGGAGTTTCTGCCTGGTAGTACAATGGATACAGAAAATTGAGTCTGAGTGCTTCGGGATTTGGAAATTTCCTTTCTTTAAAAAAAAAAAAAAAAAAAAAAAAAAAAGAGAAAAAGCGGGACTATGGCAGACACACTAATTTTCTTCGCACGCCAATGCGCTTCTAAATCAGTGTTGCCAAATTACAAAATACAAAATGGGATATCGTTTTTTTGTGAAACCTAGATGAACTTTATATATAGATACAAAGAATGACGGCTATTACAAAACTTCCTTTTCTCATTCAACTAACCTCTTCAGCCAGCAAGGTCCTTTTTCCATTTGCCTTCAGCCAGATGGCTAAAATCATCGAAAATGAGTTTTGCCTTATTTTACTCTTCTACCAGGTTGATTTCATTGTAATTCGTGGTAAAATCTACAGCTCTTTGCATGAGTTTAAAACAGAGCCTCAGGAGATTGCCTCAAAGTTATGTATCTATCGAAAATTTTTGATCAAATTGTATATAGTGAGAGTAGCTTTTTGTTGGCAGATACATGGTTCATCTTATATCAGACGCACTTTAGTTGCTTTTGGGCCAAAGATAAGAAGAGGTTCAGTGACTGCTCATTTCACCCTGCTATTGATGTCAATATCATTAATAAAGCTAATTATTTAGTTACACTAACTTGTAAACAATAGTTCCCGTTGTGTTGGTCTGAGAATTTAGGACTATTTTGTACGTCACTGCATCGTGATTCTGCACTAAGTTCAACAGAAATATATCATTTTCATCATCATCGTCACTTTGCCATTACGAAAGTGATCGTTCGACGGTTTGCTTAAAAGTCGGTTTTGAGACAACAGGTGTAAATTGCGGATATTCATCCATCGTAAGCCCTCTGTTGCTTGATGACCGAATTCGATGCAAGGACGATCTCTTGCATGTTGACCCACCGATTTGGATTTGTAATTCTATTCGACTTTAGCTCTCCATGTAGGTCTGTTGATTTTATTTCTTTTAACAACGTCCAGGTGAAGTTCCAATCATTAGGCACACCAATTGCAGTTGAGTTGTTCATGAATGTTCAGGCTTTAAAGCTCTCGAACCAGAAAATTTGTTTGATCTAAGCCTCGATGACGAATTGGAATTGGTCATCGTTAGCAGATTGATCAATGGCTCTGGAAGTTGGGCCTTCGATGACCTCTTAGGTTGGTATTAAGTTTCAGTAAACTCCAAGGGTGGCGTCCAGATAACTGGGGAGCATTTTTGTTGTTATTGTCGTTGCTTATGATTCACAGTATTTTTTTCAATCCTCCTGATGTCATCATCATTGCATTTCCAGCCATATGACCCCACTGCCAGTGTTATGCCTTTGCAGTAGAGTTGACATGAGCTTCGCAATTGATCGACTTTTTTTATTTATTTCATGTGAAACAAATAGATGATTCTTGACATCAGGATTTGAACCGTGAATCTGCAGCATGACAAGCGATGATGTTACCACTACACCACGGCCTACGTTTAATCAAAGATGACTCACTTTTCAGTAAAGATTATCAGATGTAGCGCATAAACCAGCTGACTTGTTGAATTTACTTACTTAGTTAGGTAGCCCTACAGTTCGGGGTGAATCTGGGCCGTGAACCAGTTGCCGTTCTTGAGCGTTGCTGAACTTTAACAGAATTGGAGATGATCCGGTGTTGTTATTGCTGTTAAGTAAGGGAGGCGGCTCACAGTCAATAGTGTGAAAGAGTCGGTTAAACAAATTTTTTATGTTCTCATTGGCTACTTCCTTCCTTTCCAATGCGTTGCATCGGTGTTGAAGAGCTATAATCGCTGCATTTTGCTATTGCATAGCTCTGTTGGTGTTCTCTGCAATTTGTTCAATGCGCTCAACTATGCTGGTGATATTTTTGCTGATCTCATCAAATCGCTGACTCCAAGTTGCTTTAATTTCTTCGATCCTCAGAAGAAACTCCTTTTGCATTTTTGAGATTTCCTCTGCGAACCCAAGTCGCATTAAACCAGACTGCATAGTGAGGTGCTCCTGTAAGATTTTGGCAGTAAGAGGAGCATTGTCACTAGATGATTGTGTGGGTTGAGTGGGTATTAATGGCAGACCCTTTGTTGAGGTAGCTCTTGGACGGAGGTTGAGAGCAGACATAGCTTAAGAGAACGAGTGGCAGTAGGTCAAAAACAAAGCGAGATGGAAGCAATTAAATAATTGTAAGACTAGGAACAACCGGGGAACTATCTTGGCAAAACAAGGACCAATGTAGAGTTCTTCGTAGCACAATAACTAGCAAAAAGTTTAAAATTACTTAGTCTTAAGGCTTTGCATAACTTAGGATTAGTTAACCGAGTTTATACACTATTTTGCTCACTTTTACTGGACGATGAGGAGAATGCGTCTATTCGTTCTTAATGTACATCACTTGATGAAGAAGAAACAGCGATTAGCCAGAGTTGTTCTTCGTTCGATTTCTGCGCTGATGTTGCTCTCTAATGTGATGGCAGAGCTAAGATATACAAAGTCCGTAACAACGTCAAAGTTATAGATGTCCACTGTGACATTCTGTCCTATTCGTCGATATTGGGTGTCCCACCTTGTTGACAGCATATATATTTTGCCCTCTTTCATCGCTAAAACCCATTTTGACTGCTTCTGTCTCGCAAATAGTTGCACAGACTTTTGATAGGTTTTTTGTCATCAAAAGTCTCGGTGAGCTCGTTACTGATTTGATGGAGCAGCGGAATGCCAAAACTAGCTATGACTCTGTATAACTCGTCTCTATAAATGCTGTCGTAGGCGACTTTTAAATAGATAAAGAGACGATGAGTATCGATTTGGACTTTTGGAGTTTTCTCCAGGATATGTGAAAGTGTGAAAATTTGATCGACTGTGGACTTTCCTGGACTGAAACCACACTGAGAAGGGCCAATCAGATTGTTGACGAAGTTTTCAGGCGTTCACACAATGTGGCAGATAAGATCTCGTACGCGATGCTGAGGGGACTGATGCCTCTGTAGTTGGCGCAGTTGAAGTGAGACCCCCTTTTTGTCGATCGGGCAAACAATGGTTAGAATTCATTCATTCATGTTTCATAACCTCGTCTGACAAAATATAATAGAAATGAGTTGGTGTACGCTCTCTACCAACTCATCTACAGCTGCTTTAAATTACTCCGCCGGTAAGCCATCAGGTCCAGCAGCCTTGTTAGATTTTAGCTATATTATTCATAATCGCTTCATTTTAATCAGGTGGATGTAAGAATTGGCTGTCATCATGCAGGTAGAATGGTTCATTCGGTCTGACAGCGGGATGTTGGTCTTCGTCGCCTTTATATAGTCTGCAGAAGTAGTTCTTCCATATTCTCAACGCCGACCAAGTTTCCTTCTTCATCTTCACAGGTATCTGTGCGGGCTTTATTCTCTTGATATGTTCTTTTTACCTTCCGCAGATTGTTCCTGGAGTAGAATCTCTCAATATCTTTGATCGTGTGCTTCTCGTCTTCTTTTGAAGAAACCGATTTTCTTGTAGAGGTCGTGAGCAGCTCTCGTCCTTCTTTGCTCTCTTATTTCGCTTCATGCATAAAATATTAATGTCACCCATTACAAAATACCATTCTCAACATTTTTGCATTAGGGGCAACCTACCTGTAAAGCTTATCAACATTTGGAGCTCTCATTTCTTCCTTCCGTGCTCCCCGTATTAAGTTTAACGAAACCCTGACAGTTCGCTCGATTTAAGGGTATTCCATTGAGATGTGATAAGCAAGTCCAGAACATATCTCTGTTACCTTTGCTGTATCGCAGAGACTTTGAAGAACTTTATTTGCTTAAGCAAAAAAATATAAACAAAAAAAATTGTATCTGTGAAGTCTAGGTTATTTTTTTAATGAAAAATACATATTGCAAGCCAAAAAAAAATAACTCCCCCGTCGTAAAGCCTTGAATATTCTGCAAAAATATCTAAAAAGGAAAATAAAATCCAAATCCATCCTGCCGTACAGAAAAAGAAAAAAAAAAAAAAAAGAATTCAAATCAAATCAATATCCTTTAACAAATATTATAACAAGAAATTATTTCCTCCTTCGCACGGCATGTGCTATATGTGCATGAAGTCAATTTTCACTCAATCAAGTGGAAAATCCTGTTCCTTGCTCATATGGTGTGTACAACGACAGAACACACATCAATCGGTTAATAGACCTTGAAAATGGAAAAAGCCCGATCAGGAAGAATTTTCTACTTTTCTGTGTGTGTGCACTTGTACGTGTGCAGATTTTATTTGTACCGGCAATTTTTTGGCGCCTTGCGCGTCTGTTGACTTTTCTCCACTTCAGATGTTTCCCCCGGCTTCCGGATGTGTGCGAAAAAAAAAAACCATTTGGAAGAGGGGGATACATTTAATTTTAAGAACGCAATGTGGGAAGTTTCCTTTGCTTTTATTGAACCGTTTAACATAATAAATTCGATGAAAGTTACAAGTTCTGATTTTATTCGCATGGAAATTTCGTTTGTGCAAAACAAAACAAAACAAAAAGCCTGAATAGGTGACAGTGTTTAGAAGCACCAGGGTAAGTGGAGTAAAATACGAACATAGGTTATTAGATGAACTATTTAGTTGGGGGTTTCTGCAACAATCCTTTTGAATACAAAATTTCGAAACAATACGAGTTACTATTGGGAGTTTATCGTCTCGGTAATGGAGTCAAAATATCGGACATCTTTTTGGTTACCACTTGGTGACCCTCTATCCCTTAATGGAACAAGCTTAACTTTCACCAACAAAGCAAAATATCTGGGTCTTATTTGGGATAGGAAACTAAGCTGAAAACGTAATACACAGGAAAGAGTTAAGAAAACCACTGTCGCATTCTTCCCTTGCAAAATAGACATTGGGTACAAATGGGGCTTACAACCCAGACTAACTCGGTCATCAGACCGATCCTAATGTATGGGGTAGTTGTCTGGTGGATTCCCTTGGATAAGGCAAAGTTATTAAGCAAAGTCCAACGTTCAACTTGTCTGTGTAATTACGGAGCACTGCGAACGACACCTTCCGCAGCTATGGACATTCTCTTTTATCTAACACCCCTCGACATTTATGGCAGGCAAATGGCAGCTAACTCAGCTATTCGCCTTAAAGCTGCTTTACAGTGGTCCAAAAAAGTATATGGCCAAGCCTCCATCTTCTTAATATTTTCCCTGAAGACATTGACTACACCATACCCAAGTTAAATTTTGACAAAAACTTCCAAGTTACCATCCCTTCCAGAGTAATCTGGGAAGAAGATGGTTTTACAAAAGATAACTTGGTACATTTCTATACCGACGGTTCAAAAACTAACGACGTGGTGGGTGGTAGTGTCTTCTCTGATAGGCTTTTCTTTTCATCTCCCAAACCATTGTAGCTTGTTCCAGGCGGAGATAACGGCAATAAGGGAAGTCTTGTCTCGGCTAAGGAAAAACGTGATATCGTCCATTGATATCCGCATCTTTTTAGACAGCCAGCAGCAAACAAATCCTTGGAATCAATAAATTCTTTAACAGCTCTAGACTGCCGATCTTCTCTTATAGAGATGGCGGAGTAGTTTAATATTCACCTAATTTGGGTGCCGGGGCATAAGAATATTCCAGGGAATTGTAAGGGTGACGAATTTGCCAGACATGGAACAACAACATCCATCCTTCCAGGCAAAAGTTTACTGGGTATGCCCATCGCTGCATGCATACTTAAATTAAAGCTGGATGCTATAGTAAAAATATATTGACGTTAGGTACATTCTACGCTTCATCAGAAGCTCCAAATGGTTCAACGAGTAGGCTAGAGCAATCAAGTCCTTTCCGATATTGCTGAAAAAACCCATAGTGGTGCCATACCAAGAGTTGGAATACATTGGTGACCCGGGATTCTAAGTTGGAGTTGATGAGGACATTGGCATTCATAGATCTTCATAGATTTGCTACTTTTTTTCCTGATTTGAGGTGTTCAAATCAATGTCATGGTATTCTTTATTATTTTCTTCTACAGCTTCTAACGCAAGTTGCTTTTTGATTTTCATGTCTGGAATTTGGCTTTTTCCACCAAGCAAGGATAAAATTGTAAAATGTTGATGAAATCTTCTTCGTCCATTTCAGAAGGTTCCGTCAATGTATTCTTCTTCCGAAACAGTATTTTCCATTTTTATATATCTTGAACTTACCTCCAATGTACACTCAACTTCTTCAAGTGTTCACTTGATGGATTCCATCTTTATTCACACCAAAATGGAGGGAACACTCAACTATCAAAATACGTGAGGGGATGGTTTTCGTTAAACTTAACGAAACCTATTTTTATTCCCACTAGATGAAATGTTCCCTCCAAAATGCTGAGGCAACACTCACACTCAATTTTTATTTACGCCACCCATAGCGAATTTCTTAAATGGAGTAGTAACTATTGACGGCGTTACAATTAAGATCCTGATGTTTGGAGATGACAAAACTGGGCGAATACTACAAAATGTGGAATTCAAGTGTGAACTGGAAAAAGGTTCAATGGCTTTAAGCACTGGAAGGGGAGGGCGATCTCAGAGAGAAAGATGGAGATTCGAAGATGATCCGGTTGAAGTCTTCACACAATAGAAATACCTCGGTATATGCAGCTAAATTAAAAACTTAAGAAAGCTTAGACAGATATCAATTTAACATGGAAATAGTACTCGTATGTCCGTTGTGCTGTATGACTCACAGGTATGGGGTTACATCCAAAACGCCAATTACCACACCAACTTATATGTTACATGTAAAGATAGAACTACCATCTGTATACCTAACCATTCGTAAAATGTATTTCGATTACATTTTAAGAGTCTTTGACATGGAACACATCCGACTGCCAAGAATCATGGTAACACATGCACTCAATAGACATATGTCCTGTTTTGAAATGTCGGAAGAATTAGCTGAGGGGACGCCTGAATTATGAGAACCGAACTCTATGACATATTAAGAGACGGATGAAGCACGAGCTAAATTACGACCTCAGTGCATGAATGAGCTACTCTGTTGAAAAATATGGACGCGATACGGTAACTACGATTATTAAAACGAGAAGTGAAATTTGCCACTGAATATTGTACCTCATCGAACGGATTTGCCAATCCAATGCGAACAATTCAGCATGAGAAAACATTACCCATTTCATATGAGTTTGCCTAATACTAACCTAGAAGTGCATCATCTACTGAATGGTAGGAACTGGATATTCTTATGCAAATATATTGAAGCTGCATTGCAATATCGCAGTCAAATTATGGAAGCTTAAAAGGTTCAGTTATATACATATGTATACTCCTAAATTGAAATGAATCGAAATACATATACATATAGAGGTAGATACTAGGTAGACATGATCAAAAATTGATGCAAAAAATCCTGTAATGTCCCAAAGGTAGAAAAATTTTTTGTTTATTCCTCAAAAATGTTAAAAATGTTGTTAGTCTGCCATCCCCACGCTCATTTACAATGACATTCCATCTGTCAGCTTTTCAATTTTCCACAGGACAGGTCCACTTTCGCACTCGTACAGTTGCAGGAGTACTCAATGGTCTTAACAGACACAAATTCGTTGGTCCAGATGATATTCTCCCCATAGTTTTGGAGAGATCTACGCTGGCAAAACTTCTGTGTAAGCTTTTATGTCTATCCTACTCTTAAGGGCTCTATCCGAGTAGATGGAAAACAGCATTTGTCCAGCTTCTCACCGAGAAGTGGAACCAATCTCTTCATTACTTGATAGTTGCGCTTGATATTTCAAAGGCATTTGACAGAGTTTGGCATCAGACTCTTTTATCGAAAATGCGTGCATATGGCATCGATGGATCTCTTCTTCAAAGGATTAGAAATTACCTTTCGGGGCATTCAATACAAGTTGTTTTCAAGTTTCGAATTCACCAAATAAATGCTGGTGTTCCCCAAGGCTCTGTTTTGTCTCCGACTCTCTTTCTCATTTTGTATAAATGATCTCTTGTCTGCAACTTCTAATCCAATTCATTCCTTCACTGTATGTGACAGTACCCTCAGTTTTTCATATTCGTTCCCTAACTCACGTCCTTGCTCTTCGGCCGTAGAATGGGAACGGGAACGTATGTTAAACAGAGTGGAATTTAATGCTTCCAAAACACAATGCTGTCTTCTGTCTCTCAAGCAAAACCAAAACCCTCAACCTATCCATGGATGGTACTTGCATTATTGAAACCGAAAGACTTGCTATTCTCGGTATGTGTATTAGTAACCATCTTCGATGGAATGATCACATATTCGAGGTCGCCAAAAATGCTGCAAAATATCTAGGATTCCTTAAACGTTGCAAGAAATATTTTACCCCGTCTGATCTGGCCTCAATTTACGAGGCATTCAGCCGCCCTAAGCTGGAATATAACGCCCATATCTGGTCTGGTGCACCCAAGACCGTTCTGCATATTCTTGATATGCGATAGAGACATTGTGTCTCTCCCTATTTTATCGTTTTTTCCACAAAAAATGCATTCTTCCCCTTCAAAATTTCACCCGCAATACGCATCATGCTTCGAATGCACATGAGTTCACCCTTAAGCCCAATTTCGGTCATACTGTCAAGTAAAATGATTCGTTTATAAGCCGGACGACACGAATGTGTCACCAAATACGAATACGTCCCTGTCGCACAGAAATTGATGTAAAATGATGTCTAGATCATTCTGAGATCTGGTAATTGTTGTACCAGTGAGGTTTATTTCAACATGTTGCAGGTATAGCTATTCACATTTTATTATCTTTTGCAAAAGTTTAAAGTTGAAATAAAACGCAATCTCCAACAGATTTCCCAACTTCAAAGCGATTCTTTTGTGCAAACTTAAATACCAATTAAATGCCAAAAGGAATAGAAATAATCACTGCTCAATTAGAAGTAAATTCCCTTATAAACTTTTCTTTTTACATTAACTTCATGTTTCCACAGTAATTACTTACCTTTGGAACAAAGAACGATTTAATCGCCGCGTATATGCCTTGCAAAATCAGCGTTCTACGTAAAATCCCTCCACAAATCGCAAAAAGCTTCACCCACAAACGACACACCCTAAATCAGCTTGAGGGCAACGTCAAAAGAAAACCAAGATCCCTACCTAGCGATTACCTCTTTCTGAAGATTCATTCACAGCCCTCGTCCGTCCTGTGTCTGTTGTTGAAATTAGCTCTGCGGTTTCTGAGGTTCCTCGTGGAGTTCACCCTCCCTCTCCCCTACCATAGCAAGACAACGAGTCTATTAAATTAGATTTGGTTTTCTAATTCGTTAATCCTTGTGGCTTTGCGCGAGAAATTCTTCACATCAACACCCTGGGATATTTTAATCCTTCCTCCCTCACACCAAGCCCGCGCCCACATTCCCGTGGTTTACTTTGCAGCAGGAGGGTATCCTAATTAAATATTTGCGTTCGGATTTAATCGTGTACACGGTTGTCGTTATGACAGATAAGTTATCATCCCCAAAACACATACGCACATCCCCCAAACCGGCCATAAACAATATTCAATTAAAATTTACGCAGGAACCGTGTGTTGCCAAATGTCAGTTATCAAAAAGGCTTATTTGAAAGACACCGTCATCACGACGACGATGTCGGCACTCCCAAAGGAAACAGGCCCTCCCAAGGCGCAGAGCTCATTTAATACGCACACACATGGAAAATAATTGAGCAATGCCTTTGTGTGACATGTGCGCTTTGTGTCTGTTTTATTGTTTCATCGCTTTTGATCGTTATTTCGTATTTAATTTAACATTAAAGTCGGCATGTACCATGCGCTGGCATATTATCCAATTTTGCTTTATGGGCGATACTGTGTCACATCTGCTGGGTGTCAGGATGCCAGCATTTGGTGGCGCGTGAGCGAAAGAGAGACGGGAAGAGATAATCCGGGATAAATTCACATAGGATTAGGTGACACATAGACAGCAAAAAAAAAAAAAATAGATAGCTCACGAAGGAGCACGCAAAAATCTCTGAAATTTCATACCAAAGCCTCATATCGATGTCAATTTTTGTCTAGGAGCAGGATTTACTCACTTCCATGGTTACGTGAGCGCATATCAGAACATGTCGGATGTCTGGGTATTCAGGGGGATTTTGGTGTTTTGTTTTTAAATTAAGCTGCATTTCAAAAATGACTTGTAAGCTGCAAATTGTTTAAGGAATACTTGTGTTAATACTTTGAAGTAATCTATAATCCCAAAAGAAACAAACTTGTCGGTGACAATTTATTCAACACTTTATTTCGTCCCCTGCTTCTATGTAGAATCTAACAGTCATTTATTACCTTCACATTTCAACATTTTAATTTATTATTGCAGACAAAATTGCTAACTTAATTTCCAACCCAACTAATAAAGGCGATAATCAAAGGAGTCCTCTAATTGAAAAATATCCTCCGATACTCATTTCAATTGGAAACCAATCCCAATCTATAAGTCATCGCTCTTTGACTCTTTAATTAAAAATGCACTCATGAGTAATATCCTCTAACTATAACGTTTAGCTCTTAATAAGTGCCAGCTTTTTTTTTTTTGTTTGCTCTACAAAACGAAAGCCGGTATAAATGAAAGCAAACTTTTCATTATTACTACTCCCTTTTCCTGTGTTATAAATCAAACATTCTCGGTTACTATTCGAAATGGAAACCAATCCTAGGTCCTTTTGTTTTAACTTAGTGAATATTTTCTTTGCGTCGGGTATTCGTGAGAAATGGAAAAAAAAAAAAAGTTAGGAAGGATATTTTTGCCTTCATTATACTCGTATGTACAGGAATGAATGAATTTTTACTTATGAGACCATGTAAGGCTAGCGGTTATTGTTTTCTGTACACTGAGAAAGATAAAATGAAAATATGATATGGGTTGAGTTAGTATTTAGTTACTAATTAAATTGCACTGTAGAATAAATCCTATAAAAATAGACCCTACTTCGAATTTAATGTGACTCCAATTTTTACTGTCCCTCCATCCTTGTGGTACAAGAAGATATGGTCAGTCCCACCCTTGTTGGTCACTTTTAATTGAAAGCATTATAGCGAGAATCTTTATCATAGAAGAGCCTTACATCAGCCGTTTCTAATAGACTTTTCCTTTGTATCATGCTTCTAATCACAATTCATATGGTGTGTGGAACTTCAGAGTTATGGTGAATTTTCAAAGGGACTCTTGTATGCATTTTTACCAAAAATAATCTACCCAAACTAAGCAAAATATCAAAATTTCATCGAAACCGGTTCATCCATTTCTGAAATATAAACAATTTCCAAAAGTACCGTTATGTAAATCTTTTGCAAAAAGGAAATCTGATTTCCATTGTGCAGAACTCGTTCAGTTAAAGTAAAATATTAAAATTTCACCGCAATCGGTTTAACCGTTTCTGCGTTATAGTCGATTTTCAAAAATACCGCTATATATAACCAAAAATTGTTAGTACAATTTTATAGCATGTAGCCAAACTAACTTATGTACGATATTTAGTCGACATCGTTGGTACAGTTTTCGAGAAAATAAACGTTTCACCCAGTCGTTACACTCTAAGTGTTACACTTTTTTCGTTACAACAGCAAATCTACTCAAAGTACCGTCATATATTTTTTCTTCCAAAATTCTTGAATGCAATTTTGTATTGTGCATCCAAACTAACTAAGATACCAATTTTTGGTAAATATTGTTAGGTTTTGGTAAATAATATTACGTTTTCAACTTAACGTTATGCACGACTAGATTTACGCTCCCGTGGCTAAAAATGTTTCACATCAAAAAATTGTTGCAAGTTTTAATCAGACAATCTGCTTGCAGGCATTTAAAAGGTGGACATAGGCAATACATGGAAATTCTAGTTTCTAAACAATGCCATCTGACTACCAACATTTAATCACCACGTGAAGATTCTGAATAGCGATCAAAATAGGCAGCGTCGGACTCTCTTCGAACTGTGTACTAGTCGGCAATGAAAAAAGTGAAGACTTTCGGAACACCAACGCTCACCATCATGTTGTTGAGACTGACATAGCACAAACGATCATGATGAGGAAAAGATGGAGAAGAGGTGCTGAGCATTATTGTGCTGGACGTCAGAAACATGCTGAACTTCGCGAACTGAAGACATGTCCTAAAAGTCAAAAACAATTCTTGTCTATGAAGCGGGATATTAAAGTGGTCAGACTTAGAATGGATAAAGTTGATCTTGAGGAATCTAATGGTTTATCAATGCTTGGCATGTATATTAGTCTAGACTTTCTATGTAACCAGCAGAACTGATGCGGCTAGATGATTAGCGGTCCTAAAAAATGTGTAAACGGGTTTTCACTCCTGCGGACTTGGCCATAATCTATAAAACTTAAGTTCGTCCGAAATTTGAATATAACTCACATGTTTGGGAGGAAGCCCTCAATACATGCTTGGGTTTAATTGATCCTGTTGACCAACAAGCTTGTTGGATGCTTAGCGCTACTGTACTGGTATTTTCACCACAAATGCTCGGACGAAATATATAGTTGCCTGTCAGTATTTCAAGAAACCTACAATTTCAAAACTAATGCACATCGTACCTCACTCTTTCTCCCTATTTGTCCACTCTTTATCCCTTCCGCATACCTTTTCCATTCACTTTATCACTGGGTTTTACAAACTTCAAAGAACACAGTTCTAAGTGGTAGAGAACATTAAAAAAAAAAAAACATAAGGCTATCAAAGTACCTTACTGAAATAGTGACAGAGCTTCTCTGGAGCTTTTCTTCTTGTACTTAATGGGATTTGTGAAGGCGTAAACATGGAGAAGTGGTATTCTATTTAACTCCAATGCTGGAACCTGCCCAATAAAGGAAATTTATTGTTGGACTCTTTAGCTAGAACAAAATAATGACTACAGTATATAAAACACCCAAGGACAAATGCTGTTGGGCTTTCGATGGACTTATGATTGATGAAGCTCGGTGAAGTCCTAAGTTATCCGCCATTTGGATAACTCACTTCTAACCAAACTTTGCTAATATCTTTGAGAAGTTTCCAAGGTTCTAACATCATTGAGATGGAGAAAAAAAACTACCCTTGTAGCTCCTTCTCAAAAAAATGCAGACGAAGAGCTTTTATCCTAAATGTCTCGCTTTCAAACCAGAAGTCAACCTTAAAGATTGATATTAATGGATAATTTTATTCAGTGTAGAAATTCCTCTAGCCATTCAACTCAAACCAACCGCTTTCATCATTTATATGAAGTTGAGGTTTAATAAGAGTTGTTGTAAAGATTACCTTTTGAGTAGAGGTATGTTATGGTGTTAAAATTAGAACAACGTTAGTAGTATTCAGAGTGTATATACTGAAGAGATACATCGCTCAAAATTGCCCATTTTTTAACCTGCTTTTACGTATAGCAAGCCACTGAACGAGTAATGGTGGCACGACAGTAAAATATTGTAAAGAGGGTAGGAAGAACTTCGATACCTGCCAATTATTATTCGCGTACCATTAAACAACCTCCTGTTAATAAAATTTCTTTATATTCGTCGTAGTCCTATCCACAGGAGTCGTAGATGATGGTTTCGCTTAAGTCTAGCACATTAAGATGGCCCGTAAGAATGCCAGTAAGTTGCCTGCAGTCTTTTATACTGAGGAACAGCAAGAATGCTTCGGATTTCTTACAGCTGTTCGTGAGCAGCCTGCTTACATACTAGACGATTATGCCACCTACGATTTAGTTCATAAGAAACCAACCGTTAAAGCTGGAAGACCCAACCCAGGTTCAGGTTCTGAAAAGTCCTCCTTCGAGCTGTGTGACCTGAAACTGAAACAAGACTCAGTGAGTTCAACCTTGCAACCGAACTCAGATACTTCTCTTATTCTCGAACTATTTTGGAGTGATTAAGGGACTGAACAATGCCGTAAGGCAGCCTCGTTATTGCTACAGACATTCCCTCCACCTATTCCTTAAAATATGTCATAGTTCGGATCCATTCGGATTGCATAAATTTTCGCTTGACAGATGTACGAGTATGTTTGCCAATCGAGAAGAGAATACTAATGTTGTTCACGAAGAAAGCAGCACCAAATTACGACAAAATCCAGTTCTGAGCGCGAGGAAAGTTAACTTTAGAGTTCTGATGTTATTGCGTCAAACGGCATGTTCATAAGGCGAAGCACAAGTGTGGTATCTATCAAAAACAATCTCGTTTAAGATGGATGACTATTTTTATTCGTGATATAAATATCAAGAGGATGTAGGTTCAACAATGCATCCAGAGCAGAACCAGGTGTGCTATAGAAGACCCCCTGCAGCCGAGACAAACTGTTCTTTGAAGTTTAGTAAGAGAAGCAGTTCCACCAAACGCATATGCTAAGAAATGTCTTATCATTTCCATGTAGATCTATGGGACTTTTTTTCGTGATGACCCAGAAAACTGAGAGCACCTTGGCTGTCTCCGACTCAACATGTTTTGAGCAAACTAACCAGGATTACTCCTAAACACTTAGCTTCATTTGAGATTCGGGGATAGTGACACCTTTCTGTGCTGGCTGAGTCAGACCGATCAACTTTCTCCTTTTCGTAAAGAGAATAACCTTAGTTTTGAGAGGATTAGCTGATAGCCCATTCCTAGTGCACCATCCATCGATCACGTCTAAGGCTGAACTTAGAAATCCGAACGCATATGTTGGTGATTTTTTATGGCAAAATAAGAGAGCCTTTAAGGCCTTCTCTACAGTTCGACTATCGCCGATTACTTGAGGAAATCGAATTGGTTATGAATCTTAACACCGAGGAATCTCTTGTTATTTTTCTGGTGGAACATCACCTAATTAGGAATTCTTCACGAAACTGTGTAGTAACAAAATCTCACAATGCGTCACATACCAGCCCAGTGAAAGCTATCCTTGATTAATCAAGCAGCCGAGACAAACTGTTCTTTGAAGTTTAGTAAGAGAAGCAGTTCCACCAAACGCATATGCTAAGAAAGATCTTATCATTTCCATGTAGATCTATGGAACCTTTTTTGGTGATGAGCCCCATGTCTTGCCAGAAAACTGAGAGCGCCTTGGCTGTCTTCAACATATTTTGATCAAACTAACCAGGATTACTTCTAAATATTTAGCTTCATTTGAGATTCGGATAGTGACTCCTTTCAGTGCTGGCTGAGTCAGACTGATCAACTTTCTGCTTTTCGTAAAGAAAACAACCTTAGTTTTGAGAGGATTAGACAATAGCCCATTCCTAGTGCATCATCTATCGATCACGTCTAAGGCCATTTGTGCCTAGCTCCAGACAATTTCATGATACGACAGAAAGTATATCAACATCATCGGACCATGTTGAGAATGTCTAGCATGGATAGATTGGGAGAAAGGAATTAGAGCACAAAAGCAGAGTCTGTCTACAGGCATGTCAGCAAAAAGCTGACGGTAATACGTACTAAAACTTAATTCGCCAAATTTATTCAAAATTGATCACCAAAGATTGATTCTTCGACCACTTAAATATATTTAGTGAGCAATATTACAAATACGAGTACGAGTATGATGGCAAACTTAACTCAAAGGCGCATTCTTAGGAAAGAGTCGCCTTGGTCGTGCAGTTGGAATCGAATTTGCCGCTAGATTAAACGTCATCGCAGATAGATTTTTGTAAGTTAAAACTGAAGTAACGAAGTACTCAACAAGCTTGTTCGAGAAAGTACTCGAAAATTGAATGACTGAACTTAGAAATCCGAACGCATATGTTGGTGATTTTGTATAGCAAAATAAGAGAGTCTTCTCTACAGTTCGACTATCGCCGATTACTTGAGGAAATCGATTTGGTTATGAATCTTAACACCGAGGAATCTCTTGTTATTTTTCTGGTGGTACATCACCTAATTAGGAATTCTTCACGGAACTGTGTAGTAACAAAATCTCACAATGCGTCACATACCAGCCCAGTGAAAGCTATCCTTGATTAATCAATTGCCCACGAGCAGGACGATCAGCGTATGAATTTTTGTGTCCACGTTTGTATCATTGATTATCTACGCAGTCGTTTAGAGCCCTCTTTTATGTTTTCATTTCTCAAAACAAAATTTTTGAATAATGAAGTACACTTCAAATAAACTCGACTCGTTTTTATCATTCGCTTCAAGCGTAAGGAATGTCAAAGTTTTGTTGAAATATGCTCTCCCTGATTTGCATTACGTTCTCTGTGGAATTTTGCTAGTGAAAAGATTAACCCAGCTAAAAGTTGCATTTCATCACGAGCAAGTACTCGTATTTCGAATTTGAAAACACGTGCCAAGTTTCTGGGAAGTTAGTCTTTCTTATTTTCTTTAGACAGACGTGGAAGGATACGAGTACATCCAAGTCGTTAAAGTGAGTTTAAAGTAATTTTTATGTCAGTTTGGAGCATTATTCCCTCTCTTCTTAAAGTGCAAGGAAATATGTTTATGCATGAACATCTTGTATTGCAATGGGTGCATATTGTTACACTTCTGGGGGGGTTATCGATGGCAACCCCGGGCTGTAGCTGGAAGAGGGAGGAAAAAGCGAGATTGAATCACAAAAAAAAACCAAGAAAACCCACAGAAAAGAGAAAAACACTTCTTAGTTTAATTTCAGCAGATTTATTTCTGGTTCCCGAGAGGTTTTTTTTTTTTTTTTTTTTTTTTTTTGTTTTTGTTGTTAATTTTACAAACGTTGTTGTCCGTGCTGCTCCGTCCGCGTTGCTCCGTTAGTCCGGTTCTTCCGCGTCCCGTTCGATGGTTCTCGCTTTTTTTTTTTTTTTTTTTCCGCTACTTTTCGATCGATTCCTTCGATTATAATCGCGACAAACTTTCGGACACGACACGATGACTATCTCCGGCAAAAAAAGGCGATCTCTCTTGCCGAACGCGCTCCTTTTAAACGCTTCCAACTCTCCACCAAAATTTCCCTCGTTGAATCTATCCGTCCTCTCTTGTCATCTCACTCGCGCCTGGAAAGATTCCAAAAAAATTATGAAAATTTCCAATTACCTTCCAGCCTTTCGGATTTTTCCTCCGCCATTTTGGAAAATTTTCTATCCCAATTTTCCACTTGTCCACCTTTTCCTTGCCATCGTCACCCATTTTTCCTGATTGCCCGTAATTTTCCCTCTCCAACGAGGGGTCTATCGTCTCGGAGAACCTGGAGTTACTCTTGTAATTGCATTTTTCCTCTTTTTGCCACTTTTCGTCGCTTTCTTGCGATTAAAACGCGCTCCTGTATTTTCCCAACCATTCCCAATTATTTCCCTTTTATCCTACAGCACACCAATGTAACTCAACCCGCAGAATATCTGAATGGGAGCGCCGCATCAAGAAGTGTACTGAACGTGCCCCGGATGACATTGCTGACAGACGTCAGAATTCCCATTTTTTTTTTTCGGCAATTTATTTTCTTTTTCCCACCGCGCCGTGTATTTTCCGTGTTTTCGTGTGTTTTTCGGGAGTTTTCTTTTCGCACAAGTGATTTATTTTGATTCGGGAGTGTGTGCATTCGTCCGACCATCGATACAGGAAAACGTTCCGACACCAAGTTCCAGGAGAGTGCGGTTCCTCTTGGCAGCAGTTCCGCGCGGTGTACTGCATCGACTTGGAGTGTGCGTTCTTCGGGTCGACAAATCCGGGTGTTCTTCCGACTGGGAGGAGTGCGAAGTTCACCCGCACTCCAATGAAGACAATTGTCCACACGCCACAACTTGTTGTCGGCTCTAGTTGGATACCCTCTGCAACAGGTGAGTGATTAAGCTCTTTGTTTACCTTTTTTTTTGTAGCCATTATTGCCTTTCTCGGTGGTGTTTTTCGCGGGTGTATTCGATCCCTTTGTTCCAGTAAACGAAACTGGATTCCTCGGTGGCCTATGCCATGGGGAAAGCCGACATCGTTGCTGTGAGTCGAGGGGTCCGCGGTTGTGCCAGCGCAGGTGCAGCCGTGTACAATTGCGCAAGTTGAAATCGGGGTTGTTTACTTTTGTGCGGTGAAACTTTTCCCAGGTAGATATTGCGGGTGGGTTTCTTTTCAGGCGACTGCGCTTCGATGGTGTGATGGATACTGGAAGAGAACAGGTGAGTAGTGAGGTACTTGTGAAATTACCTTTTTAATTCATTTTTCTTTCAATAGGTGACGGCTGATGGACATGACGGAGGCGCTGGAGGTAACCCGCTGGTTCGGCGCTGAGGGTTGATGATGCTTGCTAGGGCAAGCAAGATGACTCTGGAGAGGTGGTGTGTTGGTGGAGTATTGGAAGGTGCCTAAAGTTGGAGGTGAGATTCATTACCTGTGTGTTAATTTTATTTTAATCTCGTGTCTCTTTAGGAAGTGAAGTGTAGGCGAGAGGAGAATTTCGCTGCGAATGGCTGCAGACAACCGGATGGGTGTATTGGACAACTGTGGGCGGCGAAGGCAGCGGTTGATGGCAGCGGATGATGGCAGCGGTTGACGACAGCGGTTTATTGATGTGAGTTTTTTTTCTTCTTTTCTTGTAGTTTCTAGTAGTAGTACTAGTAGTGGTGGTGGTTCGACTTGGTTGTTCCCCACTTTTGTAACAATATTTATTTTAGGTTAGGCATTTTTGCATAACTACCTTTTCTCGGACTTTTGCAGTCGATTTATGATAGGTGTGCAATCAGCTGGAATACCTAGCTCCGACTATATCAACCGAATAGAATGGGCACTGTTATGTGACTACTATCAGAAATTTAGAGCATCGTACCATCAAACTTCTGTAAATCGTTGTCTCAAAAATATATTCTCGGTATTTTGGCCGAAGCTTATCTCAAAGAATCAGATTTATGAGAAAATGAGGGAACTGCGATAGGACAATAACTGGCAAGCCTAGCACTATATATTTTCAGGGAAGCATGGATCAAGGCTACCTTGTTACCTCCCTTTCATCTCTCTTCCAAGAGTCATCTTAGCTGGAATTATTCTCTGGCAAGCATTTACTTACGAGTATACTGTTGGCATAACTTGCAGGTATCGTTGCAGATTCATAGATGATAAACCTTAAGTTACATAGTTAGATAGAAAGAAAGTGGTGTTCAAAGGGAGTCACTTAGACCAACATAGATCCATTGTGGTACCACTAGGAACTAGGAACTAGGAACTAGGGAACCATATCCTTTTGATGAAGTCACCTGTTTGACAAGTTTTACTAAGATAGTAAACACTGTTGAAGAACAAATTTTTTCGAGTAGCCCTTCTGGTGTGAAAAGCTATAGTCTCCTTATCATCTCTACAGCTTCTATAAACATAATTTCTTACTATGTCTAGCGTCTGAGAATGGGAGGTGTTTTCCCTACAGAGTCTTCTATTAAGACCGGGTGTTAGTACAATGTGTCCGCCTATTGGAATTCCAATAGCTATTTTGACTTGTCTTTGCTTCTTTAGGTCTGACCATCTTGGTGTTTATTAGTGGCCTATTTCTTAGTCATAACTTTCGCAATTCCTCTCTGACCCCGAGTCTGACCCCTGAAGGCATTCCTTCGATCACTACGCATCCCTTGACCCAATCTAGTGTCACTGTATTTTGCGTTTCTGGACACATTCTATCGCTTGTAAAGTATTAATTTCTACCTGCTCAAGCGGCTGTTCACTGTTCGATTTTCCAGTGTTATTAAGATATTTTTCTTCACCACCTAACCCTCCCGCAAATGATCAAACGAGCCACCAGCTCGGTTTGATGCACTGAAGCTTTTGCCTCCAGACTAAGATAATATTTTAGGTTTAGTTCCGTCATTAATCATTAATCCATTCGTGAAGATAATTATTACTTCCGTCTTTTTATCCGGAGGTTGTCCATCTTTACTTAAAGTTTTATTATTTTTCTCAGTAACTCACACTCTTTTCATTCATCCTACCATCCTATATATACTAAGCTTATTTGCTTCGTTTTTCACGAAAGATTTTTTTCAGTTTTGTAGATGAAGCTGCACTGTGCCATTAATTCCAAGAATCACTTCCGTGTCACATGTTGCAGTGGCGTCCCAAATATCATACAATCTTGTTCTCACTATCATCGCAAGTATGTTGAACTTTGTGATACTCCCCACCGCGGTCCACACACTCCTACTATTGTAGGTACAGATTTGTAATTACTGATGCTGTTTCAATCCTACACAAGGTAGCCTTCACCATATAGCACTCAGCCTACACACTTTTCGCTTGCAGATCAATTTTAGATTAAAAGCTTCAAATTATACTTTCTACTTATTATAGGGCGTCACAATAACGCCTGGACGCCATCTTGTTCGGAGTTCTGTAACGTGTTTGAGCTGCCTCCAACTCATTCCCAAAGAGCTTGATTCTGTTCTGCTCTAGGTTTGCCTAGGGCGTCCCGCAGTTCTGCTTGCCTGTATGAGCGGATTCCATTGCATGGCTTATTACGCAATGGAGTTGTCCTCGGTCTAAATGGTGTGTCTAATTCACTGCCACTTTCTCCTTTGTATAGTAATATCTATAAGAGTTTGGCCTATTCTCAGATGAAGTTTTTCGTTAGAGATACGATTGGGACGATTCTTAGATATCTGTTTAGGAAGGTTTGCAGCTTGCGTGTGATAGTGGTATCCACCTTCCAAGTACTGCACCCATACAGCAGTACTGATTCCACGTTGGAACGGAACAGTCGCAGCTTCTTTCTTAAGCTGACAACATTGCTTCTCCAGACTTTCTATAGCATTCCGAACGCAGCCTTTGCCTTCCCGTTTCTGCTACACACATCCAGTTCGGTGCCACCGAAGTCAGCCGAGACAACACCTCCTAAGTATAGAAAGTTGTCTACTTTCTCGACTACCTGTCTTGCAATGTTGAGTTGAGTGCGAATGTTAGAAGTGCTCAGGGCTTTTGTTTGGGCTGTGTTTATCTTAAGCCCCACTTTGTTTGCCTTAGCTTCAAGATTTTGGGTCTACAAATAAAGATCCATTATCGAATGTGAAAGTAGGCAAACATCCTCAGCGTAGTCGAAGTATGTAAGGTAAGATGTCATAGTCCATCGAATTCCATGGTTGCCTTCCGTCAATGCTGCATGGAGTACTCGTATATCGCTGACGACCAGCAAAAACAACAGCGGTGATAGTATGCATCCCTGACGTACTCCATTTTGGACATGAAAATCCTCCTACACCTTACCATAGACGTGACACTTACTATCCTCGTATGTAGCCTTGATAATAGCTACGAGTTTTTCTGGAATACCTCTCCTGCGCAAGGCCTACCAGATAGAATCTCGATTCAATCTGTCGAAAGCCTTCTCGAAGTCGATAAACAGTGAAGATCTGTACTCGACGCATTGCTCTATTATTATCCGTACGGTGTTTATGTGGACGATGCAGGAATTGAATGTTCTGTAATCCATTTTAATATAATTCTAGCACTACTATTGTTGAGCAAGTTGATGACGTATGCAGTACGAAGGCTTATAAAGGCTTACATAAGATGGTGATAGCAATCTTGTCCGATGTCGGCTCCACGTCTGTTTCGGACGTCTAGGAGACAATTTCTGAAGCGGCGGCTGATCACCTTTTGTGATCGATCCGGTTGGATGTTCGCTGCCTGTCCGTTGAGATTCAACTGATTTTGTGGTTGGAGTTATGTTTAAATAGCGTATCTCCAATTACTAGGCTGTTGGTATTGCAGAAGTCCACAAACCGCTCACCGTTGTCTTTCCAGACTCAAAAGCCGTGAACTTCCATCACGTGCTTAAGCATAGTTTTGTCGCTTCCTACCTTTTTTTTTGAAATCCCCCATCACCATTACGATATCACCATTAGGCGTTTGGTTGTAGACAGAGTCTAGATGGCTATAGAAATTGTCCTTATCATCCTCAGACGCGTCTTCGATCGGAGCATAACACTGCATGATAGTAAGTTTTTTTACTTTGCTATGAAATTTAACCGTCAATATTCGGTCATTGTGAGGTTTCCAGGATATGAGGGTGCTTCGTGCTGCTGGAGTTAGCATCAGTCCTACTCCGGACGTCCGTGCGCTGCCAGCAGCTCTACCTAGTTGTTGGGGAATGGTTATTCCCAGCATCGAACCATCTTATCTCACGTTTCTGGAATCTCTCCTTTTGAGGCCCTTTCTGGAGTGAATCGAAGAGGGTCTTGACGTTCCAGATACCGATCGTTGTCTGTATAGGATAGCCAAAGGTCATCAACTAAGTATCGGTCCGTATCCGAGGCGTTGTGTTACACTTCGGAGCAATTTGGTGTTTTTACGATTATGACTCGTTAGGCCACAGACCAACATGAGACATGCAGGAGACTCACCATTCATTTTCTCCCGTTCGCAATTTCCAAAGAAATTCCCTGATGGCACCGCGAGGAGGTGTGATTAGGGCGTACTAACAGAGATGCTAGGTTTTCAGCTAACCAACACCTATCGGCAAATGCGGCTCCTACGAGGCCACTGTTAGTCGTTTATCATATAAATTATGTGCATTCATTAATAAAATTAAATTCAAAAATCCTAAGAAAATATATCCAACCCTTAGGTAAGTAAAAGGCAAGACATCCCCTACTCGTATAATGACACGTCTCTCTATTGGAAGGATAATAGAACAAAATTGTCTCGAACGTGACAGTGTGTACGTACCTACCCGCTGTGTTTCCCTTTGAAGGTAATCAGCTTTTTCCAATTTATAACCGAGACATGCAGACAAAAAAAAAAAATCTCATGAACGTAGAAATATCTACTCGGCTAATAAATCGCTCGATTTTGGGTCATTGCCAGATTATGAAGACGTATTATATTGCTTTCCAGATTGTGTATTGATTTGTTTTTAAGTGGATGTTTTCTCGGCATGGGATTTCGGAGTTTTTTAGTTATTGGATTTAATATTAAATAGCTCAAGACTTTGGCTTTAAATAAGAATATTATTCGTTAGTGTGCGCAACAATGGGATTTAAATTGATGGTACTCGTACCAGATTATTAAATCTTGCAGGAGTGTCTAATATGCCTGCACAGATACTAGATAGGAGGTCGATTCTATAGACTGATTCAAGAGAACAAGTTGTTTCGATGCAATTTTATCAAAGCCCCGTACAAAATATTAAAACAAAGTAGGTATCCCAAACCCTAGACAAATACAATTTTTGGATACAGCCCCCCTTTTATTCTAATGCCAACAGCCACTAAAATAGCCCACAAAACCCTTGAAATCCTTTTTTTTTTATTTCTCGTTTAGAGATCTTAATCCGGATGAATTGTCTGTTGACAAGTTCTGACAATAAAGAGGGGGAAGCTAACTTTCATTAACTTCTTCCGGCATTTGGATGTTTTGTTTTGTCAACAGTTTCATCATTTTGATGGAGAAGGAGACTGAGGAGAGTCTGGTTATCCTCTGCGAACAATGCTGGCGGGTTTTTGTTCTCCTTAGTCCATTTGGAGTTAAATAATGGAACAGACGGAAGTCAACTTGTCTGGTTGATTGAAATCGTATTGGAGGGCAATTGTGTGGTCGGTCGGTTGCTGTCTGACTGATTGAATGGGTTTTCATTTATGTTATTTTTTTGAGATTTAATCAAAAGTGTTTTGAAGTACTCGTATCTAGCCGTGAGTTCTATGAATTTATGTGGCAAGTGACGACATTCAGTACGTTGCTTATAGATACTAATGAGCTAAGCTTTCTAGGAAAAAGCTGGCGTTTGTTTGATCATAGATATATTTTGGTTGAATTTCATTATTCTGAGCAGGTCTAACGGATATAACCATAGCCTCATTTATAATCGTTTCTAACGTGTTTAATGGATTTTTGAAAAGAATGTGCATTTGTGTTTGGTTTCTTCAATCTCTACTGACAACACAAGTCTACCTATCTACTAGGTTGTCCAGGCCATATTTACCCTTTTAGAGGTGTTTAAAGCAGAACAAAACATCATTGACGGTCGCTCTAAGTTCAGGAATGTCTATAATATGACATCTAGTAAATTGATTTACAGAATTGGGATCTAAATGTACGTTGAATCTTTGCCCTTAAAATTACGTCATCTTTGTTTTCAAATGAAAAGAAAATAATGACTGGCACAGGTGGGATTTAATCCATCCGAAGCGTTGGGGGTTTTATTCACTCCGAGTGCCTCTTTTCGCTCTTTGTTGTCGCCTTATTTTGTGGTGCGTACAATTGTTTACATGCATGCATACAATGGATTTACCTATAATATCATACAATTTGCATAACGTGAATTTACATTTAAAGAAGTGATACTTTTAAAAACGAATAACAGTTTTAAGAACATACGAGGGTGGGTCAATAAGTCCCTGAAAAATGAAATAAGGAACACTTTTTTCGGTATAAAAACATTTAATTTTTGAACCTCCAAAATATATGATTTCTCAAGCTCCTGAAAATAAGCGTTTGTTTCAGCGATGACCCCTTCATTCGACTCAAATCTCTTACCTCCGAGCCATTTCTTCATGTTTGAAAACAAGAAATAGTCGCAGGGGGCTAAATCTGGGGAATACGTTGGATGAGGGAGGAGTACGTAGCCTAACTCATGCAATTTGGTGAAAAAGAACTTTTTTCTACGCCAAATGCGGCCGTTTTTGCTTCAAATCGGCTTGGAATCGATCCAGCAGCTCTGCATAATATGCGCCAGTTATCGTTTTACCCTTTTCAAGGTAATCGATGTGAATAACACCGCGCGCATCCCAAAAAACTGTCGCCATGACCTTGTTTGCTGACAAACCCGCCTTGGTCTTTTTCGACTTCGATTCACCAGGAGAAGTGAATTGTTTTGACTATTCCTTGGTTTCTGGTGTATTGTGGTGAATCCAGGTTTCATCCACGGTTACGAAACGGCACAAAAACTCAGCCGAATTTTTCTGAAACATCGCCAAACACACCTTTAAAGTTGTCAAACGAATGCCTTTGTTGTCGATCGTGAGCAAACGCGGCACCCATCTTGCGGAAAGCTTTTTCATGGCCAAATATTTATGTAAAATCGAAATCACTGAGCCATGTGATAAGCCTGTGGCCTCTTCAAGCTCGCGCACTTTCACTAGCCGATCGTCCATTATCAAACCATGGATTTTGTCGACCATTTCTGATCTCAATTAGGCGACCAGAACGTTCGGCGTCACTTGTGCTTGAACGACCGCACCGAAATTGAGTAAACCAGTGGTTAATGGTTCTAATCGATGGTGAAGAGTCCCCATAATATTTGTCAAGATTTTGTTTGGTTTGCGTGATAGTTTTTTCTAGCAAAAAATAGTGCTTGCTTAATGAGCACCCGAAATTCACTTTTTTCCATTTTAACGAAAATGCTAGTAGGCGTCCATATAAAATGGCTGCCACAACAAAACTATTTGACAGATCTGTCTGAAAATTTGGGTGCGTTCTTTTGAAAGATGATTCTTGACAAAAAAAAATAAATTTAAGGTAACGACACAATTTGTGTTAATTTTCAGGGACTTATTGACCCACCCTCGTACATATGTTAACAGATGTGGACATATTACTACTAGAAAATTAGGTAGGTGGGTCTTTTACGTTTAAGCCTTCTTCTTCTTGAGGTTTCTTGGTAGTCGTCCAAGGGTGTTGACTTCGCTGTTGGAATGTGTCTGAATTGTTCCTATGTGTCTTGTGCTGATTTTTTGTATTTCATTGTCGACAGTATTGATCTGAAGGTCACGATGGATGTCTTGGTTGTAAATATACCATTCTGCGATGGTAATCTTCATTAGAATTTTTGTTTGCTGTCTTTGTATGATATCTAGATTTAATTTTTTTTAGGTTCCCCAAATTTGAATACCATACGTCTATATAGGCTTATTTATATGGATTGAGGTCGTAATAACCAATAGAGTTGATGGAATTTATTCTTTATTTGGTTACGTTTTTGTTGGATGTGTTGCTTCCATGTTAATTTGCTGCCTAGATGAATCCCCAGATATTTAGCTACCGGTTGAATGGATACTTGTATGTTGTTCATAGTTAATGGTGAAGGTGTATATGTAGTTCTGGTTTGTAAATAACTTGTACCGTCTTGTCTTCGTTAATCTTTATATGCCATTTGGAGAACCACTCTGTCGTTTTGTCCAGTGTTTTTTATAATTGGGATGTAGTAGCTTGGAGATGACTTCCGGAGTTCAGGAGTAATGTGTCGTCGGAAAATGTTGCAACCATGGTCGTTTCTCTGTTAGGAGACGGAATGTCTGCTGTAAAGAGAAGATAAAGGAGGGGCCCCAGAATACTTCCTTGAGGTACTCCTGCATTAATTGGATGAATTTGGGAACATTTGTCATCATAGCTTACATAAAAACATCGATCTTCTAGATTTGGAATGATTTTGCTAAGTTTGTATAAAAGTCCTTTGTGTCAGATCGAGTCAAATGCTTTCGCAACGTCCAGGTAAACCGCTACACAAAATTGTTTTTCGTCGATGGATATTGATATTTTATTTGCCACTCTATGTATTTGCTCAATAGTTGAGTGATGTCTTTTGAAACCGAATTGATGACTGGGAATAGCATTAGATTGTGTCAATATTGGTCGGAGTCTCTTTGGACAAGTTTTTCAAATATTTTGGAAATTAGGGGGTGTAGACTGATAGGTCTATACGATGTAATGTTCGTGGCGTCCTTCCCTGACATTGGAATAGCAATTACCTCTGCAACTTTCCAAAGTGTTGGAAAGTGTTTGAGTCTTGCTATACTGTTGAATATGTTGCGTAGATATATGAAGGCTAGTTGTGGTAGTTCCCTTAATATTTTTCCAGTTAAGAGGTCGTATCCCGGTGCTTTTTTACTTTTTATTTCGTTTTTAACGCAGGATAACATTCTGTTAATGTGTTTCTCCTCTGAGATACTGTTGTAGTGGAGTATTGCTGAGTCTTTATCGCCGTCCGTGTTGGTGAAGGTAGCCTCGAAGTACTTGATGCTTTGTCAAAATTATCTCTAGCCCACGTGTTGTCCGGTTTCTTGAGTGGTGGGAGGTGTTTTGTCTTGTTTGCTGTGTGTTTTGTAGCCCTCCGTAGAGAATAATTTGCCCCAGATGTTGGAGTAAGATTTTTTAAATAGTTCGCCGGGTTAGTTTCCTGGACCTCTCTTTATTTTCGTTTGAGTTATTTGGTTATCTTATTTAACTGGGTTTTGTCGTTTAGTGCTCGAGTCATCTGCCACCTTTTCCTTAGTTTCCTCTTGGTAAGTATTCGTTTTGTAATGACATGAGTTGATGAAGAGTTGCTAGTCATTTGTTTTATTATGGGCGTTGCTCTGTATGCCCCCTCGTTTATTGTATCATTAAAGTATATTATGGCCCTTTCAATGTCGTTTTGTGTTTTAAGGGGGATTTTTTTTTGTCGGGGCGGGTACACCCTACTGGAGCACTGAGACTCAAAAACAGGTCTATTGTACAACCAGGCAGAGAACCCCATTTTTATGTATTTTTTTTTTTTTTTTTTTTTTTAAAAACGAGTAGACTCTTCAGTGATGAAGAGCTTAGGCCATCAGCACTCACCACATCAGCACCGAAAATCTGCCACCTCATCCGAGTGTTCCGCAGTGTCATCGCCCTCTCCACAGGAGTCGCAGACAGGGTAGCGCTCAAACCTAGCATATGGAGGTGCTTGGCAAAGGCGAAGTGGTCCGTAAGAGCGCCAGTAAGTTGTCTGCAGTCTTTTCTGCTAAGAGATAGCAAGAAAGCCGCGGATTTCTTACAGACGACGGGGACCATTCGTTTAGTCTGCCTGCATCTCGGAGAGTCATGCCACCTTCTATTGTGTTCACTGAAAACCCAGTCGTCAATGGAAGCCCTAACCGAGGACGCTGCCAAACCTAACGTGGGTTCAGGTCCAGAGAAATTCTCTTCTGAGCCTTGCCTAGCAAGCTCGTCAGAGATCTCATTTCCTGTTATCCCTTTGTGTCCTGGGACCCAAACAAGATTCAGTGAGTTCAGCCTTCCGACCGAATTCAAGGATATTTTGCATTCTCGAACTATTTTGGAAGTGGTTAAAGGATTGAGCAAGGCCTTAAGCGCAGCCTACAGCCTAAGGGGGATGCTAGTGGATAACCAAAACTTTAAACTATTTTATAACAGAAATTTGACGATCATTTCCTTTTCCACTCTCACTTTTCCATGATCTCTCTATCAGTGAATGCAGAAGCTTAGTGTGCTGAATATACCATTAAGCCCGAAAGACTTATTGTCCTTGAGTGTTACGTTCGACGTTAGGTCCTCTTCGTTGCTGGAAGGCTCAGTAAATATTCTTCATTTTACTACTTCAGATAGTTTGTTCGATTTTGAAACTAATTCTTGTCCGAGGTTAGAATGGAAACATCTCGCACGTGACATTGTTTAAAGATCTGACTATGTGTTAGATCCCTCGTAAAGTGAACCTGTGAAGCGAAGGAATTGATGTGGTTCCATCGCCATTGCTCACAGTTCTATGTACCAGTGCCTTATTGGGAGTCCAGCTCATCTTCGTTTAACCCTGAAACAACTGCAATTCGACTTTTTGCGAAATACATTCTGAGATTCTTTTCCTTGTCACCACGATTCCTTCGAAGAGATGCTGGAGGTATATTTATCTACTTCTTGTCAATCTCATACTTGTTCCAGACAACCAACTGGTAACTTCTACAGCTGTTGTAGTTGCTGACTAATAGATGTTTGATGTACCCTGCCATCCGATTCTAATGTTGCAGAAGATCTTATTGCAGAAGCCGAAATATCGTTCGCTAGTGAAAATTTTCCATCCCATTTTTAAGAACAGTGTTGTCTTGATCTAGACCTTCATTTAAGATAAGGACAGTCCTAACGTTCTAGAATTCTATCTTCATTTGGCTGCTAATTTTCCTCAAATACTAGTAAATAGCTTCCCATTTACAAGTTTGTTACTTTCGAAGTTAATTTTTGCAAATACTGGTTGCTGACTACCACCTATTATCTGATGCTGAAAACTGGATATAGGTGAAGGCTGACATCAGTGCTACAAGTGGCTTCTTCTTTTCGGACTATCATACATAGGGAGATTGTACTTCCACGAGTCTTTTGTTAGTCACTTTTGCTATTCAAAGGACGACTGAAGCTGCTATTGTAATCACTTCATATTGAAGTTCTCTATTTCACCGACTTACAGTGTAACCGAGTAACAGTGTAAAAAATTGGTGAACAAGTAAACAAAAAAAAAATAAGACATTAAAGTCAGCTGGACCTCCGTCATTAGTAAATTGGTAAGCAATATGCTCACCCCGTTCTAATTTTTTTTTTCTTCACTTTATTGGATATTCCATCTGCTTTACCTCGTCTGCCCGTTTGAAATGAATCTTCCTCTTAGTCCTCGGAAAGAGAAAAACTAAAAACTTCCTCCTTTGTCGGAAGGAATACGTAACGTACAGTTTCCTGCAGAACGATTAGTACTACATAAATTTGCATAGCTACGAGTATTGCTTCCTCTTCTAAAGGAGAATTAATTTCTTTGTTTCCCTTTTAAGCTCATTTAATTTATTGCCGCTGTGCATCAAAACAGAGAACAACGGAGAACTCTTCAAGCTCTTAAAGTATCCCCGCAATCTAGGTCATTTGAGATGAAGCAATTCGATTTTTCCCGCTGACAGTCGACATCAATTTATTGCTCTCTCCAGGACATAGACAGTAAACAAAAAAAAAAAAATACGGATGCCTCAATCTTGATTATCCCGCTTGCCAGAAAAAAAAAAATAGTCCACCTCATTTGATGTCAACACAAATACAGCCAATCAACAAATAAATATCATCTAGGAGTCCTTATTTGCCATGACAATGACACCTTTCACCTTTCAGGTTAGGCAATCAATGTCAACGATGTCGTCGGTTGACTTCTGGTAGACATACTTGACCTACGAGTATGAAAGTTGAGTGGGGTATTTTTGTGCTCCCCATTGCTGTAATGTCCCCTTTTTTGTCCCTATTGTCAGCATATTTATTTCGGTGTATTCCATAATCATTATTGTCATCATCAGAGGTCTTGAATGGAGTATGATTGGTCTTTTTCCGACTGATTGACCCTGAAATATGCCAATTGATAGGACGATTACAGGTGGATGGGTGAAAAAAAAGGACTTTTTGACATAGTAATTTTGAGATTTTGTTTTTGGGTCGCACAATTGTATCTACATATGTTATCGACTCATACGAATGAAAGAGCTGAACTGCAAAAGTAAATTAGGGACTGTAATAAGGTACTCAAAAGGCATATAGGTGCCTGTCACCCTTTTAGTGAAAGTGGAAAAACATTTGGATAATTTCAAAATTAAGGTCATCGAAACCTTTTTACATTTCTCTGTAATTTGCTGATACAGACACATTTTAACAAACCTGGTATCTGAATTTACATTCCGCTATAATTTGTATGGTCAATGACTAACACAGGCGTTGTAGAGTTAGCATTGACGTATGTTCGGTGGCCTATGTATAGTGTCTCCCTATTTATGTGATTCTCAAGTAGATTATCCGATCAAAAATCTCAAGCTTTGGTGTAAACCACAAATGCAATTCACACAAATTTCGGTCGCTATGAGAGTTTTGTGGGTATGAATGCACAAATCTTAAAAACCGCTGAACAGATTTGAACAGAGGCGTATTATGATGTTCGAGTGCCTTAGGCGAGCACAAATTTTAGGGCTCCGACTAAGAAATTTTTCTAAAGCGAAGTTAATAAAGGGTTTTTCAGTAAGGACATAACAATTTTGTAACACATGTTAAATTTAAGTATGAAATTCGATCTCGCTCATATGACTACCGCGAGTACGTTGGCAGCGATCGATTCTTTGGAGAAAATTTCCCACCACTCTTCCATACATATCGGCCAGAACGTTGGCTATTTCGCGTTCGATATTGTTCCTGAGCTCCTCTAACGTTGTTGCCTTGTTGGAAGCACATATGTATGACTGATTTCAAGTCCATCGAATTTTAGCCAAAAATAGTCTTCCAACATGGCACGATAGCAAACTCCATTGACCTTTACATGGCGATCATTTTCATCGCCCAATCACACCTCCGGCATGAAATCCACACCACATGGTGTGATGTAATGGAGTGGATGTTATGGAGTCTCTTGAAGGACATGTTGCTGTCTAATAATGAATTTTTTTTTATATAATTTGCGCTCGCCAAAGAGGATATGAATACTCTTTTACTATTACAGGACAGGGACGTTGTGAAGAAGAGAGAGAGAGAGAGAGAAAGAAAGATTTGGAATAGTGGTTAGGGTAGCATCAAGATAACTGGGGAGCTTGTTTGTTTTGCTTTTGTCGTTGCGTATGATTCACAGTATTTTTTTCCGTCCACCTGATGACATCATCACGATCAAGTTGCATTTTCAGCCATATGACCACTCTTCTGCCAGTGTTATGCCTTCGCAGTAGAGTTGACTTAGCTTTCGCAATTGATCGACTTTTTTATTTATTTCAGGGGAAATAAATTGATGATTTTTGACATCAGGATTTTAACCGTGAACCAACAGTGTGAAAAGCGATGATGTTACCACTACAACACGGCCACCTTCGACAAAGGTATTAAGCCAAAAATGAGCTTCATCGCTGAAGATGATTTTTCGATGAAATTCAGGATTTTCTTCAAACTTTTGCAGAGTTCAATCGGAGAAGTTTCGGCACTTCAATGATCAAGAGGCTTCAGTTCTTGAGGTAATTTGATCTTGTAAGGGTGTAGGTCAAGATTTTTATGCAAATTTCGCCACAATATGGACTAAGTAATTCCCAATCCATGTGAACGGCGTGGAATCGACTGATTTAGCTCATTTTGAACTGAAGAACTTACGGCTGGGATATTTTCGGTACTTAGACCGGTGCGTTGTCTCACTGGCACAGGAATATTCAGTAGTGAATATTTTGACTCGAATTTATCTACTATAGCATGCACAGCCTGTCTGGAAGGACGATTATTACGACCGACAATTGGAGTAAGCGCTCTTAAAGTTGTAACCACCGACTCAGAATTTCGGTTGTAATTTTTAATAATTTCCAAACGTTGCTCGTTCATGAATTTCACCATGAAAAAGACGTAAATCTAGACTGATGTTTTGACATTGACAGATCATAAAAAAGTTTAAGGGTGCGTTTGTATCAAAATACAAAATTGTTATGTCCCTATTGAAAAACCCTTAAGATTTGCATCGAGATGCTATATAGTCAACGGCAGGAGATAAAGCGGTTGAAAAGAATTAGCAAAGAATATTATGGCCAAACCTAATCTGCTTAATCCGAAAGAATTCAAAAAAATATTTCATAAAATAAAATTTGCGAGGATATTTATTTTTTTATTTAATAAAAAGTGATTCACTTGCAATTTAAATTCGAAATAAAAACTTTGATGTTAGATAGATAAACTGCTGATATTGGTATGTCAATATAATGCTGAGAAATTCGCCCTTATTCATAAAGGCGATTCGTTTTTCAAGAGTTATTCCAGAAATTGAAAGCAACAAAACGATTTCATCGATAAGTTGATTTACACTCCACATGCGATCCACTGTCATTCCAACAGGTGATTTACGGCCGTGACAGATACATTTCAAAATAATCAAAATCAAGTTCAACTCCAGGAATCATTTGGATATTTTTAAGTTCTTCTGAGAAACTGGTGTTCTCGTTGGTATTTAGAGCGATGGGTGAATCTGGAAAAATGTAATGTCTTGATTTGAAACGGATGTTAAATTTGTTGCGAATATAAATTGATTATTTTGCGATGAGTTAGATGGCTGTGAAGTTAAACTGTTCTCTCTCTCTCTCTTCTTCTTACGGCGAAGTTATGATCCGGAGTAGAAGGATAATAACCTTCCCACTTTACTGCATCCCTACTGGTTCCGCTTGTGGGGTTTGCCGGCTTGACCTCAGAAAGTACCGGCAGGCTTCCCGGTTTCGGATCACTTCGTCACTGAAGCCAATCAAATGCTGGTGTTTTTGCATTTGTGTGATCCAGTTGTTTTTTGGTCTGCCTTTTTTGCGCTATTGCGTAGGAACGTTGATTGATATTGCCTTTTTGACGGGGTTCGAAGGATCTCTCCTTTGAACATGACAATACCAACTGAGCCGGTCGTGCTCTATCTTGCTTGTGATGGATTCTTTTACATGAAGGCTTCCTCGAATCTTTGAACTTCTTATTCTATCAATCTTCGTTACTACTGCTGTCATGCGAAGCATCTTCATCTCAGCAATACCCAAAGGGAACATTTATTAGTTTATCATAGCAAAGAAGATTTGAAATCACTTCATCCAATTCTGATAAGTATATTTGTCTGAAGTCGCCTCCTCCAGTAGCTTCCCCCTTACTTTTTGTTGTAACAATATTGACTCTAACAAGTCAATTACACAAAAAACCAACCTCTCAAGTCTGTTTGCGCAGGACAAACTCGTTTGGGCGCTTCATAGCTTCAAACCATACAAATCCGCTAGACCAGATGGAATAACACCTGCTGAACTATAAATGTCATCTGACATTATCCTGCCAGTTCTAAAAAATATATTTCAGAGCAGTCTGGATCTGGTCCATATTCCGCATATATGGAGAGAAGTCAATGTGGTCTTCATACCCAAAGCTGGTAAATATTCACACGCCAGTCCAAAAGACCTCAGACCTATTAGTCTGTCATCATTCGTTCTAAAAACACTAGAACGACTGATTGATATCAATTTATGTGACAGTATTGACACACAACTACTGTTCGCGGCTCAACATGCATACTCTAAGGGTAAATCAGTCGAAACAGCATTGCATACGTTAGTCAATTAGATCGAATACTCTATGCATCATAAGGAGTACACTACGGTAGCTTTCCTAGATATAGAACAACATCTACTAATCTGCGTAACGAGAGCACTGTCAAATCTGAAGATAGATAGCTCACTTGGCGAGCTGATTAATTTACTGCTTACTCGTAATAGTCCGATTATCAACTCAAAGCTGGGTGGGACATCTGTTAGAAAATATGTCAGCAGGGGTACCCCTTAAGGGGGCGTCCTATCCCCACTTCTTTGGAATTTGGTGGTCAGTGAACTACTGATAATTCTGGAGGCTGAGGGTTGCGAAGTTATCGCCTATGCGGACGATGTTGCTATAGCAGTCTCTGGTAAACACCTCACTACCTTAAAAGAGCTCATACAAAATGCATTGAATAAGCTATCTGGATGGACAGCTCGGTGTGATCTAGGAGTGAACCTCACAAGGAAATATAAAATCCCACCTATTGAGCCTCCATCCCTTAATGGAACAAGCTTAACTATCTCCAATGAAGCAAAATACCTGGGTCTTATTTTGGATACGAAACTAAGCTGGAAACCTAATATACAAGAGGTAGTTGTCTGGCGGATTGCCTTGGATAAGGCAAAGTTATTAAGCAAAGTCCAACGTTCAGCTTGTCTGTGCATTAGGAAAGCACTGCGAACGATATCTTCCGCAGCTATTGACACTCTCTTTTATCTAACACATCTCGACATTCTTGGTAGGCAAGAGGCAGCTAACTCAGCTATTCGCCTTAAAGCTACTTCACAGTGGTCTAAAAAGTAAATGGCCACGCTTCCATCTTAAACAAATTTAATATCTTCCTTGAAGATATTGACTACACCATACCCAAGTTAAATTTTGACAAAAACTTCCAAGTTATCATCCCTTCCAGAGCATTCTGGGAAGAAGATAAGTCGGTACATTTTTATACCGACGGTTCAAAAACTAACGACGGGTGGGTGGCTTAATTTAAACCTCTCTCTTTTCGTCTCCCAAACCAATGTAGCGTGTTCCAGGCAGAGATAATGGCAATAAGGGAAGTCTAGTCTTTGCTAAAGAAAAACGTGGTATCGAACGTTGATATTCGCATCTTTTCAGAGAGCCAAGCAGCAATCAAATCCTTGGAATCATCCTCAATAAATTCTTTAACAGCTCTAGACTGCCGATCGTCTCTTATAGAGATGGCGGAGCAGTTTAATATGCACCTAATTTAGATGCCGGGGTATAGGGACATTCCAGGAAATTGTAAGGCGGACGAACATGTTAAAGTTCACTGGGTATACCCATCGCTACATGCAAACTTCAATTAAAGCTGGATGCTATTGAAAAGACAAATTCTACATGGACAAGTTTTAACTGGTCGCAATGCTTCCTCGATAGCGACGTGGATGCCGCAGCTGATATGATCACCGACACTATCCTCTCAGGTATGAATGACTTTATTCCTAACAGAATAATGCCAAACTCGTGGATTGATCAGAGTTATAAAGAGGCTATCGGGTTGAAAGAAGAAAGCCTTTGGTCTTATAAAGCCAACAAATCTGAAGAAAACCGATAGAAGTTTAAATAAGCCAGACAAGACTGCAATGCCCTATATTCGACGTGTAAAATTCTTACATGACCAAAAATTGAGGCAAAAAATCCTACAATGTCCCAAGGGTAGCAAAAATTGTTGGTCATTCGTCAAAAATATTAAAAATTCTGCATCGTCTGCCATCCCCACGCTCATTTACAATGACATTCCAACTGTCAGCTCCTTAGACAAAGCTAATCTGCTTGCTGCTCACTTTGCAGCGAACTCCACGCTGCCAGATAATGCTTTGTCTCCACCTGTATTTGAGAGCGTCAAATTTTCCATGGGGCAAGTCCACTTTCGCACTCGTACAGTTGCAGGAGTACTCAAAGGTCTTAACATACACAAATCCGCTGGTCCAGATGGTATCCCCACAATAGTTCTGAAGAGGTGTTCTTCTGCGTTGGCAAAACCTCTGCGTAAGCTTTTCAATCTGTCCTACTTTTTAGGGCTCTATCCGAGTAGATGGAAAACAGCATTTGTCCAGCCCGTCCCTAAAAAGGCGAATCTTCCTCCCTGTTCAATTACTGACCCATTGTACTTATGTTCCTTCTTTCCAAGGTCATGCAAATGCTGATAAATCGTCAGCTTGTGAAATATCCCGATTCACGAAAACTCCTTAATGACCGGCAGTATGGTTTTCGTAGCAACAGGTCGGCATATCTCACCGAGAAGTGGAACCAAACTCTTCATCACTTCGGCGAAACTTAGATGGTTGCGCTTGATATTTCAAAGGTATTTGACAGAGTTTGGCATCAGACTCTTTTGTCGAAAATGCGAGCATATGGCGTCGGTGATTCTCTTCTACAATGGATTACAAATTACCTTTCGGGGCGTTCAATACAAGCTGTTTTGGACGGCTTCAAGTCTGCAATTCACCAAATATATGCTGGTGCTCCCCAAAGCTATGTTTTGTCTAATTTTTATAAATGATCTCTTGTCTGCAACTTCTAATCCAATCCATTCCTTCGCTGATGACTGTACCCTCAGTTTTTCATATTCGTTCCCTAACTCACGTCCTCGCTCTTCGGCCGTAGAATGAAAACGGCAACATATGTTAAAGACAAATGGGGTTCAACCAATAGAGTGGAATTTAATGCTTCCAAAACACAGTGCAGTCTTCTATCTCTCAAGCGAAACCAAAACCCTCAACCATATCCATGGATGTTATTTGTATCATTGAAACCGAAAGAATTGCCATTCTCGGTATGTGTATTAATAACCATCTTGGATGGAACGATCACATATTCGAGGTCGCAAAATGCTACAAAATGTCTAGGATTCCTTAAACGGTGCAAGAAATATTTTACCCCGTCTGATCTGGCCTCAATTTATAAGGCACTCGTTCGCCTTCAGGTGGAATATAACGCCTATATCTGGTCTGGTGGACCCATTGGATGCAGAATCACGCGTTGATACTTATGTATAACTGATGGTGGCATAGCGAACTCCATAAATTCACTTGAACCTCGTAAAAATGTATTGTTCAAAATGCTCCAGCAAAATAGCCAGTTCCATTCGCCCCCTCCAAAATATCACTCGCAATACGCATCATGCTTCGAATGCACATCAGTTCACCCTTAAGCCCAATTTCGGTCGTACTGTCAAGTAAAATGATTCGTTTATAAGCCGAACGACACGAATGTGGAATATTCTACCAGGCTCTCTATTTTCTCATCACTACAACCTTCAAACATTCAAAGCCAACGTGCATAGGCTCCTCCTCTGTTCCTCTTCTCCCTTTTCTTAACGCCCGCGCCCTGAAACAGTTTAAGGGTATTCATATCCCCTTCGGCGCACGCAGATTATAAAAAAAAGTGGTACAACTCGTCTAGTGACAAAACAGATTTGGCCTAAGTTGGATCTGAAACGCTCTAAGCGCTGTTATAGGTGTCATAACTGGACACTGTCTAATAGGCAAGTATGCAACAAGGCTTGGCGCCTTCTCAAATGATTTCTGCACAAACTGCATGGACGAGGAGGAGGAAGAGACTATTCTTCACCTTCTTGCAGCTGCTCAGCTCTCTCCAAAAGAAGGAAACTCCACTTAGGAGCCTTCTGTTTCAACGGCCTAAATTATCTGTATAATATTGACGTTAGGGACCTTCTACGCTTCATCAGAAGCTCCAAATGGTTCAACGAGTAGATTAGGACCTATTACTTGTCTAAGTGTGTTGGCTTCCTACTGACAGCCACCTCAACCTAACCTAACCTAGGCCATTGAAGATAGTTTTGCCTTTCGGATATCTGGTCAGTTACCACTTCCCACTCGTTTTTTTTCTTTTCTAGTTTCATTTCTTTGATGTCCTCTGGATATTTATTGTGGTTTATCTTTTGCTGGTGTGCTTTCTGAATTCGCAATGTAATGAAACATTTTCTACCTACCGATTGAAGAAAAAAACCAAATGCAGTGTACACTAAATAGACAAACGATACTTGAAATAAGAACTCCTGATCCTTGAACAAATTCTGCGTTTTTTTAAATATTTAAAGTAATCAATAAAATTCAAATCACTATCTCATAAAATTTGTCATTTCATTAAAATTTCACGCAATGCCTACCGTTGTTAAAAATGTTCCGGGAGTCTCGCCATTGTTTGAGATTAAACTAATAAAAAAAATATTTGCATAACATTTCATCCTCTTAAGGATAACATGGAAACCACCACCAGATAAGACGATTGTCAATCATCAGCCAACACTCGAGAACTCCACTTCACTTTCAGGATATAGGAGAATAAAAAGAGAATGCCAACTTTCCGGGGAACTTTTTGTGCCCTTCGTCCCCATCGAAAGCAACCTAACCACGGCGAACAGTGATAAAGTTGTTTGCCTTCTTTCTGTTTTCTGTGTCCCGGTCTTGTTATTTACTCATAAAATTAAAACTTACAATAAAATCCACTTAAAGTGGCAGGACAAAAGCTGTTTTTATGTTTTCGGATATTCCCGCTTTCTCAGGCATTGTTTTGGGATTTATTTTGTTTTCTCTGTAGCAGATCCTCATCCTGTTGCCTGACTTGAAATTGTCGGAGAGAGGTTCTTAGAAATTTGCTAATAAATATTGAAGTTTAATGTTAGCCTTAAAAGTGATATCGAGTAAAGTAGTTTAGGATTAAGGGGGACCACCATCACTCATCATCATTATATCTGAAATTAATTCACAATTAATCCAATCATCCTTAACACAATTAAAGTGCCTTCCTGATTCAATTTTTTATACGCCAACACCTCGAAAAGACCATCCGGAAGGATAATGCCAAACCAGTCATCACCGATTCCACTTGTTAAACAAACATCAACATAAATTTCCACTTCAATTATTGTTCCATGAAATATAACGAAAAAAACACACACGCTAAGGACCCGCAACAGGACCTCAAACAAGAGTTCCATTCCATCTGTACGAGTACAGTATGCATTTCCATTTCCGATGCGATGTTTCATGGGGTAGTTTCATCTTCTTTTTTCGCATGACCCAGCCTGGATGGGGCACACAATGCTGTTGGAACATTATTGAGGTCACGTTATAAAGTCCACTTCGACCGGGGTGTACAGTGAAACAGAGCAAAGCATTTTTCAGCAGAATCTGCATTCTTTAAAGCATCCCGGACTGAGCCGAGGAACAATAAAATATAAAGACTGCTATGGAATGTATGGGTTGGGTTGGGCTTTATTCCCAGTTTCACTTCGGAATGTGGTTGATCAGCTGCCATCCTGATGGTGCAATTTTCAATGGTTTGCGTGGATGTGGTGATGACGAGGTAGTACTCGCTTTTATTTTTGGTATGCCTAAGAGGAAAATGAATGGTTCCGCTATAATTAAAAAGCCGTAGTCACAATTTTTCAATAACTCGTATAAATCAGACAGAACGGATGACAAGGGAGTTGCAATAAATTACAATTTCATTGGAAGAAGAACAGTGCGGCACAGGACAGTGGTCAACAGTTCTGCGAAGATGATTTGTGTGACGGTTTTATGGTGCCAAATGATGGCTGTTCCAACCTTGTACCGGTTGTAAGGTACAGTAGACTGAGGATAGTTTATCTCCCCGTGGGTGACATATTTGCCTTGGGAGCATGTATACAACAAACATTAAAAATAATTATCACTTAGCAGTTGAATTTATTTTGAGAAAGATGTGCATTGAAGGAATGGTACTCTAGAGCATTAACATTACTTTCAAATTCGAATCAAGAGACAAGACACAATGAAAGAAGATCCATAAAGTGGATTATCTCAGCCGGGAAATGGTTGTAGGATATCCTAACGCTGGAGACCTAAACAAGATACTTTAAAATGAACAGAAACAATACCAATTTAAAGAAAAACTTTTTGAGGCCACATGGGACATTGAATGATCAGCGAACTCAACAATGAGGTTGAGACAACAAGAGCAGAGGGGTTCTAGCAAGGCGTTCTGAGCCAAATATTGATTATTAAAGAAGAAGTAAACGATATAGTCCGCGCATGGCAAATGATAAGAAATACCAGTCCGTGGACAAGGAAGAAATAAATAGGATCACCACAAAGACAGAAACTACGGGAACGAAATTTAAGTACTAGAGTACAGAAAACCTTCGGTCTTTACCAACTCTCGATGCCAAATGTAAGGGAGTTCAACTTGCTGCTCACTAGGGTATCGATCTTGAATTCGAAAGGATGCTAGTGAATCACAGAAAAATATTCCCCGTCGTGTCTTCATAAACAACTCCACGATATGCGAGGAGCAAGCTCTCCTGAAAGTGATTGCATAGCCAAAATCCTTAAAGTAGGAGGTCATCGAGCTAGTCAAAGAGGATACAATTTTCTAACCAATTTTAAGGGCGAACTTATCTCAATTAATGTATCAAGTTTGCTGATGGATACTTACGTTATCGGGCTCATCAACGAAACCACCCATCTGAACAAAAAAACACTCTCAAGTGTGCATCCGTCTTCCCTCCTGTACTGACCAATATTACCACTCGAACCGACAAGATCAATCTGGGATATGTACACAATCTCAGCGTTACCTACATAGAACT
Organism: Pocota personata; assembly: GCA_963082735.1. NCBI lineage: Eukaryota > Metazoa > Arthropoda > Insecta > Diptera > Syrphidae > Pocota > Pocota personata. The sequence goes on from OY720430.1 coordinate 9,075,037, forward strand.
CAAAAGATAGGGATATCTCCAACAAAAGATGCGATAATTTGTCTAGTTGCTGTACTTACTGCATGGTGAGAAATTCACAGGAAAGTCGATATATCTGCCACTCTTATCGCAGACCCGCCTACCTATGATCTACGAGGCTTAGATTTTTGAAGGGGGAGTTAACAAAGGACATCTGATAGAAATCAAAGTCAAGTCGGTCAGTTCGTGTTCTCACGATATCGGTGCAATGGAGTCGAGGGCGCAGCGGAGTTGAGCCTCATGTATATTGTCTCATCAGCTATTTGGATCGCGACATACTCGTAGATGGCTTCATAGTAGAAAAATTGTAAATTTAAGTTTAAGTAAGTTCTTAGATCGGAAATTGTACGCATTAGACATAATAAAGTTAAATCTATTCGATTGGACTTTTTTTGGTGTCGTGGTGACCGGTTGGTGGTTACGAGTATTAGCTGGACCTCGCTCTCGAGTTTTTTTTTTATTTAAAGTAACTCCGGTTGTTCTAACTTTCACTTGTGTTATAGTATGTACGAGAACCTTATAATTTCTGTTACATAAGACCGATGGCTGATGGGTTCGCGAACTGAGATACTCAACAACGAGTCATCTTCTCACTAGTGGTAGCACTGACTGCGGCACTCTTTAGCAGTATAAATGTCACTTCGTTTCAATAATAATTTCATTTTGTTATTACTGTGGTAGGGTAATAGTATCTGTGGTAGGGTAAACATCACCATGTCAGTCGAAATCGGAAATTCTCGTAATTTTTAGCACAGCGCCGTGAAAACCCTACAAGGCTGACCCTTGATACTAAGTCTTTGCTGGACTATGTAGTAACAAATATTGTTCAATGTGAAGTAAATGTCCGAAACGATCTCAAAATTAGTGATCATGAATCTATTGAATGCAAAATAAACATGAATGGTGATAATATTGTGTACAACAAAAAAGTAATAAGATATTTAAAATATAACAGATTTCAATTTATTCAAGAGATAAGAAGAAGTGAAATAAATCGGATTAGTATCTTAGTTCAATGTGATAATCAAACAAGTGATATATTTGAAAATGTATTTTTAAGCGTAATAAATAAATTTATAGTAGAAAAATCGTTTATATATGGAAAGCCTAAATGGTTTAATAGTCAATTAAAAAATAAAAAAAACATGAAAGTCCAAAGACTTGGAAAAATACACCAAACTCAGAAATGAATATTAAATATAAAAAAGTTTAATTAAGACTGAACGTTTATTAAAAATAAACTCAGTAGAGCCAGTGATCAAAAGGTTATGTGGCGATTAGTTAAAACGCTAGTGTTGGGGAAAGTTACAGAGGATATCAAGTGCATTGAATTCAGTGGGTCAAAAGTGAAAGATGATAAAGTGATTGCTAATAAATTTAATCAATATTTTATTGAAAGTATTAAACAAATAAATGATGATATCCCAAGTGTACCGAGGATTAGTTATGTTGACTATAGACAAACAACCTTTAAATTCAAATCATTAGATTCCATTGGTGAACTCTTAAAAATAGTAGAAATGCTTCCTAGCAAAAGTGACCATAATTTTATGAACAAGGAGATGCTAATAGATAGTTTTAATTTAGTGGATCCTGCTTTCTTGAATAGTAAAATAGAAAACAAGTAAATAGAAAACTTCTGTTATAGTCCCTATTCAAAAAATCTCAGACTCAAATGCACAAGAAGATTTTGGTAAAGGTTGCAGTGGCGTGGGGTGAAATTTCAAGAGAGGGAAGCCGAAAAAATGTTAACTAAAATGTTTTATTCAAGACTTATCATTTTGGTGCTTATTCGAAACACAGACTTAAGATATGTAATCTAAGCCACCTTTGTTATACTTTAAGTCATTGGAATTTACGTAGACAATGACCTCATCGCATAAAAAAGTGGCTTCGAAAGAAGCCGTTCTGGGCAGAATAATCTATATAAGTTATTGATAACTCGGAGCGTTGTTAAATATAAAAAATTTAGCAATTACAATTATGTACTACCTATTTGTACTCTAAAGCTATCCTACGATTCTTTTTTACGAATTCTGCTAAAACCCTTTCATAAAAATTTGAGTTATTTTTAATTTCTAAAAGAAGGAGCTTTTCGGTAGACAAGAGTGCCAGGTTTGAGAGTCTTTCTTCTTTGTGGGAATTTCTCAAGTGTGGACTATTTTTAAAGTCGAAAAAGATCTTTCGACAGAGGCCACAGTCAAAGGCAGGGTTAAAAAGATTTCACACAATGTTAGAGTTTGAGGAAAAGTATCTCTAAGCATTTCCGTATTAAAATGCTTATAAAGTTAAAAAACCTCAAGCTCTTTAAGTGAAGGGGTAGTGTATAAAACGTTGAGTTCATTTTTTAAAGTAGTAACATTAAAAATTCCATAGAATAGAAAAAGATATTTTGTAATCCGGCATTAAATTAGAAAAATATTCAAATTTTGATTTGTTTAATAAATCAAAGAAAATATATGAACTAAATGAACTATACCTATCCTTAATCTGACTTGTAACATTATCTATAATTGCTACAAAAATTCGGCTATAATTTGTATTTGAATCAATATTAAGTAGTCGGCGTTTGCGTGGAGGTACTGAGCAGTTACTTACGCTCTCATAGATTGAGTCAAATGAGTTTAAAAATTCAGAATGAATCCATGACTCAAAACCCTCGATCTCTTGCTTCGCAAGCTCTATGTCAGTTTGTTTATTTTGAACTAAACTAAAAAGAATATCTGTTTTTGCAAATATGACCGAAGTAACATGCAATAAAAAACAGAACTCTTTGTCCTGCAGTTTGTACAACAAACTTTCGGACATAACCAGAGTATCGTTATTCCATTCTCCTGGTTCACATAAAATCTGTTCAAAAGTTTTTTATAACATCTTCTATGTAATTGAATAAGACGTTCGCTATAAGCGAATGATATTGCAATCGAGTCTCTGATACCCCGGACTGCCAGCTCTTGTTTTCCTAGAAGAACTACAGTGTCTATGAAACGCTTAATTAAATCGCGATTGCGATCAACTTTTCTATTATGACCCTCGTAGGAATTCCCTAAAGAAGTCTCTATGCGATATTCGCCAAATTCATGCAAATGCAAGCAGCTGCGTATATGCTTTTCCGTTTGAATATGTTTTTTGGGAGAATTAATAAAATTGTTTATATTAAAAAAACCTGTGTGACTCCAAACACTAGGAGAATTAGAAAAAAGAACACAAGGAAGATTCTTTTTTGTAAAAAGACTCATGAAAATCTTTCTGATACCCATCCTTTCGCGTATAATCAATTTTCATTGATGGTGTCGAGCGACCTAGTTCTATAACTTTTTTTTTTTACAAAAAAGAAAGCTTACTAAACTCGAAATTAACTCAAAAAATTAACTAGAGACATCTTGTCTAAGAATAATAAGAATGTTCAATGGGGCACCTCTTGAGTAGATTTATAATTACTTACTTGGTATATAGCTGAGCTCACTCACTATTTTATAATAATTTAATAATTTAAAACACTAACTTAACTACCAATATGTAACAGCTAAATTTTTTAAAATTTTCTAATAATTAGCAGTCGCAAAAACCACAAAAATTTGCATCCAAATTTTCAATAAATCACGCACAATGCAAAAAAAAAAATTATGCAACGAAATTATACCCAACAAGTAAGAAAAACCTCAAACGCCGTTCGAACCACTACATCACCCAATAACCCGATTTTCGTCGGCTTATTTTGTTGCCTACAATAAAAAAAAAAAACTCCTTCGAACTAAAACCTTTCTACTCCACCAATGTTCATCCACAAAAGCCGAGAAATCGCGGGTTATTTTCCTCATAAACGAATGTATGTTAGACAAAGAAGTCGCAAATAAACTTCTACTATATGCCAGAAAGGAATAGAGTTGAAAGTTCGCACGAGTACTGTGAAGAAATGAATGCATAAGCCGGAAAATGAACGGCTTCTTAAAAAAATTCATTGCACCCTGTGTGCGAGTTTGTGTATGAGTAAAAATGAATAAACAACCGAAGTGGTCGCAGCATTTCATCTTCGAGCGTGTATAAAGTTATGAAAAATGATTTGATGAACAAATAATTGAATGTGATGGTTGGCAAGTCGCAAAATAAAAATTTTTGATATTTGAAAAGGGAAGCCGGAAGGAATCGGCTTGTATGGACGCCACGCCACTGAAAGGTTGTTCATATTCAACTTGAAAGATTCATGGACGAAAACAGCATAATTCTGGAAGAGCAATCCGGATTCAGGCGCAGACACTCGTGTGAGACAGTTCTTAATCAGGTCATAGCAAACTGGAAGGAGAATCTACACAACAGCAAGGAGATAGCAGCTATTTTTCTGGATTTAAAGAGAGCGTTTAAGACGGTGAATAGGGTAATATTTCTAAAGAAGTTATACAATTATGGGGTAAGAGGTGTTGAATTTGAATGGTTTAAATCATATTTGTTAGATCGCAAACAAATTGTAAAATTTAATAATGAACTATCTGATCCATTGGATTCCGAAATAGGAGTGCCTCAAAGGTCTATACTTGGACCTCTTTTATTTTTATTGTACATTAACGATATAAAGAAAGTCATAAAATATTTTAAAATTAAATTGTTTGCTGATGATGGTCTTATATTTTGTAACATAATGTAGCATAATAACTACGCTCCAAAAGTATGCAACACATTCCGAAGTGTCTTTTCATTCGAGGTTCGTGTACGGATTATGTCTAAGACGACGTCGCGGAATTAAGAGAGAATTATAACCGCAAGAGATTATTGACTGCGGCTGTCATCTTGGAATTATTACATCAGAATTTTCTTGTTCCAGTGGTCGAAGAATTGGCTAGAAGTTTCTGGCTATCAGAAATGCGACTGTATAAGGACAGATGGCGATCGAGGCAAGGCAGTTGGTTTTCGAACTGCACGAAGAGATTGGAAAAGTGATAATGGGCGAAGTTGTAGTTTTGTGATAGATTGAAAGTTAAGAGTTAACAAGAAGAAGTAATTAGTTTGGATTTGTGAATTAAGTAATTGAAATGAGATAAAGTGATTTGAGAAGAAAGAGTTTTTGTAAGGAAAGAATTTGCAAAGAACAGTATAGTGTGAACTTGAGTTGTTCTATAAACTAGAAAATAAAGAAATAATCTCACAGAATAACGTTTTGTCTACTCGAGCCGTAGCTCGCATATTACAATATGTAGAGGAGAACGAACTTAGGGATAGTATAAGAAAACTTATGTATGATATAAAAAATATAAAAAGGTACTTGGACACCAATCAGCTTAAGTTAAATATTGAAAAAACCAAAGTAATGCTATTGCCTAAAAATGACGAAATAAACAGACTTGGAGATTTTGAATAGATAGTTAGATAGTAATTTAAATTTTAAAAAGCATTTTGAAAATACATTTAAAAAAATATCCATGAAAATCGGTTTCTTTCGTAGAATCAGAAGGAAATTATGTATTCCAATGGCAATTAAAATATACAATACCGTGATTAAGCCCCATTTTGAGTATTGCCCGACAATATTATTATTGAGGTTGGAAGGTATGATTGACAGAATGCAAAAATTACACAACAAGGCTATGCGTTGAATTCTCTATTGTAATCGATTCACTTCTATAAATATTATGCTTGAAATGTTGAAATGGTTAACTATTAAGCATAATGAATACGCTTATATTTATATTTAAAATTAAAAATAATTTATTGCCAACTTATCTAAGTAGTCGTAGGTAGACTACAACGATACAATTTACAATTGTTTAGAAACAACAGAACACAAAATATGCTTTTTTATAAAGGTTTAAAAATATTCAATGATCTTCCTAATAGTGTTAAAGTAGAGACTAATATAAGAATATATAAAAGTGCAATAATAAGATTTGTAAAAAACAATTATTAAATCCAATAAGCAACATGTTACTTCTATGTAGCAAATTCTGCTAAATAAAATGTTATCAATCAATTCCCCCAATAAAGTACTTCACCTAAAGAAACTTTCGAAGACAGGTCATCGAATCGTCAGGATTCTGGGCCTTCGTATGCTATGGTCATAAAATTAGCTTGCTTATTTCAACAACTGTGAAAGAGCTGTGAAGACGACCCCCGCCCAGGGCTTCCTGTGTCAGTGGTCACTCAAGAAATCGTCGGAAATGTTGAAAAATTAGTTCTGGCCGACCGAAGAATAAAAATGTGGCAGATATAGCGGACGGATCAACATGTTAACTTTGCATCTGACTGTAAATTTTCACATAACTGGTCATAACTTAGAAGTTGTACATCAACTCATTTGTGTAGAGATGATGCAATAATAAATGAATTGATTAATTGATATTCTTTGAAGATACTGATTTCCAATTCGATTCGTCAATTATTAAAATTGTTTACAGTATGAAGCTGCGAAGCCCTTAAGACGCTTTTCTGCAGAAGGTAATTTTTAAAAATATGTAGCTATTACAATGTATAGTATACTCGTAATCTATTGAATTTGCTGACCAAACACGTTTCGAACGTTACAAAATTAGGCTAAGGATGAATAATCAAGCGCTATCTAGAATTCGGATCATTGGATATTATACGGGAAGTCGGTCGTAAATACTCCATGGCTGCGAAACTAAATGGATTTAGGGGTATTTTCAAAAGCAAAATATTTTGTTGGAGTATTTTTTTTTTTTTTTTTGAAGTCCAAAAAGAAATTTAACAAATTTTAACCACACATAGAGGAAAGTTACAATTCGTCTGGAACGGATCGTATGATACTCTATGCTTCATCCTCTAACTCATCCCTAATAATGTTCGCGTTGGATAAACATTACTGGGAATCCACCGTCGCTTGAAGTAATTTACAAATGATCCCAAATTTTCCGACGCGGTGATATGAGCGCAAAGGGCACCGAGCGTCATGGACGTCCAATCGAGGTCACCACACCAGAAATGGTCAATAAAATCCATCGTATAGTGATAGACGATCGGAGTATTAAAGTGTGAGAGATTTCTGAGGCTGTAGGCATCTCAAATGATCGGGTGCACAACATTTTGAAAAATTATTTGGATATGAGAAAGCTGTCGGCGCGATGAATGCCGCGATTGCTCACTATGGACCAAAAACACCTCCAACATCGCCACACTGGACCAAAAACACCTTCGACATCGCAACAGTGAATTGCGCTACGAACTGCTTCCCCATCCACTAAGTTCTCCAGATTTAGCCCTCCATTTTCTGTTTCCAAATATGAAGAAATGGCTTGGAGGTAAGAGATTCAGAGGTTATCGCAGCAACAGATGCCTATTTTGCAGAGTTCGACAAATCTTACTACTTAAAAAAAAATTTTCACAACATTGTCTTATAAAAAAGAGGGTGTAGATGCAACCGAACGTCACGGATTCTTATTAGATATTCGCGATAAGACATAACCATCAGCACAAAGAACTTTGAGAAAAGCAAAATATGTATTTTTTTTTAAGTAACAGACTAACCACAAAGTGGGCGTGGTCATGTACAATGTATGGACGAAATGTAGAGAAATTTAAATCCGTGTTATTAAGACAATGTTTTTCAGTTTCTAGCAAAAATATTGAAAAAAGAATTTTTTTTAAAGTACGCCCACTGTCTGTCGGCGAATTTCAAAAAATGTTTACACTTGTACTGCTTTGTGTTGTGCAAAGCTTATATATGAAGTTTCATCTCCCTAAAAATGTAAGCCTTAAAAGTCGGACAAAAGGATGGACGGACATGGCTAATTCGACATTACTTTCTATGCTGATCACAAATAGGTACTTTGTTACAAACTATAGTATATAAAGAATGACTATGCTAAACGCGTATCCGTAAAAGCTGGCAAAAATCATTATTAGACGGCAAAGCGTATGGGTATTGATATTGATGCATGCATTTCACTACTGTCGAAAATTGTTTTTTTAGCCCGACGAGAACAGCAAAGCGTAGTTTATAAAAACATATCTACTCAATTCTACTCTAAAAACCAGTTTGCACTGGTTCCATGTATTGTATACAATATAAATTTAGTAATGGAAATTTAATAGGTAGTATATTGAAAACGCTAGGCATAGTAACTGATGATTGTTGTCTGCCGTATGGTGTTTACAGGAAACCTTGTGCTCTTCGTCTGGTGTTAACATCTTTTTCGAGAGGCTGCTTATACTGTCGATCATATTAGTATTCGTCAATAACCGTGAATTCAAATAGTTGTTTAAGACTTAAAGGTTCTTGCTCTGAATGTAGCATTTCCGTATTTCTTCAGCAATTTGGTCCACATTTCGCGCATATTAAAATTTTTAAAATCTGGTTCTGCAATCGTTGTACATCCATCAAATAGCTCAAAGTCGTATTGCCCCATGCTAGTTTACCATATCTTAGTACAGACTCTACTAATGAAAAGTACACTTGTTTCAGGACACTGTAGTTGGTGCAGTCGTCCGAAGTCGTTTACACAGTTGTGCTAAGTGTAGATCCTATTTGAAGAAACAGTCCAAGATATTTGTAGCTTTTTACGTCTTCAATGATGTCTGTGCAAGCATCATTCGGCTTCAGATGTTCTTGTTGTGCGTTGTGGTGCAGACATTGTGTTTGGGGAAATTTAGTTTGAATTTTGGTTTTGACTACGGATTAACTTTTTTTTTTTAATTGATGACAAAGTCGAACCCCGACTGCATAATTTTAGTTGCTGTTCTTAAATCTCTTTGGCTTACTACGATTGCCATATAGTCCGCATAAGCAAACTCCAAACTTTTTGCAGGACTGTTAACAGATCGTTTACATATATTATGAATAACAGTGATCTTAAAATTGAGCCTTGGGGCACTCCGTACGTTATTGGTTTTTGCTATTTCTTCGATTTTATTCGTAAAACTGTATATCTGTTGTATCGTAGAGTGCTGCCTTCGAAAACAAAATTGATAGTTTGAAATCAGCTTTTTCCTTTATTTAAAGGTTTTGCGAGCACTTTCTCAAACTCTTTTGATATCATTGGCAATAGCGAGATAGGTCTGTAAGATGATACTTCATTTGGTGGTTTACCGGATTTGGGAATCATTAGGACATCAGCAACCTTCCACAAACTAACATATTTAAGCTTGAATGTGGCATTTATTAAAATTTTTATTTTAATAATTGCCTTGCTTGGTAAGTTCTTTAGTATGTCACCAGATATAAGATCATATCCAGGACTTTTCTTTGCAATTATTTCATGCTTAATTAAGTTGCATATTTCGTTAGGAGTTAAGACCTCTTCTGATATCCATTTTCAACTGATTCTTTAAATATGATTTCTAGGTACATAGTATGCGAAGAGGATGGCTTTGCAATTTAATTGATGTGATCACAGTCGTTATAAATAGAAACCCTTCTCCTAAACAACTTCAAGGGTAAGATTTCCAAAATCGTCAACAACACAGTTCAATGGTGCCAGACCCAACAGCTTTGGCTGCTTTGTAGAGAGAAATTTATAATTAGATGGTAACGACAGACAAAAGAACGAGTAATGAAAGCGAAGAAAACTGCAATGAAGAAACTAAATTCGTCTTTATTTGTTGAGGGTACGAAGAATAATGTTTTCATAAATGATTGCTTCACAAGTTATACTAGAGCTTTATTTATGGAAGCTAAAAAAGTTAAAGCTGAAAGAAACTACAAATATTTGTGGTTTAAAAATTCGCGGATTCTAATGAGAAAAGCTGAAAAGGGTAGGGTTGTTGCTATTAGATCGTTTCTTGATCTTTCAGCACTGAAAGACTAATTGTCTTCTATTTCACCTAAATATAATTTAGTATGTCTTTTTTGAATATCAATGATTATCTTTTTAGCAACAACCCAACCCCTAATACAATTGTAAACATTAATGATAACCAATTTTTTTGTAATTCAAATAATTGCAACTCTTTTTTTGTTGTGCATCAGAACATTCGTAGTTTGCGGCAAAATTTTGATTTGTTAGTGTGCAATCTAGAAGCGCTTGTATTCTTACCCCATTTGATATTTGTAAGCGAGATATGGATTTTTGATTGCGAAAAAGATGATTATCATATTCCGGGTTATAATTTGTATGTTAACCCTAATGAAAAGTATGCTGCAGGTGGAGTAGGAGTTTTTGTAAGTGATTACCTGGATTCTGGTAGCTATAAAGTAAATCGTCTTAATTTGTTGAGCGCGGATGTAATTGAATTGTCTTGCAAGTTATGTGATGATGTTTTTAAATTTGTTTGTGTATACAGATTACACCTCTATGATATTCAAGTGTTTTTGAATGAATTTTCAGTGCTCTTAAGAAACGAAAAAGTAGATAATCTTATTTTCCTGGGTGATTTTAATATAGACATTTTAACTCCCAGTACTTTAACGGAAATTTATCTTGCTACAATGGCTGAGCATGGTCTATCACCTTTTATAAACGAAATTACTAGACCAATTTCAGGCACTTGTCTTGACCATGTATTTGGACGGTTTAAAAAAATATCCGTAAACGAATGTGCTGGTATTAATTTTGATCTCCGCATTACTGATCACTGTATGACTGGTATTCTCTTCAGTACGTTAAATACTAAGAAACCAGCGAAGCATACTTTGTCATCTACGGTAACGAAAGTAAACTTCGACTTGCTTAATATTGAACTACGTTCCGAAACCTGGGAGGAAATATATGAGGAAGTTAATGCTTCTAAGGCTTATGATCTATTTTTATCATTTCTTCAGAATTACATAAGTAATTTTACATATACTATCGTCCGTAAAGAGTCTGAAAAAAGGTTAAAGCCTTGGATTACTTATTCTGTGTTAAAAAAAATTAAGCTTAAAAATAAATTAAGAAAAAAGTGCTCCAAACATCCTCTTAATACAGCGCTGAAAAATCGTTTCAGAATATTGAGTAAGGAAGTAAACAACGATATAAGGACAGCTCGAAATAGATACTTCTACTCTAAAGTCCGTAACGCACTTGGTAATCCAAGAAAGGAATGGAAGGCTATAAATAGTATCATTGATAGCAACTCTCCCAATATCTCCAAAGCTATATGTCTATGTAATGATGGTGTTATTATTGATGACCCTACAACAGTATCAAACATATTAAATGATTACTTTTCTTCGGTTGGTCTGATGTCTTTTTCAAGTGAGTCTCCTACATATTGTAATGGCTGCGTTAGGTCCCATTTAGTCAACGACTTTGCTATAAATAATAGCTTCTTTTATGAAGAAATAACAGGCTTAGAATTGTATAAAATTATCTGTTCCCTTAACAGCTCAAGATCTTGTGGTTGTGATGGAATTTCCAACCCTACCCTCAAGAGCATAGCACTTAATGTTGTAAACATATTAGCTTATGTTTTTAACTTAAGTATTTCAACCGGCGTCTTCCCAGACAAATTAAAATGTGCTAATGTGATCCCTCTTTACAAAAAAGGTAGTAAGAGTGACAAAAACAATTACAGGCCAATTTCTTTATTGTCATCAGTCTCTAAAGTCTTTGAAAAAGCCATTAAGAATAGAGTTTTGAGATACCTGGCAAAAGTTAATTTCCTAAGTCCTGCTCAGTTCGGTTTTAGGGAAGGCCTTTCTACAGAAGATGCCCTCTTGGAATTCTGCTCCTTTATTTATAAAGCTCTGGATGATAAAAAATGTTGCGCCGGGCTTTTTGTAGACATTACCAAAGCTTTTGACATGGTCAACCACAGAGTTCTACTAAACAAACTGCACTATGCAGGATTTCGTGGATTTATGCACAACTGGATATAAAGGATAGAACTCAAAAAGTTGTAATAGGTAACTTTGTTAGCAGACCAAAAACTATGAACTTAAGTGTACCCCAGGGATCAGTCCTTGGTCCAATACTGTTTCTTATTTACATCAACTCATTATTTAGTCAACCGTTTAAAGGGAATGTTACAGCTTTTGCAGATGATCTGGGCATTGCATACCGCTCGGATAGTCCTCTTAACTTAAGCGCGGACATAAACCATGATGTTCACCTCCTGGAATTGTGGTTTTCGGAACACAAACTAGTTGTCAGCAATAAAACTAAATTACTTCACTTCAGTCTTAATGTGCAAGAGTCCCTAAGCTTCGAAATTTTCTTTCATGCAAACAATTGCGAATGGTCAAATGCGTCAAATTGTGTCTGTACTGAAGAAGCCACAAGGACAATGTTGTTTGAGCAGGCATCTTGTAACACATGCTGTTTTAAAATTGAAACAATTAATCAGTTTAAATATTTAGGCATCACTTTTGAACAAAATATGAGTTGGTCCAAACATATTTCGATTCTGAAACAATATTTACGATCTTCAGTACGAAGCTTTTATCGCCTTAGACAATTCTGTGACAAAAATACTTTGAAAACAGTATATTATGGAATATTTCAATCAAAACTACAATACGGAATAAGTTGCTGGGGTGGCGCTTACCAAACGAAGATTGAACCATTGATTGTTTTGCAAAAATGTGCTATAAGAAAAGTATGTGGGGTAAATCGTTTAGCTCCTTCTATAGTTTTGTTCAGAGCATTGAAAATTCTGCCACTAAAACATTTGTACTATTTCAAAGTTTGAAAAATTTTTTTTATGAGAGGTGGCTATTTACAGAGCCCTATTTCAAACAATCGCAATTTGCGAAGCAATTCAACTAATGCTGTCATTATTCCTCCTTTCCGTACTACTCTATTCAAAAACTTTTACTCCATCGTGTCGTGCAAACTATTTAATCAACTTCCTATAAATATCCGAGGAATAAGATCATTGTCCCTATTCCTAAAATACGTAAAGATATGGCTTCTTGATTTTGATCACGAGGAAATTAAAGTTCTGCTGCCCTATGTTGTCTAAACATGTACGTTACATTGTTCTATTGCTGTTTTATGTACAAATTAATGTTCTTTTAAATTTACGTTTTCTTTCTTTTTTATTGTTAATTTTCTGTAAAAATATGTATAAATTCATAAAATGTTTTTCTTTTAAAATTAATTAATCAATTCACCCCACACTTCCAAGCTATTTTTTCTGAAGTGACATTATCACTATTTGTTACTACACAAATACAAATGTCACTACCAATTCTTGTACTTAATATTGTTATGGTAGATTAAGTAAATACAAAGTTTGTTAAGTCAAGAATCATGAAAAATAAATAAATAAATTAAACTTGATAATCCTAGGCAGGAAGCAGGAGCATATAAAGTGTGGGAATGAGATCATAAAGTGCTAAAATCAGTTTTGCGTCACTTTGTATTTTATTTAATTTCAAAATTTTGCAATTGAGATACACAAACATTTTAACTCAAATGGGGAATAAATATCATTTCACTTTAAGTGTAGGCATCTGAGAGACGTCCCTCCACTGACAAAAATTTTTAGCACTCACATCCATGGCGTATACTTAAAATTTGTTTTCCCTCTGTACGAGTAGATTCTCGTTCCACGTGTACCAATTAGGTATTCATCAAATATAACTGTATTTGTTTAGTCTTTGTGAGACAAAACTTTTGCAATAAGAAATCTCTTCTCGACCAAATGACAGCAGCAACAGAGCACGAGCTGAAGCAGTGAAACTTCTCTGCCGGATATTACTCACTGAACAACTGGCAGCAACTTGATGTGGCTGCTGCGTCCGTCAACATCCTAACCTCTGCAATATACTCACATACAAAATCTGTGAAACTTATCACCACCATTGCTGTGCGAAAATCTTCAACTAATTCCACCGCATTAACGCAGACCGTTTCACCACACAATGGGAGCAATAAACGGAGGGAGGGACTCCTTGTGCGACGTAGTACCCACTCGTAAAAACCACCAAGGATGCTAGAAAAGAGCAACTTGTAGAATAATATATATGTACTCGTACTTCGTTCCACTTTTCCATCCTCTTCGAGTTGAAGTATTTGCAATGGTTTTTGGTGGATGGAGGCTTTGGAAGGTGTTTTTCGACAGAGGGGGCAAAGTTTTCTTCCTTCTTTTTGGCGTAAACAAAAGATTGTGACGAAAGTTTTGAGGACACTTGGGTCAATATTGACTTTTATGTGCAGAGGAGATTGTAATCTACTTTTACTTGGTGACGTGCAGAATGTATCAATGAGTTTTGTCTATTACGGACGAGTGTGGTCAGTATTGAAAAATATTTTGAACAACAAAGTTCGAAGGTTTTTGGGAGTTAATATTAAATATTACACTCAGGGTGGGTACTCGTATTGTTTTGGTTTAATTTTATTTTTGTATGCCAATGGCGGACTAGACTTATTGGGATCAAATTTTCAAATTAAGAGAAGAAAAATATGAGATGTCTGAACTTTTTATGGAAAACGCCAGACGAGAGTTAAAGCACTTCTGAGCAGTGATGAGTTTACGAACAACTTTAGGGAGGGAGGAAAGTAGAAATAAATTCGACTACGACTAACCTGGGCTGCGGCAACAAAATAATGTGCAAAACTGCACCTACATATATGTAAATCACTCAGATATAAGATTTAAATAAAATCGTTATTTTTTAATCTGTTAAATTAAAAAAAAAAATATTTTTAAGATTTTTCAAAATTTGGTAAGCCATATTCGTGTATGTGGGATTGGGTCCAGAGAGACAAACAGACAGACGATACCCTACATCTAACAGAACACAACATAAAGATCACGTGACATGACCAACAACTGTTCAACCATCCGACGACCAAGCGGCACATAACAGACAGCGCAACAAAGTACATAGTGGCCACACATGCAAGTAAGCGAAGAGGACGATCACAGTAGAACGAACAGCACACGACACCGACCTACATAATACACACACGCGCTAATGTACCAACGAACGATAAACGAAGATACACACATGTACAAACACTGACAAGCGACAGCGATGAAACGCCACGGACTAGACTAATATCAGTTAGTCTTCTAACTATCATTCAGCCAGTAGGAGCTAAAAAGCGGAGTGTAAGAATTATCAAATAAAGTGAAATAAATTATAATGGTTATGATTTAAAAGTGTATTTTATTGTACTGATCCCACATGTACATGTCAAATATTGCTCAAATATTGATTTTGAACAAAATCGATAAAATTATAGGCTGGAAATAGACAATTTTCAGAAATCGGGTAAGAAGCAAAATACAGTTAAATGAATTTTTTGGAGAAAACCTGGCACGCCATCAGATAGTTTATATCTGCCGTAAACAAATATCGAATTTGATTAAAATCGTAAGATCCGTTTTCCAGAAAATCATTTTTTTTTTTTCAGAATCGGCCCTCAGATTGAGTTAGGTTACGTTAGGTGGCTGTCCCCGATACACTTAGACCTTAGGTTAGGTACATTGAAATGACACAAGAAGATCCAAGAACCCTACATGACTAGTTTCTTCTTAAAGAAAGATATTAACCGGTGCAGTATTAACCATTTTCTGCTCCGAATCTATGTGCAGAACCATCTAGATCCAAAGACAAAACTCTCTATTTTGTAAATGTCAAGTCTGGCTAATTCGTTAAGATATTCATAGGGTTTTTCTTCTCAACATTGATAAGGCAGGACAGGTGCACAAAAGGTGAGCAATAGTTTCCTCCTCCTCTTCATCTTTATAGCCATTTTAATAGCATGTCTACATATAATATTATTATATAATACTAATGCGTGTACGTTTGTCAATGGGTGTCTACGCTACATCTTAAGGATATTCTGACCAAACCGTATCTCTAACGAACAGCTTTATCAGAGAACAGGCCATGAAGCTATAGGCACAACCATATGACGACGAAAGTGGCAGTGGATCGGTCAACGTCTCCGAAAGGGTGACAGGTCCATAGCTAACCAAGCGATGCTAGTAGATGGCAGGATAAGCGGCGGCCCTAGGAGTACGTGGAGGAGAACATTTGAGAAGGAAGCACGACAACTGGGAAAGAGTTGGGGAGAGCTGAGGCACATTTCCAGAAATCGCAAACGATGACGCGTAGACGTTGTAGAGGGACTAGGACCCACAAGGGGATACAGGACATAAAAAGAATGCGTGTATGTCCAGAAGTCTTTCCGTTCACTTCAGATCCAGGTTCGGCCAGATTTGTCTCGACGAAAGATAAGTATTGATACTATTTCACCTGCTATTTGCCATTTTTCTAGCTTCAGTATCAAGGCGGAACTTTATCGATTCTAAGGAAGCGAGCGTCTCCTCTCTAGTTCCGACCTGCACTCTATTTTTCCAGCTCATCCACTCTGCAGTTGCCTGGTATGTTGCTGTGTCTTGGAGTCCAGCACAGAGATATGTCGCAACTGTCAGCGATCTCGTTAATAGACCTGCATCATAGCTTTACCAACTTGGATCATATTGTCGGCGATTCCAAGGCTTTTATAGCTGCCTGACTATATGCGCTCTCCTCTACTACGTTAATTGAAAGCCAAGCTGCAGCTTCTCGTATAGCCGTAATATCCGCCAGAAATGTTTACATCAGATGCAATAGAGAAGACTACTGTACTCGTACCATATGCTGTCTTAGATCCTTTTAGCTTCGGAGGGACGATACATGGTAGCTTGTATCTTCTTGTGAACAGAATAAGTTCGGTTTTTCCGTCGTTAACTACTGTTGCATATATACGAGATCCAAATCTCGTGATGTAAGGCATTGTTTTGAATGGTGCACGATCGTACAGCGGACTGTACATATTTCAAGTACTTCTAGAGCTTTTTAACCACTAATTAAAAATAATATTTACTTGTTTGCACATACGAGTATATACCATTTTTTTTTTTTTAATAGGAATGTGGGCACGCCCAAATGGCGTATAGGCACTGCGACTAGAAAGATCTATCTTTTTCGGGCAGCAGTACTTCAACTTTCCTTACGAAAGCTATAATTACAGCTGTGGAGGAGTTCCTTAAGTCTAATGGATATATTATCTACTTAAGGAAGAAGCTTCTCCTACTTCTACATAGAACTACATACTCACATAGTACGTGTTCTGCAGTTTCTTCGTCTTCTAGGCAGAGGCGGCAGGTGATATCCTCTTAAATTCTCATTTTATTAAGGTGGTAGAGTAATTGACAGTAAGGAAGCTCACAAGCCTTCTTATGTCGCTTCTGCTATATTTTAGGATATCAACTCTCTCTTTTAGCTTGTCTGAGACCTTGTTAGTTATTCCAGTGGGAAATGCACATGTTGCGTTCCCAACTGTTTAGGGTCAGTTTAAAGGCAGAATCAGATATTCCGCAAAAGGGTTCAGGTCCAATGAACAACTCAGAGAACCTTTACTGGCTATTAGATCTGCAGTTTCATTGCCGTCAACGGCTACATGACCCAGTACCCACTACAATTTCACTTTATTGTATCGGGCCAAATTTTATAAACTGTCGAAGTAGCTTAGAACCGATTTTAAACTGAACTTTATGAGGTAGGAGATCAATGCTTTAAGCGCCGCTTGGCTGACTGTAAATATGTGAATAGCGGCACCTTTGATACCTGAGTGCAAGTCTATATTAGCTCAGGTCTCGATAGCGTAAAGCTCGGCCTGGAAAGCACTAGGACTCTTTCCAAGTGATTTCGTAATCTTATAATTGGGTCCACACACACCAGCGCTAATTCCTGAATTAATTTTTAATCCATCGGTATACCAAACGAATCCTTTTGGATCAAGCAACGGTCCGCCATTATTCCATATATCACGGCTTGGGATCTCAATCTCAATCTATCTACCAAAGTAGAGATCCACATGATCCCATGTACTGTTAACACCCGATTTTCAAAAAAGTGTGACGGAGTAAGACCGATTATAGCCTCTATGGCTGTTGTGGGACAGTTGTGCATAGAACCTGTTGTTGATGGTTGTGACCTCCTTGATTTCCGTCCACCAGACAATGGACGCGTATGTAAAGATGGGACTTACCACCGTGATATACAACCAGAATATGGATAGACTCCAGGTTTTGCCATACATACGGCGACAGGCCCATATGGCAGTGATCGCCTTGACAATTTGATGCTCAAAATGGGAGTTTCAATTAATTTTCCTCCCCAGGACAATTCATAGATATTTTACTCATCGGAAAAACTAATAGTTGTGCCATTTAAAGTCACAGAACCAATGTCCAGTATTCTTCTTCTTGTAAACGGTATAACGACTGCCTTGCTGGGGTTAATCGATAAACCCTCGCCAGCACAACAATCTGAGACTGCAAGGAGTGCATTTTGCATGAGTTAACACACATTGTCTTCATCTTTGCCTTTGATGTTGATTGTGTCATCAGTACAAAAATTTGTTAAGTGCGTTGACACTGCATTAACTTTCCTTACTCTTCTCACTAATTATTCCAATTTAGATACTTTAATAACTTCACCCAATGTTTTGTTATTTTCAGCAACTAAAGCACATGAAGAAGATTAAAAGACTCCCCATTCAAATACTTACATTTTCTTCTGCATTTGTGTCTAAAAATTATATATAACTCCACAACAGTCACAACAACTCCTTCATCATCCTTTAACATTCAAAACATCACCCCGCAAGCATGTCGTTGTTAACTTGCCAACTTAAAAAGAAGGCCAAGAGCTTCTGTTCCATCACCTCCTTATCTGTCATCACTAAACGAGTGTAAGCCCAAAAAGGGTTGACATCATTTGATGCGGTCCCACTTCTGACAGGAAATGGTTCATCATCAATTAGAAGGATGATATGTTGATGTTTGTATTCTCGTTCATGATATATCGCCACCGGATGATACATATGTCAACTTTAATGCAAAGCTTCATGGGATATCGATCTGTAAATAATATTTTGGGATTGTTTACTCTTCGGTCCTAACAAAATTTAAGCTTAAACTTATGACAAACTTACACACCGAACGAAATAAAAAATCAATACCAAATTATTTAGTTACAAATTTAAGGTGTGTTTCCACAAAAGTCCATTGCCTACCCACACAACCACGGATTAGTAACGTCAAATACAGAATTTGATGGCAAATTATTGTCGCATGAACTTGCTGGGGTGACTTGTGAAAAATGGATATCTTAGTACAACAATCGCCTTCACGCGTCAAACACCCATTGCTTGTAATGTCCTCCGACACACCTCGAAAATTATAATCAAATTATCAATAAAGATACCGGGGGCGCCCTCAGGTGCCCTCAAGGTGTGGACTGAATGAAAGGTAATCTTAGGGTCAGAATACTTATTATACATATACGACTTGGTGAAGTGTCAATGTGTAGTTAGTTGGTATTCCTGTCCCGTACCTGTTGCATGTGAGGTCGTAAAAACTCGAAGGAAGATTAACCTTATTCCAGTCAACAGTACACACCGATGACAATGCTCTGCCGGATGGTGGAGTCAACATCGTCCGGCTGGCGTTT
The DNA here is from genome assembly GCA_963082735.1 of Pocota personata. Classification (NCBI taxonomy): domain Eukaryota; kingdom Metazoa; phylum Arthropoda; class Insecta; order Diptera; family Syrphidae; genus Pocota; species Pocota personata. The sequence goes on from OY720430.1 coordinate 9,094,379, forward strand.
ATTTTGGGGATATCCCATAATCACCGAATAGACGTACTGAAGCAAAAGGGTAATTAATGTCATGTCATTATATGACTGCCTCATGAGTCCACTTGGTCACAAGCACACACAGGGAGCACATGCAGAGCTTTAATCTAATTGAACTGCGGCTGTTCTCCGGTGTGTAAGGGAAGCCTGTTTGCGAACGATACTAGCATCGTAATGGTACTGAACATGTGTCTTTGTCTCTAGAATCTACACAGTTGCTCTTGTGTACGACTGATTCGAAAATACTGACACTTGAAATGGAATTTTCGGTTTGTTGTCCGACAAATGGGATAATCTGGTTAATGTTTCCTATGGGATGTTGTACATCAAGTTCGTTATTTTCCTGTTGTGGGTATTTTCTGGTACACCAAGTGCATGAGTTGCAAGATGTAACTTGAATTTTGAATGTCGGCAGGAGTTATAATTTAAATTATTTAACCCTCTACCGAATACGAAGCCATATGATTTGGTTAATGTATGTTTGTACTCGCGTAAATAAAAAAATACTTGCTTTTTGTTACAGAAATGGATCCGAATAGTTTTTATGGTAAGCTTAGAAATACTTAGCTTATTCTTGGAGATGGATCTTTGAGCGATGACGAACTAGCTCCAGACTCCAATAAGGAATACGAACCCTCGCAAAACCATCAGGGGTCTTATAGTGACTGCATAACAGTGCCGGAAACTGACACAGAATCTGAGCCTGAAAATGAAAATGTTGCGTCGATCTCGAAACCAAAAAACTAAAGTTTGGAAAAAAAAAAAAAAAAATAACCATACGATGAGAAAAAATTTGAATTTAAAGGACGTGCTGGTCTTCCACCATTTGTAAAATCGTTGAAGACACCTTACGATTTTTTCTTGCTTTTTTTTCCCTGAGGAGTTGATAAGTCTTATAGTGGAAGAATCGAACAAAAAATCAGTTCAGGATAACATAAACAAGCCTGCAAGCATAAGCAATAGTGAAATCATTGGCATGATAATCTTCATGTCCTTGGTAAAGCTCCCGACTTCAAGACACTACTGGAGTAAATCTGTAGGCCAGTATGCAATTTATGAGACAATGACCTGCAACAGATGGGAAACGATAAAAATTGTACTGCATTTCAATGACAACAATTAAGCCCTTTGGTACAGCAGAACACGAAAAGCTTTTCAAGGTAAGACCACTTCTAAATGAAATAAGGGAACAGTTGTTGTTGACTCCAAAGGAGGAGTTCCTAGCAATTGATGAGCAAATAATACTAACTAAGTGCCGACATGAACTCAAGCAATACAACCCAGCCAAACCTCACAAGTGGGATTATAAAAATCTGGTTCTAAGTGGTGTCTCCGGGTTCAGCTACGATGTTGACTTATTTGCTGGCGATCAGAGCAACACTTTTCCTCAAGGTGCACCTGATCTGGGTGTAAGCGAAAACGTAGTTACAAGGCTCACTTCAACAGTAGTTAAGTTAATCATAAAATTTCCTTCGATAATTGGTTCAATAGCCTCAATCTTCAAGTCTTCAAAAATTAACTATTATGTTTAGGTACAGTGAGATTAAACTGAGTTCCGAATTCAAAAATGCCATCAGAAAAAGAACTGAAGAAATAAGGACGGGGAAGTTTGTTAGAGAAAGTAGCGATAATTGAGTTTGGCAGTGAACCAGTTACAACTAAACGTCGTTATTTTCGAAAAGACCGACAATACTAAGAAATCCCTGCTCCACAAGCTGTAGAAGTGTTTAATAAATATATGGGTGGCGTGGACTTGCTTGACTCTATGCTAGGATTGTATAGAGATTGTATAGATATTTTTCCACATGATTGATTTATGTATCGTCAACTCATGGATTCTTTAGCACCAGCAAAATGAAGATCATATGCCACTGCACGATTTCAAACTTGTAATTGCTGAGCATTTATGCAAAGCAGGTAAAGTTCTTCTAAAAAACGTGACCGACCTCGCTCCGGTTCTGCTCCAGGAACACCAACTAACATCGGATCTCCAGCTCCAGAAACATCTTAAAAAAATTTTTAATACCCAAAAGTCGGCAGCGTCCGAATTACAGAATTTTCCTCTAGTTTCTGTAATCCAGGATACTGTAGGACATTTTTCAAAGTTTATGAAAAAATTACCAAAGTAATTGCTTGTTTCGCTCCTATACATTCTGCGAAAAATGCAAAGATTTCCTGTGCTATAATGAAAAGAGAAATAGTTTCTCTGAATTCCATAAAGCATAAATTTAAAATAAGGGTGGCCTTGGTGTAGTGGTAACATCATTGCTTGTCACGCTGTTGATTCACGGTTCGAATCCTGATGTCAAGAATCATCTATTTATTTCGCATGAAATAAATAAAAAAGTCGATCACTTGCGAAAGCTAAGTCAACTCTACTGTGAAGGCATAACACTGGCAGTAGGGTGGTCATATGGCTAAAATGCAACTTGGTCGTGATGATGACATCAGGATGACGGAAAAAAATACTGTGAATCATAAGCAACGACAGTTATCTGGACAGCCACCCTCGGAATTTACAGAAACTTAATACCACCTGAGTTTCAAACTACACCACTCTGTCTTTCTCTCTGTCTCTTCCCCTTTCCACAAAACGCACTTAATACAACATCGTTTTGGAAAATTATTGTTTGTGGTGCTTTCAACTGCAATATTTTAAATCCTGCTATTTCGTTTTTCCCTAATTGAAAATATGAAAGCACTAAATCTTGATCTTCTGAATTCGACGATTCCGATTCATTTCACTGACTCAAGTAGTACCCTCCTGGACTTATTTCTTGCAAGTGACACTCAGAATGCTTTTTACAGCCAAGTTTCCGCGCCAGTATTTTCTAAACACGATCTCCTCTTTGCCTGTTTTGATATCGCCACTTGTATAGAACAATTGAAATACTCATACAGGGATTTCAAAAATGTGCGAGCGGATATTCTTGAGCGAGACTTACAACGTGTAAACTGGCTACCAATATATTCGGAACCTTCAACCGACATGCAAGTTGAATATCTGCAAAGCGTGATTACCCAGTTGTTTGACTGCCATGTTCCTCTTAGAACTAAGCTTGCAAAATGCAACATCAATCCGTGGTTTACCCCAGAGATTCTCAGACTAAAAAATGAACGAGATGCTGTATACATGAAGTGGAAATATTTTAGGCTCCCTGAATTTTTCTCGTCTTATAAAGCACTAAGAAATCTTGTATGTTCAAAATTAAGGCAAGCCAAGCGTATTTTTTTACAGTGAACATCTTAACTATAAACTTCCCAGCAAGATATTATGGAAGAACTTACGTCAGCAAGGCATTTGTGGTAAAATTGATTCAGGAGTTAATAATGTTGATCCAAACCAGCTAAACCGTGATTTCATCAAAATTCAATCGACAAACACTGGAATATCTCCGCTGTAATCGCACCAAGCGGATCCTTTGAATTTTCCAGGGTTGAGCAAACGGGTGTTGTTAGAGCTGTCCTCAAAATAAAGTCGAAAGCTATTGGTGTTGACGGGATCCACCCCTATTTTATAAAAATGATTCTACCATACATCCTTCCAGCAATAACTCATCTTTTCAACACAATCATAACAACATCCATTTTCCCAAAGTCCTGGAAAGCTGCAAAGATTATCCCAATCCTTAAAAAGAATGCAACACAAAGAGCCCCAGCAGAATACCGACCTATCGCAATACTTCCAAATTTATCCAAAGTCTTAGAAAAAACTGTCCACTATCAAATGTCTGCTTATCTTCGACAAAACAACCTTCTTTGTATGTACCAGTCTGGTTTTCGGCAGCATCACAGTTGTACTTCAGCATTGCTTAAAGTAACGGACGATATAAGGGCAGCAACTGATAAAAACTACGTTACTTTTCTAACTTTGCTAGACTTTTCAAAGGCTTTTGGCACGGTTGATCATAGGCTTCTTGTCGCAAAACTTCAAAATTTATTTGCTTTCTCCTCATCCGCTGGAAAATTAATTTTTTCCTACCTGACAGGTCGCGTACAAGCAGTTTTCGTAAACGGTGTCCAATCCGAATTCTTAACGAGTTTCACAGGTGTCCCCCAAGGATCCATATTGGGCCCACTGCTTTTCACCATCTTTATTAATGACCTCCCGAACGTTGTTCACAACTCCGCAGTGCATATGTATGCCGACGATGTGCAACTGTACATAAGTAGTGCACGCGGTCTTATCGATAATGCTGCTTATAAACACAATGAGGATCTGAAGAATATCCTTACTTGGTCCAAGGACAATTTTTTAAGTATAAATCCAGATAAATCCAAATGCCTTGTAATCAGCAGAAATGTTCATGATTCAAATATTTTACCCCCTATTTACCTTGAAAATGCTCAAATTGAATTTGTCCACAATGCCAAAAATCTGGGGGTTTGGTTCAGTGAAACGCTGTGCTGGGATAACCGTATCTTGACGTTAATTGGCAAAATCTATGGATGTCTCCGAAGGTCCAAATTTTCGATGACGCTGAGGCATAATTGAGGTACTATGCCGTTAATGTGCCGAATTATCTCATCCTTTAGCTCTTGAATTGTTGCTGGCTTATCGACGTACACCTTTTCTTTCAAATAACCCCAAAGAAAGAAGTCCAGCGGTGTCAAATCACATGATCTTGGCGGCCAATTGACATCGCCCCACGTGAGATAACACGGCCATTGAATTTGTCGCGCAAAAGAGCCATTGTTTCGTTAGCTGTGTGACAAGTGGCACCATCCTGTTGAAACCACATATCCATTTCTTCCAATTCGGGCCATAAAAAGTTCGTTATCATCTCACGATAGCGAACACCATTCACAGTAACTGCCTGATCATCCACTATTGCCATTTATTGCCACCATTGTGACCATTGACGACGCTTGAAATGGTCAAGAGGCTTTAGTTCTTGAGTCAATTGCACCTTGTAAGCGCGTAAATGCAAGTCTTTATGCATAATGTTCATCAACGACGAGCGTGAGAGGTGCAATTGTTGGGCACGACGACGAGTTGAGGTAGACGGCTCTTCAGCCACACTATCGCGAACAGCAGCAATATTTTCTGCAGTACGAGCTGTACGAGCATGCACTGGTGTATTCACATCTCCTACAGACCCGGTTTGCACAAATTTTTGCACGATTTTTCCGATTGTACGCACATTTGGACGATTAAATTGACCGAAAGAATCACGAAATGCACGATATGCATTTTGATTTGAACGCCCATTTTCATAATAAGCCTGAATAACTTTAACGCGTTGCTCGATTGTGTATCTTTCCATGGTTCAAATTGAGTTAGTCTGAAATTGAGAAATGTCAAATGAAATGCAGAAAAAAACTTGACGTTTAGGTGTGGTTCACATTCAACATCGGCCCTTAAAATTTAACCACCCTTTATATAACAGATACAGGGTTGGTCCTAGGACACTTCCTTGTGGTACACCGGCTTCAATTTTCTTTAATTCCGAATAATTTTGGTCGTACCGTACTCTAAAGAGTCGGTGCGTAACGTAGGACTTCAGTACATCATAGTACTGCCTTGGGAGGTCCCTATGCAGTTTGTACTCAAGTCCCAAGTGCCAAACCTTGTCAAATGCTTGAGCAACATCTAAGAAAATAGCAGAGCAAACTTGTTTTTCTTCAAGTGCCTTTTCCACAACATCCGTAATTCGATGCACTTGGTCTATCGTGGAATGTTTATTTCTAAATCCAAACTGATGGCTAGGAATTAGTCTTCTTTCTTCCTTATTTTGCTAAGCCTTTTCAGGAGCAGTTTTTCGAAAACTTTTGCCATTATTGGTATAAGCGATATTGGTCTGTAAGATGTTACTTCTGTTGGTGGCTTACCTTGTTTAGGTATAACAATGACTTCTGCACATTAATCCATGCGTAGAGGGTTAAAAAAAGTTCAAAATCATTGAAAAAACTGGTCGCATAGGAGGATTCTAAGTGCAATGTAAACAAATATATTATACAATGTCAGATATTCTATAACGTATCCAAGTGTATGCAACAAACGCATTCACTTTAATTCCGACAATATACACTTATATAACGCTTATTCACTTCCAAGGGGGAGTATGTTTCATTATTCTGCATTTATGGTACATTGGTCAAGGATCTCGTACAATGAGCAAGAAAGAAAAATTATTCTGTGAATACATCCTTAAGAGTGTACGTACCTATTTCATTCATGAAGATATATAAAGCTTTTAAAAATGAATAATGCGCATCTTGGAATGCATGGACTTTACTTTGTTAGCAAGTTTCATGTTGAATGTGATCATATGGAGGAGGAAATTTGGTGACTAACGCTCTGGAAAACAGAGCCAAGATAGAGACAATTTTCAAAAGATATGTGGATTTTTTCTTAAAATATTTTTATGTTGTTTTGTAGCATTTGCCTAAGCCAACTAAAATACCAAATTTAGTCAAAATCGTTGAAGCCGTTTTCGAGAAATTGGCAGTTTTACATTTTCGTTACACCCAAAGTGTTACACCTCTAAGCGTTACACCTTTTTCGTTATACTCTAAAGCAGTCTCACCTCAAAAATAACAAATGGCTTTGGGATTTTTCACAAAATTTGTTGGATGATTTATTTGTTGGTCAAATAAAAGCAAAATTCGTCACTCAAAGAGTACTCACTTCTCAGCCTATTTCGTATTTCGGCTCACAAGCATCTGCAAGTTACAAGCATTTAATTATTATAAAAACATTCGGTAGATTATCCTTACAATAATTCTCAATGAGTGTAGCTAGCGCTAGTAACAATCAAAAGACGGGAGTAGATATAAAATCTGAGTGCTTAACATAACATAACCAACTTTATCTAAACATAGGTGGGATTTCGTTTCAAGATATATTTGCTTTAGGGGAGAGTGTTTGCACAATAGCACTATTTATTAGAAGCTTTCTCCTGGTGTTTACTCGTATAGAGAAAAAAGTTAAGCAACCGAACACAATTAACTGAAATGCAGTTCATCTACTAAATGAAGAATATGCTTGGTTCTTTTAGAGTCGAACCGAAAAAGACCGCTAGTAGTTATGCATAACGAACATCGGATTCATTTTTCAACATAATCTTCATACATATATTCCAGTGATGATCCAACCTCTTTAAGCCATCTAAATTGTAGTTGGCGTGATGCGATTTCAGTCCTCCATGTCAAACTTTGAGCTTAAGAAAGAGAAAAAATTCGCAGGGTTGCAGATCTATCAGTTCAAAACGCAGTTTATGAACTTTGGCCATGGAGACCGACGAAGTATGAAAATGCGTCCGTAGTGATCAAGCGCGGCACTCAATACATAGACAAGTTTCTCATGCTCAATTCTTTATGTGAAATATGATTGAATGCGTTCCTTCGAAATGACCTCATCCTCTGCCATCTCTCTAACTTCGATGGTCATCCAGTATCATTTGGTGGACTTTTTCGATATTATCGGTGGTGATTGTAGCCGTTGGCTGTCCCGAAAAATCATCGACCAAGCTGGTACAGCCACGAAATTAAGCAGAGTCCTCGTAAGCAGCATTCAACATGGCTTTAATTTCCGCAAGCATATTGACCTTTATATGCGAAAATTTAACTACGTCACGATATTAGATTCTTTTTTTTAATTTTTACAAAAACACTGACTAATATTTACAAACGACTGTAAAACAAGAACTTATCGTATTCTTTAAAGTATGGACAATTATAGTACCAGTATGAATGAATAACGACATCTTCAGGTTGAAACTCAAAACTTTTCAAACGACCGTGTAGCGATGTTTCGATACTATTGATACGATACCAGTGTCGATACTTTTCTTTCGATACCACTATTCGATTCACTACGAATATCAGTATGAACGCATTAATATCGCATAGGAGCACGAATGTAAACCTGTTCTTAATTTGAGCCAATAATTCGAAACGAAATTTCTGCATTTCAAAATATTATAAAATATACTGAGAACCATGTTGAAAAGTAAAATTATCTCATTGTATCCTTTATTCACAACCCAAGCACTACCTCGGTACAGAATTTTTTCTTTACGGGAAGTACGCTGTAGGTTTGTTGACCAGCAATTAAGTGAGTGTGTCGAAAAATAGGAGCTTTTTGAATTCTTGTATCTCAGTAATAGCTTAAGTTAGAAACTTATTAGCTAGGTTTCCCAATGTGGCTCATTCTAGCATGCTATGTTATTATACCCTATTTATACCCTATCAAGGTTATATTATAGTTTGAAACATAGAAAAATAATAACGATAGACCCCCTAAAGTTCTAGCCATGTCCGTCGGTCCGTCCGTCCGTATGTCACCACTTTTTGGGCCTTAAATTTTGAGATGGAATTTGGCATATAAACTTTTCAGAATAACCGAAGTAGTACAAGTGTAAACATTTTTAAAATACTCCCACAGACACGCCCACTTTTAAGAAAGTCTTATTTTTCTGAATATTTTAGCCAGGAATTTTAACAAATTGTGTTTATAAAATATGTAGACGCTGACCTTTTTTTATTTCGTCCATACATTACACTTCGCCACGCCCATATTTTGGGGGCATTTTCTTTAAAAAAAATCATGTACTCGTATTTGCTTTTTCAAATCTATTTACTGGGAAGTTTACGTTTTATTGTGAATATTTCGTCAGAATCAGTAAACTTTGCTTACAAATTTTATTTGATATCCGTCAACATTCACTATAAGTGTACGCAGTTTTAGCTTACTAAGTTATATGGAAACTGATGGCAGTGAGACGGAGAGTCTCTCATATGATTAAGTATACCGGGTATACCAAAAATTTACAACTCATCTCTGTTAGCTAATTTAATCTGGCCTATACTACAAGTGTGCAGAATTTTAGCTTTCTAATTTATCCGACGGCTCTTGAAGGTGTAAAGAAGAAGAACATTTTTTTTTTCAACACCCTGTATGCCAAAAATGGAAAATTTAATTCAGTCGGATGTAGTCTTTGCTAAAATAATACACAGTTTTAACTTTCATGGTTATTTGAAGAAATTTGCAAGGGTACGGGAAAGTATATACATAAACTGGAATTTTGTAACACCCTGTATGTATTTTGAAAATCAAAAGTGAAGTTTCGCAAAGTTTTAGCTTCTGTAGAATACAGAAACTCACACAACACCTTTGGCAGGAAGCGAGTGCACTTTTAGTATGTTGATGGGTACACTTAACTACGACTGTTTCTTCGATATTGATGTGGATACTGTCAAGAGTAGTTCGAAAAATGCCGCTCTAAAAAAAAGGGTAATTTAAGTTTCATATCTCCTACAATATGTTTACATTTCGATTTGATGGTCCCCTATGGATAAAGGGTGGACATTGTTCAGAGTCGGCTAGACCAATCTAAAATGTTCCTCTTAGTCTGTCTGTTTATCTATTTGCTTGTGACTAGTTTTGGGTCTTAAATTCTAAACATACATACATTTTATACATTCTGAACTCCAAGCAAAACACATGGACACTGGTAAAAGAAATCCGTCCATAGATACTACCTCTTTACGACGATGGTAAATATTAAAATTTTCAAAACCAACCATACTACACACACCAGCTTTTTGCATTCATTCAGCTAAAAAACCAATTTCACTGTTCACACGTGCTGTACTGTAGGAACATCATCCTTTAATCTTCTCGCACACACATCCTATATCCTCTCACAAAACAGAATACCCAAATCTACTTGTACTGCCATTTAGATACAGAACACAGTTTAAAAGTACACAATCTATGTGATCCAGTTCAAGGCTTATGGTTCTCACACGAGTGCAAAAATCTCCTCCCAGAACGAGAGCATTTATTCAAATCGATTTGGGGAATAAAATGATCTGATTAAAATGCTCGGATAAATATTTACTCTTTTCTGATGTCGTTTAATAGTGCCTCATTTTGGACGTCTGTTCTGGTTTTCGAGTTGATTTTTCTACCAATTTTATTGCATATACTAGTAATCCCCGACCACTGCTTTTGCAAATAATTACTTCTGTAGGTCACTGCATGGTCTATACGTTACACCTTACTGTCGATATGCACTCCTTCTGTAATTGATATTAATGTCCTGCGTGTAGGTACATATGTCGTTAGTGATTTGAAGCGATATGACATTATGTTAGATAGCCGTCACGTTAAAGTGATTGTCTGGCACTTGCTCCTGTCGAATTTAATTACTCGGAAAGGTTAGATAGCAGCAGATGGCATTCGTAAAGCAAACATTAGGGTCGCTTGCGTGAGCAGCATTTCATGAATTTGTGTCGTGAAGTTAGTGCTAGGCACTGTCTTGGATGGGAACCGAACAGGTGTGCAATTTCAACATCTATATATAGGTTGATTCTAACAAATTTAAAACGTGCTATATTAAATAAAATAAGATACGACTTTAATTTTAATTACAACCGCGTAATTTTGTCAAGGTCTCCGAAAAGCAAATCCGTCTACAGTCAACGGTATCGGGGGTTGCCCAAAGACAAACTGTGAGTTGTATGCCTCTTACCATCGTCTCTGAGTTGGAACGGTGTTAAAAGAATTGGATAAAATCTGATCTGAATGAAGTCTCTTTAATTATTCGATGCCATTTAAGAGAAAATTACAATTAATTATACGAGTATACAAAAACAACAACATTGGTAAAGTTCACGCCTTAGTTGGTCGACTTGTCGGTAAAATGTAGAATATAATATAAATACAATATATAAATCACATTTATTGGATGCATAACTCAAAAAAGTCTGAACAGATTTTCATGAAATTCCGCTACCATGCTGGCACGGTAATTGTCCCAGCCGAAAATGATCTAAATCGGATTAAGTGGGAAGGAATTTTAAAAATCTTCTAATCACCATTGTCATGCACCTAACTCAGCGTAAAATACTACAACGTCACTGCGGGAGTTCCACAAGGATCGGTCTTAGGGCCATTATTGTGGAACATCATGTACAGGGTGGCTGATGAATATTGCTACATTAAGAAACTCAAATAACTTTTTTTTCAGTGTATGGAATTCATTTTTCTTTTATTCATGTTAAAGCTCATTCAATTTTATTAAATATAGCTTATTTAGTTTTAAAAATAATGGAATTTAAATGCCCCCCTGCTCGTTGACGCATGTGCGGCATCTTACCAAAAAGTTGTTCATTACTGCTTGGAGAGATGAGACAGGAATAGCCGCAATTGTTTCTCGAATGGATTGCTTTAGTTCATTCAAATTTGTTGGTTTTGCTTTGCAGACTTACTGCTTGCAATAACCCCACAAGAAAAAGTCAGGTGCAGTAAGGTCAGGCGACCTGGGGGGCCAACGGAATGTGGAGTTTCTGGATATCAGCTTATTGGGAAATTTTCGTCGCAATTCTGTCATAACAGGCCGGGCTATGTAAGGAGTTGTACCATCTTGCTGAAACCACACAGAGTTGAAAAAAATTCTCATTCGGCGTAATTCTGGATAGAAAAACTCTCTCAACATGCTCAAGTAACGGTCTCCAGTAACCGTAACGGTGTGACCGCTTTCTTCGAAGAAGTAGGGCCCGACAATGCAGCGTGATGAAACTGCACACCACACTGTGACACGAAGTGCATGCAATTCCGTCTCATTGAGTATCTGTGGGTTGGAAGCTCTCCATATTCGACAATTTTGCTTGTTTATGTTGCCGTTTAAATCGAAATGGGCCTCGTCAGCCATAAAAAGGCAGTTCAACATATTTCCGTCCTCTTCCACCATTTGAAGCATCTTCTGGCAAAATTCCAAGCGAATCGACAAGACTGCTGCGTTCAGTTTGTTGGCCATTTAAATTTTATATGCGAATAAGTCCAAATCATTGTGCATAATTGACTGCAATGACTGTCTGCTTATACCCATTTGAGCAGATAAGCTTCTTGTCGAAACTCTTGGATTGTTTTGTATGGCAGCAGCTACAGCAGCGATTGTTTCCTCCGTCCGAACTGAAGGGTTTCGATGGTAAGGTCTTCTTTCGACTGTCCCATGCTCGGCAAAATTGTTAACAAGTCTCTTTATGATCCATCTGCTCGGAGGATTGCCGTCAAACGAACGCCTATACTCTCTTTGAACCGAAACTACGGACTCCAGTGCGTGATAGCGGCGGACAATCCAAATTCTTGTTTCAGTGTCCCAGTTATCCATTTTTGTTAAATCTAAAAATCAATCTGCAAAATAAAAAAAAAAATTAACCAGATTCATTAAATAGAAAAAAAGTTATTAAATTTGTTTTTGGTAGCGGCTTTTATCAGCCACCCTGTATGACGGAGTCCTACGATTACTATTACCCGGGGGAGTAACGATAATTGGATTCGCCGATGACATAGCCGTCGTGCACAGATTCGTGCAGTCGAATCAGCTACAAACGTAGCTATTGTCCGAATAAAAGATTGGCTATCAGCCTCCGGATTAGAACTGGCCGACCATAAAACTGAAGCGGTCCTTATAACCAGCCGAAAAATTGTAGAGTTTGCCAACTTTCAGGTTGGAAACCAAACGATCAGGTCCAAAGAAGCGGTGAAATACCTCAGAGTAATGCTGGACAACAAACTCAGGTTCAAAACACATGTTGACTATTTAACCAAGAAGGCAGCGAAAATAAAGGGAGCTTTCTCGCGCATACTTCCCAGCATTGGTGGCCCTGGATACGTAAAAAGGATACTGCTCTCCAGAGTTATTACATCATTCCTGCTATATGCCGCACCGGTTTGGGCGCAGGCATTAAGGACGAAGGAGACCAAAAGAAGACTATTGTCAACATACGGACTCTGCGCGCTACGGACAATCAGCGGCTTCCGAAACATCTCAGACGAGGCCGCGTTTGTTATAGCTGGAATGATCCCTATCGATATCCTTACAGATGAAACGTTGAGGATATATAACAAAAGAGTCTTGAACCAGAACGACGCCAATGGTACCAAGATAATAAAAACTGAAGAAAAGGCAGCATAAGCAGCAATGTGGCAAGCTCGCTGGGACAATGCAACGAAATGCAGATGGACACACAAACTAATACCGACAATCCAAGACTGGATAAGTCGTAAACATGGAGACTGCAACTACAACCTTACGCAGTTCCTGTCTGGTCACGGTGGCTACCGCAAGTATCTTCACCGATTTGGACACGACAGTTCACCATCTTGCCCCGAATGCCCTAATGAAGACGAAGATACGGAACACGCAGTGTTTTTCTGTAGACGCTTCACGGCATGGAGAAGTACTTTACCCAGACCGACGTTACTCCCCAACCATATGTTGCAGTCAGAAGAGAACTGGACGGTAATTTGCGACTGCATAACAAAAATACAAAATGAGCTGCGGAGATTAGAAAGGCGGAGAAAAGCTACAGAAGCAGGAGAAGCCTCAGTAGCAGGTGACACAAGACGAATAGCTTGATTTGCTAACCAACCCCGCCAAGTAATACCTAGCGGCAGTCCCGCGGGGGGACTCACCTTCCTGGCGCAACCAGAAAAAAAAAAAAAAAAAACTCAGAAACCACTCAACAGATTTTGGTGAAATGTGTTTTGAAGTTTTTTGTTCTATCAATATATCGCATGATTAGTTGGATGGACTTGGGCTACACTATACACACTACACGGACGAGCAGACAGACACCATGTTGAATCCATTAGAGCCGTTTCACACACACGGATTTCCTTCGGCCCCGGCATAGTGAGGGTGGTAATGCATTTGGTTATATGAGAGCTATTACAAATGCCGGCATTTCGAGGGGTGTTTATTTATGTGTGACAATTGTAGGGTGTGTGAAACAATGTATTGAGGAAATATTTATGAGGACACGACTGAGGTAACCGGTGTATGTGCGAAAGGAAACAATGGTTGGTTTTTCAGCGGTCCGTGTTTCGCCAGCCCGGTGGAAAGCAGTGTATGTGAAAGGGCTCTTAGTTGTCCATTTATAATGACTCTAATGTAGCTGAAGGCATGATTTCAATAAAGCAGTTTCAAACCACGGTTACCATTTAGGATCAGTTTGGTTTCTTCCAACGAGATAAACGTAAAGCCGACGCAATTCTAATAAGACTCAGGAGTATCATGACTATGTGGGACACGATTGAGATTAAATATCTTAATTCTCGCATGAACCATCTTATTTCGTTGACAATTAACTCATTGCTAGAATAGTAGACCTAGTGAGTGATTCAGAGTTTTATAAACAAGCCGAGATGACAACATCTATGCAGTCAATATATACTGAGTAGTCAACCTTTTTGATAAAGTTATACAATTTCTTCTCACTCGTTGATACGCTGAACCATTTAGAACTCTTTCAAGGGCTTATAACTAAAGACTTGATTACTGCGTTGAATATCCTGAATTTGGGGGTAGCAACAACGAGTACAAATATGACAATGTCATTAGCGTATAGAAGAAGTTTTACTTCCACTTGGTCAATCTCGAGACTACCTGGGGGAATATTAGATACATCATCAATGTAGAGTGAAAACAAAATTGGGTTAAGTACACACACTTGTGATACATCGGTTTCTGTAACAAAGTACGAGTATTATTCTCCATTCGAGATTAGTTGCTTATAGATCCTTTTACTTGACAATCCTAACGAGGATATGTAGTGTAAAGAGTAGAAGTTCCTGCAGATGTTAAATCTACTTTCTGGGTGATTCAATTGGAGGTTACAACTTTAATCTTGACATTTGTGCACTAAGGGTTGACATTTGTAATTATGGTATAAGGATAATTCAATCAAACCGAGTCTGTGTTGAATATGCAAAGACCAATGTGTCCTTGTAGTGGACGGTCACGCGAAAATGTCGCAGCAGTGAGTGATAGTGTTCATGACACTCCGTCAAGTTCAGTTCATCAATCAACTTCACGGCACGCATTTTAACAAAAGATCTGCATATGCATGCTAAGAAGATCCAATTGACTCAGAATTGAAGCCAGCAGACCATGAACAGCAGTTTGACTTGACCAATGCATCTACAAAAGGTCACTGTTTGGTATAAATTTTGGGCCGGTGAATTTGGTTGCTGCTTGAACAATCAACGGTGAACATTATCAGCACATGATAGCAAATTAATTTAGGCGAGATATTAATGTGCAAGATATGTAGTTTCAACAAGAAGGTGCCACCTGCCACACAGCGAGAAAAACAATGCAGTTATTGCATACAAAGTTTCCTGGCCGCGTTATCTCTCGTTTCGGATACCAAAATTGGGCACCAAGATCGTGCGATAGTACGCCATTGGATTTTATTCTTTGCAGTCATGTGAATCAAAAAATGAATGCCAATGACCTCCAAACAATTCTGGAACTAAAGGACGTGATTCAACTCGTTATTTATGAACTACCGCAGGATCTATGCCAGAAAATCTGCAAGGCCAGCCATGGCGCCTATTTGGCCGATACAACTTTTGGTATTTTATGTCAATATCTCAACATTATATTGACAAACAAATAGCACTTTAATTTTAAATTTAAATTGCAACCTGCTTTAGTTCCCCTTTCCTAATTACGAGAATAAACCTTCCAGCAATACTCGTTAGCGCAAATATTTGGTCCACGGTAAAAAAAAAAAAAACGGCCCGGGAGCCTGCCTGAAAAATGCTGACATGATTATTCTCCTGCAGTTTCCATTTTTAGGGAGCAAATATTTGAAATTCCGCTATAGTTTTCCGGAAGGCTTGTGTTCCCTTTTTTATTGATGGGAAAAATAATTAATTTTAAAAACACCCCAGGGCTGCTTCGGCATAAAATAATTTGTTAAAGAGTGACAGTAGCAGCTGTGGCAAAATAGGAGTGAAATTTTTGTAAAACTCAATTGCCATTCCGTCAATAGTACGAGTATAGAGTGTTGCAGTTGTTAGTACCTACATTTTTTGAATAATGCGGATATTACTTCAAAAAGTCCCGCCATAATTTCGGATAAGGCGCAACTACTATTGGGATCTGTCTAATAAAAACTATAGACTTATTAAAATGAGTGTACACTATTATCATTCATTACTATTTTTATTTATTACTACTTTCATTCAACTGTCCCTTTATTCAGTATCTGAATGACTAACGAATTTGCATTCAATACTATTTTCATTCATTCTCTTTCATTCCATTGTTCATTGAATGAGCTAGGAAGGTATGAAATCTCTCAAAATATCTGACCTTAAACCAAATGTAGTGGAAATTGTTTTTGAGTGCGCAAATATTTCGAAAACAGTGAATCTTACGGAAAAACTAATTTCTTTCGAATTTTAGAGTTTTCCAATTCTCTAGGTTTTTCAATTCTCTGAAAGGTATGCAGCCAACTTTCCCCTGACGTTAATGATTGAAAATATTTTCGAATGCGAATATCTGGAAAAAGAAAGCTATTACGAGCGAGGCTTTCAAATTCTCTGGCAGATAAATGCCATATTTTGAAAATTGTATAAACGCAATCCTGCAAAATATTCGACATTGCCCCGAAGTTCATTATTATTTTAGATATTTATTCATTTATTCCCCGCTTTCTGAAGGAATTATTAAATAAATTGTCTTTAATTAAGCGCTTCCTATGTTTCAATTTAAATAATAAGACATCATCGAAATTTTTTATTTGTTTGAAAGTCCTATCGATGCCATTCTATATGGAATATAACATCGTTCAAATGTCCTCCGCGGCTTCTCTGGGTGGAGCGCATCCCAAATGTCCAATTTTCCATGACTCTGGCGCAAAAATCAGGCTGAATTTGACCGATGGCATGGGTTATGTTTTGTCTTTGAGGGCCGCTGTGATTTGTGGCTTATTCGCATAGACCTGCGACTTCAGAAAATCCCACAAGAAAAAGTCTAACGAGGTCAAATCGCATGATCTCGGTGACCAGTTCACATCACCTCCACGTGAGATGACCATGCCCTCGAATCCCTCGTGCAGAATTTCCAATGTGGCGTGAGCTGTGTGGAACGTAGCACCGTCCTGTTGAAACCACATGTCGTTGGTGTCCATATGATCCAATTCAGGTCAAAAGAAGTTAGTAATCATCGATCTATAGCACTCGCCGTTGACGGTGATGGCCTGACCAACGTTGTTCTCAAAGAAATATGGACCGATGACGCCGCCAGCCCAAAATCCACACCAAACAGTGACTTTTTCGGGATGTATTGGACGCCCTTGGATCTCATGTAGATTGGTATCGTCCCAAATTCGACAATGTTGTTTGTTGTCGTACCCATTCATCCAGAAATGGGCCTCATCGCTGAAGATGATTTTGATGATTTTTCGATGAAAATTAGGGTCAGTTTCCAACTGCTCCAGAGCCCATTCAGCGAACACACGTCGTTGTCTATGGTCGCTTACCTTCAGATCCTGGGTCAGTTGATTTTTTTACGGGTGCAAGTCCAAGTCACGATGCAAAATTCGCCAAGTTGTGGTCTGCGAAAGGCCGAGTTCTTGTGAGCGACGCGAAATCGACTGCCTCGGATTCTCCTGCACACTCTCACGGACAGCGGCGATGTTTTCGGCAGTTTACTGAACCAGTGGACTCAAATTTATCCTCCACACTGCGAATACTCCTCTCGGAAGGATGACTATGGCGAACGTAAAACACCCATTTTGATAAAACAATTTTATTATTTGCACGTTTTGTTGAACGCTATATCCGTCCGTGGTGATTTGGCAAAACAGACTGAATAAATGACAGCCAATTTGACAGATGCAGCTTTAACAATATGGCTGCTATCAACTGTCAAAATTCGGAAGTCCATATTCGAAGACCCTGTACTAAATATTTATCGAATTAATTCGATAATAATCTGCACTAGCTACACCACAACCAGGGATGTGAGAACGAACATTTCTTGCAGAAAAACTTAAAAAAACTCAAAGCACTATTATCCTTGAAAATAAAAGTTGTATTGGGCAGGGAAGTCCCTCCTGGTCAACATTGTACTTTAGTAGTAGTAGCAGTAGAAGTAGTAGTGATAGTAGTACTACTAGTAGTAGTTGTAGTAAGAGTAGTGCAGACGCATTTTCCTATGCCAACTCATGGGCATGGGTTCTTGTCGATTCTAGTTTGAATTCGTCGATTGAGTTCTGCATTTTGTTTATAATCGTACAATTATTATTAATTTTGTACAAATTAATCCGCAAACTGTCCGCAAGTGTGCATGCGAATACGTGGGTTGATACGACTGAAAATTACCGGTGTTGTAAAAGTAAGATCAAACATAAATCAAAAATCAGGAGCGTGCACGTGTCAAAATCAAAAAAAAAAAAAAACGCTTAAACCCTAGCACTATTTAAAAGTACGCTAAAAAGAAAGCTCTACCCCGCCAGGCACTACCAATTCTACACATGGTTGTTATCCTGGGACAAGCAGAAATACTCGGATCAGAGCTATTCGGTTTCTCGGGGATAGCAAAATAATGCAACGGCTTAGGCGTAACCTAAGAGTCGCGAGTTGGAACATTGGAAGTATGAGTGGTCGCAGCTACGAGCTTGAAGAAATGAAAAGAACGCATCACAACCAAGATAGAGCTCAGTTGATTTTGTCATGTTCTAAGGAGGCAATATCAATCAACGTTCCTAGACAATCGCGCAAAAAAGGCAGACCAAAAAACACTTTGATCACACAAATGCAAAAACACCAGCATTCGATTGGGCTCAGTGACGAAGTGATCCAAATCCAGGAAGCCTGCCGGTACTTCCTGAGGTCAAACCGGCAAACCCCACAGGCGTATCAGTAGGGATGCAGTAAAGTGATAGGGTTGTGATCCTTCTACTCCGGATCATAACCTCACTGTGAGGAAAAGAAGAAAATTTTGTGTAAATTCGTTTTGTCGTCGTACACCACTGACGAAGCTTACGAACATTTAAGGTTATGCAAAGTGGTTGGAAAAGATACACTCGAGTAAGGAATATAGAGAACAAATTTCGCTCTACATCACGTAAATTGGACAGAAGCAGTGTAGCCAAGTCCTAGCGTATACAAATAGAACAAACAATGAACAATATCCCGATGCATCGGACAAGAACAGTCGGATCATAGATATGTGTGCTCGTCAAGAACTAGGGGATGCAATGGACTCGATTATGAGGATAATGAACCAAGCGGCATGAAGTGATTGACGCTTATACCGAGGACAAAGTGACGCACGTAATTGACTGAATGACGTGGATCATTGACCAGGTGGTGCCAGTCAAGGACCATGGATGACAATCTGAAGAGTTACTGAAAACTCGGAACCTAAACGTGCTTTCTCACCACAGCCCGTATTCCCCAACTGATTTGTTGATATAAAAATGTTAAACTATATCAAAAAAAAAAAAAATATATATATGTGCTTGAGATTCGAACCCGCGCAGGCGCCCTCGATAGTAATAATAATTGGTATAGCGTTAGTCAAACAACAAATTTCAAGAGTTACTTTAGCCATATGTCCCTAGATACCCTTCAGTTCTCACATTTAATCTTTTCTATGAGTGAGTAAAGAAAATCTGCAAATGTTGTTGATGAGTACCCTATTCAATAGGTACATTCGCAAATAAGCAACACAAACAAATATCCATTAATTAATAGTTCAAAGGAATTGTAAATAATGTCTATCCACAACAGCGTGGAGACATTTTACAGATGGTTAAGCAAATAGGAAAGCGATGCAGTTCAAATGCTGTTTGCCTCCAATAGTCATTGAGCCTGTGAAAATTATTTCAGAGATACATTTATATAGCCTTCACTCCCCCAACCATGTTCAAACATCTTCTATAACAATTCGTTAAAATCGTATACCGAGTCAAAAACAATTCCCATATTTATTTAACACAGTTTCAATTGAATCATATTGTGACACCCAGACGGAACCCAAAGGGGAATGGCAAACGAAAGGGAAGGGACCTGAAAATCCCCATAAGCAAGGAGTCAATATCCTTGTCTTGTATCGCTTTTTCATCACAATAACTCTCAAAGACCATGCAGCAGCAACGGCAATGGCAACAGCAGTGGGAAGAGATTCTTTCAACCCTATGGGGATCATTATCGCTCCTGTTGTCAAACTTTAACGATGCGAATCTACCCTTCTTGCTGCCAGAGTTTTCACTCGGGCTTTACTATGTAGACACTCACTTATGTACTTGCCTGACGACATATATTTGTTTTCATTTTATTTTCATATCGATAAATTCTCATCACGTTTTGCAAAATGTTTTTTCTATAAACGTTCACGATACCCCCGGGGCACCGAGGTCGACATGATGCCGTATTTAAGAGTTCTACAATACTCTTAGTTGGCATTTTGTGTGTGCTCCACTGGTGGTACATACGTCGTTTTACCTTTATTGGTGTTTCTTTCTTATTTTCAGGGTTTCTTTTTTTTATTATTTTATTTACACTTAAGAGGATTGCAAACAATCTGGGATTCAGCTGGGTGCGTATAGAATTTGTGATAGGACAGAATTTAACACGATTGTGAGACTTGCTGTTAAAATTTACTGTGAAATGAATAAAATGGTGAAAATGAGTTTTTAATTTAAGAAAAAATAAAAGTGTTTTATCCGATGTGGTGGATACGTCATAATATTGAGGCGATGTGTAAAGATACTAATTTTGAGTTTAGAACGAAGCCCACGAAGACGTTAAAAACACCGGGAAACAAAAAGGACTTTAAACTACAAATTATAAAGGTCAAACGTGGGAAAGTTCTAAACGAAGAGACGAACATAAAATAAATTTTGAAGGCCTAAAGGGTTTTTCAATAAGGATATAACAATTTTGTATACAAATAGAATACACAATAATTGAGACATCGGGCTGAAATTTATTCTTAGTATAGAATTCGATTTCGTTCATATGACCATCGTGAGCACGTTTGCAGCGATCGATTTTTTGGAGCCAATTTTCCACCATTCCGCGTTCGATATTGTTCCTGATCTCCTCTAACGTTTTTAGCTGTTGGTATAAACTAACAACTTAGAGTAATCCCATAAAAAGAAATCCATCGGCGTTAAATCGCATGGCCATTCGACTGGACCATTTCTCGAGATTACACAATTATCGAACTTCCTCTTCAGAAGATCAATTACTTGAGCCACGAGTATGTGGCATGTCGGAACCGCATATCACTGATGTCAAGTCCATCCAATTCTGGCCAAAAATAATCTTCCAATATGACACGATTGTGAACTTCATTGACCGTAACATGGCGATCATTTTCATCGTCAAATCATACCTCCGGCATAAAATCTACAGCACACGGTCACTTTTTGTGGATCCAATGGTTTTGAAGCATATGTGGCTCTGCATACTCGTATCTTACTTATTGACAAAGCCATTAAGCCAAAAGTAAGCTTCAACGCTGAAAATGATCTTTCGATGAAATTCAGAATTTTCTTCAAACTTTTGCAGAGCCCAATCGGAGAAGTTTCGGCGCTTCAAATGATCAAAAGGCTTCAGTTCTTGAGTTAGTGTGACCTCGTAATGGCGTGGAATCGACTGATTTGGCTCATTTTGAACTGAAAATATTTTCAGTACTTCGACCGGTGCGTTGTCTCACTGGCATTCAATAGTGAATACCTTGACTCGTATTTATCCACTATAGTACGCACAGCCTGTCTGGTGGGACGATTATTATGACTGAAAATTGGAGTAAGCGCTCTTAAAGTTGTAACCACCGACTCAGAATTTCGGTATTTTAATTTTTCTTTTCCCCGAGGGTTGGTAAAAAATCTTCCATAGACAGCAAGCGCGTGCTCATAGTAGTGTCAGATTCTTACTGACTAAATAAACACCACCCTGTGATTTAATTTGTTATATATTGCAACTTAGAAGGACCTTATCAAGCAATTTTTCTATCATGAAAAATACTCGTTTGGCAGGTTACTTTCCACTGAAAGATCCTGCATGTTCTGCAATCTAGGCGCGGTTGATTCCTATCTCGCCAAGTCGAAAGGTTTCGTCCTTTGTAGTCGGCGCAATAAATTGCTTTCATCCAGAATTTGTAGGATTGTATTGTTGACATGTCCGATTAGTCGGTTTCTATGCTTTCTCGCAAAGCTTCTAATTTCAGCTTCGATTGTCGAAATTCCGAGATCCCTGTGGATATCATCGTTTCTAGTATACCACGATGCGTGGACAATTTCTCTTAGCACTTTATTTTGAAAAGTTTGTAAAATATTGACGTTTGTTTTCTTGGAACAGCCCCAAAGTTGTATACCGTAAGTCCATAGTATACCGGGTTTAGCACTTGCTTATATAAAAGCAGTTTGTTCTCAGTACTGAGCTGGGAGTGTTTTCCGAGCAACCAGTTCATTTCTCTATATTTGATTTCGAGTCCTTTACGTTTCATTTTCACGTGCAAATTCCATTTCAGTGTCATTCCAAGGTATTTGGCCTAGTTTGCAAAAGGTATTCGGGCCAAGTTTAGGAAAATTGGGAAGACATTCGTTTTCTTATAAGTGAAATTCATGTGAACAGATTTAGATTCGTTGAGGGCGATCCGCCAGTCCCTCGTCCATTTATTTACTTTAATCAGTGCGTTTTGCAGTTTTGCAGTCGTTTCTTCGATTGTTTTACCTACGGCTAGGATAGCGGTGTCATCTGCAAACGTAGCCAGGATAGCGCCATCTTCTTTCGATATATCTCGAGTATATAACAGATAGAGAAGTGGCCCAAGAACGCTTCCTTGCGGTACACCGGCCGAAATTTCTTTGAGCTCCGAGTATCAATTTCCATGTCTAACACGGAAGAGTCTATTCCCGATATATGATTCTAGAATGTCGTATAGGCATAAAGGGAGAACTTGTCGTAATTTGCAATTCAAGCCATCATGCCACACCTTATCAAAGGCTTGCGAGCCGTCAAGAAATACGCTTGAGCATATCTTTTTCTTTTCAAGTGCTTTCTCGATTACGTCAGTAATTCTATGAACCTGGTCAGTCGTCGAATTCTTACTTCTGAACCCAAACTGGTGGTCGGGGATAAGGTTATTTCCTTCTACAACCGGTTGGAGACGCCTTAGTAATATTCTCTCGAAAATTTTGGATATAACTGGAAGTAGCGAAATTGGTCTATAAGAACCCAAACTTGTGGTCAGGGATAAGATTATTTCCTTCTATAACCGGTTGGAGACGCCCTAGTAATATCCTCTCGAAAATTTTGGATATAACTGGAAGTAGCGAAATTGGTCTCATTTGGTGGTTTTCCTGGTATTTTAATAATTTTCAAACGTTACTCGTTAGTGAGCTTAAACCTTGGCTGCATTTTTGACATTAACAGATCTTAAAAAAAATTTAGAAGTGCGTTTGTATTAAAATACAAAATTGTTAGGTCCCTATTGAAAAACCCTTTACTAAGCACAACGGAAATAAAGAAACAGAAGGCACGTAAAGGGCCGAACACGAGGAAGGAAGGGTTAGAGGTGCACAGGAGGAAATCTATTTACATTAGAAGAACTCCTTGAAGCGTCAAAGATGGCGGAAAAAGCATCAGTGCTCCAGAGCACCAGAGCTTATCAAAAATGTCGGACAAGAAGACCTAAAGGATTTACTTGTTTAGAATCCTCATTCTCGTCCTGTTAAATCATGATCTTCGATCATAGGAAAGAGTATCAGTCAAAGGGTGAAGATTTTCATGCGCATGATAACTACCTATGATTGCTCAGAGTAAACACCACTTATCCCCTTAAATTTGTCCATCAAATTTTAAATAAGCCTTACCATTTACATTCCGTTACATATTTAAGTCAACAGATATTCCTGTGGTTTTTTTAACCGGTGAAAATAGCAATGGATTGTCGAATTACTCTAAATGAACAAACAATCAATTCAACAAAATATCCATAGCATGGGACTAATTTTAAAATATTCTCCCCATGAGAGGAGTAGATACTTTTGAATATATATAGGTAAAGATAAATGAGTGCATTCATTCTTTTTCGCATTCAAATTACTGACTGGTCGAATAATAATTTCATTGAAACTGTATGCCACCGCACGAAACTATTACAAATAGTAAAATTGATAGATACTCCTATAGTGTTGGCTTACACGACCAACAACTGGTTAGCAAATTAATTAAATTCCTGACTGAATCATGTGCAGGATTAAATTTCAAACCGATATTGAAATTTGATTTATATTTGGTAAGTGAATTCTAACCCCCCCTCCCATCATCAATAAACAGTGCCCAAGAGAAAATTTAATTTAATGTGCATTGATTTGAATTTAATTTCTAAATTTTAAGCTCTCTGTCGAATCAATCTATGTTTGTGTGGTCGAATACTTGGTTTAGGAAACTTGAATCGGAATAATTACTAGGTTAATCTGGTGATCAGATAATTTGTCCTTTCGTACTCAATTCGAGGATTTATACAATACGTAATCATTTTCATCCCTAAAAAGAAAAAATAAAACACCCTCAAAATGGTTCACAGTCCTTGAACACTCCAAGACACTAAACCCCTGAAGAAAAGGACTTCTCCATCAACTGAGTGACAAAATACCCTCTTCGGTGTAAATTAGTCCATTTCCTTTTACCTTCACAGCCGGCAGCAATGACCCCTTGCCAGTAAGTGTCATCCCAAAACACAATTGTAATTGGCCAGGATTAACGTCTTAATACACAATAACGAAGAGATTAGCGGTTTTCGACGAATTTGTGATTAATTACATCCGAGAACCAGTTGAGGGTAACTGAGAGTTGAGGTAATTTTGTTGCCACTTTGTGTGTGTAGATTTCGGACTCCTTCAATCCAATACGAGTATGTCATGGGAAACCGAATCAATCTAAATTTCCTAACTGTGCGGCAACATAAAGCCACACAATCAAGCTACCGCACAGTAACAAGACGAACCGAATGTGCATGGAGTTGGTGTACCATCATTTGGTGTCCTTTTTTCTGCAAAACCAAAGACGAAAGCATTGAAATCTAGTTCAAGTTTTTGCTGCTACTTTTCCTTAATTGATTCTTCAATTGCTGGTTGCACTGAAAGAGAATGCATAGGACAACAGTCTTTGGGTTTTACTCGTACTCTTTGATGAAAATGTTGGGGATCCATCTCAATGTAAATTTGTATTGGAAGGCAAAACATTCGTAACTTAGAAAAAGCAACGTATTGTATTGGTTAGACAATGGGATTCATTTTGTAAGTTTTTTGCTTTCGTCCTGTTTACGAGCAATCGATTTACGAGTATTGCAACATCCATTTGCCAATCCCAGCCAGCACTCACTTTAACGTCAAATTAAATACCAAAGGACAATCAAACGACGATTAAACAATAGAGCACCCAAAAAAAAAGCGCACGCTACACACAATAGCACGAATCCTTTTGCTAGACAAGTGTTTTGACTATCATTGTTCCGGAGTCATTGTCATACCCTTTTGTAATATTTATTCGAGTCTACTGCAAGCTCATTATTATGACTATCAAACCACACAACACCGACGGTGTAATAATAATTAAAAAAGAAATGTGTACTAAGACAATACAAATATTTCCCCACAAGCATAATACATGTGTGTAAATGAAATTATCCTGCAAAAGGGCGTTGATGTGTAACTCACTTAACTGCAAATATTTACCCAAACGAAAAACCTAAACAAAATTTAATAGACACGCAAAAAGGTAACTTAACATGGATTTGATGTGGGTGAAGGTGTACCCCTTGTGTACCTACCTAATTTATTCCAAATTAAATTTTACTAAAAGGATACGATATTTTTTTTTTGCGCCCATTTGTTTGTTAGGTTAACCCTGGGGTTCAGTGGGTACTGAGTGGTTTAAAGCACAAACAGAATGCTATCGTTGAACTACAACGTGAGGGTTAACATGGCGTATACGCGATTAAAATGTTTTATACGCTGACGATGAAAAAATCCTGTAGAAGGATGGTGTATATGGAATAGATGAGATGAGGCAGGATGAATGAGGGTGACTTGGACTTTGTTCGCTCGATTCGGTTTTATGGTGGATTTTTTTCGTTTTTTGTTTGCCCTCAATTTACTCGTCGTGTTGTGACGGACTTAATGAAACTTGAAAGTGGATTTGAGGACGCAAATAAAGGATAAACGAGTAAATGAAGGGGATAGAAGAGTTTTGCTTTTGTAAGCAATTTAGGATAAGAAGATAATCTTTAGGAAATCCTGAGAGTTGAATAGTAGGTATTACAGATTATGAGAAGGCTTTCTTTTATTAGAACTAATTTTTTAGTCCTTGTAGGGAATAAAACTATGAATCTCTAAAATATTCTTGACTTCCATTCCAAACGGATAATTGTCTATCGATCAATTGCCCCTGGAATTCTTCCAGATGGATTTTCTTATTGGTGCAGCTAGAAACTAAGCTGTGCTGAGAATTCAATCTCAGTCATGGCCCCGCAAGACTCTGCATAATTTTGGGTTCTGCGCAGATACCCCGAGAGGTAGAAATGATATGATGTAGGCAAACTCCTGGAAACGACTACTTTTGCTCCTTGAACAGGTCAGAGATCTCGAATACGGAAGCTACTGTAAAAAATAAAAATGCAATCCTAGGTAAGGCTTCGGTGACTTTCGACCACCAAGGCAATCTGATTGAGGTCAGCAATTTAGACATTACCGACATGTACGCAAGTACACTGGTAATGTTTGAGCCCAGTGCAGATACCGTAACTAAAAGCAAAAAGGATTCGCCGGAGTGGAAAATCTGAAAAATTCCAAAAGAACTATTTGAAACTTATCATCCTTAACCGAAACCGTGGCAATAGAACCCTAAGAGTGGTAGTTGGCCAAGCAACCTTTAATCAAATGAAAATGAATGATGACCGTCGAACAGCAAAAAAAAAAATCTAGCGCCTTCTAGAAGAAGTACCAGCTTCAAAATAAGTAACAGGCAGATTGATTTGAATAAATTCTCACAAAGGCAGGACAGAAAGCTGTTCAAAAAGAGGCCGACTCGATACCTCTTCTGACGATAAGGAGTAAGAAACCAAGAACATCAAGTCCAACGACTTGCTCCCATTAAGAGCTCAGGGCAGCGCGTTTTATACTAGATACTTGAAATCTAAGCTCCTCGAATGTATGAAATTGGTGCATCTCAATATATCTAGCTTAGACATGTATCAAGGGCTCTAGAATTGAAGCACAAAATGACGAATTCACACTCAAGTAGCTCGACGGCAAGATCAGTAAGAATCAAAATTTGCCATACACATCCACACTCCGCATGATGATAGATAATTCTCCGAGAAGGATCTATGATAAAGTTATTCAATACTACCTTAAGACTATTAATACTAAAGTCCGGGGAAACAGTCTTGAGTGAGTCTGTCACTCCATAAAATGAAAATGAGTTGAAACGAATGCAGCCGACTACTGCTCGACAATAAAATACTGAAAGTTCCAAATTTATGTCACGAGCCAAGCATACTCCTCTGTCAAAATACCGTAGGTGTAACATACTTGTTTTTATTACCAGGCTTCAGAATAGCATGGCACCTGAAACATTAAAATCTGGCATACGCTACTTTCAAGAAGAGCGAATGTGGTGAATGAGCACCTAAAAAACATGTACCGTCGAGTTTAAAGCCTCTAAAGCGAGTGAAGCAAGCCGCCAGCGCCAACTGATCATTACCGCTATATTCGCTAAATTTAAATCTTCAATTCAGCGCTAAAATACACGTCGAATAGTACGAAAAAAAAGTGTTAGAATGATGCCAGTGTTGCCTATGAACGCACTTTTAAAACTTTGTTGGACAATTTTAAATTATCATTAGTTTTGTATGCTGTTTATGGCGTTTCCGAGGATTATATTAAGATTTGTAATAATTGCTACAAAAAGCACACCGAATTAAGGACAATAGCAGCGGGTGGTCACGGTCTGTAGGTAGTGTGGTTGCTTGTGACCAGATATGTGCAAGTTCGAGCCCGAACGGGGGAACAATTTTCACAGCCACCCGAATATAATAGGGAATTGAATAAAATCTAAGTTTCTCCAACCATTACTGTCTGGTAGAACGATGGACTGGAAGTTAAGTAAAAGTGCTCTGGGATTTGGAGATTTGCTTTATTAACAACTAAAAATCAGTGAAAGGATGCCCGTGTTGCCAATGTATTTGCTTTCAAGGTAGTATTTGCCAACTTCAAAAGTGGCTATAGTTCTTGAACAGCATGTTTTCACGGACTATATTCCTTTGAATTTCCGCTAAGGTCACACCCTGTTCCGTCGGGAAACCTCTTCACTCAATCACTTTTGTGGAGAATATTGAAAGTGATATTTAAAGAAGCAGTATGTGCACAAGTTCAGTTAAGACCGTATGTGCTACATTTCAGATTTTTCACATACAAATGACAAAAAATATTATTCTTCTCACTTATAGACTGTTTCTTAATCCTGGGTGACTTAGGGAGCCAATACCACAAAATAGAACGCAGTCTAGCCAGCGTTCTTAACACTTGAAAAAACATTATTCTTCTGCTTTATATACAACTCCTCTATGTGTTGTAGCTCTGTAGCTCTGATACAAAGCTAAGTATATTTTCCTTCCCTTTTACATACAATTTCTTCTTCTTCTTCCTCTTCTTTTCCTTACGGCGAGGTTATGATCCGGAGTAGAAGGATCACTTTGTCACTGAGGCCAATTAAATGCTAGTGTTTTTGCATTTGTGTGATCCAGTTGTATTTTGGTCTCCCTTTTTTGCGCGATTGTGAAGGAACGTTGATTAATATTGCCTGTTTGACGGCATGCGACGGATCTCTCCTTTAAACATGACAATACCATCTGAGTCGGTCGTGCTCTATCTTGCTTGTGATGGATTTTTTTTTAACTTGAAGGCTTCCTCGAATCTTTGAACTTCTCATTCTATCACGCTTTGTTACTCCTGCTGTCATGAGAAGTAACTTCATCTCAGCTGCCGTTAATTTGCTCTCATTCTTTTTGTACATTATTCAGCATTGTGAACCGAATGTGTGCCGGACCTACAACTGCAGTGTTGAGCCTTCCTTTCAGCTTAGGGGATATTTTTCGGTCACAGAAGATTACGAAGTTTTCCCGCCACTTCATCTACCCTACGCTTACGGGATGATTGATGTCATCATCACAAGTTGCTTCGCTATTAATCATAGATCCCAGATATTTGAATTTTTCGCACTTGGAAAGCACTTTTCCATTCATGTAAATGTCTGGAATAGGGCGATGTGGATCAGAGAACGGGCAGCCATTTCCCTCCAAAGCATCCATCCATACGTTTGATCTTCGCTTATGATAGCTCCATCGTCAGCAAAGAATAACTGATGCGCTTTGGAGTTCGTCACTTTTCCTTCAAGCAGATAATCAAGGACTGCAATGAATAGCAAAGGACTGAGGACGCTTCCCTGGTGTAAACCGACTTTGATTGGGAACTCTTCGGTGACTCTTGCAGGACATCTTACTCTTGTCCTTGCTCTCTCATACATGTACATGTACATGTACATGTACATGCGCACGTATTTTGTACTGTCGAAGCCCGCAAAATGGTTCTGGTCCGACAAGGGCGATATCTGGTTCATCATAGATGGTGACTTTTGTGTCCTCACCGAGTCGATTTGCCTTGCTAAGACACTTCCACACCAGTTTACACCTGATCTCTTGCGAGCTCTGTACATTAAAAGCGGTCTGGTTGTCCGATAATATCGTGATGTCTTGTCTGCAATATTTCCTATCGAAGTTAAATTGGGCGTATCACTGCTTGGAAAATTCTGGAAAAGGTTTCCGAGTACTTACTTCTGGGCCCGCACATACTTCAGGTTTATGTGGATGTTTTGGAGCCATTTTTGTAGCTTTTTATTGTGTTTTATTGGTTTTCTTTATGCTGCTCAGCTTTGAATTTATAGTTGACAAACAAGCAGTAGCTGCCATGTAAAGTCGAATTTTTGAAGCAGTCACAGCGGAATTTAGCCCTGTTCGAAGGTTCAACTTCTCGACTCACGGTTTCATGTTTCTTTCGCACTTTTTGAAGGGCGCTACTTCAATTAACTTCCGACCATCAACATTTTCATTGTATTCAACTTCAGTTCGAAGATAATACAATTATCAAAATTATTGAAGAAATTTTATTTGAAATGGTACCGTGCCACAGTGTAAGAGCAAAACCCTCAATTGGGCGCAAAACCAGAGTTGGGCGCCATTTTTCACGTATTGAAAACCTACAGATGTATTTTCTAAATGAAATACCGAACAAAATAGGTCATAACAATGCACTAAATCATACCTTCTCCATAGCCAAAATAGACAATCAATTAAATTTGTCATTCTAATCGTATTATAGCTATGCAACATGAAAACCGCACAAAGGTATGCTTCACCATTGCCGGTAACAATATTATGCAATGGTAATACTATTGTTAGCAAATTCCATAGCAATCCGAGGCACATACTTTCAATTGTGTACCTGATTATTGCATGTTTGTGGCTAAATTGTGATGTTAATTGGATTTTACTCAATGCACTGGCACTGTGGTGGACAAACCGATATCAGCTGCAGTTATTACGAATATTTATGACCAAAGCAGGCGATAGACCGCAAAATTTATTTTGGTCAATGCTAAAAGGGATATCCATCATAGGCACCCTTCAAAAGGTAATATGTTCAGTTCACCTGACTGTAAACCTTTTCGACAAATCAACTGGAATTAAATTGATACTCTTGTCTGGACATAACCATCGAAGGACGTCTATCAATCAGGCAATGACACTTAATCGTTTCTCCTTGGAGAAGAGTGAAATCAGATATTTTTCTTTTTCTATGACAAGACGTGGACATTTTTTGACTTTGAACAGATTTGTTGGATTTTTTTTTTTTTTTTTTTACCATGTGTCTCCTTCTCATGCCATGCTATCGAGGACGTCACCGCAGGCACAAGTAATTTGTTTGCCACACCTTTGGGGTGATTTATCATAGTGAGGTGTCATATTCTCAGAGATTAGATCGATACACTTTTATGCCAATCCCTTTGCGTGTTGTACGAGTGTGTTTGGTTGGTATCACGATGGGTTGTCCTGTACGTGTCTCAAGGGGATTTGATTTGAGGTGTGTGTGATTTTTGCCAAGGAATAGATTTTCTACTTAATTAGGCGTATACGAGTAAATTTAAGGACCGGAAATACATGAAAAATATTCATGTAGTCGTACTGTATTTACGTTATGACGGAGCGGTCAGTTAAAAGCAATCAAAAACCTAAGCCGCACATCCGAGTGTAAAAATACAAATACTAGTCTCGTTTTAATTAAAATTCAAAAAATCAACTGTCAGAGCCAATTTTTAGTCCGACAAAAAATTCACCGTATAGAGGACCACAATAGCAAAAAAGGAAAACATCGGAAAATCATCCAACTGGACATCAGGATGCATTTATTTGTATTCAAACAAAGCACTGCTAGGGGCAGTATCCATAGATTAGTTGTAGCGGTTAGAAAATAAAATGCATTCTGTGTGGCAGATTACATTGAATTGTTTTCAATCAAAAATCGAGTATCTTAATTATTAAAGTGGTTGCAAAAGTTAGTTTATTTAGAAGTTGATTTGAAATCCGAATTTAATAAAATCGATGCATTGACAAACTCATAAACAATCGAATTATTAACAAAAAATGGGTGCAGTCTTTGCTCGAAAGTTTGTCAGTAAAGAAACACCACAGATGGTGTCTAGTCCTGGAATCTTGTGGTGAACGAGCTGCTAATTATTTGTGCAGATGACGTTACTCCGGGTAGATCAATAAGTCCCTGACAATTAACACAAATTGTGTCGTCACCTTAAATTTATTTTTTTTTTTTGTCAAAAATCATCTTTCAAAAGAACGCACCCAAATTTTCATACAGATCTGTCAAATAGTTTTGATGTGGCAGCCATTTTATATAGACGCCTACCAGCATTTTCGTTAAAATGGAAAAAAGTGAATTTCGAGTGCTCATTAAACACTATTTTTTGTGAGAAAAAACTATCACGCAAACCAAACAAAAGCTTGACAAATATTATGGGGACTCTTCGCCATCGATTGGAACCATTCACCAATGGTTTACTCAATTTCGGTGCGGTTGTTCAAGCACAAGTGACGCCGAACGTCACACCAGAAATGGTCGACAAAATCCATGGTTTGATAATGGACGATCGGCGAGTGAAAGTACGTGAGCTTGAAGAGGCAACAGGCTTATCACATGGCTCAGTGATTTCGATTTTACATAAATATTTGGACATGAAAAAACTTTCCGCAAGATGGGTGCCGCGTTTGCTCACAATCGACAACAAACGCATTCGTTTGACAACTTCAAAGGTGTTTCCCGAAAAATTCGACTGAGTTTTTGCGCCATTTCGTAACCGTGAATGAAACGTGGAACAGTCAAAACAATGGACTTCTCCTGGTGCATCGAAGCCGAAGAAGGCCAAGGCGGGTTTGTCAGCAAACAAGGTCATGGCGACAGTTTTTTGGGATCAGCTCTGTTATTCACATCGATTGCCTTGAAAATGGTAAAACGATCACCGGCGCATATTACGCAGAGCTGCTAGATCGATTCCAAGTCGATTTGAACCAAAAACGGCCGCATTTGGTGTCCTTTTTCACCATAATAACGCACCGGCGCACAAGCCCACATTCGCAATGGCAAATTTGCACGAGTTAGGCTAAAAACTCCTCCCTCATCCAGCATATTCCCCGGATTTAGCCCCCTGCGACTATTTCTTAGTTCCAAACATGAAGAAATGGCTCGGAGGTAAGAGATTTGGGTCGAATGAAGAGGTCATCGCTGAAACAAATGCTTATTTTGAGGGGCTCGAGAAATCGTATTATTTGGAGGTCATCGAAAAATCGGAGAAACTTTGGATGAAGTGTATAGACCTAAAAGGAGACTATGTTGAAAATTAAAATGTTTTTATTACTTATTTCATTTTTCGGGGACTTATTGACCCACCCTCGTATTACTGACTACTCTAAGTGAGTTATTACAGAATACTCTTGGTAAACTGTCCAACTGATAAATGTTAACTCCTCACAAAACTGAATTAGTCCTCTTCACCAGGAAACACAAAATTCGTTACGTAGCCCTTCCTAAACTCAATGGAACCGCCCTTGTTTTTAAAAACAAAACAAACTACCTTTCTCTTATTTTGAACAAAAAACTTTATGCTCTTGCACGAAGGTTATTGGTTAGAAGTGGGGAATGCAACCATGTATAACATACTGGCTCTATGTTAGTCCAAATTTATGTACGGCGTGACCTTTTGATAACCAGATCTCTCCAAAGGTATGCACTGCAACTAGCTAGTGAAAGTACAGAGACTAGCTTTGCTATGCATTAGTGGCGCACTTAGACCCACCCCTCCTTCTCTTCCATCTGATACAACTAGACCTCTTTGACAAGCAAATGGCAGCTGGCGCAGTCATTTATCCTCACAGTGGTCCAACATATCCACAGGTCACTCCACAATTCTCCGTAACCTAGAATTCATTCCAGAAAACATCGACCAAACTCTACCTAAATTCTCTTTCAATGAAAACTTCCAGCCACTATCCCATCTGGACAAGACTAGGAGGGAGACTCTAAAATCTCTGGAATCGATATCTTCTATATTAAAGGTCGCTCTAGGTTGTCGCTCGTCTTTTAAAAAGATGTATGAGCAATTCAGCATTGACCTGTGCGGAGTGCCGGGGTCTAGGGATATTCCAGTCTTGATGAGCTTGCCAGACATGGCACAATTTTGCAGATTCTACCAGAAATGCGGAATGACTTTCAAAACATACAAGGGATTGCTCAAGCTGTATCCAATCAAGGAGACCAACTTCAGGTGAGGGACTGGCATTAAGTGTCACGTTGTTAGACAGATTTGGCCTAACCGAGGTCAGAAGCGCTCGAATAGTCTAGTTTCCCTTTGTATGGGGCATGTTAGGGCAACAGTTGATGTAGTGTAATGATACAGGTTTGGCCCCTTCTCGAATGACTTCTGTAGAAGCTATGGGGACAAGAAAGAGACAAAGAACACTCTCTATTTCCTCTGCACTTGTCCGACTATCTTTGTCAGTACAAGCCTTCACTCAGGAGGTTACTTCTACTATAACCTCGGTGAGCTGGCTAATTCGAAGATTAGGAACCTCCATCGTCTTATTAAAAGCTCCAATTTGTTCTAAGGTGGATTGGAGAAATCTCTTGGACCTGGAATGGATCTGAAATGACAATCTTCTCTCTTCTGTTTCGAGTACCCACAATTCCTTATAGTCTTCTCTTCTTCATCACAGAATCTGCATATCCCATTATTTTCTAAGCCTGACTGAGATGTTGTCGGAGCTTTCAGTGCCTCACGGTAGAACACGTAAATATTCGTACTTCTTCTTTCTTGCTAAATTTAATGTATATTTTTGTCCTCTTCTGGTTAAAACTCCCTTAGAGTGCTTTTGCTTACCTTAGTTTCGAAAGATTTTAGTCTTTTTGATTTAATTCTCTCTCCGTAGCCCTTCTCAGAACCCAAGGGTTCCGGTCATATGAACCCTCTCTTCTGCCAGTCTAACAGCTTCCTCCTTACCATCCTCTTCAAAGTAGCCTGACAGTCACCCAGTAATGTATTAATATCGTTGATCTTACCTTGGTTCTTGAGATTACCTAGATACTCTTAGATCGCTTTGATGGCAGCTTGGCCGTCAACATAATCACCATATCCTGCTTGCGATAGTCTCTGCCGACGTAAGGTGAATTCCAACTGAAAAACTTACTCATTGGTTCCAAATGTTCTCTTCCAGCATTCGCATACCAATTTATTTTACGGGCTTTTAGGGCATATCTACTTGCAGCATGGACTTATCCATTCATTTTATTTTTGATGAAGCTGAACTTTAAATAGAACTCCGATGTACATACTCTCCCATCATGATTTTATTGTTGCCCTCTCAATTGCGAGGTGTATAGGTGAAAGTTCGCATTTTAAAAATCATAAAACACTGTTCAGCACTTGAACACTCAAACAAGTTCCGCAAAAAAGCCAAAGGTCATTGAGTTACGAAATTTGTTTGCCAGGATCTCACCCTATTTGCAAAAATATCTGCCAAATACCATGTATCCTCATTTTATCACCGCAGGCGACTTAGTTATTTTTATGTTATTTTCATTTTCCACAAAAGGGAAAACCCCTCAACTTTGTAAATAAATGTCAATGAACCACTTGTTAAGGTAACAACAACAACATGAATTTCCACTTCGGTTAATAGCTCGTAAAATATGATGCACAGCGGCAAATGAGACAAAAAAAAAAAACTTCAGTATCGCGACAACATAAACAAAGGACCATCCGTGAAGCAACACCAAACAGTTGCATTGTACCACAGTGTAGTCCCCCCTTTCCTGGTCGCATCTACACACAAATACACAAAAGTGAAAAATGTTCATTTTCATTTGCGACTACTGCACAAGAACAAGGAATGCATAGCGCATCGTCCCAAACATTCAGCAGTGAGCGCCAACAGAGAAGTCCACTCTTCAAAGGCGCTCCGAGTGTGTGGTTAACTTTGCCATAAATGCAGTCCTTAGTGAAAGCACTGAACAATTTTTTTTTTTTTTTACGAAAACGTTCTTTAAAGTCTTTCAGTACTTGGGAGCTTGGAACCCAAAGGATTTCATTTCATTGCGCTGTTTCCTTTGCATTTTTCTCTCTGACGCTACTGACTCTGGACGGCTTGCCCATTTCCCAAGGGAGTAATTCCATTTTTAATGTTTTTTTTTTTTTGTCTTTTTGTGGTAAACTTTTCAATACAAGCAATTTCAGGGAATGTATGGCGCTCTTCCCTCTGTGTACATCATTGCATGGGAGTAGTAGAGCACGTTGGTAGTTCATAATTAAAAAAAAAAAAACGAAAATGGAAGCATAGAGTGAATGGAGTTCCAATTTTTCAATAACTGCAATAAATCAGACACCATGACCGACATGGGAGTACCCATAAATTACTTTTTCATTGCAAAGCACTGGGAGACGGGCTCCGCAGCACCATTCAACACTTCAACAATACCTACCGGCAAACTGGCGAAATGGATGGTTAATTCCGGTTGTCAGAAATGGGCTTGCATTTAAAAACAGCAACTCGAGTAAGAGCTTCTGAAAAACAGCAGCAGGGTTTAACTAGGTACTGTGTTTTACTTTAAATCAGTGAGTGATGTGAAATGGACAAATCTGTGTTTTGGAACTTCAGGTTTTCGGGAATTCGGTTTGCATAAACCTTACTCGTACGGGAAATGTAATGCAAATCAATGGAAATAACTTTACTTTCGAAAACAGCACGTAATGGGTTCTGACCATTAAAAGCGGATTACCACAGAATGTACAAATACGCGGGGGAGTTTCAAAATTAATGGATGCTTAAAAACATGCTCGTTCACAACCCTACTACTGACTAATAAAGGGTGTCCCAAAATTCATTGAAAATTGTAAATGTTTTATTGATTCATAAAGTATAGAGTATAGGATTATGTATGGAATATCATATCGGGTAAATGCGCTCCACGGCTTTGCTGGCACATACGTACTTTTTTGTCGAAATTTTCCATGACCGTTTTGCATAAATGCGGCTGAATTTCGTTGATACATTGAATTTTCTCCTTCAAGGCGTGGGTGGTAGTGGGCTTGTTGGCATAAACCTTAGACTTCAAAATAACCCCAAAGAAAAGAGTCCAACTGGGTTAAATCGTATGATCTGGGCGGCTAATTCTGATCACCAAAACGAGAAATTACACGACCAAGAAATGACTCATGCAGTAATTGAATTGTTTCTCGGGCTGTATGGCATGAAACCACTTGTCCGTCTACGTCCATATCTTGCAATTTATCATGACGCGATAGCGAGCACCATTAACTGTTATTTCCTGACCAGCCGCGAAGAATGGTCCGATGATGCCTCCAGCCCAAAATCTACACCAAACAGCGATACGTTGTGGATGCATTTGTTCCTCAACAATCTGTCGTGGATTTTCTGAACCCCAAATTCGACAATTTTGACGATTAACAAAGCCATCAAGGTGGGAATGAGCCTCATCGCTGAACATGATTTTGTTCAAAAAATCAGCATCCACGTGTTGTTGTTCCATAATTCATTCAACGAACTCTCTACACTGTGCGTGGTCAGTAGGCTTCCGTTGTTGAGTCAATTGCACTTTGTATACATGAAGATGCAAATCTTTCGTGAAAATACGCTCGAAATGTCAAATTCTTGAACACGGTGCCGAATTAATATTCCTGGACTCTCAACAACACTCTCACGAACTGCTTCGATGTTTTGGGTTGAACGACTTGTTGAAGGACGGCCAGAGTATCTAAGATCACTAATTGATCCAGTCTTCCTGAATTTTTCAATTAATCTCTTCACAGTTGATGCAGTTAAATCACTATTCCGACCATAATTGCGAACTGTAGCTGCCAAACCTTCATTATTTTTAAAATATTGCTCAACAATGAAAACGCGTTGTTTTTACGTGTAGCACTCCATTTTTAATAACTCTGAACTGTCAGCTGTCACACTGTCTTTTTTTTTTTCGTTGGCAACACTTTACCGCACAAATGGCGCAAAATTCAAATCTTGCGTCAATTTTTTTTATTTCCGTCCGTTAGTCTGTCAATATATTTGTATGTCACCATTTTTCGGGCCATACATTTTGAGATAGGAATATGAAACTTTAGAATCCGAAGCAGTAAAAGTGTAAACATTTTTGAAATACGCCCACAAATATGCTCACTTTTAAAAACATTTCGTTTTCTTCAAAATATTGACTAGAAACTAAAAAATAATTAATCAACAAAATATGTAGACCTTGCTATTCTCTACAGTTCATCCATACAGTCTATGCAACTAGCCACGTCCACATTTTGGAGGCGTTTTTGTAAACAAACAAAAAATATTTTGCTGTCTCAAAGCTATTTTCAGTGATGATTAAGTCTTATTGTAAATATTTCACCAGAATCCGTGACTCTTGGAGAGAGAGAGAGCAACAGCCATGCCCACTTTCTTCTATGGAAAAATAAAATCTCGATAATATTCTCTAATTAGGATCATATCAAATTGCATTCAAATTGAAAAGTTAACAATCATACGTCCATTTTATTATGGATGGGTTAGAGGATGGGGAAAAGTGTACCATATTATCCGTTCCAGACGCACGAGTATCGTAACTTTCCTGTTTGTTTTCTTTCGTACCGCTTCCGTTTTTTCTGCCAAATTAAGCAAGAAGAAGAAAATATAAAACTGGAGAAATTTATTCATAAAAAAATATACATATTCCACAGTATTTCTTCAAAATATTCCATTATCTTAAGGTTATACTAATTTTATGGACTTCAGTCCTTCAGTCACCAACATTTTATTCGCATGAAAAACCTGAAAATAAGAAAACAAAAGGAACAAATTTAGTAAATTTACATTGTACAGGTTGTATAGGCTACTTTCCAGTGGAATTTCTAAAAAAGTCTGCTACCTGCTTATCATCAAAACTAAATCTAACGTAAAGCTAGCCAACAGAGCAGATTAGAAAAAAGAACTCATGTTAATCCATCAAATCCACCACCTAACCGCCTCCCCTGTGGAAAATCATACCCAAGCACCGGACATTAATGTACTTTATTATGATTCTCAACAGCAGCTGGACATTTGGATGGTCACAAGTAATAATAACCCGACTACAAAACCTGGCACAAAGTTATTTTCTCCTACTATTCGAAAATGCATTATACACACCCCCCAAATCCAGACACAATAACTCCTACAACATGCAATATTCCAACAGATTCGCGGTTCCCGTCTCTTTTTATAGATTCCCTAATTTATGACACTTAAGAGATCCCGCAGTATGGACCTATTTTGCAGCGAATGTTTGCGACAATTTCGAATCAAAAACTGTCACTGTGCATAGTAAGTCCATTAATTTGTAACTCGAAACTAGACATTTGGTTTTGTTTCTCTGTGGTCAAGTGTATGTCTGTTGCAGAGTAAAACCACATTCGCAGCCATTTGCAACAGCAGTCATTCATGCAACTCTTGTGCATATCCAAAGGACAATTCTTAATGAAAAAGGATATCGTCATCCCTAGCACTCAAAATATCTGGTAAACAAACAAACTATTTTGTTCCTCTGTTTCTCTCTCCCTATTTCTAAATGATGAAACGATTCTATTATGCGGTTAACCTCATACGGATGGACCCTTGGGAGAGTTTTTGATGGCTCGTGATATATGGAATGTTATTGTTAACTCCAACATGCATCACTTTTCAATACACTTCCAACCACATTATAACACAATTTAAGGAATGTACTTGAATTCCCATCCTTGGATCAAGAAATGCCAATCATCTCTATGATTACCTTAGATTTGCTTGTCCATTTCAAAATGCCTTTTAGACTCACCTGTATATTGTATTAATTAATTAAGTTCAATCAGGGTTTCACTTCAGTTCTCCTTACTCTTGTGTTAAGTTGTCAGTTTGGTTTACCGGAAATCCAGACACCCCCCTCTTTGCAATGAATGCGATGTAAAATTTGTAACACAATCTGTCGGTGGATTTCTTGGAATCATAAGTCAATTACATCCGAACTTTGCCATGTTTAATCCCATTATCCTGGCTGCTAGAATTTAGGGAAACTTTTGGGGGCAACAAATATTAATTTGGGGCGATATTTCGAGATGAAAATGGTACAACTGGTATTCGGATAATGCTTGTTATGCACAAGTGGGTCTAGTCACTTGTTTGAAAATTAAATTAGAACGCATCCTGGCTATTGCAAAGGTGCGTGTACCGGTGAGATATGAATGTTGGTTTGCTTGAGTTGTCCTGCGAAAAGTGCATACCTATCTCGATTTTAGAGAGAATTTCTCAAGTCAAATAGGATTTATCAAATTCTATGAGTGCGAGTTGTTGGCTTCAATTGTTACAATGAAGCCTTAAATGGATAGTACACCAGAATCAGCTTAAATTCTGAATTTTGAAGGATTAATCAATATGTAGCAAGGATTACAGTTAGGTTAAATAAATTTACCACAGTAGGATATTCTCCAAAAAAATTCCTGCATAAAGAGCCTGGCAGTACCAATTCAGATAAAGTCTTGAATAGCTCACCAGGTCTAGAGATTTAGAAGCCCCAACAACATCGTTCGATAAATGAGTTGCAAAAGAAAACTTCCAGAAATCCGTCTGGAATGGATAGTGTGATCTTCTAACCTATCCCTAATGAAGTAGGCGTGACTTTGTGAACCTTTTGGTTCAAATAGAATGAAGTCTTTCGCCATTTGTAACTGAAAGCCAAGGATTCTGGAGAAATATTCACAATAAGACTTAATCATCACCATAAATAGCTTTGAGAATGCAAAATAGGATTTTTGAAAAAAAAACGCCCCCAAAAAGTGGGCGTGGTATTATATAATGTTTCAACGAATTGTAGAGAATGTGAATGTTAAAGCGATTGTGTATGGATTTTAACAATTTTTACACTTATACTGCCCCGGGTTATAAGAAGGTTAATGCAAAATTTCATCTTCTTATCACAAATTTTAAGGCACACAAAGTGGCGACATACCACGATATGGAACAAATATATGTAATTTTTCGGGCCTACCGTTATTATTTCTTTATGTACGATAATTAATATACCCTATAGGATAGGTTATGGGATAGGTGTTGTGCGCAGTTGGAAAGGGTCTTCAACTAACTCGGCGTACAAAACTGAAAGCAATCAGCATAGCATCGAGCTATCTGAAGAGACATGTTGGTTGAGGCCCAGGTACGCCCTGGATAGTAAGCGCCATATAATTAAGTACATCGGCTGTTAGCGGCGAAATAGTTATATTTATTTATTTAAATTGGCATGTCATGAACATCCGTAATACAATGTGCTATACACTTCAATTGTACCTATAAGAGCAAGTATTGGTTTCCTAAAAATCGTCTCGAGACTTTGATCAAACTTGACATTGCTAGAAAAGAAAAAGCTTATGGGTTAGGGCGGCAAAAACCATTTGGGTTCAAAATGATTGCAATATCGTTTTATGGAATGCTAAATTCAAATGAGACTAGAAAGTTAGGCAGACAATATTGCAATATCTCAAAGACTGCAAATCTTTTTGGTTTTTTGTGAAAAGAATTAAAGGCTCTGCAGTTTCGAGCATCCCAGCACAGTGTCTACAATGATAAAAAATATCACTGACTATGTGCAGCTCTCCGTCTCTCTCTCTCTCCACCTATGCTGAATTCGGTTCAATATTCTTTGAAACAAATATTTTTGTAAACCCGTTCAGTAGCTTGAGGCCTTAAAAATTTTAATTGTAATAAATCTTAAGTTTTTTTTTTTTTTTTATAATTTGCGCGCGCCAAATGGGATATGAATACCATTAGATTATTTCAGGGCACGGGCGTTTGAAGAAATTGAGAGAGAGAGAGAAAGAAAGATTGGTGTAGTGGGTTTGAAACTTAGGTGGTATTAAGTTTCAGTAAACTGAAAGGGTGGTGTCCAGATAACTGGGGAACTTGTTTGTTTTGCTTTTTGTCGTTGCTCATGATTCACAGTATTTTTTTCCCTCCACCTGATGTCATCATCACGATCAAGTTGCATTTATGCCATATGACCACCCTACTGCCAATGTTATGCCTTCGCAGTAGAGTTAACTAAGCTTTCGCAATTGATCGACTTTTTTTTTTTTCTTTATTTATTTCAGACGAAATAAATAGATGATTGTTGAGATCAGGATTTGAACCGTGAACCAAGAGCCTGACAAGCGTTGATGTTACCACTACACCACGGCCACCCTCAGATCCTGTTTTCTTCTGTCCTGACTAAATCACTTCGTATGTATTTTTCCAGATAGGTGGAAGCTTGCAGTCAAATCTCTTAAAATGTGATAAAACCTCCTTCTAACTACCGACCCATAGCATTTCAGAATTCCACAGGGGACCTTATGGTATACCTGTCCGAAAAATAGAGCAGTTCCCCTTAATATATCCAAAGCTTTCAATAGAGTGTGGCATATCGCTCATACATAAGCTTCAATCTTATGATGTTAGTGGCATCTTCTCAAAATGGATTGCGAGCTTTTTAAATAGTCGATCGGATGTACTTCCAACCACTTCTTAATTAATTCTGGTGTAACCCAGGGTTCAGTCCTCTCTCCTACCCTTATTCTACATTTTATCAACGGCCTTCTCTCTATTACTCGCAATCCAATCCATTCCTTCGGCTATGACAGCACTTTGAATTTTGCTTATTCTCCACGTATAAGGCCGCCGAAGTTATCAAGACCGAGCGGTAGCGAATGGCAACCGAACTTTAGGGTAGGTACCTAGATAGGTAGGAGTGTGTTCTTTGATGTTTTTCTCTGAGACTTCCTCTAGGGAATTGAAGAGGGGTTTTCCTAATTCTCGTTGTAGGGCCAGACAACGTTGTAATGCCAGACAGGGGCATAAATAGTGGATAAGGGTTTTTTATTTCATTTGCGACATTGCAACTGCGACAGTGTGTGTTGTGGGGGATACCTGATTTGACTGCGTAGTCTCCTATAGGCCAGTGATCGCTGTTAATCTGGCGACGTCTTTACGCATTCTATCGGTTGTTTTATTATTTTTTTTTTTTTGTAGCTTGGCCACATCCTTCTGAATATGACACAGTTTCCCATCTAAAGTTGGCTTTTATAAGGAAAATTGAGGACATTTCTGCCTTGACCACAGACTGATACCACAAGTGAGCGGTGGAGGATTGAGCCTTGCCTGGCCAGTTCATCAGCAAGTTCATTTCAGATCAGGGTTACTTTGAATTGTCCATTTAGCGAGGCTAGATCATTTCGGCATTGTAAAGCTAGTTTAGAGGATATAGTGACCAAGGCGATGGCTTTGATAGCAGCTTGGCTATCAATGAGTATGGCAATCAGTTGCCTTGGCGTTTTATTTGTGTGCAATTTGATCTGGCATAATTGTTACGTCAAAGTCCTTAATTGCCAGCCCATCTTGCCATTCTGATCTTGTGGGGTATTTTACGTCGAAACGCTTTGTGAAATTAATTTTGAGGATAATGTAATCTGTTGACGGGGATGTGAGTGCCCTCGGTAGTAAGTTCAGTATATTACTATGCCCGTATGGTATCACAGTTCAGCATTCTCTGAGATGGATAGCGATATGTGGTGTACTGTTTGTTATGTTTAGGTCTAGAGGTAAAAGATACAGAGGAGAACGTAGAGCACCTGTAGTACCTATGCATGCCGTTCCTTGTACCTTGTTAAGTTTAGTTATATCCACCGAACTCTACTAAGCGTGGTACTAACGTAGACAAACCAAAAATGAACGGAGTTGATTTTGAGGAATGTATTGGCTTATCAATGCTTGGTATGAATACATCTAACTTAAGAACCACTTAACGGATTTGAATGAAAATTGGGCCTTAAGCATGCGAATATGTAGGCTTTAAAATTGTCAAAATCTAATGGAACAGGGATAGGATGCAGATGGGAGATAAGATGGGAGACTTAAACCCAATGTCTTCCAACTTTTTCAAAAAGGGCTTGTGCCAGGAGACCTTTTGTATTTTCGGGTTTTTCAATTTTTTAAGTAATACAGGGTTATTGGGGCCTTTACCTTGGTAATTGGGGTTTTTTGGTAAACAGTTTTTATCAAAAAAAAAAACAAATTGTTTATATATTCACGCATTTGAATTCCCTGGAAGTTCAGCTTTAATATGGAATATCAGATGTTGGGTGTATTATGCTCCCAAAAGCCCCCCAACAAAATTTATTTATACTTTTGCTTCATACGAACTTTTAAAAAGTCACAAGAGTGTGACCTACTGACAGGAAGGCGGACAATTTTTTGAATCCATTAGTGTTCCATTTTGTACGATTTTAATACAG
The DNA here is from genome assembly GCA_963082735.1 of Pocota personata. Taxonomy (NCBI): domain Eukaryota; kingdom Metazoa; phylum Arthropoda; class Insecta; order Diptera; family Syrphidae; genus Pocota; species Pocota personata. The sequence goes on from OY720430.1 coordinate 9,138,189, forward strand.
AGCACTAAAAATAAGGCAGCTCTAAGTTGTTTTCTAATATTTAGACTGTCGGTACAATTTTAGCTTCGTTCGGTATTCAGGAGCTTTTGCAATTAATTTGGGAGCAAAATGTATCTCGGAAATTGAACACACGTCGCTCCATCAATGTCTTCAATCTCAAGCCAACAAAAAAGTTGGTTATCACTTGACCAAAGCGCAGATAATTCACCGGATCACGCCGCCAGTCCAAAGCGCGCACCCGTTGTGGATGCAATGTCCTCTTAATGATCACATTTGGATTCTGCGATCTCGAAATTCTGCAGTTTTGTGAGAGATGGACCTCATCACTCATCGGCATCGACTTGTTAATTTTCCAACACGCAATCGGCGTATGTTCTACATATTCTTTGCTCATCAGGCTTTAATTATTGTATGAGCTAGACCTTGTAGAAATGAAGATGCAAATCCAAACGGAGCTGTGGAAATGCCCAATTGCTGAGCGCGGCATGGAATTGAAAATTCTGAGTTTTTAGCCACTGAGGCACTCACAGCCGCGAGTTTGGTGATTGTGTTTCGAATTGTTTGCTCAGTTAAGACATCATAATCTATCCTTAAATCGCGATACACAGATATTACAGAGCTGTTATTTTTGTAGTAAGGTGCAACAATTTTAATGCATTAAGTGGTGGTTAAGCTTTCCATATTGTAAAATGGCAAAGCAAGAATGACAGATGCCAAATAGCAGGGATGTGAAATCCCAACCTCGAAATTAATAATCCTTCAGCTTCGATATTCTCTCTGTGGTGGGAAGTTTCTACTTGTTACTATGCTTTTCCAAATATCTTGTTTCTTAGTTTAAGTCTATTTATTTATAGGTATGGGTATTTTGGTTACCCATAGTGGAAATTGTCGTTCTGGTTAGTCATATGCAAACCATTGCTTGAGTAAGATTTTTAAAAAAAATATGATAAGGATATTCATTTCCTTCTTTGCAATGTCACCCATCGCCCATCGCGCTGCTGGTTTATTTTTAAAAATTCCAATCCCAAAACTATTTGTGAATTCCTTTTTTGGACATGTAATTGCCAACAGTTATTCACAGTACATTCGCTCCACTTAAACATTTAGTTGCGGCAATAAAACTTTATGGCTTAATAAAATATTTCGAAACGGCACAACCTCCAGTGGGCTTTTATCCATAACGAAATTAGATTTCCGGCCAATCCACCCGAAATCCTTTTGCTTCAGCTCCAGCAGCAGCGTGCCGAATGCCACCTCTGTGAAATTTTTATTTCATTCCAGATATGTACGCCGGTGGTTAAGGTAATTCCATTTTATTTCACCCAAATACACACAAATACACACGGATTCAGAGAGGAACGTAGATACCATACATGTGTCAAGCATTGTGACGATGGGGTGTAGTACAACTACTGTACTCGTACTCGTACTCGTACAAGTGTATACAAGTGAATTTTTCGCAACACGAGACTATTGCCAATTGGAGCGGCACTGGTAGAGTGGTGCACCGAGGAGAGGCTGAAGGATGCATGGAACGGAATTAATTAAATATCTACCTTTACACTATGCGCGTGCACGGATCCAAGTTCAACCGCGCATAAAGCCAGCGTTCCAATCAATCTTCAATTGGATTTGCTGTTTTCATCTTTTTCTTGTTTTTTATTTGATTTTGTTTCCCTTATTTTTTGGTTTAAGGGTTGAGTTGTGCAAATCGATTATCCTGTACTGCATTTGAATTGTTTTAATGTGCATCCTGCACTTTGGGTTTGATTACGGCGAACGCATAAACATGAGAAATCAGTGTATGCTCACAATGCAATCAATCGGTTGGATTATTTTGTGGAGAATTTTCGACGGGAATGCGTGGGGGTGAGAGCTAATTTGCTTGTTTGTTTACTGCGTGCTGGATTTGATGTACTCGTAGACTCTATGCTTTGATTAATGAGTGCGCTGAGGAGTAGCTACATTACGAACGCGTACAAAGGTTGTAAACTTATCAGATTCACATTAGCAACCAAAGCTTTGTCAATAAGCGGGTCTATAGCATTTACTCGTACAAGTGCTGTATGTTTTATGGGTCATAATTAAACGTAAAGTTGTAACTTTAATGGGAGTGCTGTGGTGATGGTGGTGGGAACAATGTTTGAGAAAGTACGAGTACTTAAGAATGTGAATGGGGATAATTAATTCGTGTTCGGAAAGTAATCTGGTAGAGTGAGGGTGAATGCATAGGTGGACAACAGCTTATAATTATGAAATCAGCTTGCTGGTTACAAGCTACTGCCACTCAAGAAGCCTATTGTATAGCTAAAAGGTGCAACAACAAATGAAAATGTGTAGCACAAAGTGTGAATAACATAAGGATAGATCCTTAGAAATTAAAAAAAGGAAAATGTTAAAAAAAAAAACTACCATGTATGCTCCGATTGTAGCCAAATGATAGCGCTGCTTGTAACTACAGGGTTATTCATTTTTTGCTTTAAATTTCAATGAAATTTGTTTACTGTTTCAAACATCGTATGGAATACAACATCGGTTGAATGGCAGTCACGTATGCAATGTATGTATTACTTACAAAGCAGAAGTACACGATCTTAAGATAACTGATCACAGCTTAACTACCATTCAGATTGAGAGTTGTGTTACATGGAATAAACAGTCCTACGTAAATACATTTCAAACCATTAATTTTTCTGCACTTAATACTGCTTTAACCTTTGGGTTTTGAGATGAAGTTTACAATATAAGTGATCCATCGATTGCTTTTGATATTTTTTCTACAAAAGCTTCAAATCTATATTTCGAACTGTTGCCAATGTTTCAACAAAAATAACAAAAAGTTAAAAAGACTAAAACAGTTGATGAATGTATCACTACTCAAGAAAATTAATTTAAAGAACAAACTTGATGTTAAAGTAAAGAAGCATCCTCACAACATTAGGCATAAAAGATGTTATGATATACTTTGCAATGAATTTAAAACTGAAATTCCTCGTTGTAGAGATAATTATTTTCGAAATAGACTTGCTGTTAATATAGGTAACCCTAAAAAGGAATGGGAAGTTGTTAACGAAATCTTAAATAAAAAGAAGCCTTAAGCTGATATTTCTATTAGGTGCGCAACTAAGCTTCTCGCTGTTTGGCAATAGATGGCTTCAGCAGTAAGTGCTGGTCGATTTTGACATTTTCAAAACGTCATGAACCGAGCTTTTAGACATATGGTAAACAAACTGTTTTGACACATTAGTGATTTTGTTTGGCGTCATATACTTTTGGTTGTGTGAAAATGTCTGATTTTGTGCCAAATAATCGCCATTTGCGGGAAGTGTTGATTTTCTTCTTTCATTCGAAGAAAACGGCGGCTGAAGCGCATCGAGAGCTCCAAAAAGTTTACGGAGATGCTGCTCTAAATAAAACAACGTGCCGTGATTGGTTCCGTCGCTTCAAAGACGGTGATTTCGATGTTGACGACCGTTCGCGTGAAGGAAGGCCAAAATTCTTCGAAGACGCTAAATTGGAGGCATTTCTCGATGAGGATCCGTGCCAACGCAAGAACAGCTTGCTTCAGCATTAGAAGTTATCCGTCAGGCAATTTACAAGCTATTGCATGCGTCTGGAATGATTCAAAAAACAAGGAACCTGGGTTCCTTATGATTTGAAGTGAAGTTGAGCGTTGTTTTTTCGCCTATGAACAACTGCTCCAGCAGCAAAAAAGGAAGGGTTTTCTTCATCGCATCGTGACCGGTGATGAAAAATGGATTCACTACATAAAACCCAAAGAAAAGAAAGTCATGAGGGACTACCCGGTCATGCTTCTACGTCGTCGGCTCGGCCGAATATTCACTCTGCGAAGATTATGCTGTGTACATAACGAAACCATCACTGAGGAACGACATTGACTTCAATTGATGCGATTAAGCCCAGCACTGCGTTAAAAACGGCCACAATACGAGCAGAGGCAAGAAAAAGTGATTCTACAGCATGACAACGCTCGGCCTCACGTTGCCAAACCCGTTAAAATCTACCTGGAAACGCACAAATGGGAAGTCCTACCCCACCCGCCACATTCTTCAGATATTGCGCCATCCGATTATTACTTGTTCCGTTCGATGGCACATAGTCTGGCTGATCAGCAGTTCCGCTCATATGAAGACATCAAAAAATGGCTTGATTCGTGGATAGCCTCAAAAGATGAACACTTTTACCGTAACGGTACTCGAGCTCTTCCAAAAAGATTGGAAAAAGTTGTAGATAGCGATGGGCAATACTTTGAATGATTCATTTGTAACCATTTTTTCACAATAAAGTTGCATTTTGATCAACTTAGTTGCGCACCTATGGTAGCACTGTAGTTAATGACCCTTCAAAAGTGGCAAATTTATTTAATAATTATTTTTCCAACATAACTCATAACATCAATAACACTCCTCTTTCGAGGTCATGTCAATCTACAGATAATATTATTCTAGATTCCTTTGACACCGAATGCTTTTTCTTCGATAATTTTTCCTCATTGGAGATTCATAAAATTATAATTTTTTTTTTTTTTTTTCCGAGGGTAGGTAAAAAATCTACATGAAGACACTATGAGGATCGATAGCGCGTGCTCATAGTAGTGTAAGATTTTTACTCACTAAAAAAACCCCCTTCGTGTTAAATTTCTTTGATTACTTCAACTAAGTTTTGACTTGTCCAGCAGTTTTTTTTTTCACGTATTGAGATCGTTTGGCAGGTCCCTTTACATTGAAAGTTCCTGCTAGTTCCGCAAATTAGATGCGGTTTCTTCGTATCGCGTTAAGTCGAAAAGTTTAGTCCTTTGTAGACGACGCAGTAGATTCCTCTCATCTAGAATTCGAAGGACTTCATTGTTAACGTGTCCTTGTAATCTGTCTTTATGCTTACGCGCGAAGTTTTTGATTTCATGTTCGACTGTTGCAATTCCTAAATGTCTATGGATATCGCTATTTCTAATAAACCACGGTGCATTAACTATTGATCTTAGCACTTTATTTTCAAAACTTTGTAAAATATTGACATTACTTATTTTGGTACAACCCCAGAGTTGTATTCCATATGTCCATATCGGCTTTAGCACTTGCTTGTATAGAAACAGTTTGTTCTCTATATTAAGCTTGGAATGTTTTCCAAGTAACCAGTACATTTCTCTGTATTTGGTTTCGAGTTCTTTACGTTTTTTCTTCACGTGCGATTTCCACTTCAGCTTAGCATCAAGTGTCATTCCAAGATACTTAGCCTCGTTTGCAAACGGAATTTGAACCGAGTTTGAAAAGATGGGCAAATTATTTAATTTCTTATAAGTAAAATTGACATGAACAGATTTGTTTTCGTCTAAAGCTAGTCGCCAAATTTGTGTCCATTCATTTACTTTATTCAATTTTTCAGTCATTTCTTCGATCGTTTTACCCGTTGCCAGGATGGCAGTGTCGTCGTGCCAGGATGGCAATGTCGTCGTGCCTTCTTCTTGCGGTATATCACGAGTATATAATAGGTACAAAAGCGGTCCAAGGACACTTCCCTGCGGCACCCCAGCCCTTATTTCTTTAAATTCTGAATATTCATTTCCGTGTTTGACTCGGAAAAGTCGAATCGTCAAGTATTTTTCCAGAATATTATATAAGAACTTGTCGTAATTTATATTTCAAGCCTTCATGCCAGACCTTGTCAAAAGCTTGAGAAACATCAAGGAATACGCTCAAGCAAATCTTTTTTTCTTCGTAAGCTTTCTCAATTAAATCAGTTATTCTATACACTTGGTCTATTGTTGAGTGTTTGGTTCTAAACCCAAACTGGGATTGGGAATGAGAGATCCTTCTTCTATAACCGGCTGCAATCGCTTAACCCTGCAGTCGTCGCGCACCAAAAAGTCACACCAGTCGTCGAGCGGATTACATATGTAATCCATTTTAAAATTAAAGTAAAACCCGTATGCTTTAATTTTTTCAAATTTATTTTGCTGCAAAATGCAATTACATATTACTTAAAGATAAAAAACATAAATTATTACTTCATAATACAAAAAATAAATAAATAAATTAAAAAAGTAAAAATTTCGGATTTCTTGAAGAAAAAAAAGGAATTTTGGTGGATTACAATAGTAATCCACGCGACGACTGCAGGGTTAAGACATAATCGGCAGCAGCGAAATAGGTCTATACGTTTTTTTATCATTCGGCGGTTTTCTTGGCCTCAGAACCATTATTACTTCCGCGACTTTCCATTGACTCGGAACATATTCTAGTCTTATCGCTGCGTTTATAATGTACAGGAACTTAACTAACGCTTTTCTAGGTAACGATTTAAGGAAAACTCCTGTGATTAGGAAGTATCCAGGAGCTTTATTCGGTTTCAGTTTCTTTATTTCTTTTTGAAGTTCGGTCAGCCTTGCATTTCTTACTGTGTAATTGTGAAGTGCTATATCCGACAAATTATCATTTTCAACAATCGCTTGTCCATCAAATGGTTTAAACGTTTCTTCATTCTTGGCCCATTTGTTGTCATTTTTCTTGATTGGGGCCGCTTGTATTTTCGGTTTTTTAATGCCTTTTATAGCTTTCCAGAGCGAATAATTGGAATCTTTTTCCGCTGTTAAGCTTTCAATGCTGGTTTGTATTCTCTGATTTTTAAAATCAATAATGGCCTTTTTTAGCAAGTTACACAAGCGATTTAAATGCGTTTTATGTTGCGGAGCACATATCACTCACATCAATGTCCTCAATCTTACGTAAAAAGAAATTGACCATAGGACAGAGAATTCACTGTAACAGTTGCGCCTTCGTCGCACATAGGAGTATTTAATACGAAAACTTGGACAAAACTATTTTTTGCTTATTAATGATTCCAAGCACGATTGTCTGTATACTGTGAAGTAAGTACGAGTAGGTGGGGTTTTATGTGAATAAAAAACATAATTTCTTCAAAAAAATTGATATTTAGAGGATTGACTATTTATTTATAGTTCTTTGGAAGTTGTCCACTTTTCGACTATGAAGATTCTTCATCTGAATCGGATGCAGCCGCCGAACGGTCATAAAGGCTAAAGGCTAAATAAAAACTGGATTCCCCCTAATAATGACTACCTATTGTTATTCAATGTTCCCTTAATTACTTTTAATAAAAATAAAAACTACCCTAATATATATGTTTTTTTTTTTTTTTTTACTGATAATATACATGATACACCCTTTTCTGCTAGCGTCTACCTTGCACTTTTGTCGCATTTGTGGAAAATTTGGCCACAAATAGGTAGTTAGTATTAGGAAAGGCAATGACTCATAAAACAATTTAAATTTCAGTGAAATACGATACGTTATAGAGAAGAATGGGTGCAGCGTTTTTTGGCACTGAGTGTATGTCTTCGTTCGGTCTACAAAGTGATGTATTGCTTTAACAAAGAAAGTACATTGGACCGTACCGGAGTACGACTAGTATTAACTTTAAAAACAATCTTCCTTGTGCAGAGAAAATTAGAATTGGTTCTAGATCACACTAGAGTAGACATCCATGTGGTAGCACTTTCTAATGGAAAGATAAAATAAGAAGTGGAGCACCTTTAACCAAAATCGTTTCAAGTACAACGGCAAATAAATAACCAAAATGTAAAGTTTTAATCTATAAAATATATTTTTATTTTTTCCTTAAATGGTTTTTATAAAATTATTTTGTTTTTATATTTATCACGATATGAGTTTAGTGAAAGTCAGTATTGTTAAAAATTAGCTGCTAATTAACAGCAGCTACTCCCCTAATATTTTCCTCAATTAAGTTTAAGGTATACATCGTCCAATTTCATAGTGATGCTTGGATAATGTATGGTTTATTCGCTTTGGTCGGTATTTTCCTCCTCTGTTTGGTGCACCATGAGCGGTTTCCTTCCGCCGTCCTGCCCTGTATGGATTTCTTCTCGATTTGTGTGCATTTCCAAATTCGAAATACACCTTGAATGACTTTGAAGGCACGTCTCGACGCATCGCTTCAAGACTCGAAAAACACCACTCCAGGTCGTACTGGTTTGGGTATGTTTCGGTCTTGAAGGTTCCAAGCACAGTCACCGAACCATCGACAATTTGTCCAATTCTCGTAGTATATGTACATATTTTTGATTCTCCGATTATAAATATTCCCCTTCTGATGTATTCGCCATCTTCGTAAACATCGCGGAGGAACCAATAGAGTCCTCCTCTGGTGCACAATAGGAATGCGTCTTCCAAGATGTCGTTGAATGTGAAAGTGAAACCATTGTTGATTTTTTTGACATAGGCTGCATGGTAAGTCACACAGTGACTGAGGAGATCTTCCAGATCACCAACCCACCAGCATTTTGAGATACGGCACTTGGTCTCCATTTGATTTTTGAATATGCTTTAATTCCAAAAACTAAGAAAAACTTGCAACGTCAAGGTTGATGTTTGAAATTAAACTGAGCAGCTTGCCTTTCAAGGAGAGTATTTATAGGTAAAGGGTTGCTACTTGCAAGCCCAGATTCGCTTTACTAATGATCGTCGTTTCACTCAAAAAGGTCTCGACAAAAAAGGGTTACTAAATATTTTTTGGTAAATATTTTTTTAATATTTAGATATAATTAGCAAATGGAATTTCCAGATCTACCTACATATATTGATTGGATGTGGGTTTATCTTCCTTTTTTAAAAAGGAATTAGTGTAATAAATTGATATAAATTACCATATATTAGGTTTTAACGTAATATTTTATAACATACTAGCAGACCTTGACATCTCCGCCTATGTTACTGGTTAAATTTTAAAACCAAAACTTCTCAAAATTATATCCTCAACAAAGACTATTTTTCTTTTATCGCTTTCCCAAGTTCGGATCGTAATAGCGATTTCGGAAAACTTTATCCTGATATTTAGTTATCTGTAAACCTTATCTGAGAAATTCCCTAATGAATAAAGTTTTGAATGCACCAAATATATGAATACACACTGAAAACATGTGACAGCAGAACTGTCAAACTGAACGTCACATTATTTTTATTAAGATTTTCATACAAAAATACCATAGAAATTTCCGACTTTTCCGGTGGATGTTCCAGAAAATTTTCTTTCATACAAACCTTGCCCTGACAATTACGAACATAACAAAAAAAAAAATCAGCTCCGAACGAATGTTTATTGAGATTGATGTACCCTGTTAAAAGTCTGACCATCAATCTCAACTGTGTACTGCTGAGTTGAAAGCTCTTTTTGCTGTGTTGTTACTCGGTTCTTTTACTTTGCATGTGTCTATAGATTCTTCCAGTAATTATTGAACTCTTTTCGTATCTTCTCATTGATTATCGTTTTAGTAGTTGTCAGAGGGACCCCTATTATCTTTTCAGGATTCAGTTCTATGTTTTTCGCTCCTTTCCTTGCCAATTCATCTGCATTTTCGTTACCCGGTACCCATGTAAGACGGACTCTATTGCGCCTGTTCGCTGCTGATTGCTGCTTTGCTGTCCGAGCAGATGTCGATTTGCCTCTCTTTGCTGGTGTCTTCTGCGAGTTGTTTTCATAATTGCAAAGACATCTGCTTGGAATGCCGTTATAACGTACAAAGAAAGGACCTTGGCCTTCAAACTGTCTTTGCCACTCATTACTCTCTCTAAAATAGATAACAAGTACGGTCTAGTGTATGACTTTTAGTTGGCTATCGTTCTGTACTTTATCACGCGCCTGAGCGTAACTTTTAAAAATTGTGCGCCGGTCTGCAGCGCGCATCAAACTGTCATCCGTGGTAGACGCAATGGCTTCCCTATGATCACATTTGGATTCGCACAACCCGAAATTCTGCAATTTTGTTTGTTTACGTAGCCGCCAAGCGAGAATTGAACCTCATCGCTGAAGAAGATTTTGTTAAAAAAATCGGCATCAACTTACAGATACACAGATATTATAGAACTATTATTTTAGTAGTAAGATGCAACAATCTGAATACGTTGAGTGGTGGTTAAACGTTCCAGATTGTAAAATGACAAAGCAAGGACTAGCCTGTCACTATGGATGACAGATGGATTTGACAGATGACATATGGTAGAGATGTGAAATCCCAACCTCGAAATGAAAAACCCTTTACTTAATTTTAACTACAAAAAGATATATGTATTTATATTTAAATATCGAATTAAATAATTAAAGATCCATGGTGGCGCTATTGTGGTGATACGGACTGTATTTCTTTAAGATGCAGTTTTTAAAATTTCTAATAAAAGAGGCATTCTTAGTAAAATGGGCGTGAAGGCAGTCCTTTGTCCCTTCTGAAGCTTCAAAGGTTATAGGTCAAGTGATTTCGGAGATACAATGTTGAATGAGATAGTGAGTCAGTGAGCCAAGTATGTCAGTGAATTTCTACGTCAGTGAGTCAATGAGTTGGTGCTTCAATGTGTCATTAGTATTTGCCCCATGAATTAATACTATTCGGATAAATATGATGTACGGAAAGTTATGACTGGGCACATTGATGATTGATTTCACCAACGTGAATTCCTATTTTCTTTACACACTTTAGCTATAAATACACTTACTGTACCTTAAGCAATTCATTTTTCAGTCAGTCACGTTCTATCGATAGCATAAAATGCACTCGCGATCAGTCATTTTTTCCTGCTTTGTGTTGGTTTTATTATTATCTGGCAGTGAGTCAAAGGATCGAGATCCCAGAGAAAACCTTTTAAAAGCCGGAGTGAGATGTGTGCGCGATAATAAAGCAGGATGCAGGGACATCGAAAATGAACTCCGCGGTGGTGATGCTCCAGGGAAGTGCAGGAGTGATCAAAGTGGGCAATGTCATGAATCTCGGGCACACATCGATACTCGTACCAGGACCGTTCGAAGGGCACTCGTTCTTGACGGAGTGCTAACTAGTCGATTAAGATGTGACAAGGTTGATCACGTAGGGCGATGTCGAGGTATAGTACGCCGTTTGGTATACAATTATTTGTTATTATTATTCGTTCTTTTAGGCCGTGTGTTAGTGAGCAAATAGGAGAACAAACGTGACAGGTGGGCACCACTTGAATAATGGAAAAAACTGAGTAATTAAATATATCTATGTATATATGTTGCCGTCCTATTCCCTTCCCGACTTTATAAATTCGTGTATATCACGGGTAGCTACTTAAAATAATTTTACGTTTTGAAAAACAGCACAAAAAAAATGTATTTTAGTTATAAGAGAACAAATATACTAAAATACAATATGCTAAATGAAATAACTAGCCAGAATATGTTGTATATGCTATTTGAAATCGTTGAAACGATGCATATGTGTGAATTTAGAAAAATCTAAAACTCTTTTAAATATTAGATACATGGAGCTTATGGACTTTATTTGTTCTGAAATGTTCTAAATCAAGCGAGAAGCCTCATTCAATTATTCAAATATGTGGAGGTGCATAGAACAAAGAGGAGCTATTGCGATAATATTGGAAACTTTGAAGGTACTCACAGACCGAACGAGCTGCTTAAACTTGGTGCAAAACTATTGGGTCAATAAATTCGTGCGGTTTGCTAAGAGATGGCGTAACTTGTATTATTCCATTGTTATTATTCCATTGGAACATGCGTTGGAAAGCTACTGTCATTGTACGTCATTTCAGTATATGTCATTCATTTGAAGGGTAAACAACAATAATTTTTTTTCACTCAAATATGTCGAACTTTGTGCCTGAAAAAGTGTTTTTGCGGGGAGTTCTTCTTCATTACTTTAATATGAAGAAAACTGCTGCCGAAAGTCATCGTATTTCGGTGGAAGTTTATGGTGAACATGCGCTAGCTGAGCGAACGTGCCAAAAGTGGTTTGCACGATTTTAAAGTGGTGATTTTGGCTTGGAAGACGATGAACGTCCTGGGCAGCCAACAAAGTTTGAAGATGAAGAACTGGAAGCATTACTTTATGAAGATTGTTGCCAAACACAAGAAGAGCTCGCAGAATCTTTGGGTGTCACTCAAGCAGCCATTTCAAAACGTTTAAAAGCAGCTGGATATATTCAAAAGCAAGGAAATTGGGTTCCACATGAACTCAAGCCGAGAGACGTCGAAAGGCGGTTTTGCATGTTCGAAATGCTGCTGGAACGCCATAAAAGGAAGTCATTTTTGCATCGGATTGTTACTGGTGATGAAAAATGGATCCATTACGACAACCCCAAGTGCAAAAAATCATATGTGAAACCAGGCCAACCAGCCAAATCAACGGCAAAGCCGAATATCCATGGCGCGAAGGTAATGCTCTGTATTTGGTGGGATCAGAAGGGTGTGCTAAAACTGGGTGAAACCATCAATGGACAACGCTACCGAACACAATTAATCCATTTGAAGAGAGCAGTAGCCGAAAAACGCCCGGAATATGCGACCAGACACGAGGCAATAATTTTCCATCATGACAACGCTCGGCCCCACGTTGCTATTCCGGCTAAGAACTATTTGGAAAACAGTGGATGGGAAGTTTTACCCCACCCGCCTTATAGCCTAGACCTTGCCATTTGTTCCGGTCGATGCAGAACGCCCTCACTAAAATACGGTTCACATCAGAGCAGAATATCAAAAATTGGCTTGATTCATTCTTGGCTGTCAAGCCGGCGCAGTTCTTTTGGGATGGGATCCACAAATTGCCAGAAAGATAGGAAAAAGTCATAGCTTCAGATGGGCAATACTTTGAATAATACTATTGTACATGTTTTTCTTAAAAAAACGTTCAAATTTTGACAAAAAAACCCGCACGAATTAAGTTATGAACCCAATATTTGCGGTGAATTACATATATCACAATATTTGCGGAACGATATCTGTAGGGAAACTCTCAATAGACTAGAGTTCAGAACCATCCTGGATGCAATATATAAATCCAACATTTAGCGTCCCAAAACATGTAACATTCGTGTTGACAAATGACTGGGCTGGCTATTAGAACTAATCTTTTCTTTTTTTTATAATCTAGAAACGATTTTGAATTAGCTGAGAACAACCTAAATTTAAATCAAAACTCATTTGATTTTCATCTCCAAAATGATCTCATTGGAAACACATAGCATTTGAGTTTTAGTACACTGAAAGTAAGCGTCACTGCATTTATTTTTTCCATTTCCTTTCATTTGTGCAAACAATTTTTTTTATAATGGAATTATTAGCAAAAGGTAAGAGTTCCGTTCAGTATTTTTTTTTAGCAATAAAATGTATAAATGTGGCGCTGAAAAAATGGACGAAAAAAGTAAAATTGTGTTCTGTGTTCACTTTTAACTGCGTTCCCCCGCAATTCCCTAACAACTCATGTATTGCCAGATAGGTTACGAGTAATTTGTGTACTCTTTGATGCATTTAGAATCAACTGCGAAAACTTGTAGATCACACTTTTAATTGAGCGCTAAGCGACCATACCTTATATTATTTTTAATTCAGCTACTATCGAAAAATGCTGTTTTACTAGAATGTATCTGCTAAACATTGGTTATCTACTTATGTACTTCTCGAATCTTTCAATGACGTTCCAAATATAAATTCCAAAGAATTGAGGAATAAAATCGATTATATTTGTAAAAAACTGACAGATTTCTGGAAGAAATTTTGTCGAAAGAGAAGCACTCTTATTCAAAAGTATTCGGGATGGCTGAATGCTATAGAAGTATGTATTATCTCCGAAAATAATAATAATTTAGCGTTATCCCTGCCATTTTTCTGAAAAAGTGTATAGCACAGTATTAGTTACCCATTCTTACTTACGAGTATCTTTAACACGTTTCTTAGACTTGGAATTTTTTTTGGAAGAATGGAGAGTTTCATTTTTTGTTCCAATTTTCAATGCTGGCTCCAGAAATGGTGTCAAAAATTCAGGGGAATTTACAAATTATCACCAATTCCAAAATTTTTGAAAGTGTTATCAAAAGAAAACTTAAATTTTATGTCCGAGTTCCAACACGGATTTGCTTCAAGGAAATCCACAGCCTTCAATCTCGTCTATTTTACGTCGTCCTTCTAAACTCATTTGAAAAAGGTCATCCCTGAATTGATTCTGTGAATCACAGTATACTAAAATATAAATTAATTTGCTTCAGCTTTAAGAACAGAGTGCAAGTTAAACTGAAGCTTGATTTCATTCGATTATTGCTCAAGCGTACCTCAAGGTAGAAACCTGAGGCCCCTACTCTTCATCATTTCTATAAATGATATAACATCTCTTCTAAACTACAGTGAATGCTTGTTGTACGCTGATGATTTAAAATTGTTTTGATGTGATTTGACGGTTTTATTATATGAAAGTTGCCAGTAGTGTTCAGCTGTCAATGCCACAACAACATGTTTTAGTGATTAAAACATTTTCATCAAAGTGGTTCATCAATTATTGTAATAAAGAGTAAATTACATCATTTCGTTGGTCGACGAGGAGTGCCTATGAAGAGGACTATTCTAAATATTATCCACAATTTCGAGAACCTTTATACAATAAGTAATTTATCGATGCTTGGATCATGTCATACACCGAGTACGCAACAAAATATTGATGCGGTGAGGGACAATGTGAGTGAAAGACAAGATACTTCGATTCGTCGTCGTGCTCAAGAAATTGGGATTTCTCCAACAACCTGCATATCTTTCCGTACAAAATTCAAGTGACTCAAGAACTTCAAGAAAATGACCACCAGGGATGACGGGACCGGAGTCCAAAACTTTACCAAATGAATAAATGACTCTGAATTTAAAAAAAAAAAAAAAAATATTATGAGTGACGAGACGCATTTCGACTTGAGTGGAGTTGTAAATGAACAAAATAGCTGGATATGGAAAGCAGAAAACCCACGAGCAATTCATGAACGGTGTGGTGTGCGATTTGGGCTGGTGGGATAATTGGAATATTTTTTACGGAAATGACGATGGCGAAACTGTTACTGGTGAGTGATATCGTGCGATGTTATAAATTTTGTTTTTAGCCTGAAGTTGCTTGGCTACGCCTCCGAAACATGTGGTTTCAACAACACTGTGCCACGTGCAATATACTCGGAGCAAGATTAACAATAGAAATTGAGAAACAGGCATTTCCAGGCAGGGTGCTGTCGAAATTTGGGAATATCAGTTGACCACCGCGCTCATCAGATTTAACATCCCCTGACAGCTTTCGCTAGGGTTACTTGAAGGACTGGGTGTACGCTACCAATTCAACAACATTGCAACAATTGAAAGATAATATATGCAACGCATTGGCAGATATTCCAGATGACATGCTGCATAATGTGATGAAAAATGTGATTGAAAGGGTAGCGTTTGTACCAGCTATGGGCTCTATCGATATCATCAATATCAATACGAGTATTATCGTCAAAGTAGTGTACCACGTATTTTGTTATATAGTATACGATTTTTTGATCAACTCTATGTGCACGTCAGCTCTGGTAAAAATGAAATTTGTTTTATTGTGAGTTATATTAGGCCGCATAGTATGCTCAACTTATATCTAATGAAATAGAAGTGGTGAAAGATTGGGCAATTGATCAGTTTCCATGTGTGTTAGGTGACTTCAACATTGGTGACATAGACTGGTGTTTCTTGAATAAAGAACAAATTCTTATCCCATTTAATGTCACGACGGACATAGAGCCTGAAGTTGTCGACTCTCTAGCCTCATTAGATTTATTTCAAATAAATTATTCTAAAAATTGTTTAGGTCGAACATTAGATCTTATATTTTGTAATAATGATATGAAATACTATTTATATGAATCTGATTTTCCTTTAGTCAATAAGCAGTTTATGTAATTTTTGAATTTTATGAATTTAGTTTTGAATGCTTAACTGAAAATTGTTTTAACTTTAACTTCTACATTTCAATTGACTGGGAACATAGATTTTGCAATAAACCTCTTAGTGACATGTATACCAATTTTAAAAATTTAATTTTTAACGGCGTTAATCAGTTTGTCCCCTTTTTAACAAATGATCTTCTTTTAAACTCCCATGGTTTAATAAAAGATTAAAAAATTTAGAAAACGTTAAAAATAAGGCATTGAAAAAATCGAAAAAATCAGGCAAATCAGAGGATCGAACTCGTTTTCTTCAACTCCAGAGAGGATTTGATTTTTTAAACAAATTTCTTTATCATCAGCACATAAGTCTTGCCGAAAGAAATATTAAAAAGAACAGCAAATCTTTTTGTGTGTTCTTAAATTCTAAACGACAAAGTTCTTTTCTTCCAATTGCAATGGAACTCGACGGTGAAAAATCGAATGACATCAAATCGGCCTGCAATCTCTTTGCAAAGCACTTTCAATCGAATTATAACAGAGATGTTATTTCTAATATAAACGATTGGTATTCAAACATAGTCCCTAATATAGATTTTAATTTAAATTGCTTTTCGGACCAAGATATTAATTGAACTCGATTCAACTAAAAAGGCTGGAGTGGATAAAATTCCCCCGCTCTTACGTTCGAAGTGTGCCTCGTCATTTTGAAGCGCAAAATGATTTTCAATAAATCTTTATTAACTGGATGATTGGAAAATATCCTTTGAGAATCCCATTTATAAAAGTGGTTTAAAGCACCTAGTTCAAAATTACAGACCAATATCGAAACTTTCTGCAGTACCAAAGCTATTTGAAAAATTAGTAACTCAGAGACTATATTTCTCAGTCAAAGAATCCATAACCCCAAAACAACATGGATTTGTTAGCGGCCGTTCAACCGCCACCAATTTGTGCCTCTTTCCATATTTCTGCTTAAATTCTATAGAAACCAGAATGCAAGTCGATGTCCTTTACACAGATTTTGTTAAGGCCTTTGACAGAGGACTTAATTTAAATTTTTTTGGAATGGTTGAGTTCTTACTTATCTAACCGGAAACAAATTGTTCAGATTGATGGTTTTCAATCTTTTTTAACTGAAGTGGAGTCAGGTCTCCCACAAGGTAGTCACTTGGGACCACTTTTGTTCATATTGTTCGTGCATGATATTCCTGACGTTTTAAAATTTTCGGATTGTCTGATGTTCGCGGACGATGTTAAATTATTTAGCTCAATATCTTCATACAGCGATTGTCTCAAATTTCAAAACGATATTGATTTATTTTTAAATTGGTGTGAATACAACCATCTCGAACTAAACGTTTCGAAATGTAAAATCGTCAGTGCCTACAGAACGTTGTCGCCCGTGGCTTTTGTTTATAGGTTTGGAAATCCACCACTTTCTAAAGTGAGTGAGGTAAAGGATTTAGGGGTTATATTTGACATCAAACTAACTTTCTCGGCGCATATCGATTTTATTATATTGAAAGCAAATTCTTTGTTAGGTTTCCTTAAACGAACTTCAGGGGTTTCTAAGGACGTGCATTTGGTCTCCATTTTATGAAAATGCTATTATCAGAATTGAAAAAATACAAAAAAGATTCACGTGTTTCGCATTAAGACATCTGAGATGGTCTGACGAAATGCCTGATTATTTTTCAAGATGTGCGCTAATAGATTTAAAAACTCTAGAAAGTCGCAGACAAGCCCAATGCGTTATTTTTATAAAAGGTATTTTAAATAATAATATCAAATCTGAGGAGCTACTCGCGCTAGTTTCTTTTTACGTTCCCGAAAGAAATCTTAGAAATAGAAATGATATTTTCTATGTTCCCACTCATAGAACTAATTATGGTCTTAATAATCCATTAACTCGTTCTTTATCGTTGTATAATTCTATTTGTAGTGAAGTCGACCTTTCAATGTTTTTAAAGGTATCCCTTACCTTTAAAAACATTGTACAAAATTTATTTAATTCTTAAGTGGAGCAAGCTATAGCCATCTTAAGTAAGAATTTTTCTTTTTGTAATCAACAGATTGTAACCCATTGATGAAATAAATAAATAAATAAATAACCGAAACAAATGCAGTATCTCCCCACTACGCTATCTATGCGTCCTAAGGCTATCGTGTACCAATCAGAAATTTGACAGTTTCGCTGAGACTGAATGAAACTTTTCCAGATCAAAAGGCGATAAGAACATTGTTTAATGTAACGTAATTTCTTATTTCATTCAGCTGACCAGTTATATAGAACTAGATAAGCACAAAAAATATACTCGTAGTTATCACCAGATTTATACTAAAATAATGGGAAATTTTTTTCAAAAAGTATCTCACTCCACTTACCAAAACTAGTATCTATTTCTGTTTCTACATCTTCCCATGTGGTCAAGCTGACATCTCTCTGGAGTAATTAGCACGCTTTTTTGTATAGTACGTTGACTTATCTCGATAATTTGATCCTTTTTGGGATTTTCGGAATTCACAACAGCGAAAACTAAACAAGTGAGCACCAAAGCAAACAAACAACCCGAACGTAACAACATATTTAACGCAATTGATTCAAAAGCAATTTAATTTCATTGTAAATATGCTGTGCATTGCAGTGGACTTATAAAGTTATCAAATCCAAAGGTTATCAAAGCGAATGAAATTATTGAGAGAAATAGCGCTCCATTAAGTTTTCATATAAATAGTCGTATCTACGAGTACTCGTACATCTTCTACGGTTAGTTGTGCTGTTTTTTTTAAGCACAATAAAATAAATAGTACTTGTGGCAATGCAACTCTGTTAACTAAGATACTAAACAACAGAATAATACCTTCTTCTTACGTACTTCATAGTAATTATATACAAAGTTATACTCTGCACAAACTGTATTATTTGTTGAGAATTGGGGATTTTGACTTAATTGCCTTTAAGTCGTACTTTAGTGTATTTATCAAAGAGTTATTTCATGTCGAATAATACTTGTAATTATACACAGTCCTGTATGTCTGGCCTAACTTCTCGTAGCCACTCGTGCTGTGCGTGTTATACTTTCGTTTACACGAAAGCAATGGACCTACAGGACATACTCGTATTTCAGAAGATTTTTCATATGGTAGATGTGAGTGATTTTACGAAACCGAAAAGAATTGCAAGATATGTAAATGTGGACATTATACTGGCAATTATGTATAATAGATGGGTTAAACGTTGACAATCCATTGGCTATATACTGCGATCGTAAGACCCATACTTAGCTATGGAACAATTGTATGGTGGAATGCAACAGATAAAGTTGACTACCTCAATAATCTTATGAAGATACAAAGATTAGCATGTGATAGCATAACAGGTGCACAGAGGTCAACGCCTCAGGCAGAGTTGGAAATGATTCTCAATCTTCCTCATCTAGATGAATTCATGCGAAACACGGCTGCAGGGCATGGAAGCAAAGTTCCTATTGACACGAATCCAACAGAGACTCTTACAAGAAATTCAATACTCCATTCTTTTTCCCAGTAGACAATCACGCGTTAAAACTTATACAAGGTGGGACAAAAGTAATGTCATAATGCGAATGTGCCATAATTTTTGCAAATGGCGTCAAATGTCATTGTGCTTTGACATTTTTGTTGAAGACAGATAGAGAATTAGTTGACAACAAGTAATGGAGCGATACACACCTGAGGAACGTGGAATTATTGTCACTGCTAATTTGACCAATCTGTTCCGATCTGTTGTTTTATTTTCGTATCCAAAATCATAATGAGCGACGAAGCCCATTTCCATTTAAGTTTTTTTTTTTTTCTTACATAACTCGCGCGCCCCAAAAGGAATATGAATACCTTTATACTGTTACAGGGCACAGGCTTTTAAGGACAAGGGGAAGAGGAACAGAGGAGAAGCCTATGCACGTTGGCTTTAAATGTTTGAAGGTTGTAGTGATGGGGAAATACAGAGCTTGGTAGATCATTCCACATTCGTGTCGTTCGGCTTATAAACGAATCCCTATATTTAACAGTACGACCGAAGTTAGGCTTTAGGGGAAACTGATGCGTATTGCGGGTGAAATTTTGAAGGGGAGGAATGCAACTGGCTATTTCGCTGGAGCATTTTTTGTGGAAAAAACGATAAAACAGGGAGAGACAGGAGACATTTCTCCGATGTTTTAATGAATGAATGGAATTCACAATGTCTCTATTACCTATAATTTTTAACGCTCGATTTTGTACCCTATCAAGAATGTGCAGAACGGTCTTGGGCGCACCAAACCAGATATGGGCGTTATATTCCAGCTTAGGGCGGATGAATGCCTTATAAATTGAGGCCAGATCAGACGCGGTAAAATATTTCTTGCACCGTTTAAGGAATCCTAGACATTTTGCAGCATTTTTGGTGACCTCGAATATGTAATCGTTCTGTCGGTTTCAATGATGCAAGTACCATCCATGGATAATGGTTGAGGGTTTTGGTTTCGCTTTAGAGACAGAAGACATCATTGTATTTTGGAAGCATTAAATTCAACTCTGTTGGTTGAACCCCATTTAATTATGCTGTCCAGGTCGGAATTTAATGTGTTTAACATACGCTGCCGTTCCCCTTCTACAGCCGAAGAGCAAGAACGTGAGTTAGGGAGCGAATATGAAAAACCGAGGGTACTGTCATCAGCGAAGGAATGGATTTTCTTATCCAAAATCATAATGAGCGACGAAGCCCATTGCCATTTAAGTGGTTATAGGCCAAATCGCCAGATCTGAAGGCTCCAGACTTCTTCCTTTGGGGCTTTTTGAAATCTCGCATTTACCACAACAAACCACAAACATTGCAAGTCTTGAAAGCCAACATTGTACCAATCACCAATTTGGAACCAGATGTTTGGCGAGCAACAATTCAAAATGCCGTAAAATGAGCACAAATGTGCCTATCCTCAAGAGGTGGTCATTTGACCGATATCATTTTTCCAACTTAATGTCATTAATTTTACACATAAACAGAGCCCAATTTTTGTCATTTCTAACAAAATGGTAGCCAATACTTTTGCCCCACCTTGTAGATTCACTTGATCATCGTAGAAATGACTCGTGCGTTTCTATATTTTATCTGTAAGCGACACCATTTTAATGAAATTAATTTGGTTGAGTTGAAATAAAGAAGAAAATAGCTTCAAAATGTGAAAAGCCTGAAAAGACTAAAGGTTATCAGCATGGACCAGCGAACGAAACTATGAAAAAGTAAATAAAAACATTATCAAATCTTAACACTATCGTCTCCCCAAAACCCTTCATGGAGAGGGTATTTTGAAAGTCGTCATGTTGTCTATCTCCATTTTGTTTAAATTTAAACTTTAAGTCATCAGAAGACAATTAGTATCAATTTTATCTACGCTTCGTTTTTTTACTCAGTAATTTCTAAAACGGAAGTCCAATTCTAGACTGTAAACATTTTTAAATGTACGAGTACATACAAGTACTCGTAGTTATTTGAATTATGATAAGAGTTACTGTGAGAGGAAATGAAACTCAGAACTGTGGAATGACGGAACTTATGTCTGCAGGAAACCCCATACAAATTCGTTTGGTGTACTAGTATAGTATTAAGTCATAACAAATACCCACCCCATAAAGAATCACGTCAAAGCCATTCCAAAACGTCATAGATTTTTTTTGAGTTATTTTTAGAACTATCTGGGCTTTTCAAATTAGCATAGTCACGACGTGGAAGGCGATTGACAATAGTTTAGCTCCATGCCAAATAACATAAACAAATTGCTAAATCAAATCTTTGTGGGTTGTTGTTTTACATTACGTCACAGGGTATAATCATTTTGATACATACGAGGGCAAGGTGAAAAGTTCTCGGCCTGACAATGAAAGACTGCGATTTTTAGTTAAAAAATGATTTTATTTTTCTACATAATTCCCCTTGACTTCAACACACTTGGTCCAACGTTTCTCTAACATCAGTATTCCTTCTCGGAAGTAAGTGTCTGGAAGGCTGTGAAAATATTCATCTACGGCCCTCTCAACTTCTGCATTGGATGCGAAGCGCTTCCCAGAAACAAATTTCTTCAAGTTTGGAAATGGATTGAAGTCTGAGGGTGCCAAATCAAGTGAATGATTTGCTCGGCCATCCCCCTGGCCGAGCAAATCGTACCCCAAATCCCGCAGTTTTCCCATCGCCAACGCACACTTGTGTAAAGGCGCATTGTCCTGGTGAAAGATGATTTTTTTCTTCTTCAAGCCAGGCTTCTTCTTGCGAATTTTGGCATTCAGCTGGTCAAGAAGGTTGGAGTAATATTCGCCTGTAATTGTTCTGCCTTTCTCAAGGTAATCAATTAACAGGATCCCTTTCGCATCCCAAAACACACTGGCCATGACCTTTCCGGCAGATGCGATCGACTTCGCTTTCTTTGGCGCTGAACTACCGGCTTCCACCCACTGCTTCGACTGCTCATCCATGATGACAAATCGCTGCACAAAATCGGTCGGATCCCTATTGAATCGGTTTAAAAAATGCCGCGAAATTTGTTTGCGCATTTGCTTTTGATCGGCATGCAGAAAATGCGGCACCCATCTTGCGCAGAGTTTTTGTGCAAGATGTTTCGCACCCTCTCTTCCGATATACACACAGCCTCAGCTGTCTCACTCACCTTCACTCGCCTATCGTCCAACACGATATAATGCACTTTTTCGATGGTTTCGGGTTTGTGGTTGCGGTTTTTGGCCGTCCTTCACGTGGTCATCTTCGAGGGACGTGCGACCACGTTTAAATTCAGCTGCCCACTTTTTAATGGTTGACATAGAAGGAGCAGAGTCCCCGTAAACTTTTGTCAACTTTGGATGAATCTCTTTAGAAGTTAACCCACTCAAAGCGAAGAATTTTTGTCACCGTAAAACGTCTACTGAAAAAATTCGTGTAAAGAAACTACTTGAGGGAAGAAGTTGAAACTTGTTATACGAATTAATGAGAAGTGCACACAGGCAGGAAACATAAATTTTTGCTGATTGGAATGCCATCTCTGCGTCAGACTGAGATCTTTTCACCATGCTCTCGTAGATTTTAACAGGGGAATAATAACGATAGTTATTTATTTATTTATTTATTATTATTTCATCTACAAGCATAGCTTTACAGATTACAAAATCTTTTTAAAATATAAAGAGAAAAAAAAAAAGATAAATTAATATATATATATATATATGTACATGATTAATGTAATAAAGTATTTATAGCCTTTAAAAAAAATAAAAAATAGAAGGAGGAAAGCGATGACAAATTAGTGCAATAATAAGGCAAACAAAATGTTTTTAAAGCGATCTCTAGAGTAATGAAAATCTACATCTCTACTGACTTCATTAAAAGACATAAGAGCTCTAGAAATAGGCTCATTACGACCGTAGTTTGTTCTATGTAATGGTTGAAAAAAAACGTTTCGAATTCTTAGGCGCCTTTCAGGAGCATAAATGGGCACCTGATATAAAAGGGCAGGGCCATTTATGCGGTAACACAAAACATCTCTAATAAATAATACATCGTGGGCATACCTTCTCATATTAAGGGTAAGTATACCCAGTAATTGGCAACGTGCGCTGTAAGAGGGCTCAAAGTCCCAACGCATTTTTTTGAAAATATATTTTGTGAATCGCCTCTGCACTCTTTCTATACGATCTGAGTGGATCTGATAAATGGGGTTCCAGATAACATCAGCGTATTCAAGTATCGACCTAACCAGTGAGATGAATAGACATACTAAAGTGTGTGGATCAGAAAAATCTCTCGAATTTCTTTTGATAAACCCAACAAGTGAGTTAGCTCTGGCAACTATGTACTCAACGTGAGGAGCAAAGGTTAGCTTGTTGTCGATAATGATACCAAGGTCCTTCATTTGATTAACCATTTTTAAAGGAGTTAAATCAATGCAGTAATCATAGGTGTATTGCTTTTGCGGTCTTAAAAAAGAAATTGCCTTGCATTTTTGAATATTCAGTTTCAAGCAATTATGAATACACCAATTGGATAGGTTGCTAAGGTCGATTTGCATCTTTCCACAATCATCTAAACTTTTTATCTTACGAAATAGCTTGACATCATCCGCATACATTAAACATTGACAGAATTTTATACATTGAACAATATCATCAATAAAAATTATGAAAAGCAGAGGGCCCAAATGACTACCTTGCGGAACTCCAGATGTACAGGAGATTAGTCTTGAACAGCAGTTATCTATGTAAACTTTTTGGAATCGACTTCAGCATTGCTGAATGAAATCCAAAATGTTCCAGTTTCTTTAGCAAAATCTTATGATTCACTGAATCGAATGCTTTGCTAAAGTCTGTATAGACAGCATCAACTTGGCATCCATTTTCAATAGCGTTGATAACATAGGATGTAAAATGGGCTAGATTTGATGTTGTCGAACGTCCAGAAACAAAACCATGCTGAAACTCAGACAGATGTTTTTTTACATGAAATTCTAATTTATGTTTAACAATGCTTTCAAAAAGCTTTGGTATAGCGGACTGTTTGCATATTTCTCGGTAATTTTCAATGTTATTCTTGGATCCAGATTTAAAAATAGGAACCAAAAACGACAGTTTCCAATCATCGAGAAAAATGCCAGATGAAAGGGATGCATTAAAAATTGTGAGTAGAGGTGTACCCAGGGAATCACAGCAGTTTTTTAATACAATTTCCGGGATACCATCGGCACCAGGCTTAGAATTAGGCTTGAGGGTGAGAGCCGCAGACTGTACATCCTGCAACTCTAAAACCAGTAGACCCAAAGCAATCTTGGATATTGAATACAGCTCAAAACTACTGGGTATACTGCATTTCAAGAAAACGGATTCGAAAAACTGCGCAAATAATTCAACTGTTGTATAAGTGTCATTGGATTCAACATTTTTATAAACCATTGTTTTGGGCAACCCATTAGAACATCTTTTATGATTTATAAATGACCAGAAACACTTGGAATTACGTTTTAGTTTATTTTCAACGCAATTAATGTATAGATTGTGCAAGAACTTGCTTAGGACAGTCAAATCTTTTCGGAGCTTCCAAAATAGATCTTTATCAATTTCATTTCCAGAAATTATAAATCGTTTGTGTGCTTTATTTTTTAAATTCTTTAAATTATATAAATCCAATTTTAATAATTGCAATAAAACGACTGTACATTTCAGAAAGACATAGATTTTCAAATTCGAGATCCCACTCAAGTGAATTGAAATATGAGTTTAATCCACCAAAATCACATTTTAAAAAGTTAAAAGACCTATTTGAAATCGTATCCCTCTTAAGATAATTATACATCTCAATTTCAACATAGATTTGCTTATGATAAATTGAATTGTTTAAAAGAGGAAGAGGAGCTTCAAAAACATTAACGTTAAAGTCATTTGTATTAATAAAAACAAGATCTAAAATTCTATTTTGAGAATTCGTTATAGAATTAATTTGACAAAGATTACAACAAAGCAAAAGGTCAATAATCGCTAATTCGAAATCTTTTATTACATTATGTGGAATAAGCATTTTATCGTCTTCAGACCACAACCAATCTACATCACCAATGTTAAAGTCACCAAAAACGCAAATATTATCTGAATCAGAACAATGACTACTTACAAATTCAACATTTTCAATACACTTTTCATAAGTGTCTAGTTTACTTTTTGATGGTATATACGTAACAATGAAGAAAATCGATTTTCCAGTACCTTCAACATTAACAGAAACACAGATTTGTTCCACATCTAAGATCCGCAATTCTATCTGCTTGCAGGAAACAATTCATGTCTGTCTTTGGGCCTTAAATTATGAGCTGGGAGAGTTGCTAAAAATAGACAAGCTCCACACGCTGCAACCTGGGTAACGCTAAACGTCTATTTGCACCTGGAATCCGAACTTTGAAACGAGATCTGAACTCCCAACAAACCGTAACAGAAATCAAACTTACTTCTTAACATTTGCATAATTTAGACCCGGCGTTTTTTAGAGATACAGGACCTTCTGTCCGTATCTGTCAATGAAATATCGAAGGTATCAGCAGGGCAAAATGTGATCATCTCTGCAAGTTTCTAATAGAAAATGAAGTTGACATAGTTCTCCTCCAAGAAACTCATTGCGCTGATGAGTGGCTGCTCCCTACTCGGCGGCTACTACCATAGCTCGTGCTAATTAGCGTAAGATTCACCATTGAAAACAAAAGATTGGTCGATGTTAAAGTAGCGGGAATATATTTCTCGTATCTATATCAACAGACTACCTAAAATCCAATAACATTTACAAGCCTCCTACTGAGGCACTCCCTGTATATCAGCACCCCGCAATATACGCTGATAATTTCAATAGTCATCATACTCTTTATAAATATCAAGCGAATCATGATAATGGAGTTAGACTATCAGGCTGGGCTGATATTGATGGTTTAAGACTTATATTTGACGCCAAGGACAGAGGAACCTTTCACTTAAAGCGATGGCGTAAGGATTTTAATCTCGATCTGTGTTTTTCAATATTTAATCATGCTGGACGTCAACAACAAATATCTAGAATAGTTCTTAGAGATTTTCCCCGCAGTCAACACCGCCCAGTAATCCTAGAGAACCGGCATAAAAATTTATTTGGTGCACTCAGCCCCTCGACCGAGGTGGAACTTCAATAAATCATCCTTGCAGAATTTCCCCTCAGACCTAGGTTCCAAAATCCGATGGATACCTTCAAATGTCAATAATATTGACACCGTATTAGCAACCGCGAAAAACACATCCCACGCGGGTTTGGAAAGCAATACATAATTGGTTGGAGTGTAGAAAGTGATGGACCCTATACAGTTTTTTTTGCAGACTGGTGACCCCGAAGTTGCAGAACAGTTTAAACAATCAACAAGAGAAAAATGGAAAACAACAACGGAAGTTTCAGTCGATCCAGTAGAAAAGCCTGGTTATTACTACGGACACTTGGTGTAGCAAACAGCATTGCATCCCAACGACCCGGAATAGAATATACGAGAGAAAATACGAGTATCTGCTGTTGTTAAACTTTATTCCGTAAGATTTTTTTTTTTAATAATTTGCACGTATGAAAGGGGTTATGAATACCCTTATACTAATTTTAGGACACGGGCGTTTTGAGGAAAGGGGAAGAGACAGAGAGAAAGACAGATTGGTGTAGTTGGTTTGAAACTCAGCTGGTATTAAGTTTCAGTGAACTCCAAGGGTGGGTGCCCAGATAACTGGGAAGCTTGTTTGTTTCTGCTTTTGTCATTGCTCATGATTCACAGCATTCTTTTCCGTCCTCCTGATGTCATCATAACGATCAAGCTGCATTTTAGCCATATGACCGCCTTACTGCCAGTGTTATGCCTTCACAGTAGAGTTGACATAAGCTTTCGCAATTGATCATCTTTTTATTTATTTCATGCGAAATAAATTGGTGATTATTGACATCAGGATTCGAACCGTGAACCTGTAGCATGACAAGCGATTATATTACCACTACACCGCGGCCAGCCTCAAAGATTTCAAATTCTTGAAATTGTTATTATAAAAATTTTGCTGAAACAGTTTGATGTCGTCACCAAAGTTCACGACTTAAAATCAGTGATGCCAGACAAAGCCGATAGCATTCCCCCGATTTAAAAACTGTTTTCCAAAAATTTACACTGCTTTTGGTGAAACAACTGTGTTCAGAACTTTTAACTTGCAGACCAACATTTCTGCTAAATAAATCGATCTTGTTTGTTCTGTTATACGTTAACGATTGCTGGAGCTTAATGTCTTGTGTGCCTTATTTAAATTAAAAATAAAAATCCGGAACATTTTTAGTCGACTCCCCAGATGATTTTGCAAACTCCAGAATTTGTAATCCCTGAGGACTAGATAATCTATATTTTCGCAACCAAAGAAGTTGATTTCCTGGATTACTTCTCTTGCAACTGTTGGCCTGGCATTGTTTTATTGGAAAAGTATCTATTGGCAATTGATCAATGCTGGCCATTTTCCTTAAGATCTATAATACGAGTACTTCTTTGTGATGCTTTGGTTAGGAGGAAGCAGTTCAAAATGGACAATACCACGTATACACTAACAAAGAGAGAACATTACCATTTTTAGGTGAAGACCTGCCTTAGGCACTTGCTATGATTTATTCTCATAAAAAAAACCCAGTTCTCATCACCAGTCGCAATATTGGTGAAAAGCGGATCAAAATTTCAACGAGACAGGAATGAAAAGCACATTGTTATTCTTTGCTGCAGATTTTGTTCGCTCAAATCATGCGGTATACATTTTTCGACCCAAAACACTATTCTAAGAGCTTTTAAGTGCATGTGCACTGAGGATGAATTCAACTTCTTGGGTAATTTCTTTTTCTAACTCTTTGCGTCCATAATTTCCTTCTCGAAATTTTTAAACCAACTTTGGACCTGACTTTCACTTATGATATGCCTGCCACACACTTGACACAATTCACGTGTAACTTGCAGAAAAGTTATACAATCGATACTAGAAATAAAAATAACCCGTGGTAAATTTTATTTCGGAGGCTTAGTGAGAATATCCCATGGTATCGACACCCTCTTTATATATGGGAAGGCCTACTATATTGACTCAGCTACATCGAGCGAACTGATAACAGCGCTCCAGTCAAGACATTTTTAGAAAACTAGCTTCTATGTTCGACCAGAAAGATCTTTGTTTTAAAGACCAAGAACTCTAGGATGACAGTCAGCTGAAGCAATGTGCCTGTGATGATAATGTAAAAAATTTATTCAGTAAAATTAACTTCTCTATTAGTGGTTTCAGCTTGTATCCATATTGACGAGTACATACATAAATGACATTTCTTACAAACTGTAATGCTCTTTGGCAGCATTTACATAAACTTACCAGTCACTCAGTTCAACTTTATTAGAAGGGCCTACATCTACCCCGATGGTCAAGATTACACCTCATTGGAGTTACAAATATACTCTGCAACATAAAGTTTGTCGAATTAGTCCCATTTCTATTAGTATTTTGAAATAAATAATGTGGGTGTCCAATAGCACACAAGACACAAAATAACATCAATAAAGCTAGTACAACTACCGTACGGGACAACATTTTAATGAAACTAAATCAACTGGATTGAAATGAAGAAGAAAATAGATTAAAAATATGTGAACCTACTAAGGGTTATCTACTTGGACCAGAGAGCTGTAGCAGTGCGGTTAAATAAATAAAAATGTTTTCATCAATTCTCAACACTATCAGCTTCTCAAATAGCTTCATGCTAAGGTGTTTTGAAAGTCGTCGTATTGTCTGTTTCTGTTTTTATTGTGCCGAATTTGTCTGTGACGTGCGGATTTTGTTTTTAATCGACTAGAAGTACCAGTGTTACCACTTTACTTAGTTTTACTCCAAGAAAAGTATTTCATATTTTGTACGGTAATAGACTAAAAGGGTATACAATGAAAAGTAAAAAATGTTTAAACGAATAACTTTTTATTATTAAATATTGCTATATAAAAGTTCAAATGTGTCTCGATCTCCACCATCAAGATCGAATGTCTCTGCAAAAGGAAGTCGGTCGGAAGCGCCATCGCGTGAGAAACGGGACTCAGTGAAGTGCTTTGAGGAGGAAAATAATGAACTCAGAATCAAGCTTAATGAAAAGGTAGATTTACTTAGAGAAGAAAACAGGGCTCTGAATACGCATCTTCAAAATCAACGCGTAGGTAGACCCTTCCTAGTAGAGCTAGGAAAGAAATGACCTAGCCAGAAACAAAAAGCCCGTTCTTCACCCGAAATCGATTCACAAAAAGAAGACAAACACAAAGAATTGCAAGATAAACAAATTCAAAGTAAATTAAATCCTCTGCCTAAAATATTGAAGGTGTCAATCATACGCAGACTTATTGCTACGTACCATTTATCCGAAAGGGTTAGAGGCGGAGTATCTCTCTTCAATAAAGAGCACTCTATAAATACAATAATTAAACTCGATTCAATGTACATAGATAAATGTATGTAGTTCGCGTAAAAAATAAACAGGCTACAGCATCTCGTCTGTTTATTGACCCCAGCGACGCAGAAAAGTATCACTTTAAAGTTTCTTTGACTCACTTGGACCGAATTTTATAATTGGTGGTGATTTGAAAGGTAGACTACTTTTCGAAGCCAGCATACAATTTAGTGTTATTTTCTTTTCAACGCGGAAACCGACATATTGGCCCTGCGACACAGCAAAGACTTACCTCATAGATCTATTTACAGCAAAAGGTTTCGCTAAGAACTTTACGAATATCGAGGAAAGTTTTGATCTCTCTTCAGATCACTCACCAGTCATAATGGAAGGAGCCCCTAGATTAACTAGCAACCAAGCTATCTGGGACGGCTTTGGAAAATATTCCGAAGAAAATATATTTCTGAATGTGTTGCTTAAAACACCAAACGAAGTAGAAGACGAAGTTGGTAACAACCTGGATAAGATTTGATAACCGGACAGATCCTAAAGGAATTGCCAAAGAAAGCTCTAATCTTATAAATGGTTCTCTAAGCCTACTATACATTCCAAAACAATAGAAAGTTATAGTGGTTCCAATCCAAAACCAGGAAAGTTTCCAAATGACAAAAAATCTAACAGACCGATATCGTTCTTGCCATTAATATCAAAGGTATTTGGAAAACTCCTATTAAAGCACCTACAAGTGGTCATTGGAAAAAGACGCTTATTTCCTGATCATGAATTCGCTTTCAGAATCAAGTACTCCACAATTGACTACGTTTATAGAATACCCAATGAAATTGTGGAAGCCCCAGAAGAAAAACAAATATGTTCCAGCACTTTTCTTGACGTCTCTCAAGCCATGCCACGAAGTATTGAAATATAAGTTAATACAAGTTCTTCCGGAATAATTGTATAAGCTTTTAGAATCCTACCTTGTGAACAGATTATTCCGTATTAAACACCGAACCGAATACTCAGAAATTAAGAAAATCGCTGTCGGAGTTCCACAAGAAAGTGTTCTTGGTCCGGTCTTTTTCTCACTCTACACTCGAGACATACTTCAAGAAGAAGGAACGTTTGCGGACGATACGGCTGTACTAGCAATGAAGAGATCAACTAGTCAGCACCTGAAAAGCTCCAATGAGCTTTGAATAACATTTTCGAATGGACAAAAAGATTTGGCCCATTATTCTTAACGACACCAAATTAACGTATATTAACTTTATTTACAAAAAAAATAAGGATTAGCCTCATGTAATGGCGGTATCAGCAGGTGCCTTTGCTGAAAAGGTACCTGCACAATGCTAATATTTTTTGAAATTTAAACTACTTGATAAGGTAACTTAGTTGTAGTCAACAAGAAAAAGCTCAATACTATGAGCACGAGCTGCCAGTCCTCATAAAAAAAGTAGGTTTAGGGCATTTATGAACTCGTAGAAAACTGTAAAAGAAAAAACTCGTCGAAAGAAATTCGTTGACAACTGCGAATGAAGGAAACTCGTCGAAACGAAATTCGTTGACAGCTGTGAGGAAAAGAATCTCGTCGACAATAACAAAATGGCACCTTCCAACGAATTTCCTGTCGACGAGTTTTCTTTCCTGACAGTAGTCGATGAATTTTATTTCGACAACTTCCTTACGATGAAATTGCAACCCTACATCAAATCTACTCCACTAAATTGGGAATCTACTACACTTTGACAATAGCATAGTAGCAACTCTGTAATGACTACGTATCTTCAATTCAAAAATGACATGTACACAAGTCTAATAGCAGACTGTAAACATTTCTAGATATATTTATATGTACTAAAAATGTGATAAGCCTTAGGGTGATTGAGTATCTAAAGCGAAACTGAGAAAAGCTCATCCAAGGTCGTCCGGTGAAGAGCGAAGTAGCTTAGTCACAACTAACAACGCACAAATAATTTTTCCATTACAGCTACTGTAGCTTAAACAATTAAAGGTTTTTTTTTTTGAATTTTATCGGGAATGGTTAGGGTACGGCAGAGGTCACACAAATAAAAACAAATAAAAACCCGATAACGGCACACGAACAAAAATTGAGTGATTTACAAAATATAATGAATAAATTGCTAAATTTAAAATCTGTTCATTTCGAATGTGTAGATAGTTCCTATGAAAGTAGAACTAACATATGCCGACGGTAATTTTTGGGTGTGGATGATAACACAAAATAATCGGTGTTATTAGATAGCACTTAAGCTTTTTTTTTAAATATTAGCGTCATGTAGGCTCTTGTGGATGCAATGGTGAGTAATACTATATCAAAAAATAAAAATAAAAAATTGGTGTAACAACTTGACCATTATTTTAAAATGTAGAATAAGCGCCCTGATAACAAATATGGTGATCCGAGACGTTTTAGACGTGGCCTTCTGCCTGCAATAGTACTCGTAGTTTTTATTTGAACAAACGATAATAATTACAATAGTAACTTAAAGCGAGTATGGAAAATGCAACTCTTTATTCATGTTCGCTCTAATCCGATGAGTTGCTACTAAAAACATCGTTGTCACTGTCGAATTATCCTATAGTATTCTGAACAATAGTTTGATCATCAAACCAATTAATTTTATACACATTATTGGTTAGCCTCCATTCTCTTTCGGCAGGTATCAATTAGACTTCCTCACTTTTCACAACATTTTTAAAAAAAATTGCAGAAGACTTCCTCAAAACATACAATAAGCAAATTAGTGGACGCAAACATTTGGTCCTTACAAATTTAGAAGCCGAATAAAACTTAAACGAATAATACATTCGTATCTGCTGGCAGGGTGTTTTTTGGGACTGCGGACGATTTGAAATTGGTACCATTTCTCACAGAGATGGTTTTATTATGTGAACGTTGGTAGTAGTGTTCAGCTGTCAGTGCAATTTCATCGTCCAGATTTTGATGCCACCGTGTTTTAGTGATTAAAATGTTTTAACAAAATGGTTCATCAATTATTGCAACACATTGTAAATTACGTGATTTTTGTTGGTCAACGTGGAGTGACTGTAAAGAGCACTATTCAAAAAATTATTTACAATTTTGAGAACGATTACACAGTAATCTACGAAAGCCTGGACCATGTCGTATAGTGAGGGACACTTAAATTCATCGTCGTGCTCAACAAATTGGGATTTCTCCAAAGTCTATGTGGAAAAGTCAAGTGATTCAAGAACTTGACCACCAGGAACGACGGCATTGGAGTGCAAGAATTTTCAAATTGAATTGAATATGAGTGATGAGGCGCAATTTAACTTGGGTGGAACTGTAAACAAACAGAATAGCCGGATAAGGGGAGTGTCAACCTTGTGTTGAGTGACTTTTTAGTGTGCGATTTGGTCTGGTGGGATAATTGAACCATTTTTTTCCAAAATGGTGAAACGGTTATTGTTACATTTTTCTTGCCTGAAGTTGCTTGGGTTCGTCTCCGAAATATGTGGTATCAACAAGACGGTGCCATATGCCATACAGAAAGATTAAGAATGGAAATTATTTTTAATTGGAAAGACATAGTTAAGGATTAAGTTTAGCTTAGAGTGCCTTCTTCGTTATAGGGTTGTAAGTTTAAAAAAAAAAAATTGCATGTCTTGCTTTATCTACTTTCGTGGTTTTGGTTTAGTAAATAAAAAAAGCGACATTTTCTATTTTATTTAGATCTTCTTCAGCAACGATCGTTCTGTTTCCAAATCTAGAAAACTTCAGTTGCAATTCAGGTGTTTTTTATACAAATAAAATGGTTTAGTTTTGACTTTTGTGAAAATATAAGTTCCAGTAATAATGTGAATACCATAATACTACACACAGTGTTGAATCTAATTCATTATAAATTGAACTTACTTCAATATATCATATGGTGTATTAAACATAGTTCCTATCTTAATCCATCTTTAACACTATTTGTCCGGTGAGGTAAGTTACATAGAATACGTCCGTGTCTGAAGAATTTATCAGCACAGAACTGTCTTTGGGCAAAGACGACATATAAAATAATGCGTGTATATGCTTCTTCTGAAAACTGATTAACTTTTCCACTGCTTCTTGAAAAACTTGACCATTCTTAAATGAAAAACACTTGCGGCTATTTGTTACGAACATTTTATTTTCTCCAAAAAAAGAGGAATACTCCGCTTCGTACCATGCCGCGACTAAAAATGCATTCAGTCTCTGTTAAAAGAAGTATTTCTCAGAGCCTTTGTAAAGTATATGTTAATGACTCACTTACTTATGTCCTCTGACCTCTCGTGAGACATAGGGCATCAACAACGCCTGCGCGCCATCATGTTCGGAGTTCTCCAAGCCATCCTCAATTATTTGGAAGTTTTGCAGCTTCCTTGCAATGGTGTTGGTCATTTTCCAAGTACTGCACCCATAAAGTAGCAGCGTTTCCACTTTTGATCGCAGCAGTCTCAGCTTGGTTTTTGTGCTGCAAACATTGCTTTTTCAGAATTTATACAGCATACCGAACGCAGCCTTGCTTTACGAGTTCTGTTGACCACATACAGTTCGGTACTACCATCTTCTGAGGCCATTCTTCCTAAATATAGAAAGCTACTTGCTTTCTCGACTTGCTATCCGGCAATGTTGAGTGGAGCGGGGCTGATGTTTTGTTGAGAAATTGAAGTGCTTAGAGCTTTTGTTTTGCCGTATTTTTTTGAGCCCTACTTTGTTCGCCTCTGATTCCAAATTATGAGCCATCTGATGCAGGTCCATTATCCTGTGTGAGAGCAAACAAACGTTATCACCATAGTCAAGGGGTTTGTTTTTCCCCATTTTTCTCTTATGGTCTGCTCTAAGGTTAGCTCTATAGCTTGAATGAATTCTCTCGAAGTCAAATCCGCACTTTGTCATTTCAAGAGATCTGGGTGAGTTATATTTATGATACCTGAATTATTTAATTCTTAAATAGTCCATCTAGCATAAGTGGGGTGATTTAAAACAAAAAAATATGCACCTACGAATATTTCTAATGCTTCTTTGAAAATCATTTCCTAAATGTACCATTCCAACGTACTTCGTCCATTATGTTGCTGTTGGGCCATGTTCGCCTCTTAAGGTTTTATTAGTATACGCAGTATATTGTGACCTACAATCAGTAACTTCATGGAATCTGCACTAAAAGAATTGTCCTCGCGGACAGTACAAAACGGTCTAAATAAATATAAATCCGACTAAAACCGAACTGGTTCTGTTTACCAATAGAAGGAAAATAGATGAATTTGATCCCCCTAAATTCAATGGAATTCCTCTGAATCTCTCCGCAACAGCTAAATATCTCGGAACCATTCTTGATTCGAAGCTCACCTGGAAAAAGAACACGGAAGAAAGAACGAAGAAGGCACTTTGCGCATTCTACGCATGCAAGAAAACCTTTGGTAAAAAATGGGCGTCCGTCCATGATTAACTGCCATTGATAGGGCTACACCGACTATACATAGCAAAAAACTAAAACCTTCAAAGATTACAATTTTCGTGAATAGTCAAGTTACAATCAAAGCACTAGACTGCTTGGAAGTCAGATCGAAAACAGTTTCCAGATGCCGTAATACGTTGAACAAAATATGCAACACCCATGACGTAACTCTCTGCTGGGTTCCTGAACATAGTAAAATAAACGGAAACGGGACTAAAAAGGGATCAGCATTGGATTCTCAACATATTCGGATATCAGCAGATGCTTCAATAGGTGAACTAAAAAGGAAAATAAACCTAAAAGCAAGAGAACTGATTAACTCCGCATGGTCCGCCAGAATCGACTGTGAACAAAAAATAAATTCGAATCTTGATAGGCGCGCTAACAGGACACTGTGCGATAGGCTGCCAAACTAGGCATCAACATACCCAACCACTGCAGGAGCTATTAAGATATAGAGGAGACAGAAACTATCAAACACTTGTTATGTGATTGCCCAAATCTTTAAAACCGCCGCCTCCGTCATATGGGAAACAGGCTTTTTGACGAACTAGGGGATCTCGTACAACTTCTACTTAGGAACATGATAGGCTTCATATAGAACGCAGGTTGGTTTGCTACAGAACTCACCGCAAGACAAAGGTTTTAACACAACACGAACACGCCACACAACAAAAAGGGAAACACAATGGACCGTATGGCCCCGTGATAAGCACTTGGTGCACTTCTCTCCAACCTAACCTAACCCTATATTGTGATAAAATCAACAAAAGGCTTGTGCCATCATTTCGGAATTTTCGAAAAATTCGATATCGGACTCAAGGTGAACAGAAATATTCTCTATTTCCGATAAGACTTAGAAATGTATCACATGTACAAGTATAGCTGCACAATTATGTAATCGTTTACATCTATTGTAACGAGTTCCTATACCCAAGTAATAGAAATTCTAGAAATATTGTGCATGTTATAAAGCTATGGTTAAAAGTCTTACCGGAAATAAAAGCGTTTAAGGAACCCTGCGCAACAACCCCGGAATTCACTAGACCACCCGTGTCACTCATCGTCAACTCAAGCTAAGTTGACGATGACTTCAATGTCTGCTATCGACACAAGCTTTGGCAACCATATAAGGATTGCCTAGAAGAATAAAAGAAATCTATTAAAAGGGCCAAGTCTCTGGCTTGGATGGACTATTGTCAGTCCATTGAAACCATTAAGGACTCTGCCAGACTGAGTAAGATCCTATCCAAGGAACACTCCAGTCCGTCCTTTATCAAAAGGCTGGAAGGGACTTAGACGGATTCCTCTAGCGAGTTTTTGGAGCTTTTAATGCAAACTCACTTTCCAGGGTGCAAAAATGAGATTGCTCACTCAATTTGTCTTTAAGATGTGCAATCCTCATCTTGGAACGACATTAAGACAACAATTACAGAGGTTAATACCTCTTGGGCCATTTCCAGCTTCTCTCCCTATAAATCGGCTGGATTTGACGGCATACTCCCGGTAATGCTGTAAAAAACACTGGATCAGGTGGTCCCTTGGCTAGTTCCGATCTATAGAAGCAGTATTCTTCTAAACCACGTCCCCCTGAGTTGGAGGCGTGTTCGTGTTGTGTTTATTCTGAAAGCGGGGAAGCGGGGGCATGAATCTGCAAAGGATTTGAGACCCATCAGCTTGTCATCTTTCCTCCTTAAGACGTTGGAACGTATATTAGATAAGCACATCCGTAATACAATATATACATCCCTTCTATCAAAATCTCAGCATGCGTACACTAAGGGGCGATCGACTGAGACGGCGCAGTGACTATGCTAAAAACCAGAATCATTCAATCGACGCTCGGTAATAGTGTTTCCACCATATCCATTGTAAGGGGAACTCCTCTGGGTGGGGTTATCTCTCCTCTTCTTTGGCTTATGGTAATCAACAGAATTCTGTGTAGATTTGACCGAGACGGAGTCAAGGTTGTCGCGTATGCTGATGATGTGGTAGTGTTGGTATCGGGGATGTTTCCTTCTGTGATCAGTGAGATTATGGAAGGTGCCTTGGATAAGATTAGCACATGGGCCACTGGATGTGGACTTAGAGTCAATCCTAACAAAACTGAACTGATGCCCTTTACCACAAAAACCAAAATACCGGCTTTCATGCCTCCACGGCTTAATAACCAATTACTCTCTTTATCATCTAGTCCTAGGTACCTAGGTGTGGTACTCGACCCTAAATTAAGCTGGAAGCTTAACATTGGACAGCGGGTAAAGAAAGCCTGTGTGGCTTTTAATGCTTGTAGCAAAACATTCGGTAAGAAATGGGGACTTTGTCCGAAGTTGGTCATTTGGATGTATAGTGCGGTGGTGCGCCCTATACTTTCCTAAGGATCGCTAGTTTGGTGGCCGGCAGTTAAGAAAGCATACATCACTAAACTCATCAACAAAGTATAAAGGACTGCGGCTCTAGGTGCTACGGGGGCGATGAGAACATGCCCAACTGAAGCCTTGAACGTAATAATTCACCTTATACCACTCGACCTTTATATAAAGTACATATCAGCATGTAGTGCGGTCAGATTAAGAAAAACAGGTAGCTGGTGTGATAGTCTTTACGGCCACAACAGCATCCTCAATCTGCTACCTCGGGAGTTGGCGGCAAATCCGACCGACTACATGATTCCCAGGGTAAACTTTCGCAATGATGTCATGGTGAGTTTTCCTTCCAGAGCGGATGGATATGTGGCACGGTGACTAACGAGTTCAAAACTACAATTTTCACTGACGGCTCGAAAATGAACTGCGGCGTGCCGTCTCCTCAAACATACATCGATACAACTTAATACCATAGCCATTTTCATTGATAGCCAGGCCGCTATCAAAGCCATCGTATCTGCGGCTTCCTCCTCCAAACTTGTTGAACAATGCAAGGAGGAGCTTGCCGCACTCGGTCATCGGTCTAGGATCAGCCTCATCTGGGTGCCTGGTCATAGTAACATTGACGGTAACGAAAGGGCTGATGAATTGGCGAGGCAGGGATCTGCCCTTGATTGCTCCCGTGCGGAGGAGGTCATCATTCCATTAGAGGCCCTTAAGGGTAGAATCTTTGCTCATTGCAAATGCTGGTAATAGATGGCGAGGGTTGCAGAACTATGTCATATCCAGGCAGATGTGGCCAAAGTCGCAGAACACAAGAGCTATTAAACAGAAACCGGGCAGATATTGCTAGAGTTCTGGCAATTAGCACTGGTCATTGGCCCATAGGGGTCCACGCAGCCAGACTGGGCATTACTTTTAATGCCCAGTCGTAGTCGTAGTCGTAGCTGCAATATGGCCAACGAGCCTGAAACAATCCTTCACTTCCTTTGTAAATGTCCGGCCCTTAGTAGGGTCTGACACCTTTTGAATAATATTAGTGAGTTAGCGGAGACAAGCATCGGGGACGTTATCAGTTTCCTCAATGCCACGGGGTGTATTTAAATAATCTTTTCTCTCCTTTCCCACAAGTTCGAAGTCAGTTTTTACAACAAATTAGGTCACTTGAGTTGTGGTATTAAAAAGGCGCCTTTGCGCTAATTATGTTTCAGCATAGTACGTTTTCACAACCACCCCTACCTACCTACCTATAGCTGCACAATTATGTAATCATTTACATCTATTGTAACGAGTTCCTATACCCAAGTATAGAAATTCTAGAAATATTGTGAATGTTATAAAGATATGATTAAAAGACTTATACCGGAAATAAAAGCATTTAAGGACCACCCATGTCGCTCATCGTCAACTCAAGCTAAGTAACTATGAATTTTCTAAGTGAGCATTAAATTTAAAACAAATGTTAAAAATTATTTGCTGGAGAGCACGAATTTAGCTTACTTGAGAGCTTTTTTTTGCACGCCCGTGCCCTGAACCAGTTTAAAGGTATTCATATTCCCTTCGACGCGCGTTGAAAAAAAAAATAATAACATTAACTACATTGCTCTCAGTAATAATAGTGAGTCAACATACATCTCGTAGCTGAAGATCAAGTAAAATAAGAAGTGAAGTGCATAATAAAAATAAATAAATAAATAAGTACAAAGTCAGAAAGCTGTTTGTCATCATAATTATGTAAAAACTTGATTATAAGCGTACTGGTACTATCGGAGCATCTATTATCAGAGCGCTTAACTCTGCATTTTAAAATGATTGTAAAGTTTTTATACCAATTATTTGGATCGAGAAAACTAAATTTTTGATATAGTATTACCCACAATTGCCCTCTCAAGAGCCTGCAAGACACTAACACTGAAATACTATCTAATAATATCAATGGTTTTTCTGTTATCATCCACACAATTACTATGAGCTCTTGGTCTAATTTTGTTGGCTATGGGTAATATGAAGCAAAAACAAAGAAAACAATTAAATATAAAATAATAATAAATTTATTAAAAAGTAGTATCACAGTGTTTTAAAATACATAGCCCGTTTATTAATGCAAACTTACTAACTATGGGCTCTAAAATACATTAGATACAAACACCGAGTACAATGTATGTCGTTTGTTAGAGCATATCGTGCTTACAATTTATTTCATAAGGATAGGAAGAAAAGTCTATTTCTGTGGCATACTACGTAGCGTTATATATTTAATTATTTCCTGACCCCAATAAAATGGCCTCCGAGACTCTCATTTCATTGAAGTATATCCTTGAAAAGGAGCTGCAAAAGATGAATACAAGTTATTAATGCAATTAATTGTATACGAAACGATTGCTGTACTTACGCCGGCATCGCCGCATGTGATCAACTTTAGTACATCTACGAAATCCAGATACTCTCCGAATGGTCCTGGTATTGCTGTGTGTTACAGGTCCCTGGCATTGTCCACTATGATCGATCACACACATTCCTGGACCACTACCACCGCGAATTTCATTTTCAATGTCCCTGCATCCTCCTTTATTATCAGACACACACCTCACTCCGGCTTTTAAAAGGTCAACTCTTGGATCTTGCGGCTTTGACTCACTCCCAGAATATAATAAAACTAAAACGAGGCACACTAAAATGACTGATCGCGATTGCATCTTGTGCTGGTAGATAAAACGTGACTGTCTCACAAATATCAAACAGAAAATGAGTTATCCAAGGCTCAGCAATTGTATTTATACCTAAAGTAAGCATTCACGTTGATATAATCACAAGCGAGACGTCATCATCAACGTAAACAGTATTGTCGTCACTGCTTTTATTTTAGAATTTATTGAAGTTCGCAATCATAACTTTATAAGCATATTTATCGTAAAAAAAATGATTTAAAAGGCAAAATCCACTGACTCACTAACCCATTGATTCACTGATTAAGGGGGTAGTTCACTAACACACTGGCTCAAATATTCAATAAACAAATCATGACCGTACGAGTATTTTGGAAACCCCGAGATCCATAAAGAATCTTGAAATATTACATGGTGAATCCCGTAAAGCCTAGATTTGCCTAGAAGTGAATCCTAAGATTGTAGGAAATACCCTCAGAAAATCAAGATACCGTAGGATCATTTAGGTCAAATCAAATACGTTTTGTTCGATATCTTTCTGTGTTTAAGACTCTCCCTTAAGTCATTCTCGCACAAAAACTTATTAAAATTAGTCTGAGCGGAGATGAGAGTTGAGTTAAGCTTAACATAAACCGAATACGGTGATCCGGTGAACGAGTAATACTATCGCTACTATCAGGTTTCCACTGTCATGGCAAACACAGTCTATGCTTTTAAAACGCAGTCACAATGTGACTGGATTGTGACCGGACCGCAACCAGGCCATGCTTTGTCTTTGTGTGGCTTCAAGAGATTGTCTCATACCTAGCTCAAGAACCTCTGCCATTTTCATGTTCTCTAATCAGAGCATTTTATTATTTCACTAATGCTGTGGAAAAGCGATAGGGATGTGCGGTAAAAACTCAGAAAAACCACACTTAGTTGACACAAAAAAATCTTCTGGAACTTCCGGTAACCTTTAGTAATTTTCTTCAATTGTTTTGATCCTCTGTACTTTGAGTACTTATGCATATTTTCTAAATATCCGAGCCATCGAAGCTAATCAATTAGTGTTCGATAACTGCGAGACGGTGAACGATTGCCACCTGTGGATTGGAATATACGGATATCTTTTATCTGATTTCATTAGCCAAATTGACTGTGGGACACGACGATAGAATTAATAATCGGTGCTGTTGGGATGGCCGGTTTCTGGCAATATGCTCTTTGGAATGTTCTTATAGTACACTCAATTTTCTTACTTGTCACATGCGTAGTACAATGCGAGTATAGTGTATGGGCATATCTAAACCGTCTAGTTATGTTAATATCATAGATTCTCTTGTATCTCTGAATATTCTAACACTGCAACGTGCATCCTCTAGGCTCACGGAAGGTATTTGGACTAGGTATTTCCGTATTCTTAGTAGCAATTCCTTCCCTATCAGCATCGTCACTAGCAGACATGAAGTTGATAAATTATTTATGATGGTATTGAGCTGTGGTTCATGTATCTTCTTCTATTCAGTAGAATACAGGAAATGGGGGAAGCACTCATACTTGTTAGCAGCTTTACATTTTCATTTTACTAGAGCTTGTAATCAGTTTTATTTGATCCTCGTATGGAGGTAAGCTATATCCGGCAACCCAAGAGAAACCACGTAAGGCGAAATGTGGTCTCTCTAAGCAGGACAGCTCCAATTCTCTGATAATGTGTATCGTGAAAGGGTGACCAAACTTCACTAGGGATTGAAAAAGATTATATTAAGGAATTCTTAGTGACGTAAGGATGCAAAAATTCTTTGGATCTGCATTTAATGAAAAGAAGGGTAGAGTTGGCTCTGTTAATTATATGATAGGTGTGCGAACGTTAGTATACCTAAAATGAAAATATTTCAACCCCGTATTCATTGAGGGGACGGGGTTATCATGGAAAAGATAAAAGTTTTATATTTGGTCACATTCAGCCCTAGAAATAAAATTTGCACCAATTGGAGAACGAATTCAAGTCTGATGGGAAGAAATTATGTTATTTTCCAGAAAAGTCAGACTCATTTAAGATGAGACCAACATCGTTTTTGGTTGAGACAAAGATCAGGGGTCCGAGATGACTGCCTTAAGGAACCCCATAAGTGGCGTTGGTGGGATTGGATACTAAACATCTGTGCTGGAAATTCTTCCAATACGATCTAATCCAATAAATAAATGTTCCGAACGAGAATGGTATAAATGGAACACTAATGGATTCAAGACGGTATTTGTATGTTCGTGAGTCTGTCACACGATTGTAACTTTTGAACCGTTTGAACTAGAGTGCTGAAATTATGCACAAATATACCTGCTCATGAAGAGGAAACCTAAAAATTTACTGTCGACGAAGTGAGCGAAGTGGTGAAAAAAATAAAACGAGGAAGGGCAGTTGGACCAGATCATATGTATATCTTCGGCAGTATGGTTAAAAATCGGCAATGTAGGTTGTAAATAACTCGTGATTTCATTTGATACTCAAAAATGATGAGAGGAGACCGGATGCCAAGTCAATGGAGGGAGAGCATTCTTGTTCCACTCTACAGATCGATGAAGCTCTCACAAAATTAAAATTTACAAGCGGATTTTAGACAGCCGACAATGCAATATAATTAAACTCCACGAGGAAAATCCACTTATTCTACGAATAATAATGGAAAAATATCACGATGATTCGAAAGATCTGCGTTTCATCCTTATGGATCACGAGAAATCCTTCGATAGAGTTTCGAAATATCACATATGGACGGCGCTGAGGTCCCAAAAAATGCCAGAGATGAACGTTAGAATGATACAAGATGTGTATGATGACGAAAAAATGAAAGAAAAGTGCAATAACAGGACAATTCGAAGTTAAAGTAGGAGTGCACCAAGGTAGTTACCTAAGTCCATTGCTTTTTAATACCGTGCAAGATTTTATGTTGAAGGGAGATATCGATGAAACTTCTTTTTTTTCTTTTCGCAGATGATAGTGCCATCGAAAATAGTGAAACGACAACCCTTCAGAATACATTTAATAATTGGATTAAGGCATTGGAAGATAACTTTCTAAGAATTAATCGCACGAAAGCATAACATTTGCATTGCCGTTTTTCCGAACCTGCAAATACGACCATTGATATCCTACTAGACGATCGTTCCGAAAAGCGATGATCGTTCCGAAAATCCCATTGTTCAATCGTAAATAATCAGGGAAATTGTGACGACAATATTGCACATCGAGTGAATGTGGCATGACTAAAATGGCGCGAAAACTTCGCAGTCTTTTGTGGTCGAAAAATGACACAGTCGCACGTCCGGCTTTAACGTGATGCATACGTTGGACGATGTATGAAAAACATAAAGGAAACATGTCAGTGGGTATAACAAAATGAGACAAGAAGTACGTTTATCTGCGGAAGCCTCCATGTAAAGAAACCAATTGTGGAAAAGCCTGAGCGCACTGCGTACAAATAAGATCGTCTTAAAATCCTGTCCGAAAAGCAATTGCGACTCAAGTTCAAGCTGAAACTTGAAGAAGAGGCAAAAGATGAAATAGTTAAGTTAATAGATAAGCAAAAACAACTGCAAACTTGAGGTCCAAAATAGAGCGGCCTGTAGAATAATATTGACGTTCGCAAACTTAGCCAACCATACAAGCTGTGCAGGAAAAAGGCAAAATGCGTGAAAGAAATATTTAACATAAGATGCGTTGTATATTTCAACTGTTAATAAAAGGAAAAGGAGATCCCATGATTTATGAACTTCCAGAACAATCTAGAATCGCTATAAAAAAAAATGCAAAGGGAGAGGGCCTGAGAGCTTTACGGTATGGCACCAATATTGTACATACATATACAATAAAAAAAGCGAATTTAACCACCAAAACTTGACTGTTCATTTGACTTTCTAAGAAATATCCTTTGGAACTGTGTGCGGGCTAGCACAACTGTGTAGCTGTGAGAGACAAGCTATTCGGATGATACCGACGGTGATGTTAAAAGCAGTAGTTGTTCTCAGCTTTAATTCTGGATGTATACGTAAAAGTAGAGCTAAAATATTGCCACACAGTTCTAGTATATTGATAGTAACACTGAACGAAACAAAGAAAAAATCAATAAATTTAGCTAGTCAAACGTATATTTATGAGTGAACTTATAGTATCATACATTTATTATCACATATTTTGTTTTTAAATATTTCTTAAACAATTTGTTCTTACTCGTATCTTTTACTTAAAATATTTTTTTTTTGTACTATTTTTAAGTGAATCTCTTTTAAATACACTCAGTATTACAAGTT
This sequence comes from Pocota personata, assembly GCA_963082735.1. Lineage (NCBI taxonomy): Eukaryota > Metazoa > Arthropoda > Insecta > Diptera > Syrphidae > Pocota > Pocota personata. The sequence continues at coordinate 9,182,706 of OY720430.1, forward strand.
GCTTAAAATGTAATCAATCCCTGAAGAAAAACTGATAGGATGGCAAATTGCTTTTGTATATTCAATTATTGCCTGACTCTTCTTTCTCGTTCGACTACTTGCCATGCCTGAAAGCACCTGCAAAAGATAAAAACAAGTTACTAACGCAATTAATTGTATACTGATTGTTGTACATACGCCGGCATCGTCCTGTGTGATCAATCTTAGCACATCTCGTTCGAGAATTTAATACTTTACGGTAAGGAGGTGGTGTCCGAATGGTCCTGGAAGTGCCGTGTGTCGCAGGTCCTTGGCATTGTCCAGTATGATCGATCGCACACATTCCTGGACCACTGCCACCGCGAAGTTCATTTTCAATATCCCTGCATCCTCCTTTATTATCAGGCACACACCACAGTCCGGCTTTTAAAAGGTCAACTCTAGAATCTTGCGGCCTTGACTCACTGCCAGAATATAATAAAACTAAAACAAAGCACGCTAAGATGATTGATTGCGATCGCATTTTGTGCTGTGCATAAAACGTCTCTTTGTCGCGAATGTTAAACTGGAAATGAATTAATCAAGGTTCAGCAAGTGTATTTATATCTAAAGTTTGTAAACAAAATGGGAATTCTTGTTGATGAAATCTCAAATGTGTCGTCATCATCAACGTAAATATTAATCTTGGAATTTAACGAAGTACCCAGCCGCAAGTATATTCATCGGAAGAATATTAAAATAAAGGGCAAAGACTAATGACCCTGACTCACTAAATCACTGACTTACTAATCCCGTAGTTCTCTAAAACACTGGCTAGGCTAACTAACTTTCTGACTAATTTCGGAAAACCCATGGTATCTCCGAAATTCCTAGGAGATTGCATTTTATAATTGCAGTGACGCCAAATTTATTTTTTTTTGTTTTTTACGTCAGAATTGAGTGCGTAAATATGTCACTAAATTGAAGGAAATGCAATTGCTACTTTACAAGACTTCAAGCTAATTGGTCAGATGAAGTCTAAATGTCAATTTGATTTTAATTCAGAATATGAATATTTTTTAAATCTTTCACAAGTTAATGTTATGTACAATTCTTTCCATCTATCACAAACAAATTGAATTTGAATTTACGATATTTTAAAACCGGCTGGTACTCGTAATAATGCAAATGAATTTCCAACCAACTTTGAAGGCCTTAACAATTGGATTAATTCGTTTTGTTGGCCGAGATTGTTTAATTCTGAACGAGATGTACAAGGTGGGGTAAAAGTAATGTCATAGTGTGAATGTGCCATAATTTTTGCAAATGGCGTCAAATGTCATTGTGCTTTGACATTTATATTGTAGACAGATAGAGAATTAGTTGACAACATGCAGTGGGTCGATACACACCTGAAGAACGCGGAATTATTGTTACTGCTTATTTGACCAATTTCCGGTCTGTCATTTTAGCGCAATGTGAATTTCCTCGTCGTACTGCACCATGTGCGCGAACAATTAAGCATTTGGCTGAGCGTCTCGTGCAAACTGGGTCCACTAGAGATGTCGCAAGAAGTAGCCGGCCCCGTATTGCTCGTTCTGTGCAGCATTTTCAGTGAAAAAGTGATTGGGCCTTATTTTTTTGAGGACGCCGACGGCACCACCGTAACCGTAACTGGTGAGCACTACAGACAGATGTTAAATGAGTTTTTATTACCACAAGTTGCTGAATTGGGCCTCGAGCATTGTTGGTTCCAGTATGACGGAGCAACTGCTCACACAGCTCGGGCAACGATGGAGATTTTGAATTACCAATTCCAGGCCGTGTGATCTCCCGTTTTGGCGATTTGAACTAACCGGCCAGATCGCCAGATCTGACGGTGGCAGACTTCTTCCTTTGGAGCTTGAGTCTTGAAACCCAAATTGAAGAGGAAATCACCAATTTGAACATTAGCCAGATGTTTTGCGAGCAACAATTCAAAATGCCGTACAACGAGCACAAATGTGCATCTCCTCAGGAGATGTCACTTATGTCATCAATTCTACATTTTCAGATAAGCTTTTCGTTAAAACAGAGACCATTTTTTTCGTTTCTAGCAAAATGGCAGCCTATTCACATTCTGACATTACTTTTGCCCCACCTTGTATAATCGTTTTATAACTACTCGTATTATCGACACAGGATTTGAAATGTATTTGCCAATAACATCTACGAAGGGGCTTTCTAAGCCACCACGATATAGCCGACGGTTAACTCATTTAAATAATTTAAAAAATAAGGCTTTTAAGATGTTTAAAAACTGTCATAATCGGATTGATTATGCTGGTTTCTGCACTTTAAGAAAGCAATTTAGTGTGCTCAGTAGGTTTCTTCCTACAAATTATGCCATGGATATCGAGAGGAAGCTAGTAGCAGATAGTAAAGGCTTCTGTAAATACATTAAACATAAACGTAACTCTTACGGTATTCCGGAAGAAATGGTATATCAAAATATTGAATCTAAGAACGTACAGTCTTCCTGTCAATCCAACTCGGGCCAAAGTAGATATAGAGTCTATTAATTTGGACTTGTAAAACGTCTCTTTGGCTCTTGACTTGAATTCCTATCCTTTTTTAATAAAAAGTGTAAGAATAGTATTACGTATCTTTAACACGTCTCTTAGACTTGGTATTTTGATGAATGGAAAGTTTCATTTTTGGTTCCAATTTTCAAACAGGGCTCCAAAAATGATGTCAAGAGCTACAGGGGAATCTGCATAATAATCAGCAAATCAGAAATTTGTATTGGTGTAAGAGAAATTTATGTGGCTTTTTTTAAGAAAACAAAATGATTATTTTTAACTTTTTATTTAAAAATGAGTCCAAAATATAATTTTATTCAATGGATAAGGCAGTTTGCCAGCGTTTTAGTAGCTTATCCAATCTATTGGAAAAGAGGGCCTCGCTTTTCACAGCGAAAAACTGTTCCACTGCCATTTGGACACCCTCAAGATTCAAATACTCATTTCTCTCAAGAAAGTTCTGTAGAGATTGGAATGGATGGCAACCCTATAGTGCAATATCAGGAGAATATGTTGGCTAGGGTAAAAGTTCCCAACCCAACTCAGAAATTATTTGAACGGTTTTTCTTGCCACAAAATATCATGATGAGTACAATAACGATGAGCATGTACTTTCTCATTTTTGTTTCGCTCAGCAGGCTTATAATACACCGGACCCTTGTGGTCCCACCAACAATACATCATAACCTTCTTCTGTAAACATAGTCTCTTTTTCATACAACATTTCTGTAAACTATCCACTTTTCATGTCCAATTAACAAGCGGTCCAAAAACGGCTCTCTATTCCGACGGGCAATGTCTGAGGCACATATGAAAATTGTATCTATTAAATTTTACCCGCTTAATTCGTGTGGTATCCAATAAGATACTTTTAACACAAAACCAGGCCTTTTGATGTGATCCAACGCAATTGTCTGATGAATTCCAAGCTTAAAACCACATTTATGGAAAATAATGTAGAATTTGTCTGAATCATACTACGTAGCACTTCATCATTAATATCTGATGGCCTTCCTGATCGGGGTTCAACTTTCAAAGAAAGTTCACCCGAAAGTTACTTTGGCAAGTTCGAGCTATTACTGCGGTCCCTCCAAACACTCTACATAAGTTTTGTCTGCATACACCACCTTATTGCCTTTTTAGAACTGATAGAGTCTCATGTGTACTTTTTTTCACTCAAATGATGGTTCGAAAGCTAACCATAAACTGACTAACATACGTAGAACTTTACATAAGTAACCCACCGTCAATGTCGACAATGTATAGAAGAGCATGTGTTAAAAAATGACTGAACTTTCTCTTACAAATAATATTGTCAAAACAAAACTTGAATTTTATGTCCAAGAACACATTTCCGAATTCCAACTCGGGAATTCTATCAATACGTCGTCTCTTCTAAACTCGTGTGAAGAAGATCATCGCCTTCTAGAAAAATAGAGCGCAAATGGTTAGGCTTGATTCCGTTCATTCAAAACCATTTGTCTGTTGCTGAAGGGTACCTCAAGGTAGTCAGCTGGAGCCCTTACTTTTCATCATTGTTATAAATGATATAACATCTGTTCTAGGCTACAGTGAGTGCATTAATTTGAAATTGTTTCTCAGAATTTCAAATATAAGCAATTGCTGAAAGCTGCAAACTGACATTGACGCTCTCTCAATTTGGTGCAAAGATAATTGTCTTTTGTTTAATATAAAGAAATGCAATGTCACTACATTTTGCAGATCTTCCAGTCAAATTATACATTGGTATCTAATCGATTTTATGTGTCGCACATCACAAATGGTGCAGAAAGGTAGGCCAGGCTCTGTATGGGCTGCTAGCGCCAAAATATTTATTTATATTTATATATTTATATGCTATTCTCTTTGGTGTATTCTAAGAAGTTCGAATTCATGCTCATGCTCGCGTGGTTATTTGTATTGCTTAATCCTATTTCTTCTTATTTTTTCGCACTACAAACCGTTGTCAACCAAAATCTTCCTCCATCTTGTTTGAACTAGAGCTTTTGCTTTCCAGTTGTTTATTCCTAGAGGCCGTGCATCTCTGGAAACCTTATCTATTCAACTCTTTCTTTGACCACCTTGAGTCCTGCGTCCTCCGGGGTTTGTATTCATCAGACGTCTCGCAACTCGATCATCACCCATCCTGGTGACATGTCCCGCCCAGCATTAACGTCCAATTAATACGAATTTTACAATTTCAGGATCCTTGTACAAAGCATTCATTATTAATTTTTTTACAATTTGCGCGCGCCAAAGAGGATATGAATACTCTTATACTACGAGAATTACAGGACACGGGCATTGTGAAGTAGAGAGAGAGAGAAAACGAAAGATTTTAGTGTAGTGGTTTGAAACTCAGGTGGTATTAAGTTTCTATAAACTCCAAGGGTAGCGCCCAGATAACTGGGGGGGAGCTTGTTTGTTTTGCTTTGCTTTTTGTCATCGCTCATGATTCACAGTATTTTTGTCCGTCCTCCTGATGTCGTCATTACGATCAAGTTGCATTTTCAGCCATATGACCACTCCCTTGCCAGTGTTATACCTTCGCAGTAGAGTTGACTTAAGTTCCGCAATTGATCGATTTTTTTTATTTGTTTCATGCGAAATAAATAGATGATTCTTGACATCAGGATTTCAACCGTGAACCAACAGCGTGACAAGCGATGATGTTACCACTACACCACGGCCACCCTCATTATTTGAACGAATTCTCCAGATGCTTTTTTCAATCTATACAGACCATATATGCGTTGTAGTATGTTAAATTCAAAAGTGGCTAGTTGATGTTCATTTTCTTTTGTCATGCGCCAAGTTTCGAAAATATATGACCACAGCACGGATCAAGGTTTATCAAGGTTTTATAAGGTGTGCTTTTGTGCATTCTATTTATAAACTTCCGAAATATGTTCTGTTCCCGAGTTGAATACGTCTTTTTACCTCCGAAGAGATGTCGTTGGTTTCATTTACTTTTATTTCCAAATACACAAAACTTTGAACCTGTTCTATGATGTAGTCTACGACTGTGTTGTTGTGATGTTATCGTGGTTGTTATTGATGATTTATCGCTGCTCTCAGGTACTTTGTCTATTCTACAAGCCCTTCATCAATTGCTGATTTTCTTATTGCCAAATAATTCGATTCAGTTTCATAAAATAAGATCGACATTATCTACGTACTCATATAGGCCCCGGTTTCGATTTTGGAGTTTCGAACTGCGAAATCTAAGACAAAGTTAAACAATAACTGTACTAGTCCATCCCCTTGCCTTAGCCCATCTTTGGTCTGCTCAGCTCTGATTTTAAGTTATCAATCGATGGCTGCTAATGTTGTATTACACCATCAAATTGCAGTGCGGTCCATAGTTGTTTTCGTTTAACTCTATAGTAAGCATTTTTAAATTTCAACAAACAGGTGAGCGGTAATGTTGAATTGTTTATCCACTTTGTTCTCATTCGATGTCTGTTTGATAAATTAGCCTCGATTCTGTTGCTACGTATGTATTCATAAATTAAATCAAAACATCCACTTTTAAACCATAATTCAATTTATTTATGACAAAGAAAATTATTGAAAAATTAACAAAGCCTCTTCTAGAACATCCACCGTGAACATTACAATAGAATTGAAAAGACAATTATTAACATTCAAGGTATCCACCGATTATTGTCTCCATATAACTGCACCGATATTCTTTAACCAAATACAAATTATATTTATCGTAATAATATATATGTACTCAAAAACGTAACGCTTACCGTTTTTAACCTAAACCAACTCTGCATCGCCCTGTATGATCAATCAGCCCACCACATCTCACTTGGCCGTTCAATAAAATCACAGCAGTTGACCTGGCAAATTTACTTTTCACTGTCGGATATCGGTTCTCCAAATTCGACTCACTGGCACCATTTGCATGTGATATTACAGAAAATAATAGAACTAAAAAACCCAAAACGATTGCTCGCCAATACATCGTGCGGTACTTAAAATATGACTATCTAACGAACGTCAATCTAGAAACGAATCAACTCTACGAGTATTTTAAAAAGTTTATTTACAGTCAAAAGACTCGTGTAAACAAAATTGGGTTTTTTCGCTACGGAGGAAGTACAAGCTGATATAATTGTTAACTAATACGCTACAATGTGATTTCAACGAACTCAAAGTTTTTAAATATGAACCGAATGATAAGCATTGTAGGTTCAAGATCTATTTTAGTGTACTCGGGAAAGCCCAGTTGTTCCAGCTTCTCAATCGTATTGTGATATTCAATGATTTTAAGAAGTTAAATTTAAGTTATTTCTAAACATGTCTGCCTACTACGTTCCATTATTTTTATGTTTAAATTTAGTAACCGACGGAAAAATACTCATCTGAAAACCAACTTCAGATTTATAATCTCCTGGAAGAGGTATTAATTTAACAAATCTCCAGATCTTAGATGTCAATATTCGTCAGCTGCAATTTAGAAACAGAGACGATTTTTAACTAAAAGTTGACTCTAACTTTAAAGTCGTAGAAATAAACTTTCCATAAATATCCGCTCTAATCTAGGAAGTAGTTAAGAGTCGGGTCAATGGGATTTAAGCTGAATCGTTTCTTGTCTCAAATATTTCAATAAATAGCCTGAATAGTTTGTAATACAATATTATATCCGTCAACTTGTGTTTTGGTGGTTCTACGACTTGTAGTTTTGTCTCAAATGCTTTAGAGATTTCTCGTAAAGTTTGGGCCTCCATATTGTGTAGCTAGCACGCCATTCACGTATCTCAATATTCATAAAGGGAACCTGATGCTCTCCGAATTAAATAATTGTCCATCAAACTGATCACATCACGATTGACGCAAGGCACTTCTCTAGTATTTTGGATGTTCTTAGGTGCGAACATTGACTCGGATCACTACCTTTTTGCTGCCAATTTACGTATGCGGATATCCCAAACACTACAACACCAAAGAAGTTCTGTGAATCGCAAGAAACTGCTAGAGTCTTCGCCGATCGAGTATCCCTGAACCTCTCAAGAAGTCCAATGTCACCAACGTTAAGTGCAGGTGAATGCTCCCTTTGATGTTTTTTGTTTTTTTTTTTTTTTTTAATATATAATTTGCTCGTATTAAAGGGGATATAAATACCCTTATACTAATTTTTAGAACACGTGCGTTTTTGTGGAAAGGTCGAGACAGAGAGAAAGACAGAGTGGTGTGGTTTGAAACTCAGGTGGTATTAAGTTTCTGTAAACTCCAAGGGTGGTTGTCCAGATAACTGGGGAGTATTTTGTTTTGTTTTCGCTATTATTGTCGTTGCTTATGATTCACAGTATTTTTTTTTTTTTGATGCGCTGGATTTCTCGCATCCACCACAAAGAAATCCCTGATTTTATGAAGAGTGCCGCCAATCGCACGCACCAAAGCAAGAGGCTTATAAAGTGACGAAACGAGCTTACGATATCTACAAGTAGAAGAGAAGGGAAGAACACCAGCTTCTAAAAAACAAGAAGCATGTGAAAAACGTGAGATCGAGTCAATGGATAGGTGTTACTCGTATACCAAGAATGATGTTCGAAAGTTTTACCAGAAGGCAAAAACATTATGCCAAATCTACAAAGCAGGAACAGAAGCCTGTAGGGATGAAAACGGAATCTAGTAGTTGAGTCACAGTGGGTGCTGAGAATTTGGAAATATCACTTCTGTTGAACGGCGATGACAACCAAATCGATCAACAACCCACCTGACCAAAGTGATGTGAAGATACCAATACCTAAACTTAAATACGACAAGGCTGCTGGAGACGGTGGCCTAGCTGCCAAGGAATTGAGGCAGCTGGGGATAATTTCGTACGGAGCATACGAGTACATCAACTGATCTGAAAGATATGGATAGAATGGATGTATGTCCGATGAATGGAACCTCAGCGTCGTTTACCCGATCCTAGAGAAAGGCGACCTTCTGAACTTCAACAACTACTACTACTACGAACAAAATCTTATCTGCCATATTATGTGAACGCTTTAAACCTTTTGTTAACAATCTGATTAGTCCATATGAGTGTAGTTTTAGGCCAGAGAAGTCCACCAGAAAGATCATAGATCACATTGCGGCAGATCTTGAAAAACACCCAGGAACTTAAAATATATACTCACCACCTGCCCATCGATCTAAAAGTCGCCTATGATAGCGTAACATCACCGAGGCTTTTGATGTCAAATTGATTGATTGATGGATTGTACAAAATACTCAAACTAACATCAGGAGTACGATCTTTCGAAAGTCTATACAACTTTTCGCATATGCCGATATGCTTTCGTGAGTATTGAAATAGAGGCGGTGAAAATGGGTCTAGCGGTTAACAAGGGCAAAACAAAATAATGTTGTCATTAAAAAGGGACAATTGGCCAGAACGTTACAACAGACAGCTGCAATTTTGAGGTAAGTATGGACTGTGTCTACCTAGGCTCCACCGTAAATTCAAACAATGACACCAGCGAACTATTTCCAACCGCTGTTTGGGCTAAGAAAGCAATTAAGTAGCAAACACTTCTTACGGACAACTTAGGTGACTTTATAGAAGACCTCATCATCCTAGTCGTGCTATACAGAGCAGAAGCATGGACGTTGTCAAAGCCGGATGAAAACACCCCTGGTTGTTGAAATGGAAGAGAAGATACAACAACTAACTATAGGTTGTAGAGCGACATCGATCTAATCAGAAGGGTTTGAATCCATAGTGTGAGATGGTTGGAACATGTAGAGCTAATGGACGCTCCGGCCTGAAAAGGGAGACCTCAAGGAGGAACATCTCTATCCATTGGGACCTAAATTGATGTCAATCGCTTTGACTATTCAATCCGAATACAAATGCAGCACACATTTATAAATTAAAATTTATTAATAACAATAGTATCTAGAATTTACCATAACTCATCATCATCAATCCAACATATCCATATGATAGCTGTCGTCTCATTTCAGTTGCTTAGGTTTTGCTTCAAAACAAATATTGTTAGTATAACTGGGCACAAAATAATTAATTAGGTGCACGTTTTTTTATACTTACCGACTGTAAAATAAACATTAACCCCTACATCGACCTCTATGATCAACTGGACACCTACTCGGACTATATATCAACAAATTAAGTGGATAAGATTCAGTAATAGTAGGAAATCCAACTTGCGGTATTTGCTCCTCCGACGAACTAGATACATAGCCGTGCTCATAATGATGAGCGTTTAATGCAACAGAAAAAACTGATACTAAAACGAATGAAGTTAGAACGATTGATCGCGATTGCATTTTGTACTATCAATACAGCAGCGTAAGTATCTCACGGAATTATTAAATAGAAGTAAACACTTTAAGATCCATCGAATGTATTTATACTCAAGCTTACAATATGAACTCGTATCAGTTGTGCTATAATTTGATTGAACTTCTGATCTGGAAATATGACAAAGATCTGATAAGCACTGTTCATTGGCCTACGGCAAAGGTTTGTACTCAATGTATAGTTATTCTGTAAAACAACAGATACTTCGAGATAGGTACACAAAATCCAAACTACACATATCTTTCTTTAAGTAGCTCCTATGCCAACGCGAGCAAAATGGAATGAGAACACATAGCTATAGCTTAGTTTGTGATAAAATATCCGCGGCAGCAAAATATGGTTTGAAAGAATTAAAAACCTCTAATGCGCATTAAATGGTTTCGCTTTCAATGAGAACTTTATGTCTCCAAGATTTGTTCTGTGCTTTCCAACCAATGAGACTCCGTCATTCCACTACAACATCATCGTATTTATTTTGGGGGAAACAAATAAAAAATAAAGCGCACGACTGGATCGCACTTTTGTAAATTATTTAGATTTTAAATTTAGCGAAATCGATAAGAAGCGTTGAAAATTGGATTTGAAAGCTTCTGCTTTTTACAGTAGAAGGAGATATTGCACTGTATCCCATTCTTGGAGTCGATTTTGCAATGTTGAATATATGATTGTGAAATACTACACTATAGTTGACTGTGACGCCAAGAAGATGAAGGTTCCCTTGGGATGGATAAAATGGAAAAGGCATTGAAGTCGACTACATAATTTAGCTTCTCCCCAATGCAAGATTTTCTGATGGTCCTCTCTGACGATGTGATGCATTTACATGCCTACTGTTCGAGAAAGATGCTCTTAGGGTACTGTCATAGGCAAAATGAAATATATTTTGGTTTTTTGACCCTAGAACGTCACTGATATTAAGTACAAATACAGTTGGTGACAGAGTAGAACCCTGAGGTACTCCAGCATTTATATGTATTGGGAGATACATCATCGACTACAACTTGTAATGATCTCTTACGAAGAAAATTGTCCATCCCACCGCAGAAGTGTGGTAGTCCGTAGGAGGCTAGCTTGTTTAATAGAAAGTCTTAAGTTATTCATATTTAAGAGCAAAGGATCTTGATTCCCAGTTCTGTTCTACGAGTATAACTCCAACTCAACAGTGGCTGCGAAAACCATACATAATATGACACCTGGCATCGATGACCGGACTTACGTCATAGTTGGTGGCTCGGCTTATGCCGGATCTACTCGGCTCGGCTTTCTCCTTCAGTGTTGTGGCTAGTGACTCATCTTCTTTCACCAGAGGTGGAAAGTTATTGCTTATCACTTTTGCCATTCAACAGAAAGGACGTGAACCACTGGGATAATCTAGAAGCATTTTAATGACTCTCTTATTGTAGTTCTTCTTCGCGTAACCGACTATTATGTGTATTATAAATGGTTCGGAGACTGACGAAGCCAGATCTCGTCTGCTCTGCTAGATTGAAGCGCCACTGTAAATAGGCTCTATTCTTGGCACCAAGGGCTTGTTTACAATTTGAATTTACAGTTCCATTCCTAACGTTGCTCCTGAAACAATTTTCACTCCATAGAATAGACGCAAAAAATCGGGCAACTCATCCCAGTTACTCGTAGATAGTTTGTATTCCAAAATCAGGCGTTTGCCATCCCTGTTAATAGCGGGTGTACAGCTGATATTAGTGTGGTCTGAATTTCTCAAAGGGGGAGAAACTTTGATGAATAGATCCAGGATGTTTCTGAAATTACCTGGATTGTCCGAAAATCGTGTAGGCTCTTCGACCAGCTGAGCAATATTACAACTGACGGCAATCAGTTTGTCTTCCTGCATTTGAGTTGTGTACGTTGAATTTGCCGAGCGCATTAATTTCGGCCATCACGAAATGAATGTGTGTCCAGTCGACTCTGTCCGATAGATGTTGAAATAGCCTGTCCGTCATTCGGTAAGCTATAAATGGAGCACAACAACTTGGTGAGAACCGTGAAGGATGAGTTTCAGCCATATAACGTCGAGTGTATCGGTTCTATCGAATTCTCCCTCTACAAGTCTGCTCGACTAAATACACAGATGTTTCCTTTAAAACGAAATCAGGTATACAGTTCGTAGCCAAGGCAATGAAGATAGGTAGATTTGATTGCTGAATTCACTTCGGTTTCGATTAGGACTAGCATGTGTGGTTTCTTTCCTTCCAGATGTTGATGGACGCAGTTTACATTTGAATTGATTAAAATAATCTAATATTGCAAAACTGTATTACAACCTTATTGCTGTTAGCTTCTACAACAGCTGAGCATGTAGATGAATGTTTCTTGTGCGGTTGGTGTAAGTTGTCATTTAGATGTTGTGCTCTACTACTCTAATGGTAGATGAGTTTACCATAACTTTTTGGTCCCACCCTAATTGCATCGGCACATCGGTCAAGATTCGAAACCTAATGACGACTGCTTCATGGAATCTATAGTAAGAGGAGATGGTATCATATCTGGTGACAAGGGGATGGGTCCTCGTCTACCTAAACAAAGCACTTGGACGTAATCTGGAAGCTTTTTGACTTGCTTTCACAAAGAGTAAGTATTTTTGTCGTGAAAATCGTCCATCTCGAGATTTTGATCAAAAGGATATCTCAAGTATATCTCTCCCTCCGTCTATTTGTCCATCTGTTCCATAAGACCACGTACTCGGTTTTTTTATTAAAAGTCTATTTAATAGCGGATTTAACAAAATTGACTAACTCTTGCAGACTTTTGACATATGGTCAAAAAAGTTGTTCAAGCCTTTAATGCATTTTTTTCTAAAATTCACATTTTGTCGCCTCTTTTCGACTTAGCACGTCCGAACGAACAACACATATAAGCAAGGACCTATGACCTTATCGCGCCCTTTATTATTTTGTGGACTCAGTCAGCGTCATTGCTTAAGGCATTGTTCTCTTGATAATGATGCAGAAGTCTTTATTTTGGTTTGTTTAAGGGAAAAGGTTTGTTTAAGAGAAGAGGTATCAGGACCCCGTAAGCCACTCACCCAATAATTAGAATTACCACTGAAGACAACATTTTAAGCTTACTGAGCCACCCATACATTTGTTTTTAAATATTTAAAACTTTTCAATTATCATAGTCTGCGGTGATTTGAGGTGGCAATGATATGCAAACTTTATGACGGCTGGAGATCCAAATGGAAGACCAGCGACTATTTCGGAGCTGGCAGTTTAACTCATTTCACTGATCTTGCTTTTTAACTTTAAAGCCGGAATTAACATTCTACAGTTTAGAGTTAATGTCGACTTTATCAGCTAAACATCAACTGTGTGTTATAAGAAAATCCTCAAGCAGACATTCTGTGCCCAAGTGGTATCATTTTGTGTAGATACGAGTATTGAGCAAAGAACAGGTATTCTCTTCATATACTCGTATATACAACTTATCCCCAATTGTCTTGGAAAAGACATCAGGACACTCCTCATTGAACCAATAACCACTTAACTACAAACTCACCTAAAACTTCGAATAGTATAAACAACAAAAAAAAAAAAAAAAAAAATCTCCTGCAACTGCAGCAAATAACGAACGTAACCAGATGAGCTCCAACGACTCTATTTCATAATTTGAAAACTTTCTCCTTAGAGTGCCCCAAGTTAGTTGGTCAAATATAAATAAAACGCATACACCACCTTGGTTATGTTCTGCCTCTAACTTCGGTACTCACATTCCAATGCCTCTTAGAGTAAACCGAAGCAGAAGAAGGAATTCATGCAGATTTGATTTCGGTCTCCAGCAGTGCGGTTGCATCCTTGTCTCTGTTTTTTCCAGGCAAAAACTTATTTCCTGAGAAGAGCTACGCTGCGATATGTTTATCACTTTAATTGGTTTTCTCCTGATTGCACTCGAATGGGGGCAAGGAACTACTTCGCACAATAGCAGCACATCGATAGGAAAACTTTGGCAAAACACTTATTTCCTTCATGGTGCCGCTCTTGGGATGATTGAGCAGCGATAGAAACAGCACCGTTCTCAATTTTTTGTTTTTTTTTTTCTTATTGCCCAGAAGTTTCTCTATTTTCCTATTTCGTGCAGGAAAGTTGTTGGCAGAGTAAACTTAACTTTCCGTGTGCGCACAATAAATCATTAAAATGAAGGAAAACATATTCCGGCAGCAATCCTGGAATTCTTATTTTCGGAGGCGTATGAGTAATGTTTTGAAAAAAAAACTTTTTGCGAATGAAGAATGACAAATTGTTGGCGGGACTATAGCCGGACTCGTGTACATTATATGTTCACCCCATAAGTGGTCAATGAAATAGCAACTCTCACTGTATTTCAGAGAGTCAGACGTGACGTTATTTACCAGAGACTTTCATGAAGGCTGAAGAAAGTAACTTTCTGTCGATGAAAATTTTTTAACTGTTCGAGCCAGACACGATGTTTACTGCGTTCTTTATTTGGATGTTGTACATACGCAGATACATCTTTCTCTGCTGCTCGATGTTACGTGGAAGTGAACTATGCATCCGATGGAGTTAAAAAGGCTGGTAGAGCACTGCAGTAGGTGGAACTTATTGCTACTCTTTTCGTCACCAATGCCCAAGTCTGACTTCATTCTTGCCAAAAAGCATGGAAAGACTGGTGGAACTGCACGTGCCTTGAGATTATATTCTCTGTCTGAGATGCAACATGCTTATCAATGTGGAAAATCCTGCGAGACTGCGTTTCAGAATCTAGTTGGCAGAATTGAATTCGCTTTTGATAGAATGATGGATATTTACATCGGCATTGAGGGTGCTTTTGAAAATGAGATGTGCGATTCTGCCTAACAATACCGCAAGTTGGAGTCTTTTCTTCACTGTTATGGTGCATGGTGGTTAACTCTCTGCCAAATACTCTCAACAGCTCTAACGTCTACGCTAAGGCATACGTCATGCCTAGAGTCCCTAGACATGATAGATATAAGTCGAAGAAAGCCAAGGCACTCTCAGTTTTCTTGCAGTGTAAGGGTACTTTCGGTAAGACATGGAGTGTATCACCAAAAAGGGTCCTAGGGATATAAACGGCAATAATAAGACCTTTCTTTGCATATACATCGGTTGTTTTCGCGAAAATATGTCACTACTGCTCCACTACACTCCAAAACACAGTTTGTCTCTGCTGTACGGGGACCTTCTCGCGCACGCCTGAGTCTGCTTTAGATGTATTATTGAACCTAGTACTTGATATTCGGAGGTCTCCAGCAAAGAGCTCGATAGCATAAACCTCAATAGCGCCGCTAATTTGAAGTTAGAGCTAAATACTCCGGCACCTACTCTCTTTACCATTTTCGACCAGTCGATGGATTGGTGGTCGGTTAGGATTAGTTAGTGATTTGAGGTCCCAAAAGGAGCGATTCAGAGTGATAACATTTAAAGTGTGATTTAGATTTTTTTTTCTTTTGGGCATAAAGTCAAAAATGCATACTGCTAGAGTAGATAGTAGCGGAGTTTTATATACGAGTAGGATCTTCAGATATCCTGATAAATCGGTGCTGTTGATAGCAGTCTTCATTACCTTATGTGTAAGGAAGGGATATCTAGGAGGGCTTCGAACACTTAAGTTGGACAATTTCGCATCTCAGCCGTACTTCCTACACAGGCAAATCTTTATACCTTTTGGTGAGCATCAGCGACAGACTTGGTGGATTGAAAAGAGGTGTTATCAAAAGCTCCGAAGATGTCTAAGAAGGCATAGGGTTATTTGTTTGTTTACAAAGTCCTATCAACAAGGTACAGATGTAGTTGTTGATTTGCCAGCTTGGTGTACAAATTGAAGGTTCTTGAGTGGGTGTTCTATTAAGGTATTGCGTATGAGAAGGTCTATGATTTTACCCATTATCTTTAAGAATACTGAGCTGAGACTGAGTGATCTGTGGCCAGCTCTTGGAATGAATATAACATTTACATATTCCCACACTATGGGGGCTTAGTTCAAAGCTGGATCTGAATATTAAAACTAAGGAATCGATGATCGTGTTGGATTAGGGCCGGAAAGATGCCGTCTCCACCAGGTGCTTTAAAGGGATTTTGAATAACGCATTTGACCTACAAATGAGTGAAGATCTTTTTCAAAGACATCTGGTGTGTCTATTTGGATTATGGGCGTTGTTCATAGAGAGAGGTTGTAAGTGAGTTTGCAGGAGAAAGTCATCGGCATATCGCAGTTAATTGATCTACTTTTGATCTAGCAACTGGATTCGTATGCGAGGGTGCTTTGAGAGCTAATGTTTGTGGCTTTTTTCGTTAAGTTAACGAGGAGAGTCAATAGTTGAACAGGAAGGGTTGGATTCGCATCTGAGAGGAGTTTCTGTGTACATATTCCAATTGATGCGTTTGGGGATCCTTCTAAAAATGGTTGGGTGGAGAAGAGTTAAACAAGAGAATGCAGGAGTGGAGAAGAGTTAAACAAGCTGGGAGTAACAAACAAAAAGCTGAAAGATTCGCAAGATATCTGGAGGACATTTTTCAACCAAATCCAGGTGACACCAATGACCTACCCAACGATATACCAGGACAAGAACATGAGAAAATTGGACTAACAAGACCAGCCAAAGTTAAAAATTGAATAAAAATATCTATAAATGCAAGAAGGGCTCCAGGCTTCGATCTCATAACTGGAGATTTTCTTAAACAGCTTCGTGAAAGATTTGAATTTTGAAGCTAACGAAGTTTGTTCTAAAATTTAGCGCAAGCATTCAATAGAGTTTGGCACAAAGGATCGATCTACGAATTAAAAAAAGGCTCTTCCCAAACAACATACAAATATCCTGGAATCCTACGTTGCAGATAAATACTTTTGTATCTTAGAATGCGTATTCGGAACTTAGAGAAACTAAAGCAGGTGTGCCTCAAGGAAGAGCTCTTGGACCAGTACTCCATTTTTCGTATATGATAGTTACGATATCCCATCACTAGGAAATAACAAAATTTGCTGCATTTGCGGACGGATATAATGACTGTTGCAGAAAGCTATATTTCATCGGAAAAACGGTAAGATGCAATTCAGGAAATCCTAAAATGGGCAGGGAAATGACGCATCAAATTAAACCAGTCTAAATCTGTACGTGTAGATTTTACAAACAAAAAGATTGAGCACACAATAATATATATGAACAAATATCTTGGTATGACATTGAACACAGAACTTCGTTGGAATGCTCATGTCAAGAAAGAAAAAAAGCAGCTTGATATTCGATAAAAAAAAAGATCTACTGGCTAATAAGAAGACATTCCTGCCTATATAAACTTTTACTTTATAGGAAAGTAATCAAACCCATATGGACATATGGGATTCAACTCTGGGGTTATTCTAAATAGAGCAAAACAGACATCACACAAAGACTCCAAAACAAAGTAGTGAGAAATATTGTCAATGCACCTTGGTTTGTTCGAAATGAGGACCTCCACAGAGACTCTGGAATGGAACCGAATGTAGAACTACTTCGACACCATACGAACACTGAGGCCTTCCAGCTTCTAGACCACACACACCTAGTGAGGAAATTGAGAAGGCGAAAGCAAAATAATGTGAATGCACATACAAGAGCTATGGAATGACAACAACGAGCATAGTGGCGCCCCAACGTTTTGGGTGGATTAAGTCTCACTTATACTTCACTCGCTTAAGTATGTATGTACATAGCTTATGTGCAACTCTCTTTTTTTATATACTCGTAGGTACACAATAAATGAAATAAAATTGCATATTAGACTTGACCTCCATATCTTAGAAAGATCTCAACCCACGAGAGTAGAACTTAGTTTGCGCTCCTGCCGAGCATAATCTCTGGGAATAAATACCTGGAATGCTTGATTTGTGGCATGTGCAGATCCGTGCAGAGATGGATAACTCGAAAAAAAGATCCTCAAAGTCAAATCCGGTATATAGATGGTCAGGTAAAGACAGCTGATCAGAGATGTGCTAATTACGAATGCAGTCAGTACGTAGTGAGCTAGAGATAGCGAGATCTAGCACCTGACTGAGTTGACAAATGTAAGTTGGTAGTTGTTAATGTTCCAAATAGTAAGGCCAATACATAAAATTGGATATTTTAACCGCTGTACTACCGCAGTATTTTTATACCAAAAAGTTATACAGAAATACAATACTTAATCAATGATCTGTATTTTCTCAGAATTATTATTAAAATTGTTTGCATAACGACGAATACGAGTATGCGATCGCAAAATTTACCGCATCAATAATCACTTGTTATCGCATTAAATCCAATCGCCTGTCAACGATTCTCATGGAAAAGTTCCAGCGAATCTTATTGCTTTCCATGAGACCCTAGACTCAGGGTTTATGTAAATCTTCTACGAGTATTGTATCCGATGGAAAGTTTTTAATTTTCAGTATAACTTCTGTTTTCGAGGCTTTTAAATTAAATGACAGCGAACAAGAAAAAAAGGAACAAACAACCATTGTTTGCGTTAAGGCGAATAAAAAAAAAGAAAAACTTTAAGGACATAATTTACATATTTTCCTTTTTTTGCGGTCGTGTTCGTCAGAATTTATCTTAAGCCCCCACGACGCGCTCTTGTCAATCATTGTTCATCCTTCACAGGTGCTAAAACACCATCGCCATCTTAATGGAATAATAAAGGAAAAATAGGACAAAAAAAAGAAGCAGAAAGCGAAAGAAAAACTTTGCAAAACATTTCCTTATAATGAAGCGCCTCCTTTTCACGAAACAAAACATAAACAGAATAAAGACCTTTTTATCTTTTGTTACATGGTCGGTTACTTGCGTGGTTTTCATTGTTGTTTACAGGTAAAATTAAAACTTAAAATAAAATCCACTTAAAGTGACACGACGCTGAGCTGGGGTGGGCAGTATCTATTAGGGTTCGACTTGGTCCTACTACAGCTATTTACGAAACTGAATACTCGTAAGTCAAATTCCAAAGACTGGCATTTTCGTCATAAACTGTGGCCGAATGTCCTTTAATTTTTTAAAATTCTCCCAAATTAGTTAATATCTCCAAATACATGTCAAGAATTTATTAAGATACTTTCCAACACTTCTTCTGCAGGAACTTACAATTCAAAGACATAAATATTTAATATGCTCCCTTCATCCGAACGCTACGACACCTTAAAGAGGACATTGTCATGCACTTAGTGGCATTGCAAGGTAAAAGCATTTCGCATGTCTCTCTAACGTCTGTAGGCACCTGTCTGCAAATCCAGTTGACATACACATACTCGTACCTCGTACTGTATTCAGTTGGAATGTAACTAAATACACGCACGTACACACATACTGGGTTAAATTGGTGAGGGAAAAGTTTCACAGCAGGAAACTTTCCAACATCTGCAAGACATGCAGGACATTTGCATAGAAATACGTCGTCGTCGGTTGTAGTTGTTGATGGTGGTGCTGCAGTTGGTTTCAGAACAAATTGGTGGTTTTGGTTAGAAAAGCCATTGGAGAAGGGTTTTTCAAATTCTTTTGGAACAAATTTCAAATTGTTTTTGCACATTTAGAAGGAGGTTAGGAGGATTTGTGGAAGAATTTGTATAGTTCCAGGTAGTGGAGGAGATTCGTTTAACCCTTTAAAAGGCCGACCAAATTGTGGGGCACTCTTTTTTTTTTTGCATGCAAATATATTACCACTGCCTTGTCAAGGGTTAAAGTAAACTGAACCACATAGGACTATGATCCATTGACACTTAATAATATAAGGAACGAGATGGGACTGGGATGAAAAAGGACTTACAAAATGAATTTATTTATTTCATTTCGTCACCAACGACTTTTTTTTTATATATAATTTGCGCGCGCCAAATGGGATATGAATACCATTAAATTATTTCAGGGCACGGGCGTTTGCAGAAATTGAGAGAGAGAGAGAAAGAAAGAGTGGGTTTGAAACTTAGGTGGTATTAAGTTTCAGTAAACTCCAAGGGTGGCGTCCAGATAACTGGGGAGCTTGTTGTTTTGCTTTTTGTCGTTGCTCATGATTCACAGTATTTTTGTCCCTCCACCTGATGTCATCATCACGATCAAGTTGCATTTGAGCCATATGACCACTCTACTGCCAGTGTTATGCCTTCGCAGTAGAGTTGACTAAGATTTCGCAATTGATCGACTTTTTTATTTATTTCAAACGAAATAAATAGATGATTGTTGAGATCAGAATTTGAACCGTGAACCAAGAGCGTGACAAGCGTTGATGTTACCACTATACCGCGGCTACCCCTTTCACTTTCATAGACGAAAGTATAACCATTTTTTTTTTTTTTTTTTTTTTTATTTATTTATTTAGCTTAATTCAAACAGAACTTAATAACTACACTAAAACTAGACTATTACTAAACACAACTTAAGACTAAGTACTTAAAAACTAAACTTAAAACTAAAGTTAAAGTTATTAGGGCGGAGGAGTGGAAGTGGAATTCTGGAGGGCGTTTCTAAGTGCAAATCTGCTGCAGTGAAAATCAAAAGAGCTATGAGCGCCGTTGGCCAAACGTAGTATTCTAGACATTGGCTCCTTACAACCATAATTGGTGCGATGAAAATTGAGACGGAAGATGGGTACAGACCTCAGGAGGCGTGGGTTAGTGTTAAGGGAGATCATTTGGAGCAGATTAGGGCAGTCGATGTTTCCTGCTAACAGCTGATGTACAAAGAGTATGTCAGCAGTTTCTCGACGTATTTCAAGTGGCTATAAGAGTACGTTAATTAATTTCAAACGATCCTTATAGGGGGGTAAGTTATGCCTGTCAGACCAAGGAAGACCGCGTACAGCAAAACGGATAAACCTGCGTTGAACAGCCTCTATTCGAAGGGAATGGGTATCATGATAGGGGGACCATACTTGGCTAGCATATTCGAGGATTGGCCGAACATATGTGAAGTAGAGAGATTTCGTGACGTAGGGGTTCGAGAATTTTTTAGACCAGCGTTTTACGAAACCGAACGCAGAGTTGGCTCTGCTAATAATGTTGTCAATATGGCAGCGGAAATTTAGTTCTCTGTCGCAGATAACACCCAAATCGCGTAATAAAGTTACAGAAGGGAAGAGCTCGTCAGCGATCAAATAGGATCTAGGGGCTGGAAGACGCTTTCGGGAATATGTAATAGCTTGACATTTGTTGACGTTGAGCTCAAGAAAATTTTTTTGACACCAGTTGTTCAAGTCAGCTTGAAGTGGGCAAGAGTCGGCGGGGTTTAATATGTGCCTAAAGATTTTCATGTCATCAGCGTAGATGGATGGATAAGAGTCTTTGATGATGAAGTCAACGTCGTTAATTGACAAAATGAAAATCAGGGGACCAGGGACCCCGGAAGTGGCTTTAATGGGGTCGGATTCAGCCGATTTAAATAGTATTTTGTATTGACGTTCCTCAAGGTAGGATTTAATCCACCCAAATGAAACTCAGTTGGAAGCCAAGGGATTTGAGTTTAAAAAGAATGATTCTGTGCGAGATTTTATCGAAGGCCTTACTAAAATCTGTGGCAATTACAACAACTTCTTTGTCATCCTCTAATGAACACAGAGTGCTAGATAAGAATTCCGTTAAGTTAGTAGTTGTTGACCTTCCCTTAAGAAATCCGTGCTGGTTAGGGGAAAAGATAGACTTACAATGGAAGAACATTATATCGTAAACAATGCTTTCAAAGAGCTTAGGAACACAGGAGAGTTTAGCAATGGGCCGGTAGTTGGAGATTTCATTCTTGGGACCCTTTTTGTGAAAGGGAATTATGTAAGAGCTCTTCCAAAGCTTGGGGAAGACTCCTTGTGCAATAGATATCTGGAAGAGAGCCGTGAGGGGTTGGGGCAGATGGTTCAAGCAATTTTTCAGTACTATTGAAGGGATACCATCAGGACCAGGGGAGTATTCGTTCTTGAGTTTTTTTTATCTTTTCTTTCACGTGTTCCACGGTTATGTCAACGGAGACTAACGAGGTTTGGGTACAGCTTTTCATGTAGGAGAAGTATTCAAGATCAACTTCAAGCCCATGGTTGCAAAATGATTGGCTGAAAAAGTGGGCAAATAAATTTGCGATTATCTTAGGATCACCGGAGGAAGTGTTAGACAATTTTAAGGTAGCTGGATAGTTGTCAGATTTTCTTTTTGTGTTGATGAATTGGAAAAATCGTTTCGGATAGGAGATCATGGTATGCTAGATTTGGTCCAAATATTCGAGATATAGAGATTCACAGAGTTCAAAAAGTCAGGAAAAGTCAGAGTGCGAACGAGATTTAAGGTTCGTGTGCCAAAGTTTATTTCTTCTATTGCGAAGCGAGCGCAATTCTTTGGTGAACCAGGATGGGGACGACGAGAAGTTCTTCTGGAGCACGAATGGGACAGTTGAAGATTTCGGCGTAGAACAAAGCAAGAGCACCGTCGATAGTAATTCTAGGATTTTCAAAAATAACATTGAAATTAACGTTTAATAGAAGAAATACATAAAGCAATAGAAGTAAACAGAGCAAACTGAATTCCATCCAGCAACACTTTCCTTATGGAGGTGAGTGACTTGTTAAAATCAATTAAATTGACATGAGCATTATAGGCTATCATAAAACCGTTAATAGGAGACGAACGGCCATAGTTAGTACGCGAGTGGGCTATGCTAAAGAATCTATTGTTTATGTTGAGATTGAGTAGATTCGTAGGGTGGTAAATTATTTGGATCGACCCAAGGAAGTCCTCTAAGGGTAAACCTAAGAAATCTTTTTTGGATAGATTCAATTCTGGAGATATGAACACTGTAGTATGAATACCAAACAATAGATGCGTATTCTAAAATAGATCTAACAAAGGATAGATATAATAAACTCACAAGCATAACGCCTTAGCATTCCCCATGACCTATTAGCTTTGTTAGCAATGTATTCAACATGATTGTTTACATGATAGTTTACTATACAGCAATATACCCAAATCTTTTATTAAAGAGACATAAGGTATACTGCGTAAAAAGGTAATAACTGAGCATTTATTAACATGTAGAGATAAGTAATTTTTTGAGCACCACAAATAAAATTTTTGAAGATACATGTTTAAGCGTTGGAAACAATGAATATCTTTTCCCGACAAACATAACTTAAAGTCATTAGCAAACATTAGTATAATTACGCTCTTTTAAGAATTTAACAACATCATTAACAAAAGAGAACCAATGTGACTTCCTTGTGGGACACCTAAGGTCACACAGATTTTATTGGTAATTTGATTACGAAATTTCACATATTGACATCTGTCATATAGAAAAGATGAGAGCCAAAGTAAAAAGGAAGATGGAAAACCTAATCTTTCAAATTTATAAAGTAAGATTTTGTGGTCAACACGGTCAAAAGCTTTACTGAAATCTATATACAGCGTCTTCCAATAGGGACTTCCGAACTTTGACAGTCGATAGCGGCCATATTGTTGAAGCTACATCTATCAAATTGGCTGTCATTTATTTAGTCTGTTTTGCCAAATCACCATGGATGGATATAGCGTTGAACAACACGTGCAAATAATAAAATTGTTTTATCAAATTGGGTGTTCTATTCGGGCAACGTTCCGTGCGCTTCGCCCATTTTACGGTCGCCATAATCGTCCTTCCGAGAGGACTATTCGCAGTGTGGTGGATAAATTTGAGTCCACTGGTTCAGCCAACACCCGTTCGTCGACGAAATGCAAGATCTGCCGAAAACATCGCCACAGGTGTGCAGGAGAATCCGAGGCAGTCGATTTCGCTTCATTCACAAGAACTCGGCCTTTCACAGACCACAACTTGGCGAATTTTGCATCGTGACTTGGACCTGCACCCGTACAAAATTCAACTGACCCAGGAGCTGAAGGTAAACGACTATAGACAACGACGTGTGTTCGCTGAATGGGCTCCGGAGCAGTTGGAAACTGACCCTAATTTTCATCGAAAAATCATCTTCAGCGATGGGGCCCCAACAAACAAAATTGTCGAATTTGGGACGAAACCAATCCACATGAGATCCAAGAGCGTCCAATGCATCCCAAAAAAGTCACTGTTTGGTGTGGATTTTGGGCTGGAGGCGTCATCGGTCCATATTTCTTTGAGAACGACGTTGGCCAGGCCATCACCGTCAACGGCGAGCGCTATAGGTCGATGATTACTAACTTCTTTCGGCCTGAATTGGATCATATGTACACCAACGACATGTGGATTCAACAGGACAGCGCTACGTGCCACACAGCTCACGCCGCATTGGAAATTCTGCACGAGCGATTCGAGGGCATGGTCATCTCACATGGAGGTGATGTGAACTGGCCACCAAGATCGTGCGATTTGACCCCGTTAGACTTTTTCTTGTGGGGTTTTCTGAAGTCGCAGGCCTATGTGAATAAGTCACAAACCACAGCGGCCCTCAAAGCCTACATAACCCATGCTATCGGTCAAATTCAGCCCGATGCCAGTCATGGAAAATTGGACATTTCGGATGCGCCCCACCCAGAGAAGCCGCGGCGGATATTTGAACGATATTATATTCCATACATAATGGCATCGATAGGCCTTTGAAACAAATAAAAAATCTCTATGACATCTCACACACACTTTATTTTATTTAAATTTAAAGATAGAAAGCGCTTAATGAAAGACCCTTTAAATTGCATCCACTTGGTTTCCTTTACTAATTTCAGAAATGACGAAATTCATAAGGAGTAGAAGATTAGTAACAGTCGATCGTTTCTTTACAAAACGATGCAGATTATTGCAGATTAGAGATTTGCAGAAATAATTTAATTTTTCAGTAAGCAACATTTCAAACATATGCATCTATAATTCTCAATTTCGTTTCTTCTACCAGATTTGAAAATAGGGACAGTAAAGGAATATTTCCAGACAGACGGAAAGATATTAGTTTTCAATGATAGATTAAATGTTTTGGCATATAATTTTGTGCAATTGAGGGGCACATTTACTAAGGGAGCCGGAAGGTAGGCCATCGGGGCCAGGATTGAGTCCATTCCATGCAAACCGTCCAAGCAGTAATTTTCATGCAATTTCAATATTATTAAAAACTTGAGTGGAAGAATCCCCAAGGTAGGAAAAGAAATATTCCTCAATAACAGAGTCTTCTTTTGAATAGACAGACTGAAAAAATACTCCAAAATTATTGCAAATGGAAGAGGGAGAGTCAGCTGACTGTCCGTTAAAAGACAGTGAGGCTGGATAACCATCATTTTTGTTCTTAGAGTTGATGAATTTGATACCACTCTGTATATCGTTTATATAAACTAGGTACGCATGATAAAGGGAGGATTTGAATTCTGACTTTAGGCTTCTATAAAGCATGTAGTCTTCATTTGCCAAACTACTCGTACAACGCCATCTCCTATAAGCTCTGTTCTTTAGAATTTTAAAGTTGCGAGTTATTTCGTTATCCCAAGGACAATAATCTACCGGAGTGTTTTTTATGCAAACAACAGGGACAAATCTAAAGATTGAATTATTAATAACCCGATAAAACTTAGAGGAAAGGTCGTTAACTTCTAATGAGAGATAAGGCCCCCAGTCATAATTGTTTAGCTCAACATAGATATCATTATAGTTAGCTTTTTTAAAATCAAATTTTAAAGAATTACAACAGTAAAACTCATTTCAAGGGTACAAAATAAGTATAAAGAGGGATGAAACATATCTTCTAGAACAAGAGGTGTGTAGCTCCTGGAGACAATACTTTCATCACAAATATTAGAGAAGATGAGTTGCGGTCTTGGCCATTTTTTACATTATTAATCTGAAGTAAACTCAGAGACTGGAATGTATCGACAATTTCCGCAGCTGTTGTGGATAAAGTGTTGAATGTCTCCTCTGGTCCTAGCCGAGTTTTTCTCTGATTAAAGAACCGCATTTATTTCCAGAGAGGATATGTCTGCTAGCATATCTGATAGGCCCGCAGATGGTTTAACATTTTACAAGTCAGCGTTGCAGGTACTCCGACCATCTTTCGAAGTTTCCTTCTCATCGTCCCGAAATTCAAATATCGTCACTGGGCTTAGCTTCTAAAAATATCTTTTTTTGAGTTTACAGAGTCCTGTAAGGAAACTCTTGTGGCACCCTTCGCTTAATGGTTAATGCATTCAACTACTCACTATGCATGAGGTTCTGTTTCACAGAGGATATACCTCTAAAATTGAAAATGTCATAATACTGAGAAGCTCAATTACGTCCTTTGAATTACGGTATCAATAGACTTTTGACACATTCTCACATAAAGTTGTTCATTTAAGACACGATTCTTCAAGATGATACGAAGGCAGACTTACGGGCGACAGTGACATTCTTTTTCCACATCCATACAGTACTGATTTGTTTGCATTGGATCAAAACAAAAGCAGATTGAATTTTGTGCTAAAAAGATATATCTTCCAGATTTTTAACAGCGTCACGAAAATATTTGTAATTTTCCCGATTTTCCTGCCAACATTAAGTTCGTGCCATCATAATTTTTCGAGAAAACACGTTCGAAATAAAGAAATTTGTAAACATACTCGACCTATTGCCCGAGAATGCTTACTTGAGCGATAGAATTCAAAATGCTGAGTTCCATCACTCTACCATAGTTTTGTGCAATGGCATAGAAATGTCGGCAATATGATCTAGGTTTTGATTAAGCTATCATTACTTTCGTTCAGCAAGTGATGAAAGTATTCAACATTATCGCATACCACTTTACACTTCAGAGTCTTTAGACTTACCACTATGCAATACATGAGGCCTAGCATTAGCACCCTGATAGGTGACCTTTATATTTGCACACGCAAGGCAGATCAAAAAAAAATCTGATGAACTCACTTTATTTAAAACTTTGTCAAAGCTGATAGATAATAGCAGATGGAAATGGAATGGAAACCTATTACTCGAAGTATTGCTCTATGATGATCTGCAAATTGATCGTAGAACGATCGCTAGGTATAACTTACTTATTCAGCATCGAGACTTGAATTAAGGCGCTCTCTGATTATATTCAGAATAGTATTCTACCTCTTCAAGTACTGTTTCCGCACTCCATCAAGCTACCCTTCTTTGGGAATTTCATAATTATCAACCGTTTTATTCTTTTTGAGTGCTCTTGGAGGCCTGGTGCTTGAATAGTTAGTGACGTGTCTAAATGTTTATATCGCCCGAATATAGTTTTGGGCAGTCGACCCTTATCTGTGACCAACGAAGAATGACATCTACAACTTTAAACCAGGACGGTCCTTACCATCTTTGCTTTGGTTGTTGCCAACTTTTAAACAGCTACCTATCTCGACTCAATCCAAGTATAGAAAACAGGTGACCAACGACCCAAAAAGACTTTTCGATTGTCCGGCGAATTTCACAACTATCCGCCGGGATCTACCTGAAGCAAACCATCGCAGACGTCCAGTTTCTGGGACTAGAAATGACATACCAAACCTGCAACCATACAAGTACATGAGCATGTAGCTATTACAATAACAATTTTCAGTTTGAATAGGGAGTTTTGGAGACCCTCACTCCCAGAGTGAGTACTGACGTTACAAAATCCTTATTCGGTAGCCAAAAGTCATCAACGAAACGACGCATAATTTTACGCTTGGAAGCTTTAAATTTTTCTACAGTTGCAGATGCCACACCTTTTATACTAAAATTATTGCAGAACAAATATTGCAAGGGAATGTACAAAGATGGCGAAATATTCCACCACTAATTGACTGGAATGAGTAGAATAACATCTAAACTTAGGGTAAACATGGTATGTTTGTGTGGCTGCAAACATGTATATTGGATAGCTACAGTGCATTTATATGGAAACGAATTGTGCACAACAAAAATGTGCCTAATACACAATTCCTACTGAGACATTTTTTAACTTTCGCTAGATGCACGATTATTTCGCTATCGTAGCAAGATTCGTGAATATGGCGTGGACAGAAATATTTGAGTTCACATTCCAACAAATTTAAGTTGGAATATGTCGAAAATGCTGCAAGCTACAAAAATAATAACAACGATCAAAAATTTGGGTTTTGAAATTCTCTATAAGGAGAATGACGAATTTTTCAAATTTTCAGAAATTGGAGGCTAATGGAAATAGTTTTTCTTACTACACGAACATCTCGGAAAAGTATCTCAAACTTATGAAAATTCTTGCTTGTAGAGAATTTTAAAACCTACATTGAAAAAAAAATGACGTCTAACATTTAAAAATCCTTTCTTAAAGCGTGTTTTTATTTTCTGAATTGGCAATACTTTTTCCAGCGATAGCCAATTTGACAGCTGACAGATGATTTGGTGCTCAGTTTGGTTTGCCATTTCACCATGAATTGACATAAATCAGAATAACGCTTGCAAATTGTGCAAATTTATTTCGAAAATCGTGGTTCAGCTCGCGAAACTAACCGTGTGCTACGTTCATTTTACGGTCGATATAATCGTCCATTCGACCATGGATCGTTTTTGCACCACGTATACTCTAATTGATAATACACATCCGCAGAGACGTCGTACAGTGCGCACCGAAGAAGTTGTTGCTGCTGTGGAGCGTAGTATTGAGGAGGATCCGAATGAGTCTACTCGCCATCGTATACAGTAATTGGAGCTGTGTTTATATACTTTATGGAAGATTTTGCGGAAAGGTCTTGGCCTACAAGCTTAAAAGATCGGGCTCGTACAAGAATTGAAGCCGCTTGACCATCGTGTGTGTCGTTCGTTTCGTGAATGGGACGAAAACGAGATTGCTCTTGATCCTTATTTTCACCACAAAATTTTGTTCAGCGATGAGTCTCATTTCTGGCTACGTCATCAAGCAAAATTGCCACATTTGGAGTAAAGATAATACACAAGCCATTATTGAGACACCGTTATATCCACAAAAAGTCACTGTTTGGTGTGCTTTATGGGCTGGTGGAATCATTGGTCCATATTTTTTCAAAAGTGATGCCGGCCAGAATGTTACAGTGAGTGAAGAGCGCTATAGATACACGACTACTGACATTTTCGTTCCCCAATTGAATGGCGTTAATGTGGAAGAGCTGTGGTTTCAATGAAACAGCTCAACATGCCACATAGCGTACTCCCCAATCAATTTATTAAAGAAAACATTCGATGAGCGCATCATTTCACATAATGGACCTGCGAATTGGACTCCAAGATCGATATGCCGATAAACAACATTCGTTGTGTTATAGTCGGTATACGGTCTCAGGTGCTCGAAAAAGTGGTCGTAAATTGGACTTGCGCTTTATTGGAGCCAGCCGCGACACCCTTATGCCCCAAGTCATACTCAAACACTAATGGCAATCTTCTTTCCAATAAAGTCAATACCATGGCCATTACCACGATTTTTACGTTTTGCTGCAAAGAATCTGAAGGACTTTTTGTACTTTTTGCGAACCCCCGTAGCATATATCACGAGCTGCCACTAACCTAGTCAGTGCAAACCCTGAATATATTCAACTTAGGTATAATCTTTATGACTTAAACCTTAAAGCCTTAATAAGAGTAACCAACTATCAACTGAACACAAACTCCTAGAAGCTGTAACAACATTTTTAAACTATATTTTGCCCATTCGATGAGCGATAATTTATACCCTAACACTGAAATAATGTCCTTTCTCTATAAAATGCTGGCACCGCAATATTAAATCCATTTTTTTTCGATTTTGTGTCCACCCCACAAATATGTGGTCTCGACTCATACATACATGCCCCCTCAATCCCCACCTTAAACGTTTTATAATATCCCAGCGTGCTTCAATTTTATTAACCCATATAGGAGCATATTGCTGCCGCATGCATGAATATCAAGTACTGTGAGTAGGTGCCCTGGCAATCACTAGGACTATGTAGCAGCTGCTTCGACAAAAAAAAAAAAAAAAATTGTGGCATCATTATCCCAGTCTAATGGTGTTCGAAAAAAATGTAAAAGAAAGGACAACAAATACAACAAAACTGGAACAATTCTGGAAATATTTTTGGTGGCAACAAACTGCCGCCAGATAGGTATCCTAGATACGTTTTCTGTTTTTTGTTCCATTGTCTTGCATAATAATGTCGCAGAGGTTATGATACATTCAGAGCACGATGCAGTGAAGTTTTCGCGTATTGTTCATTTGTTTGGAGGGTTATCTCGGTTGTTTTAGGAATGCAATTCCTGCGTGCCATTTAGTTTAGAGTTTAGTGCTCTGCAGAACCAGACACTATTTCAAATTTAACATAAACTTACCTTCAGTCCTTTAAAGCATCAATAAAATTTAAAGTTGTACAACAATTTGTATCCCTTTCCTCCACGAAAAAATATTACAATCCAACGACATAAAACGAAACCGACATAATCCCGCGGTGCCTTTCATCTGTTCAGCTAATAAATAAAAACAGATTAAGGATTCACTGATTTGTTAAATAAACCATCAACCCTCGACCAACTGCCCCACGCACAATATTCTCTTTTGTCCTTATCCCTGAAGGCAGCTGCCCTTGACCAAGAAATTGGTACCGCATTCGCGGGACTAAATGAGGGTTAATTCTGATGTGGGAATCAGCAGCAAGTGACCTGTTTCATTCCATGCGGTAAACAATGAAACTCAATTTCATTTCCCCACCACAACAGCAATACGGTCATCAATGCCCGAAGACGAAAAAATCCTTCGGCGAAGGACTCCCACTCTCACTTCCACGACCGCAAGACCATCTAAAACAATCGTTTACTTGAGCCGGAAAATGCTTGATTATTGTGCGATGCGGATAAATTTATATCGCTCTTTTTTTCTCTCTCCTTGTTCTGCTTTGTTTGTTTGCAACATTCTCCCCTCCATCCACCCTAAACCAGAAGAGGTAGGACGAATCCCCTCATTAAAATAAATTATGTGAATTTTACAGGCTTGTTGTGGGATTTCGTATTTGTCTGGCGCTTGCCAGGACCGAAACAAAAAAAAAAAAAAAGAGAAATCATCCTTTAGCCGCAATTATTGTGGGAAAATCGTCGGGTGGTTTTTATCACTTTATCTGGAATTAAAGGATCACATTCGCGTGTCGGAATATTTTTCTTTCTCGGGGAGATTCTGAGCCAATTAGGATGACGGCGTCACACTAATTCGAATGCGTTACGAAAAGGGGTTAGACTGAGGAGAGGTAGGTGAAGATGTGACCTGGATTTATTCTAAAGTACAGGAAGGATATGGCGTAGTGATTCGGGTCAGCTAGAAGGATAATGTCGAGAGGATATAATCGTGTCAAGGTTACAGTCATCCTCGTTCTATCTGAAGGAAGTAATTGTTTTCTTTATATTCAACGAAGGCATATGTAGCCTTAGGTTGTCCTCTTCAAAAAAAAAAAAGTACTTTGTGAAGGCCTTTAAGTGTCTCTGTAAAGTGTTAAAAGAGATGTATTTCATGTTAAACTGGTTGTCTTCACTGTTGGCAACATATCGTTCACGGACGATTAGATTTATGTGTATCTAAGTACCTACGTATTAAAAAATTTTAATAAGGAAATACAGGGTGCTAAGAAAATGTGACGACCAAGTTATTTTGCTCCCATAAAAATAAAAAATAAAAGAAGGTTTTGTGAGAATTGGTCCCTCCGATTTTTTAGCAGTGTATGCACCGGTCGGTTTTTTTTAAGATAATCAACAAATTTAATATTATCCTGATGAGTATAACATGATAATCCAGCCCACCCTTTTCGTAGCACCTTATGGACATTAATTAAATAAATAATTAAATTTTGCAATAAAGCTCATTTCCGTTTAAATGGCTTCATAAACAAACAAAATTGTCGAGTTTATGAGGTTAGCAACCCACAAATATTTCAATAAATTAGCTTCGTGAAAAGTTTGGGCTGCCATATTGTACCGACCATCTTGGATTTTTTAAAGTTTTTTTCAGTGGTTCATAAAAGCTATTCCAAGCCAGATTTTTTTTTTTTTTTTTTTGTATCTGAAATTTGGTACTTCTGCTTGCACTCATAATGACGTTAGGTGTCAACTGTCAAAGTATTCGTCACCCAAAGCAGCTATGTTCGTCATGTATAGTGGCCGCAAAAGTGGTAACCGGTATTTAAAGTACATACTTATGAATAAAATTGGATGTAGTTCAGAACAATATTTTATTTAATCTTATGTTTTCATTTCGCATGAACAGTGTAAATAAACCTTTTACTTATCTGTCAGAATTGAGATTTGGCGTAAGCCAAAAATGTTTGTTGTGTGTACTTAAATAACGAAGTTTTGAAAATGCCAAGGGAACGTTATGTGGTAAAAAGATCCATGAGTTATGATAGATGAGAGACCCAAACGTGTGATATTTCATGTTTTCAATGATTCCATATAAAATCTTAAAGTAGAAACCATTGGCGGAGGAACGTCAACAAACATTGTTGGGTGTGATCAGGTGAAAGAGAAAGAGGCTGATAAGGAAATACAAATAGTTTGTGGAAGAGTGTTTTCAATAAAACTCATTAGGTATGGATCGAGACGAAAAAGTGCAATTTTCTACATGTATCTGCGTTGGGATGATCTTCTGATATTCATAAATATGAATATTTTTAGTTAAATGCGGCGAACTATAGTTATTTTCAACTCGTGTGAATACTTTAAAATTGATAAAAGAGAATAAAATACATTAGATTGAGCTACTGGAAAAACAGCTGATCGAGAACTGTCAAACCTTTTCAAGGAAAAAGGCCTATACCAAGAAGACATTAAATAAAAGGAAAATAAATATTAAGGGGAAGAAAAGCATCGATGAGGTAGGTGATGAGGAGTGCAGAGCACAAGATATGTGGGATTTCCTACAGCGATCTTGCTTGGAGAGAGCCAAATCACTGCTTGGAATGTCGAAAGGCCCCTGCCAAACATGGTGGTGGACAGATGAAGCTAAAGTAGTGATGCTTTCAAGGCTTGGTCAAAGTGCTCTTCTACTAATAGAGATGAAAAAGCTCACCTTGAAGTGATATATAGATATTGCAAAGGTCTCGCGAATAAGAAGTGCGCCCAATTTCAAGCAAAAAGTATGGAAGGCCTCTATCGGGAGTTGGAGGAAATATCGTCTTCGGCGGCTGATAGGAACCAGGCTGTCCAGGAGCTTCGACAAAACAACTTGAATAAGGGAGCAACTATCTTCAAAATAGCCGCCCAGAGAAGAAGAAATGCTCAGGAGATTCGTTCCCCAAAGTTCATTAGCAATGCTCAAGGCCAGCTTCTTGTGGAAGACGACAAAATTCTCCACAGATGGCGACAGTATTGTGAGAGACTTCTGAATGAACAGTTTCCTCGGGTACACTTTCCAAGAGCCGCTCCTAACCATGACGAGGTATACTGTCGAAGAAGTTAGGAATGCCACCAAATACTCCAAAAAAAGAAAAGCGGTTGGGCCAGACGAGATACAAAGATGGGAGACATCGGGCCCAGATGGCTCATGATTCTTATCTCCAAACTTATGAGCGGTGATCCAATGCCTAATCAGTGGAGGGAAAGTTATTTTCTTTCTTTGCACAAAGAGAAGGGCGATACGCGAAACTGCGATAACTACCGTTCTGTCAAGCTGATGTCACACACCATGAAGATCGTTGAGCGGGTATTAGATGACCAACTGCGGAAAATAATAAGGCTATCTGATGACCACTGCGGGCTTGTCTCGGGTAAATCAACAACAGATGCAACCCAAGGGAGCAAGAATAAGAGTAAGATGTCCCGCAGGAGTCACCGAAGAGTTTCCAATCACAGTTGGTGTACACCAGGCAAGCGTCCTCAGTCCTTTGCTATTTATTGCAGTCCTTGATTATCTGCTTGAAGGAAAAGTGACGGACCCCAAACTGCATCAGTTATTCTTTGCTGACGATAGAGCTATCATAAGCGAAAACCAAATGGCCTTGCAACGAGCACTTGATGTATGGGTGGATGTTTTGGAGGCAAATGGGTACCGTATTAGTTCGAAAAAGACGGATCCACACCGGCCTATTCCAGATATTTACTTGAATGGAAAAGTGCCTCCCAAGTGTGAAAAGTTCAAATATCTGGGATCTATGATCAATAGCGAAGGAACTTGTGATGATGACATCAATCATCGCGTAAGCGGAGGGTGGATGAAGTGGCGGGAAAACGCGTGATCGAAAAATGCCCCCTAAGCTTAAAGGAAGACTCTAAATCGCAGTTGTACGTCCGGCGCTCACATACGGTTCACAAAAAAGTATGAGGGCAAATTAACGGCAGCTGAGATGAAGATGCTTCGCATGACAGCAGGAGTAACGAAAATTAATAGAATAAGAAGTTCAAAGATTCGAGGAAGCCTTTATGTAAAAGAACCCATCACAAGCAAGATAGAGCACGACCGGCTCAGTTGGTATTATCATGTTCAAAGGAGAGATCTTTCGAACCCCGTCAAAAAGGCAATATCAATCAACGTTCCTACGCAATCGCGCAAAAAAGACAGACCAAAAAACAACTGGATCACACAAATGCAAAAACACCAGCATTCGATTGGCCTCAGTGACGAAGTGATCCGAAACCGGGAAGCCTGCCGGTACTTTCTGAGGTCAAACCGGCAAACCCCACAGGCGGACCAGTAGGGATGCAGTAAAGTGGGAGGGTTGTGATCCTTCTACTCCGGATAATAACTTCGCCATAAGAAGAAGAAGAAGAAGGAGAAGAAAATCTAATTTTTCTTATGGCCTGCACAATTTTGTTGAAATTTCAAATCCGAGTTAAGTTAGACATATTCAATCAGATGGCGTACCAGGTTTTCAACTAAAAATTCATTCAAATATTTTTTTCCTAAATTTTTTTTTCTTAAATATTTTCCAAACCTTAATTTTTGCATTCTTAACATACTCGTACATACAAAGTGATCAAATTATTATAAGAAATAAAACCCCTTACGAGTAATATTAGTACGATAATTAACAACATTCTATTTCCGGCCAATCAATGCCATTTCACTACATGCATGGAAAATGGTTTCACTTTACGAACAAGTCCCTGCATTACCGAAAATTCCGCAGGCGTACCAACATCTAAGAATAAATTCAGCCAGTTGCTTTTGGCTGGGGAGAAAAGCAAGACTTCTAGACAGCTGTTTGTTGTACAAGGTGTCTCAAAAGAAAGTTTATATATAGTGGATCGATTAAAAAAAAAATAAGCCATCTATTGAAAAAAATTTTATTAATTATTAAAGTACTCAATTTAGGAATTTATTTCTTAAAAATAATATCGTTTAAATGTAAACCCTCACGTTCACGACACTCATTTAGTCGAACAATAAAATTTCTTTTGACGGCTCGGCAGGTAGACTCCACATTTTCTACCATTCTCTGTGATCTTGGTCGCCCGGATTTTGATTTTTCCAGTATTATACCGGTCTCTTCAAACTTGTTGACCCATTTTCGAATGAGAGGTATGCTCATTTAAGTTGCGAAAACGAATATTGCAGAATCTTCTACACGCTACAGTCGCCTCTTACTCTATTACTAGTAGTTTATGGAAATCGCTTGTGTCTTGTTAATAATTTTTTTTCAGAATGTTGGGGCCGCCATTTTATGTTTGCCTTATTAGACTTTCACGATCAGTTTTTCTCGAACTGTTTCAGCTCGATGTATAATACGAATAGGTGAAATCCGCTTGTCATATATTTTTTGCGAAACATTTTCGGCAAAACAGTTACAATTGAGTAAGAGTTGATATTTGTTACAAAATTCCCTGTAAGACTTCGGTATTCTTTATGGTTTTTCATAACCGATGAAAAAATGTTGTTTTCAAAAAAAATATGTTGAAAATGGAATAAACTTCTCCCAATTTTAGCTTTTTCTTCTTTTGAAAACACCATTTGCTTGCAATTAAACATCAAAGAAAACCATTCAAACCATTTTTTGATATATTAATTTTAAGCGTTCCATTCCAGAGTAGTATAAATGGAACACTAATGGATTGAACATGGTGTCCGTCTAACCCTAACCGTTTGTTTGTGTGCCCTGTCACACGCTAGTAACTTTGAATACTTTCAACTCGAGAGTTGGTATTTTGTACAAAAATAGTAGGTAGACTTTAATAAAAATTGGTCCAAAAATATAAGAAATATTTTGAATAAAGATTCTTGAACAAAAAAAACTCGAGAACCATGGCAAAGGCGATATTTTAAACCCCTCTCTTCATTAGATTGCAGTAATTTTCATCTGTCACTTCTAAGATGTCAATCTAAGTTCGCAAGCCAAAATTTGTTGAAATCCATTTTGGAGTTTCTTGAACTATGCGACTAACAAAGGTGATTCACACTCGATCCGATTTCGACAGTTTTTAAATGAAATGACCTACGAATCATCACATACATCATGCAAACTAAATTTCATCCTGCTCTACATATACCACACGAAAATTGTGTGTATGTTGAATGCACCTCGGAAGCCTGATTGAATCAATATATTCTCCATCTATAATTTTGGTAACCGAAGGTAGAACAAGAATACTGAAAAACAACAAGTTTCCGGAATCCATTAAGGCGATGGTTCATATAATCATAATCTTTCTGTACTCTTTGGGAAAGCTTTCATTTTCCCATCCATTTTTTATGAACTCATGCTCACCCGAGATCGATGTATCTTTGAATGTCTGTAAAATCTGACAAAAATGCCATAGTACCCATCACCTATTTTTTTTTGTTTTTTTAGTGCAGACTTTTCTTAACCCACCCTGAAATCTGACTGTCAACATCCAGTAGTATATTTTTGGCGAGCATAACTGTACTTCTTAATGGTGAATGGGATTCTCCTGCTTCAAACCATCACATTTCTCTTAATTCCGCGATGTCGAGTTTTGAAGCCTTTTTAAGTTTCAAAAAGCGAAGTAAACTTCCATTTCTGTGGTGCGGCCCACAACGAAACAATTTTGTTGAAAAGTACTCGCCACTCGTTCCTCTACGTTCGGAATTTTGAAAGGAAATCCGAAATGGAGCCTCGTATCAGACGAAGTAGAACGGCGTTTTCTCGACGATCTACAACCTCAGTAACATACTACCCTGTTTTTTTAACCTACAAGGCAAGGTTTCTTGCCTCATACGTATATAGTTATGCTCTTTCACAGAATGCTGAGGTAGAGGGTGCAAAACTTCTTTAGGTATTGTCCAAGTTTCATTGTCAAATTGTTTCAAAATTTCTGATTATTTCATTTTTCTGACGGTTGAATAATGTCATCTTCTCCAGGTTTGTAAAGCACCTCACGGATGAAAAAAAAAAAAACTTACCCTTAATGCTTTTTCTGCTCCTGCAATTATAGTACGACTATTCATAATCTAATTTCACGCCTTGACACCTTATAGCTACATTCTCCTGATTACACAACACAACAATCATCAGCCATTAAGTTAATCCCATTTACAGATCCTCCACTCAGCAACAGGACCCTAATCTATAAACTTCCTCACAGTGCGAGATGCCAGTGAGGGTCCCCAGCGAGGTCCTCTTGGCGTAGCGGTGTCCCACCATTGTTCCCACAAATCGAATTTCCTGTCGATGAAGCTTCTTCTCGCTACTGTGTGGTGGGTATGAGACATCTCCCGCGAGGGGTGCGCGCCACCATCACCTCACGACGACAAAATGGATTTTCGTGTTTGACTTTTTTTTTTTTTTTTTCTTTCGTTTGACGATAAAATCTCTACTTGTACCCGAATAGAGCCGGGGATAG
Organism: Pocota personata; assembly: GCA_963082735.1. NCBI lineage: Eukaryota > Metazoa > Arthropoda > Insecta > Diptera > Syrphidae > Pocota > Pocota personata. The sequence goes on from OY720430.1 coordinate 9,220,222, forward strand.
GATACCAAAGAATCGGAATAGGAAATGACTAAATCACAGGATATCCTCACTGGGGTGAATCATCGTCTTGTCGGGGAGGCTCCTTAGAGAAACGCTACAAATCACAGCGAATGCCTGACCATTGGCATTTTCTTGGTTCGTTGTTCTTGGCGCGGGAATGGGGGTTTGTTTTAAGGACACTTGGGTATTAAGTCAGCATGCTTCCTGGCTGCAGTTAATTGAAATTGATGCGTTTTGCGTAAGCCCGTAAAAATTATTTTACGAACGTTCTAGAGAGAACGTGAAACGGAAATTTCTTTTTGTTGTGCATTTAAGTGGTCTTTGGTTTTAGGACTTAAGTTGCGAAGACTGATCTATCTGCCTTAATTGTTGGAATTTTATTGACCAGTTTTTTACTACTTAGGACTTGTATAGATGAAGAAGTTCGAGTAGGTATGAGTGATGAGTAAGATTGTGTGTGGACTTCAGTTATTGAACGAACTACGAGTATGATTAGCCAAAGTGTTCCATACCACATTTTCCAATCATAGTGGTTGTCTTGTTGATGTCAAACCCCTCGTAAGGTCTCCTTCAACCTCTTTGATCACCTCACTCATATGAATATAAAAAGAATTCCAATTTACCATAAATCATCACAGTATTATCAGAAAGTTCAAAGGTGCAGGTTGCCCATCGTAAATCGTTTAACCACATACTCACGACACATAAATTCTCATCATCGAAACAAATATGGAATTATTTTAATTTCCCATAAGGACGATGGCCATGAATGGCTGTGTACCGACGTATAGCATGGGGGTCGGTTCCAGTTCCCCATGGTCTGCTGACCAACTTCTGTTGCGTTGTGGGTGTTAAAGAGAATGCTCTGGAAGCCAAATGAATGCTAAATTCACAGGTGTCCTTGTTGGAGTTAAGCTAAATGTAAATAAGTATGTTTATCGTGTACTACAACAAAAGCTCTGGCGATTGTCTATTTGCGAAACTGAAGTCGGGTGCTTTAAAGATAGTGGTGCATTTGGAATTTAAAATTGACTGAAAAAGTTTGGATAAAGAATGGGTATAAACCTGTGGATTTTGCATATTACAAAATAGTGTAAGAGTTCCTCGATAAAGGAAAATAAAATATGCAAGAAAGAACAGTGATTTACTTTCTTTAACTTTATTGGACTGCACGGTTTGAAACTCAAGTGAACTGCATGTGTGTTGTTTCAATTTAAATTTGCAATAAAATACATTAGTTTTTGATACACTGCTGTTATTTGTATATCAGTATATTATAATGCTAATAAATTCACATTAAACATCGGAAATGACATCGGCGCTACGACTGGTCTTGCAGACTTCCGCCTTTTTATTCAAATTTTCCATTACTTTCCGGCATATATTCTCTGGTAGTTTATAAACAACGCATCGATTATCGTCCTTTAGCTCGAGAATTATTTAGGGGTCATTGGCATATACCTTCTGTTTTACATAACCTCAAAGAAATAAAGGCGTGATAGCGCACGATCTTGGTGGCCAAATTTGGTAGCACAATCGAGAGCTGACGCGGTCGGGAAACTTTGTGTGCAATAACTGCATTGTTTCTGGAGCAATTTTGTTGAAATCACAAGTCTTCAATTGCCATAAAATATAATTTATAATCACGTCCCGATAACCGTTCACCATTGCCTGTTCTAGCAGTACCACGAAAATTTTCAAAGAAGTACGTCTCAATCACGCCACCAGCCCAAAATCTGCACCAAGCAATGATTTTTCGTTGATGCATTAGCTGTTCGTGAATAGCCCGTAAATATGCATGGCTGGTGAATTTTCATGACCCCAAATCCGACAATTTTGTTTATTTATGTAGCCATTCAGTTGAAAATGCGTTTCATCGACGTACATGATTTTGTTGTTGGTGGTTCTCTAACACTCAATCGCCGAAGTCACGACGCTGTTCATGGTCCACAGGCTTCAATTCCTGGGTCAGTTGTTGGATCTTATTAAGATGAAGATCTTTTGTTAAAATGCGCTGGATGGAACTGTATACAAAGTTTAATTGCTTAGGATGATGTCGAATGGGTTTTAACAATTAAAATGCGTTGTTCTCTCGTAACTACAAAAGTCTATGCTTACTGCTGATAGATGTCAAATATCAGCTGTTTATCTTTGACAGAACTTTGACAGTAGTGCCAGGTTGAAATTTTAACCTCCAGTTAAAACATAAATTTAACTTTACAGTGTTGCCATAATAGTTATATTTTGTTAAGAAAAACAAGAACCGTTATAATTTTCGAGTTTTATTATTTTTTTTATTTTTATAGTTAATTTAGGTTCTGAAGTCAACGGCGTAATTTTAGTAATTTTAGGCCCAGCCTTGCTTTCAGTAGGTACACCATTTCTGAAAAAGAAAAAAGAGAAAGAAAGACTTTAGTAACAATTTGATAGACTCTGAAACAAATTAGGAGAATCTGTTGGAAAAAGCCTGACTCATTTCAAAAAAATTGAATTGACTTTGAAGACTTGCAGTAGAAATAATTACTACTAATCAAGAAAATATTTACAGCAAAACGCAGTATGGATAGTGGAGCAATTGTCTGAACATTTTGAAATAGAGTATGGAGTAAAACAAGGATGTCTTATAACACCACCTCTTTTCACTTTGTATCTAACTGACTGGGAAGCTGAAAATCAACTAAGAGAAGAGAGGGAAAAGAAAAGAACTAAACTTTTATGCCTTCTGTGGAATATAGGACATCAGGCAAGGTTACAATGCTCAGTGAAAACAAGTAGGTTCAACATGTAAAATGCTCAACCACACGAGAGGTCAACTATATTTTATAGACGTCAACAAAACTATAGATATTATGTTAATTTTTAAAGCACTCTGCGATTTATTACATGGTAACAGATTTGAAGCAAAGAGATTCAAATTGTGCTCCTTATGTAATGTTGGAAATATACAACATTTTCTTGGTGTATGTCCGATTTTAAAATAAATCAATGCTTTTGGAAAATTAAATTATAAACATTCTAAATGACGACAACGAAAACTAGAAGAATCTAACGAGATACATACTACTGCATATTATTACAGAAAATATTAATTACTGAAATTTTAACATTTACTGCATAGAAATCATAATTTAAGAAAGTAGATTTCCCGACAGACGATAAATAAGTCATAGTCGTATGTTCCTTTATTTTCCTAAAACATTTAAATTTAATAGATTTGGTAAATATTTAATGAAATTTTGAAGTTATCATATAAATCACAACTAATGTGATGCAGATAGTAGTTATTTTCAAAATACGGCACAAAAGAAACACTCAGGACTATTATAGCCATTTCATATTCCAATACACCAATATATTCGGCATGAAGAACCACACCTCACTTTAAACTGATTACGATTTTGTAATTTATAAAATAAATAATTTTCATAATTATTATTTTACATTAACATACATACATGGGTGATTCTCTAGAAAGTGCTTCTTTTTGATAAAAAATATCAGCTACTTTTCCATTAAAAAAAGACCCGCATAAATTCACAAATATTTTTAAACGCTTAAACACTGTGTCCCAGTGTGTCCGTCTGGAATTGGAATGTCCAAAAATCAGATATTTTGAAATAAAAATAAAAATGCGCATACATAAGAACTTAGAAGGATGTCCAATGCATTTAAAAATAAAAAAAAATCACATCGATCTCTCATCCTCTGACCTACGAGTATCTCTATTTAAGTGGACGTGGCGTTGTGAACTTCTTAGATTAAATGCAAAGACATCGTTTTGCTCATGGAACATTTTCGCACTTTATAAGAGGCTTTATCAGCAAAACTGATGCTAGAACTCTTCTCAAGAAGAAAGAGGGCGTGACTGTCACCACTAGTGAAATTCACGGATTCTGACATGGTATTCAAAATAAAACTTCAATCATTGTCAGAAGCATTAAAAAAAATACATTTTTTTTTATAACGCCTCCTAAAATGGGCGTGACCCTGTTTAATTTATAGAAAAATTGAAGACAAATATTAAAAAATATTATAATATGAAATATTTTCCTGTTTCTGGTAAAAATATTCGAAAAACCACGTTTTCTGAAAAGATTTTCACATTTTGAAAAATGATGACAGTCAGACAGATGGACGAACGGACATTTCTCAATCTATTCGGCTGGTGGTACTGATAATTTATATAAAGGGTTTTTCAATAAGGACATATTTAAATAAAATACAGAATAATTGAGGTTTAAGTATGGAATACGATCTCCTTCATATGACTACCGCGAACACGTTTGCAGCAATCAATAATTTAGAGCCAATTTTCCACCACTCTTCCATACATATCGGCCGAAACGTTGGCAATTTCGCTTTCGATAATGTTCCTGATCTCCTCTAACATTGTTGGGTTGTTGGGATAAACCAACGACTTAACGTGACCCCATAAAGAGAAATCCATCGGGGTTAAATCGCATGAGCGAGCTGGCCATTCGACTGGACTATATCTCGAGATTACACGATTACCGAACTTCCCCTTCAATAGATCAATTGTTTGACCATTGTTTTGGCATGTGACACCATCTTTTTAGAACCTCATATCACTGATTTCAAGTCCATCCAATTCTGGCCAAAAATAGTCTTCCAATATGGTACGATAGAAAACTCTATTGACCGTAACATGACGATCATTTTCATCGACGAAAAAATACCGTCCAGTCACACCTAAGGCATGAAAACACGATCACTTTTTGTGGATGCAATAGAGTTTCTTGAAGCACATGTGAGTTTGTTGCTGTCCAACGCATATTTTTCAGTTCTTGGGTTAATTTGATCTTGTAAGGGTACAGGCCAAGACCTTAACGCAAAATTCGCCACAATGTGAACTGAGAGATTCCCAATTCCTATGAAAGGCATGGAATCGACTAATTTGGCTCATTTTGAAATGAAGCACTTAAGGATGCGATATTTTCTCTACTTCAACCAGTGCGTTGTCTTATTGGCACAGGAGCATTCAGTAGTGAATACGTTGACTCGAATTTTCCACTATAGCACGCACAGCCTGTCTGGTGGGACGATTATTACGACCGAAAATTGCAGTAAACGCTCTTAAACTTGCTGCTTCACAAAAAACAAAAAAAAACAAATATTTGGCGCAACAGCTCTTTAAGTGCCAGGGCCTAGCTTCTCGCAACCACTCGTGTTGTGTGCGTTATATTTTTCACACGAATGGAAGGGACCTACAGTTTAGTGCCGTATCCGAACGGCAATTTGTTTTGAGAAGCTTTCTCGTGACAATAATACTCTCGGATGGTTGTCAGACGTTCGCGAGAGGTGGGATCGTGAAAAAACTTTTTGGTGTTTTCTGGGATTCGAACTTGAAACCTGTTGCGTAGGGATCCGATACACTAACCACTACGCCACGATGCCCACCTTGCTGCTTCACCAATGCCAAAAAGTCACCAAGCACACTTCTGTGACCTTACTTTTAAGGCACTATAACCTTTTTTAAAAAATTATAGATCAGGGCATTTACTCAAGTTAAAGTGAGAAATATTGCGTACCTGGAGTTATGGAGTTAACTTATAAGAGACAGAATCAAGTATACTGCTCGTTGCACAGTTCCTAGATGCCATTCAATAATCATCCACAGCCTAAAATATTTAAAATGTCAAAATAAATTACGTTTAAATGAGTTAAGCTATTTTAAAATTACCCGTGCAAATCTTTTTAAAAAATATTAAAATATTCTTTGTGAGTTATCTGAGGTTTATGCTCTCGCGGACTTTTTTATATAACTGCTCAAGTTAAACAAATTTATGGTACAATAATTTGACATATGTCTAATAGTATAGCCGACATATCGAATTTAATAGGGTAGGCAAACCGACCTGTAAAATACATTTCCCGATGTCGGACAATAATCAAATGTAATTCCAATCCATCCAAGAAAAATGTTCAATAGGTGAAAAAAAATACACTGAAATCGGCTTAGCTGTTTTCAAGTTATATGGTACGAAAGCAAACTGAACGTTAAAACACTGAAAACCTGTAAAGTTTTCATTGTTAACCACTCGCATTTAGTAATCTTAGGTATATGCTCTCACGGACTTATTTCTAAATATTTTTGATCTCTAAAAGTCTCTCATACGCTGTTTTCACAAACCTTTTACAATTTAGCCGTCATATCGAATTTAATGCACCACACTGATGATTTTTGCCCGATTTCATTGCACATACAGCCTCATAGCCCAACTGGATGGAATTGGCTTATAGCAACAAGCAGACAGTTAAGTTAAAATGCAGGGATTTTCATCACTTCCATGTCATCATTCATCAGCTACATAGTAAGAATATTGTTATTCTAGATAAGATATTAACTAAAAATTTCGTATCAAAATAACAAACATATCATATCCGTGACGAGACTGTCGTGCCTTTGGGAATATAAATCCTTAAACTGTGTATTATTAATCGAACTAATATTTCCTTAATTTGACCTGCAGTCATTTTTAGTATTAAAAAGGAGTAGATTTCTGAGAAGCACCACTTCGCCGCTTTTGTTTAAATATTCACGAAAACACCACTGACAGCCCGCTACGTTCTTTCAGATAAGTCAATATCGTCGGCGTACGTGAGTACTTGTACAGACTTTTAAAAGTCTGAAGACTTTTAAAAGTACCCCTGAAGTTAGCTTGATAATTTCGTACAATCCTTTCAAGTATAGTATCAAAAAAATTCACATGACAGAGCGTCACCTTGTCATAGTCCTTTTTACCATCCTTGATGGAACAGCGTGTATTCTCCATCGTTATCATGCACAGATGGACTAGACATGGCTCTTTAGAATCGATGAAAAGGTGGTAAGTATTGACTTGCAGTTTACGAGCTTTTTTCAAGATCTGCCGCAACGTGACTGGCCTAAAACCACAACAGACTAATCAGATTGTTGATAAAAACTTTAAGGAGTACACATAATATGGCAGATCTTATACGCGATATTGAGGACACTAATACTTCTGTCTGAGGATCGAGCAAACGATGCTGAAGTTCCACCAAGCCTTGTTGGATCTAAGTTTAGATATTACTCATGCGACCAAATTGAAGTGAAGATTTTTATTTTGGTCGCATGTGGACGTAATTGTTGATCGTCATCGTCCGGGTTGAATGGAATATTCTGTCTGACAGGGGAGTTTTGATCCGGATATGCAGATTGCTATATTTAAAAACTCTTCGAATGTCATTGATGTACAACGAAAATAAAATTAGTCCAAAAATGGATCATTGCGGGACTTCTCCTTAATACTGATGAAATTATATCACTGACGCAACAACGTCAACTTGAGAACGTGCTCCCTCTTATTAGGAATTTATTTATTAAATCGTAACAGTTGCTATCCCTAAATGTAAAAATATTTGTCGCAGTAGTTAATACAGCGAGACAGCTGGATTTTTGCGATATTGTTAGGCATAGTGTACTCTAGACTTAAGTGCACGTATCTTTATATTAGGTGCGCAACTAAGTTCTGAATAGATGGCTCCAGCAGTAAGTGCTGGTCGACATTTGACATATCCAAAACGTCATGAACCGAACTTAGACATATGGTAAACAAACTGTATTGACACATTTTATTTTGGCGTCATATACTTTTGGTTGTGTGAAAATGTTTGATTTTGTGCCAAATAATCGCCATTTGCGGGAAGTGTTGATTTTCTTCTTTCATTCGAAGAAAACGGCGGCTGAAGCGCATCAAGAGCTCCAAAAAGTTTACGGAGATGTTGCTGTAAGTGAAACAACGTGCCGTGATTGATTTCGTCACATCAAAGACTGTGATTTCGATGTTGACGACCGTCCGCGTGAAGGAAGGCCAAAATCCTTCGAAGACGCTGAATTGGACGCATTGCTCGATGAGGATCCATGCCAAACGCAAGAACAGCTTGCTTCAACATTAGGAGTTACTCGTTAAGCCATTTTCAAGGGATTGCATGCGTTTGGAATGATTCAAAAACAAAGAACTTGGATTCTTTATGATTTGAAGCCAAAGGACGTTGAGCGTCGTTTTTTCGCCTGTCAACAACTGCTCCAGCAGTTGGGCAAGAAAGGAAGGGTTTTCTTTATCGCATCGTGACGGGTGATGAAAAATGGATTCATTACAGCAACCCAAAGAAAAGAAAGTCATGAGGACTGCCCGGTCATGCTTCTACGTTATCGGCTCGACCGAATATTCACGCTGCGAAAATTATGCTGTGTATTTGGTGGGACCAGATCGGTGTCTTATTATGAACTGTTGAAACCCAACGAAACCATCACAGGGGAACGACATCGACTTCAATTGATGCGATTGAGCCGAGCACTGCGCGAAAAACGGCCACAATACGAGCAGAGGCATGAAAAAGTAATTCTACAGCGTGACAACGCTCGGCCTCACGTTGCCAAATCCGTTAAAACCTACCTAGAAACGCTCAAATGGGAAGTCCTACCTCACCCGCCATATTCCCCAGATATTGCGCCATCCGATTATTACTTGTTCCGTTCGATGGCACATGGTGTGGCTGATCAGCAGTTCTGTTCATATGAAGACGGTAACGGTATTCGAGCTCTGCCAGAAAGATGGGAGAAAGTTGTAGCTAGCGATGGTCAATATTTTGAATGATTCATTTGCAACCATTTTTTTACAATAAAGTTGCATTTTCATAAAAAAAAAAAAAACAGCGAGAACTTAGTTGCGTATGCCTACCGAAAAATATTTAAGTTTTGGTAAATGTAATAATTTTTCCAAAAATGATGCATTTCTACTTTACAGACCAAAATAAGAATAGTCACGACTTACATTATGTGCAATGGAAAGACTGCTTACGAAGATTAATAGTGAAGTTAGCTCGAAGAATTCTCCAGCATTCTATTCTCAGAATGGAATCCTAGTTAATTTCTCATATCCCACTCCTCCACAAAATTATATAGCACTATAATTCCCGCTACAAGGATCTCACGAAAATGAGTACCCGCCTCTTCCTTCCGCTTTGCTGTTTATTTGAAAACGACTTCTAATCACTGAAATTAGTGTTTCCTGACGATGGAGGTTAATAAATGACAACCCAACCCAATTCCTAGGAGTCCAATTAAGGCTCCTCTACTCACAATGATAGAAGTGTTGCTTTTGTTGTTGTGGCCATTGTTTGCCACATTTTCTTGGCAGAAGCATAAATCGATGAACTAAAATAAAGCAGAATAGAGTCCCTTTCAATGGCAATTTATCGACCACACCAACCACGGATGGACGGAAGTGGGACTTCAAAAAGGAGGCATTTCACTAAATCAATTCCATTCATTGTGACAGTTAAATTGTTCATTAACTGCGTATATCGATGTATGTATGTTGAGTAATGCGCCTTGTAAAGGCCGTCCTCAGTTGTAAAACTATCCTTGACCAAGTTTTATTGCTCTGATTGTGGCAATAGATTAATGTCCGATTTGCGAGTGATAAATGGCCATCTTAGGAGTAGACGTAGTAGACTCTTAGAGTAAAAAAAAATTGAATTTAAATTAAAAATGAGTTCGGAACAACTAGCATAACTTTCTTCAGTGGTAGTTTTGTATAAATCAAGTTCTTCGCGGGTACTAGTTCCCACAGATACCATCACCAAACTTGAAATTGTGCGAACGTGAGCCATAAACTTTCGCAAAGGAAACTCAAAAGTTTTTAATTCGCAATTATGCCCTTGAGAGGTTTGCAGTGGCGGCGACGCGCATAGGAAAACGGAGATTTGGATGGCTTTAAATTAAATACCTTAAGTAGGTATTTAGTGGAAAAAGGATTAAACAAAGTGGTTGAATATGAATTTGTGGCATGATATGAATTTAGGAAGAGAAGTAATGAAACTATACCTGCTCTAGCTGCAGAACGCTTTTTAAACTTAATCTTTAATATTTCTTTCAGAAAAAGATACATCTTCGAACATTTTCTACTGAAGTGAGATACTATCTCATAGCGTGCTCCACAAGTCCACTTCACAATTATTTCATCATCACAAAACTCAATCTGTGAACTGTATAGCATGACATTCAGTGTGTATCATTGTGCACATTGTTAAGATGCACTTAACCCATTATTTCATGTTGACAACTTGTTATGGCGGAGAACTGATATAGACTCAACTATTCCTCTTAGCACATCCTACGAGATGACGTTGGCGTTAATTCACTAATGGACATAAGAGATACATATCCAGACAAGACAATATTCATATGTGTAGAGATAATCCATTTTCCATGTTCCGGTGCATGCTGTGAATGTTGAAGACTTATCCTTAAAGGATCTGCTTTCAAGTGTAATTATAACATGAGATTTTTTTTTTAAACTCTTCCGCTACAGTTACAGATTTTGTGTTTGTTCAGACTAACTAATCAATGAAGGTTCGTTCATTAGACATGGTTTTTCTTTTTTTTGCTTTGTGAATGACAACAAAAAATGAGAGATAGATACTCGTATGCAGATCCGACTCTAAATCATTGGATTGGAAAATGCATTCAAAGCCGTTTAGTTATCAAATTCCCATTACGTGCTTTTGCATTATTGTTAGCAGATGGTAAAAGTTATATGCTTTTTTTACTTCAAGGGACATGCGCCCGATTGTTGAAAGTGATACTGCTAATGATAGGGTGGGTGAGGTTGAAAATTATCTCCTATCATCGATCCAAATTTATATTTTATTCCTCATTAATTCCCGAGTATTCGGTGAAAGGTTAAATTAGTATTTTTGGAGTATATTTAACGTGTTTCTTCACCTCACTAATCGGGCAGCAGCCTGTAATTGGATTACAAATAGCCGACACCCTACTCTCTTAAGCTGGAGTGAATAAATGCAATCGATGTAACGAACATTTTAAATTTACCAACTAAATACAAAGAAAGAGAATTTCCTATTCGAGGACTTTTATTTATAGTGAACAAGTACTCATAGTAGGGCTGCTTCTTTGTCATCAAATGAGTTTTTGATAACACCGCACATCTAATAATGGATGCTAAAGGGTGACCAGATAGCAATGATAGTTTTTCTAATTATTGCGTTTCAGCAGCTGTTAAAGTTACCAATGATATCCGGCTGTCAAAATATTCAGTAAGGCTTACCATTTCATCATGCATCGTTTGACGCTTCCCGAACGTGTGGAAATTATTAATAAATTATCGAAATTCCGGCTCAGTTGTAAATACGCAACGTGAATTTCGTCGTGAGGTCGGTCGTCATCATGGCTTCAGTGATCGGTGCGAAGTGAAAAAAAACATAGCCGCTGTAGCAGCCAGTGTCGAAGAAGACCCAGAAATGTCAATTCGGCGCCAATCAGCTGATTTGGGCATCGGCAGAGAGTCAACCAGGCTTGCGGTTGAATTTGGGCCTACATCCGTATAAGATTGAGTTGACGCAAGAATTGAAGCCAGACGACCATAGACAACGCCGTGAGTTCGCTAATTGAGAGCTGAAAATGTTGGCCGGAGATCCGGATTTTGACTCAGCGGCTATATCAACAAGCAAAATTGCCATTATTAGAGCGACCACAATCCACATATGTTCGACCAAGCATCAATGCATCCACAAAGATTGACTGTTTGGTGCGGTTTATGGTACGGCGGCATCATCGGACCTTATTTCTTTCGAAATGAGAAAGGAGACACCGTTGCCGTCAATGGTCCTCAGTATAGAGCGATGCAGACTTTCTGTGGCCAGAGCTCGACAACATCGATATATCCGAGCTGTAGTTCCAACAAGACGGCGCAACATCTCAAACAAGCGACGAAATTTGACGACTATGTCATCTCACGGAGATAGTTCATCAATTGGCCGCCGCGATCAAGCAACTTGACACCCCTCGATTATTTTCTCTGGGGCTAAGTCAAGGCCTTAGTCTGCGCTAATAGCCAATCACTTTGGACGAGCTCGAGGGCAACTTTCCAGACTCTATTGCCGGAATAACGCCGCACATATTGGATTGAGTCATCAAAAATTGGACCGACCGCTTGAAGCACTGCCAGCGAAGCCGTAGCAGCCATTTAAATGACGTGCTATTCCATACATAGTGCCATGAATGTAGCTTCAAAGTAAAGCCAGAATTAATTTGATATCTTAAACTCTTGTTTTATTTAAATTTCTTTTCCTTTCGTTCTTATCTGGTCACACAATAGAAGACAGAAAAATCAACATCACTAGGCAACAATAACAATAAACTGCTGCGAAAGGTTACCCCCAAGGTGGAGTCCTTCCCTTCTTATTGTCGTTCATCATAGTAAATTAACTCCTGAAAATACTCACCGACGAAGGCTTCTATGTCCAAGATTACGCAGATGATATTGCGATACTAATCAGAGGCAAATTCGAATCTCGGATCTCTTTCAGAGAGCACTGAATCTAGTTGCTGACTGGTACCAAAAAGTAGGCCATAGTTGTTCACCAAAAGAAAAAAATAGAGAAAGGTTAAAAGCACCCACAGTTTTTGGTGAAATAAAAAAACAGGGTTCATCTCATTGAGGTGCCAGGACACAGCAGATATAAATGGCTAAACTACCAAGATCAGCAGCTACTTCAAGCTTTATGGTGGTAAGACAATTCCATGAATTACCAGTCAGTATGACAAAATGCTGTATACAAAATTTGGCTAAAAGAAAAAGCGCACCAGATGGAAACTGAAGGTAACAGAGAAGCCAAAATCGTTCTACCAAATACCTCCCACAAAAGAACAAAGCAACTCCAACAGTTGACTAGGAGTCAGATTCCAGCAGCCACAGGTAAACATCTCATGGGTATGGGGATAGCTCAAGATAACATATGAAGAATGTGCAACGAAGACGAAGTATCAGCAGAACATACTATCTTATGTCACTGCGACTGTCTAACCAGAACACGTCATCTTTACTTAGGTTAACTTTACCGTGGGCGTCGTGGCGTAGTGGTTAGTGTGTCTGATCACTACACAAGAGGTTCCAAGTTCGAATCCCAGAAAACACCAAAAAGTTTTTTCACGATCCCACCTCTCGCGAACGTCTGACAAACATCCGAGAGTATTGTTGTCAGGAGGAAGCTTCTCAAAAACAAATTGCCGTTCGGATACGGCACTAAACTGTAGTGTCCCTTCCATTCGTGTGAAAAATATAAGGCACACAACACGAGTGGTTGCGAGAAGCTAGGCCCTGGCACTTAAAGAGCTGTTGCGCCAAATATTTTTTTTTACCTTGAAACAGAAGACATACTCGTATCTGCTAGCTCACTCAAAAATATAGTCGAATTCATCACCAATTCTGGCATCTTGAATGAGTTTTCAGATTGGAGGAAATGCTAGGTCCAACAGTGGCAGCAGTGATAAGGTGACAAAATGCCACCTCAAGAAACAATCTGCAATCATTGTTAAAACTTTGTTTATGTATCTCTAGGGCCAATTGGAAGTTGTCAAACAATTTTGAGAATTTCCCTAATTAGTCCGATTGAAAAACTTGTATTTATTGGCCTAAAGATATGCGCAGAGTGAAGTAATAAGTGCAGACGCTGAGTGTAAGTATGTAAATATATCTCCGGATGCCCCACACCATACACGACGGGATCATCTACCCTCTGTTACGGGTCCTGGTTTTGAATGAAATACTTCTGCAATTTAAAAACAGCGTAATTAAAGCCACAGCATATGTGAATGATGTAGTGCTGCTGGCAACAGACAAATTCCTTCCAACACATAGGATAAGAAATATACACTGAGATACTGAGTTGATACTGTTCATTCAAACATCAATTCAAAACACTCCCCTTAGGATCTCAGACAGTGTAACTTGACAAAAATATAAACTGAAAACAGAATCTCAATAAAAGAATTAAGAAAGCAGTAAAATATTGTAACAAGTCCCAAAAACATCTTATCACACGATCAACAAGCAAAATCACCAACCTCAAGGCCACCACGAAAATAAATACAAAGACTGACATGCATTGCAGCTTTCAGTGCTATGAGAACCACACCAACAGCAGGACTAGAGGCTACTATTAACCTGCATCCACCAGACCTGTTTATACAGGCTAAGAATCAGCCAAATAAATTTCTGGAAGCTAAACACGACAGGATATTCCCGGATCCTAAATAAATACATAGGCGATGTAGGAATTACTGTCTGAGGAATGAATAAATGGTACAATACTAAGAAAGCAAACCAAAGCCTATACTGATGGATCCAAGATGGACATTGGAGTAGGTAAACACATCCTTTCTGTTAAACTAGTTTTTTTAAACTCAGACTTCCAGACCATAACAACAGTGATATTCATGAGACTGAGATGAAGGCACCTAGCTATCACCTTTTCCATCGACAGCCAGGCGGTATTAAAAGCCATTTCTGCTATAGAGGTGAAATCGAAGCTTGTGAAATACTGTCGCGAAGCTCTTAGAGTTATTGGCAAACAGCATGAGGTATAACTCCATGTTGGGTCCTTAGATATGAGGGTCTACTAGGGACTGAATGCTTAAGAAAGGATCTGTGGTAGACCTAGAGCAAGGTAGTCAATCGGTAAAAGTTCTGCCGTGTAAGGTTAACCAGGAATTCTATCGTGAAGCTAACAGGAGGTGGAGTTTTTCGAGCACCTGTAAAACAACGAGAAAACTGTGGCCAATATGCAAAAAGACAGAACTAATACACTGATCCAGAAGGATGGAAAAATCATTTCTGTAGGTTCATCATCAAAGCTTCGAGGTGGTTCGAAACCTGAACGAAATAGGATAGTGCTTTAGGTATTGTTCCGCGAGGAAAGGATACTCCCCGCCTCCCAATGTACATTAGAATGGTCCCATACTGACCTGAATGTGGCGCAGAGGATTCTTTACAAACCCATCTAACTAGAAATAGATTTTCCTTTTCATTTATTTAACTAAATTAGGAGACTGCGATTCAGTCAAAGAAGCAAATAAGATACCCCAGACTTCCAAAAGCCACTTTCCATTAAAAAAAAATTCAAATTTCCACTGTGTTAAAGATTTAAAAAAAAAAAAATACTTCTACGAGTAAAAATCATACTAACCTGTAGAATGTCCTTTTAGCATTTCACAAAGTAAAAGGCTAAACGCACACGCACACACACTTTAATGTATTCATGTCACTGCAGGGCTTCTTCTGTGTCAGCAAGCCATATCATCCGATTCAGTTGTTGTCCTTGTACTTCATTCATGACTGAAAATGTTCACAGAGAGAAATCCCCCGGGGAAATACGGAAAAAATCACATAACTTTCCCACAAGAATATAAAAACAAAAAAAAAAGTTTTTTTTCATATATTTTTCCATTGAATCCTCAATGGAGCTGTTGATATCCTCAGCATTTTTGTGTTGTGATTTTATTAATAAATGGTGAATGGCAGTAAGCACACACTCGTAAATGTTTAATGGGGATCAACTTTGCGCATTTTACGAAGTAAACAAAGCTACTAAAATGTCAACCAAGTCCGTGGATCCTTCTTCCCTTTTTTTTTGGGGTTTTTTTTTTTTTTTTTCTTTAAATCACGTAAGGACGAGAATTTTGGAAATTAATAAAACAAAACCTCTATACGTTAACAATATCAAAGCATTACTGACCTCTTACCAGGCGAAATGAGTTGTAACCTATAAAATGGAAAGAGAGTAAGTACCTGCATAGGAGTATGTAAAGGAAATATGAAACTTTGTGCGCATGTCCTTGCGATTGACATCTGCCTGTGGTGGGTTTAATTTCTCCATTTAGATGAACAGAGAACAAATGAATTAGTACTAAAATTATGTATTGAAAGGACATTCCATTGAGAGAGTCCAAAAGTTTTCAGGCGATTCTCGTTAGAGTAAAAATTGAGTAAAACATTCATCAAAGGATGTCGAGTCCGAGATTTTTCATTCCTGAAAAACTTGGATATCGAAAGCATTATGAACAATACCCTCCTGTTGTTACAATCTCATGCATTTCGTCCTTTCAACCCATTCTGAAAATATATGAATGCGCCAATTGGATTTGGGTTTAAGGGTCTCCTTTTGAAATGAATAAAGGACATTTTCAGTGTCCTTCTCTAAATCGATTTCCACAATTTCATTCCTCGTCTAATCATTCGTTCTTCATCATCCCATTTCGCCCATTAATTCACCTGTTCATACATATTAGTTCTAAGGCCTCATAAATTTTCGTTAAACATTTTTGGAACCGAGGAACTCATAATGTATATTTTCTACCCAATCCCATAGGAAATATTCATTTGTATACATAGTTTGTAACATAGAGGAATAAGGTATATGTATATATTTGCGATCAACATCATATGGACAGACGGACAGATGGAGGAGACACCATTAGATGTTATGTCGATCTAATGGTGTCTCCTCCATCTGTCCGTCTGTCTTTATATAACCACTTCTTGAGCCTTATTTCAGCTGTGAACATGAAATTCCATATTAAGGTTTTTTAGAATCTGCCTCAGTACAAGCCTACTTTTCAAAAAATTTCCTTTTTCTCAATATTTTTGCTAGAAAGCGGAAAAAATTACATTCTCTACATTCCGTTCATACATTCTTAATGGTCACGCCCACTACTTGGGGGCGTTTTCTTAAAAAAAAAACTATATTGCTTGAAAACTATTTATTGTGATGGTTAAGTCTTATTGTGTATATCTCATCAGAATGCATGGGCAGCCACGCCCACATTCTCCGAAGAGAAAAGCACTAACAACAGTTTTCTGAAACGATGTCCTGAAAATCGCGAATATATCTTCTGAACAGAAAGATATCACTTGATGTTTCTTACACGCCCACTTTGGATGGGCTAAAAAAATAGGATGTCCAGATGTATTATAACTTTCCGGTATGTTTTTTTTTTTTTTTATTATTTTACCTTACTTACCTTAGATGGCGCTACAGTCCGGGATGGACCTGGGCCTCAATGAACAAGCATCCCCAACCAGTTCGAAGTTGTGCTCGTCAACTCCAGATTTGCAAAGGAAATTGGTTGAGGTGCCTTTCTACTTATATTGGCTAACTTAGGTGAGGTCTACCTTTACGTCAATCCGGGATGGATTCGAAGACTTCTGAAAAATCCGCTCCGTAAATAGCAGATCATAGCCATGGAGATGATTATTCCACGGAGGTCCATGTCAAGAATAATAAAGCAAGACCCTAAACTCGAAACTTACCGCAAAACCAGAAGACAACGATTGACAGTGACATTACTTCACATCAGAGCCACACAAGCTTGGAGCGTTCACAAAAACATACTATTTTTGGATAAAATATTTTTAGGGTCGAGCTAAACTTTAACCAGCAAAATGATAGGGTCATGCTCACAGCTTTCGGTCACCACCTGGCTTTAGTTATGTTTTGCTGAGAACCGGCCTACGGCGAGGTACTTAAAACTCCATTTATGTAAACCATGGGCTAAAACCTGTTCATCCAACTACAAGGCAGTGAAGCCTTTAAATAATACCAGCAAGACGCACACAAAGTTAACAGCCTCGGATGATCTAAGCCTCACCTTAACATCAAGGCATTAAAAGCTGATTTGATGAAAAAAGCACCCTTCGCTGCCACTCGCTGCCTGCCGCTATAGATGGGTAGTTTTTTTTTTATTTGTCTATCTGTTATCTACTCTGTTATGATTTCTGTAAAATATACATCTCTTTATTTAGGTCAAATCTTACGGCACGACTATGTAGTTGTTTATGTGCCACCTTCACTTGAATTTTCTCACTTTCTTAACATTTTCACTTCATGCTGCGCTGATAATATCGCTTTGAAAAAACATTTCTCTAGTCAAATTGTTCTCACTGATTGGTCCCTAAATCATCCGTTATCGCCATCTGACAAAGCTCATTGCCTGTTTCCGACAGGAGTAATTGCAGGCTACCAAACCGAATTTCAAAACTAAAGTGGTTGTTAATAGCCAAGCTTCTTAGGAATGTCCAAATTTGAGAAAGCTATACTATTCAAAATAAAAAATAAAGTGCACGACTGGGTCGCACGTACATACGAGTATACGTCGTCAATTTACAAATCACTCAGATTTAAAATCGTACTAATAACTATTTTCAAAAAAAAGTCGAGTGCGAGTTGGACCTAGGGCTGTTATATTTATCCCCAAATGGCTCTCTCGAAACCACTACA
The DNA here is from genome assembly GCA_963082735.1 of Pocota personata. NCBI lineage: Eukaryota > Metazoa > Arthropoda > Insecta > Diptera > Syrphidae > Pocota > Pocota personata. The sequence goes on from OY720430.1 coordinate 9,238,345, forward strand.
GACATTTTAATGAAATTTAGTTCATATATACGAGTATGTATATCCTGAAACGTACGTTATTTCGTCTGTAAACGGTCAAAATTGGATCAAGTGTGAGTTTGATATGGGGGCGGGTTTTCAAAAATCTTTAAATCATCTTTGTTAGTCGAAAAACTCAAGAATTCCCGAACGTATTTTATTGAAATTTGGCGTATGCTTGGATTGATATGTGAGTATTTTTACTTGAAATTGAGCAAAATTAAATAGAGTGAAAGTAGAATCTGACGAGGGGTTTAGAATATTTTCGAATCATATTTCTCATACGCCTAACTCGAGGATCTCATTACGGATTTTAATGAAATTTGAGTTAAGTCGGACATGTTAATATGTTTGCCGAAAAAATATGGTGGAGTGATACTTCAACTCACGTATTTCGATATTTTTTCAAGAAAAGTTTATGCTAGAACGGGTGGTCTAGAGCACGCCTTGCTCTGCTCTAGACCACCTCTTTGACATTTATATCATGAGCAGTACAATAAAAGCTATCTTCCACCTCAAATGAGGTAACTTTGACAAAACCCACACTGGAACTTCTACGACCCTGAGCTACATTTGCCTCATTTTTTTTTTTTAAATCAGCTTTCCTTATACTTATGACTGAATTTGGCCTAAAATTTGAACCAGCAAGAAATTGCAGTCGAATTTTCATGGATGGCTCCAAAACCAAACAAAGGTCTGGTGCTGCAGTCTTCATGGAGAACGGCAACATTAGACTTCACTTCCCATTATGTGAATATGGGTCTGTCTTTCAAGCGATAGGGGACGGATTATCTGCATCTATAACGACAGCCGGGATGTGCTTAAGGCCTTACTAAGCCCTTTAATCACTTCCCAAATAGTTGGAGAATGGAAAGCTCTCTGAATTTTGATCGCAAGGATTAATTCACTGAGTCTTGTTTGAGTCCCAGGTCACGTTGGAATTACTGGAAATGAGATCTCCGTTGAACTTGCTAGACAAAATTCGAAAGAGGACTTCTCAGGACCTGAACCTACATTGGGTCTTTCCTGCGTCCTCTGTCAGTACTTCCATTGATGGTTAGGTTTGAGTCGTGGGTGGCATAACTCTCCGGGATGTAGACAGACTAAACGAGTCGGGCATACACACGCACATGCAAACAGACAGATATACAGACAGTAAGACAGAATTCAGAGACCACCTTGTTTTAGTTTCTTTATTACAGTAATACCAAGATTGATCAAAATCTCCAAATCGAAAACAGATAATTCCCCCTTTAGGTGGAAGCAAAAGCTTGTAGCGCTCTATAATAACAAAAGAGTGCAAAGAGTTCTTACAGTACCAATATGGTTACTTCGAACTACCTAAATAGAAATACCTACTCATGGACTATTGTATATCGAAACTGAAGCACACTTACTCCCCGACCCTGAAAATTACCAGCCATATGGGAACCCCTCCTTCAAAATCACAAAGTACAAAGAATATCCTCTTAAGTAGGACACTTTCCTATCCCTAAAAAAAAAATCGTATCCCCATAATGTTATTACAAACAACTTTCAGGATAATGACATTACAAGAAATCTATTTATGGAATTTATTCCACCTCATTGGCCGCCCATCATATTCTCAGGCCATCCAATCGGAACTGTAGTTACCAGCAGCACTCTGCCGAGTGTGATACAATTTTCGATTTAATCTACCGGAAGGGCATTATGTTGAGTGATTGTATCGCAAGGAAGTGCTGTGTTATTTTTTTCCGTTTGCCCTTCGTTTTTCCTTCCCATCAGGAAGTCTATGATCCCTAAAAATCATAGCATTACGTAGCTCAATGCGTAGGCTTTCGATTCTTAGTGTTTGGATGGAATACTATTTGAGAAAAAGGGTTGCAAAATAGTTTGCCATTGAAAAGGGTCATGAAAGAGGTTAATTTAAGGAGAAAAATAAGACAACAATTAATTAGAAAACAAGATAACAGCGAAGTCAGTAACTTACATTGACTGTAATCTATTACAAACCATAAAGCAGAAGAAGAGTATTAACTTGCAACTAGTACCCTGGTGCAGGTAACTTAGTGTTTCCTTCTGGTGAAGCACCAAAAGACCTGCACTAAGTTCACTAAAATGGGAGTTAGTTCCCCATAATTCTGGGGAAACTTATTATATTTTTACCAACTTAAGTGCTGGCTGATATTCTTTTTCACAAGCGGGCGGGAACTAAGGAACCGTAATGAGAATCTTTGTTTACGGAAATGAGTAATGAAAATCAGAAACATGGTTACAGAGGTGCACTTTTGCTTTCAATAAAACCTCAAATACTCAGTTATCTTGAAACAACAGGCGGAAGATTATGACTATGATCCACGGATTTAATTTTTTATTTTGCTGGACGTACTCGTAGTCCTTAAGCCCATTTTATTACTGTGTAAGTAGGAACATATATAATTCAAGAGCAATAGCCATTTAAAGTTGGCCAAAATTATCATAAAGATATATACATATATTTAGATACTCGTACGAGGATGGGTCAATAAGTCCCTGAAAATTAACACAAATTGTGTCGTCACCTTAAATTTAATTTTTATTTTTTTTTGTCAAGAATCATCTTTCAAAAGAACACACCCAAATTTTCAGACAGATCTGTCAAATAGTTTTGTTATGGCAGCCATTTTATATAGACGCCTACTAGCAGTTTCGTAAAAGTGGAAAAAAAGTGAATTTCGAGTGCTCATTAAACACTATTTTTTGCGAGAAAAACCTATCAAGTCCCTCCAAGTGTCTTTCTCTGGCTAATTACTTGGCCAAGTACCAAGTTTCTTAAGCTTATCTTAAGATTTTTTCAACGGTGTTATTCCAGTTCGTTTTGGGCCTTCCTCTTTTATTTGTCCCTTCTGCTATTGCTTCCCAAACTTTCTTTGCCTATCGATTATCATCCATAAGGACTAAGTGTCGATTCCCCATTTAGTGTTTTTCCTATAGCTTAGTTCCTTATCCTGTCGATTCTTCTTACTTCTATCACTCTCCTGAGATATTTCATCTCCATGGCTTGGATTTGCCTTCCCTGCTTTTTAGTAAGAGTCCAATTCTCTCCTCCAAATAGCAGAATGGCTACATATGTTATTGAAAACCGGTCAATACTATGAGAGTACTTACATAGGAAACACTTCACCGATTTTTAAAAATGTTCTTTCTGACAGCGGGGTTTGGAGTGCTTATTACAAACCAGAAAAAAACGAATCAACGAAAGTATGTATGGATTTATAGTTATTTTAATTTTGCCATGACCAACTTAAGAATACATTGGTAACACTGATGATGATGATCTAGTACCGTCTGTCAGCACAGCACAGCTGCAAAACGTGTAAACACCCCAGTGTTGCCGTGGTGGCACCATGGTAGGAACTGCTTGTTGGGTCGGAACAAGCCCTTTAAGTCACAGAACAACTACAGAGTAGATGCTACCGCCGGTCTAATGCCAAAACCTGGAATGTGGAATGATATAAAT